>OX439483.1:149422771-152220771 GCA_949320155.1 Melangyna quadrimaculata
GTGAGTGACTTTCCTGCTTTGCCAACGGAAAAAATAAAAACAAAATTAGAAGTAGAACATCTTCAATGCAGACTCCTGCAGAACCAGAAGCTTTGCCAGTGCAACAACAACAACAACAACAACAACAACAACAACAACAACAACAACAACAACAACAACAACAACAACAACAACAACAACAACAACAACAACAACAACAACAACAACAACAACAACAACAACAACAACAACAACAACAACAACAACAACAACAACAACAACAACAACAACAACAACAACAACAACAACAACATTATATTAAGAAGAGCGACCATTGTATTTTTTTTTTTTTTAACATGCAGCGCACTAAAGGGATTCTTACTTCCCTTAATTATGGCTAGCACAGTGCGAGCCTTAGGAAAATAAGGAAGGATTTAAAAGGAGATACCGATGCACATTCGTTTTGAAGTTCTGAATATCAAAATGGGGGGGAAAAATAGGGTCAGGTAAAGCTTTCCACATTCTTGTTGTGCGACTAAAGAAAGAATCACTAAACTTAACGGTACGTCCGAAATTGGGCTCAAGGGTAAACTGATGAGCATTCCTAAAAGCGCGAGTATTACGGTTGAATTGTTTAAGCGGAGGAATGCAACTGGCTATTTCACTTGAACACTGTTTATAAAAATAGCGATATAACAGTGAGAGACAGGTGACGTTCGATCACCTATCATTTTTAGGGGCCTTTTTTGTATTCGGTCCAACAAGCTTAGATGAGTTATAGGAGCACCTGCCCATATATGAGAATTATACTCAAGCTTTGGACGAATAAATGCTTTGTAGATCACAGCCAGATCAGATGGGGTAAACAATTTCTTGCATCTTAGGAGAAAACCTAAGCACTTAGCAGCGTTTTTGGCTACGTCAAATATGTGGTCATTCCACATTAGGTGGTCTGTGACACACATACCGAGAGCTGAGAGCTGTTCGGTTTCCTCGATGCAAGTGCCGTCCATGGAAAGCGGAATTGGAGGTGGGTTTCGATTAAATGACAGGAGGCAGCATTGAGTTTTTGAAGCATTAAATTCTACGTGGTTTTTGTTTCCCCATTGGACAATGCTGTCGAGATCAGAATTTAATGAGCTTGTCATACGCTGCCGTTCAAGTTCCACATCCGAAGGACATGGGTGTGAATCTGTAAACGAATATGAGAAGCTGAGGGTACTGTCATCTGCGAAACAGTTTAATGGATTAGAAATTTCAGGTAAAAGATCGTTTATGAATATTAGGAAGAGAGTCGGAGACAAAATGGAGCCCTGGGGCACACCAGCATTTATTTTACGGATTTTAGACTTGAAACCATCCAATACAAATTGAATTGAACGGTCCGGAAGGTAGTTTCTAATCCAGCGAAGTAGAAATTCGTCGATACCAAATGCACGCATTTTCGATAAGAGAGCTTGGTGCCAAACTCTATCAAATGCTTTTGAAATATCAAGTGCAATAATCTAACTTTCTCCAAAACGATGTAAAGATTTGTGCCACTGTTCGGTGAGATAAACCATCAGATCACCAGTGGACCTATTGCTGCGAAAGCCGTACTGCCGGTCATTAAGAAGCTTTCGATCTTCGAGATATTTCTTGAGCTGGAAATTAATCAGCGTTTCCATGACCTTGGAAAGAAGGGACGTAAGTGCAATCGGTTTATAGTTGGAGGGTGAAGAAGATACGCCTTTTTTAGGGACAGGCTGGACAAATGCTGTTTTCCATCCAATCGGAAAGAGACCAGTAGAGTAGGACAGATGAAAAAGCTTACGCAGTGGGACATTGTAGTATTTTTTGCCTTAATTGTTGATCATTTGTTTCGTCGAATATGAACATTACAGGTTTTTCTAGCTTGTTTGAACTTATTCCGATTTTCCTCAGTAGGGTTGGCCTTATCACATCGGAAACTTACTTCTCTAACCCTAATCACCTCTTTACAGCTCGAATCAAACCATGAGTTTTGTATGGGTTTGATAGATTTTACCCTATTCGGGATAAAAGTTCTCATTCCACAAAGAATTAAGTTTGTGATCAGATCTGCGCTGGAGTTTACGTCACTATCGAGGAAGCATAGTGACCAGTTAAAGTTACTGAAGAAACCGTTGAGACCGTCCCAGTTGGCTTTCTCGTACTACCAAACGGTTCTCGTTGGTGCTTTCTCTTTAACTGTGTTTTGTTGGCTCGAGAAATTAGCAGATATGATACAATGGTCTGATGTGCCTAGAGGCGATAATACACTAATTGAGTATTTATTAGGATCAGAGGTGAGAAACAAGTCTAGGGTGTTGGCGGATTGACCTGCAACGTCCGGTATTCGATTGGGCTCGTCAACAAGCTAGTTGGTTTAACTCAGCGAAAAGCTCAACATACCTTCCTTCGGGTGTTGTCTGGCCTGAAAAGCGAAGCTATATGATTTAATAAACAAAATGATTTATTTTCTCCAAATGAATTAATGTCTTTACTTAATGAAATGATGCCAAAATTTAATTTATGTGGATCAAAAGCTGACCAATTTAATGTCATCACTATGTTGGCATTAAAGTATGTAAATAAGCAAAATGTTTAATAAAAACCTCAAGATAATTACTTGGAACGCAAGAGGCGTTCGCCATAAAAGTTTAGAATTTTTTGATTTCTTAATTCGCAACAATGTTGACATAGCTTTGCTTACAGATACATGGCTTAAGACCGAAATAAATTTATCTCATTCGAATTACAACTGCTATGCGTATCAAAGAAAACTTTTTAGTAGTAGGCGATCTTAACTCCAGACATCAGTCGTGGAATTGCGTAAGGGCAAATTCTTGGGGTAATATTTTGCACGATATTATGACTACACAGAATAATAACTATTTAATTAGCCCTGTTAATCCTACTTATATACCAACTGGCCGAAATAAAACTCCATCAGTATTAGATTTCTTTTTTACGAACAAAATTGAGTATTTTACACAACCTGTCACACTCACAGCCTTAGGTTCTGATCATTTACCAGTGCATACATCTTTCACAGATACAGTTTCTAGACTTAATTTGCAAACAAAATATATATTCTCAGCTGCTAATTGGAATCTTTATCGGGCGCATATTTCAAATAATATCGATACAAAAAATTTAGCTTTGAATGAAGTAAATCAATCTTGTCAAATTGATGTGTATTTACAAAACTTTGTCAATATCATAAATGATGCAGTTGATAAAGCTGTTCCTCAAAAAACTTTTACAACCAAATCTCCAACTCCCTTACCTAACAACAATTTAGTTCTTTTACGTTTGAGAAACACGGCTAGAAGATGTTGGATAAGATACAGACAGTTCTATTATAGCGATATGGTTTCAAAACTAAATAAGCCCACCGAAATAAAAGATGGAATGTATTGCTTTCTTCTTTCAAAAAGAGTTCCGAACCCTTTTGGAAAATAAGTAAAGTTATTTCTAAAAAGCATTCTAATATTCCAGCACTTTCCAATGGTGATGTTAAAGTTTACGACCAAGATGAAAAGTTGAATTTACTTGCATCTTGCTTTCATAAAAACAACATAATTGCTGCTCACTTAAGTGATGTTCAAACAATTTCCATAGTCAAAGAGTCTATAAATGAAATAGATTTAGCAGAATCACATCTTGAAAATAAGTATCTTACAACACCTACTAAAGTCCGAGACATAATAAGAAGCAGTAAAACTAATAAAGCGGAATTGACAAAATTCGAAACAAATATCTAAAGGAACTTCGAAGAAAAGGGTTGATTCTTTTAGCTTTTATATTTAATGCCTGCCTAACATTGAACTAGTTTCCAAATCAATGGAAAAAAGCTAAAGTAGTTGCCATACCTAAACCTGCGAAACCTAAAACAGGGCCATTTAGCTATCGACCTATTAGTCTGCTCAGCAATATTGGTAACATTTTTGAAAAAATAGTTAAAAACTATTTAGTCAACCATATAACAGAATATCAAGTACTGCCAAAACAACAATTTGGTTTTCGATCATGGCATAGTACAAATCACCAAGTTGTTAGAATAAAAAATCATATTAAGCAAGGCTTGGCTTCTAAAATGTCTACAGGGTTGGTTTTGTTGGATACTGAGAAGGCGTTTGATACCGTTTGGCATGAAGCTCTTTTATACAAAATGAAAATGCTTAGATTTCCTCAATTCTTGATCAAAATCATACAAAGTTTTTTGAAAGACAGATTTTTGTCTGTATTTATTGGAAATTGCAATTCAGATTATTTGGATATCCCTTTTGGAGTTGTTCAAGTATCAGTTTTGGGTTCTTTCTTTTCAATGTTTTTGTGGCAGACTTTAGGATCACTCGTAGCAATACACTTTGGGCAATGTTTGCAGATGATACTGCAATATACTCTTCCCGTGTAAGCCCTGTTATTATTATGTCCTCCCTGCAAAAATCACTTAAAGATATTGAAAACTATTTTAAGAAGTGGAAAATTGAAGCCAATGCTCCTAAATCTCAAGCCGTTTTCTTCACACGTCGCAGAAAAAGCAGTTATTTACCATCAACTTGCCTTAAATTTAATAATACCGATATAAAATGGGAAAATAAATGTAAATATTTGGGCATAACTTTGGATACAAAATTAACCATTCAAAACCATACTGAATATTAGAATACTGTATCCATTTATCAGTCGAAGTTCAAACCTAAGTACGGAAACAAACTTATTTTGTTTAAAACCATTTTTCAACCTATCTTGTTATACGGTGTACCTGTCTGGTACGATCACGCGGACTGTCAAAAAAATATATAACAAATCATGCAAAACAAAATACTTAAAATAATCCTTAAATTACCTAAACGATTTTCAACATTAAATTTGCATGAAATAGCTAATGTCAACCTTGTTGCGACCCTATCTATAAAATATGTATCAGATTTTATGTATAAATGCCAATTCTCGGACAATAGTCTAATAAAAGACCTATGTGCAATTTAGATTATAAGTATGAGGGTTTTTTTTTGTAGAAGTGTCCCTTAATTTAATATCATGTAACTTCACGTATTTTCTGTATTATATAAACATAAATTAAAGCTGAAAAGAACAAAATGTTAAGTTCTAAAACTCTTAAGAATATTAGTTTAATGTAAGACTTATGTACCTTTATCTACAATAAAACAAATGAAATGAATAAATGAAATGTATTAAATCAATAGACTTCAAACACAACTTCGTGAACTCCAATTGGAGGAGTCTGCAACCAGTGCTAAATCGACTGCGGTATGTTTCAGGGATTTTGAGAACTCCATACCCGTTTTTAGTGGTGATGACAATTTACCTGTTGAACAATGGATGGAACAGTTTGAAGAATAGGCTTGGACGAAATAAATAAATTTCTCTATGGGAAAAGGCTGTTGATACAGCAAAACTATACATCAGAACAATCATACCAAAAAGTTGGCGAGATATGAAAAATTATTTGATTAATGAATTCAAAAAGAATGTGACCAAGGCAGATGTGTACAGCGATCTTCAAAAAAGAATGAAACGTCGTGACGAGACCTTCCAGCAATATGTACTTTCGATGCTGGAAATAGCTTCACAAAGTTCCGTTGAAGAAGAGAACATAATTATTAAATTTATAATCAAAGGAATCGCAGATGTTGAAATAAATAAGATGGTTCTGTATAACGCCAGTAACATTACCGAGTTAAAGTCAGCCTTACGCAAATATGAGAAGTTAAAGAGCAATTGCCGCGACAACAATTCTGATGTCAGACCATCGAGTAGCCCCAAGCAAATTCTCTTAAGGCTTAGAAAAAATTACATAACATGTACATAAATTGCTCGGCCCCATTTTGTTTGATTCCCATCAAATTTAAAGCTTAAAAATATATGAGACGCATATAAAACTCTCGTAATGTATTCCTTTCTATATTTCAATTAATTTAATGAATCGGTTGTGGGGTGGGGGGCTTCAGCGCCTATAGCCAACACCCTCTGGATCCACCACTGATTGAGATGAATAAGATTTCTTAATGATTTTGTTTAAACATAAGTATGCTAGCTAAAATAGCATTATTTTCAGCTCTAGGAACAAGATTTTGTTTAATATTTCGAGAAGTTTTCAAAAATACGGAGTTTTCAAAAATTAAAATTTTAAATTGTTTTTATATTTCAAAAAACTAACTTACTTACGGTAGCGCTACAGTCCGTTGTGGACCAGGGCCTCGACCAAGAAGCCTTATCTAGTCAGCTCTGTACCTAGCTAGCTGTTTACAGTTTCGCACGCCAAGTTGGTTGAGGTCCTCTTCCACTTGCCTGCGCCATTGGTTATTGGTTATTGGTCTTTCCTTACTGCGCCGCGCCGCCGTCCCTCGGGACTATGCGGGCGGAAAATTGGTGTCCATCCGCTCTACATGATCCAGTTACCTCAATCGTTATCTTTTTACTCTTTTGACTAGGCCGATGCGACTGCACATAGTTCGTTGTTGTATCTTCTCTATTCCATTTTTGTCTCAAATATTCCTTAAGCGTACTTATCCGCCGCCGCTTAAAGGGTCCATGCTTCTCAATTGCCTTCCTAGCCCAAAAAAAGAAAAAGAAGCAGCGATTGGCAAGTGCTATCCTTCGTTTGATCTCAGCGCTGATGTATCGTTGTCTGAGTTGCTAGCGGTGCCCAGGTAGACAAACCTAAAAACATACAACACTAATTAAACACTAAAAATTTCTATACAAAATTAAAGAAACGAACTGAACTGTTTTTAAAAAGATGAAAAACCAAAAAAAAATAAATGTTTCTGCCAAAGGTATCATTAAAACTAAAACATTTTTATTAAAAAAAAAATCACCAAAAAGTAGACCTTCTTTATTTTTTAATATTTTGAAAATTCAAACTCTCAGAATTTACTGGTTTCCAGTGCTTGATTATGCAAAATATGGTTCACTACAAAAATTTGAGTTAAAAAAAAAGTAAGAGAGTGAGTTCTGGTTGCTTTTGAAGAATAATTTTTGTATGTTAAGCTCCCTGCTTTAACAGGGAGAAATAGACCACCCCCTTTTTTACGTCTCAATATGTACACGCTCTAGCTTTTTGTCGCATTTTAGATGCGTTATGCCCACTGTGTATATGATTAAACAAGTGAACATCCTGTCATTGGCATGTAAGCATGTTAATGATGGATATAATTTCAAATACCAGCACACACAAGCTGCACCACTACTGTTCTAGTGCCTTCAAAATAATATTAAAATAATGATGTTTTTGAGATTGTTTGTATAGAATATACATTTGTGGTGTGAAAATCAAAACTTCAACCAAAACCGGAAAAATCTTTTTTTTATTTTGCTTTAACCTTGGAGAGCCTTGAAGCCTAGTAATTGTAAAAATATTTGAACCATATGCAGTTCAGCATGGCTCGGTTCAAGATTTTAACCCAATAATTTCGATCGATTAACTGAGGTTCATCCATTGTTATGCATGGTTCAAGTATGTATGTGGTAGTTGAAAGCTAGAGCCCTCAGTTAACATGCAAAAATTTGTGGGTTGTAATCTTGGATCGAAGTTGAAATGCATTTGAACGATTGGCCCTTAAAGCCTTCCATAATATCCCACAGACTATTAACACACATGTTAGAAAAATTGGACAAAAAATATGACATTTGATCATGCAAGATGTGACACACTGTAAACATAGCATTCTTATCTTTTCTATATACAAACGACGATAAAACATTAGTACCTATTCCTACACTCGGGCGTATACGCACGGTTTTTTCCCATTTTTATTGGCGTTTTAAAATATTTTTTAGTCAATTAGAGGGAGATAATTTTTTGTTGAATTTCGACATTGAAATTCTAAATCGAGTTGAATGTAATATGTCAAAACGATCGATTCGCCAAATCGAACCAATTTCATCAACTTCCGCAATTGTTACTTAAATTCACAATATATCATTCACACTCACTTCCTCTTGTGATTCAAGGCTTATAGCACTGGTAAACGTAATAACGTATTATGTATGTGGGCCCTACCAATAATCAAATTTAGTAACGACTTAAATATTTAAAGAAAATAGACCATAATGGTATGGACTATAAAAAATGAACCATACATGTTATGTTTCATATTTTAGTGCACATACCATGTAATATTTATTATTTAGGGTCTACCTAAATATTTAAGTTATACCATGGTTGGTTATACATTGGAGGTACTCTGTTCGAGCATAGGATCTCGCACAAGATAAGTTGGTTATCCACAGATCGCCAATGTACAGCGAACTTTATCGATCACTTTGCTATTAGCAAGCGCTTTAAAAATTGTCTTCTCGACGTCCGAAATAGACGCGGTGCTGATGTAGGGTTAGCTCGCGATCACCATCTTATGCTTGCTTACGTTCGTCTTCGAATTGCTTCAGTACATGGAAATCGGCAAAACTTCCTGCGTACACCCAGGTACAATACCGACAAATTACGGGATCCTACAGTGCGCCAAAGATATAAGGACCGCCTCGCCGCAGAGGCAGAAGTCATCAGCATTGCCACGCCAGAAAATGCAGACCAACACTGGAGCAATGTGAAAAAGGCCTTTGCAACTGCCGCAACTGAGTCTGTGGGTATAAGGCAGAGAAGCCAAAGCACATGGCTTTCTGCAGATACATGGAGTAAGATTGAAGAAAGGAACGCGATTAGATCCCAACTTGCGGCTACCTCAGTAGGTGAGAGATTTAACATCGAGTCTCAGTACCGTAGGAAAAGGAAAGAAGTGCAGCGTAGTGTCAGACGTGACAAAAGGAGGCGCGTAAATGTTCTCGCAGAACAGGCAGAGGAAGCAGCATCTAGGTGCGACAGTGGTACCGTCTACAAGATAACCAAGGAATTGGTTGGAAACAACAACTCCCGGAAACAACACCTCGTCAAGGATGTAGACGGCACCCTGCTAGTTACGGATGAGGATCAGCTCAGGAGATGGAAGGAACATTTTGCTAGCGTGCTCAACCACATAGGCGATAGCGGAGGTGTTCCAGCCCCTAACCCAAATGAGCTATTCGTAGAAACTAGTTCCCGTATTCGCACCTGCCCTCCCAGTTTAGCCGAGATAACATCAGCAATCAAATCCCTCAAGAACAACAAAGCGGTAGGTTTGGACGGAATTCCCGCTGAGCTCTACCAAGCAGATCCACAAACATCAGCGAAGTTGCTACACCCCTTAATAGCACAGGCATGGGAGAACGAAAGTTTCCCCATTGAATGGAAAAAAGGGATGATCGTCAAACTGCCAAAAAAGGGAAATCTTACGGATTGCGGAAACTGGAGAGGGATCTGTGTCCTCCCCGCGGTGGCAAAGATAATGGCGAAAATAATCTTGGAACGAATCAAAGAACATCTCGATTCTACTCTCGACAAAGAGCAAATGGGATTTCGTGCAGGCTCATCCTGCATTGATCACATCAACACCTTGAGGATCATAATATAACAATGCGTGGAGTTCCGTTCCCCTCTTCATTTGCTCTTCATCGACTTCGAAAAGGCTTTCGATAGTTTGAATCGAGATTTCATTTGGTCAGCTTTACGTAGGAGAGGAGTACCCGAGAAGATTATCGCCGTTAGAAAGGCTACCTACGAGGGTGCATCGTGTCAAGTCTTAAACAACGGAAAGGTATCAGAGGACTTCGATATCCATAGCGGAGTTCGTCAAGGATGTTTGCTATCTCCACTACTTTTCCTGGTGGTTATAGGGGATGTCCTTCATGCAGCTCTAGCCGAGCAAGCGCGTGGAATTCGATGGACGATGTTTTCGTTCCTGCAACATCTTGATTACGCTGACGATATTTGTTTGCTCTCGCACAACATTATGGATCTTCACCATATGGTGACTAATCTGGAATGCGAGGCAAACAAAGTCGGTTTGAGGATCAACACCGGGAAAACAAAAATCCTCAACATTTCTGAATCTTCTTCTCAAGTTGTCGTTGCGGGACAGCAGGTTGAAGCGGTGGACAACTTCCTGTACCTCGGTAGTGTTGTCTCAAAAGACGGGGGTGGTACGGATGAAGATGTTAACTGCCGAATCGGCAAAGCTAAAGCTGCTTTCGGCATGCTGTCTTAAGTTTGGAGGAGCAACGTCTACAGTACGAAGACCAAGCTGCGACTGTTCCGGTCGAACGTAGAGTCAGTGCTACTATATGGGTGTAGTACAAGGAAAGTGACCGCCTCTGTCACAAGGAAGCTACAAACTTTCGAAAATAGATGTCTTCGAAACATCCTAAGGATTTTTTGGCCGAACACCATCTCCAACCAAGAACTCCTTCGGAGAACGGGCCAAAGTCCTATTGACATCGTTATTAGGAAAAGAAAGTGGCAGTGGATTGGTCACACCCTACGTCGTGCTGCAGACTCTATTGCAAGACATGCAATGGAGTGGGATCCACTCATCCAAGATGGCAGAAGACCTGGAGGCCAGAGAAAATCTTGGCGCAGAACAGTCGACAAGGAATCACAAAAGCTCGGTAAAAGTTGGGGAGAGCTAAAATACATTTCCAGAAACCGAACGAGATGGCGTGTAGCGGTAGTTGACGCCCTGTGCCCCTTAGAGGGGTCAAGGATCTAAGTAAGTAAGTATGGTTGGTTTATTATTCAGAGCCCATAGAATTATGGTCCATTTTACTCAAATATTTAAGTCGTTACTAAATTTGATTATTGGTAAGGCCCTGTATGTACCTACATGATGACAATGATTTTGTTCTCTACTGTTTGCAAGGAAGTAACTTTTTTTTTTAATTTTTGAGTGAAAAACTTTTGTCTTCATACTAAATATATCTCTGTTTAAAATATTAAAAAAATTTTCATTGCCACAAATATAAGCCAGAAGCTTAAAAAAAACGTAAAAAACCTATCTACATTATATGATTTTTTTTGGCAAAAACCTGAAAGTTTGTTTCATCAAAATTCATCAAAATTGTATAGGATCTGTTTTCAATTTATTTTGACATATCGGACATTCGCCATAATTGCTTATAAATTGAACCGATCAAACCCAGGTTTTCAGGTTTCGAGGCAAACAGTTACATGAATCTAAATACTTAATTTTATCTAATCATCTTATTTTATTTTAAACAATAAAATAAAACAACTTGGTTAATCCTTTTGTAGGTATGAATAAATCTTTCAAGGTTATTCAATATTTCAACTTGCCAAAAAAGAAGTGCGTGATTTCAACTCATTTTCCTTAAAAAAAAATATATCATAGAAAATCACAACACTCGCCAATTCGTGTCATCAACAGTATAGGGTCAAAGGACCTCAAAAAACATAATCATCATTATTATCACCAGCATCGCCCAGAAAATGTTATTGTTGTGCTTAATATACTATAACAATAGTATACTGTATACAAATACATATACAATATACATAGGTACATAGGTACATACCAAAGTTTGTGCGGAGGAATTTTTGAAAGTTTTCTCGTAAATTTCGTCAATGAGTTTCTCTCGTTCCATTTCCATTGTTAAGCAGACAGTAATTTCCTTTTGGTTGGAATGAACTTCTATATGTTATAATATTAATATATATAATATACATATTCGCACATCCCAAACTGCATATTATATATCCGTATACCCTAACATACAAAATACAACAACAACAAAAAACATCTCATGCAAAGGATTAAAAACGATACTATAGGAAGGTACCACCAAAGCTATTTATTTTCCGTTTTTATTCTCTGGTTTCTTTACTGGAAAAACTGTTACGATTTTATTGTTTTTTTTTTTTGTTGATACAAGAAAAAATAATCTTCTTACATAACCATTTATCCACATTCTCACGTCATCTACTCGAGGTGTATTCGTAAAATTTGAAACTGCGTGTGATTCCTCTTTATACAGCATAACGCTCACGCAACACGAACCCTTGGCCAAACCAAAAACCAGCATCATCAGTGATGCAAAAACACAGGACATTCTCTTAAATTGATTATCGAATTTGTGACTGTCGCGTGTGTGGAATATTTTCACTGCTGTTGTTCAAAAGATCTACTTACTTACTTTATCAGCCTTCCTTTTTTATAACCACACGACACTGTGATGGACAAAAGTGATAACCTGTGCTTGTTTTTATTATAGGACACAAAATGTCAAATAGTTCTCATAGAGTTTTTCTTTTTATGTGTAATGTATCGCTTATGAAGTATTTTATTTGGCAGCAATTTCATAAAGCAAAAATGACAAATTCCGTAGCAATTATTATTTTAAGTATTATTAAGTATTATTATTTTAAGTAGCCCAGTTATATTTTTTAGATCGAAGCGGAAGTTGTCCATCAACAATTATCACGGAAAAAATATGAGAAACCACCTGGCTGGAAAAGTGCTAAGTTTCTGTCTAGTTTGGACAAGGTCCTAGTAAGTTTTCAGTAGGCGAGAGAAAACTTGTTAGATAAAACTTATTAGAGAAAAACTTGTTAGATACTTGGCAAGCCCTTGCTGGATTTCAGTAGGGCTGGCCACGAGACGAGACTCTGCGAGAATTTTTTAAGTCTCGTCTCGGTCTCGTTAAAATCGAAAGTTTTCAGTTTTGTGTCGGTCTCGTATAATTAAGTCTCGTCTCGGTCTCTTCCGAAAAATACGATTTCCGGACAACTTGTTGATTTTGGAACGAAATATTTTCGATTATAGCTTGAATACGTGCAAAAGAAAATAAATATTTAACTGAAATTGGATTGTTTTAAGTTATTAGACTCTCTGTAAATTTCTGTCCAAATATACAGTCTCGTCTCGGTCGCGTCTCGGTTGCTCAAAAGCCAGTCTCGTCTCGTCTCGTCTCGTCTCGTCTCGTCTCGTCTCGTCTCGTCTCGTCTCGTCTCGTCTCGTCTCGTCTCGTCTCGTCTCGTCTCGTCTCATCGCGTCTCGTCTCGTCTCCGTCTCGTCATGCGAGACCGAGACTTTTCCTGTCTCGTGGCCAGTCCTATTTCAGAACAAAAACTTAGACGAGAGAAACTTTTCAAACACTTGTGAGGCCCTCCCTAGTAAATACTTATTGGACATGTTTTGGTATTCCATCATCAGGAATTTCTCTGTTGTACACCAAAAACAAAAATTTTAGTATCATACGACACTTTTGTCTCTTTCCTTTGTCTTCTTTTTCATACCACACTTTTTACTATGGGTAACTTTTTATTTTGGGACACAAATTTGTCAGAAATGTCGGACAAGTTAGAACAGAAAACTTGTTCGAAGCTCTATCCAAAAAGCAAGTACATAAAATCCTGTCTGTTCTGTATATATTTGTTTTACAATATGGTATGAAACATTAGAGTATGAAAGTTATTCACATTGGACAATGAATTTTTTTAGGTATATCGAGTTAGCCCAGTGGATAGCGCATTGGACTGACAAGCAGAAGATCGCGGGATCAAGTCCTACATAGCCCAACTTTGTTTGTCTGACGAGGCAAAATGGCTCATTATGGCCAACGCCCTTGTTCTAGCCTTTGCTAACACTTGCTAGCTCCTTGTCAGAATCTATGTAAAACTCTCTAGTGCCTTGTCGTAAACTAGATTGATTTTCTGTGCGGGCGGGTACATGGTTACAGGGCTGCATGGTGTAGGTACTCGTGTAACCATGCAGCCGTGTAACCGTGTACCTGTGTTACCGTGCAGCCGTGTACCCATGTAACCGTACAGCCGTGTAACCGTGTAACAGTGATTTAACCGTATAACAGTGTGACCGCGTATAACCGTGTACCCGTGTACCTTGCGTTTTTATGTTGTTGGATTTCAAGAATAACGCATTTAATTAAAGGCAAATTGTTAATAACAGATTTTTCTAAATGATGAACAAATTGAATCCAAAAATTTGATTCCGTAAAAAATCAAATCGATTCATGGCTTTATAAATTTAAAAACTGAAAAAATAGCATTTTAACAACAATTGCGATACACTTATTGGCAAATCCCTCTTCTGAAATAATGCCCACTTATTGTTCGATATGACTCAATTGTTGAACTACACAAATAATCTACACATCTAGTTTATTACGTACATAGGTACGCGTAAATATCTCTCATTTATTGTTTTATGGGTCAAGCACGTGTTTTCAAAAACGTAGAAATAAATATCTATTCATTAGCATGAAAAGAAAGTTTGTACATAGCCCACCTACCTATGCATGTACTTGTTTTTTTTCGCAGAATTTATTGACATTTGGGTCTTATAGGGCTTAAAACTTAAGACTTTTCCCTTCAAAATCTATTACTTCAATAAGGTTTATCCCCTACAACACCCATTTTCTAAGCTTAAATTTAAAAAAATGTCATTTTCACGTCATGTACTCTCGCATTTGCGAAGATATATCTACCCTTACATATGTACTACACATACCTACATAAATACATGTTGCGTATCCTTTAAAAAAAGCTAGGTAAACAAACACAAATGGAATGCATGTCAAAATGTCAGCTTTGGGTGGTAATCTTCGAATTTCAACTCAGAAAAAAAAAACTGTTCTTCAAATTATTGTTATTTTTTTTTCAGCTTCTAAAGTAAGGGGGAAAATGAAAACTCATTTGGTTAGGAGATTAATGGTGGTTTTTTTGTCTGTGCTTTGTCACTTTTGGGGACAGGAAATGAAATGGGAAAAAATGACAACAACAAAATAAAGGTAAGGGCTTGTATTTTCTTTATTTTTTTTTTTACTTAAAGAAGTCCATAAAATACCTTCTTACATGAACCTACTACCTATGTGATATTTTATGTGTCATCGACACTAATGCATACATTTTTGGTTAGGTATACCTAGGTTTAGTGTTGCTCTTAATTGCTAATGAGATTTTAAATTATGCGCCCAAGTTTTTAAATGGGGAAAAACCCCAGAAGCCGCTTTTAATCGATTAAATTAAAAGGCTATTTTACATGGGTTGTATAAAATGCAGATCGAAGGATTCAATGCATAATGTTAGTTTTATAAGGTTGTTCTAAATTATACTTAAACCTGTGGGGCTTTGTTCTTTTGTCGAAAAGTTCGAGGTTATTGTATATATTTATTTATGATGGTAAAATTACTATGAAAAGTACCTTGTTACGTTTTATATAGCTACATTGTGATGTAGCTATATGTGGGACGCGGACGTTGTGTTCTCTTAATATATTATAGAGGATATTAAAATGTAATTTAGTTAGATCATTATCATTACCTATAGAATGACACTGGTGAGTGAATGTTTTACTCTACACATTTATTACAACTATTAATGAAATTTTATTATTTGCGACCCAAAACTAAAAGTCTTTATATGGCTATAACTTTCCAAAAAATGCTCGTAGGAGGTTGCGGTTGACGTTGTTGAATAGAGAACGGACAGGCCTTTGCGTTGTCGATCAAATCTGAGAAAGGTATTGTCAAATGCGATCAGCACATCCAAAGTAAACTCTTTTATAAGCCCAACTAACATTGCAGCTTCGGTTCGGCTTAATAGAAGTTCCATTAAAGTCGAACCCAAGCTGAAATATTAGTGAGGAGGTCTAGTTTTTGAGATATTTGCTTGCAAAGTTATTTTTTTGAGTTTTGATACCTTGGTTGTCTTTGAATGCCTACAGTTCCGCAAATAAGCCTCGGATAACATTGCGGTTTAAAACGCCTTATCAGTTTTTCAAAAGCTATCCATAGCTGAAAACAAGAACATTCTAGGAGGTCCAAAAAAACTTTTTATGGCGATAACTTTTCAAAAATGCGTCGGACTGACAGTTTCTATGTTTTCCTTTCTCAAATTGAGTGAAATGATCTCTAGTTTCCAGTAAACCATACAAAAACACTGTAGCCTTCAGTTTACAAAGTTCTGTTGTGTGCCTCTTCTGATGTTGTTATCATTTTTATCTAATCTTTCGAATGACATTTTAAAATAAAATAATTGTTCACATGAATATAACTTTTCAACTTCAGTGTAGGTAATTAAAATTAAAGAAACAAGATACATATCTATCTTAATTTTAATTCAATCGTTTTGTTTTATATCCACTCGTGTTCTTAATTTTCTTAATAAGATACAAATGAATTCTCCAATTTAAACCGACAAAAGAAACCATTCAAGTTGACGTTTAAAATCAATTTTACAGTCCCTGTGTCGTTTCATTTTGATGATGGTTACGGAAAGGGTACCTCTACCTACCTCTTACCTACAACAAGATGTGGGTAGACGAAGGTTAAGGTAAGATAGAACCTTGAACGTGCTTCGGTATACGAATAGGGATAAATATTTTTCGTGCAGCACTGGTTTGGGAAGTCGCAGCTAACAGCTAGCATGTTAAAGAAATTCATTTAATTTAACTAAGCAGCTTAAATTACCACCATTTAACTTGGCATTTTAGTTTAGAGAGTTGTTACCGTCTATTTTCTTCCCAAACAAAAGCTTAAATTCAAGTCGGTCGGTATACGAAGCGGAAAGGAGTGGAGTACAGAAGAACCAGAAGAGCTATAGGGAGTAATTAAAAAAGATTTCCTTTCTAAATGAACAAAAGACAACAGCAGCGTATCGCATTACACGGAACAACCGTAAAAGGTATCATAAAATGGTCATAAAAATGGAAAACGAACTGAAAAAAGCATCTTTTCATTGTGTGTTGACAGTTGAGAGAGATGACAGTGACACAACAGAACAGCGCGACGACGAGGACAACACAATGAGATCGGAGAAAATTCAAGAACCAAGCAGAAGACCCAGGCAGGACCAGGAGCTATCATCAGGACTCAGATTCAGCTGAAGAGAGATATCTTCATCTTTGGAATTTAATTCGATATACCTTACCTATACTACTCGTATATCTCCCCTGGGTATTTGGAAAAGTAAACAGAAGGTAATTGGAAAAGGACCCGACAGGGCATCGCTTCTTCTACTTCAGCAATGGCACATAAATGCCTGGCAGCAGAATAATCGAATTATAATCACTAACATATGAGAGGGTGATTTAGGGTCTCTTTGTGATGCTTCTGTGTGCTATCTGTATCTTCTCTCAGTCTTTTTTAGATAACCATTCACACAAAATAAACAACAAATCAAAACAAGGAAAAAGATTAAAACGTATAAAAGGCAGAAGGGAGAAGGGAAAAGGGCAACTCAAAAAAAAAGAAAAACAAATTTCCTAACAAATCAGGACAATGTCGTTTTTGGTGAATTAGAAAAACTCTTCAGTCGTCTCTTCAAACAGAGCTGAGCCGAGCCATCCTGATCCCTGTGATATTCTATATCGTTTATTTGTTTAATTTTCTATAAGAGAAAGAGCTTAACCCGAAGCCAAAGATAGCACTCGAGTAAAATTGGTCACACTATATTCAAGTGTGCTACGGCTACCACCACCGGGGGCAGATTGATTACAGGATGCATTTTTTCTAAGAAAATGGGGCTCTTAAGTGCACATCTTATACACAAGAAGAAATTGAACAGGACGAGGGAGAATTCTAATGAAATTATAGTGTACAACATATGTGTGGGGTAAAGAAAATAGTTCACACAGCATTTTGCAGGATAAGAGGGAAATAAGGGTAAACAAACAAAAAGACAAAATAAAATATCAACTTATGGGGGAGTACTCTGACAAGGATAAAATGTCTACTAGAAAAAAAAAATGTATACAAATGGAATGAAGTTTGAGTACAAAGAAAATATATTCAAGATGATGTAGAGTAGGTAGGTGTGTAATTAATTATTCAGCTATAGTTAGATTTAGGTCCAATTGCTGAAACGAAACTTAAGTATTTAAGTTCAACTTAAAAACTTATGTGACAGTTTAAGCTGAGAAAAAAGTAGAATATAAGCGATTATATTCAACTTAAATATTTTATTTTTTGTATCAACAAACGGGCCTTAAACATTTAAACAATCCCTTTTGCAAAATTTCATTAATTTAATGATTTGTTCATTAAAATTAAAGAAAGTGTCTAGTAACTGTAATTATTTCTCAAAGAACTGAGATTTCGTTGAGGAGCAATTTATTTACTCGTCAAATTAATCAATTTTCTTATAGCGAATTAGCACTAATACCACTTTTAAAAATTATGTAGACAAGTCTTATGTGGGCCTCAATTCCGGTGCATAATAATAGAATGCATTCACCTTTTTACACAATGAGAAGAATTAAAAGTCCCTAGAAAGTTTTTCTTTTGTTGTAATGCATTTTGTTTTGTTATTGATATCCAAGTCACGGAATTATATTAAATCAACCGTATGAATTCGTTAAGTTAGCGTTATGCACAGTGCAAGGCTTAGCACTATTTAAAATTTTTGGAGCTGAAATTTTTAAAAAACAAACTCGTTATATGGCAGTTCAGTAACATTGGAGCTAGCCTCAAAATTTTCTTGTATACGTAACCAATATTTGTTCTATATAGAGACAGTAAAAATAATAAAATCGAAAAAAAATATACAGCGTGTCCCATTAACAATGGTCCAAACAGAAACAGGTGAAAGACCAGAATTTGGTAACTTTTTCATACCGAATCATAGCGGTTCTCGAGTAACGGCTATTTTTTGAAATTTGAAAAAAATCTTACTTCGAACCAGTTTCTTGCTCACCCTGTCCATAATTGCTTTTTGTTTTTTACAAATTTTGCATTAAAACATTGAATAATAGTTTCACTAACTTTACTGAGAAAAATATTTTTCATTGGCATCACCATTTGCCTACAATTCATTAATTAATATTGAACTTTGCCGAAATTAATTTTTGACCTCAAGCTTCCGAGGAGCCCCTTGAACAAAATTTGTATGGCTCGATACAAGTTTTATATTTCAAAAATTGTCTATTTTTCCGTTCTTTTAAAAAAGGTATAAAACTTGCCAAAGCTATGTTTAAATAGACAGTTATAACCGTTTAAACCCAATCAAACAGATTCAAAATCAAACAAAAATAAAATATTTCAATTAAATTAGAATTTCACTTCAAATATAACTCCGAAAGAACTGAATTTTGGTGGAGATCTTAGTTTTGATATCTTACGCATTTCTTAAATAAATACCTTAAATTTGGACAAGGACATTCGATTTTCTGTGGTGAAAGCGTATAAATCCAGTATTTTTGAAAATTTTTCGAGAACCATCAGTTTTAAGAAGTGTCTTTGGAAAACCTTTTAGCTTATAACATTTTAAAAAAACCATTAGGATACATTTTTCCGTTAGACCAATAAATTTTGAGACAAATGTACGCAAATGCAACGGTGTGGAGAATACCACATTAAAATAAAACACATTTTGTCCCCCATTTTCTCAAAATCTCTTGCTCAATCGAAAAAAAGGAGTTCATCTGTTTTCTGTAGATTTTCATAACCTACAAATTATTAACTTTTTTAGTATTCCGTAAAGTTTATTCAATGTGTTTTAACTGCTCAAATGCTTTGACAATAAGTCTCTTGATTTTAATTGTAAGTGAAATTGACATTTTGTATAATTGTTTATATATACATGTATTTATGATGTTGAGAAAATGTACATATTTTAATATATATTTTTTTTTTTTTTCAATAAAAGGCCTGATGAAGAGTGTATTCATGCTCGAAACGTCGCACACCATTTAAAAAAACCGTGTTTTTTTACCTGGAGCCTACTATGACTATATTTATTTGTTAAACATTGAAGAGGTCACAAAATAGTTCCAATATTTATTTTAACATTACACAATTTGTACATGTTTGTTGTATGTCATTCACCGTTTCTTGCAGATAATTTCCAGTGTTTAAATTGCTAAATAAATTGCTTAACAAATTGCTTAACAAATAGCAGATAAAATTGTGAACCTTTTTAAGACGGAGTATTTGGTAAGAAATCCATTAAAATACACTTTTGGCTATAAATGTTTAGATATATACTTCCACATTTTTAGGGGTTTTATTATTTATTTATTTATTTATCAAATCAAATTCAACAAATTAAATATATAATTTAAATACATTATTTACAATATATATACATTTTCTGAGTTATTACATAATAATTCAAAATTTAAACATCTATAATTCAAAGGCATGGAATTAATTAACTACATAAATTGAGTAATCTTTTCTTAAAAGGATCCCTCTTCATGCAAAGGTCAATTTCATCGCATTCTCCATTAAAAAGTTTTAAAGAACGAGTTATGGGTTCATTCAACCTGTAGTTTGTCCTATGAGGAACAGTATAAAATAATTCACATCTATTTCGGAAGATTTGTATCGGAACGTAGAAAGGTATTAAGGAAAGCAAATCGATTGAAGTTATTCGATTGTCTATACATCTTTTATAAATAAAATACATTGAACTTTTCTTCGACATTTAAGCGTTTTTAAATCTATAAGAGAACACCTTGATTCATAGTCTGGTAAAGATCCAACCCACATTAATTTCCTCAAGGCATACTTGGTGAATCTCTTTTGAATTCTTTCTATTCTTAAGATATTATTATCGTAGAATGGCTATCAAACGACACAACAGTGTTCCAAGATAGGTAAAACTAAAGACATAAATAGTGTCTTTAACGTATAAGCATCGTTAAAATCATTTGAATTCCGCTTTAAGAAACCTAATAAGGAATTTCCTTTAGAGACAATGTAGTCAATATGAGTTCTAAAGTCCAGCTTTGAATCAAAATGAACTCCAAGATCATTTATAACATTAATTCTAAGAAGACTGAACTCATGAAATTTGTACTCAAAATTTATAGGCGTTTATAGTAGTTTAATTCCAAGTGATTGTAATTGCACCAACTTAAAACATTATCTTTATCCAACTGCAACAATATACAATCCCTTATTGAAGATATTGAAAGAAAAATCTTTACATCATCTGCGTACATCAAACAATTGCAATATCTTAATACAGCCGGTAGATCATTAGCAAAAATAATAAAAAGAAGTGGGCCCAAATGACTTCCTTGTGGAAGACCCGACACAACTTCTATAATATTTGAGGTACACCCATCTATCTTTACCATTTGCATTCTATCAGATAAATATGACTTTAACCATTTGAGGAAAGATTTATTTAACCCTTACTTTATTAATACCTGCAGTAAAAGACCATGGTGTACGCGGTCGAACGCTTTTACAAAGTCAGTATAGAGAACATCCACTTGTTTCCCATTTTCCATTTGATTGCTGCAAAAATTAGTAAACAGGCTTAAATTAGTGCAAGTCGATCTACCTTTTACTTTTCAATACAGCCAAACGAACTAGAAATGAATTAGACTGGGAAGCATACAAAAACAGTCAAATAAAATTCAAAGCTAAAACACAACGGGGGAAACGCAGCTCGTGGCAAACCTTCTGCACCCAAATTGAAGGAACAAACGAATCAGCAAGACTTAGAAAAATTCTAGTAAAGGAACCAGTCCCCCTAGGGTCTCTAAAAGGCCCTGATCAATAGACTGAATCATGTGGAGAATCACTGGAGCTCCTTATCAAAACTCATTTCCCTGGTTGTAACTTTGATGTTAATAACACAGAAGATGCAGCACAAACGGAGCACCCGGTTCCACCAGATATTATAACGGAGGATAAAACAAACTGGGCGATAAACTCGTTTTCACCCTACAAAACTCCGGGAACAGACGGTATCTTCCCCTTGATGTTACAGAAGAACACTAAACATGTCACCCAATATCTCAAGCGCTTCTTTGTAAGCAGTCTTAAGTGGGGATACATTCCCTTGGCATAACGTGAAGAAAAAGTAGTCTTCATACCGAAAGCTGGAAAACCAAGCCACACGGAAGCCAAAGACTACAGACCCATTAGTCTAACATCGTTCGTTTTAAAAACCTTTGAACGACTAATAGATATACACATACGAATTACTCTGAAACCGAATGTGTTGTCACCTGTCCAACACGCTTACACGAAAGGAAAAAGTGTTGAAACAGCACTCCACAACTTAGTAGGCATAGTAGAAACAACACTCAAGAACAAAGAATACACTCTAGCTGCTTTTCTGGACATTGAAGGAGCTTTCAACAATGTACAAAATGATGCGGTAAAATACCTGCGGTATGCGGTATACCTTGAAGTAGATAATTCCCTCATAAAATGGATTATCTGTATGTTAAAATACAGACGGATTAACTCAGAACTAGAGGATGCACAGATCAAAGTATCAACATCTAGGGGGACTCCACAAGGAGGTGTTCTCTCACCACTTTTGTGGATATTGGTTATAAACGAAATCCTGATCGAACGAGAACACAGCGGTGGCAAAGTAGTTGCCTACGCAGACGACTTGGAGCTGTTAGCGACTGGTAAATTTCTTTCCACAACCAGTGAACAGATTAACTTCGCTCTGTCGAAAGTTTGTAGCTGGACAAGGAAATGTGGACTCTCGGTCAACCCGCAAAAAACCGAACTGGTACTTTTTACTAACAAAAGGAAAATGCCAGATTTTGTCCTACCACCAATAGATGGAACCCGACTTAGTCTTTCAGAACATGCCAAATATCTGGGCGTAATTCTTGACAAAAAGCTAAACTGGGGTTTGAACACTAAAGAAAGAGCCAAGAAGGCCATGATCGTTTTTTACTCCTGCAACATGATCTTTGGTAAGACCTGGGGTCCAAACCCTAAGATCATAATGTGGATGAACACGGCCATTATAAGACCGATCCTTACATATGGTAGCCTGGTTTGGTGGAGCGCGATGGACAAAGAAACTAATTGCAAAACGCTTAATAAAGTTCAAAGACTAGCATGTATAGGAATTACAGGGGCAATGATATCCACACCCACTGCGGGAATGGAAACGATACTCAACCTAAAGCCCCTAGATCTACTTGTACAAGAAACTGCGGCCTACAGTGCCCTAAGACTAAGCCAAACAAATAGCTGGAAAAGAAACTCGATAGGTCACGCACAAATTATCAAATTTACGGAGGGGTATGTATGCACAGACTACACAACACCCCGTACAGATTTTGAAAAACCGTTTTCTGTCTCCATCCTCACAAGATAGGAATGGGATGCTGGTTTACAACAATCAGATGAACCGAAGGTAGAAATATACACCGATGGATCGAAGATGGATACGGGTGTAGGTGCGGGATTCTTCTCAGAAACCCTCAATTTAGCCAAATCTTATAGACTCCCCGACTACAGCAGTGTCTTCCAAGCGGAGGTTCTGGCACTGATTAAGGGTGCCGAGCAAATATTAATGATGGCGATACCACGAGCTGATATCACTTTTTACATTGACAGCCAGGCGGCGATCAAGGCCATCTCTGCCACAGAAATCAAATCCAAACTGGTTTCATGCTGTCGTGAAGAGCTTAGAGTTCTTGCCACACAGCACAACATCAGACTCTGCTGGGTCCCTGGATACTGTGAAATTGAAGGTAATCAAAAAGCCGATGAACTGGCAAAGACTGGTTCATCGTTAGATCCAAGCCTAACAGACTCCATTGTTAAAATTCCACCCTGTGCCATTAAACAGGCGATTAATAACAAAATAGTGGAACTTACCAATGGCAGGTGGAACTCTCTTGCAACTTGTACCACTACAAAGAATCTGTGGCCCAGCTACAATAAGAAAAAAACAGACAAAATTATGAACCTGTAAAAGAGATCCCTGCATCTTCTGATAGGAATTATCACAGGACATAATCTCTTAGGGTATCATTAAAACAAAATGGGACTGAATACTGTAGACCTATGTAGAGGATGTGGAGACGAAGAAGAAGTGGAGGACACCTTTCACAACCTAGGTCACTGTCCGACACTCTGCAACAAAAGCAAACAATTTTTGGGTAGCTATTTCTTCAACGATTTAGCAGAAATCTCGAAGTCAACAGATAAGAACATCTTAAATTTAATGAACTTTATCAACGCCTCCGAATGGCTCGATACTCCATAGAATTTCATAGGTTATATATTTTAAAGGGATGGTCCAATCCATCGCGGTATCACAAGGGATCAACATTGATCTAAGTGTGACGGGAACAAGATCTACCGGCAGCCCATCAACCTAACCTACCTTTTAAAAACCCATGTTGACAGGGGGATAAGGATTCCTTTACAGAAAAGAAAAGACTTTGTGTAACCATGTTTTCAAAAAGCTTTGGTACTACCGAAAGCTTAGAAATAGGTCTATAAATACAAGGTGCTTTAGACCATTTTTATAAACTGGATCTATATAGGTAGTTTCCATTCTTCCAGAAATACACCAGTTGCCACAGACATATTAAAAATACAGGATAAAATATAACACAGTGAAGTTGAGCATTTTGCTAGTAAAATAGGAGGAATGAAATAAAATCCTGCTTTCGTATCAATATCTTTTAAACTTTCCAGTTCATCCTGTGCTGAGAAACTTAGTAACAAAAAGTCTGTTAAAGGATTAATATTTGGATATAACTGATCAATATCTTCGATAAAATCACATTTATACGAAGTTTGAAAGAATTGGGCAAAAAGATTACAAGAAGATTGAATATCCTTGGATTTTTAATTTTCATATTCCATACATTGAGGGAACGATGAAACTTTTTTTTTAGAATTGAGGAACACCCAGAAGGATTTAGAATTATTTTTTATACAAGCTTCAGAATTATTTATGGTTTGCCTGTATAAAAACTTATTAAGAAAATAAAATTCTTTCCTTAACTGAAAAAATCTAGCACGATCTTCAAAAAGATTTGTTAATTTATAACGCTTAAATGCTTTATTCTTGATATTTTCTAAATTTTGTATTCTTGTGTTGAACCACGGAACCTTAAAAGTTTTTTCTTGCTTTTAGTAGTACAGTAGATGACGGTTATAAGAAAGTCTCATAAGAAAAACACGCAAGATACGTGTTAAATAAGATTCATATAAGAAAAACGTTTATAAGAAAAACACAGATATAAGAAACTTATTCTGATACAAATTTTCACGTGCAAACTTTCAAATGATGTGCCGTTTAATTTTCACAACATTTCTGAACCCACGATCATTTAATGGCCAGAGAAATTACAGATTGAAGATTAGCGAGAAAGAAAAAAGCCTAGTGGATACATTTTATTTCTTATGTGTTTTTATTTATACAAGAAATTTTCTTTCTTACATACATTTTACTTATATAAGAAATTTTCTTTCTTATGTACAATGTTTTATATAAGAAAACACGGATATAAGAAAGGAATTCTTTGGATTTTTTGAGTTTCTTATATCCGTCATCTACTGTAGTAGTAGTAATTTATTTAATTGGGAATACCCTACTGGTTCAAGTTTGGTTTGGGCCCTTAATCAAAACTTTTTTTATAAAATTGAGGCTAGTTATGATAAGCACTATCCAAAACTAAACTCAATCATAAATAAGTTAAATAAATCTTAAGTTCAGTATTTAATACATATAAGTCTACATACATACATAAGAGAATAAAATATAAACATATTCTTGTATTTAAAAAAAAAAAAACTATTTGTTGGTCTGTTTTTGTTATTTAGATTTTATGGCTATTAACTTACATTTTTAGGATACCTTTTAAATATTGATATAAATAATACAATTTTTTTTTTTTCTTTCAGTAAAATTATTTTTCCAGAAATAAATTTATTTAAAGTAGAAAAATATTTTCAGCTTGAAAGCGAATTAGCGTTAAAATGAAAAAAAAAATCATTAATGTGAAGAATAGAATGTTTTATATTGAAGAAACAAGGAGGTTAAAATAACAACTTTTCTTCAATTTAAAGAAATAAAAACGTTCAAATGACTAAATATTCATTAACTTAAAAAGCTTGATCCGTCATTTGGAAGAAAGTTTCTTTATTATAAAGAAATGGGTATGTTAAAATGAAGAATTATTAGTTAATTTGAAGAATTATTATTCACTAAATTTCATGAAACAATGATGAATATTAGTCAATTTGACAAAATTTTGTAGATTTTACTCCGTAACGAAAACTTTTATTAATTTCTTCAAAATGACGGAACTTCTTGAATCT
This sequence comes from Melangyna quadrimaculata, assembly GCA_949320155.1. NCBI lineage: Eukaryota > Metazoa > Arthropoda > Insecta > Diptera > Syrphidae > Melangyna > Melangyna quadrimaculata. Next base: position 149,448,680 of record OX439483.1, read on the forward strand.
AAGAATATATTCGTCTAAGTGACGGATAGGAGTTGTTGACCGTATATTGATCACCCTTTCTTCAAATCTACTTGCTTTTTCATCAAAATCACTACCAAATTTGGTTCAGTGTGCTTTGCTTTGGGCATGCAATGGGGACGGTCATGGTGGAGTGTACGATATTTTGCAGGGCATTATTTATTTATTTATTTATTTATATTATTTATTTATTTATTTATTGTTTATTTCATCTACGAGCTTAAAAGCTTAACAGATTACATTGTAAGTTGGTTAATAAATAATAATACAAAAAATTGTAAATAAATAAACTTAAAATAAATATTAAAAATTAAATATTAAATATAATTAAATATGTATGTAAATATGTAAATGAACTTAAAAATAAACAACAAATTTTTAAGGTCTTAAAAATAAATAATATAATACATTCTTAAATTTATCTCTAGAGAGAATTAAGTCAATATGATCATACACATTATTGAACTCCCTGACTGACCTTGAAACAGATTCATTTAAACCGTAGTTCGTACTATGCTTTGCCTCAGAAAGAAGATGTCTTTCCCTCAATGGCCTCATTGAAATAGAATATCACGCACAAAAACTATATCATGAATTGTTCTCCTGGATTTGAGAGATTGCAAGCCTAAAAGACTTTGTCTTACTTGTGAACATGGACAAAAATTCCAACGCATATTAAAAAACACATATTTTGTAAAACGGTTCTGAACTCTCTGAATTCTATCTGAATATAATTGTTGAGAAGGATTCCATATGACGTCCGCGTACTCAAGATTGGGTCTTACTAAAGCAGAAAATAAAGAAACAAGTGTATATGGGTCGGAAAATTCGATGGAGTTTCTTTTAATGAACCCCAACATTGAATTTGCCTTAGCAACAATTGCATCAATATGAAGGGAAAATGAAAATTTTGAGTCAAAAAGAACACCTAGATCCTAAACTTTTGATGTTCTTTGAAGAGGACTACTATCCAGAGAATACGAAAGTTCCAACGTAAAACGTTTGCGAGAGACGGAAATAATGAAGCATTTTTTGATATTAAGGTTTAAGCAGTTTGTTGCATTACAACAACAATTCATGTAGGTTTTTCAGTGGCAGTGAAGTATATAGAGAATGGTAAAATTTCGACCACTGGGTGGTACATGGTATTAGTTTTCATTAATTTACTTACAGTATTTACTGGTTAAACGGAATTTTAAACAAAAATAACCAAATTAAAGAACACACTTTTATTCATTGTTAAATTTTGCATTGTGTGAAATTTGTTTGAAGTTTTTTGTGGGTATTTCTTGAATAAATTAAGAAAAATGCATGAGGAACATTACAAAATGTTTGGGCTGCAGGTCAAGCTACAGACAGACAGACAGAACTTTTCTCTATCATGGTAATGTTAGGGAAATTTATTATCTCAAGTTCGATTTTTTTTACAACACAAAAAAAAAAAAGAAAAAAACATATCAGCACTAGATTTTTCCGAGACGAAGCGATTGCCGTTTAGTTTTTTTTTTAAATCGAACAAGTATTACGACTTTGATGGTTGTTCAAACTTCAGTGGACACATTGTCTGCAAAGTTCAGGACCATAATTTTCTAAGGGATAGACGGGATTTTGAAAAGTATATGGTAGTTGTGCGGTTTCTCCAAGAAGTTTATGGTCTTATGAAAGTATTTCTGATTTAAATAGCTAAACAAAATTATTTGTTTGATTTTCGAAAAAAAGATGGATTTTAAAAAGCTGGATTTCTATACACTCCCTTGGTATGAATGTTTCTATGAAATATTATTATATAAACCTTCAATCTCACCCTCCACGCCGCGCCGGCCGCCGTTAAAATAATCTGATTCCTGAAGTATCTGTGAGAATTCATTTCTTTTTTCTGTTTCAAAATCTCTGTCCTCTTTTCAGCCCATCAAAATTACTTATCCATTAATCCATGTTTTAATTTAAATCAACTCGAAAACCTGAGTCTCCCGTCTCCATTATTCTAACTCTTACAATATCGTCTTTATTATTATTATGTACTATAAAACATCATACTTACCTACTTTTTTTTAATTTCAAGTTTATTATCATCTCAGTTCTGTTATCTGACATTTCCATGTTGTAGATTCTGTAGTTATTAGCATTTTGCTTCATAAATCACCGAATTTAAGTCCTTGTTTCACTTAAACACCTGATGCAACATTTCTCGTTTGGATTTCGGTGGTGTGTGTGTTTGTGTGTGTATGTTTGTATTTGGTTGGGTTGTTGGGGTTCGAGGTATGACAACACCATAAGCATAACCATCAGGTCCAAAGGACTCAAGTCGAGAGGTCGGTATTGTATTTATGTACATAGCCAGAGAAAGAGTAGGTAATAAACTTTCATCTAATCCTAAAGCAAGTTAACGTGTGTTCTGTGTACCTTTTTATTTTAGAAAGGTGTATCAAGTGAAGTTCTAGAGGTACAACATCCTGGGGCCTGGTCCTGGGTCGTGATTATGTTGCCTATATAGAGTCTCCTCCGGAAAATATTTGATAAACGTATGTAAGTTGAAATTTGTTTTCGTCTTGTGTGCCCGACCCACCCAACCTCTTACTCTCGGTTAGGGCTGGCCACGAGACGAGAAAAGTTTCGGTCTCGATCTCGGTCTCGCATGAAGAGACCGAGACGAGACGAGACTGGCTTTTAAGCAACCGAGACGAGACCGAGAAGAGACTTTATTATACGAGACCGACACAAAACCGAGACGACACTGAAAATTTTCGATTTTCGTCTCGTGGCCAGCCCTAATCTCGCTCTCTCTTTTCTATACCTACATATTATTTTGAATCAACCATCGTTAATGCCATGGTGCAGGGTGTTGGTGGTGGGCATCAGGGGTACTAATTTTAATCTGCAACTTGTAGGTTAAATATACCTAGCTGAGTGAAAATATTCGAAATAGATGTTTTATATAAGAGTTGATATTTATGGCGATCAAACAGACTTGTGAACAATGTTTGGGTTTATCCTTTACATATTTTTCAATTGTTTTTAATTAGATGATCATACTTTTATAGAAAGTTTTGGGTTTAAAAGGGCAGTTTGTTGGTTATCTAGATGAGTTGAGGTAGATGAGTTTTGAGTTTTGAAAATAAGATTCGACCTACCAAGAACTAAGTTAGACATCTATAATCTGTATATAATAAAATTGCAGTGACTGTCCTTAGTTTTGAGTTTTGAACAAAAAAAAGGAAAAAACTTTTACAACTGGACGATCTTTTTTATTATTGGTTGGTTAAATCGTAACAAAAAAACTATTATTTTGTTTAATGAAAACCAAGGTTATGATAATCAGAATTGTATTAGTTCACAGAAAAGATGGATAGGTGTTCGAATCTCATCTAGACTTGAAATCACACTTAGACCACTTTTTTAAACTTATAAATTGTTTCTAGTTGTTTTCGAAAATATTTTTTGAATTGAAATAAGTTTTCAAACTCAAAATTAAAACAAAAAAAAAAAAAACTTTTTTCCAACCGTTTTTTTTTTTTTGAAAATTGTACGTTATTGAGTACTATTTTATATTTAATTACTCATTATGCTCTTATTGATTCTTAATGAAGCAATGAAAACCGGATGGACTTAGGACTTTTGGTTTTCAAAACATTGATATTTTTTTTATTAAACAAATAACAAATTGAGTCGACACCTTAACTGATTTCACAATATTTACTTTAACACATAAAACAATAACAAAATTATTAGACGCGGTAATAGAGTACCTTGAATGCATTTCAGAATGTAGTCATTCCATCATCAGCATCACGACTAAATCCAAAAGCAGCAAATGTTGTGTTTTGTTGTTGTTATTAATATTGCATATTATAAATCATTATATAAGAGAGAACAAATGCGATTCAATATTTCCGTTGTCTAAATTCATCGCATGTGGGTCTCTCTGTACTGTATATAAAAACTTTCATATGCATCAAGTTTACGGTCATCTAGCACCTCTTTCACTAAACAAACGTTTTGGATGTCAAGGCACATATGATTTTCGTTGAGAGCGTGTGCCGCCATTGCTGATCTGTAACCTTGATTAGTGCGAATGTATGTTTGTATCAAAGTATCAAAAGTTTTAAGAAAAGCTCCTACAAAATCGAAAATGTGTGTAACGAGTTTAATACAATAAAAGAATTACGTAGTAAAAATTGTGTATATGTAAAAGCGGATAAAGGAAACAAAGTTGTAATTATAAACAAGAACGATTATGATCAAAGGTTGAAAAATTTAATCGATGAGTGTAATTATAAACCAATAAAAAAATCGCCCCTTCCAAAAATGATAAGAGAAAGTGATGAGTTAAAGAAGGAAATAAGTAAAGTTTTCGGTCAACGGTTAAATCGTGTACTTAAAGTTTCAAATCCAGTCGTTGCTAAATTATACGGTTTACCTAAAATACACAAGGTGGGAAATAAAATGAGACCTATTGTTTCCAACATTAACACACCTTGTTATAAAATTGCAAAGTGGTTAGTAAGTGAGTTAAAGAAATTGCCGCCTATTGTGAGTCTGTCCGTTAAAAATTCTTACGATTTGGCCCAAAAAATTGAAAATATTGAGTTAAAAGAAAACCAGTGTATGGTATCATTTGATGTTTGTTCCTTATTTCCAAGTATTCCCGTTGATATTGCACTGAAACAATTTGAAAAATTCTTAGAATCTGTTGATTTACCTGCAAACAAAAAAAGTTTATATATCCGTACAGCGAATACTTGTATGAAACATAGTTTTTTCCAATTCCGTGATTTATACTATTTAGTTGATAAAGGCACAAACATGGGTAATCCGCTTAGCCCATTAATCAGTGAATTGTTTATGTCTAACTTTGAACTAAAGCTAAACGAAGAACAATTATTACCTAAAGTATGGTATAGATATGTAGATGATGTGTTTGCAGTTGTGGAAAATGGAAAAACGGAAGTAGAAAAAGTGTTGCATACTTTGAACAGTCAATATGACTCTATTAAATTCACTTATGAACTTGAAAATGAAGGAAAATTACCTTTTCTGGATTTAGAATTAAAAAGAGTGAACCAAAAACTCGAAATAGCTATTTACCGAAAACCCACGAGTACTTTTAGAACAATAACGAGTGATTCAAATTGTTGTATACAACACAAACACGCTGCTTTCCATTCCATGGTACATAGGTTGTGTAGTTTAAACCTTTCAGTAATGAACTACATGAAAGAGTGTAGAACTATAAAATATATTGCAAAAATTAATGGTTATAGTGAAGATTTGGTGGATCATTTAATTAAAAAACATACAGAAAAAATAAAAAGAAATGATTTGTCTACACTATATGTACAATCCCGAAAATATGACGATAAAAACATTCGTGTCGCGATATGTGTCGCGAAATTTTGTGAATACGGCATAGATATTGTACACACAAATCAAAATAAGATGTCAAATTTATTAGGTTCGACTAAAGACAAAACTAATAATTTGAATAAATCGGGTATATATGCAATAAAATGTAGTGAATGTGAAAGTGTTTATTACAGCCAAACAAAGAGAAATCTCCTTACGCGATTTAAAGAACATCAAACATACATTCGCACTAATCAAGGTTACAGATCAGCACTGGCGGCACACGCTCTCAACGAAAATCATATGTGCCTTGACATACAAAACGTTTGTTTAGTGAAAGAGGTGCTAGATGACCGTAAACTTGATGCATATGAAAGTTTTTATATACAGTACAGAGAGACCCACATGCGATGAATTTAGACAACGGAAATATTGAATCGCATTTGTTCTCTCTTATATAATGATTTATAATATGCAATATTAATAACAACAACAAAACACAACATTTGCTGCTTTTGGATTTAGTCGTGATGCTGATGATGGAATGACTACATTCTGAAATGCATTCAAAGTACTCCATTACCGCGTCTAATAATTTTGTTATTGTTTTATGTGTTAAAGTAAATATTGTGAAATCAGTTAAGGTGTCGACTCAATTTGTTATTTGTTTAATTGTTATCCGATTTCTCGTTGCTCCAAAATATTATTTAATTTAATTTTTTTTATATTAATCACGCACTAAAGGGGTTCTTACTACACTTAAAATGTTTTAACACAGTGTGAGCGTTAGGAAAATAGGAAAGGATTTAAGAGGAGATACCGATGCACATTGGTTTTGAACCTCTGAATATCGAAATTGCAGGGGAAAATAGTGCCGGATAAAGCATACCAAATTCTTGTAGTGCGACTGAAGAAAGAATCTCCATTCTTAACAGTACGTCCGAAGTTGGGCTCAAGGGTAAACTAATGGGCATTCCCACGAGTATTACGGTTGAATTGTTTAAGGGGAGGAATGCATCTGATGGCTATTTCACTAGAGCACTGTTTGTGAAAATAACGGTAAAATAACGAAAGACATGAAACATTACGGCGGTGTTCGAGAGGTTATTGGAGCACATACCCAAACATGAGAATTGTACTCGATTTTTGGACGAATATATATAATTATACAGGGTGTCCCGTAAGTAATGGATAACCCTGAAATGCCGCATAGTAGACTTTATGACCGTCCTGAAAACTGATAAAAAAAAGTTCTATCCCAACCACAAGAAAAGTTATATGCATTTTTTTGTTCAGTGCATTATTTTTTTTCTTACTTTACATTTTTGAATACCACGACTACAAGTGAATGAGTTCCATCATTTTTTTTTTTTGCAGGAATATTTTACATTACTTGTGCCAACACATAAGTAGAAGAAAATTATTATAACTGTTGGACTTCTTAGAGAAAAAAATTATTTAACATTGAATTTCAATGCAAAATGTGAAAACAAATAATTTTTGAAAAAGTTAAATCATAGCTGGTATAAAAAAATGCATGAATACCTGAGTGGCCAACTATTTTAAAAATATGCGCGTTAAATGCAGATTTCAAAATGGTATTACTTATTATTATATCTAGAGTCAATAGCAAGTTATTGGTAAAAATCTGCAATACTAGAGTAAATTTAGCAAGAACAAAAGTTTTCAAAATTAGCACAGTAAACGTGAAAATAATACCAAGCGTTGAACATAGCAGATTTTTGATTTATTGGCTTTTCTACGATGTTGTCCTTATGATAAATCCAAGCTTTCAACTTCTAGGGCCGAATGCATTATTGATAAAAATGTCAAAAAAGTGCAAAAAACGGTTACATTTTCGAGCTTGTTTTGAATTTTACCTGTTCCATTGGGCTTTAACAAACCCATCAAATATTTTGTTGGTTGCTATTAGTTTATTTGTTATTTTCTCTAAACAAAAAGTTTTTGAGCCAGCTTTTAATCACATGATCACTTAGTTAGAAAACAAAAACAAAAATAGATAATTTTTTTTTTATTTAAAGCAAATGCTCAAACTGTTTTCCACCCACTCTTATACAGGTTCTGCACCTCCGAATAAATGAACGTCTTAGTGAACGTGCAAGGTTTTGCTCAGAAATTTGTAATGCAGCTGCCTCCACACGATTTCTTAGCTCCTCTAAAGACCTGATCGGCTTGCTGTATACGATTTCCTCAATGCATCCCCAATAAAAAAAATCAAGTGGATTTAGGTCTGGTGAACGGGGTGGCCATAAAATTGGTCCCAGACGTCCTATCCATCTGCCTGGATATCTGGCATTTAAATATGCCCGCACAGGCACAGCATAGTGTGCTGGACAACCATCATTTTGAAGCCAATGGGATTCCTTTAGTTCTTGAGGCACTTCTTCCAGCAAGATTGGGAGATCATTTTGGAAGAACTCCAAATAACATTGGCCAGTTAAAATCCACGGCAACTCAAAGGGTCCAATTATTTTCCCATTGAGAATCCCAGTCCAATAGTTTATTTTGAATTGGTACTGGGACCTTTCTTCCCTCATGATGTTTGGGTTTTGTAGTGCCCAGAAGTGGAGATTATGGAGATTAGTGTAGCCATCTCTTTTAAATGTCGACTCATCACTCCAAAGAATTTTGTCAAAAAACTGCGGATCTTCTTCAATTTTCATTATCATTTGTCGACAAAAACTCATTCTCGTTCCAAAATCTTGCGGCTGGGGAGCTTACACCCATGTTAGGTGAAAGGGATGATATTTATTTCCGATCCCAGTGCGTCGTGCTATTGCTCGGATTGATACTGTAGGATCTCGGTCAAGTTCCGCAAGCACTAAGACTTCGGTATCTCCTCGAGGGGGTCGTCCCACGCCAGCACCACCAACACCACTACCAGGCAGCCTTCCTTCCGAGAAACAGCTATGGACTCTAATAAACACTCGATAATCCGGGTGACGTGCGTTAGGGTACCTTTCCCTATACAGAGTCGCAGCTTCGTTTGCATTGCCTCTGCACTCTCCATAAATGAAATGCATGTTTGCATATTCTTGTGCAGAATACAGAATACGTGGCTTCGAAAAAGTTCAATCAAAAGTCTTAATTATCAAAAAGCAGGTTCAGGAAAACAGCTATTTAGACCGTTAATTTTTCTGAAGAATGAACAATAAAAACGATATAAATAAGTGTTCGTCGTGGTCTTAATCTTATGAATTAAGATCAAATTACAAAAACTTTAATTCAAAATTTAAAAAACTTACGAGTTTATGCGTTCTCACTTTCTCAGGATCTTACAATTTACTATTCAAAAAACACAATTAAAATTGAATCAGAAGACTTTTTGTTTGGAGAAAATAACAAATAAACTAATAGCAACCAACAAAATATTTGATGGGTTTGTTAAAGCCCAATAGAACAGGTAAAATTCAAAACAAGCTCGAAAATGTAACCGTTTTTTGCACTTTTTTGACATTTTTATCAATAATGCATTCGGCCCTAGAAGTTGAAAGCTTGGATTTATCATTAGGACAACATCGTAGAAAAGCCAATAAATCAAAAATCTGCTATGTTCAACGCTTGGTATTATTTTCACGTTTACTGTGCTAATTTTGAAAACTTTTGTTTTTGCTAAATTTACTCTAGTATTGCAGATTTTTACCAATAACTTGCTATTGACTCTAGATATAATAATAAGTAATACCATTTTGAAATCTGCATTTAACGCGCATATTTTTAAAATAGTTGGCCACTCAGGTATTCATGCATTTTTTTATACCAGCTATGATTTAACTTTTTCAAAAATTATTTGTTTTCACATTTTGCATTGAAATTCAATGTTAAATAATTTTTTTCTCTAAGAAGTCCAACAGTTATAATAATTTTCTTCTACTTATGTGTTGGCACAAGTAATGTAAAATATTCCTGCAAAAAAAAAAATGATGGAACTCATTCACTTGTAGTCGTGGTATTCAAATAATGCACTGAACAAAAAAATGCATATAACTTTTCTTGTGGTTGGGATAGAACTTTTTTTTATCAGTTTTCAGGACGGTCATAAAGTCTACTATGCGGCATTTCAGGGTTATCCATTACTTACGGGACACCCTGTATATAACAGCCAGATCGGAAGGGGTGAAAATGGTCAAGCATCGCCGAAGAAAACCTAACCACTTAGCAGCATTTTTGGCAATATCAAATATGTGATCGTTCCACATACGGTGGTCTGTGATACACATACCGAGGACTGAAAGGTTTTCGGTTTCCTCAATGCAAGTGTCACTTATGGATAGTAGCATGGGGGGTGGGTTTCTTTTTAACGTCAGTAGACAGCATTGAGTTTTTGAAGCATTAAATTCTACGCGATTTTTGATTCCCCATTGGACAATGCTGTCGAGATCAGAATTTATTGAGCTTACCATACGCTGCCGCCCACATCCGAAGGACATGAATGTGAATCTGTAAATGAATATGAGAAGCTGAGGGTACTGTCGTCAGTGGAACGGTTTAATGGATTAGAAGTTTCAGACAAAAAGATCGTTTATGAATATAAGGAAAAGAGTCAGAGACAAAACTAAGCCCTGGGGCACGCCAGCATTTATTTTGTGGATTTCAGACTTGAAGACTTGAAGATAATTTCGAATCCAACGAAGAAGAGATTCATCGATAACAAAATTTCTGATAAAAATAAGATTTACCCGAGTAAATGCTTTTTTTTTAAATTAAAAATCCCAAACCACCCGGTTTTCAATGTTTGATTAAAAACTAATTACTTAAAAACTATGGAATATAATCACTTTATTATAAAAATTAAATTATAAAATTAGTTTGCGACTTTAAAAAAACTATAATATAATGTTGTAAGTGATGCTGTTGTTTTTTTAACATTTTTGTTTTTAAAGCAATTTTTGATTGAAAATTGACTTAGAAATAATGAGAATTATTACTGGAAAACTGCCAAGTTTATGTCTAGTTTGGGCAAGGCCTTAGTAAGTTTTTAGCAGGGTAAATCGAGACGAGAAAAACTTATAAGATACTTGGCAAAACTCTTGCTACCTAATTTTTCAAAAATTAAGCCCTAAAACAACTCGATTTAAAATAAAATTAAAGTATGGATTTCTGGCTTCATAAAACAATTATAGCTTAGTATTGGAAGTGTTGCCGTTGTTTTATATTTTGTTTTTGTTTTTTATTTATGAATTTTGTTATTAGAAAATTGCTTTAACACCTAGACGGAGAAGAAGAAGTTCCACCCATATCTACGGTTTATCTTCTATTTTGCCCCAACCTCCACGGTCTAGCTTTTTGTTGCACTTTATACGAATCACCCCGTTTAGGTGAAAGACAATAAAACCCACATCTTTACAAAAAGACTATTTTACTTTACACCTTAATAAAAAGTAAAGCAGATCAGATCAGCTCAGCTCACAAAACAAACACAAAAAATGGTAATTCGCACTTTATTAAGATTCACCTTAAACTCGTAGGTATCTGTAAAATTAAATTTATATTGAAAATTGAACAAAAAAACCCCAATTCTTCCACATGCCCAGGCATAGTCGAATTTATTGAAATTAAGGTCATTTCCATCATAACCATACAAAAAAAAAATGAAACGAAATATTCGATGGCGCCTGAAATCATTTTTATGTGTTTTTGAGTGTCACTCAAAAAATAAAAAACACACACACACAAAACAAAGCACGAAAAACGCTTTAAATGGAATAATGTTCCAAACATTGCTCTGATTTATTTCCAAGTCATTTAGTGTCCCCAATTCACCTCTAATACTGCAGATGTTAGGATACCCCAGCTGGTTGTTGGTAAAGAACATTTTTCTTTCATTTTTTTTTGTCGGTCGTATAAGTATGTGTATGGATGCAGAAGCAGATACCTATAATATGTGTGTTTTGAGAATAGGTAATGGTAAAAGTATTTTGATTTTCCTGGTTCATGAGTATGTAGGTGTAGCAATTTTTATTGTTCACCAGTTTTTCATGTTCTATAATAAATTTAATGCTTGTGCGGCGTACTTCAGCCACGGAAAAATATTATTTTGGAAATCCTACACGTGCTTTCCTAATTATATTGGGTCGGCATTAAATTTCACATTTGTCATTATTTGTGTTTTTTGAAACATGGAATGGAGATCCGTATACTATGTGACATCACATATTGATTTAGGGCTTTTTTGATTGATGGATAATTTCGTGGGAAGAGATGGGTATTTTCCTAAAATAGACACGGATAAGAATGCTTAAGTAATTACTAGGGAGTAATTAATTGGAATTGGGAGTTGATTACGGTCCAAAGCATTAAAATATTTCTAAGAGAATTGACATAAGCGAGGAAAATCATATTGATATCTATCAAATTAGTAAATCTTCATTCACCGTTCGGAAAGAAGTAAGGTGGATAATTTACTGTTAATTAAATGATAATTGTTTTTTTAGCCAATTGTAGCTTTGCTAAGTAATATTTCCGTAAACTAGAACTTATAAACAATTCACTAGAAAAAAAAGAAGAAAATTTCAGTATTCCTAAAAACGAATCCAACAATTTGTATAAAACTTCGTGAATTTTATGTTTAAATTGATTTAAGCAAAACTTCTTTTCAGATTTTTGCCAAGCAAATCACTAAACGGAAATATAGTTTTGTGCATTTTTTTAGAAAACGGCTTTCTATTTGAAAATTCTGTATTTTAAAAACGGCGGACTGATAATTTTATAACAAATATGAATATCATGTGTATAAAGTTAGTAGGACAACTCTGAAAATTCATAAAAAAAAATATATAGCCCTGAGTTGCTAGTTTGTTGCTAATTTATTGCGACAAAAATTATTGCGCTGTTTGATTTCGAGATGCGGGGTTACCTGCTAACTTGACGGCAAGTTAGCAGGTTAACTTTCTCAAAAATGTAGATAAACGACCCGGGAGTGGATAAATGTTTAAAAATAATTTATTACTAATTTATTGCGGAGAAAAAATATTACTCTTTTGTTTCGTTTGCGAGATACAGGGTTACCTCTTGACGTCAAGTTAGCAGCTAACCCTGTATCTCGCAAACGAAATAAAAAAAGTAATATATTTTATCCGCAATAAATTATTTTTAAACATAATATCCACTCCCGGGTCGTTTATCTATATTTTTGAGAAAGTTGACTTGCTAAGCTGCCCTGCTAACTTTATACACATATGTATTTCTCTTTAAATTAAGCCCTCCAAAATGTTTTCTTTTACTTTCAAAACACCTAAACCACATGGATTGAAAAATGCCAAAAATACTCGTGTTGTAGCTTTTGCTAAATCTTACTAATACCTTGCAAGAATCTATGTAAAACTATCCAGTGTCTTGTCGAAAACTAGATTGTTTTTCTGCGCGGGTAGAATTTTGCGTCTTTGCTTTTAGCGAAGCACATTTGATAGGCAACATCGAGATGCTTGTATTTTTTTTATTTTAAATGTTTCTCGATAGGCGTTTTTTTTAGTTCTGAACAGAGCCTCAACTGTCAAACAAAAAATTGTGTTTCTTTTTTTACCTCTGAACGTTCAGAGCTTCGAAATTGTGTTTCGTTTTTCGTTCTGAACGTGTTCTGGCCTTCTGGGTGTAGCAGACCGAGTTGAATGCTGAACACAAGCATTTGACAGGAGAAATTGAAAAAAGTTCAAGCAATTAAAATAAAATGCACAAGAGTGCAGTAGTCGGTCTAGGGCAGAGGGTAATTTTACATAAGAAATAACTGATAAAATATATTTTTTAAGGCTTAGTTTTATTTCAAGAGGCTTGAAATGGACGAGAAACATGACTGTCCTTTTATTTTATTTATTAAAATAAAAGGGTTAAGTACACGAGTTCATAATCACCTAACCAAAATCCCCAAATTAAAATCCCCAAATCCGAAATCTCAAAATTTATAAAAAAAACTAAATCCTTAAAACCAAAATCTCCAAGCACCAGAATCCCCATATTTTGAGTATGGGAGCGGGTTGAAATTCTGGTTTCAAAATTCTGCCTATTGGTACAAAAATTCTGCTTTTCAAAATTATGTTTTTCTTTCGATTCTGTTCCTTTTGAGATCATTTATGATTTTGTATAGCCCAGCATGACTGCGACCGACTATAACATTAAGTCGATGAGTTAGTTAGTTAGTTAGTTAGTTTTAAAATATTATTTAAACAAAATAGCTTTAATTTACAATTTTAACCTTAAGTTTAATATGGCTTGGCCTTAAGTCGATGATGCCATGCTTGAACATTGTTCTGTGTTCTTGGAAATGACTCTTTCGTTGCTTTTAAAACTGCCATCAATAATTTTAAGCACACTTTGACTTTCACTTCCACTTGTCAAAAGACAATGACAATTACTTTAAGTTTGTAGTTTAGAAAAAAAGAAAGCATTCACATACTTTTATAGGGAAAACTAGGTACCTACTACTCTTCCAAATTTAGTTTTACAAAATTCTGCGAATGTTTGAAACTTTTTTTTATTATTCGCAGAATTTTGTAAAACAGAATTTTGAAAAGCAGAATTTTGAAAATAAGAATTTTGTTAAGCAGAATTTTGAAAGCAAAATTTTGAAAAGCAGAATTTTGAAGGCAGAATTTTGAAAAAAAAAAGAATTTTGACCTCCGCAGAATTTCGACTCTAAGAATTATATTCGCGCCCGAAAATTAAAAATTATTTCGCGCGCTTATATTGTCATTCGGTCTGTTATCAGTTTTTTGTGCTAAACACTACTTCGAGTGGCCCGCTTCGCGGGTTCAAGGATTTTAATTTCCTCTTCGGGTCCTATGTCCCGCTCAGCGTCGCTCCGCTTAGGGTATGCTCAGTCGTCTATTTTGTCAATCGGTCTGTTATTAAAGTTTTTTGTACCTTTTTTTAAATTTAATTGTTGGGGATTTTTTTTGGGGGGGGGGATTTTGGTTTTGAGGATTAAGAATATAATATTTTTGGGCTTAGAGATTTTAATTTTGGAAATTTTTCAAAACATGGAGATTTTAGGATTTGGGGATTTTGCGCTTGGTTATTTAGTGGGTCTCCCAAAATAAAATAGTGACAGCTAAGTATTTGGTGTGTTTTAAAAATAATTCTGAGCGCTCAGAACACGCGTTGTTCAGAAGATGTTCAGAGCATGCTCGATATGCTCGGACTATGTTCAGAACCCTTTCCTGAGCTAAAAAAGAAAAAACCCCTGATATAAACCCAACTAAACAATCGACTCAGCAGGGACTAATCGATGGTCATGATGTCTGTCGGGAGCGTATAGCGGTCTGTGGGCTGTCTATACGTCCACTGTACATTAAGTTAAAGCATAAATTTCGTTTACCTTTTACAAAAAATAAATACAAATGGGGCACGTTTAGGAGCCGACATAAAAAACCCGTTAAATATGTATAAAAATCACAAGAAAATAAATAATTGTTCTCCAAAATAGGTATCTGGATTTATTACTTTAAAAATGCATACAAAAATGCTGTTGGTTTTTAAATATTTTTTACCATTTAAAGTTGGTTTTGTTTTAGAAAATTCACGTTCACGCAAAACAAAATTGTAGATAATATTTTTTTTTAATTATTGTTTGCATGTACAAATTTTGCTGAGTTTTTATACACTGTCATAAAAAACACGACTCATATTCATGTTTTTTTTATCCGAAAAGGGGTACTAAAAAATTCTTTGGAAATAGTTTTTGACGTATCATATGCCACATAATACACATCAAAATAAATAATTGAAATAAATTACGAACTTTATAATAAGTTTTTCATGTCTTTTTGATTGTAAATGACAATCCTAAATTTTCCAGCCAATTTAAATTATTTTAAAAGTATTTTCAATCAAAAGTAGTATATGTCTCTTTGACCGCATTTTCCTACATACAATTCAAAAATGTCGAAAAAGGGGAAAATACGGCTTTTGTTAAAAAAATCCTTGACGGAAACTAATATCTGCCACTCGAATTCAACCGCACAACGTAGCTTAATAGCGCCATTTAACTTCTTTTATACCGAAATCAAAAAAGAAGCCACACTAAAGTCACGTGTCTCAGATCTCTGTCTCTGTCTCCCCTCTCCCCCTTTTCTACGCAACCCACAGATCTCGGCTATAATAGCCGACAGCAATAAACTAAAGTGGCTGTGCCACTTAGAACTCCATTATACGCATTCTAAACCTTATTTCACAACAATTTTGACAATAATTACTACCCACTTGGTTGCCCTGCCCCGGTCGTTGTCGTCATCATCATAGGCATCGTCGTCGTTGTCTGTGAAAGAAAACTGTCAGCCTGACAGTGACACTTACAATTAAAAGTGACAAGTTGAATTTTTGGAAGACACGGTCGACTGAGCTGCGTACGTTGGCGGTAGCCCTGATGATGGTGGTTCTGGGTTACCCATTCCCAGTACGTTCAGTCGTACTCACCTCTTGAAATAAATTCCAAAGAAATTATAATCAATTTAAACAGACTAACTCTCGCTCATTGTTTTTTATGTCCTTCTCCCAGGATCCATCAGGTAGGTACATAAAGGCGATGGTTCTGCTTCTTGTTCTTTCATGCTTCTCCTATCCTATCCTGTTTTTCTGACATAATAGCGCATCATTTATTCCTGGGCTGCTGTCAAACAACCAATGTTCGTCGCGTCATTGAGGTGAAAGAAATTCTGTATCAATTTGAAATTAGGTTTCTGTGTCCCAGTGAGAGTACGTTCTCTGAATGGAAAGTAGGACTTTTTGGTCCTTTTTTTCATCGTCCTTCTTCCTATATCGTAGTAGACCTCTTATAGCCTTTGCTGTCGTAGTTTGTTGAAATATTGAGGTACATACATATCTTGTTTTTTTTTGATCCTTGTTTTGTTGACTCAATGCCTTGCTCGAAATTCAAATCACGTCCGGGCAGTTATTGAATGCTGCTCATCGTTTCGTATAGCGTCTTCTTCGTTTGATACACTTCAGCCCCATTTTCGCTTCATTTTATTTGTCGATTTCTATTTGGGATCAACAAAAGTTGAGAGTTATATCTTTCCTGTGCCTGTGTCCTACTCCTGATGGTCCTGTGACTCCCAAATACTCCAATATATATCCTAAAATCGATGGGGGAGTGTCGATAAAATGTTTTGCAGTTGATGTTTTTCAATCATTTCAACTTGATATAGGAGTAGGGTAGACGAAGTACGACAGAAAGTGCACACAGAGGGCAGTAAAGTGCAAGAAGAGGACTTTTCAAAGTTTTATTTTTTTTGTTCGTTTTGGTTAACTTTTACCTACTTGGTGTTATTTTTTTTTTTTTTTACATTCCTCGTTTTGGTTTTTAGTGTCATGTAAATTTATTCAAGAAGTTAAATTATTTTATAACCATCAATCTAAGACGGAATATTGCTGTTGGAATATCAATTTTAATTAAATTTTTTTTTGATTTTTCCCACGATTTCAAAAGACAGAGATAAAGTTTTGAGGATAAAACTAAGTCAGTTAAATTTGAATGCAAATTTTAACAAAAAGGTACGCTTTTCTAGGTGAAGTTAAATTTATCAAACCTAATTTGCTTTGGGAAAAAGTAATGGATAGAGGTAACCGAGAAGCACGAGAGCAACTGTTAAACTCTTGATAAACTTTAAGTTTACTCTACTTAGCTTTTAGCTTTAACAAACATTCAATAGAATTTTATTTTACATCTTTCCTATGGTTGACTATAGATACATAATAATTTTTATAAAAATAAAATTAATTCACAAAATCGAAGAAATGACATGACTTGAGGATCAGGTATAGGTGAACAAAAATGGAATAATTCAAAACATAATTAAGGGCCAATTTCACAGTGAACTTAGCATGTTTGTTCTTTATGGTAATTATGGCAGTCTGAGTTAACACTCCAGAAATCTGCAACTACAGCTGCATGCTGCACTATTCTGACTACTGACTCAAACCATGAAGCAGTTCAGCTTAGCATCAAGCTCCACCAACCCAACGTCATATAATGTACTTAGCAGACGACTGGGTGCTGAATGACTCCAGTGGCAAAAATTGCACTTCCGCCTTGAACTGAAACCTGCTGGACAGAGAAATAGGCGCTGTTATAGATGGCCTAGAGCAGGCTGAATGTGATGCATTTTAACACTAAAAGCGGTCTAGGACTTCAAGGGATAAGTACCAATATTTCCGGTGCATGTCGTGACATTTGGGCATGTGCCATATGGCCATATTTTGAAATATGGCCATGGGACACATTGTGCAAGCGTCAAATTTCCATATTCCAACATTTAGCCATTTGTGGCTCTACAAAGTGTCATATGGCCATTGTGGCCATTTATGTCACACTTTCATATTATTCTTCTGCCAGAAGTACGCGTGAATTTAAATAAAAAACTTGTAAACGTTTTCAAAAAATTGTTTTGAAAATTTTAATTTTGTTCATAAAGAACATTTTAAAAACTAATTTACATAAAATTTCCATTTGGCACATCAGGGTGGCTCAAAGTTGCACAATTTATTAATTGTGTTTTGACCCACTTTAGTGGGTATTCGAGCATTAAACCGTTTGCCCAAAAGTCACAAAGAAACATGGCAATATGACACTTTGAAAAAGCGTCAAATGGCCATATTTGAAAACATGGCCATTTGACGCTTTTGCACAATGAGTCATATAACAAATATAATATACAGATGTCTCACAACCATTGTTACCGCAGGTTTAATTTTCAATGAGTCCTGGAGGCTGAAAAAATGAGTCATTTTGAAAATAAATGAGTCCCAATAAAAAAATCTGTACAAGGTGTATGATAAGACCTTTTTTTCATTTTGTTATAATATAAATAAATACTTTGAAATTATAAAAAAAAAAATATTTAATTCATAAATATTATTAAACTAAATAATTTTTCATACTTTTTTTTCAACAAAGTGGAATAAAAGCGCTTGAACTTAAAATTTGACTCAACCGTATTATATAAAGTGTTTATTTGTACTCTAAAAAATATGAGTCAATACTAAAGGGTCCGCCATCTAACGTTTTTTTTCAACTAGTGCTTATTTCGTGAATGGTAATACTTAGCTCATGTCTGATTCGACAGATAATTAGTTTTATCCTTCCGCTGAACGAATATGGCGACATTACTTTGCCGATTTTGCCAAAAAAAATTATCTTTTCAGATGAAGCTCATTTTGATCTTGGCGGGTATGTAAACCAGCAAAATTGTCGCATTTGGGGCACAGGAAACCCGCACGAATACATTGAAAAGCCGATACACCCAAAACGAGTCACTGTTTGGTGATGATTTTGGTCCAGAGGCATAATTGGGCCATTTTTCTTCAACTGAGCAAGGAGTGGCCGTAACAGTTAATGGCGATCGTTATCGGGCCATGCTGAACGAATTTTTGTTCTCAAAAATTGAAGAGGAGGATATTGGCAACATTTTGTTTCAACAGGACGGCGCTACGTGCCACACAACCGAAGCTACACTCGATGTTGATGATGCAGTTTCAAAAAAGAAAGTTATTTGGCGGACCCTTTAAATGAGTTCCAGTGGTAACACTGCTCACAACTCATACCCATACAAAATAGTATGATATGAAAAAGAAGACAAAGGAAAGAGAGAAAAAAGTGTCGTATGATAATGAAATTGCATGCTGCTTATACAATTTTTTTTTTGGTGTACAAGAGATATACCAAAAGAGGTACCAAAACATGTCTAACAAGTTTTTATTAGGGAGGGCCTCGCGAGTAGGGCTGACCGCTCTCGGTCTCGCATAACGAGACCAGACGAGACTGACTTTTAAGCAAATGAGATAAGACCGAGACCGAGACGAGACTGTATATTTGGACCGAAATTTGCAGAGAGTTTAATAAATTTAAAAATCCAATTTGAGTAAAATATTTATTTTCTTCCAATAATCAACAGGTTGTCCGGAATTCGTATTTATCGACGACGAGAACGAGACGAGACTGAAAATTTTCGATTTTAACGAAACCGAGACGAGACTTACAAAAGTCTCGCAGAGTCTCGTCTCGTGGCTGTACTGAAATCCAGCAAGGGCATTCCAAATATTTGACAAGTTTTCTTCGTCTAAATTTTCCCTTCTGAACTAGGGCCTTATCCAAACTAGCTGCTAGGTGTTAAGGTTTTCTCCGTCGATGCAAGAAATTTTTCTCCCCCTCCGATCTGGCTGTGATCTACAAAGCCTTTATTCGTCCAAAACTTGAGTACAACTCCCATATTTGGGCAGGTGCTCCAATAACCCACTTGAGTCTATTGGATAGAATTCAAAAGAGAGCTCTTAGAATGATAGGTGAAAGAACTATAACGGAAACGTTTACATCTCTGGAGCACCGTCGAAATGGTTCATGCCTTTCGTTGTTTTACTGTTATTTTAACAAACATTGCTCTAGTGAAATAGCCAGTTGCATTCCTCCCTTTAAACAATTCAACCGTCATACTCGCACTTTTAGGAATGCCCATCAGTTTACCCTTGAGCCCAACTTCGGACGTACAGTTAAGTACAGAGATTCTTTCTTTAGTTGCACTACACGAATGTGGAATGCTCTACCCAGCGCTATCTTCCCCTCACATTGTGATCTATAAAAAATAAATAAATCGGGTGACACAACGGCTCATGAAGAGCCAGGGCCTAGTGACTAACAACTCGCAACCATTCCTGTGTGCGCCTATCGACAGGAATGGAAGGGACCTTCAACTTTATGCCGAATCCGAACGGCTAGACGAGAAGCACTTATTCGTGACAAGTGATACTCTTGGAGGATTTGTCAATTCCTCGCAAGAGGCAGTAGCCCTGAAAAAAACTTTTTAGTTTTTAGGTGGACGAGGCTGGGAAGCGAACCCAGACCTCCACCGTGACGGTTGAACGCACTAACCATTACGCTACGGACTACTACCCCATTGTGATCTACAGACATTCAAAACCAATGTACATCAGTTTCTCCTTTCAAATCCCCTCCAACCTACCTAATCGCTCGTGCTGTGTTTATCACTTTAAGGGTATTCATAACCCCTTTAGCGCGCGCCAAATATAACAAAAAAAAAACATAACTTTGGCATGTTTCCAGCCAGGATATACATATGTATATCATATTTCTGAACACGTCAATTCTAAAAGTCCCAATTACTTTTGGTTAATTTTACCAAATCATTTTTACAAGCGAATTCGTTGGGGAAGTTTTTAAAATTTGCTTACATCATTTCCCATACAAATTTTGACAGTTCATTAACCAAATGGTAAACTTAGTAACTTTATCAAGTGTTTTACATCGTTGCATGAATAACCCTAATATAACAACTATAAATTAAGATTATGTTGCTACACTTCCTAATCGATTAAGGTGCTTTTTCATAGAGGAAATTTTTGTACAATGACCAATGCCGTCAAAATTACATATAATGTGTTTGTCATTATTGGAGACCATAATAAACTTATAAGACAGTATTGTACTGAAATTTGATGGCCAACTTTTTTCTGAAATGTAACGCCTAATTGAAAGTAGGAGAGAGTGAGTATGAAGGTAACACTTTTGATATTTTGTACCATAATTTGAAAACTCCTCTACATAATGAAATGATAGAAAGTCCATATCAATGAGAAGACTTTTGTCTTTCATAAACAACATTCATAACTTATAAACTCGTGAGTGTTTCAAGTTTAAGCTGTGAAAAAGAAACTGAAGTCAAATGTTACAAACGTCCTTTTGGGTGTGTCGGTTGTAACACAGAGCAAGGACGATTGTTACACATAAATTAAAGAAAACAAAATAATTAAATTGGTTGTACTTCATTTTTAATACAAAAAACCAAGGAACATATTCATATTAATTACAAAATAATAATAATAATATAATGTAATATATGTACAATTGTACATACATGTATCAGCCTTTTGATATTGTACTTTGTTTTTGTCAATTATATTTGATCTTAGGACCATTTATGTTGTCTTAGTTTAAACCACTACCTGGTATGCTAGTTCTCGAACGCAGTTCGTTGTAAGGCCGTAGTATAAATCAGCAAAGCGGTTAATATATGCATCCAACTTAAACTTTGAAAGAAAAACATGAAAAAAAGAGGTAGTTTCATTGTTTTTATACACAATCACTCTAAGAACATACTTCGTATTCATCTGAGAAAACTCGATTGTGCGCTCGGTATCCCACAGCTGGATAAACAGCTTCGCCAGGGGAGTCTCGTAACAATTTTGTCTTACGTACAAAATGATCTAGTGTCACATGACACATATTATGAATCCTTGCGAGGCTTCGAAGTGATCTCCCAGCTTTGAGGACTTCCTCTGCTGTCTTCATATACACCTCTCTTGGAATCATTCCTCGAGAGCTCTTTCTTATACGTTGACGTGGCATAGCTCACTTTAAACTCGCGTATAAGCTTTTCTTTGTAAATATAAAAAGTAAACTTCAAGCTTTCACCGTCCACACAAAAAATGTTACAAACGTCCACCCCTTGTTTTTTTTTTAAATAAAAAATAAATTAAAAGACTTATTTCATACGAATCAGCACAAAATAAACTTCATTGCTTTATTTAAACAAATAAGTTTACTTCTCTATATACAGGGTGTCCCGAAATCACCGCCGCAGAAGAAAATCATGGGTTCCTGAGGTCATTTTAAGTCGAAAAACTTAAGAGGTAATTTGCTCGTTCTCGCTCCGTTTTCGACTTATACCGGTTTTTATGATTTGTATTGGTATTCCCTTTGACTGGCTCTAACTCTGCCAAACTACAACTGATTTTAACTTTTTTCTGTGGGGATAACGATTTTCCCACAATTTATTATCAAACACATTTTTTAAGCATTTTTAGGTTGGTTTTTTGACTTCGATATGATTTTTTTCGCAAAAACCTGTTATTAGGTATTATTTTTTTTATTATTATGAAAGCCCAATTTTTGTTCTTAAAAATATATATCAGTTTTTACCCAAAAATACATTTAAAATTATTAAAAAACTAAAAAAAAAACAAAAAATAAAGGAAAATCAAGAAAATATGAATATTTAAATAATAATAACGAATTAAAACGAATAAAAAACTATACGCTGTTTAATAATGAATGTTAGAAAGAGTAAAGAGTAAGAACGTTAACAAATCTATAACTATGTTTATCTCGATAAGAATCTGGCTTTGGAGCCATCTTTTATTTTTTCTTTAAGTCTATTTGACCTTTTGTATTCGTGATTTAAGTGATTCAAGAGTGTGTAATTTTTAATTGTTTTCGAATTTAAAAATGGATTACACTAACGGGGAATATTTTGAAATGATCATTATTTTTGGTGAAATGGGACGATGTGCTCGAAGTGCAGCTGGAGAATATGCAATACGTTTTCCGAACCGACGTCATCCTGACGACCACGTTTTTAATCGGCTAGTAAATCGCATTCGCAGAGAAGGTGTACTCCAACCGCAGCGACAAGATAGCGGGCAAAACTTGCAAAACGTGCATAACGTACAAAACCGTGAAGACAGAGTTCTCCAATTCTTCAGAAATAAACCGTGTACGAGCACGCGACGAGTAGCTTGTATCCTAACGATACCGAGGAGCACGATCTGGAGTACGTTGAACAACAACAATTTTCACCCGTACCATTACACAAAGGTACAAAATCTCCATCCCGGTGACCAGGAACGACGCGTTGCTTTTTGCGAGTGGATTCTGAACATGAATACCCGAAATCCTGATTTTATTTTCAAAATCATTTGGACCGATGAAGCAATATTTACAAGAGGAGGTTTTTTCAATTGTCATAATTATCATTTCTGGGCTGAGGAAAACCCTCAAGTGACAAGGGCTACACAATTCCAACAACAATTCAGCTTCAATTTGTGGTCTGGGGTCTGGGGTCTGGGCTGTAGACTAGAAGATATTTAAATATGAAAAATGTGCTTCAAAACTAAAATTTGTTTTTGTTTTGGTTAAGATTGGACCTTGGAAAATGCCCTCAAGAGTTAATGGGGCAAATTATGCAGATTTTTTAAGAAATAATCTGCCAGAATTAACCGAAGATTTGACTTTTGAGCAACACAGGACTATTTGGTTTATGCACGATGGTGCTCCAGCTCATTATGCTCTCGTGTCGCGCAACATTCTAAATGAGAATTTCCCGGATCGGTGGATCGGCAGAGGGGGACCAATTAGTTGGCCACAAAGGTCACCAGATCTGAACCCATTGGATTATTTCTTGTGGGGACACTTAAAAAACATTGTACATAAGCGCCAAATAAACACTATTGAAGAGTTATATCACCGTATTCAAGAGGCGTATCGAACAGTGACACCTGATATGATAAAAAGGGCTACCTCAAGTATTTTGAGGCGAGCACAGTTGTGTATTGATCAGCAGGGTGGAATATTTGAACACTTATTGTAAGAATCAAGGAAATCGTTATTGTTCAAATATTCATATTTTCTTGATTTTCCTTTATTTTTTTCTTTTTTTTTTAGTTTTTTAATAATTTTAAATGTATTTTTGGGTAAAAACTGTTACGTATTTTTAAGAACACAAATTGGGCCTTCATAATAATAAAAAAAAATAATACCTAATAACGTGTTTTTGTGAAAAAAATCATATCGAAGTCAAAAAACCAACCTAAAAATGCTTAAAAAATGTGTTTGATAATAAATTGTGGGAAAACCGTTATCCCCACAGAAAAAAGTTGTATGACAGATACAAATTTCTAACTTAATTAAAATTAAAATCAGTTGTAGTTTGGCAGAGTTAGAGCCAGTCAAAGGGAAAACCAATACAAATCATAAAAACCGTTATTAGTCGAAAACGGAGCGAGAGCGAGCAAATTACCTCTTAAGTTTTTCGACTTAAAATGACCTCAGGAACCCATGGATTTCTTCTGCGGCGGTGATTTCGGGACACCCTGTATATAAAACAAAGTCGTGTTAGTTTCAACGCTTATAACTCAAGAACTGCTGGACAGATTTTAATGTTATAACAGAATAACAGAATAAATATTAAAATACCGAAAAAAGGAAACGGAAATAGTGGTAAAATAGCATTATGAAATCTTATATATAGATAATACTTTAATCGAAATAAAAAAAAATATACATACTACGTGTTGTATGTACAACAAATAAGAAAAAATGTCAAATCGATTTTATTTAAAGTTCGTTTTGAAAAAAGTGAATACCTTCCAAAAGGTTAACGGTCGTATTGTATATTTAGTGCGAGTGCTATAATTGTTATTGAAAACTAGCTGTCCGGTAAACGTTGCTCTGCCCTTTTCCAGTAAGTAGTGCGATGATATGGATAGAAACATTTCAAACATTACCAACATAAACGCGTCGCCCATTCATTTCACATTCTTACATATAGCCCTAAAAACATTTATAAGACCATTTCCTCCAAGTATAACATTTAAAACACACAAAATTAGACGTGTGGATTCTGGGATTTACCTACTCTTACAAATAAATGTTGAGCCATTGTCGTGCGTTTCTTCGATTTGTTGCCAAACTGTGGGCCAAAACAATGAAAAGAATAATAAAATTTAAAAAAATAAGTTTTATTTATTGGTGTTCAACTAAATTGTTTCCTTTTTTTTCAAAGAAGTTTTCTGAGACAGCATTATGTTCGATTGTTTTCCACGCTTGCCCGCATAACTGTGGGAACCCACTGAACCTTGCAAAAATAAAGTTGCAATTGCAATGCATTGGAATAGTGGTACAAATGTTCAGGAAATTGTAAGGAGGATATACAAATATTTTTAATTTTTATTTATTTTGAGAGAAAATGCAACTGCAATTGGGTGCACCCTGCGAATCTCTATTCACTCTTTTGAGAAATTCTTTAAAAGATATTTTTTATAAAAATACATTTTATTTTGTTTTCAAATGCAATTGCAACCGTTACTACAACTGTTATTGCAACTTTAATATCCACGTGATAAGTGCACTTTGCAAACCCTGAAAAATAAATTACAAGTTCAACTTATACTGCAACTGCAATTGTTGATAGCCGATAATTTAATAGTTGGCTAAAGTTTTAGTAGCATCTAAAATCATCATCTGGGACGAATGCACAATGGCGCATAAAAGCGCTTATGAAGCACTTGACCGAATTTTAAAAGATCTGCGCAATGACTCGAGATGTTTTGGGAGTAGGTACAATGATTTTGCTTTCTGGCGATTTCTGCCAAACACTGTCTGTCATTCCAAAATCGACTGCTGCTAGGGCTGGCCACGAGACGGGAAAAGTCTCGGTCTCGAACTCGCATGACGAGACCGAGACGAGGCTGGCTTTTAAGCAACCGAGACGAGATCGAGACGAGACTGTATATATGGACCGAAATTTACAGAGAGTCTAATTAATTCAAAAATCCAATTTCAGTTAAATATTTATTTTCTTCTGCACGTATTCAAACTACAATCCAAAATATTTCGTTCCAATAATCAACAGGTTGTCAATAAATCGTATTTTTCAGAGACGAGACCGAGACGAGACTTAATTATACAAGACCGACACGAGACCGAGACGAGACTTAAAGTTTTCGATTTTAACGAGACCGAGACGTGACTTACAAAAGTCTCGCAGTCTCGTCTCGTGGCCAGCCCTAACTGCTGCTGATGAAATAAACGCTTGCCTCAAATCATCAATTCAAACATAAGAGTTGCATTGATGAACAATCCAACTGCTGAAGAATTCTCCAAGCAGTTGCTGACTATCGGTTATGGTCGTGTTCCTGTCGACGAATCGAGCGCATTTATTTTACTCCCTCCGAAGTTTTGTAATTTCGTCTCATCGACAGACGATCTTATAAATAAAGTTTTCCTAAACATCATTGCTAACCACAAAATTAACAAATGGTTGAGTGAGCGTGCAATTTTGGTGGCTAAAAACTTAGACGTGCATTACTTGAATTTCATAATTCAGGATCGAATCGTCGCACAGTGCGGCCATTTCAAGGAAATTTGGATAAAAATCGTTTTAATGGCATATTTTACTATTTTACTTAAAAAATTGGTTTAATAAAAATTTTCAAACATAAATACATTTTTCTTATAAACTACTCCCCCCCCTTTATGTAGGAGGGATAATTTCCTAACAAATTGACTTTAAACAGAATAAAATATTAAAAAACAACAAACAACAGTACCATGATGTACCTTCTTCTACATCCAGAAACTTTTTATTTTATTCTCTTTTTGTTTAAAGTTGCTTTAGTTATCAGTTTTTGAAAAATAATTTTAAACTCTAATGTTTAAAAAAAAAAAACTAAAAGTTTCAAACTTATTAATTTTTTTTTTTTTCAAAATTTTACGTTTTTAAGTAGATACCTTTTTTTCAAAATGCGATGCTTTTAATTATCTTAGTCAAATACTGAAAACCATATTGTTCTACGACTTTTACTTTGCAAGATATTGAATAAAAAAATCAACTTCTAAATTAATTAACCGGTTGGTCAAATGATAATTTATCCGGATTCTTCTTAGTTTTATGAGAAAGTTGGTTCGTTAATTTTTTATTATTTTGAAACGTAAAAGCCCTATAGCGATCCGGTTTTCAGTGTTCGACTAAAAATAGATAAGAGCATTGAAGTTTTAAATCAAAAATAGTACTAAACCATGTAAAATTTAGAACAAAATAAGTTTGAAAATTTGTTTATATTTTTTTTTTCAATTTTAAGAGTTTGAAAAAGTTTTTTTTTTTTTTTTTCAAAAATTGTTAATTAAATCAACTAAAATAAAAGAAAACATTTCTGGCCTTACAAAAACGTATATCATGGCATCGTACATGTTACCGTTGTTTTTAAATTTATTTTTGTCTGTATTATTTGACCTTATAAAATTAATAAAAAATCCCGAAAAATAGGGTAGCAGTTGGTAGCAAAAAATATTGGTAGTAGCACAAAATTTAATGTGTAACCTATGATTTTCAATCAAAATTAAAGGATATTTTGAGCCGCTTTTTTTAATGTTCATTAAAAGTTAGAGATAATTTACAAAAAGTATTATTAAAATTATTTTATTGGGCTAAATAGAAATAAGCATTTAAGGATAACATACCATCTTCAAAATCCGACATAATTTTTGCCTTAATTTTGCACAACATTTGATATAAAAACGCAAACAAGTTGGTTACAAAATGAGCCCCAAAAAACTTTATTTTTGTATATGTTTTCTTAAGAAATCGTGGTATATTTTCCGCGAATACCGTTTGGTCCAATGAGAAAAAATGTTGTTTTTGTTTTAGTTTGGCATTTTATTATTTTTATTAAAATCGAACATGTGTTTTTTTTTTTTTTTGTCCAGGGGCGGCCGCACTTTGAAATTGTGAAATTTTCAGATTCTAGCGTAACAAGCCTAAATTTAAATAATATTTTTTTTTTTTACTTGTTTTTTTTTTCGTGGAAATGATTTACATATGTCAAATTAATTTAAATAATTTTAGTTTTATTTTAACTAAAAATTATTTTAGCTAAAGCATAGTTTTTAATAAAAAATAAATATATTATTGAAAATAATTTGAAATTCAGTCAGTTTGAAACTGTTTCTTCAGGAAGATCATGACATTTAGTTCTTGAAAGCCTTGATCTTAACAAAAGCAGTGGATCTGATGACATTTCGAACTTTTCGTTACTTGGAGTTTGGTGCCAAACTTCAAAAACACTCAACCTATTAATTTTTCTGTAAAATAAAAATATTTATATGGGAGCTGCAAAAGGTTGCAAGAACTTATTTTTGATTCTAATTATATAAAGTACACAGAATCAAAAGATGAAAAAATTAGAGCGGGTACACGCAGGTAAACTTAAAAACCTTTCTCTCAAAGTTAAAAAAACATGTTTTTTTAATACCCTAGCGAAAATTAAATAAAAAAATAAAAATAAATAAATAAAATTAATAAAACTCACTTAAGCATGCACTCTAAACTTCAGAGATATAAAATATGGAATCATTTTACCGTTCACAAAACACATGTAAAAACAGCAGAGCTCAGCTCATCCGCTGTACAATGCCTTTAATTCTTTCTTCACACGGTGTTTGGCTTTGACAGCTAACTGTACAAAATATAATGGAAACATGAAACTTTTACTACCTGAAATGAATCAACCGTTATGTTAAGAACTGATAAAAATCGGTTTTGTACTCGACAGCTCAACTTTTTTTCTTGACTTAAGTTCCGCTGGATTGTGAAAATTTCACACTGTGCATCGATCCTCTGCAATCATATAAGTCTCTCAACAATGTAACAAACGAAGACGAAGCCACAAACTATCCAACTGAATTTGTACCTGATGGCCTACCACCGCATAATTTGCAATTGAATTTTGGCTCGGTAGTCATTATGCTACGAAATCTGAGAAAACCAAAATTGTGCAATGGAACGCGTTTGGTAATTAGGAAACTGATGATTAATGTAATTCACACGACGATACTAAAAGGACAATTTAAAGGTGACGAAGTTCTCATTCCGAGGATTCCGATGATCTCAACCGATATGCCCTTTGAGTTTAAAAGAATTCAATTTCCTCTTCGTCTTGCATTCGCCATGACAATTAACAAGTCACAAGGTCAGTCCTTCAGTGTTTGTGGTCTGAATCTGGAAAAAAAGCATGTTTTTCTCATAGTCAATTGTACGTGGCATGTTCACGTGTCGGCTAACCATCCGCTTTATTTGTTCTTACGCCTGATATCAAAACGAAAAATATCGTGTATCACAGAGTGCTTCAATGAAAAGAATCAACCAAAGTCCAAACGTCTTGTTGACACGTCAATAAAATAATTAATTATTTTACTTTTACTGAATTTTTATTTTATCCTAAAAGAAACTATTTAACTTAATAAATTGTTTGCATTTTTTTATTACGTTAATAAAATCATGATTAAATTGTGTACTAAAAGTTAATACAATATACCTATTGACTGTAAGGCGGTACGAAGTTCGCCGGGTTAGCTAGTATTAAATAAAAAAAGAAAAAATCACCAACAAACAAAAAAAAAAGTTTTGCACTCAAATTTCACGTTTTAAACTTTATGTGGCACTGTGATAAATGCTGACACTTGTTTTTTTATGGAAGCATTCAGCATGTACATAGTTGCGAAGAATTCTACATTAAAAAAATGAACGCATACGGGATTAGTTTTTCGTAAAAGTTGAATGCTTCAACCGAAACCGACCCACTGTTACTTTCGTACTCACTCTCCCCTACTTTTTTTTTTTGAGGACATCTCTCGCTTTATTGGCGCCCTCAAAATAGTCTGCCCTGGGCGTTCGCCTCGTTTGCGTCTTGCTTCGTAGGTCATTTATTTTTTGGTTTTTGGTTTTATGGTTTCCATCGACTTTTTTCAAGCCAAGCTTAAAATGGTTAGATAGTGGCAAAGATATCTAAAACCTTCATTTTTAAACTATATCTATGGCTAAACATGTTTTATTTCATTACCCCTTAAACAATTATTACCCAAAGCGAAAATTTTAATAGTTATCTGACTTTGTAGACGTATTAGTCAAAATCTTATTGACGTCAAATAAAATCCCTTAAACAGACTTGGAAGCTTCCTTTTATTTGTTCATTCAAGGGCCAACATTTACAATAATGACTCATCCAGACTGCCATTTCATTATTTCATAGCTTATTTTTGTGTTTGTTTCTTTGAATACTTAGGGAACGAAGGTATGTAAGTTTTCAACAGCATAAAAGAGTTAAACATCACACACACATACCTAACTGATTGTTGATGGTTATTTTAATTTTAAGACTGCCTAGACTCCTGAAATCTGCCACGCCACGTTCAGTCTTCAGTGCTAATTCATTTCTCTCTGTGTTCTTTGTATATTTATGTAGTTTTTTAAAATAATTATCCGACTTTGAACTGCCCAAGTTGTCCATTGTAAAATTAAAATAATATATTTTCACTTTTTTTTGCTCCCAGTTTTGTTTTCCAAAAATGCTAAGGCACACTCTACAATCAACAACATCCACATCCACATGCCGGCCGGCCGCCCCATCACATTTGTAAAATTTTGTATACTACACTGACTGACTGTGGGCAATTTTCTTCATTTTCTCAGCTCAAGATTTTCTTTTACAAAATACCATCATGCACACAACACAACACACAAAATAAATGTGATGGAAAATTCACAGCAAAATGAGTACATAATTCACATTCCAGACTTTGGCAATTTTCCAACAAAAAATACAAAAAAAAAATAACTACCAACTCAAAGTCGTAATAGTAAACAAGTTCTTCTTGCTGCGCCCGCTCATGCAGGAACTAGGTATGGGAAGGAAAAGGAAAAGCTTGTGTGTCTCCGTTTAACAAACGACGACGACGATGACTACGATGTAGACGACGACGTGCAAACGGCCCAACAGTTGACCCATACCAAAAAAATGGCGGCTAAAGGTCACCACCCTTTCAATAATAATCACATCGTCAGCAAGTTCCTCTAGCGCATTTAAATTTAAAAGTTATTTTCGATGGGCGAATTTCTTAAGGCAATTTTATTTAGGTTAGTTAAAAATTAAGTCATTAAGATAGGATTGCCAGAAGAATTTTGATAAAACTAGGTAGCGAGATTTGAAATCCTGGACTTTCCCGGACAAATTAGAATCCAAAAAAGAGTACTAAACGAGAACACTTTTTTTACTTTTTTTAAAAGAAAATAATTGTATTTGGGTACTTCAGTTTTTTTGAAAAAATAAAAATAAATTAATTTATAAATAGTTACAAGTCTCGTAACCCCTCTTACCTTATAATAAATAATTTCTACAAAGACGCAAATATCGGTTGTTATATTTAAATTGCTGAATTTCATCTGAAAACTGTCACCTGATAACTGTCAAATTGATGCAAAAAATTACAAACCTGTTTTTTTGTTTGCAAAAACATTTCAGTAAGTCTGGAAAACCAACCAACGATCCAGGCACTTCAACTGTCAAATGAGACGAACCATGCACTTTAATTGTCAAATGAGATGAACCATATGCACTTCAACTGTCAAATGAAACGAACCAACTGTTAAATTATGCGAACCAACTGGCAAGAAAGCCAAATCATTTATCGAATCTGGTGAACCAAATGGCGACCCAGGCAAATCAATAGACGAATATGGGACATAAACTGTCGAATCAGACGAACTAACTGCCGAACCAAGTAGTTCAACGGCCGAACCAGGCAAATAACCTGTCTAATCAGTTGAACCGACGGACAAATCAAACGAACCTTGACAGTTGGTTCGTTTGAAGATCAAGGGATGAACGGATTAACTATCGAATAAGGCGAACCAAATAAATCAACGGACAAACCCGAGAAACAAACTATCAAACCAGCCAAATCCGCTGAACAACCACACAAAATCAACAGACGAATCCAGCGAACTAACTGGCGAACGAGGCAAATCAACAGACGAACATGGGAAAACAACTGTCAAATGAGACAGACCAAACAGAAACAGACAGAAAAAAAAGTCAAATGAACTGCCCAATGTTGCGATCCAACTGGCGACCCATGCATCCCTTAGGATAAAACCACTGGGCCAACAAACAAACCAGGAAAACCAAAGTGTACGAATGGTATACCAATTGGAGAACTGGGAAAATCAACGGATTTTTAAGCAACCAACTGGCGAACGGAACCAAGAAAATCAACATACAAATACGAAACATCATTTAAGTAATAACGCAAATCGTCTGATGAACCAGCCAAATTAACTGTCAAAGTGTCAAATCATGCGAATCAGGCAAATAAACGGTGATGAATCCAGTGAACCAGATAGTGGGCGAGGCAAATCAACGGATGAACTCGGGAAATCAACTGTCAAATGAGAAATACAACTGGCGAACCAGGCAAATCTACGGATTAAACCAGCAAACTTCCTAGAAATCCAGGCGATTCAACGTACAAACACGGCAAATCGGATGAATGCGAACGAAGCAAATTAACGGAAGAACCCGGGAACTCAACTGATAAATCAGATAAATCAACTTGCTAACCAGGTAAATCAACGGAAATAGCTTTAAAATCAATTTTAAAAAACAGGAAACTGGTGAACCAAGCAAATCAACAAATGAATTTAACGAACTAACTGGAAACCTAGTATATTGACAGACGGAATAATCCAGCATATCAATTAACGAATCAGGTGGACGAACTGACGGAACAGGCAAATCGACGAATGAATTCAGCAAATCAACAGTTGAATACAAATCAATTGAGGATTCAGCAAACTATCTGAAAAACTAGGGAAACCAGTGGATTAATTCAGCAACCCAACTGGGGAACCAAGAAAATCAACGTACAAATCCAAAATAATCAATTGATTCAGGCCATTAAATTTACGAACCAGGCGAATTAATTACATAAAGGGATGATCCCGGAAAATCAACTGTTCAAACAGAAGAATCAGGCAAAGCAACTGAAGCGAACCAGACAAACCACCTGATGAACGAGGCAAATTAATGAAATAATCCAGCAAACCAACTGACGAATCAGGAATATTAAAAGGTGAATCCGGCAAATCATAGTCATAAAAATAGCGAACCAGGCAAGTTGATGGACGAATCTAGCGAAACAACTGACGAACCAGGCAAATCAACAAGTGCATCCAGCCCTACAACTGGTGAACCATGCAAACCAACTGATAAACCAGCCGAATAATCAAGCGAACCAAATGATGAACCTGGAAAATGAACTTACGATTGAGGCGAACGAACTATTGAACAAGATAAATCAACAGTTAAATAGAGCTAACCAAGTAAATCAACGGACAAAACTGACTGATCAACTGTCAAATCAGGTGAAATAACCCGTCTTAACCGCGTATTTTTCGTTTTTTTTTGCGAAAACACGTTCGACCCTAACATTTCCAAAACATGGGAATATTCTTTTATCGTATTCTGGTGAACTTCACCCATCTCTTGGGGTGTGCCAAAAAGTGAATGAATATTTCTTTCGATGAACTTTGTCCGGTTCAGGGACACAAGACACAAACCACAACTTCAAAATAATAAAAAAAAAAACCGATGAAAAATATAAAAAAAAACTTTTCTTCTTCCTGAGGAGAGATAACTCCTCAAACTTTTGTTTTTCACTGTTGATTTCCATTTCGGGATCAGCTAGCTTTAGACTTTGACTCTTGAAAAGCAGGCACAATTCATCATGATGAAGAAATAATGAAGAACTCTCATTCGAATGATGAGTGTTAAAGGGGTTGGCATGGCAATGATATATTGCAAAGGAGTTCTTTTCTTTTTTGTTTTTGTATGTCTACACAGAATTATGTATAAGTTTGTATGAGTAGACATATATATATCCTTAACTTAGTCAAGCATGATGAAACCTTAGAATTTGCTGAATGAAGAAATGACTTCTGGTTCGAGTAGCAATCCTTTTCGTATATTGAGTGTCCTTAAAGTGAAACCTTTGGTGTGGTAAGTTTCTCGCGCCAAGAAGTATTAGTTGTAGGAATACCTAGTGATTGAATAACAGAAATGGGGCTGCCCGATGATATAATGGTGGAGTATTAATGACGAACCTTTCTTTAGAATGAAAGCGGACCGGCTATAGATACTATAGGTATTATATCATTGGAAAGCCTCCCTTTTGCTTGATGATTTTTAAGGATATAGTACCAACCAAGCTATTGAAAATGAAGAAGCACACAGAAGACCAGAGTTAGTTCTACAATTGTTATTCCTTATAAGTATTTTCATTCAAAAGAGGGAAAAATCAGCACACAGGCGAAAGTCATTACCGGTTTGAAAAGAAAGTTTAAATCAGGTTTTTTGATTGAAAACTTCTTCAATGGATCGATGGATGGATGGATGAATGGATGGATGGGTTGGTTGGTTGGATGGATAGATGAAAACCAATACCCAATGGAATATAGAAAAATGATGATCATAGTATGACGACTATAGGACTGTGAAAGATAAAGGAATAGAGCGCAATTTGCTGAAGAGTGATGATAGACTGAAGCCATTATAGGACTGGAGAATATGGAGTTGGATTTCTTTTTCTATAGATTCTTTTTGTTTTTCGTTATAAAGATATCTCTACACTCTTCCTACCAGTCTATAGAATAAAATAAAAAGTCCTTTGGGACATTAAACTGTCATATTTGAAATGATAAATATTTTTGTTTTTTTATTTTAACGAATGTAAGTAAATGAATACCTACTGTGGTACATACACCACAAATAGATATTTAAATAATCACTCGAATTTATAAACACCTATACAGACTTAAACAATTTTCAAAAGATCGAAAGCATTGAATCTTAAGTCGATGTTGTATATTGTTATTATTTTGCTATCGCAATTTTAAGGATTTATATGTACTTCAGAAAAAACTAAATTCATAGGTGCGTATTCATAGTCATTTTAGACCTGGGTCTAAAGAAATGAGCCCTAACCTTGGACTACAAAGAACATTTTTCCAAAATAATAACAATTTCTAGTGAACAATTCTAGTGAACTTAAGCCTGGCTGTAATATTTTTTTGAAACCAGGGAATTCTGCTGAGCTATTCAATCTATCAAATCCTTGTCGTTGAGTGTTCTTTCGATTGTTCTGCTGCTTACTGCTATGTCATGGATTTAATTCACTTCATCCCGAATTTCAGCTGATACCAAAAACGAAATTTTCTTTGCATAAGCAGCGATTATACGATCATCAGCAGAACTTATCTTTATTGGAGGCGGTTTCTTCGGATGGCGTTGGTCGTATTATGAGTTTCATAAATCTTGATGGCATTATACACTAATTTTCTTGCTCGTCCCACAGTATTTGCGATTTCGTGAACTGTTTTCACGTTATTTTTTATCATAATGATGATTTTCTTAAACTCAGGTGTACAAGATTATTGCCAGTCCATCTAGTCAAAAAATATTCAAATATTTTGCAAAAAAAATCCTTTAGAACAACTTGCTTTGAATTGTCGATTACTTTTTTCTTAAAATCTGAACAAAAATACAGCTTTTTTATACTATAAACACAGTTTTAACCCCATGTGCTAATTCTCTGGCCACAGAAAATTCAGCAGTCGCTCACTTTTCATATGGAATCAATACACAAACATGTGAAAATAACGGTTAATTTTCAGGGATAATAAGAAAGGCTTTTGTCAACTGGTATAAACGCTATGTTAACTGAAAAAAGCATATAGTGCCAATTCTCTGTCCAACACTGCATACCAGATTATTAAAAAAAAATAAGGCAGGGTAGGGGTCTAGCCAGGCGCCATGTCTCGGTCCGAAGGGTTAAAAATAGGTGTCAGACGGAGGGTTAAGGCCCAATTTATTCGATTTCCATTTAATTTTAACTCGATATTAAAAACAAGAAACTGATCGATTTTAAATAATTGTTTTTATTCACCCTCCTTTAACGATTTAAAATTAAGTTTCCTCTATTAACTAATTGTTTAATTAATTTAAAATCGGTTTAACTAAAACGACTAAATCCACCTTTTAATGGGGG
Source organism: Melangyna quadrimaculata (assembly GCA_949320155.1). NCBI lineage: Eukaryota > Metazoa > Arthropoda > Insecta > Diptera > Syrphidae > Melangyna > Melangyna quadrimaculata. The sequence continues at coordinate 149,484,498 of OX439483.1, forward strand.
TGTTGTTCAGCCTTAATAGAGATTAACTGTTTCTTTCCATTCAGTCTCTATGCTATTCTCAATTCTTCTATTCATTTTTAGTTAGCTTATTTTATTTTCTAATCATAAAATGCGATCTGGTAAACGAATGCTAAAGTGGAAAAATTTATTTTTTTTTTAATCGCAAAAATAAAATTGAAAATTTTGATATGTTATATTATTTAAATTTTGTAAATACATCTACATAAAAAACATAAATATTTTAATCGGTTTATCCAATATAGAAAGTGGAAAATATGAATAGTCTATGGCAGGTACCTTAAATAAGAACCAGGTTTTTCAACATTTGTATGGAAGATACCGTAATTTTAAACTTAAAACCATGATTTTTGTCTATTAGGTATTCTAAAAAATAATAAAAAATTATTTTGAAGCAAGTCTTAAGAAAATTGAGCAAGTCGTTGTTGAACTTTTTTAAAAATTAAAAAATTAAATTTTTAATTTTGGCTAACAATTTGCTTAAACTTTTTTGAAGCTTCCCCATGCCATAAGACAATCAAAAGTATCAATTGCACCACCGTTTTCGACAAAATAAAAAAACAAAAAAATCGTTCTACTATAGAGGCAAGTGTAATTGTTGATAGCCGTGATTTTAATAGTTGTTCTCATACGAGTATTCTTCTATTCGGGGCGGAGACGAATCCAACAAAAAAGAAATAATTAAAAAAAAATTTATTAAAAAAAAACCTCAGAAAAACAGAAACTAAACCGAATGTGTGATTGCTTCGTTTACTTTGTGTGCCCTAAGCAGCGTCCATATTATGCCGATCAACATTATTTATTTGCATTGTCGATCAACATGCTCAACATTTTAATCTGTCCACATATTGCTAGTTAGTGTGTACGTGTTGAAGTGTATACTGTATTGTCATTTGTGTCAAGTGTCATTACTTTTTTAAAAAATCTGACATTAAAATTGCATGGAAATTGAGTGATTATTCCTTTTTAAAATTGAATTACTTATAAATTAGGTTTTTACTGTAAAAATAAACAAAATAAAATAATTAAATTGTGTACCTAGCCAACAAAAATTTCATCATGATTGAAGAAGATGCTATTTTCCTTTCTGCTACTGCAATAATTATCGAAGCTCATTTGGTACAAAATCAACGACGTCGTCATCCAAGGAGGTTTTGGGTTTGCCCAAAAGTATTGTTGAAGGAAGAAAAATTACAACACAAAAAATTAATTCATAAAACACAGACGCAAGGAACAACAACCGCTAACGCAATAAAAGTGACAGCTGTGTTGATTAACACGTCCAGACTTAAAAATAATCGTTCAGTTGACTTATGTTGATTTCTATACATTTGAATCGGGTTGCGATCAGGTCAACAAAAGTTCATCAACTCTGTTGATTTACACGTCCACATTTACTCAACCTTGTTTATCAGCACTGTTGATATACACAAATCAACATAGTGCGGACGCTGCTCTAGAACCGAATACGTGCCTTTTTTGAAACCGAATGAAACTGGTTCATGTCGTAGGATCGTTCGGTGATCGACCGAACCGAATGTTACATATATTCGGTTTCATTCGTTTTTTTAGTTTTTCGGATAGCAAGAAAAAGTCTTCAATAGTCCCCACTCTCCCCTATCTTTTAAAAAAAAAAATAGGGAATTAAAACTTTAAATTCATACCTATAAGGATTCAAAAGTAATAATAATATAGTTTAAGTTTACACACAAAAATTTAAAGAAACCATAGGTAATATCTGAAAATCCCCTGTTTTATCGCATTGAATTTAAGTAGATACTACCTTTATATTTTTGTTGACCCACTTTCAAGACAAAACCATAAGGGAATTATAGATTATACTTTCTTCTCTATAATCCTAGGCATATTCAAGCCTCAACATGTTAAGCACTTGGGGGTTTCACAAAAACCTCAAACATCAAAGTGGACAGAAATGGTGAAAGTCCTTATATCCTCCTATACTGGCCCTGCCTAAAGCTCCTTCGCCTCCACATATTTGATAATACAAAGTAACGAATGGACACAAATGTCCCACAAAAAAATTATAGATAAAAGGTAAACCGATATATACGCTTATCCCTAAAACTATATTAATACTTTGCTTTTTGAATCTTAATCTGCCATTCTTGTATTTGCAAAGAATATATGTATATGTACATGTGTGTATAGTGGTGTATCTATTTGTGGATATAAGTTGGATGCAATCTAAATCTAAAGGAAGGACTTGTGATTTGTGAAATCCCGAAATGCTTGTTCTTATAGATTATTCATATCCGCAAAACAACAGAAATATGTTTTTGTATGTATTTTCTATTCTATAGATATGAATATCAAGTCAGAAAAGCAAGAAAGAAATATACCTATATAAGAGAGAGAGAGAGCAACAGAGACATAGAAAACAGCGTGCAACTTTCATAAACGTTATTTATGTTCAAAGATCGAAGCATGTAAGATTTACGTACAAGAATTAATCCGTTCTCATGGGAAATCTAAAAGTATACGCAATGATATGCTTCAATACACAAAGCAAATGTATCTAACCTTTTCCTCCACATGGAGAGTCCCGCAAAGTCCTAAGCAAAAAGCAATATGTAGGTTGGTTATAGAGGTATCCCATATAATATACGATGCGGATAGAAGATCTCCTCCATTCTGATGGCTCTCTATAACTAACAAGAACAACAAAAACACTATAACAACAACCAAAAGGAGTAACATACACAAGTTTGTACCTTAACGATTACCTTTTTCCTAAGCTTTTCGAAAATATCCACGTGTGTCTTTCTGTCTGTCTGTCTGTTGGCATGAAAATTATCTTTTACCATCCGTTCTGTGTCCATCTACGACTTGACCACGACCGTCAATATTGCCATAGTTCCATCATGAGCGAGAGAGACCAAGAGGCCAGAAATGAATCCTCTATACCTTAAATTATATACGACTTCTTCGTCGGTCGTCCTATACCTACCTAACATCATCGCATCCAAACCCAACGGATGGACAACATCGAGTCGTATGTTTTAATCGAATAAATCGATTGCCATTCCAATGTTGAATTGTTGGATTGAATTCCTTCCGCTGAACCGAAAAGGAACACAGATTCCCTCGTAAGGATTCGGATTCGGATTGCGATGTGGAGTGAAGTGGATTGGATTGGATTGGATGGAGCTAGATGGAGAGAGCTGGAGCGCACAGCAGAAAAATACACGATTTATGGGTTAAAGGAGGGATTTCATAAATTTCCAATGACTTTAGCAAAATAACAAAAAAGAAAAACATTCATATAAGAAAAATACTGCTGATGGTCAAGTCAAAGGGCGCGAGTCCTATATTGAAATCCAAGGAAAAAAGGTTTGATTTCAACATAAAAAAAAGAAAAAATAATAAAAACAACAAAAGAAAATAAACAAAAAAAAAACAATAAATTGGAGAAATCACCGGGTGGGGGGGGGTGAGGTTAAATTGTTGCAAATTATACCCTTTTGATGAGCATTTAACATTGTGCTCGTTTCTGTATACCCTGCATTTATCATCAACTCTGGATCTGGACTGGGAGTCAGATTCGGATTTGAACGGAGGAGTCGGCGATTGTTAAGATATAGGACTTTGATTAAGTGCGAGTAACACCCTATCATTTATTATTATACCCAAGCAAGCAGCGTGTGACGCTGATGGGATTCTGCGGATGAGAAATTATGTTTAACATTTTTTGTTTTTCGGTAACATCATTCTCTGATGGGAGTTTAAATGTAAGGATGATTATGTGTACTCAGAGATGAGAACCAGAAGTTCCCCATTTTTAATTGCTCTATAGGAGAGGGCAAGATTTGATCAAATCTTTATAACAAAACAATGATGGAGAAGTCAGAGAAAGTGTTTTTTGTAATGACGTCAATCGATCTGTGCGTCTATAAATCAACTTTACATCGAGCTAGAGTTTGTTATTCGGGTCAACCAATTTGCTTCAAATTCTATAGACACTTAGAGGTCTTGAATCTTTATACCCGGGCAACTACTCGTGGTTTTCGAGTATTTCCAGGGAACCTGAGTACAAAAACACCATACGGATACTCGCTTACACGGGTACCTAGGTACCAGTTATACTTTTCGATTACTTAATGTGTACCGTACTAGACCCGGGTTATACCCAAATAAACAGGAATTCGGGTTCCAGGTTATAAAGGACGTTCTACCCGGTTGAAGTCAAGAACTCAAATATACAGCTTTTGTAATTTATTCTCAAAAGGGAACATTTGTCTCCTCATCTAGATGAGCAAAAACAGGAAATCGATACAAATAATTCGGTTTTTGTTTGAAATATCTGGAAAATAGCTTATAAGATTTTGATTAAACTTCGTGGCTGGTGTTCAAAGCTTGTGTACTAAATTTACTTACTTTAGACGGCCAGCGCTTCTACAAACCATAATTAATTATGGCCTCAACCAGCAAACCCTTTAATCAGATCTGTCCCTAGCTAGCCGCCTCCAGTTGCGCACACCAAGTTGGTTGAGGTCCTTCGACACTTGTGCGCGCCACCCATTATGTGGTCTTTCTCTTCTGCGTACACCATCGGGGTTGGATTCGAAGACTCGTCGGGCAGGTGCGTTGTTGTCCATACGCTCCATGTATCCTAGCCATCTCAGCCATTGTATTTTCAGCTTTCTGACCAGGTTGACGTCACTGTATATCCGTAAAGCTTGTCGTTGAATCTTCTGCTCTACACGCCTTCGATACACACCGGACCAAAAATCACTCGAAGAATCTTCCTCTTAAAGCACCCTAGCAGACTTTCATCCGATTTCTTCAATGTCTATGTTTCTGCCCCATAGAGCAAGACCGAGATGATTAACGTCTTGTTGTCTTCTTGGTTCCTTGAGAGAGAAGTGATTGTAACATTTACACCCGTATTCATAAAGAAAAAATAGTTATTTTAACTCCCGTTCTTAGGAAACTACATAATGGAATAGTAATTTCCTGGGCTCAAACTAAGGCAGTTGCTTGATTGTGTCCTCCCCGCGGTGGCAAAGATAATGGCGAAAATAATCTTGGAACGAATCAAAGAACATCTCGATTCTACTCTCGAAAAAGAGAAAGGGGGATTTCGTGCAGGCTCATCCTGCATTGATCACATCAACACCTTGAGGATTATAATAGAACAATGCATGGAGTTCCGCTCCCCTCTTCATTTGCTCTTCATCGACTTCGAAAAGGCTTTCGATAGTTTGAATCGAGATTTTATTTGGTCAGCTTTACGTAGGAGAGGAGTACCCGAGAAGATTATCGCCATTATAAAGGCTACCTACGAGGGTGCATCGTGTCAAGTCTTACACAACGGAAAGGTATCAGAGGACTTCGATATCCATAGCGGAGTTCGTCAAGGATGTTTGCTATCTCCACTACTTTTCCTGGTGGTTATAGCTCTAGCCGAGCAAGCGCATGGAATTCGATGGACGATGTTTTCGTTCCTGCAACATCTTGATTACGCTGACGATATTTGTTTGCTCTCGCACAACATTATGGATCTTCATCATATGGTGACTAATCTGGAATGCGAGGCAAACAAAGTCGGTTTGAGGATCAACGCCGGGAAAACAAAAATCCTCAACATTTCTGAATCTTCTTTTCAAGTAGTCGTTGCGGGACAGCAGGTTGAAGCGGTGGACAACTTCCTGTACCTCGGTAGTGGTATCTCAAAAGACGGCGGTGGTACGGATGAAGATGTTAACTGCCGAATCGGCAAAGCTAAAGCTGCTTTCGGCATGCTGTCTAAGGTTTGGAGGAGCAACGTCTACAGTACGAAGACCAAGCTGCGACTGTTCCGGTCGAACGTAGAGTCAGTACTACTATATGGGTGTAGTACATGGAAAGTGACCGCCTCACAAGGAAGCTACAAACTATCGAAAATAGATGTCTCCGAAACATCCTAAGAATTTTTTGGGCGAACACCATCTCCAACCAAGAACTCCTTCGGAGAAAGGGCCAAAGTCCTATTGACATCGTTATTAGGAAAAGAAAGTGGCAATGGATTGGTCACAACCTACGTCGTGGTGCAGACTCTATTGCAAGACATGCAATGGAGTGGGATCCACTCATCCAAGATGGCAGAGGACCTGGAGGCCAGAGAAAATCTTGGCGCAGAACAGTCGACAAGGAATCACAAAAGCTCGGTAAAAGTTGGAGAGAGCTAAAATACATTTCCAGAAACCGAACGCGATGGCGTGTAGCGGTAGTTGACGTCCTGTGCCCCTGAGAGGGGTCAAGGATCTAAGTAAGTAAGTAAGGCAATTACTTACTGCTCCATTTGAGTACGGGACATTCTTATTCCATGGTGTAGTTTTCTTAAACACGGGAGCTAAAATAACTATTTTTTTTATGAATAAGGGTGTTACTGTATTTCAGGTTTCTGTCAGTAAATTTAATAAAACGAAAACGGGCCTATTCTAGACGGTTTTCATAAAATTGCCTTTTTTTCGTAATTAATTTTCGTCAAGGCGTCCGTCGGCCTGTTTGGCTGTGGTCCTGGTGAAGGGTAACGTTGTCGTAGATGCGCCAGTGGTGCAAAATGCACCACACTTATATTCACCCAACCAGCAGTTTTGTATGAATATTAAGTGAAAAAGAAAAAAAAAAGAAGGTGAGTTTATTTTTTTTATATTTAAGTGAACACTAAGGTTTTCTTCAATAAAATTTCATAAAACTGTTATTAAGACTTTTGTTTATATCTTAAAAGAAATAGTTCATAGCTTAGTTGCATTTTTTATGTACTATTTTATTTTTAAACAAAAATTCCGTGTTGGTACACAATGCGCCACGAAAGCATAGTGTTTAATGCACCATGATGGTGCATTGTGCACCTTGAAGTTTTAAATGTAGACTTAAGCTTACTGTTTTTATTAAAGATGCCACAGAAACCAGCTGTGAACCGCAAAAAAGGACTTTACTCGAAAGACCAGAGGCGAGCAGCTCTTTGCTCAGAGAGGAAGATATAAAATATTTTTTCAAAGATCTTATTGTATCGGGTCGGGTTGAACTAAACGGCAGCAATCATTATCCCCCAGTTTGCAGTGGGAGTTTAAACTTAAGAACAGTTGAATCTTAAACTGATTTTAAATTTTTGGTTCAACTCGTACATTTTCACAGTGAAATCCGAACTTCAGTTCAGTTAAACTTCCTTTAACTAGATTTTATGAAAAAAGTTGGCAGCATTGCACGTTTTTGCTTCGCAAACGTATTGCAAACACTGCGTTTATCTTTCCTTGTCTATTCTTTCTCTTTCTTAAGCAAAGAACAAGTGCAACAAATAATTTGTCGACATTTTTTTTGCGAGTCACACGAACAAGACTAAAAAATTGAAAATAAACCAATAATTGTGCAAAAAAAAGAGAAATAACTTTTCAACAGCAGACATATATTCGCTGATGGAATTGATTATGAAAAATAAGTAAATAAATTCCACGTTGGACTTAGGTTTAAACGGGAAAATGCTGTAGTTTAACTTAAACTACAAATTGAACTCATTTCAAGCTTTAAGTACCTTCCTGGTGCGTTCTGCACATATGACTTGTGCATTTGGTACATATAATGGTGCACAATGCACCATTTCCCATTTTTCGAAAAATTAATGCTCACTCAAACAATTTAAAAGTTATCAAAAATTTAACTGTGTACTAACTTTCGTTACTAAAATGTTAAAAGGATATACAAATACCAGCCAAACAGGGTTAAATTTAAAAATGTTATGATCATTTGTAAAGAAGGTAGTGCATCTATCTTAACGTCACCCTATACACCGAGCTAAAGTCTTAAAGAATGAACGGATTTGCTTCAATTTGATGTGAAGCATTTTTATGTAATTTCCTAGAGGAAAATTTCAAATTGTTGTTTTAGCACTGTTGTTACACTGATTTCGGATTTATCAATTTTTCTCAAAAACAGGTCAAACGATTTTGATCAAACTTTGTATGGCTATAACTTGCAAAAAAGGCTCGTAAGAGGTTGACGTTGTTGAATAGGGAACTGACAGGCCTTTGGATTGTTGTTCAAAATTTTACTGATTTTAGCAATTTTTTTTAAATCGATTTTTGATTAAAAAAAAAGGTATTGTCAAATGCTATCAGCACAGCCAAAGCAAACCCTTCTAAGACGTCTCGTTTTTGGTATATTTGCATTCAAAGTAAATTGTGAGAAATAACTACTCTAAAACTTATAGCGTTCGAGAAAATCGAGTTAACGCTTTCTTTCAAAAAAGCGGACGACGCAGGGGTTTTTTTGTTCGAACTCTCTGGTTTAAGAATCACCAAAAGGTCTTCATAAAATGTCTGCGTTTTTTCCTCTTTGAAATCAATTGACAGCTACTAAATGTTTCACAATTCGTCAAAACGTGGTCATTGATTCGATGAAGCCAATTTCGGGACAGAATTTGTATTTTGTTCGTATTAAATATTTCTCGTAAGATATATTTTATTTTTTTCCGTGAGCTTTTCAATACCTTTACAACCCGAATCAAAAGCACAATCGAAATCTATAGAAGCAAACTTATTTCCTTTACAGATTTCACGCACCAAAGGTTATTGACGTTCTTTCTTTCATTCTTTTCGCAATATAAATTTTCAGATAATAAAATACAATATATCATTGCAATAAAATTCCAAAAAGTCTTAATTATTCAACCTAACTCATTCCATTGTTTGAATATACACATCGAAAGCCCATCAAACAAATTTCGTTCAATTTAACTCCAATTAGCACCAAATCGTTATTTTACAAGCTTTGAACTGTTTTTTTTTTTTTTTTTTGTTGTCTTTCTTTTCTTTGATAAAATTAAAAAAAAAATCATCGTTCTGCTTCATATATCTGCATGTACCGTATCTCCAATATCTGATTAAATAAAAATAAAAAATAAAATAAAAATTATCGAAAAAGTCAGTTTTGACTTCAAGACTGATGGGTAACCCCTCGCTTGATTCAAGTGTTTTTAACATCTGTAGAAATGCAACAGAGAGCACTTTCTCGCTTCTTTAATTGCAAACACGAAAGCGCGTAGATATATAAATAATTCTGACATGATCTTCCTTTGAGTCTCGAAAGAACTTCCTCCATTCCGAAGATCAAAAGAACTCACATGACACACCCGATTGCACATTAAAAGGCGTTTTTTTTAACATGCGAATGTGGACAAGACCGTAGCCAGAGGACTATTGAGGGTTTTTTTGACCCGGATTTGTATAAATTTGATTATCAAAACCATGGGCACAACAAAATGTGAGTGACGGGATTCATGGTTTCGATGTGTTAACACAAGTGAGACGCGTAAATAGTGACGCATAAAGTGTCGCACGATAAGTGTCACAATTAAAATGTGAACATAAAGTGTGCTGTATTGAGGGTGACACGTAAAGTATGACTCGTAGAGAATGACCCGTAAGGTGAAACACGTAGTTAGTGACACGTAAAGTGCCACACTTCAAGTGCGATACATTAAATGTGTAATTGAAAGTAATACATGTAAAGTGTGACAGATAATTATTAACACGTAAAATGTAAAACGTACCTTATGTGTGATACGTAAATAGTGCCACATAAAGTGTCACACACAAAAAGTATAAAAAAATGTGAAGCATAATTTGTGCTTATTAAAGTGCGACAAGTAAAGTGAGACACGTAAGGTTTGACACGTAGAGTATGACCTGTAAAGTGGGGCACGTAAAAAATGACACGTAAAGTGTCACATGTAAAGTGTCACACTTATTGTGGGATACGAAAAGTGTGTCACTGAATGTGTGACACAATTCAGTGTGAAACTGAAAGAAGTTTGATATTTTAAGCATTTTCACCTTGTGTTACATTTTAATTTTACCGTATTAATATTTTCACACATAAATAAACTTTTTAGATAAATAATCCATTAATTTTCTTATAAGTTTTTGTGACTACGGGCCATTCAAATAGTGATTTATTTTTTTTTCGGAGCAATTTTAATTCGGGGCGACGACAATACAACATGAAATATTTTAAAAAAAATTAATGCTAACGCAAAGTGTCGTCTTCCCGTCGTCATCATCGTCGTCGTAGTTTTCGGTTTCGTCTTCACGACACACACATGTGCTGGTGATTATCATTCCCCGGTCACAAATCAAGGAAATTAGCTCCTCCACAGCTTTACATTGGTTTCCAGCATCCAAGACATTTTGGACTATGTTCCTTTATACTTGCACTTGCACGCGTTGTATATAAACGGTTGAATGGACCGAGCCGTTTAATTGATGACTATTCGGCCTGCAAATTCCTTATGCGCCGCGCGGCTTATAGAAGTTTAAGAAAAAATACAAGAAAATTTTTTGACAACTTGAGAAATTGGATTTCTCATTAACGCTACGCTCACTGGTGCTGGGTGGATGTGATGACCTGGGAAAGTGTGTTTTCTGATCTTTTAGTTAGTGCTATAGTGGTTTATATAATAATGAAAATATAACGGAGTATAGAGAGCCATTTGGTGTTTTTTGCTGAGAGAAAAATAGATACACATTTTTTTATCTACTATGTAACTACATATGCATATTTCAAAAAAAATATATTTTAAAATTCTCAAAAACATACTTAAGCCTTTCAGTACCCCTGTGGTACAACAATAAGAAATACAATCAGCCTTTTCGCCAATGCAAGGAGAGATTTCTCCCTCGGATTTGGTCTTTTTTACAGGAGTCAAAAACCTCCGCCGGCTTAATTAAAGCGTTTTTTCCAGCAAAATGTCATCAAGTTCCCCCCGAGAAAAAGATTTACTTTTTAATTTTTCAAATACTAGATATTAGTTATCCAAATAAAAATAAATCTATCTTTTTCCACACCACCAAGAGTTTTCTTAAGAGTTCCTAATCTCTTTTAACGTAAAAATGAATCACAGACAAAAAAAAACTGGCCGGGTATTTATATCTGGGACAGTCCCACAGTTTTTACTTGCGAGAAACATTGTACAAACAAAAATCGAAATAATAATTTTTCCTAGCATTACGATTATAGGGAACGCGAAAAAAGTGGGTCTCGCAATTCTGTCTGTCTGTCTGTCTGTCAGTCTATCCTCGCCAAAACAGCCTAAACGGCTGGAGGGATTTTTAAATTTTTTTTAGGACCAAAAATATTGGTACTTGCTATACAATTTTTTTTTTCGCCAAAAGTAAAAAAATAATATTTTTCTCAAAAACGGGTCCAGGGATTTTGTTAACAAAAAATTCAAATAAATTAAGTAAGGAAATGCTGCTTTTTAATAATTGTTTTTTTTTTTTTTCATAAAACGAATATTTTGGGTACCTCCAGTACAACCATTTTTTTGGTTTTTTATTTTCTGGAAAACAGTCAAGTTGAAAATTTTCATTTTTGTATGGTAAACTCTTCAAAAGTATAAACATCATTGTGAACCAATATTTAAAAAAAAATTGTTTTGAAAACTGAATACATATTTTGAAAATGACTTGGTCAATATTTTCGAAACTAGGTCAAAAATATTTTTTGTAGAATGCTTCAAATTATCACATTTCTAAATTCAAAAATAATGATAGCTACCTTCCATACAACCTTCTCGAAAACGGCTCCAAGAATTTTAATAAAAAAAATTATATTTACTACTGAAGGTAGGGTCAATATTTTGATAAAAAAATATAACAATAACGTTCATTAACGGTACCTGCCATAGAATCGATTTTTTTTTTTTTTTAATTTCTCATTACAGGCTACACCGATTTCAACCAATATTTTTATGCCATTAACTCCTTTACAATTCAAACAATTTTTTTTAAAAAAATATTGAATTTTTTTTTGAAAATTCAATATCTTTAAAACGGGTTGATGAATTTTTTTTTATTTTGCTTAAAATAGTATTTTATTAAATACTAAATGTCGGCATACCAAATTTTTTGTTTTGGTAATACGCAAAAAATTTCATATATAAAAAATTAATTTTTAAGAAAATCGCTCCAACGGTTTTTGATTTTTTTTTCATAAATTCATAAACTTTATTTTATATGGGGTTTTCTATTTACCTGTGGCGTTTTTCATATAAATAAAAAGCAAACAATTTTTAATGTTCATTTAAAGTTTTATTGCTTTCTTTTTGTTGTGCTTAATTTTGTGTGACCTTTAAGGATTAGTAATGCCTCATCCTCATTAGACTGTCACGCTGGAGGTCTAGGTTCACTTCCCAGCCTTGTCCACCTAAAAATTAAAAAGTTTTTTTCAGGGCTACTGCCTCTTGCGAGGAATTGACAAATCCTCAAAGAGTTTCACTTGTCATGAATGAGTGCTTCTCGTCTAGCCGTTCGGATTCGTCATAAAATTGTAGGTCCCTTCCATTCCTGTCGAAACGCGTAACGCGCACACAGGACTGGTTGCGAGTTGTTAGTCACTCTAGGCCCTGGTTCTTAACGAGCCGTTGCGCCACTCCATACATGTTCCTACACATGAATTTATATATTTGACTTCTTTAATTACCCAGCGGGAAAAATTCAAAAATTTATTGAGGAAAAATCAGCTTTTTCCTTAAGGAATGGCAGCTGCACCGTCCACTTTTCAGATGATTCCTTTGATGAAATTAACATGGGCATGTCCTAGGCGGGCAGCACATGCTGAAAATCCGATGCAAATTCGCCAACGAAATCACTACTTCGTTGGAAGTTGTTTATTCACCGACCCAGATGATGAAAAACATGGTGGTTGCATAATCTATGAATTCACTGCATAAATGTATGTGGTTTATTCATCAGTTCAATATTTTCGATGAAAATGGTAATTAAAATTCAATTATCAAATCACAAGATATAGAAGTAGCTAGTTGTTTATTCAGCAATTAGTTAGTTCAATATGAAAAATGTGAAGAAAATTAAATAAATAGTAAATTCATTAACTCTGTTGTGTTGTGAATTATTTGTGATTGGTTAATAAAAATATAAAATTAAAACTTTAAATTAAAGTTAAATCACTAGGTCAGTGGTTGTTGGTTAATCACCACTTCATATGTGAATTGGTTATTAACCAAAAAAACTGAAATTCTTTGATAAAATCTGAGATTGCCTCTTTTTAATGGAAATTCATAAGTCCTCTTATAATATTTACTGTCAGTAGACAATGTCAACACAGAGAACACAAAAAAAATCAACTTCTATTAAAACACACAATGGCGGTGCACACTTTACAAAGCATATGAGTGGACATAGACGATGAACTGATGAACTTCTTCATGACTTTTCAACAGTTTTTTCATCTTATAATTTTCCATATCAAAAGCAATTTTTAATTCAAGGAAAGAAAGGGTTGTTTTCACATAAAGCAGAAAGTGGGTTCAAATCTATGAACTGAGGAAACATTGCATGACTCTTCACTTACTAAATCATTCATTACATGTCGTTTCCTTTTATTATCTGGCTAGTGAATTGATTGCTGTTGTCTTGTTGTTTTCTACACACAAAGCGAAAAGTGGGTTCAAATCTATGAACTGAGGAAACCTCGCATGACTCTTCAATGACTAAATCATTGCATGACGTTTCCTTTTATTATTTGGCTAGTGAATTGATTGAAGAATTCAGCTATAAAATTCATTGGGGACGATATTTCCCGCTGGGTATTTAAATGTGTTTATATGTGTTAGTGTATCTGAACACGAGAGAGCCAACTAGTAGCATAATTAGTATAATATTTTTGCCTGCGAGTTGGCTGCCAGTTCAAGATACATTATTACAGGTAATAGCTATCATAAGCATGTTCATTTTTGGTCAGTTCTGCACATGTTGTCACAATCAATAGTAAAAAAATTGAATTTCAAACAATCACAAAAAATTTGTTTTTGTTTACTGTGTACTTACACAAAGCGCAGCCATATTAAAATTTGGAAAGATAGTGATAATACCTTATAATAATTACCTGGCACACAGTACACCTATCTAAGGTATTATCAGGCGCAGCTTTCTAAATTTCAAGATGGCTGCCCTTTGTGTAAGTACACAGTACACAAATTCTCTGTGATTGTTTGAAATTAAATTTTTTTACTATTGATTTTGACAACATGCGCAGAACTGAACAAAAATGAACATGCTAATGATATTACCTGTAATATATGTATCTTGGTGCCAGTTAGCCTGCTAGTAATTTGACTTTTGTGTATTGTTATCCTTGTTACACCTGTTTAATATTTTTTTTTTCTGTTTCAATCGTAGAAATATTTTCATTTGAAACATATTTGTGACAGATTTACAGTTTATCTGTCGTGAAAATTTAGAAATAAAAATACAAACAATAAATAAAAATGCCAACAAAAATTCAACCGGCAAGAGACTGTTAAAATAATCAATTTATATCGCGCAAATGAGTGTTTGTGGAACGTTGTTTCACCTATTTACAAAAGGTTGGATTTAAAAAAAAATTGCATACGAAAAAATTGGAGAAGAACATGGAATTCCAACAGACGAAGCAAAATCAAAAATTAAATATTTAGGAAATACTCATAGACCTATACGTTTCAGAACGCAAAAAAGTTTTAAAAAGTTCCAAATCGGGAAATGGGGTTGAGGATTTGTACGAATCCAATTTATTCTGGTACGGTGACATGGGATTTCTCAATAATAGCATCACGCTGCGGAAAGGCACAGACAATGCAGATGCTCCAGTAAGTATAAACAATTTTATTTAAGATTTTTATTATATAAACATTTTATTCAGTGTTGATTAAAAATAAGAAGTAAGAAAACTTTAATTAAATTCAAATATCATTCCAAATTTCTTCCATTGAAAGGAGAGATCACCATTGCTAATACAATAGTCAGCTATTGTGTCTCGAATTTGATTCGATCGGTGGTATCTTTGCGGTAAAACTTGTCCTGGAATGTCAGCAAACGTTTCAGGAAGAGTGTATGTCCAAATCGCCAATAGAAGACAAATTATATATTTTTTGTTGTTTCTTCGTTATATAATTATTGTGAAGGACGCAAGCAGTTTTAATTACAGTATCCAGTGTGTTTAATTTAACGTCCATAGGACGATAAAAGATTCTAAATCGGGAAGCAAGGCGTCCGAAGGCACATTCAACAGTAATTCTTGCTCTGGTCAAGCGATAATTAAAAATTTGTTGCTTCGTGGTCAAGCTTTCGCAGCGAGAGTATGGTTTCATAATCGTTTTATCAAGAGGATAGGCATCATCGCCAATAAAAAAGTATGGTATTGGTCTCTCTGCACCAGTAATAAGATAATTGGCTGATATATTACGTTTTCCATTGTTTAAATTTTCGTGTAGATATGACTCTGCGTACACTGAGAAAATTAATATTTTTGTTTGCGTTTGCGAGTAACGAATTTCGTTTGCTGTAATTGTAATACATTTGCTGGAAATGATATACAATCCCTGCAAACGTATTTCATTTGTAGCAATTGTATTACAGTCGCCACAGAGAGTATTTCCATTGCATCAAACATATAACAAATAACCCATTCGTTCGGAGCTCAATTTGCCTGGGTTGATTACGGTAAATGAAAATGTTTCCTAAATACAAACGACATGATGTTTGCAAGCAAGTGTAATTGTTTATGGCAAACGAATGAATCGATTGCGAATTAAGCTTTTGAAATGCAGTTTGCTGCAAAAAGTTTTACGTTTACTATATAAATTACAATTGTTTGCAACTAATGAATCGAACATTTGGGACGAATTGTTAATTCGTAGAAAGTAAACTAATTTGTAGCAAACGATTGAATGATTGCAGGGTATATATTTGTAAGTCTTATTTTTACAAATGAACTTAATGCTTGTGGTAAACATTTCATGCTTTCGAGGCGAAAGAATTTTTGATTTTAGGTTTCATTAAAAGAAATTCGCTTGCAGCAATGAATTTCCTATTAGGAAAAAGTATTTTATTTGTTTAATTCCTATCTAACCAATTTCAGGTAATCTATAGGGCAAGTATTGGGTACGTTTCAATACTTGTTTTGCTTTATCAATTTGGTATTGTTCTGAAGTTCAGCACTACTTGTACAAAAAATCAAATTTCAATTGAAAATATGTTGCATTTAAAAAGAATGCGATTCAAAATTGAAAATTTGTTGCTTTAAAAAATAGCAAAGTCAAAATTCGAAAATATTTGCATTGTCAAATAAAATAAATGCTAGTTTAAAAATCTTTGCATTAAAAATAATTGTTAAAATAATTACATTCAAAATAAAAGTACAATTTTAAAAATGAATAAAAATTACCTATATCTCCGTTGTTCATTTCAAAAAACAATAGTGCAAAATTTTAGATGATTAAGTACGATGTTAAATCAATTTTAGCGTGATACTAGGTTAAAAATTGTGTTTTGCTAATTTTAAACGAGTTTAGCATCGTACTATCCTCCCCTTACATCTTACTAAAGTTAAAAGTTAGCATCGTACTATCCCCTTACATTTTACTAAAGTTAAAATCACATCTTTTTAGTATCGTACTAAATCCATATGACTGGAGAATGGAAAATTTTGCTCCAGGTATAGCATAGACCCGAGGGTTGCCGGTTCGATCCCTGCTGGTGCCCAACTTTTTTTTTTTTTGTAATAGTGAAGTTAAAATGATAAAAATATAAACATTGAATACTTATTAAAAGTACATGTTGGGTTTCCATCAATATATAATTAATTTACAACGCATAAAAACAATTATTGTGTAAAACAAAACGATTTTCTTAAAAGTTTTGATTCAGTCCTAGGAGCACATCTACGTAGTAATAGTTTAAAACAAAAACTGACCCAATATTTTAAATACTTCGGTCGTCCTCGTCATAGTTAAAAAAATTAATCATAGTTTAAATAATTAAAATACACGAAATTGTCTAAGCCACATTTCTTAATCGGTACATTTCCTCTGCTCAACTAAGAAAAAGGAAAATGTGTGAAGTTTTCAACTGATTAAGATTTTGCCGGAGGATTTTATGTTGCAAATTATCTCAGTGGATGCATGCTCGCTCTCGATACGGAAGGATACCAGTTCAAATCCAGGTAAGTAAAGCTCGACATTTTTTTCAATTAAAATAAAATAATATACTTTCAGAATTAAGGGAAAACCAGCAGTCACTGTATTGATTGTGACAAACGTACAAGTCATTAGCAACAAACGTGTTTAGTCATTTGTCATAACCACTTTGATCTTCTATAGCAATTCACCCATTCGCTTGTCGTTAAAGTATTAACGTTTACTCTAAAAGCACAATTCGTTTGCCACAAACAGTAAATATGTTTACAAAACACTATTATTCGTCTGACAGAAAACTACATTCGTTTGACACAAACACTCTATTCGTTTGAAACAAACGATAGAATTTTGCTACAAAAGTATGAATTGTTTGTCTCAAACGAATTTAAGAGTTTGCTGCAAACGAACTGTCAAAACTGGCTGGCAAACGAAAAAGTCGTTTGGGCAATTTTTACGTTTGCCGCAAACGATTCCTTCCCTCAGTGTAGAGTGTACTGTCAGAACCTTTTCCGTTGGCGCCTACACCTATATAAATAAAACGACAATGTGCATCGACTAAAGCCAATAATATGATGCTGTGAAAGCCTTTATAATTATAAAAGTTTGATCCCTGATTCGGTGGAGATCTTATTTTAAAATGTTTGCCGTCTAATGCTCCGCAGACATGAGGAAAATTCCACATTTTATTAAAGTGCTTGGGAGCTTCCATCCATTCCTGTTCCGTTGAGTAGAGCTGAAAATTAAAAAGATGCATTTCGCACTTCTTCTAATGCTTTAATTATTAATATTTTTTTTATTTTTGTTCGCATATCTTCCCGTTTCAGCATTTTTATTTTTATGACTAGTTGATAAAATGCGCAGCCCAGTAGGAAATTCACTCATCAATGAAAAATTCCTTGATGAAATCCTATATGACACAGTCATATAAGAGAGATTATGCCTTGATTTCACTCATGAAACGTAATGCGGCCGGTCACCAGTTTGCAAATTAAGTAGCATGTTGTGCTTTGCTCAAGAAAAAATGTAGAGAATAGACAACAACAAAAAAAAAAACTTAAATGAATACACAAAGGACCGCAATTTTTTCCTGCATCTTTTCAGTGGCATATGTTATTCAACAAAAAAACCATACTCGATGATTCAACTGATGAAAAATAATGCATACGTTCACGAGTTCGTTGTGTAAATCCACTCTTTTCCTTACGAGAAGAAAAAAACAGAAAACAATAAAGTTCCATATTCGATGAATCTACGCATGAATGGTAATGTATTAAGTCCATAAGTCCATTTGGTTCATTGATGAGGGTTGATTGCGAGAACAATATAAAATAAAACTTTTTCTGGAAAAATTAAATTCACAGTATATTCATGCAGTGATATTTATAAGATTAGGTCATCATAATATTTTCATTACATTTTTTAAATGTAATGGGCTCTTTTTTATGGAATCCTACAATGATGAACTGTTTTTATTTTGTAATGAAATCACTGTATCCACGGAATCATGACATTCATCTATTTTTTTTCAAGAAAGCATCACACCATAAGACTGGTCATGGTCATGGTCATGGAACATGGAGAACTGTTTTGTAAAGGTTACCATTGACCAAGAAAAAGAAGTTATGAATTGGAAGATTTCACGAGCACAGCGATTTCATTTATGCTTTTTCTTTGACGTGTTCACAGTTTTGTTCCTCTACGTGTCGACTTTAATTGTCTTCATTTCAACGTAGACAATCGGTCGACAATGTATAAAATGTAGACAATGTGTCGACAATGTAGACAATAACTTAAATGTCACAAATAAAATCATTCTAAAAAGTCCTGCTACAAGCTACAACCGATAGGCACGTGGTTGGATAATTTATAATTAGGGAATTCGTGGAACGAGATATTTTTCGCATAAAAATGTTTACAATTCATTTCTACCGAGATAAAATTAGGGTAAAGGTGTCAACAGTGGCTCACTTTTTACTTCTTGCACTGCTGCTCGTACAATTATAATCAAAAGATATCAGTTTTTCTATTGAAATATAAAAATATAAAAATTTAATTTAAAAAAAAACATATTCATGTGATTCACTGTGTACCATGGGTGTTCACAGTGAATCAGTGCATGGTACACAACGAATCAGGGATAATAAATCGATTTTTCCATTTTAAAAATTTATATTTTTTAAAGTTATGTATTTTAAATAATAAATCGATTAATATTTCTTTAATAAAAACAACAAACAAAAAGAAAAATTCTTCGAATTTACAAAAAATTTTAGTTTATTTGTACGTAATTTATTTTTATTAGTTGATACAAAATTACTTTTTTCTGTCCATAAAGCGAAAGAAAACATAAAACTATTAAAGAACTAATAAATAAAATAAATTAGAAAAGTTATATGTAATATGAAAAAATCAAATTTCATACAAAATTCCCTGATTCACTGTGTACCACTTTCAATTGATCCACTGTACCATGTTGTCTTTTTAAGAAACATGTTAATATTTTATGAAATATTTTACCAAAGTAAACAAATTAACAAAAAATATTAAGTCTGTGCAGTCAGATGTACAAATATTTAGCCCAAATGAAGTTACAACACACACTTTTTTAATCAAATCAAAAAGAAAATAGAAAAAAATTTACTTTCCGAGTCCGAAAACACAAACATAAGAGGAAAACAAATTTCAAAAACAGGATCGCGCAGACTGTAATGTGTGATGTGATTTCAGATTCATTTTAAAATAAAAAGTGACAGCATAAGAGCAAATGATTCACTGTGTACCCTGATCCACTGTCGACACCTTTACCCTATTTGGTTTACAAGGTTTATCTGGGTCTTACGCCATCGTGCGTCGCATAAATAGCCCTATTATTGGGTGGAAATAAAACTGGCAATTGTTTCCTTCTTCCAACTAATGGTTTTTAAAATCACATCCATAGCTTTTTCTGTTATCAAAATGGATTTTGTTTCTTTCTTCGACGTAACAGTTGCGGTTACCTACAGAGATGACATTTGCATCAAAGTTAATTTTTTGGAAACTTTGACACTTCTTCAATTAAAAATAGCTCTTCTGGAGCTGTAGGATTATGAAATACGGTAGAAAGGTAGGTCTTGATGTCAAGTGCATGTACAAAAGAAAAACCGAAAAGTTGAGGTATCCCTTTTCGGGTGTGGTATCCGCCAACTCTCTTAGAATCGTTATCAGTTACGAAGCACTTCCGATTGATGTAGTCGAATGAAATTCGGTAGAGGGATATGATTTGAAGTTCTTATAGTATAAAAGTAAAAAATGAAAACTGGAGATTTTCCATTCCGGGAGGAGTGGCACCTACCCCAGATTTTTGTATCAATTATATGGGTTTGTTACTTTGACGTTGAATGATGAACTTTTGACTATAGATGTGTTCGTGTTCATAATGCATCGAATAAAAACAATGGGGCATATTCATAGTCTAAGTTCAAGACAATTTTGGCTCAATGAATACAGACCGATTTTTTTTACAAACTGTTGGAGTGAAATCGGATCCAAAAAAAAATAAACTTCAAATTATGTAAGAAATTTGTTAGTAAACGATTATATTACTGGAACAAAATTGCAAGGTTTACTGGCATTGGGAATTTGTTCATTTTATTACTCAATACCTAAAAATTTATAAGATTTTTAAATCTGGACCAGTAAACCATTGAATTAATTGAGTGGAACTACCAAATTTTAGTGAGTAGGTTATCATAACAAATTTCTCCCATAGTTCCTAGTTTTTCGATATCTCTAATTAAAATATTTGAAACTAAAACCTTTAAAAACATAGAACTAGGTATGCGTTTATGTTTAGATCTAATGATTTTTCACTACTGTCTTGTTGTTAAACACATAATTTTGTATTATAGAATTATAGAAGAACTTGGTTCTTTTTTTAACATTTTTATTTTTGGTTTGCTAAATGTTGGTAAGAAAAATTATGAATTATGATGGTTTTACGAATTGTATACATTGTCGACAAATTTATGTCGACAATTGTGAATTGTCTACATTGAACTGTCTACAAGTAGGCAATCATGTAGTCTTCATTTTTAGTCTACATGGTACAACACGCCACGACCGCAGCGATTTCATATATCTTTTTTCATTGAATAAATCATCACATCTCAAGTATTAGTTTTTTTACCAAGAAAATGAACTCATGAATTTCATGATTCCATGTAATCGATGATTTCATTACAAAATCTTCATCCAGAATGAGTACACCTACTTACCTCACCAGAAAATACATTGATGATACACTTCTTTTGCTTGGGGAAAGAGCTATTTTTTCAGTAGCGATTTTTTGAATATTTCCTACTGGGCTACTTGCCACACATACATTCATAAAACTAACACTATGAAACAAATGCTACTACCCAGCGGGAAAAATTAAAAAAAAAATTCATTAAGGAAAAATCAGCTTTTTCCTTGCGGAATGGCAGCTGCACCGTCCACTTTTCAGCTGATTCTTTTGATGAAATTAACATGGGCGTGTCCTAGGCGGGAAGCACATGCTGAAAATCTGATGAAAATTCACTAACGAAATCACTACTTCGTTGGAAGTTGTTTATTCGCCGACCCAGGTGAAGAAAAACATGGTGGTTGCATAATCAGTGAATTCATTACATAAATGTATGTGGTTTATTCATCGGTTCAATATTTTCGATGAAAATTCAATTGTTAAATCACAAGATTAGTGGTAGTTGTTTTTTTCAGCAATTAGTTAATTCAATATGAAAAATATGAAGAAAGTTAAATAAATAGTGAATTCATTAACTCTGTTGTGTCGTGAATGGTTAAATAAAATAAAGAATTAAAATTTAAAACTTTAAATTAAAGTCAAATCACTAGGTCAGGGGTTGTTGGTTAATCACCACTCCACTTATGTGAAATGGTGATTAACCAAAAACCTTGAAATACTTTGAGACAATCTGAGATTGCCTCATTTTGATGGAAATCCACAAGTCCTCTTATTATATTTACTGTCAATAGACAATGTGAGCACAGAGACAACAACTTCTAGCTAAATACACATGGCGGTGCACACTTTACAAAGCATATGAGTGGACCTGGACATAGACGATGAACTGATGAACTTGTACATGACTTTTCAACAGTTTTTTTCATCGCATAATTTTTCCTATCAAAATAGCAATTTTTAATTCAACGAAAAAAAGGGTTGTTTTCTGAACACAAAGCAGAAAGTGGGTTCAAATCTATGAACTGAGGAGACCTTGCACGACTCTTCACTTACTAAATCATTGCATGTCGTTTCCTTTTATTATTTGCTAGTGAACTGATTGATCAATTCAGCTATAAAATTCACTATTTCCCGCTGGGTAGTTCTACTCGCTTGTCCAAGCCCCGGGTTAGATTTGAATATTAATTTAAATAAAATAATATTTCATTTCATGATTTAATCTGTGGGTTGATTATAAAAACAAATGTATGTTGGGAAGCAACAATTAAGCAAACAGTTTGAATTTTGTTTCCAAAATTTTGAGTTTTTCATATATGTACAATGTACTTATTGGTTTTTCATTATGACACGCTATAGCATTTTTCCACACCCTACGCAAAGTACCATATGTAATATTATTATAAGGTAAAATGCCAAAACGTTGAAAAGAATTAATTGAATTTAAAAATAAGTCCTTTTTATAACAAGATCACTGGAAGTTGGTTTTTAAAATTTTCATGCCGAAGTCTTGTTTTCAAAAGTTGATTCTAGATCTTGGTGGAGAAGAAGCAGTTTTTCAGTATAGGATGCATGCAGGAAAAAAAAAACTTTACAAACTAGAAGATAAAATAACGAGAGCACCAGTTTGTAAAAAATGTAATTGCATCACAAAAAGGTTAAGGAATTCCCATTAATCCAACTTTATTTGGACTTTTACGAATTTGAATATATCCTCTGTTGAGTTCATCCAGAGTTAACTCACCAAATTTGGTAATGTAATTATTTTGCATGTCAAAAAATATTGCTCTTCGAATATAACGATAAGAATGTTTTTTCTCACAGATCCTCTGTTTTCCAAAGCATACCCACACATAAATTTGCTTAATTAAGAACCATATAAGAATTGTAATAATTTAACAGTACAACTCCAATGCCGCATAATGTTGTGTACATTTCAAAAGTTTTAATTAGTGACCTCATTATGAATTCGCTAGATTATTTAAGAGAATATACTACCTTATATATGATTTCGACATTCGATATTCTGAACATGAAGTTTTCTGTACATAGGCAGGACATCAGAAATATGTCCTGCCATGCTACCACCATCACCACCACACAGCTTCACAAATATTTTATCTTTCAATGATGAAATATTAAACCAACATCCAACACTCTGTAAAATCGCAAAACTCACTCTTCAGTTTCATATTGATGGAAAAACTGTATTTAATATTTTATATTTGATGGGACTTCCTACCTACGAGGACTTTTGTATTGATTTCGTGACCCAATTAAAGTCTATAATATTTCCCTCTCATTAATGTTGGTTCTTTATTTGTGAAAATTTATTTCTGTCGCTTTTTAATTAAGAACCAACAACAACAAAAAAATATGCATGTTTCGGTAGCAATTATAATCTGTAACCAGATGCGGTCCACTATAAGGTTGGTATTTGTATTTCTCTTTTTGCAGTTATATATTTAAAAAAAAATCCCTTATCCTTGGGTATACACTCTTATACCAGTAATTCAGTTTATCCCTTTACAAGGAGCTTTGAGTTTTTGTTTTTGGCTTACTCTGCACTTTGTAATCCTTAGAATTTTACTATAATACAAAGGTAAAGACAAAAAGGAATTTAAAATTTAGGGGGCGCGGCATTTTTGGATTGTATGTGGGAGATGGGAGAAGGTCCTCTTGGTTTGTAGGTAGGTAAACCTCAATATCAACACTGCCCTTTTTTTTTGTTGAGTCTTATGGGTAAGTAGGTATTGCGGTTGGAGATTCAAACCAAATCTACCATTCTAATATCTTTCGCCTCCACAAGCAATAAATGATTTCAAAGAATCGGGCATGCAATGGAAATTTTCAATACAGATCACAAATTTCATAACCGATTCCACAATTCTTTTGCAATAAAGGAAGAAATAATTTGACGTCTAACGTCACTTCTATTGACTGCTTTCCAGCTTAACATGAAGATTGAATTCCAGGCCGGTGATTTGAGTATGTTTATATTCCATTTAAATTTTATACTTACACAATATAGGCATCCAAAGTCATACAAGCCTTCAAATCTCAAAAAAACTACTTTGAATGCAAATATCTCAAAAACTAGACCTTATAGAAGGGTTTGCTTTAGATGTGCCGATTGCATTTGACAAAACCTTTCTATTAATGTACGTTTCAATGGGTTGCAGAGCCGCTCGTAAAAAAAATGCTTTTTTTCGAAAATCGATTGACAAAAAAAAAGTTGAGTTTTGGACGGCAATGCTTTAATAATATCATGTTCTTGATCTAGGAAGTGCCACCTTTTCATAGATTTATCATTTTTTACGAAAACTCAAAGTTGAAAAATCGACTTGTTCTTCATCTTTAAACTCGATTATCTCGTAAACTACGCATCCTAGAGCATTAATAATACCATTTTCGTGATCTAGGAGGTGTCACCTTTTCAAAGATTTATCATTTTTTATGAAAACTCAAAGTTGAAAAATCGACTTGTTCTTCATCTTTAAACTCGATTATCTCCTAAAGTAAGCATCCTAGAGCGTTAATAATATCATTTTCGTGATCTAGATGTATCATTTTTTACGAAATTTCAAAGTTGAAAATCGACTTATTCTTTATCTTTAAAAAGTATCTAATTTTTGTTTTCAAAAAAGTAAAAAAAAAAAACTAAATTCGGTCGATAATTTACTTCAAAAGAAATATTTGAAGCGTTAAATGTTTTAAAAACAGTTTTAAAAAATTGATAAAAATTTAATTATAAAGTCATGTGTGATAATGTTTAAATTGTTTCTTTTAGCTAAAAACTCCTTTCCCATGTCCTGTATAAGTTTTTAATTAAATCAATTATTATTTTTAATACAAAAAATGTTAAAAAAACAGTTTTCGTGCAAACAAAAAATAATTATGTACATAGTTTCTGCCACCAACAATTTTAGCAATTTTATTTATTTAAATTTGAAGGAAGTGAAACAATTTATTTATTAAGCTTGGCAAAAGTGACTGACGTCCATCTAACCGAGCGCTAGTGATAGTGATGACAATAATGCTGGATCTAGTAATCCTAACAATGCCGATGGATCAAGAAGAAATGATGATAAAAGTAATGGATCAAGCGCAAGTAATGCAGGTAATGCACTGGCCAATTCGAGGGACAATGGGGCGGGCAATGCGAGGGGCAATGCGAGGGGCAATGCTCCGGGTAATGGCAAGGGCAATGGGGCGGGTAATAGGCTGGGTAATATGCCGGCTAATGGGTTTAATGATAATCCGGATATGACATACGAATCTCCGGCTGAAAAAAAAAACAAATGAATTATATAATAATGAAACAATATTTTTAAATAAAACTTACTATCTTCAAACACAATTTGAGGTGATGGTAAACAATCTACCTGCAACATAGCTGAGAAAGAAAATAAAACAATGTTCAATGAAATTTTTCCTTAAAAATTATATAAAAGTAAGATTCAGTTACTTGTACTCGTATAATGTTATTCAAAATTGAGTGAGTAAAAACCAACCAACTTAACCAACGAATTATGAATGAAGAAATCTCATATAGAATAAGGCAAAGTGCTTACCGCTTAAGGTTACAAGTAGAAACGAAGCTACAAAGATTAATTTCATTGCTATAAGGATCTCGGTGTTGGTTAAAGAAATTTCTGAAATGTGATGGTGTCTCAAACACTATATTGCTTGTATATCTTTGAATCGTTCAATACAAAATTAGGAATTATTTATACTTAAGAAATCGTGAGAAAATTAAATTAGTTTGTTGATTAAATGTAAGAACGTGACTTGGTTTATTGTTAATAGACGTGTTTCCAATCTATACTTAAATTTGTTGTCATATCGCAGAAATTTTAAAGTTAAAATAAATAAATTAATATAAGTGATAATCCTAATGTGGGCTTCAGGGCAATGTTTGAAAGGTCACGAAAAAAAAGGAAATATTTATAAATTAACTAGCTGACCCGACAGACGTTGTCCTGTCATTAAATTCAAACTGGAATTCTTCCTATATACTAATAATAATTATTTCAATTGTTGTAATTATTTATTATATCTATTATTATTTCTATATTGTTTATTGTAATGCTTGTTGATACACCACATTGTTTGTTTTGTTTCCTGGCGCGTAATAAATAATACTGATGGTTTGCCGACATGGGAACAGGCGACATACAATTGGCCATGTGAAAAACATGGATTTTCAAGATTTATGCCACAAACACTTAACGACTGCCCTTGCGACTTATTTATTGACATTGCGAATGAAATCCGCACTGGAAATTGTAACCGTTTAAAGTCGAATGGCATGTCGTTCGGAATCATAGGGGTGCGTGGAATCAAAACATCTTCTCCTTTATACTTCCCTTTTAAAATTGTGGCTTTGATGACGTTGTTCATTAATTTCTTCACCGCAAGCCGGGTGCCATTACAAAGACGTGGTATGTTTCATAACATTTTGATTACCGATCCGATTTTAAGTTGCAGATTATGAGGTGGTAATCCGGGCAACTCCAGGAAATTTAAAAATTCCGTTGGATAGTTGACAACATCATCTTGGTTAGTAACGGAATGAACCGATTTGTATGTCATCAATCCCCCAGCTATCTTACATTGAACTTGAAAATTCATTTCGTTTACATCAACGTTTTTTGCAGCCAACATTACACGTTCATTTAACCAAACATAATTTTTGTAATTTTCTGCAATGTTTGGGAAGACCATCTCAATGAGTTCGGTATTTGATTCAGTAAAGTTACAAACATTTGCAGGCATCTTATCGGCTCTGATGACAATTTTGTGGTTATCAGATGGCATGCGATCTAGTGCGGTTTTAAGTAATGCAACCAATTCGTTGTGTTGATGGAAAAATATTTGGGGCTGTTCCACAATTGGTCTTTTCACTGAATTATTGTGTGCACAACGCTGATCGACTTGTCTTGTTGAATCGCCCATAAAATAAATTTGCAACCATTTGTAGTCACTGTCCGGAGTTGGCAATAAGGAACCCGTTTGATGATATATTTGAACCTGAATCTGCAACGGTGAATAGATGAAAAAAAAATGTGTGAGTATCTGGACTCGCGGTAAGGATGTGTGAACATCTGAAGTCCTACCTGTGTCAATTCAATTGAAAACACTCAAGGAACAACGAAGTCATCTGTCAACTATCACCTGTCATCTGTCACCTTTCACCTGTCATCTGTCATCTGTCATATGTTATCTGTCATATGTCATCTGTCATATGTCATCTGTCATTCGTCATCTGTAATATGTCATAAGTCATATGTCATTGTTATTGTCATTGGGTAAAACTTTAATTTTTCCCATTACACTTACCTTGAAAGTGGGCATAAAATTATCTCTAATAATTTTTGTTGCACCAAAAGAAGTCATTTGAAAGCAATTATTGTATTGCTGGTTATGGGTCAAAAAATGTTTTGAATTTGGCCCATTTCCAGAAACCAACGAATGAAGTGGGTCTGGTGGCACTTCCAATGACATCAATTTGACCTGGCCGCTAGCGCAACACAATCCAGTGGCTTCTTTTTTGAACTTCAATGCCTTGCAGTGTGAACATACAATGTTCATAGGTCCAATAGCAACGATATGCTGTGAACTGTAATCCATTGCCACGTTATAGCTGAATGCAGTTCGATGTGGATCAAATGGGATATTTCGGTGTTCTTGATATTGATTCCGTTGAACCTCATTTCGCGCTTTGCGTTGCTCATCAGTTTGACTTTCTCTTGAATATCTTTGGCTTGCGGCATTGGGAGTTCTGCGACCTGTGTTAATTCGTCTGCTTCTTTGCATTTTTTCAACGGAAAATTATAATTAATGAACTTCATAAATTTTCCGATCTTTGAAGCAACTGACAGTTATTTCAAACGTGCTTAGCATTGAGTTCATAATAAAGATAGTCATTAAGTTTTCTTAAATTTATTAAGTTGATGCACAATTTTCTTATTTTTTTTTTTATTTATAAACCTTCTACAAAAGTATTAGAAAACATTTTAAAAAAATGGGCACGACCGGATCCCACAAAACTTGCTCTCGTAGCTAACAACTTTAACGTCGCTTGAAATAGACAATATACATATTTACCCGGGGTTTAGACAAGCGAGTAGAACTAGTAGCGTTTATGTGTGTTAGTTTATCAGAACACGAGAGAGCCAACTAGTAGCCCAAATAGTATAATATTTTTGCCTGCGAGTAGCCTGCCAGTTATCCTACTAGTGTAGTGTATTTTTTTCATTTATTTGTTTTGTTTCCATAGTTTCCATAATTTGTATATTTTTCTGTATGAAATATTTTTAAAAAATCATACTAGTTGACAAAACGCGCAGAGAGCTACTAGTCACACATACATCCATAAAACTAACACTATGATACAAATGCAACTAGTTCTACTCGCTTATCTAAGCCCCGGGTTATTGGTTCCATAACATTATGATATCATTAAAAAAAAGTTTTAAAAACAATTTCGAATATAATGATTAATCTTATGTATTATAAATTAGTAATTTTAATAGCTTAAACAGATAGAGCTCAAAAAAAAAGTATGCCATCTGATTTGTTTAATAAATATGAATTTATGAAAAAATCAAAAATCGTTAAACCGGTTTTTTTTTAAATTAATTTTTTATATATATAAATAAAATACAATTTGGATGCCAACTTTAAGTATTTAATAAAATACAATTTTTCACAAAATTAAAAAAAATCATAAGCCCGTTTTCAAGATATTGAATTAAAAAAAAAAAAATTCAATATTTTTTTTAAAAATCCAAAAATTATTTTTTTGAAAATATTAATATGAAAAATTATTAAAATTGTAAGCGACCTTTTGTATAAAAATTTGAGTTGAAATCGGTGTAGTATTCAACGATAAATTTGAGAACCAATTAATCGGTTTTATGACAGGTACCGTTAATAACCGTTACACATTTTTTTTTTTCTACCAAATTATTTTAGTAATTTTAGTACTTCGTAATTTTTTGAAAATCGTTAGAGCCGTTTTTGAAATAAATCAATTTTTCTATATTGGTTGTTTGGCAGGCACCGTTATTTTTTGAGTTAAAAAAAAAATCCATTTCCCCTCTAGGGAATCCCTTAAGAACCTTAAGTCCAAAGTTTGAAGAAAATCGCTTCAGCCGTTTAGGCTGCAGGTCGAGGTACAGACAGACAGACGGACAAGTAGACGGACAGACAGACGGACAGACAGACGGACAGACAGACGGACAGACAAGCAGACAGACAGAATTGCGAGACCCACTTTTTTCGCGTTCTCTATCATCGTTATGTTAGGGAGAATTATTATCTCGAATTTTTTTTTTGCACGAATCCTAAACTTGCTCATACTACGTGTATCGCAAGTAAAAATGAATGAAATCGGTAAAGCCGTTCTCAAGTTATAGCGTGACCAGAAGAATATGTATTCATTTTTATATATATTAGATATAAGTAAACTACTTTTACACGAGTTTTAAAATCGTGTCAAAGTTTTACTTCATATTTTCTAGGTTTTCCAGGGGGCTCTTTCCCACCCGGTCTTAAATCACTTGATGGCTCCTTTTGGCCTTCCAACATGCTTTGTAATTTCAGAAGTGGGGATGATTTCGTGAGATCATATTGAACATTTTTAAAAATAAAATTTGGTATGCCAACTGTTGGTATTAAAGAAAATACAATTTTGCACAAAATAAAAAAAATATCCCAACACGTTTTTGAGATATTGAATTTAGATACATAAAAAAAAAAATGTTCAATATTTTTTTAAAATCCAAAAATTATTTTTTATTTTTATTTTATTTGTCAAGGGTTTCCTAATAAGAGGTGTTATTTTGATATTCAAAGAAAAATGGCATTTTTTGAGATAAATGATCGGAAGTTTATTTCAATGTAAAGGGGAAATAATGCCATTAATATGGGATAACAATATCAGCCAAATGGCCGCCAAGGCTACGCTTACACAACAATATCCTTTTCACGAAATTTTCCATCACCAAATCGCAAAGTGACTGCTGTATGCCCGCAATAGCTTCACGAATTCCATCTTTGAGGTCTTGAATCCACGCTGGGCTGTTGGCGTAGACCTTATCTTTCACGTGGCCCCAAAGGAAGAAGTCGCAGCGTTTTAAATCACAAGATCTCCGTGGCCAATTGTGATCACCTCTTCGAGAGATAACACGGTCCGGAAACTTTTCCCGTAAAAGATCGACGGTTTCGTTGCTTGTGTGGCACGTAGCGTCGCCGTCTTGTTGAAAGTAAACGTTGTTTAGATCAATAGCATCCAATTCCGGCCATAAAAAAATTATTAATCATCTCTCGATAGCGCAATCTTTCATTCAACGTAGCTGTTGCTCCAGCCTCATTTTCGAAAAAGTAAGGTCCAATGACCCCGCCGGACCATAAACCGCACCTAACAGTTACTCGTTGAGGATGGGGAGGCTTTTCAACAATAAATCTTGGGTTTTCAGAACCCCAGTTGCGACAATTTCGCTTGTTGACGTAGCCACCGAGTTGGAAATGGGCCTCATCAGTCAAGACGATTTTTCGATGAAATTCCGGATCATTTTCATGCATTTCAAAGACCCAACTAGCAAAGACACGACGTTGTTGTTGATGCTTGGCCGGCTTGAGTTCTTGTGTTAACTGAACTTTATAAGCCTTAAGACCCAAGTCTTTACGAAAAAAAAGGTGCAATGACGTTTTTGGAATATCCAATTCCAAAGATCGACGAGGAATGGACAACCCTGGGTTTTCTTCAACACTTTGGACGACAGCTGCAATATTCTCAGTTGTTATTAAGCGACGTGTATGGGTTTTATTCTTCACATAACTAACTTGTCCCAACAGCTCAAATTTTTCCACCAATTTCTGAATTAAGGTCCGACAAGGTGCTTCACGACGACCAAAAAATGCCAAATTTTCACCATTTTTATAGTGAATTTTAATAATTTCAGTACGTTTTTGAAGCGTGTATCGTTCCATTTTTATTAATGGCGTAGTTTCTTACTTGTCAAATGTCGAAAAATTGCAGCTTCAAAAATATCAACTACTGAAATAGCGGGCTATTCAAAATAACTCCTCTTATTGGAAAACCCTTTATACTGAACAGAAATCAATTGTCAGCTGTCAAATTAACTGTCACTATAAACCAATTTAAAAATTAAACAACTATAGAAAACAACACCCTTTATAACCTTTAAATACTATAATTGAGAATTCAATAAATGTCCCTTGATATGAAGTAGTTGGTGAATAGAATTCCCAATTATCATCGATCTGTATTAGTTTTACAGCTGCATAATACACCTTTTACCATATATGTAGGTACAACCGTAGGATACCCGTATTGCGCATTTTTCAAACGTATGCGGTATACGTATACCTACCTACTCCACAATCCTCAAATAAATGAGCCCTTCAACAAATAAAATAATACCAAAATACCTAGAATTAATACCTACATATTTATATATTAAATCTAAATTCAATGAATGCAAAATGGTTCAAATATCGGAATTTGTTATATAAAGTTCGGAAACTATACCATCGAGGTACTCACAGCCCTTTAGGTGCACAAAATAGCTATTGCATTTTTATTTGTTGTGAAGTAGCTAGTAACTTTCAGTGCATAGCTGATTTTTAAACACTGGGTCAGTGTAAAAATACTACAATTGTGGCTAATAGCTCTTGAAGAGATGGTACTTGACGAACGTGTATTGATTTTCCAATATCATATCACAACATCCATCGCTTTGCCTTTAGCTATAACAGCTGTGTTTTTGTGCTTTGTTTTTTTTTTCTGTATTTCAGGAAAAAAATGTCTAAATCTGAAATGTTAATAGGTACTACGCAGAATTTACAATGTTAATACTATAGAACTACCTATACTACCCAACTGCAAATGTGAAGTATCTCTTCTCTTTTGAACACTTGGATGCGCAAAAGAGCATTAAATCGATCCCAACTCAAGTGGGCACTGGTGAGCCGAAACAAAGATTCTGAATTTTTGTTGTTTTGATAGTTGATTCAAATACAAAAACGAGTTGGTACATAATTCGATTATTTGCCCAAAAAAAATCCTCGACTGGATCGTAGTAACTTGCTCTTGTAGCTTACAACCAGAATCTAGCTAGGCACTACACTGACGGTTTATAGAAATGGTTCGATAAAATGTTTATACGATTAACGAGAAAATAATACAAATAATTTAAAATAGAAATTTAGAAATTTTTTATCTTGGGTTTTCCAATAGGGACGGGTTGATTTTGACAGCTCGTGGCAGCCATATTGTTTCTTTTACTTTCTATCAAAATATTGCCTTTTAATCGGTTACTAAAGGCAAATCCAGGAGCTGAAACCAAACGACCAAACGCAGCGTCGTGTTTTCGCTAATTGGGTTTTGGAGCAGTTGGAAGTTGATCCCAATTTTGGTCGAAAAATCATCATTAGCAACGAGGCCCATTTTTGGATGAATGAGTACGTGAATAAGCAAAATTGACGGATTTGGGACGACACCAATCCACGCGAGATTCACGAGGTGCCAATGCATCCAAATAAAGTTATTGTTTGGTGTGGATTTTGGGCTGAAGGCGTCATCGGTCCGTACTTCTTCGAAAATGATGCTGGCCAGGCCATCACCGTCGACGGCGATCGCTATAGGTCGATGATCACCAACTGCTTGTGGCCTGAATTGGATGGGTTTGGTACGATATCCCGCTTTTTATAATACTGTTTTTTAAAATTCCGTTTTTTTAATCCCGCTTTGTTAATCCCGTTTTTTATAATCCCACTTTTTATAATCCCGCTTTTTATAATCCCGTTTCTTCTGCCCATAATCAACAACAATTTCATGCAACAGTTTTACAACCCATTTGAAGACCAAATCTTAGAAAAGTTGACTTTATTGATGTTGCAGTACATCTCCTGATGAAGATTGTTGAAAATTGTAAAGTAAAATCATGTTTGTATACGCATGCAATTTTTCAACAGCAAGCGTTAGGGGCCAGTTATAGCTATCATTGAAAACTATCATTGAAAAAGTTAATTGTTGAATTTGAGACCCTTCGAAAGTTTAATCATTGAATATTTTAATACAGAAAGGTAGCTTACGTCTTTAAATTATTTCTCCTCCAAAAAAAATTATTTTGAGCCATATCTTCCCCATAACTAAAAAAAAAATCGGGTGGCACAACGGCTCATGAAGAACCAGGGCCTAGTGACCAACAACTCGCAACCATTCCTGTGTGCGCCTTTCGACAAGAATGGAAGGGATCTACAATTGTATGCCGAATCCGAACGGCTGACGAGAAGCACTTATTCGTGACAAGTGATACTCTTGGAGGATTTGTCAATTCCTCGCAAGAAGCAGTAGCCCTGAAAAAAAACTTTTTAGTTTTTTAGGTGGACGAGGCTGGGAAGCGATCGCAGATCTCCAGCGTGACAGTCGAACGCAATAACCATTACGCTACGGCTACTACATCTTCCCCATAACGTAACTTTTAATTATTTCAATGATCATTGGTAAGGTAGTTCATCATTGAAAAATTAAAAAAAAATCATTTTATGAGAAAAGTTGTGTCAAATTGAATTTCGTTTAACCTAGAAATATTTATTAAGTCAATTAACTTTACTTTGGCATCACAATAATCATTTGTTTTAACTTCTAAATCTCTCAAAATTGACAATTAATATTTTCAATGATGGTTTTCAATGAAAGCTATAACTGGCCCCTTAGCTAAGCTTAAGATCGGCTTCATGGTAAGCCAGTATAAGGTTTCTTTTTTTGTTATTATTTTCCACATCGCCACACTGTCTCCATTAGTTTTAGTTAAAAAACTTAATTAAAAAATGCCATAAAGTTAACAACGCGAAGTGTATAGATATATGGGCAGCAATGGGGGAGGCTTATGCCGGAACTTAATTTAAATTTTGAAAAAAAAAAAACTATTAAATGTATAAATATAATTTTAAATTTAAATTTACTCTTATGGATTGTAATTTCAAATGGTAAATAAAGCTTTTAATAATAATAATAATAATAAACTTAAATGACTTATTTTCTTGTTATAATTTCGCGAATCACGATTTTAATTTGCTGTAAGCGACAAAACTAATTTTATTAATATTTTTTTCGGTATATAAGCAGCCAGTTTTTGTAACAACCGTATAGAGTAAATACAACTTGACTTGAGAAATATTAGACAATCTTAAAATGAAGTTTTTCATAGTGGCCTCCATTTTGCCTGCAGTATTTTTTGGTAAGTCTGACATTTAGTTTTTTTCTTAACTTCCCATTGGAAGTTATTATAATTGGTGCGATTTGTCGAATTGAAAATTTTGACATATTTTCACGTTTTGAGGTCTCTAGAATCAGAATTCGTCGTTTTTACCCAGATGTCTGTATGTGTGTATGTACGTACGTTCGGGGCACTTTTTTCGTCCACCATATTTCGAAAATGAATGAAGATATCGACCTCGGATAGACTTTATTTTACAGATAACATTGTAATAACGTGCTGAAAAGGTTTTCAAACAAATTCAATAAACAGTTTTTTTACTACAGCAATTTAAAAAGGAACTGTAAAATGTCGTTTATCTGGAATAGCTCGAGAACGGAATAAGATATTCACTTCAGACTAATTTTAGTTTACACATAATTACACAATACCAAATTGGTAAATATTAAACAAAAATTCAACGGACACTTTTTTTTAAACTAAGGAAAACAGTTGAAAATAATTTTCGTCTCAAATATTTCAAGAACAAAAAATGATTCCGAACCTAGTCTATTTTTTTTTTTTTTTAATTCAATAAACAGTTTTTTTTTAGAGCAACAAAAACTGGAACAAAAACTATTAAAAATTCTTAACAATTTTTTTTCAACTCAAATATTTGACATTTTTAAAAAGATATAATAAAACACTTGTTTTTTTACAATTTAAAATAAATCAAATATTTTGAAAAACAAACAATGATATCGGTTTCAAAATTCTACCAAATAAATATATACCTACACCACCTAAATGTTGTGTAATTTTGAGATTTTTAAAACCATCCTTAAAAAAGCTAAAAATCAAAATGTTGCAAGAAACAACTTTTCAAGAATGTTTTAATTCGAAAAATTCTTACACTCATAATCGCTACAAAATCGAAATTTTGCATATGACACTTAATTTGCCTTTTTATATTCTTTAAAACCATGTTTTTTTTTTTTTTGTAAGTACTCTCCCCTGATTTTCGCATTTTTTTAGCCAATAGTCTGTTTTGAAATAATTGGCTTAAATTTTTAATACCTACCTCTATACCGAGAAGAGTTAGGAAAAAAAAGTACAAACTATAGGCAATGTCACATTTTGCCCTGTATTTCTATATCTAAACCTACCTATATACTGATTATCCAAAAATCAAATGTTATGACACTTTATAATATATACTCTATCACCCACCACTTAGGTAAATATGTATATGGTTTTCAAGTGCACCAATCAATGGGAAGTTACGAGTGTGGGTCGACCCCAGACTCATTTTTTAACTTTGAATTCAGTTTGTATAACACGACGTATTTTCCTCTCTTAAGCTATGTTGCAGATAAGTGCTGTTGAAGCTGAACCTACATTGGGAGGCGGTGGTTCGAGTGGCGGAGGACTTTTCGGTGGATTACTTGCACCAGGCGGATTAGTCGGTGGAGTACTTAGTGGTGGACAGGGAGGCGGGGGAGGAGGACTCGTCGATGGAGTAGTTGGCGGAGTACTTGGTGGAGTACTTGGTGGTGGACAGGGAGGCGGAGGATTACTTGGACTAGACGGATTAGTCGGTGGATTAATTGGACCAGACGGATTAGTCGGTGGATTACTTGGACCAGACGGATTATTCGGTGGATTACTTGGACTAGACGGAATACTCGGTGTATTACTTGGACCAGACGGATTACTAACTCAAATACTTAATATTATTTTAGGCGGTGGTGGAGTACCAGAACTAGAACTTCTCATTCCACTTGGTGGTGGTGGACTGTCTGGGGGATATGGTGGACTCGGAAGTGGACTCAGTGGTGGACTCGGTGGTGGACTTGGAAGTGGACTCGGAGGTGGACTCGGAGGTGGACTCGGTGGTGGACTCGGAGGTGGACTCGGTGGTGGACTCGGAGGTGTGCTCGGCGGTGGAATCGGAAGTGGACTGGGTAGTGGACTGGGAGGTGGACTCGGAAGTGGACTCGGAGGTGGACTCGGAAGTGGACTCGGTGGTGGACTCGGTGGTACATATGGAGGTGGACTCGGAGGTGGACACGGAAGTGGACTCGGTGGTGGACTCGCAGGTGGACACGTAAGTGGATTCGGTGGTGGACAAGGAGGTGGAGTTGGACCAGGGCTAGGTGGCCAAGGAGGAAGAGGATACGGAGGCCATGGATCAGGTGGACGAGGAGGAGCAGAAGCAAATTCACGTAGTGGGTCCTCGTCAACTGCTATAAACGGTAATTAATGGTCAAATTTCAAATTAAATGTACATTGTTTTAATTTTCTGTATTCCCCCATCTAGCCAAAGATTCAAATGTTCAAAGCAACGTTGGCAATTCACAATCAAGTTTGGTTAACATTGATTTGTAAACAATTACAAACAAAAAAAAAATAATTAAAATTAGACAAATGTTAAAAATGTTCTACATACATATATAATTTTATAAATAAATTTCAATTTGCATTTATTAAGTTTGAATTTTATTTTATATGTTTTTACAAAAAGATAGGGCGTGTAGGATGAGTCAAGACAATAAAAAATATCGTATTTGAGGGGGGTTCTATTCAGAAGTAGGGCTAGCCACGAGACGAGACTCTGCGAGACTTTTGTCCAAATATACAGTGTCGTTATGCGAGACCGAGATGGAGATTTTTATCGTCTCGTGGCCAGCCCTATATTCAGATAATATTATGCACATTTTATATACAACTTGGATTTTGAAAAATGGTCTGCAACGACAGTTGAAACAAAAAAATTAAAGAAGACAAAAAGAAGCTTGGGCAAAGACGATTTTGAGAAGTCCTCGGGTTGCATAAACATCGATAGGGTTCCAAGAATAGCAGCGAAGGTAATACGGCCATAGAAGACTTTTTCAAAACTACCAATGTTTTGCCGAGATAACGGGTGTTGATGAACAATTAATAAAAAAAAAACTATATACAATTTTGCCAACCACGTCTTCAAGAATTTCAGTAAATTCGAAAAAATTTGGCCAATTTACCCTAGAAACAGCACAATTATATGTAACGAATTACAATTGGTACCACATGACATCCTCAGTGCACAAGATCCTAATTCATGGTGCAAATTTCATAGATCACTATGCGATTTTGCCAATCGGCCAACTATATCCGATAAGATGCTCAGGAAGCACGAAATAAAGGCCCTTATTGTGAGTGTCGTTCAACTTTCGATGCGACAAAAGTCAAAAGTTTGGTGAATTAAAACGGCTGCCAAAAGGTTTTGGGGTAAATTTATGTTATTGTGATCCTTTGTAAAAACTAAGCTGCTAAGATCTGATGCAACCATAGATTCAGATATTTCATATTCGTTCATCGATAAGCAAACGACACTCACAATAAGGGCCAAAGACTATTAACGGTTTAGGTAACTTCATTTAAGGAAATGTTCTCGATCTGCTACTAACGAGGATGTTCTACATACCCTTCGGTATTCATCTGATCCGTACATTTCCAGCCTACGTAAAGCAAGAACAGAGCAGCAAAGAATTGCTTACAGAGGCTAAGGAACTTCTGCTGAATTTTGGCTGGGAAGTGGGCGGAAAAATTACAAATCTCATGCCAACTTAAAACAAAAAAAAATCTGTTAATTTTGTTTGACTTCCCAAGGCACGTAAAATAATGATATTTCAAAAAAGTGGGTATTGCAGTGGGCGAATTTTATAAAAAGAGCCTTTAAATATTTTCCTCAGTATAACAGAAGTAAACTGTAAAATATTCATCAAAATCGGTTCAATAGTTCTTTTTTCAAAATGATTTACTATATACATAGATTGAACAAGATCTGAAACTTTTATGTTTTACTAGCGGAAACACTCGACGTGGCCCGAGTCGTTTTTGATAAAGTATTTTTTTGTTAACAAATCTCCAAAAAAAATTCCCGTGGAAAATTGTGTTACGTATTGTAAGGGTTGGGAGTAAGATTTAATATCCCTTTTCGTTATCAACAGGTGGCACGCTTGACGACGCACGGCTATGCTCGCCGGATGGGTGGGAATCTTGCTGACTAATACCCTCAAAATAAAAAAATTATTCGTGCCATTATCAAAAGACATCACATTAACAGAAAAAAATCGAGAAGACTAATGACTCATTCCGCACAAAAGTAAAAAAAATGTTAATAAAAAAAAACACAACAGCTGTTTTGTTGCGCTAGCAAAGCTATGTGGCAACCCTTATCCTGTAGCAACTATGCTACCACCATACTGCACTTGCCAAAAGAGAATGTGAGTGCAGCCCCTAAACACCCTCATGTCACATATCCCCCTTGCCTATCGTCCTTATCTCTTACCTTTCCCCTTTAATTCACATATCTAGCATTCCATTATGAAATAATAATAATCCACGTCTAAATGTTCACTTTCACAATAGTTCATTTTATTTTAATTTCAATTTTTTTTATTCCAAAAAAAAACATTACTCTAACAATGTTCCATTCGTAATGAGAGAAAAAAAAAAACATTCGGAAAATTAACGCAAAAAAATGACGTTTCTTTTTAATTTCTCTTGATATATATATATATATATATAAATATCACTCTCACACACTTTATATTCACTTTATATTCAAATTTTTAAATTTTAAATTTTTTCTTCTGAATCAAATTATAGGTATTATTTTTACTATTTAAAATAAAAAAAATCAACTAAACTCCTATATGTACATAGGTAATTAATCAGCATTACTTTATATTTGTGTTGCTTTTAAATTGTCTTGTGGTATATATTTTTCTGTTGTTTTCACTCTGGGTAAGAATAATTTGTGATGTCGCAGATTTTTGGGCAGCAAATATCAAGATATGATTAGGTTGAATTATTGGGAGGACCTATTCTGGCTTTCGAGTCTCGAGCATGTGATACCCAGTGGTACTCTGGTTTAAAATTCGACGTGGTCGTAGGTAATGCACTCTTCAGAGCTTCTTTACAACTCAGTTCCATCAATGACGATTGAGTATAAGGTTGTGAAGCTGGTTCGTACCTTCTTGCTCCTAGGCCACGACGATAGAATCAGTACCAGGGTACTTACATGAGCAATTTTGGGCATCGGATCTCTGCACGTGCACCGAAGGAGAAGGTTTTAATTTCCAAATGTAAATACCTCTTTGCTCTGTTTTAATCAATACAAAAAATGCGAAATAATTTGTGAAGAATAAATTACGTTTTAAGGCAAGACTAACAAATATTTTTAACTTACGTTTTTGTAAATATATTTAATAATTAAACAAAATTTAAGAGCCTCGTGGGCGGAAAGTTGGACCATCTCCTTGTGTGGTTGATCAGAAAAGAAAGATCGGATTAGAGGAAATTGATGGGGATGGCCATTTGTCGATCTTCGAAAAAGTGCTAGAATCGGATCTATGATTCTTTCGAACTAGAATTTTGAGTGGTCTGATGAGACATCGATCGTGGTGAATAAAAAAAAATATAGAGTTTGTAGTATTAGTAACATCAATAATTTCATTACAGTATCAACAATAACATTATATTGTTGGATAATAATAATAACTGTCAAATATTTACTCTAATACGGCAACACCTAACTATGTCAAATCACTCTGATTGACAAGTACACATGTTGGGCGACATTCGTATATTAGCCTTCGTGGAGATTACATCAAATTTATGAATTACCTAATTAAATCTTTTAATAAAGAACTATTTAATTAATAAATATATTCTTATAGACTAAGAGCCCAGGGCCGCCAGACATACAACATTTTATCAAAGCTAAGATTTTTTTTGCGAACAGATACTTTGGAAGCTAAGAACAAATGGAGACTAAGAATCTTCAATCCGGGTGCAATTAAGAGGTAGCGAGTGTTAAAGTTGAATACAAATGTTGCAACATTGCGTTATTTTATTAAAGCTTAATTTTTGTGTTAGGGGATGGTGTCATTTTATTTATTTGACACTTGCCAGACATCTAGAGTGGGACCTAACGTGAATGGAAATGTTCTCGATCAGCTACGAACGAGGATGTTCTACATACCCTGCTGTATACATCTGATCCGTACATTTCTAGCCTAGGTAAAGCAAGAACAGAACAGCGAAGAATTGCTTACAGAGGCTACAGAACTTCTTTCAGCCTAGAATTTTATATTATGCTGAATTTTGGCTGGGAAGTTGGTGGAAAAATTACAAATCTCATGCCAACTTAAATCAAAAAAAAAAATCAGTTAATTTAGTTTGACTTCCTAAGGCACGTAAAATAATATTTCAAAAAAATGGGCGTGGCAGTGGGCGAATTTTATAAAAAGTGCCTTTAAATATTTTCATTGGTAACAGAAGTCTTCTTCTTCATTTTACCAGCGCCGGCGCGGCGATTGTCATGATCTCGAGGGGGGCCACAACTCTCCCACTCAACTGCTTCGCCTAAGGTTCCACTTGTGGGGTTCGCCGGTTTGACCTCAGAAAACGTCGACAAGTAGGGCTGGCCACGAGACGAGACTCTGCAAGACTTTTGTAAGTCTCGTCTCGGTCTCGTTAAAATCGAAAATTTTCAGTCTCGTGTCGGTCTCGTCTCCGAAAAATACGGTTTTTGGACAAACTGTTGATTATTGTAACGAAATATTTTCGATTATCGTTTGAATATCCGCAGAAGAAAATAAATATTTAACTGAAATTGGATTTTTTAATTTATTAGGCTCTCTGTTAATTTCGGTCCAAATATACAGTCTCGTCTCGGTCTCGTCTCGGTTGGTTAAAAGGCAGTCTCGTCTCGTCTTGTCTCGGTCTTGCCATGCAAGACCGAGATCGAGACCGAGACCGAGACAAGCCTCGCGGTTTTGGATTGTTCCATGTCTGAGGCCAACTAAATGCAGGTGCCGTTGCATTTGTTTCATCTAGGAGTTTTTGCGCGTGCTTTTTTTCCACGATAGTGTTGGAACGTATTGTGCTATTGCCTTTTAAACGTCTTGTGATATTGCCTTTTCATCGGTAACAGAAGTAAACTGTAAGGTATTCATCAAAATCGGTGCAATAGTAGGTCTTGTTTCAACATGATTTACTCATATATATTGAACAAGATCTAAGACTTTTATGTTTTATATTACTTAAAACTAAGAAAACAATATACATTGGATGACGGATATAAGAAACTCTTATATAAATAAAATGTACATATATGTATAAGAAAGAAAATTTCTTTCATAGATACAAATACATACACTGCATAAAAAATTGCTTGCACAACAACCCTTTTTTTGTCATTGTTTAATGTACGAGCAATTGTTGATGCACTGTATAAAAAACGATATGTATCACTTTCAATGTAGGGAATTTTTTATTTCTCTCGAGGGGTATTCTTATTCACGCAACGTCGGAAAACCATCGTAAACGTTTTAAATGTCGAAAAGTTAACGACGGACGTCGTGAACGAACTGTCACTTCTTTGGCAATTCAATAAGGGTGGGTTCAGTGTGAAAATTACACGGCGCATCATTTGGAAGCTTACACGGGAAAATTTCTTATAAAAGCTTAAAGTCGTTGAGAAGAAGTTAAGATCCCTTTGGGCCACAAAAGCTCTATATTTACTGTGGGAACCCTCGAAATAGTAATTTTATGAGAAACCTTTCCCCTAAAGAATTAAAAGCAGTGGAGATGCTTTAATGTACTTTTTATTCACCCAGGGGCCCACCGGGGGAAATCCCGGTTCACGGTGGCCCAGTCCACCCCTGGATTGATATAATAAGCTTATTTTAAAGCTTAAAAGGAGCACTTCCAAAAAGTCAATAGACATTATCCAAAAAATATCAATGGTATTTGAGATCTCGGAAAATGTCCTTCCAATTCCCATTTTAACGTACAGAGCTCGTTAGTTAATACGAGCAATTGTTGATGCACTGTATAAAAAACGATATGTATCACTTTCAATGTATGGAATTTTTTATTTCTCTCGAGGGGTATTTTTATTCACGCAACGTCGGAAAACCATCGTAAACGTTTTAAACGTCGAAAAGTTTACGACGGACGTCGTGACGAACTGTCACTTCTTTGGCAATTCAATAAGGGTGGGTTCAGTGTGAAAATTACACGGCGCATCATTTGGAAGCTTACACGGGCAAATTTCTTATAAAAGTTTAAATTTCTATGTAGTGAATGAGATTTTGTATCAGAATAAATTTCTTATATCAGTGTTTTTCTTAAACAAACAAATAAACATTTAATACTTATCTTAATGGGAATGTGCACGGTGTTTTGAAATGTCCGTCTTATAAGTGTGTTTTTTTTCTTAAATGAGACTTTCTTATATCCGTCATCTACTGTATTTCTAAATTAAAATTTTCTCTTAATTTCAACTCCTGGTTATTCAAGTACCTATTGACACTTGGTACCACGGCACCTAGCAGTCAAAGCGTGAACCCTGAATATGATATACTTTTTTTTTTTGATTTCGCATTCAATGTATTTCAAGGCATTATTACTTTTTCATCATTCCTATTTCTAATTACTTTTATAAGAACAGATATTCAATTACAATTGCAATAGAATATAGTACAGTAACTATATACATTCACGTACGCGTCAAATCTGGTATTTCTGATTTTTTACTGAGTTGTTCAGAATATTGGCCTAGTAAATAACCTAAGTTTTCGCCCTCGAGCGTCGACCGCTTCATGATCAAAAAAATATTGGCGATTTTAGTCCTATAAAGAAGTAATTTTCAATAAAAACATATTTCTACGATTTCAAAGTCGATATACCCCCGTTAAGATGGGAGGAGCAATTATCTAAAAATATGACTTAAGGTAGAAACAACACTATTGAAAAACAGTGGTAACACCCACAATATTCTCCTATAGCTTATCTTGAACCCAGAAACCCATTCTTGAACTTGCTTTTTAAATAAAGTTATTTTAATCGATAGTTTTTGAGAAATTAATTTCCAAACTCAAAATATTGAAAAAGAAATTTGCTCTACGGATCCCTGTTTCTACTAAGTAAATAATAGAAAATTATTTTTCAGAATGTTAAGTTTGGAAATTAATTTCTCAAAAACTATCGATTAAAATAACTTTATTTAAAAATCAAATTCAAGAATGGGTTTCTGGGTTAAAGGTAAGCTATAGGAGAATATTGTGGGTGTTACCATTGTTTTTCAATAGTGTTGTTTCTACCTTAAGTCATATTTTTAGATAATTGCCCCTCCCATCTTAAGGGGGGTATATCGACCCCCCTTCCGGTATGATTGTCCTATTATTTT
Source organism: Melangyna quadrimaculata (assembly GCA_949320155.1). Taxonomy (NCBI): domain Eukaryota; kingdom Metazoa; phylum Arthropoda; class Insecta; order Diptera; family Syrphidae; genus Melangyna; species Melangyna quadrimaculata. The sequence goes on from OX439483.1 coordinate 149,528,183, forward strand.
GGCTCAACCTACACGCTCCAGTGCTTTGATGCATTTATGTCAACCATTCTTTAATTTTCATTATATTGTTCGATATCACTACTTGTTATATTTTTTTTTAGCGCTTAATTTTGAAAGCGCGATAAAATCGCGTTTTTTTCGATTTTTGACCATGAAGCGGTTCATACATATTTTTTTAGTTTTTAAAATGAAGTAAAGGCCGCGTTCGGATACGTTACCAAAGGTATCTAGATTTGTTCGTGTTGTTGTAATCCCTTGTAAAAAAAATAGCTAAAATCAGCTGATGCAATATATACACAAAGAAATCTGAAATTTTTTTGGATTCGAACGTGGGGAATGTATTTGAATAGATGAGATTATTTTTTCACTGCTGTTTTTGCAATGAAACAGATGACCGTAAGTTTGGTTTCCAGTTGACTGTGAAAACAAAAATGGGGGTTTTCTCGTTTTTTTTTTACATCTTGCCCCTAACTATAAAATGTCGAAGTGAAAGGTGTGATTTGTCGGACTATCAACAACTGTCAAAGTGTCGAGTCGGATTTTTTCGGTTTACACTGGACTTAGAGTGCTGGCCGTGACAGTAGGTAAAATCCACCAGCTTAATCGATTGGCGTCCTCAGATTTTGGCATTTCGACAATTGTCAAATGGAAAAGTGAAATTTTTAGGTTTATGTTGGTGCTAAGGCGCTGGCCGAAACACTAGCTAATACCACCCTCCTAAATCTATTGGCACCATCAGATTTTTAAATTTCCGCACCCGACCCGCAACCCACAGAAGAGAGGAGTTTTATGGTGGATTTACATGTATCTTCGTCCGACTTCTGCAAAAAAAAGGGAATGCTAAATTAAAATGTACATTTGTTGGATAGAGAGGGAACACCAAAATGGAGAAGATCTTCGTGCATGAAGATTATAGGTAGTGCCATAATGCAGATATGAAGACGAACATGTTCATCTTCTTGATGGTTCTCTTCGGAGTTTTGGCATACATCTGTCCCGCTCTTCTTTTCTTCATATTTGCAGTCGAAGATACATGTAAATCCAGCATTAATATTATTTTTTTTTATTATAGGGGACACACCATTTATACTTTCTTTTCGCACGACCGCCTCATCCACCTAAAAACTAAAAAGTTTTTTCAGGGCTACTGCTTCTTGCGAGGAATTAACAAATCCTCCAAGAGTATTAATTGTCACGAATAAGTGCTTCTCGTCAAGCCGTTCGGATTCGGCATAAAATTGTAGGTCCCTTCCATTCCTGTCGACAAGCGCACGCAGGAATGGTTGCGAGTTATTAGTCACTAGGCCCTGGTTCTTCACGAGCTGTTGCGCCACCCAATTTATTTTTTTTTTCGCGCGACCGCTTGAGGGCATCTACCACAATTCTTCTTCTTCGTTTACTGAAAAAAATATGTAACAATAATATTTCATTTAAATCCATGGGTAACTCTAGTTCTCTAAAAGCCCTTCCCTCTACGCACATGATATCATTTTGACGGCGACATTCATCCATTTTAGAAAACAACAACAACAATACGGGTTTGTTAACATTTTTGTCTGCAAATAAACCAAATAAGTAATAAGTTTCGATAATATTTTTCTCTTGATTTACATATTTACATATTTTATCATTTTATTGTAATTGTGTTATGTATGCCCGTACATATAAAATAATTTGGTAAATGCATTAAAATTCTAAATCGAAAAAACAATGTATATCACATACAGGGTACTCTTTGTGATATGCAGACGGCGCGTGATGAACGCAAATTACTAAGTCTCAATAAGTTTTTATGTTTAATGGGCATAAATATTTCTGCTACCAAATAAGGTATGTTTGTATTCGTACTAACGGTCCTAATTAACTGGGGCCTCATCACGTAAAACAAAAACGATCAATCGATATCGTTTTGGAGACAGCGGGAGTTTGACTGTTTTTTCTACGAACTGTTATTTCCAAAAAAAAAATAGCCTGCAGACGAATAGGTCCGTCTTCTTAGGACGCAACTAGCGGGAGAAATTGAGTGGCGGTGCCAATAAAATGCATTCTTTAACCAGCTTCCAAGAAGGTGTCATAAGTTTGACGGGCCTTGAAACGTCGACCGGGAAGATAAAAGATACAAGTTCTTTTGGAGGCACAAATTGGTTTGAGCCGTAAGATTCAAATGCGAATTCAGGATAGAACCAAGTCACGAATGTTTCAATGGCATCCGAAGTCTTTGATTTAGGTGTGTTCCAAGGCGACGCACGTCCAACCACTTCACGTGAATTAAACAATCACGCCAGCCTTTTAAAAGAGCAAATAAAGCTGCAGCAAGTATTCTATCTTCCTTGCGTATTTTCCTCATTTATTTCAAAAATTCCAATGTCTATTGAATCCATTTTTGATGAACAAAACAATTTTACTATTAAAAGATTAACAACACGAATTAAAATCGATTTTTCTTCTCAAATTTTGACGTAAATTAGCTGACTTTGAAACTCCAAAAACGGGATTTCAGTAAGGCAATGCTGTTTTGATTTCATTCGGGCGGGGCTTATGATGTGAATTTATTCGTAATCGTATCATAAAAACATTTGGAACTTTGACACAAGGGACTCTGTGATATGGGTTATTATTTTCATTGTTTGAGACACAGAAATCCTTATCTAGACATCTTTTTGAAGATATAATTGAACTTAATCTGGACACATGCTGTTTTTAAATTATATCTTATAAAGAGGCATTTCAGGTAATCTCATCTCAACTATAGTTTTTGCTTAAATTTTCCGAGAGACTTGTGGAAGCCACTCTTTGGTCCTTACAACTCAATATTCATTGTAAGTCTTCCAACCGAGATGTAGGGCATCTAAAAGAAATGTAGAGGCCTCCAACAGAGCTCTAGGGTCTTACAAGAAATGTTTAAGGGCTGCGAAATGAGCACTAGGGCCTCTTACATAGCTGTAGAGGCCTCGGACATAACTGTAGAGCCTCTAACAAAGCCTTATAAACCTCTGAGCAGAGGCGGAGCGATCAGAGCAGAGCTCTGAGCAGATTATGATCGGAGCCCTCAGACTTAACACACTTGAGCACTGAACTGTCATTTCATAGGTGTTACTAAAATACATTTTTGTTTACCTGATTTAGATGGGCGACTGTCCTGGGAATCCATATTTAATTTTGTGTATTTCTTTCGTTTGTCAAATCACTAAAAAAATTAATGAAGTTGGCTTCGCTCAGCGTGTCCCTCAATTAGCTCGGTCATTTTATTCTGATGTAATCGATCAAGCTCTGAGCTATCTCGGATGGAAAAAAGAAACGCACTTTTTGTGCTCTGATATGTCTGAGCTAAAAAAAAAAATATAGAATTTTTGTTTGACAGTTTCGTGATCTGCTCACAGTTAAACAAGAAAAACGCCATTAGAGGCTTCCATCAGAGTCTTAGGATCTTTCAAGAAAGGTGTTTTGGTGCCGCCTACAGTGCCTCTAAAGGGCTTAAGAGACCTCCAACAGATCTCTAGAGTCGTTGAGAAGAAGTTAAGATCCCTTTGGGCCACAAAAGCTCTATATTTACTGTGGGAACCTTCAAAATAGTAATTTTATGAGAAACCTTTCCCCTAAGAATTAAAAGCAGTGGAGATGCTTTAATGTACTTTTTGTTCACCCAGAGGCCCACCGGGGGAAATCCCGATTTCACGGTGGCCCAGACCGCCCCTGGATTGATATGATAAGCTAATTTTAAAGCTTAAAAAGAGCACTTCAAAAAAGTCAATAGCCATTATCCAAAAAAAAAAAACAAAGTTATTTGAGATCTCGGAAAATGTCTTCCAATCCCCATTTTAACGTACAGAGCTCGTTTACATATCATTTTATAGATAGTTGTACTTTTAACTAGTTGTGTGAAGGTCATCTTGTGAAAAAATAAGGTTCTCGGGAGTTATTAAACAAAATAAAACAAATCAATTCGTTCAAGATTCCAGTATTCCTTGCGGTACCAATCTAAGGGCCAGTTTGTTCACAGTGGGTAAAATTAAGTATGACCCCTTTCACACAAGGAAACTGAGTTGCCGGCGATTTTTAGTTTGTAGGCGAGAAGGGCGTAAAAGGAAGACAACAAATTTCCCCTTACACCCTTCTCACCTACAAACTAGCCAGCTTCTGGCAACTCAGTTTCCTTGTGTGAAAACCGTCTATGAAACTTACACATCAGGAACTAATTAATTAACGCCAATCAAGCGAAATTGAATGATAAGCGATATCCCTGATTAGCTTCTCATACTTTGGATTTTTTGAAAAAGAAATTGATCCACAAACACATTCCGCGATTTTCCAGATCCAATAATAATGGATTAAAGAGGGTTAGCTGTGAACAAATTGGCCCTTAAGCTTCAGTTTTCAAGTAACTTGAAAAGTCTAAGTCTTATACTACGTTTTCATTGGAGCCGAAATGATGTAATTTCGAAATTAGCTCATTTTGAACGTCATTACCTATACAAATTAGACACTCCAAATGAGCTAATTTCGAAATTAGGTACCTCATTTCGGCTTCAATGAAAACGTAGTATTACCCTCATTCCCCCCTATTTGCTCTATTCCAAACTAAGGTTGCTTTTTAGAAAGTGTTAAGGACGTAAAATTGAAGAATTCTACCAAAATTCAGCTTTGTCAGAATATTTTCCAAGTGATTTTATCAACCATTTCTGGACGAGTTTTATCGTTTTGTAAGTTACAGCACATGGATCACGGCATTATTGTTCTTTTTGAAATAAGAGAACTTTTGTTTTGAGCTTAACTCGCTGCCTTAAAATAATTTATGTTTAATTTACTGTTAGGGTTGTTATTAATAGGTTGTTGCGTTTATTCGAAAGCCGAATATCCGCTATAAAGAAGCTATAATAGTCTAAGAGCTGGCTACAAAAAAAAAGTGAGTAATCGGTACACAATTGATTTTTAATGGAGAGAATGATTTAGTGTAGCTGAGCACAAATATGCACGTCTGCCAGCGCGATTCAGAGGCTTAATGGGGTGGGCGGGGGGTCAAAGTTGTCTAATTTTAGTGACAACAAAAATTATAAGGTACATGGATTCTGATAACGCAAATGTGTTGTGTCCATCGTCAATAGACGTGAAACAAAAAGGCAGACGGTTTGGGAGAGGCTAAGTTGCCGGCAGACGTCGTTAAAGTTGTCAAATTTTGGTAAAAAAAAATCATAAGGTAAATGGATACCGATTTTTTTATTTTAATACTTATGATGTATATAGAGAGCAAAATCCAAAATGGCAGACGAAAAAGTAGAGGCTAACACCGCGGCAGACGCGTTTGAAAAGTGCACTGTTAAACCAGAAAAATTGCATTATTTCTGCCCCAAAAAAACCAAACGAATATTTTGAAATGCAATTATCTTTATTTTAGCATGAACAATATAGGCGCAAAAGTTCATTGCCAAATCGCACAACCGCCAATAGTTATTCAAGGTTGAATGTCAAAAATATCAGTTTTTCACCTATAACTCCGAAACGGTAAGTGCTATCGAAAATTATTTCATGCAAGACTTGTAGACCATGCTGTCCGCCAAAAAAAATGTTATGACCATTTTTTTCCTACGACTTACCGTTAAGAAGCTATTTTTTCACGTATAACCCCTAAACGGTTCATATTTCCGAAGACATATGAATACAAAGTTTGTACATTGACTGACCCCCTACCAGACAACAATATTATTTTTTTCTTAAAAACAAAACTTTTAAAGATATAATTAATTTAAAAAATTCAAAAAGGTCTAAATTTCTGTTTTTTCCCTTTTTACTCTGAAATGTCAAAGATTTACAAACAAATTTACGCTCAATTTAAACATCGTAATATTCAGTACAAAAATATTATGACGGTTTTTTCCATAAAAATCATCAGTCGCAATATATTATTGTTTTAATAGCGTTAAATCTCGAAAATAAAGGTTTTTCGCATATACGTACAAAATTTAATTATTTATAGATAAATTATTCACAAAAGTGTTGTTATTTATTTATCGTATTTAACCAACAATATACTATAAGTAATATTTGCTAATCAGCTTCAGTATCGGAACCTGATGACTCATCATACTCTAGGTCTTCACTAACCCAATCAGAATCTTCCTCCGAATCGATTTCTTCACCTTTACCTGAATTTTTTTTATAAATATACGCTGTATCAAAAAAGATTGCTTAAATATTATTTAAGGTACTACTTACATTTGAGAGAATATGACTATAAATGAAAGAAATAATTTTAATTAAACAAAAAAAAAAATAAAAGCACATTTTTACTCCGCAAAAATAAAACCAAAATTCATTGAATGCAACCCCTTTAAAATTCCTCAACAAAAAAGTCTCCGTACGTCAATAGAATTTACCTACAGGGTGATTCACCTAAAGGTCTAACAAAAAGTTAGAGCACGTAGTTTGGGGTCGAATCACTCAAAAACTTGTTTAAGAAAGGGAGGAGTCTATTACCCCCCCCCCCGTATAGGCAGGATCAATTATCAAAAAACATTGACATAAGACAGAAAAAAAATTAATTAAAAAACAACGGTAACACGTTCAACAACGTGTTATACTTTTTTGCAAACCCAGAAATCCCTTCTTTTATACTTTTTTTTAAATAAAGCCGTTGTAGCGAACAGTTTTCGAAAAATTAATTTTCAAACTTAAAATTTTGAAAAAGAAAAATGAACACAAAAATGTCAAACTAATTTGTTTCAAAAGTTTTCATTGTAAGGTACTATTTTTGTTTCCAAAATTAAATGCTCCAATTGATTCTCAGTCAATGCAATTTTTCTGGTTTAACAGTGCACTTTTCAAACGAGTCTGCCGCGGTGTTAGCCTCTACTTTTTCGTCTGCCATTTTGGATTTTGCTCTCTATATACATCATAAGTATTAAAATAAAAAAATCGGTATCCATTTACCTTATGATTTTTTTTTTTACCAAAATTTGACAACTTTAACGACGTCTGCCGGCAACTTAGCCTCTCCCAAACCGTCTGCCATTTTGTTTCACGTTTATTGAAGATGAACACAACACATTTGCGTTATCAGAATCCATGTACCTTATAATTTTTTTTTCACCAAAATTAGACAACTTTGACCTCCCGCCCATCCCATTAAGCCTCTGAATCGCACTGGCAGACGTGCATATTTGTGCTCAGCTACACTAAATCATTCTCTCCAGCAGTAGCGGATCTAGGATTTGGCTGTGGGGGGGGCTCGGAGTTCGGAGATGCAGTTTGAGACCTTAAGTAATAATATTTCATTGTCAAAAATTAATTTTACAATTTATAACAAATATGTTTAAGGTTCAATTTTGTTTTTCAGAAAAATATATAGGTATGTACCTACCTACAAGTAAATATAAAGTTATATACATAACAGAAGACGAATTTTGACACTATCACTTTTCCTTTAACAATAGCCGTGTATTTTGTACCTTTATATCCGCTCCTATCGCGCTTTTAAATGTTTTCAATATAATGTATAATAACAAGAATTTGGAATTGACATGAGAATGTGTTTAACATGGGAATTATTTTTAAGCGGAGAAAGAAGCAAATATAGAGGCTCAGCAAAACATGGTAGTACCCACAATAAACAGAAATAAGGTATGCTCATAAAATACACCAAATTCGCCATCTTGCTTACGCTGTGACGTCATCGCCATCTGCTAGTTAGACAAGCGATATTGTTTATTGGAAGTTTTCGATTGGTTTTTGTTATTTTATTTGTTTTACGGTTTAAAAAGTAAATTTTAAAATTTGAAAATGGTTGTGTGTTCTGTTTTGAAGTGTAATTACACCGGACAGAAAAAACAGTGAACAAAAATGTATGTACATATCACTATTTCTTGAAAGACGCTAAAATGTGCAAACTGTAGATTAGTGCTTGTGGGAATAAAAACGATTATACTTTAAAACAGTCGTGTTTGCTCAGGACATTTAGTATAGAGTGACTATACAGTTAAGGATATGCTTTTAGAGTAGAGCTTTAAATAAAGAATCAGTACCATGACCCTTATAAATCCTGCAGCTTTAGTTGGTGCATGAAAAGTTTGAAGGTGGACTTAGAAACCAAGTGATACTTTCTTTGAAAATGTTAGACTTTTATAGCCATATTAATAAAAACAGCGCTTAAGTCACCTGTAACTTTCGAGCTCTCGTGTGAGCGTGTATTAAGGGACAAATGCTGAATTAAAACATATATTTATTTATCTTATTTAACCCTTCGCTAAACTATCTTCTTTGTTGGTTTAGCTAGCTAGTAAGTGGCAGAAATCTAACTCCTAGTCCATCACGAATTAATAATTATACCTTGCCGCTAGCTCCCTTTATTAATATGGGGGTTAGAAAACATTTTAATTAAAAACAATAAGGAACATATACAGAAGGGAAGTTTTTGGAAAACCATTTAAAAAATGCTGAAGCTGTGCATCTAGACTAAGTGCAAAAAGAATATATTTCTTAAGTGTAGACTGTATTTTAGATTTAACCATTTAAACAAATTATTTGTAGGTGAAATTAACTGTAAAAATAGAAAAATTATAAAAACTATCCAATGAAATGGTATTCTTTTTTTCTATCTTATATTCGAACCAGATGACGATGACGTCACACCACATCTGTTTATCGCGGATAGTACCTATAGTTAATTTTATAACTTCAATTTTTAGCCACGTTATGGCCTCGAACCACACTAAAATATTTGTTTATTTATATTGCTTAATATTTGATAAGGTACCTACCTACATAATGTAAGTATTTGTTTAAAATAAAGGTAAGTTTTGAACTTCCCCTTTTCGACATGATTTAAAAAAGGTTTTTAATTGGATAGTTCAGAAAAATGGTATTTAAGTGGTCTTACTGGCAAAAGCTCATATCTGCTTTGACAGTATCAGTCCTCTGAGATCTTATTTTCCTGAATTAGCCAAATCAACGAGTAGAGTACGTACCTGCTCTGTTCAAACTGTCGATGGAAAGCACAGAAAATAATATTTTACCGATTGAAAGAATTTTAGTCGGACATAAGACAAAGCTGCTTTAAAAAAATAACCCGCGGCCCAATTCTGCAAGCGTGAATGAATTTTCTTGTACGCTGCATACACTTTCTTTTCCTGCTTAAAAAAAGTGTCGATAAACTTTGTTGTGTTAAACATTTACACTAAGTTTTACACCCCGTTGTTTTCAAATTTTGTTTAGCCTAAATTGCGTTTCTTTCGTTAAATTAGCTATGCTTTTAATGTAAACTGTTGCTGCATTTGAAATGTTAATGTTGAGCCCCGACAACGTTTTTATTTTATTATATCTTCAAGCCTTAGCCCCAACTTCGGACTTTGACATACCCTAGACTTAAGGCCCAAAAACTCTCTGGAATAAGGATAGTTTTTAGCTAACTACGTTTTTTTACTAATTTACTTATTAGTCCCAAGCTGGTTTCTTCGTCCCAGTTTTCTGTGTTTTGTTTTTAGATAAAAATTGTGGTTGCATAAAACATGTCCATTTTGCTTTAGTCTTTAGCTCCAACCTTATGACTTAGAAGTTACATAACATGTAAATTGTTTAGCCCCAAACACGTTATTGTGTTCATCAAATTTTAAATCTTAACAATTTTTTAGACGAACATAAATCCCTATTCGTTGTAATATATTGTTTTATATTTCAAATTATTTTAGGAATCGGCTGTGGGGGGGCTTTAGCCCCTGTAGCCACCCCCTGGATCCGCCACTGCTCTCCAGTAAAAATCAATCGTGTACCGATGACTCACTTTTTTTTGTAGCCAGCTCTCCGTCTATAACTTCGAAGTTGGAAATCGGGTTAGAAAAAATTGTTCTGAATTAGGTTTTAATTGGTTTTTATATCTGCCTTCTTGCTCTTAGGGCCCGTTTGTTCACAGTGCGTTATAAATTTGCAATTAACAGGTTCTAATTGATCAACGGAACGCTTACCAAAATTGGTGTTGATCAGTGATTTCTTTGATTAACAACTCAAGCTTTGGATTACCTTATATACGAATTTTGTTTAAACTAATCATGGATTAATGATGGTAAGCTGTAAACAAACCAGCTCTTAAAGCTTCAAGCTTCAACACAAAAATACAAACTAACTTAACATGCATCACACTTGGGTATAATAATTACAAAAAAAATGAGTTTGGGGTCGACTGTATGTTAGTATAGATATAGGTATAGATCTTCTCGGTAAAGAGGAATTATTTATTTAAGCCAATTATTTCAAAACAGACTACTGGCTAAAAAAATACCAAAAATCAGGGGAGTGTACTTAAAAAACAAGGTTTCAAAAAATTTAAAAAGGCAAATTAAGTGTCATATGCAAAACTTCAATTTTGAAACGATTTTGATGGTAAGAATTTTACAAATTAAAACATTTTTGAAGAGTTTTTCTTGCAAAATTTTGATTTTTAGCTTTTTAAAGGATGGTTTTAAAAATCTCAAAATTACACAACTTTGTTTTTTTTTTCAAAATATTTTAGTTAAAAAAGTATTTTAAACACTTTTTTGTCCATTTTTTGTGCTCTAAAAAAATATTTATTGAATTTTTTAAAAAAAATTACCAGTTGTTGACTACGTCATTATATGTAAAAAAAATAGACTGGGTTCGGAATCATTTTTTGTTCTTGAAATATTTGAGACGACAATTATTTTTCAACTTTTTCTCTTAGATTAAAAAAAAGTGTCCGTTGATTTTTTTTTTTTTAATATTTACACATTTGGTATTGTGAACTTATGTGTAAAATAAAATTACCTGAAGTGAATATCTTATTCCGTTCACGAGATATTCCAGATAAATGACATTTTACAGCTTCTTTGTAAATTGCTGTAGTAAAAAACGGTTTATTGAATTTGTTAGAAAACCTTTTCAGCACGTTATGACAATATTATCTGTAAAATAAAATCCATCCGAGATCGATATCTTTATGCGTTCTCGAGATTTGGTGGACGAAAAAAGTACCCCAAACGTACGTACATACACACATTCAGACATCTTGCTAAAAACGACGGATTATGATTCTAGAGACCTCAAAACGTGAAGATATGTCAAAATTTTCATTTCGACAAATCGCACCTACAATAACTAAAAATGCAAAAGCTCAGAAGAAAATGTCTAAAAATTCTATGCAACTATTCCGCAACTCATTTCAAGTTCAAATCTAAGAAAAGTTGACAACAATCTTAGGGATGAAGATTGTTAAAAATTGAAAAGTGAAATCATGTTAATACGCATGTAATTTTTCAACAGCAAGCGTTAGTGAAAAGTTTAGCTTAAGATAAGCTTCATGGTAAGCCAGTATAAGGTTTCTTTTTTTTTATTATTTTTCACATCGCAATACTGTCTCTTTTAATTTTAGTTAAAAAATTTAATTAAAAAATGCCATAAAGTTGAATGACTTAGTTTTTTATAATAATTTCGCGAATCACGTTTTTAATTTGCTGTAAGCGAATAACTAATTTAATCGATATTTTTTTCGGTATATAAGCTGTCAGTTTTCTTAACATCCGTATAGAGTCAACACAACTTGACTTGACAAATACTAGACAATCTTAAAATGAAGTTTTTCATAGTGGCCTCCATTTTACCTGCAGTCTTTTTTGGTAAGTCTGACATTTAGTTTATTTTTTCTTAAACTTTGAATTCAGTTTGTATAACACAACGTATTTTGCTCTCTTAAGCTATGTTGCAGATAAGTGCTGTTGAATCTGAACCTCAATTGGGCTTATTACTTGGTGGTGGTGGATCGAGAGGTGGTGGTTCGAGAGGCGGAAGCGGAGGAGGCCTCGGTGGATTACTTGGTGGTGGATCGGGAGGCGCAGGACTGCTCGGTGGATTACTTGGCGGTGGATCGGGAGGCGGAGGATTACTCAGTGGATTACTTGGACCAGGGGGATTAGTCGGTGGATTACTTGGACAGGAGGGATTAGTCGGTGGATTACTTGGACCAGAGGGATTAGTCGGTGGATTACTTGGACCCGACGGATTATTCGGTGGATTACTTGGACTAGACGGAGTACTCGGTGTATTACTTGGACCAGACGGATTACTAACTGAAATACTTAATACTATTTTAGGCGGTGGTGGAGGACCAGAACTAGAACTCCTCATTGGACTTGGAGGTGGTGGACTGTCTGGGGGATATGGAGGAGGATGTGCAGGAGGAAGATGCGGAGGAGGAGGACTAGCAAGTGGAGGGCTAGGAACAGGAGGACTAGGAAGCTTAGGAGGTTTAGGAGGCTTAGGAGGCTTGGGAGGCTTGGGAGGCTTGGGAGGCTTGGGAGGATTAGGAGGAGGACTAGGAAGTCAAGGGGGAGGATGCGCAGGAGGAGGATGTGGATCAGGAGGAGGAATAGGGGGAAGTGGTCTTGGAGGCTTAATAGGAGGAGGACTAGGTGGACTCGGAGGGGGATCTGGAGGTGGACTCGGAGGTGGCCTAGGAAGTGGACTCGGAAGTGGACTTGGAGGTGGATTCGGAGGTGGACTCGGTGGTGGACTCGGAGGTGGACTTGGAGGTGGACTCGGAAGTGGCGGTGGACTCAGAGGTGGACTCGGAAATGGAGGTGGACTTGGAGGTGGACTTGGAGGTGGACTAGGAAGTGGACTCGGAGGTGGACTCAGAGGTGGACTCGGAAATGGAGGTGGACTTGGAGGTGGACTTGGAGGTGGACTAGGAAGTGGACTCGGAGGTGGACTCGGTGGTGGACTCGGAGGTGCACTCGGAGGTGGACTCGGAAGTGGAGTCGGTGGTGGGCACGGAGGTGGACTTGGAGCAGGTCTAGGTGGTCAAGGAGGAAGAGGATATGGAGGCCATGGATCAGGTGGACGAGGAGGAGCAATGGCAAATTCAAGTAGTGGATCCTCGTCAACTGCTATAAACGGTAATTTATGGTCAAATTAAATGTATATTGTTTTACTTTTTTGTATTCCCCCATTTAGCTGATGATTCAAATATTCAAAGTAACGTTGGTAATAAAGAAGAAACTGTGTTAAACATTGATTTGTAAACAATAACAAACAAAAAAAAAATAATTAAAATTATAAACAATTGTTAAAAATGTTCTACATACATATATAATTTTATAAATAAATAAATTTCAATTTGCATATATTAAGTTTGAATTTTATTTTATATTTTTATTTTATACAGGGTGACTCAAATAAGGTGTGCCAGAAAGAAAGAGCGTGTAGTTTGAGTCAAGGAAAGAAAAATATCGTATGGGAGGGGGGACTTATAGTTTAAAATTTTTTTTTAAATTTTAATTTTTATCAAAACCAATATTAGTGACGAATGGCAAAGGAATACATTTGTAATATTTAAAAAAAATCGATTCCGATTGGCTGACTCTTACAAAATTCCGTATACAAAAATTTGAAATTTAAAGCATCCTTTAAAACACCAGCAAAAGCAAACGCCAATAGACTTTGTATACAAATCCTGGTTTCGAAATTTTGCCATTTTTGAAGTCGCAATATCTTGCAACTGATGTGTTATACGTAAAAAAGTGTCAGAATATTTCTTCTAGAGAATACTAATATCTACAAAATAAGTTCAAAATAGTTTCCGTCAAATTAGGCATTTAAGAGTAAAGGGCTAAAAACTGGTATTTTCGACTTTTTTTGATTTCTTGAAATAATGATATAATATAAATTGTGTCTGCTAGAAAAAATTGTTAATGGAAGCTTATAAAGAGCTTCATTATGTTTAAATTTTGCTTTACAATTTTTCATGAAGAACCAGGGCCTAGTGACTAACAACTCGCAACCATTCCTGTGTGCGCCTTTCGAAAGGAATGGAAGGGACCTACAATTTTATGCCGAATCCGAACGGCTAGACGAGAAGCACTTATTCGTGACAAGTGATACTCTTGGAGGATTTGTCAATTCCTCGCAAGAGGCAGTAGCCCTGAAAAAACTTTTTTTTAGGTTTTAGGTGGACGAGGCTGGGAAGTGAACCCAGACCTCCAGCGTGACAGTTGAACGCACTAACCATTACGCTACGGGCTTTTTTGATAAAACGTGCCGTTTAAAAGAAAATCCTATTTTTTCGACATTTGACGCTATTTAAGTACCACTTTCTTGCGACTTTTGACTTGCCTGGAAAAACGTCTCACTTCTTTTTGCTAGGGAACAATATGGCCTACAAATTGAGTTAAAAGTTTTTTTTCGACTACTTCGTCATTCAGGAGTAACACGCGAAACACTAAAAATTTAGAATTTTTGTCAAACTTTTGAAATAATTATGTATATCTTTAAAACGGTTGTTTTTAAGAAAAAAAAAATAATATTTTTTTCCTATAGACGGTTACAAATGTATGTACAAACCTTGCATTCGGATGTTTTCAATAATATGAATCGTTTAGGAGTTATACGTGAAAAATTGGAGTTTTCCACATTTGACGTTTTTTGAAATGTCGATATCTCCTTAACGGTGAGTCGTAGGAAAACAATTATAAACTTTTTTCTTCGGGATCGCAAAATCGACAAGTTTTGTATGAAATACTTTTCGATAGCATTTATCGTTTCGGAGTTGTATGCGAAAAACTGAGATTTTTGACATTTAAACCTTGAATGGAAGCGTCAGTGGCAAAGAAGCGAGATGGCAAATTGAAAATTCGGAAAGAGCACCCCAAAATCTATAATAATTAAAAGTTTTCAAAACACTCCAAAACATTCCATGTAAAACTACCAAATGACTGGACTAAATAGGAAACAAACAAAAATATCTGGCAATTCTTTTTTTTTTTTTTTTTTTTTTAATGCCATCATAATATTTTGGAACCTATAGCTATGTACTTGTACATCATCAATTTCTAGCTACGTTAAAGTTGTTAGCTACGAGAGCAAGTTTGTGCGAACCAGTCGTGCCCATTTTTTGTTTTGCCTGCCGAGGCCAAAGGGTTCATAATCTTCAAGGCTTTTGTTCTAGCCTTTGCTTACCCTTACTAGCCCCTTGCCAGAATCTCTGTGAAACTCTCTTAGTGCTTTGTCGAAAACTAGATTGGTTTGCTGGAGGGATGTTTTGATTTCATAATTCTTTCCAAACTTTGGCATTTGGTAATGCCCGTTTATTCAAGGTATCGGTGTCAAAAGAATTACATAAAATCCCATGTGTGCTCCTAGGTAAAACCGTTTCCTATAACAGGAATGCAGGGGAGGGTTTGGAGAAATTTTTCACAAGTTTTGCATTAAAAAAAACGAAAATCACACAAAATACCAAACACGAACACCAATATAGTCTCTATTCCAAAACTGGATCATTAGGGGAATGTGTTGTGGTAAAATTTACCGTGTAATACTCGGTATGCACTGAAATAAGATCTTAAAAGTTCATTTACAAAACATTAAAATTACTTTTTAAACCCATATTCTATTCTTATTAAAAATGTATAAAATATTACTTCATAAAAATACTCGTATAGAATTTTTTTTTTTAATTATTTTTTATTTTAAATATTCTTGTAATAGTGCCTATCTTTATGATAAGTCTTTACACCTTCACCAGATTAGATTAATATAATTTTTTTTTTTTTGTTTTTTGAACATAATATGTATTGTGTATATTAATTGTCAAAGCCGTTTATGATTGCATATCCATCTAAATGAAAATATATATATTATTTTTTTCAAATTTGAAATTTGAATATAAATTAAAATTACTGTTCATAAGATTTGATGAAGAAGCACTAGGTCGAAGTTATTCACCAAGAATTCCTCTAGCCTATTGGTAATTGGACTCCTAATGCTAATTCTGCTCCTCCTCCCAATAAAGGTAACAGAAGTGGAAGTATTGTGTTTATATCTACTAGTCCTAATAGAGCGAAAATTAGTAGAATAAGAATGCCTCCTGGCAAAGCTAGTATTGTAGGGATAAGTGCTACTATGTCTAAACCACCTCCTCCTCCGCCTCCAACTCCTAATAAGTCAGTGACTATGGCTAGTAAATCTGTGCCTAATTGGGGTTGTGGTGTACCGGAAACAGAACTCATCTGCAACATAGCTTAAAAGAGCATAAATATTATTAAAACTAAACTCAATGCTTGAACAAAATTAACTATAGATGCCAACTTACCAAAAAATGCTGCCAGGAAAATGGAAGATTTAACGAAAAACTTCATTTTAAAGTGATTTTGTTGAACTTTCTTGTTGACTTTCTCAGAACAAGTCTTGCTGGTTCTATGCAATTGGTAAGAAAACTGGTGCTTATATACCAAGAGTAACTATCAACTTAATTAGTTTTTTGCTAAGCCATAAAAAAAAATTCGTGAATCACGAACTTAATTTTGTAAATAACTATAATTTAGCTTTTTTAATGGACTTTTTTTTTTAATTTTCTTTTAAAATTCAAATAGGTTTAGATATTAGATGGCAATATCGAAAATTAAAAAAAAAAAAAAAAACTACGATACTCGATAAGCCTAGCAACGGATCCTATAGACATGGAATCTTTTTGACGTTAATTAAGGAGGTGTTGTAGAGTGGAATTTGGGCAAACCGTGGTTTTCACCGTAGGTATTTTTGGACATATTATTCCTTCAAATAAATTTTTTATTCATTTCTTTCAATAGTATTTGGTAACTGAAACAGATACAGTAGTTCCCTACAACTGTGTGGGTACATTATTTTCTGTTTGCTTTATTGTGGTGCGGCGTGCGGGACAGTTTCAAGTCTCAAATCCACAAAATTAATGCTAGTGTGCCCCAGAGCTACGTTTTTTGTTTCTCCGACGATGCAAGAAGTTTGTATCCCCTTCTGATCTTGCTGTATTTTTCTACTTTTTTCGTCCACAACTCGGGAACAATTCCCATATTTGGGCAAATTTAGACTGTTGCAAAAAATACAAAAGAGAGCTTAAAAAATTATAGACGGTTTAACAGTAGTCATCATAACTAATTTTAGTGTGCGGGGGAAAAAATATATTATCTCAGTTACAACGTGTACTAATTTCACCAAAATCGATAAAAGAGCAACGAAGTTGAACTCTTAAAATCGGTCAAAAAACAACGAAGTTTATATGTATTTTTTTTTTTGAACGGCCCTTATTTTATTTCTGGAAACGGAAGGGCAACAACAAGTCGGGTTGAATCTTCTTCTTCATTTTACCGGCAATTGTCATGATCTCGAGGGGGACCACAACTCTCCCACTCAACTGCTTCGCCTAAGGTTCCGCTTGTGGGGTTCGCCGGGTTGACCTCAGAAAACGACGACAGGCCTCCCGGTTTTGGATTGTTCCTTGTCTGAGGCCAACTTAATGCAGGTTTCGTTGCATTTGTTTCATCCAGGAGTTTTTGTGCCTGCCTTTCTTCTGCGATAGTGTTGGAACGTCTAGTGCTTTTGCCTTTTGAACTGGGTTCTCATGGCATCTTCTTTGTACATGACAGTACCAGCTTAGTTGGTCATGCAGTATTTTGTCCAAGATGGTCAAAAGTCGGGTCGAATGAATGCAAAAATACTTTCATTGAAAATCCAATCGAGTTCTTAAGTTCTTAAATTTACTGAGCCCAAGCGGGAAAGCGGAATTCCAAATCAAATCTTGTAATTGCGTCTTACGCGTTTTGAGCACAATTCCAGTTGTAGTACTGACTCCGCCAAACAACGAAGCTTTTTCAAACTATAAAAATAATAGAATCTTTGCTGTATCTGTATAAAAGCATGTTATTTATCCCATTTCGTTGATTTCATTTGAAGATGATTGCCTTGCCAATGTAATGCAAGCCGGCCGACGACGCGACACGTTTTCAACTGATCTTCTGCAATCACGCACCTCAGAAGACTCAATCCAGCATTCGGAGCCTACTCCAATTGAAAAAAAAACTCCGAAGTAGCACTTTAAGGTTCTCCCAAACAAACGTGAAATATTCGCTTTGCATGGTAATACACTCACAATGATAACAAAAATGACAAATAAACAATTCTAAATAACAACAAAAACTGCCGTCGGCGAATGTTTCGCACCGATTTCGCATTGGTTTTGGGACAGTTTTTAAGGAAATAAAAAAATTTGTTTTGACACTCCACTTTTTCAAGATCTACTCCTATTCAACGAACACAGAAAAACAGACACTAGGCATAAATAATTATTGAAGTATTTGATCAAGGAAAATTCAAAAAATACAAATAATCTTCAATGTTAAATCCAAACATTTTTTTTTAAATTAGAAACCGAACTATTGTTTTCCGAACACTCAATAGGAAAAGGTAGGCCTATTGCACTCAAGTGAAATAAGTTCTCTTTCGCTTTTATTTTTTCATTGCTATACTTCACCAATTGCCAGTTTTGATTAAGTGAGGGACGATAGCGAGCGCTCTTCTTTTCCGAAAGCAAAAGTTAACGAGACTAATACTACGTTTCCACCAGACACTTAACCGAGATTAAGCGAAAGCAAGATTATCACAAATCTCCTTGAAATCTCGAAGATTTACCATACAAAGGAGAATGGGCAAAGTGGTCTAAACACTCAACACTAATGTGTTGTATGTCGTTGAAAAGTTAATTTTACTGACTTCATTTCATTGTATGACCAATAAGCTCTAAACTATGGGGTTCGTGAGATATTCGGAATTAAAGCACCGAAAAAGACAATAATGCATTTCTTCATTGGTAGTGTGTCCTCATACCTACATTAATCTGTGATACATCGTTGAAAAGATAATTTTGTATACTTTATTTTTTTATATAGCCGTGAAGACGTAGATCATAGGGTGCAAGAGATATGTGGGCATACAAATCGGCAAATATAACAACAATGCAATTCTTCATTTGGTACTGGTCTACCGACTCAACAGTAATGAGTCATACGTCGTTGTAAAGGTTATGGCATTTGCTTCATTTCATTATATGGCAGTTAAGCTCTAAACCATGGGGTTCGTAAGATATTCGGCTCTTAAGCACAAAAAACAGCAATAATGCAATTCTGCATTGGTAACTTATCAACCAAATCAACAACTATGAGTCATGTGTCGTTGAAAAGGCTGTTGCGTGTTCTTCTTTTTATTATATGACCGTTAAAGTGTAAATAATGGGATTCGAGAGATATGTGCCAAAAACGCTGAAAAGTGCAGTTATGCAATTCTGCACTGGTAGCTGGTCTTTCAACTCAACAGAAATCTCTCTTATATCTTTGAAAACGCTATTGCATGTACTTCATTTTGCAATATGCCGTTTAGCTGTAGACTGTGGGGTTCAAGAGGTATTTGGCCATCAAAATAGGCAAATATAACAAAAATGCACATCTTCATTGGGTACTGGTCTACCAACTCAACAGTGATGAGTCATACGTCGTTGAAAAGCTTATGGCATCTGCTTCATATCATTATATGGCAGTTAAGCTCTAGACCATGGGGTTCGTAAGATATTCGACTTTTAAGCACAAAAAAACGCAAAAATAAAATTCTGCATTGGTAACTGTTCAAAAAACTCCACAATAATAAGTCCGTGGTAAATGAAAATTAGGTGTACTTAATTTTGTTATGTGGCTTTTATTGATTAGGTAGTAGGGTTCAAAAAATACTTTACAAAAATGAAGTTCCGTAGGAGATTCGCAAAATGAGAGGCCCTAGGGTCTAAACACTGACTCCTATCATATACGTATTTTTACAGTTCTCTTTCGACTGCTGTGGTGTCTAGAGTATTTTTTTCATATTCAAGTGATTTTGTGTAACTTTTCTCAGGCACGAGGTAAGCGATATTTAATTTTGTGATAACGGAATTTAATATTTAATTTTGTGATAACGGAATTTAATAGGTGTTCAATTCAAGTTGTAGTGTATTATTAAAAGTAGATGTGGGTATATTTTCTTTAAGTAATGTTTAGAAGTTTTCAAAAAAATTTTATTTTTTTATAAAAACTAAGTGTGGGGCACTTACGACAATAGTCGAATGTGCCCCCTGTTATTTCTGTACTTTTTTTAAGAATGGTTCGCTCATATAAGAAGAAGACTGATAGATGCGAAATTGATGAAACAAAGCTTAAAACTGCTCTGGAAGAAATTTTAAGGAAAACAGAAACACCCACGTACGACACTTATTTCCAGACGTAAAAAACTGAATCTAAATACCGAGTCCAGTGATACCCACCACAGTTCAACATTCAACTACAAATATACGACCCGACAAGTGTTTTCCGAACATCAGGAGCGTGAATCGTGGATTACTTCAAAAGGTGTTCTGCTGAAACTTTTGGATTTTCGTATTCAATGGCTCGAAAGTTTGCTTCTGAATATGCAACACAAAATAATGTTACAGTTCCTAGTTCATAGTTTGTCGAAAAAGAAGCTGGTATCGATTGGGTTCGTGAACTTCTCAAAAGAAACCCTGATATTTCCTTGCGCAAATCCAAAAACATAAGCTTAGTAGATTTTATCTGCAAAAAACCGAACAATTGGCAATTTTTTAAGCCCCTCTTTGAAGACATACAGTCGTGGCGGCCTAATTAAGAACGAAATTTTTACAACATCTTAAAATGAACTTCGGTACACTTTGAGTAATGTTTAAAAAATATAATCATGAGAATATGGTAGGAAAAAAATAAACATTAATTTAACTCTTATTTCGTCTGGCAATATAATTAATAACAGAAACATAACATAACATTAAAAATCTTTGAAATTTCAATATGTTAATGTGAATATATTGTAGGAAAACCTTAATTCTTTATAATTTCAGACAAAATTCCTTGCATATTTTCACGTAAGGCATGGAATCATGATAGTGGTGTACTCTATCAGATTTCCTCGATATTTAGAATATTCTGATCAAAATAATTTTTTTTTTTACTTTAACCATCCCTTGATGTCCCCCAACAAGTTCTCGATAGAATTTAGGCCCGAGCTTTGGACGGTCTAATCTAAAAAATAATTTCTTGAATACGCAAACACCTTCTTAGCAATCCATTGAGGACTTTTTGGATCATTATCGTCCTTAAAACAATGATTTCATGATTTCAAATGAGTAAGACTCCATAACATGTTCCTCAATATCTTTATAAACTTTCTGATCAATTCGACAATTTATTTCTAACTTATCGACCATACTATGCCAAGTCAATGCACCCCAAATTAAATTCAGTTTTATCCTGTATTCTGTACCGTCTTAAGAGTGTATTTTTGATTCAATATGAACCAATATGAACAAGAAATCGAATCAAAAATACACTCTTAAGACGGTACAGAGTACAGGATAAAAATTAATTTAATTTGGGGTGCATTGACTTGGCATAGTATGGTCGATAAGTTAGAAAAAAATTGTCGAATTGACCAGAAAGTTTATAAAGACATTGAGGAACATGTTATGGAGTCTTACTCATTTGAAATCATGCCCATAAAATTTGTTTTAAGGACGATAATGATCTAAAAAGTCCTCAATGGATTGCTAAGAAGGTGTTTGCGTAGTCAAGAAGTCATTTTTAAGATTAGACTAACGTCTAATGCGCACGAATTCCAAACGCTCTTGCTTCCTGGCTGTATTAAGTGGTGGCTTTTTTGTAGCTATTTTAATTGCAGGTGCTGAGCACTTAAAATAGCCTGACGAACTGTAGATTTACAGGCAGTAACCCTCGCCAATTCCTTGATTTTGCTCGTAGAGTGAGCCGAATTCGATGTCATACTTATTATTTTTTCTTTTTTCTTGGGGTGTCAAAGCTGTTTTGGTCCTTCCTTTTTGGTTTTTTCCCTAAAAGGCAGTATTTTTTAAATAATTTCGAACTGCATGTTCACTTCTTCCTATTTTCCTCGCAATATTCGGCATTGAAACGCCTTCCGAATGGTAAACGTCCATTATTCCTCTTTCTTCCATATCTAACTGTTTTTTTTGCCCATTTTTTGCTTAAAATAAAAGACAGACACTTCTCACAGCTTAAGGTTTAAAATTAGTTCAAGTCTGCGCAACAGATAATAAGTAACTAACCAAATTCTCGATTCACCTATGCGTCTAATTATGTGAACCAACAAAATTGTGTTGTTTTTACATGACTGAGAAGAAAAAGAGTAAAAAACCGTTAACTGTCTCTCACCAAGCATGCATTTGTGATTTTTTTCAATGAGAACTAAGTAATCTCTCTCATAAATGCAATGGTGTGATAATTAATACATATACGAAAGAAAAAAATAAACTTAAAAAAAAAAAAAATTGGTGCGTCTAAACAAGTGAACCGCACTGTATATTCGTATAAAAACTGAATGTGATTTTAATTTTAATTTAAACATTAATTTCTTAAGTAGGTACTCAACTTAATTTTTATTTAATCTTATACCTAAGATTGATTTATTTAAATAAATAAAAAAACGTGCCATAACCTTTTTTGTTCTACATTCTGTGTCATCTAAATTTGCGTCCAATGTGCCCCACGAGTACGACCAAAGTGCCCCACCTACGGGGCTCTAGGTTTCCTAGGTTTGAGTAAAGTCTACAAGCTTTGTGAATTCCTTGGGTTGGTTAAAGTTTCAAATAAAACAAAAATCTCATTCAAACAGAAAATCTGACAAATCTGCCCCAACCTACCCTTATTTTAAATATTACAAAAAGTATGAGTTATTTAATTTTTTTTATAGAAATTGATTTAAAAAAAAATATTATGAACAAATCTTCTTCGAAATTTTTGCTTATTTTATGAAGCAACAGCTTTTGAAAATCAAAAAAAAAAAATGTTTTATTGCCATAACTTTTCGCGGAGCGTGAATTTGTGCACAAATAAAAAGTCGACAATGTAATTTTTGGTGGGTGATAAGGTGATAAAAAAAAAACAGTTTTCCTAAGAGCACTTAAAATATTGAAGACGTGAGATTGAATCAAATTTGTTGGAGATTTTTTAGATAAATTTTGAAGACAAAAAAAAAGTATCGTTTTTTTTTTCAGAAACAAAATCAGTTTAGAGTTTTATACTACGCACTAGGCACTAAACCGAGATTTAGCCAGATTTACCATATCTCATTGAAATCTCGAAGATGGACATACAAAATTTAATCTCCTCAGATGAAGATTTAAAAAAAAAAAAAAATCTCATTTAAATCTTCTTGAAAACGTTAGTTTGTCAAATCAAACAAACTTTTTTTTTTTTGAGAATAGTACTTGTTGAACCGACCCATTTAATCGCAATTTTTTTTCGTTGACAGGAGATGGAAATGTAAAAAGAAACTATCTATCTCACTTCCACTTCATATAAAAAGAATGAAACACCATTTGAAAGTTTCGTAATAATCCTCTTTTTGATCTTTTTGTGCAGTGGAAACACGAAATATATCCCAATACCTAAATCTTGGTTTAGTGGTCGGTGAAAACGTAGTGGATTACAGAATCCGCAACGATTTTGGAGCGGATTTGATAGCTTACGACTTCAAAATTATTTCTCCTCCAAAAGAAAATTCATTTTGACCCATATCTACCCCATAACGTTACTTTAAATTCTTTCAATGATCATTGGTAAGGCCCCAGTTATAGCTATCATTGAAAAAGTTAGCTGTTGATTTTGAGGGCCTTCGATTGCTTAATCATTGAATATTTAAATGCAGAAATATATCTTACGACTTCAAAATTATTTCTCCTCCAAAAAAAATTAATTTTGACCTATATCTTCCCCATAAAGTAACTTTTAATTTTTTCAATGAACATTGGTAAGGTAGTTCATCATTGAAAAATTAAAAGTCATTTTATGAGAAAAGTTGTCCCAAATTGAATTTCGTTTTACCTAGAAATAATTATTAAGTCAATTAGCTTTACTTTGGCATCAAAATAATCATTTGATTTTTTCTTTAAAATCTCTAAAAATTGTCAATAAATATTTTCAATGATGATTTTCAATGATAGCTATAACTGGCCCCTAAACTGAACAAAATTGTCGGAAGCCATACGCAGACCACTTATAGGATTCTGTAATCGGGGTGAATATAAAAAAAAAAACTAAAAATCAATTAACAATAGTCGGAAGCCATACGCAGACCACTTATAGGATTCTGTAATCGGGGTGAATATAAAAAAAAAAAAAACCAAAAATCAATTAACAATAGAGGTGCATAGGTACTCGTCTCGTACGTACTATATAAATTAAAATGAACAAGCAAATGATGCAAAGCAAATTTATGTAGGTACCTAACGTGATAGTAAAACTTTCTTCTTTCAATAACAAAGTTGTTTTTGATAATTGCTTATTTTCTTATTATTTCTTTATTTTTATTTATTTATAAATATTTATATCTATCTATCTTAACTAATATATGTATAAAAGTCTTTTTTTGTTTTCTTGTCAGTTTGGCTGTATGGGTGTCCAAACTAACAACAAAACAATCGAAATACTAACTTTTTTGTATGGCATCAACCAGCTATCCGATAGAAAGCTTAAAAAAAAAAAATAAAATTTAAATTTTTTATAAATCTTTAACGATAATAAAAAAATGTGGCCTATATGAAATTTGTTTTTTTTTTTTGGTTTTTTATTAATATCTTTTTAATAAACCGTCGTAGAGGTTTGCAATGTACTAATGAATTATAGCTATATGTCCTAGGAACTTGTGCAAAAACTGCCGTATTACAGCCCCTCTCTTCTGTGCGTTGCAGGTCGAAATGTCAAAATCTAAGGGCACCAATCGATTAAGGAGGGTGTAATTACCTAACGTCTCGGCCAGCACTTTAGCACCAACAGAAAATAAGAAATTTCACTTCTCAATTTGACAGGTGTGGAAATGTCAAGAT
The DNA here is from genome assembly GCA_949320155.1 of Melangyna quadrimaculata. Lineage (NCBI taxonomy): Eukaryota > Metazoa > Arthropoda > Insecta > Diptera > Syrphidae > Melangyna > Melangyna quadrimaculata. The sequence goes on from OX439483.1 coordinate 149,552,877, forward strand.
CTGAGAGCGCCAATCGATTTAGGAGGTGGATTTTGCACTCTAAGTCCAGTGGAAATAAAAAAAAACACTTGACAGTTGACAGTGATGGTGGCGAAATGTCAAAAATCCGAAAAATCACACCTTTTGCTTTGACAGTTGATAGTTGGGGGGGGGCGAGATAGCAAACCATACAAATTTTTCAAATATTTGCTTACAAGTAGGTGTCTTTAGCATAGATATTTAGAAGTACGTGAATATGTAGTTAAGCTTTTATATTAATAATAATTAACACTTCACAATATTTCTATCCTTTGAAAATTGAGAACATGAATGATGTTGAAAATTTATTGATGTCAATTCATCGAATTTATTTCAGAGATATACACGATAGCAGAAATATTTTCAAGGAAAACTATTTTCCACGGGAATTTTTTTTTTTCAAAATTTGTTAACAAAATATCCTTTAACAAAAGGGACCCGGGCAACGCCGGGTGTTTCCGCTAGTCTATATATATAAAAGAGAAATGTCGTCCGTGTGTGCGCGCATAACTCGAGAACGGATCGTTCGATTGCCACGATTTTGGACTTCATGAATTCGTATTGGCCCAAGGAAAGACATAGGATACTGGTGGAAAATCTCGGAAAATTTCCAAAAAAACGGGAAGATCCTTATTTTCACAATTTTTGGTTTTATGGGTTCGTGTCGACCCAATTAAGAAATATTAGATGCCCTGTTCGTTTCGTCATTCAAATTTGAATTAGACTTGCTATTGCGTTCGGTGAGATAAAACAAAATGTAATAATTTTTTTTTTAAATTTCCATTGTGTTCAAGATATGTATTTGGAATAGCGGTAAAGTTGGCGGTCGAACGCTCATTCTGCATTGCATTTTCCTGCAAGTGGATGAAGACCTTACATGCAACATTTTAAATAACTCTGCACTATCGAAACTATTGCAGCACTGTAAGATTGTCATCTGAAACGAGTGCACAATGGCGCACAAACGTGCGTTCGAGTTGCTTTACGAAATGATCAGTTCGCTGCAGAGTTCTCAAGGCAATTTTTTGGCGATGGGTTATTCGAGTGGACTAAGTCGCCAGCCGGATTGAATTTCAACCGATTTTTTTCCATTTTACAACAACACCGTAAGACCTCATAACGAATGTTTTGCGGAAAAATTGCATGTATTTTTCATTGTCAAACTTCTTAAGTTTGGATGCTGTCATAGCAAAGTATTGGTCTCTATGGCGATTAATACACAAAATAACAATACAAATATCTAAGTTAACAATGTTGATGTGTTTTCAAACTAAAATGATATTGCATGTCGGCGAACACCTTCCGCTTTTTTACTGAAGTAGTTTAAATTACACAACTTTTTCCGTTTTGTTCTCGGGCACTTACACGTACAAAGAGGTAGGTTTGCTGCCGACACGTGAGCACGCCACATACAATGGAACTTGTGAGAAATATGGGAATTCAATATTGATGCCATAAACATCTAGCAGAAATCAATAGATATTGAGAAACAATATCATTACAATTGAAGGAAATCAGGTGGTTCAGGGCATTCAAAACCACTTCGTTAGCTATTTCACTCTTCTTCTATCAATGAGCTTTGGAATTAGCAACCTTCGGAAGAGAGTGACGTAAGCTCCTAATTTCTCACCAGTTCCACAAAATCGAACACAGTACAATTCAACGCAGGGAAGTATGTAAAGCAGCATAAAAAAACAGTAACCAACTGTTGACAACGACAATATTCAGGAATGGGTACAATGATCGAACCATCGATCGTTGCATATTGTGAATTTACCGATAAAATTATTATTATTGTTTAAATAAATTATGCAATGAGTAAGTTCTTTGTAAGAAACTTATTTTATTTTCAATAAGTATAAAAGAGGCATATGGGCCAACAATAACATTAATTTAAATAAGAATCGTTTTGACTATTAATTCGACCGCTACACTATGATTAAGGTTTGAAGTGCCTGTATTTTGTATATCAATATCATTTATTTCTTCGATTCAACACAGAAATTCAGGCTCAAGTGCCTGAAATGCACATACTTTCACATTCCTTATTATGAATTGCAGTAAATAGTCCAATACTTTTGAATTTTATTTGTTATTTATGACGGAATTACATGAAATATTGTGCATGCTCGGTATAATTAATTTCATTACATTAACGAAATTCAGGCGAAACGAAGTTCGCCGGGTCAGCTAGTTTATTATATATATAAAAGAGGAATGTCGTCCGTGTGTGCACGCATAACTGATCCTTCGATTTTATCAATTTTGGGCTTAATGAATTCTCATTGACTCAAGGAAGGACATAAGACCCTGCAGGAAAATTCCAGAAAATTGGAAATCCGGGAAGATCCTGTTTTTAGTGCATAACTCGAGAACGGATACTTCGACTTTTTCGATTTTGGACTTGATGAATTCGTATTGTCTCAAGGAAGGACATATGATACTGGCGGAAAATCCCGGAAAATCCGGAAAAACTGGAACGGGAACAACGGCGTATACAGGGGGGGGGGGGGGTCACGGGGTCATGTCCCCCCCCCCCCCCCCCCGAGAACTCAAGATTATTTTGTTGATCTGAAATAATTATTTAGTGACCACATAGAAAAAAAAAAAAGAAAGTTTGTTACTTAGAAAGCTAGTAGGATTTTCGATTGATAATTTAGAATTCAATAGAGAATTTGAATGTTGGTAACTTCAATTCAATAAGAAATTTAATTTTCATGGCAATGGAATACCTACGTTATTTTGTAGTCAATCGATGATACTTTGATTTTCTTCCTCGTACCTCAAATTTAACATAACAACACGTTTTGAGATGACAGCCAAAACCTGTTAAACCAAACAGAAATCAAAGTGCGGAGTTCTTACCAAACTTTCACTCAGTAAAGTAAAAACTAATAGGATTTTCAAAAAAAGAATATTTTTTTTTCTGAAAATAAAATCTTTAAGCACACATACAGAAATTGTTTTGTTTGTATGACAGATTTTTTTTAAAAGCAAAAATAGTGATAACTTTCGATTTATAGTTATTCTAACCAAAAATATTAATGTTAACGATAAGAGACATAAATATATAAAACTATGATGAAAACCTATTATGAAAGGATTTTGTTTGCACTTATTCAATATTTACGATCGAACAATATTGTTATTGATTTGGATGTGGATTACTTTTACAAAGTAACCTATGAATCCCATAATGCAAAAGCCAATAGCTATGGTAAAGGAGATTTTTTGGAACTTCTTGCGGTGAACCGTTTGACCAGTCGGATGGAATTATTGACGAAAAGCGACTAGGCTCGTAGAATTTAACAATTTTGCCCATTATTTTTATCAGAAAGGCTTACTGGTAAGAAAGATTAGGTATATTTGATGTACATATTTATTTTGGAAGGTGCCTTTCACTTTTCCATCGGTGGCAGTCTTAGTGACATACATTTTTTCCAAATCAGAGGCATATCGAAATCACTCGTGAACTTTGTTCACACTATTCTTGAAACGCAACGAAAAAGAATCTTTGTATTCAATTATAATACGAATATGTAATGTATTTTCATCAGCGGGAGATAAATTGGCTAGGAGCATACACCAGCTCATCTGCAAAATTTGGTCGGAGGAAAGTATGCCCGATGAATGGAACCTCGGTATAGTGTGCCCCATCCATAAAAAGGGAGATGTTCTGAAATGTACCAACTACAGAGGAATTAGTCTCCTAAACGTCGCTTATAAAATCTTGTCGGCCATCCTGTGTGACCGCTTAAAACCTTTTGTCAACGATCTGATCGGCCCCTATCAGTGCGGTTTAAGGCCAGGCAAGTCAACCGTCGATCAAATGTTCACACTCCGACAGATTTTAGAAAAATCCCGGGAATTCCAGATCGATACACACCACCTTTTTATCGATTTTAAAGTCGCGTATGATAGCGTGAAAAGGGACGAATTATACGAAACCATGTCGAGTCTCGGCATCCCTGCCAAACTCGTCCGCCTGTGCAGGATGACGATGGAGAAATCTCGCTGCTCCGTCAAAATTGGTAAGAAGACCACCGATTCCTTTGATGTTGAGAAATGATTGATGCAAGGCGACGCGTTATCATGCAACCTATTCAACATCGTTCTTGAAGCCATTGTACGCAACGCACATGTCAACACCAGCGGTACAATCTATCAAAAGTCCGTTCGAATGCTTGCATATGCGAATGACATAGACATTGTCGGCAGAACGATGTGAGCTGTGGCAGGGGCATTTGCGAGCATTGAATCGGAGGCGGCTAGAATGGGATTGGCGGTTAATGAGGACAAGGCGAAGTATATGCTGTCATCGAGAGAGGAATCTCAACATCGTCGACTCAAAATCGTCGGCAAAATATCACGATGGACAGATATAACTTCGAAGTTGTCAAGGACTTTGTCTACCTGGGCTCCACTATTACATCGCAGAGACATCAGTGCAGAGATCAAGCGAAGAATTACTCTTGCCAACCGCTGTTTCTTCGGTCTAAGAAGGCATTCAAGTAGTAAGGCCCTCTCTCACAGAACCAAGGAGACCCGTAACAGGTGGTGCAATCAAGTGAATGACGACATCAAAGCACTCGGTGTGCGCAACTGGAAGCGGCTAGCTAGGGACAGAGCTGGCTGGAGGGGCTTGTTAGTTGAGGCCGAAGCCCATACTGGCCTGTGAGCGCCATCAAAAGTAAAGTAAGTAAGTAATGTATTTTAGTTTTTCCACTATTGTAAAAAGAGCAATTTACACAAGTGGTCATTTTTGAAAATCAGAGCTATTGTTTTCATTTTCAGTAGTGAATATTTATAGATATCTATTTACTAAAACTAAGAAACAGAAAACAGTGCACAGTATCTATCATATTTAACTAATTTTTCCTGCAACTTCAATTCGCTGAAATAAAAGCTTTGATAGGATTAAAATAAATTCTGAATAAAATTCAAAACAAATGATCAAGCGAATCCAAAAATTTTTTTCCTCAGTATTTTGACAGCTAGCTAAACTGATTTTTTTTTGGTCAGGCAACTGGAGATTGCTGTATGCTGTTGCTGAGGCCCTCCGAATTAAAAAATGTAACAGTCAGGAATAAAAACGAAGAGCGCGGTCACTGGTCCAGCCAATAAAGGTTCGTTCGACTTAGTTGTTTATTTTAATTTTCTTTGGAACCAATAATGAGTTAACTTTGCAAATATCAAAAAAGTGTTTTCGTCTTAAATTTGTTAATTTTTTTGTATAGGTAGCTCATTTCATTTTGAATTGGCTTTGGCAGTTCGAAATATATATTTTCAACGAAATTGCCTAACTTTGCGTAGTGAAAATTTAGTATTTCATTCGTAGTCTGCTATTTCACGCCGACTATTATTTAACTGTCTTGAAACTAAAAGAGTTAAGGTACGATATATTTTTCCAGGATATGAACGATTTTAAATTAGTTTAACTTATTTTTAACAAAGGTAATGTATTATAGGGTTTCCCATTAAGGGCGGGTCGATTTTAAAATTGATTAAAACAAGATATCAATAAGGTTTTATCTTTATTTGAGAGCCCTATTATAGTAATATAACATCGGTCAAATGGCCGCCCCGTCTTCGCTGGGTGGCGCGGATTCGAAAGGTTCAGTTTTCGATGACTTTGGCGCATAAATCAGGCTGAATTTGACCGATGGCATCGATTATGTTGTCTTTGAGGGTTGAGGTGGTTTGCAACTTATTCGCAACGACCTGCGACTTAAGAAATCCCCACAAGAAAAAGTCCAAAGGGTTCAAATCACACGATCTTGGTGGCCAATTCACGTCGCCTCGGCGCGAGATAACCATGCCATGAAACCGCTCGTGCAGAATATCGATTGTGTCTTAAGCTGTGTGGCACGTAGCGCCATCCTGTTGAAACCACATATCTTCAGTGTCCATACCATCCAATTTAGGTCACAAGAAGTTGGTGATCATCGACCTATAGCGATCGCCATATATGGTGATGGCCTGGCCAGCATCATTTTCGAAGAAGTACGGACCGATGACGCCTCCAGGCATCCAGCTCAAAATCCACACAAAACAGAAACTTTATTTGGATGCATTGGCACCTCGTAAATCTCGCGTGGATTAGTGTCGTCCCGAATCCGGCAGTTTTGCTTCACGTACCCATTCATCCAAAGATGGGCCTCATCGCTAACGAAGATTTTTCGACCAAAATTGGGAAAAACTTCTAACTGCTCTAAAACATCATTTGCACGTGTTGCTCGACGCTGTAACTCACCATGATGATTTGTCTGTAGAAACTGATTAAAAGAGGATATTTTGACCGAAAGTAAAAGAAACTTATTGGAAAACCCTTTAGTATAGTTAATTAAGATTATTTCCCTTTTCTTTTATATAGCTACACACAGTAAAATATGAAAAAAAAAATGTAAGGCACTTGACTTTAAACAAATATTAGTTTGTGTTATTTTTTTTTTGGCATGACCCCCCCCCCCAAGAACTAAAGCTGTATACGCCCCTGAACGGGAAGATCCTGTTTTTAGAACACATACCTACCTAACACCCGAAAGTACCGTTCGATTTTCATGATTTTTGGATTGATATGGGTTCGGGTTGGATCGAGGAAGGAATATGAAGGAATCAGATAAAATAAAATTTTTGGAAGGCGGAAAAACAGCCTGATATTGCCATTGAACCTGCAAGTTGATGAAGAATCTACAACATTTCAGAGAACTCTGCGATGGCGAAAGTAGTGCAACAATGAAATATTATCATATGGAACGAGTGCACAATGGCTCACAAACACCCTGTGGAAGTGGTAATCGACATTTCGGTGGTGCAATGATTTACCTGTCAGGTGATTTCCGTCAAACGCTTTACGAAATGACCAGCTTGCGTCGTGATTTCTAGTGGTCACCGACCTGATTGAATTTCCACCGAATTTTTGCCACTTTACATACAACAACGCCGAAAAGTTTATCACGAATGTTTTCGCGAATATCGCTCAGAATTATTTTGACGATGTCGGCTGAGTACACGAGTGATTTTGACTATGAAAAACAATGATGTCGATCATTTGAATTTCGTCATTCAAAATCAAATCGGCCGGCGCTGGAGAGCTACATTCATCCAAAGCCGTAATATAACGGAACGCGTTCAATTGTGAAGAACATCAAACCAAATCCTATTCAAGCCTAGATTTTGAGGGGAGAATTGGAAGGCGGAGATGTTTTCATTCCGCTGACTCCGCTTATATATCTAATAACGATTTGCCATTGTGCATTGCATACTGGGAATACTTATTTTCATTACATTAAGGAAATTAAGACGGAACGAAGTTCGCTGGGCAGCTAGTATCCTTATAACTGTGATTCCTAAAACAATATGGTTTGAACCTTCAGTGGTTCAATTAAAATTGATAAGGATATTTAACATTGAAAACAAAAACATTAGCAAATGGCGTAAAATTTTGATAAAAATCATTTTAAACAAAAACTAAATATTTTTTTTTTTTTTCAAAACTTTGAGTTTGAAAATTAATTTTTTTTAAACTATTTGCTTACACAACTTTATTTAAATACGAAATTAGAGAATAAGGTTTTGGCTTAGGAAAAAGCTATAACACGGCAATATAAGTGTTGTAATAATTTTTTTAATAATAATTTTTTTTTGTTCTTATGTTTTTAATTTGTATATTATTTTTTTCACACAAAAAGGATAGATGCATTTTTGGAAACGAATTTTTTTCCTAAAACACTTTTCCAACGTTTTTTGCAGTTTTGTTAAGTAGGTACTAGACGTAAACTTAACGTTCATGTGAAAATTAAGTTCTTATTCAGTTTTTTTCATATAGTAAATTGGGATATAGTAAAATGGGACTTTGTGTTTCATATAATATGATTTATGGGACGTGGAGTGGAGGTCTTTTTTTTCTGAACAAAAATATATATATATATATATATATATATAATATATATATATAATATATATATATATATAATATATATATATATTATATAATTTGTATGGGGGGGACAGTAAAGCTAGGTTCACAAAATATGTTTTGTGTTCATGTATGATACATGGGCAGGCTCGAACGCAGGGGGGGTTTTGGTGGTGCAACCCCCCCCCCCCCCCCGAAATGTATGAATTTAACTTCCTCGCCATACAAGTTCACTCTTAATTTTTTAGTTTTCAGTTTAAACCCCCCCCCCCCCCCCCCAAATATTGTAAGCCCCACCTCCCACCAAGAAATTTTTTCCTGCGTTCGCGTCTGTACATGGGACAGGGAAGGTGAAGAATACTGTGTTCATATATGATTAATGGGACAGCGAAGTTGTTAATACAACTGCCAATTTAAGCCCATCAATGAAAACATGGTCAAACTGTATTAGAAAACCAAAACTTGCATTACATTACATAACACAGCACATAAAGTCACATAGCATCTATTGCATGAAGCTGTTCAATGTAGGTGTGAGTTTTCGACTCTAACGTTATGTTGGAGTTCGATGTCGGATTGACTCATACTCAACCCAACTCATAATTTAAAATACTCAATTCCATTTTCTTCACAATTCTCATACTCATATTTCTAAAGAATTGAGTTATGAGTTGAGAACGAGGAGAAGTATTTTCTCTCTTTCTCATTTTCACTTGAAAAAAAAAACACTCAAAACTCAATTTTTGCCATATTTTTGTCTAGTTTTTAGTTCGTTTTTCGCTACAGACAGAACAGAGTTCGAGTGATAAATATTAAATTCAAACATAATTAAAAACATAAACAAACACACAACAAAATGTCTTTGGGTATTCATAAAAAAAAGATTTTAATGAAAAAATATTCACTGGACGATAATGTGAAATTAATTAAATTAATTGAACAACACGAATGTTTATGGAACCATAAGCATTTGGAATATTTCAATAAATTATATGTGGCAAATACATGGAAGTTTATAGCAAAAATGTTGAACGATACAAGTATGTACAAGTACATTGACTCAAAAAATATTGCCTCAGAATTTATTTATTTTATTTTATATTGTAGATTCAAATACTCAACAACGTTGGCGAACAATTCGTTGTATGTTCGGAAAATCTTTAAATCCAACATTAAACACTAAATCAAGAAAATATTATTTGGAGCCATATCTGGAATTTGTTCGTCCGTTTATGAGAATATGTTGCCGAAGTAAAACTTGCACTAGCAGTATTAACGATGTAATGCCAGTTTTAGAAAAATCAGCAGAAATTATAATAATAAATGATTCTGAAGATCCAAGAAATGATGAAACAAATGCAATAACAAAGTTGCACGAGCAAGAAAAAATTAAAACAAAAGAAATTAATTCAAATATGATGTTTCTTCAAAGTTTACTGCCGTTTTTCGATGATATGACAAATTGCCAAAATCGTCGTTTTAGATTAAAAGTTTTGACTATGATCGATGATATTTTGGATTGAATGAAATACCTACCTACCTATTAAGTAACTATCCTATACACCTATGTTAAGCCATAGTCTTAAGAACCTTATGTACCTAACCTACATTATGTATTTAATTAAAAATAGGTACTTTAAAATAAATTTAAAAAAATAATATTAATAATAATATTTTTCAAATAATAAAAGGAAGAGAATATAAACTGTGAAATTAACTTAATACAATTTTAATTTCTTACAATATTACCTACTGTTTTTATTTGTAACGGGTAAAGGTGTCGAAATGATTTAATGAAGATGTTTTAAAAATTTGAAGTGTAATGTGTAGGGTATAGCGGCTATTTATTTATGTCATAAATAAACATACCTACTTGGGATAATATTGTCAAAATTTAAAATATTAATAGGGTGTTAGGTATTAATGGGTAATTTCAAACACTTGTCACAAAACGACAATTCTTGCTCCGAAATTCAATTTTAACAAGTTAATCTTCAGGTATCTAAAACAAAATATTTTAAAAGACTTACATTTAGTTTTCCTATTTAAGTGTTTCACAAAGTGTGGTACGCATACTCCTAGCGGAACGGAAAGAAATTTGTGGGGTACGCTAGAGCTGCTATATAAAATTTTGTTAAAATTAGGACTTCACGGTCCAAAAATCGGGATAAGAAAATTATATTTTAAACATTATGCGGCAAAGATAAAAGAATTTTTACTGGCGTAGTATAATTTCTAAGTAGGTAACAGAATAAAAAAAATGTATATACTAAAGCAAAAGTTTAAATAGAATTAACGAATTTGAGTCGAGGCTAATAGCATCATGTAATTGTAATAGCATGCTCATTATGTGCACACATAATGATATTTCAAAGCCGAATTCGAAGAAGGGTGACGATGCAAAACGTCCAGTTTCTGCGTTGACCACGTATATGCAAAAATTAAGTATCAATCTGTAGGCCATAAACACAGGATTCTCCCTTAAAAAGCACAACATTGAAACTATTTTTTATTTAAACTTCATAGATTTTTAATTTGTTGTCAGTGTAACAAAAGACTAGCTGTTTCTTTACTCCACAATTTCTTAGCAAATGCAAACTCACATATTTTTGTAAATTTAGGGCTTGGGAAAGTGACAATTTTTTTAGATATGAAATTTCTTCAGTGGAATTTGGGCAACATTTTTCAAGAAAACCTAATTCTTCTGATAGCATATTTACTATTTGCATATCAATATCAACGCCTGTCGTGAATATTAAAATTAACAGAAATTTCTGCTGTATCGTAAAATATTCGAACTGTTCCCAACCTAATAATAAATAGGAGAAGATTACAAAATAAAAAAAGTCGGGAGAAGATCGGTATATTTTGCAAATCGGGACTGTCCACCAAAATTGGGACGTCTGGCAGCCCTAGGGTACGCAATGCTCCTGGCTGTGGATGGTGGATGCAGTAAGCAGCGTAATTGTTTTCAGTTACAGTTTAACATATAGACCAAGAGGCTACAGCAAATTTTGGGAGTGGATTGATAACTAAAATATAAATATGAGGGTTGGTAGGTCTCAAAAACAATCGTCTGGCAGGTTTCTTCTTCAGCCTTTGCCTTTGGCTGAATTAAAAAAAAAAATATTCAAAAACATTTGGTCAATTTCTTTTGTTTTAATGAACTTTAAAAAACATAAATCAGTTGAAATTCTTAATTTTGGTGCATGCCATGCCTACATCCCTGTTCAGTTGTTCGCCCATGTTCTTCTGATTTTTTAAAAAAAGGAGGTGTTCTGATTTTCGTTTCGTTTTTAATTCTTACGACTTCTGTCTGTTATGACAGAAACCTAGATCGTGGACGTGTACCTAATATTCAAAAAACAAAACTGAAAACAGCCTTCAAAATCAGCACCCCCCCCTCGCTAATCAGAGGTGCCTAACTGCATTTTACAATGCAAATAAGTACATCAAGTGATAGTGATAATTTAAAAGCTTCTGATAAACTTAAAATATTTTTTATATTTAATTTAAATTTTAACGTTCAATAATAAAAAAAGGTCTTAAAAAACTAATAGAATATTGTTTTATTAAAATTTATTTCGTGAATCACGATTTTTCTGTACTAAGCAAAAAAAAAAGAACTATTTTAGTTTCTATATTTTTTGGTATATAATACCCTGTTTTCTTAACAATTCTATAGAAACAACCGGAATTGCTTTTAGAAATATTAAAGGTATAATTCAACAGCAAACAAAAAAAAAATGAAGTTTTTTGTTATAGCTTCCATTTTACTAAGCTTGCGTACGTTAACGTTTAAAACTTAACTATGTACGTAGACCTACTTTTTATAAAAAGTCCAAAAGTGAGAAATTAAAATGTTTGCTAGGCAAACCCGCTTGCAAAAAAATATACGATATAGATAAATTAGGCCGCCATACAGTTTTCAATTGTTTTTTTTTTTTTGCAAGACTTCATTATAGACGTTTACACTTTTATACTTTTTGGAAAAAGAAGTTCTATATTGATAAGCCTTTAAGCGTTGAATTAAGTTTTGCATGCTTCTAGTATTTCTCTTTAAAGCTATGTTGCAGATAAGTGCTGTATCAGCTGAACCAGAAGCCCATAGGAGGAATAGGATCATGAGTTTCATCAGTTGTAAGTACTGATGCAGTAGGGTAGGAGGCATGATGAGTTCTTTTTTAAGGAAGACCAGGAGGAATAATTACGGTTGGAGGACTTCCAATCGTGTATCTTCACCAAATTCTATACAAACAGTAATTTATAATCAAATTAAAAAAAAAAATAATTAACATTATTTTCATTTGACATTTAGCTGGAAATGCAATCAAAATTAATGACTTTATGAATTTATCTATTCAAAAACAATGACCTAATCAAAAAAAAAAAAAAAGAATATTAAATATTTTCTATACATACCTTTATATTTTCATAAACCCCAAATTAACCAAAAATAGCTTGATCTAAAATAAATAAATAAAACAATTTTAATTTTTAATTACTCATTTTTTTAATTATTCATTTCTTCTATATGTATTTCTTCTATAAAATTTCTCAAAATCTAATTCATCAATTCTGGCATGTCAATATGTGTTTTGTTTAGTAAAACATCATCAAGCAGTAACATAACTTTTCGTCTAAATCGACGAATTTGTTTTTTACTCATTTCATCAACAAAAGAAAGAGTGCTTTCCAAAAACATCCAATTCTTATTAACGACACTTTTAACATCAGATACTATTTTCTTTGAATTTGTTGTCTTTTGTTCAGCAGTAGAATAACTACTGACTTCCAATTTACGTTTTAAATTATTGGAACAGCTTGAAGTTGCTTTTGGATGTTGTACGACAACAAAAGATTTTTTGGGGATGGTGTGCTTTTCTTCGCCTGATCCTTCAATAAGTGCTAAGAATTGTTGTTCCAAAATTGTATCTGTTCGAACTGCTGATGATTCATTTTGATTTTGGGATTCGTTGGCTAAATTATTTTCAGCATCTGGCATCTCAGTGCATCCATCGTGTGAATCATCTTTATTTAGGTAATTTTTTGATTCATTTGATTGAACACAATTGTGTAATCTAATATATGGTCGAACAAAATCCACATGTGGTGACAAAAAGTGTTTTCGCCTGTTTGTATTGTCAGGTGCTCTGACATATTGCGAATATGATTGTCGAATATAGCTCCAACGTTGAACGCATCTTAGTTCTATTTTTTTTTTTGTAAGAAAGAAAAAAATATGTTAGAAATGAAAAAATTATAATATAACTAATTTTAAAGTTCACATGAGACTAGGCTACCAGACCTCCTCTTTTAGGAGGACAAGTCCTCTTTTTGAGCAAAAAATATCCGCCGGCTTTCTTTTTGGAAAATTAAGCATTTTGTCCTCTTTTCTATATTTTTTCAAACGTATGTTTTTTCTACAATTTAAAGGTTCCATTCGAAATAAACATAAGTTGGACAGTTTATTATTGGATTTCATAAAATCCACATTTCCTTGGCAATCTATGTATGTATGTATGTACTATGAAAATCTGCGAAACGTTTTCTTTTAGCTATTATAAGACTGTTTAAAGTAGTATATAAATCAATGAAATGTTAATGGTTACATTTGTTCTAGTTGGTTGACTTAACGAAGCTATCATATCGTAGACTGGTCGGTTAATTTTTGTAATCCTTCATTGCCATAATGTGTTTCATTTTTTTGACAAAAATAAAAGAATTCGCATTTTCGTTTTAGATTACAGTAACGTACGAAAATTTCTTCTCGAATGAGGTCTTAACAATTTATATTAAACTTCATACCTGTAATAAGCAGTGATTGTAAAAAACTCCGTTTCATATTATTCCTGAAAAGTTTACATTACGAAAATAGGGTTTTGATCTTTTTTGAAAACCTTGCCCTAGTTTTGTGTTATTTCCATACGTACCATTGATGGTATGTACCTAGTCCTTTTTTGAAAATTTTCCAAAATATTGCGATTTTTGTATATTTCAATTTTTGTTTACAAACAAAAATTTTAATTTTTATTGGCGCCCTTTTTTTGAGGATTAAAGATCTGGTCCCCCTTCATGAGACACCAATTGCGAACTACGAATGGGACCAAATGTTGACATTACATTCATTGAGCATTCGTCGTCGAACGGCTGCGAATACTAATACAACATAGGTACAAAAATAAAATCCGTAATTGAAGTTAAATTCCAATCAAAAACTGTTCAACTTATGTTTATTTCACATAGAACCTGTAACAGAAGAGGGCAAAATGTAAAATTTTCCCAAAAGAAAAAAGGACGAATATTTTTTGCTCAAAAAGTGGACTTTTCCTCCTAAAAGAGGATGTCTGGTAAGCCTATGCACATGCCTACCTATAAGTATCTGCACAAAAAACCATGTTTGATTCAAAGGAACAGCACTATTGATTGCCATATTTTGTGCTTACACCTAGATAGTTACCTACCTATCTTTATTGTAATATACTAGCGATGGTGTTTTTTTTTTATTTATTTTCAAAATAACCAGTTTTTGTTTTTCCCCCTTTAGTTTTACCTGACGGATTTAACCGGTCAGAAACCCGTTTTTTTAAATAACCGGCTTTCGTTTTTTTTTCTGAAAAAAAAAAAGAAAACAAAATGTGGACACGCGTGGGCTGTGACTGTGAATGATGGTGTACTTTTCTTTATATTTGCAGACGAAGATACATGTAAATCCAGCATGAAAGTGTCTAAGATGAATAACTCAACGATTTCACCTTCCTATATTCCTATATACTACGCCATCGCTTGGAAATCGAGAAAAAACATACCCAGTACGCAAACACAAAGTCAGGTTATGCGACACAACAAAGAATTGCTCGTGCGAGCTCTGAATAATGTGAATAGAAGTATCTACTACTCCATTTACGCGATTGGCAAATTGGCAGAATTTCTGTCATTAAGCTGACAAAAGAATGAATTTGTTCATTCTTTTGTCAGCATACTGAGAGAAAAATTGCAAATCTATCAGTCGTGTAAATGAAGTAATGGTAAAAGAAAAACCTTCAACCGGTTTTTGGGGTTTAGAAAAAACACCGGTTTATACCGAAATAAGAAAAAAATCACCGAAAACACCGGTAACCCGAAACGAAAAAAACCGGTTCTGTTTAATCCGGACGGTTTTTCCCATTTCTAAAACATACGTTTTTGTATTGAATAGAAACGTATATTACATACTACACACAGTACACATATCTACTGCGCAGGGTTGTCAGAAATTAAAAAAATTACTGCATTTGTGAAGTACAGTCAACTCCACTTAAATGCACTTCGCTTAACTTAAAACATCGGTTATATGAAACAAGCAGTTTATTCCGGAGCCTTTTTGAGAATGTTTTACACAAACTGCTTCGCATAACTGAACTCGCTTAATACAAACTGCGGATAATTGAGACAAAATTGTTTGCCCCAAATGAACGTTTTTCACTTATTCAACTCTGCATAAGTGCAACGACCATTAAACGCTGCCATCAAATTTTAAATCGAACACACCCTTTGAATTTGGAATGTCAAATCTGAAATGTCTCATTTCTTGTCATTCTCTACTGGTGTCAGTCGTTTCTTTTAAATTTGATTATTTTTTTTGGCTTATCCCGAAAAATTTTCGACAGAAAACGTATGTCTGACGCAATATTTGTGATTAAGAATGTAAATAAATTTGTTGTTTGAATTGTTTCATATGGAAATATAACTTTTTTTGACACAATACAAGAAATCATAGGTACCTACCTACGTTGTTTTTTTTTTATTTTCAGGCTAAATGAAATTTAATTTGTTTTGACAAAACTCCGCTTATTTGAAACAATTTCCAGTTATCCGAAGTTTGGTGAACTGAAAACTCCGCTTAGTTGAAACAAATTAATGTTCTGCAATTATATTATTCCGGCTAAGCGGAGTCGACTGTAATTATTTAAATTACTGAATTTTTATGATTAATTAATTTTCCTTTTAATTTTTTTGTTTATTTTTATAATTTTTTAAATAGTTAAAAATTAAATGTTTATTTTGTTAAGATTTCTAATCTATAAAGGTACCTACGCAATGAAGTTTAAAAAAACATTCAAAATTGTGTATGAAATATTTATTGAGTCAATGTACAGTACATACCTGTGTTGTTGACAGCATTTCCTATTTCCTTCCAAGCTTGCGCTCTTGCACCCTTATTATTATAATTTGTTGATTTAATTTTCCATAAACATTCATGTTTTTCAACCAATTTAAGAAACTTTATATTCGATTTTCGATTGTCATCTTGTTTCTGTTTGTACGAGTAGGATGAGTATGATTTTGAAGACATTTTGCGGTCATTAAAGAATAAACATCAAAAACACACCCACCAAACAGACACAGCAATGAAAACAAACTAAAAAATTAATTATTGCCGCCGTCCCGTGTAGAATTAAAAATAGAATATATACAAATACAATCAAAAAGGGATGCGCACGAAAATCAACGGCATACCGAACTCAAACTCACTTCAATATCAAACTTGGAGACTTCATCCAGAACCGGGCAGCCAACGACACCAACAACGTCAAGTCACATACTCATACTCACATCACAGCACTCCATAAGAATAGTAAGCACTCCGCATGCAATTCAAAATTGAGTTTAAAATAAAAATCATATGAATGATTACCAAAAATACCAACACCAAGTAGAAGTAGGTAAGTATAACTTCGTATGACTTAACATAAACATAGGAGCGGACAGTAAATCTGGTTTTTGGTTTGAATAAAATCTGTATGATGCTCAGTGTGATAGAAGTAGAAGCAGTGATGAAAATTGCCTTCCGTCGATTGTACTGAAAACTGAAAAAAAAATTGTACTGAAAAAGACCAAATAGTACTAAACTTGTTAAATTATAAAACAACGCAAACAATTAAAATAAATATTTTATTAAAACGAAAATACATAAATTAAATATACCTTTACATTTCACTGGTATAACTTTATTCTAAAATAAGTCTTATGGACGGATAGCAACTTTGTTTTGTTGTCCCCATCCGATTGCTTTTTCATTAGCCACCTATGTATTTTATAAATAAAGGTATTATTTTCATTAAAGTAATGATAAATAGACTTGACTGTTTACTTACTTTTTCATTATCAAAATCAAAGCCGGCAGAAAGTTTTTGGAGTTTGGGATTTTTAATTTCACATCAGCAGCGTAATAGGTTTAAGCACGATCATGATGAGTAATGAATGGATCCAAAATTTAATGGGCCATTGGGACGCGCTCACAAACACTTTTCTTGTTGTGAAGATGTGGTGAGGTCTGGCTGAACATATTTGTTTGATTTTAGAGATTTGTGAAAGTTTACCTTTTCAAAAATTAAAAATAGTACTAAAAATTAAAAAGTGGTACTTGCGTACTCGGGAAAGTCCAATTCCATTAGTACCGAATTCAGTACAATAGTAAGGCTTTTTGCAACTGTGAGTAGAAGATAGAAGCATAGAACCATAGAATGCGTTACAACTTCTTACAAAGTGTGCTATTACACCATGCATCTAGACGCGTGCAACTTCTTCGAACTTTTTCGAATTCTCTTGTTGGACGAATATTTTACCCACGCGACACACGGCAGATTTTCTTCCGTTTCATCTTTTCGAATTTGTTTTCTGTTTTGCACTTACATATGTTCGAAAAGTTGCACGCGGCTAGGTGCATGGTGTAATAGCAGACAAACTAATCAGGGCTGCCGTTATAAAATTTCGGAGGGGAGTATTCTAGAGGATTGGAGGGGAGTATTTAAGACTTGTGGGGAGTACGCAAGAAAAAACATAGCTCTTTAATATTATGGCCTTGTGCAAATTTGATTTAAATTACGAACAAATGTTCAGCTCGTTAGTGCCAAAAATATCATCGGATAACATTTAACACGATTTTCAGTTCACAAACGAGCTAGAAATATAACTTTATTAAACCATTTTTAATAATTTATGTATGTAATTATGTAAAATGTACTTTTTTTTAATTTAGACTTTCGGATCTATCACATTTTTTCAAACACTTGATGTGATCTCTGAAGAAGTGATTTTGCTATTAAAATGGAACTTCCTGTGGGAGGTTTTATTTTTCTGCATCTTGAAGACGACCATGAAGGAACTAAGGAAATATTTGTTTTGTTCTATAACTATTCTAAATGTAGATTTGATTTTTTGTCTTTTTTCAAAATTGACACTTCTGTTAAGTTAAAAAAAAACTATAAGCCAATAAATGTTTTCAGTGCGCTTGAATTAGCACAATTATAACGACTTTTTGCAAACATTTTGGGAATTTTCAAGGGGAGTACAATCACAGTGAGGGGAGTACAGGAGTACAGTGAATGGTTGGGGAGTACGAATAGTCCCTTAGTACTCACTTCGGCAGCCCTGAAACTAATCTCAATTCTCCTCGACTTGGACGTGGTGTAGTGGTGGTGGTAGATATAATGGTATGTTATAACTTATAATATAAAGTTATGTGCCGCCAAAATGACTTCAAACTTAAAATTTAACTCAAACTAGTTCGAGAAGCGAGATAAAGTATAAAACGAATATACATACATACATTCATTATGTTAGAAGTAGAAAGTAGTATAGTAGAAAACGTTGGCTTTATAGTGGTTGATATTGATATAAATTTCACACTCCTCTTCGATCGAGTAGACACGTTTAGAACAACAATTATATTTTATACATAATTGGAAATGAAAAGGCAAAGCAACATTGTTAGCAATTGCTGTTTCAATTACCTACGCTACGGGGCCTACCCAAGGAACACTTTTAAGTTTGAACTTTGTTTTTGTTTTGGACTAATTGTTAGTTATTTTTTGATAAAATATGAGTTAAGATTTTTTTTAAGATAAATTTTTCTTTGTTTTGGTAGAAATTAAAATACAAATAAAGAAATAAAATATTTAAATAAAATAATTTCTGCGCTAAAAGTAAGGTAACATTTTTTTTGTAAGAACGTAATTAAAAATCGTACGGATCAGAGGGCATGTAGATAATTAAACGCAGATAGGTGTTACATTTCATATTAATAAAAATGAAATAGTAGGTACATAGGTATAATTCTATCGAAGTGAAGGCAGTTAATTATTTCTCAGTATCAGGTACAAATTTTCAAGAAGATAACACAGAACCGGAATTCCGAGAAAATTGTTGGTATAGTAAGTCACGTACCTAATGAATTTGAAAATTTCCTACCACTTTTACATATAGATATTGTTTATATATGTTAATTCAGAAATATAATTATATTTAGAAATATTTGAGGCAGTAAATTGCCTCACCCATTAGATCGCATTGCCTTTAATAATGCCAATGGAATGCAATTATTGCTTTATATTTAGGAATTTCCGAAAATGACAAAAGGGCGATTTTGAGTTTTCTTTAGCGGGACAGCTGGGTTTCATCTGGGACAAAATTTCAAAATCTTCAACTTTTAATTTAAGAAATAAATACAAAACCAACTTGATTTTTTATAAAAATATTTATTCTTTTTAACAATGGTTCATTATATACATGTAGGATGTGCCTACTGTCAATTCCCCTAGTTCGTACGCCGGAAAACGATGTGCTAATACCATATCATCCCATCACCTTTTGTTAATCCTTGGTACCTTCATAAATCATTCGATAATTAAAAAACCATCAGCTAGACAAAATCACAAACGACCAGAAAGACGAACAATTTCGAACACGCAACGGTTACGACATCATCGCGACACATCGACCTCTTTGCTAATCTTGTTCAAAGTTTAACTTAAATTTAGTATTTCTAAATTAACTATAATTTATACTTTTATTTTATTTTAGTATTTAAAATAAAACTTTTAATTTAGTTTTACTGAACAAAACTGTGAGATAAATGTAAGGATAAGTTCAAATCCTTCATAAATTATATTTATCGCCTGATTTAATTTTTTGCAACAAAATGCGATTTTCATATATAAATTTGCAAAAATCATTGCAACTCAATTTAAAGTAATGTTTAACAATCAATTCTGTTTCAACTGTTTGGACAAGTAAACTATTTCTCTTTTTTCGCCAGGTGTTAAACCTAAGACATGTATTTAGTTGTAAAAACTTTCAAAGTTATGATGGAAGTATCCACAGATTTGCTTAAGAAAACAATTAAATATGAAAAAGAAAGTAGTTTTTGAATGGAAAAGTTGAAAAATTGAGGATGTGTAAAAAAGGGGGACGGACATTTGCGCCCCCCTTTATTATTTTCTGTGTTGGGGGACAAATTTCTTGATGAGATGAAAAAGTGGGACTGTCCTCCCAAAAGGGGGACGAATGGTAACCCTATTTCCATTTCCGAAGCAATAAATTTTGACGTTTATCCTTTTTCAAAATTGTTTTTTTTTCCCGGCTTCTCCGTCTTTTGAAAATAAAGGTGAAAATATGAGAACTCATGAAATAAAGTTCAAAAACAGCTAATTGACCTGAAATGCCCACCCAAGCAATAAATTGAAATTCCCATTGCTTTTGCCACTGCCTCAAAAATTTCTAATGGAGCCACAGCGTTAGTAAGTCAGTAGGCTTAAATCACAGCGAAGGAATACATATTAAATGTAATATAGGTTCATAAAGGTGGGTCAAATTGAACGTGTTTGCATTGATTTTAATGAGGCCACGAAAAATTGGTTGCTTGTGGCTCAAAAAAAAATTCTGTACAGAAATGAGTTCAAAATGTTAACGTTAAGGGGTCGCTTGTCGCTATTTTATTTTTACCTGCTAAAAGGGCAACATTTCGAGGTATAAATAAAAACTAACATTACGATGGCGGAGAAATCAAAAAATAATATACGCCAAGACATCTGCCGTTATCGGTCTTTGTCTGTGCGTTCTTATCTTTGTCAAACTAGAGCAATCCTGTTCTATTCTGTATGTATTTGTTATGCAATATGGTATGAAACATAAGAGTTTGAAACTTATTGACTTTCGACATTGAAATTTTGTATAGTGAGTTAGCTCAGTGGGTAGCGCATTGGGCTGACAAGCAGAAGATCGCGAGATCAAGTCCCACATAACATAAGCCAACTTTGTTGTTTTTTGCCTGACGTGGCAAAATGGTTTACAACTACCAAGGCTCTTCTTCTAGCTTTTGCTAACCCTTGCTAGCCTCTTGCAAAAATCTATGTAAAACTCTCTAGTTCTTTGTCAAAAACTAGATTTTTTTCTGCGCGGCTAAAGCTCCAGAACAAAAACAAAATAACAACAGTAAATTTAATAGAAAATTAAATATATTTGTTATTTATTATTTCCACCGCCATTGATATCTCGGTCATCTAATACATCATCAATGAGACACATCATTTCACGTCTAAAACGACGATTCTGTTGGTTATTCATATCATCAATAAAAGGAATTAAACTCTCAAAAAACTTTCGATTTGCTTCAATTAAACTTGAGTTTGGGTTTAAATCCTTGTCTTCATTTTTTGCTTCTTTGGTTTTATTAATTTGATTTGATTCATTATCTTCTCCTTTACGTTTATTGCAGGTAGAACTGGCTTTTTCCGATTCGTGTAGATCTTCAGCGTCGTCCTCCATTTTAATAATATCAAAAAGGCTCTGTTCGTCTAGTTCAGTAGGTGCAGTAGCACTATCAAAGTCATCAGGTTCGCTTTTGATATCGATATCCGTCATGGGGTTACGCGAAGCATCTACGTCGTTGTCTTTTTTACCACAACTCTCTGCCCTAATTAAACATTCTAGCTTTAGAAATGGACGAACAAATTCGAGAGCATTGGCCAAGTAGTATTGGCTGATTTGACGATTGGCGCTGAAAGAATTTGCGTATGCCTTTCGAATCTGTGTCCAGCGTATCTGGCAATTTTCAGCTAAAAATAAACAAGAAATACATCACAACAATGTACACTCCCTAGGTATTTATTTTAATAGAGTAGAAAGTTAAAGATTTAAACAAAATTTGCAACCACCTGCAACACAGAATTTATGAAGAGTTTCTATTGAGGAGAACCGGGCTGTAGTTAACATCGTTGATCAACCCAACTGTGAGGAGAACCGCACAATCATACTTATGAGTGAGTTTTTTTGTTTCAAACTATCATCATTCAGGATTCAGGAGAACATTACAATTACAATACTATAAAATTCGGCCCTAGTCCCAGTTCCCGGTATAGAAAATTATGATTTCTTACAGTTATGATCAAGAACTAACTCATTTTTGATTTCACCTTTCACGCTTATCTACTCTTTCTAACCAAATCGAATGATTCTGGTTGGGTTGTATTGTACGTTGATAGGTTGCTACGTTGCGGAACTCATCCACAAATTTTAAATGAGTTACAACCTGAACCACACAAGTCCACTCCACTGTCAACAGATCAACTCATACCATATTAATATCGTATTCGTATCCTCTTTTCTTTATACATACATATACATATATATTTTGCTCAGTGCTTTTTTTTGTTGTACACAAATGACAAAACACAAAATGCAACTTGCCTGAATCGCCGGTGTATTTAGAAATTTCATTCCATGCTTTGTCCATGTTATATATACGCTTGTAATTGGGTGCATTTCTCTTCCAAATGCAAGGATAACTTTTAACCATACCAATGAATTTTAGATTTGTATTTTCAATTTCAGTTTTTGTAAGCGACGGCCACCCCATTTTATTTTAGGTACTTAAAACAACTCAACTTTTGCACACAACAAACATAAAGCAACTAAATAACAAATGAGTGTGGCGCATGCCGCTTTCCATTGGTTTCACTCAAAGTTTCACTCATTCTGAAATCCAATGGAACAGTCCAAGATGCTTCTACTCAATTTTGGGCTTTGGTATCTGTATAGGTGAATCGTCAAATAAAAATTATTTGCTACCACAAAAAAAGTGAAATGTAAAACACGAGTGTATCAACTCAGAACTTCCAATTAATATTTTTTGTATGATTTTTCTTAATTAGTTTATTAAATTATACCAAAAACTTTGATTTTGGATGCAAATTAAATTAAAATGGAAAGTTAAAAAAGAACATGAATTACATTGCAGTTTGTTGTGACGTTTGAGTTTGAATGTATTAGTGCTTCTTGAATGGATTCTGAATTCTGATTTGAAATCCAGAATCGAATGTCTCTTCTGAGAATCGTCTCGTCAGAAGCGTATTTTGTATTCCAATGGAATGGTTTGGCGGTCGCGTGATCAAGTAACCGTCAACCAAATCGACCACGTTGCGATAGACGCGAGACATGCTTCCAGTATCTTGGACGTCCGAACGTTCCGAGGGGCCAACATTGACTCGGATCACTACCTGGTGGTAGCTAGACTACGTATGCGGATATCCATGACGCGACAACGCAGAGCAGATGCTGTGAAAAGATTCGATGTCGAGAAGCTTAAATCGCAAGAGACTGCCAGAACTTTTGCAGACCACGTAACTCTTAATCTCTCAGGAGGTCCGCTACCAGCATCAAGTGCAGAGGACCAGTGGGAACACTGTCAACAAGCCATTAGAAGTGCCGCCTCTGATGTGCTGGGTTTCACTAGGCGAATACAACGAAACCCCTGGTTCGATGAGGAGTGCCGGCTAGCGCATGCAGCTAAGGACGAGGCCTACCAGGCAATGCTGCAGACTCGAACAAGAGCTGCTGAGAGAGTGGCCCGGGAGCTCTACGGGCTGAAACGAAAAGAGGAACGCCGACTTCTCAGGAGGAAAAAGAGAGAGCACGAGAAGCGGGCGGTAGAGTCTATTGAGGGTTGTAGCGGTAGGGGAGATGTTCGAAAATTTTATCAGAGGGTGAAGCGATCCACCCAAGGATCCAAGGCTAGAACGGAAGCCTGCCGAGATGAGAGTGGGAATATGGTAGTAGACACACAGTCAGTGCTGAGGATCTGGAAAGAACACTTCTCTAGACTGCTTAATGGCGAAGACAGCCAAGATGCCGCTAATAGGCAGAACGCTCCATTCAACTTGGACGATGATGGCCAAGAGTTCCGTCCACCCGACCTAACCGAAGTTCGGCTGGCGATATCCAAACTTAAGTCGTACAAGGCTGCAGGTGCGGATGGCTTACAAGCCGAACTATTTAAATCAGCGGGAGATGAATTGGCTAGGAGCATACACCAGCTCATCTGCAAAATTTGGTCGGAGGAAAGTATGCCCGATGAATGGAACCTCGGTATAGTGTGCCCCATCCATAAAAAGGGAGATGTTCTGAAATGTACCAACTACAGAGGAATTAGTCTCCTAAACGTCGCTTATAAAATCTTGTCGGCCATCCTGTGTGACCGCTTAAAACCTTTTGTCAACGATCTGATCGGCCCTTATCAGTGCGGTTTTAGGCCAGGCAAGTCAACCGTCGATCAAATGTTCACACTCCGACAGATTTTAGAAAAATCCCGGGAATTCCAGATCGATACACACCACCTTTTTATCGATTTTAAAGTCGCGTATGATAGCGTGAAAAGGGACGAATTATACAGAGCCATGTCGAGTCTCGGCATCCCTGCCAAACTCGTCCGCTTGTGCAGGATGACGATGGAGAAATCTCGCTGCTCCGTCAAAATTGGTAAGAACACCACCGATTCCTTTGATGTTGAGAAAGGATTGAGGCAAGGCGACGCGTTATCATGCAACCTATTCAACATCGTTCTTGAAGCCATTGTACGCAACGCACATGTCAACACCAGCGGTACAATCTATCAAAAGTCCGTTCAATTGCTTGCATATGCGGATGACATAGACATTGTCGGCAGAACGAAGCGAGCTGTGGCAGGGGCATTTGCGAGCAATGAATCGGAGGCGGCTAGAATGGGATTGGCGGTTAATGAGGACAAGACGAAGTATATGCTGTCATCGAGAGAGGAATCTCAACATCGTCGACTCGGGCAAAATATCACGATGGACAGATATAACTTCGAAGTTGTCAAGGACTTTGTCTACCTGGGCTCCACTATTACATCGCAGAATGACATCAGTGCAGAGATCAAGCGAAGAATTACTCTTGCCAACCGCTGTTTCTTCGGTCTAAGAAGGCATTTAAGTAGTAAGGCCCTCTCTCAGAGAACCAAGGAGACTTTATACAAAACCCTAATCATCCCGGTCCTGCTTTATGGGTCAGAAGCATGGACACTGAAAGATTCGGATAAAAATCTGCTAGGGTGCTTTGAGAGGAAGATTCTTCGTGTGATTTTCGGTCCGGTGTGTATCGAAGGAGTATGGAGGAGAAGATTCAACGACGAGCTATACGGGCTATACAGCGACGTTGACCTGGTCAAAAAGCTGAAAATACAGCGGCTTAGATGGCTGGGGCACGTGGAGCGTATGGACAGCAACGCACCTGCCCGACGAGTCTTCGAATCCAACCCCGATGGGGTACGCAGCAGAGGAAGAACCCGTAACAGGTGGCGCAATCAAGTGAATGACGACATCAAAGCACACGGTGTGCGCAACTGGAAGCGGCTAGCTAGGGACAGAGCTGGCTGGAGGGGCTTGTTAGTTGAGGCCGAAGCCCATCCTGGGCTGTGAGCGCCATCAAAAGTAAAGTAAGTAATGGAATGGTTTCAGAAGACGCTACTGGACGCTTCAGGACGTCCAATGAAAAATGGCATCAGTGTTTATATTTTGTCACTCAATTCCGGGCCACAAACAGAAATAAAAGAATGTTAAATCTTTTCCATACATATATACAATACATACCTACTTTTATAAACAAATAATAATAAACTCCAACATTTTTCAAGCTTAAATGAGGAAAAGTTTAATTAATGTATTTTACATACCACATACCACCACAGAGTTTGTAGGTTCTAGGAGTTTTTCTTTATTGATATATAAAATGAACCTATTAGCATTACACAGCGCGCAGTGAATCCTTCCTTCCTTATTATATCAGCCCTTTGTTACTCTATAGATAGACGACAAACAACTGTGGCTGCCCATATCGGTGGCCGACAAGGCCACACACTATCGGGGCTTATTAAATCTATTTATAAATAGCTTTAAAATATTTGTGGTACCATTTCCTTAAAAAGTATCCAACCAATGTCGTTTAATTTTATATGGTTGGCTGGCCTTAGGTGCAAAGCTGTGCAGAATATACATACACGCTGTCACTGTGAGTTTTTGGTGGACGAATTTCGGCCAGTGGGCGATACTAGTATAAGGAAACTGCCTATAAATATAAAATTAAGCCCCGAAAATTATTGGGGCTGAACTTAAACCCAAAGAAACTTAGTTGTTTTTGTTAATTGTTTAAACCCGACATTCCTATTTTTTTTCATCCAGCCCCTTTGACCTTGCAAACAAAAAAAACACAACTATTTATGTGACGGGCGGTAAAATTTCGACCCAATAAAGCAATTTTGCACTTGAAAGAAAATGTTTTGCAGTTGACGCCAATTCCTTTAGACTTGGTACGGATTCAAAAATAACTCCTCTAAAAGCATTCCATTGATGCAAAATGTATACACTTCTCCAATTCAAGTCAGAAATCAGAATCCATTTAATTTAAATAAGTGTTTTCCAACCTTTTCTCGGCTATGTCCCACCAGAACCTTTCCAAAATCCACTGGCCCTAGGTTAAGGTTTAGGTTAGGTTAATGAGCTGAGCTGACAGTCTATCTTGTTAACGTCACATTTAGAGTGGCCATAACATTTTATGTAGATACCTGAACAGTTTTTAGCATCAAAAATCAGAAATCCATAGAAAATAAGTGAACGGTTAGTTAATTTTCAAAATGTATAATATAAATGTGGTTAATAAAACTCAAATAAGAAATATTTTCATGTTGAACAGTAAATATGGATTTCTTTTTTTCAAAATTTGTCTTTAATAAACTAATTGGTATCAGGACCGAAACGCATTTGGACTAAAGGTCGCTTAAACACTTTTATTTGAATTTTATTCAATACAGTCCACTAAAATAAAAACATAAACGATAAAATTTCTATTGTTTAGGTTTTGTCTTCTTAATAACCTTCGCCAGACCACGGGCATCACATCTATATCTATATATCTAGGTGTCTGAATGTAATCATGTTCCCCTACAAAAATATAGTTTGCAGTGTGTTACTGCTGTAAATTTAATAAACGTCGGTAGCCATCGACTTAAACTTTAGAAGTACGTAACGTAGTTCAAATCTGAATTGTTATGGGAATTAAATTTATGTTTCGCTTTCAAATCTGCATGAAATACAAAAGGGGAACATTCATCGTGGACAGCAGAAAATTTTAAGTATTCCTGCCAGGCGCGAACGCAGGGGGGGTTTGGGGGTTCACCCCCCCCCCCCCCATCCCCTAAATGTATGAATTTAACTTCCTCACCATACAATTTCAATCTTAATTTTGAGTTTTCGGTTTCCTTTTTCTTATTCTAGGTCAACTTCGAATATGAGAAATAGAGTACTATTAGAAAAAAGCTGGCATTGTAAATGTCCAAAAAATGGAAAATGTAAATATATTTTAATTTATTTGAATTTTGGGGGAACAAATCTCCCGGGGAGTTATATTCCCGGGGAATATTAAGAATTGGGCTGATAATAAAGTTTGTGTTATTTGTATGAACCTCAAGGTCTACCAAATTTTTTGCCATTCACTACTAAATGGTAGTTCTGAAATAAAATCATAACTAGGGTGTCCATCTTATCTCTTTAAAATAGAACATGTTCTCTGCGATCTTTTTTACACTACCTTTTTCGTTAGGGATCTATTTTTGTTCTCTATATTTTGTATGTAATATACAGTGGTGGTCCAGTATAACGAATGCCGATATAACGAATGATCGATATTACGAACACTTTTTTCAAGTCCATTAGGTATTCTATATAACGAACAAATAACGAATTTCAGAAAATGAAAAAAAAAAAATTACTGTATATGTTTTAATATCTACTCACATGTATGTTCATGATAATATTGAAAGATACATACACAAGTGTTTTCTTTTCGCTTGTTTAGTAATGTCCTACGTATTTGCCTTCGTATATGTAAACAGTTGTTCCGTTCGCTATGCACAGAACTATAACGGATTTTTAGTCCCATTTTTTGTTGTTTTACGTTTTTTGGCGTCTGGAATATTTAACATGATTTCTCAGTTTCATGTCTGATGGGATGCTGAATAAGAAAATTTCTGCAAGATGTCGTCGCGCAAACGCCCTACAATGGAAGCGAAAATTGAAATAATTGCCGAATATAAAAGAGGAGTTTCGCTTTCTAGCATATGCACTATCATGAAAAATGAGAGCAAAGTTCTCAAAAATCTGAGAAATACGAACAGTGGATTTTTTCGTCGACGATCATTAAAGAAGGGTGAATATCCAAAAATGGAAACCGCATTGTACAAATGGTTTGTTGCCCAACATGAGAGTCACATTCCTGTTTCTTTAAAGTTTCGTTATATGTAAATGAAGTTAAATATGTTTTTTTTTATTCTATTAAGTGAAGTATGTATTTGTTTTTCGTTATGAAGTATGAAATAAAATAATGAAAAATACAATATTGTACTTTCTATTTACCTAAAGATTTGTATGAAAAAACGTTTCGATATAACGAATTTTCGATATAACGAATTGACTCTGGACATTATATCGTTCGTTATACTGGACCACCACTGTACTTTTGTTTCATTACAATAATTTGTATTTCAATGTCAATTAATAGACTTAAAATTTCGTTGTTAGATTAATTTTATAATAATACTAGCCGACCCGTGCTCGCGTTGCTTCGCAAACTTTAAAAAATAATATTTTGTTTGCTATTATTACATAATATTTAAGGAGTTTGTTTATATTTGCATACCTTCCTACCTACATATGTATTTCTTTTTTTTAAAAAGCTTACGGATACACAATGTTTTTGCAGTGTAGCCATTTTGTAAATATGTGAAGCGTTTTTTAAGACTGAATTCATTTGAATTTATTCATAACATTTTCCCTTTTAAAATGTTCGCCAAACACCATACAATTGCATTAATATTAATTGTACCTCTTTCCTTTAATACGCACGACTGTAAACAGATTTTCCCGTCATTTTAGATCTCCTCAATCTTAAAGATCCGACCATTAGTCAAGTCAAGTTATAGGTACGCTTTTTACTCGAACGTCGAACCAAATAAATTTTTTTCCACCCGGAAAACACCTTCTTTTATATATAAAAGCAATGCATGGCTATTCCCACGGTAAGAGATATACAACACAATACACAAATAATTTGATCACATAATAATGTGACTCTTTTCTTCCTACATAACATACCTACCTAATTCACACACACACTATCTTGCTACAATGGTAGCTTTACATTGTGGCGCTACATATACTTTTTTTTACCTTTCTACAACTACACCATTTTGCTCAGCCAATAGGAAGAAAAGAACAAAACAAAAATAACAAAAAAAAAAAAGCAGCTACCCGTTGATTGCTCTTGAATAGCTTTCCTGGATAGAAATAATTAAAAAAAAAATGATAACTTTCAAGAATTTATATATTTATTGCTCGGCTTGTATGTATAATTAAGAAAAGATAAAGGTCTTAAAATTTTTGCAAGAATATTGAGTTTATCAGAAAATTCTTATTATTTTAAAATATCAAACCATCTTGAGAGTATGAGTGAATATTTGGGAGAAACTCTTATAAAAAAGGTGACAAAAAATTAAAAAACAATAATATTCTGAAAATTTAAACAAATTAAGAAATAAAAAATATCCTAAAACCGTCTGATAGACATAAAGAATATTATAAAATTTGTTTCACGTAAATCAGTTAATTATTTTATGAGTTATGGGCGAAGGAACAAAATATATCTTTCGTCCATATATAATAGTTAAGATATATGAATAATGTTGTCAAAACTTCTACATAATTTTTAAACGATAAGGTTATATAAGAAAAAGGACAAAAGAAAAATATCAAGACGATATTAATGATGATAAAGGCAACTCTAGCCCCTTATCAAAACGAGCAGACCACATTTCTTACCTACTAAAACCTATTTTGTATTTTACTTTTTGATGTATGATGTTCAGCAATACATCGACCAATGTGTGTAAGATTCTTGAAAATTACGAATGTGCATATTTTTAACATTTTTTTATTTTGGTGTGTTACCTTTTTTGTTCTAAAAAGGTACCCGTAAATGTTCTCTTTTTTATAGCTTTTAGATCTTTTAGAGGAAAATGTCCTCTTTTTGTAAAGTACACAAAGTACTATAACCAATGCTTTTTTTGGCATCCCGGCATTTTTTTTTTGCCACCCTTGCACTTTTTTCGGCACCCCTGCATTTTTTTTGCCACCCTTGCACTTTGTTGCCACCACGGCATTTTTTGCCACACTGACATTTTTTTTTGTCACCCCGGGTCTTTTTTTGGCACCCTGGAGTTTTTTTTGCTACTGGATTTTTTTTGCCAACCCGTCATTTTTTGCCACCCTGGTAGTACTTTCTGATCTAGTGCTTTCGATTTCAGTAACTCGAGAAAAAAAGTCCAAAACCACTCTTTTGACTGAAAACTACTTTTCTGGAAACAATAATTTTCAGTACCCATATTAGGCCAGTGTACTTAGTATTTCGTAAAGTACTAACGATACATATTTTTTTAAATTATAACAAAACTTATTTGAGTTCACCTTTTTATAAAAGTAAAAAAAAAAATTTTTAATTTACATCAAAATACTAAAAGCCGGTATTTGTTATATTTTTAGTTTATTTACATTTTTGCGGGCTTGGTCGTTAAAAGGTTAAAACCTTAAGAGCCGATTATTCAATCATCAGTTAAACTATCAGAAGAATACAAAAATAATATAGTAAAAAAAAAACACATTTTAGTTTTATTCGAAGAAAATGTACTGACTATTGAATAATTGGCCCTAAATTAACCAAACAAACCTAATCTAAAATAAATAAATCAAACAATTTTAATTTATTGTTACTCATTGTTTTATTTATTCATTTCATTTATGTATTTCTTCTATAATTGCTCAAAATCTAATTCATCAATTCTGGCCTGTCAATATGTGATTTGTTTAGTAAAACATCATCAAGCAGTAACATTACTTTTCGTCTAAATCGACAAATTTGTTTTTTTACTCATTTCATCAACAAAAGAAATAGTGCTTTCCAAAAACATCTAAACATCCAATTCTTATTAACGACACTTTTAACATCAGGTACTATTGTTTTTGAATTAGCAGCAGAATAACTACTGCCCTCCAATTTACGTTTTAAATTATAGGAACATGGAACTGCTTGAAGTTGCTTTTGGATGTTGTACGTCAATCAGAGATGTTTTGGGGATGGTGTCTTTTTCTTCGCCTGATCCTGCAATAAGTTTTAAGAAATGTTGTTCCGAATTTTTTTCTGTTTGAACTGCTGATGATTCCTTTTGATTTTGGGATTCGTTGGCTAAGTTATTTTCAGCATCTGGCGTCTCAGTGCATCATCCATCGTGTGAATCATCTTTATTTAGGTCATTATTTGATTCATTTGATTGACCACAAATGTGTAATCTAATATATGGTCGAACAAAATCCACATGTGGTGACAAATAGTATATTGGCGTGTATGTATTTTCAGGTACTCTGACATATTTCGAATATGTTTGGCGAAAAGAACTCATCTTAGTTCTATTTATTTTTTGTAAGAAGAAAGAATAAAGATGTTAGAAATGAAAAAAATAATAATCTAACTAATTTTAAAGTGCACATGAGACACGAATAGCGATATTGCGAACTGCGAATGGGCGCATATTTCAACATTTCATTCATTGAGCATTCGTCGCCGAATGCGAATGCTCATACAATAGTCATATAGGTAAATGCATTAAATCGGTATTTGAGGTTTAATTCTACCGAATTATTTATTCGAAAGTTTGTGGAACGAGTTCTAATGTTGTGGAAGGCGATTTTTAAGTTAATAGGTTGGTAAAAAAATCGTTGTTGGTCATGTAAATTGAATTATAATGTAATTTTGTGTTATTTAAGCAAATTTTTAGTAGTGTTTTCTTTTTTATATTTTGTAAACAAGATCCCCTTCGTCGAAAAGTTAAAATAAAATTAAAATGCTATTTCGTCTTAAATTTGCTTACCTAAATATACATAGATTTATTCGCATTCTTATTTCGCAGCTCATGCGTAAGGCACTTTCTGCTGTACGACTCATGTACAACCGGCCTTGCTTTTAGGCTGATGCTCATTTTTTTTTTTTCCAAAAATACATTATTTTTGATTTTCATATTAACTTTATTTTTTTTCTTTATTTAACAAATAATAACTAACTTTTTAAAACGTTCTAAAAAAACTAGACTGCGATAAAACGACTTAAAATAGTTAGCAACTTTTGTCCAAAGGTAGGCATATGTATTTGTTTGTACCGTTAAACTATCGAAATTTTCGATTTTTTAAACACTATCTGTATCCAACATTTTAATTGTGTGTTTATTGACTAAAATTCAAAATGCGAATTGCTTTAAGCGCCTCATAAATACAGAGGACAAACTATAAACTAAATATATCTAGCCATAATTATTGTCTTTTGTTTC
Organism: Melangyna quadrimaculata; assembly: GCA_949320155.1. Taxonomy (NCBI): domain Eukaryota; kingdom Metazoa; phylum Arthropoda; class Insecta; order Diptera; family Syrphidae; genus Melangyna; species Melangyna quadrimaculata. The sequence goes on from OX439483.1 coordinate 149,585,351, forward strand.
GAGGCTCGAGGATACCGCAAATCTCTTGTATAGTGGCTATGATGCACTAAGTAACTGAAGATACGTATAGGAATGGCAATGCTAGAAAACCAACAGGACTTCTTCTTTTCACAACCAACAACCAGGTTTGTCAGGTTTTAAAGAGCGAAATCGCCAAAATTAAAATTTAAATCGCCAAAAAATCGCCAAATTTCAACATTTTTAACCCAAAAAATCACCAAATTTAAAAATGAAAAAAAAGCCGCAATTTGTAGTTTTAATACAAATTAAAAAAATAAATAAAGAAAACAAAACCAAATAAATATTCTACATAAAAACTTAAAATTAAAAAAAAAAAATACTCTTTTGTACTTAGTCCTCTTCAATATATTCGATGTACGTATATATGTATCCATAGTATTTTATCAATGGGATCCTTTTTTAGCAAGAAATTACAGCATGCCGGCCGTTCTAAATCAGTTTTGAGCGAACGTATATCGCAGTCGCAAATTTTGCAATGTGCTAGTCCCTCTTTCTTTGATTTGGTTAACTAACAAAGTTGATTGTTTTGACATACATACGTCATTTATTTTAGGGATAAAATTTCAGTTTTGGGGTGCGTTCAGCGCAAATAGCGATGAAAAAGATGTAAGGTTAAAGTGAACATTTGAGAAATTAGTATTTCGATTCAAAAAATTAAAATCGCCAAAAACTAAAAATATCGCCTTTTTTGATGTACATCGCCAAACCGATTTTCGTGTCGCCAAATGAAATTTCAAATCGCATATTTGGCGATAAAACACACAATTTGACAACTTTGCCAACAATCCCTAACTTCTGTCATTTTAATCAATTAGTCCAGTCGAATCGTCTCCGCAATAGCCTATTAGTGGCTTTCCGTAATGACATATAATTTCGTCGCGCTCTAGCCGCTGCATTTTTTCGCCAATTTACTTGATGAAGGTGACAGACTTGAACAGAATTTAATGTGGTTTAAGCAGAAGCTTTTTTTACAGGCATGGTTTTTGAGTTCCAAACATAAATCTAACCAAAGAAAGTACGAAATTATGGTCTTTTTTCATTCATTCTACAAACAAAAATTATAAACCTTGTTTGTAGGAAACTTTATGTTCTATAAAGTGTAGGTAGAAGATAATTTTATCCAAAAAGTGTAAATGTTGTTGACTTTTTGGCAAAAAAACTGAAAAATTGTAGAACATTTTGAGGTTTTTTGCGATTTTTGTTGTGAAGCCATATCCGTAGGAAGTATAGCAAAGTTAAAATTCGGATTCAGCGACCCCTGAAACATAAAAGACGGCTGAGGAAAAACTTCTATATTTTTTTTTCCTGGCCAAAACACCATTGACTGGAATAAATCCCCTTCAATCACTCAATACCTCAATTAAAAATTTACAAAGAACCGAATACCGAACGCAGGAAATCTTCTCTACGCAACCAACAACAAGTTTTTAAATCTAGATCGATTATACGTAAGAAAGACATATTTTTAATTCAAAATAAAGTGTGTTTCATCGTAGTTTTTTTTTTTAAATATGCACACACCTAACTATAAGTACAGTACACTCCGCTTAACTGAACTCCGCTTAACTGAAAACATCGGTTATCTGAAACAAGAAATTTATTGCGGAGGCTTTTTGAGAATGTTTCACACAAACTGCTTCGCATAACTGAACTCCGCTTAATTGCAAACTCCGGATAATTTAAACAAAATTGTTTGCCTCAAATGAACATTTTTCACTTATTCAACTCTGCATAAGTGAAAGGACCGTTTTTTTTAAATTATTATATTCGTTTTGTGATTAAAAATGTAAATACCTTTGTTGTTTTAATTGTTTCATATGGAAATATTGCTATTTTGAAGAAAAACTATTGTGACACAATACGAAAAATCATACCTAATTTTTTGTTTGATTTTCAGACTGAATGAAATTTAATTTGTTTTGACAAAACTCCGCTTATTTGAAACAAGTTTCAGTTATCCGAAGTTCGGTTAACTGAAAACTCCGCTTAACTAAAACAAATGCTCTGCAATTTTGGTGTTTCAGTTAAGCGGAGTTGACTGTATATACATAAAAAATGTATGTTTTATCAACGAATACCTAATTATTCAATGGTTTTATTCAAAGGAACATCACTACACTAAGCTAGGTAGTACATACGGGACGTGGGTATACATATGTATGTATGTATGTTTTTTGTTTTGAACAGAAACGTATGTAATGTAGGTAGGTACCTACCTACTTATTTAAAATACTGAATTTTCATTATTAGGTACCTTTTAACTTATCTTTTTTCTTTTTAATGTTTTTGTTTATTTTTATAATTTTTGAAGTAGTTAAATGTTTATTTTGTTAAGATTTCTAATCTATGTAGGTACCTATACCTTTGCAATGAAGCAACCCCTTACCGCATACGAAGCCAATTATGGCTTTGTAAACTTTTAAGCTTATTTTAATATCATTAAAGGGTTTTTTTTTTGTATGGCCAACGCTGAATTTCAATTATACACACATTTTTGTGGAACGGAACTTTGTTCTTTTTTGTCTATACAAATTACAACTGTCAAACTTTTTGAGATCTTGTGAACGTGTACGGAAGTGAAAGTGAAACTTTATAAGTGCTACTTTTAAAAATTAAAAAAATATACAATATCTACCGTTAGTTAAAATTTCAATAAATTAAATATACATTATTTGCATATTCGAGAACATGTAATTGTAAAAAGTTTTGTGTTTTTTCTTGTTTACTTTGTTTTATGGCGATTTCCTGAATTTGCCATATTTGCATTCGCGACAAACTTTTTCCTGTGACTATGTAGTACAGTAACTATATACATTCACGTATGCGTCAAATCTGGTATTTATAATTTTGTTGCTGAGTTGTTCAAGATATTGGTCTAGTAAATAACGAATAGCGATTTTTTTCGCGATTTTTTCGCGCTTTTTTCAGTTATAGGCAATTTTAGTCCTAAAGAAGTAATTTTAAATACAAATATTGTTCTACGATTTCAAAGTAACCTACTTTGCTCCAATTTAAGCCCAAAACCATCAATGATTAGATTTTTTTAGATTTAGGTTTTATTTCTATAAATTATAATATTCACATATGTACATATTAACATAACAATAATAAAGCATGGCTACCATCTCTGTCGACTGAATGGTTTGGAAACCATTCAACATTTAAAAATTTAGCAATAAAAAAAAAATATAACAAGATGTATTATCAAACAGTATAATGGAAAATAAAGAATGGTTGACATAAATGCATCAAACCACTGGAGCGTATAGGTTGAGCCAAAATAATAGGACAATCATACCTGAAGCAGGGTTTATATACTCTGTTAATATGGGAGGGGCAATTATCTAAAAAAAATGACTTAAGGTAGAAACAACACCATTGAAAAACAATGGCAACATCCACAATATTCTCCTATAACTTATCTTAAGCCCAGAAACCCATTCTTGAATTTATTTTTTTAATAAGGTTGTTTTAATCCGAAAGTTTTTAAGAAATCAATTTCAAAACTCAAAGTATTGAAAAAGAAATTAGCTCCTAAGATCCAACGTAAACAGTAGAATATGTGAGGGGTATTTGTGCTTCAATGAGAAACGAAATTGCTTTAAAAAACCATTCACACATGAGAGCGGGCAACGACCGACGAATGAACAAAGAAATGGGAATTATAACATGAACAAACCTTAATATTTCACAATATCTAGTCAAAATGATAGAATTCGATTTAAGATTATTTTTAAAATTATAAAATCTGAATTTTTATTTGTTTAAATATGAGAAATTTGAGAAAATAAATTGGTTGTAACGAATTGCGTCTATTCGCGACGAACAAATTGTTTTCTTAAAATTCATTTGTTTCAGCAATTAAAAAGAAAATTTTGGTATCTAAAAGTAATTATCTATTATTTTCTTCCATTTTGTCTATAGATTTTGTAAGGAATTTATGTTTTAAATCCCATTTGTTCATTCATTCGTCGGTCGTTGGTCGCTCTCATCTCATGTGTACAGTCTTTAAGGATTTCCATAAGACATAATCACCCCTATTATGAAATTCGTATTTGTATCGAATGTTGGGTGCGTGGTTTATTTAATGGTAAAGTATCATCTTTCTTGGTGCAAAGGTTTTGAGAATTTACGAATAGAGACTTGCGATTTGTAAAAAATTATTAAAAAAATATTATTTAATAATTTAATAATAATTTAATAATAGAAGATATTTTCACAAAAAAAAAATTTTTTTCATCGCCTTCATAATCCATGCAATAAGGGTTAAAAAAAAAAATATTCAAAATTGTGTATGAAATATTTATTGAGTCAATGTACAATATTCCATTCCAAGCTTGCGTTCTTGCACCCTTATTATTATAATTTGGAGAATCAATTTTCCATAAACATTCATGATTTTCAACCAATTTAAGAAACTTTATATTTAATTTTAGATTGTCATCATCATCATATTTGTACGAGTAGGATGAGGTTGATCTTGAAGAAGTCATCTGCGACTGCGGTAGCGGTAATTAAAGAACAGACTGCAAAAACACACTCACCACACAGCAATGAAAACAAACAAACTAATGCTAGGTTTCCACTTGTCCTTGAAAAGACGCAAATTAACAAACTTTCCAAGACAGGGTGAGTTATAGTTGCTCGCTACTACTACTTTCTTTGCTTTTTGTATTGGTAAAAGCCACCCTGTCCCGGAAAGTTCGTCAATTTGCATCTTTTCAATAACAAGTGGAAACCTAGCATACAAATTAATGATTTTGATTGCCGCCGTAGAGTTAAAATTAGAAATAGAATATTATATACAAATACAATCAATAAAGGGATGCGCACGAAAATCAACCACGCACCGAACTCAAACTCATTTCAATATCTAATGCTAGGTTTCTACTTGTCATTGAAAAGACGCAAATTGACAAACTTTCCAGGATAGGGTGGCTTTTGCTAACACAAAAAGCTAAGAAAGTAGTAGCAGCGAGCAAGTATAAGCCACCCTGTCCTGGAAAGTTTGTCAATTTGCGCTTTTCAATGACAAGTGGAAACTTAGCATAACTTCGAGTTTCGAGACTACAACCGGAATCGGGCAGCCAACTATCGTCAAATCACCTGAGACATCAGACATCACATGACACATACTCAACTCACATCACTCCATAAGAAGAGTAGACAAGCACTCCGCATGCAATTCAAAATTGAGTTTAAAATAAAAACCATATAGTCCAGTCAAATGGTGTTTTGGTCAGGAACAAAATATAGAAGTTTTTTTCTCATTTGACTTTTATGTTTAAGGGGTCACTAAATCCGAATTTCAACTTTGCTACTTCCTACGGATATGATTTCACAACGAAAATCGCAAAAAACCTCAAATTTTTCTACCTTTTTTCATTTTTTTGCCAAAATGTCATACAAATATAAACTTTTTGGATAAAATTATATTCCACAATTTATAGAACATAAAATTTCCTACAAAACACGTCATAATTCTTTTTTTCATAGGACGAACGGTTTGGCAACTAGAGAACGCTGAAAAAGGTCAAAATTTGGTACTTTTTGAAACACACACAATTTTCTCGTTATTTCTTTTACTTGTAACTCAAAAACTATGCTTTAAATTCTCTACAAATCTGACACCTTAATTACTTAAATATTGGCCAAAAAATGTAGCAACTAGAGGGTGTTGAAATTATATGTCATTTTACGAAAACACTAAACCATGAACCCAAAAGTGAGTGGATACCTATGTATGTATATTATAACTTTCCTTTTAAAAAATATTTATTTGGTCTTTAAATGTAAAAAACAAAATTATTTATATTAATTAGCATCAAAAATATAACATATCGCTTAAGTAGCGGTTGAAGTTCCTGGTTGTTTTCCTGAAATACAACAAGGAAGAACGACAAGGATTATTAGCAATGATGAAACAGTGAATTTAATATTGTATTTACCTTTTTATATCTCTGACAAATTCTTGTGATGTATTCTCAATGATGCGTTGAAAGGCCGAGGAGTAGGCTCTTCATCTGAAAAAGGAAAGGTAAGATGATGGTATAAGGGAAGCTGCATGAGAATTTTATTAAATTCATAGGTGGGTATTAGTGATTTGGAGATTAAAAATGTGATCAGCAATGAAAGTTACTTTTTCTTTTGAAGCGTGCTCGTTTTCAGATATGCCTCCACTACATCCAAACCGTCAATATAATTTGATTATGTTGCAATTGCCCTGACACTGCTGGCAAAGACGGGATCAATTTAGCCCACCCTTCCTGCACCCACAATGTCCCTTGCAATCTGTCTTGCATTTGCAGGAAATTAGCCGGAGCAGTTTGTCAGGTGGAGGTGGCTCGAGGGTGGTAAAGGGCTGACGACCATATATACTTTTCATCCACCCGAACTCCAAAGGATCTTTTATGAATCCCAGCCACGCTTGAACCAGTAGGTAGACTCGCAGTGGATATTAACGTTCTGCGGCCTATGTTGAGGGGAGAAATGCGATACTTGATGTCATGTGCGATGTCACAGCTAACTATATTCTCTTTATACATGCTATGAGCGGTTGTAATACGAAGTCAGCGCTTTACAACCAAGGAAAAATAAAGTTTATAATAGCCTTAAAGAAGAGCCCAGATCTTGGACCTGCTATCGAAATATTTAAAAACCTCAGGCTGATCTAGAGGCAGTTGTGAGTGGAGGAGAAAAATGTCTCCTTGTCCTCTATGGGTCCGGAAAGAATATTTAATCCTTAAATAAATTATTGCGACACCAAAAGCTTATAACATCTGCGTTTAAGGTGACATCAAATATCTCATTTATCCCCTCAACAGAGGCCGCAGAACGTCAACATCCACTGCGAGTCTACCTACAAGTTCAAGCGTGGCTGGGATTCATAAAAGATCCTTTGGAGTTCGGGTGGATGACAAGTATATATGGTCGTCAGCCCTTTACCACCCTCGAGCCACCTCCACCTGACAAACTGCTCCGGCTAAATTTCCTGCAAATGCAAGACAGATTGCAAGGAACATTGTGGGTGCAGGCAGTAGCGGATCTAGGATTTGGCTGTGGGGGGGGGGGCTTGGAGTTTGGAGATCCAATTGGTTCATATGAAAACATATGAAACAGAAAACGAATTTTGACATTATCACTTTTCCTTTAATAATAGCCGTGTTTTGATTGCCTTATATCCGCTCCTATCGCGCTTTAAAATGTTTTTAATAAAGTTCAATAACAAGAATTTGGAATTGATATTGTGTTAAACACGGGAATTATTTTTAAGCGGAGCTAGAAGCCAATTTAATTGCTCAGCAAAACATGGCAGTATAACTAATTTTATCACTTAAATTTTCAGCCACGTTACAGCCTCAAACCACACGAGCAAATTAGTTTATTTATATTTCTTAATAATTGATTAGGTACCAGGTACCTACCTACATTATGTACATAACTATTTGTTTGTTATGCTTTCAACTTCGCCTTTTTGAAAAAAATTAAAAACTGTTTGTAGTTGGCTAGCTCAGAAAAATGATATTTAAGTGGTCTTGCTGGCAAAAGCTCATTTGTGAGAGTATCAGTCCTCTGAGATCTCATTTTCTTGAATTAGAAAGAAACAGCTGCTCTAAAAAATAACCACGACGGCCCATTTCTGCAAGTGTGAATGAATTTCACTTTATATTCCTGTTCAATATATGTCTCATAGGGATTGTAAATATTCAAACCTGCAAGATTTTTCTGAGTTCACAGAGTTTCTCACGCTTAAGGAATTTGGCTCCTTGACTAGAGAATTTGTATTTCATTGCTTAGCCCAAAAATTTTTTGTATGTACAATTGCCTTTGACCTTTGCAAGTTTGAAAACTAAGCCCCAAAATTCTCTAAGCCCAGACAAGGCCGTAAGAAACAATTCTTGTTGTATTAAACATTTACACTAAGCTTAACACCCCGTTGTTTTCCAATTGTTTTAGGCCCAATTGCGTTTATTTCCTTAAATTAGCTAATTTTTTAGTCTAATCAATTGTTGCTTTTGACATGTTAATGTTAAGCCCCGATTAATTAAATCTTCAAGCATTATCCCTAAATTTTGACTTTGACAGTCCTAAGACTAAAGCCCCAAAAGCTCTCTGGAATAAGGTTAGTTTTTAAGGAATTAGTTGTTTAACCCTGATTACGTTTTTGTCAAATTTCTCAGACATTATTAGTCCCAAGTTGTTTTTTTTTCAATTTTCTGGATTGTTTTTACAGAAAATTGTCGTTGCATAAAACATGTCCATTATTCATAGCCCCCACTCGGTTTTTTGTCCAATTCGTTACAGGGTTTAGTTCCAACCTTAGGGCATAGAAAAAAAGTTACATTGCATGTAAATTGTTCAGCCCCAACCAGGTTTTTTGTCCAACAAATTTCACATCTTAACAAAATTTTAGACGAATATAAAACTCTACACTTTGTAATGTATTGCTTTCTATATCTCAAATTATTTTAGGAATCGGCTGTGGGGGGGGGGGCTTTAGCTCCTAAAGCCACCCCCCTGGATCCGCCACTGTACTACATGCTACTTCTTTTGGTGCAAAATTTGTTCATTGAAACTGAAAAGTAGTTTTTCAAACTTAGTTGCTCGCAAGTGTCCAGATTTTTTGATTTTAAGTTAAAAAAAAATATATTTTTGATATTCAACACTATTGTAACCTTTTAGAAGATCGATTATATAAAAAATGAAAAATATCTTCCAAATCTTCCAATTAGTTTTCGTAAAAATCAAAATTGAAAAAAAAAAATTGTTCTACTAAAAGGCATCTACCACTACCATTATTAACAATAACCTTATAGGGTTTACCACGATATCTAGAAACCAATAATCCAGAAAGCAAAAATCCCGAAAGTAAAAATCTAGAAAAAAAAATCTAGAATTGTAAAAATCTCGAAAACAAAAATCTAGCAAGCATAATCTCGAACTGCAAAAATCTAGAAAAAAAATGCAAAAATCTAGAAAAAATATTAATTGTTGAGACAATGAATGGTTACAATTCGCGCGCGCGAATTGTAACCATTCATTGTCTCAACATCTTAATATTAATTCTAGATTAGGAAAGTCTCCTTAAGAGAATCAGTACACTGCACAGCACATGTACCCATCCAACTATAAAAGTAGGGGACTAAATTTAGTGTTGCTAGGGAAAGGGACGGTCTCTTATAACAACGTAAGTTTTCTTATTAAAAAAAAGTGCAATGAAAGTAAATGAAATCGTTACAAACAAAGGTTCCATCAAAATTGAAATTGCGTGCACGCATACGTTTGCGTGCACGCATACCTTTACGTTTGCGTGCACGCATGCCTTAGCGTGCACGCATACGTTTGCGCACGCAAAGGTATGCGTGCACGCAAACGTATGCGTGCACGCAAACGTATGCGTGCCTGCAAAGGTACGCGTGCACGCAAAGGTATGCGTACACGCAAAGGTATGCGTGCACGCAAACGTATGCGTGCACGCAAACGTATGCGTGCACGCAAAGGTATGCGTGCACGCAAAGGTATGCGTGCACGCAAAGGTATACGTGCACGCAAACGTATGCGTGCACGCAAAGGTATGCGTGCACGCAAACGTATGCGTGCACGCAAACGTATGCGTGCACGCAAACGTATGCGTGCACGAAAACGTATGCGTGCACGCAAAGGTATGCGTGCACGCAAACGTATGCGTGCACGCAAAGGTATGCGTGCACGCAAAGGTATGCGTGCACGCAAAGGTATGCGTGCACGCAAACGTATGCGTGCACGCAAACGTATGCGTGCACGCAAACGTATGCGTGCACGCAAACGTATGCGTGCCTGCAAAGGTATGCGTGCACGCAAAGGTATGCGTACACGCAAACACGCAAAGGTATGCGTGCACGCAAAGGTATGCGTGCACGCAAACGTATGCGTGCACGCAAAGGTATGCGTGCACGCAAAGGTATGCGTGCACGCAAAGGTATGCGTGCACGCAAAGGTATGCGTGCACGCAAACGTATGCGTGCACGCAAAGGTATGCGTGCACGCAAAGGTATGCGTGCACGCAAAGGTATGCGTGCACGCAAAGGTATGCGTGCACGCAAAGGTATGCGTGCACGCAAAGGTATGCGTGCACGCAAAGGTATGCGTGCACGCAAAGGTATGCGTGCACGCAAAGGTATGCGTGCACGCAAAGGTATGCGTGCACGCAAAGGTATGCGTGCACGCAAAGGTATGCGTGCACGCAAACGTATGCGTGCACGCAAAGGTATGCGTGCACGCAAAGGTATGCGTGCACGCAAACGTATGCGTGCACGCAAAGGTATGCGTGCACGCAAAGGTATGCGTGCACGCAAACGTATGCGTGCACGCAAACGTATGCGTGCACGCAAACGTATGCGTGCACGCAAAGGTATGCGTGCACGAAAAGGTATGCGTGCACGCAAACGTATGCGTGCACGCAAACGTATGCGTGCACGCAAAGGTATGCGTGCACGCAAAGGTATGCGTGCACGCAAACGTATGCGTGCACGCAAAGGTATGCGTGCACGCAAACGTATGCGTGCACGCAAATGTATGCGTGCACGCAAACGTATGCGTGCACGCAAAGGTATGCGTGCACGCAAAGGTATGCGTGCACGCAAACGTATGCGTGCACGCAAAGGTATGCGTGCACGCAAACGTATGCGTGCACGCAAACGTATGCGTGCACGCAAAGGTATGCGTGCACGCAAAGGTATGCGTGCACGCAAACGTATGCGTGCACGCAAAGGTATGCGTGCACGCAAAGGTATGCGTGCACGCAAACGTATGCGTGCACGCAAAGGTATGCGTGCACGCAAAGGTATGCGTGCACGCAAACGTATGCGTGCACGCAAACGTATGCGTGCACGCAAACGTATGCGTGCACGCAAACGTATGCGTGCACGCAAACGTATGCGTGCACGCAAACGTATGCGTGCACGCAAAGGTATGCGTGCACGCAAAGGTATGCGTGCACGGAAACGTATGCGTGCACGCAAAGGTATGCGTGCACGCAAACGTATGCGTGCACGCAAAGGTATGCGTGCACGCAAACGTATGCGTGCACGCAAACGTATGCGTGCACGCAAAGGTATGCGTGCACGCAAAGGTATGCGTGCACGCAAACGTATGCGTGCACGCAAACGTATGCGTGCACGCAAAGGTATGCGTGCACGCAAAGGTATGCGTGCACGCAAACGTATGCGTGCACGCAAAGGTATGCGTGCACGCAAAGGTATGCGTGCACGCAAACGTATGCGTGCACGCAAAGGTATGCGTGCACGCAAAGGTATGCGTGCACGCAAAGGTATGCGTGCACGCAAAGGTATGCGTGCACGCAAACGTATGCGTGCACGCAAACGTATGCGTGCACGCAAACGTATGCGTGCACGCAAACGTATGCGTGCACGCAAAGGTATGCGTGCACGCAAACGTATGCGTGCACGCAAAGGTATGCGTGCACGCAAAGGTATGCGTGCACGCAAAGGTATGCGTGCACGGAAACATTTGCGTGCACGCAAAGGTATGCGTGCACGCAAAGGTATGCGTGCACGCAAAGGTATGCGTGCACGCAAAGGTATGCGTGCACGCAAACGTATGCGTGCACGCAAAGGTATGCGTGCACGCAAAGGTATGCGTGCACGCAAAGGTATGCGTGCACGCAAAGGTATGCGTGCACGCAAACGTATGCGTGCACGCAAAGGTATGCGTGCACGCAAACGTATGCGTGCACGCAAAGGTATGCGTGCACGCAAAGGTATGCGTGCACGCAAAGGTATGCGTGCACGCAAAGGTATGCGTGCACGCAAAGGTATGCGTGCACGCAAAGGTATGCGTGCACGCAAAGGTATGCGTGCACGCAAAGGTATGCGTGCACGCAAACGTATGCGTGCACGCAAACGTATGCGTGCACGCAAAGGTATGCGTGCACGCAAACGTATGCGTGCACGCAAAGGTATGCGTGCACGCAAACGTATGCGTGCACGCAAAGGTATGCGTGCACGCAAAGGTATGCGTGCACGCAAACGTATGCGTGCACGCAAAGGTATGCGTGCACGCAAAGGTATGCGTACACGCAAACGTATGCGTGCACGCAAACGTATGCGTGCACGCAAAGGTATGCGTGCACGCAAACGTATGCGTGCACGCAAACGTATGCGTGCACGCAAACGTATGCGTGCACGCAAAGGTATGCGTGCACGCAAACGTATGCGTGCACGCAAAGGTATGCGTGCACGCAAACGTATGCGTGCACGCAAGGGTATGCGTGCACGCAAAGGTATGCGTGCACGCAAACGTATGCGTGCACGCAAACGTATGCGTGCACGCAAACGTATGCGTGCACGCAAAGGTATGCGTGCACGCAAACGTATGCGTGCACGCAAAGTTATGCGTGCACGCAAAGGTATGCGTGCACGCAAACGTATGCGTGCACGCAAACGTATGCGTGCACGCAAAGGTATGCGTGCACGCAAACGTATGCGTGCACGCAAAGGTATGAGTGCACGCAAAGGTATGCGTGCACGCAAAGGTATGCGTGCACGCAAACGAATGCTTGCACGCAAAGGCATGCGTGCACGCAAAGGTATGCGTGCACGCAAACGTATGCGTGCACGCAAACGTATGCGTGCACGCAAAGGTATGCGTGCACGCAAAGGTATGCGTGCACGCAAACGTATGCGTGCACGCAAACGTATGCGTGCACGCAAAGGTATGCGTGCACGCAAAGGTATGCGTGCACGCAAATGTATGCGTGCACGCAAAGGTATGCGTGCACGCAAAGGTTTGCGTGCACGCAAAGGTGTGCGTGCACGCAAAGGTATGCGTGCACGCAAAGGTATGCGTGCACGCAAACGTATGCGTGCACGCAAACGTATGCGTGCACGCAAAGGTATGCGTGCACGCAAAGGTATGCGTGCACGCAAACGTATGCTTGCACGCAAAGGCATGCGTGCACGCAAAGGTATGCGTGCACGCAAACGTATGCGTGCACGCAAACGTATGCGTGCACGCAAAGGTATGCGTGCACGCAAAGGTATGCGTGCACGCAAACGTATGCGTGCACGCAAACGTATGCGTGCACGCAAACGTATGCGTGCACGCAAACGTATGCGTGCACGCAAAGGTATGCGTGCACGCAAAGGTATGCGTGCACGCAAATGTATGCGTGCACGCAAAGGTATGCGTGCACGCAAAGGTTTGCGTGCACGCAAACGTATGCGTGCACACAAACGTATGCGTGCACGCAAAGGTATGCGTGCACGCAAAGGTATGCGTGCACGCAAACGTATGCGTGCACGCAAAGGTATGCGTGCACGCAAACGTATGCGTGCACGCAAAGGTATGCGTGCACGCAAACGTATGCGTGCACGCAAACGTATGCGTGCACGCAAAGGTATGCGTGCACGCAAAGGTATGCGTGCACGCAAACGTATGCGTGCACGCAAACGTATGCGTGCACGCAAAGGTATGCGTGCACGCAAAGGTATGCGTGCACGCAAACGTATGCGTGCACGCAAAGGTATGCGTGCACGCAAAGGTTTGCGTGCACGCAAAGGTATGCGTGCACGCAAAGGTATGCGTGCACGCAAACGTATGCGTGCACGCAAAGGTATGCGTGCACGCAAACGTATGCGTGCACGCAAAGGTATGCGTGCACGCAAAGGTATGCGTGCACGCAAAGGTATGCGTGCACGCAAGGGTATGCGTGCACGCAAAGGTATGCGTGCACGCAAAGGTATGCGTGCACGCAAAGGTATGCGTGCACGCAAAGGTATGCGTGCACGCAAAGGTATGCGTGCACGCAAAGGTATGCGTGCACGCAAACGTATGCGTGCACGCAAACGTATGCGTGCACGCAAACGTATGCGTGCACGCAAACGTATGCGTGCACGCAAACGTATGCGTGCACGCAAAGGTATGCGTGCACGCAAAGGTATGCGTGCACGCAAAGGTATGCGTGCACGCAAAGGGTATGCGTGCACGCAAAGGTATGCGTGCACGCAAAGGTATGCGTGCACGCAAAGGTATGCGTGCACGCAAAGGTATGCGTGCACGCAAAGGTATGCGTGCACGCAAAGGTATGCGTGCACGCAAACGTATGCGTGCACGCAAAGGTATGCGTGCACGCAAACGTATGCGTGCACGCAAAGGTATGCGTGCACGCAAACGTATGCGTGCACGCAAAGGTATGAGTGCACGCAAAGGTATGCGTGCACGCAAAGGTATGCGTGCACGCAAACGTATGCTTGCACGCAAAGGCATGCGTGCACGCAAAGGTATGCGTGCACGCAAACGTATGCGTGCACGCAAAGGTATGCGTGCACGCAAACGTATGCGTGCACGCAAACGTATGCGTGCACGCAAAGGTATGCGTGCACGCAAAGGTATGCGTGCACGCAAACGTATGCGTGCACGCAAAGGTATGCGTGCACGCAAAGGTATGCGTGCACGCAAAGGTATGCGTGCACGCAAATGTATGCGTGCACGCAAAGGTATGCGTGCACGCAAAGGTTTGCGTGCACGCAAAGGTGTGCGTGCACGCAAAGGTATGCGTGCACGCAAAGGTATGCGTGCACGCAAACGTATGCGTGCACGCAAGGGTATGCGTGCACGCAAACGTATGCGTGCACGCAAAGTTATACGTGCACGCAAAGGTATGCGTGCACGCAAACGTATGCGTGCACGCAAACGTATGCGTGCACGCAAAGGTATGCGTGCACGCAAACGTATGCGTGCACGCAAACGTATGCGTGCACGCAAAGGTATGCGTGCACGCAAAGGTATGCGTGCACGCAAACGTATGCTTGCACGCAAAGGCATGCGTGCACGCAAAGGTATGCGTGCACGCAAACGTATGCGTGCACGCAAAGGTATGCGTGCACGCAAACGTATGCGTGCACGCAAACGTATGCGTGCACGCAAAGGTATGCGTGCACGCAAAGGTATGCGTGCACGCAAACGTATGCGTGCACGCAAAGGTATGCGTGCACGCAAAGGTATGCGTGCACGCAAAGGCATGCGTGCACGCAAACGTATGCGTGCACGCAAAGGTATGCGTGCACGCAAACGTATGCGTGCACGCATAGGTATGCGTGCACGCAAAGGTATGCGTGCACGCAAACGTATGCGTGCACGCAAACGTATGCGTGCCTGCAAAGGTATGCGTGCACGCAAAGGTATGCGTACACGCAAACGTATGCGTGCACGCAAACGTATGCGTGCACGCAAATGTATGCGTGCACGCAAACGTATGCGTGCACGCAAAGGTATGCGTGCACGCAAACGTATGCGTGCACGCAAAGGTATGCGTGCACGCAAAGGTATGCGTGCACGCAAACGTATGCGTGCACGCAAAGGTATGCGTGCACGCAAAGGTATGCGTGCACGCAAACGTATGCTTGCACGCAAAGGCATGCGTGCACGCAAAGGTATGCGTGCACGCAAACGTATGCGTGCACGCAAAGGTATGCGTGCACGCAAACGTATGCGTGCACGTAAACGTATGCGTGCACGCAAAGGTATGCGTGCACGCAAAGGTATGCGTGCACGCAAACGTATGCGTGCACGCAAACGTATGCGTGCACGCAAAGGTATGCGTGCACGCAAAGGTATGCGTGCACGCAAACGTATGCGTGCACGCAAAGGTATGCGTGCACGCAAAGGTTTGCGTGCACGCAAACGTATGCGTGCACGCAAAGGTATGCGTGCACGCAAACGTATGCGTGCACGCAAAGGTATGCGTGCACGCAAAGGTATGCGTGCACGCAAAGGTATGCGTGCACGCAAACGTATGCGTGCACGCAAAGGTATGCGTGCACGCAAAGGTATGCGTGCACGCAAAGGTATGCGTGCACGCAAACGTATGCGTGCACGCAAACGTATGCGTGCACGCAAACGTATGCGTGCACGCAAAGGTATGCGTGCACGCAAACGTATGCGTGCACGCAAAGGTATGCGTGCACGCAAAGGTATGCGTGCACGCAAACGTATGCGTGCACGCAAAGTTATGCGTGCACGCAAAGGTATGCGTGCATGCAAATGTATGCGTGCACGCAAACGTATGCGTGCACGCAAAGGTATGCGTGCACGCAAAGGTATGCGTGCACGCAAACGTATGCGTGCACGCAAAGGTATGCGTGCACGCAAAGGTATGCGTGCACGCAAACGTATGCGTGCACGCAAAGGTATGCGTGCACGCAAAGGTATGCGTGCACGCAAAGGTATGCGTGCACGCAAACGTATGCGTGCACGCAAAGGTATGCGTGCACGCAAACGTATGCGTGCACGCAAACGTATGCGTGCACGCAAAGGTATGCGTGCACGCAAAGGTATGCGTGCACGCAAACGTATGCGTGCACGCAAAGGTATGCGTGCACGCAAAGGTATGCGTGCACGCAAACGTATGCGTGCACGCAAAGGTATGCGTGCACGCAAAGGTATGCGTGCACGCAAAGGTATGCGTGCACGCAAAGGTATGCGTGCACGCAAAGGTATGCGTGCACGCAAAGGTTTGCGTGCACGCAAACGTATGCGTGCACGCAAAGGTATGCGTGCACGCAAAGGTATGCGTGCACGCAAAGGTATGCGTGCACGCAAACGTATGCGTGCACGCAAAGGTATGCGTGCACGCAAAGGTATGCGTGCACGCAAACGTATGCGTGCACGCAAACGTATGCGTGCACGCAAACGTATGCGTGCACGCAAACGTATGCGTGCACGCAAACGTATGCGTGCACGCAAACGTATGCGTGCACGCAAACGTATGCGTGCACGCAAACGTATGCGTGCACGCAAAGGTATGCGTGCACGCAAACGTATGCGTGCACGCAAACGTATGCGTGCACGCAAAGGTATGCGTGCACGCAAACGTATGCGTGCACGCAAACGTATGCGTGCCTGCAAAGGTATGCGTGCACGCAAAGGTATGCGTACACGCAAACGTATGCGTGCACGCAAACGTATGCGTGCACGCAAATGTATGCGTGCACGCAAACGTATGCGTGCACGCAAAGGTATGCGTGCACGCAAACGTATGCGTGCACGCAAAGGTATGCGTGCACGCAAAGGTATGCGTGCACGCAAACGTATGCGTGCACGCAAAGGTATGCGTGCACGCAAAGGTATGCGTGCACGCAAACGTATGCTTGCACGCAAAGGCATGCGTGCACGCAAAGGTATGCGTGCACGCAAACGTATGCGTGCACGCAAAGGTATGCGTGCACGCAAACGTATGCGTGCACGCAAAGGTATGCGTGCACGCAAACGTATGCGTGCACGTAAACGTATGCGTGCACGCAAAGGTATGCGTGCACGCAAAGGTATGCGTGCACGCAAACGTATGCGTGCACGCAAACGTATGCGTGCACGCAAAGGTATGCGTGCACGCAAAGGTATGCGTGCACGCAAACGTATGCGTGCACGCAAAGGTATGCGTGCACGCAAAGGTTTGCGTGCACGCAAACGTATGCGTGCACGCAAAGGTATGCGTGCACGCAAACGTATGCGTGCTCGCAAAGGTATGCGTGCACGCAAAGGTATGCGTGCACGCAAACGTATGCGTGCACGCAAAGGTATGCGTGCACGCAAAGGTATGCGTGCACGCAAAGGTATGCGTGCACGCAAACGTATGCGTGCACGCAAACGTATGCGTGCACGCAAACGTATGCGTGCACGCAAAGGTATGCGTGCACGCAAACGTATGCGTGCACGCAAAGGTATGCGTGCACGCAAAGGTATGCGTGCACGCAAACGTATGCGTGCACGCAAAGTTATGCGTGCACGCAAAGGTATGCGTGCATGCAAATGTATGCGTGCACGCAAACGTATGCGTGCACGCAAAGGTATGCGTGCACGCAAACGTATGCGTGCACGCAAAGGTATGCGTGCACGCAAAGGTATGCGTGCACGCAAACGTATGCGTGCACGCAAAGGTATGCGTGCACGCAAAGGTATGCGTGCACGCAAACGTATGCGTGCACGCAAAGGTATGCGTGCACGCAAAGGTATGCGTGCACGCAAAGGTATGCGTGCACGCAAACGTATGCGTGCACGCAAAGGTATGCGTGCACGCAAACGTATGCGTGCACGCAAACGTATGCGTGCACGCAAAGGTATGCGTGCACGCAAAGGTATGCGTGCACGCAAACGTATGCGTGCACGCAAAGGTATGCGTGCACGCAAAGGTATGCGTGCACGCAAACGTATGCGTGCACGCAAAGGTATGCGTGCACGCAAAGGTATGCGTGCACGCAAACGTATGCGTGCACGCAAACGTATGCGTGCACGCAAAGGTATGCGTGCACGCAAAGGTATGCGTGCACGCAAAGTATGCGTGCACGCAAAGGTATGCGTGCACGCAAACGTATGCGTGCACGCAAACGTATGCGTGCACGCAAAGGTATGCGTGCACGCAAAGGTATGCGTGCACGCAAAGGTATGCGTGCACGCAAATGTATGCGTGCACGCAAAGGTATGCGTGCACGCAAACGTATGCGTGCACGCAAACGTATGCGTGCACGCAAAGGTATGCGTGCACGCAAAGGTATGCGTGCACGCAAACGTATGCGTGCACTTAAAGTTATGCGTGCACGCAAAGGTATGCGTGCATGCAAAGGTATGCGTGCACGCAAAGGTATGCGTGCACGCAAACGTATGCGTGCACGCAAACGTATGCGTGCACGCAAAGGTATGCGTGCACGCAAAGGTATGCGTGCACGCAAACGTATGCGTGCACGCAAACGTATGCGTGCACGCAAAGGTATGCGTGCACGCAAAGGTATGCGTGCACGCAAACGTATGCGTGCACGCAAAGGTACGTATGCGTGCACGCAAACGTATGCGTGCACGCAAACGTATGCGTGCACGCAAACGTATGCGTGCACGCAAAGTTATGCGTGCACGCAAAGGTATGCGTGAATGCAAACGTATGCGTGCACGCAAACGTATGCGTGCACGCAAAGGTATGCGTGCACGCAAACGTATGCGTGCACGCAAAGGTATGCGTGCACGCAAGGGTATGCGTGCACGCAAACGTATGCTTGCACGCAAAGGCATGCGTGCACGCAAAGGTATGCGTGCACGCAAAGGTATGCGTGCACGCAAAGGTATGCGTGCACGCAAAGGTATGCGTGCACGCAAACGTATGCGTGCACGCAAACGTATGCGTGCACGCAAAGGTATGCGTGCACGCAAACGTATGCGTGCACGCAAACGTATGCGTGCACGCAAACGTATGCGTGCACGCAAAGTTATGCGTGCACGCAAAGGTATGCGTGCATGCAAACGTATGCGTGCACGCAAACGTATGCGTGCACGCAAAGGTATGCGTGCACGCAAACGTATGCGTGCACGCAAAGGTATGCGTGCACGCAAAGGTATGCGTGCACGCAAACGTATGCGTGCACGAAAAGGTATGCGTGCACGCAAACGTATGCGTGCACGCAAAGGTATGCGTGCACGCAAAGGTATGCGTGCACGCAAAGGTATGCGTGCACGCAAAGGTATGCGTGCACGCAAAGGTATGCGTGCACGCAAAGGTATGCGTGCACGCAAACGTATGCGTGCACGCAAAGGTATGCGTGCACGCAAAGGTATGCGTGCACGCAAACGTATGCGTGCACGCAAAGGTATGCGTGCACGCAAAGGTATGCGTGCACGCAAAGGTATGCGTGCACGCAAACGTATGCGTGCACGCAAACGTATGCGTGCACGCAAACGTATGCGTGCACGCAAGGGTATGCGTGCACGCAAAGGTATGCGTGCACGCAAACGTAAAGGTATGCGTGCACGCAAAGGTATGCGTGCACGCAAAGGTATGCGTGCACGCAAAGGTATGCGTGCACGCAAACGAATGCGTGCACGCAAACGTATGCGTGCACGCAAACGTATGCGTGCACGCAAAGGTATGCGTGCACGCAAAGGTATGCGTGCACGCAAAGGTATGCGTACACGCAAACGTATGCGTGCACGCAAACGTATGCGTGCACGCAAACGTATGCGTGCACGCATACCTTTGCGTGCACGCATACGTTTGCGTGCACGCAAAGGTATGCGTGCACGCAAACGTATGCGTGCACGCAAACGTATGCGTGCACGCAAAGGTATGCGTGCACGCAAAGGTATGCGTGCACGCAAAGGTATGCGTGCACGCAAACGTATGCGTGCACGCAAAGGTATGCGTGCACGCAAAGGTATGCGTGCACGCAAAGGTATGCGTGCACGCAAAGGTATGCGTGCACGCAAAGGTATGCGTGCACGCAAAGGTATGCGTGCACGCAAACGTATGCGTGCACGCAAAGGTATGCGTGCACGCAAAGGTATGCGTGCACGCAAACGTATGCGTGCACGCAAAGGTTTGCGTGCACGCAAAGGTATGCGTGCACGCAAAGGTATGCGTGCACGCAAACGTATGCGTGCACGCAAACGTATGCGTGCACGCAAACGTATGCGTGCACGCAAACGTATGCGTGCACGCAAACGTATGCGTGCACGCAAAGGTATGCGTGCACGCAAAGGTATGCGTGCACGCAAACGTATGCGTGCACGCAAACGTTTGCGTGCACGCAAAGGTATGCATGCACGCAAAGGTATGCGTGCACGCAAAGGTATGCGTGCACGCAAAGGTATGCGTGCACGCAAAGGTATGCGTGCACGCAAAGGTATGCGTGCACGCAAAGGTATGCGTGCACGCAAAGGTATGCGTGCACGCAAAGGTATGCGTGCACGCAAAGGTATGCGTGCACGCAAACGTATGCGTGCACGCAAAGGTATGCGTGCACGCAAAGGTATGCGTGCACGCAAAGGTATGCGTGCACGCAAAGGTATGCGTGCACGCAAACGTATGCGTGCACGCAAACGTATGCGTGCACGCAAAGGTATGCGTGCACGCAAAGGTATGCTTGCACGCAAACGTATGCGTGCACGCAAACGTATGCGTGCACGCAAGATTTTTCTGAGTTCACAGAGTTTCTCACGCTTTTGGAATTTGGCTCCTCGACTAGAGAATTTGTATTGAATTGCTTAGTCCAAAAATGTTTTGTATGTATTGCATTGGACCTTTGAAATTTTAAAAACTAAGCCTCAAAATGATCTAAGCCCAGCCAAGGCCGTAAGAAACAATTCCTGTTGTATTAAACATTTACACTAATCTTTACACCCCGGTGTTCTCAATTAGCCTCAATTGCGTTTCTTTCGTTAAATTAGCTAAGTATTTAGTGTAGGTAAACAGTTGTTGCTTTTGACATGTAAATGTTAAGCCCCGAACACGTTTTTTTAAAATTATATCTTCAAGCTTTAGTTCCAACTTCGGACTTTGAAAATCCTTAGACCTATGCCCCAAAAGCTCTCTGGAATAAGGTTAGTTTTTAGGGAGTTAGTTGTTTAACCCTGACTACGTTTTTTGTCCAATATTCTCAGACCTCATTAGTCCCAAGTTGTTTTTTTTTTTTTCAATTTTCTGGGTTTTGTTTTAAGGGGAAATTGTCGTTGAATGGAACATGTCCATTTTTCATAGCCCCCAATTGTTTTTTTTTTCAATTCACTTCCTAGGCTTTAGCCACAACCTTAGGGCTTAGAAAAGAAGTTGCAGAACATGTAAATTGTTCAGCCCCAACCAAGTTATTTTGTCTATCAAAATACTCATCTTAACAATATTTTAGACGAATATACAATTTAACACGTTGTAATGTATTGCTTTCTATATTTCAAATTATTTTAGCAATCGGCTGTGGGGGGGGGCTTTAGCCCCTATAGCCACCCCCCTGGATCCGCCACTGGGTGCAGGAAGGGTGGGCTGGGAAATACCACCTCGTCCTCGGTTCCAACGCTTGTCTTCAACGATACTCCTTTTGTCAGCTCGCAAGATAAAGCCAATTTGCTTGCAGCACAGTTTGCTGTTAATTCGACGCTGCCAGAAAGTCACATGACTCCTCCAATACTTGAGAGCGTAAATGATTCTATGGGACAAATCTTCTTTCGAACTCGTGCAGTTGCTAGAGTTCTAAAAGATCTCGACGTACACAAATCCGCTTGCCCGGATAGTATCCCTCCCCTTGTTCTGAAGAGGTGTTCTTCAACGCTGGCAAAACCACTGCGTTAGCTTTTCTATCTGTCCTACTTTACTGGTCTCTTTCCGAGTGGATGGAAAACAGCATTTGTCCGAAAGCTTCTTAATGACCGGCAGTACGGCTTTCGTAGCAATAGGTCCACTGGTGATCTGATGGTATATCTCACCGAACAGTGGCACCAAGCTCTCTTATCGAAAATGCGCGCATTTGGCTTCGATGAATCTCTTCTTCGTTGGATTATAAATTACCTTTCGGAACGTTCAATACAAGTTGTATTGGACGGTTTCAAGTCTGAAATCCACAAAATAAATGCTTTTGTGCCACAGGGCTCCGTTTTATCTCCAACTCTCTTCCTTATTTTTATAAATGATCTTTTTTCTGAAACATCTAATGCATTAAACTGTTTCGCTGACGATAGTACCCTCAGCTTCTCATATTTGTTTACAGATTCTCATCCATGTCCTTCGGATGTGGAACTTGAACGGCAGCGTATGATAAGCTCATTAAATTCTGATCTCGACAGCATTGTCCAATGGGTAATCAAAAACCGCATAGAATTTAATGCTTCTAAAACTCAATGCTGTCTCTTGTCGTTAAAGCGAAACCCACCCCCAATGCCGCTATCCATGGACGGCACTTGCATCGAAGAAACCGAACAGCTCTCAGTTCTCGGTATGTGTGTCACAGACCACCTTTCGTGGAATGGCCACATATTTGATGTCGCCAAAAACGCTGCTAAATGTTTAGGTTTTCTCCGTAGATGCAAGAAGTTTTTCTCCCCTTCTGATCTGGCTGTGATCTACAAAGCCTTTATTCGTCCAAAACTTGAGTATAATTCCCATGTTTGGGCAAAAGCTCCAAAAACTCAATTGAGTTTGTTGGACAAAATACAAAAGAGAGCTTTAAAAATGATAGGTGATAGCAGAAACAATTACATCTCTCGAACACCGCCGTAATGTTTCGTGTCTTTCTCTATTTTATCGGTATTATTTTAATCAGTGTTCTAGTGAAATAGCCAGTTGCATTCCTCCCCTTAAAAAATTCACCCGTAATACTCGTACTTCTAGGAATGCCCATCAGTTTACCCTTGAGCCCAACTTCGGACGTACTGTTATGTACAGAGATTCTTTCTTCAGTCGACCCACATGAATGTGGAATGCTTTACCCGACTCGACTTTCCCCTCATTTCGATGTGCAAACGTTCAAAACCAATGTGCATCGGTATCTCCTTCTAAATCCTCTCCTACTAACCTAATCTGTGCTGTGTTAATAACATTTTAAGGGTAGCCATAATCCCTTTTGCGCGCGTGGAATATAAAAAAAAAAAAAAAAACAGGAACTTCAACCGCTACCTAAGCGACATGTTATATTAATGATGCTTATTAAGTTATTATTGTTATTATTGTACTCTTCGTACTAGAATGTCAGCTTATTAGGCTTGACTATTCTTTATTCCGTCAATTTCATTGAATTTTTGAACAACAACTTAAAGGCGCTACCACTAATTGGTTGGCTGGAGATATAGCTATTTCGTGCTTTGCCACTTTTGCACTCATCAGTCTCCTTTTAGTGGTGCTGAGCTTTAATCCAATTTTTTTTGAAAAACTTTTTATGCACACCATAGGATTCGAACCCACGCAATCAGATTTGCTCAGTCTTATGGTAGCGCCTTTAAGTTGTTGTTGTTGTCCAAAAATTCAATGAAGATGCTAATTAATATAAATAATTTTGTTTAAATATAAATTAATGAGTAGTATCATTTAAAGACCAAATAAATAGTTTTTTAAAAGGAAAGTTATAACATACATACATAGGTATCCAATCCAAGGGCGGATCCAGACTTTCAGCCAGGGGGATCACGACGCCTATGTTATGTATGTATATATAAACCCAATAAAGCCTTACACTGAACAAATTTCTTTAATTTTTTTTTTTTACTTTAGTAAAACCTGTTGTTAAAAAAATGTAGGTACATATACATAAGTATGTCTTTGGCTTCTAAGCGTTTAATCTATAATTCCTTTGAGTACGCAGTAAATTTGTTGATAAAGCTTATAAGGCTTTGTGGAAATAAGCAGGAATGGTTGAAACCCACCTAAGAGAGGGCTAAATGTAAGGTGGTTTTCTACCACCTTACAGTTATCAGTGGAAGAATCGTAGAATAGGACTTTCTGCTAAAGCTACACTAATAACTTACCTAGCCAGTATACTTAAATTTTTGTTTGAGGTTTGGAAACATGAAGTACCTACATATGTATGTTGTAACTTTCTTAAAAAACTGCATTCCAAATATCACCCTAATTCCCTGAAACAATTTGTTAATATGTACAAATAAAAGTTCAAGATTTTCATAGTTTTCAGAAGGTTTTTTGATTGTATCAACCTCAAAATGTGTCTTTAAAGCACTAGGTAAGTTTGTTGTTTTATCGCACTTAGAAACTGGCTATTACATTGAGGTCAGAGATATCCAAATGATTTTCATTGTGAATTTAAATCTGTTTGGCCAATAATACCCGATACAAAAACGAAATTTAAAAAATACTTGTAGATGATGAAAAATATCGATCTTCCGATCCAATCAAATTTTTATTTACTTTGACGTTGTTTCTTGCCTGTTGGGTGCCGGTATGAAGGTTTCATATGGGAACATTTGCAATTTACTTGGAGAAACTTAATTTTAAATTTTAAACTAATTTTTAAAGCGATTAAAAGGTTTTGTAAATATGAGCAGAGATACATATAAATAAAGATGAATAAAACAATAAAAGTATACCATTACAAAATGTATAACCACTTAGCATCATCTTTGGATGAGTTTTTATAACTCTGCATGACTCTATGACTCTGCATAGTTAGTGATAAGATCATGCAGCTTAACTAGCCAATATTTGGGCCTTGATGTTGGGCGTTGGGTTATTATACATCGAAATATTTATGTCCTACCAATACTGAGAGCAGTTATGCATAGAACATGCGACTCAAGGCGGGGGTCACGAGCACAACAGATCTAGAAACAAACTTATATAGAAAAACAAAAGTTGAATCTCCCAGGGAGGGTCATGACCCCCATGACCCCCCCCCTTGGATCCGCGCTTGATCTTATCACTTTTGGGTTCATGGTTTAGTGTTTTCGAAACATGACATATAATTTCAACGCGCTCTAGTTGCTACATTTTTTGGGCAATTTAAGTAATTAAGGTGTCAAATTTGTAGAGATTTATTTAATGTTCTTTAAGCTGAAGCAACAATTTTTAATAAAAATAAGCATAGTTTTTGAGTTACAAGCAAAAAAATAACGAGAAAATTGTGTGTTTTTAAAAAGTACAAGATTTTGACCTTTTTTCAGCGTTCTCTAGCGGCCAAACCGTTCGTCCTATGAAAAAAAGAATCTTGACGTATTTTGAATTGTATGCGCTATAAATTGTGCAATATAATTTTATCCAAAAAGTGTATATTTTTATGACATTTTAGCAAAAAAACTGAAAAAAGGTCGAACATTTTGAGGTTTTTTGTGATTTTCGTTGTGAAGCCATATCCGTAGGAAGTAGCAAAGTTGAAATTCGGATTAAGTGACCCCTCAAACATAAAATTCGAGTGAGAAAAAAACTTCTATTTTTTTTTCCTGAAACTGGCACCCACGGTGACGATTTGACGGGACTAATATGAATAAGAATGATTACCAAATCCAAACACCAAACACCCGGACCGATGGCCGGACTATGAAACATGTCAAAAAAAAAAAAACAATGGAGTCGCAAAAATCATGAGTGTCAAGTTAGCAAAACAACATTCACGAATCGAAAAATGGTTAATTGGATAATTTGCCGTTAATTAGTTGTGATAACTTCGAATTTGTCGTTCAATGTTTTCTATGTTTTTTGTGTTGCTTTGCTAACTTGATATCAAGTTAGCAAAGCACCCCCCCAGAAAAGTACTAAAAACTCTTTATAGTGAATGATTAATAGGTTAATAATCTGCCTTTAATTAGTCGTTAATTAGTTGTGACATTTTAAATTTTGTCGTTTGTTTTCTATGTTTTTTTGCTAATTCCCAAATTCGATGTCAAGTTAGCAAAACAACATTCGCAAATCGAAAAATGGTTAATTGGTTAATTTGCCGTTAATTTGTTGTTAATTAGTTGTGACAACTTCGAATTTGTCGTTCAATGTTTTCTATGTTTTTTGTGTTGCTTTGCTAACTTGATATCAAGTTAGCAAAGCACCCCCCCAGAAAAGTACTAAAAACTCTTTACAGTGAATGATTAATAGGTTAATCATTTGCCGTTAATTAGTTGTGACATTTTCAATTTTGACTATGTTTTCTATGTTTTTTTGCTAATTTTCTAATTCGATATCAAGTTAGCAAAGCAATACCTCAAAACGGAGTTAAAACTTCTTATATTGAATAATTTTTTGCTTAATAATTTGTCGTTGATTAGTCTTTAATTAGTTGTGACATTTTCAATTTCATCGTGCTATGTTTTCTATGTTTTTTGTTTTTGCTGTTTACTAATTTGGTGTCAAGTAAGCAAAGCAACACCTCAAAAAGGGGTTAAAACATCTTATATTGAATAATTTATTACTGAATAATTTGTCGTTGGTTAGACCTTAATCAGTTGTGATATTTTCAATTTCCTCGTGCTATGTTTTTTTTGCTGTTTTACTAATTTGATGTCAAGTTAGCAAAGCAACGCCTCAAAAAGGGGTTAAAACTTCTTATATTGAATAATTTTTCGTTGATTAGTCCTTAATCTGCTGTGATATTTTCAATTTCCTCGTGATATCTTTTCTATGTTTTTGTTGTTGTACATTATTCAATATAATAAATAATTCAATATATGAAGATTAAACCCCTTTTTGTGGTGTTGCTTTTCTAACTTGATATCATATTAGTGAAACAGAAAAAAAACATAGAAAACATAGCATGACAAAATTTAAAATGTCACACCTAATTAACGGCAAATTATTAACCTATTAATCATTCACTGTAGGGTTTTTAGTACTTTTCTGAGTGAGTGCTTTGCTAACTTGATATCAAGTTAGCAAAACAACACAAAAAACATAGAAAACATTGAACGACAAATTCGAAGTTATCACAACTAATTAACAACAACTTAACGGCAAATTATCCAATTAACATATCCATACAAATCAGATTGTGGATTGGATTATGGACTCGTTCATGGCCTGTGGAGTCGGGGTGTAACATCAAGAAGAAGTAGGTAAATATAACATGGTGTGACCTAACATTAACACAGGAGCGAGACAGTTAATCTGGTTTTGGTTTGAATAAAAGCTGTATGAAAGTATGATGTTCAGTGTGATAGAATCATAAAATGCGTTACAACCTTACAACTTTACTATCTTTATCTCTATTTGGTGTAGTGGAATAGTTGGTATGGGTATTGGGTATGGTATACAATACGCAAAACAAATAATGTGCTCTGCCACCAAAATGACTTCAAACATAAAATTCAACTCAAACCAATTCGACAAGCGAGAAAAAGTATACAAGGAATACACATACATACATTCACTGTATTGTGTATCCATAGTAGAAAACGTTGGCTTTGTGGTGGTTGATATTGAATCATTGATATAAATGTCGCACTCCTGTTCGATCGAGTAGCCACTTTTAGAACACTAATTATATTTTATACATAATTGGAAATGAAAAGGCAAAGCAACATTGTTAGAAATTGCTGTTTTAATTAACTACGCTACGGGTCCTACGCAGTGCTGTCGTTTCACAAATTCCGAGAGTAGCCCTTTTCATAAAATTTGGGGAGCATTTTGGGAAGTTGGGGAGCCTCATTTAAAGGCTCTCCCAAACCAAGGAACATTCGCTCTGCAGGGCGAAACATTCACAACCATAACGAAAATGAGAAACAAAAAATTCTAAATAACAGCAAAAACTGTCGTCGGCGAATGTTCCGCGCCGATTTTGAGACATGGGTAGCACAGTAGTCCTTTTAACATTAAAGGAGCCAAATACTACTATAGTAGCCATTCCGACAGCACTGGTCCTACGCTAGGAACTTTGTTTTTGTTTGGACTAATTGTTGGTTATTTTTGATAAAATATGAGTTAAGACTTCTTTTAAAGAGAATGGCGCAAAATTTTAAACAGCCTATTATTAATGGTTTAGTATGATACTACTTAACATTTTTCAAATTATTTAACAGTTGACCAAAATTTTCTTAATTTTAAATACTTTCTAACTAGTATCATACTTCAGCTGCACACGTCCAAAAAAGTGACAGCTCGAGCAAAAAATTCACGAACATCCTTGATTTTGACATTTATAAACGTCGAAGTGATATGGATTTTGTATGATACTAAAAAGATAAAATAGCCATTTCATGATTTTAACTTTAGTAAAATGTTAGGAGATATTATGATGATTAACTCGTTTAAAATTAGCAAAATACAATGTTTACTGGTATCATACTAGCTATGATTTAACATTCTACTAAATCGACTAAAATTTTGCGCCAATTTTTCTTTGTTTTAGTAGAAATTTTAATACAAATAAAGAAATAAAGTATTTAAATAAAATAATTTCTGCGCTAAAAGTAAGGTCACGTGTCTTTTTTTTTGTACAAACGTATTTAAAAATCGTACGGATCAGAGGGCATGTAGATAATTAAACGATGATAGGTGTTACATATTAATTAAAAAAATATACATATACAGGGTGTCCCGTAAGTAATGGATAACCCTGAAATGCCGCATAGTAGACTTTATGACCGTCCTGAAAACTGATACAAAAAAGTTCTATCCCAACCACAAGAAAAGTTATATGCAGTTTTTTGTTCAGTGCATTATTTTTTTTCTTACTTTACATTTTTGAATACCACGACTACAAGTGAATGAGCTCCATCATTTTCTTTTTGCAGGAATATTTTACATTACTTGTGCCAACACATAAGTAGAAGAAAATTATTATAACTGTTGGACTTCTTAGAGAAAAAAATTATTTAACATTGAATTTCAATGCAAAATGTGAAAACAAATAATTTTTGAAAAAAGTTAAATCATAGCTGGTATAAAAAAAATGCATGAATACCTGAGTGGCCAACTATTTTAAAAATATGCGCATTAAATGCAGATTCCAAAATGGTATTACTTATTATTATATCTAGAGTCAATAGCAAGTTATTGGTAAAACTCTGCAATACTAGAGTAAATTTAGCAAAATTAAAAGTTTTCAAAATTAGCACAGTAAACGTGAAAATAATACCAAGCGTTGAACATAGCAGATTTTTGATTTATTGGCTGTTTCTATGATGTTGTCCTAATGATAAATCCAAGCTTTCAACTTCTAGGGCCAAATGCATTATTGATAAAAATGTCAAAAAAGTGCAAAAAACGGTTACATTTTCGAGCTTGTTTTGAATTTTACCTGTTCTATTGGGCTTTAACAAACCCATCAAATATTTTGTTGGTTGCTATTAGTTTATTTGTTATTTTCTCTAAACAAAAAGTTTTTGAGCCAGCTTTTAATCACATGATCACTTAGTTAGAAAACAAAAACAAAAATAGATAATTTTTTAATTTTTTTTTTATTTAAAGCAAATGCTCAAACTGTTTTCCACCCACTCTTATACAGGTTTTGCACCTCCGAATAAATGAACGTCTTAGTGAACGTGCAAGGTTTTGCTCAGAAATTTGTAATGCAGCTGCCTCCACACGATTTCTTATCTCCTCTAAAGACCTGATCGGCTTGCTGTATACGATTTCCTTAATGCATCCCCAATAAAAAAAATCAAGTGGATTTAGGTCTGGTGAACAGGGTGGCCATAAAATTGGTCCCAGACGTCCTATCCATCTGCCTGGATATCTGGCATTTAAATATGCCCGCACAGGCACAGCATAGTGTGCTGGACAACCATCATTTTGAAGCCAATGGGATTCCTTTAGTTCTTGAGGCACTTCTTCCAGCAAGGTTGGGAGATCATTTTGGAGGAACTCCAAATAACCTTGGCCAGTTAAAATCCCCGGCAACTCAAAGGGTCCAATTATTTTCCCATTGAGAATCCCAGTCCAATAGTTTATTTTGAATTGGTACTGGGACCTGTCTTCCCTCATGATGTTTGGGTTTTGTAGTGCCCAGAA
Organism: Melangyna quadrimaculata; assembly: GCA_949320155.1. Taxonomy (NCBI): domain Eukaryota; kingdom Metazoa; phylum Arthropoda; class Insecta; order Diptera; family Syrphidae; genus Melangyna; species Melangyna quadrimaculata. The sequence goes on from OX439483.1 coordinate 149,615,556, forward strand.
GTGGAGATTATGGAGATTAGTGTTGCCATCTCTTTTAAATGTCGACTCATCGCTCCAAAGAATTTTGTCAAAAAACTGCGGATCTTCTTCAATTTTCATTATCATTTGTCGACAAAAACTCATTCTCGTTTCAAAATCTTGCGGCTGGAGAGTTTGCACCCGTGTTAGGTGAAAGGGATGATATTTATATTTACTTAGCACATTATGCGCAGTCGTCTTTCCGATCCCAGTGCGTCGTGCTATTGCTCGGATTGATACTGTAGGATCTCGGTCAAGTTCCGCGAGCACTAAGTCTTCGGTATCTCCTCGAGGGGGTCGTCCCACGGCAGCACCACCAACACCACTACCAGGCAGCCTTCCTTCCGACAAACAGCTATGGACTCTAATAAACACTCGATAATCCGGGTGACGTGCGTTAGGGTACCTTTCCCTATACAGAGTCGCAGCTTCGTTTGCGTTGCCTCTGCACTCTCCAGAAATGAAATGCATGTTTGCATATTCTTGTGCAGAATACAGAATACGTGGCGTCGAAAAAGTTCAATCAAACGTCTTAATTATCAAAAAGCAGGTTCAGGAAAACAGCTATTTAGACCGTTAATTTTTCTGAAGAATGAACAATAAAAACGATATAAATAAGTGTTCGTCGTCGTCTTAATCTTATGAATTAAGATCAAATTACAAAAACTTTAATTCAAAATTTAAAAACTTACGATTTCATGCGTTCTCACTTTCTCAGGATCTTACAATTTACTATTCGAAAACACAATTAAAATTGAATCAGAAGACTTTTTGTTTGGAGAAAATAACAAATAAAAAATAGCAACCAACAAAATATTTGATGGGTTTGTTAAATCCCAATAGAACAGGTAAAATTCAAAACAAGCTCGAAAATGTAACCGTTTTTTTCACTTTTTTGACATTTTTCTCAATAATGCATTCGGCCCTAGAAGTTGAAAGCTTGGATTTATCATTAGGACAACATCGTAGAAACAGCCAATAAATCAAAAATCTGCTATGTTCAACGCTTGGTATTATTTTCACGTTAACTGTGCTAATTTTGAAAACTTTTGTTTTTGCTAAATTTACTCTAGTATTGCAGATTTTTACCAATAACTTGCTATTGACTCTAGATATAATAATAAGTAATACCATTTTGAAATCTGCATTTCACGCGCATATTTCTAAAATAGTTGGCCACTCAGGTATTCGTGCATTTTTTTTATACCAGCTATGATTTAACTTTTTCAAAAATTATTTGTTTTCACATTTTGCATTGAAATTCAATGTTAAATAATTTTTTTCTCTAAGAAGTCCAACAGTTATAATAATTTTCTTCTACTTATGTGTTGGCACAAGTAATGTAAAATATTCCTGAAAAAAAAAATGATGGAACTCATTCACTTGTAGTCGTGGTATTCAAAAATGTAAAGTAAAAAAAAAAATAATGCACTGAACAAAAAAATGCATATAACTTTTCTTGTGGTTGGGATAGAACTTTTTTTTAACAGTTTTCAGGACGGTCATAAAGTCTACTATGCGGCATTTCAGGGTTATCCATTACTTACGGGACACCCTGTATATATAAAAAAATAGTAGGTATAATTGTATCGAAGTGAAGAAAGTTAATTATTTCTCAGTATCAGGTACCAAGTTTCCAGAGTTGCGAAGAATGCAATATTTTGTATTTCATTCTTTGAAATCCCAGTCATTTGACTTATCTCTGCGAATGCAGTTGAATACTTTTGCTAAGTATTTTTACTCCAAAGATTAATTCGCAGTCAATTTTGAAGTATTTTAAATTGCAATCATTTTAAGCAGTTAAAAGACTTGAAGTTAAAAAAATGCAATACTAAAGACTTATTGAATTCTCTGAAGTCTTTTATAAGTCTTTTGGATTGATTGCATTCTTGAAGTCTTTTGATTGCAATCAAAGTACTCAGGCCCGTAGCATCCATTGGGGCAACTGGGGCAATGCCTAGGGGCCCCCGCCCAGGGGGGGCCCCAAAAGAGATCTTATGTATCGTTCGAATCGGTATTAACTTTGTTAAGTTAGCTCAATCCCATTTTCGAGTCATTGCAACTAAAATCCAATTGACGCGAATAAAATCTAACCTTATCAACTCTATCTTAAGATCCTACATATAAACTGACTGTGTAGTGAATTCAATTTACCGATGTAATACACCAATTATAAGTTTATTCACTAAATTCAAGTATTTGTTGTTTCGTTTTGACCCAGGAAATATTTGTTTGTAAAATTAAAATAAAAGAATTGGACGAAAATTCATGGGTAGCGAAAGCCCATTTTAGCCAGATGGTGAAATTAGTAGGTACGAGTCCTTTTAGTAAAAGACCGAGATGAAGTTTGACTTCGGTATTTGAAAGAGTACTCGAGCCAAAAACCACATTTGGCACAGTTGTACCTAGTGTCGTTATGCCGCCATCTTTTTTTTAACGGTTAATTATTTTTCTCACGTAACCCACGTAGTTTTTATCCCAGATAAAATAGGTATATGACATACTTGTAGGCTTGTAGCAAATTAAATTTTCTACAAATTATGTTTTGTAATTTTTTTCGCTCATTCCAATGACTTAAAGTTATAGAGCATTTTTTTTAAAAAAATGTTAGGGTTGTTTTTTATATGCGTCATATTTCTTTTTTTACTTGCGATTCATGCAAAAAAAAAAATTCAAGATAATAGTTTTCCCTAACATTACGATGATAGAGAACGCGAAAAAAGTGGGTCTCGCAATTCTGTCTGTCCGTCTGTCTGTCTGTACCTCGGCCTGCAGCCTAAATGGCTTAAGCGATTTTCTTCAAACTTTGGACTTAAGGTTCTAATGTGATTCTCTAGAGGGGAAATTGAAAAAAAAATTGATTTATTTCAAAAACGGCTCTAAGGATTTTCAAAACAAAAATTACGAGGTACTTAAATTACTAAAATAAATATTTTGGAAGTAAAAAAAAATTTTATAACGGATTTTTTGGTTTGCAAATTTCTCGTTAACTACTACACCGATTTTAACCAAAATTTTTATACAAGGTCACTTACAATTTAAACAATTTTGCATATAAAAATTTTCGAAAAAATAATTTTTGGATTTTTAAAAATATATTGAATTTTTTTTTTTAAATTCAATATCTTTAAAACGGGCTAGTGATTTTTTTTTAGTTTTGTAAAAAATTGTATTGTATTAAATACTAAAAGTTGGCATACCAAATTTTATTTTAAAAAATTTTCAAGATTTTTTATATATAAAAAATTAATTTAAAAAAAACCGCTCTAAGGATTTTTGAATTTTTTTGTTCATAAATTCTTATTTATTAAACAAATCAGATAGCATACTTTTTTCTTAGCTCTATCTGTTTTAGCTATTAAAATAACTAATTTATAATAATTCATTTATATTTTAAATTGTTTTTAAAACTTTTTTTTTAATGATATCGTAATGTTATGGAACCAATTTATATGTACATTGTCTTTTTCAAGCTACCTTAAAGTTGTTAGCTACGAGAGAAAGTTTTGTGCGATCCAGTCGTGCCCATTGTTTTTAAATCAGATGATTTTTCTGTTCAGTTGTTTTTTATCAGGTCAACATTTTTGAATGCCATTAGTTCCATGAAAAATATTAAAGAATTAGCAACTTTTTTCATCATTAAAAATTCTTCACTGTCTTCGAGCCATTCGGATGTATATGCACCGCTCTTATATGTTTTAAACTGATCCTGTTACCACAGCAAAAGCGCAAGTCTTAAAAATTTATTATTGCTATCGTTTCAAAATCTAAGAGCAATGCAAAAACATTCAAGAAAAGTAATCGATGATTTCGCTTCTGTAAAATCGATAAAGTAACTAAATATATTTAACCTTTAATTTCTGTAAAATACATTTTGAATTTTTCATCGAGAAATAGGGCCCCATATTTGCTTTTGCCGCGGGCCCCACAAGCTCTAGCTACGACCCTGAAAGTACTCCAGTCTTTTAACTACTTTGAAGTCTTTTTTGTATGTATTTGTATACTTTAAACCAGAAAAAAGCTCCAAGAAATAAAAATACTCCAAAAGGAAAGGACTTCAAAGTAGTGAAAAGACTTCAATACTTTGATTGCAATCAAAAGACTTCAATAATGCAATCAATGCAAAAGACTTATAAAAAACTTAAAAAAATTTAATAAGTCTTTAGTATTGCGTTCTTTTCACTTCAAGTCTTTTAACTGCTTAAAATGATTGTAATATAAAAGACTTCAAAATTGACTGCGAATTACATTGCGAAGTTAAAATACTTGGGTGAAGTTAAAATACTTTAAAATAAGTCTTTTTATTCAATTGATTGCAATACTAAAATGATTGCATTCTTTCCCAACTCTGCAAGTTTCAACAAGATTACACAAAACCTGAATTTCGAGAAAATTGTGAAGCGGACAGCGAAAAAAGTGGTGGGTCTTGAAATTGGTCCATCTTTGTGTTATTTATACTTCTTTTGGTTCTTAACCTGAATGCGGAAGGAATTTGAATTTTTAGGTCTGGTGCGGGTGTTATGGGCTTTTTAAGTTTAGGCTTGCTATGTGCAATGGTTCTTTACAAAAATGTTGATAAATTAAATGAAGCAATAGAAAAATAATTTGAATAGTGGAATATACTGTAAATTAGATGTTCTTTTTATTTATGATTTATTTTTATTATGATTTATGAAGTTAACACTTCAAATGAGATTTTAGCCAACTTAGCCACTTTTCATATTTTTTCTGTAGGTCTTATTTTTAAGCTTATACAGTAGGGATACTACATGCAAAGTTTGAGAGTGGGATTGTCATTCGTTTAGAAGATACATAATTTTGTGTGCGTGGCTCTAGTCCAAAAAACAGATTTTTGTATAGAAAACCGGATGTAAACAATTTAATTAAAACTTTAAGTAGTCTAGGCCGTTTTTATATTATTTTTTTTTATTTTTTCTTAATGTTCCTTATATAAAAGAGATACCAAATACCAAGTTTGAAAATGGGTTCTTAATTAGTTTAGAAGTAACATATTTTTTAGTGTTGAGATGGGAACTTCGTGTCGTGCGAAAAGTCCCACTCGGTCTAGCCTTCTCGCTTTCTCGCGAAGAGAAGCCATCTTTTATTTTTGTAAACTGCTTTAATGATAGAAATATGATACTGTATGAGCTTAAAAATAAGACCCACAGAAGAAATATGAAAAGTGGCTAAGTTGGCTTAAATCTCATTTTAAGTGTTAACTTCCGGTTTTCTATAAGAAAAAAATCAATTTCCGGTTTAAATTTCATAAAAAGAAAATCTAATATACAATATATTCCACTATTCAAATTATTTTTCTATTGCTTCATTTAATTTATCAACATTTTTGTAAAGAACACTTGCACATAGCAAGCCTAAACTTAAAAAGTCCATAACACCCGCACCAGACTTAAAAATTCAAATTCCTTCCGCATTCAGGTTAAGAACCAAAAGAAGTATAAATAACACAAAGATGGACCAATTTCAAGACCCACCACTTTTTTCGTTGTCCGCTTCACGTGAAATGCACCCTCTTTTACATATTTTTTTTTGATTGATTGATTTATTTTATTTTATTTTATTTATTATATAAATAACTATTACAAGTTTAGATCTTTAACAAAAATTTTAAGTTAAAACAATTTATGATTTAAATGTACATGTTAAAATTAATTTGAACATTAACAAGAATTGAAATCTAACATAATTAAATTTAATGATAATTTAATCTAATGAAAATTTAATGAAAATTTAATATAATGAATTTGGTGACAAGTCTCTTGAATCGCTGGAAGTTGGACTCATCTTTAATTAATCTTGGCAGTGTGTTGAAGAGTTTGACTCCTTGGTACATAACAGACATATTGGTATATAATGTCTTTATTTTAATTCGGAAATATATTTATATAAAACCCAGGGGCTTCACCGGAAATATTTGAGGCAATAAATTGCCTCATCCATTGCCACATTGCCTTTTAATAATGCCAATGGAGCCGCTTTGGCAATCGCAATATTGCCCGGTAGATGGAAGGCAATTATTGCTTTCCATTTCCGAGGCAATACATTTTGACGTTTCGCCTTTTTCAAAATTGTTTTTCGTTCGATAACAGCTAATTTAACTGAAATCGCCTGGAATTGCTTTTCAATTACCTCGAAAATAGCTATTGGAGCCACAGCGTAAGTTAAACAGTAAGTTTAAATCACAGCGAAGGCATACATATTATTGAATGTATTATAGGTATATATTACTTAAAATGGAGACAAAATTAGTAAAAAAAACTACGGCAACACTGACCATAAAGTATTATACCGGTCTTGAAAGCCAGAAATCTGTCCCTTAATCCTACATTTAAATTAAATTATTTACGTCAACAATTTTTGAAAAATTCGCATGCAAACTCGAAGTTTTGCATGAATAAAATATAAAAAAAAGTTTATACCAATTTTTTTCAAAATTGTGAAATGAAGTGCTAAATTTAATTTTTGCGGTCGATGCATATATCAATTTTGAATCGAGCACTAAGAACCAAATGCTTTTATGTCTTCTAGTTTTTAAGCAAATTAAAAATTACCAAACCTACTTTTTTTTTTTTTTTTTTTTTTTTTGTTTTTTTTTAGTTTGAGTATATTTACTTGATCTTACTTTGTTAGACAGCGCTGTATTTATTTTTCCAGTTGCTTGTATTTACGTTGCACTAGTGCATAAACAGTATGATAGGTAAGGGGGGCATGCTGTCCCCCTGCTTGGCCCAGTATAGGATTTGGGTTGGATGCAAGTTTGGGTATATGCACAGTTTCTTATGGATTCAAAATTTTCCATACAAAAACCTCCAGGCAATCACATAAATTTCTTGTCCAATTTTAATATCTAGCAAAGTTTCAAAATAATAAAGCTTTAAATGTACAGCAAAAAAAAACATTTATATTAATTTAAATCTTGTGTGAGCCCATTCAAGTATAACGGACTGTACATAATCGATCATAGAAAAAAAACCGCACAAGCTTTAAAATTTGTCCCGTTATTTTTTTTCATGCACATGATGTGTAACAAAAGTTAATATAAACAAAGGTTATTCTTTAATCAGCCTTTGTAAGAACAAAGTGTTTTTTTTTTAACAATGGCGGCTAAACATCCACTGCTTTATGCTTAACCTAGGAATTTTTCCATTTTTTGATCATTTGAGGATTTAGTTTCGACCAACGAAACCCCCCCCCTTGTATTGAATTGAACTTGTATTGAACTGTTCTTCACAAAACCATTATCAATTCTTGGCGCCTAAGTTATCATACTCTCCCCGTAAATTGGGGTGGGTGAAATTGAACGTGTTTACATTGATTTTAATGATGCCACAAAAAATGGTTGCTTGTGGCTCAAAAAAAAAAATTCTTTACAAAAATGAGTTCAAAATTTTAACGTTTAGAGGTCGCTCCTCTTTTTTTTATTTTTACCTGCTATGAGGGCAAAGTTTGGAGATATAAATCAAAACTAACATTACGATGATGGAGAAGTCCAAAAATGATTCACACCAACACATCTGCCGTCATCGGTCTGTTTGTCTATGCGTTATTATCTTCGTCGAACTAGAGCATACAATCCTGTATGTATTTGTTATGCAATATGGTATGAAACATAGGAGTATGAAACTTATTGACTTTTTACAATGAATTTTTGTAAAGTGAGTTAGCCCAGTGGATAGTGGCGCATTCGACTGACAAGCAGAAGATCGCGAGATCAAATCCCACATAATATAAGCCAACTTTGTTGTTTTTTTGCCTGACCCTTGTTCTAGTTTTTGATAACCCCTGCCAACCAGTTGCCAGAATCTATGACAAAGGGTAGGTTCAGAGAACTTAGGGGACTTGCAAGTAAGGCAAATTTATAGACTGTGAGTGGTTAGCTGTCGAAAAATTATTTCAAATGAAGGGAACTTTTGACAGCTGGCCAATCACATTCTAGAAATTTGCCTTACTTGCAAGTCCCCTAAGTTTTCTGAACCTACCCAAACTCTCTAGTTCTTTGTTGTAAACTAGAATGTTTTTATGCGCCGCTAAGGCTCCAGAACAAAAACAAAATAACAACAATAAATTAAATAGAAAATTAAATGTATTTGTTTATGAATTAAGAACTACTATTTCCCCCGACATTGATATCTCTGTCATCTAATACATCATCAATGAGACACATCATTTCACGTCTAAAACGACGATTCTGTTGGTTATTCATATCATCAATAAAAGGAATTAAACTCTCAAAAAACTTTCGATTTGCTTCAATTAAACTTGAGTTCGGGTTTAAATCCTTGTCTTCATTTTTTGGTTCTTTGCTTTTATCAATTCGATTTGAATCTTTATCTTCTCTTTTACGTTTATTGCAGGTAAAACTAGCTTCTCCCGATTCGTGTAGATCTTCAGCGTCGTCTTCCATTTTAATAATATCAAACAGGCTCTGTTCGTCTAGTTCAGTAGGTGCAGTAGCACTATCAAAATCATCAGGTTCGCTTTTGATATCGATATCCGTCATGGAGCTACGTGAATCATCTACACCATTGTCTTTTTTACCACTACCTTCTACCCTAGGTAAACAATCTAGCTTTAGATATGGACGAACAAATTCGAGAGCATTCGCCAAGTAGTATGGGCTGATTTGACGATTGGCGTTGAAAGAACTTGCGTATCCCTTTCGAATCTGTGCCCAGCGTATCCGGCAATTTTGAGCTAAAAATAAACAAAAAATACATTACAAAAATGAAGGTACACTCCATAGGTATTTATTTTAATAGATTAGAAAGTTAAGATTTAAACTTAATTTGTAATCACCTGCAACACAGTATTTATAAAGAGTTTATATTGAGGAGAACCGGGCTGTAGTTAACATCGTTGATCAACTGTGACAACTGCACAATAACTTATGAGCGATTTTTTTTTTCTTTTTCAAAGTAGGTATCATCTTCATCACTTAGGATCAGGAATACATTAGAAACTATAAAATTCTGCCCTAGTCCCAGCTCCCAGTATAAAATACTGTGATTTTTTACAATGAATTAGAAAATGAGGAACAATTATGAAAATTATAAACGTTCAAGAAATCAAATCCAAGAGTTTTGTCATTTTTGATTTCACGCTTATCTACTCTTGCTTGCCAACTGGTATGATTCTGGTTGGGTCTTGGGTTGCATTGTACCTCGCTAGGTTGCTACGCAGCGGAACACATCCACAAATTTTAAATGAGTTACAACCTGAACAACACGAGTCCACTGTCCCCCGATCCACTCAAACCAAATTAATATTGTATGATTGTATCTACTCTTTTGTTTGTAGATATATATATTTAGCTCAATGCTTATTTTTTGTACACAAAACACATAAATGCAACTTACCTGAATCGTCAATGTATTTAGAAATTTCATTCCATGCTTTGTCCATTTTACGTGTACGCTTGTAATCTGGTGCATTTCTCTTCCAAATGCAAGGATAACTTTTAACCATACCAATGAATTTTAGATTTGTATTTTCAGTTTCTGTTTTTGTAAACGACGGCCACCCCATTTCAATATAGGTGCGTAAAACAACTCAACTTTCGTAGACAACAAACCTGAAGCAACTAAATTAACAAATGAGTGTTTCTCAGTGTTTATATTTTGTCACTCAATTCATGGCCACAAATACATTGAAAGACATTCTTGTACATGTTGGATTTAAAATCTGAAATGTTTTATGGGATTTTCCATTGGTAAATTTGAAAATTGAATTTTGAAATTTGTTTCCATAAATTTATATAGGAATCAAACAAATCACGTACAGGAAATGAAGCGAGGTGTAAAAAAAAGTAAAAAAAAAGGCGCGGAGGCGTCAAAAAAAAAAAAAAAAAATGACGCAAGGGCGTCAAAAATCGACGTGGGCGTAAAAAAAAAATTACGTGAGGAAGTCAAAAACTGATGCGGGGACTTCCACAAAAAAAATGACTTGGAAACGTCAAACAAAAAATGACTCGGTGGTGTCAAAAAAAAATTACGGGGGGTTTCACATCATGAACCAAATTAAAAACCTGCAAAAATCAAAAATAATGAACAAAATTACGCGGCGAAGTTGACGCGGGGGCGGGCGTTGACGCGAGGGCATTAAATCATGACTCGTTTTTCAAATCATGGGGCGTTTACGCAGCGAAATACTAAAGTGACGTTAAGCTACTGCCTGTTTGGTAACTTGAAATTTTCACCAAGTCTCGAAAGCTTTGGTTTTTTCGTGTGGGTTAGACAGCAAGTTTTTAACCCGGCTGGAAAAATGCAAAGTTTCTGTGTAGTTTGGCAAAGGTCCTAATAAGTTTTCAGTAGGGAAAATCTAGACGAGGAATACTTGACAAACACTTTGTAAGCACTTGCTGGACTTCAGAACCAAACATTTAGACGAGGAAGACTTTTCAAACACTCGTGAGGCCCTGCCTAGTAAAAAGTGGCTGGACATATTTCGATACCCCAATTTTGAGCTAAAAATAAACAAAAAATACATTACAAAAATGTAGGTACACTCCATAGGTATTTATTTTAATAGATTAGAAAGTTAAGATTTAAACTCAATTTGTAATCACCTGCAACACAGAATTTATAAAGAGTTTATATTGAGGAGAACCGGGCTGTAGTTAACATCGTTGATCAACTGTGACAACTGCACAATAACTTATGAGCGAGTTTTTTTTCTTTTTCAAAGTAGGTATCATCTTCATCACTCAGGATCAGGAATACATTAGAAACTATAAAATTCTGCCCTAGTCCCAGCTCCCAGTATAAAAGATTGTGATTTTTTACAATGAATTAGAAAATGAGGAACAATTATGAAAATTATAAACGTTCAAGAAATCAAATCCAAGAGTTTTGTCATTTTTGATTTCACGCTTATCTACTCTTGCTTGCCAACTGGTATGATTCTGGTTGGGTCTTGGGTTGCATACCTCGCTGTACCTTGCTAGGTTGCTACGTAGCGGAACACATCCACAAATTTTAAATGAGTTACAACCTGAACAACACGAGTCCACTGTCCCCAGATCCACTCAAACCAAATTAATATTGTATGATTGTATCTACTCTTTTGTTTGTAGATATATATATTTAGCTCAATGCTTATTTTTTGTACACAAAACACATAAATGCAACTTACCTGAATCGTCAATGTATTTAGAAATTTCATTCCATGCTTTGTCCATTTTACGTGTACGCTTGTAATCTGGTGCATTTCTCTTCCAAATGCAAGGATAACTTTTAACCATACCAATGAATTTTAGATTTGTATTTTCAGTTTCTGTTTTTGTAAACGACGGCCACCCCATTTCAATATAGGTGCCTAAAACAACTCAACTTTCGTAGACAACAAACCTGAAGCAACTAAATTAACAAATGAGTGTTTCTCAGTGTTTATATTTTGTCACTCAATTCATGGCCACAAATACATTGAAAGACATTCTTGTACATGTTGGATTTAAAATCTGAAATGTTTTATGGGATTTTCCATTGGTAAATTTGAAAATTGAATTTTGAAATTTGTTTCCATAAATTTATATAGGAATCAAACAAATCACGTACAGGAAATGAAGCGAGGTGTAAAAAAAAGTAAAAAAAAGGCGCGGAGGCGTCAAAAAAAAAAAAAAAAAAATGACGCAAGGGCGTCAAAAATCGACGTGGGCGTAAAAAAAAAATTACGTGAGGAAGTCAAAAACTGATGCGGGGACTTCCACAAAAAAAATGACTTGGAAACGTCAAACTAAAAATTACTCGGTGGTGTCAAAAAAAAATTACGGGGGGTTTCACATCATGAACCAAATTAAAAACCTGCAAAAATCAAAAATAATGAACAAAATTACGCGGCGAAGTTGACGCGGGGGCGGGCGTTGACGCGAGGGCATTAAATCATGACTCGTTTTTCAAATCATGGGGCGTTTACAGCGAAATACTAAAGTGACGTTAAGCTACTGCCTGTTTGGTAACTTGAAATTTTCACCAAGTCTCGAAAGCTTTGGTTTTTTCGTGTGGGTTAGACAGCAAGTTTTTAACCCGGCTGGAAAAATGCAAAGTTTCTGTGTAGTTTGGCAAAGGTCCTCATAAGTTTTCAGTAGGGAAAATCTAGACGAGGAAAACTTGTCAAACACTTTGTAAGCACTTGCTGGACTTCAGAACCAAACATTTAGACGAGGAAGACTTTTCAAACACTCGTGAGGCCCTGCCTAGTAAAAAGTGGCTGGACATGTTTCGATACCCCATCAGGAATGTCGCTTGTACACTAAAAACATAAACTATATAAGCATTATGCAATTTCAGTTTCATAGGATAATTTTTTCTCTTTTTCCTTTGTATTCTTTTTCATAACGCTCACGTCAACTATAGCTTAAATGGGGTAAGAAGACCCCACGTAGACGATTTTTCTCTTAGCTCGGTCCAACCTACATGCTCTGTCATTTTGTCGCACCTTAAGCCTAGTACTAAGTTCAAGTGAAAATTAAATTTCTATATAAAAGTGACATTTATTTCACAACGGTGAAATTCATATCGAGAGCTGAGTACCCAAAATGTGAGAGCGAAATGTGAACCGGTTCAAAATTAATTTCATTTTATATTTTCCATTTCCTAACGTACGACCACTATGAAAAAATAAAAGAAGTGTGGAAAAGTGTGGCATTTGTCAATAAATTAAAATAAAAGTTGTAATAATTGAATAAAAAAGCTTATAGAATTATTTAAGATCTTATGATCGTTTATTTTTGAACATTAAGTGTTACAGACAAGCCAAAAACCAAACTATGGCATTAAAATAGTCATCTAAAGCATTTCAAGATTCTGTTAAACAATCAGATAAATAAAATGATTTTTTTTTCATTCAAAGTGAGTATTAAAAGTTTTTAAATTGAGGACTGAAAATTCACGTGGAGAATTTGTTATGGATTCACAATGGTTATTCACGTGAATTTCAAACCGCTTTTATTTTTCATTTCACACAGAGGGGAGTACTAGGCTTTACGCGGCATTATTTTTCAAAACCTTTATTGATTTACCTTGCCTTATCTGTTTATATTAAATCAAGTATTTTTTCTATCACCAAAGAATCAACGGTTTACAAACTTGCAATCCCGTTTTTACATCCAGCCTAAAGTGAACTTTTAAAAACTAAGTGTAAGTAGTTTAGTATATGAAAAAAATTACAAAAACAAACCGAAAACCATTTGCATTGAACTTTCATATTAGATACATTTATATGTAGGAATACGAGTATATGCAGATTTTCACAACACCGGTGGTGTGGGAGATTGTAGGGTGGCCATGTAGGTACTTTATTTTTTGTATTATTTTCAACTAACCAAATCGATTATTTGCTATTATTCTATCGTAAAACCAGGCAGCTCTGACTGAGTGGTTGTTTTAACTTCCGAACCACGGAATCAATTTGGTTTAAAACGTATTTTAAATGTGTCTATTTTTTTAACGTTACACAATCCCATCAAATATAAAAACACGGTAATAGTCACAGGAGAGGAGGTTGGTGTAAGTGTTTTTTTTTTCTGCACCATTTTGCAGCGTTTTGAAATATATGCGCGAAGATAAATTGAATAGTCGGCTCTGGCTATGTGGTGACTGATGGTGAAATGGTGAGTGATGGATTCATGGGAATTTTTCGTGACAGAACACTAACTAATGTTCGGAAAAAGTTGCAGATGCTAAAAAATTAAAATTCATGATAGTATAAATAGTGATTTGCATATTTATGAATAAATGCATGTAGTTAGTATAAAATTGTAATGAAAATTACAAAAAAAAAATATATACCTATATATTTTGTGTGTGATGGAAAAAGCATATTCCAATATTTGCCTATAGGTACGTATCATGGAGTTTATATATCATAAATTATTTTTGTGAACCATTAAAAAAAAAAATAACAACAAAACTGAGGATGATGAAAAAATATAGTCAATTTAAGAGTGTGGGCTCTGGTTTGGCGGTCTCAAATATCTATTTACCTTTATGTTGACAGTTTGAATTGAAATCAGAGCTCCTGGTTATTTTTATTTATAGCCCAGTCAACAAATAGCCTAGTCAACAAATAGCCTAGTCAACGAAGACTCAAAATTATTAAATAAATGCAAAAAACACTGCTCTCTGGATTATTTTTTTATATGGAGTGATGGATTCATGGGAATTTTTCGTGACAGAACACTAACTAATGTTCGGAAAAAGTTGCAGATGCTAAAAAATTAAAATTCATGATAGTATAAATAGTGATTTGCATATTTATGAATAAATGCATGTAGTTAGTATAAAATTGTAATGAAAATTACAAAAAAAAAATATATACCTATATATTTTGTGTGTGATGGAAAAAGCATATTCCAATATTTGCCTATAGGTACGTATCATGGAGTTTATATATCATAAATTATTTTTGTGAACCATTAAAAAAAAAAATAACAACAAAACTGAGGATGATGAAAAAATATAGTCAATTTAAGAGTGTGGGCTCTGGTTTGGCGGTCTCAAATATCTATTTACCTTTATGTTGACAGTTTGAATTGAAATCAGAGCTCCTGGTTATTTTTATTTATAGCCCAGTCAACAAATAGCCTAGTCAACAAATAGCCTAGTCAACGAAGACTCAAAATTATTAAATAAATGCAAAAAACACTGCTCTCTGGATTATTTTTTTATATGGTAGGGGTTACATACAGGTATAACATACCCAAAGTCCCCAGCCCAGGGCCACGAGCTAAGCTCAGGAGGGGGGGTTAAAGGTACCCCTTTTTAGATTTTCGTGAATATTTCCAAAACCTAGCATGTTAGCCGAAAAGTCTATACTACTTAATTAGAGACAATTAAACTGTCTATAAAAATATATATTCAGATTTTTTCTAGGGTCAATAATAAAGGAAGAAAAGTCAACAAATCCAGGCGTCATTTTGTTTTTGACGGCCGGGCGTCATTTTTTATTTTGACGCCCGGGCGTCATTATTTTTTGACGCCCAGGCGTCATTTTGTTTTTTCTGACGCCCGGGCGTCATTTCATTTCTGACGCCCAGGCGTCGTTTTGTTTTTTACGCCCGGGCGTCATTTTGTTTTTTCTGACGCCCGGGCGTCATTTTATTTCTGACGCCCAGGCGTCATTTTGTTTTTGACGCCCGGGCGTCATTTTATTTTTGACGCCCGGGCGTCATTTTTTTTGACGGGCGTCATTTTATTTTTGACGCCCGGGCGTCATTTTTTATTTTGACGCCCGGGCGTCATTTTATTTCTGACGCCCAGGCGTCATTTTGTTTTTGACGCCCGGGCGTCATTTTATTTTGACGGCCGGGCGTCATTTTATTTTTGACGCCCGGGCGTCATTTTTTATTTTGACGCCCGGGCGTCATTTTATTTCTGACGCCCAGGCGTCATTTTGTTTTTGACGCCCAGGCGTCATTTTGTTTTTGACGCCCGGGCGTCATTTTATTTTTGACGCCCGGGCGTCTTTTTTTTTGACGCCCGGGCGTCATTTTTTATTTTGACGGCCGGGCGTCATTATTTTTTGACGCCCGGGCGTCATTTTGTTTTTTCTGACGCCCGGGCGTCATTATTTTTTGACGCCCAGGCGTCATTTTGTTTTTGACGCCCGGGCGTCATTTTATTTTGACGGCCGGGCGCCATTTTGTTTTTGACGCCCGGGCGTCATTTTATTTTTGACGCCCGGGCGTCATTTTATTTCTGATGCCTGGTCGTCATTTTATTTCTGACGCCCAGGCGTCATTTTGTTTTTGACGCCCAGGCGTCATTTTGTTTTTGACGCCCGGGCGTCATTTTATTTTGACGGCCGGGCGCCATTTTGTTTTTGACGCCCGGGCGTCATTTTATTTTTGACGCCCAGGCGTCATTATTTTTTGACGCCCGGGCGTTATTTTCTTTCTGACGCCCGGGCGTTATTTTGTTTTTGACGCCCGGGCGTCATTTTATTTTTGACGCCCAGGCGTCATTATTTTTTGACGCCCGGGCGTCATTTTCTTTCTGACGCCCGGGCGTTATTTTTGTTTTGACGACCGGGCGTCATTATTTTTCGACGCCCAGGCGTCATTTTGTTTTTGACGCCCGGGCGTCATTTTGTTTTTTCTGACGCCCGGGCGTCATTTAATTTCTGACGCCCAGGCGTCATTTTAATTTTTCTGACGCCCGGGCGTCATTTAATTTCTGACGCCCAGGCGTCATTTTGTTTTTTCTGACGCCCGGGCGTCATTTTTTATTTTGACGCCCGGGCGTCATTTTATTTTTGACGCCCGGGCGTCATTTTTTTTGACGCCCGGGCGTCATTTTTTATTTTGACGGCCGGGCGTCATTTTTTATTTTGACGCCCGGGCGTCAATATTTTTTGACGCCCGGGCGTCATTTTGTTTTTTCTGACGCCCGGGCGTCATTTAATTTCTGACGCCCAGGCGTCGTTTTGTTTTTGACGCCCGGGCGTCATTTTATTTTGACGGCCGGGCGTCATTTTATTTTGACGGTCGGGCGTCATTTTGTTTTTGACGCCCGGGCGTCATTATTTTTTGACGCCCGGGCGTCATTTTATTTTTTCTGACGCCCGGGCGTCATTTTATTTCTGACGCCCAGGCGTCATTTTGTTTTTGACGCCCGGGCGTCATTTTATTTTGACGGCCGGGTGCATTTTATTTTTGACACCCGGGCGTCATTTTTTATTTTGACGCCCGGGCGTCATTATTTTTTGACGCCCGGGCGTCATTTTATTTCTGACGCCCAGGCGTCATTTTGTTTTTGACGCCCAGGCGTCATTTTGTTTTTGACGCCCGGGCGTCATTTTATTTTTGACGCCCGGGCGTCATTTTTTATTTTGACGGCCGGGCGTCATTATTTTTTGACGCCCGGGCGTCATTTTGTTTTTTCTGACGCCCGGGCGTCATTATTTTTTGACGCCCAGGCGTCATTTTGTTTTTGACGCCCGGGCGTCATTTTATTTTGACGGCCGGGCGCCATTTTGTTTTTGACGCCCGGGCGTCATTTTATTTTTGACGCCCGGGCGTCATTTTATTTCTGATGCCTGGTCGTCAATTTATTTCTGACGCCCAGGCGTCATTTTGTTTTTGACGCCAGGGCGTCATTTTATTTTGACGGCCGGGCGCCATTTTGTTTTTGACGCCCGGGCGTCATTTTATTTTTGACGCCCAGGCGTCATTATTTTTTGACGCCCGGGCGTCATTATTTTTTGACGCCCGGGCGTCATTTTCTTTCTGACGCCCGGGCGTTATTTTTGTTTTGACGACCGGGCGTCATTATTTTTCGACGCCCAGGCGTCATTTTGTTTTTGACGCCCAGGCGTCATTTTGTTTTTGACGCCCGGGCGTCATTTTGTTTTTGACGCCCGGGCGTCATTTTATTTCTGATGCCTGGTCGTCATTTTATTTCTGACGCCCAGGCGCCATTTTGTTTTTGACGCCCAGGCGTCATTTTATTTTTGACGCCCGGGCGTTTTTATTTTTTGACGCCCTGGCGTCATTTTGTTTTTGACGCCCGGGCGTCATTTTATTTTTGACGCCCAGGCGTCATTATTTTTTGACGCCCGGGCGTCATTTTCTTTCTGACGCCCGGGCGTTATTTTTGTTTTGACGACCGGGCGTCATTATTTTTCGACGCCCGGGCGTCATTTTATTTCTGATGCCTGGTCGTCATTTTATTTCTGACGCCCAGGCGTCATTTTGTTTTTGACGCCCAGGCGTCATTTTGTTTTTATTTTTGGCGCCCGGGCGTTTTTATTTTTTGACGCCCTGGCGTCATTTTGTTTTTGACGCCCGGGCGTCATTTTATTTTTGACGCCCAGGCGTCATTTTGTTTTTGACGCCCAGGCTCCATTTTGTTTTTTCTGACGCCCAGGCGTCATTTTGTTTTTTCTGACGCCCAAGCGTCATTTTGTTTTTGACGCCCGGGCGTCATTAATTTTTGACGCCCGGGCGTCATTTTGTTTTTTCTGACGCCCGGGCGTCATTTAATTTCTGACGCCCAGGCGTCATTTTGTTTTTTCTGACGCCCGGGCGTCATTTTATTTTGACGGCCGGGTGCATTTTATTTTTGACACCCGGGCGTCATTTTTTATTTTGACGCCCGGGCGTCATTATTTTTTGACGCCCGGGCGTCATTTTATTTCTGACGCCCAGGCGTCATTTTGTTTTTGACGCCCAGGCGTCATTTTGTTTTTGACGCCCGGGCGTTATTTTGTTTTTGACGCCCGGGCGTCATTTTATTTTTGACGCCCAGGCGTCATTATTTTTTGACGCCCGGGCGTCATTTTCTTTCTGACGCCCGGGCGTTATTTTTGTTTTGACGACCGGGCGTCATTATTTTTCGACGCCCAGGCGTCATTTTGTTTTTGACGCCCGGGCGTCATTTTGTTTTTTCTGACGCCCGGGCGTCATTTAATTTCTGACGCCCAGGCGTCATTTTAATTTTTCTGACGCCCGGGCGTCATTTAATTTCTGACGCCCAGGCGTCATTTTGTTTTTTCTGACGCCCGGGCGTCATTTTTTATTTTGACGCCCGGGCGTCATTTTATTTTTGACGCCCGGGCGTCATTTTTTATTTTGACGGCCGGGCGTCATTTTTTATTTTGACGCCCGGGCGTCAATATTTTTTGACGCCCGGGCGTCATTTTGTTTTTTCTGACGCCCGGGCGTCATTTAATTTCTGACGCCCAGGCGTCGTTTTGTTTTTGACGCCCGGGCGTCATTTTATTTTGACGGCCGGGCGTCATTTTATTTTGACGGTCGGGCGTCATTTTGTTTTTGACGCCCGGGCGTCATTATTTTTTGACGCCCGGGCGTCATTTTATTTTTTCTGACGCCCGGGCGTCATTTTATTTCTGACGCCCAGGCGTCATTTTGTTTTTGACGCCCGGGCGTCATTTTATTTTGACGGCCGGGTGCATTTTATTTTTGACACCCGGGCGTCATTTTTTATTTTGACGCCCGGGCGTCATTATTTTTTGACGCCCGGGCGTCATTTTATTTCTGACGCCCAGGCGTCATTTTGTTTTTGACGCCCAGGCGTCATTTTGTTTTTGACGCCCGGGCGTCATTTTATTTTTGACGCCCGGGCGTCATTTTTTATTTTGACGGCCGGGCGTCATTATTTTTTGACGCCCGGGCGTCATTTTGTTTTTTCTGACGCCCGGGCGTCATTATTTTTTGACGCCCAGGCGTCATTTTGTTTTTGACGCCCGGGCGTCATTTTATTTTGACGGCCGGGCGCCATTTTGTTTTTGACGCCCGGGCGTCATTTTATTTTTGACGCCCGGGCGTCATTTTATTTCTGATGCCTGGTCGTCAATTTATTTCTGACGCCCAGGCGTCATTTTGTTTTTGACGCCAGGGCGTCATTTTATTTTGACGGCCGGGCGCCATTTTGTTTTTGACGCCCGGGCGTCATTTTATTTTTGACGCCCAGGCGTCATTATTTTTTGACGCCCGGGCGTCATTATTTTTTGACGCCCGGGCGTCATTTTCTTTCTGACGCCCGGGCGTTATTTTTGTTTTGACGACCGGGCGTCATTATTTTTCGACGCCCAGGCGTCATTTTGTTTTTGACGCCCAGGCGTCATTTTGTTTTTGACGCCCGGGCGTCATTTTGTTTTTGACGCCCGGGCGTCATTTTATTTCTGATGCCTGGTCGTCATTTTATTTCTGACGCCCAGGCGCCATTTTGTTTTTGACGCCCAGGCGTCATTTTATTTTTGACGCCCGGGCGTTTTTATTTTTTGACGCCCTGGCGTCATTTTGTTTTTGACGCCCGGGCGTCATTTTATTTTTGACGCCCAGGCGTCATTATTTTTTGACGCCCGGGCGTCATTTTCTTTCTGACGCCCGGGCGTTATTTTTGTTTTGACGACCGGGCGTCATTATTTTTCGACGCCCGGGCGTCATTTTATTTCTGATGCCTGGTCGTCATTTTATTTCTGACGCCCAGGCGTCATTTTGTTTTTGACGCCCAGGCGTCATTTTGTTTTTATTTTTGGCGCCCGGGCGTTTTTATTTTTTGACGCCCTGGCGTCATTTTGTTTTTGACGCCCGGGCGTCATTTTATTTTTGACGCCCAGGCGTCATTTTGTTTTTGACGCCCAGGCTCCATTTTGTTTTTTCTGACGCCCAGGCGTCATTTTGTTTTTTCTGACGCCCAAGCGTCATTTTGTTTTTGACGCCCGGGCGTCATTAATTTTTGACGCCCGGGCGTCATTTTGTTTTTTCTGACGCCCGGGCGTCATTTAATTTCTGACGCCCAGGCGTCATTTTGTTTTTTCTGACGCCCGGGCGTCATTTTATTTCTGACGCCCAGGCGTCATTTTGTTTTTGACGCCCGGGCGTCATTTTATTTTTGACGCCCGGGCGTCATTATTTTTTGACGCCCGGGCGTCATTTTGTTTTTTCTGACGCCCGGGCGTCATTTTATTTCTGACGCCCAGGCGTCATTTTGTTTTTGACGCCCAGGCGTCATTTTGTTTTTTCTGACGCCCAGGCGTCATTTTGTTTTTTCTGACGCCCAGGCGTCATTTTGTTTTTGACGCCCGGGCGTCATTATTTTTTGACGCCCAGGCGTCATTTTGTTTTTTCTGACGCCCGGGCGTCATTTTCTTTTTGACGCCCGGGCGTCATTTTATTTTGACGGCCGGGCGTCATTTTGTTTTTGACGCCCGGGCGTCATTATTTTTTGACGCCCGGGCGTCATTTTATTTTTTCTGACGCCCGGGCGTCATTTTATTTCTGACGCCCAGGCGTCATTTTTTATTTTGACGGCCGGGCGTCATTATTTTTTGACGCCCGGGCGTCATTTTGTTTTTTCTAACGCCCGGGCGTCATTTAATTTCTGACGCCCAGGCGTCGTTTTGTTTTTGACGCCCAGACGTCATTATTTTTTGACGCCCAGGCGTCATTTTGTTTTTGACGCCCGGGCGTCATTTTATTTTGACGGCCGGGCGTCATTTTATTTTGACGGCCGGGCGTCATTTTGTTTTTGACGCCCGGGCGTCATTATTTTTTGACGCCCGGGCGTCATTTTATTTTTTCTGACGCCCGGGCGTCATTTTATTTCTGACGCCCAGGCGTCATTTTGTTTTTGACGCCCAGGCGTCATTTTTTATTTTGACGGCCGGGCGTCATTATTTTTTGACGCCCGGGCGTCATTTTGTTTTTTCTAACGCCCGGGCGTCATTTAATTTCTGACGCCCAGGCGTCGTTTTGTTTTTGACGCCCAGACGTCATTATTTTTTGACGCCCAGGCGTCATTTTGTTTTTGACGCCCGGGCGTCATTTTATTTTTGACGCCTGGGCGTCATTTTGTTTTTGACGCCCAGGCGTCATTTTGTTTTTGACGCCCGGGCGTCATTTTATTTTGACGGCCGGGCGCCATTTTGTTTTTGACGCCCGGGCGTCATTTTATTTTTGACGCCCGGGCGTCATTTTTTATTTTGACGCCCGGGCGTCATTATTTTTTGACGCCCGGGCGTCATTTTATTTCTGACGCCCGGGTATCATTTTATTTTTGACGCCCGGGCGTCATTTTGTTTTTGACGCCCAGGCGTCATTTTGTTTTTGACGCCCGGGCGTTATTATTTTTTGACGCCCTGGCGTCATGTTTTTTTGACGCCCGGGCGTCATTTTTTATTTTGACACCCGGGCGTCATTTTATTTTTGACGCCCGGGTGTCATTTTATTTTTGACTCCCGGGCGTCATTTTTTTTGACACCCGGGTGTCATTTTTTTTTTGACACCCGGGCGTCATTTTATTTTTGACACTCGGGTGTCATTTTATTTCTGACGCCCGGGCGTCATTATTTTTTGACGCCCGGGAGTCATTTTGTGAAGGGATCGCACCAGCGATCACTTAATTGATTGCCACAAAACAATTAATAGAACATTCAACCTACTTCGATATTTAATACTCGAATTTCCATCGCATCACATTTTATCATCAGCTATAGCAAAACCGAAGCACAAACAATACAATATCCATATTTCCGTTGGTACACTTAGTGCACATAGCTATCAATACTCATATAGTTTAACTGGCACCTTCAGTGCACGAGCTAAATAATATGACACCAAGTACACAACAACACTTTGAATGCATGAAGAAAAATAAACATAATTAAGGGTCGCTGAGTTATAACAATAAAATATGCATCATAAGCAAGCTAGCCCAAAACACTTGAAGTGCATGAGTATTATGCTGATACTGCATTTAATGGGAAATTCTATAGAGTATCGAAGTATGGTTGAATATCGATGAAGGCATAATATTTTGTATAAAAGAAGAAAATAAAATAATATTGATTCACTTCTAATTCTGAAGTCGACGAAACTGCACTTTCTGTTTTTTTCCTTTATCAAGCAACTCGCTGGAGGTTAAACATTAGGTTTTAGTATCACAGACGCCCTACAGAGCTACTCGCTTTTGGGTAAAGGTTTACCTGGCTACTCGCAGGACCAGTCTGGTTACTAGTACAAATCTCAAGGCGACCAAACATTGCAATTTTGTTTCTGACGCCCAGGCGTAATTTTGTTTTTGACGCCCGGGCGTCATTTTATTTTTGACGCCCGGGCGTCATTTTGTTTTTGACGCCAGGGCGTCATTTTTTATTTTGACGCCCGGGCGTCATTATTTTTTGACGCCCGGGCTTCATTTTGTTTTTTCTGACGCCCGGGCGTCATTTTATTTCTGAAGCCCAGGCGTAATTTTGTTTTTGACGCCCAGGCGTCATTTTATTTTTGACGCTCGGGAATCAAAGACAAGCTAATTTAGTAATAACCCGGCTGGAAAAATGCCCAGTTTCATGCTCTCGTGAGGTTCTCGCTAGTAAGAACTTGTTGGACGTTTTCGGCGTTCTACCAGACTAAGCACTATCGTTATTGATACTTATGCAAAATTTTAACTAAATAAATTGAATCGATGAATCGAAAAATACAAATTTTAACTTTTATTATATTTGATCAGGTTTGGTTTAAAAAAAAAGTTAAAAATTTCACGCTCTAATCCTGCCAAGATAATCATATCGAGAATCTCTATTTTCACACCCCCGCCAAAGGCTTTTTGAACTGTTCATTAAAATTAGTCAAAAATTATAATTTATTGTCTTAAACTATATTTCAAGTTGTTTTATCGTTTGTGGTGGGAAGTAGTTTAGATTAAGCGCATTTTCGTACACGATACTAAATCAAATAATGATATAAGAGTATTTTACAAAAATGCCCAGTATCATACTAAAATTGCTTTAATATCGTATTAAATTCATAAAAATCTGCGCTATTATTTATATTATTCAGGTTTTTATTTTTGATCTGAGTTATTTTACTATCGAATCACAACCGATACTAAAATACCCTTTCTTAATGTTTCTAGCAAAAATATGAACAAATCTAGTTTTTGCTGGTCCGGGGCCTAGAGGGGTTTTTCTGACGAGGCAAAAGGGTTCATAATCGACAAGGCCCTAGTTTTGGCCATTACTCAGCTATGCTAGGGCCTTGCCGGAATTTATTTAAAACTCTCGAGTGCCATGATGAAAACTAGAATGTTTTTTTGCGCGGGAAACAACAACTGAAATCACTGATAAGCGAAAGCACAGTTTAGAAAAATCATAAATTAGACAAAAACAAATGTCTCGATCTTTCAAGTTTCCAGGAGAATTTTGATTTCTTAACTGTTATTTCAGTAACAGGTATTGGGAAGTAACAGTTACCGAAAACTAGCAGTTTGGCCCATCCCTAGTCACAATCTAAACAGGATCAAGTCACAAGGGAAAGGCACAAAGAAAAGACACAAAGGAAAAGTAAACACTTGAGAAGGGGTTTGTTCGTAGACTTAAGACACAACAAAACTACGTCGTTTCCGACATTCCGACATAAGCAGTGGATCATTGGCGTTAATTTTTGGATTAAACTTAAAAAATAATCAATATTTTCACCCAGACAAATTTGTGAAATGGCTTTTTTTGTGATGAATTTTTACTAATCCCGTTTATTTACGGAAATTAATAACCAGTAAAAAAATGTTTCACAAACAAAATTTCGTCTTACTTAGAGAAAAAAGAAAGAAAAACTAAATGGGATGGCCAAGTAGAAAACAAGAGTCGATAAGAAAAAATTTAAATGTGGTTTTTGGAAGCTTAATTAGTACTACATAAACATATAATCGTTACATCGATAAATCATGGGGTATCAAAATGCAACCGAATAAGTTTTTTTTCTAAATAAAGAAATAAAAAAAAAAACAAAGAAGGAATTCATTCAATTAATAAAAAATATTATAGGGTCTATAATTTGGTACATAAATCGAACGACCAAGTTCAAGGATTCTATAAAATGATTCATAAAATTAGTGATTTGTTTCATTGAAAAAAGGAAAATATTCCTACAATTAGTGTCGGAGTTTGTAAATAAATGAAAAGAATCATTATAAACAAAAAGACGGAAGCCTTTAAATTAATGAGAAATATCATAGATTCCATAAATGTTTTCTTCAATGGTATAAATTACACACATACATTTTATAAGAGATTTCATGATAGACCGAGAGCCCACAGCAGATTTTGGGTGTGAATAAATCAAAAATAAAAAAAAAATAATAATTCATTTTCCCGATGATGCAGTAGTCTCTCTTCATCACAAAAATATGGGTCCAAGACGTTTTCTATGGGGCCAAATTTCGTATGGGGCCAATTTCGCAGTGCCGAGCTGCATCTCACCGGCAGCACACGTCTCGTGAGAGTTTTGTCCCCGACCCCGTTAACGTTAATGTGCTTTGATCTCTTTTCTGTTTATTTTACATAGTACTGTTTTTAAATTAAATCATATAAAAAAAAATTAAAAAAATAAATTGAAAAAAAAAAAATAGTTTAACAAAACATATAAAAAAAAATATATTCCGTGTAATAAATTCCTAATTACAATAGTGCTTGTCATATATATATATATCAAATCTCCATCATCTTCACATCATTCCCACCTAAGCAAAAAAAAAAAAATAAAAAAATACCCAGTTCTTGTCGTGCAATGCAAATCAGTGCTAGTTCTTGTGCATATAAAATTTACAACAACAATCAACACAATGCAATAGCTCAAATATATGACGAAAAATAAAAAATAGAAATAACAAAAAAAAATCATAACACAGAGCGGTAAATTCCTTCCTTCTCCTTACCCATTATCTCTCACAGTCGTGTAAGCTTTATTGCTGGCGATACTTTGTTATAGTAAAGTTCAAATTGGGATTTAGATTAGTTAATTGTCTGATTCGGTTTTAGTTAGTTTTGTTTTTATTGAAATGGTGGATGAATTTAGAGTCGACTTTAGCAACATTCGGGGGATCAGACAAAATTTCTGTGCTGTAAACGTCTATACTGCGCAAAGCAGGCCAGCCGTTTTGGCACTGAGTGAAACTCAGGTAGGAGAAAACTCCGATTATACGGAATTCAATGTACCTGGTTATAATTTAGTGCCATTATTCTTTCCTCATCACGGTCTCGCTGTTTACATAAGGAATGATGTTGCGTACCAACTTCATCCACAATATGGTTTGTGCTCGAACACTTTTAACTTCATGTGGTTCAAATTTACGGTCAATAAGCACATCAACATTTCTGTTTTATTTATCGGAGCCCAAAACTGGACAGAAATTCAACTTTTAACGAATTTGATGCTCTTTCCGACTCCATTCTAAGAATTGTTGCCCATTATCCTCACACTGAGCTCTTTGCTAAGTTAAACCACCTGTCTCAGCTTGTTAACGAGCCAACTCGAATCCCTGATGTTGCAGGTCAATCCGCCAACACACTAGACTTGTTTCTTACCTCTGACCCTGATAAATACACTATTAGTTTATTATCGCCTCTAGGCTCATCAGACCATTGTGTCATATCTGCTAATTTCTCGTGCCAACAAAACTCAGTTAAAGAAAAAGTACCAACGAGAACCGTTTGGCATTACGAGAAAGCCAACTGGGACGGTCTCAACGGTTTCTTCAGTAACTTTAACTGGTCACCGTGCTTCCTCGATAGTGACGTAGATTCCAGTGCAGATATGATCACAAACTTAATTCTTTGTGGAATGAGAAATTTTATCCCGAATAGGGCAAAATCTATCAAACCCAAGGAAAAATTAATGGTTTGATTCGGGTTGTTAAGAGGTTATTAGGGTCAGAGAAGTAAGTTTCCGATGTTATAAAGCCAACCCTATTGAGAAAAACCGGAAAAAGTTTCAGCAAGCTAGAAATACCTGTAACGTTCATATTCGACGAACCAAATTTTTGCATGACCAGAAATTAAAGCAAAAAATACTACAATGTCCCACAGGTAGTCAAAGTTTTTGGTCATTTGCAAAGAATATACGAAATGCTACTTCGTCGTCGGTTCCAACGCTCGTCTTCAACGATACACCTTGTCAGCTCGATAGATAAAGCCAATTTGCTTGCAGCACAGTTTGCTGTTAATTCGACGCTGCCAGAAAGTGTTATGACTCCTCCTGTACTTGAGAGCGTAAATGATTGTATGGGACAAATCTTCTTTCGCACTCGTGCAGTTGCTAGAGTTCTAAAAGACCTCGACGTACACAAATCCGCTATCCCGGATAGTATCCCTCCCATTGTTCTGTTCTGAAGAGGTGTTCTTCAACACTGGCAAAACCACTGCGTAAGCTTTTCCATCTGTCCTACTTTACTGGTCTCTTTCTGAGTGGATGGAAAACAGCATTTGTCCAGCCTGTCCCTAAAAAAGGCGTATCTTCTTCACCCTCTAACTATTGATCAATTGCACTTACGTCCCTTCTTTTCAAGGTCATGGAAATGCTGATTAATTTGCAGCTCAAGAAATATCTCGAAGAACGAAAGCTTCTTAATGACCGGCAGTATGGCTTTCGTAGCAATAGGTCCACTGGTGATCTGATGGTATATCTCACCGAACAGTGGAACACATCTTTACATCGTTTTGGGGAAAGTAAGATTATTGCACTTGATATTTCAAAAGCGTTTGATAGAGTTTGGCATCAAGCTCTTTTATCGAAAATGCGCGCATTTGGTTTCGATGAATCTCTTCTTCGTTGGATTAGAAATTACCCTTCGGACCGGACCGGACCGTTCAATACAAGTTGTATTAGACGGTTTCAAGTCTGAAATTCACAAAATAAATGCTGGTGTGCCCCAGGGCTCCGTTTTGTCTCCGACTCTCTTCCTTATATTCATAAATGATCTTCTGTCTGAAACGTCTAATCCATTAAACTGTTTCGCTGACGACAGCACCCTCAGCTTCTCATATTCGTTTTCAGATTCACATCCATGTTCTTCGGATGTGGAACTTGAACGGCAACGTATGATTAGCTCATTAAATTCCGATCTTGACAGCATTGTCCAATGGGGAATTAAAAACCGCGTGGAATTTAATGCTTCAAAAACTCAATGCTGTCTACTGTCGTCTAAGAGAAATCCAACCCCCATGCCACTATCCATGAGTGGCACTTGCATTGTGGAAACCGAAAAGCTTTCAGTTCTCGGTATGTGTATAACAGACCACCTTCTGTGGAATGACCACATATTCGACGTCGCCAAAAATGCTGCTAAGTGCTTAGGTTTTCTTCGGCGATCCAAGAAATTTTTCTCCCCTTCTGATCTGGCTGTAATCTATAAAGCCTTTATTCGTCCAAAACTCGAGAACAACTCTCATGGTGCTCCAATAACCCATTTGAGTCTATTGGATAGAATTCAAAGAAGAGCTATGAAAATGATAGGTGAAAGAAATATAACTGATACATTTGCTCTCTAGAACACCGCCGCAATGTTTCTTGTATTTCATTATTTTATCGTTATTTTCATAAACAGTGCTCTAGCGAAATAGCCAGTTGCATTCCTCCCCTTAAACAATTTAACCGTAATACTAGTGCTTCTAGGAATGCCCATCAGTTTACCCTTGAGCCCAACTTCGGACGTACTGTCAAGTTCAGGGATTCTGTCTTTTCCCGCACCACGCGAATGCGGAATGCTTTACCCGACTCTATCTTTCCCCTCCATTTTAATATTCAGAACTTCAAAACCAATGTGCATCGGTTCCTCCTCTGAAATCCTTCCCTATTTTCGTAAAGCTCACACTGTGTTCAATCACATTAAGGGTAGTCACAACCCCTTTAGTGCGCGCACTTAAAAAAATGGCTGCCACCGGCACTAAAAGAATGCAAAAAATCGCTTTTACAGATAATTGTGATAGCGAAAAAAAATATGTTCCCAATGATGCTGTAGTCTCTCCTCATCATAAAAATATGGGGCCAAGACGTTTTCTATGGGACCAAATGGCTTCCAGACGCACTCAACGAAAAAATTACTGTATCAGACTAAACTTTTTTTAAGGCAAGCTTTTGCAGTATCTAAGCAAAATACCTACTTAAAAAATTTACATTATCGTTATTCACCAGTACCTTAGTACAACAATTTGGTGAAATTTTGTGATTTGGTAGAGAAAGCATTTGTGCTTCAAGTCTCTTAAACAAATATTTTTGTATATACGGGGTTGATGAAGAAACGTGACGATGTACCTACGTCTTTTGTGAATGTGAAAGGTTGTTTAAATACCTACTTAAAGAATTCATAAATTATCAACATATACCATTTGACATTGCAATTTGATCTATTTTTGTGTGTGTTGCACTGAACAATGCCACCAAGACGCAATGGAGCCCATTTTGGCGTCGAACGAATATAGCGCCGGTTCGTAGTTGACACAGTTAGAGCAAATGCACCTCAACGCCAACAAGTACATCGAGCATTTCCATCCGCTTCGTTCCTTCGTCTCGCATTCGGGTTTCGGGTACGAGCCAGATATTCAATATTCCGGTCATCCGAAAGTGCTAATTGGTGCAATGGACAAAGAATGTCCCCATTGTCATGCGCTCAAATACAAGAATGAGCCAGCCGGCATGTGTTGCGCATCAGGAAAAGTGCAACTGCAAGAAATTGAGACACCACCAGAACCATTGAAAAGCTTGCTCATCGGCACGGATCCAGATTCGAACCTGTTCCTAAAGTCCATTCGCAGATTCAATTCATTTTTTCAAATGACATCGTTCGGAGAAACAGAAATATTTCAAAATACTACGGCAAACGGTCAACAATTCACAATTCAGCTTAACATTCAAAATTAAAGGGCAAGTGTACCACAAAGTGGGATCATTGCTGCCAATGCCAAATGAATCCGGGAATTTTACTCCGGAATTTGAACCCACCACGGCTGTGCGATTGGTATTTAAAAAATTGATGAAAAATATTATCGAAGCCATAATTTTGAACGGCAAATTCCGAGGCGAAAATGTTTTGTTGCCACGCATATCAATGATTCGTACAGACGTGCCAATTGAATTCAAACGCGTTCAATTTCCAATTAGATTGGAATTCGCAATAACAATCACGCAAGGCCAAACGATGTCCGTTTGCGGCTTAGATTTGGGCACACCATGTTTTTCACACGGACAAATACGTGGCATGTTCTCGCGTCTGCAAACCGTCCAGCTTATTTGTGTTGTCTAAGGGGCCAGTTATAGCTATCATTGAAAACCATCATTGAAAATATTAATTGTCAATTTTGAGAGATTTTGAAGAAAAAATAAATGATTATTTTGGTGCCAAAGTAAAGCTAATTGACTTAATAATTATTTCTAGGTAAAACAAAATTCAATTTGGCACAACTTTTCTCATAACCTAACATGATTATTGAAAAATTTAAAGTTACTTTTCGGGGAAGATATAGGTCAGAATGAATTTTTTTTTTTTTGGAGGAGAAATAATTTTGAAGTCGTAAGATATATTTCTGCATTTAAATATTCAATGATTAAACTTTCGAAGGGCCTCCAAATCAACAGCTTACTTTTTCAATGATGGTTTCTTATGATAGCTATAACTGGGGCCTTAGGACGGACTGACAAAAAATATCGTACACTCAATTGCTCCCCGAAATTAATATTGATTTTTTTTTTATTTAATTTTTCACTTTAACGATGAAAAATATATTACTTTCTTAATTTAAATTAACCTTTAAAGGTATTCAACAATGAATATCTCCCTTACGTTATTAAAATACATTAAATTGAGAAAGTGAATGATTTCTTTTTTTTTTATTTTTTATCGGAGGTCATCGTGCCCGACAAATTCGTCAAAAGCACACTTTTAGTATACTATTTCACTTTTGATCCATACTTACATACTTTCGATTTCTTTGAGGTCTACGCCTGGCTGATCAAGCAAACCAACGAGATACGCCACCAAATGCTCTATTGCACCGATATTTCTTAAGTGCACCGCCAAAATATAGTGCTGCAACAGTTTTCTTCTCAATAAAACACAAGAATCACGAATGTTACAAGTTTGTTTATAGAATGACAATGCGAACCGTCGATCTATTGGATAAAATTCAAAAGAGAGCTCTTAGATGATTGGTGAAAGAACTATAACGGATACGTTTACATCTCTGGAGCACCGTCGAAATGTTTCATGCCTTTCGTTATTTTACCGTTATTTTAACAAACAGTGCTCTAGTGAAATAGCCAGTTGCATTCCTCCCCTTAAATAATTCAACCGTAATACTCGCGCTTCTAGGAATGCCCATCAGTTTACCCTTGAGCCCAACTTCAGACGTACTGTTAAGTACAGAGATTCTTTCTTTAGTCGCACTACACGAATGTGGAATGCTTTACCCAGCCAAATTTCCCCCTCCCATTGTGATTTACAGACATTCAAAACCAATGTGCATCGGTATCTCCTTTTAAATCCCCTCCAACCTACCTAATCGCTCTTGCTGTGTATAACATTTTAAGGGTAGTCACAACCCCTTTAGCGCGCGCTTAATATATATAAAAAAAAAAAAAAATTACCCTATATTCTAAGAGGAAGTTAAGTCAACAATTCAGCAGCTGCAGCAGACAGACACTGAAATGTCTACTTTCAACGATGATAAGCCTGCCATTGATCCCCAGCAGACTGGAAGCTTCATCAAATATGAAGAAGTAGCTGAGTTACCGGACCAGCCATGATTTCCAACTTTATTAAAAGGAAATTTTCCCAAGAAATGGTGCTAATCCTAACAATAATGTTCAACAACTGCGTCAAAAATATCTATTTTCCGATGAGAGCAAAATAGGACCGATACCGAAGAAAGTCGACAGGAGTACCATACCGGTTCAAATTATCGTCCCATATCGCTTCTCAACAACACCAGCAAAATACTTGAGGGGGCTAACTAGTAGGAGGTTGAAGACGTTCTGCACCGCTAACAACATAATCCCGGATATGTAGTTTGGATTTCAGAAACAATAATGGACTGATGATACAACCTTCAGGGACACTTGGTGTCGTTTCAAACCAATGTGGGAACTCGTTACCATTCCATTCACTTGCATTTGTTGATGAAATAAACTTGACATACTTCGAATGAAATTTTCGGTAAAAACCTAGGCATGAATGCATGTGAAAGCTTACCTGATAATTTTGTCAAATACACAGCTTTGAAATCCGCGCAGCAAGTGTAAAACTTTTTTTATGATTTTAAGCAATTATATCTTATATAATAATAATTACACAAATTTACCGAACGAGCCACCATTAACAAGTCTTTCCTCAAGAATACCGGCACAGAACTCTCCCAACCCTTGCGTACATATATCTTACACCCTTCGGCCTTCGGCGTGTATGGATGTCTTTGTTTATGCACAAAAATATAATCCATTGCCAAATATCCATTCAGGAAAGCAACTTGGAACATACTAAAACTAGATGATTGTTGTCCTCAATCCATTTTGTAAGATAACTGTATTTGAAATACCTCTGTAGTTTTCTGCGTTATTCGACAGAAATCGACATTTTTAATCTAGGTTTCAACATTAAAAATGTTGGTAATCGGGATAAGACAAAAGTCTTTGCATATAGTTTTGATCAACACAAGAAAAAGATTGAAGGGGAGACGGGGTCTGTTGGGGCAATTTTCTATAAACGTGACTTAAAACAGAAAACAAATTATTAAAAATAAAACACACGGCAACACTTACATTTCCCTGTTATACCTGATTGCAAACCCAGAAATCCCATCTTTTATTTTTCTTCTAAATAAAGTTCCTTTAATGAACAATTTTTGAAAAAATAATTTTCAAACTTCAAATATTGAAGACAAAAATGAAAATAATATTCAAACTATTTTTTTTATTTTACGTTATTCACTTGTCATCGAAAAGACGCAAATTGAAAAACTTTCCAGGGCAGGGTGGCTTTTACCAACACAAATAGCAAAGAAATTAGTAGTAGCGAGCAACTCTAACTCACCATGTCTTGGAAAGTTTGTCAATTTGCGTTTTTTCAATGACAAGTGGAAACCTAGCATAACGTCTAACCAGTCAATAGATTTTGTCGAGATTAAATTTTCTTGGGAAGAAATATCAACAAGTCGATTTTTGCTTGACTTTATTCCAAGGCAATTGACATTTTGTAAAGCTCAGATTTTATAATGTCGACAATTTATGAAAAAATCAAAATTTGTACGGTATTTTAAAATCGATATAAAAAACAAAAATCGACGTTTTGACCAATCGATTTTTTTTTTTGATCATTCCCTTCAATTTTAAAATAAATACCTTCCATAGATTGTTTCTTATCATAGGTAGGTCGAAGGTATATTAGAGTAATTCTTTTTCAAAACTCCATGCCCGATTGTATCGAAGTCATTATGTTTGTAAGAAATATAAAACCAATCTTAAAATAATATTTACTCATCTGACGTACGTAACTTTACCTTAAACACTCAATTTTAAATGTGTCTTTAAAACTATTCAAATAGCAAAAGTTGTACCTATGTGAATCTTGAGTACCTTTACTTATCTTTACGTAGAAACATTAAAGGTACCTATCCTACCCACACAACATGATGATATGTGTCTATCAAACATCAACCAAAAGCTATAGCTCTACATTTCCGATACACTATCGATATATAAACAAAATTCTTCAAGTGACGCTGCAATAAAACAAAAATTATAAAACAAATGTGTATTTTTCTGCGTTTCTTTGGAATCATATTGGCTTTGTCTATTCTGTAGGTACATATTTATATGACCGACGACGACGCAGCTAACGTCCGGGAAGACCGCACAATGAATCTTATCAATCAGCAAATAAAGTTTTGAAAAAGGGGTTGCATTTGGATTGCATTCAATCAATTGCTGCGTATAAGTCGCTTGTCAGACTTTTGATCTTTTAGGGCAAATATAGATTTTGTTTTTTTGTTTTTTTTTTTTATTACGGGTACCTTATTACAACATTTCTATCTCAGTGATCTCATTCATAAAACTCAACACTTTAATTCCAAGTAACTAGTGAGACCGTCCCTCAGAGAGCCATATCATCACGCTAATAGATAAACAGACAAATGAACGAGAATTCAATTGTTATGCTTGCCGATCAAACGATAAATCAATCAATATAACTAGCTTGGAGATCAAATCTATTAATGAATATGTCACTGATATATCAAATTTAAAGTAAACTTTAAGTAGGATTTTTTTTTGTTGGTTTAAGTGAAGAACAATGCTTTTTATAGTCAGGGATGTAATGTTGTGATTTCGGTAATGCAGATGGTTTTCATTTGAATATAATAAGATATATGAAATAGGGAGGCAAATATAAAGAATAGAAAAGAAGACGGAATAGTTTAATCATCAAAGAAAGTACTTACAGACTATTGTCATATCTGGCAATATTGTCAGGTTTACTAGTGTTGTGAATAATACCGATTCGTTTTATACCAAAGCTGTCAAATTTCACCCGTTTTAAATAAAATTTCAGTAAAAATTTATATAAAAAGGTAAAATTAGTAAAATTGTCGGTTTTGCTAATTCACTCGGTTGGCAGGATTTTGTTCACAAAAATTTGTCGATCGGTTGGCGAGTTGCTGTCTGACAACTGCCTGACAATGACGTTTTCGGAATAATTCAAACTTAATTATAGGCGTGTTCTATTCAGGCAAAGGAGATTTCAGATAGCCCCACCAATCTCAGTTGCCTGCACAGGATGTCTCAGCCCTGTTGATTTAAAATTCTCCTACCACTCCCCCCGCCCCCTTCCATCAGTTAAAACATCAATTGAGTTCAAAATTCTTTTTTTTTGATTTCTAAATTCTAACGCTACCTCCCAGAGTATTACAAATGTGGAGACTTTAAGCAGAAATGGAATAGTTGGGATATTGGATCGGGCATGTGTGTCACGTATTTACTCCAATGACACTGATGTGACAATAATAATCTATACTTTATGAGTTAGCAAATAAAGTGGAACCCCCATCCAGACCCATAAGAGTTTACTTAGTGTTTTTTAGATAAAGATAAAAAAAATGAGAATGCAATGATGAAGTTTGTTTAAGTGCATTGCGCTTTTATAAAATTAACTTAACCCAAAAGTCTCAACACTCTATTAAATCTTTTGATTCCATTGAATTTTGTCTAATAAAAAACTATCATTTCAACGTGACGAAATTTAGCTTAGAAAGGAGAATGGGCAAAAATGTATGGGAGCTGGTCTACCCACTCAACAGCAATGTGTTGTATGTCGTTGAAAAGGTAATTTTATTGACTTCATTTCATTGTATTACCGTTAAGCTCTAAACTATGGGGTTCGTGAGATATTCGGAATCAAAGCACCGAAAAAGACAATAATGCATTTCTTCATTGGTAGTGTGTCCTCATACCTACATTAATCTGTGATACATCGTTGAAAAGATAATTTTGTGTACTTTAGTTTTGTATATAGCCGTGAAGACGTAGATCATAGGGTGCAAGAGATATGCGGGCATACAAATCGGCAAATATAACAAAAATGCAATTCTTCATTTGGTACTGGTTTACCGACTCAACAGTAATGAGTCATACGTCGTTGTAAAGGTTATGGCATTTGCTTCATTTCATTATATGGCAGTTAAGCTCTAAACCATGGGGTTCGTAAGATATTCGGCTCTTAAGCACAAAAAACAGCAATAATGCAATTCTGCATTGGTAACTTATCAACCAAGTCAACAACTATGAGTCATGTGTCGTTGAAAAGGCTGTTTCGTGTACTTCTTTTTATTATATGACCGTTAAAGTGTAAATAATGGGATTCGAGAGATATGTGCCAAAAACGCTGAAAATTGCAGTAATGCAAGTTCGCATTGGTAGCTGGTCTTTCAACTCAACAGAAATCTCACTTATATCTTTGAAAACGCTATTGCATGTACTTCATTTTGCAATATGCCGTTTAGCTGTAGACCGTGGGGTTCAAGAGGTATTTGGCCATCAAAATAGGCAAATATAACAAAAATTCACATCTTCATTGGGTACTGGTCTACCAACTCAACAGTGATGAGTCATACGTCGTTGAAAATCTTATGGCATCTGCTTCATTTCATTATATGGCAGTTAAGCTCTAAACCATGGGGTTCGTAAGATATTCGGCTCTTAAGCACAAAAAACAGCAATAATGCAATTCTGCATTGGTAACTTATCAACCAAGTCAACAGCTATGAGTTATGTGTCGTTGAAAAGGCTGTTGCGTTTACTTCATTTTATTGTATGACCGTTAAAGTGTAAATAATGGGATTCGAGAGATATGTGCTAAAAACGCTGAAAAGTGCAGTAATGCAATTCCGCACTGGTAGCTGGTCTTTCAACTCAACAGAAATCTCTCTTATATCTTTGAAAACACTATTGCATGTACTTCATTTTGCAATATGCCGTTTAGCTGTAGACCGTGGGGTTTAAGAGGTATTTGGACACAAAATATAAACATAAATAAAAAAACACACTTATAATATTTTATTTGATTTTTTTTACATTTATATCATACTTTCGTCCAGTATGACATTACTAAGGCGGTCCGCAGGTGGTGTAAACCCATTTTGATGCCGGGCTATGCACATATACCACAAAATTGATACAACATGTGCACATGTACTGACAGTTCGGCGCCCCGTCAAGCATGAACAATAAAAGTGTTTAAAAGCCTCTCGTCCTTCCCTACCTCTATTTATAAGTATATATGTGTAGTATTTCTTGGCTCTACTATGACGCGATTGTATTCGTTATATTTGCCTATTTTGATGGCCAAATACCTCTTGAACCCCACGGTCTACAGCTAAACGGCATATTGCAAAATGAAGTACATGCAATAGCGTTTTCAAAGATATAAGTGAGATTTCTGTTGAGTTGAAAGACCAGCTACCAATGCGAACTTGCATTACTGCAATTTTCAGCGTTTTTGGCACATATCTCTCGAATCCCATTATTTACACTTTAACGGTCATATAATAAAAAGAAGTACACGAAACAGCCTTTTCAACGACACATGACTCATAGTTGTTGACTTGGTTGATAAGTTACCAATGCAGAATTGCATTATTGCTGTTTTTTGTGCTTAAGAGCCGAATATCTTACGAACCCCATGGTTTAGAGCTTAACTGCCAAATAATGAAATGAAGCAAATGCCATAACCTTTACAACGACGTATGACTCATTACTGTTGAGTCGGTAAACCAGTACCAAATGAAGAATTGCATTTTTGTTATATTTGCCGATTTGTATGCCCACATATCTCTTGCACCCTATGATCTACGTCTTCACGGCTATATACAAAACTAAAGTACACTAAATTATCTTTTCAACGATGTATCACAGATTAATGTAGGTATGAGGACACACTACCAATGAAGAAATGCATTATTGTCTTTTTCGGTGCTTTGATTCCGAATATCTCACGAACCCCATAGTTTAGAGCTTAATGGTCATACAATGAAATGAAGTCAGTAAAATTACCTTTTCAACGACATACAACACATTACTGTTGAGTGGGTAGACCACTTTGCCCATTCTCCTTTAGTTTAGCCTTTAAATATTACCTACTTAAACGTTTAAATATTAAATTCAACACAAACGTGCTTAAAATGGAAGAAAATATGATCAGCATCCCAGTAAACCCAGCATACATTATGAAAGCTTGCGCCACATTTGATTTAACGCGACGTAGTTTGCACAAATCTTATTACTCGAAAAAACAGATCTGAAAGTTTCTGCCGCGTTTATTTTAATGCCTTCAACGCCTGATAATAGGGTGTATGAATCTATAGCGCGGTGGTGAAACGCGACTTTA
Organism: Melangyna quadrimaculata; assembly: GCA_949320155.1. Lineage (NCBI taxonomy): Eukaryota > Metazoa > Arthropoda > Insecta > Diptera > Syrphidae > Melangyna > Melangyna quadrimaculata. The sequence goes on from OX439483.1 coordinate 149,652,749, forward strand.
AATACCTACAAAACAGCATGGCATGAAAACGCGATTAACATGGACTGATTTTTCCAGTACCGCATAAAAAAGTGATCGGAAAATGGAAGGAACATGTCGGCTGTACATGTCAATATTAAAAAATCGCCAATGCATAAAATATCGTCGAAAGTCGTTTAATGTAAATCCGCACAAAACGGTTGCATAGAACTGAACGCACCCATTATCGTCGTCGTTCAGCTGATGAAAAAAAAAAAGGTTAACATCAAAGACGTCCAAAACTTTTGGGAAGGTAAGGTCACATTTTTTTACATGATAACAGATATCAAACAAAGTTTAAAATTATTTATTTTTAGGTGGACAGCATCGGACTCCTCTGGAGTTACTCTATCAACAAAATTAAGTGTTTTTTTGCTTTTATTTTCTCAGTTTAGCCCACCTTTACGGCCAAACTAACAAGAAAACAAAAAAAATTATTTTATATAATAGTATATACATTAGGATGGTCCTTATAAAAGTCATTGTCTTATTTTGAATGACACACCCCCCTAATTTCTTCTAAATAATTTAAAAAAAATTCCTGTAAAATTTTAACTCATTATATTAACGTTAACCCGGCTCCCAAGATGACTGAAGTTTTATATGGAAAATCCCTTGTATTTTTTTAAATCCAAATTTGAAAAATCTTAACTTCGGTAATGATGATTTCCCTACTTATAGCCATTTAAACAAAACAAATATTTTTTATTTAATTTTAATTTTAATAAATTTTATACATTTTTTTTAATTCCTTTTTTTTTCAAACATGACAGAAGTTACAACATGTGTGCAAAAATTTAATTTTCTGTATCAATCATTACTAAAGTTACGAATTTTTAAAGTTGGATGAACAAAAATACCATGGGATTTCCCATTTACAACTTCAGACATCTTGGGGGCCGAGTTAAAGTTAATAAAATGAGCTTACATTTTACAGGATTTTAATTTATTTAGAACAAATTAGAGGGGCGCGTCATTAAAAATAAGGCAATAACCTTTTTAAGGACCACCCTAATATACATACATACATATGAGGGTGTGAGTGCAAAACTCACTTTTTGAAATTGGTTTTAAATCGTGCACGAAAAGCACATTATGCTTTTAAAATAGTAATGTTATATTTTTTTGGGAAATATTAGATACTCAATAATCTAAAACTATGTTTAAAATAATTTATGTCCCTAAGACAAAAATATGAGAGGCAAAATAAGCTAATTTTTCAAAATAGGGTTACGTCACTTTTGCACTCACAGGCTCATATATACATAGATACATCGCAGATATAGATATAAATATTGATATAGATATTATTATTATTATTATTATTATTATTATAGACTTAAGTATTGCACTTCTCAACTCCTATGGAGTTGGAAATCACCTATCCCGGGCTATGCCAAAGGGATTAGGCTCTGTTGGAGCATAGACCATGTTCTAGCCCTTGCACGATGTTCTGATTTGATGATGAGGGGGGGAGGGAGTCCCCCAACCCATAACCGTATGTTCGATGTTGTTTGTTGGTAATTTTTATTATGTTTTTACAGGTGGAGAAACTTTCTGACAATATTGCATGTGTCCAATAGCACCGATTTTTGCACCTGCGCCAATAGCCATTCCATGTTGCGTTGCTTGAGGTTTCTACACAGGTTTTGGGGGACAACGCCAGTTGCTGAAATGATTATCGGGGTCACATCTACCCTTTCCATATGATACATGGCCCGCAACTCGATGGCTAGAGCGGCGTACTTAGATATCTTTGTGGAGAAAGTTGTTTGTAGGTTTCGATTTAATGTGACTGCTATATCAAAGATATCTATCCTCTTCTCTCTTTTATTAAACAGAATGATGTCGGGTCTGTTTGCTGGAATGTGTTGGTCTGTGGTTATTGTTCTATACCAGTATAGCTTGAAGTTGGAGTTTTCTAGGACAGGTAGAGGCTGGTACTTGTAATAAGGGGTGTGATGTTGGATAAGGTTGCAGTCTATCGCTAATTGCTGGTGTATTAGCTTGGCGACATTATTGTGTCTCCGCATGTATTCCTGTGAAGCTAAGGAGCTGCATCCTGAGATAATGTGCTCGATGGTTTCTCCGCTTTCTCCGCACCGTCTGCATCTATCATCTATATCTTCTCTAAGAATGCATTTCCTGTAGTTTCGCGTCGCTATGACCTTATCTTGGATGGCCATTACGAATCCTTCAGTTTCAGCGAATAGATTTCCTTGTATAAGCCACAAGTTGGAAGCCTCTTGGTTAATATGATTTTGGGTAACTTCATTTGGGTGGCTTCCATGTAATGACTTTGCTTTCCAAGAAATAATCAGCTCATCGGTGGTTCTAACATTGTCGGGGAGTGGGAAATTCAACGAGCTTAGATTGAGGGGCGTATAATTTTTATCCGCTAAGCAAATGGTCCTTATTAGTGGCGATGTACTGTTTAGTAGATACTGCCAGATGTTAAGGCATTGACGATGTTGTAAATTCGTTATGTTCACGATCCCTCTTCCACCTATTTTTCGCGACAGAGACATCCTTTCAGTAGCGCTCCGTGGGTGATGGCTGTTGTGTCTTGTAAAAGATGTTCGTATCAGCATATCAAGGTTTGTGAGATCAGTTGAGGACCATTTTATAATCCCAAAGGAGTATGTTAATAAAGGGATAGCCCAGGTGTTTATGGCTTTGCATTTGTTTCCCCCCGACAGCTCTGATTTTAAGATAGTGTTGAGCCTTGTTTTGAATTGGGTAGTAAGGCTTGCCTTGATCGTGGTGTGATTTATTCCTTTGAGTTGGAGAAATCCAAGGTATTTATATGATTCTCCGTATTGTAGATCTTCAACCACCTGTCCTTGGTCGATGGGGAAACTTTCTTCACTGGCCTCAACTTTTCCTTTCACCAGATGGACCATTTTACATTTTTCCATGCCGAATTCCATTTTAATGTCTGTACTGAAGCTTTTGACAACTTCAATCATTCGGTAGAGTTTTTCTCTGTTCCTGGCATAGAGCTTTAGATCGTCGACATAAAGTAAGTGGTTCAAGGAAAAATCATAGGTTTCAGTTCTGATAGTAAATCCTGATTTTATTTCAGCTAGGATCCTGCTGAGGGGATTGAGTCCCATACAGAACCAGAGCGGACTCAATGCATCACCCTGAAAGATTCCGCATCTGATGGGGATGTTTTTGCTTAGCTGCCCGTTCTGGAACAGCCTCGTCTTCCATCCAGTCATTAGGGATGTAAGGCAGTTTATAATGGTTGCATCAATCTTATAAACTTCCAAGATTTTTATAAGATACTTGTGGGGCATCGAATCAAATGCCTTTTTATAATCGATGAAAGCCATACTAATACTGCGTTTTTTCCCCAGAGCCAGGCCCGTGACTACGGAGTCAATAGTAAGTTGGTCTTTGCAGCCCATTGTTTGCCTACTGCACCCTTTCTGTTCATCTGGTATGACGTTGTTTATGGTACAGTGGTCATATATTCTATTTGTTAGGATTTTAGTGAATAGTTTGTATGTTGTACACAAGCATGTAATCGGGCGGTACTTTGCAGGGTCGTTGCAGGGTTTTCCTTTGGGTATAAGGAATGTTAGTCCACTGACGAGGAAGTTTGGTGGTTGTATTTTGAGTTGCACCAAATCGGTAAAAGATTTCGCGAGGTGTTCGTGTGACGCAGTTAGTTTCTTCAGCCAGATATTGTGCAATTTGTCCACTCCAGGTGATTTCCAGTTGCTTGTTGCTGAGATTGCATTGTAGACTTCTTCTTTACTTATCGGCTGATAAGCCATAGGTGGTATGTGTTCGAAGTGCATGGTCTCAGCAGCAATCCATTGGGCTTCCTCGTTATGTTGTTTGGATGAACTCCAAATATTACTCCAAAATTGCTCCGAAGTTCTGAGGGTTGGGTATTCGTCACGTGTTTCTGTTTCTGCTACTGATATTGGTGTAGCGTTTCTATAAAAGTCTTTTTGGTTTCTGTAAAATTAACCGTTTTCAGCCTTTCGTTTGCTGCATTTTTCATAGCGCTTTAGGCGTTTTGCTAGTGCCGCTAATTTCTGGCCTTTTCTATCAAGACATTCAGTTATTTCATCCATTGTAACATCTTCGGGGCGTAGTGGTACGATTAAACGTCTGATATGCCTTTTGAGTCGACTTGAGTGTGACCCGTCTCTGAAGGAAGTTAATCTAGCAACATCTCGCCTTAGCTTTTCTATTCTACTTCGTAGCCTTTTATTCCATTTCGGGAGGGGTTTCTCTATTCTCTTTGCTGTATGTCTATCGTTTTCCAAATTTGGTCTTGGTTCCTTGCCTAAAGCTCTTAGGGAGGAGATTGCACTGGCGAACAGAAGATCGTTTATCCGTTCTATCGTTGGTTCTTCCTCTAAATATTGTGGGAGGATCTCAGTGTTGATGATGTTAAGTACTTTTTCCAGTTTCTTGAGATCGTACACCCTAGGAGTTTTTGGTCTGAGGGCTGGTTCCATACCTTCAAACTCAGTTAGAGTAGAGCTGAAAATTTCACGCAGTCTTTGTGTTTCTGCGTCTGTTGTTGGTTGCGCAGTCAGCGGTTCTGTAATTGGGTTAGGCAATATTTCGAGAAATGTTTGGTGTGTTGGGGCCAAAGAAGTATTTGAGGATGATGCTGCGGGTTCTGTGATGGGTTCGGTTTCGTTTGATGTTACAGGTGGCGGTTCGGTGATAGATTCGATTTCAGCTTGGACTTCAGCCTTGATTCGCTGTCTTCGATTAACTTCAACGTACTCATTTTGAAGGATAGCATCTTTTCTGCGGGCTAGATTGTTTTCGTTTACCCTTCCTTCAAGGTGGCTGTATCTTTCCATGAACATGTTGTGCATTTCTCTTCGGTAAAACATCATAGATAAAGGGTTTTCGCATTTGGTTGTTTTGAAGTAGCAACGCAGGACATACTCATTCATATCGTTTGTCCATTGAATGCGTTGTCTAGGACGGCCTGCTCTCGTGGTCCCAAGGCTGGCTTGAGAAACACTTGTCGCAGGTTGATTGTTTCGGTGTGGTGCTGCTGGCGACTCAACTCTTTCCAGAGCCGAGCCCGCGCCGGTAGCCGCAGCTTCTACCGATGTTTGAGTAGATATCCCTACTCTGTTGACTGCATTTAAGTTTTCCATATTTCATATTTATTTTTCTCTGTAAAGGCTTATTACAGGTTTCCATTTTGATCCCTTTGGGAAAGGGCCGACGATCCAACCGGGTACGCCGGGGAGAGTTCACAGCCGCTCAATGTGAGGCAGACGCTGACCAGGGAGCCGTTCATTCTGAAACAGACGCTTCTGGATTTCACTTTCTAGTTTTTTTTGGTCCACCCCGGGTATTTCATTTCCCCGGTACCAGTCACGTCTGACAGGCATTCCCCTATCCGCCACCTGGGGAGGCGTCTGGTAGCAGAAACTAGAATAAACTGCCCCAGATTATTATTATTATTATTATTATTATTATTATTATTATTATTATTATTATTATTATTATTATTATTATTATTATTATTATTATTATTATTATTATTATTATTATTATTATTATTATTATTATTATTATTATTATTATTATTATTATTATTATTATTATTATTATTATTTTTATTATTATTATTATTTTATTAATCTTACATAAATGTACAGAGTAATACTTAAGATTACAGCTTGAGCAACTTAGGCTTTCAGCTGAGATTTTTTACAAATTGATTATAGAGAATTCAGTTATCTAAAATGGTATAATATACAATTCCATAATATAATATTTATAAAATATTTATAAAGTAAAAGTACCAATTTGTTAAATAGAATTTTAGACTTACAAAAAGTATAGATATATAAAATTTGTGACTTTATAGAAAATATTTGAGGGGGGTGGTGATCGAAGATGCACAGAAAACAGTATTTACCGTCTCGATATGCAACCTCGATCACCCGCTCCCACTCTCCTATAAATTTTATTTATTGTCAAGTTCTAGTATTTCTATGATTTTGTATACATTTTTAATTTTTGGTTCAGAGGTAACTGAAAGTAGGTTTGATAACTTATGATTACACAGTGAAAGAGAAATATTGTTGATTTTAATACAATCTGAAGTTAAATGTACCATTGACAGAATCTCATTTGATTGGCAGAAGTGGCATATTAGAGGTTGATCCTTGCTCATAAGATGATTGTGGGTTAGCTTTGTATGCCCAAGGCAAAGCCTTGAGAAACACCTGTTCATCTTAGTGTTGGTAGTGGTAGGATAAAGAACTTAGGAACCTTCTGGATTGATTGAAGAATAGTGGTGGTTGTATTGGGTCCATGTTTCTGCTTGTTTGTTTTTCCAGTGTGTTTTTATGAGTTTTTTTAAGTCGGCTTTGGAGGGACGGTATAGTTTGATCTCGGCTTCAGAGTTTGAAGCAATCGCCTTTGCTTCATTGTCTACTATTTCGTTACCTTTTATTCCAATGTGGGCTGGAACCCAAACCAGAGTTAATTTGTCACCAAGTTGGATCATGTTGTCACGGATGCTATTTATAACGGGAGCACGGTGTTTTATGTTGGCAATGGCTTTAAGCGAAGAAAGGCTGTCTGTACATATTTAGGTGTTTTTGTTTGACTTAACTGCGAGATGTGTAGCTTTGAGAATCGCCAGGGATTTGTATGGAAAAAATGGAGAAATTTGGCGAAATTCTTTCAGCGCATTAGAGATCACCATTTTTACCAGACTAAAGCCATGCCTGCTGCTTCGTCGTTTTTGGAGCCGTCGGTGTATAAAATATTCAGTGTGTGTGTAGGGAATTCACTTAACAACTCTTTGAAGGATTGGATGTAAAATTCTTTGGGGGTTACATCCTTTGAGTGTTTGGATAGGCTGACGTTGATAGCTTCTGGAGGTAGGAGCCAAGAAGGGAATGTTGTCAATGGATATGCTCTTAACATATGGGGTGAGTTCGATATGGTTGGCAAAAGATAAATCATTGAACAAGGTCGAGGGTTGTTTAGTTATTTTTTTTCTTTTTAGTATTTTGGTGGCGTCATTATGAATAGGAGAACAAAATGATCCACATATTCTGGGAACTAGCAGTGATGTTAAGATGTCTCTTCGTTCGTCGATTGTTGAGAAGCCTCCTTCAGTCATTAGGTTTCTAATAGGTGTGGTTTTGGAAGCTCTTAAAGATGTTCTTACAGCTGCGTTGTACGATGGTTGCAGAAGTTTGAGGTTCGATATTGCACACTTACCAAATAGTCAATCTTAGATACTAAAATTAGCTTAGTTATGTGTATAAGAGTATAAGTGTGGATATAGCTGTATTTAGAAGAGAAACAAATCTGAAAAGATACATGGTATCCTGTATAGAAAGCTTAAAAAAAATCATCATTCTATAAAAAATGACTAACATTCTACACGAAACATGTCGCTAATTAAAAAGAACAACGTCATAACTCAAAAAAAAAATCAATTTTGACCTAATGATACAGTTCAAACTCTTTTTCTATAAACTATTTTTTGGCAAAATTTCATTTCTATAACTGAAAAATTGAAGGGTATAGATCATCATTTGACGTTATTATCACTTTTAAATATTTTTTTGTGGAAATACGGTATTTTTTCATTTACGCAGGGACCTTTGAAGTGAAAACAGTCCAATAGATATTTTAAAAGTGTCATATTTTACGATCAAATTTTATTTAATAGCTCTGCCAAGAAAAAAAATTAGACATAAATGAAGATGATTATGAAATACAGCCATGCAAACTTTAAACTGCTATTTCTGAAGTTTGGGGTTTTTTGAATTATTACGTTGTTCTTTTTAATGAGCGATGTATCTTTTTAGTTTTGGTGTCTTAAGATTAAGCGTTGAAAAGCACCCAAAAAATAAGAATGTACTATAATAAATTTGTTCAGCATGATAAACTCCCGCCTCCATCCCTCTCCGCCCACTTTAAATGCGTCTATACAAAAAGCCAATGGGGACACTTTGGATATGTTATAGAGAATGAAATTCTGCCAGTAATAAAATTTCATTAAATAGTTTGTTCCCGGTCAGATCCTCGGTTGAATATTTAAATAGTACCCTACCATAAAATTTCGTTGAGGATGGTTTTTACAGGGTGATTCCTTGTAATAGTTTTTCGCAAAACCAGAAACCTATCTTAAAAGCAAAAGTCCTAGTACCATCCGGTTTTCAGTATTTGACCGTAAATTGATAATTGAATTGAATTTTGAAAACAAAAATAGGACTTAGGCCTTATTTATTCGCCTTCCATTAAATTGAAATTCGCTATTAAAAACTAGAAATTGATCGATGTTTTGTTTGCTTTTTTTTTTGTAAACATAAAGTGCGATGTGAGAAACAAAAGCAAACAAGATTTGAAAAACCTTTCAGTGCAAAATCAATCTACAACAATTGTAATGCTTTCAATGCACTGAATACGATTCAGACCTCAAAATTACCCTATAACGTTTGGTTTTTGAAATTCACCAATATTAAAGTGGAAAAAATCTGTTTTGCAACGATTTTTCAAACCTAAAGACATTATTTAGGGGCTGGATTTTTATTCAGTGTACCAAAAATATTTCGAAAAGTAGGTATATTTTGTATTTCCACCAAAAAGGGTTTTTCCAACTTTGTCGGTTTCGGTTTTGGTTATTCAAATCACACTTTCAGATTACAAATAAAATAAGCAAACACAAAACTGACTGTCAACGCTTATTGAGAGTGAACAAACAGACGCTATTTTAAACTTGATTTAGAGCTAAATTGATAGTTCATCAGTCAAAATAAAATAAAAATCCCAAGGATATTTTTTAAAGCGAGCCAGTTAACTAAAGGCGAGTGAATGAATCTAAAAATTATTGAAGTGTTCTTAATGACAATTTTATATTAAACGTGATATAAGTTAAACGGACAGAATTCAATTTTTAATAGACTGTGAAAAAATTAGCCCTTTATAAGATAAATTTGGTAAACAAAATTCTTTGAACATTTTTTGTTTTGTTTTTTTTTTTTTTTTAATTTTCATTAAAATAAATTTATTTGAAGAGAAAATAAAAATAGGGGTTTCTGGCTTTGCAAAAAGCTATACTAGGATACTATAAGTGTTGCCGTTGCTTTTTAATTATTCGTTTTTTTGTTTTAAGTCAATTTTGTTTAGAAAATTTGACCTCCCGCCTAAACGAGGGGGATAGATCCCTTCTTTATTACGATTTGTATCTGTCTCGATCTCGACGAAACGTACACGTTCAAAATTTTTTGTCACACCTTAGGTGAATTACCCTGTATATACATAGATGCTGTATCTAATGAGTTAACCAGTTGCGCTAATATTTAATTTTTGTAAAGTTTTTTTTATTGAACTTCAATTTGTTTCGGATAAACATTTGTACTTATGTAATAGGCTTTCAAGGATAAGGAAATCTAACCTCAATAACCTTCGGTTTATTTATCAGGATTGAAGGTATATTTCATTTAATACTTTTTAAGAAATGCTCCGCAAAATTAGGCCCCAAAAGAAAATGAAATAAGGCCCCAAAAAAGCACACAAAATAACAACAACGAAATTTCTAAAATGTTGGGGTGCTATTTAATTATTTGGGGCCTTGTTGAATTTTTTTTTGTTGGGACATAATTTCATTATGAAATACGGCCCCAATGAAATAAGAACCCAAAAACAAACAATTTGGGGCCTTATTTCATTTATCATAACTTACATGAAAATGCTAAATAACATTATGTTTCACAAAAAAATTAGTGAAAATTCGATAATTGGGGACCCAGAGCTGATAAAGTACCGCAAAATGTTAAACAAATACTTGGATTGGATCGCTCAATTTTGTTCAGCTATTCTGTTAATTACTAATGCTTTTTAATGTAAATATCGTGCCGCAAACCATCAGGGAGTAACAGAACAGCTGAAAAAAAAACAGTTTGCGGTACTTTACCAGCACTGGGTTCCCGATAAGCGGATTTTCAAACATTATCTGGGAAAGACAATGTTATTTTAGCATTTTCATGTTAATTATGAAAAATGACATAAGGCCAGAATAGCTGCAAAAAATCGTGCGATAATTCAAATATTTGTTTATCAGTTTGGGGTGTTATTTCATTTTCTAAAATAAAGTTTTATAGGTATGAAAAAGTAAAATTGGGGTTTTATTTCATTTTTTTCAAAAAAAAATCAAAACAAGTTGGGGCCTTATTTCATTTATTTTTGGGCCATTTTTACTTGCGATATAAGTAGTATAGGGCATAAGTTTTGGATTCGTGCAAAAAAAAATCGAGATAATAATTGTCCCTAACATTACGATGATAGAGAACGCGATAAAAGTGGGTCTCGCAGTTCTGTCTGTCTGTTCCTCGACCTGGAGCCTAAACGGCTGAAGCGATTTTCCTCAAACTTAAGGACTTGAGGTTCTTAAGGGGAAATTGAAATTGTTGTTTTTAACTCAAAAAATAGCGGAACCTGCCTAGGGCTGGCCACGAGACGAGAAAAGTCTCGTCATGCGAGACCGAGACAAGACTGCCTTTTAAGCAACCGAGACGAGACCGAGACGCGACTGTATATTTGGTACGAAATTTACAGAGAGTCTAATAAATTAAAAAATCAATAAATATTTTTGGATTTAAAAAAAAATTATTGAATTTTTTTTTTGAAAATTCAATATCTTGAAAACGGCTTAATGATTTTTTTTTTAATTTTGTAAAAACTTGTTGTGAGCTACGAGAGCAAGTTTGTGCGATCCAGTCGTGCCCATTTTTTCATTTCAGTGGGGCATTATTTCATTGGGGCGTAATTTCATTATGAAAATTATTTCATTTTTTCTTTTGGGGCCTTATTTCCTGGGGCCTTATTTCGCGGAGCTTTTAAGAAAAATAAAATAGAAATATGTACATACACTCTGCTCCACCAATAGAAACAAACTTTTTGTTTACTATCTAAGCGTGTAGCGCTTTGGTAAATGTATAAATTCACCTTTTGGGTTAAGTTCCTATAAGAGGGATCTATTACGAATAAAACTGCAGAAAACTGATTACTTCATTTAAAACACTTTTTTTTTTGCGCCGCTGGAATAGAAACATTCTCTTAAATAAGGAAACAAATTGAAAAAGTGCAGTAAAATTGGGAAGTTTTCTATTCATAATCATATTTTAATATGTTTGCTACCATCTTTATTTGAAATAACTTGAAAAACCCATTTGGAGACTGAATCATGCAGTTATTTTATATAATTTAAAGAAATTGCACTTCATGCTTCTTTGATTGCAGCAATAAGTGATTCTTTGTCCTCATATTGTCGGTCAGAATCGTAAACTTAACGAACCATTCATCTTCATACGTTTTTAATAATATTTCGGTCCGGATAATACGTTTTCCACGTTTTCTTGTTGAAATGTCCATGGTATTGATCCAAAGACATCGGTAATCTTAGGAAAAGCTTCTTGCTGTATTTCCTTGCAGGAGTTCGCCGTCATTTTCAATGTGGGAAAGTCCAGAACAATTGTTCAAAACCATCTGCCATTACAACGTCTTCTCGGCTATGGTGGCGTTCCAGAAACCTTGGTTCCTTCCTCATAACATGAAACATAGTAATTATATCCGCCCGGGCCATCTAAATTGATTTTTTTTTCACCAGAATACCACTTTTGTCCACTCATCCCTCCACGTCATATTCTTCCTGCGAAAATCTTTTATATTGTGTCTTCCTATTAGATTTAACGGTGTTTTTTTCTGCAATATTAGGTGCTTTAAATGTTGTGACCCACGAATAACACGTCTAATAGTGTTAAGTCTAGCTGTAATACCACTCTTTGCCTTGATTTTAGCAGCAGAGTCGCTTGAATTTGAAGCCAGTCTTGTTATATTTCTTCGGTCTGCTTCTGTTGTGGCTCTTGCTTGCCAGCCTTACATATTTTTTCCATAGTTTTCTTTAGTACTAAGGTTAGACCAAACAAATTTCACACTTCTACTTATTTGTTTGGCAATTGTGCGTATGGGAAACTTGTTTTCCGCGTGTACTTCAATTTTGGCTTTTTCTGCAGGGTTTACTCTTTTTCCGCGGCCCATCTTTTCTTTGCTAAACAATTATTATTTTTAATCTACACTTCTATTATTATAAATATATTTTAGCTTCTTACCGTAATCTATACAGACAAAACGCACACTGTTTCTATTTTAAGTGGCGCAAAAAATACAGTGTATTTTATGAAGTAATTAGAAAAGTGGTAAAAAATAACCTTATGGTATTTTCTTGAATTATTCTGTCCCTGCAGTTTTATTCGCAATAAATTGCTCTTTTAGGAACTAAAACCAAAGGGTGAATTAATGAGTGGAGCGGAGTGTATCTACTCATACTCATACATATTAATTTCTCATTTCTTTAATTCCTATAATATTCTAATACTCTTTTTATTTTTATTTGATTTGCAACAGAAAGGAAATTAACAATTCAAGCTGACCAGACCATGTTTGTTTTTTATTTAACAAACCCTTTGGCATATACAATATTTACCTACCCAGATAATGTCCAACAGCTGCAGAAATTTCCTATCAATAAAAAAAATACTCTCATCAAAGTATATTGCACTGTCGTGTTGTACCTACCTATATAACTTTGAATTTAGAAATAACCAAACGGGCTTTAGCATCTGTAGCCTTTATAAAGATCTTTTTTTATTGTATTTTTTTATAGTATATATTTTTCGTTTGAACATTTTTAATCTCCACTGTTAAACGAACCAAACGTGCTACCACAAAGTGTTTGTTTTTTTTTTGTTTTGGTTTGTTTGTTATTTCTACTACCGTCTGCAAAAAAAAGGTCTTCTCTTTAGGGCCGTTTGGAACTAACTTTGGAACGTTCGTCGTTGCTCGTTTACCTGGGTGCGCACATTGCTGATTGAAAATCATCTTATTCAAATATTCCAATAAAACGGCACTGGTGCACTGCTATAGTAGATTCACCCTCTGCTGCTGCCGATGCCCATGCCGATGCCGCCAACAATAACAAAATAACAACAACAACATCACAAAGTCAATTTATTTATAGAGACCATAAGCAAGACGTGGAAAAGGGTTTCTATTCTGCTCTACTGGTGATGTTGTGCTGCTTCTCCAAGCTCCAAGCTGCTGATTTTGAATATAGGAGTATGCCTGCCAAGCCAATGCCATCGAATATGGTGCGGGCGGTGAATGGCGGGGGGCGGTATATAGAAGGGTTAATATAGTCATAAAACACCCAGACAGGCGGACGCAAACATGTCGCAGGTGCTATAGTGCTGAAGCTCTAGAGCCCCAGCCAGCAGTGTGCAAAATTCAATATAACAACTCTTTCATGGGTTGTTGGGAATTAGGGTAAGGAGCTGGAGGAGCTCGGAGGCAGTCGTCAAACGGCATATGCCTATATAAATGGAGGAGCAGGAGCCCCAAGTTCCCACCTCAATATCTACCTCTACCTTGACTCTGCTGCTGACTGCTCTGATGGTGTATATTCCTTTAGCTTAAAATTCTTATCATGATGCCAGCTAGATGGCAGTGGCGAAGGCGGTGTGGTGTGGTGCTGAACTGATGTTGGTATAGTAACATTGGTGTAGGTATTTGGGATTCAAGAATTTGTTACTTTATTGTGGGCCGTTGCAGTAATCAGGGTGAAGGTATTTTATTTTTATTGTGTTCAAAGGAAGAAAATGAAGGCTCTACACAGCGACGGCCGTACCAATGATTTATATGCAAAATATTATCGGCGGCGGCGGCAGTAGAAAGTAGAAAAGACATAATGACGAACGTTTTCAATGGATGAATTAGGAGGGTATGTATATTGAGGAGGAACAATAAAGGACGAGAGGGAGGAATAGGTACTCTACTCGTTTCTCTTGATGGTTAGGTTATACTTTATACGGAATTGATTGCTTCGCAATTTATCGAAATTCATTTGCTCCTAATGCCATATGGTGTGATGGCAATGGCAATAGATCTTTATGTTCATTATATTATTATTTTGGAATACCTAGATGTTTTTTTTTTAAGTAGGTAATGTGTAATTTGTCAGAAAGGATGAAATGGCAATGAATTAGGATTGGAAGTGGAAAGTAATTTTTTTTTTATTGCAAAAGGAGTTATTGCCTTACATAAGGAACTAATTCCTTTTTTCGTGACCTTTTTTTTTGTTATTTTAAATTTTCCTCTTGTGGGCTTTAGGTCAGTTTTTGTTTTTTGTTGTTTTAAATGTTCAAGTGACGTTTCGGTTGTGATTACAACGTTCTTCAGGCCTATGGTTAAAAAATATTATATTTTTTTCTTTTAATAGCTACAAATACTGAAAGAGAATACTTATAGCTTGGGTATTTACATAGTTTGTTTATTTTTTATTCAATGTAGTTAAAATCTTTAAAAAGACGTTTAAGCAAATTGGTTTATATTTGAATATTAAAATTCAAATGTATGTATTTGAAAACTCATTCAAAATATTTATGTATGAATGTAAGGCTCACTTCAAAAGGGTAGTTATGTTATGTTATGTTCAAGTTCAAGAGGACACAAGCGACCACAGGTTTTTCTCAAAACCCACCACTGTCTACCAACTTCTACTTTAACACCTCCTAGTGGTGAACACCGGGTGTCTAGTACCTCAGCTGGAGACGGGGTTTGAATCCCCGTGGAAAGCAGTTGGTGACAGCCAACGAGAGAGGGCGGGAGGAGTGTTCCCACTAAGGCACTTCTCCTATCATCGAGGTGGCAGCGGACAAATTCTCCAGATGGAATCAACGGTTAGGTTGAACTACTTGGTGAACACCTTATATGAGCTACTACGACATATTCGTAGCTCAGGCCTATAAGGAGCGGTTTATCAGGCTTCCTACCCTTGGAGTTATACGAAGGGTCTGGTCCTCCGGGTCGGGGGTTGTGCGTCGGGGTAACTTCCCTACGACGTAAAAAAAAGGTTGTTCCGAAACAACAACAAGCCTCGGATATGGATTATTTTAAAGTTGACGACCCCAGCAAACGAAACAAGGACAATGAATCTCGGGTCTACACGTGCAACGTCATGTCCTTATACAGAATACGTGCAGCCGAACAGTTAGTGGAGAACCTGGACAGGCTAAAGGCTAACATAACAGCCATACAGGAAGTGCGATGGGATGGAGAGGGCATACGGAGACTGAAATCGTGTGACATCTACTACGGCGGGTGCTTGAAGGAACAGGGTCAGCGGCTCTTTGGTTGTGGTTTTGTGATTAGGGGAAGACTTAGGCAAGAAGTCTTGGGCTTCCGAATTGTAAGCGAGCGCCTGGTCTTAATCCGCTTCAAAGGCAAATTTAAGAACATTACGCTGATTAGTGTTCACGCCCACCATAAAAAAAAGATGACTCCACCAAGGAAGCATTCTTCGATCTCCTGGAGACAACGTATGATATGTGCCCGAAGTACGACGTGAAGATCATTCTTGGTGTCTTCAACGCAAGATTCGGAAAGGAGGGCATCTTTGGTTCGATATTTGGAGGACACAGCACCCACGACGAAACTTCCGGAAACGGACACAGGATGGCAGGCTTTGCGGCGGGGCGAAATGTCATCATCTCAAGTACCTGTTTCCCACACCTCAATATATACAAGGAGACTTGGCGGTCGAGTGATCAACGAACCGTCAACCAAATCGACCACGTTGCGATAGACGCGAGACATGCATCCAGTATCTTGGACGTCCGAACGTTTCGAGGGGCCAATATTGACTCGGATCACTACCTGGTCAACGGCGTATACAGGGGGGGGGGGTCACGGGGTCATGTCCCCCCCCCCCCTGAGAACTCAAGATTATTTTGTTGATCTGAAATAATTATTTAGTAACCACATAGAAAAAAAAATGAAAGTTGGTTACTTAGAAAGCTAGTAGGATTTTTGATTGTTAATTTAGAATTCAATAGAGAATTTGAATGTTGGTAACTTCAATTCAATAAGAAATTTAACACAACAACAAACTTCTCATATGATAATACATTCAAATCTTAAAATATATGCATAGGCTAGTTTCCGTTTTGAGATGACAGCCAAAACCTGTTAATCCAAACAGAAATCAAAGTGCGGAGTTGTTACCAAATTTTCACTCAGTAAAGTAAAAACTAATAGGATTTTCAAAAAAAGAACATTTTTTTTTCTGAAAATAAAATCTTTAAACACATTATAGATCACATACAGAAATTGTTTGATTTCTGTATGACAAATTATTTCTAAAAACAAAAAAGTGATAACTTTCGATTTATAGTTATTCTCACCAAAAAATATTAATGTTAACGATAAAAGACATAAATATATAAAACTATGATGAAAACCTATTACGAAAGGATTTTGTTTGCACTTATTCAATATTTACGATCGAACAATATTGTTATTGATTTGGATGTGGATTACTTTTACAAAGTAACCCATGAATCCCATAATGCAAAAGCCAATAGCTATGGTAAAGGAGATTTTTTGGAACTCCTTGCGGTGAACTGTTTAACCAGTCGGATGGAATTATTGACGAAAAGCGACTAGGCTCGTAGAATTAAACAATTTTGCCCATTATTTTTATCAGAAAGGCTTACTGGTAAGAAAGATTAGGTATATTTGATGTACATATTTATTTTGGAAGGTGCCTGTCACTTTTCCATCGGTGGCAGTCTTAGTGACATACATTTTTTCCAAATCAGAGGCATATGGATATCACTCGTGAACTTTGTTCACACTATTCTTGACACGCAACGAAAAAGAATCTTTGTATTCAATTATAATACGAATATGTAATGTATTTTCATCAGCGGGAGATAAATTGGCTAGGAGCATACACCAGCTCATCTGCTAAATTTGGTCGCAGGAAAGTATGCCCGATGAATGGAACCTCGGTATAGTGTGCCCCATCCATAAAAAGGGAGATGTTCTGAAATGTACCAACTACAGAGGAATTAGTCTCCTAAACGTCGCTTATAAAATCTTGTCGGCCATCCTGTGTGACCGCTTAAAACCTTTTTTCAACGATCTGATCGGCCCCTATCAGTGCGGTTTTAGGCCAGGCAAGTCAACCGTCGATCAAATGTTCACACTCCGACAGATTTTAGAAAAATCCCGGGAATTCCAGATCGATACACACCACCTTTTTATCGATTTTAAAGTCGCGTATGATAGCGTGAAAAGGGACGAATTATACAGAGCCATGTCGAGTCTCGGCATCCCTGCCAAACTCGTCCGCTTGTGCAGGATGACGATGGAGAAATCTCGCTGCTCCGTCAAAATTGGTAAGAACACCACCGATTCCTTTGATGTTGAGAAAGGATTGAGGCAAGGCGACGCGTTATCATGCAACCTATTCAACATCGTTTTTGAAGCCATTGTACGCAACGCACATGTCAACACCAGCGGTACAATCTATCAAAAGTCCGTTCAATTGCTTGCATATGCGGATGACATAGACATTGTCGGCAGAACGAAGCGAGCTGTGGCAGGGGCATTTGCGAGCATTGAATCGGAGGCGGCTAGAATGGGATTGGGGGTTAATGAGGACAAGACGAAGTATATGCTGTCATCGAGAGAGGAATCTCAACATCGTCGACTCGGGCAAAATATCACGATGGACAGATATAACTTCGAAGTTGTCAAGGACTTTGTCTACCTGGGCTCCACTATTACATCGCAGAATGACATCAGTGCAGAGATCAAGCGAAGAATTACTCTTGCCAACCGCTGTTTCTTCGGTCTAAGAAGGCATTTAAGTAGTAAGGCCCTCTCTCAGAGAACCAAGGAGACTTTATAGAAAACCCTAATCATCCCGGTCCTGCTTTATGGGTCAGAAGCATGGACACTGAAAGATTCGGATAAAAATCTGCTAGGGTGCTTTGAGAGGAAGATTCTTCGTGTGATTTTCGGTCCGGTGTGTATCGAAGGAGTGTGGAGGAGAAGATTCAACGACGAGCTATACGGGCTATAAAGCGACGTTGACCTGGTCAAAAAGCTGAAAATACAGCGGCTGAGATGGCTGGGGCACGTGGAGCGTATGGACAGCAACGCACCTGCCAGACGAGTCTTCGAATCCAACCCCGATAGGGTACGCAGCAGAGGAAGAACCCGTAACAGGTGGTGCAATCAAGTGAATGACGACATCAAAGCACTCGGTGTGCGCAACTGGATGCGGCTAGCTAGGGACAGAGCTGGCTGGAGGGGCTTGTTAGTTGAGGCCGAAGCCCATACTGGCCTGTGAGCGCCATCAAAAGTAAAGTAAGTAAGTAATGTATTTTAGTTTTTCCACTATTGTAAAAAGAGCAATTTACACAAGTGGTCATTTTTGAAAATCAGAGCTATTGTTTTCATTTTCAGTAGTGAATATTTATATCTATTTACTAAAATTAAGAAACAGAAAACAGTGCACAGTACCTTTGATATTTTACTAATTTTTCCTGCAACTTCAATTCGCTGAAATAAAAACTTTGATAGGATTAAAATAAATTCTGAATAAAATTCAAAACAAATGATCAAGCGAATCCAAAAAAATTTTTTCCTCAGTATTTTCACAGCTAGCTTAACTGATTGTCTTTGGTCAGGCAACTGCAGATTGCTGTATGCTGTTGCTGAGGCCCTCCGAAATAAAAAATGTAACAGTCAGGAATAAAAACGAATAGCGTGTTCACTGGTCCAGCTAATGAAGGTTCTTTCGACTCAGTTGTTTATTTTAATTTTCTTTGGAACCGAAAATGAGGTAATTTTGCAAGTACAAAAAAAGTGTTTTCGTCTTAATTTGTTAATTTTTTTGTATAGGTAGGTAGCTCATTTCATTTTGAATAGGCTTTGGCAGTTCGAAATATATATTTTCAAGGAAATTGCCTAAATTGGCGTAGTGAAAATGTAGTTTTCGATGACTTTGGCGCATAAATCAGGCTGAATTCGACCGATGGCATCGATTATGTTGTCTTTGAGGGACGAGGTGGCTTGCAACTTATTCGCATAGACTGCGACTTAAAAAAGCCCCACAAGAAAAAGTCCAAAGGGGTCAAATAACACGATCTTGGTGGCCAATTCACGTTGCCTCGGCGCGAGATAACCACACCATGAAACCGCTCGTGCAGAATATCGATTGTGTATTAGGCTGTGTGGCACGTAGCGTCATCCTGTTGAAACCATATATCTTCAGTGTCCTTATCATCCAATTTAGGCCACAAGAAGTTGGTGATCATCGACCTTTAGCGATCGCCGTTGACGGTGATGGCCTGGCCAGCATCATTTTCGAAGAAATACGGACCGATGACGCCTCCAGGCATCCAGCCCAAAATCCACACAAAACAGTAACTTTATTTGGATGCATTGGCACCTCGTAAATCTAGCGTGGATTAGTGTCGTCCCAAGTCCGGCAATTTTGCTTACTCACGTACCCAATCATCCAAAGATGGGCCTCATAGCTAAAGATGATTTTTCGACCAAAATTGGGATAAACTTCTAACTGCTCTAAAACATCATTTGCACGTGTTGCTCGACGCTGTAACTCACCATGATGATTTGTCTGTAGTGAATGATTAAAAGACGATATTTTGACCGAAAGTAAAAGAAACAATATGGCCGCCACGAGCTGCCAAAATCAATCCGTCCCTATTGGAAAACCCTTTAGTATAGTTAGTTATGATTTTTTCGCTTTTATTTTATATAGCTACGCACAGTAAAATATAAAAAAAAAAATATAAGGCACTTGACTTTTAACAAATATTAGTTTGTGTTATTTTTTTTTTTGCATGACCCCCCCCAAAGAACTAAAGCTGTATACGCCTCTGTACCTGGTGGTAGCTACACTTTGTATGCGGATATCCTTGACGCGACAGCGTAGAGCAGATGCTGTAAAAAGGTACGATGTTGAGAAGCTCAAATCACAAGAGACCGCAAGAACTTTTGCAGACCACGTAACTCCTAATCTCTCAGAAGGTCCGCCACCAGCATCCAGTGCAGAGGACCAGTGGAAACACTGCCAACAAGCCATCAGAAGTGCCGCCTCTGATGTGCTGGGTTTCACTAGGCGACCACAACGAAAGCCCTGGTTCGATGAAGAGTGCCGGCTGGGGCATGCAGCTAAGGACGAGGCTTACCAGGCAATGCTGCAGACTCGAACAAGAGCTGCTGAGAGAGTAGCCCGGGAGCTCCACGGGATGAAACGATAAGAGGAACGCCGACTTCTCAGCAGGAAAAAGAGAGAGCACGAGAAGCGGGTGGTCGAGTCGATTGAGGGTTGTAGCGGCAGGGGAGATGTTCGAAAATTTTATCAGAGGGTGAAACGATCCACCCAAGGATACAAAGCTAGAACGGAAGCCTGCTGAGATGAGAGAAGGAATAGAGTAGTATAGGCACAAAGTCACTTCTCTAGACTGCTTAATGGCAAAGACAGCCAAGATTCCGCAAGTAGGCAGAACGCTCCATTCAACTTGGAAGATGATGGCCAAAAGTTCCGTCCACCCGACCTAACCGAAGTGCGGATGGCGATATCCAAACTTAAGTCGTACAAGGCTGCTGGTGCGGATGGCTTACAAGCCGAACTATTTAAATCAGCGGGAGATGAATTGGTTAGGAGCATACACTAGCTCATCTGCAAAATTTGGTTGGATGAAAGTATGCCCGATGAATGGAACCTCGGTATAGTGTGCCTCATCCATAAAAAGGAGATGCTCTTAAATGCACCAACTACAGAGGAATTAGCCTCCTAACGTCGCTTATCAAATATTTTCGGCTATCCTGTATGACCGCCTAAAACCTTTTGTCAACGATCTGATCGGCCCCTATCAGTGTGGTTTTAGGCCAGGCAAGTCAACCGTCGATCAAATGTTCACACTCCGACAGATTTTAGAAAAATCCCGAGAATTCCAGATCGATACACACCACCTCTTTATCCATTTTAAAGTCACGAATGATAACGTTAAAAGGGACGAATTAAACAGAGCCATGTCATACACTCCCTGTCACTTGTTTGAGGCCACTATTTTCACAAAAGTTTTTTCTCGATAAATACCTGTAGGAAATATTACCATCGGGTCCGTCAAGATTAAACTTTTTTTCATCTGAAAAGACAACCTTTTTACATGCGTTGCTAAAGGCAACATGCTCCCTGGTGAAATTCATCCGTAGTTCCTTGTGTAGCTACCATACAACCGGTTTCTTTTTGATTTTCATACTCTTGATATTACCACTGGTTTTAATTATCCTTAAAACCGTCGAAATACTGGCTGATAGCCCACTTTTCGACCTTATTTTAGGCGCTGATAGTGTGGAATTTGAAGCTAGCCGCTGAATTAGTCGCTTTTCTCGGATTGTCGTTGCTTGAGCTGGGCGTCCTTTTCATTTTGTTCTATAGTTTTCGGTGTCTGCTAGATAATTGTTGACAATGGTGTTACTTCTGTTCGGTCTCCTATCTATTTCTCGGCCTGAGAAACCCAGTTCCTTTAAAGCATCTATTGACCCTCTTTCTGCTTCTGTCGACGTGTTTCAAAGCCCATTTTTGCTTGAAATTTAATATAAATTATAGTTTTCTATTCTTTTTTAAATATTTTAAACTTTTGTTTAAAAAATATCGGCGATGTTAACTTTTGCCAAGCAATTTTTGGAATTGCCTCAATCAAGTGACGCACCTTTTTATATCCGTTTGGGAAATTTCTATGGATTTTCCAAGTTAACGCTTTAACTTTATTCTTTTTTATTGCAAAATAAATATACCTACTCACACGTATCAAAAATTTCCAGGAAAAATATTTTCTACAAGTATTTATCGAGAAAAAACTTTTATGAAAATAGTGGCCTCAAACAAGTGACAGGGAGTGTATCTCGGCATCCCTGCCAAACTCGTCCGCTTATGTAGGATGACGATGGAGATATCTCGCTGCTCCGTCAAAATTGGTAAGAACACCACCGATTCCTTTGATGTTTAGAAAGGATTGAGGCAAGGCGACGCGTTATCATGCAACCTATTCATCATCGTTCTTGATGCAATTGTACGCAACGCACATGTCAACACCAGCGGTACAACCTATCAAAAGTCCGTTCAATTGCTAGCGTATGCAGATAAAAAACATACGGAAAAAATAGAAAAGTATGAATCTTTAACTTTGTTTTTACAAAAAAGAAGACTTGAAACACAAAACACTCGTGTCGCGATATCTTATGTTCCGTGTCTAACCAACAAATTAAAAACAAAATTTCGTGAATTTGGTATGGATATTGCTTATACCAATCAATATAAGCTATCCAATTTACTGTGATCAACAAAAGACAAAACTGAAAAATTAAATAAATCGGGTATATATGCAATAAAGTGCACGGAATGTGAAAGTGTTTATTACGGCCAAACAAATAGAAATATCCTATCGCGTTTAAAAGAAGAATTTGTTCTCTCGATTCATATAACATCACCCACAACAACTCAAGATGATACACCGAAGCACACACTGTCTCTTTTTTGATTTAGTCGTGATGCTGATGATGGAATGTTAAATTCCGAAATGCATTCAAGGTACTCCTTTGTAAACTTTTTTATTATTCGTTTTGTATAAATTGTGTTTATAAAGTAAAAAATCGGTGAAATCAGTTAAGGTGTTCGGCTTTTTGTTTAATTTTTGTGCACTACACATATCTTGACCCAGTCATTACTCAATGAGGGGTATTTCATTTGGCACATAAAGTTAATCGTAACAAGCACACGTAAACTTGGCTAAGTAAATAAAGCTTACATGGCAATCCTATGCAAACTTCTATACATATATTTTATACAAATTTATCTGTACTGAGCCCATACATTTTCCCTGAGTCTAAAAGTGACCATATAAGCCTTCTATTGGTCAATTGTTTGCGGTTTATATGACATAAACCAACTTGTGCACAAACAGAAATTTATTCAATTTTGTAAAAAATTCAGTTAAATAAAAAAGTGCGTATACGCCCGAGTGTACCACCATTATCTTTGTTCTTAGAGCTGCGTAAATTTGTTGGCTAAAAAAAAAAAACAATCATTTTTGAATATCAGGATCTATTAATACAAAATTGGTAAAAAATTTGACTAAGGTCAAATTAGATCCTAAGAACGTGTTTGAGAGAGTGCAACTCAGTTAAATTTTTACACGCCAAAGGAAAGCAAAGTTTCTTATAATAATTTTGTTTTGTTATTGTTTGCGTGTAAAAAATTTGCTAAGTTTCTATACAGGGCAAAAACAGGGCTAGTATTAGAAAAGGAGTGAAAAATAGTATTTTGTTTTTTTCGGTAGTTAAATATTTCAGTTCTTTTAAACTTATCTTTCGTTTGCTGTGTACGATCATTAGTTAGTGAGAAATAAGTGGACAAAGACTAAACACAATGTTTGCATTCAAAATATATTATTGGAAAAAAGTCACACAGAAGGGCGGTATGGAAACGTATCGGATGGTTTAGTGGAAGTGCATCAGCCTTTGGAAAAATCCAGCGATAGGTGGATCGTAAAATTGAACTCCAGACTTTGAGCATACAGTGATTTATAAAGTTAGCATGACAAATTTTAAGTAAGTTAGATTTGACTTACCTACCAGTAATTGCCATATTAATGTGCCGTAGAATCAAAAAAGATTGCCGTGACAATCGTTTGCCGAAAAAAGAAAATACTTTTAAGCTAACGCGTAAAGTAAACATGACATTTTTTCATTTTTGGTTCAAAATAATTTTTAAGGGTGCCAGTAAATGCTGAATAATTTGCGTGAAAAAAAGTCGCCGCGACTGCTCGAATTTTTTAAAAATACTTGTATACGTTTTCAAAAAGTTGTTGTTAAGTAATTTTTAAAATGTTCAGGAGAATATCTTAAAAACTTAACTAACATTTTTAAAATCAGCTTTTTGAGAACGTTTACAAGTTTTTTGTTTAAATTCACGCGTACTTCTGGCAAAAGAATAATTTGAAAGTGACATATGGCCATAATGGTCATATGACACTTTGTAAAAGCGACAAATGGCCAAATGTTGAAATATGGCCATTTGACGCTTTCACAATGTGTCACATGGCCATATTTCAAAATATGGCCATATGACACATGGCCAAATTTCACGGCACCGTATTTTCTGTATCGGAGTGCAGGCGTAGAGTATTTACCAGAGTTGGGAAAGAATGCAATACTTTTGTATTTCACTCTTTGAAGTCCTAGTCAATTGACTTATCTCTGCGAATGCAGTTAAATACTTTTTCTAAGTATTTTTACTCCAAAGATTGATTCGCAGTCAATTTTGAAGTCTTTTATATTGCAAGCATAAAAGAATGAAATACTAAAGACTTATTAAATTCTTTGAAGTCTTTTATAAGTCTTTTGCATCGATTGCATTCTTGAAGTCTTTTGATTGCAATCAAAGAACTGCAGTCTTTTGACTACTTTGAAGTGTTTGTTATATGTATTTTTAAACTTTAAATCAGAAAAAAACTCCAAGAAATAAAAAGACTCCAAGAGCATTTCAACATGGTCTAAATAAGCAAAAATTTTATAAGAAGAGGGGGGGGGGGAGTTGCTATGTAGCACAATAAAGGCAAGATGAGGGCACAATAAAAAGTATAACACTTTTTAAAGCCATTTTCTAATAGTCTTTTAAAATCAAAGTCTTCTACAGAATAGTTTTTGAATAAAAAAAAATTAAAATATATTTCCAAAATTTTATTATTACGTACCTACTATTTTTGTTTTAGATATTCAATGCTTTTGTTAATTTTAAGTCAAGCTCTGAAGACAAAATGGTTCTATTACTCTTACTTTTCCTGCTATTAAAAGAATTAAAGAAACAAACTTTCGCATACAATTAAGAAGAGTCCGACTTAAAGATATTTTTAATTTCGAAAATATTCACTCCGACCTAAACGGGGGTAAGTGACATGTCCTTCCATATAGTTTTTTCTTACACTTGGGTGAGATTCTTATGCTTATTCCCCACTTCAGATCAAAACTTTTAAGTGAGACCTACCATTGGTTTAAATATTTTCTTTTTTTTTTAATCTAAATAGGGGAAATAGGATATACCTACCCCTCCCATAATATTTTTTTTCATATTTCAACCTATCACTCGCACGTTCTAGGTTTCTGCTGCATTTTATAATTATTATTTTATAAATCAAATGCAAATTTATAAATATCTTGTTTTAAAAATACATAAGTGGACTTTTAATAAATAGACGGTCTTTATTATTTTTGCATCTCGTAAAATACATATCGTCGCCCGAGAATTGGTTTGTTCCATACGCCATTGGCTTTTTTTCGAGAAAAACGCATTTATTTTAATTTTACTTCAACTCAGTCTTATAAGGATTTCCCTACCAATTTTCAAAGTGTTTTGCTAACCCGTTAACAATATACGTTAATTAGCGTAAAAGTCCACTTTTTTGAGTTGTGTCCCAACTCCTACAATATGAAAAAGATTTTTTTTGTCGATACACGTGGAACACAAAAAAATGAATATGGTAAAAATCAATTCTCATCAAATATATATGTGAAAGGCAAGAAAGCAGGGAGTGGGACGATAAAATTTGAAAAGAAAATCGATTGCCTCTCTTTTTTCAATAAAATTTTTATTTAACAAATCCAATAAACAATTAACATTGAATATTCTTCTTACTAAAAAAAAAAAAACAAACAAAACAACAAAAATTAAAGCAGTCTTACTGCTTTGTTGACTAATTTGTTTACTTGTTTTTGACCTTCTTGGGATTTTGCTGTCACAACTACTGTCAGCTGAATAATTTAGATCAGCTCTTGAATCATCATCTTTCGGAAATATAATAGTTAGCATAGAATGTGCTACCTTGAAATAACTGAGTATGTTTTAATAACTTTGAAAATAGCCCGACGACAAAGAGGAAGAACTAAAATCCTTGGGCGATAATTCGTCATCAAAAATGCTTTACCTATTTTAAAAAATAATAACTATATATATATATTATATCCTGGAAAATTGGAAAAAATAAGCAGGTACTAAGGAACCAGGTTCAGATGAAACAGTGTCCATTACAAAAAAAAAACTCATAAACATCCGCGATCGCACTTCCTTTCACCTTGGCAGTCAACTTTAAGCCACGACTAACTGATTTCATACAATCGTCTCCGAATATCTACACAACTGTAATGGAGATGGCACAAACCAATGATAAAATTTTGTTTGCGATCATTGTCCCACATACATAGCATTTCTTTAACAAAAGGTGCACGTAGGACAAACCAATTCTCAACTTTCTTAGTATTTTCTCTATCTATTGTCGCTGTGATTTGCACGTGGAACAAAACAATTCTCACCAAAAAATTGCGAAACATTTTATGGAAAAGTTGTCCCAAACGCCAAAAAATGGTTTATGGCACAAAACAATTCTACAAATTGTTGATTTTGGTGGTTAGGGAACAAAATCGATGTTCGATATCTCGGGACTGGAAAGACATTGCGAATCGGATCACAGATTTAGAAAGAGCATACAAAATTACCATAGAATCCATCCCTAACTCAAAAACAACAAAAGTGGCGTATGGAACAAAACAATTCTCAGGCGACAATGTCTTTATTTTTCACTTTCAGCAACTCTTCATCCACATTTTTTTTTTTCATTTAGAATTAAAACAATCAAATCCATTTGTTGCAGTTCAACCAACAAAATGTGTACCTACGAAATATTGAAATACAAAGTAGTAAAAATGTATCAAAATGTACTACTACTACCGTATTTAATACATTCTGCAAACTAAGAGAACCAAAAATAATTCCAAAGAGAAACATAATTTGTCTGCAAAGTTGCAGCAATACTCCAAATGAACAAAAAAAATCTCTTGGGTAAAATTCATTTCAAATGAATTTCCATATCAAAATATTAATAATTTTAAAGGAATTCTCCCCATAATTACAGTTTCCCACTTCATTTTGCGGCTTTTTAAGCGCATGTTTTAACGCAAAAATTCTCCCACGGTCTCTCTCTTTAGTTGTAACTTGTTGTAACAAAAATTCTGTTAAGAAAAACCATTCACAACATGTCTACAACTGCAACGTTGTGTGTTGTTGTTGTATTTTGTATTATATCATGGTCTGTTGCGGGTCGGTCGGGTCGAGTAACTTTACAATAATTATTACTACAACAAAAATGTTGTCTGTTCTTTTTTGTTGTTTGTTGTTGCAAACACACATGTGCAGTTTGAATCCCACAAAACATACGGCAAAGTAAGTTAAAACAAGAAAAAAAAAAAACAAAAAAATCATCCCCGGCCTAGCTAGCCCAGCAGCACTCCAGCAGAACCCCGGATGGTTGGGAAAATACCAAAATCCAATCAAACAGTTATACGGAGACTTTCGTCGGAATAACGTTGGGTTTTTTTTATTGTGTTGTGTGTTGGTTAGCGGTTGTTGTTTTTTGTCGTTCTCGTCGTTGTGCATCTTCGTTAGGAAAATTCTTTTTCTTTCGACAAAAATAAAATTAGTTTATTTTTTTCTTATTACACCTTTGCAATAAGAACACACAGGAAATAAAATTTGTTTCCTGTTTTGTTGCCAGGCGGGTTGGATACCGTTAAAATTCAAAGTGAATTTTATTGAAATAAATAAAATACAATTTTTTATTGTTCAAAGTGGTGTTTTGTGATCCAAAATAAAATAAAAAAATTATTGTCTGTTTGTAAACATAAACAAACAATTATTAAAATAAAAAAAATATAGATACAACTTGATCTCGGTTGTTATCAGAA
Organism: Melangyna quadrimaculata; assembly: GCA_949320155.1. NCBI lineage: Eukaryota > Metazoa > Arthropoda > Insecta > Diptera > Syrphidae > Melangyna > Melangyna quadrimaculata. Next base: position 149,680,466 of record OX439483.1, read on the forward strand.
TTTGTTTAAAAATTTTACACTCCACATCTTGTTGCGAGTGGTTGTTGCCCTAAAAGTTTGTGTTTTGAGTGATTTGGTGTTAAATTTGCGTGTTTGTTGCGCATTGTTTAGAAACAAAAAACAACAACAACAAAAAATTGCAATTTGTAGAAACACAAACAAAACTAGTGAAAGCAGGTATATTTGTTCTTCAAGGCATAATTTGGATAATGAAATGAGCATCTTCTTCTTATAGAAAGGTGAGTTATTCATATCATTTCACTTCATTATTAAGAATAAATTTATCTTAATTTAGGTAGCACACCCCACACCGTCAACAGTTATCTTTGGCACTTCAGTGCTTAGAGGCGCCGACCCCCGCCGCAAATAAATCTTTCAGTTGCACCAATGAAACTCTCTAATTTGCATTTGAAATAAGAAGATTTGCCACCTCATCTTTTAGATGTCTTTTATAGTTGAAGGGGCTGGTTTTATATCCACCCCAATTCTTATCGTCGGTTCGGTTGTTGTGGGGTTCAAAATTGTATTTCACATGTTGAACTTTTCTTATAGAATATTTTGTTGTTATTGTTGTTTTTGTTTGTATACTTATTTAGCGGGGAGAATGAATCAGAGAAAATAAATCTTTTTCTTATGTGATGTATGTTTTCTTGCTCTGTTGACTTTTTTTTTGGCATTTTTATTTTTATTATTTTACGACAAAGACGACATCACCGAGATAAATCCAACAACTACCTACTCCTTGAATGAATATAGAGTACTATATCCCTACTTGTCGTTCATATAGCAAAGCATCAGCAACTTGTTACGTTTTATTTTATTTGCAAGGCACAATGTTAGATTTTGGTGGCACGTATGTCGCCTTCTTTAGTACGAGTATAGTCTATTTTTTTGTGATTTTATTTTTGTAGATTTTTTTTGTTCGTATGTGTCAGGATCAGAATCAGGGATTCTTAATGTAAAGAAAACTACGGAAGATTACCATTTTAAATGGATGTTTTGGGTTGTGTTATCGTTTCTTGAATAGTTATATGTAGGTAGGTATGTCTATTAGGGGGAGAAGAAGATTTTCGTCTTAGGAGGTTAGAGAAACTCTATAGTCATATAGTGTATAGTATTAGTACTCTGTTGCTTCTAGCAGTTTTTGTGAAAGATTGATTAGTTTTGCTTGGGCACCACATTATAGGTATTGAGTTGGGGTTTTCAAATGAAGTTTAGGGGGCGGAAAGGATGTGTATTTTGGGTGTGTTTCGTGTGTCAGCATAACAATGAATGCGAAACTAAGTTGGATTATATTGTTGTGAGTTCATTTGATTAAATGAGTTTGTTATAAGATAAGATGTTAGGTATGTATAGATGTAGATCGTATAGACTGTAACTAGAGGGAAGACGACGAAGAAGAAGTGTTGAAATGAATGTTTAAAGATTTACACAATTTATATCTGCCTGATGATGCCTTGCCTTTCCTACATTGTTATAACTATTCCTTCCTACGTGGGTGGAAGTTTAGTAAAAGGATGAAGAGACACACTTGAACCAAGTTGTTTTTTTTTATAAAGAAATAAAGAGATTTTGTGATTACTCTAGAGCCTATAGGAATTTGTCTATTGTTCTATTCAACCCAAGCAGTTTAGGATAATTGAGTAGGTATAGTGTATAGGTGGTCACTTGTCATTCATACCTTACCTTGGTAAAGGTAGGTAAACTGACCGAAATAGACTTGTCAAGTTTAATATTACTGTGAGAGTGATGAACTTAAAGTCTCTTGAGGAATGGAAATTGTATTAAATATTATACAAACAATGTTGATTAAATTTCCATGAAAATGAAAATAAATAGTTAAATAATTGAAATAACCCTATAGGTAAATACCGATCGTCCTTCATTAAATATCTATGGTACGTATCAAATAGGCAGGCACCTAGCTATTTGATTTTAAGGTTGATAGGTATTTTCTATTGCAATTAAGTAGACTACACATTTTAGGTATGATGTTACAGTAGAAGTTCAAACTGAGAACAATTTTTCAGCGACATTGGAAAAAGCCCGATATGTTTTGATTTCGTAATTCATTTCGGAATTCTTTTTTTCCAGTTCCACAATTTTTATTTTTGAAAACGGTGGGTGGCCAACTTGGTGAGTGCCAAGGATTTTTAAAACTCTTTTTGGGTCCTCTTTCCCGTTAACGCTAACTCCACTGATCCGCTCAGAGTATTTTCGGCCGTCAGGCAGGCACCAATATCAACAGTTTTCTGGAACAAGAGTCGGTACCTTAAGGGGCCCACTTACTAAATGCATTTTGGTAAAATTCGGGAATGAAATATAAAAACAAAACATTTCTTACTTTTACCAATGTTGGTGAAAATGTCTTTGTTTTACTGGTCAATTCTAGAATTCACCAATTTCGGACGAGCTTATATATAGTAACTGATAAGCTGTTAACTGTCTTTTTAATCACCAGGCTTAGAGAGAGCTCTTAAATTGTGTTTGTTTTTTCCAATCAGAGCTTGATGGACATGAAGTCTAAAGCTGAGGCAGCAGAATTTTATTTATGCCTTCTTTCTAGTTATTCGAATGATTGCTGATGGTTTTATAGGAGGTTAGTGTTCATATATTTTTGTTATTATCGGACCGTGGGACTGTTCGGACTGCTAGCTAGATAACTGGGAACGATTATCAATCTAGTCTAAATTAAAATAAACAAGTTTATTTTTTCAATGCTACTGCCTCTTGGGAAAGGAAGTGTCAAAACTGTCGTATAAGCAACCTTATAATTATTTGTTAGTTTAACTCATACAATCATTAGATATTAAACTATAAACATTATATTTTATTTGGTACTCGATACTACATGGTGTCAGATTGAAAATAAATTAATAGAACTGAATCAAAACCAATCTTTGAAAAAGCAATCATTAAAATGTCGCTCAAACCTCCAAAGCCCTTGATCATAAATAATGAACTAGATAAGTCTCAAGAATGGAATGATTCGATAGAGTTGTACGAAAACTATTCCACAGCTATTGAGCTATCTAAAAAGGATGAAGCTATTCAAGCCACAACTATATTATCTTCTCTTGGTCGAGAAGCACTGAAACCATTTTAAATGCAACTTCTGAAGATAAAAAGAATTCAATACAAATAAAAAAGTTGTTAGCCGCACAATTCGCACCACCAAAAAATAAGACCTACCAACGATACAATTTCCATAAAACAAAACAACAATCGGAGAATGTTTCGAAGATTTTCTTCATGGAGTGCAAACTCAAATTCAAAAATGCTCTTACGACTCAAAACAAATTGACAAATTCATTTTAGATCAAATTGTCTTAGGCGCAAATGCAAAAAAAAATGTGTAGATCAGCTGAAAGAGCTGCAAAAGAAATGAAAACCTTAGAGCATACGACGGCATCCAAAATATATACTGTTAAGAATTAAGACTTCGATAGTCGATTGCAAACGATGTAGTACATTTCATGGATTAAAAAGCTGGCCCGCTTTTAACAAAGTCTGTAGCAAAGGACACTTAAAACAAATGTGTTGTTTGAAATCTAAACAAGATAAACTTGCAACAAGGAAAAATAAAAATGAAAAATGAAACACTTCTTCCAAAAAAAGGGAATAGATTAAACAATTCAAGTCAGTCTCATGAATCCACTGATGACAGCGATGATTCTGACTATACCAAGTCGATGCATTAAACGAAGAACACATGGTCAGAAGCGGTAAGTGTTGGCAGTAAAAAACTTATTCTTAAATAAGATACAGGGGCTCAATGTAATGTATTGTCAAAAAGACCAGCAATAAAATTAAATGCCACAATCACAAAGTCAGCATCAAAACGTTTGATAGCCTTCGTTAAGCAATCCAAGTTATTGGCGAAATTGTATGTAAAACGAAAAATGACAAAATTCAAAAAATATTGTTTAAAATCGTTGAAGAAAACCGGCAACCTATTTTGAGAAGAAAAATGTGTAAAAAGTTGGGTTTCATACTTACGAGTCCATACTGTTGACAATAATGAAGATTGAAAATTAGGTTGTTGTACAGTTTTCGAATATGATATTGATTTTATTGACAAGCCTAAATACAAATTTATTCCACCGCGCAGAACACCACATACTTTAAGAAATAAAGATAAAATTGAACTAGAGAGTATGGAAAAATTGGGGGTCATTCAAAAATTTACAGAACGAACACCAGCAGAAAGCCCCACGATTATTGTTCTGAAAAGTGATAAAATTGGAATTTGAATGAATGCCACTGAATTGAATAAAAATATCAGGCGTAGACACTATCCATTATAGACCGTAGAAAAAATTACAGCAATAATAGGTATAGCCAAACGGTTTACGAAGATGGATTGCCAAAAAATGGTTTTGGCAACTTAAGGTGAATGAAAAAACGTCAATGTATCTAACATTTACAACACCTTGGGGAAGATATAGATGTTTGCGATTACTATTCGGAATAAGTTGAGCTCCAGAAATATGTTATGAACCTATAGAAAACTGTGAAATTGCAATGGACGATACTCATTTACGCTAAAAGTAAAGAAGATTCACGAGTTATCACAAAAAGACTAAAAGATACTTTAAATATGCTGGATTCAAGTTAAACGAAAGTAAGTGCGAATACGAAAAAAATCGTATGAAGTTTTTAAGTCCAATATCCTTACATCAAACGCTGGAGGTCTGGGTTCGCTTCCCAGCTTCGTCCACCTAAAAACTAAAAAGTTTTTTTTCAGGGCTACTGCCTCTTGCGAGGAATTGACAAATCCTCCAAGAGTATCACTTGTCACGAATAAGTGCTTCTCGTCTAGCCGTTCGGATTCGGCATAAAATTGTGGGTCCCTTCCATTCCTGTCGAAAGGCGCACACAGGAATGGTTGCGAGTTGTTAGTCACTAGGCCCTGGTTCTTCATGAGCCGTTGTGCCACCCGGTTTAATTTTTTTTGTATCCTTACATCAAATGGATACGAGGCTGATGCAGACAAAGTTGAAGCAATTAAACAGTTAAAATCTCCAACAAACATTTGGGAATTGCAAAGTTTTCTGGGTATGGTAAACTACCTAGGAAAATACATTCCAAATTTGTTGAAACTAACTGAACCATTGCGTAAGTTACTTCATAAAGATGTTGAAAGGTTTTGGGATGTTGAACAAAAAAAAACTGTTAATAAACTTAAGAAGACCATTTCGACAACTCCGGTGCTCAATTATTACGATGTTAACAAAATTGTTAAATTATCAGTTGATGCATCTTCTAAGGCATTGGGTGCATGTTTACTCAAAGACGATCAACCTGTGCCATATGCAACAAGAGTTTTTTTCTAATACACAGCAAAACTATCCACAAATTGAAAAAGAAGCAATGGCGATTAAATTTTCATGAATACATTTAAGGCAAACATTTATTTGTAGAAACAGACCCCAAACCCCTAGAAACAATATTAAAAAAAAACCAATAGAGAAGGCACCAACTCGACTTCAGAAAATGTTATGGGATATGTTACAAAATTCGGCAAATCTTAAGTACGGGAAAGGAATAGATATATCGATTGCTGATACCTTGAGCAGAGACTGTGAAACCAATGAAGTTGAAAGTAATGAGCATTATCAAGTAAATAATAAAAATAGCTCTAACAGATGATGCCAAGCAACGTTTTGTGCTAGCCATGAGTAAAGACAAAGAACTTTGTTTACTAAAAGGAATAATTGAAAAAGGATGGACTAGGGATGAAAAACTTACCAAAGTCTATTCGAAGAGATTTGCTGCTTTTAAAGAAGAATTGTCTATAGATGGTGGATTATTATTCAAATCACGAAAAGTAATTATTCCCGAACCAGAAATTCATTCAACTATCAAGCAATTACATGCTGATCATGCAGGAATTGTTAAGACTGACAAGAGCACGTTAGGTGCTACTCATTTTTGTCTTATGATTATTATCGGACCGTGGAACTGTTCAGACTGCTAGCTATAGAACTGAGTACGATTCTCAGCCTAGTCTAAATTATAACACACAAGTTTATTTTTTCAATGTTATTGTCTCTTGCGATAGGAAGTGTCAAAACCTCCAAGGCTCCAAGAATATCTCCTGTGATGAAAAAGTAAATATCGTCTATCAGTTCGCATTACTCCATTTCGGTCGACACCCACACATAAAATGTTTAAGAGTAGTTATAAGTCACTTATTTGACAAAAGTGAATGGAACTTTAAAATTTCCTAAGGAGCACACTTTAATAAGAAGATACGAGTATAAACAATAATAATTTTCATTCTGTAAGGTTCAATTTCTTAATTTCTTGCAGTTCTTCCACAGAATTTCAATCGAGTTTGTACAAAGAAATGTCAATATTTTCGATAATTAAATTTTGTATAAAGCTTGGTTTAAGCATACCGTCATTCTATAGTCTATAGAAAGCTATTCCAGCACGATTCGATTAATAATAATTTACTGTACGATTTTTTTCATTGAACGAATATATGCATCAAAATTATAAGGAAGTGTACAAAAAAAAAACTCAGTGTCAGAAAATACCTCTGTCTCATTTGGTAGGAGTATCATTGTTAGAGAATAATTCCGAGAGAGCTGCTTACTTAAACCAGAAACAAATTAACCGATTTATTGAGGCTGTGACTTTGTGCAAAAGTGGTTTAAACCACCAATTTTTTTTAAATAATTTCCAATAGAAACTTTCACAGTTAGTTTCCCAAATTTAAAACCTGTGCATAAATATAAAGTCAACTTAATCTAGTGTTTAATTCATCGTTGTATGATTACTTTTACTTCTAGAAATAGTTAACAATAATAAAACATACAAATAACAATACATACAAATATTTCTATTGCATAAATTGTCTCAAAATCTTAAATTTTCTCATGTCGAATGGTTTTCATTTAAAGAAAATAAAAAAAACAAAAAAAAACTTAAATCAATCCCAGCCTAATAAAGTGATAGAAAATTTGTTTATTTTCCTCTTCTTATGTTTATCATTCGTTTACTATGTTTTTATATTTGAAAAACAAATTTTTGTAGCTATTAGATAATCCAAATTAGATAAGCATCATTACCTTTATTTCCATTTCCCGAAATGCTACTCTTACAAATTCAATCTACATAAATAAATTATCTGATTATACCTTAACATAAATATGTATGTTAAATAAATTAAATTAAAATATCAAATTAATTCTTCCATTTCTAATCAAGCGTTTAAGTCAATGAAGTGGAAGACGTTATGTTTGAGGATTATTTTTGATATTGATTAAATTTTATGATTTTTAAAATATTTTCCCTATTTTCTAGGTAATTTATTACATACCTTACCTACATACATACATTACATATGTAGGTACGTATATGTATGTCATTTGATTAAACGAATGAAATTCTTTGTTAATTAAAAAAAATTAAATATTTCATAGCAAATAATGCGCAACAGTAAGTTTTCTCATTACTTATTTATACCTATCTTGCAAAATCATTTGCATAACATACATATGTATCTATGTACTTGTATGTTGTTCGATTCGTTTTGGCTTTCATAAATACTTTGATGGGATAAAAAAGAAAAAAACGGAAAGTGTAGTTAAAATATCCGAATTCTGATAATTACCTGAATGAAACTAAATTTTCATGCTCGAAATATATGAAAGGAGAAAATATTACTAAATCATTTCGGTTTTTATCTTTTTTTCTTTTTAAATTAAATATAAAAGACATATTTGCGTTTCATAATTTGAATAAACATATGTTAAAATAATGAATTGTACATAGTGGTATAATTCGACGAACCTACCTACATTGATTAAAATAGTTTTCAGGGTGCATATATTTAACGATTAATTACTCCTATAGGCGTTTTTCTTTTTTAGCTCAGAAAAGAGTTCTGAACAGAGTCCGAGCATATCGAGCATGCTCTGAACATCCTCTGAACAAAGCGTGTTCTGGTTCTGAGCGCTCAGAATTATTTTTGAAACACACCTGAACACTAAGCTGTCACTTTTTTTTCAATTTCACCTATCAAATGCTTGTGTTCAGCATTCAACTCGGTCTGCTCAGTTATTTTATTCTGAGCTCATAGAGCGCGCTCTGAACAAGCTCAGAACACGTTCAGAACGAAAAAAGAAACACAAATTTGAAACTCTGAACGTTCAGAGGTAAAAAGGAAACACAATTTTTTGGTTGACAGTTCAGGCTCTGCTCCGAACTAAAAAAGAAAAACGTCTTATGTAGGTACATAATTAAACCTACCTGTATATAAATACATACATAAGTAACGGGTGATTTTTTTGAGGTTAGGATTTTCATGTATTAGTATTTGACAGATCACGCGGGATTTCAGACATGGTGTCAAAGAGAAAGATGCTCAGTATGCTTTGACATTTCATCATGAATAGACTTACTAACGAGCAACGCTTGCAAATCATTGAATTTTATTACCAAAATCAGTGTTCGGTTCGAAATGTGTTTCGCGCTTTACGTCCGATTTATGGTCTACATAATCGACCAAGTGAGCAAACAATTAATGCGATTGTGACCAAGTTTCGCACTCAGTTTACTTTATTGGACATTAAACCAACCACACGAATGCGTACAGTGCGTACAGAAGAGAATATTGCGTCTGTTTCTGAGAGTGTTGCTGAAGACCGTGAAATGTCGATTCGTCGCCGTTCGCAGCAATTGGGTTTGTGTTATTCGACCACATGGAAGATTTTACGCAAAGATCTTGGTGTAAAACCGTATAAAATACAGCTCGTGCAAGAACTGAAGCCGAACGATCTGCCACAACGTCGAATTTTCAGTGAATGGGCCCTAGAAAAGTTGGCAGAAAATCCGCTTTTTTATCGACAAATTTTGTTCAGCGATGAGGCTCATTTCTGGTTGAATGGCTACGTAAATAAACAAAATTGCCGCATTTGGAGTGAAGAGCAACCAGAAGCCGTTCAAGAACTGCCCATGCATCCCGAAAAATGCACTGTTTGGTGTGGTTTGTACGCTGGTGGAATCATTGGACCGTATTTTTTCAAAGATGCTGTTGGACGCAACGTTACGGTGAATGGCGATCGCTATCGTTCAATGCTAACAAACTTTTTGTTGCCAAAAATGGAAGAACTGAACTTGGTTGACATGTGGTTTCAACAAGATGGCGCTACATGCCACACAGCTCGCGATTCTATGGCCATTTTGAGGGAAAACTTCGGAGAACAATTCATCTCAAGGAATGGACCGGTAAGTTGGCCACCAAGATCATGCGATTTGACGCCTTTAGACTATTTTTTGTGGGGCTACGTCAAGTCTAAAGTCTACACAAATAAGCCAGCAACTATTCCAGCTTTGGAAGACAACATTTCCGAAGAAATTCGGGCTATTCCGGCCGAAATGCTCGAAAAAGTTACCCAAAATTGGACTTTCCGAATGGACCACCTAAGACGCAGCCGCGGTCAACATTTAAATTAAATTATCTTCAAAAAGTAAATGTCATGAACCAATCTAACGTTTCAAATAAAGAATCGATGAGATTTTGCAAATTTTATGCGTTTTTTTTTTAAAAAAAGTTCTCAAGCTCTTTAAAAATCACCCGTTATAAACCCTATAGTGAAATATTTTGAAGAAATTACAATGGTATTTCATTTTATAATTAAATGTTTCGACCTCAAAAAAAGTCCACTATGTTGATTACAATTTCAAATTATTCTTTATAAATATACTTTATTATTTTAACCTTTCAAATAAAAAAAAATGATACAAAATATAAAGGAATTTGTTTCTTTAGCGTTTATCTAATAATTATTCACATAAATAAGGAAAAATGGATTTCCCTTTCCCATGAGGGTCAGGAGAATTTGGCAGTTTACGTATGGCCCATGTTGTTTTATTTGTAGTTGATTTTCCTGTTTTTTAACAGAAACTATGTAAAGACAAATCAGCAAAAAAAAAATGGAGTATCGAGCAGAAACTGCAAATGATAAAAGTTTATTATAAGGAGCTGTTGCAGGTGGCCTAAAATTTCAGCAAAAGCAAATCATCGTCAGCAGTTCATACATTTTTTTAAAAAACCATATAGCATCGCTCTACCGATCGCTCTACGAATCAATTGCAAATTTAGTTTGGTCTGAAATTATAAAGGGTTTTCCAATAGGGACGGGTTAAATTTGACAGCTCGTGGCGGCCATATTGTTTCTTTTACTTTCTGTCAAGATATCGTTTTTTAACTAGTTACTAAAGACAAATCATTATGGTAAGTTTAAGTGTCGAGCAACACGTGCAAATGATAAAACTTTGTTATCAAAATAGATTGGAAGTTTATCCCAATTTTGGTCAAAAAATCACCTTTAGCGATGAGGCCCATTTTTGGATGAATGGGTACGTGAATAAGCAAAATTGCCGGATTTAGAATGACACCAATCCACGCGAGATTCACGAGGTGCCAATGCATCCAAATATAGTTACTTTTTGGTGTAGATTTAAGGTGGAGGCGTCATCGGTCCGTACTTCTTCGAAAATCATGCTGGCCAGGCCATCACCGTCAACGGCGATTGCTATAGGTCGATGATCACCAACTTCTTGTTACCCGAATTAGATGATATAGACACCGAAGACATATGGTTTCAACAGGATGGCGCTACGTGCCACACAGCTCAAGACACACCAATCGATATTCTGCACGAGCGGTTTCATGGCATGGTTATTTCGGCCGAGGTGACGTAAAGATCGTGTTATTTGACCCCTTTGGGCTTTTTCCTGTGGGGCTTTCTTAAGTTGCGAATAAGCCGCAAACCACCGCGGCCCTCAGAGACAACATAATCGATACCATCGGTCAAATTCAGCCTGATTTATGCGCCAAAGTTATCGAAAACTGGACCTTTCGAATCCGCGCCACCCAGCGACACATAATGTCATTGATAAAAAAAAAAAATAATAAAACGGGTGGCACAACGGCTCATAAAGAACTAGGGCCTAGTGACTAACAACTCACAACCGTTCCTGTGTGCGCCTTTCGACAGGAATGGAAGGAACCTACAATTGTATGCCGAATCCGAACGGCTAGACGAGAAGCACTTATTCGTGACAAGTGATACTCTTGGAGGATTTGTCAATTCCTCGCAAGAGGCAGTAGTTCTTAGGTGGACGAGGCTGGGAAGCGATCCCAGACCTCCAGCGTGACAGTCGAACGCACTAACCATTACGCTACGGGCTACTACTACGGTCATTGATAGGGCTCTCAAATAAAGATAAAACCTTATTGATATCTCATACACAACTTGTTTTATTCAATTATAAAATCGACCTGCCCTTAATGAAAAACCCTTTACAAATCTCCTGAAATGCAAATATTTAAAATTATGAAATGGACCAGTTAGAAACGTTGGTTAACAATTTTTGTCCGGGGCAACGAAAAGGAGCTTTAAGTGGAGAATCACTCGCCCCCTAATTTGTTTGATAAATATGAATTTATGAAAAAAAAATCAAAAACTGTTAGAGCGGTTATCTTAGAAATCAATTTTTATAATTATAATTTTATTTTACAGGAACGGGGAGTTGCGTTATTCTGTATTCCAAAATTCTGTTAATTCAAAATTCTGTATTAAAATTCTGGGAAATTTAAAATACTGCATTGTACAAACATTATTGACAACCCGCGCAGAAAAACAATGTAGTTTCCGACAAGGCAGTTTTACATAGACTCTGGCAGGGCATTAGCAAGAGTTAGCAAAGGCTAGAACACGTAACTTGACGATTATGAATCCTTTTTCCAAGTCAGGCAAAAAAAAAGCTGGCTTATGTGGGACCTGATCCCGCGATCTTCTGTTTGTTAGCCTAGCTACCAACTGGGCTAACACGCTATACAAAAATTCAATGTTAAAAGTGAATAAGTTTTATTCCATTGCATAACTAACGCCAACAGAATATAGCCAGTTTTTATGTACTTGCTAAAAGAAGACAAAGGAAAGATAAAAAATAGTTTCGTATGATGCTGAAATTTCATGGTGCTTATAAAATTTTTGTTTCTGGTGTACAAGAGACACTCCTGATGTGATGCTGAAACATGTCCACTAAATTTTTACTAGGGAAGGCCTCACGATTGTTTGAAAAGCTTCCCTCGTTCTAGTTTTCGGAACTGAAATCCAGCAAGTGCTTGCCAAGTATCTGACAAGTTTTCCCCGTCTAGATTTTCCTTGCTGAAAACTTTCTATGGCCTTGCCCAAACTAGACCGAAACCTGTCATTTCTCTAGCCAGGATTTTATCGAATATAATGGGAAAAGGGGTTTCCGCTATGGACCAGTAGATTTTGACAGTTCACGCCAGCAGTTCAGTTCAACTTGTTGTTGATTTAGTGGCATAACCCTTTTTGGAAAATTCGTAATATTTTTTTTGTATGGATTTTGTATGATATTATGTGTAATTTTTTATAATTTTCTTATAATTTTTTATAAATGGTGCTAACAAGTATGTATTACCTAATACCTACATCGATATGGAATAATAAAATATGACAGTTCTGGTATATCCAACTTATATACAGCTACAAGTTTAATGCCTTAATCAAAAACAATTTGAAAACAAATTAAGAGCTTCCCAACTTTTGAAAATATAATAATTCTTAGTTACATTTGTATACACATCTTCATGCCAGCGAGCGCCCGTCAAATATCTGTCCTTATTAAGAAGTTTTAACTTAAATTATCGTTAACTAACTCTGACAAATAAGGGTTATTTTCAACAAGAACGCACAAAAATGTCAACAACAGCAAAAAAAAAACAACAACAACCCATTGGGATAGGTACATTTAATATCAAGCAAACAAAAAAAAACTAAAACTTACGAGTGACAAATTATTCTCTGAAGAATTGCTTTTTTGTTGTTGTTGTTTTTGTTTTATCTCACAACTTTCTCATCTATACCTATATAAAAAAAATACCTAAAACAAATGAAAACAGATATTCTGTCTTTTTGAACGTATAGATTTTTGTGTTGTGTTTTTTTTTGTATCAAATAGAAAAGCACACAAAACAAAATAAAACAAAACTGCCAAGTGATTGAGCATATAATACAAATCGTGGTCAATGCCAAGCCAAAAAATATTCAAATCCTCCAGAGGGGCCCAGCTTTATTTTAATCCCATCGAGAAGAGTTCAAAAAGTTTGCTTGCTGCTGCGATAACACACACCATCATCAAAGAGTTGAGAACTAAGAGCAGAGATGCTTTCCGTAATTGGCGAAAGTGAAATCGGGTAGTTTTACTATATACACAAAAGTTCACAGTTTTGAAGAAAAAGTTTATTTTTTTTTTCTTTTATTATTTTTCCGGCTACCCTTCTTGAAGGAAAAGCATAATATATTTTTTTGAACATTTTTATCTAAACTTTTTAAGTACTTGAATCACTTTGAAAAAGGATAGAGAAAGTCACTAAAGGATTATTGATGTAAAGCATTATAGTTTGGACGATAAGATAATTTTGTGCCAGTGACACATTGGATTTTATTTGAAAAGGATAACAATTATTATGAGAGAGAGAGAGAGAGAGAGGGAGAAAAATGGTTGAACTTCTTCGAGGCAGGATTAAGTTTTTTTTTTTTTTTGTATTAAACTTTATCGTAGGTTGTTTTTTTGTTTGGTGTTGTTAAAGTTATATGCATTGTAGTCAACGGAAGAATTCAATTTTCACTTCGTAGGAAACAAATTATTTTTGGTATTGGTACATAATAAGTTGGGAATTAACTTAACCAAAATTCAAAATAACATAAACTAATTGATTACACGAACCTGCTTTTGTGGTTAAAGACTATCCCGGAAGTGTGGTAAATCATTGAAAATCCATCAACAACGCTCAAGGCCAACTCCTTGTTGATGACGACAAAAATGTTCACAGATGGCAAGAGTATTGTGAAGGACTTTAGAATCAACCGTTTCCGAGGATATACTTTCCAATAACTGCACCTAACAATGAAGAAGTCCTAGACATCATAGTCGAAGAAGTTAGTGATGCGGTGAAAAACTCCAAAAAGGAAAAAGCGATTGGGCCAGACGAGATACCCTATGACTTCTGAAAAAGATGGGAGACATCGGGTCTAGATGGCTCATGATTCTCATCTCCAAACTTATCTGCTGCGACCGAATGCCTAATCAGTGGAGGGAAAGTTACCTTCTTCCAGTCTACAAAGGGAAGGGTGATACACGAAACTGCGACAGCTAACGTTCGATCAAGCTGATGTCACACACCATGAAGATCGTTGAGCGGATATTGGATGGCCGCCTACGAAAAATGATAATAAATCAACCACAGATGCTATTCAGAGTATAAGAATCAGAATGGAAAAATATCGGGATTCCTCAAGAGATTTGCATATTGTATTGGTTGATTTTGAAAAAGCATTCGACAGACAACCACGAGATCTGATATGGGTTGCACTTAGGCAACCAGGAGTTCCGGAAGTCTACGTGCGGATGGTCATGGACATGTACGCGAGCAAGTTAAAACAAAGGTAAGATGCCCGGCAGGAATCACCAAAGAGTTCCCAAGTATGTAGAGTAGGTTTGCACCAGGGAAGCGTCTTGAGTCATTTGCTCTTTATTACTGTCCTTGAATTTCTGCTTTAGGATAAGGTGATGGACCTAAAGTGAATCAGTTATTCTTTGCTGAGGATGGAGCCATCATAAGTGAAGATCCTGTGTCGTTGCAAAGAGCACTTGATGTATGGGTGGGTGATTCTCCACTAAAAGCTCCTTTTCGTGGCCCCGACGAAACATGACAAATTAAAAAAAACTTATTTATTTTGAAGTCAATAACAGCGCAAGCAACGTTTCTAACTGGGCCACTTCTAAATTTTAAGTATTTGCCGATATGTTAAAAAAAATAATTGTTTTTATGGCCCAAATGTCATTTCCGTCGCGTGTCTCCTCCTTGTTCCAGCGCGGAAAAATGGATTTTTTGTTTGTTTTTAAATGCATAAATTTTAATTTGACTGAGTTCCAGGGTTAAGAATATGAAGTAAAATACAACTTCCCTAAAAATTAAATTTATTTAATAAGAAGATGAAGAAATTAAAATATTAAAATATTGAAATTACTTCTGCTTTAAGTGGAGTGAATGAATAAAATTCAATTAAAATGTACAAGTGACCTCAACTCCAGAAATTATTATTATATTATTATTACTGTTATACCTTGGGCGAAACACAATAATTTCTGGAGTTGAGGTCACTTGTACTTTTTAATTGAATTAAATTTATTTATTTGAAACAATTTACTTACAATCTTTCAAACACGTGTCTCCATGTATTTGCATCATTTCCGTACAAAAATGTTAAATTCTTATAAATTCAAATTAACGGCCGTCAGTATAAAGGATTTAGACTAAATGAAGAAACTCATTCATGCTTTCTTTGAAATATATTCAATTAACTGGGTGGGACATCAGTTTCGCGTGTTATTTTAAAGTAAGTGGTTGTATTTATCACGTGTTTCATCAATTTCGTCATTTACGTAGGTGCATATAATTTTAGTAAGTGATAGTAAAAAAAAAAATATTTTGTAACAGTTAGTCATACAAAATTAAAAAAAAAATATTCTTTCTATTTTCTTGTCTAAAAAGTTAAAAAACTTCGATTTTCGTCATTTCCGACGCCTTAATTGGGTTACGGCGATGAGAAAATGGTTATGTAAATGACTTTAGATGTGTTTTTCTTAAAAAAATCATTAATTTATTGCAAATCATTAAAATTTGTGTGCAATTGCAGACCGTAAGTCTGAGATAGGTGGTGAATCGAAAAGGTAACAAATAATTTATCTTTACTAGTTAAATTTCATTTCCGTATCACACAATCATTTCCGTAAATCGATTTAATTTAGATTTTAATAATTTTAAATAAATACCGTAAATCTTTTAAATGCATCCTGAATCACACGGCCCTTGTTACGAGGAGTATTTTAAAAGGAAATTTTTTGTACTGGTACATCATCATTTCCGTATCGAAGGCGTCATTTCCGTATCAAGCCCAAATTCTCAAAAACGCTTAAAATCAAGTGCCCGCACTTTAAATCATTAATTTATTCAATAATTTATAACACCGCTTGAATGTACATAATTTTTTCTTAAATTTAGGTAGGGGACATTTTGGGTGCTAAAAAGGAGCTTTTAACAGAGAATCACCAGGGTGGATGTTCTGGAGGGAAATGGATATCGCATTAGTGCGAAAAAGACTGAAAACCTATTCTGTCCATTTTCTGATCCACACAGGCCTATTTCGGACATCTATTTGAATAGAACAGTGCTTCCAAGTGCGAAAAGTTTAAATATCTTGGATCAATGATCAATAGCAAAGGATCTTGTGATGACGACATCAAACATCGCGCAAGCGTAGGGTGGATGAACTGGCGGGAAAACTCTGCCATCTTCTGTGATTGAAAAACCTACACGGCAGTTGTTCGTCCAGCGCTTACATACGGCTCACAGTGTTGGACAATGTACAAGAAGTATGAGAGCAAATTGACGGCAGCTGAAATTAAGATGGTTCGCATGACAGCAGGATTGAGAAGCGTGATCGAATGAGAAGCAAGAGAATCCGAGGAAGCCTACACATCAAAAATATCATATTAGACAATATACAGCATGACCAACTTAGCTGGTACTGTCATGTACAAAGAAGATGCCATGAGAACCCAGTTCAGAAGGCAATAGCGCAAGACGTTCCAACACTATCGCAGAAGCAAGGCAGGCGTAAAAACTCCTGGATGAAACAAATGCAACGACACCTGCATTTAGTTGGCCTCAGACATAGAATAATCAAAACTGGGAGACCTGTCTGAGGTCAACCCGGCGAACCCCACAAGTGGAAACTTAGGTGAAGAAGTTGAGTGGAAGAGTTGTGGTCCCCCTAAAGATCATGACAATGGGCGGTTAAATGAAGAAGAAGCAGAATCCAAGAAAGAAGCATACATCCCCAAAAGACTGAAAGACCTAATTTCTGTTTAGTGATATTTTTTGCCAAAACCTTAAGTCACTTCAAAAATTACTGGCCCAAAGTTTAGTCATTCATAGTATATACAAAAATCAAACATAAACTACACGTGGATAGACCAGACGAACTTGCCCTAAGAAATATCATTTACCAAAAATATTTGTTTAAAGTTTTTAATGCAAAATTATATCAACTTTTTAAAAGCACCGGATTGCAAAATAATTATAAAACATACACTCGTCTCAAAGAAATATACGTGAATATCCCAAAACTAATCGAATTTCTTAAAAATCTCTTCAAATCTCATAAAACCCTTTTTTTCGTTTTATTAAAATTTGTCAAAAAATTGAAATGCAGTTAATTTAGCTTTTTAAAGCATAAAATGGACCTGGACCCGCGGGCAAACAGAACTAACAGTAACAGATGGCACGCTTAATATCCCTTTTTTGGCTTCTCCAAAATTTTGATTAAAATCTATTTTGACACGAAACCAATACTTGTCCTAAGAATCGAACAAAGTTAGAAGGAAGAGGTCTACCCTTTTTTTATTTGAGAGAATAAAATCAAGTTTCCCTAATGGGAGTCTAACAAAATCTGATATTCGGGGAAATTTCCCATTAGTATAAAACAACAGCGTGATTATCGTGTTAATAAATGTCGAAACCTTACCCGTTTTGTAAATCAAAACAATTCAAACGGTGCGGCCTAATAGTCCTGTTCCTGCTCCTATACTATCCATCTGTCTTTCTATATACTCTATAGGCATTATCGTAGCTTATATTCCTTAGCGCGTGCCTTCAACAAAAACAAAAACCTCTCTTTTTCCCTCAAAAAACGAACCTATATCAACGCACAGAGTAAGCTTGTTCGAAAACTATGTAGGTACCTTACCTACCTACTACTCTTTTCTTGCTGCTCCCCTCTGCGTAGTTATACATACTTACTGTGCCGCACCATCCTCATCAAGCAGGAGCAATCCCAAAAATTGATTTCAAGTCACGTAGAGAAAAGAGCCTGGCCAACGTGATTACAAACTATACATGCACCCAGAAACAGCAAAAAAGATAATAAAATGACAAGGAGTAAAACAAAAAGAAAAACTTTTTATTCGTGGGAATAATGAAACTTAATCGGATGACACCGGCACACACCACACGCGCACCATAAACGCTATAAACGATGACATTCACATTCCTCGATGGGGCTCGGGCTATATGCGATGCGACAATGATGTAGCAGCCCTCGCTCGGTTTTGTTGTTCATTATCGTCATCGTGCACCGCTTATACGTTACCTACTGTTACTTACCCCTGAGCCCTGAATGCCGAAGGCCCTCTTATGCTACCTTTACAGATGGCAAGGCAGACAGCACCCAAAGTCCCGATTCCGAGCCTGACGACAAATGTGTTGCCGGTTTTTTGTTTTTTATTTGATTTTTATGTTAAGAGGAAAAATGGCTAGATCACCTGTGTTGGAGAGCTTGAGGTGTTCCGAGGATGATGGTAGTTAGTAGAATCGTTGTTAAAGGTAGTGTGCCCCTCTATACCTATATAGTTCCGGTCCTTGGGCCAAACAAGAAAGGATGCCGTGCATAATGACAAATCGAGCGGAGACAGTATGACTCATAAATCATGTTAACCGTGCTGCTTGGTGCTGAGTGTGCCTATCATCGTTCGGGGGTTTTTCGTGTTATTCTCTGACTACACACCATCATCAGGCACACATGAAAGAAGCTACATATCATGCACATCAGAGCGTATATTTTATATTCTACCTAAAAAGGGACATCGGTCGGTCTCTGATCCTTTGTAATTGTAGAATCACCCACTGTGTTATGGGCATTTGTCACTGGAAACCATAATGATAATAATAAATTGATTTTATAGCAAAGTAAAAGAACCTCTCTCTAGGTGGTTTGACGAGCGAAAAAAGTGGGTACGACAAGAAACTCGTCTTTAGTGAGAGAGAGAGAGAGAGAGAGGGTAGGTGAGTGAACAATAATTTGGGTATCTTGAGTGAGGATCAGGAATTAAGCTGGGCATTATCATAATGGGACGGCAGGACCATGCGAGAAGTGTTAGAGAGCGTGTTAAAATTTGACATTCGAGGCATTAAATTATACAAAAGAATAATACGATTAGAGGCATATAGTGCTTAATGGGATTTAGTTTATTTCCAGACTGCTGCCCAAGTACACCAGATGCATATTTATCAATTATAAAGAAAAAACAACAAAGTGCTAAATACAAAGTACTGATACTTTACCCTTGGATGGGGTTGCTTAGATTTTAGGGATGATAAAATGTGATGATGATGTTATTGACAATTTTCAAGGGTTGAACTTTCTGCTTGGAAACTACTAACTGATCATGAATCATATTGCAATGCAGAAACAGAAATTGCTCTGTGTGACGAAACACTATAAAGATTACTTATTTTCTCTAAATAAATATAAGAAGTTAAGTTTGATTTATCACAATTTTTTTTTAAATAGAGCGCGCGCTTAAAAGGTTTGGACTCTCTTATTAGAACGAGCACAGCGTTATGGAAATAAAGAAAGTTTATTAATAAAGCTGGACTTACAGAATAGTTATCCCAAGTTTTCAGTCGCAAACATTTTTGATGGCGAAAGCAATGAGATTTCGTCAGTCACATATACGTAACTCGACAATAGAACCTGCATAAATATGAAATTCGGTAGAGACTTCGAAGTTTTTTCATTTAATCGGCTGTCGCACAGAATCCGAAAGCCAAAATTCGGAAAACCCAAAATCAGTAAAAAACAAAATCACAAAAACCGAAGCACCAGTGAGCAAGAGAGGACATCCATCACTTTCTCGGCAAGTGTCCTGGCAAGTATATTATAGAAATCGAATTCTGGAGGAACTATTTTGATAAAATAAGAAATCAAACAAAAAAAAATATATGTATAACTTTCTTTTAACTTTATGTTATAATTGTCAACTTACTGGTTTATTACTAAATAATATTTTGTAAAACTTAAATAAAAATAAATCATTTATTAATCTAATCTAATCTAATCTAATCTAATCTAATCTAATCATAATTTATTCAAAATCCCGATACCTAGCCAAAAAGTCAAGAAAACTTAAAAAAATCCAGAAAACTCTAAGACCCAAAAACCACTAAGGACGAAAACCCGAAATTCGAAGAGCCCATACTCCATACTCTTCTATAAAGCCAAAGTTTCAAATCGAAACATCTTAAAATACTGAAAAAACGAAATTCCGGAATCCCGCAGTCAAGAAAATCCAAAACCCCAAACTCCTGGAAACCCTTAGTTAAGAAATCCAAAAACCGTCAAATCATGAAAACACGTAATATTGATATATCGAAAACCCCTGAGAACTTAAATCCGAAATGCGGACCCGAGATTCGGACATCTCTGAATTCTTAAAACATAAAATACCGACAGTTCGAGAATCAAGAAAGCTCCATAAATCCCACAAGCTCAATATCCTTTAGACCCATAACTCCCGAAAATCTAAAATAATAAAAACCCGTAATCTCGAAAACACCAGAATAAAAATCCAGAATCGCCCAAAATAAAGAAAATCAAAAATCCAGAAACGTCCAAAATCATGAAAACCCTATGTCCCCACATCCCGAATACCTCCAAGGCCAACTTAAAAACCGAAATTCGGAGAACCCAATATCCAGAAAACCAATGGCAAAGACACAGTGGTTATAGTGTTTGACTGCTAACCTGGACGTGTGGGTTCGAGCCCCAGTCTAGGTAACATTAACATTTTCTTTATTCCCCAGTTTCAACTGGATGCCATCCGTGGAATTTCATGAGATAATAAACATCTAATTCTCAACCCACTGTGCCAACAAAAATCTTTTCTTTCCTTCTATTCCTTCTAACCAGTGCCGTGCATTGCATTTAAAAGACCTGAGGTCATACAGGCATATAGCTAAAATTATTATTATAAAAACCCTAATTGCTTGAAACCTTAAGCCCCAAAAATACAAAATCTTAAAATCTCAACGTCCTAAACATACATAATTCCGTAAGCCAAACATCAAAAACAAAAACTGAAATACCATTTACCCGGAATAACCCAAGTTCCATAGAAGTCTGATGCTATAAAACCCAAAGTCCCAAAAACCCAAAATGACTACATCTCAAATGCCTAAAAACCAATATTTTAGAAAGCCTGAAATCAAGACAATTTTCAATCCAGTAAACCCCAAAATATTGAAAACCTTTGGCCCACCAACACCAAAAACCCTTAATCTGAAAAAAATGAAATCAGGAGAACCCAAACTCCAGAAAACGCGATATCCGAAATCCTTTCCAAAATCCTAAAAACCTAAATCCGAAATTCCACAAGCCCAAGCCCGACCTCAAGAAAATCCAAACAAAAGAAAATCTCAAAATTCTGAAAACCCTTGGCCTCCGATTCAAAGAAAGCCAGAAACTCCTCATCTCGAAAGTTTCTATAATGAAAGCACGAAATGCAGAAACCCCATACTCCGGAAAACTATAATTCCTTAAAATCTAAAGTCCCAAAACAAGAAATCCTTGTGTAAAAACAAATAATTCAGAAAGCACAAAATCAAGGAAAACCGAAACATAGCTAAACCTGAATAACCCAAACTCAAGAAAATTGTCATTTGATAAAGCCCAAAGTACCAAAATCCCTCATACTCATGAAATACCGACATTTTCGACATCTCAAATTCTTGAATACCCAAAATTCCGAAAGCCGAAAGAAAATTAATAATCCAAAATCCTGCGAACCCAAAAATCACCAAAGCCCCCCATTCCAAACACCAGCCTAAAATCCAGGCAACTTTTAATCTTGAAAACTCAGAGTCTCAAATCGATTTTTTTCAGTGTGCGGTTTTAAAACAACTTCTTATGCTTAAAAGAAAAAAAAATTATGCAACAGAAATATATGTAACATACAATGTTTAAAAATATTGTTGAGAAAAATGGCTCCAACGGATATGTGAATAATTTTACACAAAACTGCCACGACGCGACGTTCTGCCATTCATACAACCGTTTATTCCCACTTTTTATCCATTATCGATTGAATCGAGGGATTCACGAAGTCTATCTTTTGAATATTGATATTCAAACATGAATTTTTAGAAATAGATTATTATTTTTGTTGTTGCACCCTATAAAAAGCTATTAATCATAAAACCACCCTTTAAGTGTATCCCTTCCAGCAAAAAGAGATTTTTTAAAATCCACCTTGTAGTTTTTAAGTTTACCCCGACAAAGGAAATAGAGAAAAAAGTGTCGCATATTATACTGAAATAATATGGTAATTATAAAATTTTTGTTTTTTTTTTTGAGTACAAGAGACATTCTTGGTGGGGTACCGAAACATGTTCAATAAGTTTTTACTAGGGAGGGCCTCAAGAGCGTTTGAAAAGTTTCCCTCGTCTAAATTTTTGATACCGAAATCGAGCGAAGGATTGCCAAGTATCTGACAAGTTATTCTCGTCTAGATTTTACCAACTGAAAACTTACTAGGGCCTTGCCCAAACTAGACTGAAACTTGGCATTTTTCCAGCTGGTTACAATTCAAACATAAAATGAATTTAAAAAAAAGGATATTATTTCTTGTGTTCTTACCCCATTACACCCTACTAAAGGCTTAATTTTCAAAAACATATCAGCCCTCAAACAACTCTTTAAGTACATCCGATCCAGCTAAAAAATTAATTTTTAAAATCCACCTTGTGGTTTCTAAGTTTACCCCGGACAAAAATGTTGCACAAAATCTTATACCCTTCTACCCGAAATAATTTACAGTGTCTAGTTTAAGATTTCTTTAAATACAAAATTATTTAGAAGTTTAACGGAAATTCTATGGAAGCTCAAAAATAGTGACAGATGTTATGTTAGATATAATTCCAAGTTAACTTACCTTTACAGCTGACTTCCCATATACTATGTATGTTTTCCTAAAAATTACTCTCTATGGTTGCAGATTCGAACATCTTAGTAACTAGAGTTCACAAGTTAATCTTTTTCTTTAGCCGCATTTTTTAATCAAAAATGAATGTATGTATATATTTTCTTCTTCAAGTGGAATGTACTTTTAAGTTAAACAAAAAAATGTATACATTGCTAACTTCAACGACCGACCGACCGACGACGACTCGACAAGACGACAAACGACAAAGTAGTTGAAAACTAATTAGTGACACTGTCCCTGATCGATCAATGTCTTTTTTTTATTTTTTTCCAATTTTGCTTTGTTTTATCTCAAGCAACCCACTCTTGATTAACACACTGTGCAGTGAACACATTCAATTCATCTTCAACTTAATTGCAGTTTTGTCACTTGTCTTTCTCTATGGAACAGCAAAACGAACCTTACCCTGACTTACTCGCTGTAGATAGGTAGATACTGATGATGATGGGTCTTGCCTTTGCTTGCTGTGCTGGTATATGCTTCACTTGAGTTTTTCTTCATCTTCTCAAGTGTATTGAAGATAGAGAAGATACAATTTTTTATTTTTTTTATTTATTTTTTTTTGTTAAAATTCATTTCTTTGTATAACCCAATTTAGTTCAAGTGCTGACATGGTCGGCCTTTGTGTCTCCTTATTTCCTCTTGATAAAGGTTATACTTTGTTGCTGTATTTATCTTTTTTTTTTGTAAGCCCTTCTCTGAGAATCGACAGGAAAAAACTATAAACTGCAAAAAAAATAAATAACAAATAAAAAAGATGCAACAACGAACAAAAAATAAGTCGTCTGCCTTTTGAGTACAGACCCAGGCTTAGTCGGAGGCATCAGGTATAAGCTATAGACCCATGGTACAATGGACATAGAGGCTAGAGGGACGTCCGAATATTACAACCCATCGGTCTCGAGATGGTTATTTATTGCACCAGGGCAGGGTAGCGGTGGTGGTTTGGGTTCCCGGGATAACTACGACCGACTCGTCGTCGTCATTTATACTCATCCTCAGCATCCAGCACCAGTCCTTCTCTGGGTCATTATTATCAGCATAACGATGACTGACCATTATCTGGAACATTGATTCGATTTGTATGTGCATTTGCACACAGATGGGCGGATACCTAGAAGTGTATATCTCTTTCTCTGGCCGTGGATGTCCGCCCGTCCGCCCGTTCGTCCGACTGCATTTGGCTGAGGGATCTCATCTCATCTCAGTCAGATATTCGGATTCGGATCTTGTGTGTACATCGAAGCGCTTTCCTAATTGCTATATATGTAGAGCTCTCTGGTGCCGCTCCAGATGGTTCCCTGCTATCTTCTATTCGTTGTTGTTTGCCAAGAACAAAAAAAATATAAATCGATGACAGAGAAAATATGTCCGAATGCTGTTTTCGATTTTTTTTTTGTTTGATATTTCGATGAAAACGATGTTTTATTGCAACGAGAGATTGTACGTAGAGTCGTACATCCTTTCGCATGAAAGGATGTTTTATTTATTTGCTGTGGCAATCGATGGCTATTTTCAGTGTGTTTTTTTTGTCATTTTTTTTTTGTTGTTGCTTGCTCACACTCTTCTTTTAGTTTCTTATCAACGGAACAGAATTTTCATAATTTAACCCGATTTTTTGTTCTCGTGTTTTATTGTGATGGCAAACATTGGCGTTTACCGGATTGTGGTTGCACAAAAATACTTTAACCGTGCGACTTGGTCATGGGAACATGCTGTATTTTGTTTGACCGGCAGAACTGGTGGCTTTAAAGAACCGATTAAATTTTAAAACAAATCACATCCATATACCTATACAGCTCCTGATCGATGAAGGGTAGTTACCTGAGCTACGAAGGCTTTCCATCCTCAACGATCTCCAGCACGCTGTTTTCAGTCATCAAGAACAAGAAATTTAGCATCAGCGATGTTTTGATCTCTCAACTGGATAATCAGTCTTTCTTGATCAATGGGCGGTAGTTGCTTCGAAGACTTTCCATCTTCAACGATCTCCAGTATGCTGCTTCCAGTCATCAAGACTAAGCATTCTAGCTAAAGACACTTGGTTCGATAATTTTTTCCGTTCGTTTGATCTGACTAAGACACAATTTGATCGACGGAATTTCACTTTTTGGACTTCAATAACATGTTGTAACAGCTAATGGCGTTCGTGGTGTATCTTCCCATCCATTCGCTGTCCATGCAAATAGGACCAAATATCCGTCGAAGGATACTTTCGAAAAAGTATAGAACCAGAGGGTTGCAGCTAATAGTCCAACCAACACTAGACACTGCTGTATACTAGGAATAGTAATTTAAGGGCTTCGTAGAGTATGCAACTTTGTTATTTGCGTAAGAAGTTTAAAAACCACTTATTTCGGCAAACTGAAGAAGTAGGTAGGAGCGGTTTCGTAAGGCTATTTTTGATGAATCTCGCCAATAGAAGTGTCCTTCGTAATATTAATTTTTTTTAGATAGGTAAACTGCACCGTATGTGTTAAGTATGTGTCACGCAATACAGTTGTAACAGTTTTCCATGGAATCCACATGACTGGAATCACACATTGAGCTTCTGACGATGAATGCTTTCATATGTGTTACTTTAAAATCAATGATAAGATGGTGGGGCTCTGAAGATCGTTGGTTTTTTCCAACGATTAACTTCAGAGTGAATATTTGGTTTACTTCAACGACTTCTTCTGGTCGATCTGCTAGGCTAGAAGACACACTGATACTTGCTGATTTAAGTGTAACAGAACGGTTCACGTCTCTTGGACACTCAAGCGTTTTGGTGGATGTGATCCTATAGGTGACAACAAGCAGATATATACCTTGATAGTTCTTCCACCACATAGGATCATCAGTTTTGGAGATGGAGATTATGACGCTGATAGTCCAGTTATCAGCCATTCTTTTTTTTACTTATATTTAATTGATGATTCTATGCGTGCACCTCATCAGAAGATTCCCTTCGAACTTGAAGAGCTGCGCTGGTAATCCCAAAGAACTCCAACCATAAAGAGCTATAGTGGAAATACAAAAGAACTGTAATCGAATTTGTTGATCTTAAACTTTTTAATAGCTAAAGTACGTTATTTTAACTATCGTTTGCATGGTTAACGATGAACGACTTTTATCCAAAGTAGATTGTCGGAAATTCAAAATAAGTATCTTAAGTTTTGGTTGCAGGAGATGACACCCCTTATGTTTTCACATAGCACTACAATAACAACATAAATCTACATCGATAGCCTTAGCCCTATATTTGAAAACATTTAATTTGTTGGTACGATCGACTTTTGTCGCTTCGAATGTTGAACGACAATCGCAATAAAGCCCTAAGTATGCCCCTTCTTTTACGAGGTGTTGGAACTAATAGTTCTTCATTGACTGGAGGTTGGCTTATCTTCTTTTTTCACAGATCGAGAATTGGCTCCCTAACTCTACATTTTTCCTCCTCTTCTGTCACTTTGTCCTGTCTGGTTGGCTGGGTCACCTTCTGCAGTTTCGGCTACCTATTTGATAATGCTACCATACTATAGGACCAGTGATTTTTAAGGTCTACGGTAGATGAATAAACAGCAGAGAGCATCTCTCAGTCAGTTGCTCTTTGTGAACTCTGAAAACACTTTAAGTTCGAGCTAATGGCTAAAATAGAGGCGAAGCTTTTATTATGCAATTTGGAATTGAACTGGCTAAATACACAAGTGTAGCTGCAGCTGCAGCAGAAAGTTGCACTTTGCCTTTTTTCTTGCCGTTCCATTTGAGTCTATTGGATATAATACAAAGAGCTACAGTGTTTCTTGATCATCATTAATTTACTGTTAGTTTTTATTTGACAGTGTTCTGGTGAAATAGCCAGTTGCATTTCTCCCCTAAAATAATTTAACCTTAATACTAGTGTTTCTAGGAATGCATAAATAACATTTTACATAAGTTTTTTTAATTCTGTGAGTCAGTCCACCTTCGAACGCATTT
The DNA here is from genome assembly GCA_949320155.1 of Melangyna quadrimaculata. NCBI lineage: Eukaryota > Metazoa > Arthropoda > Insecta > Diptera > Syrphidae > Melangyna > Melangyna quadrimaculata. The sequence continues at coordinate 149,707,358 of OX439483.1, forward strand.
TTGGACGTACTGTCAAGTAAAGAGATTCTTTTTTTAAGCCACACTACACGAACGTGGAAAGCTTTACCACTTACTATTTTTTCTTGCCATTTTAATACTCGGAAATTCAAACGTACAAATCTTATACTAAAGGGGCGATAAAGTCCAACGGATAATAAATATTGAGGATCACGCAGATGTGTTTCGGTTGCAGCTCTGTATCGGCATCGATTCGTAGAAACATTGCTTCATGCACATATTGTTTTTAGCCATAAGGCATCCAATGTTGCATTTCATCTTCTAGACACCTTCCAATAATTTCTTTTCGTTCAAAAGTCGAGCTTTGAACTTTGTCGCTTAATCAAAACGGAAACGACATGCCTAAGATGTTGGTTGATCGAATTAGTTAGCGGTTCGATGTTTTACAGAGCACCAAGTTGTTTAAAATTGTATTTGTATTTAGTATCTAAGCCTTGAAACCCTAGTGCAACTTCTTACTAACCATCAATTACGAGCTGCTGCATATAGACTATTAATCCGAAGCTATTTACCATGACTATAGAATTCGGCAGACAGAGTCAGGCTCAATTTAGCTATATTCACGACTACCAATTCAGTAAGTAATTATCAGGATACAAGTATTTTTCTTCCAAACCTTCGAAACAAAAATAATTGCTTTGGTACGCAAGTGTCTTATAATAAGTATAAAAAACCTAACCACAGGTAATTATTTTCTGCGTGCACGAATTTAAACAAATTCCCCTTAAATAATAAAATTCACAATATCTTCTTGCTGTGATTTTTATAAGAGTCGTTAAACATCGACCAAAATTTGTGTCTTAGTAGGATATGACAGACTAACTGAAGATCCCACTGTAATATCTGGGCGAAACACATTAATTTATGGAGTTGAGGTCACTTGTACTTTTTAATTGATTTATAATCATTTGCTACACTTAAAACAGAGGTTATTTTAATAGTTTAATATTTAAATTTCTTCAACTTCATTACTAAGTATAAAAAATCTCCGACTCCCCGGGAATTAAAAGTTGCGGATTCCATAATCAGCATGATTTTCTATTATCGTTCCGCGGAGGATGTGACGATCAGCTAAAGACGACTTCCTTTCCCACTTTAATATCGAAGTACAATTTTGTAAGATCTTGTCGTTTCGTTATCGGCCAGGCTCCATTTAAGCACCCCCCACGAGCTTCTTCTTAAATAGGTCTTCAACTTCATCTGTAGAGTTACGTGCGGATGTGAGGCCTTTGATGCACGGATCCAAGCAGTCAGTTATTGGACCAAGTTCAATAAATGAATCGAGACTGATTTCCAGAACGAAGATAACTTGTACACACATAAGCCAACCTTTTATTGGCTCCCGGAAATTACGCCAGAATTTTTATTTTGTTTTGTTTTGCTTGATGAGGCGAAAGGGTTCACAATTGCCAAGGCCCTTGTTCTAGCCTTTGCTAACCCTTGCTAGCCCCTTGCAAGAATCTATGTAAAACTCTATAGTTCCTTGCCGAAAACCAGATTTTTTTTTCAGCGCGGGTATTCAAAGTTTTTTTTTAATCATTTAACTCATTTTACGGTCCCGATTCCCAATACATGTTCCCCAAGACCGCAAATTAAACTGCAGCAGCACAAACGGAAGGATATATAAGATAAACTAAAACAGCCTACAGAAATTGCCAATCCATGTCGATGAATATTTTTTTGTGTTTGCTCAATCATAGCAGTGTGTACCTACGGATATATGTTTATGTTTAAAACTTTATTCTGGTATAAATGTATAATATATAACGCTGCATTATAAATTGGCTCAGCAGTTCAAGTGGGAAAAGCAAGAAGATGAAGTACTAAAACCATTCCATATACTCGCAGTACCTACTCACTGCTTTTGCTGATGCCGCTTTGCTTTTAAGGATTATCACATCCATCCGTTGTCGTGTCGTCATCGTGCGTCGTCGTTGTCGGCGTGATATTCAATCGTATTCCTCGTCGTTGATGTTGCCATATAAATATTTAATTTTGGAAAATTAAAATTTGTGGCAACCCAAGCAAGCCACACACGTTTGTACAGCAAACCGACCAACATCACATCACATAAGTATATCCTCAATTTTCTCATATTATAACAACAGCACAAAGGACGAGGATGCACATCGCCATATGCTTATAGGTACTTATATTATGTCAGTGTGAGAGTTTGCAATTTGCCTTATTATATTGCAATTGCATCTCTGCCTCTGTCGAATATCGAAATCGGAATATACATATATGGAAACAAGCGCTTAATAACTTAATATATTAGATGACAACCAAAAGAGAGTACCTACCTAGTAGGTAGGGAATTTATTGAGTGATTATAATTAATATCCGTTCAGAATTAATAATAATTAATTTGTATTGGCAGATAATTGGACAAACTAGACAATGCGACAGCAATATTGCAATTGCAATCAATTCAATGGTCCTTCAATTTTACATATACATACCTACATATGTACACTTACATACATATGTAGGTACTAGAGTATTAAATAAATGATGGCATTATTATGATTTGTGGCGAATTGAATTTCTATAATATAATATCCTCAATCGAAATATGTTTGTATGTATTTTTAGTATCGGGTTCAGGAGGTTCAGTGGTTCAGGAATGTGAAAGGCTCCATAAGCTCTTTGTGTCCTTTGAATAGATCAAATTTCAAGGGTCGAGAGAAACAATATGAACAAAGGTAAAAGGTGTGCTAATAATAATTGTTATTATTATTATGATGTTACAACATTTTCAACGCTTAAGAGATAAGTTGGTACTATTGTAATGTAACACGTTTTCAACGCTTATTCAACCGCCGCCGCTCCGCCCTTTAAGTAAGTAGATAGTTTTGTCTTTGAACAGTTACTTTTTGTCCGTCGCTTGCGAATTAAAGACTATAACAATATTTCTGATGGGGGAAAATTACAAACTTTTAAACTAACTTAATAAGCAAACAGTTTTATACTAGTTTGACGAGAGTCTGTATAATTTGATGTTATCTAATTGTTGTTTATGTTGACTGTTAAGGCTATAATTTATTATTTTAGTTATTTTTTGTTTGTTTAATTTTTAAATAATTTGAACATCGAATTAATTTATTTTATTTTGAGACGAGAGTTTTGAAAGATAGGTATAATTTTGATTTGCATACATATAAAGAAGTCGATATTCAAATTGTTAAGGTCCCATCACACTTACTTGCTTACTTTATTTTAGATGGCACTCACAGCCCAGAATGGGCCACGGCCTCAACTAACAAGCCCCTCCAGTCAGTTCTGTCCCAAGCTAGCCGCTCACAATTATGCGAACACCGAATTGGTTGAGGTCGTTCTCCACTTGTGAGCACCACCTGTTATGGGTTCTTCCTCTGCTGCGTACACCATCGGGGTTGGACTCGAAGACTCGTCGGGCAGGTGCGTTGCTGTCCATACGCTCCAGGTACCCCAGCCATCTTAGCCGCTGTATTTTCAGCTTTTTGACCAGGTCAACGTCGCTGTATAGCCCGTATTAGTTCGTCGTTGAATCTTCTTTTCCACACTCCCTCGACACCCACACTCCCTCGACTCTAGCAGATTTTCATCCGATTTGTTCAGTCTTCAGTGTCCATGCTTCTGCCCCATAGAGCAGGACCGGGTTGATTAGGATATCGTATAAAGTCTCCTTGGTTCTCTGAGAGAGGGCCTGACTACTTAAATGCCTTCTAAGACTGAAGAAACAGCGGTTGGCAAGAGTTATTCTTCGTTTGATCTCTGCACTGATGTCATTTTGCGAGGAAATAGAAATAGTGGATCCCAGGGAGACAAAGTCTTTGACAATTTCGAAGTAATATCTGTCTATCGTGATATTTTGCCCGAATCGAAGATGTTGAGATTCCTTTCTCGATGACAGCATATACTTCCGCTTGTCCCCATTAACCACAAATCCCATTTAGCCGCCTCCGATTCGATGCTAGCAAATGCGCCTGTCACAGCTCGCATTGTTCTGCCGACATTGTCTTTGTCGTCTGCATACGCCAGCAATTGAACGGACTTTTGATAAATTGTACCGCTGGTGTTGACGTGTGCGTTGCGTACGATTGCTTCAAGAACGATGTTAAGTAGGTTGCATGATAACGCTTGCGTCGCCTTGCCTCAATCCTTTCTCAACATCAAAGGAATCGGTGGTGTTCTTACCAATTTTGACGGAGGGGCGAGATTTCTCCATCGTCATCCTGCATAAGCGGACGAGTTTGGCAGGGATGCCGAGATATGTCATGGTTCTGTATAATTGGTCCCTTTTCACGTTATCAAACGCGACTTTAAAATCGATAAAATCTGTCGTAGTGTAAGCATTTGATCGAGGCCGACCATTGACTTGCCTGGTCTTAAACCATACTGATAGGGGCCGATCAGATCGTTGACAAAAGGTTTAAGGCGGTCGCACAGGATAGCCGACAAGATTTTAAAAGCGACGCACGTTTAGGAGGCTTATTCCTCTGTAGTTGGTGCATTTTAGAGCATATCCTTTTTTATGGATGGGGCACATTATACCGAGGTTCCATTCATCGGGCATACTTTCATCCAACCAAATTTTGCAGATGAGCTGGTGTATGCTCCTAACCAATTCATCTCCCGCTGATTTAAATAGTTCGGCTGGTAAGCCATCCGCATCACCAGCAGCCTTGTACGACTTAAGTTTGGATATCGCCAGCCGCACTTTGGTTAGGTCGGGTGGACGGAACTGTTGGCCATCATCGTCCAAGTTGAATGGAGTGTTCTGCCTCCTAGCGGAATATCTTGGCTGTGTTCGCCGCTAATCAGTCTAGAGAAGTGTTCTTTCCAGGTCCTCAGCACTGACTGTGAATCTACTACCATATTCCCACTCTCATCTCGGCAGGCTTCCATTCTAGCTTTGTATCCTTGGTTGGATCGTTTCAACCTCTGATAAAATTTTCGAACATCTTCCCTGCGCCGCTACAACCCTCAATAGACTCGACCACCCGCTTCTCGTGCTCTCTCTTTTTCCTGCTGAGAAGTCGGCGTTCCTCTTTTCGTTTCAGCCCGTAGAGTTACCGGGATACTCTCTCAGCAGTTCTTGTTCGAGTCTGCAGCATTGCCTGGTAGGACTCGTCCTTAGATGCATGCGCCTGCCGGCACTCTTCATCGAACCAGGGGTTTCGTTGTGGTCGCCTAGTGAAACCCAGCACATCAGAGGCGGCACTTCTGATGGCTTGTTGACAGTGTTTCCACTGGTCCTCTGCACTTGATGCTGGTGGCGGACTTCTTAAGAAATTAAGAGTTACGTGGTCTGCAAAAGTTCTGGCGGTCTCTTGCGATTTAAGTTTTTCGACATCGTACTTTTTCACAACATCTGGTCTGCGTTGTGGCGTCATGGATATCCGCATACGTAGTCTAGCTACCACGAGGTAGTAATTCGAGCCAATGTTGGCCCCTCGGAACGTTCGGACGTCCAAGATACGGGAAGCATGTCTCGCGTCTATCGCAACGTGGTGGATTTGGATGACGGTTCGGTGATCACGTGACCAACAAGTCCCCTTGTGAATATTGAGGTGCGGGAAACCGCCCCGCCGCAAAGTCTGGAAGCCTGTAGTATGAGTCTTTGTTAAACAAAAAAAAAAAACAAGTTTGATAAAAATCCATCTAGCCGTCTAGGCTGTCGTTGCACGAAATACCATACAGATTTTCAAGACCCACTGTTTTCGTCCATATCATTTCACAAAGGCGCATAAGCAAGGGTGATTCGCATATGATGCGTCAAAAATGACTGGTAGATATAGCTTTATGGCTGGACACAAGAAAAAATTGCTTTTTAGGGGGGGGGGGTCAATACAACCTGTTTCAGCAGGAGGGTTAATTTTCCAAAAAAAAGACTTAAAATAAAAAGAAAATTAAAGGCAAATTTTATGCCAAGTTCTATTGTATTCCACATTATATAGGTATAGCAAATGAAATCCATATTATGTCTTCTTTATGATTTATGCCCCAAAATTCAGTATATCCTCAACTCACGAAGCCAATGAAGGTTGAAATAGATTCCATACTTATAATATAAACCAAAATGGAAGAATATAATATTGGTATATGATGATGTGACCATCATCATGAGAATATAAGACAATTCCAGCTGAGCTCATAAATCAAATATTTGAACAAAACTTTGCAGGACTTCCTCATATTTTATATTAAGATAAGTGTATTTTTTGTTGGTGAGTAGGTATATAGTTATGATGATGCTTGAAAAGATTGGTGATGAAGATGTGTGAAGAAATTCGATTTTAATTTCCAGCATCACGACACTGACGACAACAACAACATACATATCTCGAAGAAAGGATAATTGGATCTGAAATTGTTTTCCAGTTGTGCCTAATATACCATGTCATAGATCAAGTTTCACCCGAGGTGGTATATCGTCCTTATAGGCATGAGGTTTGTTGTATACAATATTTCGTATATAGTATAATAATAATTTTGTGCTGAAAATTGAACTGCCAGTAAATCATAATCCCTTTCCCTTTATAAAGGACCTATACTCTATCTCCTCTTTGTCCCTCTCTTTCTCACTCTCAATTTATAAGTTCGCATCATGATGATGGTAAGGGTTTCTGTTAAATTTCCCTCAATTCCCCATAAAACAAAGGTAACTGTGGTTATGTATGAGGGTTTTGACGGCTTTCTCGGCTGCCTTTATATTAAAGGGGGTTGGGGGGAGACTTATGTCGACCAAACGAATATACCTACTTATACCTACGAATACGACAACGACAACGACCTAAACACCTATTCATATGGCATATGCAGCAAAACAATTTCATGGTTGATTTATGGTTTCTGGCATCTTTTGGATATTCTGTCTCTGTGTGTGAGAATGTGCGAGAGAACCTAAATCCACAAAAGCTTTCGCCACATTATGCTGAGTATATCGAAAACCACATTTGCCATGTGGAGGCGCGCGGCAGGCGTTCGATAACTTTAAGTGAAAATTGGAGCAGAAATCGACCATCACGAAAAAAAAAAAACTAGAAGAAGTGAGAAAAAAGGACCCCAAAAACCTAAATTTAGTCGATTTAATAGGCCAGCGAAGTAGATTTAAAAAAAAAAAAAAAATAGCCCATTACAGTTGAATACTTCGACAACCTTTTTATTTTTTTTTTTTGGTTTGGTTTGGTTTGTTTTGTTTCAGCCGTGTCGGAAGACTTCGACGTTCTTTTTTTCGATTAAGGTTGCTTTTTTTTTGTTCGTTGTAGGTAGTACAGTTCCTGTATTATTTTATTCTATTTCTGCTCGTTTTTTTTTTTTCTTCCTTTCTATTACACGCTCCTAATGATGATTAATATCGTTTGCATCAAATGGAGTAGAACTCCTTCAATATTTGCCCCATGCCCATATATAATTTTGCTGGCTTGGCTTATACCTACCTAGCTACAGTTTATTCTGCGAAACAGAAACGCAAAAAGGCAGACTAAGCCTTCCGGTATTGGGGTGCGCTGTCATTGTAGCTTACGAGCTTGTTACACGTTTAAATATGACGACGGGGACGGCTTGCTGGCGGCCAGCGGTGGCAGTGTGTCTCTAACGACAACGACGACCCTTTTACATTTCAAATTGCAATTTCCGTCTGTAGTGTACATAAAGATGTATAGGTAGCATATTCGCTCTGAACTCTTCAAATGCGGAATTTCCTAGGAGCAAAATGAACGCAGAAAATGGAGAAAATTCATAATTCAAATTACAATTTCTTGCTGATTGACCGAGATAGGAATGGAAATTCTGAAAAAAACATTTTTAACTTATATCTACTAAGCATGCGCTCTGGGGAGTGATGAAAAATAGGTTGAACATTTGGTCCAGCAAATCGTGTTAACATGTAAATTATGAAGAGGGCTGGTCAAAAAATTTTTAAAAAAAAAAAGGTATAAAATTCTGATTTTAGGATTGCATGCACAGAATCTCTATGATTATGGAGAATCAAGCATCCATCACGTCAGAGTTGACCAATTGGGATGCTTCGTCCATCATACATTATTTAAGGGTGGAGAATTGTAAAGGCCTTAAGGGCTTAAAAACAATTAAACGGAAAACAATTTTCATCACAGGTTAATCTGAGATGGCAATGGCAGGACATTTTCTAGTGTAATATGATTTGTAAACTGTAAGTGTAAGGTATAGAGGTATAGGTACATGTGAGAGTGATTGAGAGATATGTTTTTGATTATATCTGCCTACATTATATCCACCAGGAAGATAAGTTGTAAAGAAATTGTGTTTAATTGAAAAAAATGCTATAAACATAATTTTAACTCTATTACTGAGGATCAGAAATCAAATCAGCAACAAAAAAATCATAATTAAAAAAAAAAATAATCATTTTAATCAAATATTGCGGGAAAATGTTGTGACCATTTTTTGGATTTTATATTTTACAGTCATATTTTGTTGATGAAATAAGCTATTATTAGATTTGTTGAGGCAACGTTCGTACCTAATTAAAGTTGAAATGAGTTTCTTTTTGGGATTGCAAACCATAGGTACTTAAGAACCTACCTATAGCAGGTACAAAATGGAAATAATGCTTAAGGCATTATTTCTCAGAACATACTTACGTAGATTTGCTATGAGAATACGTAGGTCATATATAGGAATTAGGTTACATATGCATAACTAAATTTACAAATCGAATAATGTGCAGGAGTAAGTATAGGGACTAGGTTTCCGGTATACCTACCTACCTACATAACGGACTTAATGAACATATAACTGCCTTAGGATACATTTAAGTTCATCGAAAGTGCGTATCTATCAAATATTAGATTAAGGAAATGTAAAGCTTTATTCCTCGATATTTTAGCTGAATGTTCAGATGTTACAGTGACAGATGTCACTGTGACAGGTGTCAAAGTGACATATGTCAAAGTGACAGATGTCAAAGCGACAGATGTCCAAGTGACATGTCATAGTGACATTTATCAAAGTGACATGTCAACGTGGCGTGTCAAAATGACAGATGTCAAAGTGACAGATGTCAAAGTGGCAGATGTCAAAGTGACAGCTGTCAAAGTGATATATAAAAGTGACATCGAGAACTCACCGAGAAATGGATTTTATCGAGTCGTAGTAGGTCTAAGATGTTCAATGAACTGATGCAAGCATGGTGGCGTTTTCTATCTTGATGCTTTCAGTGGCATTGTAATTTTTTTTCACTGATTTTGACTACGATTCGTACGAGATCTAAGATTATTTTGGTATTGGCTAAGGGGATTGATTCAACGTTGTAAGATGTAAATGCATTGAGATTGCCATTGAATCTGCAAGTGGATGAAGAACTTACATGCAACATTTCAAAGAAGTCTACGATGGCGAAAGTATTGCAACAATGTAACATTACCACCTACGACAAGTGCCCAATGGCTGACAAACGTGCATGGGAAGACCTGAATAGTACGTTGAAATATATACGAAATGATGAAAGACGTTCCGGTGGCACAATGATTATGCTGTCAGGTTATTTTCTTCATAGGCTACCTGTCATTTCAACATAAAATCCGATAGATAAATTGAACACCTGCCCGAAAGCGTCTGCCTTATGGAGATATGTGAAGAAATTGCAATCGAATCCTTGACGGATGAAAACGAAGCCACAAATTATATCACGAAATTTGCCATTCGAGCGACCTGCTATATGAGAATAAATTTGTCGCAAAGACAATTGCGGGATATTTGTGGCATTAATCTTGAATTCCCATGTTTCTCACATGGCCAATTGTATGTGGCGTGCTAATGTGTCGGTAAACATCCCGCTTTGTACGTGTACTCCACCGAGAACAGAACGAAAAAACGTTGTTTACCATTTAGCACTTAAGTAAAAAAGCGTGTTGACACGTCAATCACTGCGGTTTGATTCAAACACGTCGGCTCGGAATTATTATTTCTATTACATTAACAATTTGGGCGGAACGGAGTTCGCTAGGTAAGTTAGTAATCGTATAAAAATATAAAAACAACATTTTGTAAGTTAAATCGGGCTGTATTTATTGGTACAAAATTGTCTTAAACTGTAGTTTAGTAAAACCGGGGTTTGTCGGCCACCATGAATATGCCCCAATGTCTTTTTCTTTCTGCATGGGAAGGAGGTCGCAAGTTTGGATTTAAGTTCAGTACTTTTATCGGAAATGACTAACAAAATTTAAGCATGCTTGTATTTTTTTTCCATTTGATCAATAGAATTGTTGGTCTTTTTAGGGAGAAAAGATCGTTTAGGCAGAAGACAGGACAGAAGAAGTTAAAAGGATATACCAATGCGCATATTGGCTTTAAATGTCTGATCACTGCAAAGGATGGGAAAAATTAACTACTAGTCTAGGATTCCACGTTTGTGTAGTGCGTCTAAAGAACAAATGCCTGTACTTAACACAACATCCGAATTAAAAGACGAAGTTACTGTTGATTGATGGGCTGTCCTATAGGAGTAGGGGTGCTCCATTAAAAATTTTAGCTCGAATTTCGTGTAGAACAATATTTTTATTTGATGTCGTGGGGAGTTCAGTATACGTCTTGAAATTTATTCTTCAGGGAAGAAGCATGCAACATTAAGCCGCCATGTTGGAAAAGAGGGCAAGAAGGCTGGTATTTTAAGAAAGATTCATTGTAGTAAACTTAAACTTAACGCCATTTAGAGAAAATTGGATTCTCTAAAATTTATATTAAGCCACTTTTTCCATAAAATTGAAAATAAAAGTTATATTTAAATACAGGCGAAAATTTTTAACAAAAAATATCATTCAATATTTTTGCATTATAACAGATTATTGTCTACTTATTTGGTATGATTACGCCTGAACAAAATTTTTAATTTTCGATATTTTGCTAACTCGCTAACCACAATATCAAATCTTACTTTAAAAAATCTTCCTTTCAAAGCTTCAAATATTTACCTTCATTTTCTAGGAAAGAACCTAGTTTCTTATATTTATAGACTATATGAATCATTTGATGTCACCAAAAAACCAAAATCTCAAAGAAACGTCAAATGAATCAAATTCGACAACCATAAGAAAATAAGAGTTAAAAGCATTAAAGTGAATGCCTGATGCTTGATATACCCTAATGGGTTCCATCATCTAAACTTGAAAAGACTTATATAAAAACCCAAAAGTATACAAAACCAAATCAACAAAATGAAAAAGAAGAACGAACCTCACTGACTGACAGACCATTAATTTAATTCAATCCCATGGTCTTCTGTGTTCATTCATATTTTTTTTTATTTTTTTGATTTTATTTTTGCAAGAGAAATTGAAAAATTGCACTTTTAGAACTGCGATGTGAACACACAAAGTGCAAGGAGCAAGAGGGAGCTCTCTCTCTTTTCCTTTTGCACCCATATTGAGTCTAAAAATGACAGATCTAACGCTGTGAGACATGTCATCGTGGTGTTGAGAGTTCTGGAGTCTTCTGGCATCAGCTATATAGAAAGATTGACCATAAAAGATAACCAACAAAAAAAAAAGTTAGAAACGAAATATACGACATTTCCTCGCTTTTTGAAAGCGAATCAAACAACAACAAGAAACCAACAAAAAAAAATACCCGAAAGGGAACTTTTATGTATTTCACTTAAGCAATCGCGCGCAATCCTCGCGTATTCTTTCGTTTTCGCTGTGAAGCGCCAGCAATTAACATTTGCCAACTGTCAAAATTCCTACACTTTTCAACAGCGATCCACAATTCCATATCAGTGTGATGAAGAAGAGAACCGTGAGTGCTCGTAGTAGAAATCGGTCTCGATGTCTGGAATGAGTGTTTGTATGTTGTGTGTTAAGTGTGACTGCGCTGACTTGCTTCGTTGAATGAATGAATATACTGGAGCTGGCTGCTGTTGCCGCAAAATCCACTTGAAATGGAACGAATGACGACGACAACGATGCGCTTCTAAGTGCAGCACAACACCGACCGACACCGACAAAAACAAACTATCATTTCTTAGCGAATCGTTCCCATTCTTGGAGTTTGAAGTACCTCTACCTACATTATATAGAAAGAATCCCCTTTCGGGCTTTCTGTTTCTTTCTCGGGGCAGTCAGTCCTCTCCTCTGTGCTGTCGGTTCTGTCAGAATGTTTCCTCAGGAGGCAACTGGAGAAAAGTGTTGATATATTAACACTTTGGCTCTTCCGATGCTACAAACATACCACTGCACCACAAAATGGACATCCACTTCGCCGTATACCCCCCACTCAACCTGCTCCTTCTCCTGCTCCCCCACAGAAAATTCGAAAACAAAAATAAACAATAACGTGGGGAGGACACATAACAAAGGGAATTTCGCGAGTATAGCAAAATATCAGCGCGTATATTTTGTTGCTCATTTCAACGTTCTTGAGAAGAAGGTGACGGAGATGGTGACGGGGGTGCAAAGACATTCTGTGTACTGCACATAAATATTTATTGACCCAACACAGTTTTTAGTTTTTTGTACTCGTATAGTGAAGTTGGATATAGTTGGAGTGATGTACTATGTACGCGCGGAATGGAGTGCCTTTATTTTATTTTTGTGAGAAGAATTGAATAGACTCCGGACAGACAGATAGACAGCAGCGGCTTCTTAGTTCTTATGGTTATGGCTTGGGGGATCAAAGGAGTGTGTTTTACTTGGCGCGCGTTGTGTTCCCTTTTTTAGTAATTAGATTCTCGTTGAAGTTTTCAAAGAAAAGTGTGCGCCACCGTCAGGATTCTTTATGGGAGTAGTTGCAAAAGTTGCAATTACAACAAAAACAGATTGAGGCAGATAATGGGCATCAGACGAGCAAACAAACAACAACAAAATAGAGAAATTTCAGCGGCAAAACTGATGTTCGAAATGGTGTTCATTTTTGTGTGTTTTTTGACTGACAGTGGTCTGGCTCTCTTTATATTTGGCAAATATTTGCTTTATTTTTGAAAGTTCATTACACTTGAGTTTTCAAGTGAAAATAATGAAGTTCTTTGGCAAAAAGGAATATCCAGGTGATGAATAGGCTTCTACGTACTTAAGAAATCAAATAAATAACAAAGTCCTTCTGCGGAAGGCGAGTGTCATTATAATTTTCTTTTCATCCAATGATATAATGGTGCTAGAAATTGATCAACCACACTGAGAGTTGGAGTTGGGCGTTCGTTGGGGTGAAGCACTTTAATCTTCCTTTCTTGCGAACAATTATTTTGTAGGTACCTTCAGGTTGATTATTTTTGTTGCTGTTGAACGAAGCGATATGAGTACTTCACGATATTGCTGCATCCTCTTTAATAGGTTATATCATAAGTATATTAATTCTTTCTTGTTAATCATTACTATTAGAAAAACAAAAGAATTATTTTGTTTGTCACGCATAATCTCAGAAAGTCTTAAACCGATTTACGTAAAACAAATTTTATAATTTTCTCTAATTTTATAAGAAAGTTTAAAGCTAGTTTTTGTTTAATTTACTTGATTAAACTAAATATTTTTTTATTTAAATTAGATCCGATTTTTCAATCATCAGTTAAACTATCAGAGTAATAATTACTATAGCATAATGAACAAAAATAGTTGTTTTATTCGAAGAATAAATACTATCTGAGGTTTAACTGACTATTGAAAAATTGGCCCTTAGTAAATATGTAATATCAATTTATGGATTTGTACAAAAAATTAAACGGTAGATAGCAATAGCTTAAATAGTTCTACGTTGATATAGAAAACGAAAATGAGAGGATTTAATAGAACATACATTTTTTATGTCGTTACATTTGACATATTTAAAGTTTTTGTTAAAAATATCGATGGAAAAAATTGTGACAGGCCCTAATAAGCCGTGCTCTTATTTTTGATGGGATAACATTTAATGTAATGAAAAATATTCTTAAATTTTTGTGAAGCAATGTAAGCATGGGTCTGCTAGTGTCTTATTAACTCACATAAGAGGTCTGTAAAGGTGAGCCATCTAGTGGTTTCTTTTTAAATCATAGGTTATTTTGACACTGACAGCTGCTTACCGCTCGTAATATTGAAAAAAAGTCAATATCATACCTTCGCGGAACGAAATGAGTCGCTTTACGCTTAAACAACGTTGGAAAATATTGAAAACTTATTTCCAAAGTGAGTGAGGCGAAAAATCATTTTTTCTGAAGAGGTGCATTTTCATCTGGGGCTTGGGAAACCCACACGTAACTGTCGAGAAGCCAATACATCCACAGGGAGTGGCAGTTTGGTGCGGATTGTGGAGTGGTAGCGGCATTGGACCATTTTTCTTCGAAAATGAGGCTGTGAACAACGTTTCGGTCAACGGCGGTCGTTACAGAACCGACTTTTTTTTTACTCAAATTGAAGACATGGATTTGGATGACCTCTGGTTCATGCCGGATGGCGCGCCATGCCAAACAGCCAATGCCACAATCAACCTTTTGCGCCCCAAATTCCCAAATCGTGTTATTAGTCATATTGGCGATGTCAATTGGCCGTGATCGGAGCTGTTATTTGACCCTTTTGTACTTCTTTTTGTGGGGAACCATGAAGGATCGATTTTATGCCAACAATCCGGAAACAATTCAAGCACTAAAAGCTTATATCATCTAAGCAATCCGTGAGCTTCAGCCCGAAACCATCAACAGAGTCTTAGAAAATTGGAGTGACAGCGAAGCCAGCCGAGGCAGCCACTTGAACGAAGTTTGCTCTTACTAATAAATAATATATGGCAACAATTTAATTTTGTTAATTTTACTGTATTTTTAAAAAGAAACTTGTGTTTGGCCCACCCTATATAAGAACTACGAATTTTTTGTTTGTTTTTCAAAGCCTAAGGAAGTCAAGGAATAAATCAACTAGTTTTGATAGCTCATCCTTTTCCCCAAAACGCTCACCCCCATTTGACGCAATTTTAAGAATACATAATTGGTGTATTTTAATTTCACTTCACTATCACTTAGTCGTTGAAAATCGCATGGAGATGATTACTTTCAAAACTCAGAGTTGCCTCTTCGTTAAAACGAAATAAACCATTTCTCCAGAATGGTACTTGTATCGAGGAAACCAGGATAACTAAAGCCGGCCGCAAAATACGATGCAGGAAGTTCTTCTCTTTTTCTAATCTACACAAAATCCTGTTCTATTCTTTATGTATTTGTTATGTAATTTGGATTTAAACATTAGAGAATGAAACTTATTCACTTTCTACTTTGAATTTTTGTATAGCGAGTGGGTACCGCATTGGGCTGATAAGTAGAAGATCGCGGAATCAAGTCCCACATAAGCCATCTTTTTTCTTTTTTTTTTTCCCTGACAAGGCAAAAGGGTTCATAATAGCCGAGGCCTTGTTCTAGCCTTTGATAACCCTTGCTAGACCCTTGTCAGAATCTATGTAAAACTCTCTTGTGCTTTGTCGAAAACTAGATTGTTTTTCTGCGCAGGTAACATTAAGATGATCGAGAAGTCCAAAAAAGTGATTTTCGTCAAGATGTCCGTCGCGTCGGTCTGTTTGTCTGTGTGTCTGTGCGTCCTGAGGCACGAGTAAGATAACTGACAATTGATAACAGATTTTTGTAGAAGGGTCAAATACAAACATTTTTTACTATAGGTGGGGGGGGGCTATCTCCCCCCGTTTGGGCGGGTGGGGCAATTTAAATCATAAAAAAATCATTACAAATTAACGGTTATACCTACAATTAAGTATTATATCTTTTTTTTAAATCAATACTCCCCCCCCTGCAAACCCCCGCTTGGGCTCACTATAGGAGTTGGGGTATGTGCGAGGTTCGGTGTATGTATGCCAAATTTCGTTTGAATATAAGGAATTTTGAATGTATTCTCTGTTTCCAATGTCAATAGCAACATTATGATAAATGTAAATGTATGAAAAGCAGTAAGTACTTTTAGTAATTTTCCATTTTCTCAAAAACTAGAGGACATAAAAGCTTTCGGTTTTTTGTGTTCGATTCATAATTTATATGAGCATTGACTATAAAAAGAAAATTTAGTTTTCCAATTCACAATTTTGAGAAAAATTGATCCAATCATTTATTTCTGCCTTTTTTTATCAAAACTTTGAGTTTGAATGCAAATTTTTTTAAAACTATTGACACAAATAATTTAATTTTAATGAAGATCAGACTTCTGGCTTTTAAAACCTTTATTATTTTGCATTTTAAGTATTGTCGTTGCTTTTTAATATTTGTTTTGCCATTTAAGTCGTTTTTATCGAATAGCGCCCCTACTTCCTAAACGGGGCGAGATAGAACCCCCCCTCCCATAGTAAAAAATGCTTGTATTTGACCCTTCTACAAAAATCCATTATCAATTTTCGGCACCAAAGTTATCGTACTCAAACCCGTTCTGATATTCATCGAGCTAGAGCCTAAACAAATTGAAGGATTTGCTTCAAATTTGGTTTAAAGCATTTTTATGTGATTCCCTAGAGGAGAAATGTGAATTGTTGTTTTAGCTCACGTAAGACGGGTAGCTGCCATACAATAATTTCGTTTGTATCCAGTTTTCTCAAAAACGGATCTAACGATTTTGATTAAATTTGGTACATGTAATCTTTATAGCAGTTCTAATACCACTCCGTTCCACTTTCTTACCAACAAATTCGAATATTGGAAAAAAAAGTAATGGGATTTTTTGGAAAAAAAAAATGCCTTTTTATATACTTGTTGAGGTATATTCCCGCAAACCTCGTCGTTGGTTTTTTTTTGATTTTATCAATATTACTTCTAAACTATCCTTAAAATATTGCATTTCAAATTTGATTGAGTAATTTCTGCTTTACCAAAAAATTAAATTAAAGAAGAAATCAATTTTTTCTTTCATTTTTAACTTTTTTTCGAAATTTGTTTGTATTTTAATCAAGCTATTTAAAAACTGCTATTTTAACACATGTTTTTATTATTTAATATACACCACGTCAATGGCTACCTACTTTCTAGCTGTTAGCTACGAGAGCAAGTTGCGCGATCCAGTCGTGCATATTTTTTGAATGCGGAACCCCTACTTACTCTATGGAGTAAAAACCTAATAAATCAATCACCTTTACAGTTAATTTATACATTTTTGTTTAAACTTTAAAATTATAAATGTATATTTTAAAAATACAAAATACAACAAAATTCAATCAAAATATAAATGTTAGATTAAGTTTGATCTGATTATAAATTGCTTCAATTAAAATTAAAAAAATAAATACAAAATTCACAAGACAAAACATGTTTCTCAATGTCTTAAATCAAAAAGACAAATCGTCTTTAAGTTTTCTCTTCATAATTATAATATTAATGTTATACTTTCAAAGCATAGACTACATTTATATATCTATGTCTTTGATATAAAGCCCACACGCAATGATAAATGCCTTACAACCACAAATTTCTTGTACAAACTATAGATCACAGAGAACTACATTTATAGCAACTCACTGACCTACATATATTTCCAAGCAATTTAAATCAATTTTATACTGCTCATTTATGTGTCTTTTAAATTTTCACCCAATCAAATCCAAATGAATAAATATAAAAATTTGTAATTTTTCAAATCATAAAAAAAAACACAACATTCTCATATTAAACCGTTGTCGTTTTTGGTTTTGATTGTTAGTTGTTGTATTTCTGTCTCCCTAATGATGACTATCAGCCAATACCTTAAGCTAAACCTCATTAATTGGCTTCACTGCCTTTCTTCCTTATTAATTTTTTTTTGAAAATCTCGAAATCCAAAATATAATAATTAAATTGTTGTAATTCCACTTGTGCCCCAGCTGTGATTCATTCAGCTTTTAATCCAAAAGCCCATTCGTTTAAATTATAATAAACATGCACCTGTATATTATACCTAATGGTGAGATGCGATTCTGAAATTTATTTTCTTATGGGAAACACACTTTACTTAATTCACATAAATTTTCTCGTTGAAATTAATGTTAGTTAGAAACTTATGAGGCACGCCCGGGCGCCATAGAGAATAAAGCACACGACTTGGTCGCATGTTTGTTCGTGATGATACCAAATAAATAAATACAAATTATATATGAAATAAATTCGAATACTTGTCAAATTATTTTTCCTAAAATGTTTGTAAAAAACAAAACAAACTTACAACAGGATAATGGTTGTTTTAAAAGAACTTAAGATGATTAGTTCGAAGTATGTAGGTACTGCATTATGATACCATAACCTAATGTACCTAAATGCATTGTTCTAGTTTTAAATTAATAAATTCTTTGATGTTGAAAAACACTTAAAAGTCCATCATATTTATTATAATGGTGAGGCCGTAATGTGGGTTTAATTGTATTTTTATAATTGGATGTACTTAAATCGGTTTCAAATGATACGAAATAATTTTTAGTTGTTTTCATTTTTTATATTTAAACCCTCGTTGCTTGCGAGATATTTAATTTGGTATGTTTCACAGATTCTTTGTTGAAATTATACAGGTTCTAATTATTTTATTGTTTTTTAATTGAAAAAAATAGAGTTTTCAAATTAAATAAAATATAAAGGAGAATGGGCAAAAATATATGGGACCTGGTCTACCTAGTGCCCAGAAACGCGACCTATGAAATTGATTAGGTACTATGGAGTGTACAACGTACGAGTATTTTTTTTGTCCTAAACAATGGGAGTTGGTAAAAATAAGTACCAAAAATATAAGAAAAAACACTTTGCAAAGTCGAATCAACATAGACGAATATATTTTTTAATATGCTGCCTAAGCCCCATGGTTTACAGTTCTGTGTCCATATTAAAAAATGATGCTCTTGAACTAAGCTTTCCAACGTTGCATATGTCAATTGTGGGCACTAGACGCACAAGTATTCCCATTCAATAAATTCGCTAAATTGAATAAAAAAAGTAGAATTTTCATATTGTTAAGCGAATTATTGGCCAACCATGATATTATTATTCATTGGTATAAAAGTTCCTTTATTTTGGGGTCTATCCAGTTCATCAAAAGTGGCAAATACTTTCATTTCAATGGAACACTATTGCAATTAATTTTTGATCTAATTGCAATCTTTATTGTCATATACTGCCTAAACCCCATGGTTTACAGCTTCGTGTCCATGCTCAAAAATGATGTACTAGGGCTAAGCTTTCCAACGATATATATCTCATTCGTGGGCAATAGGTAGACCAAAATGCCTATTCTCCTTTAAAAAAAAATGTGTATTGATTAAGGAGACTTGGGATATTGTGTAGTCTTTTTTAAATTTTTATATTAAACAAAAAAAGTATAGGTATATGTTTTATATGAAATATTTTTTTTTTTAATAAAAATTATTTATCTTTTTTATTTTTTGAAAAAAAAAGACATAGTACAAGAAAATTAGCAAAAAAAAAACAATCGTTTTATGGAACGAAATATAGGACAGCTGAATTTTGTATATAGCTGAAAGAGCTTATGCCCAGTTTTTCGGGACGCCACAGTGGGTCGACTAGTACAAAATTGCGGTCATGGGGTGTTAATTTTTTTTAGCGTATGGAACGAAATTGTTTTTTTGATTGCATAGATAAATGGATCTTCTTTCATAATCCACAAGTTTTTGTATCTACATGTTATATACAACGTCTCAAACAGGCACTATTTCACAAAAAATAAATGTGTTTTGGCCACTCATATGTCTGTCTGGCTCATTTTGTACGTTATTTTCTTGAAACAAATTGTTGGTAAGATACTGATGTCTTAAAGCTAATCAAAATAAATTTTCAAAATAATGTTTTTGAATAATTCTTAAACACGTTTTCTTACTGAAAATTAAACTTCAACTTTGAAAAAGGTTTTTTTTTAAATTCTTACATAATCAAGCTTTATAAGTGGTCTAGAATGAAAGCTGTATTCATTGTGAGTAATATTTTTAAAAATTTGTATCCGACGGCATCCGACCCCGTTCCCTACAGCACCATCTTTGTAATTGAAACCCTTTAAGAAGTATTTTTGCCAATCTGGAAAGGGGGGGGTATGGGTGATATTTGCCTTGTTAAAAGTGGCATTAGGTAATTTAAATCAAGGATGAAAATACTGAATACATAAAGTAAAGCAGATTGCCCACAAAGTTAAAGAAAAAATTACAAAAAAAAAAATACATTTTGTTTATTTTTCGAAGGAAAGCTTAATATTAAGTTTTTCATTGAAAAATTTTGGGAATTTTGTTTAACTAAATTAAATTCTATATTTTCCCAGAAACAATATTGAGAAAACCGTTTTGAAATCCGTTGATTAGATCAAAAGTTACAGCTCCATGACCACTTTTTCAAAGTTTCGACCCACCACTGTGCGCAAGAACGCGTATTGCCAAACTGTATATCAGTACAGAGCTCCGGCGCTCTACAATAGACTACAGAATACTCATTCAAATTAAGAGCAGACTATATACTGTGTCAGATCAAGACCATGTTTTTCTGTGTTGGTATACAGTTTGCTCAAGGAAACTAAGAGCAAAGTACCTGTGATTACAGAGCCATCGTTCACGTTGGTATAGTTATTGTATGTGGTGAGTTCTGGGTAGTAGCCCGTAGCGTAATGGCTAGTGCGTTTGACTGTCACGCTGGAGGTCTGGGATCGCTTCCCAACCTCGTCCACCTAAAAACTAAAAAGTTTTTTTCAAGGCTACTGCCTCTTGCGAGGAATTGACAAATCCTCCAAGAGTATCACTTGTCGTCTAGCCGTTTGGATTCGGCATAAAATTGTAGGTCCCTTCCATTCCTGTCGACAGGCACACACAGGAATGGTTGAGAGTTGTTAGTCACTAGGCCCTGGTTCTTCATGAGCCGTTGTGCCACCTGATTTATTTATTTTTTTATTTTTTGAGTTCTGGGTTGGTATACATTTTGCTCAGGGAAAGCGAGCGCTTTTTTACATTTTTGAAACTTTTTTTATTATTCGCAGAATTTTGAAAAAACAGAATTTTTAAAAATGAAATTTTGAACATACTATTCCTACCAACGTAAACGATAGCTTTGTAATCACAGGTACTTCTCTTAGTTTCCTGAGCAAAATGTATCACACCAAAAACATAAATGTTAAAAAAGGAGCCAAGTTCTTCTATAGTATACAAAAACCTTTGCGTAACAAGTCAGCCGTAAAAAGTAGTGACATCTAAAAGTTCGTCAAGCTCTAAGTTTATTAATGTTAAATATCAAATATTTTAATTAGAGTAATATGGAAGAACCTCAAAATTATCAGAGAAATCTGTTATTTTATGATTACTGACTTAAATTGAGTTGGTTTACTAGTCAAGTTTTCGTTTCTAAATTGAGTAATTAGGTAATAAAAGAAAACTTGCCAAGTAAACCAACTCAATTTAAGTCAGTAATCATGAACAATGAATGGACCAACTACAGAGGAATTAGTCTCCTAAACGTCGTCGCTTATAAAATCTTGTCGGCTGTCGTGTGTGACCGCTTAAATCCTTTTGTCAACGATCTGATCGGCCCTCATCAGTGTCGGTCAAACGTCGGTCAAATGTTCACACTTCGACAGATTTTATAAAAAACCCTGGAATTCCAGATCGATACCCACCACCTCTTTTTAAAGTCGCGTATGATAGCGTGAAATGAATTATGAATGATAAATTATATAAAGCCATGTCATATCTCGGCATCCCTGCCAGATTTGTCCGCTTGTGCAGGATGAAGTTGGAGAAATCTCGCTGCTCCGTCAAAATCGGTAAGAACACCACAGATTCTTTTGATGTTGAGAAAGGATTGAGGCAAGGCGACGTGTTATCATGCAAAATGTTAACACCGTTCTTGAAACATTTACTACGCATCGCACAAGTCAACACCAGCGGTACAATTTATCAAAAGTCCGTTCAATTACTTGCGTATGCAGACGAAATAGACTTTGTCGGCCGAACGAAGCAAGCTGTGGCAAGCGCATTTTCGAGCATTGAATCGGAGGCGGCTTAAATGGGATCGGCGGTTAATGAGGACAACACAAAGTACATATCTGCTGCCATCGAGAAAGGAATCTCAACATCGTCGACTCGGGCAAAACGTGCTCCACTATTACCTCGCAAAATGACATCAGTGCAGTGATCAAAGGAAGAATTACTCTTGCCAACTGATGTTTCTTCGGTCTAAGAAGGCATATCTAAGAGACTTTATAAAAGGCCCTAATCATACCGGTCCTGCTCTATGTTGCAGGAGCATGGACATTGAAAAAAATCGGATGAAAGTCTGCTAGGGTGCTTTGAGGGGAAGATTGTTCGTGTGATTTTCGGTCCAGTGTGTATAGAAGGAGTGTGGAGGAGAAGATTCAACGACGAGCTATACGGGCTATACAGCGACGTTGACCTGGTCAAAAAGCTAAAAATATAGCGGCTGAGATGGCTGGGGCACGTGCAGCGTATGGACAGCAACGTACCTGCCCGACTAGTCTTCGAATCCAAACCCGGTGGTGTACGCAGCAGAGGAAGAACGCATAACAGGTGGCGTGCACAGGTGGCGCCCTGGAATTTAAAAACTGCTTCTTGACGTGACTGTACACATATCTATTTGCAGAGTTAACTAACTCTGGTTTAACTCACCACTGAAAAACTGGGCCTTAATAATTCATCGAGCAGTTTTGAGAACAGATTCGAATAAAGGCTCCAAAAATTAAGTGTTTAGTCTAATTTCTGAAAAATTTTTTCTGGTAGGTAAATTTTGTTGGTAGGTTCATTTTTTTTCGGACGGGAAAATCTCAGCCTCACATTAGTCCTTCCCTAAATCCCTTACATGATTTATTTTTCATAAAAAAAGTCTATTAAATTAAATTACACGAAACCAATACTTGCACTTAAAAGCATCTTATAAGAAAAATAAGTTTAAAATTCGACAAAAGGGCGTTCCTTTGAAACTAATATATTACGACTAAGAGATTTAGATGCATTTAGAAATTTATATGGTTGAATATGTATGAACCACTAAGAAAGAAAAAAAAAACGATGTGTGTGCGGTCGAAAAAGGGCCAGCACATTAATTAATACCTACATGAGCAATTAATGAATGCCCATCAGGTAACCCGAAATGCGGCCACAAAAGTTATACGACCTAATACTTCTTATACAAAGAAACACCATGTTTTTCCTTAAGGTGTATCTCTGAAGTCTTGTATATTAAATCTATGACAGCATTATATTCTTGTTACAAGTGACATAGATTAATATGACGCTGCAGGAGTGTTTTTTTTATTTTTCAATTTTATATTGTTGATTTTTTTTTTTGTTGGATGGCAACGTTCTTAACCAAAAGGCATTGCAGAGTATCACAAAGGAAAAAGGCGCCATCTCTTAAACAAACCAAAGATTTCGACTTGATGGGTACGGGCACAGGCAGCCATCAGATATGGTAGAGAAAAATAACTAAAGACATTTTTGTTTCAATTCGACTCGGACATAAATATCATTTTTTTTTTTGTATTTTTTTTGTATATTTTTTTTTTCTAATACGACCACATTGTCCGCAATTACGACAAATCTCATTTATCACCATCACTGTGCGCAGTACAAAGTGGTTAGCACTTAAATTTCAAATCGGCAGTTAAATTGAATGATATATGATTGGAATGTGCTGTTGCTGTTGCTGTGCTTTGGTGTGTGCACACCGCACACAGCATACTCATAGCACAGAAATATCATAAATTTGTATCTGACCCTCAACCTTCAACCTCTCTCTTTCTTTTAAGATTTTCACAGTTTTGTGAACAAAATATAGATAAAATCGGAGCCTATGCAGAGTAGGTACCTAGTTGTGACGTTGGGTGAAGGCAAGGTACATATATATGTATATAAATATGTGTACTGTGGGGTGAAGGATTGTCTTACTGCAACAGCGTATTTGAATTTTATTAAAATAAAGGAGAATTATAATAAAAAAAAGTTTGAGTACACTTTTAATTGAGGATATTTCTTATCAACCAAGATAATGTACAGAGTATTAGGGAGCATTGCAATGGGGGATAAATGAACAGCGTTGGTGTAAAGAGTTTTATATTCACATAGTGCGGCTTAAGAATTAACCTTTAACCCCTTGAACACAATGCAAGTCGCTGGTCGCGGTAAATATCGCTGTAGCACAAGCTGTCATTAAAATCGCTCACTAGGTCGCAATGGTCGTCCACAATGGTGTAGCGCAGAAAGAACGTTTTTTTTTGACATTTAGATTTGTTTGGGTTGGTTCAAATGTTTGCAATTCTATTTTTACAAGGCGTGTTCCATAAGTTGCATGTTGTTTTCATTTCTATTACAAATGCGAGACTATCATGTTTCTCTTTTAATAAATAAAACACAAAGTATGCCGGTATTTGACACAACAGAAAACAAACAAACAAAATTCAACATGGCAGAGCACAACACAGAATATTATTGAACTTTTAAAAAGAAATAATATTTTGTGCAGCTGCATTGTGGGCACATGAAAAATAGCACGCACGATACTATTTGAAAGCTATTTCAGCTATGGCCTCAGTTCCAGTTGCGGCACTCTTTTGTGTTCATTTTACAAAAAGTGCAAACGTGGAAAAAAATATATATTATAAAGACACTTGCTTGCCAAAAAAAAATTGAAAATCGTGTATGGCGACTAAAATTATCTGTCAGAATAATTTTCGCATGTTTTTTTGCAAACAGGTGTCTTTAGTATACATGTTTATTTTTCACTTTGGCACTTGTTGGAAAAAGTAGGTCTATGTAGTTAAACCTTGCCCTTGACAGATACAAAGTTGGAGGGAGAAAAGGACAACAGTATCTAGAAAAATTCCATCAGTTTTATAAATGTGAAGAATTTGTTTATAATTTTTTTTTTTTCTTCCAAGCCCATTGGAGCTTTCATACAAAATGGTCTCACTTGTAGCGTAAACACTGCGCAATTTTAAAATTGAGTTCTCAAAGTTGTACAAATTTGGGGTCAGTGACAACATACTCAAATTATTAATAATAAGACTTTATTCAAATGCTTTTTTTCTACAATCATTGCTATCGAAACCAATTTTTTCCCAAATTTCAGTTCATAATAAACATGAAAAAATAACTCAATGTGTTGAACGAACCCAATGTCTAGTTTACATACAGTGTTTTGAACATACCCACAGATATCTCAAAAAGTAGCGCGACTAAAAGCAGAAAGTTGAAAATTATTCAACTTTGGCGACAGCGATCGCTGCAGCTACAGCTTCTCATTGTGGCGCTGTGTACTGTTTTCGTATATTTTAACTTTAACAGTGCGACAAGCGGCCACTACAGCGACTCCATTCTGCTCGGGCAGTTATTCTTTACAGTGCCTGCATCTAAAGTAAAGGAAGAAGTTTGGATAAACCAACGGTAAATTCGTTTTAGTGGAGAAGTACAACAGAGAGGTATTTTAGTAGAGGGCATTGTTGAAATGTTTCGATAAAATCGATTAAGTATACATTTTTCCATTATCGATTTGGTAACGTATCACCGATCTGTTTAAAATTCTATATCTAATTCACGGAAGTACGTTAAAGAATCACCTACCCAATTGCTCATAAGTTGAAAACGCACGTACCTACTTGCTTTTTAGGTAGAACAACTTCGAACATGTTTTCTATTCTAACTTGTCTGATGTTACTCCTACATCTGTGTTGTTGTGATATGATAACAAAGACAAAAGAAAGAGAAACAAAAATTTGTGGTAAGATTAGGGTGACCACCTTTTCCAACGTCGATATCGGTACACAAGAAATTTTTTTTTTTTATCTTTGTTTAATTTACTATGGGCCATTTTTTCAGTTGGGTGTTTAAGTTAAACCTGAGTTAACTCATCAAATTTGGTGAGTTAACTCTGGATTAAATAAGAAAATCTTCTGTTATTTTATCTTCTTTGTTTTTTAAGACTTTCTGCATTCACCTTTCATTTAAAAACTGCTTCTTGACGTAACTTTAGACAAATCTATTTCCAGAGTTAAGTAACTCTGGTTTAACTGACCACTGAGAAACTGGGTCTAAATATTACCTATATGAATATTTAATAAATATAAATAAATATAAATATTTGAATTAATAATAATAATTTTAACTTTATGCCAGTAAGACCTCAGGTCTTTTAAATGCAATGTACGTCACTAGTTAGAAGGAATAGAAGGAAAGGAAAGATTTTTTGTTCGGTATAGTGGACTGAGAATTAGATGTTAATTATCTCATGAAATTCCTCGGGTGCCCAACTAACAATTTTTCCTCCATAAGGGTCATTTTTTGAATTTCTATAAGTTATTATTTCTACAAGGCTTGTATTTAGTTTGGACATCGAAGTTGCAAATTTTCGAAGCTATATTTTTGAAAACAGCTTCCTACAAACCAATTACAAGCTGAATCTTTAACTTTCTTCAAGCCTGAATATTTACAATTTGGTTATAGTTTTCGTAAGGCTTCCCAGAAATTAGTTTTGGGAGCCATGCGAAATAAAAGCAAAGAAAAATCTTTCATTAGGAAGCACTGCCAAGAGCTCTGCAAGGGCCTGCTTACAAGGACCTGAAACAAGCTGTTATGTGTACAAAAGTCTAATGGAAGCATAATTGTTAGTGGAATTATGTCAATTCATTTTGTTTGTGTAAGCCCCCCAAGAAAAAGCCCGATACAAGCATTATCTTGTGTACTGCTTGGCGCATGTATGTATCTGCTGCCGGGAGAGGGTAACCACAGGTCAAACTATTTATGAAAATAAAAATAGAAAGAATTCATTGAGTAGGTATTTTTTGCAAAACAAAAACGGAACAAACATTTATTTTCTGCATTGAGATAAATATGGTAAAAGAAGACAATTTAAATTCAATTGATAAAAAAAACGAAAAAAAATATATTTTTTTACATGGAACTATAATAACTATGTATTTATATTCAGAATTGCACTACAAACAAATTATTAAGTAATTTTTTATTAGAAATGATTTAACAAAAACAGATGAACTTTCTTCATATTTGTTGATTGTATGTTTTGTAATTTCTTTAAAAAAAATAATGCCCCGGATCCCACCAATAAAAATTATTCCCTCAGAATTAAATTTGATCGCAGTGGTAACTCTGATTAAGCATGACATCCAATTTTGGTTCTATAATCCAGTAAACAGAAGCCCGACACAAGCATAATAATTGTGTGAACTCTGTCAGACGCATGCGCGAGAAGCATTTAGTTTGATGAATTTGCCTGAGCGAAGTGATGTCAGCCTAATTTATTTCTATAAGACCTGTGAAGAGGTCGTTATGCAAACATAATTTAAAACATCCTCTCAGGCGCATGCGCGGGAAGTAATAATTCCGATTATTTTGTCCTAGCGAAGTGTTGCACACTCAACATGAAAGCATTAAAAGCTGGTACTTCGCATGGAAAGTAGTGTTGATGTGAAAATAAGCTACTGCTGGCTGAATTATTCACAAACGAGGTGACCATAGTATCGTTTCTGTTTCACCGTTAAAAAATATTGTCACGTTAAGAAATTCGAATTGTTTTCAGAAATTATCTTAGTATGAAGCTTTCATTTCTCAGTAGTTTTTTAATTTAATTTTAAACGTTTTTTAATATCTATACTACATACCCACTTTCAGTTGAAAAATCTTAACGATGGTCGTTATTGTTTATGTTTTTTATTTTGGCAAATTAGTGTTTAAAAAAAAATACAAATTAAAATTGTCAGTAAATGCTTTGTGTACGAAATGAAAAGTACATATTTTATGGAGCATAAAAGAGTTTTTATATTTGTTCTCAAATCAAAGCCTTTCGTTATTAAAAACAATCGATTTCAATGAAAAAGGAACTTAATTATATTTTAATTGTTGTCTCACAAAATGTATGTTTGTGTGACCACTTACATGTTTTCTCTGATGAGTAATCATGGAAACATTAAAAATTAAAAAAAAAAAAAAAATTACATTAAGAAAAAAACTCCCTTGCAAGCAACAGACAAATGGTCACCTGTATTTCTTAAATTAGTTCAATTCATCAGGAAGTCCCAAGGAAGTTTTTAGGAAGCTAATTTCGGTTTCAAGTGGTTCCAATTTGGCTCTAATTTTTCATATGCTAGGCTAGCTCAACACCTAAGGTGCCCGACTCTCAACCCAACCATCCTCGGTTCAAATCCCGCAAAATCGATCAAGTAAGTAATGTGTTTTTTTTTTCAGATATAAATAATTATTGTGCATTAAGTTCCAGAAGAAAATCATTACTTGCATGAAAATAAAGGAGAAAATGTACAAATAAAAATAACGAATTAATTTTTATTTTGTTTTGCATTGTGCTTCGAAAAGGCTTCCGCTAGGCCTCGACAAGCCTTCTTTAAGGGTTTTTAGATGTGCCTATCGAAACACTTGAACAAAACTACACTACTACATTTGAAATGTTTGAGTGTAGTTTTGGTTTATTAGGCCTCAGCGAAATAAATTGATTACTTCCAACAAACCTGTAAATGATTGCTTAAAAGCCTTTCGAGCTTCTCAATGTGGGCCAAATGTGTATCTCTAAGGCCTTATAGAGTCAAATTCGCTGATTAGGAAATAACTTCGATAGACTATTACACAAGTTAAATTGCTAGTTGAAACTGGGTAATACAGAAAAGAATGCTACACAGACTGGGGCTCGAACCCACACGTCCAAGTTAGCAGTCAAATACTATATCCACTGTGCCATTGCCACCCAAAATGGCACAAAATTAGCATGCTTTTTTAATTAATATTTCCCATCCGACAATATTTCTCAAACATTTTTGGCTGACCCAACAAGAACTAGATGAACACAAGACATGACATTTTTGTGTTGTACCTAATGTAAAGGGCCTTACAAAGTTGAAATGCTAAACCGGCTATTATCGGTCGGTAGACCACATTTCGTTTATCTAAGAGAACACTCCCCGTTTTGGCTGAAATCGATGCAAAACAAGGAATGTACCCCACGATTTCCAGTAAATGATTGAATGGAATTTTTGTTTTTAAAAATGTTAAAAAAAAACTCCACACATTAATGGTCAGTAGCAACTTGCAACGCTGTTTTCTTCCCATTATTGAATCTTTTCCACAGTAACATATTTTGTTGAAAAGGTTTTCTAAATAAAATTGGCTTCATTCTTTTAATTTTGCATTCAACAGAATTATTCCATACTCTCTTCGAATTTTATGGATTCAGTTCAATTTTTTTTTTAACAATCGACTAAAACTAGTCTCGAAACCGTACGTAAGAAACGATTGTTAAAAACAAAACAAATCATATACAAGAATAATGAAATCTCAAACACTAATGTTGTGTTCAGGATGTTGATAAATTAAGTTGCAAACACTAGGAACGATATATTAAAGGATTTGCTTACACATTTTAAGATTTTATCTCAATTTATTTTTAAATTTCGGTACACGAATTTGATTTCGGTATATTTGTGTGTACCGAGTACACAGAGCTAATTTTCGGTACTGTACCGGTCATTTCGGTACAGGTGGTCACCTTAGGTATGATACTGAAATCACATGGTGCTTATAAAATTTGTACTTCGGTTGTACAAGAGACATTCCTGATAGGGTCCCGTCACATGTTCTACAAGTTTTAGAGAGAGCCTCACGAGTGTTTGAAAACTTTCCCTCGTCTAATTTTTTTTTGTACTTAAATACAGAAAGGACTTGATAATTTTTCCTCGTATAGATTGTCCCTTATTGAAAACTTACCAGGGCCTTGCCCAAACAAGACTGAAACTTGGAATTTTTTTTGACGCGAAAACATGTCTAGCCCTATATGTAGAGTAAGTAAAAATTATAAACTTGACATTATTAATTTATTCTAAGTGTAGATGTGCATAAAAACCATTTTGTTTTACATTTAATTAATTAAAATGTCTTTAATAAATAAAGTTTTATGAGCAAAATATTTACTGATTAAATAAGTTAACATTAAGTATTTATCTATGTACAACTGACCTAAATCATTTTGTTTTTGTAATTTGTCTACAAAAAAAAAGAAACTGTTCATAAAAACGGCCAACTCGGTCAACTCGGTACTAAAAAAAAAAGTATTTGGGTTTTTATTTGTATCATTTCATTATAAATCTAACTCAACTTGAAGCTATAAAAATGCTAATCTTCCACAACAAAATAGGTCTTTATAATTTGATAGGACTTCAACGGATTTCAATATAAGTAGATATAGAGTTAAAACCATTCAACATGTAGCTACTTTTTATGTAATCTAATCCTTTAACTAGAAGAGTTGTAATAATTATATTCACTCAGTCCCTTTATTATTTTCCCATTTTACTGGACTCTAAATTGAATTCCTTTAGTGTGAATTTGAACCCCAAATATAATTTTATGTTGTAATGAGGCATGATTGACGAAATTTAAATAAAATCATCTTTATTATGAAGAGTTCCACAGTTTATCTTAAAGTCATTAAACTGTTTAAGTTTTCTTTTCTTAAGTAAATAATCACCAAGCAGTCAATTACATAAATATTTATATGGACGTGCATAAATGCCTTTTAGTTCTTTGTGTATTTTTTGTTTAAAAAGAGAAAAAAAAAACATAAATAATAATCTGCAATATTGCAACCCCTTTATCCTGTAGATGTATACTCGTACTATAAACAGCATGATGCGGGTTCTTTTTGTTAATTTAATTTGACTATATATGTGCATGCATTTTGCCAATGAATTCTCAGCGCTATAATTTAATGATTTTACTCGCATTTGTATTCGCAATAAATTTCAATTTGAATTAATTGAAATGTTTACTTTGAATTGCACTATAGGCCGCCAACCGACCGATTTATTATACAAAAATTATTGTTGGCTATATGGACATTCTTTTTGTTAACATCAGTTCCTTTGAGAGGGTTTAAGTGAAAATAATAATATTCTGCAAATTTCAAAAGGGATGAGATTTTTTTTCGTTGAAATATTCACAAGTAAAGTATGCATTATAATTATGGGAATTGTTTACAAAGAAAAATCTGGTCAGAAATAAGATAAATACATAAATGTACATAAATACATTTGTGGTACTACAGAGGTCATGAAGAATCAGAGCATATGGTGATAAAGATATCGATTTTAAAGTCGCGTATGACAGCGTGATAAGGGACGAATTATGCAGATCCATGTCATACCTCGGCTATCCCTGCCAAAATCGTCCGCTCGTCCAGGATGACGATGGAGAAATCTCGCTGCTCCGTCAAAATCGGTAAGAAGACCACCGATTCCTTTTATATTGAGAAAGGATTGAGGCAAGGCGACGCGTTATTATGCAACCTATTTAATATCGTTCTTGAAGCAATTGAACGCAACGCACATGTCAACACCAGCGGTACAAATTATCAAAAGTCCGTTCAATTACTTGCGTATGCAGATAACATAGACATTGTCTATGGCGCATTTGCGAGTATTGAAATGGAGGCGGCTAAAATGGGATTGGCGGTTAATGAGGACAAGACGAAGTACATATCTGTTGTCATCGAGAAAGGAATCTCAACATCGTCGACTCGGGCAAAATATCACGATGGACAGATATAATTTCGAAATTGTCAAGGACTTTGTCTACCTGGGCTCCACTATTAACTCGTAAAATGATATTAGTGCAGGGATCAAGCGAAGAATTACTCTTGCCAACCGATGTTTCTTCGGTCTAAGAAGGCATTTAAGTAGTAAGGCCCTCTTTCAGAGAACCAAGGAGACTTTATACAAGCCCCTCAACATCCCGGTCCGGCTGAAGCATGGACATTGCAAAATCGGAGGAGAATCTGCTAGGGTGCTGTGAGAGGAAGATTCTTCGTGTGATTTTCGGTCCGATGTGTATCGAAGGAGAGTGGAGGTGAAGATTCAACGACGAGCTTTACGGGATATACAGCGACGTTGACCCGGTCAAGAAGCTAAAAATACATTGGCTGAGATGGCTGGGGCACGTTGAGCGTATGTACAGCAACGCACCAGCCTGACTCGTCTTCGATCCCAACCCCGATGGTGTACGCAGCAGAGGAAGAACCCAAAACAGGTGGTGCGCACACGTGGCAAATCGACATCTAGCAAATCGGTGTGTGCAACTGGAAGCCACTATCCTGGGCTGTGAGCGCCATCTTAAGTAAAGTAAGTAACAATCTTCCACTTTTCCCTGTAGGTTCGAATTTTGTCAATCGAAATGAGAACCCAAATGTCATGTTATATTCATCGATGGCAATAAATTCCAAAAGAACCATAATTCACGTTCCCAATTTTCAGCGATAGGAAAAATTCCGCTGGAAATTTTATTAACGATAGACCCCAGTATGACGAAAACCACCTTTTCTCTTTTCCCTTTCATCGTAGTGTTAAATAAAATTTATTCTTGACACAAAAACCAATAGAACCTACTTGCCTTAATGGGTTCGTAAGAACTGGAGAAATTGTTTGGCCAACTTGTTCTGTGAAACTAATAATTTGACTAATTATTAACTTACTTTCCACATAATTATCAACATCGACAGTTCCGTTTTCAACAACAAAGGCGGCTTACGTTGTATTAACATGAATGTATACATAAAACTTCCATGTATATTTTTGCTCATTCATAGCAAATTATCATTACAGCTATGCTATTAGGTATTTTGCAAATAATAATTAGAAGTTATATCAGAGCTCTGCGGCCTCTACGATGCTGATGTAAGTTACATCCTTTGAACTCGAATCAAACACAAAATCCAAATACACCGTGCTTCTATAATGCTAGGGCTAAAACCATCCAATTGCTTCTTTTTTGTTGTTGTATGTATAAATCACCTCACATTAAGTTGAGCCTTAATTCATAACTCATCCTCATTTTGATGTATACCTTCTAATACATCTCTAACATTATAGAATCTACCTTCTCCTTTCTATAATCAGAATAATGTAACAATACAATTCAATCACAGTCAAGTGGTTGATGATGATGATGGTAGGTAGCTGCCGTTTCTGGTTGTAGCCCTATCCCTATACTAAATAGCTTCTAAAAATGAAAGCACGAGGAGTATATCATAAAATTATAGACCAAACCATAGCCAATAACGGAACCATTCAGGAGCACGAAACTCATTATATATGTATAAACATGACTACGTAAGCCACGCACATCCAGTTATTTACGGAATTATTTTATATCTTGTTGCGTAACGAACACGCTCTGGGATAACTAGATGAGGGCCTTTGGGTAAAGTCCTATACTATAAATATTCAGATATTGCATTCTATCCATTCGTCCATCCATCCATCCATCCTATCCATCTATTCAGCTATTCAGCTTAGTTTATTAGTTTCGCGCATTATTTGCTTCAATGCAGTTTCAGTAACGCGATGACGTTACTGGCTGAAGCGAATTCTGACACCACTGACGTAAACAGCAGAATTAACAGTGGGATATGATAACTTCAAATATATAAGGATACCCAATCAAACCATAAATATTCCATTAATAAAGTTGAAAATTTATTTATGTGTTTGTCACGCATAATCTCAGAAATGACAAGTCTGATATTTAAAATTCTTTTGATGTCTCAAAAACTATACCTAGAGAACGGTTTTAGGGTTAAATTTTGTCTGAAAAATTGGCTTTTTATAGGGTAAAATCGGGTAAAAACAAACAATAATATTTATACGAATTTAAAAATTCTTTTTGTGATTAAATCGAAGTGGTTAGAGGACGGAAAGGACTATTGACCTATTTATAGCGTAAAGTAAAGATAAAAACAAAAAAGTTAAAAAAAAAATCGGAACATTCCTTTAGTGTGATGTACTTTTTGCTTTATTAGTTTCGCGCATTAACTGCTTCATGCAGTTACTATGAATAATGACAGTGATTAAAAGAAACTCGGACACCAACGTCATCGCAGCAAAATTAACAGTAGGATATACAAAATTATAAAAAAAGCTTATATCAAATTAAGCACCAAAACTATATATATAGAGCAGGCAATTTTTTCGCTTAATTGTTTGTCACGGGTAATCACAGGAACGACAAATCCGATAAATTAAATTCAATTCTGTTTCTGACTTCAATATCAGAAAAGTAGAATTTAATAACTTCTAAAATAGCCTAAAACCAAATTAAGTTTTCAAACTATAGATATTCTATTGATAAAGCTGAAAAGTTATTTGCTTGTCACCGATAATCTCAGAAACGACTTGTTTGCTATTTAAATTTGTTTAGTTTGTGCGTGGTTATACTCAGTGTATGGTTTAAATATATTTTTTTCGTTGAGAAATTTGCTCTTCATAGGGTGAACTGGGGGAACAAAATCAGCATATCATTGTACACGATTTTAAGAATTCTTTTCTGTGTTTGAATGGTAAAAGATGAAGAAGAGGATGAGTTTCGATGAGCACTTGAGGAACATTTATTTTTTAATCTAAGCTATTTATAGGGTAAAATGGGGTAGGAACAAAATACGGCATCTGATTTTAAAAATTATTAGTTTTTTTTTTTTAATAAAAATGTTTGTAAGATTTGGAAGATAGACTTCGGAGATCTCTTCAGAAAGAGGTACTTAAAAAAATTTTACTATTTATAGGGTGAAATGGGGTAAACACAATAAATTTGTATCCAATTTCAAACAATATTTTCGTGTGTCAATATATATATCTATATAATATTAAGAGGATGTACCTCGAAGAACACATAGGTTATATTTTCGATGATCCTTTAGGGATAGGTATTTTTCTAAAAATGTATCTATTTATAGGGTGATATGGTGTAAATATGAAAATTGTACGAAAAAGTTTTGACCGAGCGAGGCCAGCTTGTCACCACTTATTAAATTAAAATGTTTTAAAAGTTCTGAACAATTTAAAACTCTAAGTGATTCCAAAAAGAATGCCAAAAAGTCCATCTAGAAAAACTCTACTAACTCTCTTTAAAATTTATTCCAACTTTCTCATACAACCGTTCCCACTGTGCGGAGCGAGTATATAGCCAGGTCCAGCCTTACATACACGCCAGAAGGAGAAACACATCCCAATTGCTAAGTTAACCCACAGTTCAACAAAAGAAAAACACAAACTTCGAATATTCAACCAAAAGGACGAAATGTAGTACTGTTTCTGTTTGGTACTATTACGATAATGAGGTTATAAAGGATCACTGGTATAATTTCAAATGAAATTTTCATATCGCAAATTATGTAAATGGTCGGGAAAAAAATAAATTTTACACTCCAGCGCCTCACAAAATGCCATCAGATATCTATACGTACATTATATACCAAGTACCAAAAAGTAGAAGTTCTACAATTTGTCTCGAATGCGATGGGATGCGATGCATCAGGAAAGTATTTTATCTCAGTCAGTACCTTGGTTTTTTTTTTGTATAAAACCTGTAGTTGGAGGGAGATTTGAATTATCGCTTCAAAATTGGCAGAAAAATGGCTACAATACTGTTTTGATATAATGGACTTAATAAGATACGCTCTGGGTGCACTGCACGTGAGCACGAAGATGGCGAGGTATATATTGTATAGAAGTCTAGCTCCGTGCGCTGTCATATGCCCGTCTAGTTAACAAATAAAAGTGCGCTGCACTAACAATGGAGCTGAGTCCTTTTTCTTTTTTACTCCTTCCTCCTTTTAGCTGTGTGTAAATAAATTCATATTTGATGTTGCTAATGGAGTTCTTTTACTTGGCTCAGCACAACCACACGTCGCAATCGCCGTCATCGTCGTTGTCGGTCGTAGCAGTGTTCACGGATTTATAGAATAAAATATGCGAACCTCTTTATTAAAATGCGAGTATAGCTATATCTGACATTTTGTATCTTTTTTTCCTTTTTTTTCATTCGTCTTTATGCGATGGGTGGAGGAAGAAAACATTTTTTAAAACGATAAGCAGGATGGAAGAAAATAGGAAGTTAATTGAAATCGAATAGATTTAGCAAATTCAGCGGGTGACAGCTTATAGTGGAATATATTAAATTGACTGTGTGTGTAGGCTTAAGCCTTATCTATGGCAGGTTAATGGTTTGCATGTCATATATTAAATTTTATGAAACATTATGGTTTTCTTTTGTAGGTGAGTTTTTTTTTTCTTTAAATTATATTTAATAAATCAGACAAATTTCTTTCAAGTGAAGATGTTAATAAATTCAATAGTGAAGAAGGACGTTTATACATATACAACTTGGTCAAAAGTTTAATACAAAAAAAATATAGAGAAAATGATAAGATTACAAAAAAGTATGCATGAACATTAATGCAGGTGTCCACTACGAGGGGATTTTTAAAATTAAAAAAAAAAAAAAAAAAAAAAAAAAGGTTAAACAGGGGTAGGTACAAGTAAAGTACTAGGTTCCTGTGCAGAACTAAAGAGTTTAACATAAGGCCTTGGTAATTATGAACCCTTTTGACTCATCAGGCAAAACAAAAAATATGTTGGCTTATGTGGGACTTGATCCAGCGTTCTTCTCCTTGTCAGTCCAATGCGCTAACCACTGGGCTAACTCGCTACACAAAAATTGAAAGTCCAAAGTGAATAAGTTTCATACTCTAATGTTTTATATCATATCGCGTAACAAATACATACAGAATAGAACCGCATTTTATGTATTTGCTTTTTAAGTACATAGAACAACTTACAACAGGATTTCTGATCTATTCTAAATTGTCTGATGTTACGCAAGCAATTGAACGGACTTTTGATAACGTGTACCACTGGTGTTGATATGTGCGTTGCGTACAATTGCTTCAAGAACGATGTTGAATACGTTGCATGATAACGCGTCGCCTTGCCTCAATCCTTTCTCAACGTAAAAGGAATCAGTGGTGTTCTTACCGATTTTGACGGAGCAGTGAGATTTCTCCATCGTGATTCTGCACAAGCGGACGAGTTTGGCAGGGATGCCAAGATATGACATGGCTCTGCATAATTCGTCTTTAAAATCGATAAAGAGGTGGTTTGTATCGATCTGGAATTCCTGTGTTTTTTCTTAAATATGTCGGAGTGAATGCTCCTAACCAATTCATCTCCCGCTGATTTGAATAGTTCGGCTGGTAAGCCATCCGCACCAGGAGCCTCGTACGACTTAAATTTGGATATCGCCAGCCGCACTTTGGTTAGGTCGGGTGGACGGAACTGTTGGCCATAGTCGTCCAAGTTGAATGGAGTGTTCTGCCTACTAGCGAAATCTTGGCTGTCTTCGCCGTTAAGCACTCTAGAGAAGTGTATCTTCTACCATATTCCCACTCTCATTTCGGCAGGCTTCCGTTCTATCTTTATATCCTTGGGTGGATCGTTTCACCCTCTGAAAAAATTTTCCCTGCCGCTAAAACCCTCAATAGACTCGACCATCCGCTTCTCGTACTCTCTCTCTTTTTCCTCCTGAGAAGTCAGCGTTCGTTTTTTCTTTTCAGCCCGTGGAGCTCCCGGGCTACTCTTTCAGCAGCTCTTGTTCGAGTCTGCAGCATTGCGTGGTCAGCCTCGTCCTAAGCTGCATGTGCCAGCCGGCACTCTTCATCGAACCAGGGATTTCGTTGTGGTCGCCTATAGTGAAACCAAGCACATGGTCCTCTGCACTTGATGCTGGTCGCGGACCTCCTGAGAGATTAAGAGTTACGTGGTCTGCAGAAGTTCTGGCAGACCCTTCTGATTAAACCTTCTCGACATCGTACCTTTTCACAGCATCTGCTCTGCGTTGTGGGGTCATAGTTATCCGCATAAGTAGTCTAGCTACCACCAGGTAGTGATGGTCCGAGTCAATGATGCCCTCTCGGAACGTTCGGACGTCCAAGAACTGGACTGGAAGCATGTCTTGCGTCTATCGCAACGTGGTCGATTTGGTTGACGATTCGTTGGTCACGCGACCGCCAAGTCCCCTTGTCTATATTGGGGTGTGGAAAACAGGTGCTTGTCGCCACCGCACCGCAAAGTAATGTTAGATTTGATAAATAAACTTACCTCGAGTATTTTTTGACACGATACCAAGATTTTTCATATAGAGCATGTAAAAATGATTTTTTTCACTTTGGTATGAATGCACATATATTTCTAAAACGCATCTTGGGAAAAATAAATCATTTTGTCATAAATTAACTTCTGTTTTAAGTGGAGTGAATTAATATAATTCAATTAAAAAGTACAAGTGACCTCAACAAAATGATAACATCAAACTGATGGGCCCATCTGTCGTACCTGCAGACGAAACGCATATCTTCAGTTGAGGTCACTCGAGCTTTTAATTGAATTATATTCAGTCACGTCACTTATGTAATTTTAAATTTCTACATTTTCGTTGTTAATTTGAAAATGTTATTTTAATTTAGCCAAACGCATACCAATCATCCTACTTATACGCATAACGAACCTACTTATGCAAAATAACCTAATAAATACACCTAAGTAGGTTCCTAACAAACCATAAGTTTCAAGCTTCAGTTGTTGTTAAATCCCCTTATATAAGTCGTTGAATTATACCTATATGCAAGCAATTTATATTTGACTTCCAAAGACAATAAACCCATTTTGCCAATTATTTTAAATTAAATCGACGATAACATTCATTATTCAATAAATTGTGTAAATTTATTAAACGATTATTAAATGAGGGTCTCTTTTGTTTTTTTTTTGCTGCTGCTTTTGTTGTTCAAACCCATTTCGTATCGCTTTTCAGCAATCTATAAAATATCCTTTCACCAATCGTTTGCACCCGATTCTTAAAAATAAAAAAAAAACAAAAATTAAATCAAACCGTTTTGCTTCATTAGCATTTGTATCTCTGTTGCGGTTAAACCTGTCATTCATCTGTTTCGACAACCGCTTCAGGCATTTTTCGCCATGCCATCGCCATGCCACTTCAACAATCAGTCGTCAGGCCCAGTCCCAAAGCAGGCAGGCTCCATAAGAAAGATAAATCTATACGAGAAAGCGATTTTAATTTCACAATAAACAAAACAAAACAAAAAAGGAATAAGAAAATAACCAAAAAATATAAAAAAGGAACAGTCAACGAAAAAAGAAACAAGTAAAAACAACAAAATGGAATACCCTCTGATGAGATCAAAGATAAAAAAAAAAACAGAAGTGTGACAGAAGGTCTAGCCTGAC
Source organism: Melangyna quadrimaculata (assembly GCA_949320155.1). Taxonomy (NCBI): domain Eukaryota; kingdom Metazoa; phylum Arthropoda; class Insecta; order Diptera; family Syrphidae; genus Melangyna; species Melangyna quadrimaculata. The sequence goes on from OX439483.1 coordinate 149,746,390, forward strand.
TGATTTCGAAGTGATGAACCCTCTACTCTTTCTATATCTGTACATTGATGACGATGAGAATGTGGATGACGACGATGACTACAACGATGACGTTGGACCCCATGTGGCCAAAAAAAACATCCGGACCTGTTATAAGAATCTTTTATCCCTGATCTCCTTAGCGCCAGCCGGTACAATGTTTCTTGTTGGCCTCAGCCTCAGCCTTAGTCCTCAAACCCTCATTCATTTTTGTGCGAGTGCTACAGGGGCACCACCCTTGATTTATATTCAATTGACTTGGATATAATTGCTTCAAAGAACCGGGGACGGCTTGAAGGCATCATGAACTTCGTGACATGCCAATTTTGTAGAATATTTGTTCTGTTTTTCTCTTTCTTGTATTACTGTATTCCCTGGAATTCGTAGGTATTTTTGATTTGGCTTTTGCCTTGTGATGATTGAAAGCACGTTTTTGTTTTGACAAACGTGGACATTTGGAATTTGGCAAAAAAAAATTACAAACATTGGAAAAGAGTCATTGTTTGTTATTATTAAAAAAAATTAGCTTACGTAATTTTTGTCAAGAAACAGTCATTAACACTGTTTTTATAAAAGTGTTTAAATTCTTGATTCCAACAAACAAAAGAATGTCTGACCATTTTTCTATCCCTGTGTGATGTCTTTCCTTATGTGTCCTTGTGACGAACCTAACATATTTTAGTTTTAGCAAAAACAACAAATAAAAATGAATAACAATTCTATAAGAAAAACGGCTACATGAAATTTGGCCCCAATGAAATATGGCCCCAAACATAATTGTATTCTGAAACAGACCAACTGAAAACATAGGCGCCTGCCAGGCGACTGGGCGTACCCTAAGCGGAGCAACGGAGTAGCGTGAGCGGGACAGAGGACCCAAAAGGGGAGTTAAAATCCTTGCAACCGCGAAACGGGCCAGGCAAGGTGCTTTGAAGGCTCTCCCAAACCGACGCAAAACATTTTGTAATTTTTCTGTTGTTGATGCTTCTTATATTAATTTTTCATAACCTTGGGGCCATTTTTCAATGGGGCCATTTTTCCACCCAGGCAATACAAATAAATAAACCATGTACACGTGAATGCGATTTTAGCGCGAATATATTACATAATACTGATCGGCATGATTTTTCTCTTTGAAATCTTTCTTTAAAGCTATTGAATATTTGAATGTACCGGAACATGAAAGGAAGAAAGGAGAAATTGCGTTCACGGGTTTTTATTATTGAACATGTTTGTTTGTCACTTAAGCTTGCTTAAAACACACAATTCAATATTTTTGACATACAATATAAATGACACAACGAAATCATTAACGAAAAATTTCGTTCTGCTTTTCGTTTTGCAGTACGCTGTTCAATGAGCGAAATTGATAATTGAAGCAGACTATTTGTAGAAGTCTACACCCTTTTTTCGAACATAATTAATTGACAATTGAGTGTCGCATCTGTTTGTATTTGTGTTTTCTTTCATTATAGCATGGCTTTCTGTGATTTTTTTATGTTTGTTTTTTTTTTTCGCTGTGCTTTCCGTAAGCATTTCGCTGTCGTATTGGAGACCAAAGAAAATTTTCGTTTCGCATCAGCAGCGTACAAGGCTTAACTCGGAAATTAAGCTGAATCTGAGAAATAAACTTGAACAACTTTTTGTTGGAAATTAGATTTAGAAATTAGAATTAGAAAAAAGAAGGTTTACAAGAAATTATAAAAAAAAACTGAGCAAAAACGGGCCGGGTCGAAAGAACATTGATTTTAATATTTTTTTTTTTTTAGACAGATAGACCGAAAAAGATGTTTTGATAAAAATTGGCGGAAAATTTTTTTGACGAAAATAAATAGATAAATACAAAACTCCACGAAATCAACATGAAAATCTAGAGTCTTATTATCATTATTAAATATAGGGTTTTCCAATAAGAAGTGTTATTTTAATATTCAAAGAAAAATGGCAGTTTCTGAGATAAATGATCTGATATTTATTTCAATGTAAAGAGGAAAGTATGCCATTGATAATGAAAAACAATATCAGCCAAATGGCCGCCACGGCTGCGCTTACACAACAATATCCTTTTCATGAAATTTTCCATTAGCAAATCGCAAAGTGGCTGCTGTATGTCCTCAATAGCTTCACGAATTCCATCTTTGAGGCCTTGAATCTACACTGGGCTGTTGGCGTGTACCTTATCTTCGAAGTGACCCCAAAGCAAGAAGTCGCAAGGTGTTAAATCACAAGATCTCGGTGGCCAATTGTGATCACCTCTTCGAGAGATAACACGGTCCAGAAACTTTTCCCGTAAAAGATCGAAGGTTTCGTTGCTTGTGTGAAACGTAGCGCCGTTGTTGAAAGTTAACGTTGTCCAGATCAATACCATCCAATTCCGGCCATACAAAATTATTAATCATCTCTCGATAGCGCAATCCATTCACCGTAGCTGTTGCACCAGTCTTATTTTCAAAAAAGTAAGGTCCAATGACCCCGCCGGATCATAAACAGTTACTCGTTGAGGATGGAGAGGCTTTTCAACAATAAATCTTGGGTTTTCCAAGCCACAGATGCGACAATTTTGCTTTGTTGACTTAGCCACCGAGCTGGAAATGGACCTCATCAGTAAAGATGATTTTTCGATGAAATTCCGGATTATTTTCATGCACTTTTTATAGAGAATTTTAATAATTTCAATGCGCTATTGAAGCGTGTATCGTTCCATTTTAATTAATGGCAGCACTGTAATTTGAAGTCAATCAAATAAAATCACTTGTAAGCATTGACCTACCATACCAAAAAGTGCAGCTGTGATTTGGCTTGAAGTTGAAGAAAGTCCAACCTTTTTAAGAAAACAAGTATTCGGACCTAGAATAATTTATAACTTTATCTTAAGGAAGGACAAGTATAGGTTCGAAAGGTATCTAAGAAAAAATCGAGGCTTAAATTAAATTAGCTCGTGCGTGCTACGAGAAAAAAAAATAAGGACTTCAAAATTCGAACATTTCTGCATTTCCAAAACAGGCTGGGTCCAAATTTTTTGAAGTCCTTAGTCAAAGTGCAGTTAAGTTGTTGTAAAGAAAGTAAGTCCGATCAAATTAGCAAAATTATCAACAAAAACTCGAGAGGAAAATTTTATTTTTTTATTTTAAAGAGTACCTCTTGGGGATTCTAACACCATAATTTTCCAATAAAAAAACCCTCTGCGTCGCCCGCCCTTTTAAAAAAAGGTGTTTAAAAGTGTTAAATCAGTTTTTTCAACAGCTATTAGTCGTAGAGTAGTTATTTTTATTTACTTTTGTAGGTTCACATGTTCTCTACAATTTGTGTCTTAAATTTTTTTTTCATAGTTCCTTCTTATAAAAAGTTATTGTTGAAAAACCGGTGCGATTTTAAAAATAGTTTTTCAAGCTTATCTCACCCAATGTCCATCCGAACCAAAAGTCACTTTTTATAGAACATTAAATTTTCTACATTTCTATTTATTTAGATTTCATGTTAGTCAAAAAACTTTCAAGATATGGCACGACAAAGTTTCTAATATTATACAATTAAGTGTAGATTGATTTTATTAAACTGCCCCTACTTGTTCCTCGTTAGATTAACAAATATAAAATTACTAACATGTCTGTAGAGAAAGATTATACCTCAAATTGTGTATAATTTGTTTCTTAAAAATTTAAAATTTTTCATCACATTTTGAATTTAAAATAGTATATAAAGTTGACGAGGTATTTACAAAACCCTTTTAGTAAGAAATTTTTTGCCCCTCCCCAATCATTTTTATTTAAAAATTAAGCCACATTTGTAAGCTAAATTTTTAGATTTTAATCTTAAAAATCTGACCAATAGAAATGAAGTAATGATTTTTTAAAAGGAAAAATAGCCGATTAGAAAAATATTTATTTATAAAAATAAAAAAAAAAAAATATATAAAAATTTATTTTTGTTATCGGCTTTTTTTGTTTTTTTAAAAATCTTAACTTCATTTCCTACTGGTCAGGTTTTTAAAATAAAGATCCCAAAATTTAGAAATTGATGGGTTTATATAATCGTCATTAAATAATGGCCAATTTTATAACTTAATATGTGACCTGCTTGGTTTCATATAAATAAAAGACAGACTGTTAAATCAACACTGTTTTCAGGTTATATTAAGTTCTGCTAAGTTTCATATAAATAACAAGACAGACTGTTAAATCAACAATGTATTTAAGTTATAAGAAATTCAATTTCGTACACTGACTTTTCATGAGACCTCTTTTTTCCTTGCTTTATTACAGTTAAACGTGTTAACTCACCAAATTTGAAACTTTTTTTTTTCTAGCTTAATACCAAAAATAAAGGATGATCTAACGTCATTAAATGCAATTTTGCAACATTAACATTCCATTTTGATTAATCATATTAAAATAAATGGAAACAGAGTTACGTTGACTCAAGACCAAGTTAAGTAAACAAGTTAAACATCATTGTAAAAATAACTACCTGAAACATTAAATCAATAAGACACATGATTTAATTTTAAATTAACAGGCGATATTGTTAAAAAATACCACAAAAGTGTGTACAAATTAACACGCAGTCAAGTAAAAATCTAATGGAGAGTTTTGAAAATTACAAAAATTGTGTATTAAAATAACATGATATCATCTTAATTCAACTACAATGTTATATTAAAAATGTTATCATGTTAATTTAACCATAAATAAATATGAATTTTCAAATTCGTAAAAGTTTCTATACGTTTTCTGAAACTCTTTATAGAAAAGTACACCTTGTAAATTTTACAAGAGACTTGTATAATTTTAAGCTGATGTTTTTTTTGTGCCTGCATTTTAAAAATCCTGATTATTTCTTTCAGGTTGAAAAATAATCCTCCCAATATGTGCTTATAATTAATAAAAATCTAGAAGGAGAAAAACGCTAAGTGTTTGCGGCAACAATAACACCCAAGACCCAACCCTGAAAATAGAATTATTGTGAATTTAACTGAAATTCGATGTAAACGAGTTCAAAAAACTCCCAGACTTGTTATTCACTCTTTTCTATTTTTATTTTTCTGATATAAAAATTTTAACTTCAAACAAACAAAATAAAACATTGGCAACCCTTCCTTTTTAAATATGCCCTCTATCCATATGATGTGTGTGTCTTCATTTTGATTGAGGGTGTGCTACATATTTTAACGACAAACAATTAATTTTCATAATAAATTTACATATCGCCCCAAGTTAAAATTGTGTGTTTATGTTCTTTCCAGGTTTACACAACATAACGTTTGTTTTTTGAGTATAAAAAAGAGGTGGTGCATGCATACTTTACTTCTATACACAAGCTCATACATATTATCGTTACCGTTTGGAAAATATCGCATGCTACGTAAAATTATTTCATCCATTGAGGAATAACAAAAAAAAAAAAAAAAAAACAGAAAAGGATTATAACAACATTCACATTTCACGGCACGCAAAAAAGTTGGTACGCATATATACATAACGGTTACCGTCGCCCGTCGACATAGTCTATCGTATCGTAGGTATCGTATATTCGTTGCTGTCGCCGCGGAGTAGAAGGAGGACAGAGATTAACCTATAGACGCGCGTGTGTGTGTTTGGTACTACCGAGCGCTGTGTCGGGGAACGAAAAGAGTGCTGTAGGTGGTGGGTGTACCTATAGCAAATGAAAGGAAAATTGTTTGATAGAAATCTGAAAATGTCCGCACTACGAAGTTGTTCCGGATCCGGAATGGATTTCAAAAACAATGACAAATATTTGATTGGCATCGTTCTTTGGTTTATGGCTCTGCTTCAGGTGGTTCAGTCGCTCGATATTGGTAAGTTGGATTATACCTATATATTTTGTTTAACTATATCTACACATAAAATACAAATTTTTTTATATATCTAGAATTCCTGGATAGGAATACCTACCTAACCTGTAAAGGAAATATAAGGTTTATTTAGTTCACAGATTAGTAGTGGAGATTAGATTTATACCATATAAAGCTTTTAAATGATATCCTTTCATGAATGGCCATTAAATAGTTACAAATTTATTATTCTAGTGGCAAAGAATTTCTATATAGGATAGGTATACAAGTTTGTATACGCACATTTAAGTATCCGTCCAAACCACACACACTTATACCTACCAGCTATATCCAACATATTGATTTGAGTGGCACTTAAAGTAGATTAATGTAAAGCAATTCCATTAAGGCCATGATAATCCAACTGTAAGCAGTTAAAAGAATCTTTATTTCTCTATCAAGAGGGTTTGGTTTGGTTGGGATGATATTTTTGTTCTTCTAGATAAAATTGATTAATTAAAGAACTGACCTAAGACGTGCTTCAATGTGTATGCCTTGTTTTTATACCAGACATATAGGAGGTGTAAACCGTCAAGAAAAATATTTATATTTGTTGGTAGTTAAGCTGAAACGGAGGTTAGGAGGTTAGGTAGGATTCGAGGTTCTTAATCAAATATGGTTATAGGATCTCTATATCCGATACATAAATGGGTCACAGTTCATTTCAAGAGTTATTTCACTTCAATGTGATAAACCGGGTTGAGATAAAGCATAAAGGCCTTGTAAATAATTAAAATTTCTAGAAAATTAAGTTATTTTGAAACAAAAATATAAAAGCACGAAGTTTATTTTAAAACAGAAATATAAAAGCACGAAGGTTTTTTGGTTTTTAAGATAGTTTGAAACCTATGTATCGACATCACCACGACATCATAAAAGAAATATTTTGCTCTAATTTTCATTTAAAAGTCTCGTCTACGATGTTTAAAGATCAAAATTGTCAATTTTCAATAGATTATTTGGAGAAGTCCTTACTCTTTTTTTGAAAGCACATAAGACACAGTAGGTACATTCGCTACGAAATTTTTATTAAAGCCTAGTACACTGTGGATGCGAAACAAGATAAGAACTTGTCTGCGGTTTCCAATACGACAGCGAAATGCCTACTTCCGTAGGAACTTCCAAGCTGAAATAATAAAATAATACTCATTAAAAGTCTCACCAATTGCAAAAAAAAAAACACAAACAACGACAAAAACTACAGAAAAAAATACCACAACAAATAAAATGTATTCTGTGTGAAAAAAAGAGTGGAGACTTCTCCAAATAATCTGCTTGATAATTAGCAATTTCGTTCATTAGGCACCATACTATGTAAAACGAAAAGTGTGCGCAAAGTGGCATGGCGCGCAATCCCTCATGAACCAGAGGTAATCCCAATCCATGTCTTCAATTTCAGTTAAAAAAAAGTCGGTTAACATGGCTCTGTAACGCCCTCCGTTGACTGAAAAAGGTTGTTTCCATCCTCATTTTCGAAGAAAAATGGTTCAATGATGCCACCATTCCACAACTGCCACTCTCTGTGGATGTATTGCCGTCTCGAAATTAACGTGCGGGGTTTTCGAGCCTCATGCAGATGCATGTTAGATGCAGCCGCCGAGATGAAAATGCGCGTCGGTCGTAAGAAAAGATGATTTTTCGCCTAAATTCACTTTGGAAATAAGTTTTTCAATATTTCCCTACGATGTTCAAGCGTAAAGCGACTCATTTCCTTCTGCGGATGTATGATACGGATTTTCCGTCACGATTTCGAGCTGGAAACAGCTGTCAGTGTCGAAATAACCTATGATTTAAAAGCCATCTGGCCACCCTTTATTTGGAATTTCTGAAACTCTCCACGAATACTTATCCGATGTATTGTCGTAATCATTTCGTTGTCTTGTTGGAGACCACAGGAAAATGTCGTTACACATCAGCAGCGTACTAGGCTTTGTGGGAAACGAGTTTTTTGGTGGTCTCTAAAAGGACAACGAAATGCTATGTTTACAAGTCTTACTTATAACATTCACTTTAAATGGCTGCCAAAGAAACAATAAAGAACAACGTGCTGTTATCAAAATTTTAAACTTCAGTTTTCTAAAAGTAGCAGTTTCTAACTTATTACTTATTTCTTAAACACAACCTCCATGCTCCATCTATACGTTAGGTCGTGTACTTCTACGACCACTCCTCAATCAATCTGCATACTGCAGAACGAAGTTTTTATAATTTTTCCATGTGATTTTTGTATATGCGATTTTTCGCTTCGCATCAATGCGGTATTAGGCTTAAGCAACCACACCCACTGATTGACAATGAGACGAAAATTGCTTTTTTGGACTTCTCCACAATTATTATTATTAAATTAAATTTAATCAAAACCTCGATCTTTTTTCCTACACGAAAACAAAACTTACCCAAGTAAAAATTAAAGTTCCCTACGCCCAAAAATTCTGACGAAATCATTCCCATAACCGAGTAGCGTCATCTGGGCTCCCAAACAATAAACACAAATTAGAGATACTCGTACTTCCTATCTGTCACTCAAGACTTCCGTCAAATTATGAGAACCCGAAATTAATAAGGGCTGACCGTCTCGTCTGTCTCTGTCGAACTGCTGTTGTTAGGTTGCCTATCCCAACAGCTAAATTATACGTATGTGTCCCCTGATTCCATCAAAATGATGAAGACGAGTCGATATCGTAAACAAAAAAAAAAAAACAAAAAAAAAATTCCAAAAGATACCAAGGCATGTTGCTGCCACCGCGCCGCTATCATCATATTCAGGGGAACTCCAATTAGGAAACAAAGTAGTTGGTAGGTTTTAATTTGGTGCCATAACCTCGTTGTATTTCGGGATTCCGGATCGAGAACAAAATAAATGAAGGAAGCAGCAGGTGTGTCTATCTGCTGTGTGGTGCTCTGCTGTGTGTTTGGATATATATTCCCTCCTGCATAATCAACATCCAGAGAGATGAATTATTCGCACAGCTACTGATCTGCTAGATAGATAGGAAGATAGATGAATTACCTTCATCATCTGCGGGCTGGCGTAAGTGGTGATGGATCAATTTGGTCACAGATGATATTTTGATTGATGGTATATATTCTTAATTTTTCTTCTTCCAATCAGGTTTCGGTTGTTCTTATCTAAAGGATATACTGTATACTTTGATGGATGTATTTTTGTGATTTTCTTCTATACCTCTCCCAATTGATGTTATATATTTGAGGTATCATGAGGATAAAGAGTGGATATGGTAAAACGGTGAAGGTAATTGTATGGATGTTTAGTTAAATTGGGTGGTGGTGTGATTTTTTGAAAGAAGTATTATGAAGCCAATTCATGCACAATTACTTGAATGGGTTTTTTTTGTGAAACATCTGCGCAATAAATATTGTTTGCTATTTTATTTTGTATTTTTATAAACCAGAAAAAAAAATATATACCTAGAATGATTTATTATTGACTTGTTGAATTGATTACATTTCAATTTTGTGGTAAGAATATAAGTTTATTGTGTGTGTTGTCTATGTCCCGTTCAAATCGGCTAAGTTATCCCGTAAAAAAAAGACAATGAATCTTACAATTTTTGTGGGTTTTCAGTTTTTTATTTTATATTTTTTAAAAAAGAAGACATATTTACAATCATCATGATATGGGAAATACCTACAGTGAATTGGTAAATTTATGTTTCAATTTCTCTGTGTTTTGCAAAAATAAATCCCCAAAATTAGCTTTATTTTCCATAAATTATTCGAGTCCTCACATTGGGCGCCAATTAAGGTTCTATTGATTTAACATCACTGCCACATAAGTGGTCTAATTAAAACTCGTTAAAATCATTTATTTTTTTGAATATTGGAATCGTGTAGAAAATACATCCAAAACAAAAATTGCCTTGAAATGAAATAAATATAAATTTGACAAATTAATAGCAATTATATTCTAATAAAAAATAATGATTGTTTCTCAAATCCAATAATTCTTTTTTAAACATTATAGAGCTAGTATGTAATTAAAATCATTTAATTGAGTTCTACTCATAAACACCATTTTTATGTTAGACTCGTAAAATATTTCTATTTTGCCGGTCGAGTCGTTGGCGTCGCGTCGCGTCCATCCGTCATGGGGAAGTATTTTGTTTTTATGTCAGACTCCCGATAAGTGCACATATATCTGTACTCTGTATACACTTTCAAAGTTATAAAAACCTAATTAGTTCTTAATTCTGGTTTATGGCCTTAAATAAACACAACGAATAGCTTTTTGATCTTATAAAAATCAAGTATAACAAAAATCAATCAAATAATGTTATGTTCATCTTTTTAATGTCTCTTTTTGAAGAAAGAGATTTAGGTGTAGTTACTTATAGGGAAAAATTATTTATAGTTTCTTTTAGATCTCAAAGTTAATATGCAATATTTATTTTTATAGCATTTCATCTGATTCTTTTTTTCGCTTAATATTCTTTTCAATGTTTTGATTAATTATATACGTACATATAATGACGCTCATCAGCGTCAGCGTAATATGTATTAGGGGGACCATGATTTAATTTTTGTTTTATTTGTTTCCAGCTATCTATTGCAAATAAATTCTTTGGTATAGCTAAAACCAATACCTGAATCTTTATTAGACATGACATTCGGGAATATCCCAAAAGAAGAAAAAATGAGGCACTTAACTAATAAAAAACACAACTCTCTTTCGGTTTTCCATTTTCTAAAAAAACCTGATATACAGGATTGTTAAAATTTTTCTAAATGGTTTTCAATAAGAGGTGTTATTTTGAATATCCCTCGAATTCAGTAGTTGTGACTTTAGAAGCTGTAATTTTGACAAGTAGAAACTACACCGTTAATAAATATGGAACGATACACGCTTCAACAACGCATTGAAATTATTAAAATTCACTTTAAAAAATGCATGAAATCGATACGGAATTTCGGTGGCTACGTCAACAAGCAAAATTGTCGCATCTGGGACTTGGAAAACCCCAGATTTATTGTTGACAAGCCTCTCCATACTCAACGAGTAAATGTTTAATGCGGTTGATGGTCCGGCGGGGTCATTGGACCTTACTTTTTCGAAAATGAGGCTCGAGCAACAGCTACGGTGAATGGATTGCGGTATCGAGGGATAATTAATAATTTTGAATGGCCGGAATTGGATGGTATTAATCTGGACAACATTAACTTTCAACAAGACGGCGCTACGTGCCACAAAAGCAACGAAACCATTGATCTTTTACGGGAAAAGTTTCCGGACCGTGTTATCTCTCGAAGAGGTGGTCACAATTGGCCACCGAGAACTTGTGATTTAACACCTATCGACTTCTTTCTTTGGGCCCACGTAAAAGACAAGGTCTACGACAACAGCCCAGCGTCGATTCAAGACCTCAAATATGGAATTCGTGTAGCTATTGAGGGCATACAACAGCCACTTTGCGATTTGGTGATGGAAAATTTCATGAAAAGGATATTGCTGTGTAAGCGTAGCCGTGGCGGCCATTTGGCTGATATTCTTTTCCATTGTTTATGTCATACTTTACATTGAAATAAACAAGCGATCATTTATCTCAAAAAATTCAATTTTTCTTTGAATATCAAAATAACACATCTTATTGGAAAACCCTTTATTTCTTCTTCCATCTGAAGAATACTATTTTGAGATGTGAGTGAAAGTGTAAATAAAATCATGCATTTTTGTAGTTTTGTTCCTCTCGGCAATAAATAATAATCTAAAACAAAATTTTGAAAAAAAAAAAAGGAATAACATTTGACAACGGCAGCAATTTCCATTAGCCGTGACTAAAAAAAAATATAGCTTACCGATTAGGATTTTCTTGTTAATTTTGGACGGGTGGGGAATTTTGTGTTAAAACTTCTTTTATTTCTATGTGAAGAACGGAAAAAAGTAACCGAGTTTGTCAGTATAAATTGCTTTGATTTTCAGTCTCGGATCGCATTGGTGTTCTCTATTAAAATACTATTTTTTTGTCCATTTTTATCTACCCTTATAAATTAAATTCACAGATCACAAAAAATACAACAAAGTGGAACTTTTAACACAGATTTTCGATGCCCAAGAAACATAATACATACCAAGGCTACAAAAAAAAATTTAATTTTTTACACTTGTAACTTTGTATGTAAAGTAAGCGGCCAATTACTTGCCAGTAATTGAAAAATAATTTCCTTAAATATTCCGTGCAACTCCTTTGTGGTCCTTTAATTGGCAAATTATAAGGGCGGCAACCTTTGTCATTTCACTGTATGACAATTTGTGTATTTGTATTTTAAGGTTTTCGCTGTGGTTAACACATGACATTTTAAAGTATCCGGATATGCCTTGTTATTAAAGAATTAATATTTACCGAATGCAATATTGCACTCACCTGTAACAATTCGCTTCAATTTAAACAAGAAACGAATTTGAAGCGAAACTTCCAAATGAGTTAGGTTGGTATTGCACTCGCTAAATATTAATGATTTATAAATGCGGCTAATCCGGAAATCCTTAAAATGTCAACTTTGTCAATCCCTACTTGTTAATATTGTTGTATTTTTTCGAAAGTTGCGTCTTGCTAACTTTACACGGTTTAAATTGAGGAAGATGATGGGGGACTGAATATTTATGGATGATTAAAAATACACACACATAACTTTGAAAAAAATTCATATAATCATTTTTTTAACTTAATTTTTCAAGTTTCAACGATTAGCGGCTTTAAAAGTTACGTGGAAGTGGAGCCATTAATTGATATTATGGGAATATTGTGGTACACTCAATTCAGAGCTCAAGTGACCTCAACTTCAAGATGCGTTTCGTCCTGCTACGTCGCGTCAGTGGGCTCATCAGTTAAGGCTTAACTACATAGAACTACTTTTGCCAAAAAGTACAAAAGTGAAAAATAAATATGTATGCTGAAGACACCTGCGAGGACTATGAGGACACGAGGACAATGAGGACTGTCATGGTGGTTTGGGGTACGGAATTAGGAACCCTCCTGGTGAAGACATCCTAAACATGTGCAGATCATATGGTCTTATCGTGTTAAATACCATGTTCATCAAACAACAAAAGCACCTTAACACTTACAGCAGTGGTGGAGATGAGACTCAGATCGATTACCATCTGGTACCCAGTTTCATGAAGCCGCAAGTCAAAGATTGCAAAGAGATTTTGGGTGAACCGATCGCCCCACAACACCGTCTTCTGCTGACAGAATTTTGTATGGAGATGAGGAAGACAAACAAACAAACAGAGGGTTCTAGAGGAATTAAGTGGTACAATCTGGATAAAGTATAAGGCGAAGCGTTCGTCTCTTTTATGAAAGATTATCTGTATAAAAACATCGACATACATGCAAATAGAAGTACAAACTATGTGGGACTCTCTGCAAGAAACCTGCCTGCGGTCAGAGGACACTACCAACACGACAAAGAAACATGGTGATGAAACCAAAGCAGTAATGACTAGACAAAAACACGGCTTGCCCCTCTCATAACATAGATGAAAAAGCACGCCTTGGAGTGGTTTAAAAACGTTGAAAGAAAGAAGCAAAGAAAAAGTGTGCCCAACTTTAAGCAGGGAGTACGAAGAGCATGTATCGGGAACTGGAGGAAATATCTGCACCAGCTGCTGATGCAAACCAAGCTATTCAGGAACATGCCAATCTGAACAAGGGCGCAACTATTTTCAAAATTGCCGCACAGAGAAGGAAAAATGCTCAGGAGATTCGTTCACCAAAACTCATTAACAACTCTCAGGGCCAACTCCTTGTGGATGACGACAAAATTCTACACAGATGGCAAGAGTATTTCTGAAGGACTTTTAAATGAACAGTTTCCGAGGATATAATTTCCAATAGCTGCACCTAACGCCGACATCACAGTCGAAGAAGTTAGTGATGCGGTGAAAAACTCCAAAAAGGGAAAAGTGATTGGGCCAGACGAGATACCTCTGAGTTCTGGAAAATGATGGGTGGCTCAAGATTCTCATCTCCAAACTTATCTGCGGCGACCGAATTCCTAGTCAGTGTAGGGAAAGTTACCTTCCTCCAATCTACAAGGGGAAGAGTGACACACGGAATTGCGACAGCTACCGTTCGATCAAGTTGAAGATCGTTGAGTGGGTATTGGATGGCCGCCTACGAAAAATAATACGACTATCTGACGACCAGTGCCGGTTTGTTTCGGGTAAATCAACCACAGATCAGATGCTATTCAGAGTATAAGAATCAGAATGGAACAATATAGGGATTCCTCGAGAGATTTGCATCTTGTATTGGTGGTAAAATGCCCCACAGAAATCACCGAAGAGTTCCCAATTAGAGTAGGTGTGCACCAGGGAAGTGTCTTGAGTCCTTTGCTCTTTATTACTGTACTTGACTTTCTGCTTGAGAATAAGATGACGGACCCCAAAGTGAATCAGTTATTCTTTGCTGACGATGGAGCCATCATAAGTGAAGATCCTATGTCCTTGCAACGAGCACTTGATATATGGGTGGATGTTCTGGAGGGAAATGGATATCGCATTAGCGCGAAAAAGACCGAATACATATGCTGTCCATTTTCGGATCCACGCAGGCCTATTCCGGACATCTATTTGAATGGAACAGTGCTTCCCAAGTGCGAAAAGTTAAAATATCTTGGATCAATGATCAATAGCGAAGGATCTTGTGATGACGACATCAAACATCGTGTAAGCGTAGGGTGGATGAAGTGGCGGTAAGACTCGGCCATCTTCTGTGATAGAAAAATGCCACCTAAGCTGAAAGGAAAGCTCTACACGGCAGTTGTTCGTCCAGCGCTTACATACGGTTCACAGTGTTGGACAATGTACAAGAAGTATGAGAGTAAATTGACGGCAGCTGAAATGATGATGCTTCGCATGACAGCAGGAGTGACAAAGCGTGATCCAATAAGAAGCAAGAGGATCCGAGGAAGCCTACACGTCAAAAATACCATTTTGGACAGAATACAGCTTGACCAACTTAGCTGGTACTGTCATGTACAAAGAAGACGCCATGAGAACCCAGTTCAAAAGGCAATAGCACTAGACGTTCCAACACTATCACGGAAGAAAGGCAGGCGCTAAAACTCCTGAATGAAACAAATGCAACGATACCTGCATTTAGTTGGCCTCAGACATGGAACAATCGAAACCGGGAGGCCTGTCGACATTTTCTGAGGTCAACCCGCCGAACCCCACAAGTGGAACCTTTTGCGAAGCAGTTGAGTGGGAGAGTTGTGGTCCCCCTCGAGATCACGAAAATCGCCGGTGAAATGAAGAAGAAGAAGATGCTGAAGACACCTATTTGACAAAAAAAAAAAACAATTCAAAATTGTGTATGGTGGCTTAATTTATCTGTCAGAACAATTTTCGTATGTTCTTATGCAAGCAGGTTTCCTAAGCGAACATTTTAATTTCTCACTTTTGTACTTTTTTCAAAAGTAGTTAAGGCTTTACATGATGTCGTTCCATTCTAAGACGCACATTTTGGGCTATGTTGAGATAGGTACCGACTCCTTTTATAAAATCAGAGCATAAAGATACTGTGCATTTTTTTTTAAGTTCTTTTCGATCGCACGAAGGAACATGTGTTATTAAAAAAACACACATACCTACTATTCACACAAATAATATCCCCCATAATTATTATATGTTATTCAAAACATAAACAAAAATTCCCTCCTCTGAAAAAAAAATAAAATCATTGAAAAACAATCTCACTTAAAAATTAACACTTAATAACCCAGTTGGTCCATTCATTATTTTCCATTACAAACCAAACCACCGCACAAAGCAGCACAACATAGTAATTTGAAATTTAATCCAAGACAATGTGCTTCATGTCAATAGAGTGTCATCTCATTCGGAATCATTTATTATTATTTTTTTTTTTTTTTGATCTTCTTGATCTTCAATGACAAGTCGTTTAATTATTGCAAATGAGTCGTGTCGTGCTTCTTCCATCACGATGAGTTGGTTGATGTTGATTCTCAGACAAATTCATCAGCATAAGTACAACCATCTACCACATCGTATATACCATCATCTCTTATACCATCAAGGATTATGACTATGATGTGCCTCGAAGTCGAAGTATATTCCCCACTTGCAATAAGAGAGTGTATCTGATATTATTTTTGGTATTATTACTTGTATCTTTTAGTTTGAACAACAATTTCAATACAAGAGAGGGAGGGGTGATGGTGCACTCTACTATTCCATTCAATATCGGATTTCAATAAAAATAAAAGCTCCTTCAAGTTGTCAGTTCTCGTCAACTATGGGACTGTGGGACCATAAGAACGGGTCCTGTCACTTGCAAAGTGCGATATGATGCATATTGGACTTTTAGACATTGCAAGAGAGAGCGAGAGGTGTTTGACACTTGATATTTTTATAAATGTATATATTTTGTTTCTTTACCTACAATTCCGAGAAACAAAGGAAGCTATAGGTACATATTTATGCAAGGGATATTTTTTTGAACAGCGTGCTGCTGCTGGCTGCTCTGTACAGAGATACGTGTGTCTTTATAGTATATTTCCCCTAAGGGCTTCAATTACTTACGTTGAAAAATATAGTAATTGGTTTTGTGTCAACGAAATGATTTTATTAGATTGCCAACTTGTCGACACATCACGGTTGAATATCAAAAGAAATTTGAATAGCGATGATATTTTATACAATTTTTTTTTTGAACTCGATCCAGGTGTATACGACTATTTGAAGAGCTTATTGATTTCAAACATCAAACAAACAAAAAAAAAAAAAACTCACAGAGTTGTTAGGATGGTGATGTAATAGGTATTACACTCGTACATAAAAGTGGAAGGGTATTAGTTCCAGATTCAAGGGAACTTATTCTATTTAGGTAACAGGTTTATTTCTCACTTTGTACAACTAAAGAAATAATTATACATCAAATATTGAACACCATGGATTAAGCCAAGTAAAACCAGGCTATCAATTCAAAAAATTCTGACAAAGTATTTGGTAGAGCTATATTTGTATTCCTTAAGAATTCCCCAATAAAGTAGTCACATGGAAATTAAATTTTGTTGTGTGATAGGGGGGGGGGGGGTTGAAGGGTTGTCTCGTTCAAATTTGAAATGTTTTTTTTAAATGCATGACTGCATTTGTATGATTTTTTTTCTTCAAGTATGTCCTTTTTTATTTTTTTTTAATTTTAAATAAATAATAAAGGTCCCAAGTGGCTGCCCTGAGGAACGCATGAATTAACGTTTAAGGGCTAGCCAACCTCCCATTTCAAAAAGATCCACTACAGAACCTAACACTGCATAAGATAAAATCAATTTTTGAAATAAACAGGGTGTTCCAAGTTAAATGTTAATATTTTGGGAATTGATTCTTGTCAATATTGCGGTTGTTGTAAATTAAAAAAATGCATTGTGCCCTTAGTTTTCATTTAAAAAATGAGGAAAAAAAAAGAGGCTGGGTGCGACCGCAAACTAGTTACTTCCCATTAGTGCCCCTGAAAACCATATACAGGGTGGGATAAATATACAAGTTTCTTTTTAAAAACGCAGTAAAATTAAGAAAATTAAATATTTTCCAATTATTATGGCTTTATTAGCAAGAGCAAACATTCCCATTAATTATGGAATACAACGTGCGTCGGTCAGGTGGCTGCCTCGGCTGGGTTCGCAGTAGCGCTTTCTCTCGCTCCAATTTTCCGAGACCTTGTTGATGGTTTCGGGCTGTAGCTCACGGATTTCTTTGATGATATTGGGGCTTAGTGCTTGAACTTTTTCCGGATTGTTGGCATAACATCGACCCTTCACGGTTCCCCACGAAAAAAAGTCCAAAGGGGTCAAATCCCAGTTCCAAGGCGGCCAATTGAGATCGCCAAGACGGCTGATAACACAGAATGGGAATTCGATGCGCAAAAGATCGATTGTGGGATGGGCTGTGTCGCATGGTGCGCCATCCTGCATAAACCAGAGGTCATCCAAACCTATGTCTTTAATTTCAGTTTAAAAAAAAATAACATGGCTTCGTAACGCCTACCGTTGACCGAAACGCAGTTCACAGCCTTATTTTCGAAGAAGAATAGTCCAATGATGCCACAACTTCACAATCCGCACCAAGCTGTCACTCAGTGGATATATTGTCTTCTCATCAATCAAGTGCGGTTTTTTTGATCCCCATCAGATGCGCCAATTTTGTAAACATTGCAGACGCGCGGTGGGGTGCTTCATTTCGACCAAAACTTCTTTTCAAAAAACGCACTGTTTGGGCTATACAGCAATCACTTTGGAAATAATTTTTCAATATTTCCCAACGTTATTCAAGCGTTAAGCGGAGGTATGATTCTGACTTTCTGTCAACATTTCGAGCGGAAACAGCTGCCAGTGTCAAAATAATCTATGATTTAAAAAGAAACCCCTCGATGGCCCACTCTGGTATAAGCGAAACAAAAATACCATAAATCATGGGAATATAGGTACTTACTAAAAAAAAAAAATACATGGTTGTAAAGAATATAATAAAATGAAGTGTCCGAAGAAAAATTTTGATTTGGAAACGATTTTGGGTCTGAAATTTGTTGGAACTAGTACATTTTTAAAAATACGTTTTTGGCAACATTTTGATTTTAAACTTTTCAAAGGGTGATTGTACAAAATCTCAAAAGTACACAACATACTATATGTATGTAGATGGTATTGAAACATATTTTTTGTAAAAATTTGAAGTTCAAATTGTTGTATTTCTCAAGATACTCGGGTTGAAAAAAATTTTTTTACAGCTTTTCGTAGTTTTTTAGCAGTTGTTTTGCTCGAAGAAAAAAACGTTGTCGACTGCGTTAGTATGTGTAGAAAAAAAAAGATTGGGTTCGGAATCTTTATTATTGTTCTTGATATATTTGAGTCGAACACTATCATTCAACTATTTTTCTTAATTAAAAAAATTAAGTGTTTTTATTTTTACCAATTCTTTATTACGTAATTATGTGTAGAATAAATATAATGCGAAGCCGATATTTTTTTCCGTTCTCGATATATTCGAGACGAATGACACTTTAAAAAAAAAATAAATAAATTGGGTGGCCCAACGGTTCGTGAAGAACCAGGGCCTAGTGACTAACAACTCGCAACCATTCCTGTGTGCGCGTGTCGACAGAAATGGAAGGGACCTACAATTTTATGCCGATCCGAACGGCTAGACGAGCAGCACTTATTCATGACAAGTGATACTTTTGGAGAATTTGTCAATTCCTCGCAAGAGGCAGTAGCCTTGAAAAAAAAAACTTTTTATTTTTTAGGCGGAAAGGCTGCGAAGTGAACCCAGACATCCAGCGTATTTTTTTAAGATCTTAGATTTTGTTTGCAGTAGAAAAAAACGGTTAATATAGTTTGTTAGAAAATATTTTCAGCACGTTATGACAATATTATGTGTAAAATAAAATTCATCCGAAGTCGATATCCATATTCGTTCTCGAAATATATGGTAGAGTGTTATTTCTCCATCATCGGGCCAACTGCTTATGTAATATTTTTCTAGTTAAATGCCCCTCCCTGAATGCAAAAGGGACCCAACTGTCCATTTTTTTTTTGATTAAATTGCTTTGTTAAAACCAAGATGAAATAATGACCAAGACATCAAAGGACCTCACCTCTCTGTTTTAGGGCTGGCCTCGAGACGAGCAAAGTCTCGGTCTCGATCTCGGTCTCACATGACGAGACCGAGACGAGACTGGCTTTTAAGCATCCGAGACGAGACCGAGACGAGACTGTATATTTGGACGGAAATTTACAGAACGTCTAATAAATTCAAAAATCCAATTTCAGTTAAATGTTTATTTTCTTCTGCACGTTTTCAAACTATAATGGAAAATATTTCGTTCCAATAATCAAAAAGTTGGCCGGAAATCGTATTTTTCGGAGACGAGACCGAGGCGAGACTTAATTATACGAGATCGACACGAGACCGACACGAGACCGAGACGAGACTGAAAATTTTCGATTTTAACGAGACCGAGACGAGACTTATAAAAGTCTCGTAGAGTCTCATCTCGTGGCCAGCCCTACTCTGTTTCACTTTAAAGTAATTTACTTGCTCTTAACATTAATTTATTAAAATTAGACTCACTTATTTTATAATTTAAACAAAATAAAGCTGCAAAGAATTTATTCCATCATCAACAAACGAATTTTCATTTCCTTATACCTAGAATGACCACACAATAAAAAAACAAAAAAAAAAAAACAATATCTACTTAAACCAAAAATACCTTACAAGTTTTTCATGATCAAAAGCTATTAAAATAAATTTCTCTCAAAAGACCAATCTAATAATTTTATTCCAGTCGCCCTCAAGAGCATAAATTATTATCATAAATGCCATTTATAGCTATAAACAAGTCCTAGGTATATACCCAACAAAACACATCATCATAAGTAGATATACCTATACCCATACCAAATATACACATTCACTTACATGACAAACATATATAGCAACTGACTGGCAACTCACAAGCTTGATCCTTTTCCCGATTCAATTAAAATTATGAAATGTTGTTGAATTTGAATGATGTTATTTCGACATTCAGTCAAATTCTACAACCCACTCTCGCACTCTCATATTATGAATGATGATAATATATAGAGTCCTTGTTTCATTCTTCATCCGCATATACAGTACATATGAATTTGTTCCCATCATACACACAGACACAAGCTCTCTAAATTTGACTTTTCTTAATTAATTTGAAAATTCCTTTCATTCCAGAAACATGCAAAAATCCTCTGGGCATGGAATCCGGATCTATTGCTGATTTTCAAATAACAGCAAGTTCAGCACATGACATGGGAAATGTCGGTCCCCAGCATGCAAGGTAAGTTTTCGTTTCCTATAATATACCTACTTCCTCCTCCTCGTCACTTCCTCACCAGCACCATCATGGTGATGGTGCTTTACGTACCGTTTTGTTTACATATAGGTATCTAAATACAAATTGAAGTAAGTAATTTTATGAATTCCATCCAACTTTGACAACAAGAATTCAAAATAAAACATAGACATGGAAGGTAAAACCCCAAAAAAAAAAAACAAGAATCCTTAGTGACAAAATATATAAAAAAAAGAATAAGTCATTTTAACTGACACGAGACCTCTCGTCTCCGGCTGCGTCTACGTCTCTGGCTTCATTTCTTTCCGCTTCATCTCGAACCGTTTCGGTGTGTGTTTTGTAATAAATTTCATTTTACATTCCACTTCTTGTTTTTTTTATGACCAAAAAGTCATAAATATAAAGCATGTCATCGTCCTGGCCCCAAAAAAAAACATTCTTTCGAAATATTCTTTTTTTTTTGGTTATTTTTCCTTAGTTTTTCCGGTTTTTATGTCATCATGAATGATCTCACAGTCACATTACAAAGTTAGGAGGTCCTTTTTTTGTCTGATAGCTATACCCCCTGCACGCCACTTCACTACTGCTATTAAGGATGCGGTGGTGGTGTTATATGTATGTTGTGTGGAGGTCACATAATAATCTAACCGAAGAGTCGTTTTTAATATTGGAAAAAAATAACTGTGTAGGAAAGGAACGAATATAACCGATTTTAGTATTGTTTCAAAAGCTGACAACAAAAAAGGAAAAACAGTTCTTTTGAACTTTATGGAATGATGGTTGATTTTATTTTTCAACGACATTCGGATAACAATAATTGTGTTTTTTAACAGTTCACAAATATTCGGGAGAGATAGTTGACTGAATGATAGAAACCGTTTTTTGTTCATAATCAACATGTCGAAGAAAGAAAGTGACTGTTAGCAGAGTGTGGTAGTAGAGATGTGGTAGTAGATCAACCTAACTTTCTTACTATAGCTTATCTGCTGCATAGCAACTTATTTCTACTTCATTTATTTGACGTTCAAAGTTGTATGACAACTCGCGTATATGGGGAAAGAGTTAAAGGAACATCAAAATATGAAAGTAGATGTATTTTACGTGTCGTTCTAATAGAGAATTAAAATATACACAAAATAAATAAATTTGAATTTATCTTTAAGATTTGTGTTGGGAAAATTAAAATCAACATAATGTAGATTGATCGTCACAGAAACTCTTACAGAAAAAAAAATAGAATAAAAATAATACGTATACGCCACAGTGTCCAATAGGGTGGAGCGTCGTTGTATGGAGGAAAAAAAAGGTAGTCGTAGATATCCATTTCATATACCTCCATTTTGTTGCGTTTTGATAATTAGAACAATTTGGCATCAAAATATTTTTTTTTAAAACGTCTTAAGCCCTACTCAACCTCAGCTCAAAGTTTCGAATTTTTGGACAAAAACATTTTTTTTTTTCATTAGATTTAGATTTTTGCACAAGTTTGAAATAATTTAAAAAATATTTATTAATGAAACAATTGGTGACATGAAATAAGGCCCAACGAAATAGGACCAAATCTCAAGTTTTGCCTTATGACAAAATTGGCTTTATTTCTATTTTCAAAACAAAATAAGGCCAAATTTCATTTGGAAATAAGGCCAAATTTGTTTTTACGAAAACATTCATTGATAACAGAAGCTTTGAAAGCAGACCGACTGACAGCATAGGCGCTTGCCAGGCGACTGAGCATACCCTAAGCGGGGCGACGGAGTCACGTAAGCGGAACACAGAACCAATTAAAGGAGTTAAATTCCTTGAACCCGCGAAGCGGGCCACCCAAAACTGTCTAGTTCAAAAACTTTGAAACATAGGTGCCTGCCAGTTGGGGGATTAATTCCTTTTTTTTGAGAACTACCCCCGCGTGTGCTAGTTCCCAAAAAAATGGAATTAAACCCGATCTGGGAGGCACCTTTGTTATGGTGCCGTGTCATTTGGCCATGTGTGATATGGCCGTATTTTGAGATATGGCCATGTGACACATTGTGAAAGCGTCAAATGTCCATATTCCAATATTTGGCTATTTGTCGTTTTTAAAAAGTGTCATACGGCTATTATGGCCATATGTCACCTTAAAATTATTCTTTTGCCAGGCGTAAGCACGAATTTAAAAAAAAAAACTTGTAAACTTTTTCAGAAGGTTGTTTCGAATTTTATATTTTTTGTAAAGTATTTTTTAAAATGTTCTGGGAATTATCTTTAAAGGCGCTTATAAAAATGCTGATGCTCCAAATGCATTTGATAAACAATTAACACATCTCGACCTGTGACGTCAGTGGTCTAAAGCGGTGGAGTGCGTAGACGACTGCTAAGACTGAGCAAATCTGATATGCGTGGGTTCGAGTCCTATGGTGTGCATAAAAAGTTTTTCAAATAAAATTGGATTATAGCTCAGCACCACAAAATGGAAACTGATGAGTGAAAAAGTGGCAAAGCACGAAATAGCTATATCTCCAGCCAAACAATTGGTGGTAGCGCCTTTAAGTTGTTGTTGTTATTCAAAAATTCAATGAAATTGACGGAATAAAGACTGGTCAAGCCTAATAAGCTGACATTCTATCACGAATAGTACAATAATAACAATAATATCTTTAAAAACAAAATTAAAACTTTTCAAAACAACTTTTTGAAAACGTTTACAAGTATTTTAAAAAAAATTCGCGCTTAGGGTATGCTCAGTCGCCTGGCAAGCGCCTATGCTGTCAGTCGGTCTGCTTTCAAAGTGTTTGTACTTAACAGTGGTTTGGGTAAAAGTCTTTATGAACTAACCCGCGCGGGTTCTTTATTGAGAAATTACACCCGCCTGGGGGTAGTTCCGTGGGCGTTAATGCACTAAACCGAATGAAAATAACAACGTCGATTTGTTTTGCAGTTTTTTGAAAAAAAAAAACATGAAAACGAAATAAAGCCAAATTGGCCTTATTTCGTTATCTAAAGCGAAATAAAGCCAATACTAAAATTTGGCGTTATTTCCATATTAAAAACGAAATAAGGCCAAATTTTTGATATTTGGCTTTATTTCGTTGGGCCTTTTTTCGCGTCACCGAAACAATTTACACAATAATTATGACACAAAAATAAAACAAAATTACTACTTAAAACTTAAAAATTCATAATATAACTAAAATACACCTTTATTTTAACTTTTCAACGTTATAACTTTTTGTGGTGTTGAAAAACGGCAAAATTTTTCGCGAATCATCACGCAGCGCTGAACAGCTTGACTGTGACAAGGTTAGATTGGAAATGACATGTCAATGCCAATTTGATATTTATTTTGTAGAATGTCTTCCCAATCTATATCACTTTTCTCCCATAATGGGGGTGATGTAACTTGTGATTTGGTCCATATAATTAAGTCAAGATAATCTTTGGAATTTAAATTTAGTTTCGGTAGTTTAAAGACTAACTGAAAACCCACGCCTCTTATTTTTTCTATCTGAGATTATTTTTCTTAAGTCCAGTTCTCTGATATGTGGTCTTTCATCATTAAGCATTGCCATCGAAATATTTTCTGAGTGTTTAAAATAAGAATTGCGTTGGATAACAGGGTCAATTATGTATCTTACATTTAAACAATATTTAAAAATTTACTAACTCGAACTATCTTTTTTAACACTAAACCAAACTGGACCATACACTTTTAAAACGTATTCAACAACTTTTTTCAAGTAATTAGTTGGATTGGATGTAGCTACTCATAAAGCCTCAAAATTCTATTGGCAGTTGTCAGCCATCTAGTGTGTTAACTTTGCTGGGTTTCTGTTGGAGAGATCTATAGAACAGGATCCTTAACTTATACGATTTCACACGTTTGAAACAAATGTTTTTGATCCGTGCTAAAAGGATCCTGGATTTCTTTTATCAAAGCAGATAGGTATCATGAGATTGGTTAGAACTGACCAAGAGGAAGGTCAGCTCAGTTTTTTAGCGCGCTTCCAATGGATCCCGAATAAAGTCTAGGTCCTAATGTTACACCATCCAATTTGTAATAAAGGAAGCAAAAGTAACGATTGTAGCGGCCTCCCCAACTTCAACTCCACAAGCCGGATAACCAAACGTTTCTAACCAGTGTTTGTAGCAATTCCATCGCAATTAACATTAGACAGTTTACTTAAATCAAGTATCGAATCCGCTATAGTTTACTTTTTCACATTTGTTGCTGTTACCAAGCCAACATCCTGTAAGACTGCACTCGCGACTGCTGCTGCTGATCGATCCGAGATGCCGTATTAATCGCAATTAACATTAGACAGTTTACTTAAATCAAGTATCGAATCCGCTATAGTTTACTTTTTCACATTTGTTGCTGTTACCAAGCCAACATCCTGTAAGACTGCACTCGCGACTGCTGCTGCTGATCGATCCGAGATGCCGTATTAATCGCAAACTCTTGCCAAATTCTTTCATTAATTACTTGGCATTTTTAAGAAGTACTTGGCTGGGGGCCATCATCAGTATAGTCGTTATCTGTCGGTGGCCAAGGAATTGATTTAAATCTTGATTTGTCGTAGCTTTAACTGATGACTAAGCTTTGTGTGCTAGTCCATTTATACTTTTTCTTTCCTCAAACTTTTTCCGACAAGTTTTTTGGTCTCTTAAAAGTGCAAGCCGCCCACAGCCACTAAGGGATTTACTCTTCCAGTCTTCTAGTTTTTTTCATATAGTTTTCATATTGTTTGGATCTTATGTATCTCAAAAAATACAAATATTTTTTATAATATTATTGACAGGGATGCAGTCTTCCAAACGGTCATACTGTCAAGTCCTGAGGTTTCAAAATATTTGAAT
Organism: Melangyna quadrimaculata; assembly: GCA_949320155.1. NCBI lineage: Eukaryota > Metazoa > Arthropoda > Insecta > Diptera > Syrphidae > Melangyna > Melangyna quadrimaculata. The sequence goes on from OX439483.1 coordinate 149,771,965, forward strand.
CCTTTTTTTTTTTTTTAATTTATCACAAAAACTATGGGGCATATTCATAGTCGCAGATAGACCCAGGTTTAAATAAACTACAGTTAAAGATAATTTTGGCTCAATGAATACAGATCGATTTTAATTACAAATTGTTGGTTTTATATTTTTACAAGATAATTAACTTGGTATACTACACAACTAGCTTCAAATGTTTTGAAATTATAAACTTAAAAAAATAAAATCAACGTCCGAAAATTCAACTAAACCTATGTTTAACTTAGACCCAGGTCTAAAATAACTATGAATACGCCCCTATATGTTTTTTTAACTTTAGTAATTGTCGGTAACACTCCTCTGTTTATAAGACACGTTGCTCCAAAGATGGGACACCGTCCAAATTTTTCACTCGTTTCAACATTTTTTGTTTGGTATTTTATAGAGAAATAAAAACTGTTACTCCTTGCCAGCTAAATGACGGACTGAGCTTTAATAATTGCACTTCGATCGGCACAAAAAAAAACCAGCTGCCATTTCAAAAAAAAAATTGCGACAACAAAAACAAGAGCAACCCATTTTTTTGTCATCAAGTGTAAAAGAAAACAAAACATTTTGGCAATGCAGAAAAATTTTTGTTCTATGAATTTGTATTTAAAAAAAGTGACTAAGTATTATTCTTAAGATCATTTTTAACAAATATCTCGCCAACGACTCATCGCACTTTTAAGTCATCAGAATCTTTTTTTTATAGGAAATCGAGTAATCTATCTTTTTTGCTTTTTATGTTTTTTCGTATGATTTTTACTTTTCAAGTTACAGAGCCAAAAAAAGAAAAAAATATTGACAATTTTGCTTATTTTGCAGATTTTTGAGCTTCGGTAGAGGGCTAACGAAATTGAAATTTTTTTTTTCTTATAAGTGGAGGCTGGATAGCCTAAAAAAGGCCATTATTCAAGAACCCGGAGAAACTGTTCCGATTTCGATAATTTTTTTTTCAAATGTAGGGAACTGAAATAGAAAAAAGTTTACAATTCAAAAATGGACGCTCTCCACAGGTTTTTTTTTACGCATATTTGTAAAATAATCTTAAACTAATAAATATCACCGCCATAGATTATAGAAAGTTTTTTGAAGTTATATTATAACACTCCAAAACCAAAAACCCATAGTAAAACCAGCTTATAGGGTAAACGCACTAGTATCCGGACACTTAACATATTTCTTCACTTTGCTCTCAATTATTTGTCTTACTATAAAAGTTTTACTAAATAGTTATGGTTTTTCATAAAGTCTAGATATTTTTTGATAATATTACATGTAAATAATTTATAGATTTAACTATTGCATAATTATTAATTTTTTAAAAAAAAAAGTTCGATTTTCCCTAGTATCCGGACAGTAAAATTTAGTGTCCGGACGAATTAATTTTATAGTTTCCGGGCGCAATTGTTTTGTATGAAATTAAAGTGCATTATTAAATAGAGTTAATGAAAAATCGTTTATTTTAATAAAATATAGTTATTTTAATTAACTTTTTCGCTCATAGGTACATTATATACATAGGTACGGTACGTATCATGAATGTACAGTTGTATTGTAATAAAGATCTCGGTTCAAACGTGTGTTTAATTACTCTTGTTTTCATGTCACGAGTGAAAACAAATTATTAACATATGGTATAACTTTTAAATACACCTGTAATCAAAATACACGTGTAATCAGAACACATGTATAATCAGAATACATGTACAAGCAAAGTACACGTGTAATAAAAAACCGGTGTGTATTTTTACTAAAACAATTGTTCATGACGTCCATGTGCAATTGAACAGTTTACCGTGCACAGCAGATGCAGCGATGGAACATTTAAAAAAAGTATATCTTCAGATTCAATTATGACTAGGTAATTGTTTATCACCATTCGAATCGGGATGGAAGTTAAATAATGTCCTAATACCAAATCCCATGAACCAGTCATCTGCTCCGGAAAACGTATTAAAAATAACATTCTGTCGATGTAAATCTGGCTGTGGAGGGAATTGCGATTGTCGAAAAACAGGGCTTTTCTGTACGCAAGCAAAATACCATAAACCGAACGTTATTCTTGCATTATATAATTTCTGCTACCGATCGTTATTTCTGTTGTATATACTATTCTTTCTTCCTCTTTGTTAAAATATGTATCGCATTAGACTTCAGAATAAAGATATAATAGAAGTTGAGTTGTAATTTGGAAGCCAAAGAGTTAAGACGTGTTCTTAATTACGAGTTCTAGAAATTAAATTATAATAAACGGATTTGGTTATTATAATTATAAGAAGTATTAATTATTTTAAATTAAATTAAAAAAAAAATTGTGCATATAAGCTGGTTTTACCGTACTTGATTTTGATCTTTTATATTTAAAATAACATATAATAATATTTATTTTGAATTAAATTTAAAAAAATTACCTATAAAAATTGGTTTCATCGCATGTGAATATAAGCGGGTCTAACTGTACTTGGTTTTGAACTTTAGTATTGAATACAAATGAAAAAAAAAATAAACCTTTGGAGTGTTTTTTTTTTTTTGGTTTAAATATATTTTAAAAACAAAATTCAAAAATTTTTTTTTCAATTTTCGATTTATGAGTTTTAAAAAAATGTCTGCGGAGAGCGTCGATTTTTGAATTGTAAACTTTTTTCTAATTTCGATTCCCTGTACTTAAAACAAAAATCAAAGAAATCGGAGCAGTTTCCTCGGGTTCTTGAATAAAATGCTATCTAGCCTCCACTATATATACAGTTAACGTAATTATGCAACTTTTTTAAACTTTTCGAAATGGAAAATCGCAAAAATAGTTTGTCGCTCCACCCTAATCTGTATAGTATAGGATTATTCAGTGAGGAAAAACCTGTTCTTAGTTATTCTACCATAACAGCAAGTGCATAAAATCCTGTTCCAGTGGGTAGCGCATTAGACTGCCAAGAAGAAGATGGCGGGATCAAGTCACAAGCCAATTTATATTTTTGCCTGACGAGGCAAAAGGGCTTATAATCGCCAAGGCCCTTGTCATAACACCTTTGCAGAATCTATGTTACACTCCCTAGTGCCTTGTCGAAAACTAGATTGTTTTTCTGCTAAGCACGTAGAATACTTTAATCATGTTCAAAAACTTAAGCAAGGACAACGAATAAACACAAATTCAAAAAAACTCTAAGGTTTTTTTTGATACAAAACAGCCATGAACTTTTTTGACAACGTATACTCGTATAAGCTTTCCTCTGTCTGAACTACTCATGCGAACTTCTGCTTTTGTACATAAAATAAGAAACCGCATCCCGTTAGTGTACAGATTTAAATTAATATTGTGAATTCTAAGCTTTTTGTTTGATAAACGAGTAGGTATTTTGTATAAGTATGTATAATTGCCTTAAATCAGAGTTACCTGATGAATCTTACCACATGAAGTTTATGATTAGAAAGGTACCAACATTTTCAAAACTTTCTTATACCTAGATAGGTATACTCGTAGGTATTTTTTTAAGTGATGGTATCTCCTCTTACTACTTAAGTTGATTTGATACTTACATATAAGCTTAATTAAAGACTTGAAATAAAGACTTTCCACTTCAAAACCAAGGTACCTACTAAGGATCCATTTAAAATGAAAACATTTTTCTTAAAAAGTTGCTGAAATGGCTGTAGATAAAACGAGCGAACGAACATAACAGCCATTTCTTATAGGTAAAGGTAGCTTTACCTACCTATTTAGTTCTTGTACTATAAATTGACCTATTTTCGTTTAACCTTCTGTTACAAAGTGCGGATAGGTAGGTACTTACCTGATGTTATAATAGATGTTATAATAGAGCACCTTTAGGTTGATATTATTCATGAACTCTTCAAACTTTATATCAAACACTAATTGAACGACATACATACAAACATTCTCGTACCTATAATACATTAAGCTGTATGCCCTCGATTACTTAAGTAAACAGTACCATAGCAGCTCAGTCAGAAGGGGTGAGGAGGGGTAGGTACTTTGGCAGCGTGTCGCACCCACACTTTCTCTATCGTTCCTTTAACAAATATACTTGAAGTGGATGATTTAAGTGACCACTTCAGTTTTAAGCTTTTGTTGGAACATACATAAAACTTAACTACATACATATACATACATACATATAAATTGTGGATGTGGATATACAGAGCGAGGTATTGTGTTGTGTGTCATAAACATTTTCGCCAGTTCAAGTGCCACTTAAGGACTCTATAGGTACCGAGTGATACTGAATATACGAACTGCAGCACACGTTCCAGGACTTATTGCTGCACGAACAACCATTTTGTCGAAAAAGAAGAAGTAGCTACGAACGGTATACGAGTAGGAAGGTACATTGTAGTATAAAAATAGTCTACAAGTAGCCTTGAGAAAAAGGTATTACCTTACACCCAATTGGGTATATTGTATGCCCCCATTGCTGCACAATGCAGAAAAGAAGAGTTTAAATATATGAGTATGCATGGGGTAGTTTATCGTTAAAGGGTTATAAACCATTTTCTTTAACAATAGGAGTAGAGCACAGACCAAAGCTTAAATATACTATACCTACATAAATATAGAGGACATCCAAGTCGTAGTCGTAGTCGTAGTCGTCGTCGAAGTTATAAAGAGAAAATACCCAGCACTCGTAAAAGGTTTATTTTTTAGCCATTGCTATGCCGAACGCCATCAAACACACCACCCTGTTGTAATTTGTTGCCCCCAAGATATAGAAAATACCTGTGTTGCGACGACGAAAGGATAACCTTTTGATGAAACGAACCGTGGGAACTTGAACGAATGCTTTACCATCCACAGGCACACACCCACCTTGCCAGCCAACCACCCACTTCGACGAAGTAATGTCATGCGCAATTGTATACAATCAGTTTGTGCCCTTCGCGTCCTTCGTTTGTCGTCGTCGTCTCCACCAGATCCTCCCCAGTCCCCTCTTCCTTCCCCAAAATACGGATTATTGATTTTAATGATACACTATAGTACTCTGGAGGAAAATGGAAATAAAACAAGAAATAATAAATACAAAAAAAACCCAGTTCGATGGGTATAATTCCCGGCGAGAGGGATTTAATAGGGCTTTTCAGAGTCAATATTTTGGAATAAGTACATTTACCTGCGTCGCGTCGTAGTCGTTCGTATTCAGTCGTGATTCGCAGAGGATGTTTAGATATTTAAATGTGTATTGATCTTGAAGAAGAGCCAAGGCAGTGCGGTGCGACGCAATGAACTGATATAGAGCTGGCTGAGGTTTATTTATTGCGGTATAATATACATCCACACACATACACCACTTCGACGACGACCGACAACGGCATCAAGAAAAAAAAAAGAATTATTTTATAAGCTTCCTTTGAACTGGTATTAGAGTCCTTAACGAGAAGGACTAATATTTCGTGGATGAAAAATGTTAAATTGTTTGGTTTCAAGATAACTGGTTGTTGTTGTTTATTTTTTTTTTTTTTTAAGCGTTTGCCTTGGAATTTATTTAAATTTCAATTTGATTTTTTGTCTGCAAAACAAAAAAATTGGGTTAAATTTTATGAATTTTAAAAAACATATTCATGATGCAGAGAATGAAAGGAGAAGAAAAATAAAAGAACGCAAAAAAAAAAAACATCGTCTATTAGGCAAGGTGCATATTGAGACGCGTTCGACGCGAGCGACGCAACACAGCACAGCAGGAGTTTTTGTAAAGAATATAAATCAATAGAACAAAGCATATTGATAGTGCGCCACGTAATGACCTGACGCGCGTTTTCCGAAAATCGCGTGGCGAAGTGATCGAAACACAGTTTTTCGTGCGAGACCGGCACGTGTTTGTTTGTTATTTTCTGTTAAAAAAAAAAAATACATAAAATTAACTATCATTTGAATTTGAAATATTAAAAAGTCATTTCCTTTTTAAATTTAGTTTAGTTTATTTTAATAACAATAAGCAACAATGAGCGGGATAGAACGTACGTATCTACGCATATGAAACCACCAAATGTTACGAAAATTCAAGACCCAATAACGATGTGGAACAACGAGAGGAAAGATCACGAAAACGAGAAGAATATAAATGATAAAAGAATATTTCAAGAACTAAGCATTATTGTGAACTGCAGCGGGTGCTTCTTTTCGATTTATTCTTATATTCCTGAGTCTCAGGTCTCAAGAAATAAAAATTAAGATTCCTTTTTGAAAAGTTCACTTGATGTTCTTATCCTTCAATTTTTATAAAAACAATGTTATCGATAGTATTTTGACACGAGAGACGAGATCGCGTGTCAATTTGCGGAGAACGGCATTACACGTTTCTATAATCGTGTCGTGCGACACTTGTCAGGTAACGTCACACGTTTCGGACGCGCCTCAATATGCGCCTAGCCTTAAGAAACTAAGTATTTTTAAATTGAATGTAATTTTTTTTTCTTTATAAAAATAAAACATAAACATTCTTAAAACAACAAATAATGTTAAACAAAATTATTAACGTAAATAAATTCAATACTTTCGGACATTATGCTTGTCCGGCATAATGTCCGAAAGTATTGAATTTATTTAAGAAAATATTTCGGATTTTTTTGGATGATTCGCATAAGATGCGATAAATAGCCAGAGTGTTTAGCTTTAGGTTAAGTTAAGGCAATAAAATTATCATATCAAAGCGGGCGTCCTTTTCTTCCTGTTTAGGAAGGAGATACATTTAGGTATTTAAAAAAAATGACTTAAAATAAAACATACTAATAAAAACGAACCTACATAAATACTCGCAAAATTCGTCAACAGGCACTAAAAGTTAAACATATTTATTGACAATCGTCCATCAAAAACATCCTGGATGTTTTTTAAGCTTATCTAACAGGTTTCATGGGCTTTCATATTTTTAAGAATTTAAAACAATGAGAAAGTCTATCCCAAATAAAAAAGCCCACTGAAAATGGTACACTCTGAGTCTGAACCGGACACCATCAGGAGCTGTATAGTAGGTACCTAGTTGTTCTTATGACTTTATTATAGGTTCTTATTATTATCTAAACCAAAGGCATCTCAGCTTCCCATTTGATGCATTTCCCCTATATTTATATGGAGGTGGTTGTTCCTCATTCACATCATCATCATACATAGACTCTTGGATTTCACAAAGAAAAACGTTTACGAGTAAAATTTTCAAAGACATTCTCTCATCGAGAGAATCTTCTTTCCTACTGAATGAGTAAGCTATGCAGTGCAGTCTTTTGATGTCTTCAATATTAATAAGAAGATAAACAATAACAATAGAAATATAGTATAGGTACATACATATGATGAGTATATAAATAGGCCTTTATAGAAGAGAACATTTCGAAATAGAAGGATATGCACTGCATATTAAGAACCTTATTTACTATTATCATCTTTCTATATTAGCTACATGCATATGCATACAATAGCGGTTGTTTGTATGCAATGCACTGAAGCATAGAATAAGCTTGGATTTATTGACCTGAGCTTAAGTGCAGGTACACTTATCTTTGATCTTTTAAAGGTTAACTGCGCAGTATGGTTTCAATATTAAATTTTAGAACTAATCACTGATGATGGCTGAGGTCCTGGTCAGGAGATTTTGTACTTTATTTTTGCAGTAAATAAAAAAAAAATATAAAATTACATACCGAGATGTAAAAGCAACAAATCAAGGACAGTTTAAATTTTCAAAATCGAATAAGATTTTCTGCGTGGCGCTGCACTGGTGACATTCCAAAATATGATACTCAAAAATTGTCTGCAAAGTTCAGGGTCATGTAAATTCTATATTATGACCCAGTCCCAGTAATGGTATATTTATTTTGTTTTTATCATTAGAAGCGTTCATAAGGAAAGGATACTATGGTGCAGTTTTTGAGCAACTAGAACTTTAGCCGTGACCGGCGGCCATCTTGAATTTAAGCTAAATTGGGTTTTGTTAAGTAATTCGCCCATTTTAACCAACTTTTAAATTTTATAATGCCAAGCATCGACTTGATTTTTCACTAAATCTCCTTTTTAGTATGATTTTCTGCATAACATTTTCTGCAAATATTATTACACACAAATGTAGCCTGACATTGTAACTTTAATTGAGTACTTGGTTCTTAAATATCCGACAAATATAATTCAAGTTATACATAAAGTTGCGAAATCGGCTCTTTTTAAAGGTTTAATGCAAAAATTTAATGGAAAATCAAATTGATGAGGTCTTTTAACACCATTTTAGCATGCATTTTTTTCCTTCCCAATAATTTGTATACAGAATGTAGCCTGACATTTCATATTTATTTAAAGTCCTTAACATTGAAGATCTGATCAATATAATCGAAGTTATAATTTTATGAAAGAAGAATTCGGATAACTGTGCTTTGTCAAAGAAGCTCGTTTCGGACTCAAATGGACGAGAAAGCAATTGCCTTAAGTTTGAGCCCAGAAAATTCTTATGCCATGGTGTAGTTTTCCTATAAACAAGGGAGCTAAAATAAAGATTTTTTCTTTATGAATACGGGTGAAACTGTTTAGTTGCTCCAATCGGTGACTGAATAGTTTCTGCATGTGCGCCCACTCTCATAAATAAGAGCATGGGATTCATTTTAGCAACGAATAATTTCACAAATCGGAAATGGGCTTTTGGAACATTTTTGATAAAGTTGCCGTATTTTTGAAATATTCCCACATACATATCTCATAAGTGAACAAATATTTGTCGTTATAATTTTTGCACATAGATACTTCTAAGGAATTCTAACGATAGGGTAAAGGCGGGAGATATGGCACCCTTTGTTTGTTTTTCTTATAACTTTAAAAGTAAAAAGAATAGTCATTTCAAACATAGATTTATATAATCTGTAGCTAATTTATAAACCAAAAAAATGGATTACTAGGGGAGTTCACAATACAAAACATATTTTTTTTTCAATAACAAAATACATTACAAAAATGACAAGTGAACAAAATGGCGGGTGACATGGCACCTTCTGGCGGGTGATATGGAACTTTACTTTTTAAGTGAGTTTTTGCCACAGTTGTTGTTTATATACGTGAAATGCAATGGGACTTGACAAATTGTGCACTTCATGCACTCGAAAGTTACAAAAAAACTATCTAAATTTAAAACCAACAAATTATTAGAATCAGGAATGGGTGATATGGCACCAGTGTGAAAGCACTGAATTTGGGGGGTGCCATATCACCCTTTGACTATCACGCTGGAGGTCTGGGATCGCTTCCCAGCCTCGTCCACCTAAAAACTAAAAAGTTTTTTTTCAGGGCTACTGCCTCTTGCGAGGAATTGACAAATCCTCCAAGAGTATCACTTGTCACGAATGAGTGCTTCTCGTCTAGCCGTTCGGATTCGGCATAAAATTGTAGGTCCCTTCCATTCCTTTAAAAAAAGGCGCACACAGGAATGGTTGCGAGTTGTTAGTCACTAGGCCCTGGTTCTTCATGAGCCGTTGTGCCACCCGATTTATTTTTTTTTTATTTTTTATATCACCCTTTGGGCATTCCCACTGTTATTCGAAATGAAAAGAACATTAACGTATGTGCAGCTATAACAGTAAAAATAATCAAACAGACACGATTCACTCTTTCTTTTTCCGTTAAAACAAAGACCTGACACCGAATACTTTCGTTTCTACACTAAATTTACAAAAAAACAAAAAAATAATCTTACAAAATAAAACACAATTTTTTTGTACTTTCGGTTGTAGTTTAAACATTTAACAAGCTTCTTGGATTTCAACTGCACCCGTTAGAAGCTTGTGTGAAACTTAATGATATTCTGAAGTCATTGTTTAAAAAAAAGTCATTAAGTGGGAAATATTGAAAAGGTGTTATATCCCCTCGGTGCCATATTACCCGACTTTACCCTATTGCATTCCAAAAATTAAAAAAAAAATGTATTTTTCGGTAAATTAAAAAAAAAAAAAAATAATTAGAAACATTTGTTTAGTATGTACCTCTGATTTTTTTTTTTTTAATTTTGAAATTGTATAATTAAACTAAAAAATCTTTTTCTATGTGTAATAATCTAAGCCACATCCAAGCCCTTAACCATAAGAGCAAGTTCGTGCGACCAAGTTGTGATGCATTTAAATTTTAATTCAGTTTGCTTTGTCTTTCGTGTTCTAAAAATCTATTTAATTTAAAAATTTGCATACACATACATAAAATAGAAATTCAATGTTGGATAAATGATAAATGTAGGAACAAACAAATAATAGATAAACAGCAAGACAACCTTATCTTCAGAGTTGAGATGCAAGTGCAAAAGCTCAAATATTTATTCTTTATATGTGCCTACTTATGGGGGCAAAAGTGCAGGTAAATATTTTGTCACTATAGTTTTTTTTTGCAATCTGGCCTATCGGATAGAAATATGTATATGTATGTATTTGTATATGCATTTATATTGTATGATGTTTAGTTTGATGAATATTATTTTTTATATTTATTGACCCAGGACAGCTAGTTATTTGTTTTGAACAAATAGAAAAGACATTTTAGGAAGTTATCAAATAAAGATTAAAAAGAAAAAGCAGAAGAAATAGAAAAAGGAGAAAAAAGAAAAAAAAAAAAAAAAATAGAAGCACAAAACAAATGATAACAATAGAAAATACATATATTGTTTTTTGTATTTGTGCGCAATTATAATTGGAAGTTTCTTACGACCTAAATTTCAAATACGTTTTGTCCAGACATCAACAGTTAGGCTCATCAGTAAGATGTTGTTGATGCCTTTTATGACTTTAATCAATGAAAATGCTAATTATATTTTAAAAAGGAATTTGTTTATTTATATTACTGCACCCATAGGCACGTGGTCTAGCTATGTAAAAAGAATGTTAGTTTACCCTCGAGTCCAATTTTTGACTTATTATCAAGTAGAGATTATTATTTTTGCCGAAGACAAAATAATAACTGTTTCAGACTCTGTCATTATTTTTGCCAAGAGATTAAAAATATGCAATCAAACAAAGTAACAATTGCTTTATTAGGAGCAGTTTTAATTCTTGAGTAGGGCTGGCTACAAGACGAGACTATGCGAGACTTTTGTAAGTCTCGTCTCGGTCTCGTTAAAATTGAAAATTTTCAGTCTCGTCTCGGTCTCGTATAATTAAGTCTCGTCTCGGTCTCGTTTCCGAAAAATACGATTTCCGGACAACCTGTTCATTATTGAAACGAAATATTTTCGATTATAGTTTGAATATGTGCAGAAGAAAATAAATATTGAACTGAATATGGATTTTTTAATTTATTAGACTTTCTGTAAATTTCGGTCCAAATATACAGTCTGGTCTCGGTCTCGTCTCGACTGCTTAAAGGGCAGTCTCGTCTCGTCTCGTCTCGTCTCGGTCTCGTCATGCGAGACCGAGATCGAGACCGAGACTTTTCCCGTCGCGTGGCCAGCCCTATTCTTGAGTATAAGCATCAGGAAGAAACCCGACGGTCACGAAGAAAACAAAATTCTTGTTGGGTTCGTCCATTATTTTTGCAACAAGGGTTTTTTCAGACGTTGGGCGGGCAGCATCGTCGGAATGATTCGGAACAATTCCACAATTTTTTAAGAATGTCGGCAGAGGATTTTGATTTATATAATTGACCAAAGAACACCACTTGTGAGAAAGCAAACAATAAACATGCATTAGGTAATAAGCGACGAAGAACGTCTCACAATTAACCTCCATTTTCTCGTTACTGGAGATAATTACAGCTCCTTAATAAAAATAATGAAAATTTGTCATAAAAGAATGAGCAATTTCATTCTTTTTCGCGGTTGGTAATAATTTTGAAAATGGTGTCATTGTGCGTTCACACGATGTCATTTTTATGACTTATGACAAAAATGGCAAGAAAATGACAGATATAATGACATTTTGTCATTCGTGTAAATCTTGCTTAAATTTAAGACTATTGCACAAAATTCCTGAACTATTAGTAGTGTGGAAACAGTAAGGTCATGGTGTAGTACGATGCGTGAGTTTGTTTCGACTTTTTGTGACCTAAATAAAAATCTCAGCTTGATAATTTACTGTTAAATGTTTTATTCGAGGTAATTTGTTAGTATCTATAATCCTAAGGATCATAAATTCCTGTGACAAGGACCATTTAAATAATGAAGATGAATAAGAAAAAAATATGGGCGAAATTCTTTTTGGAATTGAGGATGGCGGCCACGAGCATCCTCTTACGATGATCCAATTGGTCCTGGAGTATGACGTATAGAAACTATAACTCGTTTGACCTATACAGTGGACAAACCGGATTTTTGAACGAGGGTTTCTCAGTGGATTGTCGCCTTCGCCTCCAGTTTGATTGCCGTATACCAAGATAAGAACTTTGTTGATTCACCCAAGGCACCTACGATCTGATCCCTCGAAGTGATACTCTAGTCCCATGATCGGATGTTGTATTTTAGTGGACGTCCATCCACTCTCTTGGACCCCTATTTCGATGGGTGTTATAGATGGGGTATGGTGTCAGTATTGAACATTCGATTGAGGGATAGGGAAGAAAATTTAACGGCGCATCAATCCGCACTTGAAACTACCTCCACTGTTCGATGATAGGCAGCTTTTCAACTGGAGATCATCCGGCTCCCGGAATAATTCGATGGAAAAAATGGTGCAAATGAAACCAAAGTCAATCTAAATCTATTTGGTCGTGTTGAGGAAAGTGATCAATTCATTGGCTTTCATTCCACAAATTTTGTCCAGGGTTGTCCATCGACATGTAAACGGAAGTTATTTCCTTTCTTCATCTTTTCTTTTTGTAGTTCAGTAAATAAATGTTTTTACCTCAAAATAAAAAATCAACACCTTTGAAATATGGCTAACATACTAAAAATGTCCAGTGATAACTTAAAAGAAAGTCCCCAAAAGAATCTGGCCGGAGAAACATCTATATTTTTTTCTTTCTTTTTCACTTTTATCTTGGAAGCATTTTCTCGTTAAAAAAATAGTCTTCTACAAAAATAAAACTTATTAAATTTCTAAGAAAAAAAAAAAAAGAATTTAAGCTCTCTTTTCATATCTGCTCTAGTTTAGAAAATAACTCTAGCGGTAGTTAAGAAAAACATGTTGTTTTGTTGGTTTTTACAATTTATCTTGGAAACAGTTTCTCGTATCAAAAAATACTCTTTCACAAAAATAAAGCTCAGAAAATTTTCTACAAAATCGTTATATGTAAGTACAATTTTTAATTTAATCTTACAAAATTTTTAAGTTTAATGGATAATATGAAAAAAACTACACAACTACAGGATGGTGATCACTTTGTAAAAAAAAAATAGTTAGGTATTATGTTGATAATGTCCTTTATTAAGTGAGACAGATTCTACATACAATCGATTTTGTAGAAAATTTTCCTGACTTTATTTTTGTAGAAAACAACATGTTTCTCTTAACTACCGCTAGAGTTATTTTCAAACTATAATAAATACGAAAAAATACCTCATATCTTTTTTGTAGCAAATTTAAATAGCTTTATTTTTGTAGAGAATTATTTTTTGATTCCAGTAACAGTTTCCAAGATAAAGGTGAAAAAGAGAGAAAACTACATATTTCTCTTTATTGCATACTACCAGCGTCCCGGTCAGATTCTTTGGGGACTTTTTTTAAGGTCATCCTTAGACATTTCCTAGTAACATCCGCAAGAAAAATCAACCTAGATTTCGACAAATCACTAGAGAGTTTAACATAGATTCTGGCAAGGGGCTAGCAAGGATTAGCAAAGGCTAGAACAAGGACCTTGGCGATTATGGACGCTTTTGGCTCGTTGGGGTACCGAAACATATTTAACAAATTTTTTTTCTAGAGAGGGCGTCACAAGTGTTTGAACAGTTTCCCTCGTCTTATTTTCTGGTACTTAAATCCAGCAAGAGCTCTTGCCAAGTATCTGACTGGTTTTCCTCATCTAGATTTTCCCTAGTGAAAACTTACTAGGGCCTTGCTCAAACTAGACACAAAAATGTGGGCAAATGTGGCAGTTCCTTTTTCCTTTGTTGACTTTGACTTTAAAGCTGGAAAATAGCCTAAATATTAATTATAGGTATTAGGTATTATTATATTGTTAATATAAATGTATTGCGATTTAAAAAATATCGTGTAATTTGTCCCCGAAATAGGTCCCTTGTAGGTTTGAGCTAAAAAATAAATATTTTGCAGCTCTAGGAGTAATGAGAATAAAAATATTAATTGGGATCTCGAAATCTAATGCAATGGTATAAAATTTACTATCAACATATAGCATAAATCAAAATTGCCAATATTATTCGTAAACATACTCGTGTATACATTTTTTAAAATTGCTTTTTATTTTTTAATTTCCTATCTTTATGATAAGTCTTGCTTTCAGATAAGGTTAGTATATAATATTTTTGAATATGTATAGAGTAGATATATATAGATAAAGCCGTTCATATTTGTTCCATGTCCAGCTAAATAAGGAATGAAAATGTAGGTAGGTAATTTAAATAAATTGTTTTTAATTTCAAATTTTATAATAAATTACTTACTAGTGTTTATATAGGATTTGATGAAGATACGCTGAGCAAAGTTTGTCAAATATAATAACTGCTCCTTCTCCTTCGAGTCCTCCTTATATTTACAGAAGTTGTATTCCTTATCCTAATAATGCTGCTCCTCCCGCACCGTTCAGTACTTGTAATATTAATGGAATAATTGATAGATCAAGTCCTAATTGAGGTAACATAATTCTAAGAATGGCTTCTATATCTAAACCTCCTCCCTGGGGTCTAGCAGAAACACCACTCATCTGCAAAATGGCTAAAAAGAACAAAAACACATAATCAATTTAAATCAAAATTAAAAAAAAAATTCTAAAGCTGCAAACTTACCAAAAAAGGCTGCAAGTAAAATGGTGGCTTTAACAAAAAACTGCATTTTAAGGTGATATTGGTATTGTTGAATTAATATTTCTCAAAGCAAGTTGTGTTGATTCTATGCAGTTGGTAGGAAAACAGGTGCTTATATACCGACAAAAATATCAACTAAATTAGTTTTTTTGCTAGAACGTAGAAGGAATCGTGATTCACGAAACAAATTTATTTTCAATAAAATAAGCCATTAAGCATTTTTTATGACCTTTTTTAATTATCTTTCAAAATTCAAAATATAATAATAAGGTCGCGGCGAGTGATGTGGAAAATTTTAGAAAACTCATACTGGATTAGCATAAAGCTTGATATTGAACAAAAGTCATCAACTTGCTTTAGCAAAAATTCTTAAAAGCATAAGGAAGAATTTTAATTTGGCATTAAAGGATTAGATTATGTTTTTGGTTTATTGCTGTAAACATCGGGCTAATCTAGTATGTAAAGGATTTTTTATGAAATTTTCTTGCAAGAGAAGAGTGGCCAGTAGCTTATATACGACCCTGAGAAAATGCTCCTTAACCATTTCGGTACGGATGTGGTACAATTCCATACTTTTCTTTCTATTCTTTACCATACTATTCTTTGTCTTATACGATTCCGTCCCGAAAGTATTAAAGCATTTAAAAATAATAATAATTATCTATACTTCCTTTTTTTTCACTTGATTGCCCATGATTGGTCCTTAACCTGGTTATGCCCTCAATTTTATACTACTAACCTGTTGTTTACTTTTCATATCTACAATCTAGGTTCATCATGGCACAAATATTCCACATTCTATGATGATGATGACAGAAATTGCTTTGATCAAAGCAAGTATGTAGAGAGTTAGCTCAAATTCGATTAAAGTTTGTGGAGGTGAGCAGCTCCTTTCCATCAATCATGATGCTGATGCCCCCGAACATGACTCTCCTTCCATCACCAACCACTATAGCTAGCAATGTGACCATCGAATCAAATCAGAAACGAATCGACACATCACTAAACTTGCATATCTGTAGACTCACGTCCGTCGTCGCTTTGACCATACAGTAGGTATGCAGGACAGACACACATGATTGTGCTGCTGCTTTCATCGCTTGTCTATATGCAACATGGCAGAATCAGAATTTGAATCGAAAAACAAATTAACATCTCAGCTTGAGTGATGAAGACATAGATATCCTTTACCTCTTTCTCTTCTCCTCACTCATGCAGATCTCTAGAATTTATTGCCGGAACTTTGGCATTTAAAATCGAATATACGGCGAAGCATAGAAGATGCAAAAAAAAAAAAAATTATGAACAGTCCATTAAAGTGATATGCATTTCGATGAAACATTTTCTGCTTCTGCTGCTCGATTAACATTTTTTTTTATTAAATATAGCGCACCGAGCAAAACTGATTACATCCCTTGACCAATTCGTTATCACAGTACTTCAATAAATAACACGATTAATGTGTGCAACTGGGAATCTGGATGTGGCACATATATGAGGCACCGAGCATAACTAATTGCTTTCATGTTCGAAATCGATTAAAGGACCTTCATCAGCATGACCCAAAACTCACAACCACAAGAGCGCACATCAGTACCATAGTAAGACCGTTTGTTTTACTGTGTCGTCCTCTGCTTGGATAAACTGTGTTTACTTTGCTGTCCTGAATACAGAGAGTTGCACCATACCAGCATTAGCTAATTAGAAGATCAATTTTTCATGTTAGGTCATCTCTATAGATACATATACATATTTCGATGAAAGAGCATTAAGATAATCAAATGTTTTGGTATTGGATTTTTTTTTCTGTTAGTGTGCCCCCTCTTCCCCTTTTCAAAAAAAGACAAGGAACCTCATAAAATATATACTAGGTATGGGGTGATAAACTGCTTTTGTGTTGTTCTGGTTGTTCCACATAATTTGTTAGAAAAGAGTGACATTTTTTATTGATTGTTTTTCGATTACGGACGGATTAGTTCCAGTCAGTCATTTAATTGACTATTGAACAAACAACAAAAAAAAAAAGTTGTTGGGTGTTTGTGTTTTGGTAGTGAGATTAGGTTATCGTTTTTAAAGATTATCACGCTTTGCAGGGGATGTGGACTGGGATGATGTTTATTTTTTGAGATAAAATAGAGGATGGTCAGGAATATGTTTTAATTACTATTCTTAAATTTCAACAAAAAATTAAAAACAAAAATTTTAATTAAATAAAAATAAGAAAATTAAACAACATTTTAGGATTTTAACCTCTTTTTCGGCTGTGTCAAATCTTTCTGGTCATTTGCCTTGAAAGATGCCTATGCGGAACAAAGAATTATACGCACTAAAATGGCACACCGAAGCCAGAAACAAGTAATTCGATATGAAAAATTGATTGTTTCGAAAAGTCTCCACTATTTTCGCACACTATTAACTGCTCTGAAATTAAATTTCTGTGGTTTGTTTTTGTAGGCCTTACTGTAATTTTGGACGGTTATTTTTGTGTTTTTTTCCAGCAATTGGTAAAAATCTCCATTTATATTATCCCACTGTGTTTTCTTAGTTTGATGTTTTTTTTTTGAGACCATAGACAATTTTCACAGATTAAAAGCATAGTAAGAACGTTTTTGATTTCGAAACGAAATGTATCTTAAGTCTCCAAACAGAATGAAACTAAAATGAAGCCGAAAAATATGTATGGAGAGTTTAAAAAATTGTAAGACAAAACAAAAATGACACAGCAAAACCAGAAATGAAAAACTCGATGCTTAAAATTGATTATTTGCAGATGTCTCCACTTTTTTCCGCACAGATTTAAAGGACTAAAATTATAATTATATACGCGAAAAGGACATTTGAATTTGTTTCCTTTTGTGTGTTATTATTCTTCATTTTTTCTGTAATGTTTTCCGTTTAGTTTTGTTTGTCTCCATTAATATTTTATACTGTGGTTTCGTAATAATTTCATTCACATAAAATGTGATCTAAATTACTTCATATAAATTGAATGGTGCAACAGCTCGTGAAGAACCAGGGCCTAGTGACTAACAACTCGCAACAATCCCTGTGTACGCAATTCGACAGGAATGGAAGACAAGTGATGCTCTTGGAGGATTCGTCAATTCCTTTCAAGAGGCTGTAGCCCTGAAAAAACTTTTTAGTTTTTTGGCGGACGAGGCTGAGAATCGAACCCAGACCTCCAGCGTGATAGTCAAACATACTAACCATTACGCCACGGGCTGGACAAAAAGCCTCTTTTAAAACGAAGTATACAAAAAGGCAATACAATGCTTACAAAAACAAAGCGAAAAATAATAATGAAACGTTTACAAAGTGCAAGAAAAAACACAAAATCCCTGACTAAAATGACACATTATGACCAGAAACGAAGAATTCGATACGAGAAATTGATTATTTGCGGAAATCTCCACTCTTTTCGGATAAAAATAAACTCCCTGGACCCGTTAAATGAATTCGGTAGTACAATATTTGAGTTTGTTTGTTTTTAATGTTGATTTTTGTTGTTAAAATTAGTAAAACTCTTCGTTAGTATTTGGAGAAATCTCCATACTTTTCGGGCACAAAACTGGACCAGTCTCTCGACTGCTTTCATACGAAACGGTTGTTTATTTCTATCATTTATGATGAATTCTACATGTTTAAAATGTTCAAAAATCATTACTGATTCATTTTATATACCGTGTGAATTATGTGGACTTAACGTGCATTTAGACTGTTGTAAAATTAACAAAAAAGACAATAAAATTTTAAAGTCTTACAATAATTTATTTTATAAATGTGAAAAGTGCATGCATATTCCACTGCAAAACTGTTTAAAAAAAATGAGAGAACTCTCAATGTACTTCAATGAAAGCTCTTCCAATAATTTTGTTTCTCAGAGCACAGATGCAAATGCAAAACCATCGAGCTCTTATATATCGAAATTAAATGCTAGTCGCAATATTCGTGGTTCTACTCGTGCACAGAGAATCCCCATGCCTGGTGTTAATAAAAAACGGTTCTCTACCTCCGTTGATAGAAGAGTTGCACTTGTGGGGACATCTACTCCTCAAGATCGTGAATTATTGAAAAAACGCAGAGTTTCGTTAACTGACTGTCTCCCTCCGGCTAATACTGCTTGTCTTGCCGAACAGACAAAATCATCATCATCTCCTACCATCATGGATGATTTATCTGCCGTTGTTTCTAATAAGACAGACGTTGTGTCTCCTTTTCTCTCATCGGAGAAGTTTGATGTTGCTGCTGCTGAAATTTCAAATGTTGACAACACCGTTGCTGCTGTTGCTGGTGCTGATGCTGATGCGACTGCTGCTGATGTTGATAAAATTGGTGTTGCTGTTGCTGATCAAAATGTTGCTGATGTTGATGAACGTGCTGAAAATAACCAACTTCCCTGGTCTGGTGTTCGCAACAAAAAACAAAAACAGCTGTTTGGCATTGATGCTGATGCTGATGTATTTGCTGCTCTTCCATCTGTACCTCGGCTACGTTTTTTGCATATCTCCCGACTAAGTACAACAGTCACTGAAGAATGTGTTATAAATTACGTTGCTCGTAGACTCAATTTGCCAAAGACAAGCTTGGTTTGTCACAAATTAGTTAAAAAAGAAACAGATATTTCAACTCTCCATTTTATGAATTTCAAACTTGGTGTCCCAACTGCATCATTTAATGCTGCTCTACAAACTTCCATCTGGCCAGTTGGAGTTCAAATAAAACAATTCGTAAGCCGTCCAAAAAACGAGTTGCACCCACACCAACAGAGTGTTTTAACGTAAACAATACTTTTGACAGTGCTTTTTTAAATGGACACGGACACTTTTCCATGTTTCTATCACAATGCTGGAGGTATGAGGACAAAATCAAATGAATTTTTTATTGCTGCTGCTGATTCGTCATATGACATTATCACTCTCACCGAAACATGGTTAAATGATAATTTTCTGTCAACTGAGTTCTTTACATCTGATTATAATGTTTTCCGGAAAGATCGTTCCTGTGAGCTGACTGGTTTAAGTAGAGGTGGAGGTATTTTATTTGCTATTCGCAATAATTATTCAAGTAAAGAAATTATTTTATCTAATACTTTTATTGAGCAAATTTGCGTATGTGTAGATTTACCTATTTTTGCTGATTCTGGATCTATTCATGTTTATTTTTTTGTTTCTTATATTCCGCCTTCATCTGAATATTCTATTTATGATTCTCACATAAGAAATATAGAACAAATTGCAAATAATATTGATGATAATTCGTACTGTATAATTCTTGGGGATTTTAATTTACCTGATGTTAAATGGATATTTTCAAATGATGAAAATCAATTGTTTCCTTACAATGTATCTTAAGATTTTGAGTATAATGTAATTGATAATTTAACTGCTTTGAATATGTACCAGATAAACAATGTTTATAATTCCATAGGCCGTATTTTAGATTTGGTTTTTATTGATAAGACTCTTGAAGCTTCCTTAAATGAAGCTAGTTTTAATTTGCTTGAGAATAGTGTTCATCACAACGCACTTGAAATTACTTTTAATTTTTCAGTTTTAATAGAGTCAAAATCTTCTTGTAATGTAGAGCAGAAACGTGATTTTAAAAATGCTGATTTTTTATCTATGAATAATTATTTACAATCAGTTGACTGGCAACTTATTTTTAATTGTACTGATTTAGAGCTAGCTTTTGCTATGTTTCGGAACATTTTAGACTCTGCAATTTTAAATTTCGTTCCTATTAAGTATTTAAAAAAATTAAAAAAGACCAGTTTGGTTTAACAAAAGTCTATCGAGACTGAAAAATGTTCTGAATAAACTTCATAAAAAAAGTAAGATTTCGTCGGTTTTTCGTGAGCAATTTTATCAAACACGGAAAGAATACGAATTTTTGAAAAATTTTACCTATAGGCAATATATTTGGTCTCTGGAGACTAAGATTAAAAATGATTCTAAATGTTTTTGGTCATTTCTCAATGCAAAACGTAAATCGCTTGGGATTCCATCTAATGTGTCGTATAAAGGTATCTCTTCTGATAATCTTAATGTAATTTGTAACAATTTCGCTTCTTTTTTCCAATCGAACTTTATTGCGTTAAATATTAATAATGATCAAATAATTAGTAATTATAATTCTAACGTTGAGGCTGGTTGCCTACACTTATCTATTGATGATGTATTGGAAGCTTTAACATCTCTAGATAATAGTTTTTTTGTTGCACCAGATAATATCCCACCGCTTCTTTTAAAGAACTGTAAATTAAATCTAGCTGGTCCACTCTGCTATATATTCAATTTATCTCTACGACAAGGTGTATTTTTGGATACTTGGAAACATTCATTGATAACTCCTCTGCACAAGTCTGGATCTAAATGTTCCGTTGAAAATTACAGATCAATTGCTAAGCTTCAGCTAATACCTAAAGTATTTGAAGCAATAGTAAAAAACAAACTTTATAATTTGTTTCAAAATCATATTTCTGAAAACCAACATGGGTTTATGAGTGGAAGATCTACAACAACTAATTTATCTTTATTTACTAATTACTGTCTTCGTAGTTTAGAGAACCGTTATCAAGTTGACGTTATTTATACCGACTTTTCGAAAACTTTCGACCGTGTACAACACAATGTTCTTGTAAAAAAACTTGAACTATTTGGATTTCACTCCGCACTTCTTAAATGGATTCACAGTTATTTAGTTGGACGAAAACAATATGTCAAAATTGGTAATGTACTGTCAAATGAAATCGACAATTTTTCCGGTGTACCCCAGGGCAGCCATCTTGGACCGCTCCTTTTCATTCTTTTCATTAATGATTTACCAAATTACATTTCATATTCAAAGTACTTATTATATGCCGACGACCTTAAGATTTTCAGTTGTATTAGATCTCCACTAGATGCGAGTAAAATTCAAAATGATCTCGATAACTTAGTTCACTGGTGTAAGCTAAATGGACTATATTTCAATAATAATAAATGTAGTGTTGTTACTTATGCAAGAATACTCAATCCTATATGTTTTGATTACAAAATTGATGATCAATACCTACAAAGATCAATGAGTCAAAAAGACCTCGGGGTTATCTTTGATTCTAAAATCAGTTTTTCTCTTCAAATTGACCAAGTTATTTCCAGGGCTAATTCGATGTTGGGTTTCATAATACGAAATTCAAAGACTTTTGAAGATCCTTACACCCTTAAAACTTTGTATTTATCTATTGTTAGACCTTTGCTAGAGTATTGTTGCGTTATTTGGAACCCATATACTCAAACAAGTATCCTTCGAATTGAAAAAATACAAAAAGGATTTACTAGGTTTGCATTGCGAAAAACTTTTAGGAATGCAATTCTTCCGTCTTATGAGATCAGATGTGCTCTTATTGATTTAAAACCTCTAGAACATAGAAGAAAATTATATTCTGCTCTTTTTGCGTTTGATATACTCAATTCAAATATTAACTGTCCGATGCTACTTTCAATGTACAATATTTATGCACCTTCTCGTTTTTTACATCCAAGAGATGAAAGTTTCTTATATGTTCCTTATCATAGCAGGAGTTATGCAAAACATAATCCAATTACTAGTTCTTGTATTGCTTTAAATGATTTTGGTTTTGCCATTGATTTTAATAAAAGTAGGATAAGTGTTAAGAAAGATATATTAAACTCATTGTAAATATTATAATTTGTATTACTATGTAAATATGTTATTTATTTTCTAGTTTATATTATATAGTCTCCATAAAGTTATGTAACTTGATTGACGAAATAAATAAATAAATAAATAAATAAATAAATTAATTGAATGCGGAAATACAACATTGCAGTTTGTTTTGTTTTTTAAAGTTTTGATTTTTGTTTGTACAATTGGTAGAACTCTTCATTAATATTTGGAGAAGCGTCCACTCATTTTGTTACAATAAACTACTGGACCACTAATTGAGTGTGGGAAAATTCAACATTTGAATATGTTTGTTCTTTTTTTTAATTTTGTTTTTTTCTTGGTACAATTGGTAAAAGTCTCCAATAATATTTGTTTGCTTTGTTTCTTTATTTCGTTGTATTTTTAAAGACCACTTTGCTGAAAGCTAACTAGAAAAGCTTGTGATGTGCAACAAAATTTGTCTGTAGTCTCAAAGAACGCGGTGACCTGCTGACAAAAACAAAGTGGAGAGTTTTTCCGATTGTAAACCAAATCACAGGAATCCATCTTATATTGGATGAAACAACAAAAAACAAACAAAAATAGAACCCAAATATTCATTCATATTTCCGCACTCAGACACCAGATCCGAGCAAGTAATTCTGTGCTAGAAAGGTGTGGAGACTTCTTCAAGAAATCTGTTACAATTATTTTGAATTCCACTACTCGAATAGCGTATACTGTGGATCGGACATTCAAAAGAAATGTTTGTTTTATGATTTTGCTGTATCTTTTTTATTGGAAGATGGAACTGAATGCACATTTCCTTCTATTTCAACACCGTTATAAACCTAGAAAAAGCCTTAACTGTAGGATAATGTACGTAAGTTGTTGTTGTTGTTTTAATCAAAATTTTCATTAACTGATGATATTCTTGGCAGCCTGATTTGCTTCACATGTAACTCTACTCAGGGTAATTTTACAGCGTGATTTCTAGAAATACAAAAAAAAAAAATGCGGTCTCAAAAGCTTACCTATAGGTATTATTATTATTATTTAATACTGCGAAATAATTTTTACATTTAATTTTTAATCAAAAATACGAGTATCTACCTACATTTCGACCGTTTAACACAAAAACAAATTCAAATTTATATAAATAAATATGAATATGTTTATAAGCTCAGCACTACCACAATATTTAAATATTTAACCACCACATCGAAGTTATTGATACGAAAACAATTTATTGACAATCAACAATTTTGTTTTGTCTTTTTTTCATATTGTTTTATATTTTTAACATAATTATTTTTTCCTGTTATGAACATTTTAATATAACCTGAAGTTTATTATTCGTGCGTGTAATATGCCTACCTACAAAAAAAAATATTGAAATATCAAATAAATTTCATAAATACAAAATAAAGTAAATTTTATTTAACAAACAAAAAAAAATTAAAACAAAAAGAAAGAACCCACGTCGTGATGTAGGTTGTAGGGTATGTGTGTGAGTACGCGTAATGAAAACAAAATGTACGTGTATTTTTTCTTTTGTCTGATATTTTTTTTTTGTTTGCATGAATTCAAAATCGACAACCTATACATAATGTATTCATGTAATTTTTGTTTTCAACGTTGTTTAAATTTTGCTTATTTTTGTTGATCGCAAAAATAGCAGCAGTAATATTTTTAGTAGGTATAGGTAGAACAAAAACAAACATTTTCCAATTTGATACCTTTATGATAAAAATACTAAAAGCCGATATGGAATACATAAATGTATGAACTGTCCTGATGGTTGACACAAAAATTCACAAATTCACATGTCTACGTAAATTTACCTGTACCTTAACAGTGCTGTTAATACATTTGCTGTTGTTGTTCTATAATTTTAATTACGAGACATGCCAATTTATTTCTAACTGTTGTCTTAGCTTTTTGGTACATAAACATTATTTTATTAATACACGCAAATATAGTTTCCAGTGTCGAATCCAGGATTTGGCCAAGGGGTAAGGAATGGTCAATCTGAACTTAACTTTGTTTTTTTTTTTTTCATAAAATAAGAATTTTATTAATTTTAAAGAAAGTGTTCTTTTTTTTGGAACATTATATAGCTACAGATACAGAGTGGTATCAATAAAATTATTTGTTATAAAGCCAAGAACACGAGCAAATAATTCTTCCGACAGATACATTTTGGAACAGGTTCATAAATCCACCTGCCAAAAGTATAATTTGGAGATTTATACCCAATTCAGCCCGAAATCAATTTTGGATTTTTTGTCTTGGAGACACTTAAAATTTAATTTCTAGTGTTTTTGGACAATACCTCAAACTTTGTACTTGTTTTTTATTTGTTAGGACAAAAATAAGGTTCTTGACATGCAATAAACATTTTTTAGTCATTGAGAAAATGCTTACTTTTCTCAAAAACTAATCAACATAATAAACAAAACGAAAGAAAAAGTAAATAGCTTTTGGTAAGGAACAATTGTATTGAATATGATTGTCTAGAACTTAAATTTGCTTAAAACACAAAATTCGCCAAAATTCATCTAAATTACATGAATTTCTTATAGAGAATGGTGACACTAGTAATTTTTTTTAAATATTTTTGGTTTATAACTCAGCAACTAAGTTAAATTTGACAATTTTACTTGAGTGTATATAATGTTAAATTTTAAATAGAAGATAAACTTTAATTTTTAATAATTTTCACAACATTATTTAATTTATAATAATAATAATATTTGGCGACGCGTTTCGGAGTGTTTCTCCATCATCGGGCGAATTTTGTTTTCACTTGAATGACTTTTTGTTGAAAATTAGATTTTATATTGAAATAGATGGTTAAACAAAATGTATACAAACAGTTTAGTAGGGTAGGGCGGGGATAGTTGGACCACTTTTTTCTGGAAGTGTTGTAATTACCAAACCGCTCATAATACAACTTTGAAACTAGAATCAATTAAAAGAATGGACATTTGGCTTCTAAATGCAATTTGATAAAATTGAAAATGTGTAACAGTTGAAGAATTATGTAGCCACAAGAGCACCAAGTCCAGGTGTTCCAACTTGCCCAACTAGTGGGGCAAGTTGGACCGGTAGGAGGGGTTAGTTGCACCATGGCCTAAAAAGTGGAACAATGATATCTAAAAATAACAGCAAAAACCATCAATTATTAGAAACTGAATTTTATTTTAAATAAACTTTACTTGAAAAGCAATAATTATTTTTTAGTAGACAAAAATAAATATTAGAAAAAAATTAGTAAAATTATTAAAAGCAAAAAGTAAATAACCGATTTAAAACAAAAACCTCTTCTCGGATAAAATATAGGATATAGAAATGAAGGGTTTTTCAACAGGGACGTTACAAAAGTAGAGCAACAGGGACAGCAAACGACGACGAGCGTCTAGTGGAAAAATTTGAATCCCCACAGGCACAGTACAAAATGTTCCCGTGCCAGTGAGACAAAGAAGTGTACGTAGTGTCGAGAATATTGCTGCCGCTGAGGCTTCAGTTGCAGAAAGCCCAAATGTGTCTCTCACACGTCGTTCTCAAGCGTTGGGCATCTCTGTGACGTCGTTGTGGCGAATTTTGCGAAAAGATCTTGGCCTACATCCTTACAAGATTAAATTGACGCAAGAACTGAAGCCGCTTGACCACCAGAAGCGTCGTATGTTTGTGAATTGGGCTGAGCAACAACTTGAAAATGATTCGGATTTTCATCGAAAAATCATCTTCAGCGGTGAGGCTCATTTCTGGCTCAATGGCTTCGTCAATAAACAAAATATTCGGTATTGGTCAGGTAGCAATCCACACGTACTCCATGAGTCATCATTGCATCCCGAAAAAATTACGGTTTGGTTTGGTTATAAGGTGAAATTGCAGCAGTATCGGCCGATTTGTGCTTGAAAACTGTCGAAAATTGGGTTCAGCGTCTGGACTTCTGTAAGCGTGCCTGTGGTGGCCATGCAAAAGAAATCGAGTTCCATACATAATGGCATCAAACGTACTTTCACAGGAATTTCATTGAAATCCAAACCTCTTATTGAAAAACCCGATAGTAAATACGTAAAACATTAAACTAGATTTACGTATCGTAATCGCTTTTGCAATTAATGCAAATAAATATGACTATGTCCGCTTTTTAAGCCTTTTGTATGGGCAAGCATAGCAAACAACCCAATATAAAGCATGATTTTTTATATCAGCGGGGCAAGTTGGACCGCCACGGGGTCAAACTTATCCCACACCTTATATTATGCACATATAGCGTCACTAAATAAAAACCACTGAAAGCATTCAAATTTGAATCACAGAATATTAAAATACAATAACAGGGCTCAAGAAAATACTATAATGTGTTGTGAGACTCGAACGTTTTCTATTAAATAACACAAAAAGAAACAAACATGTTGTGCGAAATAGACTCAAGCCTTGAATATGATGGATCAAAAACAGTTAGTTTGATACAAAATTGGCGGAAATATACCCGCATCCAAATATAACCATACTTATTATTTTTGGAACTTGAGTTAACTCTCCAAAAAAAAAACTGGGTCCAAGAAAATAATTTATTTTTAAGTCAATGTTTTAAAATTTCGAACTTTATGTTTTGAAAACGGCTTCGTCAGTTTTATTGTAACTTGGTGCAAATAAAAAAATTAAGGAAAATAATACAAAATTGGGAGCTGTAGAAATTCTCAAGCTTAATTTTGACTTTTTTGGTGTGAGAATTTTAACAAAAACGTGGACTTGCGTATTGAAACAAATTTTGATTCTTTCTTGAGTGCCGTCAATGGTTCATGTTGAGAATTGATTTTTTGGTCTAAGTAAATATAAGAATGAGAAATAAATAAGTGACCGGTGGAACGGGGGAAGATCGAAGTCGAAACAATTATGCAACCTGTAAAAAAAAAAATAGATTTAAGAATCCCTTCTAGTGCATTAGTGAAAAAAATCAAATAAATAATCATAATAGCTTAATCGATAAAAGATTTTAACTTGTTTAAAAATTTCATTGAAATAATTGATTTTTTTTTTTAAGTGAACAGCTCTTTTCTCTGACATTCTTCGCAAACTCTCTTATGTCAAAATTTAGCAAGGATTTTTAAGCTGATTTTTGAAGAGAATACTGCTACTTAAAATTTAGAGCGATTTGCAAACTAGGCTACAAGGAAATGGCGCTTAGTTGCTTACATACAAATTGAGCTTAACACAAGTCAGCAAATAATACATACATATAACGGGTGATTTTTTAGCTGGTTTGTTTTGGCAACACTGGTTTTGACAGCTGACGTGTGTTTAGTACCTTGTGTCACTGTCAAACAGCTTCAGTTTGGTTTGCAATTTAACCATGGATCGTCTTACAAATGAACAACGCTTGCAAATTATTGAATTTTACTATCAAAATTCGTGCTCGGTTCGAAATGTTCATCGCGCGCTGCTTCCATTTTATGGTCGGCATTGTCGACCTTCTGAGCAGTCTATTCGGAAGATTGTGACCAAATTTCGCACCAAATTTACTTTGTTGGACATTAAACCACCAACATGTTTACGTACTGTGCGTAGTGAAGGAAATATTGCGGCCGTATCAGCTAGTGTGACAGAAGACCGCGAAATGTCGATTCGGCGCCGTTCCCAGCAGTTAGGCCTTTGTTACAGCACTACGTGGAAAATTTTGCGGAAGGATTTGGGCGTAAAGCCTTTTAAGATACAGCTGGTGCAAGAACTAAAGCCAGCCGACCTACCACAACGCCGAATTTTTGGTGAATGGGCTCTTGGAAAGCTGGCCGAGGATCCGCTTTTTTATCGAAAAATTGTGTTCAGCGATGAGGCTCATTTTTGGTTGAATGGGTACGTAAATAAGCAAAATTGCCGCATTTGGAGTGAAGATCAGCCAGAAGCATTGCAACAGCTACCAATGCATCCCGAAAAAGCCACTGTTTGGTGCGGTTTATGGGCCGGCGGCATTATTGGGCCATATTTCTTCAAAGATGATGCGAATCGCAGCGTTACTGTCAATGGTGAACGCTACCGAGCGATGATAACAAACTTTTTTTTGCCCGAAATGGAAGTTCTTGACTTGCATGATATGTGGTTTCAACAAGACGGTGCCACATGCCACACAGCACGCGAAACAATGGCGCAATTGCGAGGCGAGTTTGGTGAACAGTTAATTTCACGTTTCGGGCCGGTCAATTGGCCGCCTAGATCGTGCGATTTGACACCATTAGACTATTTTTTGTGGGGGTATGTCAAGGCTTATGTCTATAGGGACAAGCCCGCTTCGATTGACGCACTGGAAGCCAACATCCATGCATTCATTCGTTAGATACCGGCCGATATGTGTGAAAGAGTATGCCGAAATTGGACTCAGCGGATGGGCTACCTGAGACGCAGCCGCGGTCAACATTTGCATAAAATTATTTTTAAACATTAAATTGCAAGGTTCAAACTATCGATCCAAATAAATTTTTCATTAATTTTTTCGAATTTTTTGTGTTTTTTTTTTTTAAAAAAGTTCTAAGCCTCTTAAGAAATCACCCTACATATGTATAAGAAAAGTTTCACAATTGTAAAAAGCTCGCTTATTAATATTTACGAAACTTTTCTTTTATTGTTTGCAAATTTTTTTAAAAGTAAATAATGTAAACCAGAATTTTGAAAAGCAGAATCAAAACACAGAAAGAATTTCTTAAAAAACAAAAATTGTATTTTGGGCACAAAAAAAAAAAATCAACATTTTTGCGAAACTATTGATAGTGAAATAATCTCTCCAAAGATTTTAATGAGGAATGATTGAACTGTTAGAAAAGATATTGCGGAATGAAAAATAGCCAACAAAATACCACCAGATGTCCGCTAACCCATTGATCTTATGCAATGTATTAAATTTTTCTGTCACGAGAGATGAGAAGTCTAAAAGCTATTTAAGATCAATGTTTTTCATTTTTTAAGATTTTAAAATTCCTATTTTGAGCTTATTTTTGTCAGCGGAAACTTAAATATTAAAAACCCGTTAGAGCTATTAATTTGGTGTTTGCGCAGCAAATTAGCACTTTAAGGGCCAGTTTGTTCACAGCTGATTATCTTTAATCCATGATTAGTGGAGCTGGGAAATCGTCAAATGTGTTTGTTGATTAGATTTTGTTTAAAAAAATTCAAAGTATGAGTTGCTAATCACGGATTTCACTAATCAGCCAATTTTGGTTGATAAGCGTTAGTAAATTAAAGCCTATAAAAGTCACATACTAAATTTAACCCACTGTCAACAAACTGGCCATAAAAGCTATACAATTTCTGGCAAAATAAAAAAATTGAAAATCTCATTAAAATAAATTGGGTGGCCCAACGGCTCGTGAAGAACCAGAGCCTAGTGCCTAACAACTCGCAACCATTCCTGGTGTGCGTGCGCGTGTCGACAGGAATGGAAGGGACCTACAATTTTATACCAAATCCGAACGGCTAGACGAGAAGCACTTATTCTTGACAAGTGATACTCTTTGAGGATTTGTCAATTCTTCGCAAGAGTAGGTAGCCCTGAAAAAAGCTTTTTAGTTTTAAGGGAATGTGGCTGGGAAGTGAACCCAGACCCGAAGTGCACTTTTTTGAAATTCAAACGAAAATGTACCCATAAAAAATACAAAATTAATTTTTATAAAACAAACTATTATTTAAAAAGCTATACAATTTTGGACATCAAGGGAATTATTATTTTCGAGTTTTCATTCGCCAACTTAAGACTTATTATAGTGCAAAATTGAATATTAAAAAAAAAAATATTTTAGGTTTTTTTCTCTTGGAGTCTTTTTATTTCTTGGAGTTTTTTTCTGATTAAAAGTTTAAAAATACATACAAAAAAGCCTCCAAAGTAGTCAAAAGACTGCAGTGCTTTGATTGCAATTAAAAGACTTCAAGAATGCAATAAATGCAAAAGACTTATAAAAGACTTCAAAGAATTAAATAAGTCTTTAGTATTGCATTCTTTTAACTTAAAGTCTTTTAACTGCTTAAAATGATTGCAATATAAAAGACTTCAGAATTGACTCCAAATAACATTGTGAAGTTTAAATACTAGGGCGAAGTTAAAATACTTTAAAATAAGTCTTTTTATTCAATTGATTGCAATACTAGAATTATTGCATTCTTTTCCGACTCTGCAAACTAGCATTTAATAGCTACAAAGACAGAAAACAATTGTTTTTGACTCCGCCACAAAATGTCCGCCAAATTAAGGGAAGTGCATGTACTACCCATAAAATTGTTATGACCATTTTGTTGAATATTTCTTCAAATACAAAATCGTCCCTCAAAATTTAAACAAATCATTTTCGAGATATTTACAAAAAGAACACTATTTTCATGACCTCCCCCTGTGAGTGATTAGATCCAAGTGGAACTTTCGTAGTTTATAATAAGACCTTTTTTTTATCAATGTCCTGTGTCCTTTCCATATCAAGTTTCAGGCTTTAAATAATTTCATTCCTTTCTACCGACTAACACATACAATTTTTGCACAGTAATGTGTAGATATCTATCCAGGAAGGGACATTTATCTAGCAAAAAAACAACCCGGGCATAAAAACTAACCCAAAACTTTTTTTTGCTGTTATAGTTTTGTTTTTTAAATTTTTCATTTTTTTTGTTTCATCTTACACACTTTATGCACTCGTCGGTCGTTTTCCATATACACACAACTCATAAAAGTTTTGTATAGTTTTGTTTTTTAAATTTTTCATTTTTTTTGTTTCATCTTACACACTTTATGCACTCGTCGGTCGTTTTCCATATACACACAACTCATAAAAGTTTCGTTGAACTCGAAATAACAAAAAAATAAAAAAAGTAATAAACAAAAAGTGGAGCAACCATCAGGACCTGTAGTAGGTATACGCGAGATAAAAAAAAAAAAAAAAAAAAAAAAAACACACATCTAGGATGCGACTCGCCAGCCCTTGGGGCGGTGTCAGTTTTACAAAACATTTCCTGTAATAGTGTTTCCTATGTCAAACAACGTTCATATAAATAAGAGAACAAAAAAAATTGTGTATGTATATCTTTTATCTTTTTCCTTGTATCCACTTAACTAATAAGCACTAGGGGGGTTTTTTCTCCCATCCCCACCCCCTGTCCAGGCATAACGCTAACAATTCTGACGTCTGCTATTTTGTATACTTTCCTATATCTACCACCACATACTCTCTGTGGCATTTGACAATGAAATGAATTCACTATAGCACTTGTGATAAGCGACATCTGGCGTTTGAAATGGACAACATCGCACCATCTATAGAAAAGCCTGTGGTCCTCAACTTTATATTTTGTTCGAAAACAATAAATACAAACGTCAAAGTTTGGCAAACGTCAAACTGTTAATGCCATATTGCTGATAGGTCGACGTTCGAGAATGAGAATGAGAACTTGCCAAACAAAGTTCAAAAGTGATTAATGTATTATTTTCACCTCTCTCACTCTGACTCTGAGGTTTAATCTTCAAAGAAAAAAGCTGTAAAATTAATTATTGTAACAGAATATTTACGACTTTATAGACATTTTTGAATTCCAGAAACAAAAAACAACAACAAAAACAAAGTGTCAACGTCAATGGCAGTTGTTGCTACTTCTGCTCCTGCTGCTACTGAATGCTGCCATTCTCTGTTTAATGCTTTACCTGCCCCATGGCCCCACGGGTGGTTTTCGGTTGGCTACAATTGAACAAGCGACTAATTAAAGAGTGAACATTTTCAAATACCCCCAAGGTGGACTTATATAAACATATATAAAGGCTACACTAAACTATAGACCATGATGGTTATCCATATATTCATAGCTATAAATAAGAGGTATAGGAGGTATGTATTGAAAAATGATGGAAATAATTGAAAGGCTCATGGATGATGGTGCTAAGCTTTTTGCGCTGCAAGAGTGTATATATTCAATTCTGCATAGGATTAAGTTGCGGTGCAAATATCAGCACCTGGGGGAATTCAGAAACTATCTGTGCAAACAGTTTAACCACACAAACGATTATATACTTCAAAACCTACCTCTACCTACCTACAAGTGTATATTGAAAGTGGAAGACGGAATGTTGTGGCGGCTTGTTGAAAACTAAAAGTGGTTATAACTTAAGCTGTATTATACCTTAATAGAGCACTCTATGGCTATTTCTACATCTACATCTATATTTTATAAAATGCCGCTATACCCAATCCATTAAGCGGTTTGCAAATGGAAATAATTATCGACAATGCAGCGGGCGGCGAGCATTTCAAAAATTTTATTCTGACCGAGTTAATGAGGTGTTACCGAACTTGTAGAAGTGTGAATGAATGGAAATTTGTTGTGCTTGTGCTATATCAAAGGAGACAGCAAGGAAATAAAATACGACCAGAAAAAACTGAAAATGTAGAGTCAAATACACATGGTGAACAATGCTGCTCTGATGTAATAGAATTTCCGTTAAAGAGATTGCTGCCATGTTAAAAAATGTATTTAAGTTTTTGAATTTATTATTGGTCAAAAGTTCCGTTGTAGGTTTTAAAATATATGAGTATAAGTTTAAAAATAAAAAGGCCTTTTGCTTGAACAAATTACATAGTTGAAGTTTTGATAAAATAAGCTTTGTATTTGGATGTTTCACATATATAGTTCAGACTAGCTGACCCAGCGAACTTTGTTCCTACCAAATTCGTTAATGTAATGAAAATAATATTTCTGAGCCTTGCAAATGATTAATTTAAAAATTCTATAAAATAAAATAGAAATAATTAAAGTATAACAATGTCGACGCGTTTCAAACAAACCGCAGTGATTTACGTGTCGGTCAACCCGCCTTTTCTTGTTCTATTCTCGGCCGGGTACAATTACAAAGCGGGATGTTTTGTTTTGTTTTGATACCAAAAAACATCCAGCAATATTCCTTGGACTTATTAATTCTCATAGCGAAAGCGTAACGAACAGGAAACTTAAATACGAATGGCAAATCGCTCGGAATAAGCAGAATTTTCATATCAAAAAGCTTTGCGTTGGCTTCCAAAGTTGACTTCCAAAGTTTTTAATAAATAAAAAACAAAATAAATTAAATTGTGGAAAAACAAATGTTTTATTATATCTTTTTAAAAATATCAAAGACTAATTTCCACCAAGTGTTAAACTATCAATCTATTGATTATTTATCAAAATCGTCACTTGAATGATAAATTCCGTGAAATAGTTTGTGGTTTTGTATGAATGTAACTCTGCGGCGATTTGATTTTTAATGACGAAATTCAAGTGATCGACACCCTTGTTGTTCACAGCCAAAATCGCTCGTACACTCAGCCAATTATGGTCCGCATAATTCTAAGTGATATTCAGGAAAACCATCGTTATCTTGCCAATAAATCTGTGGAAATTGTGGAAGTTCAAGCAGGCCAGTCAATAAGTCGATTGTAATCTCTCCCATCGTCAACAATTGCCTGGAAAATTTTGCAGCGGACTGGTCATTCAGTAAAGCAACTCGCGTGTTCGTTTTCAGTTGCAATTTTTGTTTCTAATATCTCCATACCCATCTCCATCAATTCATCTGACGAAGTTGATCTTGGAATGACAGGCAGCGGATGAAGCATAATCATTGCGCCACCGAAACGTCTCTCATCATTTCTTATACCTTTCAATGTGCGATTCAGGGCTTCCAATGCGCGTTTCTGAGCCACTGTGCACTCGTCTTAGGTGATCATGCTATATTCATGCAATACTTTCGACACCGCCGACTTCTTTGAAATGTTGCATGTAGGTTGTTCATTCACTTGCAGATTGTATGGCAATTTCAATGCAGAATGGTTCGACTGCCTTCTAACAACGTAGTTCAATTCCCTTAGAAGCGAGTATCAAAGCAATCGTACGAATCGTAGCCAAAATCAGTGAAAACATGGAATTATCGTGCAAAACAAATTATTCTTTCTCGAGTTATTCTACTGAAAAACAAAATTTGCACCTTCAGTGCCACTTGTTGAGAATTGTTCGACTTTTCTTTTTTCCTAAACCTTCGCATTGTGATTTCAACCAAACCCGCAGAAGGAAGTATCCAATTTGATCCAGTCGTTTTAAGTTTTAAGCATCCGCACAAACCAGGATCCATTTTTATATATATAGATAGATATATACACATAAGATGTGACAATAACCTGCAACATATATTTAGTATACGTATAGTTCAAGAAAAATTGTATAAGATAGGGTGTGTATTTAACCCTGTTTTGGTGGAAGGGCAATTTTCTGAAAAGAATTACTAAAAACAGAAACAAAATTAATATTAAAAATCAACGGTAACACTTACAACAAAATATCATACATTTTTATAAGCCCAGAAAACCCTTCTTTCGTTTTCTTTTTTTAATAAGTTGTATTAATAAACAGTTTTTGAAAAATTAATTAAAAAAATTACAAACAAAAATTGTTTGAAACTAATTTTTTTTTTTAATTTTGCATCTTTAAGTATTGGTTTTGTTTTCAAAATTTATTGATCCTATCAATTCTTTATCAGACAATCAAAACCTAATGGCTCTAAGACTTACTATTTTGAATATTAACAAATAAATTAACTAACTTCTTAAAGTTGTTTCATTTATTTTTTAATATTTTAAACAGTCAAAGTCCAAGAACCATACAGTTTTCAGTGTGTGACTTAGAATTAATAACATAAAATTCCTACATACAATTTGAAAACAAAAATAGTTTGAACAAAGTTTTTTATAATTTTTTTTTTTTTTTTTTTTTTTCAAAATGTTTAAAGTTTGAAAACGATAATGGTCAAAAATATATGGGACCTGGGGCCTGTACCAAGAATCTACAAGTCTTGTACAAGAGGTGATTTTTAACAAATTACAATTTATTGTGTACCACAAAGCTACAAGTAAATTTCAAACTTTAATATTGTACAAAAATTCAACAGTATGGAAATTACAAGTCTTTTTCTCATTCTGTACCACGAACTTACAAATGTACAAAATATTTGTTAAAATGTTCGGTAAACTAGATGCATTTCAGTTCTGTACCAAGAAACTACAAGTTTACAATTCTACAAACATTAGCTTAACAAGAACAAGAATATTTTACAAGTAACTATCATTTCTGTACCACAAAGATTTTTGCTACAATTGTAAATTATGAAAATTGCCCTCTTTTGTACAATTCACTTGTAGATTTTTTGTTGGATAAAGTCAAAGCATTATATCACTAACGATTGATACTTTCAAGAAAAAAAAATATTGATATAGTTCTTTTTTGATTTACGGCCAGTTTTTCAATAGTCAGATAAGCAGTCAGTTAGTATTTAATCCCCAGATAGAGCAAAAATCTATTTTTCAATGGGCAGATATAACTTATTCCTAGGAAAAGGAACAGTAAATTTATCTGCTCATTGAGAATTCAGATAAAGTTATTCATAGGAATAAATATTTTCAAAGTCAAACATTACTGTTTTTGAAATAAACGTTAAATAAAATTAAAATTACTTTAGAAATGTTCGAAATACAAAAACAAAAATATCAAAAACATAAACGAGGGTGACAGTCAATTAATAATATTCTTTAGATTATTTATTCTCAATTAAAAATACAATTTTGCTATCCAATTGTTAAAGAGCCAAATAACTTTATTCTTCGGCTAAATAACTGACTCTTTAACTGACTATTGAAAAATCGGTTCTTAATAAATTTTAACAAAAATGTTTTAATAAACAAAATATCGTTTGTATGTATGATATGATATGAAGAGAGTATCTGTCAAAATTGAGTCTGAACACAAATTTATATTATAATGTCTTCCCGTGCTGTATACCATCCTCGAACGGCTATTACCAAGTGAATTGTTATCGAAGCTAGACCTCTTTTTTAATAAAATAAAGTTAAATAATTAAGAGATATCAGTCTATTCTATTTTTGCATAATTGAGGGCGAAAACTGTTTATTTACCAAAATCAGACTCAGAGTTGAGGAAAAAATAAGGAACTCATACCAACGTGGTATGTCAATTTATAAAAGTTTTGATTATAAAAATAAACTCTCAACAAATTCATAGACTCATTTATCCATAGACACAAGTGCTCTCACAACACCAAGAACAAGTTACCTGACTACAATGAGAAGACAAATCAGTAACACAGCTTCGCAAATAGGTTCAATTAAATTCCGAGCTAACGAGCGTACGGCCAACAAATGTATGTGAAATATTTTCTGCATTTTAACAGTTAAGATTATTTTAACATAATTAAGAAATTTTTGTATAACACTGTTTTTGTCTACCCTGTTTATATATGTTTTCTCGCAATCGTTAATATTAGTCAGACAGAGCAAACGTGACGAAGAAAAGTGTCAACTTAACTTTAGAACAATAAATTTAATCTCTCTTTCAATCTCTAATTTGAAATAGAGAATCAAACTCCATTCTGAAAATTTGTTCATAATTATTTAAAAAATAAGCATAGATAACGACATGTAATTGCAAAATATTGAAACTTATTTAATAAATCTCTTAAAATCCTACTTGTAACTACTTAACAATTTTCAATTCGTGGGTAGAATTTTTCAAACTATTTTACAATGAATTGTTAACTATTACAAGCACTTGTAGCTTTGTGGTACAGAATCGGAAAAATTTCAAATTTCCTACTTGTTACAGCACGCTATTTCCCTTGTTAAATTTCTAGTTTACTTGTAGCTTTGTGGTACACAATTAATACCTTTTTGTTAAAAATCGCTTCTTGTACAAGACTTGTACAAGAATCCAAGTGCAAATCGTCATGTCGTGACATCTTACTTGTACAAATGAATGATTAAATACAAATTATTGTAGAATTGTAAACTTGTGGTATAGGCCCCTGGTCTTCCTAGTGGCTAGAAACGAGGCATATGAAAATTACTAAATACAATGGAGTGCACCAACGTACGAGTATTTTTTCGTCCTTAACAATTGGAGTTGGCTAAAATAAGCGACCAATAAAATAAGAAAAACACTTCGCAAATTCGAATAAACATAGACGAATTGTTCTATATTTTGTAATAAACTGCCTAAGCCCCATAGTTTACAGTTGTGTGTTTATATTCAAAAATGATTCTCCTGAAGTAAGCTTTCCAACGTTGTATATCTCAACTGTGGGCACTAGACGCACAATTATTCCCATTCATTAAATTCCCTAAATCGAAATAAAAAAAAGTAGAATTTTCATACTGTTAAGCGAATTATTCGCCAAACATAATATTATTCAATATTATTGGCCATTGGTATAAAAGTTCCTTTATTTTGGGGTTTATTCAGTTCATCGAGAGTGACCTATACTGTCATTTCAATGGAACACTATTGCAATTCATTTTTGCTCTAATTGCAATCTTTGTTGCCATATACTGCCAAAGTCAAAGGCTTTACAGCTTTGTGTCCATACAAAAAAATGATGTACATGGGCTAAGCTTTCCAACGATATGTATCGCTCATTAAAAAGAACAACGTCATAACTCAAAAAACATCAGTTTTGACCTAATGATACAGTTCAAACTCATTTTCTATAAACTATTTTTTTGTCAAAACATCATTTCTAGAACTGAAAAATTAAAGGCTATAGAGCATCATTTGTCGTTTTATACACTGTCACTTTTAAAAGTTTTTTTTGTGGAAATACTGTATTTTTTTTTCATTTACGCAGGAACCTTTGAAGTGAAAACAGTCCAATAAATATTTTAAAAGTGTCACATTTTGCAATAAAACTTTAATCAATAGCTCTACCAAGAAAAAAGTGGATACAAATGAAGATGATAATGAAATACAGCCATGCAAACTTTAAATTGCGATTTCGGAAGTTTGAGGTTTTTTGAGTTATGACGTTGTTCTTTTTAATGAGCGATATCTCATTTGAGGGCAATAGGTAGACCAAAATGCCCATTTTCCTTTAATTTTCAGAAATTGTTCACTAAAACAACTTAAGGTATTCAATAATAAAATAAAATAAAATAAAATAAAATAAAATATAAACTAACTTAAATGTACGTATAGAATTAAAAAATGACAAAATCAACTAATCCAACGACGAGATATTTCAAAGGGGAATTTCAAAACAAGTAAAAAAGAGTACAACTAACTACAAAAACACA
Source organism: Melangyna quadrimaculata (assembly GCA_949320155.1). NCBI lineage: Eukaryota > Metazoa > Arthropoda > Insecta > Diptera > Syrphidae > Melangyna > Melangyna quadrimaculata. The sequence goes on from OX439483.1 coordinate 149,810,648, forward strand.
TAGCTTTGTTTCAATCATTTGATTTTTGTTGGCAAAAATCTGGTATACAGAATTATTAAAACAATTTACATGAAACTAAAATTGTTGTATGTCAATTTTGTATGTGACCAATTATTGTTGTATGGCAGGTACCCGTCCTATAGATGAGCTTAAACAAACAATTAAATTTTTATTTTAGGGAATCACATTAAAATGCTTCATACCACATTTCTTGACACGAAAGACGTAAAAAGTGGTACTTTATATTAAATTTGCAACAAAAATGTATTTTGTACACCGCACCGGGGCGTATACGCACTTTTATAATTTTATTATTTTATATAAATTTAATAAATCTTTGTTTGTAGCCGTTTAGTTGTTTCATGTCGTGCATTGGCTCACCAAGTGGAGTAGAGGGGCTGCAGGGGCCCAAAGATTTACTTATCTTAAAATCTGATGCCATTTTGATATTCAAAGGTTCAAAACAAATGTGCACCGACATCTCTTCTTAAATAATCTGCAGTTATGCACCTACGTACATATATGTATCTTGGTTATTTTTCTTAAATAGTCACACGTTCCTTAAAAGAATTGAATTTGCAAGATTTAACACCTGACGGTAACATAAATGACAATATTATTATTTTTGATCTTAAAAGAAAAAGAAATAAGAGGAGCACATAATATAAGAACTGTCATAATTTCAACAAAATAGGTTCAGAAACAATCCTTTATTTTATTTATTTGGAAATCTTCTGAACAACCGACCGAAGAAAAAATCCTCCGATCTCTTTGAAGAAAGCATAGAATTTGCCGGTACGACGGCTACATCGCTAGGGTCGATTTATTTATTCAGCGGTATTTTTAATGACCGAATGTATTATTTTTATGTATGAATTCTGGAGAAAAAATTAAAGTATTAAAAAATTCTGCACTTCTAAATTTTAATTTAAATAGGCTTTGCTATTTTAAACTTATGCAATTTAAAACAGAAAATAGTACCTAAGAGCCGTTTTTGAGAAAAATACGATTTTTCCTAACCGTTTTAAAAAGTAGGTTTTTATCGTTGAAACTGTTGTTTTTGGTTCTAGGAAAGATTTTTTTGTAGAGTATTGTAGAAAGTATTAAAAATCCGCTTGTTACCGAGTTTTAAACAAATTTACCAAGTCATTTTCGAAAGGTTGAGTTCTTAAAAATACAATACTATACAATACTATTCAAACTTTTTGGAAACTTCTCCATGAAAATTTGAAATATAAATCAACTGAACCGTTGTGGAGAAATGAATGGAGAGGTACCAATAATAACTATTTTTCGGATTATTCTTAGCATAAAGTAGGCTTTACATTATTTAACCTGCCTGAAGTAATAAACGTGCATAAATATTTTAATATGTGCAACTGTTTTTTATATAAATAAGAGTTTCTTATCAAATGCTTAATAATGCGATATTTTTGGTCGTAGGTACACGATTTTAAGGAAATTAATTTAGCCATTTAGGCAGTAGGCGCAGGCGGATGGACATCCGGATTCCAGACTGAAAAAACTGCAAGACAAGTTTTTTCGTATTCCATTATCATCGTAATAAAAATAACCAGCCTGCTTTTTAATTGGAAACAAAGTATTTTTTTTTACATCCTGTTCAGGAGCTATTGGAACCCCCATTCAAAATGCCGCACAATTGCAAAAATAAAATAAACAACATATCGATTGCCAATTTGTGTCAACAAGTTGATTTTTTTCTTGTAATTTGATTGCAAATGCGAAAAGGAAACCATCCTCTTTTATACCAATGTATTAAATAAGGTATTTTTTTTTGTTAACAAAATCCCAACTGTCATCTCAATGTCATAACATTTAATGTTCGTAATTCCCTTTACAATCAAAACAAATCTGCGGCTTCTCTTTTGAAATCACACAGTACCTTCCTACTCTGTCCGACTCTGATTGTATCTTAACATAATTTTAAATACATGATGTAAAGGGTAAGGGAGAGCGAGCGCATCATGATAAGTCCAACTTCTATACAAACAACTGCAACTTGTTGCTCAGTTATAGAGACAGGTCCATTGCTGTGTGATCTGATGCCAAACTGCCTAAGTTTATTGTCATCATAATCGAAAGCATCTGTGGTCATCATTCGCATCGCATCGCATCGGTTCAAATGTCCACCCCATAAAAACTCATTTAAAATGCTAATGACATTGGCTTTATCCTAAAAGTCATCATCATACCTATCTAGTTCCAGAGTACCTATGTAGCTTCAGTCAGCCATCTGTGAAAAAAGAAGAATTTTTCAAGGAGTCAAGTGAATCCGCAGATAGATGGAGAAGTTGGACAGTGGGACCCAGCGCATCCATTGAGAATGGCTAACGTACGATGATGTTGGAATAAAAATCTGAAAGCACTTTTTTGGAAATGATTTATTTGAGGTCAATTGAATTTTTATTTGAAGAACTTTTGTATTTATTTACGAAAAAAAATTACTATAAGTAAAAGCCACGTTGAAAAACTAAATCGTATAAATAAAAAGCGGCAGTGCGATATGTTTTTTTTTGACATATTAATCGGCGAAATGGTCTAGATTTTTAAAGTTTCCCAGTTAAAACAAATTGATTAGGTATACCTACAGTGAGTGATCTATGATGTCTTAAGTTATTTCACAAATTAAAACGTGGCAAAAATTGTTTTATATTTCGTAAATTGTTGTGGAAATCATCAACGTTGCTAGTGTTAAATTAGACAGATAAATAAGCTTCAATAAGTGAGTGCATTCAAAAATGGCATTGGCACTGAGTAATAAACGAATTTATAGTCGAGTTTATCACATACACAAAAAATTAATTTAATTTGATTTGGTTGATACTAATGGCCATTGACTCCGGAATTTTAAGCAACAATTTAGTGCCGGTTTAGCTTTAAAATCTTATATATCTACAAATTTACTGTTTCAGCTCAAAAAGTGTTGTTGTTTTTGGACATTTTGTCATAAACTGTTTTTTGTATTATTTATAGTTTATGGTTTTTTTTTTTTGTTAATTTTGTACAAGTTAACAGAGGGGTAAATCGCCACTCGTCCCGCGCCGCCGGCCGCCGTATAACGAAAACAAATAAACACTAGTTTTGGTAATACTTTCTTACGAGAAAGATAGATACATAAATCCTGAAACCGGTATCGATCGATCTCTATCAAACTTGGTGAAAAACAAATATTTATGATGAAAAACGTGGTTTGTTCAAAAAGTTTTGTCATTTTTTAAAAAGTGGCAACCCTATACTTATATTTTTGTTTTAACTAAAATTGTATGTTTCATATGGCACCAATTTTTACTTTAAGCCCTTTAATCTAGTGACATGATCGAAAAGCAATGAATTCCAAATAGGGTTGCCAAGATCAACTTTAATTTGTTGTTGTTTTATTTCAGAGAGCTCTATAGTTTGTATGTATTATAGAGTGTATGGTTTTATTTTTGAAATCCATAGCCATGTTTGAAATTATGGTGGAAAAATTGCGCCAGAAATAGACATATTACGACCAGAATTCAAAAGATATGAGCGCCCGTCTGGCGTCTCTACACATTTTACGGAAGATCAAAGGCATTCTCAAAACACTTTTTAATGAGTATCTCCCTAACGGTTACTCATACAGAAAAAATGTTAACAACTTTTATTTGAAGCTTAGGAAATTTTCTGAAGAAAAAGGAATGGAATTTTTTTTATTATAAAAGGCAACATGTCCGTTCCAAAACTTGGACAAAACTGACAATTGGTCAACAATATTGTTGCCCAAATCCTGTTCCACACTTTATAAATTTGGTATTTTTGGACAGAACAGAGCGCTCACGAGAGAATAAAATAACTTCAACTCCTGACAAATTCTGCACAAGAAATTTCTTTGGGCAAATATTGTTGTTCGGTCAAATGTTAGGTTGAGGTAAATAAATTCAAAGAATATTTGTGTGAAATTGTAAAGCAGAACCGTTCCAAAGAATAACCGTTCCATATTTTTTTTGTAGTTATCCTCTTTCTGAGAAAATTAACTCCCTATTCAACAAACTTTGACAGAATATCTTCTAAAACTGGAATATATTCTTTTTATGACAAAAGAGGAATATTTTTGACGATAACGGGGGAATGTTTAAAGCATTCTTCGAATTTATAACTTATGGACACGACATGTTATGTACCTACCTACAAATGGTTCAATAAACTATAGATGGTAGTATATAGTAAAAACAAGTAGCCCGTAGCGTAATGGTTAGTGCGTTCGACTGTCACGCTGGAGGTCTGGGATCGCTTCCCAGCCTCGTCCACCTAAACAACTAAAAAGTTCTTTTTTCAGGGCTACTGCCTCTTACGAGGAATTGACAAATCCTCCAAGAGTATCACTTGTCACGAATAAGTGCTTTCCCATTCCTGTCGAAAGGCGCACACAGGAATGGTTGCGAGTTGTTAGTCACTAGGCCCTGGTTCTTCATGAGCCGTTGTGCCACCCGATTTATTTATTTATATAGTAAAAACAAAGCATGTGCTATGAGCAGTTGATCTTTGTAAGAAGCTAAGCGAATTCTCACTTGCTAGAATTAACGAGTCATTTAATCCATGTTTCAAATTTTTGATTGGGGCGATAACATGTTATGTTCATCCAAAATGATTCAATACAATAGAGCTTGTACTCTTGGTAAGAAGCAAGCAAGTGCTCACTTGCAAAAGTGAAGAAAAGGCTCAAGGCATGTTTTAAATTTCAAGCTTGTGGAGATAGCATATTATGTAACAAGTAATGCAATAGAATAGAAGAATAGAATAAAATAAAACCAAGCATGATGTGCACAGGCAGGTGCTTTAAAACAGTGAGTAATCGATAATTTTTTTTATTGCGGTTGCTCCAAAAATTTCAAATTTTTTCCGCTTCAAAGCTCGTAATTTTCTATCCCGCACTAATGTATTTCTTCAGGAATGGATTTTAGCCAAGAGCTTTTTCATCCATTAAGACTTTTACAACCCTGTTTTGGATTAATATTTGTTGACCTCATTTCAAAATGTATATTGGTTTATCAAAATCTTTGTAGTCGTTTTCGATAAAAATAATATTTTTCTTGACAGTTTTTCAAAATTTGTATATTCAATACCGTTATTTTTGGCTCTAGGAACAATTTTTTTTTTCAATTATTGTAAAGAGGGATATAAAAAATTACTTTTTATCCAGTTTCAAAAACTTGTATCAATCTTTGCATGTAAAATATTTGTAAAAAAATTTAACAGCCTAGTATTAAAGGTTTAGCATGATACTACTTAACATTTTGCTAAATTTAAAAAAGTTTAAATTTTAAATACTTTTGGAATAGTAAACCAATTTCCTTATAAACTTCAACTGAACTCGTTCATAAAGTGACAGAATGATCGTGCAAAAAATTCACAAAAATACTTCATTTTGACATTTATAAACTTTTTTTTTTTAATCCTTAAATACAATACAATACAATTAAAACTTATAAGAAGCTTCTCCAGAAAAAAATCAACTGAACTCTTTTCGAGTAAGTTTTTCTACTAGAGGTACCAAAAATAATTAATTTTCAAAGAAAAACTGCAAAATTAAAATTAGAATTTTTATTAAATAAATTTTTCTTATACAAATTTTTTGAACTGTTTTTGAGAAAAACTATATTTTGCTTTTCGGTAAAAAAAATTATGTCTCCCCAACTAACATTTCAGCTTCGGTTCGGCTTAATAAAATAGGCTTTAGAAGTTCCATAGACATTTGTAAAGTTTACTTAAGCATAAAAAGGAGAATGTTATACAAGCTAATATAGCTTGTATACGTGATTTCGGAAAATCTTCTTATAAAATTATTCGCAGATCTTTTAAAAGTAGCAGATTGTATAAAAGCCTAAAGAAGCCGATACGAATTTTTAACGAGCGATATTGAAAATTTGAAGGACACTTCAACTTGACTGATAGCTTCGGACATGGTTGTATAAAAGTGAAATACAAGTCTTATAGAAGGTGAACCAAAATAAATGAAAACAAAAAGAAAGATAAATATTTAATTTTATTTTTTAATTTGATTTTTACTGCATTTAATGTGAAATCAAGTATCAAATTCAATTATTTATCAATTATAGTATTGGAAACAATTATAAAACATAAATTATATTTTTACCTCACTAGGGATCGAACTCGGGAACTCCTACGTGACAGTCCATCATTCTAACCACTCAGCCATCTTAGATATAATTTGGAAGATGCAAAAACTTAATCAGCCTTTTCCTTTTTTAAATCTTTAAATTTTTCTTTAAATAAATCCGAGCTTCTATAAAAATTTTCACACATGAACATGAAATGTAAACGATTTGTTTAGCAGTTCCCTTGCTCCATTTTCATTTCAATAGTCTTAAATTAATTTCAATAGTCTTAAAATAAACTAAGTAATAATGCATATTTTTTGTAATAATTTCAAGCCGTAAAAATACACGGCCACTGAAGCACGATAAACAGAAACAAGGTATGCTCATTAGGTGTGTGACGTCACAATCATCTGCTTATGTTCGGAGAAAAGAAAAATAATCTTACTTTATTTGATTGATACATTCCACGATATCAACCGATGTTTGCTTTTCGATTTATAGGCTAATTAATGTGAAATTTCGTGTTAAAACATGGTCAGAGGGCAACCCTTATATCTCCGGTCTGCCAGTGTTGCCACCCTGAAAACACTTCTTAAAAGTAAACCTAGGATGTGGACTATTAGTCTACCAAAGTTCATTCCATCAGAATGAAGTGCAAGGTTTGACCTAAAATATGACCTTAACGCCCTAACTATTATAAATGATTCTACTGCTCATTAAGAATTTAAAAACAATTTATTTAAATACTTAAATTTGTAATTATGGTCTTCACTTTAAGTTGAACAAAAACATAAAAGATGACCAAGACGGCACATAAATACCCAGATATACGAAAATGCCGAATGTTATGTTTATCTAATGAGCATAAACCTTGTTTCGGTTTATCGTGCATTGAAGCTTATGTCTTAAACCAACGAAAAGAAGCTTTCCGAATGCTCAAAAAGACAAAATTATTTATTATATAATTATAAATGTCAATAGAGTTTTTAAAAAAGCTTCTTTAAAATGACTTTTACAAATTCGAGCTTCTTTATTATAGATTGACATATTGGTCGCGTTCGGGTACGTCGCAATGGTATCTAGATTTGTTCGTGTTATTGGCCCTGAATTTAGATTAGATTCGATTTTTTTGTATTGAATAAAGTCGAATTAGGATAAATTCGACTCAAAATTCGTTTATTACTAAGGGCCATTGTAATGCCTAAGAAAAAACCAGCCGACGAACAAACAGCCGATATCAAAAAGAAATCTAAGGCTATCCCAAACATTTTCGGATCCGTTTGGATTATATGAACAGCTGACATCTCGTCTGTTCATTTTATTTTGTGAAGGGTCGTTTGGTTTGGTTACGTATTCGGTTTTGGTCGTTCTAAAACATACCAGATACTAACGTATCTCGATACCATATCTTCCTACCACCCGAATACCTCAGGAAAAACCAGCTGACGAACCGAACAGCTGATGTCAAAAAGAAATCTAAAGCTATCCCAAAAATTTTCGGATCTGTTTGGATTAAGGCTCTCCCAAAACCAACGCGAAACATTCGCTATGCAGAGCGAATCATTCTCAATCATAAAAACAAAATGACAATTAAATAATGCTAAACAACAACAAAAACTGCTGTTGGCGAATGTTTTGGTCGTTCGAAAACGTATCCGATGATAAAGTATCTCAGATACCATATATCTGCATACCACCGGAACGTGGCCATTCTTTTATGATTCTTTAGTAAAACCTTACAAGCCGTATCGAAGTATTCAATAAAGCCTATTGAAACTGGTTACAGAAAACTTTTAAAGGCAGCAACTTATATAAAAATTCTATGCAGTCTTTTTAAAGTGACATCTTCAATCATCTTCTGTAATATCAATTTAAGAAGCTTATTAGAGTGACAGCTCGCAAACTCGGTAAGTCTTCTTTTTCTTATTTCTATTCGTTACATGTAAAAGAAATTTAATTCCGCTGAAGGCCCTAACGAGGCTTTATATAAAGTGAAACCTGCGGCAAATCAATATTTTTAAGCTAAAAGAAGCTGAATTGTTAGATGGGAGGTCTCGTTATTTACTGAGCAACCAAGATTTAAGAAAAGTGGCCGTGGCAGGGGCGAATTTTACAAAAATCTTTTTTTTTTTTTAACTTTTTCTCCATAAAAAAACCTAAATTGAGAATTTCATCCAAATCGTTAGAGCCGTTCTCAAGAAACATAGATTTTAGAAAAGGTGGGTGTGGCAGTGGGCAGATTTTATTGAAAATACATTTGTAGTCTTTGTTTCATTTATAAGAGCAAATTCTGAAAATTTCATCCGAATCGCTAGAACTGTTCCCAAGAAACGCAGATAAAAGTTAATTGGGCGTGGTTTCATCGTAAAATAGCAAGTTTCAGAAAAACCTCGAGTACAATTTCTTGTACGAAAACATAACTTGCCAATGCCATTATGATGATACTTCTTTATGCATACAGGGTGATTCGCATAAGGTGTGACAAAAACCTAGAGCGATTAGGTTGAGTTTAGATACTACAAAATTGGTATGGAAGGGAGTGATCTATTTCATATTGTTTCGACCCAACCTACACGCTCTAGCTTCTTGTACCTAACATTTTTTGCGAAACACCTTGTATATCGCAAGTTAAAATTTTCATTTTAAACAGCAGGTACCAGTGGAATTCACGTTATACTGAACCTGTGATGTTAAATTATGATTCGATTACTTGAAATGGCAGCCATATATACATATATGTATTTGCCCAGGCTATTGTAATCGTACTCCATCTGTTATCTTCTCGATACATTCCATCAGCGAATTAACTTTTTAATTGCGACAAAAAAAAGGAAAACAATATTTCGACCCCACTGTTTCTACTGGCTGAAGAGTTTTCATTTTCATTATACCGGTAGCCATAGCCACAAATTGAAATTGGGATGTCCTTTTCGCTTATCCATCGCAACGTCGGTCGTTGTCTTGTCTGACTTTATGACGTTAATAAAGCTCGGATATATTTATAATTATTTTAATCACGATTTTAACGAAGCTAAAGAACCGTGTGCCTTCGTCGATGGTCGCCCGCCGCGCCCCGTGCCCATCTGACCGCATACGACTTTTAACTACTATAGAGACGTTCACTTATTTTTCAGTCACAATTTTTTTTTTTTTTTTTTGAAATTTTTATCCTGATCCTGAACTATGAACGGTTTGTCTCTTAAACTCCTACCTTTACCCACTCCTTATTATTTGAAATGATGCTTAAGTTTTAAATGTTTTCCTCTGTCTGATTGCAGGCTTAAAATCGACAATAATGGCGGAGCATGGTGTCCCAAGCATATGGTATCGCGTGGCTTAAAGGAATATCTGCAAATCGATCTGCTAAAGGTTCACGTCATCACGGCGGTCCGCACTCAGGGTCGCTTTGGCAAGGGTCAAGGGCAGGAGTATACCGAGTCGTATGTATTGGAATACTGGCGTCCAGGCATGACTAAATGGATTCGATGGAAAAATATCCAAGGAAAGGAGGTGAGTGACACTCTACCATAGGTATAAACAAAAATGTGACTGCGAGGATGTGTGTGTGTGTGTGAGTTTGGCTAAAGCCGTCCTGATTTATGGCGGCAATTTCCGTTTATACTGCTGCATTCGGGTGTTATACCGAAGTGGTTGATGGACAAAAAAATAAAATACATATATTTGTATCCTTTCCATTTGTTGTTGTTTTTTTTTTTTTTTTGTTAAAGTTTTAAATGCCCACCATAACACTCTCGATTTCAGGTTCTGCCTGGCAACATCAACACCTATAGCGAGGTGGAGAACCTCCTGCAACCGATCATTTTTGCATCGAAAATTCGCATCTATCCATACAGTCAATATGACCGAACTGTCTGCATGAGGGCCGAAGTGGTTGGATGTCCCTGGGAAGGTGAGTTTCATTAATTTCCTTTAATGGTTGTTGATATTATATGGCTGCACTCTGATGGTGTAGCAAGTTTGTGAGCGATTGGGGGAGGGAGAAAGCGGGTTCGGTCGGTCGGTCGTTTTTTTTTTTTTGTGAAACTAAAAGCCAGACGCAATCGTTTGCCCATCATTGCATGACGTTTATTTGTGTATTCTTTGGGTTGGGTTTTTAGGAAAACATGATACCAATGTTAGTACTAGCTCCACCACCATCCACCCATAATATGGAAACACCACTCAGCACAAATCCTAAACTTAAAGGCTAACGAAGGTATTTTCTTGTCGTGCTGTGTTTTTATTTTTTGCTGTCAGTCTTCGGCGTCGGCGTCGCCCGCCGCTGCCAACGTCGCGACAACATTCTTATTTTTTTACAAACTACAAAAACAAAAAAAAAATAGAAGAATTTATCGTACGACGACGGTCTTCGGTGGCGGCAAACCCTCAACATTACTGTGGCATGTCGATGTATGTTTTGTAAATGTGAAATTTCTATGCAACATGCAACTCTCTAACTTGTAAATATTTAACATTATCTACATTGCCGACGACTTTTGTGAAGCACTTTAATTTTTTTTTGTTTCTAACTCAATGTTTTGGTTTATAAAACATAGGGTAGATTATGTTATGTTTTTGAAATTAAATATTGAAAAAATAAGTTTAAATTTAATTTAAGAACAACATTTTAAGGCCCGTTTTTATAGTCGGTGTTAGTGGCACTTAAGTGGTCATTGGTCAAAACCTTGGTTGGCATTTTTCAACTTCAAAGTTGAACAGCTATCGCTACGGACCTGAGTGATACCTATCTAGATGTTAATCTAAGGTAAATGGTATCTAAATGCTAAAACATCATCAAAATGAGTGGAGCTGCTGTGAGTCTTCTGTAATCCTCTTGGCTACAGCCTATCTATATAAACCTGGAATGTTAAACACTATCTCAATCAAAAATTTAAACTGTTGGGGTACTTAGACCCTCTTATGGCCCCTCTAGAGACGGATCTGGATAAAAGCTTGACAAACTATTAATGTAGAATTTTATCTACATGCTATTTCTGAGAAAAAAAAGGGCTTGGCAGTAGGTGGATTTTACCAAAACCAATAATTTGTTTTCGTTTACCTAAGAACAAACTTTTAAAAATAGCATCCAAACCATTGTCGAAAAACCAAGAATAAAAGCAGAAGTAGGCGTGGCAGTAGGCGAAAAAGGAGCCAATTCCAAAAATTTAAGAAATAAGAAAAATGGGCGTGGTATTGGGCGGATCTTACTAAAATCTATTTTAATTTTTTTTTCGTTTATAAGAAAAAACTGAAAATTGCATCCAAGTCGTTATAGCCGTTTTAGAGAAACCATCAAAAATAACAAAAGTAGGTATGGCAGTGGGTGGATTTTACCAATACCAATTTCTAAAATTAATTCTCAACAATACCCGTGTTTTATTGGTAAGCTATCCATAGTAGGATTTTACATGAATAACAAATGCAACATCGGCAGTATGAATACTGCCGATAAAAGTTAAAGGAGAATCATACTGCGGATAGTTTTCCGAATCTCGAATGGATTATTGGTGATTTCATTCTCAAATGTTAGTAACTATTAGTTTTTTTGTGAAGTTAATTTTGACTGCTTCTGATTCTCACAAATATATTTTTTTTTTAATATTCTGACAGGTGTTCTTTCAGACAAACCAATTTTTAAATACAAAAACCAGGCTACTGCGGATGCGTTTTTTTGGTAATTTTCTACTGTACTATTTATATTTATATATTTATATTTACACGGGTAATAATGAAAAAAACTTTGAATATTTCGTCTAAATCGTTTGAATCCTTTCCAAGAAGCAATTTCCGAGAAGCCAAGAAATAAGCAAAAGTGGGCGTAGCAGTTGGGGGGAATTTTACTTAGAGCTGTATTTAATTTGTACTTGCTCTATAGGCTTATGAATATAAGGAATAAATGTAAGAAACAATAACGTTCACGTGTATTTTTTATTAAATATGTTTGTGTGGAACTAAAGCTTGCTTAAACACACAAAATTCACTGAAGATCACGCATGCATTTCTCAGAGAATTGTCTTATTGGTCATTTTTCAATGTTTTTGCTATACTCGCAAACTAAATTGAATTCGAGAATTTCATTTAAGTTACTTTTCGTAGGAATTCAAATTTATATCAAAATTGAGGGTTAAAACATTTGTGGAAAACATAAAAGCAGGGAAATTTAACAAAAAGTGACCTAAGAATTGTAGAAAAATCAGTCATTTTAATTTTGTTTACTAGTTGCTTTTTCTATTGGTTTCGTGACAAAAAAAATCGAGATTCTAGTAAAATCTAACATTAGGATGATGGAAAAGTCCTAAGTGATTTCTGTCAAGACGTCTGTCGCGTGCGTCCCGATGTACATCGAGCTAGAGCCCTAACGGTTGGATGGATTTGCTTCAAATTTGGTGTGAAGCATTTTTATGTGATTCTTTAGAGGGGAAATTCGAATTTGTATTGTAGCTTATCTAGAACGGGTAGCTGCTATAGAACAATTTTGGTTTCATCAAGTTCTTTTTTTTTTTTAACGGCAATAAAGATTTGTATTTAACTTTGTACAAAAGTCATCTCTAGATTAATTTAAATAATACTGCATACCACGTTTTTGCCAAAAAATTTCGGTTTGGAAAGCCGAACATCTGTTCTTAAATAACAATTATTTTGAATGTTTTTTTTTTTTTTTTGTATCGAAAAACATTTTTTTTCTTGAAAATTCTGATGTGTAAAATTATTATTATTTATACTTTTTAGGGGCCATCTGCAACAAAAATATTTTTTAGAATTAAAAAGAGAGTGTACTCATTTAATATAACAAACACATTTTTATGAAAATTCTTGGAGCCGTTTTCGAGAGAATTATTTAACCGGTTTTTCAACATTTTTTGTAGATGAAAGATAAATTTATTTTTGAATTTAATAACATGAAAATAATAAAAATTTAATTTGAACCAAGTTTTCAAAATTTTGACTAAGTCAACGTAGTTAGCAGTCAAAATAAACGATAGAGGCTCTAATTGACTTCCCTGAGGTACTCCAGATAAAACTCAAATTGAAAATTACTCGGTACTGACGATCAACTAGATACATGAATGAATCAGGATGTAAGCAAATAAGGAAACCCAAAGTTTTTTAGTTTCAAAAAAATGATATTACTGTAGGAGATTTTGTCAAAATCTTAACCTTAAACTAGTTGCAATGGCGTCAACTTAATAACCTTCTTCTCAGGCAGATAACGTCTTTGAAATGAATTCAGTCAAATGTGTGGTTATGGAACGTCCTTACAAGAACTTGTGGTGGCTTAGAGAAAAAGATTGATATACAGTGAAGATACAACGACTTATAAAATATCCTTTCAAAAAGTGTTGAGCTGAAAATTGATCAGCATCGAAGTTGTCAGCGTCTGACGTGAAAATTAGATCTAGTTGTCTTCCCAGGTTATTTTGATGTGAAATATGGAATAAATTTTCCATTTGTTTTAAAATTAAAATTTTCAAATTCTTTTTTAAGCATTTTTTCCTCAGCAATTCACCCTCAATATTAGCTTCTCTCTAATCTTCAATTTTCTAAAATTTTCTATACCGCCCGCCACGGTCGTAAATTTTTACATAAACATTCAAGTTTTAAAAGAAAATTAAAAAAAACCATAGAAAAAAGCTTAATGACTTATTTAATTAAAAAAAAATTAATTTCGTGAATCACGACTTTTTCTTTACGTACGTATTAACGCTTAACGCAAAAAAAAGGTAATTTAGTGAAGACTAATTTTTTGGCAGGTATATAAGCACCTGTTTTGTTAGAAACTTTACAGAGTCAAACACGATTTGCCTTGAGAAATATTAATTCAACAACAAGATCATTTTAAAATGAATTTTTTCGCAGTTAAAGTCACCATTTTTCTTGCAGCCTTTTTTGGTAAGTTTGTACTTTTATTGTTTTTTTTTTAAAGTTCAGTTTATATAGTTTGTAATATTTTTGGACTTTAAAGCTATGCTGCAGATAAATGCTGTTGATGCTAGACCACAATTAGGATTACCATTTGTAGAAGAAGCATTAAATATGGCAGGTGGCATAACTAGTGCAATAGGATTAGGAGGAATATAAAGAGGACTCTAAGGATAAGGAGCATTACTTCTGGCTGAAGAACTTCCACTTCAGGTATCCTCATCAGATCTTATATAAACAGTAATTAATAATCAAATTAAAAAAAAATATTTTAAATTTAATTTTTATTCGCTATTTAGCTGGAAATGCAACAAATATCAACGGCCTTATCAATAAATATTTGCTCTATACTTATTCAAAAACATAACATGTTAACCTTTATCTGAAAATAAGCCTTAGATTATGAACTATCCAAAATAAACAGCATTAAAAATAATATTAATATACGAGTATTTTTATGAATAAAATTGACATGAAGTTGCTATGATTTTTATGTGAGTTTAAAAATTATAAAAAAAAACTATTCCCTTGAATAATTTTATTTAAAATTTAAATAAAAGATTTATCCCGCGCGCTGATGAATATTTACTACATGCCATCGGTCTAGCAGCGATATCTTTATACGGCTCTAAATTTTCATCATCAAAGCCTTGTGCCTATTCTAACTAGAACCCATCGGTCTGGCAGCGATAAAGTGCACCTAACACCAGTCGAATGTCATTGCAAAATGCACTTTAAAAATGCTTTTTTGTGATGATTAGTCTGTGGTGTTGCAACCAGACCGATGGATTCTGGTTAGTATGAGCACAAGGCTTTTGTGATGAAAATTTCGATTTATAAAGCTCTTTTAGTGGGATTATTTTTGTTGTTGCACTTTGAAAGTGCATTTTAGTGGTGTTGGATCCGCGATATCGCTGCCAGACCGATGACATGTAGCTTGCACTGATACAAATGACATGGCCACAAAATTTGAAGCGGTATAAAAATCTTTGAGTAAATGTTCACTAGCTCTCGGACTATTACAGCCATATTATTGACTTCAATATAAGTTTCGAGTCTAAATTTTTTTACAAATTGGTATTATTCATAAAAGTTCTGGCATTTTAAACTCTAAATATTAAAACTGGAATATCAAATCTTTCATAAATAAAACCGATTTGTACATAACTTGCAACTTGAAACTTCTATTAAACTAGTTTTGCTGTAAAACTAGTTTTGAAAAATTCAAAAATATGGTTGTTAGTGTTTTGACTATAAAGCTTGCAAAATACTGTAGGAGTTTTGTCGTTGCTCTTTAATTTTTTTTTTTCTTAGAATATTATCCCTCCCGCCTAATTGGAGGGAAATAGATCCCCCCTCCGCTTATACGATTATTTTATTCTTCTTGAACCAACCTTAACACTCTATATTGTTAATATCAGGGTGATTCACTTTAGGTGTGAAAAAAAATTGAGCATGTAGGTTTTGTTGAGGCAAAACAAATAAACAAATTCGTGAATAGGGGTGACAGTCTAAGCCCCTGGCTTAGGTAGGAGGGGCAATTTTCTAAAAAAAATTGACTTAAAACAGAAAACAAGCATTAATATACAGTGTGTCCAGTAAATAATGGATAACCTTGCAACGGGCTATAGCTAGCCTTAAGACCTTTCAGAATAAAATTATGAACTAAATATTTTCCTTGTAGTAACAAAGTTCGACTTCCTTCAAATACATGAACCTTACGTCCACAGTTGAATGATTATTAATAATAGATGGTACACAAAATTTATTACTTGCTGTTGCAGTTTTCTTATAATAATTTTTTTTTATTTTCCCAAAAGTTTGACAAACTCTAAAATAAAAAAAAAATTACTAAAACATAATTTTTAATTTGGAAGTTCTTGGCGACCTAATGTGTAGATGTGTTTCGCTCTGACAACAACAATTGAGCTCTTCAGTAAGAATTGTTGTTGCCTTTCTTAGATACATGTTATTAGTCAATGGCTACCGACGCACGGCGACGTGACATATTTATAAAATAAGCTGTACTGATGTGCTGCAAATTATATAATTTCCAGGGGAATTTGGTTACATTCTTGCACCTAGAGGGATGTTGTAATTGTGCAATTTTTTCATGTCAAACGAGGAGTAATTTGAAGTAAAAGTCTCAAAATGAGGGCAATGAATGCAATCTGTTAAATAAGTTCTGTGATTGATTTCCAAAGACTGCATTCACGAATGATTGCATGCTTTTAAAATTCTGCGTGCATCAAACAATCAAATTGAGGTCTTAGAGAAAACGACATGCTTAACCACTTATTACTTACAAATAACTGACTATTTACCTTTTCTAACATTTATTCATTTTTTACAATCAATTGAATGCAATCTTTTGGGATATCATGCATTCTATGAATTATTCTGCATTCTTTGCATTTTGTTGCAATTTTTACTATCTTTTGCATACCGTGCTCAAGAATGCAATGAATGACAAACATTTTACAGCAACGAATTGTATGTTTTCTTTTGGGAATGCAATCAATCTAATTCAATTCACTGATTGATATTTTTAAGACTGCATTCACGAAAGATTGAATTCTTTTACAACTCTGCGCGCATCAGGCAATCAAATTGATGTCTCCTTGCTCTACCACTTATTACTTACCACTTATTACTTGCAAATAATTGACTGCTTACCTAAATAGTAGATAAATGGCTTTTTTACAATTCGCTGTTAAAGATACAAGTATGTGTTGTATCATTTTGAAAAGTACATTAAAAAGACAACTTGTTAAAATAATTGGGCACTTATACTTTATTATTTTTTTTTTCGAGAGAGTTTGTCAAATTTTTGGGAAAATGAATAAATTATGATTTTTTCATAAAAAAATAAAAATAAAAAATCCTTATAAGAAAACTGCAACAGTAAGTAATAAATTGTGTGAACCATATAATAGATTAATTACTTAAGAATACTAAAAAAATAAAAAAAATGCTAATAATTATTCAACTGTGGTCGTAGGGTTCATGTATTTAAAGGAAGTCAAACTTTTTTTTTTTAAATCATAACCTAATAAAATATTTTTTTTTTTAAAACTTTTTTCTGAAAGCCTTCAGGCCAGCTTTAGCCAGTTGCAAGTTTAACCATTATTTACTGGACACCCTGTATATCAATAACTTGTTTTCTGTTTAAAGTCAATTTTTTAAGAACATTGCCCTTCCTACCTACCTTAAATATTTTGCTAGCTTTATAGTCAAAACTCTCATCTGTTAATATTATCAAATATTATTATTAAGGGAATAATTTTCTTTTTTAATTTTTAAACTCACATCAAACTCATAGCAAATTCATGTTGTTTGAACCAAAATTAAATCTGTTATATTCTAGGATGTCAATTTTATTCATAAAAATGTTTTATTTTTAATTTTGTATAGATTTGATGAGGATACATGAATTGGCGGTTCTTCAGCCAGAAGTACTGCTCCTTTTCCTTAACCGAGCATGTTACCTAGGACACTTTTTACGCCTGGTACTACATCTCCTACTATTGGCAGTTGTGGTATAGCATTAACAGCATTTATCTGCAACATAGCTTAAAAGTCCAGAAATATTACAATCTATATAAACTGAACGTTAAAAAAAAAAAATACTAAAAGTACAAACTTACCAAAAAAGGCTGCAAGAAAAATGGTGACTTTAACTGCGAAAAAATTCATTTTAAGATGATCTTGTTGTTGAATTAATATTTCTCAAGGCAAATCGTGTTTGACTCTGTAAAGTTTCTAACAAAACAGGTGCTTATATACCTGCAAAAAAATAAGTCTACACTATAAATTAGTTTTTTCTTTGCGTAGATACGTATGTAAAGAAAGAAGAAGTTAATTTATTTTTTAATTAAATAAGTCATTTAACTTTTTTTATGGCCTTTTTTAATTTTCTTTTAAAATTAAAATATTTATGTAAAAATTTACAACCGTGACGGGTGGTATGGAAATTTTAAGAAAATCGAAGATTAGACAGAAGCTAATGTTGAGGGTGAATTGCTGAGGAAAAAATACTTAAAATATAAGTGGGAATTTAAATTTTACAAAAACTGGTAACTTTTCTCCTGGGAAGACAATTAGACCTGATTTTCACGTCAGACGCTGACAACTCAGTTGCTGATCAATTTTCAGCTCAAGATTATTTGAAAGGATAGTTTAGAAGTCACTGTAAATTAATCTTTTTCTATAAGCAACACAAGTTCTTGTGAGGACGATCCACCACCAATAATGTGACTTAATGTATTTCAAAAAATTATTTGTCTCAGCAGAAGTTAATGAAATTGGCGTCATTGCAATAGGTTTCAGGTAAAGATTTTGACAAAATCTCTCACAAAAATATCATTCTTTTGAGACTAAAAAACTTTGGGTTTCCTTATTTGCTTACATCCTGATTCCTTAATATATCTAGTTGATCGTCAGTATCGAGTAATTTTCAGTGTAAGTTTTATCTGATGTACCTCAGGTAAGTCAGTTGGGACCTCTATTGTTTGTTTTGACTATTAACGATTATGGCTTGGTCAATATTTTGAAAACTTGATTCAAAGTTAATTTTTTTTATTATTTTCATGTTTTTAAATTCAAAAATAAATTTATCTTCCATCTACAAAAAATATTGAAAAACTGTTAAAATATTTCTCTCGAAAAAGGCTCCTAGAATTTTCATAAAAATATGTTTGTGATATTAAATAAGTACGCTCTTTTTTTAATTTAAAAAAATATTTTTGCTTCAGATGCCCCTAAAAAGTATACCTAAATAATATTACATATCGGAATTTTCAAAAAAATGTTTTTTAAATTAAAAAAAAAAAAAAATTCAAAATTATAGTTTGAAAAATCGATTTTTTGAAAACGTGATATTTTTGAAATGTATTTTTTAAGTGTGTCTGTATATAAACCCGCGCCCAAACACAATCAAGTCACTAGACAGTTTTAAATAGATTCTGGCAAAGGGCTAGCATGGGTAAGCAAAGGTTAGAACAATGGCACAATGGCGATTATAAACCCTTTTGCCAGACAAACAAAAGAAATACAAATTTGGCTTATGTAGGACTTGATCCCGCGCTCTTCTTCTCGTCATTCCAATGCACTACCCACTGGTCAAACTCGCTATCAAAAAATTCAATTTACAAAAGTGAATAAGTTTCATAATCTATTGCATCACAGATACATGTAGAATAGAACAGGATTTTATGTACTTTCTTTTTTGGTAGAAAAACTTAGGACATGTTTTCTTTTCTAACTTGTCTGGCGTTTCTCACCAATCTGTGCTGTTCTGTCATTTTCTGACTTTTTCCTCACTGAACAATCCTATAATATACAGATGTCACACACCTATTGTAAAAATTGCGATATGAAAAATAAGACTAAAGAATAAGAGAAAAAAGTGTTGTATGATACTTAAATTGCATGGTGCTTACAAATTGTTTATTTTTGGGTACAAGAGACATTCGTGATGGGATACCGAAATATGTAAAACAAGTTTTTACTAGGGAGGGCCTCAAGAATATTTGAAAAGTTTCCCTCGTCTAAATTTTTGATATCTACTGAAATCCGACAAGGGCTTGCCAATTATCTGACAAGTTTTCCTCGTCTAGATTTTCCCTAGTGAAAACTAACTAGGGCTTTGCCAAAACTAGACAGCAACTTGAAATTTGTGCCTGCCGAGAATATAATAAGTTTAAATTCGCGTTCCAATTTTGTTTCAAAGCTTTATATAGATATGAGACATTACTTTTTTTTTTAAACAGTTTCAACAATTTTGTATTTTTTTTTTCTTTAATTTTTATCAATTTTAGTCAATTCCCAGCCGGAAAAGTTACTTATTTACTTTCGAAATTAAATTTTTGTATAGCAAGTTAGCCCAGTGGGTAGCGCTTTGGACTGACAAGTCGAAACTCGCGGGGTCAAGCTCCACAAAAGCCAACTTTTTTGCCTGACGGTGCAAAAGGGTTCATAATCTCCAAAGACCTTGTTCTAGCATTTGCTAACCCTTGATAGACCCTTGCCAGAATCTATGTAAAACTCTCTAGTGCCTTGTCGAAAACAAGATTGTTTTTCTGCGTTGGTTCGATTGTTTTTTGTTTTTTGTTTAGATCAAATTTCTTAAACTAAGGCAAAAAAATCAATTTTTTTTTTGTTAAATCTTAAAATTTCAAAACTTAACAATATCATTACACTATTGAACCACTGACAACCTTCTTCAATAGTTCAATGTCTCTGAACCACAAGAGCAAGTTCTTGCAATTCGCTTGTTTCCATTTGATTTTATTTTATTTGCATTAAATGCAAATTGACACTCAAGATGTAAAATGCACATTCAATTAAATATCACTTAGTTTGTACCAAGTCACCACACGAAGATTATTATTTCTAACATGGGCTAACATAGGTATATCTTAGGCCATACACCAACGCTCGCGACATCCACTTTGTTAAGTCGTAAATCTCAACGAATAACGATGTTCGATCTCTTGTGGTGTACGAAAAAACCAAACATATCCTGTACCTTTTGGTCGTCGTTTCGCTGTCAGAAGAACAGAATGCAAAAAAAAAAATGTAGAAGAAGAAGACGCGACGACAAAATTTTCACGATAAAAGTAAATTTTCCATTAAGCAATCTTCGCAACTTCCAATTATAATGCACTTCCAATCAGTCCTGCTAATTGCATGATTTAATTTCCTTTTAACGAAAATATTACATCACGCATGATTGCTGCAGCAAGCAAACCACAACCTCAACGTGAACGTGGTTTAAAATTTGTTGTTGGTTACATATTATAATGGATATATTCAGACAAGGTACAACGTACGAACCGAACGACTTCGACAGGCATATCACAAAAAAATAGCAACAATCTGCATTCAAAGTCGACAGTCGTATAACTTTATACATCTAATACTCTCTAGTCTATATCTATAGTTACTTAGAGTCTAGCCTAGCTATATGAAGGAAAGGTTTACATTTAGAGAATGGCACACTCATGCCGCATATATTTTAATTTATTCATTTTATGTTCTTCAGATTAAAAAGTTTTCGTGCACCATGCAAATAGCGTACATAATGCGGAAACAGGAGGAGGTGTTTGTCATTAGCTTAGAAGAGGATTAAAAAAAAATACAAGCGAAAAAATATTAAGGGTAAACTGCACTTTAAGTGAAATGTATTGAGAAGTACGCTATGAATAGAATTTACGTGGATGAAGTAAAAAATAACAACAAAGTAGTCAAACAAAATTAATAATTCTGTCTTCCCAACAGAATCAAAATAATTTTCAAAAATAAAACTAGATATCAGTTATTAATTTTAATCGATATTAAAAAAAGCAACTAATGAGTAAAATCAAACAATACAAAAAACGAAAAACGATTCTATAGAATACATACCGTTACCCATTTTTTTTATTTTCTTAAAGTTGGTGTTTATCCTGAAATAAAAAAAATAAAATATCAACTTTTTTGTTTCTAAATTTGGTCTTTTTTTATTGATTTAAATCAAAACAATCCAAGAAATTAATGTTTCTCGTCAGCAAAATTAAACTTTCTTAAAAAATAAAAAAATGTACAAACATTTAGACCGAATTTCATCAAAATCGTATAATTTTCGTGGAAGACAAAAAAAAAATGTTTTTTTTGTTTGCCTTTTTCTCAATATTTTTGTGGTTATGTAAAAAAAAAAAAATGTTTTAGCAAAAAATGTAGATCTCCGTTTAGGCAGGAGGGGCAGTTTCCTAAACAAAAATTGATTACAAACAAAAATACTATAACAACGGTAACACTTACTTACAACAGTAAAATAATATAATAATAAATAACCTTAAAGCAGCGTCCACATTATGCAGATCAACATTGTTTATTTGCATTGTCAATCAACATGCTCAACATTTTATCCTGTCCACACATTATGCAAGTTAATGTGTACGTATTGAAGTGTATACTGTCATGCCATGTGCCTAGTGTCATTATTGTTTTTTTTTTCTCCGCCAGTAACAGCATGCTCTGGTAAGCAGACGCAGCAACTGCAATAAAAGTGACAGCTGTGTTAATGCACACGTCCAGACTAAAAAATTATTGTTCAGTCGACAAAACATTGTTGATTTCTATCCATTTGAATCGTGTTGCGTTCGGGTCAACTAAAGTTCATCAACTCTATTGATCAATACGTCCGCATTTACTCAACATGGTTGATCAGAACTGTTGATATACACAGATCAACAAAGTGTGGACGCTGCTTAGCACTAACAATGCCAAAAGTTATACCTTTTTGTAAGGTCAGAACTTCTTAATAAAGTTGCTTTAGTAAAAATTTTATGAAAAATTAATTTTCACTCAAAATTTTGAAAAAAAAAAAAGAAAATGTATGATTATGTGCTTTAGAATTTTGCGTTCTTAACTAGTATTTCTGTTTTCAAAATTCAATCCTCTTATCAATTCTTGGTGAAACACTTAAGACCGGGTACTTCTAGGACTTTTTTTTATGAACGAACTTCCTCAAGAACTGAGAAGTGAGAACATTTCTACAACAATCAGAAGTACTCCATATAATTAATAGAAAGTAAAATCTTATTAAATTGAATTATTTTCTTTGCTTGCACTTAAAGCCGTATCGCCTTACCAAATTTCATAACTATACAACAATCAGAAGGGCTCCAAATAATGTATATTAATTACAGCTGGAGAAATGCTTAGTTTCTGTCCAGTTTGGCCTGTTCTCTGTTTCTGTTTAGTTTTCAGTAGAAAAAAATCTAGACGAGCAAAACTCGTCAGAAACTTGGCAAGAGCCTTGCTGGATTTCAGAACCAAAAATTTAGACGAGGAAAACTCGTCAGAAACTTGGCAAGAGCCTTGCTGGATTTCAGAACCAAAAATTTAGACGAGGAAAACTTTTCAAACATTCGTGAGGCCTTCCCTAGTTAAAAATGTTTGAACATTTTTCGGGACCTCATTAGGAATGTCTCTTGTATTACACCAAAAACAAATATTTTATAAGCACCATGCAATTTCAGTATCATTCTTCACTTTTCTCTCTTTTTCGTTTGTCTTATTTTTCATATCACACTCACAGACTTGTGAGAAACGTCAGACAAGTTAGAATAGAAAACCTATTCGAAGTTGTTATACCTAAAAAGCAAGTACAAAGTCAAACTTTCTAGTGCCTTGTCAAAAACAAGATTATCCATATGAGTCCCATTTTCAAGTAATCCGCGATTCTACAGGATTTTAAACTTTTTTAAGCGGTGTCATAATTGAATTTAACAATGCTCGCCTTTCTTTAGTCTCTTCTTCAATGTTTAAGCTTCCTTCTACCTCTGTTTCCTTTAAGACACAAAATAGTCTCTTTAAACAAGTTCAATAAGGAGCCACACAGGCTGGCACCTTAATTATTCAACAGCCCTCAATTCATTATGCCAGTTAAAATCACATTTACTTTAACCTTTATATCTTTTATAAAACACCGACAATAGAGTATAGCTAGATATCCAAGCCAATGAACTATCTTTTAAAGGAGAGAAATGATACAAAAGAAGACTGAAACTATCCCCCGCACCGCCATCGCCACCGCAACTAACATCAGCAACAATTTCAAAGAAAATTCGTATACAAAAACCCTAAAGAATATTATTATTTCTCTTCACTTCTACAATGTCTCTCAGCTTTAACACAAAAGATATAAATGCGTCATCTATACTTTATAGAAGAAGCAAGAAGAAGACTGAACTGAAGACATTGTCAAAACATCTCCCTTTCTCTAACCATTGTTCCATAGTCATTCACAGGCAATCCGCACTTGTGAACTGTCCTTTCTTTGGAAATTATTATAATGAAGCAAGTTAATTGCTTGTGCATATGAAACTGACATCAAATCTTCAGTCTTCCTCTCAGTCCCTATATATAGATATCTACATACCTTATCCCTATTCCGAGAAGAGAGCTTATGATAATCCATTTCGAAGCAGATTGAATGGTCTAAGCGTTTCCCACCATATCAACCATTCCTCGATATATACACAATGCCGCCAACCACCCACCCCGCCCGACATCGCCAGCCGCCACCGACATCTATTGTTAGGCCCCACTCATTCGAAAGTAATATCCAGTGTGTCAAGGCTTTTGTCATTATCTGCGCCTTGAATTGTGTTGGGTTTGCGTTTGTTTGCCTCCATTTGCGCTCGCTTGGCCTCACTCAATCGATTTGATATAAATTAATTTTCCTATTTTAATTAAATTCTAATACCTTTTATTGTGTGTGCCATCAGCTGTAAAATATTGAAAACAACAACAATACACAATAAGAACTCAAGAGAAGAAGAATCACAAGTTGTGACATTTATCGGTTGACATCTGGAACGAATATTCCCCAAGTCCAACTACCACCGTGTTTTTTTTTTTTTGTTCGGAGGAAAGAACATCGCACAAATCGTCGACGGATATAAAAAAACGATCGTAAAAAACAAAAACGAAAAACATTTTCTTTAAGTTTTATAAATAAAACTTTGTTGAATAAAGCAAAACACCAGCAATGAAATTACAATAAAATCTCAAAACTTACGATTTTATTGCACTTGTAACATGTGAAACACGACAGAGGGAAACACACCCCGCACCGACCGTATCGTCGAAGTTGGGCTACATGGGATTGGAAAAAACGACTCTGATAACGTTTGAGTATACCAAAACCACATCCTATAGTATATTAAAATGTTGCCTTCCATGCACCTCCTCGCCACCCCCCCCCCCTACTCGTGCCCTTGATACTTGACTTTTTTCCTTTTAAGTTGCAATGCGATGTCTCATTTTCTTTGACATGAAATTTTATGGTTTTTGAATCAATTAAGTGTTTTTTTTTTTAGTTTAAAAATATTTAAAATTCCATTTTGGGAGTGGATTGTTTTTTCGTGTATCATGTTTGTTTTCGAAGAGTAGATGTTTTTTTGTTTTTTTGTTGTTTTAGTTTTAATAAAGAGGGAAATGACTACCTACTACTCAGGCATAAAATAACAATAAAATCAAAAATGAGAACGGAATAAAATCGATTGCACAAAAAACCATCAGAACTTTTGTTTCATTAAATTAAGTAACAGTCATAAAAGTTAGATATACAATATACATGCATGTAGCTATATTAAATAAATAAATGACGGTAATTATGAAAATTGTAGTTTTAAAGAAGATTGGTTTACAGGGTGTTTCAGATTATTTACCTAAGTGAAATATGGCAACAGTGGCGTGGCGTGAGGGGGCAGGGTGGGGGAGCACATGCCCCGGGCGGCACTTTGTCGGGGGCGGCGAATCGGCTGACAAATTAAAAAAAATGTACCCAACTGCTCGTTTTTCCTGCCCAAAGAATCCAATCAAAAATTGTCCCAGTGGTACAAATGCTTTATAGTCATAGTCACTAATCGGACCACATCAAAAGCTACTGTACAAACATGTGCAGTGCATCAAATACAAGCTTGCTAAGTTAAATGTCAAAAGAAAAGCATTGATAGAGCAACGGGACCAGCGCAGTAATTTGCAGTTTTTTTTTCAATTCTATTCCGGATTTTTCAGTTCACCAAATATTGGGTCTAATCGAGTGATTTTTAACTTGATAGTGATGTTAACAGGTCACATAGTGTAACTTGAGAACAAAGCATGCTAGAGATTTGAAGTAAGGCTCCAAATTTGGAGTTCTTTTTGCATTTTAAGAAATACCAATTCCAAGTTTTGAAGTCTTCTATTAGAAAAAAAAAACCAAACTGCCCTCCTAACTGCACGAGATACGCAATTTGATTTGATAATTTCATATTGAATACTTTTTTTAGTTCAATTTCATAAAAGTAAGGACTTCAAGATTTTGACCTAGCTTATAAAGTTAGCAGGGCAGTATGAATTTATAAAATAAAGGGTTTACAAATTTGGAATAAGCATTTTTTGAGATGCAAAAAGAACTGCAAATATGCGGTGTCTTATTTCAAATATCTAGCACGCTTGGTTCTCGAGATACACTATTTGACCTGTTAACTTCACTGTGAAGTAAGCAGGTCAGTCGATTACACTGATATTTGGTGAACTGCAAAATCGGGAATAGAAATGCAAGAAAACTGCAAATTACTGCGTTGGTACTATTACTCCAGCTGCAAGTCACCAGACGTGAACACTTGCACCCGCGGTAAAAAAAAATCACCCTATCACGATATTTTTCTTATTTTGTTATTTATTTCTTATTTGATTGACGCTGGCAAAAAAAAAAATTGGCGGCAAAAATGGGCTCTACCCGGGCGCAGAAAGGGTATATTAGGTCCTATCGCTAAAAAAATTTAAACTCCCACATTTAAAAAAATCATAACTCAAAAGGAGCTTGCTCTTGTGTTTCAGGGATTTATTATTGCCTTATTCTACGTTCTGTGAGTCTCACATCGAGAACATTTTTCGAGAAACCATGGGAATTGATACAAAATACATGGATTTTGTTCCATTTTTCAACATTATTTCTCTGCCATTTTTATCAATGTGAGAGTTACAGAACGTAGGCACTCATATTGTGGACGTAAAAATATATTGGTTTAGTCATCCAATTAATTGTGGTGAGTCAAAAAGTCAATAGTTATAAAAAATAAATTATGTCTCTGAGTTTTTGTTTATAAGAAAAATTTTGAAATGTAAGAACCTTTGTGCAAAATCAGAACAAAATTGGTACAAATTGGTACGTATAATGATCCATTTGTTGAATTCTGTGGACAAAAATCTTTTCCCACGCCAATTCTTGACGGAAATTAATGAAATTTGGTGCAATTAATGATTTGGGGACGCAGAATTCAGAATTCTTGCCGATATTTTTGTACTCTTGATAAGGGTTTCACAAATAATGCCAGAACATGGTTCGAAATGAAAAAGTTCAAGAATCTTATCAAATTTGCTTAAAATGTCTAAGGATATGTGCCCGAATGTGTAATAAAATATAAAATTGGATAGGTATCAAATTTTTAGAATTAAAATTTATTAGAATTGATTTGATATTGCTTTAATTTTGTTTATTAAAAAAAAATATTATAGTTGTTTGAGATTTAAAAATGCATCTCTTTCGGCTGTTTTGGTCGTAATGATATGTTAATGAAACAATTTCATTTGCTTTCCCGACTTTTCGACGGTGGTTGCCATCTCCTTCTTAAAAAAAATAGTGTTAAATAATATCTGTACAAAAAATTGTTGTTTTTTCTATTGCATCGTTTAAATCTGACGTAAAACTAAGAGTTCTGATAGGTTACAGTTGTTAAATAATCGTTAAATAACCGTATTTTTATAAAATTGTTGAAAAAGTTAATAAGTATACATAACGGCTATTCGAGGATTATTGTACATTGTAAACTATTAGAATTCTTAGTTTGATATCCGATTCAAACGATGCAATAAAAAAAATGGAAACATTTTTATAGTTCACATTCGGGCACATATCTTAAGACATTCCAAACATAAATATCATAAGATTCCTAGCTTTGAAAAGGCTTTCTTTGGAACTTTTACATTTCAAACCATATTCTGGCCTTATTGTCGTGTACAATAATATAGGCAGTACCAATGAATTCTGCGTCTCCAAATCATTAAGTGTACCAAATTTCATTAATTTCCGTCAAGTATTGGGGTGGGAAAAGATTTTTGTCCACAGAATTCAACAAACGGACCACTGTGCGGTGCGGCGGTCTCCGTAGGAATAACTCAAAAATGAGACAGTTTCCCTAGAAAAATTTTAAAACCTTTTTCGGTTCAGTAAATTATTTGGCAAATCTGTAGAATGCAGTCTGTTTTTAAATGAGTTTAGAAAGTTAACCAATTACGTACACGAATTTTAATCAAAATCGTTACAGCCGTTTTCGAGAAATTATGAAAAACCGAAATTGTTGAATGGCATTCTAGAAAAAATAAATATTTTAGTTTCTCGTCTATGGGGGTGTGTCCATCAAAAAAAGAAAAAAAAAAGTTCCAGATAATATCCAGAGTTTCTTTTTTATCCATTTTGTTTAGAAATATAAGAGTCAATTTTTAAATTTTATTTTTATAATTTCTTCTTAGAACACTAATTTAATTTTATTATAAAAATTAAGTTAAAAATCCAATTTCAAGACGATTCATGCAAAGTTCTGGTACTCACCGCACCGAACGCTAAGAAATTAGCATTTCGGGAAGCATACAAAAATTTGGTGAATTCACATGTTTGAATCTAAATTTCGAATTGAATTGAATTCTAAATTTTGTCGGAAAGAAAAAAGCGGGCATAAAAAATGTGCAGCTTGCAATTTTAATTTTTTTTTTTTTCATAATTGTTAGCCCAGTCAACAATTACAAAAAATGGGCTAAAATCGCAAAGCGCTATGTAGTTCTGCATTTTTGATATGTTGTTGGGGCATGCTAGAGTAGCCCGTAGCTAAGTTTGCAACTTCGAAAAACATAAGCTCACTGCAGGAAAAATGGCAACAGTGAAAAAACGCTAAAATCATCCCATTTTTCCCGACATTTTCCTTCATAACTTTGGAAATATGCAACTTATTAAACTTGTTTGTTATAAAATTTTCTACATGACCACATTAGTTTTAAATTCATGCATGTTATATTTGTGTTGCTATCTAACTTTAAATAAAAAAAAAAATCTGAAAAACTAAGTAATTTTGAAGCACTCAAAAGATAGGGCAAAAATTGTCCTAATTTGCGCATATTTCTAAAGTTATAAAAGAAAAAGTCGGAAAAAATTGGATAATTTTATGTTTTTTTTTTCACTGTTGTATTTTTCTTGCAGCGAGCACAGGTTTTTCGAAGCTGCAAAGTTAGCTACAGACTACTCTAACATGCCCCAACGATACATACCAAAAATGCAGGACTAGATCGCGCTTGCGATTGTAATTATTGACTGAGCTATAAGTACGATTTAAATATTTAATATTCAATGAGCTTATGAATTTTAAAGGTGCCGTCACACTTTGAAACTGAAAGAATAGTTGATATAAAAACTTTTTTTTTTTTAAATCGACTAATTTTTCTCTTTAAACGCACTTTTCGGCTAAACAAAGCACCGAAGAGACTTGAAAATTGCACTTTCGTGATCTAGGAAGTGTCACCTTTCATTCGATGTATCCGAAGATACGATTCTATTATTTACCTCAAAATATATATAAAATTTCGGATAGGTATACAAGCACTATAATTTTTGGTTATATGAAAAAAATAAAAAAAAAAGGAACTAGGACAGTGGGGTGGGGGGGGTAGTTAAAAATGCTATGCATTAAGTATAAAGAGTATTTTTAAATTCAAAATGTTTAAAAACCCATAATTTGTTCCTATCTAATTTGTTTCTATTTTACTACACCAGGTGTAGAACCTTCCCGAACAAACATTATATTCCCTTTTCTATTCCATTTAGAGATTCAAGGATTTTAAATTCATGGAATTTGTTTTTTTGCTCGAATTTTAACGACTTCCGTTTATATTACATTACCTACAACTTACACTTGACAACAAAATGTCAATCTTTTCGAAGGAAAAAATAAAATAAAACACGTAATAACACTTAAATTTAAAGACACTTAGGTATGGTATACCTACCCTGTGTGCATTAATATATTTAATTCAAAAAAGGGTTGTCTTTTTTTGTTGTCGTCAATGCCTATAACAATTGTTATAAAAAAATATACAATTTCGCATTAAATAGAACATGACATTCTGCTGTTGTTCACTTTCCATCCCTATAACGCAACATTTTTTTTTTTGTATGCAAAATACAAACATTCATGAAGCGAGAGTGTAACTTAATATCACATAATCTGAAATCAGAAGAAGAGTAGACTTCCTAGGTACAAAATTATTCATATACATATTTAAGATCTTACACAGATTTTAATACTCTTTGTGTAGATACGAGTACTCTCGCGTATTTAGTATGTAGGTACTCTCGCATCAATTCATACAACATGAATATATATAAAATAAGCTTGTACTGTACAAACACGCTTAAATACAACGGCTATACAAAATATTCAATTACATTCTGCCTGACTTATCAATCTATATGTTGTGTGTGGATAGATAGATATACTCGCGTTTTGCGTTGTCATTGAAATCATCTTATAGGCCTCCTCCACCGCCATCGCCACCACCGCCTATTCTCAATTGAACGCCTTCAAATCATAAATATGTAATCCTCTACTTTCAGCGGGTATCTCATGTATACTCCTGTATCGTATTACCGAATATGTAAGCAACCAACTATGCTCGAAGATAATACCGATATGGAGAAAAATCGAACCAAGCTATTACTCGTAAAAACATCTCCTCCCGCGCATCATCACAGCTGGAGATGATGCACCGAGCGTATCCCAGATACTGAAGATGGAGATTTTCCTCCTGTGTGTATCTGTCTGGATTTTAGAAGACATCAGTGCATCTGAAAATGATGTCTGTTGCATGTGCCTAAGTGTCGGTTGATGTCACTTTTAATCACTAATGAGGTTATAAATTATGCACCCAAGGTTCTGGGTGTTTTCTAGTTCTTTCGTTTTTTTCTTCTAGAAAATTTAATTTAATCAATCGGATTGAAAATAGAAGATGTCCTCTCATGTGCATCTTTTCTATATAAACATTGGGTTAGGGCAATAAATTTATCAAATCGTATCTCATCCAACACAATGAAACTTATATAAAACCATATGAACTGAACATCCACAGCAGTTGTTCGTAACTCGTAAAACAGGTGTCTAGACTGCGGATGCATATGAAATTCGAATTGAATGCGAACGAACATCTTCTATATAGTTCTAGTCGCGTCCTGTTAATTGTGGTTTCTTCTTCTTCATCTCCTTCTTCTTCACCTTCAAAAATGTTCCACATTCATATTGTCGGAAGAACGAACAGTCAGCATAGAGATGGTGCACTTACTTGGTAATCAAGTCTATATAATGCTACTGCAACTCATGGATATCGCACTGTCATATCCATGTCGCGTCAGGGAAAAATTGCAGGTCCGTTAGAAGCGACTTGAATATTTGTATTTGTTCCTAAAAATTAGGTTCCCTAAAATTTTACTTGGAAAAAAATGTCTCATAATTTTGTTCTACTTCTATTCTATTCTTATATTTTTAACTATCGAAAACTTTTTTTAGCAGTCATAAATATAAATAAGAATATTACACTAAAATGTATCCTAAATTATGATCAGGAAAACAAAAAAAAAAAACAAAATTTTTTCTGGGTTTAAATTTTTTTGAGGGCAGCGTTAACACTTTAAACAAAATTCTCCTAGAGCAAAATTCTCAAACAAAATTCTCGTAAGCCGTTATGCTGAAAAGTACGCTTAATTTGATAACCACTGAATAATGTTTTGGTCGATATTTAGTTTCGTGTAAATTTCTCGAAAAGTCACGATTTTTCTCGAAGAAATACTTTCATCATGCATGTAGCTTGTGGAATTCTAAACAGAAACACAATCTAACATTTTTTTGTTTGTAAGTATAATTTTATATTGAAACGTGTATACGTGCGCTCAAACGCGTTCAGTACTTTATACCTCAGTTTTTTTTTTTTTGTGAAAAATAGTATAGAAAAATTTATATTGCAACTTTTATGCACGTTTTCAATCAAAATCTATTGCTCTTACCACAAAAATTATCTTAAGTTTTCTTGTGTAGAATTTTATCAGCTTTAATTTGAGTCTTAATGAATTTTTCGAAAAAAGCTGAAAGTTTTCGAGAAATTTATAAAAACTGAATTTTATTCGTTTTCCACTTCTAACAAATGTTAATATTAACCAAAATGTAGGTAATGATTTATATTTAAATCAGGTGTGTTTTTTATTTATCAACAATATAACTTCCTGTTACTTCATCCTTGTAAAACACCTCTATCTACCAGTTGTATACTCCAGTTCAGTATACTTTGTACTTATTTATTTAAAAAAATCTAAAAATCATCTCCAAAACTATCGAAATGGTGTGTAAATCTTGTGTTTTTTTATTTTTTAGCGATCTAAATTTTTGTGACCAAGGTTTCAACCATGAGAAAAAGGTACCAACACTTACCTCTATTTACCAGTTGTGCACTCTAGTTCAGGTCTTTATTTATTAAAATAAATCGATCTATCTAATTAATTTATATTGAAATGTAGTGTAAATCTGGTACTTTTTTCAAATTTGTTATCGATAGAAACTGCTGTGATCAAAGTGAAAGCTTTGGAGAAATCGAGGTACCTAAACCTACCTACTACCATTGAGTTTATACACAAAGAGGAACCACTAATCAAGGTGGCGCCCGTATTTGCATCTGGAACAAGAAGCAGTGAACTATTTCCACCTTAAGCCTAGTACGCTGCTGATGCGAAAAGAAATTTTTCTTTGGTCTCCAACACGACAGCGAAATGCTTACGGAAACAACAGCGAACAAATTCTCTTTGCAAGTGTCACCAATTACAAACGAAAAAAAAAACGAACACAAAGCGAAAACAATAACAGAAAGCCATGCTGTAATGAAAGAAAAAACGAATACAAACACGAATGACACTCAAATTTCATTTTTCGACGCACAATTAATGGTCTGGTCAATTAATTCTGGGCGAAAAAAGGGTGTAGACTTCAGACTTCTCCAAACAATCTGCTAAAATTATCGATTTCGCTCATTGAACAAAAAAAATAAATAAATCGGGTGGCACAACGGCTCATGAAGAACAAGGGCCTAGTGACTAACAACTCGCAACCATTCCTGTGTGCGCCTTTCGACAGGAATGGAAGGGACCTACAATTTTATGTCGAATCCGAACGGCTAGACGAGAAGTACTTATTCGTGACAAGTGATACTCTTGGAGGATTTGTCAATTCCTCGCAAGAGGCAGTAGCCCTGAAAAAAAAACTTTTTAGTTTTTAGGTGGACGAGGCTGGGAAGCGATCCCAGACCTCCCGCGCATTGAACAGCGTATTGCAAAACGAAGAGCAGAACGAAATTTTTCATTTATGATTTTGTTGTGTCATTTTTGTATGGAAATAGTTGGGAAATATGCTATCTTAAGGAGCAAATGGTTCTTGTATTGATTATCACTGGTTCTTGTTCTAGATGCGAATAAGGGCGCCACCTGCATTGGTAATCAGGGTTGCCGTTCTAACGACTTTGTTGCTAGATCGAGCGACATTTCAATTTCTTCCGCAACAAAAAATATATTGATGTCGCTAGATTATTTCTAGCGACTTTTGAAGGCAAGCATCTGTGATCTTTGATGCGGCCCTGGTAATTTTACAATCCTGGAATTTAAATTAATTTGAACAATAATTGTACTATACAACTGGAAACTCAAATTCACCACAGACAGACACACAGTGCGAGTGAGCGCAGTAGTTTTATTTAAGCAATTTATCTGTTTCCAATTTATGATAAATTTGTTTAACATTTATTATCCAATTTTCATTTAGCGACTTCTAGCGACTTTTTGTCTCCCAAGTTTCAGCCGATCTAGCAACTTTTAGAGGTTGGACTAGCGACTTTTCATTTCAGTTTGCGGCAAAACTGTTGGTAACTGATAACTTAACACTTAGTTGGTTCCTCTATGTGTGTAGGCTCAATGCTACTACCATTGGCAAATTACACTGTGATTTGATTCTTTGGGCTTTTATTTTTAGATTTTTAAATAAATAAGAAACTTTGTCGTCTGATTTTTTTGAAATTTACTTAAATGATTATTTGAAAAAAATGTGAGTCCATGTTTCTATCTCTTGGTTACTTAGTCCTGTTACAAATCTAGGGTCTCTACTAAATTATAAACTATAATTGAGGTTTATTAGAATTTTTTTTTTTTCGAAATTTACCATTTTTTAGTCACATTTATCTTATAAGTCCAGTCAAATGTTAGATTTGGTTTGCGTTAATTGGAGTGTTATGAAATTAGAAATGTAATTAAAATTATAGGTAGGGAGTAGAACCGGAACACTCCCACCTAGTTTTCCCCAGCTCCCTCATTTTTCATAAAAGATGGCCACCATCTTAAATTTTGAGCATTTTAAGAGTTAATTCAATTATATCGGCAAATATATTTAATATTTATATCAAGTTAAAATATAAACTTTTCATCATAATATTTCCAACAACTTATGTTAAAATCTTTTTTTTGAAATCTAAAATATTGAATCAAAAACTTAATATGTTTTGGAATTTCAAAAGAATTTTTCCATTTGGTGACGAAACTATAAATCGGACGAAAAAAATTGTAAACACTAAAAATGTAGCCAACAAAATTCTCTATGAATGCACAAAATAATTTTTATTTGTAGAGTTCTTAAGCTCTTCAGTGGAGACATTTGAATTTTTATAAAACTTAAAAAAATTATTTTTAATATGAATTTTTCAGTCAAATTAGATCCGTTCCTTTACTTTCAGTTTCTGTGATTTTCTGTGCATTTGTGTGATTTTCAGTCCAAAGACGTTCACGAGAGAGTAAATAATTTCCCCTACCTGTAATTTTCAGTGCGAGAAATTTCTTCGGACTGAAAATCACAGCACAGCAAAATGTCATTTTGAGAGCAAAAGAATGAAAGCCAAACATCGTGCCGTACTTGTCCATCACATTAGGTAATACGTACTTTTGCACGGTTTTGATATTTTTGAGAATATTTCAACGTTGCTCTCCAAGATCTGACAGTTTGTGATTTTCTGTGCACAAAGTAAAGGATCGGACCTATTGTCATAATATGGCAACATACATTTTTGACATGTTTTCTGGGTTCCTACACCCTCCCCCCACTCACGAAAATTTTATTTCAAAAAACGTCTTGCCCAAGAATTCAGCTCAAGAAAGAGATACAATTTGGAAGTTTGACGCTGCTTCATCGTAGAATTGGATTGCCTCGTCGTCGTTGGTATAAATAATTCCGTCGTCCAGTAGTAGTCTAAGAAAGATAGGATCGGACCAGGGACAAATTAATTCATGAAATTTAATTTCTGGTATCGACGCAGAATTTTATCCTCAATAACATATCCAAAGTCCCCCAAAATCCCCGCATTGGCTTTTTGTATAGGCGCATTTTAAGAGGTGGAGAGGGGAGGGAGGCAGGAGTTTGTCAAGCTGAAAAATGTGTTGTAATTCAATCTAATCATATGACACATGTTTTAAGGGTGCTTTTTCATACATGTATCCTGTAGAAAGTTAATGTCATTGTTATGGAATGATCACTTTTTTTAAAGTACAACAAGTAATATATTACCCAAAACCATTTTAAAATAATCGGATTTTAATGAAATTTGGTATAAATGTTTCATTCATGTTAGCGAATCATCCGCGTAGAGCAAATTCATAGAATTTCTGGGTTGAGGTTGATCCGATGTAATGATGTAAGGATACGGTCTTATCTTTGATCCTTGGGCAACTCCTGCTCTGATGTTTTTGGTTGCTGACTGGCTGCATTCAATCTGGACAAGGAATGAGCTGCAGTTGAAAAAACTGAAAATTATTATATTAGTGTACCAGGAAAATTAAAACTGGTGAGCTTGTGTATAAGCCCCCGTAT
Source organism: Melangyna quadrimaculata (assembly GCA_949320155.1). Classification (NCBI taxonomy): domain Eukaryota; kingdom Metazoa; phylum Arthropoda; class Insecta; order Diptera; family Syrphidae; genus Melangyna; species Melangyna quadrimaculata. The sequence continues at coordinate 149,846,199 of OX439483.1, forward strand.
CCAGATGCTGGTCGAATTCTTTCTCTATATCCAAGAAGCACCCAACAGCAACCTGGTAATTATTGAAGGAGCTAACAACGTCGTCCTGGGACCAAGTAGTGGATGTATAGTGGAATGGTTCTCCCGAAAGCCAAACTGCATATCCGCGATAATGTTGTTGGTGGTGCAGAATGCCTTCAACCGCCGAAGAATTCGTCCTTCAAGTATTTTGCTGGTGTTGTTCAGAAGCGATATAGCACGATATAAACTGTCTACTTTCTACGAAATAAACTGTCTTCAGCACTGATATGAATTTAGCACATTTGTATTTTTGTTTTTTTAATAAAATCTTTGCATACCAATGCTTGTACAAACTTTTATATACCTATTTTGAAAAAAACAGGTACAAACCTTGATTTTGCATAAATATTTAAAACCATCCATAAATAGAAAAATATAATAATTCCAGTAAGTTATGTACTGACACTGAGTACAAGCAACATGTACTTAGTTAATAATATTAAGAATTTACTCTTTTGGCTACTGCACGGAACAAAATCCTTAAGTATCAACTCATTACATAATCACAGATAACCTAGAAAATACTTAAGTAATAAGTACATATTTGTGTTCATGTATTGAGTACATACAATATTATAATGGCTGTCGCTGCAGTTTCTTAAAACTAGTTATATGTTTTCAGTCATTTTCGATTAATTCCACCCATAATTTTTGTTCAATAATGTCCTTTGTTAATTCGTTAAAGGCACTTTTGCGTTATCATGCCACACTTATGAATTGTAAAAGGAAGATGCAAATCTGCAAATCTGCCATTCGGCAAATAGCAAATACTACTGTATCCATGCTTTCCTTCTTCATCTCAAATTGACTACGCTCCTGATAATGAAGAAGTGGTTGGTCTTAGTATAGTTCTGTTCTGACATTGGCAATTCAAAGAAAATAGATTCGCTTTCCCTCCATACATATCCATACACAAACCTATACTATAATATCTTTAGAAATGCGCCCTTGACTGATGTGACGTGCTCCAAAGGATACCATTTTCATTTTGAAATTTAGTGCTGCCATTTATCACGCCGCTTAATTAAAAACATGTCACTGTTTTGACTTGGAAATAAATATGTAATTTCTCCCCCTCGTTCGAATGTCAGCCACACTATGACTATACTAAGACTTTACCTTCCTCTGATGTGGTATTACATGTGCGGGTTTTTTTTTTGTGTTTGTTGGTGTTGCAGCCAGTCAGTCATCTGTTACATCTGGTGTATAGTTCTTCCTAAGTTCTTAAATTTTTTGACGAAAAACACCAAAGATCAAGACGAAATGAAGACGACGGCGCGACGCCAACGAACGGAAGGTATAATAATTGGCGACACCAGGAGCACAAAAACATTTAAATTTTCCTTAGAGTGTATAGCAAGGACATTGCGTCTTATGGAATAGTGTAACAGAGTGTTTTTGGTGTTGATGGTGGTGGTGGTGGAATTGTAAAATTAGAAGCGGATGTTGTATAATATAAGTTTTATATGAAATGATGTTGTATGTTGTTCTTGCTGTTGTTGTTATTACAATATTAAATCAAATTGGGGTCTTTAACGCGTGTTGCTATAGTGATTCTCAAATTATTACACAAATTATTTTCATTTAAATTTGAATTAGAGGGGGAAATTCGAACCATGAAATGAATATTTTAAACTTCAAAAAAAAAAAAAAAAAGAAGTTGGTAGAATAAGAAGCAGAAGAAGAAGAGAAATTATTTAAGTTAATTAGATCAGCTCAACATAAGCGAATTTATATTATGAACAAGAACAACAAAACACCATCAGAGAGTTAGTGTTCCGTGTATATCTAGAAACATGTGTTATCGTTTTACTTTGGAATATAATATCAAGGGAGATAAGACAACACAGGAATAACCTCAATTTTGTTGCTAATTAGTTGTGACGACGACGTTGACGACCTTCAACTACTGATTAAATTTGACATATTAAAATGAACAAAAGAAGGGAGAAGTAGAAGGATGTTTTTACTTTCATATTGTTCCCATTGAAGAGCTATGGAATTTGGCAAAAATCTACCAAGAATTGAATTTGAATTGGTAGATGTATAATCCTTAAGGTTACCTTACCTATTCTTTGTATGAGAAATCTATACCGATGTGGAAAAGAGCTTGTTTGTCATGTTTATTAAGGTAATTCCTTTTAATTTATTGCAAAAACTAGCGTAATACCTATGGTAAGCTACTTGAGACAAAGAGCTAGAATGGCACTGACTACAAAAAGGAGTTTGTGTATGTTTAATACGAAACAGCGAGTATTACACTAAGATCTTCAAATAACTTTTTAAGAAGCTTGTGTTATTTTAGCTCATCTTAGGAAAGTTGCATATTTTATTGTTAGTCTACAACCAAACTGTACAAAATTCATATATTTAAAACATTAGTTTTTAAAATAGGCTAGTACTTTGGAGTTTTAGCGTTCTTTAAAGTCTAAAACATAAAATACCGTTTTTTTACTTTTTAAATTTATTTTTTTGTATATACATTCCAATTGTTCGGGTAGAAAAATTGTGCTTTAATTTTTTAACATTTCATGTCTCAAAATACCAACATAATTTAATTTTTAATCCTTAAAACTTCCTATAGCATGAGAAGTTTTTTTGTGATCTGAATTCGAATCTGACCTTTGAATTTCTGGATTGGGTCAAGTTTTCGAGATATTCTGGTCTTAAAGTGCTTTTGAGGTTAAGTTAAACAATAACTAATCTTCTCTTCAAAAATTCAATTCGAATTTTGTCATTACTTCCCATTGCTCTGCGAGAAATTATTAGTAGTTCAGGAAAATAAGGTATTCACTTAAAAAAAAATTTCGACAAAGCTGCCAAAATTCAGCTTTGTTGGATTTTTTTTTGTCTTAATTATTTGCGCAAAAGTACACAAAATTTGGGTGGAGCAAAAAGGTTAAGGGGGGGGGAGGGGCTAAAGGGGATAAAATGCACCTTTTTTCCAAATTACTCGAAAGATGTAGATTCTATTGAAAAATGTTGTAGGTACACATTGTAGCTCATAAAATTCTAGACAAAAAGATTACAACACTTTTTACTTGCGTAATACATGGGTACTATTAGTCCAGTGTATCTATAATCTGACCCAGCAGTTTGTACCACCCCCAAATTGTTTTCTTTTGTTCGATAGAGAGTTGATCAAATATGATAAATCTCAGTTTTCCCATTCGTAACATTTACCGTTTTGCCGCCATCTTGGATTTTACTTTTTACTAAATATCTCGGTTCATATTTTTGTTATTTATAATATTTAAAAAGTTACAGCCCAACAAAAAACAAAATTTAGTATTTTCCTAAACTTAGGACATTTTCAATCAAAAATTTGAAAAACTATCTACGATAAGTTTGCTGGGGTCTAAATTTCAAACAATTTTGTCATGTTTCTATTAAAAAAAAATGTTTTATACCAGAACTAATTTTTTTTAAATCTGAGATCTTGGCTGAGAATCTTGAAACCATTTTTAAGATTTTAGTTTGTCGCTTTTCTTATGGAAAACGACTTTTCTACTTGAACCCACCAATTTATTTTTTCCGAGTACCGAATATTGGAAATTTATTTGAGGCTCCATACGCAACTTAATCCCTCAGGTATATCATTTTGTTTTGGAGTCTGTAATATTTTATTGAAATACAGAAAAAAATTTTACAACCAAATTGTTTGAAATTTGGAGCCCAACAAACTTGTCGTAGAAAGTTTTTCAAATTTTTGATTGAAAATGGCCTAAATTTAGGAAAATACTAAATTTTGTTTTTTGTTGGCCTGTTCCTTTGTAAATATTATCAATAACGAAAAACTTTTATGTCTTACAATTTTTTTTGTACGACTAATATGAACCGAGATATTTAGTAGAATGTAAAATCCAAAATGATGGCAAAACGATAAATGTTACGAATGCAAAAACTGAGATTTATCATATTCGATCAACTCTCTATCGAATACAAGAATAAAATTTGGGGGTGGTACAAACTGCTGGGTCCCCCATATAAAATTTTATAATTGCACTGGACTATACATATATGGTAAGTTATGGATTCGTAAAAAAAAATCGAACTCGAGATATAAATTTTTCTTCACTCTACGATTACTTATAGAGAACGCGAAATTTTTAATAATTTTTTTATTTTCATAAATTTAATATTTTGGGTACCTCCAGTTCAATTTTTTTTTTTTGGTTTTTGATTTTCTCGAAAACATTTAAGTTGAAAATTTTTATTTTTTTTATGGTAAGACGTCTAAAAAGTATAAACATTATTGTGAACCAAAATTTAAAAAAAAACTATTTTTTTTTTGAAAATTAAAAAAAAAATCATTTTTTTTTAAACTAAATATTTTGAAAACGACTTGGTCAATATTTTCAAAACTAGGTGTAAGATATTTTTTTATTATTTTGTGGAATACTTGAAAAAATTATCTTACTAAATTCAAAAATAACGGTATCTACCTTCCATACAAAAGTTGAAAAACCATTAAGAAAAAAATTCTTATCTCGAAAACGGCTCCGAGAATTTTGATAAAAAGATGTGCGTTTACTATTTAAGGTATGGTCAATATTTTGATGAAAATAAATTTTAGCAATAACGGGTAATAACGATACCTGTCATAGAACCATTTTTTTTGTTTTCAAATTTCTCGTTGACGGCTACTCTGATTTCAACCGAAATTTCTATAAAAGAGCTCCTTCACAATTCAAATAATTTTGCATATACAAATATTCAAAAGAAAATTTTTTGGATTTTTAAAAAATATTGAATTTTTTTTTTTGAAAATTCAGTAGGTACATATCTTGAAAACGGGCCGATGAAATTTTTTTTTAATTTTGTGTAAAATTGTATTTTATTAAATACTAAATGTTGGCATAATAGATTTTATTATTGAAAATGAACGAAAAATTTTTTTGTATAAAATTAATTTTTAAGAAAACCGCGCCAACGATTTTTCATTTTTTTTTTTGTTATCATAAATTCATATTTATCAAACAAATCAGATGACATACATGATTTTGAGCTCTAACTCTCAAAGCCATTAAAATTATAAATTTATAGTAATTTAAAGTAATAATTTATTTATTTTTTAATATCATAATATTTTGGAACCAACAGCTATGTACTTGTACATCATCACTTTCTAGCTACGTTAAAGTTGTTAGCTATGAGAGCAACTTTGTGCGATCCAGTCGTGCCCATTTTTAATATATTTAAACAAAATTCAAAACAATTTGGTACACTACGGCGTATGCGTACTTTTCTTAGTTCATTGAATTTGTTATACTTTTTTCTTATAATTTTTAAAAAACATGGATTTGCATTTTTTTCTAAGATATAAGTGCTGCTGCCAAGACACTCGTATGTTACCGCTATATATGTTACACTGTGCATCATAGACAATTTATCCATTATCACAAAAGTGATTTTCTAACCATAAATATTTCCTACGTTCCTACGTATAGAAAGCTAAATTTATTTATACAAAACAGATTTACAAAATCAAAGATAAATATCTCATAACGAAAATCCGTTTTGTTTTTTTTTTTTTGCAACCAATATTCTGCTATCAAAAACATTTTTTTTTTTTTATATTAAATACTATCTTGTTATTCGTCTTTCTCTTTCTTAAAAAAAAAAAAAAATACACACAAAAATAAATAAAATATATCCTCATCATCTTTTAGCTACACGAGTATTATGTATGTTTGTTTGCTGATTTTTGTTTGTATTTTTTCTTCTTTCAGAAGGAATTGTATCGTACACTTTACCAAAAGGTGTTCAACGTGGAATTGAAATCGATTTATCAGATAAAACTTATGATGGCCACGATGAAGAGGATAAATATGTTGGTGGTCTTGGTCAGTTAGTCGATGGACAGAAAGGAAAAGATAACTTCCGAACAGATATTCATGGATTTGGTAAAGGTAAGTTTTTTTTTGTTCTTCAATGATTTGAGACGGTTTAAAATTTGTTCAATGGAAAATTTCAAAAGGATCATATTTTTTTCTGTCAAAATGTTGATAAGCGAGTTAAGGTTTAACAAAAAATTAAATAACAACGTTATCCCTCTATTTTCAAAGTCAATCTCACTTAAGCAATAATAAGAATCAACGAATTAAACTTATCTAAAGAAATTTGTGCGAAAAGGTATAATCGTCGCTCCTATAGAACATAGAGAGGTAGATCCTATATAGAATCCCCCCTGTCTCTCTCACCTTCTCTTATATCCGTTGCTCAGTTTTTGGGAAAAGTTTAAAGGAAGCTTAGTAAATAACTCGTTAATGAAAACGTTAAATCTTCATCCAACAGTTCTCTCAAAATTTGCCTTACACATTACGTATATATATAACCAAACTTGCTCGACTTGACTCTCGACTCAACTCGACTCGTACAATTCCCATTTCCTTGGTGCTGCTGTGTCCCCGTGCACCACATAGTTCATATACATATCTCTTTCTATAGTCTAAAGTTAATGCCAAAGTGAAAAGTTTTCTATTATAATTTTGAACCTCCCACTTCGACCGAACTTTAAACCCCCCTGGGGAAGCTTAAACATTGTTTATCTTGCACATAATAGCAATTGCACCCACCATACCGCCGCGAATCCAAAAATATGGGATAACGTTATCCTTTGTTGTTTAAGTTTTGGGTCACAACAAAATTGCTTCATAAACGTCCTCTATCTTTCTCTTTGTTTTATGAAATATTTCATCACACCACCCTCAGCCAGAGAAGAGTTAGAGTCCTGATGGTGGATCCTGTTCCTGATGGTGAATTCCCAAAACGGAACAAATAACCCACACCCATCATCATTTTTGCCGATAATGAAATCCAAGTGATAATTAAATTCCAAAACAATAATATTGACACACTAATTAGTATTTATATCATAAATTTCGACCTGTTTCCTATAATAGACACAGAGTGTCCATGTCCACATGGACTAACTTTTGTGTTCGATGCGATGGCGATGCCGATGGTTGGTGTATCCGAAAACTCCATCTGCTTCTGCTCGGAGGCCAAAGTTGAACCCAAACACAATCGATTATCCCAGGGAAAAGTTATAATAATTTTTTGTCTTCTTTCTATTTTTGTTGAACAGAAACACAGATAGGGAAAAAATGGAAGTAAAACAAAACAAAAAAAAAACTAAGAGAGATGCAAACAATAACAAAAAAGTAAAAAGGGAAATAAAATAAAAGTTCCAGAGAAAGTTTTTTTTTGTATTCATTTTTTGTTGTTTTTTTTTCATTCTGTCTATATCTCCTCTCCTGGTGTCCTGTTGAATTTAGCAAAACTTAGTCTATAAAAGAGTGGAAAGTTATTTAACTATCGCAACTCTATTTTGAAAATCCGCAGATGATATAAAGTAGCGAAAAAGTTTTTCAACTTAACAAAATAAAAAAAACAACAATCATGGAATTTCAAAAATAAAAAAAAATGAATCAAGAGAAAAAAGATGTCTGAAGAATGTGAAAGCTAAAAGAAAAAAAAATATATAAACGCAAGTTCATAATAGATGATAATACATAAATCATTCCTTATTTTTGTTTCTCTTATTCCATTGAGTGGGTAGGTGTATCTAGATAAAAATAAATAAAATCAAAAAAAAAAAAATCAGGATTCGCATGAATAAGTGAGATAGATACCTATGATATAAAATTTTGAAATCTATTCAGGACTTTAAAAAAAAAAGTCAAAGGACTTATGTTTATGTACACAAGTTAAGTCCTCTGAAGTTTGACAAATATGTGGATCGTTTAAATCAATGTGTATCATAACTTTTTGCTTGTGCAATAAAATGCAAACGTGACAAAAAAAAAAGTTCATAAATTATAATTTATTGCACAAACAATTTACCCAGGAGTAAGGGATATATAGGATTTGCTTACTCTTGTACACTTAACACTATATTAAAATTTTTGTTGGTGATTTTTTTTATATTTGTAATCAAATGTATAAGTGGTCCCATTATCCTTTTACGTTTGGGCTTCATAGTACATCAGGAAAGATAGAGACAGACTGGTGAGAAAATACATCAAGTATGTTTTTTTATTCATTCCTGAAAAAACAAATATGTATTTAGAAAAGATATAGGTTGCCATTTTCGGGATGCCCGCCGCACTGTGGTCCGAAAAGGCAAATTTCGTGGCAAAAATACTATTTTCGATGGTTTATTTTTAAAGTTTTGTTTTTATTATTCTAATAGAAGTACAAACGGATCTTCAAAAACAGCAAACAAAATAATTTTTCGCTAACTAGTTTGACTTAAAGAGCTTTTCAAAGTTGGCCAATTTGGTTCTAGAGTATAAAATAAAAACTGAAAAAACGAAATTCTTTGTTTTCTTTTTTGCAATTATGGCATATTTAATAAAAAATGTTAATTTTCTTTAATTTATTCGAGTTGATTTATTTGTACTTAAATCAAAATTTTAACTAGAACACAAAAAAAAAAATTACTTAATATTTTTAATAAATAAAACAAGAAAAAACCTTTTTTTAGCAGCTTTTTTTGTTTTGAATAGAGCTACAAAAAAATTGTTACGAGTCCCTGCCGAAAATTGACCATGATTGTTGACATTTACTATTTCTTAAACCTTATATGCAAAATTGTAGCTGCAATTATTTGCAATGTTTGAAGAAATTGTAAATTATTTAAAAAAAAGTCGTGTTCCCAATACTGAAATTTTTGGTCAAAAAGCAAATTCCCTTATAGAATATTTTATTTATTTTATTAATCAAAATATTTGGGCGTGTGTTATAATTGTTAAAGATGACACCGTTATTAATACAAATAACGATGAAACCAAACCAAAACTGACTATTCGTCAGTCTAGGTTTTGATTTAACATTTTCGTGGGAAAGGAAATGCAATGATTCAAATTACATTGCACTTCCTTCACTTTTATATTATTGTTTGTAAATAGAAGTCATTTATTAATTGACCAAAAAAAGAATTAGTCTTGTTTTTATTTCTATTATTCTGTTTTATAATTCGAAAATATCGTTTGGAAACTTAACTCCCGTGAAATTTTCTTCTTATATCAATTAAAAATAGTTTTCTTATTATATTGTTTCTTTAAAAAAAATCCGCCCACTTCCACGCCCATTTTTATATAAATGCTAACTACTTCAATTTTTATAATCCACCCGCTTTAGGGACCCTTTTTGAATAAATTCCTCCTTAACCAAAAGAGTTTTTTGAGGCATGCTGAAACTGAGTTTCTTTGAATTACTTAAATTATTGATTTTTATTATTATTCTTCCTATTCTTAAAGTACGTAACCACGGATAAACTTGCCAAAAGAAGGATAATTGCTTTATTGCCGAAAGAAGAAGAAAAGCGGATATTCAAAAAGAATTTTGGGGAACAATTCGGGTTAAAACACTTCACAACGATTTTTAGAACATCGAGAAGTTACGTCAGCTATAACCCGAGTAACAAAGAAACTGCAAGTTATTTATGTCACCTAAAGAATCTATTAATGTGTATAAATTCTACGAGTAACTACACCAAAACAACTTTGGATCTTCTAAAAGCCAAATACAGCTAAAAAAAATCCTAACTACAACACTTCACAAAAATCTGGACCATGTTGGGGAACTTATAAGACTTTAAATTTTGCCAATCGGAGAGCTTTCAGAAGAAGCACATTAATCAGGGAATAAAGCCTACAAGCGATATCGATACTCAAATACATGCAAGGTTTCACGGAAACGACAAAATGAAGGTTTCTTTAATAGCTATATCATCAGATCCACTTGTTTCATTTCTAAGACACGTTACATCGCAAAAAGATCTGAACAAAAGTTATTACCCAGAACTAATAAGTCTATTAAATGTTGAAAATGATTTTGATGCCAATGAATTTTTTTCTGAACATTATGATCTATAGTATTTTAGAGCATGATTCTTAGGTGTATTCTAAGAAAAAAATTGTTCTACAGAAAGAGCCTATCTTCAATTTTGATATCATTTATCGGGGATTTAAGAAAAGTTTTACTTTGGTTTACCCTGACCCATGTTAACGTTGATTGCGCAGTTAGTAATAATGATAGAAACCTTGCTAAGACCTTTATCTTTAGAAGAAATACAAGCCTTTGTTAATGCGTTTAAATAAATTGTATATCTTTTCTCAGTCTTAAGATATTCAGTTTTAAGCCTGTTTCATTTTTCCTGCCCATGCTAGTTTTTTAACTTTGGGGTCAATTTTGTTCAAAAAATGCGCAATAAACATGATGTTTTAATAATTTTTTGAATGTATGTAACAATACTTAAAATAAAAGTCTGTAACAAGTTTGCCCAAAAACCAACAGATTTTACGATAGTTTGGAAAAACAGCGGCAGTTAAAATTTAAAAAAAAATGTTTTTTTTTAGCTATAAGCTCGAAAAGCTATGAATACAAATTATTTGTGTGGTTTTAGATAATTTTGTAAGTATGTTTCTTACTAAGGCAGTTATAACGGGTGCACTCTGACATTCTTTGGTTGGAATAAATGCTAATTTTAGTAGCTACTTAAGTTGAATTCTATAAACTAGTTGTTGCAAAATGATTTATCAGAACTATTGGAGGACATTCTATAGGTTTATCTAGCTTCATATTATTCCTAACTTGATTGAAAATTGACAAGATGAAGAGTAAGCGGTAATCGTTGGATAGGAAAAAGTAAAAGCAGATCAATGGCCTTCAAGATCTCCTGTCCCTACAATATTGGATGTTTTTGAATGGGGCAGAATGAAATAAATCTTTTATTCAACCAAAATAACAACTTAAAGTGAATTTAAAGAGCGCATGCTCAAAGCGTCCTCAGAAGTGAGGCAGTAGCTAAAATCATTAATATCAATATACCAGTGAAATACGAAAACGGGCTTCTAGCATGTAATAACTGTTTAAGTTCACACATTAAAAAAAAAAAACTATCGATAACCACACATATCATTTTTTTTATTCATAGCCATTCGAGCGTTAAGCAAAAAAAAAAACTTTTTATTAAATTTTACCTGCATGTGGTTTTCTAAATTATCATAAAATCTAAAACATTAAAATATTAAATATAAAAACCTAAAATATTAAAACATTATGTTGATTAGGCATTTTTTGAACAAAATCGACCCCAAAGTCAAAAAATTAGCATGGGCAGGAAAAATGAAACAGGCTCAAAACTGAATATCTTAAGACTGAGAAAAGATATAAAATGTATTTAAACGCAGTTACAAAGGCAAGTATTTTTTCTAAAAATAAAGGCCTTAGCAAAGTTTCTATCATTTTATTACTAACAGCGCAATCAACGTTAACATGGGTCAGGGTACACCAAAGTAAGACTTTTGTTAAATCCCTGATAAATGATATCAAAATTGGAGATAGGCCCTTATTGTAGAACAATTTTTTTCTTAGAATACACCCAAGAATCATGTCCTAAAATACTATTGAAAAATGAAGGGACACCCTGTATAGTAGATATTTAAAAAAAAGATGTATTATGCATTCTATTTTATTTTATAAATATGTATTTTGTATTCTATTTGATTTGATTATTGTTTTGTCCGTTTACTTTTTTCCTACACTGTCTCATATAAAATATAGCACTCGAACAGTTTATAGAATACCTATACTTATGCACCACAAAATGAATACTGTTTTGTAATACTTGCTAAGAAATGGTTCGTTAACTTTAAGCATCCACTGTCAAAATTTAGGACTGTTTGTAAAGGTTTAATTTAAGGCTTTATTCTGTTAATTTCTTTTTCTAAGAAAATCTTACTTTAACCAATGATTCCTAAACACCCTGTTCAGCAATTGTCTTGAAATTCACCATTTTGTATAGCCTTGGAAATTACCTTTAAGGCAAAAAAATTGTGTCGATATCTTTATGCGTTCAAAAGTTATGATTTTTGCAACGAAAAAAGCCATTTTGACCCACAATGCGCCGGTTTACCTTGTAAAATCCACCACTTTGCGAAATGCAAATTGAAACTATTATGATTTTAGCTGAAAAGATCTCAAGACTAAAGTTGTAGGTAATAAAATAATCTCTTATCTCTATGTACATTTTGTCTTCACAGGCAATAATTTCGTACTAATAACTTACACAGCACGATGGAGTCTTTTATTTGAGAATAAAATTTCCAGCACAGAATCGTGGAGAAAATAAATTGTGCAGCAAATAATGTATTTCTGTTGTGGAAATGAGAGAGAAAACTTTTCCAACATTTTCAACCATCTTCAAAATGTATAACGATTTTATTTTCTGAACGTAACCCGATTTCTTTAATCAAATATTGAGACGATAGAGAAAAAAAAGTTGTTAAAAATGACGCATTCTAAGATTTAAAACCATTTTTGCTTAATTTTTGGACTTTGAGTTTTCCCGGTGACTAAAATATTAATTTTTTTTTTGATGTGTAAACAACATAGCATAGCATATGTGTAAAATTGAAAGTAGGATATCCACGGATACAGCATTACATATCCGGTCCGCACCAATTGGTTTACCGAACACTTTTGACTCATGGAAGCCCATGGTTCGTGCATTGAATAAAGTAAATTGAGGTAATGTAGTACAGGTAGGTAATGTGGTATAGGCAGTTTTTTACGAAAACCAAGCAACCAACTGGAAGTTTGGTATGCCTTATTTACACATCCTCCCCTTGAGTCCCGGCACTCAAACATATTTTTTAAATATGCACGACTGGATCGCACGTACTTGCTCTCTCGTAGCTATAACAACTAGAATTTAGCTAGACATTGAAGATAAAGTGATGTCTTACTAATATTCTTACATCGCTAACGAAAAAGTAATAAGAACATATTAAAATAGCAATTTTGAATTATTTTGATTGAAGACAAACAAATTTAAAAACAAAATTCAAAATAAAAAAAAAAAAAATATTTTTTCTTTGATTTTATTTTTTCGTAAAAAAAAATTACCTATTTATACAAATTTCAAATGCAATTTTTGTTTAATAACTAAGAACTACTGAATCGCAAAATAATGATAAAATCAACCATGCCAATGCCGAGATATGAGGGAAACCTAAATAAGTATTAAAAAAAGGCAAACACATATTTCCATTTCATATTCGTATTTTTTGGTAAAAATGTGGTATTCAGTATTATTAGAACTGGTCTAAAATTGACATGTACAAAATTTGATGAAAATTGTTAGAGCAGTTTTTGAGAAAACTTTATAAAACAAGAATTGTTGTATGGCAGCTACCCGCTAAAACAAACATTCGAATTCCTTCTCTACAGAATCGCATAAAAACACTTCACACCAAATTTGAAGCAAATCCGTCCAGCCGTTAAGGCTCTAGCTCAATGTACATCAGGGCACGCAGACGCACACACAAACAGACCGACGCGACGGACGTCTTGACGAAAATTACTTTTTTGGACTCCTCTATCATCATAATGTTAGTTTTGATTAAAACCTCAAAATTTTTGTTTGACACAATACCAATACTTGCCATATAGAGCAAGTAAAAATAGCAGTGCCCGACAAACAAAATTATACATTTTATTAAACACTTCAGTAACTACGTGCGGTATATTATAGCCCCGTAAAATTGGGTTAAATTTTTTAGAGCTGTGACAAAGTGTGTTTTCATGATGAAAAGTGATCGTAATAAATGGTTTATCATCGTAAAATATAATATATTGGTCTGGGGATCATCAACCTTCAAGTGATACAAAACAGCCTCAAGGCTAGGTGCATATTGAGCCCCGTCCGAAGCGTGCGACGTGACCTGACGAGTGTGGCACGAAACGATTATAGAAACGTGTCCTGCCGTTCTCCGCATATTGATTCGAGTGTCTCGTGTCAAAATACATATTTATTGAAGCAAAAATCGTCTGATATATTGATGATTGAAATAAACTTAAAAAAAGAAGTACCTAATTTCTAAAAAAAGCAAACGATTTTGTATTTTCAAAACCAACGCAGTTTATTATTTAATTATTTGACAGAAAAAAACAAACACGTGCCGGTCTCGCAAGGAAAACTATGTTTCGATCACTGTGTCACGCGATTTTCAGAAAACGCGCGTCAGGTCGTGTCGTGCCGGTCTATCAATATACGTCGCTCTATTTATTTATATTTATATTGCTTACAAAAACTCGTGCTGTGCTGTGTCATTTGTTATCAATATGCGCCTAGCCTAAGGGTTTACTCGGGCGTATACGTACTTTTTTGTATTTATTTACATTTTAAAATCTTATTTTCCAGTTAATTACAATAAATATAGATAGCTTGCCGTTTACGCAAAATGGTCAAAACTCAAAACAAAAAAAATACGCTTATTTTGGCATTTAATTAACAGTTTTCTAAAAATAACGTTCTAAGCAATTTTGGTAAACGAGATGGAAATGCTAGCATACTGTCGTGAAAATTTGCTCCAGTATAAAAAAAAATTCACAACTTTTGTAAGCTGTAAATAAAGTGTGATAGCAAAGGGATTTTCCCAGATTATATTGCAAATATTTATGTAAAAAAATTGATTGGATCTTAAAGATGTTTACTGAAATTTTCGAAAAATATCTTTAAAATTAGAAAAAAATTATTTTTTTTTTTTGTAGAAAAGTGCTAGAAATACAAACATCCCAAATAATAAATAATTTCTATTTTCATAATTTAGCATTATTTGTATATATTTTTTAGTTTTAACTTTTAATTTAGTCTGACACTTCTTCTTCCTTAAAAAAGAACTATTTTGTTAGTCCATTGTGTAATTTTAAAATTCCAATTTTGTCGGTTAAAACAGCAAAATTATTTTGGAAACCTATTACAAACTACATAAGTAAGGTGCATGCAATAAGAACTTCAAAACAGAATTTGAGATTCTGCCACTTTTTATTATAACTTCATGGGTGCTATTAACTCTACCTACCTAAATAAGTTAGGGTTAAATAAAAAAATCAGTGCTGTCGATAATTGGTAGACAGAGTATTTAAAAAAAAAAGTAAAAAAAACATCATTTATTCAAAACTGCAAGCCAAATATTTGTTGCTCACACTCATTTTCTCTCCGACCAATATGAATTGAAATTAATCGAATTCAAAAAATGAATGATGAACAAAAAAGCAAAGTTCAGGCTTTTGCAATTTTATTTTATCTTAATTGACTGTTAATCCAGGAAAATAAGACATAAATTCCTACAGGGGTTTTGTTTTTGAATCAGCTTTTTTATGGTGTTATGAGTTTTTGAGTAAAAGTCCCCATCGATCCTAGCTCCGCGTCTATTAAAAAGAGGGGGTCAAAGGTCACGAAACATGGTACTTCGCTGATTTTGATCTAACAAAAATCGTGGACTAATACACATGACGTAAATATTTCAATTTATCATTGAAATATGGAATCAAAAGCGTGCTTACAAATATCTGGAGTACAAGGTGTTTTTGTGGTAGGGGAGGGGGAGGGTGGTTTATAAATAGTGTCAGTGAAATTGTGCAAAAATGTGACGTTTGTCATGATAACGAAAACGAAGACATATAGAGGGTAGACGGGAGGTTTTTGAGGAGGGGTCAGGGGGTATTCAAACCCGAAAAATTATTTTGAGGTAACCTACGCTTATGGCACATCGTTTTAGGGTATTTTTTGATGCTGAATCTAATTAAAGAAAAATCAAGACGCTATATCCACTATTCATAGAGAAACATTCCCTATCAAATGAAAATGACTATGAGAGCCAAACCAGGCAAATGACTCTTTAAATAGAACATGTTTGCGGCTATATATTCGCTATACAAGAATATATCGCACATCGCGAGCGTTGTGATTTTCAATGTAGGTGTGTATGTGGGTTGGGTACTCTATTTCAGGTTGAGTACAAGATGCGTTTTTATTTTACTTAGTGGTATCCCCAGTAGGCCTTATCCACAGGCACATACCTAATAATATTGATTTATTTTTGTAGTTTTTAATTTTGTGTTTTTTTTTTTTTTTTTTTTTTTTTTTTTTTTTTTTTTTATTAGTTTGATGGCCCTGGGCTGTCATCTTTAACATTTAAATTCGACTCCATTGTAGAATTTTGTATGCACGATAAATCTGCATCGTCTTCCAAATCTGAATCTGCAGCTGCAGGCTCAGCTAAAACAAGTCATGGGTCTATATCATAGTTCGTCTCCTCTTCATTTCAGTGTTTAGGGTCGGAACCCCGGAAAGGATGTGCCGTATGCCTAGGTTATCTACAAATAATTTTTCTGGTTTGAATACCCCCTGACCCCTGCTCAAAAACCACCCGTCTACCCTCTATTATGTCCTCGTTTTTATCACATTTTTGCACAATTTCACTGACACTCTTTTCTACACTTTTTCATTATAAGTCCACACCCCATTCTACAACCCCCCCCCCCCCCCCTACCATAAAAACACTTTTCACTCCAGATATTTGTAAGCACGCTTTTGATCCTATATTTCAATGATAAATTGAAATATTTACGTCATGCGCATTAGTCGACGATTGTTGTTTGATCAAAATGGACTCTGTACTTCAGATCCTTTAGCTATTGACCAGAGACATGTACTTATATATTTTTAATGGTTATTTTTTTATAATTTCAGGTTACGAATGGGTTGGCTGGAGAAATGATACACCTAATCTGTTGGGCAAGCCAGTTGAAATAGTTTTTGAATTTGAAACTGTCAGGAACTTTAGTTCCATAATTTTACATACCAATAATATGTTCTCAAAGGATGTTCAGGTAAGAATGATAAGTATTTAAATTATTTAATAGTAAGTACATGAAAAAAGTAGTAGAAATGCCAATATACCTATTTTTTGTTCTTCAAATTTGGTAGATACCTAGCGTGTTTTTAGGTACTTTAAATTAAATATAGTAATAAATTACTTTTTTGGCACTGTACGGGTTCTTTTATAGATTAATAATAGAAACTGAATAACTTCTTATTCTCATACAAACATATATATATTCGTATGAGAATAAGAAGTTATTCAGTTTCTATTATAACGGGTGATTTTTTAGCTGGTTTGTTTTGGCAACACGTGTTTTGACAGCTGACGCGTGTTTAGTACCTTGTGTCACTGTCAAACAGCTTCAGTTTGGTTTGCAATTTAACCATGGATCGTCTTACAAATGAACAACGCTTGCAAATTATTGAATTTTACTATCAAAATTCGTGCTCGGTTGGAAATGTTCATCGCGCGCTGCTTCCATTTTATGGTCGGCATTCTCAACCTTCTGAGCAGTCTATTCGGAAGATTGTGACCAAATTTACTTTGTTGGACATTAAACCACCAACACGTTTACGTACTGTGCGTAGTGAAGAAAATATTGCGGCCGTATCAGCTAGTGTGACAGAAGACCGTGAAATGTCGATTCGGCGCCGTTCCCAGCAGTTAGGCCTTTGTTACAGCACTACGTGGAAAATTTTGCGGAAGGATTTGGGCGTAAAGCCTTTTAAGATACAGCTGGTGCAAGAACTAAAGCCAGCCGACCTACCACAACGCCGAATTTTTGGTGAATGGGCTCTTGGAAAGCTGGCCGAGGATCCGCTTTTTTATCGAAAAATTGTGTTCAGCGATGAGGCTCATTTTTGGTTGAATGGGTACGTAAATAAGCAAAATTGCCGCATTTGGAGTGAAGATCAGCCAGAAGCATTGCAACAGCTACCAATGCATCCCGAAAAAGCCACTGTTTGGTGCGGTTTATGGGCCGGCGGCATTATTGGGCCATATTTCTTCAAAGATGATGCGAATCGCAGCGTTACTGTCAATGGTGAACGCTACCGAGCGATGATAACAAACTTTTTTTTGCCCGAAATGGAAGTTCTTGACTTGCATGATATGAGGTTTCAACAAGACGGTGCCACATGCCACACAGCACGCGAAACAATGGCGCAATTGCGAGGCGAGTTTGGTGAACAGTTAATTTCACGTTTCGGGCCGGTCAATTGGCCGCCTAGATCGTGCGATTTGACACCATTAGACTATTTTTTGTGGGGGTATGTCAAGGCTAATGTCTATAGGGACAAACCCGCTTCGATTGACGCACTGGAAGCCAATATCCATGCATTCGTTCGTGAGATACCGGCCGATATGTGTGAAAGAGTATGCCAAAATTGGACTCAGCGGATGGGCTACCTGAGACGCAGCCGTGGTCAACATTTGCATGAAATTATCTTTAAACATTAAATTGCAAGGTTCAAACTATCGATTCAAATAAATATTTCATTCATTTTTTCGAATTTTTTGTGTTTTTTTTTTTTTTTAAGTTCTAAACCTCTTAAAAAATCACCCATTATATCTATTTTCAGGTACTTTTTTCTTAAAATATTTCCTACGATTTTGATACAAAACCTTTAGTTAGGGCGTTAAGGGAGCCAACCTTGCACTTCATTCTGACGGGATGAGCTTTTGTACATTAATATTCCACATCCTATATTTACTTTTAAGAAGTGTTGCCACGGTGGCAACACTGTCAGACCGGAGATATAAGGGTGCCTTCTGACCATGTTTTAACACGAAATTACACATAAATTAGCCTATAAATCGGGAACCAGACATCGGTTGATGTCGTGGAATGTCTTGTTGAATTTATAATACTTGAAGCCATTGGGATTTGTTTATTATTTGAACCCTCCCCCACCCTTGTAAGCGGGGGGAACAAAATACCCTCGGCAAATAAAGGTTTTTATTTGTCAGAAAATAATGGTTACAAAGTGAATATTCATAAAATTTTAATATGCGCGTCGACGGAGAATTTTATACTCTACAGCTTAGCCGAAGTATATTTTTATCGATGTATTAGGTTTTTGTATAATCGCTTTCAAAATAAGGGAGGGGAAAGTGGAAATATATCAAACCACTAGATATTTGTCTTGGTATAATCTAAGTATATGGCACATGACCTTAGGGTAATTTTGAATGCCCAATTTTATGCAACCAAAATATTTTCAATATAATTTCCCTAGAAAAAGTTATAACCTTTTTATAAAATGATGACTAAATTGTCAGTGAAACGAGCATAACAATACCATATGTCCATGGTATGGTGATGAAACTTGGCACAAATGTCTCATTTGTCGTAAGAAATAAGAATCAAAAGAGTCCATAAAAATATCTACGGCTAAAGGGTGTTTTTTTTTTGAGTGAAACAGAAAAATGTAAAACTATGTCCCGTAAACCCCCCCCCCTAGAACTAGTACGTTGATAACAGTTGGTAGGAATGTTTTGTTTTTTAATTTTTTACCAAGAAATAAAAACGATAAATCAAATATATACTAGTCGCAGGAGCTGCTTGTAGATCAGCATCTTCGTCTGTTGACTAAGTCCTGTTCTTCTTTTCATCAACGGGTGTAGACGGTGGAAGGCCCAGTTGGCTTTTTTGAGGACATTTCTTGAGTGCGGGTTGAACCTTAGCAACTCATTGAAGTGGATCCGCAGGTATTTCACGTTCCGCTTGGCTGTTATGGTGGAACCATCTGGGAGTTTTAGAACCAGGTTTCTGCAATTGGCTGCGGTCCGACTACCTCTACCAATTGAAGGTCTCCTGAAGCAGACGAGTTCTTATTTGGAAGGGTTGATCCGGATACCCCATATCTTGTAGAACTGGAAGAGTCTTGTCGTGGTGACAGTGATGTGGCGTAGGGGAGTGAGCCATCCGCATACAGAAGGTTCTCGCATCCAGTTGGTACAGGCTGGTCTGATGTCATCAAGCTATAGAGGAAGAGGCTTAGTTTTGAGCCTTCGGCGACTCCGGCTCTGATGTTCTTTATGTCCGATTTACAAGTGTCCAGTTGTACGAAAGGGAAAATGTTTTATCTGCTCTACTTAAAAAATACATTAATTTTTCCATTAAAACGACGATTACTTTCCTAATGATGATTGTATCGTCTTAATTGTACTTAAATTGGATTCAGCGTTAAAAAATACCTTTAAATCATGTACCATATTGAATATTTGTACCCCGATTACAAGAAAAATTAAATGTTGGCTTTATAACCCATATTTTCATTCCGCCTAAACCCCCCCCCCCCCCCCTGGAACCAAAATATTTGCATGGATCCTTTTGAGTCTTGGTTCTAACAAGAAATTAAACATTTCTACCAACTTTCATCAACATACCAGTTTTGGGAGGGGTTTACTGGTAATAGTCATTCATTTTTCCCTTTCACTCAAAAAAACACCCTTTTGCCCAGATATTTTTATGGACTCTTTTGATTCTAATTTCTTACGATAAATGAGACATGCGTGCCAAGTTTCATCACCCCACCATTGAAATTTGGTAATGTTATGCTCGTTTCACTGAACATTTAAGCATCATTTTATACAAAGGTTATAATTTTTTTAGAGAAATTATATTGAAATTATTTTGATTGCATAAGATTGGGCATTCAAAATTACCCTAAGGTCATGTGCCATATTCTTAGATTATACCAAGACAAATATATAGTGGTTTGATATACTCCCACTTTCCCCTCCCCCATTTTGAAAGCGATTATCCAAAAAACTAATACATGGATAAAAACATACGTCGGATATGAATGTAGAGTATGAAATTCTACGTCGACGCTCATCTTAAAATTTTATTAATATTCACTTTATAACCATTATTTTCTGACAAATAAAAACCCTTATTCGCTGAGGTTATTTTGCTCCCCCCGCTTACAAGGGTGGGGGAGGAGTCAAATAATGAACACATTCCTATGGCTTCAAGTATTTTAAATCCAACGAGACATTCCACGACATCAACCGATGTCTGGTTCCCGATTTATAGACTAATTTATGTGAAATTTCGTGTTAAAACATGGTCAGATGGCAACCCTTATATCTCCGGTCTGCCAATGTTGCCACCTTGGTAACTAAAAGTAAACTTAGAATGTAGACTATTAGTGTACCAAAGCTCATCCCGTCAGAATTAGGTGCAAGATTTGACCTAAAATATGGCCTTAACGCCCGAACTACTTTGGGCAATTACTATACAAAAAAATATTTTTTTTTTTTCGAAAAATTGTAATTACTTTATCTGCTCTAGTCAAGTACAATTTCTTAATTGATTTTTTGATTTTCTCGAAAATTGTCAAGTTTTTTTTTTAAGTTTTCTAACGGAGAAGTTCTTAAAAAAAAGTATTGTACCTATACTAAAATTTTCAAAAAAGTTATGTTTTTTTTTTAATTCAATATTTGAAAAACGAATTGGTCAATTCTTTTGACACTTCTGATACAAAGTGATATTTTCACTTTTTCTAGTATTCTTGATAAAAATGATATTCCTATAACCAAAGTTTACGGTACCTTTACCATTCAATTATGCTTAACCTCTGATAAAAATATTATTTTTTCTTGTGGAGAAAAAGCTTATTTTTCTCTTCAACTACTACAAGAATTTTGAAAAAAAAGTGTTTGTGTTCTTTAATTATAGCAATCTACTTTTAAGAAAAAAACGATGTTTGCATTTGTATTAATATCCGGCTAGAAAAATGCCAAGGTTCTGTCTAGTTTGGGTAAAGCCATAATAAGTTTTCAGTAGGGAAAATCTAGACGAAAAAAACTTGTCGGATAGTCCTTGCTGGATTTCAGTACTAAACATTTAGACGAGTGAAACTTTTCAAACATTCATGAGGCCCTCCCCAGTAAAAACTTGTTAAACATGTTTCGGTACCCCATCAGGATCGAATCTCTCTTTTACACCAAAAACAAAAATTTTATAATCACCATGCAATTTTAGTATCATAAGACACTTTTTTCTCTCTTCCCTTTGTCTTCTTTTTCATATAATAAATTTTACTATGGGTGTTAGGCATCTGTATATTATAGGATTGTTCAGTGAGGAAAAACCCGTTCTAAGTTGTTCTACCTAAAAACCATGTACATAAAATTCGTTATTTTCAGTAGGTATGTTTTTCCATGCAATATGGTTTGAAACGTATGAGAATGAATTTTTGTATAGCTAGTTAGCCCAGTGGGTGTGCATTGGACTGACAAGTAGAAGATCGCGGGATAAAGTCTCACATAAGCCAACTTTTTTTTTTTTGTTTGCCTGATGAGGCAAAGGGGTTCACAATCGCCAAGGCCCTTGCTCTAGCCTTTGCTATTGCTAACCCTTGCTAGCACCTTGCCAGAATCTATGTAAAACTTTCTAGTGCCTTGCCTTGTCGAAAACTAGATTATCTTTCTGCGCGGGTAGTAACTCCCATAGAACAATTTTTATATTTTTCCAATACTGATTCCTGAAATTTTTTTTCCTGAAAATGTTGTGTATACAAAATTATCTTTTTTTTTAAAAACTTCCGCAACGATTTTCAAATTTTGTTGGCATACATTCAGATAAAACTACTTCCTTCTTATTCTTATACAACACTTGTATACCTTTACACACAATTTTTGAGAATTTACATAGAAAAGAGCAATATTTTGCGAGGTCCTACATTTTATTTATTTAAAAATTCATTGTTATTTTTAAATTATGAAAAAATTGATTTACCTAAATATTTTAATACCTAAATTTTTTAATTTTTGGGGAGAAAGTTATGGTTAAACATTTCCTCTACATGTTTTAGGGTGGGGTTTTATGATTTCGAAAGTATCAAGATATAAATTCTAAGGGGTTCTTTGAACTGGCCACATCATACTTCACCCTTTTTCTCCACATTTGTTGACTGGCTGTGGCTTTTGATTTGATAGCCTGGCTAGACAGCCAAATTTGTTTTGTAACTTTTTCCATAACTCCAAGTTTTGCTTTATCACAACTTCCGAACACCATTGCCCCCCCCCACTAAATAATAAACTCTATACATATCTATCTTTTCCAATAGTTTATACTACTAGTATACTTGCAAAATGTTTTTTGTTTTATGGTTTATGATTTTATTTATTATTTATTTTGATTCACAAAATTGAAAAAAAAAATAACATCATATACGAAGATACACACGTAAAAGATAAAATGGTAAAATACAATCGGTATA
This sequence comes from Melangyna quadrimaculata, assembly GCA_949320155.1. NCBI lineage: Eukaryota > Metazoa > Arthropoda > Insecta > Diptera > Syrphidae > Melangyna > Melangyna quadrimaculata. The sequence goes on from OX439483.1 coordinate 149,869,174, forward strand.
AATATTCGCTGTTATATCCTTTTTTTTCTATATTTATAGTCTGATCTGAATGCTTACATTCCCCTCATTTGATTTGGCATATATTTTTATCAATAAAACTCCCTGATGATCCTGAAATGAAATCAAAACATTCCCGCTTCTATATCCAATTTATACCCTCCCAAATCTGTTGTATATAGTTCGAGTAATGCGATAACGCAGGTTATTACATTTTATTGTCATGTTCTCGATGGTGTGTTGTGCGCGCTTATCTCTCTGTTTTATTATTTGCAATTGTGTGAATGAAACGTGAAGGAATCTTTTTTCGATTCCCCATTTCTCGTGATGTCCGTTGTGTCTGGTTAATGTATTTTATTTGTACTGACACCGAAATAAGAATGAATGGGGGATATTTGGAAATCCTTTATATAGGTATATATAAAACATTTCTATATCCTCCCCCCCCTTACTCCCATCCCCATCATCGGTCAAAGGAGAGAAGGCATTTCTAACAGTGAACTTTGATGGGTCATTCAACCATTCAAGCTTATTTATTGCCAGACATCAAAATCTCGTTAAAAGTTCTTACTTACTACTCTATACACCATCAGAAGACCGTGTCGGTCTTCAGCATCATCATCTTCATCATCATCGTTGCGTCGTCAGTCGTCCGTCCATCCTGATGATAGGTCCTGCTTTGGCCTAGAGAGACTCGAATATAGATTGAATTAAAGTAAGAGAGAGTATAGGAATAGGCAAAAAAGCATTCAAGCGTTACCGATACGTAAATTAACTAATCAAACTGCGAATCACTGGGAATCAATTTTCTAATAAATAATAAACGACTTGAGTAGAGTTGAAAACAGCCTAGACCTACTGTAGTGAACTGGGTGTATATTTTAGTATGTCTTCATAGTGAGTTAGTCCTTTATTTAGACGTGGAGTAATATGACAGGACGGTCGGTGGGGGGGGGGGTCAGGAACGATCCCTTTCTCGAGAGCAAAAGTTGTGTTAAAACTTTTTGTTCCGTGTGTCGCTCGTTGATTCAATCAATATTCCCGACGCGTACGTGATATGAATTCAACGATGTATATAAGGTTATAGGGACACGATGCGATGTGTTGGCTATGTCCCTGTCAGAAAGCAGGAAACTTTATCCTTTTTTTTTCGGTTCGAAACTACTGTGGCTCTATATCATACAGGGTGAGGTTATAAAAATTGACACTTCAGGAAGTTTCTAATCAATTTATTGTTTAATGACTATTTTTTTTTTATAAAAGATGCGCTTCATAATGTTTAGTTTTGCAACAAAAAGAAAGACTGTAATGTGGCAAAAAAAAAAAAACAGAAGAAATAAATTATAAACAAAAATGTAGATTTCCTTATTCCAAAAATGATCTAACCTGTTGGACACATTTGACATTTTGATTTTTCGGAGTTCTTTTTTTTGTAAAATTGTCGAAAAATGTATTTGTTTAATTTTTTTGTTTAAAGAAATGACAAGGTAAAAATTCTTGTTGTGTACATTTCATTGAAATAGTATCGCCCACTGGCCGAAATTCGTCCACCAAAACCTTCACAGACTCTAACCTCTAGAGTCAAAACTAGAAGGTCAAAATCCAACTGAACCAAATTAATGATAGCACAATAAACATTTTATTAATTTGGTAACAGCTGCGCAACCCATAATGCGACCTAGAATTGACCAACCACGTCGTGGTCCTAGTTAAGCTTAAAATAAATAATAATAATACCCACTCTAGCAAATTCGCATAACTCTGAGATTTGGTACGGCCCATAACGAGGAAATGGTAAAAAGTCCCCGTCGATTTAATGTGAGCACAACTTTTAACGCTGAGTAAAGGGTAACAAAAATCAGTTTTTCGCAAATAACTTTTCAACGGTAAATGCTGTCGATAAGTAGTCTTGGTAGGTGCAGTTTGTAATTAGATCACAAAATTTTCTACAAAAAAATGTACAAACTTTTTTTTCTACGACAATTGATTAAGATATTTAAAAAAAAAAATTAAATGACGAAAATAATATTGTTTTTTCTCTTAAAGTATAAGTGTTTTAAAGTTTCAAAGTTTGAAGAAAATCGCTTCAGCCGTTTAGGCTGCAGGTCAAGGTACAGACAGACGGATAGACAGACAGACAGAATTTCGAGTCCCACTTTTTTTGCGTTCTCTATCATCGTAATGTTAGGGAAAAATTTTTTCTCGAATTTTTTTTTGCACGAATCATAAACTTGCCCTTAAAAACTAAATTAATAAATAAAACTACATAATAAAACTGAATAAATAATAAACTCGCAAGTAAAAAATTACTTTTGTTACTACTCTTTCGTACAAATAATAATTGTTCAAACAAATTTTAAATGGAATTTTTTTTAAGTTACTAAGAAGTATAAAATTACGACAAAATAAACTATGTCAATGACGGAATATCCCAAGACAATTACGAAAAAAAAAGCAATTTGATCAAAAAATCAACAAAAGAAGCTTCCTGAAAGCAAAACGTTCACAGTGTGACAACCCGAAAAGTACTTTCTTAAAATCGTTTTCTGAAAGTGATTTGCTTTTTTGAAAACGCTATTACAAAAAAAGTCGTGGTCAGATAAAGCGCTTTCTTTGTATAGTTTGACTGCTCTCTCAAAGCAGTTTCAGAAAAATTTTTAATCAAAATTTTCGAAACGCTTTCTAAGTATTTTCCTTTCAGTGTGTGACGGGACCTTAATTCGAACGTTTTGAAAATAACCTGGTATGCAGTTTTTCGAGAGAACTTGATTAAACAGAAATGTTTGTATGTCAGCTAGCCCTATAGAAGTGGAGCAAGTTATAATTGTTCTGGATAAAGGGTCTTTATCACCCCATTTATTTTTTAAATCTAAGCTTATCTATATTTTTCCCATGTTTAACATAAAATTGATTAGAAAAAAACAATTACAATTCTATTCTGTAATTTTTACATAGCCAGAAATATATTTTATATTTCTTTAAATTTTAATTATTACCAATTTTTTTAAAGGAAGCGTTTTGTGTAAACTTCCTATTAAACTCAAAATTACAAAAAAAAAAAAAATATATTATTTTTCTTTATTTTCAAACACATTTTTTTCACAATTATACCTAACTATGCCTTTTTTGAATTTGAGTATTCAATACCATAATCAAATTCTAGTCAAATATAGAAAGCCAAAATGGTTAACGATTTTTACTTTTTTAATAGAAAACATCTGGTTAGTTTCTCTCAGTACAATAAAACCCGCTTAAGCGAAAAACCCGCTTATCTGAAACACTTTTTTCATACCCGAGTATTTATCGACCAATTACCTTTAAAACATTCCGCTTAAGCGAAACTCGTGTGAAAAACCCGTATAACTGAAACATATTTTTAGTTAATTTTTTATTTTTCGTCGAAAAAACTCTCTTAAGAGAAAAAATGCTTATAATGAACTAGAGCTAATATAATCATAGCTGTTTATTGAAACTTTTTCATTTAAATTTTTGCCAGGCAACGCCAAAAGATAAATACAATTATTGTTTCTAGCTCAAAATCTTCGCTTTGTGGCATTTTCAAATCCGCTTAAGTGAATTTTTTTTTTCACTTATCTGGACTCCGCTTAAGTGAAATTTTTTTTCACTTAAGCGGGATTCGTTTAAGAAATAAAAACCCGCTTAAGTGAAAGAAAGACTGTTACATTTTGCCGGTTCTCTAAAGCGGGTTTTCCTGTATATAAAAAAAAACAAATGTTGCCAAGTCTGCAGTCTATTAAATAAATTATCTAAGGTCTGGATATTGCAGTTTCTTAGGGCCAGTTTTTCAGTGTGAGTTTAAAGTTAAACTCGAATTAACTCACCAAATTTGGTAAGTTAACTCTGGATTAACTTAACAAATGATTTTGATATTTTATATTTTCCATTTTTTGATATTTTATCTTTCTTGTTTTGTAAGTCCTTCTGCATTCATCCACCACTTCAGAACTGCTTCTTGACATAACTGGAGACAGATTTATTTCCAGAGTTAACTCAGGTTTAACTCACAACTGAAAAACTGGGCCTTAGTATATTATTTTCTTCTTACTTTTTTCTATTCAACCATATTGTATTAAGGCTCTCCCAAACCAATGCGAAACATTCGTTGCGGCGAAAAAACATTCGTCACTCAAAATTATTTCATATGTTTCTCCGCCGCGTTGGTGTGGGCACTCTCATATATCACCATGTAAATAAATTTTGACATGCGAATGTTTTTTCGCCGCAACGAATGTTCCGCATTGGTTTGGGAGAGCCTTTAAAAATAAAAACAACCCCACCCTGTATTGCAAAAACATCATCTAAATTGTGTGCTCTAATTTAAGGTCCCTTTTAAAATGTTGTTCTATTCTTTTTTTTTTTCATTTAAGGTATTTGTTCATGCGAAAGTTTACTTCAGTATGGGTGGACGTCACTATACCGGCCAACCAGTATTATTTTCTTATATGCCAGACACTGTATTGGATCATGCAAGGGATGTCACTATTAAATTGCATCATCGGATGGGAAGATTTTTACGAGTTCGACTGTATTTCGCATTGCGGTGGATTATGCTGAGCGAAATATCTTTTGTGTCGGGTAAGTTTTATATTTTGATGAGTTAATATGATTTTGTATTTTTTGTATTGAAAGGAAGTAGTAGTTATGCAGTGAGATATTATTTATTTTATATACGGGATAAATCATAAAACAATGAAATCTGTGTAATGTGAGCCCGTATTTTTGACCATTTCTTAGAGAAAATACATATTTTCAAGAGAACTTGATGTAAATCATGTTCAAGAATGCCACTTTGATTATTCAAGCATAGGAGATAAGCAAAAAAAAAATAAAAACATAAAACGATAAGTTAAGCTAATTATTTATAATTGAATAAATCACGTCATTCATTTTGTGGGAAAATCATATTATCTTGAGAGAAAATATTTTTTAAAGACATAATAAGCGCATTTTGTATGCATGGATGGGCTTGGACATCATCAGAATGTTGATGATGGTTTGATGCGGGCAATTTCACTTGCAATGAGTGGTAGGTAGGTAGGTGGTACTTACTTGATGGTTGGTTGGTTATATGGGGATAGTTTATTATTGTACTTGAACTAAGAAAAAAGTTGAACCTTCTTCGATGATGTACGATGAATTTTCATACACAAAAAAAACTTCAAATGAGGGTGAATTTCAAGTAGCCCCATGAATGAGTAATTAGAATGCAAAAAAAAGGAAGAAAACTAATAGAAAGTTTGAGTGAAGTTTGGGAAGGGTTAAGTAAATATGACTTTAAGGATTTGATCTCAGACTATAATGCACCTATTAAAGTGGTAAATTCGATCCTATTAAAGGGTTAAAGAAGATTTTGTATGAATTAAAGAAAAAACTCAAAATGATAGTTAAGAGCTTTATTGGGCGCAGGGTCAAAAGTCCACAGGCCAAAAGTCGATAATGGACTTTTGTCCAACTTCTATGGGTCAAAAGTCCATAAATCAGTTGTGAACTTTTGACCCACTCCGATGGGCCAAAAGTCCATACAAAAATCTTGTGGACTTCTGGCTCAATGATTGTGGATTTCTGACCCACTTCAGTGGATCACTTTATAGATAGTTTTCTTTAACAAGTCTGCTTTGGGTAGCCCGCTTCGCGGGTTTAAGGATTTAAACTGCCTTTTCGGGTCCTCTGTCCCGCTCACGCGACTCCGTCGCTCCGCTTAGGGTATGCTCAGTCGTCTGGCAGGCGCCTATGTTGTCAGTCGATTTGTTATTAAAGTTTTTTTTTGTACTAAACAGTACTTTGGGTGGCCCGCTTCGAGGGTTTAAGGATTTTAACTCCCTTTCCTGGTGCTCTGTCCCGCTCACGCGATTCCGTCGTCGCTCCGCTTAGGGTATGCTCAGTCGCCAGGCAGGCGCCAATGTTGTCAGTTGGTGTTCTTTAAGTTTACGAGTAGTGAAGAGTATATACAAATTAATTCTTAACAAAATAAATAAATAATTCTTAATATTTCTGCTTTTTCAATATTTTAGTATAAAATTATTATGGACTTATGACCCACTTTCTTTCTAAAATTAAGGAATATTGACCCTTTTTTGTGGACTTTTGACCCACTTGAGTGGATATAGACTTAAGTCGATCAGAAATTCTTTATCGAATTTGATTTTCTATCAAATAGAAATAATTCATAAAATTTCATAGTAATCTGACAGAAATAGAAATATTAACGAATATATTTTCGAAATATCGATAGTGAACTTCTTTAAATCTATTCGACTTCTGAATAGACTCTCGCAATAAGCCCCTATGTATTCTGAATTGTCTTTTAAAATTTAGTTGCATTGCGTAGAAGACGGATTTCTTAATTTCAAGTGCACCGTCTGTTTTCTATAGTGTATTGCAACACCACTAAAACAGTTTTTCTAGCAGCCCGTCGTTTTATCGTGCATGCTTCCTTCCACTAATATTTATTTGATGAATTCACGATCCGCTTCACCAAAACTTCCCTTTCGAACTTGAAGAGCTCCACTGGTAATATAAATGAACTGGCAGAGGCCTCATTGTTCTCCTCTTTTGAATTCAGGGTGCTAGAACAAATCGGTTTGTTCATTGATTGGAGGTGAGTTATAGCTTTTTTTCTTCACAGATCGTAAAATTTCTTCCTCTTATTCTGTCACATTTTCCTGTCGGCGTGGTTGGAACACCGTCTGCAGCTTCGGCTTCCTCTTTCATAATGCCCAAATATTGAGTCTTTGTCAGTATTAGCTTCAGACTGGAAGCCACACACTGGTAAAAACTAGTCAATAAAAGTCTTACAGAACTACAGAGTGAGGTGGATAGATAAGTTCGACATGGGATAGCCTGTTGAATAGATGAGTAATATGGAGATGATAATCGAGTCAACGGGCATAATTTTGTATTCCTTATGCTGGATTCATAATTTGATGCATACCCCCTCTCAACAAATTCTCTCCTTATTTCAATTGATTTTCTGCTACCATTGAACCGACAGCCTTGTTGTTCTGAAAGCTGAGAGCTTACTACTTCCATTATTGGGTGTTTGAACTGCATCTTCACTGAACGGATGTGAATTATCTTCTATCTCTTAACTTGCTCAACCTGAGGTCCGTTTAGCATTGGGGTGTACAAAACTGTTGTTTTTGGTGACACTATGGAGAATTAAAGTAGTAGCCCGTATCGCAATGGTTAGTGCGTTAAACTGTCACGCTGGAGGTCTGGGTTCGCTTCCCAGCCTCGTCCACCTAAAATTAAAAAGTTTTTTTCAGGGCTACTGCCTCTTGCGAGGAATTGACAAATCCTCCAAGAGTATCACTTGTCACGAACAAGTGCTTCTCGTCTAGCCGTTCGGATTCGGCATAAAATTGTAGGTCAACACAGGAATGGTTGCGAGTTGTTAGTCACTAGGCCCTGGTTCTTCATGAGCCGTTGTGCCACCCGATTTTATTTTTTATGGAGAATTAAAATCCTGGACATATAAGTATCTAAGAAAGAGCACAAAACTATGGCAGAGATAAACGTATTTATTTTTTTTTTTTAATTGAGGGGCTAATTGCGAGAGTCTATTCAGAATAGTCTTAAAGTCGAATAGACTTATGTCTATCATTGGTATTGCAAATTTCTATGTATTAGAATAAATTTGTTTGTACCAATTTGATTAAGGTACGTCAAGTTAGCATTACCACTTCAAATTTTTAAGAATCTAATAATTGGATTGATTGTCGTGAATTTGTCGTGAAAGAAAACAAATTGTCGAGCTGATTTTTTTTTAAATTAACCCTGGGTACTGCTAACTTAACAGTCAAGCTAGCACTATACCCACTCTCAAAAAAAATTAAAAAAAAAAAAAAATGAAGATGCCAATAAATATCTTAAATTTGTGGTGAAAGAAAAATTTTTGTCCGACCTTTTTTTTTTTAAATAACCCTGGGTAGTGCTAACTTCACAGTCAAGTTAGCATTACCCATCCTCAAAAAAAATTCTAAAACAGATGCCAATAATTGTTGTGAATTTGTCGTAAATTTGTCGTGAAACAAAAAATTTTGTAACAATTTTATTTTCTGAGAAAAAATAAAAAACCCTTACCCTCTAAAATTGAATTTTTTTTTCAATAAATCTAGCACTACCATACCAGAACTTCTTCTTGTTCTTGTGATAATTTGTGTGGTAGGTGAATGTAAATTGTACTCGCTCAGGTACTCCCTAAAGACTCCAGAAATTCCAGGTGAACTACAGTTTATTCATAATGCCGAAATTATTCTCAATGTCGATTTTCGAAATGAGAAAACGTTTAAGATGTTGAATATTGTTCCCTATGCTTCAATTTGTCAACACATTTGATTTGGCTGGTGTTACGACTGTGTGGGGACCCATAGCCTAGTCAGCTTGTATTTACCCTCTAAAATTGAATTTTTTTGTCAATAAATCTAGCACTACCATACCAGAACTTCTTCTTGTTATTGTGATAATTTGTGTGGTAGGTGAATGTACATTGTACTCGCTCAGGTACTCCCTAAGGACTCCAGAAATTCCAGGTGAACTACAGTTTATTCATAATGCCGAAATTATTCTCAATGTCGATTTTCGAAATGAGAAAACGTTTAAGATGTTGAATATTGTTCCCTATGCTTCGATTTGTCAACACATTTGATTTGGCTGGTGTTACGACTGTGTGAGGACCCATAGCCTAGTCAGCTTGTATACTTATATTTGCATCGTATAATGAACTCTGCTGAAAAAGTCAATTTGTCCAAAGCCTCCTCTTCCGAACGAAGAGAAATAATGAACTAGCACCAAAGTAACAACCATTATGGTTGTAAGACTATCAACAGTTCTTTGTTATTTAGTGGATGCTTGACTTACCAACTAAATGCCCAAAAATATTTTTCTTTACTACTTTATCATTGAAGCCCTCGACCACACTCAGCAAAGGCTCCGAAGGCTCCGTCTAGAATGCCATAAGAGTCCTTCTGTGAAGAGTCTTCATCTTGAATATAGAAATAACGTGTTCTCATTTTAGGATTATATACTCTTTGACTTAAGGTTCATAACTTTGCTCAAACGACAAATCCGTAACAAAAAAATACAATTTCTTATTACAGCGCTGTTAGCTGTATCATATCATTTATCATACCGGATTCTATCTATCGTTACTTTTGAAATACGATAGTATCTGCCTTGTACCTCGTTTACCATAATTTAAGCTTTTGAGTAGGTCTTAGTATTTAAGAGTTCTTACGTTCCAGGTTAAAGTTTTATAATTTTAATAAGATGGTTGCTTCTGTCGTTATGGGTCTTGGTCTGGTAACAAGAATTATCTATCATTATCGGCAACTCTCGTGTCTTTCTCAAAACCGGTAAATTTTAAGTTGCACGAAAGGTTATCTGAAGATACAACCCGAAGACCTGAAGAGCTGCGCTTTTGCTTAACCTTAGACCAACATGCCGGATAATCCGATGTCAGTAATAATGCAATTATAAGAGCTAGTTTTTGCCTAAAAATGATTTATCCGCGCTACCATATCTTATTCAGGACCCTGGATATTACTGGAAAACTTTAAGCTGGTAGCATACAATACAGAAGTATGTCAGAGAAATTAGTTCTGAACGGTTTCATCTTCAGACTGGTGATGGCACCTAAGTGTTTTTTTCTTTCTCGATACAATGTTGATTCACATTATTGAACTCATCTGCTAAACATCAAGCTTCCAAAACTTCAGCCAACTTATTCAGCCAGTCATTTCCGGCAGAGCATTATACTCGTACTAAGGTAGTGTTGCTACTTTTAACTTCTGTTCAACTATATAAGTATGCGATTCGCAAATTGGCTCCAGATGAGCGAAACCAGTACCCAGTGGTTTCTAGTTGGAGGTAAATAAACACAATTCTTGGAAATACATGCGTTATAGCACTGATTTCTGGTTCGTTCAAAACCCAAATTTAAATCATCCACCTGAAATAAATTAATCATTTTCTTTGATTTGTGAGATTAATTAATTCAAAGTCTGGTTATCTACTGCACTTCAAATTAGAATGTTTGGCTTCCCGAGAAATTTTATTTCCCTGGAAGATCAAAGTTCGAGTCTAGAAAAATAATTGTGGTCTTCTTATTTGTAATTTTGTAATAAATTTGAATTTTCTATTTTCAGCTCCAGTTATTGGCAATTTCACCGAAGAAGAAATTCCCGAAACAACCCCTCCGCAAGAAATTCCCTACCAACGCGACGGAACACAATCAAAATATGACAAAGACAATCGAATACCTAAAAGTAAGCCACAAATCCATAAAACCCATTGTCCTATTTTTAAAGCCATATTTCATATACTCGGCGTAGATATTAAAAGTCCTGTACCTACACCCAACCCATTTAAATTGTGTTGTCCTAGTTATGAAAATTGTTTCACAAGCAAAAACACAATTGAAAAGATTAAAATAAATCGTTTTTATATTTTTTTTGCAGTTATTGCACCAAAACCTATCGACCAAGAACCAGAAGAGGGCTTCGTTGGTGTGATAATAGGCGTGTTGACTACAATTATTCTGCTCCTGGTGGCTGTTATTCTCCTGATAATTGCCAGAAATAAACGGAAAGCGGCTCGTGGTAGCAACGTCTTGGACGTGTTCCAACACAATTTCCATTCTGATGCGCTGGGTAGCGTTGGCGGCGGCGTTAAGCGTATGCATCACGGCAGCAGTAACATCAAGGTAGGTCAATCGAATATGTATGCAAATTTTGTGTTATAAGGGTGGGCGTAATGATGTTAGAGGTGGCAGTTGTTGTTGGCGGGTCCCAATTTCCCTATAGGCCACACAAGGGGAGGAGAAGGGTAAACAAAAAACCCTCTCCTCGGCGCATCAACCAACATCAACATCAACGCTCTTGATTTGAAGAGAAGTTCTAATTGTATGCATTTCATTGTTGTGTTTCATTTGCCCCTCTCTCCTCTCCACAGGTTGGCATGGATGACAGCGATTCCATGGACAAGAACAGCATGTATCATGAGCCCTTTAACGTGAACATGTACACGAGTGCTGCAAGTGCATGCTCGATGAATGACATGCGACATCATCACATTGCCCCAGATTACACAGGTAAAAATTGAAGGGAGGCAGAGTTGATGCAGAGCTATGCTCCACCGTTCAAACTGTTCCTATATTTATGTCCTGAATGTGACGATAACAAATTCTGAAATTTATTTGCAGAAGTATCCGATGCTGTTTGTCAGGAGTACATCGCACCGCATATGCAAAATTTCATCCCGAAAACTTCGGGCGGTTATGTGAATGTTCGCACACGACCACCGCAATCTTTGAATAATATATTCCCCAAGCCACCACCGGTGCCGGCGCGACCAACCGAGAGCTACTATGCAGCAACTGCCATCTATCGGCCGATCTCGAATGGCAGTGGTGGCAATGGCAGTATCGGTAGCGGGGGCAATGGCAATATTACCGGATTCTCCACACCAACTGGAACTCTTGATTCTAACTCAACGATACCAGAGATGTCAATATACTTTCAGCCAACTTCGAGGATTTACAATTTCAAGAAGTTTCCGGAAAATCTATAATTTTTAATTTGTTGCGGACGGGATTTCGATTGGGATTGGGAGGCAACGTCTAGGCTATTCTAGGGGAGAATTTAAAGAGGTGAGGCTTGAGTTTCTATTCCCTAAGCGAATTCTCGATGTATTACGATGTAATGAATGTTTTTTTATCTTTTTTCAGAATTTTACCTTCTATATAAATATATATATATATATATTGACAACGAGCTGATTTTTGTGTTTCTATCAAGTTCCAAAATATAAAGCATCCACACTATCATATCTTCGGGGAAAATACTATAAGACTGATTTCTTATTACATGCGCTTAAATAAATAATGTATTTCATTTTTTTTTTCTGAATAATTTAAAATAAATTTAATGTTTAATTTAAAATAAAAAATAAATTAACAAAATCTCTTGTTTGTCTTTTGTTAAAAGAAGTTTGAAGTCAAAGGAGCGAAATGGTAATCTGAATGCAGTTTAAGAAAATAAAGTATTGAGTTTAAAAATATGGTAAAACATGCTTAAAACGAACAGAAAAACAACAATTAAGTATCAAAGGAAATAAAGATGAATCAATATATTTTGCTCAAATGCAGTATCGATTTAATTTAAAAGGGTTTTATGTTTAAAAAAAATCTAATATCTGTTTAAAATAAATTGATCCTATTATTGAATCATATCGAATCTCACGTTAAAATGATAAACGATTAATTTCGAACCATATATTGAGCGTCATATTGATATGTTACCTAATAGTAAGGTTAATTTGAAAAGGGGAGAAGGGGGTATCTTCGAACACTTTGGTTTTTGGATTGAGTTATTGTAATTTTTGAAGAAAAAAAAAAAAAAAAAAAAGAATTTCCGTTAATTTTAAATCTATGTTAGTTTAGTTCAAGTTTAAAATAAATTTTTATTAAAATGAAAAGGAGATCCTTGTCCCAAAAAATGGCCCTCAATTGGGACAAGCTTGAAGAAGACTGAGACACCTTTGAATATAATGCAAGAGTAGGGCTGGCCACGAGACGAGGAAAGTCTCGATCTCAGTCTCGCATGACGAGACTGAGACGAGACGAGACGAGACGAGACGAGACGAGACGAGACGAGACGAGACGAGACGAGACGAGACGAGACGAGACGAGACGAGACGAGACGAGACGAGACGAGACGAGACGAGACTGCCTTTTAATCAGAGTTGGGAAAGAATGCAATCATTTTATCAATTGAATAAAAAGATTTATTTTAAAGTATTTTAACTTTACAATGTAATTCGCAGTCAATTTCAAAGTCTTTTATATTGCAATCATTTTAAGCAGTTAAAAGACTTTAAGTTAAAAGAATGCAATACTAAAGACTTATTGAATTCTTTGAAGTCTTTCATAAGTCTTTTGCATTGAAGTCTTTTGATTGCAATCAAAGTACTGCAGTCTTTTGACTACTTTGAAGTCTTTTTCACTTGGAGTCTTTTTATCTCTTGGATTTTTTTTTCTGATTTAAAATTTAAAATACATACAAAAAAGACTTCAAAGTAGTCAAAAGTCTGCATTCTTTTAACTTAAAGTCTTTTAACTGCTCAAAATGATTGCAACATAAAAGGCTTCAAAATTGACTGCGAATTAATCTTTGGAGTAAAAATACTTAGAAAAAGTATTTAACTGCTTTCGCAGAGATAAATCAATTGACTGGGATTTCAAAGAGTGAAATACAAAAGTATTGCATTCTTTCCCAACTCTGCTTTAAAGCAACCGAGACGAGACTGTATATTTGGACCGAAATTAACAGAGAGTCTAATAAATTAAAAAATCCAATTTCAGTTAAATATTTAATTTCTGAAAATTTTCGATTTAAACGAGACCGAGACGAGACTTACAAAAGTCTCGCAGAGTCTCGTCTCGTGGCCAGTCCTATGGAAGTCTTTTAATTATTTTTGTAAATGAACATAAGAGACTATAAACACAACAAGCTTGTTGAACATTGTTGTTGACTGAAGAAATAGAACAAAACTTTTAGTACATGCAAATTAAGATAAAAATTGATTAAACGTGGGCAAAATTGCAACAGAAGCTTTTTTAATTGATTTTTGATCAGTTACTAAACAACATATCCAAAATCGGACAAAATCGGTCCATGGGAACACCAAAAAAAAAGGGTTTCAAAATGGCGGATTCATTGGTATGTTGATTTTGCTTGTTATTTTTATTACGATTCGATTTTTCCTTTTTTTCTATGTATGTATGTATATAGTTATCACTAGTAGCTAATAAGAGTGATCCATGATCCCCTCCCTCAGTCATGATCCCCGCCCCCATTTATGACCCCCCCCATGCATGACCCCCCTTAAGTCACAAATAGTTCAGAGCCCTAGAGATAATGATCTGCAGCGACCACTTTTCACAAATAAACACTCCCCATTTATGACCCCCCCCTCTGCTTTTATGAGAACACCTCCCCGATATCACAAAGCGTGATTTAGTTCTTCTTTTTTAATTACAAAACGGCTTTAGGCAATAACGCCCAAGGCAAAAGCGCCTAAATCGATTTGGAATTATCGCCCAAAAAAACTCTGAATACCTCTAATGGTATGGTCAGTCGCCAGGCAGGCGCCTATGTTGTCAGTTGGTGTGCTTTCAGTTTATTTGTAATAAACAGTACCTTGGGTGGTCCGCTTCGCGGGTTCAAGGATTTTAACTACCTTTTCGGATCGTCTGTCCCACTCACGCAGCTTCGTCGCTCCGCTTAGGGTATTCTCAGTCGCCAGGCAGACGCCTTTGTTGTCACACACTTACTGACAACTTAGGTGCCTGCCTCTCGACTGAGCATACCCTAAGTGGAGCGACGGAGTCGCGTGAACGGGATAGAGGACCCGAAAAGGGAGTTAAAATCCCTGAACCCGCGAAGCGGGCCACCTAACAAACTCTTGTTAAATAAAACTATTGGCAATAAAATCCGTTGAAATTTTGTTTGGAAAAATCGCCCAAAATTGAGGAAAGAACCCCCAAACTTTACAAAAACAATTTACATGCTCAGTTTCGGGCGATATTTCCATTTTATGATTGGGGTCAAACAATTTATTTGGGCAATATTTCCATTTTTTAATTTATTTTTGCGCGATTCCAAATCGATTTGGGCGCTTTTGCCTTAGGCGTTATTGCCTAACGCCTTAATAAACATGTCAAAAATTTGTATCTAAGACCGTTAATCTCGTTGGGGTGTTCCGTCCCGATTGTCAAGTTGCAGTTTTAGTGGGGGGGGGGGTGAGTTGGCATTTAGCTGCGTTGATATGCTGGCCCTGTTTCAGCGTTGATCGAAACGGCTCGCTCGTTTTCCGTGATTATGTTTTAGACCAGGATTTCATTCGTACTAAGGTATCTCGGCTCGGGTTGTGGCTACTCGGTGGCCATCCTTCTTATCAGTTGAATAGGGTAACTGGTGGTGCGTTCTACAAGCTTCTTTACCTGTCAAAGGGGATGATGTGCGCATCTGTGTAAAGACGCTCGTTGATGTGATGTCTCATTCGCTGCCGGTCAAAATGTATTCCGGTGCAGATCCTTAGTAACATTCTTTCGAAATTTGAGGTAATTTCATGGCTGTCATCCAGATGGAGAGTCAGAATCGGAAGGAATAGCTTATGACAGGCCACAGGAGTTGCTTTTACATTATGTATCTTCATCTTCTGGCTTTCTGCTTTTTTAATATGTTGTTAGGGCCTGTTAGAGTTGTCTGTAGCTCACTTTACAGCTTCGAAAAACCTGTTCATATTTGCTGCAGCAAAAATGTTACAGTAAAAAAAAGTTAAAATAACCCCGGTTTTCCTGATATTGTATATTATCACTTTGGGAATATGCAATTTTAGAAAAAACCATCCATTATAAATTTTCTTATTATGTTGTTATGTTATTTGGTACAAAATTGTCCAATGCAACAAATTTGGAAGAATCTAATATTACAAGGCATAATTCCAAAATCCGATCCAAAACGGACTAATAGTTTAAACAAACTGGCCCTAAATATCATAATATACCATTATATTATTTATTTTTGTTTCCATCAACCTTGTAAGCGATTTTAAATATTCGAAAAATGTTCGCAAAAATGGTTCCCGAAATCATTTTCTATTTATAAGGTATATACATTTCTTTGTGTCAACCATATTTTGGGAAAATTTTCCGTCTGAGCTCTTTCCTACCTTGAAGCATAAAATTGTTCAGGTTGGTATAGCTACATTATGAGCGATAAGAAGATTTTTTTAGGAAATAATTAAGTACCTAGTATATGTACATTACCTGTATGTAAAAGTACTTTTCGAATTAAAACGGAAGAATCAACGGTCCTGATTTATACCCTTCGCGGTTCGGATGTGGCCTGCGGTCCGCATATTACCGATTTCTGCTCTAGAGTGCTTGATTCCAAATTTGTTGCATAATTGGACAAATTCTTACCTGTTTAAATTACTTTATATAATTTACTTTTATTACTTTATAAATTTTGTTGAGATGTATAGTTAGATAGCAACAAAAATATATCATACATGAATTTAAAGCTAATGTGGTCTTGTAGAAAATTTTATAACAAACAAATTTATGATAGATGGTTTTTTCCTAAATTGCATATTCCCAAAATTATAAGGGAAAATATCAGAAAAACCGGGTTAATTTTAGCTTTTTATTTACTGTCGATTGACTGGCCTATATGCAAATAAATGTATTGGGGGTGTTTTCAAAAAACGGGGGTCATAAATGGGGAGTGTTTATTTGTGAAAATTGGTCGCTATCATTTTCTCTAGGTCTCTGAACAGTTTGTGACTTAGGGGAGGGGGGTCATACATGAAGGGGGGGGGGGGTCATGAATGAGAGAGGGGGTCATGGACCATTCCCATTATCTTCCAGTGATAACTTTTTACGTAGAAAAAAGGAAAAATTGCATCGTAATAAAAATAACAATCAAAAACAACATACCAATAAATCCGCCATTTTGAAACCCGTTTTTCGGGGTGTTCCCATGGACGGATTTTGACCGATTTTGGATATGTTGCTTCTGTTGCAATTTTGCCCACGTTAAGTCACTAATTGCCTGGACTATTTTAGTAACTAGCAGAATCCACATGAACTTTAAAAAAAATGTAATTTTTTTTTCCGAAGGATTAATTCACTTACTAACAAAATTGACGGTTGGAGAAACATTCTTTTTGGGACTTAATAGTCGAGTTTTTTGGAATATTTGAAACTTAATCGCTGTAAATCTCTTTCATAAATTTCAAAGCATTCAATAACAAAAGTTCCCCTACGCTTTTCTTTTAAACCTTCCTCAACAGTTTCACAAAACTTTAAAAATTTTGAATTTGTGCCACAAAAAAATGGCTCAGTGTTGGAATAAGAGTGCATAAGAGTTATTTACACAATTTTGAAGAAGATTAGTTTTTGAAATTTAAGTTTGAAAGCGATAATTAAAATATTTAAACAAGAACAGAGTTTAAACTAAAAGTACTTTTTATTAACTAACACACCATTCCCTTAGTAAAACATACTTTTATTTAATTCGTCTTTAAAAATATGCTATTAATTTGGAGCACCTATTTCTGCTACGAATTAATTAATTGTATTGTAAATTATTGTGAATAACAACAATTTTTTGAAGGTTTCCACTTAATTCCCCCTAAGTTGCCTCAAAATAAATGTTGATGATGAGTTCAGAAAACCATAACGGATAAATTAAAAAGTAACGAATGCTGGGTACATTCAATATACATTTTTCACCGACCAAAAACATTAAAAACAAGTTCAAATATTTAATTCCAAAATATTTGATTAAATTCAATAAACAATTAAATTTGGGAAAAAGGGCAAATTTAAAATAAATTTATTTTTTCTTTGATTTTAATCTTTTTTTCCCCTTTGGCTATGTATTACCTTTTATGCATTTTACTTTATTTTAAAAGAAATCAAATTAAAAACAAACACATTAACAAAATTTTTAAATGCAATATTTTTTGAATAGCTTAGAAGTAGAAATTGGAAAAATTGTGACAAAATCAACAAAGCCATTGATATATTTAAGAATTTGTCAACAAAGACAATTAGCTGAAAAAACATCAAAACATTATTTTCGTTAGGTACTTGAACTTTTTGGCAAAATGTTGGTATCCACTTATGCAGTATTTTTAAAACAGAGATAACACGTAGGCTTGAAGTTTCATCAAAATCGTTACTTGCGATGTAAGTACGTAGTACGTAGGAAGTTTAGGATTCGTGCAAACAAAATTCCAGATAGTAACGTCTGTCTGTCCGTATGTCTGTACCTCGACCTGTAGCCTAAACGGCTGAAGCGATTTCCTTCAAACTTTGGACTCAAGCTTCTTATGTAATTCCCTAGAGGGGAAATTATTTTTTTTTAAGCTCAAAAAATAACGCTACCTGTCAACCAATATACGAAAATTAATTTATTTCAAAAACGGCTCTAACGATTTTCCAAAAAAAATTACGAGGTACAAAAATTACTAAAATTAATATTTTGGTAGAAAAAAAATGTATAACGGTTATTAACGGTACCTGTCATACAACCGATTTGTTGGTTTTCAAATTTCTCGTTAGCAGCTACGCCGATTTCAACCAAATTTTGTAATTAAGAGGTCCCTTGCAATTTGAACAATTTTGCATTTACAATTTTTCAAAAAAATAATTTTTGGATTTAAAAAAAATATTGATTTTTTTTTTAATTCAATATCGTGAAAACGGGTCAATAAATATTTTTTTAATTTTGTGTAAAATTGTATTTTATTTTATTCTAAAAGTGGGCATATCGAATTTTATTTTTAAAAATGTTGTTGTTGTTTTATATATAAGAAATTATTTTTTAAGAAAACCGCTTAAACGATTTTAGAAATTTTTTTTTTTCATAAATTCATATTTATCAAACAAAACAGATGGATTACTTTTTTTAAGCTCTATCTGTTTAAGCTATTAAAAAAAAAAACAAATTTATAGTAATAATTTATATTTTAAATTGTTTTTAAAACTTTTTTTAATGGTATCAAAATTTTAAGCTACGTTCAAGTTGTTAGCTACGAGAGGAAGTTTGTGCGATCCAGTCGTGTCCATTTTGTTTCTTATCTCAAATATTAAACTTGTCTGAGGAGTTATCTCTTTATCAATATATTAGCTTTAAAGAAGGTTGCCATTAACCTGAAGCATTTAAAAATAAAATTAAATAGCGATAGGTATGTAAAATAATTGATGAGCATCCAAGTGATGTGTTCTCATTGTTTATTTATTAACTTTTAAGAGCGTTTCACTATATACACATGTGTAACGAAGATAAAGCCATTAAGAAAATAAAATCACCTTTGTTTAATGTGCTCTGATGATAAATTTACTATAAATACCAATTATAGAAATGTATTGAAATGAAAATAATACAAACTTGCACCAAAACTTTGTTTTTCATGCCCATTTGTTGATAGTTCAGCTAGTAGAAAAGTGGATAGTAAATTAACCGTTCGGGTCCTTATTGGTTTCATATTTAATTCCCAGTATCTCCAAAACAATATTTCATTTATTCCTTAATACAAATTGAAATGAAAAAGATGAACATATAAGTTTCATTAAACAAAAACTAATAATTAATTGATCGACATTAATATAAAAAACAAATAAAGAGTATTCCAAATAAAGCTACAATAGTAGATGTAGATGTATTATTCACATAATGAAAAAAGCCAAGTGGCCACAACTACGCCATTATGACACTTCATTTTGATTTTATTAAAAAGACGAGTTTCCATAATAAAAACATCTTTGATTTTCTAGTAATGAATTTGTTTTATAAAGAAATTAAAAAAAATCGACCACTTGCGGCTAATTTCTTGACAAAGTTTTAAAATCAATTTAAAACGCGATCTAATAACTCTCGGTGTATCTTTAGGGCTACATAAAATGTGGCCCCAATGAAATACGGCCCAAACATAAAATGAAAAATGTCCCCAAAAGTGTATATGGGAAACAACAACAACATTATGAAAAATGGCCTTTTTTAATTTCAAATAAGTTGTCATTTTCGTTTTTACTTTGTGCCAGTTTTGTTTATCTTTATTTTCGATACTTTTGATTCTTTTTCGATACGTTTGATAATTTGACTGAGAGATTACAGCAGACTTTTTTAATTGAATGTAAAATCAAAATGTATTGACTATGCATAGTGTGCATGTGTAAAGTGCAAAAACGAGTGCATTTTTGTGAAATATATATATTTGTTTTCTCTTCACCACATAAATCAGCGATGATCTCAAAAATCCAAAACAAGAATTTAAAATTAATAGACAGAATAAAAAAAACAAATCGTTACCAAAAATAGTGTTTTTGTTGGCTTATGTATGGTGCTTATGTGTCACTCTAATAATCATTCAGGTACATATTCGCACTCTGGAGTGTCGAAATACACCCAATTACCTACCAGAGATTATGTCGAAATTAATAAAATGTATAACTAAAAAAAAGGACGCACGAAAGAAAGAAGAATTGTAAATTAAAAACAATATTGTTAAAAAACAACGACAACACTTACAATTGTTTGCAACAATTTTTTTCAAAGTCAGAAATTCATTATTTTATTAACTTCCCAAAGAAATTTATTGTAGTTGGTCCAATTTGTCAAATCAAAATTTTTTAAATTTATATCTTCACGTTTTGGGGTTCTTAGAACCCGAATACAATCATATCGATCTTAGGTTTCTTCGTACGTTGTTTTCTACAGCGTTTGAAACAAAAAGTTGTGTCTCAAATATTTTGAGAACAAATAATGCTATCGACATCAGATTAATTTTATTTTACTCAATATTTTATAAAGAACAATTTAACAAATTTAAAAAAAAATCATAAGACGTTTGTATTTTAATCAAAAAACCTGCTGCAAATTTTTAAAAAAATGCATTTCAGTTCGATTATTTTGAAGATTAATAATATTGATTTTGGACTAATTTTATTCGACACACATTTGATAAATTTATAAGATTTTGAAAAAAATCAACTGGTCAACTGATTTATTTTAGTTAAATTGTTAAAAAAAAAACAATTATAGTCTCGAACATCACCAGAAAATATAATGTTAACAACTTCGGATTAATTTAATTTTTTTACATAATTACGTTATAAAGAATAAGAAAAACACAATAACTAACAGTTTTTTTCTTCAAATAAGAAAATTAATATTGACGTAGAGATTGTTTTGTTTCTTCACAGAACTTTATAATTAAGAATTTATACCTTAATTTTGTAAACAAAAATCAATTAACATTTTTTTTAACAAAAATTTACAAACAAAATAAAAGGTAATAAAAATTGTCCAAATTTAAATTTGTGTCCCCAATGTCTCGAGGTCAAATGGCCCAATCTTCTTTTTCACTTGATATCATAGTGAACACCTAATAAAGTTTTCGAAAATGCGCAACTCGTCACTTTCTTATAACAAAATAACAAGGGCAATGGGAAGTTAAAGCTTTACTTTATTTTATTTCTTAAATTAATTTGTTTTAGTTCATATTTTTGAATATATTAAATTTTCAAACAAAAAAGTTCACAAACAAATATGCACGACTGGATGTCACGACTTGCTCTCGTAGTTATCAACTAGAATGTAGCTTGACACTGATAGTGTAGATATAGTAATGGTTTGATAATATTTGTATATTGTTTAAGATAAAATAATAAAAATATGTTAAAAAAGGAGTTTTGAAATTTTTACTTTCAATATACAAACTAATTTTGAAAGCAAAGTTAAAAATAAAATGAAAGAAAATACTTTGATTTTGTTCGTGAGCAAAATTATTTATACCAATTTCAAATACAATATTTGTTGAATAACTAAGAAGTACTGAATCACAAAATAATGATTTAATCAACCAAGCCAATGACGAGATATGAGGGAATATAATGTACATACTTCAATAAGTATAAAAAAAGGCAATTCAAAAATAAGCCAGTATTTTTTGATAAGAACGTGGTATGCAATATTATTATAAAACACATTAAAAACTTGGACTCACTTGGACTCTTCAGTTGACAGTGAGGGCCTTGTCAAGACGCAATTTTTATTAAGTTCAGTCCCGCTTGCATCAATTTTACTGCGAAAATCAATTGTGAACTTATATCCAACCCAATTAGAATTTCTAATCAATAATTGTTGGAAATTTTGTTACCCGTGGCCTGGCATTGTTTACATATGAGTGTGTTTTATAATACAAATTCTATAGACTACTGAAATACATCAGCCAAGTAGAAGGACTTAGCATTATCTAATTGGACTTGTTGAATTATTGACTCAATATAGCTTTTAACGGCCTTAAGTCCATACAAATTGGCGTTTCGTCCCGGCGTTCTCACTTGGACTCTTCAGTTGACAGTGAGGGTCTTGTCAACACGCAATTT
This sequence comes from Melangyna quadrimaculata, assembly GCA_949320155.1. Classification (NCBI taxonomy): domain Eukaryota; kingdom Metazoa; phylum Arthropoda; class Insecta; order Diptera; family Syrphidae; genus Melangyna; species Melangyna quadrimaculata. The sequence continues at coordinate 149,891,153 of OX439483.1, forward strand.
TATTAAGTTCAGTCCACCTTACATCAATTTTACTGCGGAAATCAATTGTGAACTATATCCAACCCAATTAGAATTTCTAATCAAGAATTGTTGGACATTTTGTTGCCCGTGGCCTGGCATTGTTTACATATGAGTGTGTTTTATAATACAAATTCTATATACTACTGAAATACATCAGCCAAGTAGAAGGACTTAGCATTATTTAATTGGACTTGTTGAATTATTGATTCAATATAGCTTTTAACGGCCTTTAGTCCATACAAATTGGCGTTTCGTCCCGGCGTTCTCACTTGGACTCTTCAGTTGACAGTGAGGGCCTTGTCAAGACGCATTATTAAAAGCTCTATAATTTCTGTTCAAGTTTTTTTTTTCGAGTTTAGTGACAAAAAATATATGACGAATACAAAAAATAAACCCCTAATTTTTTTTTCACAAAATGCAGTCTTAATTTTAAACAATATGATTTTTCGAAAAAAGTTTCTTAATATTTTTTGTAGGAAATTTGATTTTCTACAAGTTGGTCACATAACTTTTATCTCTTAGATCAAAAATACAAGAGTTATGCAGAAAACAAAAATTTACCGTTAAAAACGAGTGGGCTGCATAATGACTTTAGGTACAGTTGTACAAAATGTTGTTTTTGGCTCGTGTACTGATGTTCTTTCGAATGGCAAAGTCAAACTTCACCTCGGAATCATTTCCCAGTAAAAGTCTTATTGTCCCGTAGCCATTACTATAGAAGCCGTTTCGCCAATTTTCATTTCTATATTTCTAGAGAACAATCTGCAAATTCCAGGCTTATACAAATGTTTCTGATGCCAAATATATGTTTCACTGTTCCTTTGTACAATAACTCTTATAAAGGGAACAAAATTCGAAGAAATTCCTTACAAAAGTTTACATTTAAAAAATTCAAGTAAAATTAATTAAAGGTTTTAGCAAAGTTATAATATTCCAAGAACAAAATCAAACTCAATTAATATACCAAGAAATTAGCTTGTAAAAATAAATTAAAATCAGAGAACTGCGAAATATTGTACTTTTTTAGTAAATCAGCAAAATTAAATTTCCAAGAAATAAGTACTCTGCCTGGAAATCCAAAAACAGAAATCAGAAGTATAAGCAGCACACAATTTACGGATGTAGTAGTTGTTTGAAAACAAAAAATGAAGAATCACTTAAAAGAGTATAAGGTTTGCATTAATGCAGGCATCTAGATATAATAGGAACTAGGGGTGGTGCTTCTGGGTTGAGGCTGTGGATATAGGATATTACGTTGAAGTTGCGATACTATTTTTTTGTTTATTAAAAAAGAAACTCCCTTCCAAAACTGTTAGTACCATTTAAACATAAAAGAAAAACAATTGGGATTTGCATGTTGCAAGCATTTTCAAAAACTTATCAACTTTGGTTATAATCTCCAACATTTAATTTCAGAACTTATACTCGTAAAAAAGGATATTGAATGCACCGCAATAGAAAAGGAGCAAAGAAAGAATTGCTTTCAAGAATTTTTTTTTTTAACAAATTTGTGTGGAATATAAGCAGGGCCGGCCCCAGCCAAATTTGCGCCCTGTGCAAGATTTGTAGAAAGCGTCCCTTTTATATTTTCACACATACACTGATACACATATACCTATAAGCCTTTTCCACATTACCCAGGAGGTAGACTTTCAATGCGTTTTTTCTATTGAGGTATCCCCGGTAGGCCTAATCCTCAGTAACAAACAAGTATTTTACATAATATGATTGTAGGTATGTATCAAATGTAATCTAATACAAGTACTTACAAAAAAAATCGTAAATAAATTAAAAAACAAAATAAAATAAAAATATATATAAATGCATTTATATATATGTAAATATAAAAAATAAAAAATATTAAACGTCATTAAAAAAAAATAAGTAAATTAATTAATTAATTTAAAAACATAATAATATAAAAATATATATGTACATACATTTGTTATATATATGTATGTACACATAAAAAATAATTAGGAACTTCAGTAAAACCATAAACTAAAACGCAGCGAAGAAATGAGCAGAGGGGAAACGTGTAAACTTACTTTTCTGGCCTTACTAATTTCTTTTTGGTAAAAAATTTATTTTTTTTTTTGTGTAAAAGTTTAATTTTTTTTTAAACTTTTTTAGGGGCCAGTTATAGCTATCATTGAAAACCATCATTGAAAATATTTATTGAAAATTTTGAGAGATTTTGAAGAAAAAATATATATATATAATAATTATTTCCAAGCAAAACAAAATTCAATTTGGCACAACTTTTCTCATAAAATGACTTTTAATTTTTCAATGATGAAACCTTACCAATGATCACTGAAAAAATTAAAAGTTACGTAATGGGAAGATATGGTTCTGATTGATATGATTTTTTTTTTTTTTTTTTTTTTTGAGGAGAAATAATTTTGAAGTCGCAAGCTATATTTCTGCATTAAAATATTCAATGATTAAACTTTCGAAGGTTCTCAAATCGACAGCTAACTTTTTCAATGATGGTTTTCAATGAAAGCTATAACAGGCACCTTAGTTTCGATACTCAGTATCAGTGTGCAAAAAAAAAACTTGCACATCCATTGACTATTGTAGTAGTAGGTAGCACTACCTGTTCTCTTCTTCGGAGACATTTTTTTTTGTTGTTGTTTTTTTTCGCAGATGAGAAGTCACACACAGAGGTACGGTTCGTAATACAAAACCTGGACGTTCTAGCCCACATGATTCAGTCACTGACAACCGGGAATGAACACCCTGAGGACGATGAAGTCAACCGACTTTTACTTTTAATTTTAATTTTTGACATGTTATTTACATATATCTATAATTCCTTAAAATTTAGTCATTGTATAAGGTTAGGCCCCTATCTGCCAACAAATGTAAATTTAATCATTGTATCTTGTTATTAGTAGTTATAAGGCAAATTGTATATATTAATGTGATGATGTGATGATTCAGTATGAATAAGTATTTTTCGTTGTCATATTCTCTAAATTTATTTTTGGGATATAGTGTGCATGAAATAAATCTTGCATATTAGGTGGCATGGAACTTTTTTGTCTTAAGATTTTTTCTTTTGTACGAACAGGGTGAAATATTTGGAAATTAGGTAGGTAGGATTGAATTTGCATGGGTCTAGTCTCTAGTGGGATTTTTAAGTCTACTTTATCTTGACTCTTGAGTTAAATTTTCCTTGAATGCAACAATGAAAGTGATGTTAGTGAGAGTGCAAGAAATAACTTAGCACGGTTGTGATGGATGTTATTTTGGGATTATTTGAAGAATGTTTGTGGTTAAAATGCAAATGGCAGTACATATTTGTTTGCGCAAGATCAGATTACATTTTCTTGCTCCTGGTAATGCGCCCCCAGAATGTTGCGCCCTGTGCATTTGCACATATGGCACTATACCTTATAATATTTGGTAGTATTTTTTTTTTTCTTACATAAATTTACTTTCACAAAAAATTCAGTTTATGCTTTAACACATCTGCAGTACATACCTAAGTAGTCAAATAATGTAGGGCGTTGTTCAATGTACTGTTACATAACCATTTCTGCGCACCGCACATTTTTTACTTAATGTTACTTAAACTGAACATAATTATATATTTATGTATACTTGTACCTAGGTATGCTTTGCAACAAACAAAAAAATACTTCATTAAATTATGCATTTTCACCTTTCTCTCACGACATTCCGTGTACCACCACAACCCCACGTAGGTAAGGTACACAGCATCAACCATCAGCAGCACCACATATAGACAACCCACGGGAAATTGAGTGCAATATTTTATATGGAACCTCACGTATTCCTTCCGCCCATATGTTACGGCTAAAGGTGATTGTAGTACGACTACTACAGGCACCTAACTACACAATACACGCCAGGTACATAATATAAAAATTAAAAATAAAATACGGATAGAGGACACCCATATTGCCATCAAGTGGATTTTTTACCTCCTCTATGTATGTATAATGTTTTAACATCGAAATGCGTATCGTTCACAAAATTACGTGACTTGAAATTAACTCGCAAGCATTTCCCATATAGTAGTTTATATTAATACAAAAAAAAAACAACTTAAATGCACAAAAAGGGGTCGAACGTACACACTCTTTTGGCTCATATTTTCGTTGAGTCAATCAATTTATTTTATCAAATAACCTATAATGCATTCGTTGATTTATAATTTATTCGTTAATTCAACGAATTTATTTGTTAATTCAACGAATTTATTGGTTATGATACTTGCGTTGTAGTATTCTTGTTCATGTTATGCATAGTTCACAATTGATTCTTGTTAGAAAATCTATCAAAGAACGAATCAAGAATTAAATGACGTGCTGACAAGACGCCTGAGAGCAAGAAATGATAATTCACATTTGTTGTCAGCACGCAATTTTCAGTTGCGTTTTTTTTTTTATTCATATAGATTCTTTGACAAGAATCAAATGTGAACTAAGAAAAAACAGATATAAATTCGGTAAAGTTATTTTACATAAAACAACGACAATTTTAATTATTGTATGAAACTTTTCGTTGAGGTATCGTAAATTAACAAAATATTTCGTTGTATTATTAAATCTTTCATCAAAATAAAGAAGTTGCTTGAGAGTAAAGGGAAAAAGTGAACGAATGCACTTTCATTGAAACAATTAAACCATCATCAACCGACATATTATTTAAAATAAGTATTTTATAGGGACAACGAATTTGCGTAGAGTCAACGAAAACTCAGCCAACGTTAAGAATTTCATAGCTGTACGAAGAATATTGGAAATGTTTTCGACTCCCACTGACTACTGCACCCCTACAATAAGTATCAGTAAGGATTTCAAAGTTAAATTTCCACCCAGGAAGGATTGGAATGATAACGTCGTGACGAAAGATTTCGACACAACTATCTTTACTGATGGCTCAAAGATGGAGTGTGGCGTTGGTGCAGGAATCTTCTCTGAGTCTCTAAATGTATCTAGGTCCTTTCGGCTACCTGACCTTGCTAGCGTCTTTCAAGCTGAATTGCAATCAGGGAAGCTTGCAAGTTACTAAAAGCAGATCCAAACCGAAACCGTAATGCAGCTATTATTACAGACAGTCAAGCGGCTGTTAAAACCATTAATTCAGCTACAGCATCCTCCAAACTAGTCCAGCAATGCCCGAATGAGCTTGCGGGTCTGAACACTGACCTCAATGTCACTCTTATCTGGGTCCCGGGTCACAGTGGCATTGAGGGCAATGAACGGGCTGACGAGCTGGCCAGGCAAGGTTCAGCCCTCCATGGCTCACTTGCGGAAAGAGTCAACATTCCGCTTGGAGTTATAAAGAGCAACATTCTCTCAATTTATCTTACTAAAGCAAACCGTAGGTGGAGCAGTTTATCAAACTGTATTATATCTAGGAAGATTTGGCCCACCTATGACAAGAACCGAACAGTTGATCTAATACGCAGACCCAGGCAAGACATAGCCAGGGTAGTTGCAACCTGTAGCGGACACTGGCCAATAGGAGAGCATGCAGCGAAGCTGGGCATACCTCACAATACTCACTGTCGGAGCTGTGAGGACCAGCCGGAAAAGGAAACAGTAGTTCATTTCCCCTGCAAATGCCCTGCTCTGGCCAAAGCTAGAAAACAGTCACTCGGAAGAGCATTCCTTGACGACATTAACGAACTTTCTGAAATGAAGATCAAAGACTTGATTTCTTTTCTCAACGCGACGAAATGGCTCTAGGACAAATTTCGGCTACTTCTGCATTATACCTTCCGTCGATTCTCTATGATCACAAGATAGTGGACTAGGGTTCTGGTGGGGGTTTGTGGTGCACAGCGGCCGGATGATCATCCAATCAGATCAGTGGACGTTCCAGTGCCAGCCAACGAACTGCCTAGTGGGCTAACGGTGGATGGTGCAGGTGCAGATCTGGTTGAGTGAGTGATCCACTTTCTGATGATTGTGCTAAAAGCTACAACAAAATCCTATTCTAAACTAAATAAAAAGGGAAGATATCCTGAGAATATGCCCATATTTTCTCTCTTCAATTCCATCCACACGTTCAAACGAGTTATGGTATCAAAACGGCGCACTTCAGCGCTAATTGGGCTATGGGCTAGACTGCTCGTGGCCGCCATTTCTACCTACCTACCTACCTACGAAGAATATTATTTTCAATGTATAATCATGGGCCATTTATGTTTAGTAAAGTGAATTTAGACGAACAAACTGAGATCACAAAACTTTGTAACAGCTTCGATTTTGTAATTAAATGTTCTCGAAATTCTAAAGCATTCACATACAAATTTTGCGTTTTCTCCCCCCATTTAGTTACCTTTAATCGCTGAGTTAGAAATTTTTGAAACTTATGCTTGGAAACATTGTTTGCTGCCATCTCAAAACAAACAAAATTTCTCTAAAACATTGAAATTAATTGATTTTAAAAAATCAATATCCATATAAACAGTATTTTACGGATATAAAAAACACTCATACATACACATAATCCCTGTCACTTGATTGAGGCCACTATTTTCATAAAAGTTTTTTCTCGATAAACACCTGTAAGCAATATTTTTCCTGGAAATGTTTGATACGTGGGAGTAGGTATATATATTTTGCAATAAAAAAGGATAAAGTTAAAGAGTTAACTCGAAAAATTCATAGAAATTTCCCAAATTATGTGAATGGACTGCAAAAAATGGATATAAAAAGTTACATCACTTGATTGAGGCCATTCCAAAAATTGCTTGGCAAAAGTTAACATCGCTGATTTTTTTCAAACAAAAGTTTAAAATATTTAAGAAAGGATAGAAAATTATTTTTTATATTAAATTTAAAGTTGAAATGGGCTCTGGAAACACGTCGATAATAGCAGAAAGAGGATCAATAGATGCTTTAAAGGAACTGGGATTCTTAGACCGATAAAAAGCTAGAAGACCGAACAGAAGTAAGACCATTGTCAACAACTATCTAGCAGGCACTGAAAACTATGGCAAAAAAAGGACGCACAGCTCAAGCAACAACATTTCGATAAAAGCGACTCATTCAGCGGCTAGCTTTAAATTCCACACTATCAGAGCCAAAAATAAGGTCAAAAAGTGGGGTATCAGCCAGTATTTTGACGGTTTTAAGGATAATTAAAACCAGTGGTACATCAAGAGTATGAAAATCAAAAAGAAACCGGTTCTACGACAGCTACATAAGGAACTACGGATGAATTTTGCCAGGGAACATGTTGCCTGTAGAAACGTATGGAAAAAGGTTTTCTTTTCAGGTGAACTTTTTCAGGTTACAACTTTTATTTTCACGATTAAAGAAAAGAAGAACTTATTTTGTCAAGACATCACAGTGATACATCAGGTGGTACGGTGTGGAACCTATTATGGAACATTTGAATTGGAATTTATAACTACAACAATGAACGCAAATAGTTGCAAATGCCCGCTGTAACGGGTATTTCCCGTTACATTCTAACAAGACAACGCCCCTCTCCATACTTCCTGGGTAGCTGGATTCAGTTGGAAAACGTTGGACTTTTACCATGGCCACCCTATTCACCGGACTCAAACATCATCGAAAACGTTTGGGCCTGGTTATCTCGAAAAGTTTCTGGTGCTGGTAGACAGTTTGAAGATAAGGTAGTCTTGGTCGAAGCTAACTGCGATGCCTGGAGCCAGATTTCACTGGATTATTTAAAAAAAAAATGGGTGATTTAATTCCAAACCGTCTAATAGAGCTAATTTCAAAAAATGGCGATCATACTCATTATTAATTGACAAAAACATAATACATTCATGTTAAAAAACAAAAAAAAAGTAAAGATTTTTATAGTTTTGTTAATTTTTTATAAGATTTTTCAAGTGGCCTCAATCAAGTGACGTAGCCCGTAGCGTAATGGTTAGTGCGTTCGACTGTCACGCTGGAGGTCTGGGATCGCTTCCCAAACTCGTCCACCTAAAAACTAAAAAAGTTTTTTTTCAGGGCTACTGCCTCTTGCGAGGAATTGACAAATCCTCCAAGAGTATAACTTGTCACGAATAAGTGCTTCTCGTCTAGCCGTTCGGATTCGGCATACAATTGTAGGTCCCTTCCATTCCTGTCGAAAGGCGCACACAGGAATGGTTGCGAGTTGTTAGTCCCTAGGCCTTGGTTCTTCATGAGCCGTTGTGCCACCCGATTTATTTTTTTTATATTCAATCAAGTGACGCATTTTTTTATAAACATTTTTGCAGTCCATTTAAACGTGTAATAAACCTTTAAATTTATACTTTTTTATTGCAAAATATATTTACCTACTCACAGGTATCAAAAATTTCCAGGAAAAATATTTCCTACGGGTAATTAACGAGAAAAAACTGTTGCGAAAATAGTGGCCTCAAACAAGTGACTGGGAGGTATAACAAGAACTCGCTTATAAAAAATGCAGTTCAAAACACCGTGTCTTTTTCTTTGAATTCCCTTTGAAATTGATCGTATAAAAGAAACTCGCATAAAAGAAAAACACGGCTATAAGAAATCATTTCTTTGAACTAACATTAATCTCAAGAACAAAAAAGTTCGCATATAAGAAACTTACTTCATCATTTTTTAATTTACTTTTGCCAAAACTATAGTTTGTGCCAATAAATATGGTTTCATGTTTAATTACAGCTTCTAATTTTTGCAGAAACAGCTTAAAAGGCGCTAGAATACTCAGTAAATATGTGTTGTTGCTTGGTTTTGTGTCTGTTTTGTGTCTGTTTTATTTCTGTAAGAAATTTCCTTTCTTAAATCCTTGTTTTTTTTCATATAAGAAATAGTCTTTCTTATTTAAGAAATAATCTTTCTTATATCCGTTGTTTGAATATAAGAAAAACTCGAATATAAGAAAGAAATTTCTTGGATTATCAGAGTTTCTTATATCCGTGTTGTACTGTATAATTTTTATATGGGTATAAGAGCATTTAACCATATTTTCAAAATTCACAAAGAAATAAGGCCATTTGAAACTAAAAAAAAAAACGCGTTAAATAGCCATACTTTCGAATATGGCATTTGACACTACACTTGACAATGTGTCATATGGCCATCGCATATTTTGAAATATGGCTTTATGACACATTAGGTCAATGTCAAGTCACCAACTAATATAATAGGGCAATGTTGACGCCAATTTAGACTCTTTAACTTTAACCAAGGCTTAAACCAATTCTACCTAGGGTCTTGTTATTTACCAGCTTACTATATTAACTATATATTATAAATTATAAGGTCTAAGGCAGTGGTGATTCCAGGCGGATGGTTACAGCCAGTGGCGGATCCAGGGGTGTGGCTATAGGGGCTAAAGCCCACCCTACAACCGATTCCTAAAATTAATTGAAATATAGAAAGCAATAGATTACATACCGTGTCGAGTTTATATATTTTAAATTAATCTGTGAAATTTTGATAGAAATCAGTTTGGGGCTGAATAGTTTACATGTTTATTTAATTTTTTTTCTAAGCCCCATAATAATTTGATTGGGGCTAGAGCCTTAAGCGAATTGGAGATAAATCAAGTCCATACGAATAATGACCATGTTTATGTTTAATCAAAGACAATTATTCCCTAAAGAAAAGGCCAGAAAACTGGGACGAAAAAAACAGCTCAGGACTAAGGCCTGAAAAGGATTGGATACAAAAAAAGCTGTGTTCGGGGTTAAGTAACCAATTCTCTCAAAACTTAACTTAATTCAGAGGGTTTTTTTTACCTCTGTGAAAGTCCGGAGTTGGGGCTTAAGCTTGAAGAGATAATTGAAAAAACGGGGTCAGGGCTCAACTATTCACATGTCAAATGCACCAACAATTAACCCTAAAAACTTAGCTTATTTAACAAAAAAATGCAAAATTGGAGAAAAACGACGTGTCAATTTAAGTGTAATTTTTTAAAACAACAAGAATTGTTTCTTACGGTCAGCCAGGGCTTAGAGAATCATGGGGTTTATATTTTCAATGTCGAAGTCAATTAAACATGCTAAACTTAATGTTTTAATATTGGAGGACTATGTGACGGTATATAAAAATGAAATAAAAGATCGAACAAGCACTTTTTTGGCACATAAAGTTTAATTTTTATTTAAGAACAATTGTTTCGACGCTCACTGCGTCATCATCAGCCGTTAGAGTCGAATTCTAACAGCTGATGATGACGCAGTGAGCGTCGAAACAATTGTTCTTAAATAAAAAACTGGCAATGGCACAGTGGTAATGTGTTTGACTGCTAACCTGGACGTGTGGGTTCGAGTCCCAGTCTAGGTAGCATTCTTTTCTATATTCCCCAGTTTCAACTGGATACCATCCGTGGAATTTCATGAGATAATAAACACCTAATTCTTAATCTACTGTGCCAACAAAAAACTTTCCTTTCCTTCTATTCCTTGTAAATAGTGCCGTGCATTGCATTTAAAAGACCACAGGTCTTACAGGCGTATAGTTAAAATTTAAAAAAAAAAAAAAAACTTTATGTGACAGAAAGGAGTTTGTTCGATCTTTTATTTCAATTTTAACATGCAAAACATTTTTGAACTAAGCGATTACATTCAAGAAATCTAGCCAAGGAGCCGAATTCCACAAGCGTGAGATTTCTCTGTGCACTCAGAAAATCATGCAAAAGTAAATGAATATTTGCAATCTCTATAGACTCTAGAGTGACGTGCAATAAATTTGCCATGTTTTTTTTTAGCAGCCTGCATATATGTAAGTGTATGCAGCTTATACACGAAAATTCATTCACGCTTGCAGAATTGGGCCGCATGCTATTTTTGGAGTATCTCTGCCTTATGTCCGGCTAAAGGTCTTGAAGTTTTGACATTTTATTTTTGAATCTGTACCTACTCAACTAGTTGAGTAGTTGATCACGAAAATGAGATCTCCAGAGAGCTCATACTGCCGAAACACATAAATGAGCTTTTGCCAGTGAGATTTCATTTCTACCTCAAACTGGATTTCTAAGACCCCCCACAGACAAATCCTAGATCGGCTACTGGTTACAGCCTATTCCTAAAATGAACTGAAATAATATAGAAAGCCAATTTTGTTTTTCAGAGATCAATTTCTTCTTTAAAAAGTTAATTTATTAAAAGTTCTTAATGATTTCTTTTACGTAAGTGGGATAAACCTAGAGCTGTGGGTCGCACCAATACCGGGCCTACCGTGCTTGACTTGTTTGTATGTGAAAGAGAATTCTCCCAAGTAGTGTCCAATCATTTCTGGCTTGATTTCAATCTAGCTGAAATCTTTGCCGTTGTAAACACCAATGATGGATATGGATCCAGTCATCTCTGGAACAATGATCATGTTCCTCAAGTGAGTCTTGACAATGTCATGTTTCTCATTTGGTGGTGCCTCCTTCTTGGCCTTCCTCAATTTCTTGATAAGGGCCATTGCCCATTGGCTTGCGCTTAAGACCACGGGATAACCTCCTGCGAGCGCGGCTTAGCATCAATTTGACAAGTTGGTTGTTGGGCATGTCTAAAAGCTGGTCCAAATCAACACCTCGGTAGGTGAATTTTTTGAACGCACGTTATGGGGCTAGGCTAATGCCAGAAGGGAATAACAGATAAAAATCAATTTTGGGGCAGCGAATAATGGGCATGTTTAATGCAACGACGCAGTTATTCTCTGAAAACAAAACAAGAAAAGTGGGACAGAAAAAAAACATTTAGGGCCAAAGGCCTGACAAGAATTAGACAAAAAACGTGAAATATTAAAGAAATCTGAACCTTAATTCATCTTTACGCTATATAGCGGGTCAAAGTTCTATTATATGAGGTGGCGGTTTAATGGCATTTTAGGGAGATTTTCCGCCCACCTAGATTGAATTTTTTGTGTAATGCTCTAGAAATTACTTGTAGGATTATTAACTTTGTTCTTTTAAATAAGAGCTATATTGTTTTTTTCGACCAAATACTAATATCGTACGATCAATCTAACGCCAAATTCACACTGCTTCATGAGTAAAAACTAGATAAATATGTAGGTAGCGGTAGCTCAATACGAATAATTATCGAATTATCTTCTTTTATCTTTTTTGGGAATTCTGATTGATTTATCGGTCCTTTAGAAAACTGCATTTAAAAATGTATTAAAAAAATTTACATTATAATTTATTTCGATTTTTTAATTTAAAAAATGCTTTAATATTATATATTTTTATCTTATTTTTCTCTCTCGATCCTCAGCAGTTTTTGCTGTTTTTTTTTATTGATTATCATAAAGAAATAAGTTTTTTTTTATAATAATAGTACTCCTTATTTTTACTTTTTTTTTCTAAATCTGATTCGTTTTTTAAATAAATCAATTTTTGTATATTGGTCTTATGGCAATTACCGTTATTTGTTGAGGAAGAAAAAATTCAATTTCCTCTCTAGAGAATCCCCAAATAACCTTAAGTCTATATGTCCGAAGTTTGCAGAAAATCGCTTGAGTGGTTTGGGCTTCAGTCGCTGAATTGACTTTTTGTGTATGGGCATTTTAAGAGGTGGAGAGGGGAGGGAGGCGGGAGTTTGTCAAGCTGAAAGATTTGTTGTAATACAATCTAATCATATGACACATGTTCTTAGGGTGCTTTTCAACGCTGATTCTAAAGAGACCAAGACTGAAAACTGGTCCGATCCTATCTTTCTTCGACCATATATCGCAAGTAACAGTACTGGAAATGACGATAAAGCTTAAACTTCATTTCAATTTTTTTTTGCTCGATGAAGATGGCGTCTGTGAATTTTGTTTATTAAAACCATGGTTTATCTATCGCAATTGGATGATGCCATTTCTTAAGCAGCGTCCACATTATGTTGATCTGTGTATATCAACAGTGCTGATCAACAATGTTGAGTTAATAAGGACGTGTGAATTAACACACCCGATTCAAATGGGTAGAAATCAACAATTTTGAGTTGACTGAACCATAATTTTTTTAGTCTGGACGTGTTGATCAACAAAGATATCATTTTTATTGCAGTTGTGGCGTCTGCGTGCAATATATTTTGTTTTGTATTTTGACTTTTGTAATTTGATACTGTTTTGATTTCGTTTGGTCTAATTTGTACTGTTATTTGAAATGAATTGATCAGACCAATAAACGCTGCTATTTTTAAACAAATGCACGTCAAAATTGAGTAGATAAACAATGAGTATTTCCATGGACGTAGTACCTACTGGGCTTGGAGATGTCCAACATCAAAGCCATAAAACAATCAACAAACAGATTTGTATAGACACTGCATGGGGTTTTGTGCCTTGGTAGGTACCCAGCGGGAAAAATTGAAAAATTCATTGAGGAAAGATCAGCTTTTTCCTTGAGGAATGGCAGCTGCACCGTCCACTTTTCAGTTGATTCCTTTGATGAAATTAACATGGGCATGTCCTAGGCGGGAAGCACATGCTGAAAATCCGATGAAAATTCGGAAACTTCGTTGGAAGTTGTTTATTCACCGACCCAGGTGATGAAAAACATGATGGTTGCATAATCTGTGAATTCACTACATAAATGTATGTGGTTTATTCATCAGTTCAATGTTTTCGATGAAAATGGTAATGAAAATTCAATTATCAAATGACAAGATTAGTGGTAGTTGTTTATTCAGCAATTATAGTTAATTCAATATGAAAAATGTGAAGAAAATTAAATAAATAGTGAATTCATTACTCTGTTGTGTATGTGTTGTGAATTTGTGATTGGTTAATTAAAATAAAATATAGAATTAAAACTTTAAATTTAATTAAAGTGAAATCACTAGGTCAGTGGTTATTGGTTAATCACCACTTCATATGCGAAGTGGTGATTAACCAACAACCTGAAATACCTTGAGACAATCTGAGATTTCCTCATTTCAATAGAAATTCACAAGTCGTCTTATAATATTTACTGTCAGTAGGCAATGTCAACACAGAGAACACAAAAAAAATCAACTTCTATCAAAACACACATAATGGCGGTGCACACTTTTTAAAGCATATGAGTGGACATAGACGATGAACTGATGAACTTCTACATGTCTTTTCAAGTTTTTTCATCTTATAATTTTCCGTATCAAAAGCAATTTTTAATTCAACGGGTTGTTTTCACACAAAGCAGAAAGTGGGTTCAAATCTATGAACTGAGGAAACATTGCATGACTCTTCACTTACTAAATCATAACATGTCGTTTCCTTTTATTATCTAGCTAGTGAATTGATTGCTGTTGTCTTGTTCCCGCTGGGTACCTGGCAAATATGTCATATAACACATACCATTATACGCTTCAACACGTACACACTAACAAGCAATGTGTGGACAGGTTAAAGTGTTGAGCGTTTTGATCGACAGTTGTAATAAACAATGTTGATTGGCACAATGTGGACGCTGCTTTAGAAGTAGATGGGATGAATCAGAATCAAGCTGAAACGGTTATATGATTCGTGGAATCCTTGCAGTCATTTTTTACATTTGCTGTAAATAAGAAGCTTGGAGATTAACCCCACAGAATTCATCTTTTTCTGTGGATCTTCAATTATTATCGATCGTCTGGCAGCGGTGCATTTTCTCTGGGTTTAATCCTGCCTGAAGCTGAGGATCGTTTTCGCTGTGTTATACTGTTCCATTTCACAAAACCAACAAATTAATGGGCAGTCTATATACATAGTTCTCTTTTATAAATAGATATTAGTTAAAGTTTTTTGATCGATGACTTCAGTGTTCCAATCTCAGGATCACGTGTGGCAGGCTCTTGTATTCGGGGACTAACTTTTGTCCATGGTGGGAATACGTTGTTTTATTTTTTTACGAATGCATATAACTTGCCTTTATAAGACCTACATCTATCACAAGTAAAACAAAATATAACAAAAAGTGCGCTGCACGCTTTTCCCCACAATAAAAAAAAATAATTTTTTTTTTACTTATTCGACGTTCCGTAGAGATTTTTTTGTTTGTCGATTTAGTAGTTTGCAATAAAAGTTCACCATCATCATCCAGGAGCAAGAGCAACTCCCGAAAATTCCCCAAAGAAGTTTTGATTTAGAAGACAGTTATTGCCGACAAGTCGCGTGTTGTGTTGTAGAAAGCAAAGAAAAATCGAATCAAAAGTATTGTGTGTGTTGGGTTTGTTCTTGTTCGAAGCAGAGTCGAAGTTTATTTTTGTTTCGTACGTGAACGTGACGCCAAAGGATGTATCGACTTTCCAAAAATAACTATTTTCTTCAATAATTTATATCAATTTATCAAAGCCCCTCTTCTTCATTGCTCTACCTCCGTTTCGTTCTGTACTCGTTCCTTATGTCGCACCCTTCTCCTCCAGTTTAGTTGTGAGTTGCAAACTGAAAGTTTGAAGCAACACGAACAACGAAAGAAAGACCGACGGGTGAAATAATTGAAACAAAGGACCAAACTAAATACACAAACGCGCGCTGTATGGAGTTGAGTGTGAAAAGTTTTCTTAAAAAAAAAAACACATACAAAAAAAACAAACAAAAGTTCCAGTTTAAAAGGACCAAAAAGGACAAAATGCCACCACAGATTACCCGTTTATTCCCATGTGCAACCTTCATTCTTTCAAAGGACTATATAGGAGCATATATATATATTTACGGGTGTTCCTATATAGTTTGCTGATGGTTATGCAGAATCCTGTGTGTGTGTATATGAATGCGCCTGTGGCTGGCCTTAATTTGTTCTAATTAATGTATAGCACTCGCATTACTTTATCATGTACACAGTTACAAAACAAACAGAGGGACAACAAGTTTGTCTCTCTGTTCATTGGTTGGATGATGGTTTATTTTATTCCCATAGTGAAAGTCGGTGAATGTTACATGTACATATTTTGAATTTGGATACATGTAGGTGGGTATATTGTTATCCCTTTTCTATATTATTCCAACTTAACTATAACGGGATGTATGAACGGTGAGAGATCCTTTGCCTGGGTGGCGTTCGTTGGGTTCGGTTGGTAGCAAATTGGTTTTATACCTAGTTAGGTGAGAGGATGACATTTGACTCCACCTGTATATGTCACTTATGCCAATTCAGATTCATAGGTGAAACGAATAGAAATATTTAATAGGGCGGGATGTGTTTTATTCATTGCATATAGGTACCTATACTTGTAACTTTACTCATCATTTATTTGTAAATTCACTAACTGGGTGGGTAGAGTATACATTTGGTTCATCGCCCATAAAATTTTAGCCAGCTCCATAGGGAGTTTGTCTGGATCATATATTTACGAGGTTTTAAATATTTATTAGCTATCTACCTACGTTGTCAGTTTTCAACAATTTCGAGGAAAATTAGAATTTAAAGCTAAATAGAGAATTTCGTAGGCTTGGAACTTAAGTTGCCAAGTGGTTCATACCTGTAGTGAGCAAGGGCACGAGGTTCAAGAAGTTTTTTTTGAGTATAACCGATAATTGAACCCTGGTTGAGCCTTAGTCAATCAGCCAAAAACTTTATAATATTGAATTGAAGTTGAAGCACGATTTTCAATTGGCCCTTATGACCATAGAACACACATTAATCACAGATTTCAATGAGTTAAACTACCGATCGAGTATGGGGTTGGGATGTAATGAAACACTTGAACAATGCACCATTTACCAAGGTTGAACCTCAGTTATCTGCCGAAATCAGTTAGGTGAAAATATTTGATTCACGGTTCCAATGCTGAAACCCGTGATGCTCTTACAGTCAGGAAAGTAGACCAACGTGAGCTTTTTTGCCTTATGAAACATTTCTACTGCCATTTTACCATGCTTATGATACTTTATGATAATAAAATTGTACACTAGGGCGTATACGCACTTTTTTGTAATTTAAGCCCGGGTCGTCAAAAATAAATTGAAAAAACAACATTCCGATTATTTCACAACCTTGAAAATCAGCTAAAATATTCTATTTCTTGAATAATAGGAGATGGCTCTAAGTGATAAACGGCTTTAAATTCGAGCTAAGCATAAGCTGCCTGTGAAAACACTTTCAATTTGTTTTTTACGCCCGGGCGTCATTTTATTTTTGACACATGGGCGTCATTTTATTTTTGACGCCCGGGAGTCATTTTATTATTGACGCCCGGGCGTCATTATATTTTTGACACGCAGGCGTCATTTTATTTTTGACACGCAGGCGTCATTTTATTTTTGACGCCCGGGCGTCATTTTATTTTAGAAGCCTGGGCGTCATTTAATTTTTGACGCCCGGGCGTCATTTTATTTTTGACGCCCGGGTGTCATTTTATTTTTGATGCCCGGGCGTCATTTTATTTTTGATGCCCGGGCGTCATTTTATTTTTGACGCCTGGGTGTCATTTTTTTTGACGTCCGGGCGTCATTTTTTTTGACGTCTGGGCATCATTTAATTTTTGACTCCCGGGCGTCATTTTATTTTTGACGCCCGGGTGTCATTTTATTTTTGATGCCCGGGCGTCATTTTATTTTTGATGCCCGTGCGTCAATTTATTTTTGACGCCCGGGCTTCAATTTATTTTTGACGCCCGGGAGTCATTTTATTATTGACGCCCGGGCGTCAATATATTTTTGACGCCTGGGCGTCATTTTATTTTTGACACGCAGGCGTCATTTTATTTTTGACGCCCGGGCTTCAATTTATTTTTGACGCCCGGGAGTCATTTTATTATTGACGCCCGGGCGTCATTATATTTTTGACGCCTGGGCGTCATTTTATTTTTGACACGCAGGCGTCATTTTATTTTAGACGCCTGGACGTCATTGAATTTTTGACGCCCGGGCGTCATTTTATTTTTGACGCCCGGGTGTCATTTTATTTTTGATGCCCGGGCGTCATTTTATTTTTGATGCCCGGGCGTCATTTTATTTTTGAAGCCTGGGTTTCATTTTTTTTGACGTCCGGGCGTATTTTATTTTTGACGCCCGGGCTTCATTTTATTATTGACGCATGGGCTTCAATTTATTTTTGACGCCCGGGTGTCAATTTATTTTTGACGCCCTGTCGTCCTTTCGTTTTTGACGCCCGGGAGTCACTTTAATTTTGACGCTCGCGCGTCATTTTATTTTTGACGCCCGGGTGTCATTATATTTTTGACGCCAATCAAAAATAAAATGCCGCCCGGGCGTCAAAAATAAATAAACGCCCGGGCGGCATTTTATTTTTGACACCCGGACGTCATAAATCATGAAATAGAATATTTTAGCTGATTTTGAAGCTGTGAAATAATTGCAATTTTAAGATTTATAAAATAAACAAAGTTTTGTACAAAGGTTCTGCAACTTAAGACTTTAGATATAATATTTGATTTCTGTATAATACATAAAAAATGCATACAAAAGTGTTGTTTAAAATATTTCCACAAATATTCTGTCAGTCTCTAGCTTATAGCCCTAACCAATACCCATCCCGCCCTGTTCCCGCTCCAGCATTGTAATCCCCTTATTCCATCTGTGTACTCAACTCATATTATATTTTGCTGGCTTGGGAGCTTGCGGTTTACATTGAATAAGGTTGGAAAGCATTATAATCCGTTCCATCGGACATGAGCTCATCAATTTGAGGTCAATGAATGAGGAGAATGCCATATAAACGAATGCGAATGGCTTGGCAATGCGATGGGCATTCATTAATTTTACGCAAATTCTCTCCTGATATGAGTTATACCTACATAAGGATTCAAATAACTCTCATCATCATCAACATCAAGAGGTCTAACTAAATTTGTTACTGCTTCCAATTTCAGGGATTTCTGAATTGGGAAAGTATAATGGAGTGTAGAGTGAGAAGCGAGTTGTATGTAGAATTAACATCAGCTTTCAACATCAACCCTTTCTCATCGTCCTTCGAGTTGAGAGTTTATGGACATCCTTTGACCCAAAGCTACATCTCCCCCTAACCCATTTTGCATCAATTTGAAACGAATCGACATTGGCAATGGTGAATGCGGTGGTCGTTGGCCGAAAGTTGACTTGGCCAAGAAATGGAAGGGTATTATGTGCCTTGTGTGTGTCGATGTCGTCTCTCTGTTGTTTCTGTGTCTCGCAGTGCGGTCGTTAATTTAAAATTCCATTTGCAGGGTTATTTGCGGTTACCTGATGGAAAGGAAGGAGAGTAGGAGTACCTACCTATATACGAGTAGTCTTATAGCTGAAATAGCTCTCTGAAGTGGTTCAAATCGCAATTTTGACGAAATGACTCAGGATTGCGGTGGCATTGTTTATTTACTGAAGGGTGTCCATTTTGATTTGTTAACATGCGGAGGAGAGCTACACTGTCTTTGAAAGGCTTTTTAAACCACCATAAAAGGACTTTTTAAAGGATATTAAAACAACCGATGACGATGTATTTTACGAGCATATTGCATAAATTTAAACAGATGCGCATTTATAGGACAATCGTGGTGGTGGTGTGTATTCGTATCAGTCAAAGTGCCGATAATGTTGGGAGAGAGATGGATTAATTGGCCAGAGAACGCTTGGGGGGAAGAGTGATATGCACATAGACTATTGAAGCTTAAATTGTTAATGAATCGCAACCACATTACTTGTGGTTCATTAGTGAAAACCCAACAAGATTCAGGGTGTGGTCCATCATATAGGTAGATGGGTCGGGTATAGGTAGTATATTAATATGTCCTTAAGGGAATAAAAAGTTTAATTTGTTGGTAAGGATTTAAATATGTACAGGCACACTCAAATTTAGTTAATAAAATGACATAAATAGTTTGAAATATGTAAGCCCTTAGGTAAATGTCACTCTATATGCATGACACTATGCATTTTACATTAGGATAACAAAAAATATATAGGAGTGGGTTAATTTTATTATTAGGTACATTATTAGGGTGGTGCTTTTTTTGGAAATGTTCTGATTTATTTTATACCCGCCTATAAAAAATTACAAAATAATAAAAACAAAAACCTCGTACCACTGAGCAGTTGAAATTTTCACAGTCCTTTATTTTAAACGGTAAAGATGTAAGAGTTGATGGAACATATTTAAAATTGGAACGATAGGGAGACGAACACAATCCCAAAATTCGGAATCCAGAAAACCCAAAATCCCAAAAATCCAGAATCCCGAAAATCCAGAATCCCGAAAACCTAGAATCCCGAAAACCCAAAATCCCGAAAACCCAGAATCCCGAAAACACAGAATCCCGAAAACCCAAATTCCCGAAAACCCAGAATCCCGAAAACCCAAAATTCAGAAAGGCAAAATCCCGAAAATAAAATAGAAAACGTAAAATTTGCGCAAAGTTTTCATTTTATATAATTTTTTCGGAATTCTTATTTTGGGATTCTGGGTTTTGGGTTTTCGGGATTTTGGGTTTTCGGGATTTTTGGTTTTCGGGATTTTGGGCACAAACTTGCTCTCGTAGCTAGGATTTGGGGATTTTGCGTTGTGCGTTGCGTTGTGGGTCTCCCGTTTCCGTTTCATAAATATGAATTTATGAAAAAAAAGTTCAAAAACCCTCAGAGCAGTTTTCTTAATAATTAATTTTTTAAATATACAAATTCTTGAACATTTTAAAATTAAAATTTTGCATGCCAACTTTTAGAATTTAATATAATACAATTTTACACAAAATTAAAAAAAAATTCATTGACCTGTTTTCAAGATATTGAATTTTCAAAAAAAAAAAAAAAAATGAATATATTTTTAAAAATCCAAAATATATTTTTTTCAAAAAATTGCAAATGCAAAATTTGGTTTAAATCGGTGTAGCCGTTAACGTGAAATTTTAAAACCAAAAAATGACAGGTACCGTTAATAACCGTTATAATTCCTTTCTACCTAAAAATTTACTGTAGTAATTTTAGTAGCTCGTAATTTGTTTTAAAAATCGTTAGAGCCGTTTTTGAAATAAATCAATTTTTGTATATTGTTTGTATGGCAGTTACCGTTATTTTTTGACTTAAAAATAAAATTTCAATTTCTCATCTAGGGAATCCCCTAAGAACCTTAAGTCCAAAGATCGAAGAAAATCACTTCAGGCGTTTAGGCAGTTCGAGGTACAGACAGACAGAAAGACAGAATTCCAGCAATTCCCCACTTTTTTCGCGTTCCCTATCATCGTAATATTAAGGAGATTATTATTTCTTTTTTTTTTCCCCGAATCCAAAACTTGCCCTATACTACGTATATCGCAAGTAAAAAATTACTTAAAATGGAAAATAAATATTATAAAACAACGGCAACGCTTACAATAAAGTACTTTACCGGTTAAAAAAGCCAGAAATATGTTCTTTAATCCTGAATTTAAATTAAATTATTCATGTCAACAGTTTTCGAAAAATTTGCATACAAACTCAAAGTTTTAATAAAATAAAAAAATGAAAAAAAAAAAAAATGTAAAGACCAGTTTTTTTTTTTTTAATTTGTGAAATAAAGTGCTAAATTGACTTTTAGTAGTCAATGCTTATATCAATTCTGTTTCGAACACAAAAAACAGGATGGTTTTATGTCTTCTAGTTTTTGAGAAAATTGAAAATTACTTTAACTACTTTTTTATAATTTGTTGGTATTAAGGTGTACTCACAATGTGGGGAAGTACGATAACTACGGCGGTGCGATGATAACAGATTTTTATAGAGGGGATTAATACAATGATTTTGTATTATCTCACTCCATTTAGGGTGGAAGGGCAATTTTTTACACAATGACTTTAAATGAAAACAAATGAAAACAATGGCAGCACTAACAATGCCAACACTATAGGTTTTTTGAAAGCCAGAAACATGCCTGTGAAGTTAGCAAAAGAATTGTTTAAAATTGAATAAAAAATGAGAGTTTCCGGTAGCAAACAAATTAAGGTGCCCATTTTTGGTTCTAAGTCAAAAGGCACCTAAATTTGCGCATAACTTTTGGAAAATAAGTTTTAGAAAAAAAAGTTCACAATAAAATGTTCAGAACTCTTTGCTTATTGTTATCGGAAACTCTAATCAGAACTCCTTTTTTTTTTTTTTTGAATTTTGTAAATGTTTGGTAAGTCAATGGACACCTTAATTTGCGCAAAACTTTTGAAAAGTAAGTTTTAAAAAAAAAAATTATTATTAAAATGTTCAGAACTCTTTGCTATCGGGAACTCTAATCAGAACTCCTTTTTTTACTTTTTTAGATTTTGAAAATTTTTGGTTCTAATTAAATGGGAACCTTAATTTGCCCTAACTTTTCCAATTTAGCAGAACTCTTTCTAAAACCCATCAGGAACTCTAGAACTCTTGATTTTAAGTTGAAAAACATGCTCAGAACTCTTTTTCTCGAAAAAGTCCTTGCTGCGTGAAGTTAGCAAACAAACATTATTTTGAACACGTTATTTGCCATAACTATTGAAAAAAAAAGTATGAGGAACTCTAGAACTCTTTGTTTGCTACCGGGAACTCTCATTTTTTATTCAATTTTAAACAATTCTTTTGCTAACTTCACAGGTCTGCCAGAAACTTTTTATTTTATTTTTCGTTAAAACTAAGCCTGTTTTTTTGAAAAAAAAACTTAAAAAAAGGGAGTTAAAAAAGCGAGCAACTCAAGGTACTGTTTATTGCAAATAAACTGAAAGCATACCAACTGACAACATAGGCGCCTGCCTATACTGAACAAAAATCTTAGTAGTCCTTGCAATAATTTTAATTTTTTGAATTCTTATGTGCTTTACGAGTGTTAAAAGATAAGTTTCTCAAAAGATTGTCGCAGCCTTACACATCCGTTACAAGTGGAAGCGCCCGAAGCAAGGTACCTCAATTACCCCCTTTCGGCTGCGGCCCCCCGAGATGTGTTTGGATGTGTTTATTCAGATACCCCAATTCTTGTAGAAGGCGTAGAGGCTGTTGATGTGGTACTCAATTTTGCGTCATGCTACCACAGAAATCGATGTGGCATATGTAAGGGAGTCAGCATACAGGAGTTTTCGCATCCAGTTGGCTTTGAATTTCCGATGATATCTGCTGCCAACTCGATATTGGAAAAATAAGTTCTGTCAGTTGGGTCACTTGCTGGGTTCGAGTCACAAAAAACGACTCCTGTCGGATTTCGCTATTTTTCCCTACTCGGGCACTCAGAAGTTATGAGTCTATATCTGGACTCCAAACAACAGAAAAAAAGAGGTTTGAATTTTTCACCAAACATTCAAATAAATAATATGCACCACTTAAAGAGATAAAAATCAATAATCAAAAAAATTTCATGAAAATTGATAAAAATAAATAAATTGGGTGGCGTATAAGCTCATGAAGAACCAGTGCCTAGTGACTAACAACTCTCAACTTTTTAGTTTTTAGGTCGACGAGGCTGAGAAGCGAACCCAGACATCCAGCGTGACAGTCCAACGCACTAACCATTATGCTACGGGCTACTGCTTCATGAAAATTGTGTTCTTTTCAAATTTGAACACTTTTTTAGGCTCAACCGGACGAAGTCCCTTACGGAAGTCGCTATTTTCTCAAAATGACCCCTTAAACCATACCCCATACCGAAAGCTAAGATCTAAGACATCAAAAAAGCAACAAAAAGTCTTTGTAGGGCCACATTTGTGTTCTTATGACAACAATAAAAAAATAAATAAAAATAATTGCTCAATAAAAGCTATCAGACCATTAAATTTAAAAATCCTAATTAATTTTGTGGCTTACGTCAATCGTAACACATTCGCTTACCTAATTTAGTAAAAAACAAAAAAAAGGAACATTTATATCGTGACGCCCTATACGTGTAGTTAGTTGTTTTATAACACTGTACGACACATCCATACAATCACCTATAGGCACCTTGTATGTATGTTTATGTCGCAGGACCTGCTACACCCCGTCTATTCCCGCCTTTTCTTCTTCATCCAATATGCCTCCCATGGCTACCCAGCCCATTGCACTTATATTACACAAACTAACATAGTAGGCAGATAAAATATTTATTTTAAAGGCTTTTGCATCCAGCCAGACACACAGGAGCAAACAGGCACATCCAACTTCACATACCTAGTTGGAAATTTGAATCCACACAACCTGTGGATAAAATGACAACCACTTTGGTGCCGTTCGTACTTGTACACCCACTTTAATTTTGCATAACCGAGCAACATACCAGTTCGAATTGCCCGCTTTGCTGTGGTGGCAAAATGGGGCAACTCGCAACTACAGCCATCTACTCTGGAAGCCGCACCAGAGCAGGCGAAAGTAGAAGCTAGGAGGATAGCCACGTTCCAGGATCGATTTTTAGGAAAATAAGCATGCGGCCAGTTCAGTAACTATACCTTCAAAATTTATCATGAGTTATTTGTTTGTGTGTGTGTGTCTGGGTGAGTGCGAAACGCCAGCCTGATGGTTGTTTTTTGTATTTCGTTGTTGGACCCTGCTGTCATAATAACATAGCCCATAGGTCCTTTAGTCCTGGCTGCAGAGCTGAGCTGTGGGCGGCCCGGCCGTATAAGGTCGGCAATTGAAAAAGCAAATATGTACGAACACACCCACAACCTGGGGTTCACCATCACCATCGAACTCGGAACCCGACCAACGGTAGGTAGGTAAGCGGAGCACATGGGCTAGGGTTACAGTTTACAATTTTACATTCGACACAGAGGCCAGGGCAATGCTTCCGGGTGGATGCTTGATGATGTCCGTGGTACATGCTGGCAGCAGGCTTACAGTTTACAAAATGCACCTCCTCCCCCCTCCCTGAAAACCCCTAAGCATGCCATTTTCAGCTCCAGTGGGACTTTGTGCCATATCCTTCGGTCGAACTCTTCTCATGTTTCGAGACACAGTTATATGCTATAGCCTATAGCTTGGCCCTCTATCAGCGAACAAATGCAATATTGGATGTGGCAACGACAATGAAGTGGAGAATTTCCTCAGCGTTTTTCTCTAGCTCCCGGAAGGCATCATCACAGAGTTACTAGTTATATGTAGAATGTAAGTCCTGGCGAAGGTATACACACATATGATATATTATTAAGGTAAAGGTTTTTGGTTGAGAGAGAGCGAGGTATACAGTTACGACTTATGCCAAGAGTGTTGTGTATATTCATTTAATG
The DNA here is from genome assembly GCA_949320155.1 of Melangyna quadrimaculata. Taxonomy (NCBI): domain Eukaryota; kingdom Metazoa; phylum Arthropoda; class Insecta; order Diptera; family Syrphidae; genus Melangyna; species Melangyna quadrimaculata. The sequence continues at coordinate 149,916,150 of OX439483.1, forward strand.
ACACTCATTCGTTTTGAAAGGTTTGTGACTTAAGGCTTTCCCCTTGGCCATAGCTTTCGAAGCTACGTATGACGCTGTGCTGTGGCTGTGTGTCTTCTATGCTCGTATATCGAGCTTGTTAATTTATTTTCAAAAGTTTTCCCCTCAGGAATTTTGATACTTTTCAAGATGAAACTATTAAGTGCTCTGACTTAACTTTTACTCGATGTACCTATATACCTACGACTACCTATGCCTTTCCAGTTGTTACAGAAGTCTGACTTTTTCCTTATTTTCATTTATATAAAATATTAAAGGAGCGTCCAAGGGCGGATCCAGACTTTCAGCCAGGGGGGGTCACGACACCTTTGTACATACAACGCCAATAAAGCCTTATACTTTTTATTTCTTTTATTTTCTTTTATTTTTATTTTTATTTAAGTGAAACCTATTGTTTAAAAAAAATTTAGGTACATACATACATAAGTATGTCTTTGGCTTCAAAGCGTTTAATGTATATATTAATATGTCCTTAAAATACACAATAAATTTATTGATAAAGTTTATAAAGCTTTGTGGAAATAAGCGGGAATGGTTGAAAACCACCTAACAGAGGGCTAACTGTAAGTTGGTTTTCTACCATTGAAGATTGCAAGCAAATTATCAATGGAAGAATCGTAGAGAAGGACCTTCTGCTAAAGCTACACTAATAATTTACATAGCCAGTATACTTAAATTTCGGTTTGAGGTTTGAAAACATGAAATACCTATATTGTAACTTTCTTAAAATATTGCATTCCAAATATCACCCTGATTCGCTGAAACAATTTGTTCATATGTACAAATAAAAGGTCAAGATTTGCATAGTTTTCAGAAGGTTTTTTGGTTCCATCAACGTCAAAACGTGTCTTAAAAGCACTTGGTAAGTTTGTAGTTTTATCGCACTTAGAAACTGGCTATTACATTGCGGTTAGAGATATCCAAATGATTTTGATTGTGAATTTAAATCTGTTTAGCCTGTTTTTCCCTGTTGGGTGCCGGTATTAAGGTTTCATATGGGAACATTTGGAAGTTACTTAGAGAAACTTAATTTTAAATTTGAAATACCTATAGTTTTTAATGTGTTTTAAAAGGTTTTGTAAATATGAGCAAAGATACATATAAATAAAGATGAATAACACAATAAAAGAGTACCATTACAAAATGAATAACCACTAAGCTTAATCTTTGGATGAGTTTTTATAACTCTGCATGAATTTGCATGGTTAGTAATAAGATCATGCAGTTTAACTAGCCAATCTTTGGCGCTTGATATTGAACGTTGGGCGTTGGGTTATTACACAACCAAATATTTTAATTCTACCAATACTGAGAGCAATTATGCATAGAACAAGCGACTAATTTAAACAAACTCATAAAGAAAAACAAAAGTTGAATCTTCCAGGGGGGGTCATGACGCCCATGACGCCCCCTTGGATCCGCGCTTGGGAGAGCACATAGCATAGCACATTCAAGAACATATCTATAAATGTTCTTATTCGTAGATATATACCTTTAAATGTCATCTGGTTTGGCTTGATGTCTGGCTGGATAGCTGGCTGGCTGGCATCAGCCACTGCTTCGCCCTTAAGTGGCATAAACAAATATCTCAATTTAATATAGACGAAAGGTTTTTCTATTTGTATATTGTTTATATGAAGTATACTTCTTCTCGTCATATGTGTGGAAGAAAAATCTTATGTTTGCTTGCACCAACAAATGCAATGAATTGAGATATCTGTAGCTAGCTAGGTTTGAAATATTTTTGTTCAAGGAGATAAAACACACATGAGCTTCTATTTGAATGCTGCTTCAGAAATTTCTTAGATTTTTATAGTGTTATAGGGTACTGGCAGCAAAGTAAAATGTTCCTGGACAAGCGGACGAGTTTGGCAGGGATGCTGAGATATGACATGGTTCTGTATAATTCGTCCGCGACTTTAAAATCGATAAAGAGGTGGTGTGTATCGATCTGGAATTCCTGGGATTTTTCTAAAATCTGTCGGAGTGTGAAAACTTGATCGATTCATCTCCCGCTGATTTAAATAATTTGGCTGGTAAGCCATCCCCACCATCAGCAGCCTTGTACGACTTAAGTTTGGATATCGCCATTCGCACTTCAGTTAGGTCGGGTGAACGGAACTGTTGGCCATCATTGTTCAAGTTGAATGGAGTGTTCTACTTACTAGCGAAATCTTGGCTGTCTTCGCCATTAAGCAGTCTAGAGAAGTGTTCTTTCCAGATCCTCAGCACTGACTGTGTATCTACTACTATATTCCCACTCTCATCTCGGCAGGCTTCCGTTCCAGCTCTGTATCATTGGGTGGATCGTTTCACCCTCTGAAAGAATTTTCGAACATCTCCCCTGCCGCTACAACACTCAATTGACTCGACCACTCGTTTCTCACACTCTCTCTTTTTCCTCCTGAGAAGTCGGCGTTCCTCTTTTCTTTTCAGCCCGTAGAGCTCCCGGGCTACTCTCTCAGCACCTCTTGTTCGAGTCTGCAGCATTGCCTGGTAGGCCTCATTAGCTGCGCCAGCCAGCACTCCACATCGAACCAGAGGTTTCGTTGTGGTCGCCTAGTGAAACCCAGTACATCAGAGGCGGCACTTTTGATGACTTCTTGACAGTGTTTGTTGACTGGTCCTCTCTACTTGGTGCTGGTGGCGGACTTCCTGAGAGATTAAGAGTTACGTGGTCCGCAAAAGTTCTGGCGGACTTTTGCGATTTAAGCTTCTCGACCCTGCGTTGTGGCGTCATGGATATCCGCATACGTAGTCTAGCGCCACCAGGTAGTGATCCGAGTCAATGTTGGCCCCTCGGAACGTTCGGACGTCCAAGATACTGGAATCATGTCTCACGTCTATTGCAACGTAGTCGATTTGGTTGAAGGTTCGTTGATCACGCGACCGCCAAGTCCGCTTGTGTAAATTAAGGTGTGGGAAACAGGTGCTCGAGATGATGACAATTCGCCCCGCCGCAAAGTCTGCCAGCCTCTATCCGTTGCCGGAACTTTCGTCGTGAAGGCTGTGTCCTCTGACTATCGAACCAAAGATGCCTTCCTTTCCGAATCTGGCGTTGAAGTCACGAAAAATGATCTTCACGTCGTACTTCGGGCACATATCATACGTTGTCTCCAGGAGATCGTAGAATGCTTCTTTGGTTGTGTCATTTCTCTCTTCATGGGGGGCGTGAACACAAATCAGAGTTATGTTCTTAAATTTGATGCGGATTCTGACAAGGCGCTCGCCTACGCTTCGAAAGCCCAAGACTTCTTGACTAAGTCTTCCCCTTATCACAAAACCACAACCAAAAAGCCGCTGAACCTGCTCCTTGCAGCACCCGCCATAGTAGATGTCACACGATTTCAGTCTCCGTATGCCCTCTCCATCCCATCGCACTTTCTGGATGGGTTATGAGAAACTCACCATCGAGGTTTTTGGTCGCCCATTGTGCTCCAGTTGCTGCCTTCAGTGGAATTTTTCCTCCTCTTTGATCATCTTCTAGTTTACTTATGCCATGGTCTTGTTCCTTCCAATTTCTTTTATTTTCACCACATCTTGGAGCTTTATCTCCTCTTTGATTGTCTTTCAATTTCCTCATAATTTCCAGGCAGTCAGTGTGGGGAATTCTATTTCTAAGGTGAATTCATTTGCTATAGTAGCGTAGTAATCTTTACGCAGGCCCATAGTTTTGGCGGGTGTGGGTGGTGTAGAGTTGTAATGCTTCATTACACACTAAACTATTAAAATGCATCTTTAAGGTCTACCCATGATTAAGAAGTTACACAAAAGAGCTAGTTTATACGGTAAATTTTTGTCAATCCTATTTAATAATTGAATTAAATTGAATATGCAAATTACTGCCGCTAGCTCCCTTACAGTTAGACGACACAGGTGCAGAATTCAAATGTTGAGTTTTCATTAGGATACAATATAAATATAAAAGAGAAGTCATGTTGTGCATTTAAATTTCTCGTAATTGGCATCGATAAAAGATTCAGCTTGAAAAATGTATATTTAAAAAAAATGTCCTTAAGTTGGTTTGAACCAAGGATTTTATCTAATTTTGTTGGTATTCATTTTTTGTTGTTTGTTTTAATTTAATAAAAACAGAAAATGAATAGATACTTAAATTATACCTAATTTTTTTTTTCGACATGTTTTGTTGGTCAAGCTCCACAAATCCATCTGGTGGAGCAACAGAGCCAACAGAAAACGCAATTTATTACATAGAGCTGGATGTTGAACGTATTCAACGAGATATTGAAAAAAAAAAAGCATTACGCTTCCAGATTCAAACCTTAAACTGCTGGACAGTGAAATAGATGCTGCTATATATGGTCTGGAGCAGACTTTGTTTTGACGCATTGGAACACTTAAATTGGCCAAGTACTTCAAGGGAAAAATACCAACATATTCCCGTTTACATACAGAACCTGTACGCACACAAACAATGGCTGCGAAAACGACTCCAAATGATCCATCAGAGAATGCTTTACACCACCAATAGCAAATCCTAGATGGTTTGGAGCGAGTTCATTGCGCCCCCAACTCCAGAAATTATCAGTCACAACAACCTTGAAGCAACATCAACACAGGACATAGTGGAAGCGTTTGCTAACTACTTCGAGCGAAACTTCACACAAAACCCACCTTATCATCCAGCTTTTCTTCAAGAAGTCGAGGCATATGCCTTCAGCTAACCCTGCAGCCAAATCCGGAAAGTGTCGTTTTTGGTGAATCAAACCCAGCAAGTTACCCAACTGATAGCACACATCTCTGCAATCTGGAGGAGTTTGTAGATATCATCGGAAGTTCAAAGCCGATAAAGGCAACCGGACCAGAAGAAGTCTCTTACTACAACCTGAAAAGGCTGCCATATGCAGTGATGATCTTTTTAACAATCATCATGACATCTGACCAGTCTGTGCCAACTTCCTTACATACGCCACATCGATGTCTCCTCTGGCAGCTTTACGCAAACTTGAGTAACACATCAACAGAGTCTACGCCTTACAAGAAATGGAGCATCCAAGTAAACACCTCCAAATCGGAGCTTGGGTGCTTCAGGAGCTTTAGTAGATGTATAGTCGCAGCGCAGCCAAAGTGCAGAAGCCTAGTTCTGAAACTTCCTTACGGATCTAGAAGCCAAAACGAACGTGAAGTATCTGGGCAATCATATCAAGGATTTGTTAAAGTTCAAGCCGCATTCACGAAACGTGCTTTAAAAAAAAAAACAGCAAGTTACCCAACTGATAGCACACATCTCTGCAATCTGGAGGAGTTTGTAGATATCATCGGAAGTTCAAAGCCGATAAAGGCAACCGGACCAGAAGAAGTCTCTTACTACAACCTGAAAAGGCTGCCATATGCAGTGATGATCTTTTTAACAATCATCATGACATCTGACCAGTCTGTGCCAACTTCCTTACATACGCCACATCGATGTCTCCTCTGGCAGCTTTACGCAAACTTGAGTAACACATCAACAGAGTCTACGCCTTACAAGAAATGGAGCATCCAAGTAAACACCTCCAAATCGGAGCTTGGGTGCTTCAGGAGCTTTAGTAGATGTATAGTCGCAGCGCAGCCAAAGTGCAGAAGCCTAGTTCTGAAACTTCCTTACGGATCTAGAAGCCAAAACGAACGTGAAGTATCTGGGCAATCATATCAAGGATTTGTTAAAGTTCAAGCCGCATTCACGAAACGTGCTTTAAAAAAAAAAACAACTTGGCCTTCCACCGACTCCACCCATTGATTTGACGCTGAAACGAACTAAGCCAGAAGATGAAACCGCTGCTACGGCCTGTCATCAGCTATTCCTTTATAGTCTGGTTACCACTCTCGAACACGACCAAGAAGGAAGGCAAAAGAAAAAGTGCGAGGTTTCCAAAAAAAATGCCAGGGTGGCAACAAAAAATACCTGGATGGCAAAAAAATTTCCGGGGTGGCATATTTGCACTTTGAAACCAGACCGACTGACAACAAAAGCGCCTGCTGACGACTGAGCATACCCTAAGCGGAGAGACGGAATCGCTTGAGCGTGACAGAGGACCCAAAAAGGGAGTTAAAATCCTTGAACCCGCGAACCGAGCCACCCAAAGTACTGTTTAGTACAAAAACATAGAAAGCAGATCGACTAATAACATAGAACTGATAACAACACCTGCGGGGTTTAATTCCTTTTTTTTTTGGGAACTAACACCCGCGGGGCATAGTTCCGTGTTAATTATGCACTGCACCCTAATTAAGAAGTATAAGGATCAGTTAACAATTTTTTTTTTTTTTTTTTGGTTTTGAAATGTTCCAAGTTTTATTATTTGTTGATTCTTATTTATTGGGACATAACCCCTGAGCTCCAACATTTTTATATGGGCCTTGGGTCTCACTTAGGTGGGACGTAAGCCCTATATTCAAATAAGATTGGCAACACTGTTGTGAAAGTGATTGGTTCAATTTTTTTATATCGCTCCTTTTTTATTTAAATTTAATAGTTTTTCACTGACAAAAAACCAAGAAAAAATCATAAATCCTTAGCTGTGAAGATTATCAAGGTTCAATCATCCTATCAAAATTGTGATTAATCAGGTAACAATAGTTAATAAGCTTAAAATCGAAATCATTTGCTGATAACCGTGTCACATGACCGACCAGAAAAGAAAAGTTGATCAAACTTCTCCCCACAATATCACTACACCAAAATTATATAAATATGAAAATACAGCAAACGAAGAAAAAATTCTCACTTCATAATGTCAATTTCTGAATCTGATCTCCAAAAAATAAAAATAATCATCAATTCATCACTTCACAAGGAGCTCGCAATTGCTATCGCGAAGCTAGCTACGAAGGATGAGCTTCACAGGTTAAACGCTGAGATTAACTCCTTGCGCTTACAAAATGAAGATTTGACCAGAAAACTACAACAATTTGAAAGCAGGTGCGATGCATTGGAGGAAGAGATTGAGACGCAAAGTCAGATTCTGAAAGGTAAAAATATCATATTTACCATTCCGAATGAGCATGTTGAACACCAAGAAAAAATTCAAGAAATCAGCCAACTTCTTCTTGTGGACTCAAACCAATTCACAGAGACTATTAAATTAAGCAAAAATAATTCTGTCATAACACTAAAAATCAACACCGGCTCAAACGAAAATGCAATCAAAATGCTAAAAAACTCATCGAAGCTCAAAGGAACAGGTGCTTTCCTACAACGAGACATGTCAAAACAATTGCAGTTAAGACGCCGAATACTTCTTAGCTATCGTAAAGTAATTAAAACAAAAAATCCAAATGTAAAAATACAAATTAAAAACAACAAAAACAATTAAAAACATTTTATTTAAATAATAACAACAATCTTAAATATAAAAATAATGATAGTGAACAACAACTTCGAGAAATGTTCGGCGAATTTGACTTCGAACCTGTCAAACTGATATCGCTGTCAAACAGACGTCATAGCGAATGGTCTAGACCAGTTCGGAATGTTGCACCAGGGATGCCACTTTCTCAAAATAGTGCAAGTTCTATAGTACATAATTGAAATTGTGATGCCGTCAGCTCAATATATTTAAGTACTAGTAATATTTTGTCATATAATATGTCAGGCCTTAATAATAAAATTTTATTTATTGATTTTTTTAATTATACTAAAACATTTGATGTATTTCTTTTGTACGAAACTTATTTAACTAAGGAAAATTTTAAAATGTTTACAAAGTATTTTGCAGGGTTTAAATTAGTTTGGTATGAAGCAGTTAAAACACATACGAAAGGACGTGCAAGTGGGGGAACTCTATATGGGATTAAAACTTCGTTGTTAGCAACCTATGGTTTTGAAGAGCATGAAGGCGTCACTGTAGTTAAGCTTTTGAGTAAAAATAATTTGTATGTAATTCCATTTTACATTAACTGCAACAAGTGGAGTGAAGACTTCGAACGATTTAATAACATCATGCATCATTTTGGAAACAAAAGCGTCTTAGTTATTGGTGATTTCAATGCAAGAACAAGCAATTTACAAGTTTCAACAGTACGAAGCACCACCAACACCGCAATAAACCACAACCAAAGCACCTCAATGGATGAAACGTTAAATCAGAATGGAACAAATCTACTTGATCTCTTGCAGTTGTTTGACTGTACGATTTTGAATGGCTGTACGAGCGGTGACAGCGAAGGGCACTTTACATTAATTGGTGGACAAGATAAATCTGTCAAAGACTATTGTGCGATTAATAACGATTGGAATGATTTAGTCCGAAAATTTGAAATCCAATATAAGAGCTATTCCGACCACATGCCGTTGGTTGTTGACTGGATTGATGATACCACACCTAAGCGAACAGATCTGAAACTTTTACCACGATTGAAATGGAAACAAGAAACTGCTCATGTATATCAGCAAAGATTAGATGAAAACCTAGCAAGTTTAAATGTGTTGACTGAGTCTACCGAAGTTTGTGCCAACAAACTAGTATCTTGCATTAGAAATTCGTCGGACAACATTATTTCAACAAACCGTCCTAATTACAAGCAGAAGTGGTTTGACAAAGAATGTATGATAGCCCGAAAAAAAATCATTTTCTCTGTTAAATGCACTGCGAAACTCTAACTGTCAAATTCTGAAGAAGTGGTACCTTGAAGCTAACACACATCATAAGAAATTGTGTCTAAGAAAAAAAACCGAATTCGAGAACCATCAAGCTTTCTCACTCAATCAGATAAAAAGTTCGAAAGAATTTTGGGAATATGTCAGGGAGATTAATGGCTCTGTTTTTGAAATTGGAATAGGATTATCTGCTGAAGATCTGTCTAATCACTTCAAAAGTCTCCTATTCAGTAATTCAGAGGCCAGATTTTCTTATGCGGAGCCGTGTGATTGATGAGATTCTTGATTCTGAAATCTCGTTGGTGAAAATAAGCACGGTAATTCTAAAAGGTAAAAATGGAAAAGCTCCGGGTGAAGACGGGATTCCGTACGATTTCTTCAAGAATGCAACTGTTGCTTTTCATTCCCAACTTGAATCGTTATCCAAACAAAATTATCATGGGAGAAGAAGTACCATCGTCATTCAAGAGGTCTGTGATTTTTCCAATCTACAAAAAAGGAGACCTAAATAGTGTTGCAAATTATCGAGGAATTTCATTCATGAACGTCCTGGCAAAATTATTCTGTGGTGTGCTTGTCAACAGACTAGAAACATGGGTTAACACTAACAATATCTTATCAGACTATCAGGCTGGATTCAGAAAAAACCTTCTCAACACTTGACCATATTTTCACAATAACTTTAATTGCGAAAGCTTTCCAAGCCAGAAACAAAAAACTGTATGCATTTTTTGTTGATTTTAAGGCAGCTTTTGATCTTATAAATCGTAATGCCCTGTTTTACAAACTTTCAAAACTAGGACTATCTTCGAAATTCATCAACATAATAAAACATTTATACACCGATTCAAAAGCAGCGGTGTGGGATGGATCTACCTACTCTGAATGGTTCGAAACGAATAGTGGAGTTAAACAAGGATGCCTTCTTAGTGCGCTTCTGTTTGCACTCTTCATTAACGATGTGGTAGCTTGTCTTCCTGGAGGAATCCGTATTTCTGATTTAAACATCAATGTTCTACTCTATGCCGATGATCTGGTGGTACTTTCAGAATCACCAGAAGGCCTTCAATTGATGATTAACCGACTAGCAGATTACTGTTTTAAATGGAGCCTTGTCATCAACTCAGACAAATCAAAAGTCATGGTGTTTTCAAGATCAGCTAAAAACCGCAACAATTATAATTGGTCATTCAATGGATCTAGACTAGAAGTTACCAATGAGTATAAATATCTGGGAGTGAAACTGAACAGTACTCTTCATTTCAACAAACATCTTTCAGATAAATCAAAAAGTGCGCAAAGCCTGATAATGTCTCCTGGAGAAACATATTCTTTAATGATCGTGTCGAACTTTCAGCGAAATATAAAATATTTGATGCTGTGGTAAGGTCTACTCTGTGTTACGCTGCTCAGGTGTGGGGAATTGACGAATATGAGGATATTGAAAAGTTCCAAAGGAATTTCATAAAAAAAAACTGTTTATTCTACCACTTAAAAGGCCTAATTACGCGCTTTATCTAGAAACTGGTCTACCTAAACTGTTTACGCTTACGCTGAAGCTACAGGCAGATTACATTGTGAAGACTCTGTCTCATCAAGATGCACGTCTCTCTAAAAAAAATGATACTCTATAAGTAAAGGAACGAGGATTGGTGGATGTCAAAATGGAAAAATATAGGACATAACTACGGGGTAGTTCTTGCCATGGAGCCAATTAACTTTAACCTTCTTAAAGAACAGTTGTACCGCATTATTCCAGCTACATGAAATCTCTGTGCATGATAGTGCAATCAAGATTCTGAATGGTTTCGACTGGAAAACACTGCAAATTTTTGAAAGATACTTACAAAAATAGGATGTTATTAATAAACGAATTCATGTAACTATTGTCCACTATTTTATTTAATATTAAATTAAAATATTTATTTGTACGTACAAATTGCTAACCGAGCTGACGGCAAAGCCAAAGCTTTTAAATTCATTATTTTTGTAAAACAATGATAGGTAAAATAGAAATAAAATGAATTACTTACTTACTTATTCAAATTAGGCATTATATCCCTTTCAAGTGAATTTTGAATGTCCATGTGCCTTATGTCCCTGATGCGCCTGCAAAGTTAGCCCTAAGTGCACCTAAAGAGCGATTAAATACTCCCACCAACAACAAAATTCAATTTAATCTTATCAAAGAAATAACTAATTTTTTTTTTTCATAGGCGACTGTTCAAGCCTTTTGTAAATATAACTCCCATTGTTTTCTTAAAGGAGTCAATTTTAAATTGAATTTTTATACCTCTAAGCTTTTTTTTTCAATTTGATTTTTTTCTTGGCATTTTCAACAAAAAATTAAAAGCTCACCACCCCAAACACACGGTTTCATCAAATTCGTTTGATAGCATAATGCACTTCTTATCTTTCTCTCGTATTAATAAAAAACACACACACAAACAAAAAAAAAACTGTAAAAAAAACTAGCAAAAGCAGTTTTAAAAATTCCATTTAGACTCCGTCCTCGCAAAAGTCCCAGTCCTAGCCACAGAAACATTTGGTTTTTGTCTTTATCGAGGGAAAAATCTCCCTTTGAATCGAATGAAACTTCATATCCTGAAACCACCAACACAAACTCAACCATCGCATCACCATCACCACCACACGTTCTGACTTCGCCAGCATCTCATCAACATCAACGAGAATATACACAATACAGACAGTTACATTTCACAAAGTTTTGTTTATTATATCTTTTTTTTAATTCACTTTTTTTTATTTTTCTAGTTTTGAACATTTTTCTCACTTTGTAGAAACTAACTGTAGATAAGGAACCATCACCACGTTACTTTGTGATATAAAATCTGCACTCGCAAAAATCAAAGGGACTTTTTCTACCACTCTTCTCTCTCTAGGTATAGGTTTATGCCAATGCAAAGCAGCTAACAATTACAAACAGGAAGATGGGGAAGGAAAGTGATGGAAAAAAAACCCGCAAATTAAAAAGTGTAGTGATGAGATAGGACAGGACTAGGACTAGGACCTAGCACCTAGCACCTAGGATGGTTGGCATTGGCAGAGAAATAAGAGAAACCTTTCGATAACTCGTCACTGCTATCTCGAGTATCAGAGATGGAGTGTTCATCATCACTATAGTGATAGAGTAACTAACGGGGACGGTGTGAATTGAAGTACATAGTTGGTGTATTTGGAGCCATTGACGGGAAGTAGGGAAACCTTAAAGATAAATCAGCTTTTCTCTGTTTTTTTTTTTTTTAATTTTCGATGACAATTATATCACGACATTTTATACTGTACTTTTTGTTTGCTCTAAACGGCAGGCATTGAATTTGTTGAGTGATTTAATGAAACGTAGAGTAGAAACTCGCAATTTTTGAAATCCATTTTTAACTTTTGAAGATCAAGCCTTTTCACCACAGAAAAGAATTGTGCCAAATAAGAAAATTTATAATGAAAACACAAAACTACACCCCCATAATTTTAAACAAAATGCACATAACCTTCAAACAAAAGCTTTGGGCGCGAAAAAAGTGTCTTAATATTTCTTGTAGGAAATTTAGGCCCTTATTGCGAGAGTGTACTGATCAGAAATTCTTGATCGAATTTAATTTTCTATCAAATTCATAAATCATATTCATATAATTTAATAGCAATCTGACGTAAAAATATTAACGAATAGTTTTTTGAAATATCAATAGTAGACTTTAAGGCTCGTTTGACACACATTCGGTTTCATTCGGTTCGTTCTCTATTCGGTTTGTATTCGGCTGTGCTGATATGTGTGAAACGATAAAACTACAAAAATAAAAGCCTTATAGAAACCGTATAGCACCGAACGATCCCTAGACACGAATCGGTTTCATTCGGTTTCAAAACGGCACGTATTCGGGTCTAGGGCACACAAAGTAAACGTAGCGTTCACACATATTCGTTTCGTTTTCGGTTTTTTGAATTTTTTTTAATACATTTTATTTAATTTTAATTATTAGAGAGTACAAACCGTATAAGAACCGTCTGTGTGTGAAGGGGTCTTGACGGAAACAGAAATCGAACCGAATATAGACCGTACCGAATGAAACCGAATATGTGTGAAACGAGCCTAAGTCTATTCGTCCATGTCCATGTCCATGTTTTGTTTTTCTGTCGGCTCCCACATCTACGACAGTATGAGTATTGTGAGGAATGCCTTGCTTAGCCCCATGCTCTCCTAATAGCCAATGGCCAGTGAATGTTGCAATGACCCTGACAATGTCTTTCCTTGTTCTGCATATCAGATTTGTTGTTCGGCATTTGTTGTATGTGGACCAGGTTTGTCTGCTGTCTGGATGTAACGCAGTTGGTTAAATTTTGTCCACCTACGGTTAGATTCGCTAAGCAAAAACTTCATACTTTCCATAAACTTTTTTATAAAATTTTCAAATTATCCATTTTGATAGAAAATTTTATTTCCAACAAAAAGTTCCTTAAGTTTAATTCACAAATTCAGCTTAGTTTTCGAGTTATACCAAAAATATTAAAAAAAAAAGTGTCCAGTGTGTGAACATTCTCCAAATAATAATACATGTGGGTAAATTTTGGCTAATTTGGATTTTAAAACGAAGCTCATGTTCCACATACTTTTTCTTTATAAAGAATATTCTTAGGAATTCATTTCTTTAGTTTTCAGACCTCAAAATGTTAAAAAGGACAAACCTACGAGTATACAAAAATCAATCTTTTATTTATCTTAGGTGCTTTTTCAATATTTAAATATTTATTTTTTTTTTTACACAAAATCAACGCCCCTTTAAGAATAAAGGACTAGATTCGTATTTTTCCAGGTGAATGAATAATTTCTGAGTCCTGACGGAGGTCAAACCCTTGCTAGAACATCAACAAACACACTTTTAATACTTTTCAAATAAAAATGTCTATAGGTAAAGGTACGACGAATATCTACTGAATTATTATTCTTGTTCATCTATCTTTCATAAATTGCATTCTTTCACTTAAATGAACAATCATCATTCCTATTCTTTTTAATTCTTAGATAAAATTTTGACGAAAATAATAATCAAACCGCTTTTCAAAAAATACAAAAACAAATCAACCAACCATAACCAAAACCAACTCCTTCGTCATATCTTTTGTGCTGAAATTTCATCTCCTTTTTTTGAATGCGAATCTCACTTCATGTCACACTTTCCTCTTCAAAATTTGAATGTTTGATAGGCAAAGAAAACAAAAAAAAAAGGTATACAGAAAGGTAGGCAGCGAGGTATCAAAGTTTTGATATCCAAACAAAAGGGGCAAATATTGAAATGTATAGCATAGGTACCCCTCATTCTGCTACTGCCAAAGAAACACCATAGGAGAATAATATTCTTCTGCTCCTTTTGCTTTTGCTCTTTCAAATCAATTTTCTTGTAAAGGCACGAGTCTAAGGTAGAGGTAGATCGTTTTGGGCCTTTTTGGAAAACGACGACGAGCGACACGGTGCCAAAAGTGGTGTGGCGTGGCACGGCATGACTCTAGATGAGTTGTGTACCCACGCGTTCTTCATCTTATTCATCGTACACCACCACCACCACACCACCACCACCACACCACCACCACCACACCACCACCACCACACCACCACCTTCGCCTTAACAACGAAGGCTTCACTTTTTCAGAGATTCTTGACTTTTCGGATCGATAGTTCCTTTGTTCCGGGAGAAAATGAAAGCGAATTTCTAAACATCAAATTGAATGGAGAACTTTGATTTACAATGCTGCTGCTCCACCCTTCCATTTATATGCCCTTTTCTCTGTTTTCTTTCTTTCTATTCTTTTTGTATTTTGAGGAAAATGGGGTTTTTGATTTCACCCTTGGATGTCGCCGCCATTTCTGGGCAGAAAAGCGCCGGAATTTTCAAATCGAAACGTAAACTTATTCGAGTGGCAAAAACCCAGACCGGCACGGTTAAGGTAGGCATAGCAGGCAGGCAGCCATCGGAAAGGGGACAAAACAATGCTTTCGTCGTCGTCCTTTCCACACAAACCAAAAGGTCCTGAATTTAATATTATTTCACTTTTCACAAGTGGGGACATCGATTTCACATTATCATCCGAATAATATCGAAAATAACTCAACAGAATTAAAGGGAATTATTTATCTTTTGAGTTTCTCTCCAACAAACATCATCGGTCTTAATTCGAGACATTTTGTGAAAAGCATTTAACGGGAACGAACGGGGGCGGAGAAGGGGGTGATGGTGATGATGATGGTCGTCCAAGAAGAATTTAGTAAGATGATTGTCGGTCGTGCTCTTGTGTGTCGAAAGGTATACGGAACACACAACACCAAACACCCATAACGCCTACAATTCACAATCTTTTCAGTTGTGTTGTTTTATTATTTATTACACTTTTTATTGTCACTTTTGAATAAAGTATTGTTCTGTTTGGACAAATTTATAGGAATTTGAGTTATATTGAGCCATAAACACATTTTTGCAGACACTTTTTGTATTTTTGCGTGCAGATTATAGACGTGTGCTGTGCTGGTGCACTCGACTCAACGATATCAGTGAAAATGTTTTACGAGGTACTTTGGGGTGCGCAATCTGATATAGGAAACTCGCTCAAGCAGTGTGTGTCACATTGTGAGGGGCCTATTTATTGCAAAACACTCAGAGGGCATACATATAGCGTTGAAGTTGTAAATTTCAAGGTGGTATCGACAAAGAGATTTGCCTATATCTAGACTTAATGATCCTAACATTGATGGAATAACATGAACATGAACATGCTAAATAAAATTTAAGCTCGCACCAGAACCAGCTGCTTAATGGAACACATGGACCATTGATTTAGGTACCTGCCATATTGTATAGTGGCAATAAATATCAATGCTATAAGCCCCCAATAATCTATTACTACAGTCGATTGGTACCAACATATCTATGTTTGTATGGATATTGATGAGATTAGGCAAATATGTAGTGGATTGAATAAGGAAGTTCAATTTTGGTCAGAAGACTAATATTCGAAGTTCTTCCTTTTGTGTTGATATACATACCTTTCCTTGGAGGAAGTTCTGTGTAATTAAATAATATGTTTATAAAGTTATTTGATTTTACAAAAACATACATTCCTGCGATTGCAAAATGAATTTGAGAAAAAACAAAGTCATGATGCATAATGAAGATATTTGTTTGGAAAATTTAAAGTTGTAAAAACTAAAATGGACTAGGTCGCCTAAAATTGAATTGATGTTTAACAAATTACCTAAAATTGAATTGATGTTAAAACAAAAGCTTTTAAAAAAATGCCAAATAAAAAAGTTATGCTACCAACTTGTGTTGCGTTGTATTCCTATAGAAGGTATATAGCCCAGGCAAATTGTACTTTTTTTGCCAAAAAAATCCAAGTGAAGGTTTTTAAATGCAATTGTCTTTATTTTGCCCTATAAGAAATAATGTCGCGAAAGTCCATTACCAAATCGTTTGCGCGTCAATAGTTATTCAAGATTAAATGTCGAAAATATCAGTTTTTCGCATAAAACTCGGAAACGGTAAATGCTATCGAAAAGTGTTTCACACAAAACTTGTAGATTATGTCATTTTCAAAAAAAAAATGATGACATTTTTTTTTCTAACGATCCACCGTTAGGAAGATATCGACATTTCAAAAATCAAAAAATGTCGAAAACAGTCGTTTTTCACGTATAACTCATAAATGGTTAAAATTTTTGAAAACATCTGAATACAAAGTTTGTACGTTATGTAAATCCCTATTAGAAAAAATTATTATTTTTTTCTTAAAAACAACCATTTTAAAGATATATTTTTTTTTAAGTTTGATAAAAAGTTCAAATTTCAGTTTTTCTAGTTTTTGCTCTTAAAAACACAAGTTGTTGAAAAAAATCTTACGCTCAGTTTAAACATCATAATATTCCCTTTAAAAAAATATTTTCCATACGAGTCATAAGTCGCAAGATATTGTGACTTCAACGAAAAAAAACTGTTTTTGGTATATTTATTTAAAACCCTAAGATTAATTGAAAAATTATATTAGCAAAATTTGTACATTATATAATATTATATAAGCATGCATTAACAGTTTTTTTTATGAGCCATAATTTTTCTTACATCATTACTTAAATAAAAATACCAAAAGTCTAAAATACTGGTTTTGGCTTTTTACTCTTAAATGCCGAATTTTTCTGAAAATATTGTATATCTATTTTGCAGATGTGAATATTCCCTAGAGGAAATATTATCACACATTTTTGCGTATAACGCATCAGTTGCAAGATATTGCGACTTCAAAAATGGTCAAACTTCGGAAACAGTTGTACATACATTTTATTACAAAATCCTGTTTATTCGAAGTTAAGTTAAAAAGGTTGTTTTTAAGAAAAAAATAATAATTTTTTCTCGTAAGGATTTACATAGCGTTCAAACTTTGTATTCAGATGTTTTCAAAAATTTGAACCGTTTAGGAGTTAAACGTGAAAAACGACCATTTTTGACATTTTTCGATTTTTGAAATGTCGATATCTTCTTAACGGTGGGTCAATAGAAAAAAAAAAAATTGTGTGAAACACTTTTCGATAGCATTTACCGTTTCCGAGTTTTATGCGAAAAACTGATATTTTCGACATTTAACCTTGAATAACTATTGCCGCGCATACGATATGGTAGTGGACTTCCGCGACAGCAAAATAAAGACAATTGCATTTAAGAACCTTCACTTGGATTTTTTTGTCAGATTGGCCATTTTTGTGTACATTTTGCCTGGGCTAATATGGATATAACATGCACATTGTATAATCATTATTTTATATGAGTACGTTACTCTATAAGCAAAATTGGGCACAAAACGATTTCAGATAGATGGATTAGATTTGTATTCAATATAAAAGTTGTACATTTTCTTATCATTGAAAAAAAAGAACAATTGAATAATTAAGGGGAATGTAAGATTATTGCGCTTGATATTTCTAAGGCATTCGATAGAGTCTGGTATCCTGCTCATTTATCAAAAATGAGTGCGTTTGGTATTGATGTATCTCTTATTTGTTGGATTAGTAATTACCTCTCTAACCGTTCAATTCAAGTTTGAATTGCTTTAAGTTTTTCTCCAATGCCAATGTACATGGATGGCGCTTGCATCGTGGAAAAAGTAAAGCTGACAATTCAAAATATATTTTTTTCTTTTTAAAGCAAGACTTTTAGATTTACAATTTTAAAAACATTCTGTCATTAGTATCTTCCTATAATCGCTGGCCTTTTGATAGAAGCCGAACATAAGCTTCCAGTCCAACCCACTTAGATACTTTTTAACTTCATCAAATTCAAGAGTATTTCTTCCGAAGCAAGATCGTCTTTTCTCCTTCAACACGGGGCATACTCCAATGAAATGAAAGGTATTTCCTCTCGCCTGCAGGTTACACAAATCACAGTTGCCAGTTCCTTCGGTTCTATGCGGTGAATAATTAAGGCTTATTAATTCTCCTATTATTTTGAAAATTGATCCGATCATAATGCACGAAAAACTGCTGTTAAAGTAAATGTCTTCATTTAAATTTTAGTTTCCTGTTGAGTAATAAATTCTGTTGACTCACGGGCTTTTTCAATAAAAGAGTATCTCTCATTTTCACCAGTTGTCCGGATAACTTCATAAAACGTCTGTTTCCATTGGTCCATTGTTACTTCCGATAAATTCAGCACTATACCACAATCTGCAGCCAGTTTATTCTAATTTTTGGCAAATAGTACCTATGTTCCTTTCCACTGCATACCGCAATATCTGCTTTGGTAGCCGAATTTCATCAATTTTAACCACTCTTGATAAATAATCAGCATGTAACTTTAGCTATGAGGTAAACAGTGATGGTTAACCCGAGTCAAGATTGGCAGATAAAAAATGTTCCTAAGGAAAAAACGTAGCAAATATTCCACCACCTCAAGTCACTGACCTCCCCAAACTTGTTCACCATACAGAAGAATCGAATGCGCTGTTGCATTAAACACACCATATTTCGAGCTATACAACCATAAGTTTATTGCTAAAAATTCTTTTCCAATTCACGCAAATTGCTATTTTAGCCTTATCTACTTTGGTTTTCAGGTGCTTTTCCATGTTAAGGTTGTAAGTTAGCTCCATTTCTAGGTAGGTGTATTTTTTTACTACCTCCAGGTTATTTCCACCATATTTCCATTTTTCACTTGATGCTATCCTGCCTGAACCTTTTTGGAAAACCATAACTTTCGACTTATTAACGTTGACTTCTAAGCCCCACATTGTGCAACACCCGTACAGTTTGTAGATCATTAACGGCAGTAAACTAGTTAATTCTGCGGGTATAGCTATGTCGTCTGCGTACATGATGACTTTTACTTTTCTGTTGCCAATTTCTACTGCACATATTAGTGAGTCCACATGATCATCTAAATAGAGTGCGAATAGTAGAGGGCTAAGATTACAGCCTTGCTTAACTCCACAGTTTAATTCTAATTTTTCTGAACGCTCCTTTCCTTTAACAATATATGCCGTAGATTGTTGATAAAGTTTTTCTAGAGCTCTGACAAGCTTTGAGGATAATCCTAAATTATGTGGCTTATAGAACATTGCATTTCGGTGTATCGTATCAAACGTGCCACTCTAAATTCCACAAACAATGTGTACAGTTTTTGATTTTGATTCAACTTCATTTGAGCTACTGATGTTAGCCAAAGATGTTATCAACTGTCGAATGACCAGCACGAAATCCAGCCTGAAACTCACTCAGTTTTTTGTTAGCGTTTACCCAAACATTCGGTCTCTTGTTTAGTAAAGTTGTATGCCTTTTTAGCGTTGAGTTCAGGAATGATATGCCTCAGTAGTTAGTCTGATCAGATGCAAATATCCTCCATCACCCTCCCTCACTTTGTCGACTGGATAATACAAACCATTGTACATTGCTCATCGCCAATAATTGCCGGGAGATCTCTGCATAAAATGATCATTTTGTAAATCAACTCACACGTTCGTTTTCCATTGTTATTTTTTCACGTATCGTCATAAAACCTTCAGGTAAGTGTTCAATTCATCTGCCGGAGTTGATCTTGGAATGAAAGGCAGCGTTTGACAAAAATCGTCTAACAGCAAAATCACTGCGCCACCAAAAGGGCACTCATTATTTCGTAAAACTTTCAATGTGCTTCCAAATCGCGTTTATGAGTCGTTGTGCACTCATCCCAGATGATAATTTTACAAAGCTGCAATACTTTCACCATCGCAGAGTTCTTTGAAATTCTGCATGTAGGTCCTTCATATACTTGGCAATTTCATGTAGAATAGTTCGAGAGCCTTCTAACAACGCAGTCGCAATCCCATATCAGTTGTTGGCTGAGGACCCAATTAAAAATACTAGCTCAGTCGTTAACGGAGTATCCGGATACCTGGCGACCTCCGGATTAAACTAGCCTTATCTGTATATGCGAATCTCTGTACAGATGGACCACCCTTTCTTCGCCTCTCGTGGGAACAAAATGAACAAAAACAAACAAAAAAACAAAAGGATAGATAGTTGTGAGACCGGTTCTTCTTCTAAACCGGGCGGCAGCACGGCGCCAGCGCTGTTTGTCGTTTCTCCTGTGTTGTGTATCAGTGGGGAGGTTGCGGCTAATCGTGATCCCTCATCTGATGCACCTCGCAGCGAGGGAAGTGAAAAGGTAGCTGTACCTAAATCCAGTAGTAGTGGGGTTGTGAATAATGGTCCCGCTACTACTATTGCGAGTGAACCTCGGCAACCGTCCCGAAAGGAAATCCAACCAAGTGCTGCTGTGGTTGTGAAGCATGGCCCTTCCAGTGCTGGGGGGGGGGTTCTCTTCCGGGTACGGCAAAACGAAAAACACGGTACACACCATCTAAAAATCTGTATAAGGATAAACGTAATGCTTCGAGGATACTGAAGAGCTCTGATGAGCCCGGAGGTACGTCGCAGCATGACGTCGCAAAGCGCATTCTTGCTAATGCACAGACCAGCGGCGACTCTACGTCAAAGCGAGAAAGTTCTATGGAGGGTGCCACACCGGTACCCGAACGGCCCAGAGTGCATAACACCAGCACTCCCCTCAATCCAAATAGCGGACCCGCTAAACCCGCTAATTCTTATAGGGACATTTTAAAGGGTAAAATCGTGATTGCGGTTATCGACAGGAGCGATATAGATGGCACGATTTCTTCTGATCGGTGGCAGGTGGCAAAATTGAAGCTCTCGGCTGGCTTCTTAAGTGCTATGAAGGAGAACCCGGGACCACCTCCGATCACAAGCGATGGCGGTTGGCATCAAGGACATGTCAAACTCATTGTTTGTGACGATCAGAGATCTTGTGATCTGTACAAGCTTGCTGTTAGTAGGCTAGGTGAAATCTGGCCAGGTGCGAAACTCGAGGTTGTTGCTAAGGAGGACATCCCATGCAGACCAAGAGCTCGCACTTGGATTCCAGCTGAACCTTCCTGCATGGATGATATTCTCCAGGTAATCAAACTCAGCAATCCATCCCTGCCGACTCATAACTGGAAAGTCGCAAAGCTGGAGGAGGCAAGGGGTCTTTATAGGAGCGCGATCGTCGTGGTCAATAAGGAATCCCTTGCCCCCTTGGCGCAGACTCAAGGTGTGATTCGGTTTGGTTTTGAGACGATTACCTTACGAATATATACAAAAGATGAGGTGATCGCGGAATGCGAGCCTCCACACCCTCTTGAGGCTGAACCTGTGGTTGGGGACCCGGCTGCATCTATTACCTTCCCTAGTTTGGAAGAGGATGCATCCAGGACATCCTCTATTACAGCTCATTCCTCTACACACGTTGACAGTCAGACCGAAATGGAGACTGAAGACTACCTAAACATGGCTCTTCTGAGTGAGGATGAGCTCTTGGGCTCCTCTTCTGACTCGGAAGATGTTAATAAAACGGTGGTGGAGGCTGGTCTGCCTAAATGTAGCCAAAATACTGCAGTTAGTCCAGATTAACCTCCAACACTCCATTAAGGCTTCGGCCTCTCTTCTTCTCCGTCTATCCAGGGGGAATGAAGATATCGTTCTGATCCAAGAACCATGGTGAAGGTGAACCTAGATCTTGCATACTCGTTAAAAGTAGCATTAATGTATATTTACTCCCTCATTTCAGCGACAGAGATATAACCGCAGCCATGCTAAAAACCACAAACGGCATGTACTGGCTAGTGTCAGCTTATCTCGGCCATGACCACCTTGGCCCTCTTCCCAGTAATACACTGGAAAGTATAGTTACTGAAGCAGAACGGCAGAAAATCCGCCTAATAATTGGAAGTGACGCTAACGGCCATCATACAGTATGGGGCAGCACTGACATCAATGATAGAGGTGAGTCTCTTTTCGATTATATCTTAAGTACTTACCTTATAGTAAGTAACGTTGGGAACGAACCCACATTTGTTACTAAAAACCGACAAGAGGTACTAGACATAACTCTAGTCTCAGACACTATTCATCAATCTATTATGAATTGGAAAGTTTCAAAAGAACATTCGTTCTCCGATCACAGATACATTCAGTTTAGTCTGAATGTTGAAGTTCCCACTACCCGAGCAGAATTTCGAAATTTCAG
The DNA here is from genome assembly GCA_949320155.1 of Melangyna quadrimaculata. Classification (NCBI taxonomy): domain Eukaryota; kingdom Metazoa; phylum Arthropoda; class Insecta; order Diptera; family Syrphidae; genus Melangyna; species Melangyna quadrimaculata. The sequence continues at coordinate 149,938,401 of OX439483.1, forward strand.
GAAAACTGATTGGTCCAAATACAGGAAAACACTTGATAGTTTAATTAAACCTGAACTTCTAAGTCCTCCCTCTAGTACGACTGAACTTGACACCAAAGTCAATGACCTCACGTTAGCCTTAAATAAGTCAATGGCCATCTCCTGTCCACTTATTCAAATAAGGGGAAAAGGAAAACCACATTGGTAGACCTCAGGGCTTGAGCCTCTCAGAAAAAAACTGTAGGAAGCTCTTCAATAGAGCAAAAAACACAAGAGCAGTTTCAGACTGGGAATCCTATAAAGAGGCCCTAAAATCATATAAAAAAGAATTGAGGAAATCTAAACGCGCTTCTTGGAGAGCCTTCTGTGGCAGAGTAGAAGAAACCTCAGAAGCATCAAGACTTAGAAAAATCCTCTCAACCAGTCCAGCAATGCCCAGCTGTTTGAAAAATGCTGACGGCTCTTGGACAAATACTTGCGAAGAATAACTCAATCTGCTATTAGATACTCATTTTCCATGTAGCTCCCAAACTTTAAACAGTACTGATCACATTAGATCTAACAATAATCTAACTTTTTCACAAGGTTTGATAACAAGGGAAAAATTGTTGTGGGCTATCAACAGCTTCAAACCTTACAAGTCTCCAGGACCAGACGGCATAATACCAGCCGAACTTCAAATGAATAAATAAATAATAAATAAATCGGGTGGCACAACGGCTCATGAAGAACCAGGGCCTAGTGACTAACAACTCGCAATCATTCCTGTGTGCGCCTTTCGACAGGAATGGAAGGGACCTACAATTTTATGCCGAATCCGAACAGCTAGACGAGAAGCACTTATTCGTGACAAGTGATACTCTTGGAGGATTTGTCAATTCCTCGCAAGAGGCAGTAGCCCTGAAAAAAAACTTTTTAGTTTTTAGGTGGACGAGGCTGGGAAGCGATCCCAGACCTCCAGCGTGACAGTCGAACGCACTAACCATTACGCTACGGGCTACTACCGAACTTCAAATGAGCTCATGTATAATGCTGCCTATTTTAGAAATAATCTTTAATAGCTGCTTGAACTTGGCTCATATTCCTAGTTCATGGAGAGAAGTAAAAGTTGTTTTTATACCCAAAGCAGGTAAATGCTTCCATGTTAATCCGAAAGATCTCAGACCTATTAGTCTATCATCATTCCTTCTCAAAACATTTGAACGACTGATTGATATTCACTTACGTACCAGTATTGATACGAGACTCTTGTCTCAGTCTCAACACGCGTACTGCAAAGGGAAATCGGTGGAAACGGCACTAAATACTTTGGTACGCACCATCCCTCTACCATAAAGAATATACAATGGTTGCTTTCCTAGATATAGAAGGCGCTTTTAACAATGTCGACACATCTGCAATCGCATCTGCACTGTCATGTCTGAAGGTAGACAGTTCGCTTGGTGAACTGATCAATCAAATGCTGACAAGCAGGATTATCCATTCAAAACGGGGCGATTTCTCTGCAAAAAGATCAGTCAGTAGAGGTACGCCACAAGGCGGTGTTCTATCTCCCCTTCTCTGGAACCTTGTAGTAAACGAACTGCTTACAAGCCTGGAAGCGGAGGGCTACAGAGTGATTGCCTATGCGGACGATGTTGCTATCGTCGTATCAGGTAAGTATCCTATTGTCTTAAAGGATCTCTTACAAAATGCCTTAAACAAGCTAATAGACTGGGCAGAACGGTGTGGACTGGGTGTCAACCCCCACAAAACTGATCTTGTCCTCTTCTCCAGGAAATATAAAATTCCACACATAGATCCTCCCACCATTAAAGGAATTCCACTAACATTCTCCGACAAAGCTAAATATCTGGGTCTTATTTTAGATAAAAAGTTAAGTTGGAAACCTAATATAGAAGAAAGAGTTCGGAAGGCCACAGTAGCACTCTTCTCTTGTAAGAAAGCCATTGGAAGTAAATGGGGACTCCAACCCCGTATTACTCACTGGCTTTACATCTCGGTAATTAGACCGATTCTAACATATGGGGTGGCAGGCGGTGGACAGCTCTAGATATAGCGGTTAACCGCGATAAACTTAGTAAAGTCCAAAGATCAGCTTGCATGTGTATAAGTGAAGCACTTCGTTCTACTCCCTCCGCGGCACTGGACACTCTTCTTCATCTGACACCCCTCGATATATTTAGTAAACAAACGGCAGCGAATTCGGCAATCCGTCTTAAAGCCTCTTCACAGTGGACCAATAATGAAATAGGCCACTCAGCTATTCTGAACTCATACAGATCACTTCCAAGTATAATTGACTACACCATCCCACAATTCCGTTTCGATAAAAATTTTCAAGTTGCCATACCCTCCTGATCCACATGGGAGGACGTGACATTCTTGGAAGACGACTCGATTCACTTTTATACGGACGGTTCAAATACCGAGGATGGGGTTGGTGGAGGCGTGTACTCAGAAAGATTAAATTTAAGTCTCGCATTTCGTCTTCCAGACCATTGTAGCGTGTTTCAGGCGGAACTTTTGGCGATAAAAGAAGTTTTATCTTGGCTTAAAGAAAACGTGATATTGACTTCTGATATCCGCATCTTCTCAGACAGCCAAGCTGCCATAAAATCTCTCGACTGTGTCTCTAAAAACTCTAAAACAGCCCTTAACTGTCGATCATCTCTTATAGAGATGGCGCAGCAGTTCCACATTCTTCTTTGTTGGGTGCCGGGCCATAGGGACATTCCGGATAATTGTAAAGCTGATGAACTCGCCAAAGTTGGAACAAGACTACCTATTTTACCTGAAAAGGTAGACACCGGTATGCCTATAGCTACATGCAAATTTTTGCTGAGGCAAGATGCTTTAAGGAGAACAAACCTTAGGTGGAACAACTTAACCACTTGCCTGGCGACAAAACAGATCTGGCCTACGCTAGATGTGAGGCGCTCTAAGTGTTTGATATCTTTGAACAGATTGCAAATCAGCTCCGTAATTGGTGTCATAACCGGGCACTGTCTTATAGGCAAGCACGCAAAGCGGCTTGGAGTTTTCGCAAACGATTTTTGTAGGAGCTGTATGGATGAAGAGGAGGAAGAATCTGTTTCTCATCTTCTCTGCACATGCCCTGCCCTATCTAAAAGACGTAGGCTCCATCTCGGAGACTTCTTCTTCAATGATCCTAGTGATCTGACAAACATAGACATAAGTAGTCTCGCACGCTTCATTAGAAGCTCCAACTGGTTTTAACGAGCGGGGAGAAAATCTCTCTAGATTCACGTGGTATCACAACGGACCAACTTATGGTCTAAGTGTGTCAGTCCCTTGCTGACAGCCACTTCAACCTAACCTAACCTAACCTATCAGTCGTTGTACTCGACAATCTCAGATCTCGGCAAATGGTGGCCAAAATCAGTCAAATCAGGAATAGGGTTGGCCACGAGACGAGAAAAGTCTCGGTCTCGATCTCGGTCTCGCATGACGAGACCGAGACGAGACTGACTTTTAAGCATCAGAGACGAGACCGAGACGAGACTGTATATTTGGACCGAAATCTACAGAGTCTAATAAACTAAAAAAATCCAATTTCAGTTAAATATTTATTTTCTTCTGCACATATTCAAACTATAATCGAAAATATTTCGTTCCAATAATCAATAAGTTGGTCGGAAAACGTATTTTTCGGAGGCGAGACCGAGACGAGACTTAATTATACGAGACCAACACGAGACCGAGACGAGGCTGAAAATTTTCGATTTTAACAAGACCGAGACGAGACTTACAAAAGTCTCGCAGTGTCTCGTCTCGTGACCAGTCCTAATCAGGAATGGTTTTACAGTTCCATTGGGCGCATCAAGGAAGAAAACGCTACGATTTCCGTCATCGACTGCTTGCATCAATAATTCATCGTGTTTTTGCTTTTGTTCTGCATTCAACATTGGCACAATTTTCGAACATCTTGTCTGAATTTGACTTGATCGAAATCTATTTCTCGCTCCAATTCTAGATTAAATGCAAAGAAATGTACTAAGAACTGGATCTTCACGGATTTCCAATTTGTCTGCAAATTTGCGGGATATTTCTCCATGTTGTCCTTCCCTGGGCCAATACAATCCATCAATCCCAAAATCTTTAAAATCGAACAATTCGTTCTCGAGTTATGCGTGTTAAAAAACAAAATGTGCTCCTACAGCGCCATCTGTTGAGACAGACAACTAGGTATTTATACCACTTGAGCAAGAAAAGAGTAAATTCACCAGAGTTTCCTTGAGGCCCCACAGAGGTTAGATGGTCAACAATCGCCACTTCTTGTCGGGTTTCAAGAAATCTATAGCCAAATATTTCGAGTAAAAAACCAGAAAACATACTTAAGATATGCAGGCCTCATTTATCCCTACTTGTTGGAATCCTAACGGCCACAACTGGATGGGAACCTAAATGTGCATGATTGGGCATTAGCACATCAGACTTATAATGTAGAGGGTGTCAAAATGAAGAGGCGGAAGAGGGCTCTCATATCCCTTGCCTTGTGAATGCTCCAGCTTAGTCAGAATCAGAAAAGAAGCCTTCGGAGAATACTTTTTCGATAAACTGGGTGACAACTCAACCTTGCAATTGAAAAATATCTTAAAATTCACTCAGAATTCAGGATGGTTCAGGGACGCCTCCCATACATAAAATCCCCTCCTTCCTCTCCCCGCACCTCCTCATACCTTTCTTTCCTTCTTTCGCAATGGATTTATTGAGATCCGAGTGAGATGATGTCGGTGTGGCTTGGTGCGTCATCACCCCATCTAACCTAACCTAGGTATCCATGAAAAAAACTAAAATCAACTATGAACTGTTTTCGAGAAAATAAAAAATCAAGAAAATGGCTCTACTAGAAGTACAAGAATTTTTGAAAGAAAAAAATTACCAAAAAGTAGAGTTGGAGCCGTTTTTGATTTAAAAAAAAATCCTTTTTGCGGCTAATTGAGTGGCACGTACCGTTTTTTTTTGGTCCAAAAGAATAGAAGGTACCAGATTTAAAAAAATCTATCAATCGTTATAGCAAGTTGGATCAAAATCTTGTGTTCAATACTTCCTATTTATGAATCCAAAACTTGCCATATGTAGATATGTACATAGTACATGGTATACATGGCTATGACATAATGCAAAATTATAAATTACTAGCGTACCCGACAGACGTTGTCCTGCGATACGATTATTATTCCAAATTTTTAACAGAATTGGACAATTTCTTACCTATTTCTTGAGTGCTTCCAAACTACTCAGTTTTTAATATTTTGTTTTTAGTTTATGGTTAGATAGCAACAAAAATATACCATGGATGAATCTAAAACGTATGTGGTCACTCCTGGGATCCACCAGTGATAACATAGTTCAAAAAAAAAAATCGCAACGTTATAAAAATAACAAGCAAAAACAACATACCAATAAATCCGCCATTTTGAAACCTGTTTTTCGGGGTGTTCCCATTGACCGATTTTGTCCGATTTTGGATATGTTGTTCAGTAGTGGTTACTGATCAAAATTCAATTAAAAAAGCTTTTGTTGCAATTTTGCGCACGTTAATTCACTAATGGCCTTGACTATTAGCATTATTTAATTGGACTTGTTTGTTTAATTTTATCTTAATGTGAGTTGATGAACAATATTCTTAGTCAATTCCTGGGGAGTATAAAATTGACGGTTTTTCAACGCGAGAACACGCCACATATAATTTGCCGTGTGAAAAGACCCGCTTTTCCAGATCCAACCCACAAATCGACATTGTTTGACCTTGTGGCTTATTAATAGTCATGGCAAATGCCAAGCGAATTGGAAATTGCAGACGTCTAAATGGAATGGGTGAGTCTGAAGGGATCATTGGTATTCGTGGCAGTATAACAACTTCACCTTCAAATTTGCCGTTCAAAATTGTAGCTTCAAGAACATTGCCTATAATTTTTTGTATGACTAATCTTGTACCATTGCATAGCTTAGGCGCAGTTAAAATCCAAAGCAAAATGATAGATGAGCAAATTTTTAATCGCCAGTTATGTGGTGGCATTGGCACTGTGTTATCTCTCCGCGTTTGATTCCTATATCTCGACGTTCAATTGCGTCGCCAACCATAACAACTGCAACTTCATTAATGGTCGGTGCATTATATCGGCTCGCGGTTTGCCCAGATGATACTTTGTTTACTTTGATGACGATCGTATAGTTGTCGTTCTGCAGTTTGTTTGAAACGGTATTGAACAACTGGACCAACTGGTTGTGATTCTGTAAAAAAACGGTTCTAAAATACCCACAATTTGTCACTCCTCCATCTGCTCGATGTGGTTGTACTGGCAGCGTGCGTTTATTTGCTGCTCCTCATCACCCATGAAGTAGCTTTGCAGAAATTTTGAATCGGTAGCAGGCATGGGCATTAAGGAACCAATTTGATGATACACTTGGCCCTGAATCTTAAAAGTTGATTAAAATTGCAACCATCCTCATCCTGAACGATTTTTGTTGCTCCAAATGATGTAGTTTGAAAGCACGAATTGAGTTTGCGAATTTTACGCAAAAACAATTTAGATTGAGATGTAGCTTTCAATGGTTCTGGCGGCGAATTTAATGGTGGCAATACAACTTTTCCAGACGCACAGCAGAAACCACGATCTACACAAACGCATACAAAATAATTCATTCAAATCGGTCCAGCCGTTTAGGAGGAGCTCAGTGACATACACACGTACAGTAGAAATATATATATAAAAATAGTCAAGTTCCGCCCAAGCGCCAAAACTCCCCCTCCCCTACACAGCTACTACGATACTGAATTACAAAACATAGGCGGTAAATTATTTTTTTCTTAAACAATATTAACAATCATCATTGCCAATAAATTCGACTTATAATATTTGATAAACTATGGTATTTCCCATGCATTCCTTATTACCATTCGATATGAATAGAACTTAATTCCAGACCTTTGATAGATTTTTAGAACAAAACAACCCTAAACGTGCGCCTTTATGCGACCAAAAAAAAGAAATAAGTACGCTTTCCCAAACGACACACGAAAGAGGCGAAAATTTCTCTTTGATTAGCTTTATTTCTGAAATCACATTCAGCTTTGTCCACTCCATTAGAGATACCTGCAATAATTAATTGCCAACTTAATGAACGTTGTGGTAAACTTACTTTGGTAGAGCATATAAATTATTGTGTATGGGAAAACCCCCGTGTGTAGGTTTTGCACACACACGTTTGTCATGTCAAAAAGGACTATAATTACATATAATAGCTGTTGTTTTGTATAGTTGACTTAATACTGTTTTGAATGTATAACAATACTCCTGCTACTCCTGTTACTGCTGCTGCTGCTGCTGTACTTACGAATAAATCCCTTTTTTATAATGAATACAACTTTATATATGATAAAACTAATCCCTTTGTCCATGATGAAAACGCTACTAAAATGAACACAAATGCAACTTTAAATGAAATAGGTAGGTACATAAAGCATTGAACGAAATTGCATAGCAAGACATAAAGAGGATAAAGCATAATGAACAAAAAATTATTTAAATATAAAATAAAAACATTTTTCGTAATACGGATAAAGCTGACGACACACAAATAAGTTTTCCTTAAGCTATGAGTAAGTAATATTATAATAAAACGTCTTAGCTTCAATTTATTTACTCTTGATTAAATTTTAAGTCGTCATTACAAGTGGGATATTGGGCTCCTAACCTTTAGCACCTCATATATGGGATATTCGCAAAAAAAGTATGCCATCTTAAAGGTCAGTAAGTGGTCAAAAAAGGTCAACTAGTTTCAGAAATTGGTCAGCCATAGAAAATTTTTAATCAAGGGTTACATTTTTGGCACCTCTTTTATGGGATATTCGCAAAACAATTATACCGTTCGAAAGGCCACCGGCTAGTGATAAAAGGGCAGCTAGTTTGAGTAATTGGTCAGCCATAGGTTTTTTTTAATGAATTTTTCAAGTTTGGTTCAAGGTCACAGTATAAGACTTTTAGCACCTCATTTATAGAATTTATAAAACATAAGTATGCCATCGTAAAGGTCAGTAAAGGTGGTCAAGGTCAATTTTTAAAATTTATTTTTTTCAAGGTCGTATAAGACTCTTAGCTCCTTATTTGTGGGATATTCGCAAAAGAAGTATACCATTTGAAAGGCCAACGACTCGTGATAAAAGGTGAGCTAGTTTCAATCATTGGTCAGGTTATTTTATATGAATTTTGGAAATTTTTTGTTTTTCAAGGTCGTATAAGACTTTTAGCCCTTATTTGTGGGATATTCGCAAAAAAAAGTATACATTTCAAAAGGCCAACGACTCGTTATAAAAGGTCAGCTAGTTTCAGTTATTGGTCACCCATAGGGTTTTTTTTTAATGAAGACTCTTATACTGTAACCTTGAAACAATCTTTAAAAACTCATTAAAAAAACTTATGGCTGACCAATTTCTGAAACATGTTGACCTTTTATGAGGATTTAATACCCTTTCAAATGGTATCTTTTTTTGGAAAATTCGGTAAATGAGGTGCTAAAAGTCTTATACGGCCTTGAAAAACAAAAAGTTTCAAAAATTCATATAAGATAACCTTATGGCTGACCAATTATTGAAACTAGCTGACCTTTTATCACGAGTCGTTGGCCCTTTAAATGGTATACTTCTTTTGCGAGTATCCCAGAAATGAGGTGCTTAAAGTCTTATACGTACTTGAAAAAATAAATTTTAAAAATTCAATTAAACAAAAACTATGGCTGACCAATTACTGATATAAGTTGACCTTTTATGAGGTCTAGGTAACCTTGGTGTATATTTTTTTCGAATTACCCATAAATGAGGTGCAAAAAATAGTTTTGACCTTGAAAATTTTTAAAAAAAATTATTTAAAAAAAAATCTATGGCTGACCAATTACTTAAACTAGCTGACCCTTTTGACAAATTACTGACCTTTTAGATGGCATACTCATTTTTAATAAATTTATAAATGAGGTGCTAAAAGTCTTATACTGTGCACCTTGAACCAAACTTTAAAAATTCATTAAAAAAAAACCTATTGCTGAGCAATTACTGAAACTAACTCACCTTTTTTTTTTTTTTTTTATATTTAGCGCGTGAAGGGGTTGTGACTACCCTTAAGATGATATACACAGCACGAGCGATTAGGTAGATTGGAGGGGATTTAAAAGGAGATACCGATGCACATTGGTTTTGAACGTCTGTAGATCACAATGGGAGGGGAAAATTGAGCTGGGTAGAGCATTCCACATTCGAGTAGTGCGATTAAAGAAAGAATCTCTGTACTTAACAGTACGTCCGAAATTGGGCTCAAGGGTAAACTGATGGGCATTCCTAGAAGCTCGAGTATTACGGTTGAATTGTTTAAGGGGAGGAATGCAACTGGCTATTTCACTAGAGCATTGTTGATGGAAATAACGGTAAAATAACGAAAGACATGAAACATTTCGACGGTGCTCAAGAGATGAGAATGTTTCCGTTATAGTTCTTTCACCTATCATTTTAAGAGCTCTCTTTTCAATTCTATCCAATAAACTCAAGTGGGTTATTGGAGCACCTGCCCAAATGTGAGAGTTAAACTCAAGTTTTGGACGAATAAAGGCTTTGTATATCACAGCCAGATCAGAAGGGGAGACAAATTTCTTGCATCGACGGAGAAAACCTAAACACTTAGCAGCATTTTTGGCGATGTCGAATATGTGGTCGTTCCATAAAAAGTGGTCTGTGACACACATACCGAGGACTGAAAGCTTTTCGGTTTCCTCAATGCAAGTGCCACTCATGGATAGTGGCATGGGGGTGGGTTTCGTTTTAACGACAGTAGACAGCATTGAGTTTTTGAAGCATTAAATTCTACACGATTTTTTATTCCCCATTGGACAATGCTATCGAGATCAGAATTTAATGAGCTTATCATACGCTGCCGTTCAAGTTCCACATCCGAAGGACATGGATGTGAATCTAAGAACGAATATGAAAAGCTGAGGGTACTGTCGTCCGCGAAACAATTTAATGGTGGTCTTTCGAACGGTAGACTTGTTTTGTGAATATCCCATAAATGAGGTGCCAAAAATAGTTGGTGACCTTGAAAAAATGTAACCCTTGATTAAACATTTTCTATGGCTGACCAATTTCTAAAACTAGTTGATTTTTTTTTACCACTTACTGACCTTTTAGATGGCATACATTTTTTTGCGAATATCCCATATATGAGGTGCTAAAGGTTAGGATCCGGGTTATTGGTCAATTTTAAATACGTTTTGTGCAAAAACGAACTGTATATTTAATTTAACACCGGTTTTAGTTTAAACAAAATATCACACGTTCTTAAAAGTGAAGTTTAGCTGCCTTAATAGAGGTTTAATAAATTGTTTCTTTTTATTCACTCCGAATTAGTGTCGACCGACGACAGTCAGTTTGTTATTTTAAATCTGAACGATGGTAATGAAAAAAAAAGTTTAAAAAATTTAAACCAAAGTCTGGTGCAAATATAAACGCTTAATAAGAAACAGGGTCTTTTTTTTTTGTTAACACGGCTGTAAATATTCGTAAATATGCTGCGATAAACATAAAGTTTTAGACTAAGGGCTCACTCGATGAGTAAACCAAGAGCGTACCACCACTACTTTTATCTTAGGATTTACGGAAAGAAAATTGAAGATCAAGTGGTTAAACATAAAATCAAAAAAAAACCTTACGAAAGTGCTACGGGGGGTATGAGTAAATTGACGAAGTAAAAAGAACCACAGACAATTTGTTATCTTATTCAGCTTTTTTATAAAAAAATTATTTTTCTAAAACATTTTAAATTAAATATGATGAGTATGTACCTACTTATTAGAAACACCTGTGTGCAAAATAACCTTAGACGTTTACGTGATAGCTATGTGGAAATATCCCACAAATTCAGCAAAAAAGACGTTAAAACCCTGTTGACGTTCTGTTTGAGACAATTGCAATGCAGTTTAATTAAAATAACTTTATTTATTTCAGACTTGAAGTTTAGTCAAAATCTGTAGAGTAGTTTTCGTTGTACATCAGCTACCCGCTAAAGGAAAAATACGAATATCTCATTTATCTTTAAATACCAAATTTGAATCAAATCAGTATATGCATCTAGCAATAACACCAGAATAAAATTTATTTTTGAATATTTTGTTCTAGTTTGCTATTAATTAAAGAAATCATAGCCCCGTGTTTAGTAACCATCAGAGTTGGGAAAGATTGCAATCATTTTAGTATTGCAATCAATTGACTTATTTTAAAGTATTTAAACTTCACCCTAGTATTTAAACTTCACAATGTAGTTTGCAGTTAATTTTGAAGCCTTTTATATTACAATCATTTTAAGCAGTTAAAAGACTTTAAGTTAAGAGAATGCAATAATTATACTCTGTTTAACAAAAATTGTCAGTACAGGAAATATAGGACATTTGTATATCTGTCTGGTCGCATTGGCTTGCATATACCTATTTCAAGTAAAAGCTCTCATAGGGTTTCCGTACTTTTCATTATATCTCACCTTAATTAATTCTGTTCTCAAAAGCTTGAAAACAGAAAGCTATTTTATACAAAACACTGAAAAAGCTTTTTTGTATTGCTTTGAATGGGTAAGGTAACTCTGTTGCAATATATATTTTTTTTAGCTCACACAGCCAGAGTAGAAACGATTATATGATCAGTGCAGGGTTCAGACTTGAGTAATCGCAAATCGCAGTAAATTCAAACAAAAATCGCAGTGAAACCAAATTTTTCGCAGAAGAATTATAGTTTTGTTTTTAATGATTAATTCACTTAAATTTCAGCATTGTTTTAACAGAAACAAAAAACTGAGGGGAAAAATCGTAGATAAGGGATCGCATTTCGCATCTACATATTCTGAAAGATTTTGAAAAATAAATTCTTCTACGACATTTTTCTGCTCTTTCAAAGAATACAAGAACTTAACAATGTCCTATGGAATCAATGCACTTTTATCATATCGTAAAAATGTTCTCCATTTATCATATATATTACTTCTGTTGTCAAACTCCTTTTTTCTCACTTATAAAATAGTCAAATCCAATAAAATAGGTATCATTAAAAGGAATTTACACATACTCATGACATTGCACAAACACTTTATGTTATACCATACTTTTTTCTATAAATTTCGGAAATTTCAAATAATTAAATAAATGAAAAATTTGACATAAAGAATACCTCACTTTTAACCCATTGAATGAGTGAAAGAGAAAAATATGTAATTTAAAATTCTCTTTTTTTTCGCTTCACCTTGAGTGAGTGGGGGAGAAACATTCTTTAATTACACCATGCATGAATGAAAGAAACATATTTATTACTTTTGTAATGTATAATCCTCTTTTTTCGCTTGCACATTGAGTGAGTGGTGGAGAAACATATTTGTTATTGTTACCTACTTCTGTTGTTTGTAATCTTTTTTCTCATTATAAAAAGCCGAATGCATTTATTTATAAGGTATCACTAGATTGCATGAATGAAAGAAATATATTTAATAATTCTTTAATTTAAAATCTTGGAAGAAGAAATAGAGGAACAGGCGTATCGAGGAAAAAGTGAGGCTTTTTTCAAAACAGTGTGAGTTACACAAACACAAATGCATGCACACAGGGTCGGAATGCAGTGAGATAGCTAAATGCTGCGGGCCCCAAAAGAATTTTTAGCTGTGTTTTTGAGAGATGTATTTTTGAGATTTAAGTATAAAGATATATTAAAATAGTAATAGTAAAAAAGCTTATTAAACTACATAAAAAAGTGAAAAGAACATATATGTATCTATTAAAGAAAATGATAAACAAAAAATTCAAAAAGATTTCATTCTTACATCAAATATTGTTTACAAAGAGGTTTTGTAAAACAAATATATTCATATCAATAATAAAAAGAATTTATTTATTTTTGTTCACACATTCTATTTGAAAATGTAAAGCCTAATTGAATGTGCGAAATTTTCGCACGGGTCTTCTGGTCATTAATTATTTCAACAGCTATTTTATTGAATGGAAATGCTTAAGTTATTTTCAAAACTAAAGGAAGATATCCTTCTTGAATATTTTTCGGATGAAGATATTCAAGTATCTTTCTATGTGCATTTTAATAAAAATCTAGGTTGAAATTGTTTGCAAAGCGTTTGTAATATAGTTATTCAAAATATTTGTTTCTACTTCAAAAAGGTTCCCGTCTGATTAACTGCGCTCATGTATTTAAAAACTAAGACCACAGAAAATTCTTAAGAAGTGTTTCTTAACAATAATTGCATAAAAGAAGATATACTACGATTTTCTCCGATTAGACAAAATTTTTATACATGTTATTTATTGAACCGAGAATAGAATAATCGCAGTAGATTGTAAGAAAAGCGCAGTGGTGCAGTAGATTTGAAAACTTAGGAAAAAGCGCAGTAAAGTCCGAACGCTGGATCAGTGTGCTTTGGGCATGCAATGACAACAATTTCCGTACGTTGTTCAGTGGGTTAGAATCTTTTTGATTGGCAGTTTTCTCAATTCAGTGTCGTGAGAGTATACACAGGCCCCACTGTTTTGAAAAAAGCTTGCCCATAAGCCCTGTACTGACAATTTTTGTTCAACAGAGTATAAAGACTTATTGAATTCTTTGAAGTCTTTTATAAGTCTTTTGCTTTGATTGCATTCTTGAAGTCTTTTGATTACAATCAAAGTACTGCAGTCTTTTGACTACTTTTGACTTTTTCTCTAAGAGTATTTCTTGGAGTTTTTTTGTGACTTTCAGTTTAAAAATGCATACAAAAAAAGTCTTCAAAGTAGTCAAAAGACTGCAGTGTTTTGATTGCAATTGCAATCGACCCCCCCCCCCTGCGTTTGCGCTTTTATAGTAGGTAAATGGCACCCTGCACCCTAAACTGCTGGATGGATTTTCGTTAATCTTGGTTGGTAGTTATTTTTAAATTGCCTGCTTGAACACAAAGGTAAAAAGAAAATTTCAAATAAGTGTCCAAAAATGGTCTTCGTTAAAAGATCTTGTAAAATACGAGTTAATTTAAAATAAACTCCAAAAAATGTGCATGTTTTTGTATTAAAAAAAAAACACAAATACATAAGAGTAGTCCAAAAAATTAAGGGATCGATTTTGTGCTTAAGGTTTAAGATTAATGAAATTTGTTCCTTTATCTAACTGGTTTTTAAGGCTTTGGTCCTACATTACCAAGGAACAGTTCGACAAATCAATTTGAAAATTTACAAGAATTTGTTTGTTCTTTTTACTGTAAAATCTAGTATATGCTAAGAATAGGATTCTAATCGATATTTGCAAATCAATAAAGGATTTACTCGATTTTTTGTATTACGGTGAATGGTCAACAAAAAAGTTTTTCATAACAATTTTAAAGAATCTTGTAGGAATTATAATTAAGTTTTTAAAAATAGCCTTAAAATTTAATTGTCATCATTATTTGGCAAGTTATTGGGGATCGAAAACAAAACGGTGTTTTTTCATTCAAGATCAAAAATCAGTAACAAAAAAAAAAATAACTGCTGGACAACAAATATTGTGAAATTTAAGCTGAATAAAAAATTTATTTAACGAATACATTTTACATGCTGCCCATTAGTTTTTTTTTTTAATTTTTTGGCCTATGCTTGTTTTTGTGATTAAGCAGTAACCGCACATAAAAAAAAATTAAAACAAATTAAAAACAAGAGATATGAGTATTAGACGAAATACTTTTTGTTAAATTTCAATAAAACTACGAACATCGAAAAAAAAAATAAATCCTTTCCTTATTTTTGTTGTCTAGTGCTACTTTGAATCGGTGAAAAGGAATGAGTTGAAAATCATTTAGTATCAAAAAAAAAAAAAAAAAACTAAAGTATCAATATTTATGATCCTTTTTTTAATAAAAATATTTCTCTTCTGTTTTATAATCCAGTCATAATAAATATGGAATTATTTTCTTCTTAACTACATAAATGGAGAATAAGAAGAAAATATTTAAAGTCCCTAATAATAATACATACATCATACATATCGGGGTAGTTTCAGTAACAGTTGTATAAAACTTTTCATTGATTTCCATTAAAACCCTTTAATTTTTATTTGAATAGGTGAAGGAAATATGTACAGATATGTTTGTTTTATTTTTTTTTTTTTTAATTTAAAAGGTCGATAACATGCTTTTTAGTATTAAATTGCTGCTCGGAAACTCTTGACATCAATTTAAAAATCTAAAAAGTCTAGAACAAAAGATCTTAATTCCAAGAGATAGCCTGAAAAAATAATTAATTTTGCTCCACTCTAATATATGTAGGTAAGGTATAGGAACGTAAAAGAAACCTGCCCAGGGAGGCAAATACGGATCTGCCCGAGCGGAAAAAAACCATCGTCAACTCTGCATATATTATGCAGACTGGTGAGTGACCTCTGTCAACTTAAAAGTTCATTAGCCTTTTTACAAAGTGTATGACGTTGGTCTTGTTATTTTATGTTCCCTTTTCTGTTAATATATTTTCCAATTCATGAGGAAACCATATAAGACCAAAGGATAATTTTAGCATAGGTACGTTACGTACTCGTATCAGACCAGACTTTTGCATATTTGTAAAAAAAAATCAACGATAAAGCTAAAAGAAATAAATATACGAGTATTACAGAAAGTATTTTCAACAGCAAGGACTTGAGGCGAGTAGGTACTCTTTGTATGATGATTTTCTCTCAATGATATTAATAGCTCAAAAAAATATACCTACACAAACATAGAAGCATATCTCATTCCAATTATTTATCACATTAATGAACACTGGATTATCAAGTTAAATTAATTTTAAGTGCTGCCGTATATATGTCGTATATCTCTCCACCTACACTCAAACTTTCTACTTGGCTTCTTGGAAGAAATTAAATACATAATTAGAAAGAGAATAATATAATGTCTCTCTGCAAATGAGTAATGCTGCTCCAGGATCAAGTGGTTGTCTTTGAGACGATGTCAACAAACTTACAATTGGTTACAACACAGGAAAGATTCATCATCTATCCATGCGGACTTTTTTATTTTTAGAGAAATGGTTGTTCTCTTCTTCTCCATCATCATCATCAGGACATAAAGAGAAATAAAAATAAAAAGTTGAAAATTTCATTAAAATAAAAAAATCATCAGATTTCACAATAAGTTTCGGTACACAAGGAAGGTAAGGTAAGAGGTATCCATTTTGATGCTGCTGTAACTGTAATGCGCTCTACAAAAACGGATTCGCAAGTCAAGAATCCTTTTGCGAGAATACCTGTGCTGTATTCAGATAATATTGCTATGCTAGAACGTTATGTTGCATAATAACGACAACAACAGCAACAATAAAATAAAAAACTAACAAAGTGTGACAGAAATGATGATTAAGTTGACGATGATGACGATGCTAAGTAAGGCTTTGCATGCACTATAGCACTATACTATGTATATAGTAACTGCCACGAGTCGGTGGACCCTGAAGGATATAATATTTTCATGAATACGTAAAAAGGACACCAGCACCATTCAAATGTTGCGCATTAAATTGTCGCATGTAATTCAGCCCTGAGAGTCTCATCCAATTAAAAGAACAAAAAAAAAGGATGTCAGCGTAACCACCGCAAACATCACCACCCCCACTTCTCGCTGTGATGATGTGGCTGCAGGGGTTACTCACCCAATTACGATGGTGTCAATTTGTAAATCTTCTCTTCATATTTATTGTTTTGATGATAAAAATAAAAGCAACTTGGTTATATTTTATTTGTTTCTACAAGGGGTCGTTATTCTTGTAAATTGGTTGTACGAGAAAAAAAAAAACGATTTTAAGCTCGTAGTGTGTGTCATTGGTCCAATTTCGAGAGAACCAGGCAGGACCAGCAGTGCTAACGCAAAGTAATTGTTTGACACAAATTCACTTTGTTCAACAATGCGGTGCTCATGTTAACTTGATATGTTTATAGTTCGCAGCGCCATATTTTTTTTTGTCAAACTTACTTAAGCAGCACCGACTAAAATAAGTTATATGGAGCGAAAAAACTAAAAAAAAATACTCGAAATGTATTTCGTTTTCTATAAAAAAACTTTATGCAAAAAATTACACTAGGGCGTATACGTAATTTTCCTGTTGAACTGATTTTTTTTCATTTATTTTTTAATGTCGTTCAGAAAAAATAATAAATGCAGAATAATTTTAAGCGGAAGGAGTCTAAGATAAAGAACCCATCATAGTCCGTAAGATTTCAACAGAAGAGGGGGGTAAAACACTCTTTTGTAGATTTGTTTGGATATTTTTAAGACTAATCGCATTTTATTTTCATAAATAAAGTACATAATGTACCTACTTATATTTTCGGGAGGAGGGGCAGAAAAGTAAGTAAAAAAGGGGAAAAGCTCTTTTTTCAAATGGATCGTAAGCCGACAGTTGTTTTTTTTTTTGTTAAGAAACGTGTTTTGCGAAATGTCAACCTTATAAAATTGTAGAAAAAAAATAATTTGAACTCTTTTTTCATTGGACCAAATGTACCTTTTGCTAAGTAAGTCTATAAGAGATATGAAAACAAAAATAAAGGAGAATGCCCAAAAATATATGGGCGAAAAACCTAGAGTAAAAGGACATTAATTGTAGATAACAAATATGGAATCATTTTCTTAAAAAGTTATTCCTGGGACTGGATATGATAATTCAAAATTTTTAAAAACACAGTGTTTCTTCATATAAAAAAAAACTAAAAAGTGGCACATCTTAGTATTGTGGTTGATTCATGTTATTAAATTGGTTCAACACAAGTCACTAAAATCAGCAGCCACAAGATGATTCTGT
Organism: Melangyna quadrimaculata; assembly: GCA_949320155.1. Classification (NCBI taxonomy): domain Eukaryota; kingdom Metazoa; phylum Arthropoda; class Insecta; order Diptera; family Syrphidae; genus Melangyna; species Melangyna quadrimaculata. Next base: position 149,956,227 of record OX439483.1, read on the forward strand.
CTTCATTCATAAAATGGCGATTATCACCCATACCGTTACTCAACAGTTTCGAAAAAAAAACAGTTACATACCTAAGCATGCCGGACAACAGTTTGAGGGAATAGTATGTGCGTTTTCGCATACTGTTATAATAACGAATAATAAACACCTGCCTTTTCCTTACTATGTAACTTTAAAACTGCGAAATGAAAACGAAAAGGGAAAACTAAGAATTTTCCAAGGGCAGTGGTAAAACTTTTGTTTTCATAATTAATTCCGGAGTTTATAATTGATTTCTTGGATAAGAATACTTCAAATATATTGACGAGACTAGTAATGTATCAATTCAAATCAGTTAACACATTTACGCATTAAAAGAATGCAACATTCAATGCACATGTATTTCCTCTTATACCTTCCTATAGGTACTCTTGCTACCTAAAATTCCCAAAAAATATAGCGCTTGTAACAATTTTTTTTTCGAAACCTTGTATTTTTGAGCATTGCCTTATGAAAATCAGTTTTTTTTGCAAGATAGTTTTCGAAGCCTTGTCTTAATAGAAACTTTGTCTTAAGAAACTTTTGCAGATTACCATGTGCCGAGTAGATATGTAGGTATGTTTTTTAATCAATACCTTTTATTTTCTGTACTACCCGCACCAATGTTGCTTACATGAAAAAACACCTTGCTATTGAAAATAAATAAATTGTCATAGCCAATCCCGGGGATAACTTTTAAAGAAAATAATTTCATATTTGATATCTACAGTCAATGCCCTTTCAAACCATATATGTTTTTTTCTTATCGACTCTGGTTTTTTTTGGGCAATCTCCTTTAGCTAAACTAAAAGTTGTACCAAATTTCCAAGGAAGTTTGTCGGGAAAAAAAGCAACACCATGCATCCTGTAATGGATGTGGATGGGAAACAAACGGTTTGGGAAAATGAAACCTTTCCCAGAGACTGGAAGGATGGAGATTGATTGTTAAGCTGCCAAAGAAAGGTGACCTTAAAAATTGCAACAATTGGTGTGGTATTACCGTTTTGTCTGTTTTTCAATAACTAATGGCAACCATTGTTCTCGAGCGGATAAGGGCTAGAATCGAATCTACACTCAAGAGGCATAAAGCTTGCTTCCGGAGCGGTCGATCGTGTGTCGATCATATCAACACCCTGCGTATTGTCCTCGAGCAGTCTACGGAATTTCAATCACCGCTTTATCTCATGTTCGTTGACTTTGAGAAAGCCTTTGAGCGAGTTAACCGCTATTGCATATGGAGATCACTTCTTGGTACTTAAACTTATTGCGATTATAAGAGAGCCCTACAACAAAGCAATCTGTTTTGTTTTGCACAATGGTCAGCTATCCAACTCTTTCGAAGTGCGGCAGGTGGCAGTATGTGAGACAAGGGGATGTTCTATAGTCAATTCTTTTTTCTGCTCGCGATAGATGACATATTGACGGACAGCAGAGAGATAGGGCATTCAATGGAGACCGTTTGAAAGGCTTTAGTCATTTAGATTATGCAGATCATATTTGTATGTCTCATGGAAAATAACACCAATGAGCTAAAGGGGATGTGTCAAACACTGCAGGTGAAAGGAGAGTCGATCGGTTTAAGAATAAATAGCAATAAGACAAAAATAATGCTCACGGGCCGATCACACATCAGCGTATAATTCTGCAGGAGACGCTAGTTGAAGAGGTCAAACAGTTAAATTGCCTTGGAAGTACTGTATCAGCAAACGGTGGTACAGTTCTGGACGTTAAAAGTAGAATTAGTAAAGAGCGTGCTGCCTTCGGTACCCTGATTCAATTTTGGAAGTCTAGTCAAATCTCCTTAAGCACTCAGTTGAGGTTCTTTGAATCTTATGTCAAATTTGTGCGCTTTTATGCTTGCGAAATCTGCGAAATCTCGCGTTACCATCTCGAGGAAACTGCAGGCTTTTTGTAATTCGCTTTCTACGTACAAATTATTTCGAACCAGAAATTGTGGCACAGGACATAAGAACATAAGAAAGCGGAAATAGCAATGGATTGGTCACACACGGAGGAAGCCAAACGACGATATTGCCAAGCAGTCATTTGAATGGAATCCTCAGGGTGCACGGCGGGTTGAAATATCAAGAACAACATGGAAATCAACAGTCTTAGCTGAAGCAAATACTCAAAGAAAGACGTGGCCATAGTGTTTATGTTTTAATTTTAGAGAAAATATAGTCAATTTGCTTTGAGAAAACAGAATGTCGATAAGCAAACTACCCTAACAAATTTTGAACTAAAGGGTGATTTTTTAGCTGGTTTGTTTTGGCAACACTGGTTTTGACAGCTGACGTGTGTTTAGTACCTTGTGTCACTGTCAAACAGCTTCAGTTTGGTTTGCAATTTAACCATGGATCGTCTTACAAATGAACAACGCTTGCAAATTATTGAATTTTACTATCAAAATTCGTGCTCGGTTCGAAATGTTCATCGCGCGCTGCTTCCATTTTATGGTCGGCATTCTCGACCTTCTGAGCAGTCTATTCGGAAGATTGTGACCAAATTTCGCACCAAATTTACTTTGTTGGACATTAAACCACCAACACGTTTACGTACTGTGCGTAGTGAAGAAAATATTGCGGCCGTATCAGCTAGTGTGACAGAAGACCGCGAAATGTCGATTCGGCGCCGTTCCCAGCAGTTAGGCCTTTGTTACAGCACTACGTGGAAAGTTTTGCGGAAGGATTTCGGCGTAAAGCCTTCTAAGATACAGCTGGTGCAAGAACTAAAACCAGCCGACCTACCAAAACGCCGAATTTTTGGTGAATGGGCTCTTGGAAAGCTGGCCGAGGATCCGCTTTTTTATCGAAAAATTGTGTTCAGCGATGAGGCTCATTTTTGGTTGAATGGGTACGTAAATAAGCAAAATTGCCGCATTTGGAGTGAAGATCAGCCAGAAGCATTGCAACAGCTACCAATGCATCCCGAAAAAGCCACTGTTTGGTGCGGTTTATGGGCCGGCGGCATTATTGGGCCATATTTCTTCAAAGATGATGCGAATCGCAGCGTTACTGTCAATGGTGAACGCTACCGAGCGATGATAACAAACTTTTTTTTGCCCGAAATGGAAGTTCTTGACTTGCATGATATGTGCTTTCAACAAGACGGTGCCACATGCCACACAGCACGCGAAACAATGGCGCAATTGCGAGGCGAGTTTGGTGAACAGTTAATTTCACATTTCGGGTCGGTCAATTGGCCGCCTAGATCGTGCGATTTGACACCATTAGAGTATTTTTTGTGGGGGTATGTCAAGGCTTATGTCTATAGGGACAAGCCCGCTTCGATTGACGCACTGGAAGCCAACATCCATGCATTCATTCGTGAGATACCGGCCGATATGTGTGAAAGAGTATGCCAAAATTGGACTCAGCGGATGGGCTACCTGAGACGCAGCCGCGGTCAACATTTGCATGAAATTATCTTTAAACATTAAATTGCAAGGTTCAAACTATCGATTCAAATAACTATTTCATTCATTTTTTCGAATTTTTTGTGTTTTTTTTTTAAAGTTCTAAACCTCTTAAAAAATCACCCATTACTTAACTCTCATTTGGTTTTTGAAAACTGGGCAAGTGTTTATACCGATTATGAACCTTCAATTGCTTTTGACAATTTTGTTTTAGTTTTAAAAATTTATGCTGATCTAAGTTCAAAAGTAGTTGCAAGTAGTAAAAGAAAATTTAAAAAACCCAAGCCATGGATGTCCAATTATTTATTAAACAAAATCCATTCTAAGAATCAATTGAGGATTAAGTGTAAGAAACACCCAAGTAACGTTTTATCTGTAAAGAGATTAGTGTTGAAATTCCAATTTGCAAGGAAAATTTTTATATGATGGATAAGTTCCAAAAAGCCAAAAGGAGATTTAAAAAAAGAATGGTCAATAGTTAATGAATTATTCAACAAAAACAAATCTTTTGATTTTCCTTCAAATCTTACTCTTGGAACTTTGAACATTGTTGATCATTCAGAAATGGCTAAAATATTTAATGAATACTTTATTCAAGTAGCCGTAAATTCTATTTCTGATGCAGGCATAAATGACTCTTCTGTTATTTGTCCAGATAATTGTTTTAATGAAGGTTTTCAATCAAATAGTTTTTGGTTTAACTTTTGAAGTCTATAAAGTAATTCAAGCTCTGGATACTTCGTTTTCTTCTACGTCAGATAGTTTTCCCAACAACTTTGTCAAAAAAAATAACCATAATGTGGTTGACATTTTTACACATTTACTTAACAAAAGAATTTTTCAAGGTGAATTCCCGCAAAGTTTGAAAGTAGCTGAAGTAATTCCTATTTTTAAGAAAGGTGATAAGAAATGTATAAACAACTATAGGCCTATATCTTTATTACCAGTATTCTCAAAAATGTTCGAAAAAGTTATCAAATACAGAGTAGTCAGCTATTAAGAGAAAATTTCTTTTTTCAGCTCAAATCAGTATGGATTTAGACCTGGTAAATCAACTGAAGATGCACATTTAGCACACTGCTGTCATATCTACGAAAGTATAGATCAAAAAAAATACACTGCTGCTCTTTATATTGATATTAAGAAAGCATTCGATACAGTAGATCATGACATTTTATTAAGAAAATTAGAAAAAGCTGGCTTCAGAGGTTTTATGCTAGATTGGTTTTCTTCCTACCTTGAAAACAGGGAGCAAAGGGTTAATATAGGTGTTAATTTCAGCGAAACCAGAAATATTAATATAGGAGTTCCTCAAGGCTCAGTTTTAGGTTCAATTCTGTTCCTTATCTATATCAATAGTGTATTTAGTCTTAACTTAAAAGGAAAAGTAATTGGATTTGCTGATGACATAGCTTGTGTTTACTCTAGTCCTACAATGTTTGATTTGATTTCGGATATCAATTTCGACTTGGAGTTATTCAGACATTGGTTTGGTATTCATAAGCTTGGTATAAGTGAAAAAACAAGAGTCATGTTTTTCAATTTGATTGCTTTAGATTTGAATCTTCCACTTCTTATTCAGACTGTAGAAAATTCTAACAGTGTCCCAGCAAACGCTGTGGACGTTGTTTGTTCTTCTAAATGTTTTCGTATCGAACCTGTAGCTGAATATAAATATCTTGGCCTGATAATTGATAACAAAATTAACTGGAAAGTATACACCCTAGCGTTAAAAAAATATTTGTTGTCGAACAATTATATAATATTTCACTTGAGAAACCTTCGTTGCAAGGAACTTATGGAGACTATTTATTATGGGTTAGTTCAATCGAAAATACAATATGGAATAATATGTTGGGGTGGTACTTACAAAAACTATATACAACCTTTGTTAGTTACCCAAAAGCATATTTTAAGGACCATATGGAAGAAGAAAAGATTTGAACACAGTTTTTCGTTGTTTGTCAGCTCGGCTATTCTCCCTCTTAAACACCTCTATTTTTATAAAGTATTAAAAATATTTTTCTGTAGAAGTGGTAACCTACTAAGCCACAATACTCCAGCCTACACATTACACAGTAGCGATAGTAATTTTGCTATCATTCCTGCGCACCATACTTATAGCTTTCTTAACTTTTATACCACACTAGCACCTAGACTTTTCAATACACTACCCCTTGAAATACGAAGTATTCGACCAACTCATTCATTCAATAAAAAAATTAAAAAATGGCTTTTTAACTTCGATTTTGATGCAGTCGGTAACATTATCAGAATTTTAGTTTAACTTCTAGAAATTTGAATTTGAAATTTGAATCATTTCCACCCACATCTACATCCACAGAATTGAAATATTATTGTTCTCGACATCCTACCCCACAACAATTTGTTGATTAAATATCTTTTTAAGTTTTAAAATATTATATATTTTCTTTGGTACTTTCGACACTTGTCGCTAGATAGTTTACTTTACTTTTTCTTTACTTAAATCAATCAAATTAAAAAAAAGAATATCTAGCAGCAGACCGTGAAGGATGGCGACGATTAGTTGGCGCCCTATGCCCCGATGGGGGTTACAGGAATTGATTATGATGAGACTAAAAGCAACGCGGTGTGGAAAAAATATTCAGATAATTTTTTTGTTTTAATTATTGTGCCCAAAATTTTAAATTTGAAAATATTTTTTTTTTTTAGTTTTAAAAATAAATTTAAAAAAAAATGAATTGGAGGCTGGAACAAAAATTCCAAAAATAATTTGGGCATATTGCAGTTGTTTTTTTTTTTTATGTTTCGTTTTAGGTATTTTGTTTTAGGTTACTACCCCATCCGTCTAAACGGTGAGAATAAAACTACTACTTCTCGAAAATACCAAACAAAATTCTAGATATCAAATCTAGACTTCCAATTATTTTATAAGAATAGATGATAACCTGCCATACCCCAAAGCTTTGTAAGAAAAAAAGATTCTTACAAGCAAAAATCAAAAAATTACAAATGACGAACTTGGTCTAAATTTTAAGTTGCTATTGTGAAATTTCTGAAGTTGTATCTTGTATGTCATACACGAAACACACAAAATTCACCCAAATTCAACCCTGGCCACACTGCATACTTTTCAATATTTTTGGTGTAACTCGAAAACCAAACTGAATTTGAGACTTTTTGAAATTTAAATTAAAGGTTTTTTGTAGGGCTGGCCACAAGACGAGAAAAGTCTCGGTCTCGGTCTCGGTCTCTAATGACGAGACCGAGACGAGCCGAGAGGAGGCGAGACTGCCTTTTAAGCATCCAAGACGAGACTGTATATTTGGGGCGAAATTTACAGAAAATTTAATAAGTAAAAAAATCCAGTTTCAGTTAAACATATATATCACATATTCAAACTATAATCGAAAATATTTCGTTCTAATAATCAACATGTTGTCCGAAAATCGTATTTTCAGAGACGAGACCTGGACGAGACTTAACTATACGAGACCGAGACAAGCCGAGTCCCGTCTCGTCGCCAGCCCCTATTGAAAGAAACAATAGAATTAAGCCTTTAATAAAAGGATCGAAAAAGTGTTTTTGATAAAATTTGGTATGGAAATATAACTAATTACAATTTTTGCTCGTAAGTCGTAACCCTAAATATTTTTAGAATCGGTCAATTTTTTTTTTTTTAAATACTCTAGGTTTTAATACATACCTACATATAAAAATAATTATGGAGTTTTACTCAGGCATTGCTAGCCAAACTTGTGGTCCTGAAAATAAAAACTGATTTCATTTAAAATTCATCCTCAGCCAAAAAGGTTTCCCAGCGCTGATACCACCACTAAATTTCATATTTTTTTTGTCATCCTTTATATAGTATTTTTTATATTTTAAATTAAATTCAAACGCAAAAATGGCACAATGTTCTCTGAATAGATTAAAAAAAAAAACAGAAAAAAAAGAAAACAAGAAAAAAGGGACTAACTTCTGTATAGTAGTAGTGACATGGTTAGGACTCGTTTTATATACGTATGTATATACATTTCCAACAAATCCTTATCATGTCGTGCTTCAGCTTTCAGCTTTGTGTGATTCTATTGTGCTCAGTTGAAGGGTAGGTCGCTTGGATCCCAATTAACTGTGTAATTTTTACACTTGTAAACACCATCAAGAGTGGCAAGGAGTAGGAGTAGTAGGAGAGTAGGGAGTGAAGTATGCTGTCAAAATAGCATTCATTACAATCAAGTTTGGCATGAGCACTATTTGTAGTACTGCTGATGCTTGTTACGTATGCAATGTATATTGCTCGCAGTCCTTCTGCTCATTTAGAGATGGAGATATTGCACGTCGCCCTTCCTGCCCTTACGACGACGCTGACGACGTCTTGTCCTTTCGGTAGAATTGAATACAATATAGAATTATCATACATACACACACATTGCCATCAAGCCACAAATGGGAACTTGACAGCAATTTGCATGATATAGGTACGGCACCGTATTAAGGATCTTCTTAAGAGCAGAAATTTGACTTTGCTCATTGCTTAGAGGTAGATGTCCTTACATCTACTTGGATTTATAATTGATGGGTGAATCGCACTGAAATTGATGATATTTGGACAAAACTTATTACATCCCCATTCAAGAACTCAAGCCTTGCAGCGATAGTAAATGTGTTCCAACCAAGGTATAAGCAGCGAATTGAGAATAAGAATATTTTATGCTATAGGAATATTATCTATCTGTCAATTGTCGACAGATCACTTGATAGCTAGCTATGTATATGCAGAGCGGATAGTCTAATCATTTCTGTGTCGCAATACTGTTAATTAAAAATTCCATATTAATTATTCAAAAATTCCAAGCTGTTACTTGATGGCTAAAGCTGGGAGCTAAAGCTCGTTGATGGAAGTAAAAATAAGATGAATATGGAAATTACTTCAGCTATACCTTACCATAAGGATGGATAGGATACCAAGAAGAATGATTAAAATCCAATAGCCAGAGGGGCGGTGTATAAGTTGCTTTGATGTGGTCGGGGGGAATATAGATGGAATTATGTTCTCAGAGTTTATAAATAATTAATTACGAATTAAAGGAAACACAAAAAATAAAAAAAAAAAATTGAAGAGGAGAAAACAACCCCAAGACTATTTAATGTATATTTTCCCACCAACCAAACCAAACCCAAATTATTTACCTCTCACTCACTAAAAAACTCCCAAATAAAAACAGGAAGAAGAGTAATGGAGCAAAATTTGTTCCATCATCATCATCATTAAGGGGTTGGGAAAAAGAGATGTGCGAGTTTTGTGCAAAGTGAGTTGAGTACTCAATTTCCCGGGATAAATCCTGCTGTTAGAAGGCAGGTTTATATTTATAGGCGGCAAGGAGTATTACACGCGATTTGAAATTATTTTGTTATTAGTAAGAATAATTAGATAGGCGCATGTTGCCTTGTTAAAAAAAATGAACTCAACCTTGGCATTTGTTTTTGAATATTTATAGCAAATTTGGATATACAAAGCAGTTTATAGGGCGATTAGAAGAGTGCTTGAGGACTTTTTGGCAAAATAAATGTGAATAATAAATATAATATGAAATTAAAATCTTGAATAGGTCCCAGGTAATTGCTCTGATAGTTTAAATCAAAAGGGTTGAGCATTGAAGATTTAAGGGACTGGTAATATGTTCATGGCTTATATGTACATTCTACATAGTTAAGCAGATAATATATGGTTATAAATGGTTTATTTCTATGCGTATGTAAACTTTTAAGAAAACTCACGTTCACGTACAGTTCTCATATTTGGGCACGTGCTGAAAAAAATCCCATGAATCTGTTTCAATTGGATGGAAAACAAATGAGAGCTTCAAAAATGATAGGCGATAGAAGCATTTGCATCCATCGAACTCCGCCGCAATGTTTTACGTCTTTTTTTTGTATCGTTATCGTCCGTTCATCAATCCGTCCATCCGTCCGTCCGTCCGTCCGTCAATCCGTCCATCCGTCCATCCGTCCATCCCTTCATCCTTTCATCAGTCGATACATCCATCCGTCCATCCGTTCATCCATCTATCCGTCTATCCGTCCATCCGTCCATCCATCCACCCATCAGTCTATCTGTCCATCCATCCATTCGTCCAATCGCCCATCCGTCCATACATCCATCCGACCATCCGTCAATCCATCCATCCGTCCGTCTCTCCATCCATCCGTGCGTCTATCCGTCCATCCTTCCAACCGTTGCGTCCGTCCGTCCGTTCAACCGTCCATACATCCATACACCCGTCTGCCCGTATATCCGCCAATCCGTCCATTCGTCCGTCCACCCGTCTGTCTGCCCGTCCATTCATCCGTCCGGCCGTCCATCCGTCTATCTATCAATCCGTCCATCCATCCATCCGTCCATCCATCAATCCATCTATCTATTAATCCGTCCATTCGTCCATCCGTCCATCTGGCAATCCACCCATCCATCCAGTCGCCCATCCGTCCATTGGTCCAGCCGTTCATCTATCCATCCGTCCATCCTTCCATCCTTCCATCCATCCATCCGTCCATCAATACAGTCGTCCATCCGTCTATTCGTCTAGCAGTCCATCTGTCCATCCGTCAGTCCATCCGTCCATTCAACCTTCTGTCCATCCGTCCGACCGTCCGTCCATCCGTCCGTCCATCCATTCGCCCATCCGTCCGTCCATCCATGACACCAACAGTTTGTAAGAAGTCATCGATTTTGATTTATATTACTTTATTTTATTTTATTTTATTTTATTTTATTTTTTTTTAATTTTATTTTAAAGACTAAATAAATCCAGTTTTAAACAAAATTTTATTTCCTACTCAATCTTATACCGTAATATTTTACAAAACTTCTCGCCACACTTCGGTTGATAAATAAAAATTAAATTCACACAATTTCATGTGGCACTGCAGTTTCTAGCAGAATAAATGAGTTCACATTCATCCTATTATACGAACGTTGCATGTGTAAGTAACCTACCTCTATGACTATGGCTATGTAGTTATAATATGAACAAACTTATGTAGTTGAGAGAAAATTCCGAGCATTATTTCTTGCGTATATAATCTAAGGATCCTGATGGTGCTGGTGCTGGTGCATAAAGAGAAAGAGAATGCGTCCTGTGCAATGTGAGAAGCTTTAACGATGTAAATGCAATTTGCTTGTTTTATTCTCAGTGAAATATTATCTACATTATTATGTTGGAAAGTTATTTAAAGGCAGGACAAGGGAATAAACACAGTTTCCTAAGGTTTTGTATAAAGATGCAAGAAATGTTAAGAAAAGAGGCGAAACTCCGTATATAGAATTACTATGAAATTAAAGCTAGGTACGAGTATATGGAAATATAAGAACTTTGGAAACATATTTAAATAGCCTAGCTGAATGGGGTTATTTCGACAAATTATGTCATTGATCAATCAAATAAGATAATTTACCTTCTTATGGTAGAAGTTAGCTCGGTCTTTTATTATAATTTTAAAAATGTATTTGTCACAATAACACCACTGTTACCCTGTTACCTAAATTATACAACATTTGGGGCAAAAATTCTTCATTGAAAATGAAAAGTAAAAAAATTTGTTTGCCAATATTGCCCACCAAAATTAGTTTACCGAACTAAGTTGCTCGCGAGTTGACAAAAACTTAGGCAGTTTGCTCCTACTTTCTTCTTGAAAATGTGTAGACCTATCTTATATAAATGATCGTCATCAAATTCCCTGATATAAATTGTTTTCTACAACAAAATCTTTAAAATGGTAGATACTACCTAAGTTTCTGGCACCTCACGTCGCGAGTAACTTAGTTCGGAAAACTTATTTATTGGTAGGCAATTTGAAAACAATTCTTTTAATTTGCCGGTTCATTGACTATAAATTTGTCCGCAAATTGTTTGACAAACCTAGGTGACAGGCTTATAGCATTGCCACACCAAACCTAAAACGGGGTTTTCGGCAATAGGTTTACGAAAACTTTAAAAGCGTTCACATTCACAACGACAATTTGGGTGATTCTACAAACTATTGTAGAGCTATTAAATAGCTGTGGTTTAATATTGCTATGAGTTAGTTGGAGTTTGACTAGAGAACAATAAAGATCTGATTAAAAGCTAAACGGCATCTTGACTTTTACTTTACAAGTCAGAAGTGGGATACTAATCCCTCCCCTCGAGCCGTTCGTATATTTTTTTTTGTTCTCCCTCCGTACTAAAGTTAGCGAATCAGCAGTTGAGTGGCGCGATCTGAATAACCGATATCGATATCGCCTCATCATCGACAGATTTTGCTGGTGTTTTTCTTTTTTTTTTACTTAAGATCGAACAGTCAACCACCGACCGTGGAGAGTTGAACATTACACGCAAATGGTCATAGCACAAAAGAAGTTTTTTTTTATTGCGCTTTCCATTGGATGGAGCAAGAAAAGCTTCGTAGAGAATACGCAGCACTTGCCGTTTAAAATCTAAGAAGAATTTTAAAATGGAGAGTCTGTAGCGCTTCGGAGTGTATCTCTTGGGTAAGCATTTGAAGGTCGTTACAGATTGCGAGGCCATTGTAGCAACAAGCAACAAGCAAAAGATCCTTCCTAGAGTGGGGCAATGGTGGCTAAAGCTCCAAGAATTTTCATTGGAAACCGCCTATCAGCCAGGTACTAAAGCGGCATACGTAGATGCTCTAAGCCAACAACCGAATGAGGGCGAAGAAGTTCCCAAAGAAGCATTATCTTTTGTGTTGAATGTCAACATAGCCGAGGACGACTGGCTAGCCACAACCCACAATGCAGTGGCAAGACATTAAGTTACGGGGCATTATAATCACATTGCTGTCTGGAGCAATTACACCGGAAAAGGCAAATCTAAAGAAAGAGTATCGAGTGAAAGGGTGTCGCTTATTCCGATTAGTGAAAGGCGAGGAGAGATGGGCAGTTCGATGGCAAGCATTGCAGCTATGCCACAATGACGTAGGTCATCTTGCCGATGAGAAAACCCTTTCGAGGTTAAGGGATACGTTCTGGTTCCCCAAGATGAGGGGATAAGCGAGGTCATACATCAAGTCTTGCGTCGACTGTGCATGCGCTAAACGTAAAGGCGGTCTAACTGAAGGGGAACTGCATCACCCGGAACGAGTTCCACTGCCCTTCGACACGGTTCATCTGGATCACCTCGGGCTTTTCTCCGTTGCAAAGGGAGGGACCAGGTACGTTCTTGCCATTGTGGACAACTTTTATTTAGTATTCGGTACTCCGAGCGGGGAAGACGACAAACACTCGGGGCGTCCTAAATGTTTTAGCTGAAGTTACGGGGTATTTTGGGGTCCCTGGCAAAATCATAACCGACCGAGGAACAGCTTTCACCGCCAAATTGTCCAGAACGTGAAGAATGCTGTCGAGCAAATGGCCAGGTGGAATGCTGCAACTGCACGATTCTCTCATCACTTAAGTGGACCGATTCCAGCGAAAGAGGTAAAGACTGGGCGATTCAGTGGGGACTAAACACAGCAAAGAGATCTACTACTAGGGCAAGTCCACAGGAACTATACTGTTTTCCTAAACACCGAGAGATATTCTGGGTAATAAACTGTTGTTGGAGCTGGGAAAAGCATCAATGCCTGAGAAGGAAGAGCTAGATGAACGAAGGGATTCCGCACTTCAGAAGATCAATCGAAGTCAGAATGCCCAAAAGATGTTATTTGACCAGAAGCACCGGAAGCCATCCAAATATGAGGTAAATGATTTGATATTAATTGAAAATGAACAAGGTGCCACAGGTACATCACGGAAGCTTGAACCAGTTTTTCGGGGTCCATACATTGTTACTAAAGTGCTCCCGAACGATAGATTTGTTGTCGAGGACATTACTGGAATGCAACGCAATCAACGAAGGTTCAGTAAAGACATGTCGTCAGACAAAATGAAGCGATGGTGCGAGACCCGTTTGAGAACACCGATGACGACCATGACGCCGCCGATGGTGACGATGCTGTTGATCCTAAGGACATGATCAAAGATAGGATGGCCAAAATGTAGAGCTATAAATAGCTGTAGTGTAATATTGCTATGAGTTAGTTGGAGTTTGATTAGAGAATAATAAAGATCTGATTAAAAGCTAATTTATTTTTTTTATTATGGAATAAAATGATGATAATTTCGGCACTAAACTTTTTGAAGTTAAATAAAAAAGTAAGAAATTAAAAAAAAAATAGCATCAATTTGGAACATTTTATTAAAAAATTGCCAGGGGCCTGAGAGTTTTCAAAGTTTTTTTCGCCAAAAACATACTAAGGTCTTATTTGAAAAAAGGTAAAAAATTATTTTACACTGTGGGTTCACTAGGCCTATACAGTGCCGCCAAAAAAAGTACCTGCTTTCATACAAAATTTGTACGTAAATCCTTGCCAGGTGGGAAAAAATTACCGGGGTGGCAACAAAATTTCCAGGGTGTCCAAAAAAAATGTCGGGGTGGCAACAAAATTCTTAGGGTGGCAAAAAAAAAACAAATTAACAGGGTGGCGAAAAAAATTCCAGGGTGGCAAACAAATTTCCAGGGTGGCAAGCAAATTGCTAGGGTTTGCAAAAAAAAAAACCAGGGAGGTAAAAATGTCGGGGTGGCAACGAAATTCCCAGGGTGGCAAAAAAACAAGTTGACAGGGTGGCAAAAAAAATTCCAGGGTGGCAGAAAAATTGCCGGGGTGGCAGAAAAATTGCCACGGTGGCCGAAAAATTGCCAGGGATGCAAAACAAATGACAGGGTGTCAAAAAACCTGACAGGCGGGCAAACAAATTGCCGGGGTGGAAAAAATTGGAAGAAATTGCTAGGGTGGCAAAAACATTGCCAGTGTGGCAAACAAATTGCCGGGGTGACAGAAAAATTGGTACAGTCGGTGGCCAAAAAATATCCAGGGTATCAAAAAAAACTGCAAGGGTAGAAAAAAAGTTGCCGGTGTGGCAAAAAATTACCAGGCGGGCAAGAAAATTGCCAGACTGGCAAAAACAAATCGGGGTTGCAAAAAGTGCGCGACCTAGATTGGTGATAACTTAACACTAAGGTGGTTCCTCTATGTGTATAAACTCAATGTTTTTAGTCATACAACCCCTTGAGTGAACTTTGAGTACTGTAAACATAAATTCTGAAATAAATGCATAAATAGGTAAAAAAGTCTTTTTAAACTTTAAATTTTAGCTTGAACGTAAACTGTAAAACTGTAAACTATAAAATCGGTTTTAACTATCATACTTATAGAAAATAATTAAATTTGTTCTTGATTTAAGAACAAAAGCAATGTTCCCTCTTATTATATTGACATATTTAACAGAACCAACGAGTATAAAATTCTGTTCTCTATTTGAACCCAATCGCTAAGAAAGTACGTAGTTCATGAATAAGCCCTACAATTCCCCTTAAAGAAATCGAATTTTTAACAAACATTTAGATATTCCAGACTCTTTAACAGACTCGTACAGTTTTGCTTTGTTTCCTCCACACTAACTCGTATTACAAATCCAACCCATGCTATGCCATGCCATACTTATACCACACCAGCCTTTCAATTCAAATCGACAAACATAATCAATCGGATGATGGTTAAAAAAAAAAACAGAACAGAACATTGAAAGCTTCCTCCCTTTTTACAAAAAAATGTCGACCTAAATTAACGCTCTCAGAATAAACTCAACGGTTTATACACTCTTGTGTCTTTCTTTTGGATAAGCAAACAAACGAATTAAAGTAGGAAAAAAAACGAAAACGGTATCCAGTGGCATGCAGGTAGCCAAAAGCAAGTCCCGTTAAATAGAATAGTGAACATAACCCTCTATATTTGTGCAATGGTGGAGAAGAGGGTGGCCTTGTGTTTTTCAAAAAGACCACAGCAACTGAAACGGAACCAATCCCATCATCATTGCCAAAATGAAATATGTAGGCCTAACCCGGGCGCCATTCAGAGTTTCTATACTATGTGCAACTTTTGCTGGGAAATTTCAATTTATAACGACCCTTTGGGCGTTGTAATTGAATCATTATCTATTCATGACGACAAGAATCGTGGAACGGGACTCAAGTTTTTTGAGAGAAAAAGTGTGTGGGGTGGCAGCTACAGCAACTCGTTGCCGTCACCGTCACCGTCGCCAGCGCCACACCGCTGTGACTACAGCTGTCCTACTCATACTGGTCTCGCCTAGTTCGATTTTAAAGGTTTTCGGAGGGGTTTATGATAGACCGGGTGGGTGGAAGGGTGTTTAAAAATGGGATATGCGAGGTGGCTTAACCGATTCGATTAAGTCTTACCGCACTGCTCTAAGGGTTCACTTGGGATTCCATTCAATTCGAATTTCAATTTGTAATCAGTTTGCAGTTGCATAATTTATTTTCGTTTCTTGATGTGGATGGGAGTTAGGGGATGGTTGCGCGGAGGAGGAGAGTAGTGCTTTTCTGTGGTAATGATGATTCCAATAGCGGACCTGACTATTTAGTGAGGTGTTAGTAAGTCGAAATGTTGTCCGTATTGAAATTGATTGGGTGGCAGATGATGGGAGAAATTCTGTGTACTACAAATACAAACATACCGACCGAGAAGGACAGGGTGAGTCTGAATCTTTGGCTAATATGCGTATACAATGCCTTAATTCGATTTATTTATGCAGACGCCTTTGCTTCTGGCTTTGCCTTCTGCTGCCTGAGATGGAATACTGTTTCGGTTTTTTTTTTTTTTTGTATACCCTCCGGTCCTGGAATGCGAAAAATAACCTGCAGAAGGAGAGACGAAAAAAAAATTGTTTGTTTGACAAATTAAGATGTGGATGTGTCAGGGAATAATTAAGGGGTAACGTTTTAACAGTCCGATATCTCTCTCCTCTTCCTTGCTTTACTTAGGTGCTTGTTTTTGCTAGAGGTAAATTTTGGTCAGATCCATGCAAGACAAAGCCATGATGTCAATGTGGTGTGAAAGATTGGTTACACAGTAGGTTGGTATACTTAACTTATGGTATGGAATAGGAAAAAGGAATTATATGTAGGTATACCATACAAGGACACAGAGAAAAAATAAAATACTTTTCCATTCACAAAAAGGACGGGCTTTTTGAAGTTCGTTCATGACTAGAATCTTCATAGACAGCATCAGTGGAGTGATAAGGTTAAATGAGAGCAATGCCTTCAGCGGTCAATTAAGCATAGGCGCATTCATGGGGTCGAACGAAATAAACAAAATGGAAAAAAGGTAAGGTAAAAACCTATTCTCAGTTCGAGAAACAACCGCAATCCGCAACCACACCCGAGGTAAGATTTATGTAGGTAAATGTTGTTAAGTTATTCCTACAATCCACCTACTAGACCTACATCGTATTTTATGTAATTGAATTAATGAAAATTCTATAGTAGAATTAACTGGAATGCACAGTGGGACCACAGTTTAGGTAAAAAAAATAAATAAAAAATAAATTGGGTGGCACAACAACGGCTCGTGAAGAACCAGGGCCTTGTGACTAACAACTCGCAACCATTCCTGTGTGCGCCTGTCGAAAGGAATAGAAGGGACCTACAATTTTATGCCGAATCCGAACGGCTAGACGAGAAGCACTTATTCGTGACAAGTGATACTTTTGGAGGATTTGTCAATTCCTCGCAAGAGGCAGTAGCCCTGAAAAAAAACTTTTTAGTTTCTAGGCGGACGAGGCTGGGAAGCGAACCCAGACCTCCAGCGTGACAGTCGAACGTACTAACCTTTACGCTACGGGCTACTACATAGTTTAGGTCATAGTCTTAATTTGTGATGTTGGAAATATAGCTACACATCTCGCTTTAACATACCACCTGATGGAATAAATACAAAATAAAATCCATAAACAACACTTCTTATCATTTAATGCTTCAAAAATGGACAAATTTATAATAAGTGATTTTTATGATTTTTATTATGTAGCTCTTATTGTAGTTTAAGATCTGAAGTGTGGTTTTTTTTTTGTTCATGACCCTCTGACCCTTGAAAAAAATGGTAAGTTGGATAATTTGCCATTAATAAGTCGTTAATTGGTTGTGACAATTTCAAATTTGTCGTTCAATGTTTTCTACCTTTTTTGTGGTGCTTTGCTAACTTAAGTAAGCGAATCAACCTCTGAGAAAACAAGTAAAAGCTCTTTACAGTGAATGATTTACATCTTAATAATTTGCCCTTAATTAGTCAATTTCGTCATGCTATATTTTCTATGTTTTTTTTGCTGTTTTGCTATTTCGATGCCAATTTGGCAAAGAAACACCTCAAAACGTGGTTTAAACTTCTAATATTGAATAGTTAATTGCTTAATAATTTGTCGTTGATTAGTCGTTAATTTGATGTGCCATTTTCAATTTCGTCGTGCTTTATTTTCTATGTTCTTTTTTTGGCTGTTTTGCTGATTTAATGTCAAGTTAGCAAAGCAACACGAAAAACATAGAAAACATTGAATGACAAATTCGAAATTGTCACACTTATTCAGGATTAATTAACGACAAATTATCCAATTAACAAAATTTCGCTCGTGAGTATTTCTTTGCTAACTTTACACTCTTACATTTCGCTGTTGACAACGTTTTTAAAGCCGCAACCACCCTTGTCTCGTGTGGTGTATTGTGTCGCTTTCGCTCCAAACTATTTCATATCCGTCGAGCCACCTTATTGTCCCGTGTGTTGTGTTTCTGTGTGGGTTGGGTATTTAAAATATATGAACTGACAGCGACACACGACTCCACAACACACATGAAGACAGATGGCAGAGGTGTGGTTCCGGCTTTAGGCTCTCCCAATCAAACGTAAATCATTCGGCATGACAACGAAACTTCGCTTGTCAAAAAATATTTCCATCTCGATAAACGAGAGCACCGACGACGAGATGTGATTAGCCATATTCAACTCGACGACCGACTAAAATCTCACTGTCGCACCGAAAGTTTCGCCCTGCTTTTTGAAGAGATTTATCGTGAAGAGCTTATCGGGAACGGTCGGTATTACATGATTGTAAATCATATCGCTAAATTTATGTGGGAATATTTATGTAAATTAAATTTGACAGGCGAAAGTTTTGCTGTCGCACCGAATGTTTCGCCTTTAACGCTCTTTTAAACCCATGCGAAACATTCGCTAATAACAGTTTCTTGTTCTTATTAGCATTGTGCATCTTTATTTTTCTATAACGTTGCGAATGTTAAGAGTTCCGATTTCGGAGGAAACGGGACACTAATGACACTTTCGCCTCTTAAAATGAATTTAGATGGCTTAAAACGGGAGCATTCGTACTGACGCGACATGCAAATCGGCATATTAAACAATAGACGACTTTAAAAAATTTCATTGTCGCAACGAATATTTCGCGTTGGGTGGGGAGAGCTTTTACAACTGCAATTCCTTGTTTAAAGTTATAATCTCCCAAGCCGATGCGAAACAATCGCTGACGGTAGATTTTTTGCCGTTATTAAGCACTGTTTGTATAATTGTAATTTTTTTAATCGTTACGACTCGTTCGTTCTGACTTCACTTTGGTTTGGGAAATCCTAAGATTATTATGTTTATACAAAAACTTTTCGGACGCTGCGTCCCTTTTTTGGACGGTGCCCTTTTTTTTGGGCCACAAAAAGGACGGGCAGCGAAAAAGGTCGGATGGTAAAAAAAGGGCGGGCGAGCAAACAAAACGGGCGGCCAAAAAAAGGACGGCCAATAAACTGAAGGGCGACACAAAAAAAAAAAACCACGAGCGGCCAAGAAAAAAAAAGAACGGGGGGCCAAAAAAAGAACGGGTGGTCAAAAAAAAAGACGAGTGGCCAAAAAAGGATGGATGGCCAAAAAAAAAGAACGTGCGGCCAAAAAAGGACGAGAAGAAAAACAGAGGAGGGGGGCCAAAAAAAGAAAGGGGGGGGGGGGCAAAAAAGGACAGGCGGACAAAAAAAAGGATGGGCGGCCAGAAAAAGGATAGGCGGCCAAAAAAAAACGGGTGGCCAAAAAACAACAGGTGGTCAAAAAAGGACGGATGGTCAAAAAATAGGACAGGCAGAAAAACAAAAAAAAGGACAAGCGGCCATAAAAGGATAAGCGGTCAACAAAAAAAAAAACATACGGGCGGACAAAAAAAAGGACGGACGGCCAAAAACAAAGAACGGGTGGCCAAAAAAGAACGAGCGGACACAAAAAAAAAGGATGGGCCCCCAAAAAGAGGACATGCAGCCAAAAATAGGACGGGCGGTAAAAAAAACGGTAGAGCGGCAACAAAAAAAAAAAAAATGACGGGCGGCCAAAAACAAGAATGGTAATGTTCCTTGACTAGGCGACCCGGGTTAACGTTGCTTTGAAAACTTTAAAAAATATTTTTTTTTGCTATAAGTACAGACATACATTATAGACAAAAAAAAAGATTTCACTGATGTTTGGATACCTTTCCTACCTATTTTTTTTTTTTTTATTATTATTTTAAAGCTTTCGGATACACAATGTCTTGGCAGTGTAGCCATTTGTTGATATTTGAAGTGTTTTTTTTAGAGTGAATTTATTTGAATTTATTTCTAACGTTTCTCTTTTAAAATGTCCACCTTTCTCCATCTTTAATTTCAATTTACCCCTTTTCTTTCAATACACACGACTGTAGCACATTTTTCCGGTCCCGTGAGAGTAGCTGCAGCGTGCAGCAAAAGTTAAAATGAGTTCAACTTAAGCTCAAAATTAGTTTCTTGCTACAATCGCAGCTTCACATTGTGGCGCTATAGTATACAGCGTACAGTACCTTTTTAGAACTATTATACACCATTGTACTCAGCTAGTAGGCATGAATTCAGATATCGGAAGAAGAGAACAAAACAAAAAATAACAACCAAAAACAGTAAACCCTTCCATTGCTCTTGAATAGAATTCATGTATAGAAATAATTAAAAAAAAGAAAACTTGCCAACTTTCAAATGTTTATATATTTATTTCTCAGCTATTGTGTATAGTGAGGTTAAGATATAGGGCTTAAAATTTTTGTAAGAATATTGAAACTATCTAAAAATTCTTACTTTTTAAAAATATCAAACCAGTTTGAGAGTATAAGTTAATATTTGGATGGAACTCTAAGAAAAAAGGTGACAAAAAATTAAAAAAAAAAAAAACAATAATATTCTTAGAAATTAAACAAATTCGGAAATTAAAAAAAAAATCCTAAAACACTCTCATAGACATAAAGAATATTATAAAATTAATTTCAATTAAATCTTTTGAATACTTTATGTGTTTTGCGCGGACATACAAAAATAATTTGTTTGTCTTTATATAATAGTTGAGATTAGATGACTGAATTTTCAGTGCAACAAGCTTAATATAACCATAAGATCCATCGGTATGGTGATGAAATGTTGTCTTATTTGTCGTAAAACAAAACAAGAATTAAAAGAGTCCAATAAAATATATGGGTTGAAATGGTGTTTTTTTTAAGTAAAAGGGGAAAGTGTACAACAGACAAAATTTAATTTCAAGAAATTTTGATTTTTGAAAAAAAAGAAAATATTTTAAAGTTCACAGTTGGCAGAGTATCACCCCATTACCGATCGGTACCTGCATGTTTTTTATGTAGGAACCTTACCTACAAAAAATCTACTAAATTAAATTTTTATTTTCACAACATTTATCTGCTAGCAATAATTCAAATAAATCTTGGTCTTTCAGCAAAAAAACATTCAGTCAATTCATTCTTTGAACTCCAAAAGTCCACCAAAAAACCATATTTTTTGCTTGTATCTCTAACAAACTTCGGAGACAAAATATTATTTCTGTCATAGATTCTCATGTGTAAAGTATTTATGAACGAGAATCCTCATCAAACTTTATCATAACCTTTCCAAAATGTTCTATTCTCCCACTTAATAATATTTGCATGCGGAGCGGCGGCAACGGCCACAACCACAAGGACTAACTTTATTCTCATATCGTATTATATGATATACGTTATGTAATGTACCTATTCTATTTTTTCTCGTATAAATGAATCATCTATCATTTTTATGGATTTTTAAATTTCAATTGCAACGCAACATTAAAGAGGAGCAGAGACTTTTATTTTCAATTTGTTTTTTTCTCTTTCTCGTTCTTGATTTTTTTTTTATTTTTTGATTCAAAGGTTCACATTGAATAACAAACAAAAGGACACAAAAAAAAGTTCCCCTTTTTACATCAAGAGTGAAAGGATATAAAAATGTACACACTCTCACAATGGTATTGTTTCCTTCAGAGGAAAAAGAAAATTTATATACGTATGATGTTCGGTTGGGGCTTCGGGAGAGGTTGTCGCTCGGCGGATGGAAAATCACCTAAAGATAGAGGGAGAGTGATTTTTTTTTTTAACTCAGGGCCACAGGACTGCCCGTCCGTCGTCATTGTCATCGTCCTCGTCGTCCTGCCTCGCGTCGTCGCCTTCCTCGGTCTCTTGATAGAACAATAGAGAATAGACACACATAAAAGTCATCGTCACAGCCACTTGTTACGCATGTAGGAAAAGTCCTCCCTTTTGTCCTTGCATGGGTTATAGTTAAAGCAGGGGTAGGCATACATAGACATGATGGGGAGCAATAGCAGACGACCCAAATGAAATATGGAAGCTTAGGAATTATTTCTTTTTAATGGCAGTAGAGATTACAGTTTTTGTTGTTGTTGCTGTTGGTGTTGTTGTTGTTATTTCCGATGCTCTATCTGGTGATGGTAGTGCGGATTGTATTATGGAGATCCATAATATCCTGTTTTTGTCTGGGCTGGGTATATAGAAAGTGTTGAAAGCACTCGCTCGACTGGAGTATGTGACTGTGTGTTGAGAACACGACTACACACTGCGTATAGATACATATACATATAGACATTATATTGCAAAAATGCCTCATGCCGTTTCTGGCTATTCTATATTTCCAAGGAAAGGGAAATGACTAAATGGGGAGTTTTAGGCTACATTTCGGAAGGACAATGACTTCTTTGTCATTATTGTTATTGGTGTTTTGTGGCCATTCACATGGTGGATATTTCTTTGCAGATGGAAATACATATCATCCAGAGATAATAATTTGCATTAATTGAAAATTTACTTAAATTGAAAAGAATTTCGTATTACGAAATGAATTTAAATTAATATAGGTATTTTGAGACCATGAAGAATTAAATGTGAAAAGTTTTAATTTATTGGATCGTAATACTTACCCGTAAGGGGTATCAAGGCTTTCAAGCGTGGTACTGGGCAAACTTAAGATACTTCTCAATATTTTCGTTAAGTCACTTAATGTATGTATTAGGACTATTTTTCATTCATCATACATAATAGAGAAAAGATCCCAGTCAAAGTCATAAAAGAGGCAAACATTTTTTTTACCAATTTAAAATAATCCTTAACATGGAGATAAGAATTTAATTTGAAAAACCATTTTGGTAAAAGAAGCTCGGTGTGATCCATAGGTACTAGTGCTATTCCCATAAGTGGCCTTGAAAACCATTTAAGCTATTAATAACAATACAGTTGTTTTATTTATTTTTTTTTTTTGAGAATAGCTTATAAAATCCTAAAAATCTTACCTACCCAATTTTTTTTTCGTAACTCCTCTCGGTAAAGATGTATTATTTATCGAAGGTGTACTTTAAAAAAAAAAATACATGGTTGCATAGAATATACAAAGAAAAATTAAGTGAAAAATGCTAAATTTTTATTTTAAAACGATTGTGAGTGTAAGAATTTTTCGAATTAATACATTTTTTTGAAAAGCCGTTTTTGACAACATTTCGATTTTAATCTTTTCAAAGGGTGGTTTTAAAAATCTCAAAACTGCACAACTGGGACTGATATTATATTTTTGGTTAAAATTTGAACTCGATATCATTGGTTTTCTCAAGACATTCGAGTTGAAAAACATATTTTAAGAGCTTTATTCAGTTTTTTTTTTCTCTAAAAACTACTGTCTATTAATTTTTTTTTTTTTGAAAAAAATACCGGTTGTTGACTACGACATTATGTGGAGAAAACAAGTACGACTGGGTTCGGCATCATTATTTGTTCTTGAAATATTTGAGACGAAAATTATTTTTCAACTGTTTTTCTTAGTTAAAAAAAAAAAAGTTGTTGTGAATTGATTTCTTTTTAATTTTTAACAATTCTTTATTGCGTAATGATGCGTAGATTAAGATTCGTCTGAAGTCATTTCCATAATTGATTTATACAAGAATATATAACGGCTTGGCAAATTTTGCCGTCAGCCTTATACTACGTTTCCACCGGGCACTAAACCGAGATTTAGCCAGATTTACAAAAGCTCCTTGAAGTCTTGAAAATTTACCATACAAACTGTAATCTCCTTAAATGAAGATTTCAAATAAATCTCATTCAAGTCTACTTGGAAACATTAGTTTGTCAAATCAAACAAACTTTTTTTTTCGGAATATAATTGTGGAACCGACCCATTTAAACGCCATTTTCGTATATTGACAGAGAAAAATGTAAAGCAAAAACTATCTATCTCACTTACACTTCATACCAAGGAAATGAAACACCATTTTTATGTTTTGTCACAATCCTCTTTTTGTGCAGTGGAAACACCAAATAAATCTCATTACCAAAATCTATGTATAAGTGGCTTCAATATCAATCAATTTCATTAAATTAACCTCCAGTTTCACAGTGCAAGTTTAAACTCCACTTTTGGTTTAAACTTCACATCAATAATTTATTCGGTTTCACAGTTCAATTTTTAGTTTAATTTAACCGGGATCATTCTGCCTTTTAAACCTTAGTTCAACGTTTGCGACCACTATACATAATACATTATGGAATTTATTTACTCATTTTTCATTACCAATTCCACTAGAAAGTCCATGTCTGCTGTTAAAATTGTTATTTCTCTTTTTTTTTTGCAGAATTATTGGTTTGTTTTGCAATTTTTTCTAAATTTTGTTCATGTCACTTGAAAAAAAAAATTGGCGACAAATTATCAACAATCCAAAATGATTGTTGCTGTTTCGCGTGTTCTTTGTTTCAGAAAGATAAAGAATAGACAAGGAAAGCTATGTACTGTTTGCAATACGTCACTTGGCGAAGCAAAAACGTACAATGCTGTCAACTCTTTTTCATAAAATCTAGTCAAACGAAGTTCAACTGATCTGAAGATCAGATTTTAAACCAAAAATTTAAACTCAGTTTAAAGTTCAGCTGATCTTAAGTTTAAACTCCCACTATGAAACTGGGGGTAGGTGTTTTCTTTAAAAAAAATTTTAAAATTAAATCTAAAATTTAAAAAACAGTATTATACACACATATTAAGGACTACTGTAATTACTTAAGTGAGGTTAAATTTTGAGTTTAAAAAAAAAATTGACATTTTTTTGAAAGATTTTTTAAAAATTTTGCTTGACAATAAATTTAAGATTTTGTAGACGCTTTACAACAAAAAAAATTAAAAATATATACTGAACCGTTTTCGACAAAATTAAAAAGAAAAAAAAAACGCTTGTACTAGAGGTACCAAAAGTTAAACAAAAATTGAAAAAAGTAGTTTTTTTTTCAAATATTATTTGATTTTTTTTAAAGAAATTCCTCCTGACAAAAATACTATTTTCCTTTTTGGTAACAAAAAATTGTGTGGCAGGTTCCATTATCTCAAAAAAAAAAAAAAAAAAAAAAAAAAAAAAACATTCGGTCATTTTACTCAAAAAACAGTAGGTGCCAAGTTTTAAGAAAATCCATTTAGCCATTTAGGCTGTAGGTGCGCGGACAGACAGACAAACAGAATAGCGAGACCCACTCCTTTAGCGTTCTCTATCATGTTAATTTTAGGGAAAAGTAATATATTCGATATACGTATATTATTTTTCGATTTTGTTTAACGAATCCATAACTTGCCTGTGTATCTTTTTTTTTTTTTTTTTACACTATCAGATCTTTGTCAAAGAGCGCTTAAATCAAGCTGCAACTTACGACCAACACAAAAATGTGTACACTGGCTCATCACTTAGTGCAGTGTTAGTAGTTAGTAGTAACAAACAGACTACAAAAAAACACTAAGGAGAACGGATTCTCAACACAAAATGAGACAATCAAGAACAAAAGCATAAACCAATAATAACACACAAATTGTGATTTATACAAACATTTATGAGCGTGGTACTACTGGTCTTCAATACACTTTTAAGTTTAATTTTATTAATATTGAAGTCAAAAATACCTTCATTTAAATTTAATAGCTTGCACATACGGGTTAACGGTTCATTTATTCCATAATTAGTACGATGATGGGGTAAGTTCATCAAATCCAGACTGCAAAGGCTGTTGGCCCCTCCACGAAAGTTGAAACTTAAGCAATTTAATAAATCGGGCGCATCGATAACACCACTTATAAGTTGGTGTGCGAATACAATATCATTACTGATCATCCGTTGAGACAAAGTTTGGATCTGAAGAAGATTTATTCGATGCTCGTAAGGTGGAAGGTTATACGGATCTGCCCATTATAATCCCTTCAACGCGAAACGAATAAAATTACGCTGTACTGCTTCTATCCTATTTTTATGAACTTCGTAGAAAGGAGTCCATATCTGAGATGCATATTCAAGGTGGGGTCGAACTAAGCAGTTGTAAAGAGCGAGTGTTACGTAAGGATCTTGAAACTCCTTAGCCCATCGCTTTACAAATCCCAACATAGAGTTGGCTTTTTTAATAAAATTGATGTGTTCCGAAAAATCAAGGGTAGAAGTAAAATGAACTCCAAGGTCTTTAAAACATTGAACACGAATTAAAACATGTTCGGAAATTTTATAATTATATGAACTTGGAATCCTTTTTTTAGAAAAAGTCATGGCTTGACATTTAATTGGGTTCAGATTCAAACCGTTTTTATGACACCATAAAACGAAATTGTTAATATCGTCCTGCAGAAGCAATCGATCACTGGCAGACGCCATGCTTTTGAAAATTTTCATATCATCCGCAAATATAAGAATTTCGTTATTACGTACACACAACGGGACATCATTAATAGCTAATTTAAAAAGGAGAGGTCCTAAATGACTGCCCTGAGGAACCCCCGATTTAGCAGTAAAAGGATTGGAGAAAGACTCTCTAAATTTAACCTGGTAAGATCTATTCTGGAGATATGATGAAATCCAAGCGATGAATCCATGAGGAAATCCAAACGCTTTAAGTTTAAACGTGATAATTTCATGGGATAGTTGATCAAAAGCCTTGGAGTAGTCTGTATAGATACAGTCAAGCTCTTGTCCACGTTCTAAAGTATTTGAGCACCTGTGCATAAATACAAGCAAATTTGTCACTGTGGATCGCTTCTGCATAAAACCATGTTGTTGTTTGCAAATGATATTTTTACAGTTGAATGTCAAACTATCGCACACCACTTGCTCAAAAAGCTTCGGAATGCAAGATAGTTTAGAGATTGGTATGTAGTTAGCAATATCTGATTTGTCACCTTTTTTAAAAACTGGAGTGATGAATGCCTTCTTCCAAATACTAGGAAATTTTCCTGATCTTAGAGACAGGGCAAAGATATTTAGAAGGGGGGATTCTAAGATTGATTTACATTTTTTCAAAACAATTGGAGGGATACCGTCTGGTCCTGGTGAGAAATCTTCATGAAGTATAGAGAGATAATGTAAAATTATGTCAATATCGAAATGAATATTGTTAAATGTAGCCTGCGGACAATCGTGTAAATAATGGAAGTAATCCTCATCAACATTGATTGGAGTGCCAATAAATGATTGACGAAAATTATTAGCAAATGCCTCACAAATTTCCGGGGTACTCTTTCAAATATTATTATTAAAAGTAAAATTGAGTGGATATCCATCAGATTTCTTTTTTTAATTAACAAATTTCCAAAAACTTTTGGGTTCAAGCTTAATTGAACTTTCGATAGTTTTCAGGTATTCTTTGTATAAATGATTGCAGAGGTTTTTAAATTCTTCAAAAAGTAGATATAAATTTCATAGTTTTGCAAATACAAACTTTTTATGTAATTATTCCAAGCCCTATTTCTTTTGTTGCGGAGAATTTTGAGCTCTTTTGTATACCATGGATGGCTTATGCTTGAGTATTTGGATAATTTTTGGGGAACTATGTCATTTAAACAGTTTTTCAAAATAAGATAAAAATAGGAAACTGCATCGTCGATGTCACCTGAGATTGGTAAATTATCAATACCAGAAGTACTTAATCTATCAGATAGCAACGGAAAATTTGCCTTACGAAAATCAAAAACATATGAGTGGTCTTGAGTATTACTATTACTGGGTAAATGACCGCTCAAGTCAAGAAATATGTTCAAAGGAGGATGATACTTATCTTTGTTAGATATAGCAGAAGTAGATTCTACCACTACTGTACTAACAGCGTCGGAAGAAAAAAACTAAATCGAGAAATCGATTTTTACAATTTTTGATTCAGCTAACTTGCTGTAAGTCTGTAGAGGTTATGTTGTCCAACAATTTAAGTTCCTGCTGGGATGAATGCAGAGATGCTTCAAAGTAGGACTCGTCTTCTGATCGTATCCAATCAATGTGTGGAAGGTTGAAATCGCCTAATAGAAAATAGTGGAATCCAAACCCGCGATGTCGGTAAGATAATCAAGGGCTAAAGACAAGCGTCCCACTGAATTACAAGCGTCGCACTGAAGCAAAAATCAACACTTAAGTAAAAATCAACTGAAGATTTTTGATATGAAATTTATCTAAACAATTGTCTTAAGCCGTCGTTAGATGAGTTACGTCCTAAAATAATTTGTCGTGCCCTTTTTTCTAAAAAAAAAATCACCTTTTTATGACTAAACCGAAACCCCTTAAAATCGCATTTTTTTACAAAATCTAGCACAACTCTAGCACTACCTTACTTAAACTTTTTTCCTCGAAGATTAACAAAAAAATCTTCTAGGAAAAAAGTTTTGGAATGGAAGTGCTATATTTAATGAAAAAATGTGACTTTGGGAGTTTTATCATAAAAAGGTGATTTTTTTGGAGAAAAAAGGGCACGACAAATTGTTTAAGGACATAACTTTTCTAAAGACTTCTCACGACAATTGTTTGGATATATTTTTTTTTTAATTTTCTAGAAAAAATTTTGTATATGGTAGTGTAGTGCTAGATTTATTGAAAACAATTTTAGAGGGTAAGGTGTTTTTTTTTATTTTTTCTTAGAAAATAAAAGTGGTACAAATTTTTTTCTTTCACGACAAATTCTCGACAATTATTGGGATTTTTTTTTAATTTTTTTTTGAAGGTGGGTAGTGCTTACTTGACTGTCAAGTTAGCACTACCTAGGGTTATTAAAAAAAAAAGGTCGGGCAATTTTTTGTTTCTTTCACGACAAATTCACGACATTTAATCCAATTATTAGATTCTTGAAATTTTGAAGTTGTAATGCTAACTTAACAGACATTCCAGTTTTGAACGTTTTTTCCGTTCTTTGCTATATTTATCTAGATGAAACAACACCCAAAATTTTAAGTTTAAATAGGCAAACTGGAAATATGGCCCAAAAAAATGGAAATATTGCCAAAAACATGTACAAAAAACGAAGTTACGCCTAAATGTAAGGAAATATTGCCCAACAAAACTCTGAACACCTCTGAGGGTATGCTAAGTCGCCTATGTTGTCAGTTGGTGTGCTTTCAGTTTATTTCTTTAACAAAAGTACCTTGGGTGGCTTAGGGTATGCTCAGTTGCCAGCCAGGCGCCTATGTTGTCAGTTGGTGTCACAAATCATAAAATACTCTGGTATCACACCTACTGACAACATAGACGCCTGCCTGACGACCCAAAAAGATAGTTAAAATCCTTGAACTAGCGAAGCGGGCCACCCAAGATATTATTGTCAACGAAAACTATTGACAATAAATTCCGATGAAATTTTGTTTGCAAAAATCGCCCAAAATTGAGGACAGAACCTCCAAATTTTAACAAAACCAATTTACATTCAAAATATTTGGGCGACATTTCCATTTTATGGTTTGGAGCTAACGTAATTTTGGGTCATCTTTGTTTTTTTGGACAATAAAAAATATTTGGGTGATAGTTCCAAATCGATTTGGGCGCTTTTTCCTTGGGCGTTATTGCCTAACGCCATAATTTATAGCTCAATAACACTAAGCTAGAGTAAAAAATTACTTTTGATGTGACCTATAGTAGAATTTGTCGATATGACTGAGTACATCATATTATTGTAGCCGTACGGCATTAGTGTTAAGTTATTATATTTTAACTTAGAGCGCCTGCTTGGGACCAGTAAGTTAGTTGTAAGTTATTGATAAGTAGGCTAGTTTTATTGAATTTTTTTCTAGCTCAATTTAGTTATAAGGGGAAGAAAAAGCACTTATGACAACTTGCATATTATCATAAAAAAAAACTTTTTTTTAAACTTCAAACTATCTCTTACTTAGTAATTTTGCTTTTTTTTTACATTTTTGAAAAGAAAAATTTCGATACTTTCTAAAAATATAAAAATATAAATATAAATAAATATATGATTTAATCTAAAAATCACACGTTTTTTAAACTTTTAAGAATGCTTCATCTTCGTTTTTTGTTTGCTGCTCGCTTATTTGAATTTTTGAAAATGGACTTTAAAAATGATTTCGTGTTAAATAATGTACAAAACAGGAATTTATTAAAATTTATTTTTCTTAAGATTCACCTGACAGATTCAAATAATCTGAATAAATTCACTTTATAAACAAAAATTTTAAAAATCGAAATTTAAAACTAAATATCCACATCTAATGTTAAGTAAAAGAAATTGTTGAAAACAGTTTTTCAGCTCGAATATCTTGAGAGCAAACAATATCATATCGACTCAGGAATAATTTGTTTATACAACGTAGAGTAATTAAGATTTTATATTTAAACCTTGTAAAAAAAATCAATTGACTTTTTATACAAAATTTTCCAAAAAAAAAAAATATTTCTAGAAATTGTTCAAATTTTATTTGTGTCTCCAATGTCTCGAGCTCAACTTCTAATCTAATCAAGTTTTCTTATAAGGTTTTCGAAGATCTTGATTTTCGATTTTCTTTTAACAAAATAACAAGGGCACTATAGTGGGAAGTTTCCAGTTTGGATCTCACTCATCCTATTTTTTGTTTTTATTTTACAACGGATATTTATTTACTCCTTTGGAGACCAGAAGTAAATAAATATGCGTTTAAAAGTTACATTGAAATAGGTTAACAAGAAGTATCAGTTAGCTTTTCAAAAAATTAATACAAAATGATTACCTATGTAGTAGCTACATACATGCAAAAACTTAAATCGTCAAAAAACTATATGAAGTTGTATAGTGTGTATAAAAAATTACTGTCGTTGGACCTGTGAGTGTTAATTTTTGAACTTCTTACAAAAGTTTTTTGTTTTTTGATGACGACCATAGTAATTTGTTCTTTTGAAACTATACACATCAAGCACATACATATATCTTGTGACGTTATTTCATGTATATTTGATTTAGCAAGTCTTCTCTATTAATAGCTCCCCTCATCCCCTCAACACTCATGTAAAAATATGTATTATACTTTATATACCCAAAGTATTGTGGCGGCTCTCGATTTGAAGTTTCTCCAAAAAGCTATTTGGCAAAGCAGCAATGCTATGGGAGGAAGTTAAATCTAAAATTCCTTGAACCCAAGCAATGAATATTTAATGAATTCCAATGGCACATTGTACAATGACTCCTTGCACTCTTAGAAAACATTCTTTATACCTTTAAAGCTTCTTCTTCTTTCGAAGTCATAGTAGCTTAGCTATACAATATGCCAGCCGGCCGCCATCACTTTTACCACCAGCACCACCAGGAGGCAGCACCACCCTCTACCACTTTGCTGATGGCAAAAGTTTCGTCAGTTAAATTACGAAAAGTAATTTGGGGTATGAGAGGTGTACGTAAGGGGGTCGACAAACTGGTCGTTTTGTGCTATAATAAACTTTACGATCCAGTGGACAATGATATCCATCCTTATCCCTCGGAAGTCATTCACATATCCTTTTCGAAATGTGCCCAGTATACCCAGGATATATGAAAACACAACACCAAAAACCAAAAAGGAAGTGTCCTGGGCTAAGAACTGGCTTGAGTTAGCTGCTGGCAGTCATTCTTAGCTTTTGGTATGCTTGATGGACGAAGAGCTACAAAATACCACTAACACAACCACCATCACACAAAGCACTAAATGTAAATACACATGTGTGAGGACTGACGACTGAGTATACTGAGGACGAGGAGTATGAGGTTATTGATATCCCTGGACTAGAGATGAGGTTAACCGGAGAAATATTTACAGCCAGGGAATTGGTCTGGGGTTTGCGTGTCTTTTTGGCCAAAAAAGTTCAAATTGCATCGTTATCTTTAAATATTAATAACAAATGGGGACGGGATGATGTGTGTTTTTTTGTGTTGTTGTTGTCTGTTTCTTCTTATAACTCTGCTACTGGTGATGGTAGCGTCTATTTTTGAAATTACTTTGGGGCGGGCGGTTGAATTGCTGTTGTAAATGCTATTGAGAGTTTATGTACACGGGGAATGTAATTTATTGAAGGTGTGCTTAAGGTAAGAAATTGGATAAAAAAAAGTCCGACATACTATATACTAGTGTATTGTTAATCTTTATATAACTGAGAAGCTTTTAAAGTTGTGCGGGAAAATAATAATTCTGGGTTGAAGTGCCTAACCCAAAATATTCCAAAAACACGATGGAATTACAAAAATATAGACTGTATCTATAATTTCTAAAAGAAAATATCATTTCAACCACCTGAGTTCCCATTGAAAAAAAATGTTCCACATACGCCACCGTACACCCTTAGTAAGATTTATAATATCATGTATTATTATTTTTGGAAACAAGTGGGACATTTTTTTATTTTACCGGGATATATTACGGCACTTAATAATTTCAGAGATATTGAGCAATTAATTTTGGCAACAATAAAACTTTACAAACAAAAATATAGCCTGTTAAGATTTATTCATCATTCATAAAAAGAATTAAATTAGTTTTGACTCGCTGTACACTTTTTGATTTTGTTTATATACTAATATACATATGCAATTTACATTGAAGTCATTTACTGAAACAATTTATGTACTTACATACTTTTCTCTTTTCTTTTAATAAATCGTTCACTTGTGTTCTGAATCTCACCGAGGTAAATTGTTTCATTTTAAAATAGCCTAAAACCAGTTGTTGGCCCTTTTTGGGCAAAAGAATAGCGTTGCAATTATTATAATGTATAATTTGAAAATAGAAAGAAAAAAATATTCAATCAGGAGGACATACAAAGACCCAAAAATATAATATTAGGCTACTGAGTAAACATTTTAGTAAGGAACAATAATTGCGTTAGCGGGAACTTAAAAACTAAAATAAATATCTTGGCGCAACAACTCGTTAAGTACCAGGGCAAGAGAACGCGACAAAAGTGGGTCTCGCAATTTTGTCTGTCTGTCGGTTTGTCCTCGCCCGTACCGCCTAAACGGCTGGTGGGATTTGCTTCAAACTTGGTTTATAATGTCTTTTGACTAATATGCCCAGACGTTTTTTTAAATTTGTTTAGAACCAAAAATAAAGGTACCTGCCATACAATTTTTTTCGCCCAAAAAGGAAATAATATTTTTCTCAAAACCGGGGCCGAGAATTCTGTTCAAAAAAAATCAGATAAATTAAGTAAAGAAATGCTACTTTTTGATAATTTTTTTATTTTCATAAATTGAATATTTTGGGTATACCTCCAGTACAGTACCTCGAAAACAGTAAAGTTGAAATTTTTTATTTTTTTTTATGGTAAGACTTCTAAAAAGTATAAACATTATTGTGAACCAAAATTAATTAAAAAAAATTTTTTTTTTAAACTAAATATTTTTAAAATGACTTGGTAAATATTTTTAAACAAGGTGTAAGATAGTGTTTTTATTATTTTCTAAAATACTTGATAAAATCATCTTTTTAAATTCAAAAATAACGGTACATTCCATACAAATGTTGAAAACCCGTTAAAAAAAAAATATTTTTCTCAAAAACGGCTCTAAGAATTTTGATAAAAAGATGTGCGTTTACTATTTAAGGTATGGACAATATTTTGATGAAATCAAATTTTACCAATAACGGTTAATAACGGTACCTGTGATATAACCGATTTTTTAGTTTTAAAATTTCTCGTTGACAGCTGCCACTCCGGTTTCAACCAAAATTTTTATGCAAGAGTTCCTTCACAATTCAAATAATTTTGCATCAAATTTTCAAAAAATAATATTTTGGATTTTTTAAAAAATATTGAAATTTTTTTTTGAAAATTCATTATCTTGAAAACGGACTAGTGATTTTTTTGTTTTGTGTATAATTATATTTTATTTAATACCAAACGTTGGCATACTAGATTTTATTTTTGAAAATGAGCGAAAAATTTTATATAAAAATTAATGTTTAAGAAAACCGCTTCAACGATTTTTTATAAATTCATATTTTTCAAACAAATCAGATGGCATACCTCATTTTGTGGTCTTACTCTCAAAGCCATTAAACTAATAAAAGTATAGTTATTAAAAGTAATAATTTATACATTTTTTTTTTAATTTTATCATAATATTTTGGAACCTATAGCTATGTACTTGTACATCATCAATTTCTAGCTACATTAAAGTTGTTAGCTACGAGAGCAAGTTTCTGCAATCCAGTCGTACAGTTCGTTATAAATATAAATGTTTTGCTGAAGGTACAAATTTGTTGAATCAACAAAAATTTTTTGTCTGATTAACAAAATTCTTTTGTTGAATCAGCAAAATATTTTTGTTAATTTAACAAATTCTTTTTGTTGAATCAACAAAAATAATTTGTCAGATTAACAAAATTCATTTGTTGGATCAACAAAATATTTTTGTTAATCCAACAAAAGAATTTTGTAAAACTGAAAAAATATTTTTGTCAGATTAACACAATTCTTTTGTTTAATCAACAAAATATTTTTGTTAATTTAACAAATTACTTTTGTTGAATCAACAAAAATAATTTGTCACATTAACGAAATTCATTTCTTGGATCAACAAAATATTTTATTGATCCAACAAATGAATTTTCTAAAACTGACAAATTATTTTAGTCAGATTAACAAAATTCTTTTGTTGAATCAGCAAAATATTTTTGTTAATTTAAAAAATTACTTTTGTTGAATAAAGAAAAATAATTTGTCAGATTAACAATTCATTTGTTGGATCAACAAAACATTTTTGTTGATCCAATAAAAGAATTTTGTAAGACTGACAAATTATTTTTGTTGATTCAATTAAAGCAAATTTGTAAGAAACCATTTCTTAATTAAAAAAAAAAAAAAAAAAAAAAAAAAAAAAAAATGTGATCAACGTTAAGAAGATAGCGTACACTTTTTTACATTATCAAAAAGATTTTTTTTTAAATACAGAATTTTGAAAAACAGAGTTTTTTGATAAAAAGCTTGTGCTGCAGTCAACACCTCGCTTCTTTGCTTATATATTTGAAGATTAGATCATTTTATAACTGCTGCCAGTTTTGAAAAAAATTATATGCCTACTGGGAGACATCAAGTTGAGCTCTCTCCTGCCTTTTAAAATTCAAATAAAATAACGGAAGTATTCAAAAGATGCAAAACAACATTGAGACTTGGCATCAGAATGTATAAATCTTGTTTAAAAACAAATACGACTTTAATTCGAATAAATATACTAGATTCAGATTAATGATAGTATATGGACACTCGTAAGCGATGTTGTGCGTTTCTCAATATTTGTAGAAGTGAAGTTCGATATATACTTTTGGAATACCAATATACGTCTATAGTCAAATACGAGATTCAAAATATGGTTTATTGAATTTAGAAACGGGTCTGCTTTCGCAAACACCCAGGTGGCAAGGGCAAGAATGGGGATCACATTAAAAAAAGGAAAACTAGATTCTGAAAATAAGAAAATTCGACGTAATGTACATATGCAGTATTATGAGAAAGAGATTTGATTTGAGTAAACTTTCCTGTTTGAGGGAATACGTTTAGGCGGTGATCTGGAATTATTTTTCATAATTTTTTAGTTCACATTTATCAATAGAAAATTATTGTTGTTTTTGTTATGTTAATTCTTCTTTAAAATACTGAATTTGGCATAAACAGAATTTTTAAAAACAGAATTGTGCTCATACAGCATTTTGGATATACAGAATTATGGACTTACAGAATTTTCAAATACAGAATTTTGAAATCCAGAATTTTGACCCGCTCCCTCTTGAGGGGCAGTTTGGATGCAATTTTCAGACACGCTTCTGCTAAGGAGTGCAGAACGATTCAATTAGTTATTCTTTATATAGTATGGTAACTTATGGTGTCAGTTGTTGCTACAAAGAAGTTGATTAAATGCAAACAAAAACTAAAAATAAGCGTGGCTATGATTACTGAATTCCAAACCGGTGTTTTGGTACCAAAATTCCGATCAGGTATAGCATTCGTAGGCTACATCTTATTTACTATCGAAAAGAGAAAGAAATAAGTTTACAATATCTAACTGGTAAAAGAAGAGAAAAAGAGGTTTTCACCCTTTTATGTAGATCAAATTTTCTGTTTGCAAATGAAATTCACCTTTTTGAAAATTAAATTCATCATTGTGCAATAGGGTGGATTGTTTTCAAATGCTTAATGGTTTTCTGAACTTATCCTCATCATTTATTTTGAGTCGCCCTTGGAAAAAACAAAATCGGGAAGCAATCGAAAATTGGTCTTTTTCACAAAAAAATAATATACCTACCTATTAAGAATTAGGGACACGAATAATTGGCGAAAAATAATAACTGATTCTTGTAGAGGGACTAAATACAAGTATTTTTTATCATGGAGGTTGGGGTCCATGTCCTTCCGTATAGGCGGGAGGGGAACTTTTTAAAAAATACGTAAATGTGGAAATAAATCATTTAAAAAATTATTTAAAAAGAACGGAGACACTGATAATAAAGAATGATACATTTTTTGCAAGCTAGAAGTATGTTCTTTTTTTGAGTTTTTGAATCAAGTTTTTTTATGTTAATAGTTTTCGAAAAAAATATTTTCAAATTCAAACTTGAAAAAATATTAACTGACTTTTTCTTTCTTATATGTGGAATTAGGTTAGAAATCGGCTTAAATTCCTTATTTGATAAGTGCTTTTATTAATTCTTCATCGACCACTGAAAACCAGATCACTTTATGTCTTCTATTTTTTTAGAAAATCTAAAATCACGAAAAATACTGATTGTATTCAATCATTTTGTTTATAAAATTGACCGTCCTGTCTATACTGATAGCGATAGAACCCCCATTTGGTAAAAAATACTTGTTTTCGGTCCCTCTACAAGAATCCGTTATTTTTTTGTCGCCAAATATTCCCACCCCGAATTCATAAAATATCATTTTTTGTGAAAAACTACAAATTTTCAATGGCTTCCCGATTATGTTTTTCCCAAGGGCGACTCAAAATAAATGATGAGGATAAGTTTAGAAAACCATTAAGCATATATTTACTATGAGTTGCACACAGTGATTTGGCAAAATATGCTGAAAACGAACTCAATACGAAAAAGACTTAATTTTACTTCGAAAAAGATGAACTTAGGGTAAAATTACTGAAGCTGCTGGTTAAATATGAAAAGAGTCAGGTAAACTACACAGGGAAAAATTATAGTCACATAAAGTATAGCTCAACATGTTAATTCGTTCTAGTTCTCGGGACAACTTAACACGGCGATGCTGGGTTAATTATGTATCGAATAATACAAAATTACATTGGCAAGGTATAGTAGTCTAAGAAAGATAGGATCGGACCAGTGACAAATTAATTCATGAAATTTTATTTCTGGTATCGAAGCAGAATTTTATCCTCAACAACATATCCAAAGTCCCCCAAAATCCCCGCATTAGCTGTTTGTATAGGCGCATTTTAAGTGGTGGGGAGGGGAGGGAGGCGGAAGTTTGTCAAGCAAAAAAATTTGTTTTAATACAATCTAATCATATGACACATGTTTTTAGGGTGCTTTTCAACGATGATTCTAAAGAGACCAAAACTGAAAAGATACATGTATCCTGTGGAAAGTTAATGTCATTTTTATGGAATGATCACTTTTTTAAAGTACAACAAGTAATATTACCCAAAACCATTTTAAAATAATGAAATATTAATGAAATTTGGTATAAATGTTTCATTTGGCATGCTTACCAAGAATCAAGAGAGTCCCCAAAAATATCTTTGGTTAAAGGGTGTTTTTTTGACGGAGAGATGCAAGTGAGTGATTATTACCATAACATCCATGAACAAGTTCTGACACTTATGAACTTTGCTAAAAATTTTAAATTTATATTGGCACCCAAGGATCAAAAGAGTCCGTACAAATATCTAAGGTCCAAGTGCGTTTTTTTGGGGGTGTAATGTTTGACCTGCTTAACGGAAAACACAGTCATTTCTGTTTCAAAATTAATCTAACTTTTTTTTGGGTGCTTGTATCATATTGAATTTTCTTTTATTAGATTCGGCGTTAAAAAATACCTTTAAATCATATATCAAATGTCATTTATGTACTATTTCGATTACACGAAAATACAAT
This sequence comes from Melangyna quadrimaculata, assembly GCA_949320155.1. Taxonomy (NCBI): domain Eukaryota; kingdom Metazoa; phylum Arthropoda; class Insecta; order Diptera; family Syrphidae; genus Melangyna; species Melangyna quadrimaculata. The sequence continues at coordinate 149,994,252 of OX439483.1, forward strand.
TTTTCGTAAGAGCTAACATTTTGCTCCGTATAGGGCAGGTCAAACATAAACTGTCTAAAAAAACTCTTTGGATCAAGTTATTTTAATGGGCTCTTTTGATACTTGGAAACCTTGAAATATTTTATATTTTTAGCAAATTTCATCAGTGTCAAAACTTATTCATAGATGTTATAGTAATAATGACGCACTAATATCTCGCCCTCAAAAAAACACACTTTCACCACAGATATTTTTGGGGACTCTTTTGATTCTTAATAAACATGCCAAATGAAACATTTAAACTAAATTTAATTAAAATCCCATTATTTTAAAATGGGTTTGGGTAATACATCACTTGTTGTACTTTAAAAAAAGTGATCATTCCATAAAAATGACATTAACTTTCCACAGGATAAAGGTATCTTTTCAGTTTTGGCCTCTTTAGTATCATCGTTGAAAATCACCCTAAAAACATGTGTCATATGATTAGATTAGATTAGAAAAATTTTCAGCTTGACAAACTACCGCCTCCCTCCCCTCTCCACCTCTTAAAATGCGTCTGCACAAATAGTCCATTCAGGGATTTTGTATAGGACTTTGGATATGTTATTAAGGATAAAATTCTGCGTCGATACCAGAAATAAAATTTCATGAATTAATTTGTCCCCGGTTGCCCTTATTAAATTTCCTATCTTTCCTAGACTAATAGGTATACGTTCAATTAGTTTATAAGTAGATCGAACTAATTTTTTAAATTATTTATTTAATTGAATATTTAAATTTTACTATAGTTGCAATGTAGATTCACATGATGAACATGACACATCGTTAAAATCTTGCCTGTTTTTAAATTATTAGTACGTAATCAAGTGAAATGGAGTGTTATTCTTTTTTTAAATATTAACTCCGAAGTCGATGTTGTTATTATCAACTCTGAAACAAATGTAGTAACTTAAAAATGACAGAAAAACCTTCAACCATCAGATTTTGCTCCTCCACCTCCCCTTCCCACGAACTAAAACAAATGCTTTGACTCTTTCACCCTTGACTTTCAAAACCCCCATCGACATTCGACAGTATATTCAGTATTAATCGTAAAAAAGACAAAAACCCACACATTTATGTCCAATCAAAAACCCATAAACGAGCAGCGACAGCAGCAGCATCAGCATCCTAGAAATGTCTGATGATCTCCGGGACAAGGATCAAGGAAGTCACCATATCGGAAAAGCTGGATTGACTATTTTCACCCTCTTCCCACCCCCACCATCAAAAATGTATTTTTATTCTCCCCCACTGTGCCAAAGCAATATTGAGACTGTATAGGGATATAGTGTATGTGGTGGGTACGGGTTTATTGCTTCTAGTGAGAGATGTGGAAAAAATTAACTTTTCCTCTAAGGGTAAGGGCACCTCAGTTTGTAGAGGTAGGTGGAGGTATATAGGTAGGTATTTTTGCTTTATAAGACAGGAATTTTGGAGCCGGAGGGAAAAACTGCGGTGAGTTTCCGTGATTTGTTTTGAGATAAATTGATTTGTTTTTTGTTGGACAGCTTCCTGTCTGTCAGATTATATAGCAAAACAACAAAAACAAAAAAAAAAAAACAAAAAACATTGAACAAAAAACACTAAGCTGGAGAAAGAATAGAAAATCTGTCGTGGCCGCCTTCGTTACGAATTGACGACTTATAATGGCTTAACCGCAGGGAAACTTTTTTGTTTTGTTTTTGGATTACCGATGGTTTTTGTGGTAAAGAGGGGTTGTGGGTATTTGAAAAATAGCAAATATGCACAGTTAGGATGGTTTTCAATAACATATAAAATATATATGTAGGATGTAGGTATATGTAACATACCTTTGGCCCTGGGGATTCAAAAGTCAACTCGATATCGAAATAAAAGAAGGAAGTAGAGAAGTATTGATGAGGGTCATCTTGATGATTTGGAATGCAAAATATCTAACCCTGCTTTTGACGACTTTGTTATATGAATTGTGGTAACAAGAATATTTGGTAGAAAATGCTATTAAAAAAGGGAGATGACGAAAATAAAATTTTATTTAGTGAATAGTTTATGTGTAGATAGATAGAAATTTACATACATAGTAAAAGTAATCAAAATGTTGTGAAGCAATCCAGGAATTATTTTTACTGCTATCACGGGATTTTAATAGAATTCTCTGATAAATAAGAATTAATTGAAAAAAAAAAAACTCTGCTGCCTTGATATCTTTTTATCTTATTACTTTTTTAGAACGAGCCATTCTTGTAATATGTTTGATATACTTATTTTCTAATGATTAGGATGGAATTTTCAGGGTGAGAGAGAAAAACAAATTTTAAAATTATTAGTTCTGCTACTCCTTTTCTTATTTCTTTGGTTCATACAAATCGAGGAAACATCTTCTTTTTTAAGGAAAATACTAAAATGATTTGAATGAAATTTTGAGTTGTTTTTTTGAACAAGAAAAATATTTAGAAAACAGTTTTAGTAAGATCTGCCTACTGCCTCGACCACTTACCACATTTTGTCTGTCTTTCGGAAATGGCTCTGAATTCAGAAAGAGCACCCCAAAATCTATACAAATGAAAAGTTTTCAAAACTACTCCAAAACTTTCCAGGCAAAACTACCAAATGACTGGACTATACAGTCATTTGGTAGTTTTGCCTGGAAAGTTTTGGAGTAGTTTTGAAAACTTTTCATTTGTATAGATTTTGGGGTGCTCTTTCTGAATTTTCACTTTGCCACCTCGCACCTTTGCCGCTGACATCGCCATTCAAGATTAAATGTCGAAAATATCAGTTTTTGCACGCATAACTCCGAAACGGTAAATACTATCGAAAAGTATTTCATACCAAACTTGTAGATTTTGCGATTCTGAAGAAAAATTTTTTTTCAATTTTTTCCTACTTCTCCGTTAAGAAGATGTCGACATTTCAAAAAAACGTAAAATGTCGAAAATGCCTGATTTTCACGTATAACTCCTAAACAATTCATATTTTTCAAAACATCTGAATGCAAGGTTTGTACATTTTTTAATTTCTTATAGGAAAAAAATATTATATTTTTCTTAAAAAATAACAGTTTTAAAGATATAATTATTTTAAAAGTTTGAGAAAAATTCTAAATTTCAGGTGTTTCGCGTTTAAATCTAAAATGACGAAGTTGTCAAAAAAAAAATTAGACTCAATTTTTAGACTATAATGTTCTCTAGAAAATAGTGTTAACACGTTTTTTCAGGCAAGTCATAAGTCGCAAGACATTGGTACTTAAATAGCGTCAAATGTCAAAAAAATAGGGTTTTTGCATATATCTTTTAAACGGTACGTTTTATCGAAAAATTAAATGAGCACTATTTAAACCTAATGTACTTTTATATAAGATCGCATTAATATTTTTTTTGCTAGCAGACATAATTTGTATTCAATCATTATTTCAAGAAATCACAAAAAGTAGAAAATACCAGTTTTTAGCCCTCTACTCTTAGATGACGAACTTGGCGGAAAATATTTTGAACCTATTTTGTGGATATTAATATTCTCTAAAAGAAATATTACGACACTTTTTTACGTGTAACACATCAGTTGCAAGATATTGCGACTTCAAAAATGGGTCAAATGTCGAAAACAGGATTTTTGAATAAAAAAATTAAAAAATATTATCTAGAACATGAAGTTATGAATATTATGTGATTATGAATACATAAATACAGAAATATGGAAAGCATGATTATTATTTCATTTTATTTCACCTCCTTTTATTCCTTTACGTTGCTTTCTTACATATATATAATACAAATTCTATATACTACTGAAATACATCAGCCGAGTAGAAGACTTATCATTATTTAATTGGACTTGTTGAATTATTGATTCAATATAGCTTTTAACGGCCTTTAGTCCATACAAATTGGCGTTTTGTCCCGGCGTTCTCACTTCGACTCTTCAGTTGACAGTGAGGGCCTTGTCAAGACGCAATTTTTATTAAGTTCAGTCCAGCTTACATCAGTTTTACATCGATAATCAATTGTGAACTATATCCAACCCCATTAGAATTTCTAATCAAGAATTGTTGAAAATTTTGATACCCGTGGCCTGGCATTGTTTACATATGAGTTGCTTTCTTACTGCATTTCTGTCTAAAGCACTGTCCACATTATACCGGTCAACAACCTCTTTTTTTCGCCCAAATGACAGGACTACTAAGGGTTTTAGAAGAATTGCTGTTTTTTTCCTTATGAACTAAAAAAGAATTAAGAAATTGGTTGTAGTAAAATCCAACCACTGCAACGCCTACTTTTTTTTAACTATTTATGTGTCTGTGATGCCTTGGGTTTTTAAAATGCAATACATGGCACCATTCAAAAGGAGTAGGAGTAAGGGACAGAATTGTGTCATTAACATTTTACAGCTTTCTGTTATGAAAATGAAGAAAATTTTGGAAGGAATTTTTTGTAAATAGCCGACGACTGCCCACTATTTAATTATTTCTTAGTTCCACAGAAATATTTTTATATCTTGTAATAGATTGGGGTGAAATTTTCAGTTTTTGTTTTTTTTTTTGTTCTTAAAAATAAGAAAAAATCAAAAAGGTTTTGGTCAATCCACCCATTTTATTTGTTTCTTGGTTTCTCGGAAACGGCTCTAGTTTTTTGAAACTATTACTACGATTTAGATGAAATATTCAGAATTTTGTTTTTAAGAACAATTCAAGAAATGTATTAAACTTTAATTATTTCTTAGTTTCTCGAAAACTGCTTTAACGATTTGGATGAAATTTTCAGAGTTTATTCTTTAAAAAGAGAACAAAATTTGTAAAGCAAAACGATTCGGGTGAAATCTTCAGAGATTGTTTTTTTTTTTGAAAACTACAAAACTAAAATTTGATTCAAGTTAAATCCGTCCGCTAAACTGCCACGACCACTTTTCAATTTTGTTTTTGTTTGTTCTCGAAAATGGATCTAAAGATGCCGATGATATTTTAAGAGTTTATTGTTACATACGAAAGAAATACTATTTAGTTCAAAATGTTTTCCAGGGCCGTAGTTAAGGGGCACCAGATATCATGGATCTTCATGTCTCTTATTGGAATGTAAGCAGCTTTTCTTAGAGGAAATTATTAAAAGTCATGTTTTTTGTTTATAAAAAAATTAAATAGAATTTAATAAATTGCCAACAAGCATGAAACTTGTTCTTTAAAAAGCTAAAATAAAGAATGCTGGTTTAATAAACAAACTCCTTTCCTAACAACATTTTTTTCGATTTTAAGTGTTTTTTGAAGAGCTTTATCTTGGTAAATAATTGTCGTATTGAGATGAAACAAAAAGCATTCTTACAATCAAAGGGCACGGTAGTGCCCAGCCAAGTTCTGGCACTACACCCTTTTTACAGGATCAAACTCAGTTGATTTTTGACCCCCCTCTAACTTCAGTACCAATAAAGTCAGTAACTTCAAACACGCAGCATTTGCTAAACTCACCAGGTTTAGACAACTCAACAAATTTCAATTCCTTAGCGTCAGTGGTTCCCGAGATATAAGACTGCAAAATTAGCAAAAACCGTAACTGACAGATCATCAAAATTATGGAGCACTTACCGACATCGTAGAATCTTGTAATGCACAATGGAAGGCTTTGTGTTGTATACAAAGTAAAGAATAGAAAATTTAAGATTTTCCATTCAGGGGGCGTGGTAACCGCCCATTTTCATAGAATTGCTATAAATTACTTGGAGCACTTCTGATTGTCGTAGATTAATGAAATTTGACATTATTCATTTAGGGGGCGTGGTATCCGCCCATTTTCATAGAATTGATATAAATTATTTGGAGCACTTCTGACTATCATGGAATGATGAAATTTGGTACAGCGGTAAGGCTAGAAGTGCAATCAAATGCAAAGTTTTAAAATTTGAGATTTTACATTCAGAGGGCGTGGCATCCGCCAATTGTTATTAATTATGTGGATCACTTCGGATTGTTGCAGAATAATAAAATTTGGTTAAAGTGCAGGCAAAGGGAAAATTTTAAAATTTGAGATTTTACTTTCAGGGGGCGTGGCATCCGCCCGTTTGAATAAGAATTGATATCAATTATGAGGAGCACTTCTGATTGTCATAGAATAATCAAATTTGGTAGAACGGTAGGGCTAAAAGTGAAAACAAATGAAAAATTTTAAAATTTGAGGTTTTACATTCAGAGGGCGTGGCATCCGCCCATTTTCTCAGAATTTTTATTAATTATGTGGATCACTTCGGATTGTTGCAGAATACTAAAATTTGGTAGACTGGTAAATCATGTGGTCAATGCAAAGGAGATATTGGAAAATTTTAAATTATCCATTCAGGGGCCAAGGACACCCGCCCATATTCTCAGAATTGATATCAACTATGTAGAGAACTTCTGATTGTCGTAGAGTGATGAAATTTGGTAGAGCGATAGGACTTGACATGCAAGCAAAGGGGAAATTAAAACATTGAGATTTTTCATTCAGTTGGCGTGGCAATCACCCATTTTTACAGAATTAATTTTAACTGCGCAGGATTATAAAATTTGGTAAAGTGGTTAGTTTTCAAGGGTATACAAAGAAAAAGTTGAAATCATGAACTTTTTCATGCAGGGGCGTTTCATTCACCCACTTTCACTGATAAAAAGAATCTTTGCAAAAAGTAGTGGCATCATACCAAAGACATACATGTTAAAAAAGGAGCCAATTCTTCTATATTCAAAAACATTTCCGTAACAAGTCAGCCGTAAAAAGTAGTGAGATCTAAAAGTACGCCAAGTTTTTAGTTTATTAATGTTAAATATCAAATAGTTTAGGTAGAGTAATATGGAAGAACCTCAAAAATATCAGAGAAATCTGTTATTTAATGATAACTGACTTAAATAGAGTTGGTTTACTAGTCAAATTTTCATTTTGAAATTGAGTAGGTAATTAAATAATACAAAAAACATGCCAAGTAAACCAACTCAATTTAAGTCAGTAATTATTAAATAACAGATAATTTCTCGTGCCAATAAACCTCAGTTAAAGAGAAAACACCTAAGAGAACCGTTTGGCAATACGAGAAAGCCAACTGGGACGGTCTCAATGATTTCTTCAGGAACTTTAACTGGTGACTATGCTTCCTCTATAGTGACATAGATTCCAGCGCAGATATGATCACAAATTTAATTTTTTGTGGAATGAGAAATTTTATCCCGAATAGGGTGAAATCTATCAAACCCAAAGAAAACTCATGGTTTGATTCGAGCTGTAAGGACATTATTAAGGTTAGCGAAGTAAGCTTCCGCTGTTATAAAGCCAACCCTACTGAGGAAAACCGGAAAAAGTTTCAACAAGCTAGAAAGACCTGTAACGTTCATATTCGACGAACCAAATTTTAACATGATCAAAAATTACGGCAAAAAATACTACAATGTTCTAAAAGTAGTAAACATTTTTGGTATTTTGTAAAAAAGCAAACGAAATACCACCTCGTCCTCGGTTCCAACGCTCGTCTTCAATGATACTCCTTTTGTCAGCTCGCAAGATAAAGCCAATTTGCTTGCGGCACAGTTTGCTGTTAATTCGACGCTGCCAGAAAGTGTTATGACTCCTCCTGTACTTGAGAGCGTAAATGATTTTATGTGACAAATCTTCTTTCGCACTCGTGCAGTTGCTAGAGTTCTAAAAGATCTCGACATTCACAAATCCGCTTGCCCGGATAGTATCCCTCCCATTGTTCTGAAGAGGTGTTCTTCAATGCTGGCAAAACCACTGCGTAAGCTTTTCCATCTGTCCTAGTCTACTGGTCTCTTTCCAAGTGGATGGAAAACAGCACTTGTCCAGCCTGTCCCTAAAAAAGGCATATCTTCTTCACCCTCTAACTATCGTCTAATTGCACTTACGTCCATTCTTTCCAAGGTCATGGAAACGCTGATCAATTTTCAGCTCAAGAAATATCTCGAAGAACGAAAGCTTCTTAATGACCGGCAGTACGGCTTTTGTAGCAATAGGTCCACTGGTGATCTGATGGTATATCTCACCGAACAGTGGAACAAATCTTTACATCGTTTTGGTGAAAGTAAGATTATTGCACTTGATATTTCAAAAGCATTTGATAGAGTTTGGCGTCAAGCTCTCTTATCGAAAATGCGCGCATTTGGTTTCGATGAATCTCTTCTTCGATGGATTAGGAATTACCTTTCGGACCGTTCAATACAAGTCGTATTGGACGGTTTCAAGTCTGAAATCCACAAAATAAATGCTGGTGTGCCCCAGGGCTCCGTTTTGTCTCCGACTCTCTTTCTTATTTTTATAAATGATCTTATGTCTGAAACTTCTAATCCATTAAACTGTTTCGCTGACGACAGTACCCTCAGCTTCTCATATTCGTTTACAGATTCTCATCCATGTCCTTCGGATGTGGAACTTGAACGGTAGCATATGATAAGCTCATTAAATTCTGATCTCGACAGCATTGTCCAATGGGGAATCAAAAATGCTTCAAATTTAATGAATTTAATGCTTCAAAACTCAATGCTGTTTCTTATCGTTAAAGCGAAATCTACCCCTTATGCCACTTTTCATGGGCGGCACTTGCATCGAGGAAACCGAACAGCTCTTAGTTCTCGGTATGTGTGTCACAGACCACCTTTCGTGGAATTACCACATATTTGAGGTCGCCAAAAATGCTGGTAAGTGTTTAGGTTTTCTCCGTAGATGCAAGAAATTTTTCTCCCCTTCTGATCTGGCTGTGATCTACAAAGCCTTTATTCGTCCAAAACTTGAGTACAATTCTCATATTCGGGCAGGAGCTCCAAAAACTCACTTGAGTTTATTGGGCAGAATACAAAAGAGAGCTTTAAAAATGATAGGTAAAAGATCTATAACGGAAACAATTACATCTCTCGAACACCGCCGTAATGTTTCATGTCTTTCCCTATTTTACCGCTTTTTTATAATCAGTGTTCTAGTGAAATAGCCAGTTGCATTCCTCCCCTTAAACAATTCAACCGTAATACTCGCGCTTCTAGGAATGCCTATCAGTTTACCCTCGAACCCGGACTTCGAACTTCGGACGTACTGTAAAGTACAGAGATTCTTTCTTCAGTCGCACCACACGAATGTGGAATGCTTTACCCGACCCAATTTTCCCGTCTCATTTCGATGTGCAAACATTCAAAACCAACGTGCATCGGTATCTCCTTTTAAATCCTCTCCTACTTACCTAATCGCTCGTGCTATGTTACAAACATTTTAAGGGTATTCATAACCCCTTTTGTGCGCCCATAATATAAAAAAAAATTTGTCTGATAACTTTAAGGTTCTTCCATATTACTCTACCTAAAATATTTGATAGTTAACATTAATAAACTAAGAAATTGGCGTACTTGTAGATCTCACTACTTTGTACGGCTGACTTGTTACGGAAATGCTTGTGTATATAGAAGAACTTGGCTCCTTTTTCAACATTTAAGTTTTTGGTGTGATTTGTATGTAATATCACATTCCAATAACCCTTAAATACAAATTCAGAATGGAAAAGATTTATAAAATGCCTCATGGGGGAACAAATCAAGCTGGTCTAAAAAGAAGAGTCAATAAAATGACTACTCTACAGGAATCTGTTTAAATTCAAGGATTATGTAAAAATGCCTCCTTTAACACGCATATTTGTTTCTTTCAATGAACTTCATTAATAAAATCCCAAACATCAAAAACGAAAATGGCCCTGCTGCAATATGATTTTGTATTATCCTATTTTTTTTTTATTTTTTTTTTTGAAATGGGACACCACATTCTTAAAGTCCTCTCTCAGACGCCACTTGAATCCTTTGTCAGCTTAAATTAGCAAAATAAGCAATATTTCTTAAAACCACTTAGGCAAATAAGAATGCAGACACAAAATCTTTTATAAACCTACCTAGTACCTACCTATAGCATCTCAACAAGAGAGGGTGAAACACGTGTCCCAACAAAAGGTTTTTATTCACAGTCTTGTGCATTTGGAATCAAGATTTCCAGCTTTCTTCTTTTATAGAGGTAACCACATCACAACCACCATCGAAATCATAATGCGATTTATTTTCGGTTACATTTAAGAAAATCTAAAGAAAATATATTTTATACTACAATAAGGACTCGATATGGTAGCACAGCATATTGAGTCCTTTTCTGTTTTGTTTTTTTTTTTTTTTTGTGTGGTGACAGGACGTTTTGTGATGAAAAAAGGGTACCGTATCCTTCGTCTTTCCCTTTTGAATTTTGTTTCCTTATTATTTCTTATTTTTTTGAAAAGCAACACGAAGCGCAAATACAACTTCATATAATATTATTTTGTCCCCTTTTCTCGTCCTGACCATAAAATATTCCAATCGCATATTTGTTGGTTGTTATTTTCTTAAAACCACAAATCAATATAGGTAGGTAGGTAGGTTGGTTGGTATTCGAGGTAAACCTTTAAGGTTTGAGCGATAAAGAACTCAGGCCTATATTTATAAAATGGAGAAATAATAATAAAAATATGGCGGGGGATGGTGCCACCTTGTCAATACTTTAGACTGCTTCTCAGCGTTTTTTGTTGCCGAAGTCGTCGACTACGATGACGACGACGACCAAACTAATGGAGGGCCAAGAGGGGTAGTAAATGCGCTTAGGAAGCAATGTAAAAAGTAAAGCTAGACGAGAGAAGCCAAAAATATAAGAAGGAAAAGATTTACCTAGCTATTCTTCATGCGGAAGGAAACTGTAAGCCATCATCGAGAAGGTTCCGAGTAGTATCCTTTTGAAACAGCTTTACATTTAGTTCATGGATGATGATGGTTGGTAAGAATTGGAGTTGGAGGGAGGAATTCTTGTACACTCTCTGGTATTTGAAATGGTTTCCTAGGAAATACTTTACTTTATTATATAGAAGATATTATTATGAGTGTTTGGTGGTTTTCTACCTCTATACTTTAGAGTAACCATAATCATGATGTGCTTAGAGGAAGTTTTTGCGAGTCAAAGAACTTTGGAAATTTGTCAAAAACGAAAGAAAATATGTATTTATTTATTCTGGCTTCGCAAAAATGCATAAGCGTTTAAGAAAATTAAGACACACATTTTGTTGTCATTTAACCACTTGCCTTAAAGACTCCGGGTTAAGGATAAGTTACTCATTAATAACATTGAACATTTTAAGAGGAATGACGTAAGGAATATATTGAAATAAATTCACTCTTTAAAAAAAAACACTATACATATTAATAAATGGATACACTGCCAAAACATTGTTTATCCGGAAGCTTAAAAATAAAAAAAAAACTGCTACAATTATCGAACACAAGTATTAAAATATAATGAAAAATGTTTTAAAATCTAACACAAAATGTATGTATTAAAATCTAATACAAGATGTATTAAAATCTAATACAAGATGTATTGAAATCTAATACAAAAATGTATTTAAATCTAATACAAGATGTATTAAAATCAAATACAAGATTTTAAAACCTTATACAAGATGTATTAAAATCTAATACAAAAATGCAAAAATGTATTAAAATCTAATACAAGATGTATTCAAATTTATACAAGATGTATTAAAATCTAATACAAGATGTATTCAAATTTATACAAGATGTATTGAAATCTAATACAAAAATGTATTAAAATCTAATACAAGATCTATTAAAATCTTATACAAGATGTATTAAAATCTAATACAAAAATGTATTAAAATATAATACAAGATGTATTTAAATCTAATACAAGATGTATTTAAATCTAATACAAGATGTAATAAAATCAAATACAAGATTTTTAAACGTTATACAAGATGTATTAAAATCTAATACAAAAATGCAAAAATGTATTAAAATCTAATACAAGATGTATTCAAATTTGAACAAGATGTATTAAAATCTAATACAAGAATGTATTAAAATCTAATACAAGATGTATTAAAATCTAATACAAGATGTATGAAAATCTAATACAATACGTATTAAAATCTAATACAAAAATGTATTAAAATATAATACAAGATGTATTAAAATCTAATACAAGATGTATTAAAATCTAATTCAAGATATATTAAAATATAATACAAAACAGGGTTGCGAGTTTGTGAATTAAAAAATGGGCACGACTGGATCGCACAAACTTGCTCTCGTAGCTAACAACTTGAACGTAGTTTAAAATTGACAATGTACATAAATATAGTGGTTCTATAACATTATGATATCATTAAAAAAAAATTTAAAATCAATTTAATTACTATAATTTAATATAATTTTTTTTTTAAAAGCTAAAACAGATAGAGCTCAAAAAAAAAAGTATGCTACCTGACTTGTTTGATAAATATGAATTTATGAAAAAAAAAAATTAAAAAATCGTTAAAGCGGTTTTTTTAAAAATTATTTTTTTTGTATATAAACATTTTTGAACATTTAAAAAATAAAATTTGGTATGCCAACTTTAAAAATTAAACAAAATACAATTTTACACAAAATTAAAAAAAATATTCATTAAACCGTTTTCAAGATATTGAATTTTCAAAAAAAAAAATTCAATATTTTTTTAAAAATCCAAAAATTATTTTTTCGAAAAATGTTATATGTTAAATTGTTAAAATTGTAAAGGACCTCTTACATAAAAAATTTGGTTGAAATCGATGTTAAGGAAAAGTGTTAAGGAGAAATTTAAAAACCAAAATATCGGTTCTATGACAGGTACCGTTAATAACCGTTACAAACAATTTTTTTTCTACCAAAATATTTATTTTAGTAATTGTAGTAGATCGTATTTTTTTTTCAAAATCGTTAGAGCCGTTTTTGAAATAAATCAATTTTTGTATATTGATTGTATGGGAGGTACCGTTATTTTTTAAGCTAAAAAAAAATTTCAATTTTCCCTCTAGGGAATCACCAAACGACCTTAAGTCCAAAGTTTGAAGAAAATCGCTTCAGCCGTTTAGGCTGCAGGTCGAGGTATAGACATACAGACGGACAGACAGACAGACAGAATTGCCAGACACACTTTTTTCGCGTTCTCTATCATCATAATATTAGGGAAAATTATTATCTCGATTTTTTTTTTTTGCACGAATCCTAAACTTGCCCTATACTACGTATATCGCAAGTAAAAATCATTAAGTCATAAGCTAGAAGCTGACTTATGAATTAAAAAGAATTTAATTCATAAGCAAGTAACTAACTTATGAATTATAAATTATTTAATTCATAATCTAGTAAGTGACTTATGAATTAATAAGAGTTTAATACATAAGCTAGTAAGTGACTTATGAATTAAAAAAAAAAAACATTTAATTCATAAGCTAGTTAGTGACTTATGAATTAAAAAACATTTAATTTCTAAGCCAGTTAGTGACTTATGAACTAAAAAACAATTAATTCATAAGCTAGTTAGTGATTTATGAAGTAAAAAACGTTTAATTCATAATCAAATTTTAACTCATAAATTGTTGGTGACTTATGAATTAAAAAAAAATTTATTCATAAGCTAGTTGGTGGATTTTTGTTTTTGTGAGATGTTTTTTATCTAATTTAATTTATTTAAAAATTAACTAATTAAAAATCGTATTTAAAATATTTCTTTCTTTTTATTTTAGCTAGAAACATTGAAAAAGGGTATTTTAGTATCGGTTGTGATTCGATAGTAAAATAACTCAGATCAAAAATAAAAACCTAAATAATAAAAATAATAGCGCAGATTTTTATGAATTTAATACGTTATAAAAGCAATTTTAGTATGATACTGGGACTTTTTGTAAAATACTCTTATATCATATTATTTGATTTAGTATCGTGTACAAAAGTGCGCTTAATCTAAACTACATCCCACCACAAAAACAACCGATAAAACAACTTGAAATATAGTTTAAGACAATAAATTATAATTTTTGACTAATTTTAATGAACAGTTCAAAAAGCCTTTGGCGGGGGTGTGAAAATAGAGATTCTCGATATGATTATCTTGGCAGGATTTGAAAGAGCGTGAAATTTTTAACTTTTTTTTTTAAACCAAAACTGATCAAATATAATAAAAGTTAAAATTTGTATTTTTCGATGCATCGATTCAATTTATTTAGTTAAAATTTTGTATCAAGTATCAATAACGATAGTGCTTAGTCTGGTAGGATGCCGAAAACGTCCAACAAGTTCTTACTAGCGAGAACCTCACGAGAGCATGAAACATTTTCCTCGTCTAAATTTTTCTTACTGAAAACTTGCAAGGGCTTGACGTATATTTGACAAGTTTTCCTCGTCTAAATTTTCCCTAAAGAAAACTGACAAGTGCCATGTTGAAACTAGACAGAAACTGGGGATTTTTCCAGTCGGGTTATTATTAATTTTGCTTGTCTTTGATTCGACTTCTTATTATTTCAGAGTCATCACGTTATGTCTACAAGAAATTCTAGTTTGCAGAGTTTTAGCATAAATTCTACAAAAGTTCCAATACTGATTTTGCTTAAAAGTGATTTCAGAGTCATCGGTGTAAATTTAACAAAAAGTTGGTTTTTATTACTGATTTTGCTTAACTGCTATTTTTCTTATTAGTTCTTGCAGAGTTTTCACGTTATTTCAATAAAAGTTTCAATCAAAAAAATTGACGCCCGGGCGTCAAAAATAAAATGACGCCCGAGCGTCAAAAAAAAATTGACACCCGGGCGTCAAAAAAAAAATGATACCGGGGCGTCAACAAAAAATGGATGCCCGGGCGTCAAAAATAAAATAAAATGACGCCCGAGCGTCAAAAAAAAAATTGACGCCCGGGCTTCAAAAAAAATGGCGCCCAGGCGACAAAAAAAAATATGACGCCCAGGCGTCAAAAACAAAATGACGCCCGGGCGTCAAAAAAAAATGGATGCCCGGGCGTCAAGAAAAATGACGCCCGGGCGTCAAAAATAAAACGACGCCCGGGCGTCAAAAAAAATGACGCCTGGGCGTCAAAAACAAAATGACGCCCGGGCGTCAGAAATAAAATGACGGCCGGGCGTCAAAAAAAATGACGCCTGGGCGTCAAAAACAAAATGACGCCCGGGCGTCAGAAATAAAATGACGGCCGGGCGTCAAAAAAAATGACGCCTGGGCGTCAAAAACAAAATGACGCCCGGGCGTCAGAAATAAAATGACGGCCGGGCGTCAAAAAAAATGACGCCCAGGCGTCAAAAACAAATTGACGCCCCCAAAAAACAATGACGCCCGGGCGTCGTTTTATCTTTGACGCCCAGGCGTCATTTTTCTTGACGCCCGGGCGTTAATTTGTTTTTGACGCCCGGGCGTCATTTGTTTTTGACGCCCGGGCGTCATTTTGTTTTGACGCCCAGGCGTCATTTTTTTTTGGGGGCGTCAATTTGTTTTTGACGCCTGGGCGTCATTTTTTTTGACGCCCGGCCGTCATTTTATTTCTGACGCCCGGGCGTCATTTTGTTTTTGACGCCCAGGCGTCATTTTTTTTGACGCCCGGCCGTCATTTTATTTCTGACGCCCGGGCGTCATTTTGTTTTTGACGCCCAGGCGTCATTTTTTTTGACGCCCGGCCGTCATTTTATTTCTGACGCCCGGGCGTCATTTTGTTTTTGACGCCCAGGCGTCATTTTTTTTGACGCCCGGCCGTCATTTTATTTCTGACGCCCGGGCGTCATTTTGTTTTTGACGCCCAGGCGTCATTTTTTTTGACGCCCGGGCGTCGTTTTATTTTTGACGCCCGGGCGTCATTTTTCTTGACGCCCGGGCATCCATTTTTTTTTGACGCCCGGGCGTCATTTTGTTTTTGACGCCTGGGCGTCATATTTTTTTTTGTCGCCTGGGCGCCATTTTTTTTGAAGCCCGGGCGTCAATTTTTTTTTTTGACGCTCGGGCGTCATTTTATTTTATTTTTGACGCCCGGGCATCCATTTTTTGTTGACGCCCCGGTATCATTTTTTTTTTGACGCCCGGGTGTCAATTTTTTTTTGACGCTCGGGCGTCATTTTATTTTTGACGCCCGGGCGTCAATTTTTTTGATTGAAACTTTTATTGAAATAACGTGAAAACTCTGCAAGAACTAATAAGAAAAATAGCAGTTAAGCAAAATCAGTAATAAAAACCAACTTTTTGTTAAATTTACACCGATGACTCTGAAATCACTTTTAAGCAAAATCAGTATTGGAACTTTTGTAGAATTTATGCTAAAACTCTGCAAACTAGAATTTCTTGTAGACATAACGTGATGACTCTGAAATAATAAGAAGTCGAATCAAAGACAAGCAAAATTAATAATAACCCGACTGGAAAAATCCCCAGTTTCTGTCTAGTTTCAACATGGCACTTGTCAGTTTTCTTTAGGGAAAATTTAGACGAGGAAAACTTGTCAAATATACGTCAAGCCCTTGCAAGTTTTCAGTAAGAAAAATTTAGACGAGGAAAATGTTTCATGCTCTCGTGAGGTTCTCGCTAGTAAGAACTTGTTGGACGTTTTCGGCATCCTACCAGACTAAGCACTATCGTTATTGATACTTGATACAAAATTTTAACTAAATAAATTGAATCGATGCATCGAAAAATACAAATTTTAACTTTTATTATATTTGATCAGTTTTGGTTTAAAAAAAAAAGTTAAAAATTTCACGCTCTTTCAAATCCTGCCAAGATAATCATATCGAGAATCTCTATTTTCACACCCCCGCCAAAGGCTTTTTGAACTGTTCATTAAAATTAGTCAAAAATTATAATTTATTGTCTTAAACTATATTTCAAGTTGTTTTATCGGTTGTTTTTGTGGTGGGATGTAGTTTAGATTAAGCGCACTTTTGTACACGATACTAAATCAAATAATATGATATAAGAGTATTTTACAAAAAGTCCCAGTATCATACTAAAATTGCTTTTATAACGTATTAAATTCATAAAAATCTGCGCTATTATTTTTATTATTTAGGTTTTTATTTTTGATCTGAGTTATTTTACTATCGAATCACAACCGATACTAAAATACCCTTTTTCAATGTTTCTAGCTAAAATAAAAAGAAAGAAATATTTTAAATACGATTTTTAATTAGTTAATTTTTAAATAAATTAAATTAGATAAAAAACATCTCACAAAAACAAAAATCCACCAACTAGCTTATGAATAAATTTTTTTTTAATTCATAAGTCACCAACAATTTATGAGTTAAAATTTGATTATGAATTAAACGTTTTTTACTTCATAAATCACTAACTAGCTTATGAATTAATTGTTTTTTAGTTCATAAGTCACTAACTGGCTTAGAAATTAAATGTTTTTTAATTCATAAGTCACTAACTAGCTTATGAATTAAATGTTTTTTTTTTTTAATTCATAAGTCACTTACTAGCTTATGTATTAAACTCTTATTAATTCATAAGTCACTTACTAGATTATGAATTAAATAATTTATAATTCATAAGTTAGTTACTTGCTTATGAATTAAATTCTTTTTAATTCATAAGTCAGCTTCTAGCTTATGACTTAATGATTTTTACTTGCGATATACGTAGTATAGGGCAAGTTTAGGATTCGTGCAAAAAAAAAAAATCGAGATAATAATTTTCCCTAATATTATGATGATAGAGAACGCGAAAAAAGTGTGTCTGGCAATTCTGTCTGTCTGTCTGTCCGTCTGTATGTCTATACCTCGACCTGCAGCCTAAACGGCTGAAGCGATTTTCTTCAAACTTTGGACTTAAGGTCGTTTGGTGATTCCCTAGAGGGAAAATTGAAATTTTTTTTTAGCTTAAAAAATAACGGTACCTCCCATACAATCAATATACAAAAATTGATTTATTTCAAAAACGGCTCTAACGATTTTGAAAAAAAAATACGATCTACTACAATTACTAAAATAAATATTTTGGTAGAAAAAAAATTGTTTGTAACGGTTATTAACGGTACCTGTCATAGAACCGATATTTTGGTTTTTAAATTTCTCCTTAACACTTTTCCTTAACATCGATTTCAACCAAATTTTTTATGTAAGAGGTCCTTTACAATTTTAACAATTTAACATATAACATTTTTCGAAAAAATAATTTTTCAAAAAAACAAAATGACGCCCGGGCGTCAGAAATAAAATGACGGCCGGGCGTCAAAAAAAATGACGCCTGGGCGTCAAAAACAAAATGACGCCCGGGCGTCAGAAATAAAATGACGGCCGGGCGTCAAAAAAAATGACGCCTGGGCGTCAAAAACAAAATGACGCCCGGGCGTCAGAAATAAAATGACGGCCGGGCGTCAAAAAAAATGACGCCTGGGCGTCAAAAACAAAATGACGCCCGGGCGTCAGAAATAAAATGACGGCCGGGCGTCAAAAAAAATGACGCCCAGGCGTCAAAAACAAATTGACGCCCCCAAAAAAAAATGACGCCTGGGCGTCAAAACAAAATGACGCCCGGGCGTCAAAAACAAATGACGCCCGGGCGTCAAAAACAAATTAACGCCCGGGCGTCAAGAAAAATGACGCCTGGGCGTCAAAGATAAAACGACGCCCGGGCGGCAAAAAACAATGACGCCCGGGCGTCAAAAACAAAATGACGCCCGGGCGTCAAAAACAAAATGACGCCCGGGCGTCAAAAATAAAACGACGCCCGGGCGTCAAAAAAAATGACGCCTGGGCATCAAAAACAAAATGACGCCCGGGCGTCAAAAACAAAATGACGCCCGGGCGTCAGAAATAAAATGACGCCCGGGCGTCAAAAAAAAAATGGATGCCCGGGCGTCAAAAACAAAATGACGCCCGGGCGTCAGAAATAAAATGACGCCCGGGCGTCAAAAAAATGACGCCCAGGCGTTAAAAACAAAATGACGCCCGGGCGTCAAAAAAAAATGGATGCCCGGGGGTCAAAAAAAAATTGACGCCCGGGCGTCAAAAATAAAACGACGCCCGGGCGTCAAAAACAAATTGACGCCCCGAAAAAAATGACGACTGGGCGTCAAAAACATAATGACGCCCGGGCGTCAGAAATAAAATGATGCCCGGGCGTCAAAAACAAAATGACGCCCGGGCGTCAAAAAAAATGATGTCTGGGCGTCAAAAACAAAATGACGCCCGGGCGTCAAAAATAAAATGACGCCCGGGCGTCAGAAATAAAATGACGACCGGGCGTCATTGTTTTTGACGCCCGAGCGTCGTTTTATCTTTGACGCCCGGGCGTCATTTTATTTTTGACGCCAATGTGTAATTTTTTTTGACGCCCGGGCGTTTGACGCTATCCCCGTTGCTCTATCTCAATTATTAACGAAGTTACAGAAAGGACTTTTGCTCTATAAACCACACATTTTGGGGTTATTTTGGTGCTTATTTGCCGTATATCCAAAATGTGTACTAGGTGGGACAATTTGTGTAGGAAAGTTTGAAGAACAAACGCTTAATGCTTAATTGCCCCATAACCTCGGGAGATGGGATATAGAACATTTAAGTACTCACAATATATTAAAAAAAATGAGATTTTTTGGTGCTTATGTGCTCTATATCCATGGACAAAAGTGCAGTCAGCTGGAAAAGTATAAATAAGAAGTAACATTTTCGCCGAGTAAATAAACAATATAAAATCCTTAATATAAAGCCAAAAATACTGTCTTTGTTTTAATGCAATATTTATTGATTATTTACCGATGTTTCAATTCTGGTTTGGATCTTTTTCAGGGCTGCATAATAATAATATCGACTTTTTTTAAAAATATTGTGAACAAAATAAAAACGAGGTAGAAATGAGGAAACAAAATATTATAAATAAGACTATGTATATATCTTCAGGTTGACAAACTAAATACCTGCGTTTAATGTATTCTAAATAAAGTATTTATCGATGATAATTAAGCATTTTTCTTTTTTTTACTAAAATGGATTAAAACAAAAAAGGTAAGAAAGATATTCAATTTAAAAAAAAGGGTGACAAAAATACCAAAACTTACTCCTACGAATATTGAAGTATTTTTAAAACCAATTCCGAATAAAATTGAATGTATTTTTCTAGGAAATTTTATGGATGCTCTATCATTTTCGTACGTTTTTTATCGACTTAAAAATAATCCAGTCTGGTATAGAGGTAGGCACAGCCACTAAATTAATATTACTTTTGGTTTTATGTTTTTATCACTTAAAGTAAAAGTATAAAAATTAAAAATGCTAGAAATTTTGATTTTTTTTATTATTTTTGATTTCGTTGATTTCCGAATGTCCAGTGCATAAAAGTCCTATATCCATAGGAAATTTGAATTTTGGTTTTCATAGATTTCGTATTCGTATGGAAGAGGGTTCTATATCCATTTTTGACTTTTATCAAACTTCATTTCTTTTTTAATAACCGTAACGTTTTTTGACATCAAGACTTCAAAATACAAAAAAGGATTTTTCAATTAATATATATAAAAATTGAAAAGTCGAAATTGTCAAGTAAAAAATAACGGAATTATTTTTCAAACCTTAAAATTCGTTTTCTGAGGAATAATTTTGTTGTATATGGGGCACTTAAGTATTCAGCCGGCGAATTGCATGAAAACTTTGAAAAAAAAAATTGAAAATCAATTTGAGTTAATGTTTTAGTACCTCCCTAATTGACTTAATTATTCAAAACTTTATACGGAAAATTGTTGTCTTTTTGTACTTTTTGAATTAAAATTAAAAAAGATGAGCATTTTGTGACACCGCATTGGCCAGGTACAATGTTCCTAACTTTATTTTTTCTTGGATTTCAATGTAATAATCTATTTTGTAGCTCGTACCACTGGAAAAATAGAAGTAATATACAGTATAGGCCACCTATAGTCACAAGAAGATGAGAGACAAATGTGGTTGTTCTTGTACCTAATTCTGAAGATGGTTTGTCCCAATCAAAATACCTATATCACATCTTTGTGAATGAGGTGAAAAATTATGGAAACTTAATCGGAACATGTTGTACAAATTCATTCTAAAAATGTGATTGAGTTAATAGTCGTTTCGATTTTGACGCATAAAATTGAAAAGTTGATACAAAATTTTACAAATTTGTAAAACAAAACCCACGCACGCATTGACATAAACCTCCTACGATTAGGTATAAGATAATGTTAAAAAAAAATTTCGATTAATTTAACAAGAGCAAAACGAATTAATTCGTAACTAACAGAATTCTAAACGGTTCCTCCAGATTAAGGTTTAAGAATACTGCCCTTAAGATTTACACAAAAAAAAAAAACTATCTACAAATTCTTGAAAACTTCGAAAAAATTTAAAACAATTTTAGTTAATGTTTTTTTTAACCTATGTACCTAATTTACTTAATTATTCAGAAATTAATAATTTAAATTCGTTGGTTGGCATATTCTTTACATACCTAAACTAGAGATTCCAAAGTTAGAAATCTAATACAAAATTCAAATGTAATGCTTTTTGAATTATGGTTATTAAAGACAAGCTGTTGTGACACTCAGTCGGATAGATAAATGATATAATCGTTCCTTACTATATATTTTACTGAAGGATTTCAATCTTCTGTTTCTCTTGTCAGCAATTAAGCGCTTATGTTAATCAAACAAAGCTGTGCACTTATTGAAAGCTCCAAAGGTTCTGAAACAAACAACAAAAACTATTCTTATCTATTTTATCAATAGTAGTAGGTTCACTCTTGCAGTTGAAGATAGCTAGTACAATTGACGAAGTCGAAAGGAAAAAAACATTATACAGTCGAGCCCGTTCATAGCCATAAGAAGATGAAATAAAAAAATGTGCTTTTATCCGACCGCAAATTTGGTTTTGCGCACAGAAAAAAAGATTAAATGACAATAACAAACAAGAAAAAGTTCCAGTGTTACTTACTTTACTTTTGATGGCGCTCACAGCCCAGGATGGGCTTCGGCCTCAACTAAAAAGCCCCTCCAGCCAGCTCTGTCCCTAGCTAGCCACTTCCAGTTGCGCACACCGAGTGCTTTGATGTCGTCATTCACTTGAATGCGCCACCTGTTACGGGTTCTTCCTCTGCTGCGTACCCCATCGGGGTTGGATTCGAAGACTCGTCGGGCAGGTGCGTTGCTGTCCATACGCTCCACGTGCCCAGCCATCTCAGCCGCTGTATTTTCAGCTTTTTGACCAGGTCAACGTCGCTGTATAGCCCGTATAGCTCGTCGTTGAATCTTCTCCTCCATACTCCTTCGATACACACCGGACCGAAAATCACACGAAGAATCTTCCTCTCAAAGCACCCTAGCAGATTTTTATCCGAATCTTTCAGTGTCCATGCTTCTGACCCATAAAGCAGGACCGGGATGATTAGGGTTTTGTATAAAGTCTCCTTGGTTCTCTGAGAGATGGCCTTACTACTTAAATGCCTTCTTAGACCGAAGAAACAGCGGTTGGCAAGAGTAATTCTTCGCTTGATCTCTGCACTGATGTCATTCTGCGATGTAATAGTGGAGCCCAGGTAGACAAAGTCCTTGACAACTTCGAAGTTATATCTGTCCATCGTGATATTTTGCCCGAGTCGACGATGTTGAGATTCCTCTCTCGATGACAGCATATACTTCGTCTTGTCCTCATTAACCGCCAATCCCATTCTAGCCGCCTCCGATTCAATGCTCGCAAATGCGCCTGCCACAGCTCGCTTCGTTCTGCCGACAATGTCTATGTCATCCGCATATGCAAGCAATTGAATGGACTTTTGATAGATTGTACCGCTGGTGTTGACATGTGCGTTGCGTACAATGGTTTTAAGAACGATGTTGAATAGGTTGCATGATAACGCGTCGCCTTGCCTCAATCCTTTCTCAACATCAAAGGAATCGGTGGTGTTCTTACCAATTTTGACAAAGCTGCGAGATTTGTCCATCGTCATCCTGCCCAAGCGGACGAGTTTGGCAGGGATGCCGAGACTCGACATGGCTCTGTATAATTCGTCCCTTTTCACGCTATCATACGCGACTTTAAAATCGATAAAAAGGTGGTGTGTATTGATCTTGAATTCCCGGGATTTTTCTAAAATCTGTCGGAGTGTGAACATTTGATCGACGGTTGACTTGCCTGGCCTAAAACCGCACTGATAAGGGCCGATCAGATCGTTGACAAAAGGTTTTAAGCGGTCACACAGGATGGCCGACAAGATTTTATAAGCGGCGTTTAGGAGACTTATTCCTCTGTAGTTGGTACATTTCAGAACATCTCCCTTTTTATGGATGGGGCACATTATACCGAGGTTCCATTCATCGGGCACACTTTCCTCCGACCAAATTTTGCAGATGAGCTGGTGTATGCTCCTAGCCAATTCATCTCCCGCTGATTTAAATAGTTCGGCTTGTAAGCCATCCGCACCAGCAGCCTTGTATGACTTAAGTTTGGATATCGCCAGCCGCACTTCGGTTAGGTCGGGTGGACGGAACTCTTGGCCATCATCTTCCAAGTTGAATGGAGCGTTCTGCCCATTAGCGGCATCTTGGCTGTCTTCGCCATTAAGCAGTCTAGAGAAGTGTTCTTTCCAGATCCTCAGCACTGACTGTGTGTCTACTACCATATTCCCCTTCTCATCTTGGCAGGCTTCCGTTCTAGCCTTGAATCCTTGGGTGGATCGCTTCACCCTCTGATAAAATTTTCGAACATCTCCCCTACCGCTACAACCCTCAATAGACTCTACCGCCCGCTTTACGTGCTCTCTCTTTTTCCTCCTGAGAAGTCGGCGTTCCTCTTTTCGTTTCAGCCCGTAGAGCTCACGGGCCACTCTCTCAGCAGCTCTTGTTCGAGTCTGCAGCATTGCCTGGTAGGCCTCGTCCTTAGCTGCATGCGCTAGCCGGCACTCTTCGTCGAACCAGGGGTTTCGTTGTATTCGCCTAGTGAAACCCAGCACATCAGAGGCAGCACTTCTGATGGCTTGTTGACAGTGTTCCCACTGGTCCTCTGCACTTGATGCTGGTGGCGGACCTCCTGAGAGGTTAAGAGTTACGTGGTCTGCAAAAGTTCTGGCAGTCTCTTGCGATTTAAGCTTCTCGACATCGAATCTTTTCACAGCATCTGCTCTGCGTTGTCGCGTCATGGATATCCGCATACGTAGTCTAGCTACCACCAGGTAGTGATCCGAGTCAATGTTGGCCCCTTGGAACGTTCGGACGTCCAAGATACTGGAAGCATGTCTCGCGTCTATCGCAACGTGGTCGATTTGGTTGACGGTTACTTGATCACGCGACTGCCAAGTCCACTTGTGTATATTGAGGTGTGGGAAGTAGGTGCTTAAGATGATGATATTTCGCCCCGCCGCAAAGTCTGCCAGCCTGTGTCCGTTGCCGGAAGTTTCGTCGTGTAGGCTGTGTCCTCCGACTATCGAACCAAAGATGCCCTCCTTTCCGAATCTTGCGTTGAAGTCAGCAAGAATGATCTTCACTTCGTACTTCGGGCACATATCATACGTTGTCTCCAGGAGATCGTTGATTGCTTCTTTGGTTGAGTCCTCTCTCCCTTCATGGGGGGCATGAACACAAATCAGCGAAATGTTCTTAAATTTGCCCTTGATGCGGATTGTGACCACGCGCTCGCTTACACTTCGGAAGCCCAAGACTTCTTGCCTAAGTCTTCCCCTTATCACAAAACCACAACCAAAGAGCCGCTGACCCGTTCCTTCAAGCACTCGCCGTAGTAGATGTCACACGTTTTCAGTCTCCGTATGCCCTCTCCATCCCATCGCACTTCCTGGATGGCTGTTACGTCAGCCTTTAGCCTGTCCAGGTTCTCCACTTATTGTTCGGCTGCTCGTGTTCTGTATAAGGACAGGACATTCCACGTGCAAAACCGAAATTCATTGTCCTTGTTTCGTTTGCTGGGGTCGTCAACTTTAAAATCATCCATATCCGAGGCTTGTTGTTGTTTCGGAACAACTTTTTTTTACGTGGTAGGGAAGTTACCCCGACGCACGACCCCCGACCCGGAGGACCAGACCCTTCGTAAAACTCCAAGGGTAGGGAGCCGGATAAACCGCTCCTTATAGGCCTGAGCTACAAATATGGCGTAGTAGCCCATATAAGGTGTTCACTTAGTAGTTCAACCTAACTGGAACTGTAGACGCCACCGTTTATTCCATCTAGAGAATTCGTCCGCTGCCGCCTCGATTAAAGGAGAAGTGCCTTAGTGGGAACACTCCTCCCCCCCTCTCTCGTTGGCTGTCCCCAACAGCTTTCCACGGGGATTTAAACCCCGTCTCCAGCTGAGGTACTAGACACCCGATGTTCACCACTAGGAGGTGAGAGTAGGAGTTGGTAGACAGAGGTGGGTTTTGAGAAAAACCTGTGGACGCTTGTGCCCAGTGTTACTTGCAGATGTTAATTGTCAAACAAAATTCGGTGCAGTGTAAAATTGAGAAAATTTCAACTTTTTGCTACAGGTAGGTTAGGCAATCAATTAAGTCAGAAAAAGTAATTAGTCAGTAAAAGTAGAATAACAGATTCAGGCAAGATGATATTTGCCAAAAAATTAGTAATGATAGGAAGAGTTACCTTATTCGCTTGGATCTTCAACCTTCCAAGCACATGGGGAAATGGTTAAGCCTAATGGTGTAGGTAGCTGTGGATGAGGCTTGTAAATCACTGTCAAAATAAAAAGATACGAAAACAGTGAAGAGCTCTATAATATAACGTTTTAGTTGTTGCAAGAAATGTATGGTATGACACAAAGTTGATCAATTTTGATTGAAGTTACAGTCTTGTTTTCAGCCATCAGTTACCTTCAACTATTTTTGTAGCTTCCACAAATGAAAAGCTTACCTGCCAAATTAAAATAATTATAATGTACCTTATTGCATCACGATAGGTTGTCAACATCACCTCCTTACCAGAATTTCAAAATTCAAAAATATGGAATTATTTATTTTTATTGTGTAGTTATGTTAAATAAGGAGTTCTATATAACATATCTCTTGCCTCAACTTAATTTTAATTTATGGAATTTTGTTTAAGTGCAAACAATTAGTTATTATTTTGTTTTATCTAGCAAATGCAAGTCATTTTCATTGCTCCCATTCTTACTCTATGAGTGAAATCTGTAAATTTTTTAATTCGTAAGTCACTAACTGGCTAATGAATTACTTTTTTTTTAAATTCATAAATCACTAACTGGCTTATGAATTATTTTTTTTTTTTTAATTCATAAGTCACCAACCAGCTTGTGAATCCAGAGTTAAGCTAAGAAGTGACTTAAGCGTTTGCAACACTGATTCAAAAATGTATTAAAATTTAATACAAGCTGTATTAAAAACTAATTCAAGACTTAGTAAAATCAAATACAAGATGTTTTAAAATCTTATACAAAAATGTATTGTATTGCTATAGCATTGTTGTCACCGTGAACGTGGAGCGCTACTTATCGATGAAAACCAATTTTGCTGTCCCAAATTGGATGCAATGTGGTTCCAGTGGAACTAACGGCATGATCTCATACAGGACACAGAAGCGACCTTAACTGGCCACCCAGACTTTAAATTTTTCCTAAGAACAAGAAGAAGAACCTAATAAACTAGATCGAACAATCCTTGTGTCCCCAAACTTAAGCTGCATACCAGTTTCATACACGATAACTCCAATTTTGACAATTAATAGAAGTGTAAGCCTTTTTCATAAGCCCCAGGGCCGAAGCGTGGGGGGATAGGGGGAGCACAGGCCCCGGGCGGCACTTTGACAGGACGGGGCGGCAAAATTGGCGACAAGAAATTAAAAAAAATCCTTTATTCTTCGAACTAATTAATTTGGTGAGCCCAAAGAATACAATTCAAAATTTTCCCAGTGGTAAAAATGTTTCATATTTAATTTATTTATTTTATTTAAAAATATATTTTTTTAATTTTATTTATTTATTTAACTCAGAAAAACAGTGATGAAATTAAATTAACTATTTATTAATTTACTGAAAACTGTTATATCATGCTGGCATCGTCTAGCCAAAAAGTAGGGCTGGACAAGAGACGAGACCCTGCGAGACTTTTGTAAGTCTCGTCTCGGTCTCGTTAAAATCGACAATTTTCAGTCTCGTCTCGGTCTCGTATCATTAAGTCTCATCCCGGCCTCGTCTCCGAAAAATACTATTTCCGGACAACCTGTTGACTATTGGAACGAAATATTTTCGATTATAGTTTGAATATGTGCAGAAAAAATAAATATTTAACTGAAATTGGATTTTTTAATTTATTTAGACTCTCTGTAAATTTCGGCCCAAACATACAGTCTCGTCTCGGTTGCTTAAAAGGCAGTCTCGTGTCGTCTCGGTCTCGTCATCCAAGACCGAGATCGAGACCGAGACTTTTCTCGTCTCGTGATCAGCCCTACCAAAAAAGTCTTTGCCAATCTTTAAATCGATTAGTCATTAAAAATCAATGTCCAACTATAAGTGCGTTTTATTGCGTATACAACTGCATAAACAATTATTAAAAAGAAAATGAATAAGAAAAGTGTCGAATCCTATTTCTTTTTAGAATTTCAATTTAAATATTATTCAATTTATTATGAAGTAACGTTGGTTCGCTGATTTTTTAAAGTGATTGAAAATTCGCTAGATTAGTTGAATAAGAGTGGGTCGTTTATCCGGATAGAGATTTAATAATTGGAAATTGATCAATAAACGTATGTGCCAAATAAATTACATGCTCTCAAACATTTCTCGCTCTCGAAAATTTAGTTTTAAAATTTTCCTTTCACGAGCCAGTGTTTTTAAATACATAATAGGGAGATCCCATGGCGGCAAATATTTTAAAGTTTTTGTACCAGGTTAAAAGCTGTTATAAAATTTTGCTGTTTTGAAAAAAAAGCTAATTCCTATGATATGAACATTTGTTTATTGGCTGCTCTTCCATAAAAATGGTTCAAGATAATTATTTTTTATGTACCTGTTCATGTCGCCTAGCACCCTTGCATTCACGGTAATAGAATCGCTTTATTTTTTTCATATATTTTATCATTAATTTCTTATTTTATTCAATCAAATAGACATTAAAATCATTTTACTGCCGTGGTACTTGGTTACTACTTTTTTAAAGCTGGACAAAAATTCAGGGGGGGGTGGCAAAAATTGGGTCTGCCCCGGGAGGCAAAAACTTACTCTACGCCACTGATAAGCCCTATCGATGATCGATCAATGATAACAAACCGACAGTGCCTCTCATTGTCGTGTCAAATCACTAAACTATAAGGTCCTTGATCCAAAGAATTTCCTAAGGACTAGAAATGGTATGGCCGTTATTTAACACTTCTGCTTAAGTACCCTCAAGTTCAATGTAGACGACGCATTGTTTCAGTTTTAGGTATGCTGCAGTTAGACATACTCTTGGCTTCGAAGTGTTGCATGCTGTTGATCTTGAAAAATCACTAAAAAAAATCTACCATCGGTTAGTCCTGTTTTCTTGCTCGAAGTAGAATATCAAAGAACAAGAAACTTTGATTTGTGTGCAGAAGGTCCTTCGGTTTTTGATGTACCTGGAGATTAAATCTCCTATTTAATGTTTCTTCTCGTTACTAATTTTAAAAATGTTTTACGCTAAAGGTTGTCGAACCAACGATGTTTTACTATCAAAGTGGATCAACTTGCCGTGCAAATGCCATATCATGAGAATCCTTGTGCCACGGGGCGTTAAATACATTTTATAATCCTCTCTAGAGAAGCTATATATTAAATACATGGAATACCACCCATACTTACTATACTATATAACTTTCAATTCTTTCATATATTATACTCGTTGACACAAATTTTTGAAACTCTCATATACCGATAAGTGTGTAGGTGGGTGTATATATAGAAATGCAAGGATATACATAACACATTGGAATAACTGAAGGTTAAAACTTTGTGACGTGGAACGTAAACGTTGTGGCTCCTTTTGGCCTTTCTCGTTTAAAACAGGCAGCACCCTGGAACTTTTAATTAAAACATCTCTCCGATAAGCATCCACTTTCCGTTCTAATAATTTTTATGAGATGAAGCTACAACCGCCACCGCGCGCCGCGCTGCCATGCCATGGTGTTGATGCTGATGCCAGTGCCGTTGCCATTCCCGCTGCTGCCATCATCGTCAACATAATCGTCCTAGTTCGTCCTTGTTGTCGCTGATGCTCGGCTCGTCGCTGTTGTAGCTCTAGCTAGCAGTCGTTTTCCATTTCACTCGGCGAAAGATTTATTAGAAAAGTGTACTCCTGTCCTGAAGGTAAGCCGAAACCTGAATAAGGGTTTTTTGCTTTTTTTTTCTGCACTTTCAAGCTTTTAGTGCTGCCACTCGTCTTTTTGCTCCTTTTCTTGGGAATGTTCAATTTAAATCACGGTAAATTCCGAGAAAAGTCTGTTATCCTATTAGATTTTACACTTTTACCTATTTGTCTTTTTCTTTTTCTTCCACTCGTATACTCGACTTGTTTGCAGTGTTGCCAAGTCGAAATTCCAAATAAAGTCAAATCTGACTTGTTGACTTTATTTGTCTCTTCCAAATCATGTCAAAAAAAAAGTCAAATATTTGAAAATTTTTGTTTCTAGTCAAAAAAAAGTCAAATATCAAAATACCAAATATAAATGATAGGTAACATAAATACATTTTATTAATTATAAACAAAACATAAAGTATTTCAACGAGTTAATTAAAATAAATAATATTTCATAAATTATTATTATATAAAAATAGGTACATAGGTACTTAGTTAAGGTACATAAAGTTAAAGATCATATGGTTATATCTATATTTTATTTGTATATAGTATATGTTCCATTTTTTTTTTACTTCTGCAGGAATTCCAAAGTTTTGATCAAATTTAACTGACTAAAAATTCTTTTTACTTCTGCATTGGAAATTGGCAAAACCAAAATTGGTATAGAAAACTTCGCCAACTCTTTAAATGGATTTTCTCCACTGGAATCCTTATACGAATGAACTTCGCACGAGTAAGGCACTGTCTCTTTTATGTTTTTCCATTTTATGAAACAAAGATTGCTCCACTGGCTTAAAATCTTTTCTTTTGAATCAGGCTCAATCTTCATCTCTACCAGAACTGGAAGCAATGAGCTTTTGTTTTGGGAAAGGCATGTGTGTCAACAGTGACAACAATGCTGATCTGTTTGAGAATTTTTGGATTTTTTGGCACTCTCTGCTGTAATTCTTTTATTGGTTTAATAATAAAACTTTTGCAGTTTTTTTCTTAAAATATGAATTTCTTCGTCGCTCACTTCCGATTTGATTTTCAATTCGTTAAGTTTTTCCTCGCACTCTGCACCTAGATAAGGATTAGTTTGTAAACCAAAACCAGTTGTTTTGTGCAGCTTGTAGGTAAACCAGAAAGACAGCATACGATTGGGATTTGGGAATGGTTTTTGTTAGGCTGTACTACATATTATATATATTCAAAGGTAACTTCATTGATTGCAGTTCATAGTAACCCATACTACACTCGGTCTACACTGTAGTTGAAATGTATTTTAAAATATTTTAACAAAAGGTTAAATTGCATATTGAATAACTGAATAAAGTTCAAAAACAAATCAAAACACTTTTGACAAGATTTATATTTCATTTCATGTCAACAGCGATGAAAACTTGTCAAATTTGACATGAAACAGGTCAAAACGGCAACACTTCTTGTTCGTGGCCATCGCACACTCTCTCTCTCTCTCTCTCTCTCTCTCTCTCTCTCTCTCTCTTTCTCTCTAATTTGGCATTTTTGAAGAGGATCTTAAGGGTGCTCCCACACTCTTGGAGGAATTTTGTTGTTGTTTGTTGGGCCGTTTCATTTTGTAATGCTAATTTAATTAAGAATATGACTTGCTTTAAGAATTATTCATATGGTTAAAATGAGTATGAAGGAGGAGCAAGTAGGTTTATATTGTAAAGGTGCCCATATATGCATGTATCATGTGTGTGTCGCACACATAAACCCATTTGTTATTTTTTTGGTTTTATTTATTTTATTTTTGTAGATAATTTGACATGTGGGTCTAAATCTTGAAAAAGGCACAGAATTAGATTGTAATATTTTACTTGGGAGTTTTGATGTTTTTCTTAGATGTTTTGTTTAAGTTTTGTATTTGGTTTGCTTTTTTAAGAAATGCGTAAAATGATTGTTTGTATTTCAAATTGGATAAAAGATCAAAGTGGATTATGAAAGAAAAAAATTTAGGGGCAGAAAAGGTTGTCTCTATTGACGGAACGTGTCAAAAATAGCAATCATGAATAGTGAAAAAGGCTTATAAATATAATATAACAATATTAATTCAAAAAAAAAAATAAACATAAAGTGTGTTTCATTTATAATAAATGTGTACCTACTTAATTTTTCGGACACAATTAAAAAAAAATAAAAAAAATTGAAACTCTAAATTTCGAAAACGACTTTATTTTTTTCTGAATATGATAATAAGCTGTTTTTAATTATTTCAAGAATATTTAAAAAAAAAAGGTGTTTTTATTCAAAAAGTAATAAAATGTTTGACTGGATCGCACGAACTTGCTCTTGTAGTTAATAACTAGAATGTAGCTAGACGTTGACTATAGCTATGTTTGTTAAATGTTAATGGTTCAATAACGTAAGTTATGCTAAAAACAAATCAAATTTTGAAGTTAATGATTTAATACAAAACTTTTTGTAAAAGTATGGATATTAAAAATCAAGCAATTGCTTAAACGAACGAAAAATACACTAAATATTAAAGAAAACAATGAAAACAGAAAAATGGGAACTTAAAACTCATTTTATTCAAAATTGAATAACTTCCAGCACACTGCGAATTTGGTCATGCGGTTAACTGATAATGAATGTGAAAATATGTACCTATGAATATCAAGGCCGTAGTCAGACAAATATTTGGGGGGGGGGAATAATTTTCAAAAAATTTTATTATTTTAATTTATCTTGATTCTTCAATTTAACTAGCTATCAGCAAGGAAGGGTTCTTTAAAAACATAAGCGCAAAATTTTAGTCGATCTAGTCCGATGTTTAATCGGTTTAAGTATGATACTAGATTAAAACTTGTATTTTGCTAATTTTAAATGAGTTTAGCATCGTACTGTCTCCTAACATTTTACAAAAGTTAAAATCATCAAATGACTATTTTATCTTTCTAGTATCGTGCTAAATCCATATATTTTGACGTTTATATAAATGTCAAAATCGGCGATTTTTTGTGAATTTTATGAAGGAAATTGATTTAGTATAATACTAGTAAAGAAGAAAAAAATTCGAAAAATGTTAAGTAGCATCATGATACTAAGCCCTTAATAATAGGCTGCTTTAAATTTTGAGCCATTGTTTTTTAAGCAAGATTAATGACTCATTAATCACACAAGCTTGCAAAATCAAAATTTTTTACTAGTGTTTATTTTTTCGAAAGCTTTTGATGCACTGATTTCAAATTTTCCAGTCTAAACATGCAAATAACCGTTTTTTATTATATTTGAGGTTAACCAAGAAACTCGTCATGGCATGAGATGCAACTAGATTCTCAACTAATTCAAACACAGGTCTTTTTTAATGCCGGGAAGAACCAAACTGTTTCTGTGTGATTAGGTGTGTTATGCCTGTTCCAAAACAGAATAGTGAAATTGAGAAAGGTTATTAAGCTAAAACAACTAATAAACTAATTTGTTGTCAAAAAGAAAAGATCGTTGGTATTTGCAATATTCAATAAAGTTTTTTTCTTATATGAACCTCAAATAAGCAAAAGAGCGTTTTTTCTATTTTGTTTGGAAAATCACGAAGTTAAAACCGAAAAATCAGGCAAAGAAAACAACGAGGTACTCAAAAACATGTTAATTATTTCCAGCAATAACATCACTGTAAACCTAAGGTTATAAAAACATTTGGGGCAAAATTTGGCCATTAAAACTGAAAAGTAGGAGACATTTTTTGCTAATTGTCACCCAATAAATAAGTTGCTTTCGAGTTGCCAGGAAGTATGTACCGTTTTATAGATTTTGCTGCAGAAAAATATTTATCATCAATTTGATGACAATCACTGATATATAAGATGGGTCTATACTTTTTCAAGAGGAAAGTAGGAGCAAGAAACACATTTTGAAAAATGTCTGGGGGGTTCGGACCCCTGTAATCCCCCACTGGCTACGGCCTTGATAGATATGATATAAAGGTCGTTCTTATTTGAGCTAAGTCAGCGCTCCATAATTCTTTGCTTATTGTACTTTTAGATTTTTTTCTCAATGTTTACGGCACATTACAGCATACATTTTCTTTTTTGAAATTCGAAAATGGCGGTAGTGAATTCGCGCTAACGCCCCTAGCAAATTTTAGTTTTGCCCGTAAAAGTTGCAAACATTTAATTTTTTTCTTTTCGGCACTTAGCATTATTTTATGAGCTCAATACAAAAAATCAACAGTAAATTTTTTTAAATGTAATCAAAAACGAAAAAAATTTTAACACATAAAATAGGAAATTTTATTCTACGCATTTTATGTTTTACAAGTTTTTTTGTAGGACTAATATGAATCAAGAGAATTAGTAAAAAGTAAAATCCAAGATGGCGGCAAAACCGTAAATGTTACGAATGCGAAAACTGAGATTTATCATATTCGATCAAATCTCTATCGAATACAAACAAAAAAATTGGGGGTGGTACAAATTTATGGGTCCCCCATATAAAATTTTATAATTGCAATGGACTATTAGGCCAAGTGTCAATTGCGTTAAAAGTGCGTTAAATTTGATCCCATGGCTAAATTTTGACATTACAGAGGTGAATACAGTCGTCAAAATTTAAACTGCTCAGAAGCTTGTTTAAATTTTAACTTGTGGATACATTTTGACGTTTGTATTTATCTTCTTGCACATAACTTACACCATCGACCTATTATACCTGGACTGCTAGGAGCCAACATCAAGATGGTTCCCTTTATTAAAAAAAAATCGATACACTAGCGGCAATTTGAAAACGACTCAGGCCTA
This sequence comes from Melangyna quadrimaculata, assembly GCA_949320155.1. Taxonomy (NCBI): domain Eukaryota; kingdom Metazoa; phylum Arthropoda; class Insecta; order Diptera; family Syrphidae; genus Melangyna; species Melangyna quadrimaculata. The sequence goes on from OX439483.1 coordinate 150,028,095, forward strand.
ATTAATTCACTCAAAGTTAAACATAACTGGGATTTTTACAGTCAACTAGAGAATTAGTTTTTTTCACTCGAAGCTTACGTTTTCAACTTAAGATTTTCAACTCTAGAGTTGATCAACGCAATAGTAGAAGTTAGTGAGTAAACTTGGGAGTTTTCATTATTTCTGTTTATTCATTCATGATATTTAGGGCCAGTTTGTTCACAGCTAATTATCTTTAATCCATGATTAGTGGAGCTGGGAAATCCTCAAATGTGTTCGTTGATCAATTTTTTTTTTTAAATTCAAAGTATGAGTTGCTAATCATGGATTTCACTAATCAGCCAGTTTTGGTTGATTAGCAATATTTAATTAAAGCCTATGAAAGTCACATACTAAATTTAACCCACTGTGAACAAACTGGCCCTTAGTTGTGTAAACTTTCGCTTTTGACTTCGAAAGGAAAAAATCTTAAAATAAATAATAATCAAATAAAAATAAAGCTCTGTTTTAATTGAAATAAAATGACACAAAATGTTTCCTGTACCTACTTCTGAATGAATTGGGCGTCATCTTTTTGGAGCAGCGAAGATGATGCAGAGGAAGAAAATGTATCCCTTGAAAAGTGGCAATATAAAATGCTTCCCCGTGTTGGTATCGATAAATAGGACGACCATGATTTCATTTATCGTTCTCGCCTCTCAAAAGCAACGACAAATATTTTTTTTTTTTTTATTTAATAAAGGATTCGTTGCCTTTTGACGAAAGACATTACGGAAAATATCGGTTTAAAAAAACAAAAACAGTTTGTCGTTCAATCACCGAAATCAAGCATCTTCGGGCGCGGTTAGTACTTAGATGGGGGACCGCATGAGTATTGAGTTTTTTGTCTTGGTATTCCTTTGACTCCGCGCTTCAGTTGGAATGAAAAATTCATTCCAATTATTTGGAATAAATAAAAAATCGACAGTAATGGTTTATCGCGAGTATTTTATTGAATAAGGAAACACAAAATTCTTATTCAAATATTTTGAATATCTAAAATGAATAAAGAAACATATTCACACTCAAAGGCAAAATTATTCTAATGCAAACCAAAAGTTGAAAATGTCGTCTTGTGTGTCATGCTTAAGAAATGAGAATGACGATCGACTAGGAGTCCAGGTAAATTAGGTTCATCATGACTGCCACTATCAAAATGCAATTTCCGCGTTCAAGATCGTATCCAAAGCGACTTGGATAGATTTGTGCTGTAATTCCTTCTGAAAAAAAACTATTGCAACAACAAATCAAGGTATCCACCGTCTCGGATAGGTTCCTTAACGCAAGGAACGTGGATGGGAAATGTACAGTGCTTTGCATAAGTATAAACGCACCTGTAAAAATGAATTTTATAGAAAACTGGAAATGGCAGCGACTAGTTACTATTTTTTTATTTAATGTCATCAGTAAACAAGTGAATTGAACAAAAAAAAGTCCCACTATTTTCCCTTGTGTTGTTTAGAAAATAAAAACAGATTTTTTCGTATTGCAGAAGTATAATCGCACCATGCAAATCTCGTTTAAGCTTCATTTAAATATGAGTTTCGAGATGAAAACAACGAAGCCGCATGGTACACATTTAAGCGATATTCAAAACTTTTGTTCAAGTATCCTTAGATGTAGGGCTATTCTTAGGAAAATTTCGAAATTGGATCGTTTTTCAGTAATTTCATACAAGATCCAGAATATTATGGAACGAAAATAAGACCCGGGGTTCCGCAGATGCAGACACGTCGTGATGAGAGCCGAACAATCAATGTTGCCTTCTAATTCGGTGCATTTTTTGAGGGAAGTTCGTTACGAATTGGGGTTAGGCGTTTCATTTGAAAACCGTAATAAACATTTTATTATTTAACGCTTTAATTCTTCAATTTTAAAAACGCAAATTTGACACAATTTAATGCATTTTTGAGCCAATAACCGTTGAAACCATCTGGCCCATCAAGGCTAAACTTCTTGTTGTAACTGAAAGCTATGTTTGTAAAACAAAAATGCACTAGATTGTGGTATTAATAAATTTTTAAAATTAGAAGAGTTAAAGCGATAAATAATAAAATGGGCGGTTTTCCAATAGCGGGTCCTATTTTGACGGGCAAATTCTAATATATTTTGTTTGTGGGCTGTTGTCAGATTTGGAGCTGGCGCCATTTTGCCCCGAACTAGCACTTCAACGCTTCTTAAAGTACGAAAAACCGTCGAAAATGAAACGAACTACCCTCAAAAAATGAACCGAATTAGATGCTTCGGCTCTCATCACGCTGTGTCAGCATCTGCGGACCCCGGGTCTTATTTTCGTTCCATAAGATTTTGGATCTTGTATGAAATTACTGAAAAACGACCCAATTTCGAAATTTTCCTAAGAATAGCCCTACATCTAAGGATACTTGAACAAAAGTTTTGAATTTTGGCTTTTTCCATAGCGCTTAAATATGTTACCATGCGGTTTCATTGTTTGTCATTTTGAAACTCATAATTAAATGAAGGTGCGTTTATACTTCTGCAATACGAAAAAATCTGTTTGTATTTTCTAAACAGCGCAAGGGAAAATAACGAGAATTTTTTTTGCTGAATTCACTTGTTTACTGATGCCATTAAATAAAAACATAGTAAGGTGTCGCTTCCATTTCCAGTTTTCTATAAAATGCATTTTTACAGGTGCTTTTTTACCTATGCAAAGCACTGTATGTTTTAAAAAAATCCATTTAGTGCAATTGACACAGCAAAACCCTTTAATTTTATTCACCTCTATAAAAACGGATCAAATTTAACAGGGATCAAATTTAACCAAAATTTTAATGCAATTGACACACGGCCTGAGTTGTGAATTGGACATAAGAAAAAAAAAATATGGAGGTGGTCCAAAAAATATGGGTATGTAACATTTTTTTTTTTTCTTTGAATTTTCACTCGGACGAGATACAAACTACGTTGTTTTTTTTAATGTTTTCATGTTTTGGTCAGGTTTATGCATTAATGCGAGTAAATTGTGTAATTTTTATCAATTTTAATGGTTAGGCTAGTTGTAAAATGTTCATCTTTAATCAGCGTGTGGTACAACTTGCCCCATACATACCATACGAGGTAAGTTGTAACAATACAGGGTTTCTCCTAATTGCGATATTTTCACATATTCTGATCAGACTTTATTAAGGTTGTCTATAGTGGATTCTGAAACTTAAATATTAATATGTCGTTTAAAAAAGTTTTAAATAACTCATATGCAAAACCTAAGGAGAAACATCATATTTAGTAAAAAAGTGTTACTTTTAGTCCCACTCTCCCCTACCAAAATTAACAAAAATAAGCCTTCCCCAATTTTGTTTATTATTTGTTTATTATTTGAATTTTATTGTCTTTGAAGATAATTAAATGCTGATTTGTTGTGAAGACCAACAATTTTTATAGCTTACCTTGTTTTTAAGTTATTGTCCCTAAAGCCTAGTACGCTGCTGATGCGAAACGAAAAATCTCATACAAAAATGACATGACGAAATCATAAATTTCGTTGTGCTTTTCGTTCTGTGGTACGCTGTTCGACCAGCGAAATTGATGATTCTACCAGATTGTTCTGACAAGTCTCAACTCTCTTTTCGCACAGAATTAATTGCCTGGGCCATTAGTTGTGTGCGGAAAAATGACATTTGGGTTTGTTCGTGTTTTTAATTGTTGTTACTTTCATTACAAAATGGCTTTTGTTTGATTTTTTCGTTAAAATTGGTTTTATTTATTTGCAATTTGTGAAACTCTTTATGAGCATTTTTCCGCTGTGTTTTCGTAAGCATTTCGTTGTCTTTTTGGAGACCGCAGTAAAATTTCGTTTCGACTCAGCAGCGTACTAGGCTAAAGTAATACACGAATTAAGGGTATAGAATTAAGCCTTAACTAGAGTTTATCCCACACGAAAAAATCATATTTAAGCTAAATTCGTTTTTTACGTAGGATCATTGAAAATTTCGCTCGAATAAGTGTGAGGTTAGCGGACGAAATCTAAAATAAAGATAATTTTAAAGTTTGATTCGCAGCCAAATTTGTAGCTTTTTAAATGTTCTTCAGCTGTGAAAAACTCGATTCTCAAGAAATAACGGTATACCTAAAACCAACAAAAATGTATTTATTTCAAAAACGGCTCTAAGGATTTCAACAAAAAAAAAAATAGTTACTTTAAAGAGTATAGTTAATATTTTGTTAAAAAAAATTACCAATAACGGTTATTAAGGATCATAGAAACGATTTTTTGGTTTTCAAATTTCTCGTTAACGATTACACCGATTTCAACCAAAATTTGTATGGAAGTAGTCCTTTACAATTTTAACAATTTTGCATATACAAAATTTCAAAAAAATAATTTTTAGATTTTTTGATTTTTTTTTTAATTAAATATCTTGAAAACGGATAAATGATTTTTGTTTGATTTGTACAAAATCTTATTTTATTAAATACTAAAATTTCTTAAATACAAATTTTATTTTTCAAAATGTTTAAGAATTTTAACATGTAAAAAAATATTTTTTTAAGAAAACCGCTCTAACGATTTTTGATTCTTTTTTTTTTCCTAAATTCATAATTATCAAACAAATCAGATGGAATCCTTTTTTTTAGCTTTAACTATTAAAACTAGGTATCGCCCAGTGGCCGAAATGCGACCACCAAAAAACTGACATTAACACTCAGAAAATGAAAGCTTAAAAAAAAAACTCTAGGTCTGGTATAATCCTGTGGTGGAAGTTGTACATTAAAAAGCCAACTTGAATTGAAAATGAAATGAATCTAAAGTACAACAAAGCGGCATTTCAACACAGACTAAACATATACAGCCAATTGAAAATTCATAATATTAGCACAAAAAACAGTATCAACTTTTGAATGGTAGAACACATTCACTACTGTACCTTTGGGTGGCTTGTTCAAATTGTGTCCTTTTGATGTAAATAAATCGGTTGAACCCTTCTTGAAAAACTGGAAGTTTCGTTAAGGCAACTAATAGGGAATTGAAAAATACTGCGTTAATCCGCTAACGGATTGTATTTGCTTGGAGCACCGCACTTTTGGGTACAACCTTTTTGAGAAACTGTAAGTTTCGTTAATGCAACTAAATTATAGGGAATTGAAAAATAGTTACTTCAGTTTAACTTTTATGTAATTCTATGACGGGTTTTCTTATGTAAAACAGTAGTACCTATCTAAAATAGAGATACTCGCTTCGGGTTTTGGCGTTTTTGAAATTTATTAAACTAATTCAAATTCCTCAAAACAATTTGATTGAAGCAAAAACCTTTTTTTTAATATACACAGTGATCTTCAGTGCAAAAACAAAAATGACCCACAGTGTCGAAATGCGTTTCTAAAGTATATTTTGCACATCTACGCACCTATAACTTTCCAACCATATACAATTTATCGAAATCGGTTGGATATTTTTTGAGCAAATGGTAGCACAACAAAAAATTAAGGCTATTTATATATAGATTACAAATTTCTAGTAATTAATAGTAGTAATTTATCACCCCTGTTCTGAATTCCGATGGTTTGTAAAATCCTTTCATTTTCAAACTGTGTGTGTTTTGAAATACTTTTCTTTTTCAATACTAGGCAAATGAATTTTGTTTTTCGAACGAATTGAAAGTTGACTTGACTTTTAGAATTTATTTTAAATTTGTTGCCCGAATTGAAGTTGTGAAAATTCAAAAATGTGACAATCTGTATTTTCTAACAGTTATAAACAAAAAATCCAAGTTACCCATTGTGTTTTTTTTTGTTTTTGTTGTGTTCGTTACTTTTTATAGTATTTTTTTTTTTAGTATTCGAAAGAAAAATAGGTTTGGATATTGGCTACTACGAAACGGAAATTCAGAACACTTTTGTTGAATCCGTACGGAAACCAATTTCGTGCACGGATTCAATACGAAACGGAAATCAGAACAGGGGTGTACCTGTACATTTTAAATTGGTTTTAATTTAACACTTTCTGAAGCTGGCGGCCAAAATCTAAAAAGAGAGATTATTTAGTATTAAGATTGTATGAACAATGCAGTCACGCTTCAAAGACAATAATTAACATTGAACATTTTGAATGAATTACAAAATCATTCTTCTAAATTCAAAAATAATGGTACCCTCCGTACAAATGTTGAAAAACCGCCAGTTTTTCTCGAAAACGGCTCCAAAACTAACTTCAGCTTACAGCATTTTTTAAGCCGATGATCTTTAAAAGTTAAAATAATATTCCAGAAAAAAAAACTTTTTTCGATTTAAAAAATAAATTTTTTTTTTTTTGAAAAATCCATTTTTTAAAAACGGGTTGATGACATTTTTTGAAAATTTGTTTTCAAAAGCTCACATAAGTTAAAAAAATCAATTGGTTTCTTTGTTATTTAGCTCAAACTACCTTCTATAGCTAAGGATTTTAAGCAATTTAAAATCAGTAGATAATATAATGTTTTCAAATTTTGTTTTAAATATCAATGGTTTTGTAGTTAAATTTTAAGATTTCAAAATTGTATATTAAATCCTTTAAGGCAGTACAGGTAAGTGCTGATTTTATTATTATTCATCCGAATGCATTTTATTTAAATAAAGGTAGAATTTTTAAAAACCTTACTTTTTGGTCCAAAACATAAAACAATTATGTTAACTACTTACATACTTATATCAACCTACCAACTTAAAAGTCATTAAAAAAAATAACTTGATATTAAAATTAAATATTTTTATTTTCTACTCAAAACACTCACAAAACAAGCAAACACACATGAAATGTACCAAAAGTATTTCCAAAATTTTGTTCACAATAAATAATATTTATAATAGCAATCCATAAGACACATGATAACCTACCCCTGTGCCTCACGCTTAATAATTTCCATACAAAACGCCTTCACTATCTTCATTCTACACCTCTTTAAAGAAATCAACCTTCCTAACTTTACAAGATTAGTATCGCAGTTCCGTGTGCCATCTAAATGACGACGTTTTTCCGCCCATTTAACACATTAATCCAAAATGAATGGAAATCTCAACACCGCGCATATATCTTCTACAAGCTTCCCCAAAAACCTTCATTACAGACGCATTAAAAAAAAATATTAAATTTTTTCTTCCCTCCCCCCCCCTCCTTCTCTTCCGCACTTTCATATAAAATGTAACAAAAACAAAAAAAAAACACATTTAATTTCATTCTTGACTTCCTGGTGGGTTTTGTCTTAAAAAGCAAAATTACCAGATCCTATGTAACCTCATTATCCTGACTATTTAATGCATATGTACAAAAAAAAACGGTACAATACCTATATCCACCCTGCAGCGCTAACAGCGCGCGAAAAAGTACTGCCACCAGCAAAAAAATAATTTACAATCACTCAAGAGTGCGATGCCGTCAATATGGTTTGCCCGTCTCCAGCACAATCATCTACTCCCCCCCCCACGTTGAAACCACAATCACTCTCCTTCATGTCTTATCCATATCTACCTCATACCTCAGCACAGGAAAATGCCTAATTTTATGCTTTCTCGGCAACAAAAAGAACATACGTGTACAGTACACTCAGGCTCCACCATCATAGCTCCACTCGCGCCCCCCCCCCCCCCCACCTCATGTGAACACACAAAGCAAACTCACTCGCTCAAGTCAGTTCAGTCATATAGCACAACGACGATGACGGCAAAAGTAAAACCGGAGGTGGGCTGAGGGTTTGGTTGTCTGCGAACGACGACGACGCCAAACGATGCTATATCCTTGTTGTGTGCCAGGACCTTATTCCACAGATTTTACGAGCAAAATAGAGAACTTAGCAAGAATTCCACCTTCTTCAGTCACACTATGGCTATATATACACAGCACGGGGGTGTTGTAATTTATTTTAAATGGTTAACTTTTTTATTTCTTAAAAAAGGGGTAAGCGAAGAACTGATGTTTGTGTGCTAAGCAAGGGAATGCTATAGAAGTACCTGCTGGCTGCTTATTTTTTTTTTACAACAACGAATGCCAAGGATCAACAGAAAGTCTCCAGCCCCATCTCCATTCCTTTAGCTGCTCTGGCACACAAGAAAACGCATAAAAATTTGTTACTGCTGTTATGTTTCTTTTGATGACTTTTATGGTGATGCTGGGCTTGGAATGACATACACTACACACACAACACATGTATATAAATATTTTATCTGTAAAAATTACCATACACAAGCACACTTTATACTCGCTATAGCTTAGCTAGCTGGATTTTTCTCTGAGCTAGAAGCTGAAAGCGACAGGAGAAGACACTTTCTTGTGCTAACCTCCCCGTTCCATGCGCCATATCCTTCGACCTCGGTTTAAAGTCGGTACTCGGTGGAGTCAAAATACTTCTGAAGTGAAACAAAAGGGCTTTTGCGGAGACAACGCACTTACATAATATAGGCACCAGACTGTACGTATTCGAAGACAATGTCGAGCAAAATGACTACCTTTTACCTTATGTTTACCTTCATACACCTACTATTACAACTTTACATGGATGGATTTGCACTTTTGGAGGGTCAAGGGTGTTCAGAAAAATATTAATAGGTCCTTTGCTTCTATGAAAATTTTTCGTATGTAGATTCAGGGTTATTAGAATTAACATTTTATCATATTCAAAATTTTATCATTTTAAATTATGTATTAATACAGACTTCTACTTTTTTTTCGCGATGATGATGTAAACATAAAGACCATGATCTTGACTATTTTTGTATTTTGTTTGTCCCCCCTGGCAATTTTTGGCCACCCTGCAATTTTTTTGCCACGCTGGCAATTTATTGCTACCCCGGCATTTTTTTTTTTTGCACCCGGCAGTTTTTTGTCATCCCGGATATTTGTGTGCCATTATGGCAATTTTTTTGCCACCCTGGTAATTTTTTTGCCACCCGGAAATTGTTTGTCACCCCGGCAATTTTTTTGTAACCCTGGCAGTTTTTTTTTTTTTTGTCACCCTTGGCAATTTTTTTTCCACCCTGGCAATTTTTTTGGCATCCCGGCAATTTTTTTGTCACTCTGGCAGTTGTTTTTTGTCAACCTAGACAATTTATTTGCACCCCGAAAATTTGTTTGCACCCCGAAAATTTGTTTGCCACACGGCAATTTTTTTGCCACCCTGGAAATTTGTCTGCCAACCCGGCAATTTTTTTGCCACCCGTGTAATTTTTTTGCCACCCCGGCAATTTGTTTGCCAAGCAGGAAATTTTTCTGCCACCCAACACACATAAAACGGCGTAAAAACCCAGATAAACCTGAAAAACCAGATAATTTTATATTAAATTTTATTTTATTTATCTATAAAGCTTTTATTCGTCCAAAACTCGAGTACAATATTCTCATATTTGGGCAGGTGTTCGTATAACCCACTTAATTCTATTGGATAGAAGGCAAAGAAAAGCTATAAAAATGATAGGTGATGGAAATTTAATGGAAGCAATTGCATCCCTAGAGCACCGCCGCAATGTTTCATGTCTTTCGTTATTTTACAATTATTTGCACAAACAGTGCTCTAGTGAAATAGCCAGTTGCATTCCTCCCCTTACGCAATTCAACCGTAATACTCGTGCTTCTAGAAATGCCCATCAGTTTATCCTTGAGTCCAACTTCGGACGTACTGTTAAGTATAGAGATTCTTTCTTTAGTCGCACTACAAGAATGTGGAATTCTCTACCTGGCACTATGTTTCCCTTCCATTTCGATATTCAGAGGTCCGAAGCCAATGTGCCAATGTGTATCTCCTCTTAAATCCTTTTCTATTTTCCTAACGCTCGCACAGTGTTTAAACATTTTAAGGGTAGTATAAAAAGCCCTTTAGTGCACACTTAATATAAAAAACAATGGTTTACCAGGTTTATCTACTTTTTACGCCGCCGCCGTTGCATGAATACCCCTAATGTACATTTTATATTTTTCTTCGCCTTTTTTCTACAGAAGTCAGACGAAGATACATGAAAATCCACCATTAGGCTCTATCTCGATTTACAAGATGACGCACATACCGACGGACGTCTTGACAAAAATCACTTTTAGGACTTCTCCAACATCGTTTTTTGACGCCAAGCCAATACTACTTGCTCAATACCTATAACAAGTAAAAAATGGGAATGTGTTGTGTTTATTCAAGAAATTAATAAATGGCTCAAACTTTAGCTCAAACTTTTATAGATACGGAATTTAAGCAATTAAAAAAAATAATTTCATGCTTTTGATAATATTGTTTTAATGTCAAAATACGTCCGCATTTAGTTTTGAAATTTTACATAAGCCATTGAACATAAGACCTCGCAATCCAGTCGTGTACAATTTGTTTTTTTTTAATATATATGTATTTTTTGATACGAAGATGAAAACTGAATTCTCTTACAAAAATTTGGATAGCGGATAGCAGGAATATTTTTTTTTTATTTATTAGCTTCCCGGATGGAGAAATGCCAAGTTTTTGTATAGTTTGAGCAAGGCCCTAGTAAGTTTTCAGTATGGAAAATCTAGATGAGGAAAACTTGTCCAGATACTTAACAAGTCCTTGCGTGATTTCAGTACCAAAAATTTAGACGAGGTAAACTTTTCAACCACTCTTGTTGGACATGATTCGGGGTACCGAATCAAGAATGTCTCTTTTGTATGTATAATTGTTATTCAATTTGGTATGAAACATTAGAATATGAAACTTATTCAATTTTGATTATTCTTCTGCGCGTGTTATATTTTTCAAATTATTGCCGAAAAGAATAGTGGGTGTTTAGGTACTTTAGGGGTGTCTAATAATTTTTTTTTGTCAGATATTCAAAATGGGTATCGTGGATTTTGTAAAGGATACCCAAACAAGTATTTGTACGTCCCGGAAATTTTTTAAAATGGTACTTCCAGACCCCGCGGCCGTTTTTTATGTAAAAAACACGTTTTTTATCAAAGTCAACAAATTATCAAGAATTTCGCGTATCAAACGTAGTTTCACCGACTTTAAAAGATTTCTTTTGACTCTCTAGATATGCTAATAATAAAATAGCACAAGTAACTGCCCCTAAAAATTTCAAAATATGTCTTTTTTATTCGATAAATGGCTGAAAACCCCCCAAAAATCGGTTGATTTTTAAGCTTTTCTCGATTTTAAAGACCTCCATGGGTTCAGGAACGACCAAGAAGGAATCGTATCATAGGTAATTTCGTGTGTTGAACTCAAATCTATCATTCGTTTTTCGCCATCAGCTCTAGCTTTTAAGATATAACAGTCTGAAAATGGATTATAACCATTTTTTCACCTATTTTTGAGATTCTGTAAAAAATTCGAAATGTTTTTTTTCAAAAAAATGCACCGATTCATACATGAACAAGAGTCATAGTGCAGCACTTTGATGAATCGGTGCATTTGTTTTGAAAAAAGCATTTCGAATTTTTATAAAATCTCAAAAACAGGTGAAAAAATGGTTATAATCCATTTTCAGACTGTTATATCTTAAAAGCTAGAGCTGATGGCGAGATGATAGATTTGAGTTCAACACACGAAATTACCTATGATACGAGTCTTACTTGCTCGTTCCTGAACCCATGGAGGTCTTTAAAATTGAGAAAAGCTTAAAAATCAACCGATTTTTGGGGGGTTTTCAGCCATTTATCGAGTAAAAAAGGCATATTTTGAAATTTTAAGGGGCAGTTACTGCTATTTTATTATTAGCATATCTAGAGAGTCAAAAGAAATCTTTTAAAGTCGGTGAAACCACGTTTGATACGCGAAATTCTTGATAATATGTTGACTTTGATAAAAAAAAAACGCGGGGTCTGGAAGTACCATTTTAAAAAATTTCCGGGACGTAGAAATACTTGTTTGAGGTATCCTCTATAAGATTAACGATACCCATTTTGAATATCTGACAAAAAAAAAAAATTATTAGACACCCCTTAGGTACTTACATTAAAAAACTGAAATTTTTTTCAGTAGAAGTAAACTGATACCCTCAAAAATAACTCCCACACTAATGTTACACATAACACATAGGTATTATACTCTACTGAATTGAATCTTTTTATTTTAACTTCTTTGCTAAAATAAAGTTTTCAGTGCATTTTGTTACTTAACCGTATGTATTCTATAATGTATGTATTCCTATATGAAAAATAGCTCTCTCTAGTGCATTTTCTTCAAACTGTGCAAAGTTATCTCTTGGGTTCAACTATTTAGTATAATATTATACTTATGCAAACAAAAAAAAAGTAACAACAACAAAAACAAAAAGAATGCATAAATCTCTTCATTATCTAGCGAAAAAGTTTTAATTGATTTAAAATTTTCAAGGTATGAGAGAAATTAATTTTACGGTGAGAGGCTAAAACTAATTGCAACTTTAGCTTGGGTATATTAAGTAGAAAATATACAAAACTTTTGAGTCAGTTTGAATTTTTTAACAAGGTAGGTAAACATTACTTCTTTTGACAAAAAAATAAATAAAAATACCATAGAAAAGTTAAAACAGAATGGCATGACTAGGGCTGGCCAAGAGATGATAAAAGTCCAGAAGAGACGAGACTGCCTTTTAAGTATCCGAGACGAGACCGGAATTTACAGAGATTCTAATACTAAATTAAAAAATACAATAATTTCAGTTAAATATTTATTTTCTTCTGCGCATATTCAATCTATAATCAAAAATATTTCGTTCCAATAATCAACAGGTTATTGTCCGGAAATCGCATTTTTCTTAGACAACACCGGGACGAGACTTAATTATACGAGGCCGACACGACACCGAGACGAGACTGAAAATTTTCGATTTTAACGAGACCGAGAAGAGACTTACAAAAGTCTCGCCGAGGCGTCTGGTGCCCAGCCCTAGATATGAATGGGTTCGATGAACTTGCTACTTATGCTCAAGTGACTTATATGAAATTTCAAACTTTTTATGTAAGTATTATACATTATACGAATATTGTATAATAACATAAATGAAATGTTCCAAGGCCTGAAATTAATTTTGTAAATTGCTTACATTTTATAGCTTTGTAGTTTGAGCTTATCGAAAAAAAAATACCATTTCATTTCTTAGAGAAACATGAATTTATCAAAACAAATTTTAAATCGTTAGAGCGGTGTTTAAAAAAAATATTTTTATATTATATAAACGTGTAAACGTGTAAGAGTGTATACGTGTTAAAGTGTATACGTGTAAGCGAGTAAGCGTGTAACCGTGTAAGCATGCACGCGTGTAAGCGTGTAAACATGTGAGCTTGTAAGCGTGTAAGGATGTAAGCGTGTAAGCGTGTAAGCGTGTAAGCGTGTAAGCTCGTAAGCGTGTGAACGTGTAAGCTTGAGACCGTATAAGCGTGTAAAGGTGTAAGCGTGTAAACGTGTAAGCGTGTAAGCGTGTAAGCGTGTCAGCATGTAAGCGTGTAAGCGTGTAAGTTTGTGACCGTTTAACCATGTAAGTGTGTAACCTTGTAAGTGTGTAAGCATGTAAGTGTGTAAGCGTGTAAGCGTGAAAGCGTGTAAGCGTATAAGCGTATAAGCGTGTAAGCGTGTAAGCGTGTACACGTGTATGCGTGTAAGCGTGTAAGCATGTAACCGTGTATCCGTGTAACCGTGTAACCGTGTAACCGTGTAAGTGTGTAACCGTGTAACCGTGTAAGCGTGTAAGCGCATAAGCGTGTAAGCGTATAAGAGGCTAAGCGTGTAAGCGTAAAAGCGTGTAAGCGCGTAAGCGTGTAAGCGTGTATGCGTGTAAGCGTGTAAGCATGTAAGCGTGTAAACGTGTAAGCTTGTAAGCGTTTAAGCGCGTAAGAGTGTAAGCGTGTAAGCGTGTAAGCGTGTTAGCGTGTAAGCGTAAGAAGGAACCTAGTACCAAGTTTAAAGAAAATCCATGGAAAATTGTAAGAACGACTTCTTTCATTTTCACTCTCATCGTAATGGCAAGGTTCCTTAAAATCTCTAAATGTTGTTAATATTTCAAGCGGGCTGTAGGTCAATAACATATGTTTTTTTTAGTTCAACGTTTTAAATGTGTTCACTTCCTTCATCAGGCAAAACTTAAAATTTATAAAAAAAAAATCAAACAAAAAAGGCGAAGAGACTATACAAAAGAGAAAAGAAAATGCAACAAAAATAAAAAAAAAACTTAAAAACAACTCAGTTTAATTTAAAAAAAAAAAAATAAAAAAAACAATAGTCAATTAAAAGATAATGTGACAAAAGCCGCGTAGTAGGAAGACATTGAATAGAATTGTTGTTTTTGTTACGTATACGCCAGGGACTGTTTTAAGAAAAAATCAGAACTTCCAACAAATCATTACTGAACACAACTTTACAAAAAATGTTCGTTTCGATTTAAATAGTTTTTTCTTAAAAGTAGCCCGTCTATCGGTTTGCTATTTTATCTTAACTTTCTTAATTTTGTTGTTCCTACCAAGGGTAGGTAATTTTACCGCGCTATCTGAAATACTTTCCAATAAAGCGCGTCAAACGTGAACTCAAAAATAAATAATTTTTGGAATACGATTCAATATGAGTTTATTCTCACAGCAATCAATATATTGTAGGTAAAAGTGATGCCAAACGCATATTTTGGAATTAAAATTTGACCTTTTTCTACAAATTCCTTACTTTTGGTGTCACAAGGCTGATGCTTAAATTTGCTTCGTAACCAATTTTACGTCCCAGTTGAGTAGGTGATTGAAAAAAAAAAATTGTTGAAAAATCATAAATACGGCGCTCAAAAATGAAGGTTTTCGTTTGACTTTCAATTGAAATTGCACTTATTCTGTGCGGGTTCTAGGTTATATCCGTTTAAAATTTTGAAGTCAGATAAAAGTTGAAGATGTTTTCTGGAGTAAGATAATCCTAACAAATATAAATAGTAATAAGTCATTCAAAATTAAAATTGGCAGCATATATTCGAACCTACACTGCGATTTATTGACATTCGTAGAAGAACTTTGTGTTGAACTGGTCAAAAAAATTGGCGGAGTGTTTAATAACAACTACCAGAAACGTGGCTTAGACCTTCCAATTTCAAATAGCAACTACCAGAAAACATAACAACTACCACTTAAAACAGTCCCTGGTATACGCCACAGTTAACATTAACACTTTAAATCTTTACTTGAAATGTATGTTCGATATCATATCAGCATTTTTTTTGCTTTAAATAGCCCGGTCTGCAGACCCAAGGCAAACAAAGAACTAAGTATAGGTATTTCTTTAAGATAAAAAGGCACATGAAAAAAAAAACATTATAAAAATATTAAAAATATGGTATGTAATAATTTTCTATCTTTACTTCCCGTATGTTAATTTAACATGAATTACTTATTATTCTAATAAATTATTTTATTACAGTAAGTTTAAGCCTTTAAGAGTAATTTCAAAAGATATTTCCCTACAGTTTATTTTTTTTTTTTTAAAACAGATAATAATTTACAAATGGATGAATAAGTTTTTATCCTTCCCTTCTTTCAATTTGAATCATCAGTAAATTTTGATTTCGTAAGTGACAAATCAACATAAAACGTATCCTTTTCCTTTTAAAATATAACAAAACATAAAAAAAAATAAGCAAAGCAAAACAGATAAAGCTGAAGAGAATTTTTTTTAAACAATACAACAATCTCTAAAACCAGTGAATATAAACCAGGTAATGTACCGTGTATACTATACCTGCAAATAAACAAACATACATAAACACATATACTATTCATATGTACATTAGGGTGGTCCTTATAAAGGTCATTGTCTTATTTTGAATGACGCACCCCCCTTATTTGTTCTAAATGAATTTTAAAAAAATCCAGTAAAATTTTAGCTCATTATATTAACGTTAACCTGGCCCCCAAGACGTCTGAACTTTTATATGGGAAATCCCATGTATTTTTGTAAATTCAAATTTGAAAATCTTAACTTTGGTAATGATTGATAAAAAAAATTGAATTTTGGAACACATGTACTTAGTCACTTTTGTCATGTTTATAAAAATGTATCAGAAAAAAAAATTCCAACTGTTCTTTCCCTACTTATAGCCATTTAAACAAAAATATCTTTTTTTATTAAATTTTTAATTTAATTTTAATTTTTTTCAATAAATTGTTTTAAACATGACAAACGTTACTACATGTGAGCAAAAATTCAATTTTCTTTATCAATCATTACTTAATATATGAATTTTTAAAGTTGGATGTACAAGAAATACATGCGATTTCCCATATAAACCTTCAAACATCTTGGGGGCCGGGTTAACGTTAATAAAATGAGCTAAAATTTTACTGGATTTTTTTTTTTAATTATTTAGAACAAATTAGAGGGTTGCGTCATTCAAAATAGGACAATTATCTGTATAAGGAACACCCTAATGTATATACATATTCTCGATTAAAAGAATATCCTTTTCTTACTTTCTTTGCGCTATAGCTCTGGCATATTCTTTAGTTCTTCTCTTGATGTTAATTTTTATTTCTTGTTGTTCTTATGTTTTTTTTATTTCATTTCATTTCATTTCCAATTTCCACCATCTAAAATTCAAATGCTCATTTCCACTTCTCTTCTTTCTGACAACTGGAAACGGAAGCATAAGCAGGAGCAAGCAGTGCACCATCATCAAAGTGAATTACTTCAAATGGAACCACATTACAGAGTACCTACTGTATTTGTTGTACATGGGATGGTTAGTCAAGAAGGGGAGGGGAGCTGAGTGTGGTGTAGGATGATCGTGGGAGAAACAAATGAAGTGTCAATATCTATATGGTAACATTTTACATACATACATTTATTCAGTACATATTCATGAAAAAGAAGACAAATGGAACAGTGAAAAAAATGTCGTATGAAACTGAAATTGCATGGTGCTTATAAAATGTTTCTTTTTGGTGTACAAGACATTCCTGATGGGGTACCCAAACATGTCCAAGAAGTTTTTACTAGTGTGGTCCTCACGAGTGTTTGAAAAGTTTCCCTCATCTATATTTTTGGTACTGATATCCAGCCAGGAACTGCCAAGTATCTGGTAAGTTTTTGACGTCTAGATTTCCCCTACCGAAAACTAACTAGGGCCTTGCCCAAACTAGACAGAAACTTGTAAATTTTTCCAGCCGAAAAAGTAAAAGAATGGTTTTCTCGTTTATGTTAATTAATTTGATGGACACAATTATATTGACTTAGTAATATATTTTTATATGCGAGAATTGGGGAAGAAAAAAAGCAAGGTATTTCATGAGAGCTTTTAAAATTCAATAGCTCTAGACCCTAAAACTTGACACTATGATGTCGTTCTCTTTTTTTTATCAATAACCATTTTGACTCTTCTCGACCACTTGACTTGCATTTTCTTTCAGCCCACACACAGTGGCGATGTTATTAGCAATGGGGAAACTTAAATTTTCAATATTCCCAAGGCCAAACAAAAGGCTTTTCTTTTTTTTTCTTCTTAAGAAAAATTAAGGTTTCACCCACGACAAAGATATTTCGTATGTTTAAAATGTGATGATAAAGCCAACCAATATACCAAATAAAACAAAATGTACACCAAGGCTGCTGACTGAAAGCAACACACCGCCTACAGACATTCTAGTGTCTGACGTTATAATTCAAATCAACAGTTTTGAAAAAGAAACAAAAAAAAAAATACCATTGAAATAAGGACATAGAAGGTCCTACAAGAGTAGCTGTATGCTTTTTGATAAACTTTAAAATTTATATAAAAATAAAAATAGACCATTACAAAGGGTATGTGAACACCATCAGTCTCTTCTTTTTTATCTTAAAATGTAAATGGCCTTGCACAAAAATATGGTACAATATCGACGAGGACGACGAAGATGATGATAACGATGATGATGATGACAACGGAAGACACGACGAACAGAGCAAATGGCATTGTACATGCTTTTTCACAATCGGAACTAGCAAGGCCATTATGTCAATATCACAAATAGTTTATCTTGCCGTCTGATGGCCCTGAGAGCACAAGGAAAAAAGAAATCTTTATGTAGGGTATGTGCTAACGTTGGCTGATGGGGTACCAAGGTTAGGTAAGGTTGACGGGCTGCC
The DNA here is from genome assembly GCA_949320155.1 of Melangyna quadrimaculata. Lineage (NCBI taxonomy): Eukaryota > Metazoa > Arthropoda > Insecta > Diptera > Syrphidae > Melangyna > Melangyna quadrimaculata. Next base: position 150,046,127 of record OX439483.1, read on the forward strand.
GGTAGATCTCGTTCCCCTCACATTTAGATCTATGTTGATCGGCTCGGCAGCGAGCCCGTCAGCTCCAGCAGCTTTGTTGGACTTAAGTTGAGCTATTACTATCTTTTATTTGTCGAGGTCGGGTAGACGGAATTGTTGCCCTTCACCGTCTAGGTTGAATGGTGTAATCTGCCTGACTGTGGAATTAGATTCGTCATCGCCGTTATACAGTCTACATAAGTGATATTTCCATATTCTCAGCATCGATTGCAAATCCACTACGATGTTCCCTTGCTCGCCCTTGCATGCTTCGGTTCGGGCCCTGAGAGCTTCTTTGTACCTTTTGGTAAAACTTCCGAACCTCATTCCTGTCCCGCAATCTCCTCGATCTCGCGCTTCTCATGCTCCCCCTTTTTCTTTCTGAAGAGCCGGTGTTCCCTTCTCCTTTTTTGCTCGCGAGCAGCGCTGGTCCTTCTGTGCAGCGACGCCTTGTATGCCTGCTGCTTCGTTGCATGTGCTTGCCGGGACTCGTCGTCAAGCAATGGGTTTCGTTGTGGTGGTCGAGTGAAACCCAGCACGTCCGATGCGGCATCCCTGATGGCATTCTGGCATTGTTGCCACTGGTTTTCAGCACTTGATGCTGGCGGCATAAGACCTCTTAAGAGGTTATTCGAGACTCGGTCAGAGAAGGACCTAGTAATCTCTTGCGATTGTAGCCGTCCGACGTCAAACTTCCTCACAGCATTTCTTCGGCTTGGCTGTACTCCAGATATCAAAAGCCATACCTTGGCTACAACAAGGTAATGGTCTGAGGCAACGTTGGCTCCTCGGAGCGTTCGGACATCCCTGATACTGGAGGAGTGCCTTGCGTCGATCGCAATATGATCAATCTGGTTGACGATTGATTGATCAAAATATTTCCAGGTCCCCTTGTGAATATTGAGGTGAGGAAATTGCGTACTAACTACTACCATGTTTCTTCCCGCAGGGTAGTCGATCAGCCTGCTTCTGTTTGTCGTCCTCTTTTCCTAGCTACATGTTAAAATCGCCTACGACAACTTTATGGTCATAGCTAGGGCACTGCTCGTAAGTCTTCTCCAGGAGCTCGTAGAACTCGTCTTTGGTGTCTCCATTTTTTTTCTCATGCGGGGCATGCACGCGTATGAGGCTTATGTTGACGAATTTAATCTTGATAAGGATTGTCACGAGGCGCTCGTTCAAATAATTAAAACTCAAGACTTTTTGCCTAGGTCTGCTTCGAACGACGAATCCACACCCAAATTATGTCTGCTTTTGATCGTGGCAGCATACGCCGCCGTAGTAAATATCGCAGTTTTTCATCTTCCGTATGCCCGGTCCATCCCATCGCACTTCTTGGATGGCGGTTTATGTCTGCTTTGCAGCAGTCTAGGGCCTCCGCTAGTTGTTCGGCTGCACGTGGCATAGGGACAATACATTCTTCGTACATATCTGAAATTTGTTGTCCTTATTTCGTTTGCTTGGTTCGTCAGCAGTAATTCCGTCCGTATCCAAGGCTTGTTGTTGCTTCGCAACTAAATAAGCTTTACGTGGCCGGGAAGTCTCCCCGAACGACACAACCCCCAACCTGGAGGACCAGATCCTTAGCATAACTCCAAGGTCAGAGAGCCGGATTAACCGCTCCTGAATATGTCGAAGTAGCCCGTATAAGGTGTTCATTAGGTAGTTCAGCCTGACTGGAACTGTAGACGCCGACGTTTATTCCATCTGGGGAATTCGTACGCTACGGCCTGGATGAAAGGAGAAGTGCCTTAGTGGGAACACTTCCCCCCCCCCCCTCTCTCGTTGGCTGTCCACAACAGCTTTCAACAGGAATTAAAACCCCATCTCCAGCTAAGATACTAGACACCCGATGTTCCACTAGGAGTTGATAGTAGAAGTGGACGCTTGTGTCCTCTTGAATGCACATAACTATCCTTTGAACATCCTGGAATTTTGTTGTGTTGTAAAAACGAAAAACGAAATTATTCACCAGTCAATTATATTGATAAACGTGATGAAATTCTAAGTGCAACTAAATTTAATTTTCTTAGAATCGTCCCTTTTCACATTAATTATTCAATTTAAATTAAAAAAAAAAACACCAACAATTTTCAAACCCCAACTTTAGTTTTGCTTTTATTTTCAGGATTATTTTGTAAGACTTCAATCATTCTATTCTTTTCTCTTCATTCTCTGTTTAATTCTAAAATAACTTTTGTGAACAAAAAAGAAACAGAAAAAACAGGTAATACCTACATTGGTCGTTTTGTGTTGTGTGAAGAACCAAACCAACATTCCTCCCACTCCCCCCTAACTTTGAAGTAATTAATAAATGAGCCTTTTAGGCCTTCTGATGCTCAATGAGCCAATGTACAACATTCAGCATAGCAAAAAGGTATAGAATAAGCAACAGCAACCAAACAACCAGCAACAGAGCAAGCAACCTCCATCAATGTTACCCGGCTCATTGGACTTCTTGACGTGCTGATGAATAATACAGCAGATTGTATTGACAAATGACAAGATGGATCTGCTTTGTAGGCAGCTAAAGCTGCCTATATATAGATAGAAGCAGTCATAGAACTGAGGCACTTGTGTGTGCATGGAGCCTCAATTATGCAAAACATTAGTCGTCCATTACGAACACTGCCTTCTCCTGCCACCTCGCCAAATGAATATGCTTTAAGGCTATAGCATTCTCATCATCATTGGCTTGGCATGGCCCTCCCTTGTAACACAAGGCAAACAGACAACAACACAGTGCAATGAACAGAAACAGATATAGATATTCCAGAAGTCATAGAGAAGCGGAGGTGGATTTGCAAAACTAATTCGATTCCATTGTTCGATTTAAAATTGATGACAGTGCACCATGTTTATAAAGGCTATACCTACGCACGGTCCTTCCGCCTTCCCAGATTCCCCACTGTACAATCCCATTTGAATATGTGTGAAATCCTGATTTCCTAACATGGAAATTGTTATTGCTATGGGGTGACAGTAATTCCCGTCATATGCAATCAGAGAGAGAAGCTCCACCAGTAGTCGTCGGGATCGGGGTCGGCAGCGTGTAGGTCGTCAGAGAAAGAGAAGATAGTAATTTTATTCAGCAGGAAGGAGGTTTTGTGAAAACGTTTAGGAAGCTTAAAGCCTGCCTATAACAAAACGCATATTGAAATAGCCTAGAAGTGTGAATCTGCAACGTGTATCCTTTAATGGTGGCCCTGGCTCTATTGCTGATGGTCATGGTTGGTAAATTTTCTAGCCCAGAGCTAAATGCTTATTGAATGTTAAGGCGGTTATATACTATTTGTTGACAACAGGGGCTTGATAAGCAAATTTTGGCAAACTGCATACCTACGCACGGTAGCGAATTATAGGCAAAACTAATTAATTTCAATAGGGGAAGGAAAAGGTCCTTTAATAGCCTCCTCGTATCCTGCACCCTGATATTCATTTGCATGCATATTCGCATATTATAAGCTGACTATAACTATATCCAGAATATTGTAGTGCAAAGCAGTTTGCCGCTGTGGCAATGCAAACGTCATAGTCAGTGAATGAAATATGAGTAGGGACCTGTAAACATAGAAAAATGAGGTATTAAAGTATTTATAGTATTGGCACTATTTCTGTCTTAATCCTGTCATAATTCATTTAATGTCACATTGGAAAGCTGATGGCCCGCATTCAAACGCAATGGAACAGAATAAAAAATAAACATTAAAAATGAGGATAATTGAGTTAGGGGATTCGAGAGTGCAACAAATTCAGACACTTTGAAAGCATAACGATTTGATTAATAATATTTCATTTGAAGAAGAAGAAAAATGAGGCAAGTCAAAATGATGGGATGATGGAGAAAATGTCTAAATGGTGATGGAATATTTAATTGAATAATAATGGATTTGTGTAATACTGCTAAGTTATTAAGTGTTTTAACGGATCAATGAATTTCAATTTCGATTCGGATGAACTGATTTATATAGTTTGCTGTACATTGATTGATTTCTTTGAATTAACTATACAAAATGGCTTTAATGTTTGAATTTCCCCTTATTATAGCTTTAATTAGAAACCATCATCTATGAAATTTTGAATTGTTTTTTTTAAGATATTATAAATGTAAGATCATTGAATATTTTGAAGCAAAAATAAAGATTATTTATTTTGTCTTCTAAACAAAATACAGAAAAATTAGTCAAAAATCAACCGTTTTATGGAACAAAATAAAGGACGGCTGAATTTAATATACCTGAAAAAGAGCTATTAGAAAAGCTAAAGTTGAGTTTTTGGGGACTTCATATACCCCTGGGGAAATCCGCCATTTTGGAAAATGAGAATTTATCTACATATATCTCCGAAACTATCGATTTGAGTTGAAAAGTTGTTGTAATCGAATTTGTTGGAAATAAGATTATCTTGTATTTGTCATCTTTTTTCTGCGTCGACAATAATTTTGAGGTTATGTCGGTTTGTTTTATTTTTTGTTTTACTTTTTTTTACTGTTTTGCATTTTTCTCATTACTCAAGAATTTTACGTAATTTTTTCTTATAATCAAAATTGTAAAGCACAAAGTGTGAAAAATGTTGATATATTTTTAAATATAATGCGGTTTCCCAGTCCAAAGTAAGAGCTTTTGGAAATTTGGCTGATAAATCAATTGAGCCGATATAGTACAGTGAAGTTGGACTTTTTCGTTGAATGAAATATTGGAAACTGATTTCTTTATACATGAAAAAGGCCTGTTAGAAAAGCTTATTTCCCTGTTTTTGGGACGCCCGCCGTGACCCTGATGAAATCCGCCATTTTGGAAAAATGCGAATTGACCTATATCTCCGAAACTATTGATCTTTGAGGAAAACTGTAAGGCCAGGTAGGTAGGTAGGTAGAAATGGCAGCTACCGGACAGCCTAGCCCATAGCCCAATTAGCGATTTAGTGCGCCGTTTTGATAACATAACTCGTTAGAACCTGAGGATATAATTGAAAAGGGAGGTTGTGTTCATATCCTCAGGATATCGTCCCTTTTGGTTTGAATTAAGAATAGGATTCAAAGGATTTTGTTATTTGTTGAATGACAATCATCAGAAAGTGGATCAATCACTCAACCAGACCAGCACCCGCACCCGCACCATCCACAGTTTGCCCAACTTGGGCAGTTTGCTGGCTGAGGGCTGACACTGGAGCGTCCACTGATCTGATCGAATGATCATCCGGCCGCTGTGCACCATGAACCCTCACCAGAACTCCAGTCGGCTGGGAAATCGACGGAAGGTGATGATGCAGAAGTAGCCGAAATTTGTCCTAGAGCCATTTTGTCGCGCTGAGGAAATAAATCAAGTCTTTTATCTTCATTTCTGAAAGTTCGTTAATTTCGTAAAAAAATGCCCTTCTCTTGCTTTGGCCGTAGCAGGGTCACGTTATAAGACCAAAGTTGTAGGCCATAAGACCATCTTTCGTTTATTATATATCTACTTATTTTCGGTTCGGGCAATATTTTCAAGGTTATGTCGATTCATTTGTTTTTTGTTTCTTTACATTTACACATTTTTGTTGTTCCCGAGGAAACTTACTAAATGGCTGTAACTTTTGACTGCGCGGTATTGCATAATCTTCAAAAATATATCAAAATGTTGGAAATTTGTTGTTTTAAAATGCGTAAATGTGAATAAAAAACTAATAATATAACGTCATAACCTTGAAAATATTGCCCGCACCGAAAAAGAAGTATGTGTGAACGAAAGATGGTTTAACTGCCTACAATCTTGGCATTGCCATTTTTCCTCTTAGATCAATACTTTCGGAGATATAGATCGATTCGCGTTTTTCAAAATGGCATATTTCTCCGGGGTATATAACAGGACTTAATCTTTTCTAATACTCCTCTTTCAGGTATACAAAATTCAGCCGTGACGGAACGTCGCTGACGCATGCATCAACCACTGATCTATCAAGCTCATCTACAAGACGTTGCATGGAGCCACTGCTCCTGTGGGCCTAGTAGAGGGTTGATTTAACCGGTGGGGGTAATGGGGGAACACGCCCTATAAGGACACTGGTGCGTTGGCCTCTCCTCAACCTAGTGATTGCGCCGACGTACACTTCTTCAGAACCTGTAGGTTAATCTGACTGTACGGGGAAGTCGCATACACCAACCACTGATCTATCAAACTCACCCACCAGACGTTGCATGGAGTGACTGCTCCTACGAGCCTGGTGGAGGGATGATATATCTAGTGGGGTAAAGGAAAGGAACAAACCCTTTAAGGACAATAGTGCGTTAACCTTTACTCAGCCCGGTTTTTATGCAGCGACAGACACTCCTTCAATTAATTTGAGAACACCCTCCGACCTTTTAGGCAACAGCTTGCTAGAACTTTATGGACTCCCTTTACGGGCTATGTCGTAAGATTTATCAAACGTTTCTTTTAATGGGGATTTAAATCTCTTGGGTACCACAATAAATCTACACATATCTAAATGTGACGGTAACAAGACCAACTATCAGCCCACTAACCTAACCTAACCTAAACTAACCTAACCTAACCTAACCTAACCTAACCTAACCTAACCTAACCTAACCTAACCTAACCTAACCTAACCTAACCTAACCTAACCTAACCTAACCTAACCTAACCTAACCTAACCTAACCTAACCTAACCTAACCTAACCTAACCTAACCTAACCTAACCATCTTATGATTTTCAAAGTTTTTTCCATATACAATTTGTATGAAAAAAAAATAGAGATGAGGAACCTCAAAAAGTTATTTACACTTCCCTTAGTGTATACAAAATTCCACTTCAAAACATCAAACAAACAAATAATATTAAAATTTAAAATGTTGTTTGCTTAAATTCAAATTCACCCCTCAACCCAAAAGTACCTATACTTTAATGCATTGTTACATTTTTGACACATTAGGTAGGTAATCATATGAGGATTGAGGACTATTTTTCATTCACTTTCATATACTTAAACTTTTCCATCAGTACTCATTTTTCAAGGAAACCTTATCCATACTCCATAGATGAAAAAAGGTTCACATATACTCTGATTTCTGCATGTTTTTTTTTTTTTTTTGTTATTTTATTTTTGTCTTACACAACAAACTGCCCTACTGAATAAGCAAAATTTGAATCCATTTAACTTAAATAAACTTCACACTTTAAAAATGTCCCTGGTGATTTTATACTACTCTTACTCCTGATTGATGGTAATGAAGACGAGCATATATAAAACTTTCAAAACTAATTGCTAATAAAAATTCGTTTCCCTAAAGTTAGTCCCTCGTAGTCATACTATTAGTGCGGTATAGTTGGTGACGTTAGCGTTGTTGGTGGCTTCGTCATCATCATCATCGTGATCGTCGACGTCGTCGTCGTCATCGTCATCGTGAGTTCACTTAGTTAACCAATAAACAAAGTCAAATCTCTACAAAGTTGATAGTCAACATTTCACCACACTCCGCAGTCCGCACTCACTGTGCCTGCATATCGCCTCTCACCGAGAATTGAGTGGAATACATTAGTGCAGAACATCAAACTAAGTTTTCCTGCTCGATTGTGAGCTCTTGCGAACCTTCAATATATAAGTAAAGTAGGTATGGCTGCATAGTATATCCTGCCCATCAGCATCAGTAGCACTGCCACTAAAAGCCAAAAACGCCCGCAACAACATCACAAGCAATACGAGCAAAAGCATCCAACACCAAGCAACAAAAAAAAAAGAGCCACCTCCAATTGAATAAAATTTTAACAACACACACACACCCTGAACATTGGCGGTGGCAGCGGGCGGCAGGAACACAATTTAGCCTGCAGGCGGAAAGTAACAAAGCAAGGAGCTAGGTTATACCTACATAAAAGCCACTGACATCGTCATCATCGTCGTCAACGCAAACGATGTTTTGCCACCACCCACCCCGCCATTTTGGGCACACTACTTGCATCGGGCAGCAAATGCACCACTATGTACATTTTACCCAGTAAAAGACTGATCGTCCTTTTGGAGTCCTTTACTGTGGTCTCTGTGCAGAAAATCAAAAGTCTTTTGTAGACGAAACGCTATTTTATTCTTTATTGAATCAAAGGCTCCCGCATCCCAGTAGCTTATAGTGTTGGCTGTGGCTGTCGTGCTGGTGTGGTGGTGCTGGTGATGTTTGTACTGGTTCGCACCACATATTTCTCATACCTATACAGTGTTTCGAGAACACAGTATAGGTAGAGGCACAGTGTGATGCCCTCAGGAATTATATTTTATACTACCCTATTTTTCGTTTTGGAAAAAAAAAATAATCACAATGTCATCAAGGCAACTTTTGGAAATTTCCCAACTTTAGGCAACAATATGTGCTTTTCCAATATGTGCCGTCAAATGTTTTATCATATAATTCAGTTTGACAGGTGGCTTCATATGGGGGTTTTTAATGGCCTAAGATCGGTTAAAGTTTTCATATTTTGGTTAGCTTTCGATTAGGGTAACATTTTTAGTTTTTGTTTTTTCGATGGTTTCCCATATAACCTGGTATCCCCTTAAACTGGATGTCCCATTAAACAGGTAAGGAAAGGAAATAAAAACCACTTTTGTTAGACGTAATTGACATCATCAGAAAAGAAACAAGAAGACTTTTCAATACAGTCAAACGAAATATAGAAATGAATTAGACTGGGAAGCATACAAAAACAGTCAAAGAAAATCGAAAGCTGAAACACAACGGACAATTGGCTTCCCGGCCACGTAAAGCTTATTTAGTTGAGAAGCACCAACAAACCTCGGATATGGACGGACTTACTAATTCTTCATCTCAATATTCACAAGGGGCCTGGAAATATTTTGATCAATCAATCGTCAACCAGATCGATCATATTGCGATCGACGCAAGGCACTCCTCCAGTATCAGGGATGTCCGAACGCTCCGAGGCGTCGCTGCACAGAAGGACCAGAGCTGGTCACGAGCAAAAAAGGAGAAAGGAACACCGGCTCTTCAGAAAGAAAAAGGGTGAGCAAGAGAAGCGCGAGATCGAGGTGTTTGAGGGACATCATAACAGGAATGAGGTTCGGAAGTTTTACCAAAAGGTACAAAGAAGCTCTCAGGGCTACAGAGTCCGAACCGAAGCCTACAAGGACGAGCAACGGAACATCGTAGTGGATTCGCAGTCGATGCTGAGAATATGGAAAGATCATTTCTGTAGACTGTTAAACGACGATGACGAATCTAATTCCGCTGTCAGGCAAATTACACTCTTCTAGACGATGAAAGGCAACAATTCCGAACTATACCCGACCTGGACGAAGTGAAGATAGTAATAGCTAAACTTAAGTCCAACAAAGCTGCTGGAGCCGACGGGCTCGCGTCCGAGCTATTCCAAGCCGCGGGAGTATGCACCAGCTCTTCTGTAAAATATAGTCGGAGGAAAGCATGCCTGATAGAATAGAATCTCAGCATTGTTTGCCTGATCCACAAGAAAGGAGACCCTCTTAACTGCGCCAACTATATAGGAATCAGTCTCCTTAACATCGCCTACAAGATCTTCTCTGCCGTGTTGTGTGAACGCCTGAAGCCATTCGTCAATAACCTGATAGGTCCACATCAGTGTGGCTTCAGGCCTGGAAAGTCCACCATCGACCAAATATTCACACTACGGCAGATCTGAAAAAAAAACCAGGAACTTCAAATCGACACTCACCACCTTTTGATCGATTTTAAGGCCGCGTACGACAGCGTTTATAGAGACGAGCTATATAGAGCAATGTCTAGTTTTGGCATTCCTCGCAAACTCGTCCATCAAGGTCGGAAAGACCTCACCGACACCTTTGATGTCAACAAAGGATTTAGGCAAGGCGACGCGCTGTCATACGACTTCTTCAACATCATACCTGAAGGAATAGTTCAAAACTCTCACGTCAACACAAGAGGCACCATCTTTCAAAAATTCATCCAACCGACAACGATGGGTTTAGCGGTAAATGAGGACAAAACAAAGTATATGCTGTCATCTAGAAAGGACACTCAACACCGACGTCTTGGACAGAACGTTACCATAGGCAGATATAACTTTGAAGTAGTTAAGGACTTTGTCTGCCTAGGCACCGGTATCTATTCAGACAATGATACCAGCGCTGAGATCAAATGAAAGATAACTCTTGCCAATCACTGTTTCTTTGGGCTAAGAAGGCAATTGAGAAGTAAAGTAGCACTGCGCAAAACAAAACAAAAATCAATAGCCCATATTCTTTAAAATACCCAAATCAAAATACAAGTACCAGTGCCAGTGCATAAACGAAACAACCAAAAGTGCACCCATGCATCAAAGATGATGATGCTCAACCACACTGCGGTAAATGCCTATCTCTCCTTCCCAAATCACTCACAGTGCTTTGGTTTATCCGTATATGCAGTGTGTGTATGTATCATACCATACAATGCTTATAATTGATTGAGCCAAAGCATATCAAATAAATTGTTGTTATTGATTTTGTGTATCCAGGAGCGGATCAGTGCAATTGCTATTTAGACATAACACTAGTAGTATTTGTACTTTGAAGTTATTTTGGGGCCCAAAATTGATAACAGCATAGATAACTGTCTGATTTGGTTTCTTGTGTTTGTTTTTTCGTAATGGGGGGTGAATTTAGGGTTGACTACAGCAACATTCGGGGACTTAGACAGAATTTTTGTGCTGCATATGTCCATACTGTGAAAAACAGGCCAGCTGTTTTGGCACTTAGTGCAACCCAGGTGGGGAAAATACCGATCACTCGGAATTCAGCGTACATGGTTATAGCTTAGTGCCTTTATTTTTTTCTCATCATGGTCTCACCGTGTTTGTTCGAAACGATGTTGCTTATCAGCTTCAACCACAATATGGTTCTTGTTTGAATGCAAACTTTAATTTCATGCAGGGGCGTAAAAATAACACAGACTTATACAGTGCTTTGCATAAGTATAAACGCACCTGTAAAAATGCATTTTATAGAAAACAGGAAATGGAAGCGACACCTTACTATTTTTTTATTTAATGGCATCAGTAAACAAGGGAATTGAGCAAAAAAAAAAGTCCCGTTATTTTCCCTAGCGTTGTTTAGAAAATAAAAACAGATTTTTTCGTATTGCAGAAGTATAAACGCACTATGCAAATCTCAATTAAGCTTCATTTAATTATGAGTTTCGAGATGACAAACAACGTAGCCGCGTGGTATACATTTAAGAAATACGAAAGAAATACGGAAGGCCAAAATTCAAGACTTTCGTTCAAGTATCCTAAGATGTAGGGCTATTCTTAGGAAAATTTCGAGATTGGGTCGTTTTTCCGTAATTTCATACCAGATCCAGAATCTTATGGAACGAAAATAAGACCCGTGGGTCCGCAGATGCTGACACGTTGCGATAATAGCCGAACAATCAATATTGCATCTAATGGGGTGCAATTTTTGAGTGCAATTCGTTACGAATTGGGGTTAGGCGTTTCATTTTCGACGGTTTTTCGTACTTTGCAGCAGAGTGATTGTTAGGGGCAAAATGGCGCCAGCTCCAAATCTGACAACAGCCCACAAACAAAAGATGTTGGAATTTACCCGTCAAAATATGGACCGCTATTGGAAAACCGTACTTAACATTTTATTATTTAACGCTTTAACTCTTCTTATTTCAAAAATTAATTTAATACCACAATCTAGTTTTTTTTTTACAAAGATTGTTTTCAGTGACAACAAGTAGTTAAGCCTTGATGGGCCAGATCGTTTTAACGGTTATTGGCACAAAAAAATGCATTAAATTGTGGCATTAATACATTTTTAAAATAAGAAGAGTTAAAGCATTAAATAATAAAATGTTAAGTACGGTTTTCCAATAGCGGTCCATATTTTGACGGGTAAATTCCAATATCTTTTGTTTGTGGGCGTTTGTCAGATTTGGAGCTGGCGCCATTTTGCCCCGAACAATCACTCCACTGCTTCTAAAATAACAAAAAACTGTCGAAAATGAACCGCCTTAACCCAATTCGTAACGAATTTCACTCAAAAAATGCACCGAATTATATGTAATATTGATGGTTTGGTTATTATCGCGACGTGTCAGCATCTGCGGACCCCCGGGTTTTGTTTTCGTTTCATAAGATTCTGGATCTTGTATAAAATTAGGGAAAAACGACCCAATCTCGAAATTTTCCTAAGCACGAAAGTCTTGAATTTTGGCCTTTTCGCTTAAATGTATACCACGCGGCTTCGTTGTTTGTCATCTCGAAACTCATAAGTAAATGAAGCTTAAACGAAATTTGCATAGTGCGTTTATACTTCTGCAATACAAAAAAAACTGTTTTTATTTTCTAAACAACGCTAGGGAAAATAACGGTCCTTTTTTTTCCTCAATTCACTTATTTACTGATCCCATAAAATTGCATTGCATTCTTACAGGTGCGTTTATACTTATGCAAAGCACTATTTATAAAAAGTCAAGTGCCATATAATTGTTTGTTTTATATTTTACTGTGGGTATAAACAAGAAAAGGGAAAAAGTCTTAATTAACTATACTATAATACATTTATATAAAAAATAAATTGGGTGGCACAACGGCTCGTGAGGAACCAGGCCTAGTGGCTTAAAACTCGCAAACATTCCTGTGTGCACGTGTCGACAGGAATGAGAGGGACCTACAATTTTATGCCGAATCCGAACGGTTAGATAAGAAGCACTTATTCATGACAAGCGATAACTCTTGGAGGATTTGTCAATGCGTCCAAAGAGACAGTAGCCCTGAAGTTTAGTTTTTAGGTGGACGAGGCTGGGAAGTGAACCTAGATCTCTAGCGTGAAAGTCCAACGCACTAACCATTACGCTATTGGTTGAAATAAGCTCATTTGGAAATAAGAATTTGTATGGGAAATGATGTACATTCGGATCTCATTTGGAAATTTTCAACGAAATTACCTCATTTGGCCCAGTGAAAACGTATAGTATTAGTATAACGGGCTATTCGTTTCTATACCTCAATGCAACATTTTTTTAGGGCTGACCATAAGACTAGAAAAGTCTCGGTCTCGATCTCGCATGACGAGACCGAGACTAGACGAGGCGAGACTGCTTTTAAAGCAACCGAGACGAGACTGTATATTTGGACCGACATTTACAGAGAGTCTAATAAATTAAAAAAATCCAATTTCAGTTAAATATTTATTTTCTTCTGCACATATTCAAACGATAATTGAAAATATTTCATTCCAATAATCAACAGTTTGTCCGGCAATCGTATTTTTCGGAGACGAGACCGAGACGAGACTTAATTATACGAGACCGACACGAGACCGAGACGAGACAAAAAATTTTCGATTTTAACGAGACCGAGACTTACAAAAGTCTCTCAGAGTCTCGTCTCGTGGCCAGCCCTACATTTTTTGTTTTGGAGGACCTCAGCAATAGCATACAGCAGTCTCCAGTTGCCTGAACAACAAATCTGAGTTTAGCAATCAAAATACTGAGGAAAAAATATTGGATTCGCTGGGTCATTTGTTTTGAATTTTGTTCAGAATTTATTTTATTTCAGCTAGTTCTAATTTGAATTGAAGTTGCAGGAAATATTAGTAAAATAACATTAGGTACTCTCTTTTCTGTTTCTGAAATTTAAGTAAACAGTTAAATATAAATATTCACTACTGAAAATGAAAACAATAGTTCTGATTTTCAAAAATGACCACTTGGGCAAATTGCTTATACAATAACAATAGTGGACAAATTAAAATACATTACAAATTCGTATTTTAATTTAATACAAAGATTCGTTTTCGTTGCTTTTCAATAAAAGTGTGAAAAAAGTTCAGGAGTGATTTGTATATGCTTCTGATTTGAAAAAAAAATAATTTTGTTTCTAAACTGGCCATACGTGACCGAACCAACGAGCCGAACGGCTCGGAGGTGAACCAAAATTGCCCGTGAGTGGGAAAACTCAGATGGCTTCGTTTGGTTCGGCCGAAGAATTTGGATTTTCAGCCAGTCCAAAATCCACGAACATGAACCTTCGAATGTTCGGCTCTATCGTCTGTGGGGAACCAGCAAGCCTAGCAGTTATGTTTGCTTCCAACTTTCCAATCGCTCCACCGCACCGTTACTAAATAATAAAATCCTACTTTCTCACTCTTCTCATTAAATTGTAGAATACAATTTTCACAAAAAACATCTAACTGTCTTATTTTCTCCATGAGAGACCGGAACCAAATAGCTCCGAGCTGTTCGGCTCGGTCGTGTATGGCCAGCTTAAGACTGTCAGGATGGCAAAGTGAAAGGCAAAATAAATATGTACAACAAATATACCTAATCTTTTTATCTTTCTTACCAGTAAAGCCTTTCTGATAAAAATAATTGACAAAGTTGTTAAATTCTGTAAACCTTGTCGCGTTTTTGTCAAGGATTCCATTTGACTGGTCAAACGGTCACCAAGGAGGAGTTCCAATAAATCGCCTTTACCATAGCTATAAACGTTTGCATTCACAGAGAAAAAAACAACGTAAAATCAAAGCAAAAAACTTTGATTCTAATATTTTTCGGAACGATTTGGCGCCAACGCCGAAAATTCTCAAATCAAAGTGGAGCGACTTTATTTCAAAGTGATTCCATACTTAGAAACGAACTAGATTTTACTACGTTTATATGTTGATTTAAAGTGGAATCAAGGTTAAATCAAATTCATCCATCTTTTAAAACAACATTTATCTACTTCGAATCAACGTAGATTGAACTTCGCTTGGTTAGGTATTGATTCAAAATGGCTACCCACGCCACGCTAAAGTGAATCGTTTAATGCTATGAGTATTTCATATTAATAAATATAGGAAAAATAATTAAATATTGTTTTTCGATTATATGAAAGTGAATTTTAAGTGCGCGTTTAATTTGTTCACAAATGTAAGGGAGACCTTGAAAAACAACAACGCGCTCTCGAAATTCTTTATATTAAGCTTACAAATACAAGAAAATTGAGGTTTACTTGACTATGCAACACTTTGAAACTACGTTGATGGCACTTTAAATGCCATTAAAGTGGATCGTAATGTAAAATGTGGATTTCAATGTAAAAATGAATACGTTTCACTTTGACACAAGGTTGAGCGCACTTTAAATGTGGATCTCAATGTAAAAATGATAACGTTTCACTTTAAAACAACGTTGAACGGAATGTAAATGTACAAGAGTTGATTTCAATGTATAAATAAAAATGTTTTACTTTGAAACTAGGTTGAATCTCTTAAAATTACGTCGCATATTAAAATTAACATTGTTTCAACGTAAAAATAAAAATGCACGACTTCATTTAAAATACTTTAGATCAAATACGGTCGTATTTAATTTTAGATCGCAATTTTTCCCTCAGTGGTACGAGGAAGAAAATCTAAGTTGTATCAATTGAATACAAAATATGGTAGGTAGGTATTTCATTGTCATGAAAATTAAATTCCTTATTGAAATCCAAGTTACCAACATTCAAATTTTCTATTGAGTTCTGAATTTACCAATCGAAAATCATATTAGCTTTCTAGGTAACCAACTTGCTTTTTTTTGGATGTGGTTACTAAATAATTATTTCAGATCAACAAAATTATCTTGAGTTCTCGGGGGGGGACATGACCCCGTGACCCCCCCCCTGTATACCCCGTTGATTTCATGTGGTTTAAATTCACCGTCCATAAGCGCATCATCCATACTTGTTTTATTTATCGTAGTCCTAGTTTGGATGGTAATTCGACTTCCAATGAACTCGATGCACTATCCGATTCCATCCATAGAATTATTTCCCATTTTCCGCACAGTGAAATCGTTGTTACGGGCGATTTCAATGTACATAATCTTCGTGGCTACGCTATTCGGGTCAGACAACACCCGAAGGAAGGTACGCCGAGATTTTTGCTGAGTTAAACAACTTAACTCAGCTTGTTGACGAGTCTACTCGGATTCCTGACGTTGCAGGTCAATCCGCTAACACTCTAGACTTGTTCCTTACCTCTGACCCTGATAAATACACTATTATGCCTCTAAGCATATCAGACCATTGTGTCATATCTGCAAATTTCTCATGCCAACAAAATCCAGTTAGAGAAAAAACTCCCAAGAGAACCGTTTGGCAATATGAGAAAGCCAACTGGGAAGGTCTCAATGATTTTTTCAGGAGCTTTAACTGGTCACTATGCTTCCTCGATAGTGACGTAGATGCCAGTACAGATATGATCACAAATTTAATTCTTTGTGGAATGAGAAATTTTATCCCGAATAGGGTAAAATCTACCGAATAGGGTAAAATGTTCTTCAACGCTGGCAAAACCACTGCGTAAGCTTTTTCATCTTTCCTACTCTACTGGACTCTTTCCGAGTGGATGGAAAACAGCATTTGTGCAGCCTGTCCCTAAAATAGGCGTGTCTTCTTCCCCCTCCAACTATTCTTCCCCCTCCAACTATGCGCTTACGTCCCTTCTTTCCAAGGTCATGGTAACGCTGATTAGTTTTCAGTTAAAGAAATATCTCGAAGAACGAAAGCGAAATGACCGGCAGTACGGCTTTCGTAGCAATAGGTCCACTGGTAATCTGATGGTTTTTGGATTGCGCTTTATATTTCAAAAGCATTTGATAGAGTTTGGCATCAAGCTCTCTTATCGAAAATGCGTGCATTTAATATCGATGAATCTCTTCTTCGTTGGATTAGAAATTACCTTTCGGACCGCTCAATACAAGTTGTATTGGACGGTTCCAAGTCTGAAATCCACAAAATAAATGCTGCTGTGCCCCAGGGCTCCGTATTGTCTCCGACTCTCTTCCTAATATTCATAAACGATCTCTTATCTGAAACTTCTAATCCAATAAACTGTTTTGCTGACGGCAGTACCCTAAGCTTTTCATATTCGTTTCTTGATTTACATCCATGTCCTTCGGATGTGGAACTTGAACGGCAGCGTATGATAAGCTCATTAAATACAGTGGGGAATAAAAATCCCGTGTAGAATTTAATGCTTCTAAGACTCAACGCTGTCTCCTGTCGTTAAAGCGGAACCCACCCCCAATGCTGCTATCCATGGGCGGCACTTGCATAGAGGAAACTGAACAGCTTTCAGTCCTCGGTATGTGTGTCACAGACCACCTTTTGTGGAACGACTACATATTTGACATCGCCAAAAATGCTGCTAGGTGTTTAGGTTTTCTTCGTCGACGCAAGAAATTTTTCTCCCCCTCTGATCTGGCTGTGATCTACAGAGCCTTTATTCGTCCAAAACTTGAGTACATTTCCCATATTTGGGCAGGTGCTCCAATAACCCACTTGAGTCTATTGGATAGAATTCAAAAGAGAGCTCTTAAAATGATTGTTGAAAGAACTATAACGGAAACGTTTACATCTCTGGAGCACCGTCGAAATGTTTCATGCCTTTCGTTATTTTACCGTTATTTTAACAAACATTGCTCTAGTGAAATAGTCAGTTGCATTCCTCCCTTAAACAATTCAACCGTAATACTCGCGCTTCTAGGAATGCCCATCAGTTTACCCTTGTGCCCAACTTCGGACGTACTGTTAAGTACAGAGATTCTTTCTTTAGTCGCACTACACGAATTTGGAATGCTCTACCCAGCTCTAGCTTCCCCTCCCATTGTGATCTACAGACATTCAAAACAAATGTACATCGGTTTCCCCTTTCAAATCCCCTCCAACCTACCTAAACGCTTGTGCTGTTTTTATCACTTTAAGGGATTCACAACCCCTTTGGCGCGCGTTAAATATATAAAAACAAAAACAAAAAAAAAGCCCTCTCTCGAATGACTAAAGTGTCCCTCTACAAAACAGTCATCATTCCGGCCCTGATGTATGGTGCAGAAGCATGGACCCTGTTCGCGGTGGACGAGTACACTTTGGGAATATTCGAGAGAAAAATTCTGCGGGTGATCTTTGCATAGACGGGGAATGGAGAAGAAGATACAGCAACGAACTAGCTAGGGACAGAGCTGGCCTTGAGAAGGCTTGTTGGTTGAGGCTCTGGTCCACGCCGGACTGTAGCGCAACCATAAGTAAGTAACAAAATTCCAGTACCTACTCGCAACATTGATTTTAGTTGCATTGAACATTTTAACAGCTATTTAAATTCTAGTTCTACTTGCAGCTTTATCTCCTATGTATAATATTTACTCGACACTGTACCGTGTAAACGACTTCATTTTATTAAATGGTTTAAGGAGAATAGAAAACGAAGCGTTAATCAAAAAAATCAAAATTATTTAGATTATAATTCGTAAAACCCCACTGCCCATTTAAAGCCATTTTAAAAAGTATCCTTATTCAAAATCCTATTTTATAAAAAAAATAGATTGATCGATTACTTTAAATATTTTATCCCAAAACATCTTATACAAACATACATAACCTTAAAAAGACGACATCATTAAAATCAATATGAAATCCTGACTTCTTGCTTCATCATTATAAAAAAAACGAAATTAAAAAAAAAAAAAAATAGCTGGATATTTTTTTCTTATTCACTCAAACGTGTTGTGATGTTCGATTCATTTACAAATCATCTGATTGATTTCGTTAAAATTTCAAAAGTTTCTATACCTTAATGAGACACGTACCACTGAGCAAATACAATAATACGAAGGTACGAAGGATGTTGTCGTCGTGGGTAGTGAGTCGTTGTCATCGGTTATCGTCGTTTTCCGGAATCCAACAAATATTATCTTTTGGATATTCTAACTTACAAGGATCCGCTCCTCATCCATACACACCCAATTCTCTACAACTTTCAACACAGTTGATTTACCTACTCGTAAAATTGAAACTTGGTTATTTGAATTGGTCAACAATTTAAAATAATATAACCTTTCCAGATTTAAATGTATCATCATTAAGGTAATACTTACCCTCCTGTATATAGTTAACTGTGTTGGTATATTAGATGACAAAACGCCCGCAAATTTTAAAGCTACTTTTAGCTTCAAAACTGTTTCCATCCATTATGATGCCAAATATGATGGCATACTGTTGCTGGGTTTTTAATTACGAAAAGGGTAGCTCGTATCATACAAATGATGAAAGATATCCCGCTGGCTGGCAGGAGATTCCTGGTGGATACACTTGCATACATAACTACATACATACACACAGCCACACACATTTCTAGGTACCTAGAACAATTCATATCAATGCAGAAAATTTCTAATTTCAAATTGATTGCCATGTTGCAAGCTAGTTTCTATGTATATTTGCTGATTTATACAGTCCTGTGAACAAATATTTAATTTTTGTATTATTGAAATTTAAAAAAAAAAACATATCCATCTCTTGCTTCAATTTTTTGAATATAATGTTTCACGAACAAAACAATTGAAGCTGGTGTCGGCCATATTTTTATTTGTATAACATGCAATTTTTAAATATTAAATAGCTGATTATCGTTTGTAGAACACCCATTTTATCGTGCTTTTTTATTTATAAAATCGACGCGCACTTAGGGGTTGTTAGTGTTACTACCCTTAACATGTAAAACACAGTGCGAGCGTTAGGAAAATAGGATAGGGTTTAAAAGGAGATACCGATGCACATTGGTTTTGAATTTCTGAATTTCATAACGAGAAGGAAAAATAGAGTAAGGTATAACATTCCATATTCGTGTTGTGCGGCTTAAAAAAGAATTCTTGTACTTGACACTACGTCCGAAATTTGGCTCAAGGATAAACTGATGGGCATGCTAATGTTGTGGCTTTTGATTCAAGATTAAATACGCAGGCCCTATGAGCTTGATATTTACGTTAACCGAAATCAGTCTCAGATGTTTAAAAGGGTAGGTATGTGCATTCAAGGGGACACAAGCGTCCACAGGTTTTTCTCAAAACCCACCTCTGTCTACCAACTCATACTCTCATCTCCTAGTGGCGAACATCGGGTGTCTAGTACCTCAGCTGGAGATACGGTTTCAATCCCGATAGAAAGCTGTTGGGGACAGCCAATGAGAGAGGGGGGGGGGGAGAAGTGTTCCCACTAAGGCACTTCTCCTTTCATCGAGGCGGCAGCGGACGAATTCCCAAGATGGAATCAACGGTGGCGTCTACAGTTCCAGTCAGGCTGAACTACTTAGTGAACACCTTATACGGGCTACTTCGACATATTCAGAGCCTAGGCCTATGAGGAGCGGTTAATCTGGCTCCACGTCCTTGGAGTTATGCTAAGGATCTGGTCCTGGTGACTGCAACCACGGACAAAAGCAGCGTTTATTTGGGTGTGGATTCGTCGTTGGAAGAAGACTTAGGCAAAAAGTCTTGAGTTTCAATTATTTGAACGAGCGCCTTGTGACAATCCACATCAAGACTAAATTCGCCAACATAAGCCTCATATGCCTGCATGCCCCATATGAGAAGAAAGATGAAGACACCAAAGACGAGTTCTACGAGCTCATGGAGAAGACGTACGAGCAGTGTCCTAGCTATGACATTAAAATTGTCCTAGGCGATTTTAACGCGTAGCTAGGAACAGAGGACGTTTTCAGTGACATTATCGGAAAGCACAGCCTGCACGACACCACCTCCAACAACGGAATCAAACTAAAGTTGCATACAAATGTTGCAACATTGCGTTATTTTCTTAAAGCTGAATTTTTGATATGTGTTAGGGGATGGTGTCATTTAATTTATTTGACACTTTCCAGACATCTACAGTGGGACCTAACGTGAGCCAGACACTTAAAATCTGTCAAGCTAATCGCATGAGTCGAACAGAGGTCCCAACAAGGGAATTGAGATCCTTAAACCCTCGAAGCGTACAACCCAAAGTACGGTTGGTTTGTTTTTTTTCCTTTTTCCCATGAAGGATTTTCTTATTTCCTAATGAAATAGAAATTAAACCCCGGCGGGTGTAAGTGCCCAATTCAAAAAAGAACAAACACCCGTGGGGGAAAGTTCCATGGGCGTTAATGCACTGCACTCTAATTAATACGGAAGAAACAGTTAATAATTTTGTTTGGCCTTGATATGTTCCAAGTTGAAACATTTGGTGATTCTTATTCAGCGGGACATAACCTCTCCAACATTTTTATTTGGGTCTGGGTGATACTTGGGTGGGACTAGAGCCTTTATATCCCACTTTAATGGGTAGTTGAATTATGAATTTTTCGTGAACGGGAAGTCATAATTCTTGTGAAACTATTCACACCGGTAATTTTTTAATATTTTCGATATAACTCGCATAAGCCAAATCGAATTCGATAATTTAACTTAAGAGAATTTTTGTCGGATATATACATAATTTAATTTGTTCAATTTTATCGAAATGGATATTTATAAGAAAAATTATTAAAAAATACAAGAAGCAGCAATTTAAAAAAAACGAAAAAAAAAAACTAAAAAATCATTGATATCAATTTATTTACAAAACTGTTCATAGCTTTTTTGTGCATAAGGATAAGCGCCAGACGGAGTAATTGAAATAATGAAGGGACTAAAATCTTTAATACAAAGGATCAAAAAAGTTTTTTTTTTTGTATAAGTTCGTTTTTTAACAACTTATATCATGACCAGATTTTTCTATACAATTTTTAAACCATCATTTTGATAAAAAATCTTATTTCGAATAAAATTTGTCTCGAGTTAAATAATCAAACTCTTCTTAGTTTTCCAGTTATACCAAAAATATTGAACAATGACTATTATGACGTTTTTCTCTAAAATGCATAGATGAATTTGTGCTCATATCATGTTTTATAGAAAAGCTTATAGTTAGGGCGTTAAGGCCATATTTAAGGTCAAACCTTGCACCTCATTCTGACGAGATTAGCTTTGGTACACAAATAGTCAACATTCTAAGTTTACTTTTAAGAAGTGTTGCCACGGTGGCAACACTGGCAGACCGGAGATATAAGGGTTGCCTTCTGCCCATGTTTTAACACGAAATTTCATATAAATTAGCCTATAAATCGGGAACTGTTGATGTCGTGGAGTGTCTCGTTGGATTTAAAATACTTGAAGCCATAGGAATGTGTTCATTATTTGACTCCTCCCCCACCCTTGTAAGCGGGGGGAACAAAATAACCAAGGGTTTTTATTTGTCAGAAATCAATGGTTATAAAATGAATATTCATAAAATTTTAAGATGAGCATCGAGGGAGAATCTACAGCATATCCGAAGTATATTTTTATCCATGTATTAGTTTTTTGTATAATCGCTTTAAAAATGGGGGGGGGAAGGGAAAGTGGGAGTATATCTAACCACTATATATTTGTCTTGGTATAATCTAAGCATATGACACATGACCTTAGGGTAATTTTTAATGCCCAATCTTATGCAATCAAAATAATTTTAATATAATTTCTCTAGAAAAAGTTATAAGCTTTGTATAAAATGATGCCTACATTTTCAGTGAAACGAGCATAACATTACCAAATTTCAATGGTATGGTGATGAAACTCGGGCACTCATGTCTCATTTATCGTAAGAAATAAGAATCAAAAGCGTTCATAAAAATATCTGGGGCGAAAGGGTGTTTTTTTGGATTGAAAGGGAAAAGTGAATTACTATTACCACTAAACTGGTATGTTGATGAAAACACTTCTTAAAAGTAAATTTAGGTTGTGGAATATTAGTGTACCAATGCTCATCCCGTCAGAATAAAGTGCAAGGTTGGCTCCCTTATCGCTCTAACTATTAGGTTCTACACAAACATACAATAATAAAAATGTATGAATAATTCTTCCATTAAAATGCTCTAAGAGGACTTGAATCACATTTTCCAAAATGAAATCGATTAAAAAAAATAATAATAGTTTAAACGCGAAGAAAGGTTAATTTAGCCATCTTATGAGTCTTAGCACTTAAGTTTCTTATTGCCTGATTTGATGAAGTGAATAATTAAAATAGAAATGATGAGCTTAAGGAGAATGGGCATTTCGGTCTACCTATTGCCCACGAATGAGATATACATCGTTGGAAAGCATAGCCCCTGTACATCATTTTTTTGTATGGACACAAAGCTGTATACCATGGGGTTTAGGAAGTAAATGGCAACAAAGATTGCAACTAGAGCAAAAATTAGTTACAATAGTGTTCTACTGAAATGACAGTATTGTTCACTTTGGATGAACTGAATGGACCCCAAAACAACTGAACTTTTATTCCAATGGCCAATTTTAGCAAATTAAATCATGGTTGGCGAAAAATACCCTGAACAGCATACAAATTATACATTTTTTTATTCGATTAAGCGAATTTAATGAATGGGAATAATTGTGCGTCTAGTGCCCACAATTGAGATATATGTATAACGTTGGAAAGCTAAGTTCAAGAGCATCATTTTTGAATATGGACACAGAACTGTAAGCCATGGGGTTTAGGCAGTATATTACAAAATATAAAACAATTCGTCTATGTTTATTCGAATTTGCAAAGTGTTTTTCTTACTTTTTTGGTCGCTTATTTAAGCCAACTCATATTGTTAAGGACAAACAAAAAACTCGTACGTTGGTACACTCTATAGTACCTAATCATTTTCAAAGGTCTCGTTTCTGGGTACTAGGTAGACCAGGTCCCATTATTTTTGCCCATTTTCCTCTGTAGGGCTGACCACGAGACTTTTGTAAGTCTCGTCTCGGTCTCGTTAAAATATAAAATTGTCAGTCTCGTCTCGAGTCGGTCTCGTATAATTAAGTCTCGTCTCGGTCTCGTCTCCGAAAAATACGATTTCCGGCCAACTTGTTGATTATTGGAACAAAATATTTTCGATTATAGTTTGAATACGTGCAGAAGAAAATAAATATTTAACTTTTTAAATTTATAAGACTCTCTGTAAATTTCGGTCCAAATATGCAGTCTCGTCTCGGTTGCTTAAAAGCCAGTCTCGTCTCGTCATGCGAGACCGAGACTTTTCTCGTCTCATGGCCAGCCCTACTCCTTTGTGTTTAAAAAATGTTTAAAAAATTTCATAGGAAAAATGTAATTGAATGAAAAGTCAATTTGATTTCTGGTCCTATAAATTCAAAAAATGATTAAATTTTTTAAAAGAATTTAAAAACAAAATCCGCATACTTATAGTTTTTAAAATTCTTAAAAATAATGCCAATAACTTTTTAATTATCAATTCAAAAAGAGTGATGGTAAAATTTGTTTTATCGATTTTTTACCATAAAATGGATTTTATTTAAAAATCCAATAGACAGGTTTCCTAGATAAATCTGTATCTTGTACAATTCTCATTGCATCTTCAAAATTAATGTTTTTGAAAAACTTTGCCAGGGTGCGTACAGGCGTTTATAACTTCATATTTTGTAAACATATTTCCATGAAATAAATTTAGTTCGCTTACCAACAATTAAGCGCTTATTTGGGTAGCTATTTTTTAAATAAAAGCATATTACATAATTTTCACAAAAAAAAATGCTACAAAGAATATCTTTTAAAAATTTTGATCGAAAATGACTACAAAAGTTCCAAAAATGGCTTATAATTTCGACAAATCTTTATCGGTCTTCAAAAGTGAGGTGTCAAATGAAATATAAACAAAACACACATAAAAAATTACATCCAACTCTAATGACAATTTTACTCGCTACCAAGGTAAAAGTTACAGTTTATTGCCGACTACTCCTAGACCCACTCGCTACACTATAGCTATAGGGCAAGTTTTGGATTCTTAAAAAAATCGAACTCGAGATACTAATTCTCCCTACCCTAACATTACGATGATAGAGAACGCGAAAAAATGGGTCCCGCAATTCTGTCTGTCTGTGTGTACCTCGACCTGTAGCCTAAGCTACTGAAGCAATTTTCTTCAAACTTTGGACTTAAGGTTTGTAGAGGATTCCCTAAAAGGGGGAATTGAATTTTGTTTAGCTCAAGAAAAACCTGCCAAACAACCAGTAAACAAAAATGTATTTATTTCAAAAATGGTAAATATTTTGGTAAACCCAAAATTTCACCAATGACGGTTATTAACGACATCTGACATATAACAGATATTCTGATTTCCAAATTTCTCATTAATGTCGTCACAGAAAATTAAACCCAATTGTTTATATAAAAGGCCTATTTTAGTAGGAACGATTTTGAACATAAACATTTTCAAAAAAATATGTTTCGGCTTTAACAAAAATAGGTAGGGGAAAGGTGCGAACAGTCAGACACTTTTCTTTTAAATTGGTGTCTCTGAATGTCTTCAAGCAATCTTATTCAAATTTGGAGTATATTTTAAGGCATATTTTAGCTAAATGTTCCTAAAGAAGTTTTAGTGAAACAATCCATGAGAGCATCACAATCACAAAAAAAAAAAAACACAGACAAAAATAATAGAACCTTACGTAAGTAGGAAATTAGTATTTTATCAAATAAATTTAGTAACGTTAATATATTTCTTCAAAAAAATGTAATAAAGAACAATAAACTAGAAAATGTAAAAAAAAAAAAACAAAGTAGGTATAATCACATTGAGATCATTTAAAATTCACAGATATGATTTCGAATAAAAAAATTAATCACTTTTGGCTGATTCGATAGACATATTTCATTCGTTTTGTAGCAACAACAAAGCCTGTTAAGTAGAAAAAAAGCAACACAAATCAGTCACTATGCAATTAAAACGCTGTAAATTAAAATTACAATGAAAGTGCAAACAGTGAGGAATGTCTCACTGTTTGTTTTTTTGGAAATGTCTCACTGTTCGCTTTTTGTCATTTCATAAAAAAAAAATAAAAATATTACAAAAATGAAAAGATTTCTATGATTTTGTTGTTTTATTGTAACAGAATACATTTAAAGGTTATAATGTAAACAAAATCTGTGTATTTACCTGTTTATTTCTCATTGTTATGTTAAATTTAAAAGGGTAGTTATGTTTAGCCAAGAGGACACAAGCGTCCTACTCTCACCTCCTAATGGTGAACATCGGGTGTCTAGTACCTCAGCTGGAGACGGGGTTAAATCCCCGTGGAAAGCTGTTGGGGACAGCCAACGAGAGAGGGGGGAGGAGTGTTCCCACTAAGGCACTTCTCCTTTCATCGAGGTGGCAGCGGACGAATACTCTAGATGGAATCAACGGTGGCGTCTACAGTTCCAGTTAGGTTGAACTACTTAGTAAACACCTTATATAGGCTACTACGACATATTTGTAGCTCAGGCCTATAAGGAGCGGTTTTCCGGTTCCCTACCCTTGGAGTTATACGAAGGGTCTGGTTATGCGTCGGGGTAACTTCCCTACCACGTAATAAAAAGTTGTTTTGAAACAACAACAAGCCTCGGATATGAATGATTTTAAAGTAGACGACCCCAGCAAACGAAACAAGGACAATGAATTAAGGATCTGCACGTGGAACGTCCTGTCCTTACACAGAACACGATCAGCCGAACAATTAGTGGAGAAATTGTGGTTTTGTGATAAGGGGAAGACTTAGGCAAGCAGTTTTGGGCTTCCGAAGTCTAAGCGAGCGCCTGGTCACAATCCGCATCAAAGGCAAATTTAAGAACATTTCGCTGATCTGTGTTCACGCCCCCATGAAAGGAGAGAGGACTCAACCAAAGAAGCATTCTACGATCTCCTGGAGACAACGTATGATATGTGCCCGAAGTACCACGTGAAGATCATTCTTGGTGACTTCAACGCAAGATTCGGAAAGGAGGGCATCTTTGGTTCGATAGTCAGAGGACACAGCCTACACGACGAAACTTCCGGCAACGGACACAGGCTGGCAGACTTTGCGGCGGGGTGAAATGTCATCATCTCAAGCATCTACTTCCCACACCTCAATATACACAAGGGGACTTGGCGGTCGCGTGATCAACGAACCGTCAACCAAATCGACCACGTTGCTATAGACGCGAGACATGCTTCCAGTATCTTGGACGTCCGAACGTTCCGAGGGGCCAAAATTGACTCGGATCACTATCTGATGGTAGCTAGACTACGTATGCGGGTATCCATGATGCGACAACGCAGAGCAGATACTGTGAAAAGATTCGATGTCGAGAAGCTTAAATCGCAAGAGACCGCCAGAACTTTTGCAGACCACGTAACTCTTAATCTCTCAGTAGGTCCGCCACCAGCATCAAGTGCAGATGACCAGTGGGAACACTGTCAACAAGCCATCAGAAGTGCCGCCTCTGATGTGCTGGGTTTCACTAGGCGAATACAACGAAACCCCTGGTTCGATAAAGAGTGCCGGCTAGCGCATGCAGCTAATGCTGCAATGCTGCAGACTCGAACAAGAGCTGCGGAAAGAGTGGCACGGGAGCTCTACGGGCTGAAACGAAAAGAGGAACGCCGACTTCTCAGGAGGAAAAAGAGAGAGCACGAAAAGCGGGCGGTAGAGTCTATTGAGGGTTGTAGCGGTAGGGGAGATGTTCGAAAATTATATCAGAGGGTGAAGCGATCCACCCAAGGATTCAAGGCTAGAACGGAAGCCTGCCCAGATGAGAGTGGGAATATGGTAGTAGACACACAGTCAGTGCTGAGGATCTGGAAAGAACACTTCTCTAGACTGCTTAATGGCGAAGACAGCCAAGACGCCGCTAATAGGCAGAACGCTCCATACAACTTGGACGATGATGGCCAAGAGTTCCGTCCACCCGACTTAACCGAAGTGCAGCTGGCGATATCCAAACTTAAGTCGTACAAGGCTTCTGGTGCGGATGGATTACAAGCCGAACTATTTAAATCAGCGGGAGATGAATTGGCCAGGAGCATACACCAGCTCATCTGAAAAATTTGGTCGGATGAAAGTATGCCCGACGAATGGAATGGTATAGTGTGCCCCATCCATAAAAAGGGAGATGTTCTGAAATGTACCAACTACAGAGGAATTAGTCTCCTAAACGTCGCTTATAAAATCTTGTCGGGCATCCTGTGTGACCGCTTAAAACCTTTTGTCAACGATCTGATCGGCCCCTATCAGTGCGGTTTTAGGCCAGGCAATTCAACCGTCGATCAAATGTTCACACTCCGACAGATTTTAGAAAAATCCCGGGAATTCCAGATCGATACACCCCACCTTTTTATCGATTTTAAAGTCGCGTATGATAGCGTGAAAAGGGACGAATTATACAGAACCATGTCGAGTCTTTGCATCCCTGCCAAACTCGTCCGCCTGTGCAGTATGACGATGGAGAAATCTCGCTGCTCCGTCAAAATTGGTAAGAACACAACCGATTCCTTTGATGTTGAAAGCACTCGGTGTGTGCAACTGGAAGCGGATAGCTAGGGACAGAGCTGGCTGGAGGGGCTTGTTAGTTGAGGCCGAAGCCCATCCTGGGCTGTGAGCGCCATCAAAAGTAAAGTAAGTAAGTATGTTAAATTTAAACACACTCCGAAAAATACTTCGAAGAATTTTTTTGAATATTTATCCGGTGGAGGTTAACGCGCAACTGCAATTCGTGCGCAACAGAATCAAAACACGTGGAGGGGGAAAAAACGTTTTTACCAATACTGGCATGTCTGTGCATGCTTTCACAAAAGAGAAAAATGAGTTGTCTCATTGTTTGCACCGTCTCACTGTTAGCACTTTTCCCCTACATTTTTTTTAAATATTTAATATCTTGAAATTTAACTACTTTCAAGACAAAGGCAAAATCGATTGAAAACTTACATACAATTTAAAAAAAAAATATATTTTTTGCCTACCAAAATTTTAAAAACATTTTCATTTAAAGTTACTACTGAATAATTTTTTCAAAAAGCACTGTTTCTATCGATGTATTTTTTTAATTGTATCTAGATACTCCAGTCTGTATTTTCAGGGGACGCATTTGGTATTAATCCAACGTAGATAAGGACACATGGGGCATTTCGATTCCCAAGCTAATTAGCATTTCCATTTGCAATTAATTACCATTTTCATAGAATAATTACAAAAAAAACCAACAAAATAACAAAAAATAAATTCAAACGAAGACTAACTTATGTAATGTGTGCTGCAAAGTGAAACCAGCATCATTCCATGGGCCATGGCCATGTCCACCATCAGGAGGAAGACTCGAAATATATAATCATTGACTATCGATTTATAGTAATTATATATTTTCAGTGATGTGTGTGTAATTTTTTTTTGGAAACCCTATTTTTTTTTCACGAACGAAAGAATTTTTTTTTTTTATTTGTGAAAAACGGTGACAAAAAATCAAATCACAGTCCTTAACATATTAAATTTTGAATAGATACAAAAAATTATAAATAATGGAGCGAACAGAATATTTCTGAAAGAATAATACATGAAGTCCTTCAGAGAGAAAGAGAGAGAGGAGAAAGAGACACGTAAAATAGAGACTTCTATAATTTAATTGCTTTTAGATGACAAACAAATTTGAATGAGAGAGAGCACATCAGGTGCAAAAAGGAACCGACTGGCTTAAGGTATAATGTTATAAAGGTACCTAATATACGATTGCTGTTGTATTACACCAGCCTTTTTTCTTCGTCTTTTTTCTTCTTCATGTCTATTTAAATGAATAATAAGGAAATGAATTTCATAAATTGTTTATAGTCCTTGAAAAAGATATATTTTCCTTGGTACGTACAGATACAACTCTAAGAAGCTCTTGTTTAATGATATGGACCTTTTTGTTGTAGGTACATATACGAGTATATCTACTACTGTAGTGATAATAATTTATTTACATACATAAGTATCTGAATCTGAAGCATCGAGCGTGGAATTTGGGTCACTGAATTCACATTCAGGACTTAATTTAAGGATTATAGGATGTCGTCATAATAAGGAGTAATATTTATTGAAGGATATGATGCGATAATGAAGAGATATATATTGTGACTTTACTAAGAAAAATAAATACTTATACACATGTCCTTAATATATGAAAAGACCATCACATGGCGCCAGTTGGGGGGAAGGAGTAGGTGGAGGTGGTTGAGTTATTCTTGTTAAACAAAAAATATTTATATGAGTATAATGATCAGCGGAAAACCATTGACTTTTTGATTTTATTATTTTAATTCGTTGGAGTGGAAAAAAATACTCCTCCCTTTGGTAAATACATAAATATAAAATGCCAGGATAGTAAACATGTATTGAAGGAATATTAATTACTTTCGGATGTTTTAATTTTTCTTAACTATACTATAAGCCTAATGTTAGAACTAAGGTCCTTTTAAGTGCAACGTGAACTGTATGACACTATAGTGTTGGTAAAAATAGGAGAATAGGAAAGAATTTTGTTTGGCAAAGTAATAATTTACTTTGAATGCCAATGTTACGGGATGATCTCCATAAAATTTTCTTTAAAATGGATGTATGTAGCATTATAAGGGGGGTGGGAACAAAATTCAAAAAATTGTTAAAAGGTTTAAAAAATTAACAAAAAGTGCTATTTTTAAAATCCCATTAGAAGTTATTGTAATTAGTGCGATTTGCCGAATTGAAAATTTTGACATAAATATATTCACGTTTTGAGGTCTCTAGAATCCAAATCCGTCGTTTTTAGAAAGATGTCTGTATGTGTGTATGTACCTACGTTCGGGGTACTTTTTTCATCCACCATACATATATAGATATCAACTTCGGATGAAATATTTTTTACAGATTATATCGTCATAACGTGCTGAAAAGGTTTTCTTAGAAATTAAATTAACCGTTTTTTACCCTGAGGCCACACAAGCCAGTACTGACTTACAAGTTACAATACATTTAAATTTTTTTACTAACACATACGAACGTGAGCAACTTGCTCGTCAACTGGCTTGCGTTTTTCAAAGCCAGTTGGGAAGCCAGTAGAGAAGACAGTGGCCTCGTTCAGACTTGTATATAAAGCGATGTAGATAGCTTTTCGTTGTAGATAGTTCTTTCTATCGAAATAGGTAACCGTCAAATATGATTGAAGGATGGTTATGATTATGATGAATTATACAAAATCTCTTAAAAATCATAATTTTTTGAGAGTATATTTTAAGCTTGGGAAAAATGAGAGTTTTGAGAATTTCGGGTGACATTTGGAACATTCTGTTGCCGGTTTGTCAGGCCATAGACTGTCAAATTAAATTTAAAGATTCGTACGGAGATGATGCATCGAACAAACTTAAAAGATATCTGAATTTTTTGAGATAAAATTGTTTGCGCGGGAAAACGCGATTTTAGCACTTTTGGGTGTCATTTTGAACGAAATATTCCTCGTTTAGTTTCTTACCTATCTGTAAACGTATGAACTGTCAAATTCCATCAAAGGATGGCTACAATGATGATGGATTCAAAAACCTCCCAAAAATCCCATCTTTTTTTTTTTAATTATTAAAAAAAAATCTAAATTGTTTGTTAAGATAAATGTCAATCCATGTTACTTTGACAAGAAAGAAAAGTTTGTCAACGCATTGGTTTTATGCGTTGACCATCGCAAGACTTTACCACTTTTTAGGCCATGGTCCAACTAACCCCTCCTACTGGTCCAGCTTACAACGCTAGTGGGGCAAGTTTTACCACTTGCACTTGGTGCTCTTCAGGCTATAGGTAATATAATTCTTCTGCTATTACACATTAAATTTTTTTTTTGTAATTGCATTTAGAAGCCAAAAGTCCATATTCTTTTAATTGACCTTAGTTTCATAGTTGTATTACGAGCGGTTTGGTAATTATAACACTTCCAGCCCTATTCTAAATCCGAAGCAGAGGCGGCGAAAGTGTGCCATCGCACACGGCCCCGCGCTTCGAGGGGCCCCGCGCTTGCCACATTTAAATCGAAATAAATATCATAACAGTTTCAGTTTGAAATCAGTGCCAACTTTAATGTCCAACTTTGACCACAGCAATGATGCAAACACTGCGTTTTGCACTTAGTTAACATCATGTTTATTGCCAAAATTATCAGACCAATTTGGATCGAATTTCAGAATTTCGCCTTGTAATACTCAAGACTATTTGATTTCAAATTTCTAGCAGAATTGCTTCAAATTTACTAAGATTTTCAGATTTTTTTTAAATTTATGGTTATATAGCAACGCAAATTTAACATGTATGAATTTAAAACATATGTGGTCTTGTAGAAAATTGTATAACGATTAAATTTATAGTGGATGGCTTTATTCTATATTGCATATTTCCAAACTTATAAAGGAAAATATCAGAACAAATGCAGTGATTTTAACGTTTTTTTCACTGTTGCATTTTTCCTGCAGTGCACACAGGTTTTTTGAAGCTGCAAGGTTAGGTACGGACTACCCTAACAGCCCCAACAACATATCATAAATGGAAAACTACATCGCACTTTGCGTTTTACTGTCGAATTTGACTGGCCTATATCTTTTGAATTAGAATAAGTTTATGAATGAAAACTATTCTGAATTGAAACTCATAAGACCTCTCTCAAACCAACACGGAACATTCGCTATGCAGGGCGAATCATTGACGATGATAACTTAAATGTTTTATTATTCCTACTGTTTTTAAATAGTCAGTCATTATGTAATTTACTCAAAGCTTTTGCAACTTCAATAGCAGTTCTAAAAAGAAAACATTTAATTTTTCCGATATTTACTTATTAAGGGTATTCATGCAACGAGATAATTTTCCGATTTGCAGAAAATTCTAACTTTGCACAAGATGTTTACATGAACAACTTATTACTGGTCAAATTGATGCTCCTGATTAGCTTGGCTTGAACTACCGCGGGGGTTCTCATCACCTGCGAGAATTTGAACTTTTTCACGTAGATTTTCATAGAACTAACTATGGCATGCTATATGCATGCCATAGTTAGTTCTTTTAACCGAATCAGTAACCTCTATAATTTAAATGTTTCCTCAATTGATTTTTACATGTGTAAAATTAGACTTAAAAAATTGTTTCAAACCAGTACTCCACTGTCGTGATCTCTTAATGTTGTATTTTGCTTATTATAAACTAAACATAACGTAAACCTTAACATTATTTTGTTAATTGGATTTTATAATTCTATTAGTTTTTTTTAATAGTTTAAACATTTTTCTGTTTAGAACTCTTGTAGGGCTACCGCAAGAAGTTGGCCCCAATATAGTTTTTAACTGTTTCTGGCCAAGATTACGGGGAACTATTGCTATTTTTGGGCAAGAACTCTTTCAAATCTACCCAGAACTCTAAAAAAATCAATTTTTTGAAAATTTGGGGCCAAACTTCACGGGAGTCCTGTTCAGAATAATTAAGAAAGTGAGTTTATTATTTCATTTTTTTTTATGTACATGCAAATTAGAGAATGCTTAAAAATGTTGAAATCAAATATTGTCTTGAGTTTGTTATAACAATTTTGAACTTAAATTATAATATTGACTGCGGAAGATTTGATGACAGGTGTGTGATATACTTCTTTCATAATGATGCGTCCTGAAATCATTTTCCCAGGGGCCCCGCAAATTTAATCTCGAACACGCCTCATTTTGGTCTAGCGCCGCCTCTGATCCGAAGTTGGGCTCATGGGTAAACTGATGTACATTCCAAAAAGTACGAATATAACGTTGAATTGTTTTAGGGAAATAATCATTTGCACATCAGTTAACCTTCAGTCAATTTCGGGCGATCTCCCAAGTATAGAGATTCATTTTTTAAGCGCACTACCCGGATGTGGAATGCTTTTCCGGCACAATTTGCGTCGGTGTCTGCACTTAAATTCTTCCCTATTTTCAAAGCGTTCGCACTTTCTTTAATCATTATAAGAGTATTTAAACCCCCTTGAGTGCGCGTATATTTAAAATTCGAGTTTTCTACCGGAAATCTTAACTTTATTCACTTTCCTATTAAGTACCTGCTTATCATTGTTTCGTATTTCTCATTTTTTTCAATTTAAAGCATGATGCAAAAATTTAGTTAAATCATTTTTATAAAGGCAAATGAAAAAAATATGTACACAGAATTTCTTAAACCGGGAAAAATTGAATAGAAACAACCGTATAAATGGAATACAAAAGGTAGAGTCATAAAGGATGCTATACAAACACAACCCCATACATCTCACATCCTACACTTACATGAGTATGGCTACTATGGTGTTCGGAATAAGTTTAACGAAGGTAGGTGGTATGGCAGGTCGGTATCCCAGAGAGAACCTTATGTGAAGCTACAAATGAATGAAGATGACACATCATTACATCGTTCTTCTCCCAGTAAGATGTCCTTTTTTATATTTTTTTTTTTTGTGTTTATTTTCGTGCAAAATATTGAACGAGTTTTTGTGTTCAGCTTTCGTTTCATCGAGAAAACGAGAAAAGTATAAAAACGGTGTACATTCTCGTAATTATAAGGACTCTATATTACGTATGTATGTCTGTATATGCACATATACCACCTACTCGTTCATATATCCTTCCTTCGATACGTTTTATTAATTATGTAGACGTTCGCTTTCATATATGAAAGTATCTAGATACATACATACACATATCACCTGTTTATAAGGTAAAAAAGGTATGCTATATGAAAAGCTTCACCATCATGCCATAAAGGTACCTACTAGGTATAAGGATATTATACAATAAAAAATTGCCAGGAACTTGCTTTATGTTCTACTGGAAGTTTTTGTGTGTTTCAATAAAAGATGAAAAAAATACAAAAAAAGAAACAAAAAAAACAAGTAAATATGTTGGCTACCTTTTGGAAAATTGCCGCGAGGCAGAAACTCGAATATTTTGTTAAAGGTTTACCACCCCAACCCCCTTTTACCACGCAATCTAGCACATTCTCCTCTCAACTGCCAGTTGAGGTTACAAGAAATGAAATTGAATATTCCATCAGAGATATCTGAGGTTTTTTGATAGTCAAACTTTATCTTCTTCCTTTATACTTCCCGGGTGCTCTGCTCCTTCTATACTTCTGCCATTGGGTCTGCTGATAGTATTATAGATGAAGATTGTTGGTAGATATAACTTTTTTTTTGTTTTTATTTCTTTTCTTCTGTTCCTGTCAAACTGACATCAACCCAACATGAGACTTAAAAGGCAGCATCACTTGATGGCCAATATAAGAGCTGTTGCAAGTTGAGATGAGAGAGAGATAGAGCATATCAGGATTCAGAATTCAGGATACAGAAGAAAAAGAAGGGAAACCAACAAATAAGTATATATACGAAAATGTTGTTAATTTTGAATATAATATTTTAATTTCCAAATATGCTACAGGCATCAAGAAAACAATGTTGAGAGGTTCTTCTTAATATGAAGTAGCTATCTAAATACCAAACATACATACATCCATATATTGAAACAAGAAGAAATTATATGAAAGATGTATCGGGGAAAGAACATATACTTAGCATATGAAGAAACTTCATACTCTCAACACGGATTTGTGGTTTTTGTTTTCATAAAAGGTTTATTTTATGAAATTGAAGACTG
Source organism: Melangyna quadrimaculata (assembly GCA_949320155.1). Classification (NCBI taxonomy): domain Eukaryota; kingdom Metazoa; phylum Arthropoda; class Insecta; order Diptera; family Syrphidae; genus Melangyna; species Melangyna quadrimaculata. The sequence goes on from OX439483.1 coordinate 150,081,423, forward strand.
GCAAAAAGGTTCTTATTAAAAGCACTCAAAGAAAAGTTTTATTTATCTATATATACATACAAATGTAGCTAAGTACATACTTATACATGTATGGTTTTGTACGTCTACTATGTATTAACATATTAAAAACCATATGGTTAAATTTTGATAACTAGTCCTTAAAACTCAATAATGATTTTACACCGAGTTTTAAGGAAATGATAAGAAGTGAAGAAATGATCCACAAAGACTTACTTTACTTTACTTAAGACGGCGCTCACAGCCCACGATGGGCTTCGGCCTCAACTAACATGCCCCTCCAGCCAGCTCTGTCCCTTGCTACCCGCTTCCAGTTGTGCACACCGAGTTGTTTGAAGTCGTCCTCCACTTGTGTGCGCCACCTGTTACGGGTTCTTCCTCTGCTGCGTACACCATCAGGCTTGGATTCGAAGACTCGTCGGGCAGGTGCGTTGCTGTCCATACGCCTCAGCCATCTCAGCTGCTGTATTTTCAGCTTTTTGACCAGGTCAACGTCGCTGTATAGCTCGTATAGCTCGTCGTTGAATCTTCTCCTCCACACTCCTTCGATACACACCGGACCGAAAATCACACGATGAATCTTTCTCTCAAAGCACCCTAGCAGATTTTCATCCCCATAGAGCCAGGACCGGGATGATAAGGGTCTTGTATAAACTCTTCTTGGTCTCTGAGAGAGGGCCTTACTACTTAAATGCCTTCTTAGACTGAGAAACAGCGGTTGGCAAGAGTAATTCTTTGCTTGATCTCTGCACTGATGTGATTTTGCGAGGTTATAGTGGAGCCCAGGTAGACAAAGTCCTTGGCAACTTCGAAGTTATATCTGTCCATCGTGACATTTGAGTTCCTCTCACGATGACAGCATATACTTCGTCTTGTCCTCGTTAACCGCCAATCCATTTTAGCCGCCTCCGATTCAATGCTCGCAAATGCGCCTGCCACAGCTTGCTTCGTTCTGCCCACAATTTCTATGTCATCTGCATATAGGGCAGACGTCCCGATTTTGGCGGGACAGTCCCGATATTTGAACCCTGTCCCGATTTACAAAATGTCCCGATGTTGTCCCGACTTTCCATCATTATTGATTTGGTGCCAAAAACAAAATTCGAGGTTATAAGTATAACCAAAACTTAAAAGTCAAAAACTGATTTTCGACAAAAGACGTCCGTCCCGATTTATATCGAGCTAGAGCCTAAGCGAATCGGTGGATTTGCTTCAAATTTGGTGTGAAACATTCTATATAATTCCATAAGAGTGAGATTCAATTTTTTGTTTTAGCTTACCTCGATAGAACGGTCATACAAAAATTTCGGATTTATCAAGTTTTCTAAACAAAACGGCTGTAGATAATGGTTTTGATAGAACTCCATACATGTAATCCCTAGAACAGTTTTTGTAACACTGGATAGGTTTTTGCCAAAAAAAAAAAAAATCAAAGAACTGAAATAAATGTTTGTGGTTTTCGTGCAAATTCACGGTTTCTTACTTGTTTTGAGGTGTTCCCGAATAACACGTTATTGGCTTTTTTATTTTGTCAAAATTTTACAATTCGTTAGGTACTTCGAAGTTAGTCAAAAAATATTGGCCAGCATTTTAAACAGCCAGAATTGTATAAATTGATTTATTTTAATGTCCCGATTTGTCCCGATTTGTGTGCCCTGGCGTCCAGATACTAACCAAATATAATCTGGCAGCCCTATCTGCATACGCAAGCAATTGAACGGACTTTTGATAAATTGTACCGCTAGTGTTGACTTGTGAGTTGCGTTAAATAGGTTGCATGATAACGCATCGCCTTTTGCCTCAATCCTTTCTTAACATCAAAGGATTCTCCATCCATCGTCATTTTGCACAAGCGGTCGAGTTTTGGCAGGGATGCCGAGATATGACATGGATCTGTATAATTTGTCCCTTTTCACTCTATCACATACGCGACTTTAAAATCGATAAAGAGGTGGTGTGTATGGATCTGGAATTCCTGGGTTTTTTTCTAAAATCTGTCGGAGATTGAATATTTGCTCGACGGTTGACTTGTCTGGCCTAAAACCACACTGAAAGAGGCTGATCAGATCGTTGACAAAAGGTTTTAAGCGGTCACACAGGATAGCCGATAAGATTTTAAAAGTGACGCGACGTTTAGGAGACTAATTCCTCTGTAGTTGGTGCATTTCAAAGCATCTCCCTTTTTATGGATGGGGCACACTATACCGAGATTCCATTCATCGGGCATATTTTCATCCGACCAAATTTTGCAGAAGAGCTGGTGTATGCTCCAAACCAATTCATCTCCCGCTGATTTAAATAGTTCGGCTGGTAAGCCATCCGCACCAGCCAGCTTTGTACGACTTAAGTTTGGATATCGCCAGCCGCACTTCAGTTAGTTCGGGTGGATGGAACTGTTGGCCATAATCGTCCAAGTTGAATGAAGTGTTCTGCCTACTATTGGCATCTTGGCTGTCTTCGCCGTTAAGCAGTCTAGAGAAGTGTTCTTTCCAGATCCTCAGCACTGACTGTGTATCTACTACCATATTCCCACTCTCGTCTCGGCAGGCTCCGTTCCAGCTTTGTATCCTTGGGTGGATCGTTTCACCCTGTTATAAAATTTTCGAATATCTCCCCTGCCGCTACAACCCTCAATAGACTCGACCACCCGTTTCTCGCACTATCTCTTTTTCCTCCTGAGAAGTTGGAGTTCCTCTTTTGTTTTCAGCCCGTAGAGCTCCCTGGCTACTCACTCAGCACCTCTTGTTCGAGTCTGCAGCATTGCCTGGTAGGCCTCGTCATTAGCTGCATGCACCAGCCGGCACTCTATATTGAACAAGGGGTTTCGTTGTGGTCGCCTAGTGAAACCCAGCATATCAGAGATGGCATGTTGACAGTGTTTCCGCTGGTCCTCTGCACTTGATGCTGGTGGCGGACTTCCTGAGAGATAAGGAGTTACGTGGTCCGCAAATGTTCTGGCGGACTCTTGCGATTTGAGCTTCTCGACATCGTATACCTTTTCACAGAATCTACTCTGCATTGTGGTGTCATGGATATCCCCGCATACATAGTCTAACTACCAGCAGGTAGTGATCCGAGTTAATGTTGGCACCTCGGAACGTTCGGACGTCCAAGATACTGGAAGCATATCTCGCGTCTATCGCAACGTGGTCGATTTGGTTGACGGTTCGTTGATCACGCGCCCGCCAAGTCCCCTTGCATATATTTAGGTGAGGGAAACAGGTGCTTGAGATGATGACATTTCGCCCCGCCCGCGCCGCAAAGTCTGCAAGCCTGTATTCGTTGCCGAAAGTTTCGTCGTGAAGGCTGTGTCCTCCGACTATCGAACCAAATATGAAGAAAAACCGCTAAGGAAAATCTTATTTTTCTCGAATATATAATTAGTTTTTACATTCTACTTTTTAATATAAAAATATTTTGTTCGTATATTGGCTGTATGAAAGGTACCGTTATTTTTTGAGCTAAAAAAAAATCAACTCTACACCAAAGGAATCATCTAAAAGTTTTAAGTCCAGAGTTTGAAGAAAAACGCTTCAGTGTTTTAGAATGCTGGTCGAGGTACAGACAAACAGGCTGACAGATAGTCAGACTAATAACAGACAGACAGACAATTACGGGACCCACTTTTTCCGCGTTCCCTGTCATCGTTATATTAGGGAAAATTATAGTATATCTATAGTTAAATTTTTTTAAGTAACATTTTTACCCTCAAAATTTTCTTTAAAAAGTCTATTGGTATTTAACTTTGACTTTAGTTTTTGAAGCATACCTATTTGGGGAGTGTTTAGCTGTGAATTTTCTATACAGTGTCGTTACACTTAAATGTATATATCACCCAATATGTACAAACGTAAAACTTTTTTTTTCTTCACAAAAATAACATTCCAACATTTTATGTTATCAAACTTTTATGACCATTGCATGTGGTCACAAAAAAAAAATAAAGAAAATAAAAAATATCCCCTCGTCAAGTTATGGCTCCTATGTTTTTCGGACAGCTCAATGTAATGTAATTGAAAACGAACTTTATAGATTTGGGACTAGAAGAGCGATATATTGTATGTAGGAGTATGTACGGTACACATGGACGATGATGATGATGATGAATACTAAACCACCAAGGGAGAAATAAATAATTTAGCTAGTTTCGTATTAATTTCAATCTCCCTTGAGAGGTTTGCCTGTGCATCATAAGGGAACAACTTTGTAACTTTTTTTTGTGCGGTTTTAAAGTTTGACATAAATAAAAGCTTGCAAAATAAACCAAAACCCCCGTCAGACCCTGTTGGAGTGTATAACTACTATACAACCACCCACTTTTTTGAAATAAGGACTCGCAGGCCAAACATATGAATGCTGATGATGGTGGAAAGCTGTATTTGACCCAGAAAAGCCATACAGAGAGTTCATAATTTTTTTAGATGTGGGTTGTTGTGTGTAGCAGTAGCAGAAGCAGCAGCGGCACGGTGGAGCGTGGCAAGCGCTCCTCTCACTGAATGACCTTTTTAATAAATCAACCTAAGTGTGGCAGGGCAGGGCTGCCAACTGGGATATGTGCTCCAAATGAGGTCTACCTACCTATATTTTAGTTCGTTTTTTTTCTAGTAATCATAAGGTATGATTTTTTTTTTACAAAATGATATCACACCGTATAACTGAAATGAAAAATTATTTCAAAAATGAAAAAAAAAAACAACATTAGAGCACGCGGTTATGATGTAGTGCCCTTTCCGCCGACATCGTCGTCGTTCGTCGTCTTCGTTGTAGTCGCACACAAACCAATGCCATAGCAGTACATTTTCCATAAATCATATTTTAATTAACATAATTATTATGGATGAAGAGGAAGGTGTTTAATGGCAGGTACCATAATAAAGAAGGCATATAGAAGTACACTGTGTATAGAAAGACCTGCGTTATAATGAGAATCTCAGAATTAGATCTAAAGTTGTACACACATGCTCTTCACTTTGTATACATAATTTACTCCTACTTATGTATGTGTGTATATATATTATTTTATTATTTTATACCTAAAATTTTTAATAATGTCAGTTAATGCATTTTGTGTACCTTAGGGAGGGGGGAGCAGCGGTGGGGTGGTGTTAGATGGGTGAGGGCGAATGTGATATCGTTATCCCTCTCCATTAAGGATTTCCATTTTTCTTTATTGTTTTATGTTTAACTTTCATGAAATAAGATTGTAAAAAGTTTACAATGTGACCTCATGGATACTGATGTGGCTCCACCTTTCATGTATTTTATTTTATTTAAAAATATAAGCTAATTGTGATTTATTTACATTGGGGCATATTCATAGTCGCAGATAGACCCAGGTTTAACTAAACTACAGTTTAAGACAATTTTAGCTCAATAAATACAGACCTATTTTAATTACAAATTGTTGGTTTTATATTTTTATAAGATAATTAACTTGGTATACTACACAAATAGCTTCAAATATTTTGAAAAGATAAACTTAAACAAATAGAATCAACGTCCGAAAATTCAACCAAAGCCATGTGTAACTTGGACCCAGGCCTAAAATGACTATGAATACGCCCCATTGAGTTTTTGTTGTGTTATTTTAACGATCTAAGAGGATGTTATAATTTTTAAATAAAAATTAATACGGTTTTTGAGTGCAAATAAAAATATGCTTAGGTTAAGACAACAAAAAATACATCTTCATTTTTCTCGAAAAAGTCTAAATGATGAAAAATATGAGGGGAATGTATTGAAGTAATTTCTGTGTGACGACTTTAAAAATATTCTATACTTAAAAGAGAAATGTCGTTCGTGTGCGCATGCATAACTCCAGAACGGATTCTTTGATTTTCACGATTTTGGGCTTGAAAAATTCTTATTGGCTGGAAAATCCCGCAAAAAATTTTAAGGAAAACTAGAAATCCGGGAAAAAGCTGTTTTAAGTGCATAACACGAGAAAAGAACCGAGAAATGGATTTCGATCGAGACGCATTGGGTCAAGCAGTTCGAACAAATTTGGACAATGTTGAATCAAGAACAAAAGCAATTGTATGGTTGAATTGATGCAAGCAGTCGATAACGAAAATATTGGCATTTTCTTCTTTGAAGCACCTGGTGGAAATGGAAAAACATGGGTACCGAAACATGCGTTCAACAAGATGGATTTGAGTACCAAAATTTAAGAAGAGGGAAACTTTTCAAAAACTTGTAACACCCTCCCTAGTAAAAACTTGTTAGATATGTTTCAACGTACTGTTTTTTAAAAAGCTTTGATAACAGACCGACTGACAACATAGGCACCTGCCACACGACTGAACATACCCTAAGCGGAGCGACGGAGTATGAAGACAGAGGACCCGGAAAGGGAGTTAAAATCCTTGAAACTGCGAAGTGGGCCACCCGAAGTACTTTTTAGTTCAAAAAGCTTTGATAAACGACTGACTGATAAGATAACATAGAAGCCTGCCAGAAGACTGAGCATACCCTAAGCGGAGCGAAGGAGTCGCGTGAGCGGGACATAGGCCCGAAAAGGGAGTTAAAATCCTTGAACCCGCGAAGCGGACTTCCCAAAGTAATGTTTAGTACAAAAAGTGGAGCGACGGAGTCGCGTGAGCGGGACATAGGCGCGAAAAGGGAGTTAAAATCCTTGAACCAAAGTACTTTCTATCGAAAAAAAACATCCTAATTCGCAAACAAAATTCCAACAAAAATTCCCAAACAAAATCCACACATCACACAACATTTTCCATATCGAAGTTGTTGAGTAGTAGAACATTCAAAATAATTGTATAGTTTTATTTAGTGGTCGCAGATTTCATGCATATTGAATGCAATTTTCTAACTTTAAATGTTTATTAAAAAGTAGCGTAATGATTAGTGCGTTGAACTATCACGCTGGAGGTCTGGGTCCACTTCCCAGCCTCGTCCACCTCTCTCTCTTGCGAGGAATTGACAAAACCTCCAAAAGTATCACTTGTCATAAATAAGTGCTTCTCGTCTAGCCGTTCGTATTCGGCATACAATTGTAGGTCCCTTCCATTGCTTTCGACACGCGCACACAGTAATGGTTGCGAGTTGTTAGTTACTAGGCCCTGGTTCTTCAAGAGCTGATGCGCCACCCAATTTATTTTTTGTATTTATAAAAATTGAAATAAAAGATTGCTCATTTTAAAATTGTTAAATTTAATTATTTAATGTATCCCAAAAAAAGTATTTGCATTTGAAAATGTGTGCTATGTGGGTATCTTAAGGGAAACTTGAGTTGTGTGAAAAAATGCCAAAATCGAAAAATTAAATATATTTTAATCAAATTTAGGGGGGTTTTCTCCACCGTTGCACACGTGGGTGCAACTTGCAAAACATTAAAAATCAAAATAACTCACCAAATTTTTACTAATTTGAATAATTATTCTTATCACAAGGCTTACCTAGAAGTAAAAGAAAAAAAAAAAAAAAACAATTACAAATATATATGTAGCTATTATAGAACTTCACCGTATGCGAAATTGCGTTAAAATGTGTATTAAAACTTGACGTTTGGTTAAATTTTTACACAAGCGTGGTGAATAAAATGTGTTCAAATTTAACCAGCTGCGGAGCAGGCTAAAATATGACACTAGTGGTTAAAATTTTGATGTTTATCAAGAGAGAAGTTTACATTTGAAATTATTTTTGAAAGCGTAATGGACCGGTCAGAAATGTAAAAGTATTAATACAAAGTACTTCCACAATTTATTATTCATCTTGAAAAATGGAAAATGTACGAATTGATTGTTTGTTTTTTATTTTTTTATTTCTATTTTGTTGACAGCTTTGAACTATGAATTAGTGTTTGAAGACTGAATTAACAAACTGTCACAATAGTATTTTTGAACGTAATGAAGTGGGAAATCATCGATAAAAATAAAAAAAAAAATTATGTGAAATTGAGAATTTCTTACATTTTCATAATATAATATTTTTAACTTTATATTTTTTCAGCTGGATTTTGTTAAAAAAAAATAATTAATCGAACATAGGAAAAACCATTTTTGAGGGTAATTTTGGGGTCAACTTTCCCTTAAGGGCGAATTTTCACACGCGGATAGTTTTATTCAGTCGATTTTTGACTAAAAATAATAAATATCATAATTTTAAAGTAAGGAAACTTTTATTTATATTTTTAATTAATTTATAAAGTTTTCATTTTTCATACAAAATTAATGGAATTTACTGCGTTTGTTTGATTTGTAATAACTTTTTGAACAACGTTGATAACATACCGACTGACAACATAGGCGCCTACCAGACGACTGAGCATACCCTAAGCGGAGCGACGGAGTCGCGTGAGCGGGACAGAACACCCGAAAAGGAAGTTAAAATCCTTGGCCACCCAAAGTACTGTTTAGTAAAAATAACTTTGAATGCAGATCGACTAACAACATAGGCGCCTGCCAGACGACTGAGCATACCCTAAGCGGAGCGACGGAGTCGCGTGAGCGGCACAGAAGACCCGAAATGGGAGTTAAAATCCTTGAACCCGCGAAGCGGTCCACCAAAAGTACTTTTAATCGAAAAACATATCAACTAGCAAACAAAATCCTAACAAAAAATCCCAAACAAAAATCCACACATCACACAACACTTACCATAGCGAGGTTGTTGAGTAGTAGAACTGTCAAAATAATTGTATCATGTGTTTTATTTAGTGGCCGCAGATTTCTTGCATTTGAATGCAATTTTTTATTTAAATTGTTAAATTGAATTAGTTATAAATAAATAAATAAATAAATAAATTGAGTGGCACAACGGCTAACAACTCGCAACCATTCCTGTGTGCGCCTGTCGACAGGAATGGAAGGGACCTACAATTTTATGCCGAATCCGAACGGCTAGACGAGAAGCACTCATTCGTGACAATTGATACTCTTGGAAGGTTTGTCAATTCCTCGCAAGCGGCAGTAGCCCTGAAAAAAAACTTTTAAGTTTTTAGGTGGACCAGGCTGGGAAGCGAACCCACACCTCCAGCGTGACAGTCGAACGCACTCACCATTACGCTACGGGCTACTACACATTGAATTAGTTAGTCTGTAAATGTGTGCTTTTTTAATGGAAACTTGAATATTGTGAAAATAGTCGAAAAATTTAAACATTTTTTAATCATATTTAGGGGTGTTTCCTCACCGTAATATTTTAAGGCTATTCTATAGAAAACCCTAGCTCACTGCTAAAAAAAATCAAAATTATAGGCGTGCGCCCAATGGAAAGTCGCCCCTAATTTTGTTTTATCTTGAGGGTATTTAAATCAAAGTAGTATCAAAAAAAATTCCCATTTACATTTAACCCATTGTTACCCAATTCGCACGGCAAGAATTTAAATTTGATCCCTTTTTTAAACAAACGTCAAAATTTAACCGTGGTAGAAAATTCAACCAAAATTTTAACGCAATTCGCACACGGCCTAAAACTTAAGGAATTTAAAAAGTAGGGTTAGTTCAATTGATGTATTATAACATTGAATTGAAACATTAATAAATCTCTATAATAACTTTATTATTTAATAACTCACCCTTCATAATTCAAATATTCCCGCCAAGTTTCATAATCTTATTTGATTTTTTTGCACTACTGCGCCGACACACAAGACACAACACTCTCAAAATGAAACCGTTCAAAATGTACTTTCAAACAAAAAAATTATTTTGCCAAAAAAAACTTTTGCAATCGAATTGATTTATTTTTTTTTATAAATATAAAATTTAACTCTTTATTAACACATTAAATATAATTTTAATACCGCACATTAATATTTTATTTTTTAAATAATTTTTTTCTTCTACGAAACGAACCGAACCGTTTTAATTTTGCGAGAAATAATACACTCCACTTGCTCATTCTCATTGACTTTTTGCACTACAGCGCCGACCGAACCAACGCAACACTTAAGCCTTAACAACATAGACCTACTTTTGTACAAAAGTACAAAAGTGAGAAATTAAAATGCTCGCTAAAGAAACATGCTTGCAAAAAACCATACGAAAATTGTTCTGAGACATAAATTAAACCACCATGCATAATTTTCCGTTGTTTTTTTGTGTCTTCAGAAAAGATATTTATTTCTCATTTTTGTACTTTTGTTCACAAGTAGACCTATGTAGTTAAGGCTTTAAAATGAAACCGATGAAAATAATTTACTTTGAAATCAAATATTATTTTGCAATAAAAAAAAACACTTGTAAGCAATCGAATTGATTGATTTTTTTTTATAAATATAAACCTTAGTATTTTATTAACACTTTAAATATACTTTTAAAACCGCACTTTGCTATTTAATATTTTAAATAATTTTGTTTTCTTTTGCGAAACGAACCGAACAATTTTAATTTTGCAAGAAATAATCCACTTGATCATGCTCATACATGTTAATAACAGTGCAGTGGGTTCATTAGAGAAAGTGTTTAATAATGTCTATGTGTGCTGTGGTGAAATTTGGTGGTTGATTGTGGGTGGTGGAATGGTGAGTGTAAAAACTCTAAAGGTATGCTTACATGGAGCAACGTGATGGGACTAGACAACATAGTTTGTGAAGAATTCATGATTTTTTTTTTAATTTGGATTGTAGGTAGGTACATAGGTACCTATTAAATAAAATAATGGTGTTGGTTAAGTTTTCAACGTGATACACACAATTAGTAATTTATAAATAAAGAGAATTTCATCGTTTTACATTAATTTATTTGTTCAGGGTAAGTTATAAGCACTATAACCGTTGTTTATGTCAAGGCAAATGCTTTTTAAACATATCAAAAAGCTCTGAGGAACGAAAGAATAACTAGGCAGATAAAAATGGATGTTGGATAAGGATGACAGCTGCGTGCTGAATTATGTTTCCGAAAATAAATCAGAGTGATCAGATATCAGAATATGCTTAGGTAGTTGTTAGTTCAGAGGAATATGCTCGATATGCTCCCTTTTAGGAAACAAAACAAGAAAATCTCCTTTCATTTACTCTCATATGAGTTTGCGTAAAAGTGACCTGTCAATGACATTTACATTTTTGGGCAAATAATTATTGTATTCGAATGCAAAACAATGTTGACTGGCCAAAGATAATTGGGAACCAACGCGAAAGCGGCACGAAACATTCGCCGACACCAGTTTTTGTTGTATTTAGCATTGTTTATTTTGTTATTTTTGTTATCATTCCGCGTTGGTTTGGGACAACCTTCACATGGTAAGGTGAATTCAAAAATTGTTTGCATGTTAACAAAATTAATTTTCATTTGTAGTTTATTTGATCGCAATAAATTTAGAACTATAGAAAAAAAAAATAAATCTTTTTAAGCAATATTGCAAGTGGAAATATCAACCTATTTTTGTTATAACTTTTCGACGAATTGAATAAACAAAATAAAAAAAAAATCTAGGAAAAAGTTGTTTTAATATCTAGCTAATTACAGTTTAATATTTTCTACGCAACTAAGAACATGCTTTTGCGAACTGTCAAATTTAAACAAGCAATTCACAACAACACGACGCGTTCCACAAACTGGAGAATAAATGATTCGCTCAAATTTAACCTCAAATTTTAGACGTCACTTTATTTTGATACATGTTGACATTGGCAACCAACAAAACTACTCATGTGAATGAAACTTCAAAATTCACGACCATTCGCATTTTACGCTTCGCAGCTTATGTGAAATGGACTAAAACGCGTTGCTTGTGTAAAGAAAAACATTTTGAGAGGTGTATATAATGTAAAATAAAGCAAATCAACAATAAAGTAATAAATTCGGTGGCTCATGTCATAAGCTTTGTACAAAGTGCTATCATTGAGGCAATAAATTCGGTGGCTCACAAGCTTTGTACATAGTGCTGGTATTGAGACAGCCGATAAGTGGTATCTTTCTTCTTTTTGAAGGTACGCTTTCTCGAAGAGAGATTCGATTTGTGGTGTAGATTTTCAAGTATGTAATAAGTATCTACAAAACAAAGATAAACAGCATAAACATAAAAGAGTTTGGCAGAAAAAGGTAGAAGATTTTTTGGAAAAGAATGTCGATAAAATGAAGAAAAATAATAAAGGACCAATTATTGTAGTGTTGTCCATTTATAACGAAAAATATATTAATTTTTGATTTGGATCTGTCAAAATACAATGCTCTCGTTTCATTTGGCAAATAAACTGATTTATTTTTTTGATTAAAGGCATAACTACATTCACCTACTTAATTTTTTGTTTGAATGTACTTAAAAAGTTTCAATACAAAACTATGTTCTAAGGCAACAGCAAACCGATTATACATAATGTAAAGGTATAATTGTTGTTTCCCTCTGTCCTAAAAATAAACTAGATCCTAGATGCTTAGTTCTATGAAGAAATAGTTGATAATTAAAGTCAACATTGTTTTAAAACTAAATTATGTTTATAGTTGAGCCTCAAATAGTCACTCTCTTTGACTTTGACTTTGACATGAGAATCTCTCACCTCCTCCGTTTCTCCAGTCCATAACACTAGTAATGTATCGCTTGGATGAAACATGTAACAGATTAGAGAACTTAAAATTTCAACCCAAACCAACACCCTGTGATCTTATAAGTCTTGAGAGGGAGATACACAACAGACATACATTCATATTAATGCCAATGTCATTGCCAGCTTATCCTCTGACACTTTACAACATACCCAAACACATGCTTCGTTGTCTTGTCGACAGCAGCCCACAAGCCACAACCACTTTGAATGTTTCTTTCAGCTTTGGAGTCTTCTTGTACGGCATTATGCTAGAACAGAACGTTTTGCAGTCCATTTGCCACTTGACACACCACCAGCAATTAAGCATTTTTCAATGTCATGATTCCTGATGCCTGGCTCTTTTGAGAGTCCACAGCATAAATTCCATGAACTTTTTGGAGAGTTCTTCTAAAACCATCACCATCTCACATCCACCCACAGCTTTTCTTCACCAAATCAAATCGTCCAAGTCCCTAAAGTCGACGAAAAGAATGTGCCCATCATCACGAGTTGAATTTATCATTTGGAAAGATTTTCTGGCAATGTTTCCGCTGTAGCTATTTCTTTATCTCTATGCCATCTCCTCCTCCTCCTTTTTCACTATACTTGAAGTGGATGAGAGATATCATGATGGTGCAAGAGGAGAAGCAGCATATAAAAAATGTTTTATGATTAGCTATCTGCATGCACAGCGTTCTCAAGCACAAGCCCGAACGAACTGAACCAATGACTATGCTCCCAAGAGTCACTTATGGCCTGTTGAACAGGGTTATTAACACTTTGGCTACACTTACAAGGCAAACACACAAAATTGCCCATCAAGCAAAAACAAGGACGCACATCGCACACCAACGACACAGCAGGGCCAGGGCGTGTAAAGTGCCATATCCGCTGCCGCCGCCGCCGATGTTTGGTATGTCTTTGCCACATTTGGTGCGTCTTCGTCGAGATGTAGGTATAAGTACGCGAGAACTTTAATGTACACACACAAGAGGGACTCAGAGAAGCGTAAATATTTATCGACATTGAATGCAACAGGTCATGCCCAAACCCAAACCAACCTTACCTGGACTGGACTGATGGAGCCGGAGGGTAAACTGACAAAATTAGATTACCAATCGGACGAAGTCTTTAGGGAAAATTTCAGGTGAAATTTATTGAAGTGCTTGGTGCTCACGGTGTTATCGGAAATAAAATTTGTATTCTACCTCATCGTACTCCCACTTCCAACTCCAACTTTATTAAAATAAAGGGGAAGGTCAGTTTGGTTAATGGAATTCAAGATGTAAAAAAAACACGAGAAAATCTTCCGGCCAAGTAGAAAATATCTATTTATCATTCCAATCACACAATTTGATTTTTTTTCTGTTGCAAAAATTCAAACCTAGAGGGCTTTAGAGATTAGTTTTGTGTGTCAATCAAAGTTAATGTTCAATCATTTAAATTAATGTCATTCTTATTATTATTATGAAGGATTTAAAATCATAATAATTTAAACCTGCCTAAAATTATCTTGAAGAAAATGTTTTTGTGAGAAACTGTTGAAACTACATGATGACCAGCTGTTGAAATCCACCATATTTTGTTTGAACTTAACGATTCGATATTGGACAGTGTTCATATTCGACTGATTCTTCCGACTTCGTTGTACTTTATCTCACTCCCCACTTCATGGTTTGAAAGAGAGGGAAAGCAGTACATTTCTTAAAATTTTAAAAATGTGTGCATTTTTTGATGTTTTCTCTTGTGAAATAATGACAAAATCAAATCATTAATGACATGCATTTACACGATGGAAAAATAATGACTATCTGAGGCCCTGTCATTGTTATGACAAGAATGTACAGGTTAATTGGGTACTTTCAATGCAAAAATATCACAAATGCTGAAAATAAAGAACTAAGAGCCTGATTAAACGTTTCGGTTTTTTCGTTCGTTTCGTCTTTTTGACAGAAACGATGGTTCATAATTACATGGTTCGCGAAAAAAAACGTACGTACTTCCATTCGTTATTTTGACGTTCATGGAATTTGGGGTTGTTTTGTTAGAAAATAATCTGTAGTAATAAATGAAAATATTTTTCAATCGCTTATTTCTCAAATACAACCGTATATTAGGTGTTTCCAATTACGAAAAAAAAAATTATCAATTCAATAATTTTCGTTTTTTGCTAACATCGAGCAGCATTGTGGTTGCCAAATCAGAAACTTCAATGCTCAACCAGAAAAAGTCTTGAAATTTTCATTCCTGCTTTCATTACTTCCTTCTCTCTACATTTCTACACCCTTCACCCAATCTGTCAAAAAGACAAAAGACGAAACAACAGGAGACAACAAAAGACGAAAAACAGGATAGCCTAGATTTTACATAGAAAAGCTGTCAGCTGAATTGTCAGTCTGGAATTTCTTGCTGAAAATTCAGATAAAACGTAATTAAACTTCAATAAACGCAACTGAATGTCATTTTACTTTTTATGACAGCTGGCCAATCAGAAGCTCGATCTTAAAATTTAGTAGGTACTTAAAAATTTCATGCGATGGACGCACGGATTCTCTATTGTGTGTTGTCGTTATTCTATTTTTGTTCGTTTCATCTTTCGTGTTATTGACAGGCAAGTAGGTATATACGTTCATGATTACAGGGTTCACGAAAGTACGTACGTACTTACACGGTTTGCAAAAACACGTATATATTTCCTTTCGATATTTTAACGTTCATTGAATTTGGGGTTAGTAATAAATAAAAATATTTTTAATCACTTCTTTTTCAAAAACACTCGGATATTACGTATGTTCAATTACAAAAAAAAAAACAATTTTCCAATTCAATCATTTTTGTTTAATCGTTTTTTGCTTACATATCAAGGAGCATCAAACTATGAACATGTCTAGAAAAAGTCCAATGGAGTCCAAAAAATCCATGTTCATGTAGCGACATGTCGAACAAAATAGCTTTTTGAACGAGAAATGAACACTGTTCAAAGTTTGGCCAGGATTTGACGTTTCAAGTCCGTGTAAGTTTTGTTCTAGTTTTCGTTGAATGCGTAAGTGAATTTTGTTGGAAAAGATAGAAGTAGTTGTGAGAGGCTAATGAACGACATGACATAATTAATCCAGTGAGTAAAAATGCACTGTTTGTTGATTGGATTGTGTCTGTGATGTGGGACATCTGTATGGTCTGTGGAGTCGGCGTGTTAAGCTGGCTTTAGACTTTCGGTGTTATTATCGGTGTATGTTGTTCTTTGTTCTTCGTACGCGGAACAATTAAAATCTAAATGATAAAACCGAACAACGAACTAAGAACGAATGAAGAACGTGCAAATTCAAATCAGTTCAGATATTTCGGTGTTCGTTGTTACCCGAACAATGTATGTTTAAGTGCGAAAACTTTTTAAATTAACAATGTTTTTGGGTGTTGTGCAACATGTAGGGACATTTTCGAAGTTCTTTTAATCAGTGAATGGCACAAGAAGCCAATTGTATATAAATAAGCAATTTTGTAAATAGGTTTTTACTTTCTAATGTAAATGATTTCTTCGTTGTTCGTTGTTGAGAGAAGAACGAACACCGAACAACGGTCACCGAATAAAGAACGAAAGTCAAAAGCCAGTTAAGTGAATTTTGTTGGAAAAGATAGAGCTAGTAGACATGACATAATTTGCCCAGTGAGTAAAAATGCACTGTTTGTTTATTGGAATGTGGCTGTGATGTGGGACATCTGTATGGCCTGTGGAGTCGGCGTGTAATGTAGGGTGAAAACCAGCCAGATTGGTCCATCTTCTTTTTATCCGTTCGTAAATAGTATTGCCTCATACAGCATAGTATAAGGATGGCCAAGATCAAGAATAAGAAGAAGCTGACGAAGAAGAAGAAGAAAAAGAAGAAGAAGGAGAAGATAAAGAACACGAAGTTAAATAGTGGTCATTCTTGATTCCTAGATTATGTACTGTAGTATGAATGTTACATGCTACCTCCACTGACCATGAATGATGGAAGGACTATGAACGGGTCTAAAAAAAATCCAATGGAGTCAGAAAAATCCATGTCCATATGCAGTGATATCTCCATACAAATCAGATATTGGATTGGATTGTAGTTTGGATCTTGGACATTGTTCATAGCCAGTGGATTATTTCACTAAGTTGGTTCTCTGTTTATGGGAGCTACGTAAGGTGGAGTTCATTAAGGTGGTAGAAGACGAAGATAATTAGCATAGATAAACAATATAAAGATACACATCTTTCGTACGTTTTACCCCCCAAAACCCATTTGTTTACATTGTTGTTTTTGTAATTTAATTCTGTGTCCATGAATAAATGTGAAATCCAACAACAAAGTTACGCGGTGGTGGAAATCAGTAAGTGTTTTAAAGCACACTAGTAAAACTTACTGATTTCCACCCCGGCTAAACCCACCTTTTAGCTTGTAGGCAAACCGGATTGACAGCCAAAGATTTGTATCTTTATTTGTTTACCTATGGTATTAGCGAGTATAAGAGGAGAAGAAGAAGTTTGAAACGAGGAAGAGGACAAAAAAGAAGAAAATGAAGTAGACGAAAGAGAAGATAAAGATGGATAAGAAGGCAAAGAAGATTGTGAATAAGAAGATGAAGAAGGAGAGGACGAAAAAGAAGACAAATAATAAGATGAAGAGTCTAAATGTGAGTAAACCTCATGCCTATAGATATAGAGAATGTGTAGTGTGACCGTGATGCGACGCCATGTTGGTTATAAGGCCGTTCTGCGTTCTTCGTTTATGCGAGCCACCTTATATTAAATTTAACAAGGCGGTAGAAGACGAATAGCAGTCTGTTTGGGGGGTCACTGTATGCACTACGAATCCCAGCCCCTATTGAGACTTGGTAAGTTGTGTTCAACGCCGTCTGCATGTCACAAGGACTACCCTGTATGTGATATCAATTTTTTTTCGATTTAGCATTCAATGCATTTCCCATAAGAGAAAATCAAAAACAGCTCTAGTTTTACCAAATTATTTTAAAACCGGGCATACAGAACACAATTACAATAGAATAATAAAATATGTAAGTTTGTAAATCAAGAGGAAAATATTATTGAAACTTAATACTTATTAGCTTATTAGCGCTTATAATAAAAAAAATATTACAATATTAAAACTCCTCTCTTCTGTGGGTTTCGGGTCGGGTGTGGGAATGTCAAAATCAAAATTACCTAGTGATTCGGCCAGCGCTCTAGCACCAACAGAAACTGATAAATTTCACTTTGAAATTTGACAAGTGTCGAAATGTCAAAATCTGAGGGCGCCAATCGATTTAGCTGGTGGATTTTACCTACTGTCACGGCCAGCACTCTAAGCGCAGTGGAAACTGAAAAAATCCCACTCGACACTTTGACAGTTGTTGATAGTCCGAAAAATCACACCTTTCACTTTGACAGTTAGTAGTTAGGGGCAAATTATAAGAAAATCCCAAGATTATGGCGTAAAGTCAAAAAACTGATATGTTCTAACTACAAAAGAAAATGCACAAATTTGCACTAAGTCTTGACTATCTTTACTTTAGAAATGTAAAAATGTTTGGCAACTTGACATGAACAAGAAATTAAATTATGTACTTATTTCGTTTTATTTTGGTAGTCCAGAGCTACTCTTTTTTTTATTTTTTCTGTTGCATTCCTATCGAATATTAGAAATCCGGAGTAGAAGGAGCAATTCCAAACCGTCAACACGAAACCAGGATTACAATCATCTGTTTCATTGCAAAAACTGCAGTGAAAAAAAAAATTTCATCTATTCAAATACATATGTAACTTCATTTAAAAAACTTAAAAAATATGTATGAAACAAACAATTCATATAATTTATTAATAATCTTAACTACGCCTCTGTCTTGATTTTGTCTAGCCAAGCATTATTGTTGTTGTTTCTCGTCGTGAAAGTAGTTTGTTTCCATTTTTCACGCTTGATTTACAAACTCACATGTTTAATTATTCTATTGCAATTGTAATATGAATACCCTTTCATATAAAAGTAATTAGAAAAAGTAATGTTATTGAGGACCCTTTTTCGTTTTCTCTTATGGGAAATACATTGAATGGGAAATTGAAAAAAAAAATGTATATCACATACAGGGTTCACGCTTTGACTGCTAGGTGCCATAGTACTAAGTGTCAATACAAGAAAGGAGTAGAAAAAGAGGACGACGAAGAAGAAGGCGATGAAAAAGAAGCAAATGACGGAGAAGAAAAAGAAGCGGGGTAGTGTAAAGTCAAACATGATCAAATTGGTCTTACTAAATCCGTCCAGATTCAGAACTCAGAAGCCAATAAAAGGGTTGCAACCGTAACGTATGAATGGTTGAGTGTGAATCCCATTACGACCTGATGGTTCTAACAAGCTGTCACTCGTGTCACCGAATTTAATTTTATCTTCCTTATCAAATTTCATTCAAATTATATCTTTTGTCTAAGTTCCACCCACATCCCAACTTCGAAAAACCCCTCATGACCTATTTATCATATAACAAACAAAATCCATCACAAAGAAATTAATACATATCCCGTGACCCAAAAATTGAGCTTCCAAAGCAAAAGTTTAAACATTTTAATTTCATATGAAAACACACTTCTTTCTGCTCAAATTCATTACAAGATAAAGTTTTTTGTAAAGGTATACATTGAAATATGTCTACATCCTGAAGCATAACAATTCTATAAAAAATAATTCCTTTCTTGCTTCCAAATGAGGAAATGAACAAAAGAAGTCTCGGTTAGTTCTCGGTTTGGTTTACCTAACTTAGTTCCCATATAGAACTGCTGGCTGCTAGAGGATGAATGGTTGGATTCCTTATAATAATTTTCAGGTTACTTTTTTTTTGTTTAATGAAATCACTTCAACTGCGATGATGTGTGTGGATATGGGGATATCATGTTTGCGCCTCTATTCATGACACTAGTCACATTTGTAGACAAATCTTGATTTCGTTTACACTGCAGATTGGTGCAGCATTACCTCTTTCTTCTGCCGTGTGCGTTTTCGTCGTCATCGTTTCGTTTAAAAAAAAAATGAAAACAAAAATATGAAAAGTTAAAAACTTCATCTTTTTGAAATTCATCTGGTGCTCGGCGACACATATGCCCTGGAAGTGTAGATTTCAGTGTTATAAAAATTGCTGGCTCCATTTGTTTAGGGTTGCCATGGCTGTCTAAGCTAACCTAGGACAAACATTTTTAAAATCCCGGACTTTGGAGGACATCATCTACCTTAAAAAAGAGGACAAAAAGAAAACAAAAACTAGATCCATGAACATAAATTAAAATACAAAAAATTAATAACTTATATTTAAAAAGAAAATTTTATAAAGTAGGTAGGTACTTTTTATATTTGTGTTCAGATTGTTTTTTTTTTAGTTTATTAGTGGAAAATTTTCAGATAAACTAAAGGTAAGATTATTTGAAAAGTGAAATTTGAATTATTTAATTCCGGTTATTTTTAGGAATTACTTTACCTCTTAAATTCAAATTTAATTTTTCAAAATTTTAGTTTCTAATGTGTAAATACAAAATTCGTGAGGTTCTGGTTGGCCGGAACGTTTTTTTTAAGTTGAACACACAATTCGTTTCGGAATGAACATTTTGCATTTTGGTAATGAGAATCCATTTGGACATCCACTATTTGAATGGAAAAATCTGCTTCTACAGTTCTTTTTCTTTTAAGTATGTCTACCTACTTTAAAAGAATTTGTTTTCTTGAAGTTTAAATGTTTTTGTTTTTCTCTCTGGCGTTTGACCCCTATGACCCTCCCTCTGAATCCGCCACTGATTTAGAGATAGACATCAGGGGCTTGTTAAAATTGAAAGCTTCCAAAACTCTTGATGTAGCCGATCTTCTGTTATTTAAGTGCATTTGAGATGTTATGGGGTCCTTGA
Organism: Melangyna quadrimaculata; assembly: GCA_949320155.1. Classification (NCBI taxonomy): domain Eukaryota; kingdom Metazoa; phylum Arthropoda; class Insecta; order Diptera; family Syrphidae; genus Melangyna; species Melangyna quadrimaculata. The sequence continues at coordinate 150,101,828 of OX439483.1, forward strand.
TCGCGTATTTTCCTTCGCTTGCAATGGAAATCTTGGAGTTACAAACTGTGCAATCTGCTTCGGAATCATTTCTTCCTTTTCTAAATGAAGGATCATCATAATAAGCACTTTCTTTTTGGCATGGTCTTAAAATGATCTTGTAAAAAATATTAGAGTAAATAAATTTAACCACCAAAATTAATAAAGTTTGATAATTTACAACTTAAGGCTTAACTACGAAAACATGTTTATTTCATACTTTTGTACTTTTTGCAAAAAATAGGTATCTTACTTATATAACTATTTCTTACTTAATGTTTTACATATCGGAGGCTGTAATGTATGGCTATCCTGTTCTTTTGCTTTCAAGTTAAATGCCAATCGGTGTTCGCTTATGGATGCAACGGAAGAATTTACATATATACAAAAACTTAAAAACTAAAATACTTTACATAACGCCTCTTGGTAATAAAATAATATACATACATTTTTCATATCGTGTTTTAAGAGCGAGTACGCTCGTTACTTTGAACATAAAAAAAATCATGTTGATATTTAGGTAAAACAGAATGAAAAGAATATCTTCTTAGAGCGAGAACACTCTATTTAGTTGTACACGGATTCATTTTGTGAAATACACATTCGAGTTTTTGTATACAGCAAACATTTTCCTTTTGTTACTTTGGCAAATTAATTAATTTACAGTTGTTGTAGGGAAAAATAGAAAAATGGACAGTAATTTAACTTTGATTGTAGGCAGATAATTTGTTCATACTGATCAAAATTTACACTGATTTTACAATAGTAATTTACATGAAAAAAACACTTTTTCTGAAATGTTTCTTTTTTTTATTGATTTTTGACTTTATGGTAGAAAGTTGCATTTTCAGCTGAGCATCTATTCGCTTGAAGTTGTCGGCTATGCTTTAAGAAATCACCTGTCTCTTTTGTGTGTGTCCTAACTTATAGGAATCTCCATAATCCATATAGGTACGAATTTCGGTTGCTGGTAAGTATTATTTCAAATCAAGGCTTGGGACTTTTTCTTCATCTGGGATGGTCTGGGTTGATTCACGAGGTCCTATCCGTTGCGTCTCACGTGGTTTCAACCATAAAACAATGGTTGGTCAGGAATTTATAGCCTGGACGTTCGTTATAACGGGATTTTTGCTGAAAAGCGGTTGCGTCTCCGAAATATCCAGGTGGAATCCCGTAGACCTTAAAAGAGCTCCATCCTAGGATATGGAAAATTTATTATTAAAAAAAAATTTACTTTTTCTGTTTTATATTAATATAAAACTGTAAAAGGTTGCGTTCCCAGAGCAAAACCTTCTTGGTTGCTTTCCCTAATCAATAGGTCTCTCTATAGGCGTTTTTCTTTTTTAGCTCAGAAGAGTTCTGAACAGAGTTCGAGCATATCGAGCATGCTCTGAACAAAGCGTGTTCTGGTTCTGAGCGCTCAGAATTATATTCAAAACACACCTGAACACTAAGTTGTAACTTTTTTTTTCAATTTCACCTATCAAATGCTTGTGTTCAGCATTCAACTCGGTCTGCTCAGTTATTTTATTCTGAGCTCATAGAGCGCACTTTGAACAAGCTCAGAACACGTTCAGAACAAAAAAAGAAACACAAATTTGAAGCTCTCAACGTTCAGAGGTAAAAAAGAAACACAATTTTTTGTTTGACAGTTCAGGCTCTGCTCTGAAAATGAAAAACACCTTATGTAGCTATGTTATTGGTGAAAGGGGGAAAAACAGAAGCCGAAAAAATGGGCGCGTTCTACAAAATTTAGAGGTCTGACACACGGGAGGCAAAATAAGATCTGTTTCATTTTATGTTTTCTATCAGATTTGTATTGGCTTTGTTTTTCTTTGAAATTCAGAGTTCGATGACTTTTTTAATTTTCGTATTTACTTGTTAGGGGAAAAGAGAGGACAATTTCTTTAAACGTTGGAGGACATTCAGCGCTGGGTTTAAAAAGAGGACATGTCCTCCAAAAAGAGGACGCATAGCAACCCTACATTTGTTCCGCTCACTTTACACTGTTCTGCATGTGATGATGAAGTGCAGCAAGTGAAGGCAGTGTTTTGCCGCAATATAAAACTTGAAGTTGTTTTATGCTGCTTCTTTTTTTTTGTGGTTTGTAGGAGTAGGAACAGGATATCTAGGTCATGGTACAGTTTATATGTTGAAAAAAATACGCCACCCTTCTTCCACTTTGGTAACGACGAATACGACTACGACGACAAGGATGAGAATGTGAACTGGAGGAGGACGACTCCGACGAAGATGACGACAATTCATGCAGAATTCATGGTGATTAACTTCGTTTGTGTTTCACAGGGCGTCAACGCATACACGAGACAAACAGAATGTGTTACGAACGAGCACATGATGATGTACTGCAACACCAGCGGAATAGTTATAAGGCAGGAGGAAGGACGATTTTTTTTGTATTGTTGTCATTGGACCTACGGCAAGCGGTGGCGTCGAGGCGAAGAGACGGTGTGAAACGGCGACAGCATCTTCTTCCTCTTCGGGCAAGGAATTCCCGTCACAATTTGCAATTCACAGTACGATGATTTTACTGAAGAAATTTGTTGATGTTCTTTCAAAATGATTTTACATAACTTTGAAGTTGAACTGAGTGGCTGAGAGCTCGATGAATAAGTCTCCTTTGAAGATATCAAAAAATATGATATTTATCCATCAAAAAATATAATGGAAAAGCAGTAGTTGTTATATGTGGGTGAAAAACGTATGGATGTATAGTCAACCAACAACAATGGTTGTTGGATTGGTATACGAGCAACCATCATCAGATTTGTTTGGAAGATGAAAGGCTATTAAATCAAAGTTGTATTTTTAAAAATGTATCGAATATGTATTTACACGAATGACAAAATGCCATTATTGTTGAATTAACATGTATCTGCATCTGCATAATGAAGAAAAGTAGAGTAGGACAGATGTATATAAAAAATCCGAGGGAGTGAAAGAAAGCCATCAAGAAGATGAACATTTTCGTCTTTATAACTGCATTATGGCACTTTCCTTTAATGCAGAAACGGAGTTCTTCTGCATTTTGATCTTTTTTCTCTATCTAACAAATATAAATTTTGTATTTGGCATCCCTTTTTTTTTTTTTTTTGTTGCAAAAACCAAATGCAGATACATGTAATGCGGGATTTACACGAATGGCAAAAATGCCAATATTTCTGCCAAAAAAATGGTAAAATAATGGCAGAAATTATTTTTTTATGACATGCACTTACACCAGTTCAAATAATGGCAGATTTCAAAATACTGGCAACATGCCATAAAAGAATGAGCAAGTTCATTCTTATTCTAGAATGGCATAATTTGGAAAATGGTGTCAGTAAAGTGTTTACACATAGTCATATTAATGACAGCATTTTATGCCAAATTATTTCTGCCATTTTATTTTGGCAAAAATATTTCCAGTATTTAGAGCGTTTACACGATGAAAAGAAATATGGCTATAATTTGACAGATATAATGGCATTTTGCCATTGGTGTAAATGCAGCATAAATTCACCATATATCAGTCAAATTATAGCCATATTTCTTTTCATCGTGTAAACGCTCTAAATACTGGCAATATTTTTGCCAAACAAAAATGGCAAAGAGAAATTGGCATAAAATACTGCCCACTGATCTCTATAATACACTGGATAGTGTATTCCTTACAAATATAACAGTTTTGTTTGACTCCAATTGAAGATGACAAGTACGCGCCAAGTCAACAATTTGGCGTCTTCCAGTCACAAAAAAAAAGTATTGGCCTCGTTCACTTACCAATGGCCGCATTCGGATACGTAAACAAAGGTATCTGGATTTGTTCGTGTTGTTGTAAAGCCTTATACTACGTTTTCACAGGGCCAAATGGGGTAATTTCGTTGCAAATTTCCAAATCAGATCCGAAACTACCTCATTTCCTATACAAATTCCCGTTCTCAAATGAGCTAATTTCAACAAAACGAAGCTAATTACAACAACAAGAACGAATCTAGATACCTTTTGCGACGTACCCGAACGCAGCCATTGTGTAGTTATACGTTCATTTCACAGCAGGCAGCTAGGGATGAGCTTTGTTCATAGATGTTGGGAAAACATCGATGTTAGACGAAAAATCATCGCTGTTAAAACATGTGAAACATCCCAACATCAATGTTAAGATTGAGGACATCTCATTTAAAACAGTTAACAAATTGCAAAATAATTCATAATTATATTTTTTTTGCCTTTAAGCATTTGAAATCTTTATTCTATGACCTCATGCTTATAAAAAAGAAAAATATTACAACCGCTGCTTTCATCAAATTTGGTTGATCTTTGATTGTCAAAAATGAAAAATAAAAAGAAAAAAAATCAATTTTAAATCACTTATCAGAAAAAAGAAAATCATTTATAAAATAATGATATCGCTTCTTTTATTTATAAAAACTATTATGGTTGGTTGGCTCAGATAACTTGACATTTCCAAACAAACTCTTGATAGCAAAATGGTTATTCGATTTGGTAGTATGCATACTTTTTCTATCTGACCTTAAGTTAAGAACCGAAAATTATCTGAACTTGGCTTTGTTTATAAATGTTGTATTCACGTTAGTTAAGATATCGTTTTTTTGGTCCAATTCTATCTGAATCTGAAAAAACAAGGCTATTAAAATCATCGATGTTCAGAAAGCTAAAGGCACCGTTTACAAATTATATTTTGTATATAAGAACTGTTACGCCGGTGAGCGTGTGTCGCTTTCAGTCCAAATAATATACACCACACAACCACTTTTCATACGAGACAAATGTGGTTCTATGGATATGAATAACATTGTTGCGATAGCAACACTACATGAGACAAGTCTGGTTGGCTTTAGAAGACGTTCACTCACGTTAAAAAATTTAACATCGATGTTAAAACATTAAAATCTTCAATGTTCAGAAAGGAAAGACGCCGTCTGCACAAGATTTTTTTACCTACGACTTAAGATGTTCATTCATGCAAAAAAACTTAAGATCGATGATCCAGAATCAAAAATATCTTGTATTTGTCAAAAACGAAAAAGAAAATTACGTTCAAAATGATCGTTACAATTTTCAAAACAATAAAGGCATTTGAACTTAAGGTTAGACCGCACAAAACTGCAGCGGAACTACATTTCGCGACGCCGCAAAAGAACTTCATAAAATTTCATACAAATTATTGTGAGTCGCAGTTCCGCTGCAGTGCAGTTCCGCCTTCTCTGGTCGAACCTCTATAATAAAATGTATTTTTAATCGGTTTTTGAACTTGCTTTTATTATTCAAGCAAATATAATAAAAAATATCGATGTTAAAAACGAATTTTCTGATTCCATAATTTTTGCCATCGATGTTCTTCGATGTTGACATCGATGTTTTTTCAATGTCGCTCATCCCTAGCAGACACTCTATATTTTGTTATATTGTTATATATACTGTAATACAAAAAAAGCCAGCTCAACTATAACAGTTCTTCAAATGGAGTCAACTTCTTTGTACGAATACGCTATCCAGTGTATTATAGAGATCAGTGATGCTGCCACCATTTCCCAAATTATGCCAATCTAGAAAGTAGCGTAATGGTTAGTGCGTTCGACTGTCACGCTGGAGGTCTGGGATCGCTTCCCAGCCTCGTCCACCTAAAAACTAAAAAAAAAAAAAGTTTTTTTTCAGGGCTACTGCCTCTTGCGAGGCAGTGACACGAGTATCACTTGTCACGAATAAGTGCTTCTCGTCTAGCCGTTCGGATTCGGCATAAAATTGTAGGTCCTTTCCATTCCTGTCGAAAGGCGCACACAGGAATGGTTGCGAGTTGTTAGTCACTAGGCCCTGGTTCTTCATGAGCCGTTGTGCCACCCGATTTATTTATTTTAGAAAAAAAATTAACTTGCTCATTCGTTTTTGGCAAAATGCCATTTTTTAATGTCAAAGTCAAATAGAACGTCATAAAGGAAGTAAACAAATGTGTCGTCCGTCTGGATACATAAAATTAAATTTGTAAGTATACCTAAAAAACACAACTTTTAAATAAAAATGTACCTAGGTACTAACAAATATTTTTAGGAAATTAAAAATGAAATCAATTGAAGAAAATAAAGAAATGGAGCCTCGGAAGCGAATAGCAGAAAAAAGTGGTCAAAAGAAGAGGAGCCTATGTACCTGGACTTACATAGCTAAAGTTTATATGGACTACAGTTGTTGTTGTACTTACTTGTAAATTGCGTAGTTCAGATGTCTTTTTTTTTTTCTTCAATTCTATCACGGCTAAAATAAACTTCGTACTTTTGAATTTAAGAACATTTTTATAATCTGTAAAAAAAAGGATTCTCCCATAAAACTATTGTATGTATATTAACATTTAATTGAGTTAATATATAATGCTTGTAGTCAAAACTTTAGAATGTCGCCAAACTAGACATTGACTGTGCATCACATATCAATGTTTCACGCCAAATTTGAAGCAAATCCACCAATTCGTTTAGACTTCATTTTGATGAATTTTTGGAAAATAAATTCCGGAACGCATGCGGAACGCATCCGAAACGCATCCGGAACGCATCTGGAACGCTACCCCAAACGCACGCGGAAAGCATACGGAACGAATGCGGAACGCATCCGGAGCTGGGAAATCCTCAAATGCTTTTGTTGATCAAGTTTTGTTTAAAAAATTCAAAGTATGAGTTGCTAATCATTGATTTCACTAATCAGCCAACTTTGTTTGATTAGCGTTAGTTAATTCAAGCCTATGAAAGTCACATACTAAATTTAACCCACTGTGAACAAACTTTCCCTAAGGGTTTCGTTTCGAAAAACAGACATTTTAATCAAATCCAATTACTTTTACTGAGAAGTCCATCGGTATTGGTATTTGTGGTGTCAATTCATCATTAGCTAGAGTTCAGTTTACCCGGAAACGGGTTGGAGGAGAAATTGGTTTTGGGAACAAATTTACTTAACACTTTCGGGTTATTCGCCCTCATAAAGTAACACAGTTTTTTCACAAAGATATTACAACAATAAAATAGACTAAAAATGCTTTTTTTAAAACGTTTGACTATTTCTAAGCGTTTCCATTACACGAAAATTGAATTTATGATAAAAAATAGGTCTTTATCACCAATAGTAGTACATATATTAAATTTGATTTCAGAAAATAATTTACAAACTTTGACAGATAAATAATTTCAGATTATAAATTTTCTCAGAGTATTTCGAAACTGATTCGAAGTTATTTCCGGGGGATATTGACGATAGGAGAATTCGACTCCTGGGAAAATTGAAAATCCGGGGGAGAACAATCTCCCTCGGAATTGCCGATAAGGCTGAATATCTTTTTGTTTTTATAATAGAAGTTGTAAGTTTAATTTATTTTTACTCATTGTCTTTCTTTTATTCTAGGTAAGCCCTGTGCTGAAAATAATTATTTAAATAAGTAACAGTTAGGTGAGTTATTTTAAAGTTTTGCAAGTTGCACCCTCTATAATTTATGTTGTTTTCAAATGGTAAAAAAATCACTTTAAGATCGGTCAAAAGACAGATTTTGATCATTTTTGCGTGTTACACTGGTCAAATAAATTGATTTATTTTTAGATTTAAAATTTAGTTTTGTAGATCTTAACTTTTTCGACAGATTTATTGCCTGTATTAACACCAATACAATTTAAAGGTGTCCATTGACATTTTTTTAAAATCCCTTCATAGAAACGAAAATCTAATTTACCCTTTTTGAAGTTTGAACATTAAGCACATATCAATTTAATCTAACTTATATCTACCATCTTACCCTCAAATGTCCCTACCCATTTCCTCTCTGGTTTTGAAACATCATAATGTATGAGTATAAAATATGAAGAACAAAATCAATATGTTTATTTTTTTTGTAAATTTATGAGTGGCGCGTATATCAAATCAGAAAATTTATTCAAAAAATATTGTCAATATTTTAAAAAGGAAGCCTATACACACATTTTCCTTTCCGGCCAGGTTTGGGGTACTGGTATTGTGATCCTGGGTATTGGGTATTATGTTACTCTCGTTTGTCAGTTGACAATTCAATTTCCTCCTTGACAACCAATTGATTCATTTTCATACCCTTCAATATCTGGTTCTGGATTCAGAAGTGAGAAGCGTCGCTCGCATCGTCGTCATCATCGTCCATGTATAGGAGAGTACCGATATGTATTACCAGCGTCACTGGCATATTATTGGGAAAGCTTGTCTGCTGGGGAACGCTTCTGAAGCAGCAGTTACAGCAGCAGCGCGGTGGTGTACATTTCAAACATACTCGTACTTCACCTTTCTCAAATTTAATATTTAATTTCGCCAGGAGATGGAGTCACAAAAGTGCTCTCAACATGTCAATTATCCTTTATTGTAGACTTGAAGTGCCTTTGCTATGATTGCATGCACACGTAAGGATACGAACGGAACGATACGAATGCTGGTAGTGAGGAAAACAATTGCTGTTGTCTTTGTTTTGTTGTTTTACGGAAGATAAGTGAGACAGAGAGAGTGAAGTTAAAACTTATATTACATACGTACTAGAAGCAATTGTTTACTTGATGGAAAGTTTTTGGTTTGGCATCGATTGGAAGTTTCCTTTATTCGCCCAAAATTGCCTGTCAAGGTTATTGATCTGTTGTAAAGAGATTTACAATGGAGATTCCGTGTTCGGTGGTGCCATCATGCACTCCCGTCTCGTCTCCTAAATTTCAATCCCCACTCGTCCTTTCTGTGGAGCTCTACCCATCTCCATCGCCATGATGACACAACCAACGAGTGTACACCACCACCGCCAGCACCACCAGTCGGTCGCTCTATTCATTTACACAAAGTCAATACGCGATTAATAATTCATTTCGATTGGAAGTGAAAATTCGTGTTTTTGCCGATGATGATGAAGTTGATGTCTGCGTGTTACTGTTGTTACTGTTGGCCCTGATGTGGGATGCCTCCTGGATGGGATGCCTGAAATTGTTGGTTAAAAGAAGGTTGTGACAATATAGTAATTTTTGAGTAACAATGAGTCGATGGAAATATATGACAGTTGATGGCTGTGTTTCGAACTGTTGAATAATTTATCATTAAATAAATACTAGTACCTTACCTACTGTCTGTAACTGTTTCAACAATAATGTTTTTTTTTGGACTAGGTGTATTATGTACACTACATGAATATCGTATAGGAACATCATGTATTCTTCAGCAGATAACAAAATAATGTATTTGACCTAAACTTACAAACAAAAGTCTAGCAAATTATGTTTGACTTTTTACCACATGGAAGAAAAAATTGATGGCAAACAAATTGACAAAATTATAGGAATTTGAAGGTTTTTCTGTCCCCCGAATTATATGAACTACATGAACTGAAACTCATACTAGAAAAAAATGTTTGGTAATTAATTTCCAAATGGGTAAAATTCATGAAAGAAAAAAAAAATCGGAAAGAATGCCTTATGTGCGTTTGCGTTTTTCATGCAGCGAAACTATTTTACACAGGTTCTTATGGGAGCAGATTCACTCAAAGTCTGCATACAGCACATCGCTACACGATCTCTATTTCTAAATTTGCTGCGCAGAATCATTGCAGCCACAACAGCAAAGAAAAAAATCTTAAATAGTTGGTATTTGGCATTACTCATATCTTAGAAGAAGAAATAGAGGAAGAGGTATTTGTCACATATACAGTGTACGTGAGTGAAGCAATTTTTGGGAACCAGAAGTGTCAAATCGTTAGCGTGTGATTAGAAAAAACAAAAAAAAAAAAAAATTGATACAAGTTAAAACCCAAATTAATATAACAATTACTTTGAAAAAACCAATAATTTAAAGTGCATTAATTGGACATTGTGGTGATTTTCTTATAAATTAAAAAAAAAACATGAAGTGCATTATTCAGGGGTGTAAAAGTATTTCCTTTAACAGGTGAGATTTATTATATTTTTCTCAAAAAAAGTGCTGTAAAGTTTTTGTATTTAGATTGATGAACTATTAAACAACATATTTGGAATGGGTTACTCTATAAATTAAGTCAAGAATATTATTATTTAGTGAAAATGTGCACATAATTTTTTTTTGTTAGAATTCAAGAACCAGAAATGTCAAACTAAAATTCAAGTTAACAGGGGCGCATGAAATTATATCGGAGTTTGAAAGGCGCAACTACCTGTTAAGCGCCCTTATGAGAAATATTTTTTTTTTACTAAATCGATTTTTTTTCGTCAACTTATTAATTCATGTTTCAATGTTAATTTGTCTTTTCAGTAAGGTGTCTATCAGTTCATGTTTGGTTATTCATGGATCATGTTTAAAGTTTAGTCCATTATAAATAATATGTTGTTCGATAGTTAATTAGATTTTAGATTAGATTAGATTTTTATTCATTGAATTAAAATTTTTAACAATGTTTGTAATTTACTATTGAATAATATATAGGACATGGCAGTGAGGCCGTCTGTCCGAGTGGTAGCTGCTATACCATATTTACTTAAACATTTGGTTTGAACTGTTTGTTTATTTATTATTATTATTATTATTTTTTTTTTTTTTTATTTTTTGAAAATTAATTTATTACTTATTTATTAAAAGGGACTTTTAGTTTAGTTAAAACAAAAAATTAATAAAGACAACTTTAGTAAAATCTTTTTTTGTTTAAGGATTTTAAACCATTTTAGGAACTTGTAGTTTAGTTAAAAGAAAGAAAATCAAAAGCAATTTAAAAACAATAAAACTACTTTAATGCAATTTCTTTTTTTTTTTTTTTTTAGGATTTAAAGCAAGGGAAATTAAAGGCAATGAAATTTAAAACATCATTAAACTTTCTCTACAAGAACGTGGCTCTAGCACTAAAAATTCTCATCAATTATTCGGAGTCTATATGATGACGCATCCATACAAAAATTAATGAGCTGCATCCAGTTATAGCCGTTAAGCAAGCTGCAAATTTCGTCTTCTCTTATCTCACTTCTGCCAAAATGTAACCTCCTAATTTCTTTTAAGACAGGACATATTTCAAGAAAATGTCCAATATCTTCTCTCTCTTGTAAATTACACAAGCTGCAGAAGTTAATGATTTCAGATCTGTGTGGCATAAAGTTAAGACGCAGGAGCTCCCCTCTAATCTTAAATATTAGTCCAATTCCTCTGCATGACAAATTTGAATGAAAATAGTTCAATTGGTTAAGATTATAGTTCAGCCTGGAGTAAAATAGCCCCTCTGTTGAAGCTCGCGCCCGTTCAATAAATGAATACCTCTCATTTTCATCGGTGCTTTGTATTATTTCATAAAGCATTTTTTTTATCTGAGTTGAATCTTTTCCTATCAAATTAAAGGTAAATCCACAATCCGCTGCCAGCTTATTCCAGTCCTCGTACCATAAATTTTTATATTGAACTGCATACATCCAGAGACGTTTAGGCAACCTTGAGTTTTCCATACCCACAATTTTAATTATGTAGTCCGCGCTCATTTTCAACGATGCAATGAAGAGAGTTGGCAGACCAGTTTCCAGATAGTACATAAACTTAGGCGTGTTTACTGGAAGAAAGAAAGACTTCCTCAGAAAGAAACTTAACAGGTTATCTACGACTTCATATTTTTTTGCTCCCCATACTTGTGCTCCATATAAAAGAACAGATCTCGCAGTGGCATTGAATACCCTGTACTTCGTACTCATTGACACAAGTTTGTTATTGAATATTTTTTTCCAGTTAATGCATATAGCAGATTTGGCCAGATCAGCTTTCTGCTTGAGATGTTTTCCCATATTAATTATCCCCAGATAATTATATGTTTTTACTATTTCTAAGTTTCTTCCATCAAACTTCCAGTTTTCTTCCCTCGAAACTTTCCCACTTCCATTTTGAAAGATCATCACTTTTGACTTAATCGTGTTTACCTCCAAACTCCATAACTTGCAATAGTCAGCTAACCTGTTGATCATCATTTGCAAGGATGTGGGTGACTCAGCTAATAGCACGATATCATCCGCATACATTATAACTTTGATTTGCATGTCACCACACCTTACTCCACATGGCAGATATACAGTCAGGTCATCCAGAAATAGAGCGAAGAGCAAGGGACTTAAATTGCAGCCCTGTCTAACACCACGATTGACTTCCAGCTTTGCCGAGGTACCATTTCCATTAAAAACATACGCCTCAGTGTGCTGATACAGTTTTTCCAGTGCTTTTACAAATTTCGAAGACACTCCCAGATTGTACAGTTTGTAAAACAGCGCATTTCTATTGATGGTGTCAAAGGCTGCCTTAAAATCAACAAAAAAGGCATATAGTTTTTTATTGTGACTTAACTTAATCCGTGCCAGACTACATAGGACAAAAATATTATCTGCCGTTGAAAAACCTCTTCGAAATCCAGATTGGAACTCACTCAATTTATTATTAATTTCTACTATTAGTTAATTAATTAATTAATCTACATAAATACAAACAGTTAACAGAACTTGCTTTAAGAAAAATATAATAAAACACACATGTCAGGAAATGATCTTACCGCTTTTTTTCGTCGTTTTTCACACGATTTACCAACGCACTTAATGTCTCTTTTTGTTTATTGATAGATAACCACAATGTCTATTTTATTCACTTAAAAAGTTTTGTTTTTTTTTTTTTCAAAGTTCTTAGTTTTTTTTTATAAATATATATCCGTCTTAATTTGTGACACTTTTTTATTGTTCTTTTTCACACTAGCGATTTGATATTTCAGATTGACAAAAATTGCTTCACGCACGTACTCTTTCTTTTTCTAAGACCATACCACTAAAACAACTCCGGAAAATAACAAAAATGAGTTGTGAGTTGCCGTCAAAGAGCACTCCGTCCCTGCTGTAATGCATTTGTGTTTGTGGGATCTCACACCATTTAAAAAACTGCTTCACTTTTTTCCAACAAGGGCAGTTCCTCTATTTCTTCTTCTGAGACTCATATTGACATCACCTGCCATCCTTAAAAAAAAATTGTTTGTATTGATGATTTTTTTTGAGAATCCATCAAGCCCGCGTTGCCACCGTGCCATCATCCCACAAAGAAAATCTCGTTCCAACACTATCGTGTCACATCGGCAACGCTGTGCTTTTATGTATTTGTTTGACATAGCTATGCATCATGAATGTCATAAACTATGCACATGTGTTTCGTGTGCAGCTTTGCATGCATAGATGCGTGCTGACTTGCTGCACATCTGTCTTAGCCATAAATTTGCTGTGCAGAATCATTGCAGTCACAACTGCAAAGAAAAAAATCTAAAACAGTTGGGGTTTGGCATTACTCATATTGACATCACCTGTCATTTCCATGAAGTCAGCGTTGCCGCTCGAAAATATATTTTGGTGCAACAATTAAAACAAAAAAACGTGTCATTTTCGTACAATGGGAAAAAAACGAAAAAATACCACTTTAACCATTCGTGTCTTATCCAGAAATAGAAATATTTATATATTTTATCAAAATTCGCACGTACTTCGTTAAAATTAGAGCTTAAAATCAGATCCGGATCCTCAAACTATAGGACCCAAAAATGCGAATCAGATCCGGTTCCGATATATCCAGATAATCCGAATATTCGGATACAAATCTTGGATCCGAGACCCAAAACGATCCGGATAGTGTCGGATCTTCGAATCCAGATTCGGGTGGATCCGAGGATCCGACACTGGATCTGGATCCGAAGATCCGACACTATCCGGATAGTTTTGGATCTCGGATCAAAGATTTGGATCCAGATATCCGAATTATCGGGATATTTCGGATATCATGATATGCGAATGAGAACCGGATCCAGGATTCGATATTCAAGCAGTAGTTTAAATGCTCATTTATTCTTTGAAGTGAAATAATGGAGATTATAAAACTGCTATATTGAATTTCGTGCATGAAGCTGAAGATCGCTGCCTTTTTTCAATGAGTTTTAATGATTTTGCAAAATTTCAAATACCAAAATGTTGTGCAAATAATTTTCCAGGGGGGATGTCTGTCCTTTTTCAAATTTGCATCCCGTTATATTTGTTTTTAATTATTTCTTAACATTTTAAAATTTACTTTTTTTTTAAACGAGCAGATAGACCAAACTAACGGTTAAAAAAAATTGCGCTGTGTAGAACAGACCTTTTTCTAGAGGCGATGTTCCTTAGTTTTTTTTTTTTTATTATTAAGCGTTCTTAACAATGAAACATAAAAAAGAACAACAGAACTTTAACCCCTTATAACTTCGGATCAACGAATGCTACGTAAAAAAAAGTACACAGAAAAATTTAGTTTTCCAATCTCTAGAGGCGATGTTTTTTATTTTTTTTTTTTTCGTGTTCATTTATTTTTGCCTAGCATTAGGTATAACAAAACGAAAAAATAACAAAAAGGCCAGTCGGCAGGTTTTTTAATTTGCAAAAAAATACCGCTCGAATTTTATGATTGAAATTGGTAAATGGGTTGTCTCTGAGTATAGAAAAAAAGCGGCACGGCTTTAATTGTTGTGCGTCAGCCGCAATTTTGAAAAACGCGATTTAGCTTATATCTCGAGAACGACTTATCGTACAATTTTTTTTATTTACAGGGTGTCCCGTAAAGGATGGTCAAAACTGGATATGGTGATAGGCCAGGTCATGACCTTTCAGAATTTGGTAACTTGTTCATACCGAAACCTAACGGCTTTCGAGTAACGGCTATTTTTCGAAATTTAAAAAAAACTTTACTTTGAACCAGTTTTTTGCTCACACTGTCCATAATTGACTTTTGTTTTTTACAATTTTTACACTAAATGTTCATTTACATCACCATTTGCCTACAAACTAAAAGATAAACTCGAACTTTGACCAAACTTAATTTTTCACCTCAATCTCCTTAAGAGCTCATGAATTAAATTCGTATGACACAATACAGGTTTTATATTCCAAAAATATTCCGTTTTTCTGTAGTTTTTAAAAAGGTATACAACTTGCTAAGGCGGTGCTCAGATAGAAAGTTATAACCGTTTGAATTCAATAAAACAGGTTAAAAATAAAACAAAAAAAAACATTTTTGTTCAACATTTTGATGCATGCAGCTTCTGTTCACTTGAAAGGTCACAGTTCATTCTTCTTAAATGTCAAGGATTTTCATACTGCCCTGAATAAATGGAGTGACGTAAAACTTTTAACTTAAGTACTTTGACTATGACCATCTTCAAAAATGAGAGTCACTTAACATTTCAATCTCAATTCGAAACAAATATCATTCCATTCACAATTTCTCAACCATTTTGATTGTAAGATAGCCTACAATAAATTGTGGTATGTGTACACTTAATAATGCAGTTCTTCTTCTTCTCCTGCAAACAACTCAAACCTTTCTCATATACCTACAGTTTCAGTTGAGTTCCAGAGACAATCAAATCAAGTTGTGACATTTTCCAAAAGTGCCTTCACTTCTTCTCTGGTGATGTAAAGTGTCATTTTAAATATCCAAAACGCAAACCAAATAGTATCTAACTATCTAATCTGATGATGTGAATAGAAATCATATTTTGATTAAACATTTTGCCAACAAAGGCCCTCAAGAAAATGCTTTTACTTGTATATTTCCTTAATTTCCCTTGACTTGTTGTGACATTCAGAGACAGCTCAGTGTAACATTCTATCGCCTTCGTCTTTTGCCCTAAGCGTGTCTCAGCCATCCACATGCTTAGCTGCTTCCTACTCTGGGGTCCAACATCTCTCGCTCTCTCTCTTCCGGAAAGTAATGCAATGTCGTGTTGATTTGCTATAAGTAGGTATATACAGGGGAACTGATGATGTTGGGCTGATGATGAGTCGAACGACGCCGACGACGACGGAACGGAGAGTGGAGAAACTGGCGAGAGCCAGACCGCAGAAAGGAGATTGCGAATGCTTATCGTTGAGGCTTGACACCCTTTACATAAGGCATCTACCATCTTTGCTTTTAGAAATGTCAAAAGGCGGAAATTAATTTCATTTGACACATATACCACATTTAAGTGTAACAAACAAAATCCGACGAGGCTTTGACTCTCTAATTAAAAATATGTCAAACTCAACTCGACTCGAAAGACATGGGAATGGGCTGGTTGGGCATGGGCATCACAAGAACATACCTATACCTACATACTTACCAAGCCAAGTATAGGGGTAATTTGGAGGTGGAACAGTTTTCTGACATATTTTGTCAGGTGACTGCCTGGGCTTTCAAAACAGGCGTGTGTTGCTGATGTGGTGATGATGGTGTTTCTATGTATGTATATATGTATTTCTTAGGCTTTTACTTTTATACATTTTCTATTCAAAAGAAAAAACGATTTTGATATGAATGCAAATCTAATGAGAGGTAGTGCTCCTTGCTCTTTCTCTTTACTTTCATGATGATAAAAAGATGTCATTAAAGTTACGTTAAAAGCTGATAATTTTATTCGATCTTATGGGTTGGGCAGAGCTAAACTTCTTGCAAGGAGTTTTCTATAATTACTGTGACTTTAATATCAAACAAGCCGTGAGCTGCATAACTAGAAGAATTTGTCGATTCTTTGTTCGAAAAATTACCTTAAGATATGCAAGATGTTAATTTGTGTCAACAAAAGTCGAATTTAAAATGTGTTTTAAAATAAAATGCACGACTGAATCGTACGAACTTGCTCTTGTAGCTTGAAGTCAGACTGAAGCTAAATAAAAAGGGAAAAAAGGGAAGAATTTAAGAGGAGATACCGATGTACATTATGGTTTTGAACTTCTGAATTAGTGCTTGAAAGTATCCGGATATTTCGAATATCAGGATCCGATATCCGAAATATCCGGATAGTGTCGAATCCTCGAATCCAGGTCCGGATCCAGTGTCGGATCCAGATCCGGATCTGGATCCAAGGATCCTACACTGGATCCGGATCTGGAACCGAGGATCCGACACTATCCGGATATTTCGAATATCGGATCCTGGATCCGGATCTAATTCGCATTTTCGGATCCGATTTGGATATCCGGATATCCGGATAGTTTGATGATTTTAAGCTCTACTCTGAATATCAAAATGGCAGGGAAACATAGTAGCGGGTAAAGCATTCCACATTATTGTAGTGCGGCTAAGGAATGAATCTCTATACTAAACAGTACGTCCGAAGTTGGGCTCAAGGGTAAGCTGATGTGCATTCCTAGAAGTACAAGTATTACGTTTCAACCGTAATACTTGTACTTTAAGGGAAGAATCCAACTAGCTATTATTCAGTAGAACAATGTTTATACAAAATATCGACAAAATAACAAAAGACATGAAACACTGCAGCGGCCGGCGCAGCGGTGTTCGAGAGATACAAATGCTTCCGTTATATTTCTATCATCAATCATTTTCATAGCTCCTTTTTGTGGGTTATTGGAGCACCTGTCCAAACATGAGAAATTGTACCCGGGTTTTGGATGAATAAAAGCTTTATAGATTACAAGGGGAGACAAATTTCTTGCATAACCGAAGAAAACCTAAGCACTAAGCAGTAGCGGATCTAGGATTTGTCTGTGGTGGGGGGGCTTGTAGATCCAGTTTGATACAAACATGAAAATGATATCTAAGAGGTCTCACTGGCAAAAGCTCATATATGTTTTCACAGTTTTGTTTTGATCGAACTGTCACTGGAAATCACAGAAAACAATTTTTTTGAGATTGAAAAACAAAATGTCAAACTTTCAAGACTTTTGAAAAGACAAAGGAAATACAAAATGGTATGCGTCCTAGTTCTGCAAACGTGAATGAATTTTCGTATATACGCTTTATACACTTTATGTTCCTGAACAAAAAATATGTCCATAAATTTACACGTCACTCTTAAATCTAGGGCAAATTTTTATTTGATTTTGCATTGTTTTCTGAGCGAACAGAGAAAACTCATGCGTGTGGAATTTGGCTCCTTGACTGGAGATCTTGTATGTAATTGCTTAGTCCAAAAATATTTTGTAAGTATAATTGACTTCGACCTTGAAAATATAAATAAGCCCCAAAGATTCTCTAAGCCCTGGGTGGTCCTAAAGGATAGGCCGCACACAACTGCACCGGAACTACACTTCACGACGATGCGACGGCTACGCGGAAAAACATTATTTGTATGAAATTGTATGAGCTATATCGCAATAAGCGGCAACTGAACTTCATTAAATTTCATACAAATTATTGTGAATCCCAGTTCCGCTGCAGAGCAGTTCCGCCTAGTGTGGTCTAACCTTAAGAAACAATTTCTGTGTTGTATTAAACAGTTATACTAAAATTGGCATCTCGTTTTTCTCAAATTCTAATCGGCTTTTAGCCCCAGTTGCATTTTTATGTTGAAGAAGCTAAGTTTTTAGGGTTAATTGTTGCTGAATTTGACATGTTAATTGTTCTGCTCCGACCCCGTTTTTTTCAACTATCTCTTCAAGTTGTATACCCAACTTTTGGACAGTCCCTAAAGTTAAGCCCCAAAAACTCTGTGGAACAAGTTAAGTTTTTAGGAAATTGGTTGTTTAACCCCAACCACGTTTTTTGTCCAATGCATTAGTCTGGCCTCAGTCCCGAGCTAGTTTTTTATCCTAATTTTCTGGGCTTAATTTTTAGGTAATATTTGTCTTTGTATTAAACACGTCCATTATTCATAGACCCTTACTAGCTTTTTATCCAATTCCCTTAAGGCTTTATCGCCCAACCAAATTTATTTGGGGCTTAGAGAAATAAATGACATGACATGTAAATTGTTCAGCCCCAAACTCGTTATTTTGCCTGATTCCCATCAAATCTAACAGCTTAACAATATTCGAGACGAATATAAAACTCCACACTTTGAAATGTATATTGCTTTCTATATTTCAATTAATTTTAGGAATCAGTTGTGGGAGGGGGGGATTTAGCCCCTTTAGCCACCCCCTTGGATTCGCCACTGGCACAAAGCAGCATTTTTGAAGACGTCGGTCGAATATGTGATCGTTCCACAGAAGGTGGTCAGCTTTTCGGTTTCCTCAATGCAAATGTCATTTTTGATAGCGACATGGGGGTGGGGTTTCGTTTTAACGACAGAAGACAGCATTGAGTTTTTAAAGCATTAAATTCTACGCAATTTTTGATTCCCCATTGGACAATGCTGTCGAGATCAGAATTCAATAAACTTATCATATGCTGCCGTTCAAGGTCCACCCGAAGCACATGTATGTGAATCTAAACATGAATATGAAAAGCTGTGGGGAGGGAGGTACTATCGTCGGCGAAACAGTATAATGGATTAGAAGTTTCAGACAAAAGATAATTTATGAATAAAATAAAGAGAGTTGTAGACAAAACGGAACCGTGGGGCACACCAGCATTTATTTCCAAAAACAATTTGAATTGAGCGGCTTTGAAAGATTATTTTTAATCCAACAAAAAAAAGACTCATCCGTACCAAATGCGCCTATTTTCGATAAGAGAGCTTGAGGCCAAATTCTGAGCTTTTGAAATATCAAGTGAATTAATCTTACTTTCTCCAAAACGATATAAAGTTTTGTGCCACTGTTTGGCGAGATAAATCATCAAGTCACCAGTGGACCTATTGCCGCAAAAGTCATAACGAGGTTTTCGTTCTTCGAGATATTTCTTGAGCTGGAAGTTAATCAGCGTTTCCCTGACCTTGAAAAGAAGGAACGTAAGTGCAGTTGGTCGATATTTAGAGGGTGCATAAGATACGCCTTTTTTAGGGACAGATCGTCGCTGTTTAAAAAAATCGGCATAACTCAAAAAACATGATTTTTGAGTTAATGATGCAAATCCACTAAAAAAAAATGTTCTATATTTCTGTCAAACTGCCATTACTGTACCACTTCGGAATTCCGCTAGATGGACTTTGGTCCGATTGGCACATCTTTCGTTTTCATTGTTTGTTTATGATGAACAATGACATAATTTAGTTTCTGCCATTTATTTGAGGTGAACGGAAGTGTTTTTTATGTGAAAAAGTGGCATAATTCGTGTTGTGCCACAGATTTATCGTTAAATTTCAGCGAAAAAAGAACTAACTTGTGTTGGACCAGTTTTCGCAATAAAGTAAGTACAGTTTTATAACTTATTTTATGCTTTAAAACAAAATGTTCCATTTTTCCTGATAAGTTTAAAAAAACTGTGTTTTGCAATGGCACTTTTCAAACTTATGCCGTTTTTCTTTATAATATTTAGTAGTAGTATTTTAGTAGTATTTATTTTATTAACAATGTATGCTTACACATTAAGAAAATTCTTCTTATAAGTTAGTGCAAAGCTTGTCATTATAAAAATGTAATAAAAATGTAATGCAGAAAGCTACTTTTAACAAGATTATGGGTTCAAAAAAAAAAAGAGAAACTAGTATATGTTTAAGTTTTAAATAATAAATTTATCCTTAAGGGAAGTATTAAAAAATAGGCTACCTATACAGGGTGTCCCATTAACAATGGTCCAAACTGAAATTGGTGATAGGCCAGGTGATGAACTATCAGAATTTGGTAACTTTTCCATACCGAATCATAGCGGTTCTCGAGTAACGGCTATTTTTTGAAATTTGAAAAAAATCTAACTTTGAACCAGTTTTTTGCTCACCCTGTCCATAATTGATTTTTGTTTTTTACAAATTTTGCATTAAAAAATTCACTTATAGTTTCACTAACTTTACTGAGTAAAATATTTTTGATTGGCATCACCATTTGCCTACAAATCATTAGTTAATATTGAACTTTGCCAAAATTAATTTTTGACTTCAATCTTCTGATGAGCTCCCTGAATAAAATTCGTATGGCTCAATACAGGTTTTATATTTCAAAAATTGCCTATTTTTCTGTAGTTTCAAAAAAGGTATTAAACTTGCCAAAGTTATGTTTAAATAGACAGTTATAACCGTTTGAACGCAATCAAACAGGTTCAAAACCAAACAAAAATAAAAAATTTTTGTTCAAATATTTCGATAAAATTAGAATTTCACTTCAAATACAACTCCGAAAGAGCTGAATTTTGGTGGAGATCTTCGTTTTGATGTTTTAAATAAATACCTTTAATTTGGACAAGGACCTTCTATTTTCTGTGGTGAAAGCGTATAAATCCAGTATTTTTGAAAATTTTTCGAAAACCATCGGCTTTTTTAAGAAGTGTCTTTGGAAAACTTGTAGCTTATAGCATTCTAAAAAATCCATTAGGATACATTTTTCCGTAAGACCAATAAATTTTGAGACAAATGTGCGCAAATGCAACGGTGTGGAAAATACCATCTCAAAGTATAAAATCACATTTTGTCCCCGTTTTCTCAAAATCTCTTGCTCCAACGAAAAATAGAAGTTAATCTTTTTTCTGTAGAATTTTATAAGCTACATGTTTTCCAAAGACACTTCTTAAAAAACCTGATG
Organism: Melangyna quadrimaculata; assembly: GCA_949320155.1. Lineage (NCBI taxonomy): Eukaryota > Metazoa > Arthropoda > Insecta > Diptera > Syrphidae > Melangyna > Melangyna quadrimaculata. The sequence continues at coordinate 150,123,214 of OX439483.1, forward strand.
GTTTTCGTAAAATTTTCAAATATACTGGATTTATACTCTTTCACCACAGAAAATTAAAAGTCCTTGTCAAAATTTAATGTATTTATTTAAGAAATGCGTATGACATTAAAACGAAGATCTCCACCAAAATTCAGCTCTTTCGGAGTTATATTTGAAGTGAAATTCTAATTTTATCGAAATATTTGAACAAAAATGTTTTATTTTTGTTTGATTTTGAACCTGTTTGATTGGGTTCAAACGGTTATAACTGTCTTTTTAAAAATAGCTTTGGCAAGTTTAATACCTTTTTTGAAACTACAGAAAAATAGGCAATTTTTGAAATATAAAACCTGTATTGAGCCATACGAATTTTATTCAGGGAGCTCATCAGAAGATTGAAGTCAAAAATTAATTTTGGCAAAGTTCAATATTAACTAATGATTTGTAGGCAAATGGTGATGCCAATCAAAAATATTTTACTCAGTAAAGTTAGTGAAACTATAAGTGAATTTTTTAATGCAAAATTTGTAAAAAACAAAAATCAATTATGGACAGGGTGAACAAAAATCTGGTTCAAAGTTAGATTCTTTTCAAATTTCAAAAAATAGCCGTTACTCGAGAACCGCTATGATTCGGTATGGAAAAGTTACCAAATTCTGATAGTTCATCACCTGGCCTGTCACCAATTTGAGTTTGGACCATTGTTAATGGGACACCCTGTATACACCTTAAAAAAAAAACTAGATCAGAAAACAAAATAAAATACAATATATCTCCAATAAAACAAATAAAAACAACAATCTAATAGAAAAATAAGTACATAAATAATGTACAAAAGTAACAAATTAAAAAATACTAAAATCAGGAATAATTTTGAAAATAAATTCGTAGCTCTCTACGAAACTGTGCTTCACCCCTCACTCTCCTTAGGTGTCTCGGCAGAGAGTTCCACAGTCGGATGGCATTGATGAAAAATTGTCTCTGAGAAGTCAGACAGGAATAACGCGGATGAATTAAGTTGAGGGACCTGTTGGAGGAACCAAACTGTATCCTATTGAAAAGACTACATGGTTGCTCGGTCTGGATAATTTTAAATAGTAATAGCAGGGTTCGGAAACGTATAAGGTGATCAAGTGAGATATTAAAGATTTGGATTGAAAAGCTTGATATATGATCAAATCTACGCAAGCCGAAAATATAGCGCGCAGTATTGTTGAATGCTACATTAAGCCTTCTCTTGCTGATTGCATCACTGTGACAAAAAACTTCACATCCGTATGTGAGTATGGGTATAACAAGTGTTTTTGCTAACAGCATTCGCGTTTTTAGAGGGGTATAAAATTGAGAGGACCATAACAAGCGGAGCGCACCGTGAACTTTCCCAACGGTGGCGTTTATGTGGTTATCCCAAGTCAGTGTGTTATTGAACAACATACCAAGGTTTTTCGCACTTGAAACATAGGATATAGGCAAATTATTCAGATATAAACATGGAAAGTAGTCGGTGTTTAAGGCTTTCCTACTAATAACGAGACACTTTGATTTCAAAGGATTAAGAAACAGACCATTACATGCTGACCATCGCGAAATTACTTCAAGATCTTTATTAATAGTGTATGCATAATCTTCGATAAGTCCAAGGGAACAGCTTTTGTATAGTTGCACATCATCTGCATACATTTGGATAGAAGATCTTGAAATTTGATTAGGGAGGTCATTAATATATTGTGAGAACAGGAGGGGTCCCATAATAGAACCCTGTGGGACACCTCTAGTAGTTGGAAGAAAATTTGAAATAGTGCTTCCGATAGAAACTGCTTGTTTTCTTTCCCGAAGGTAGGATGCAAAGAGACGCACTGCAGAAGATGACATACCATAATAATCTATGAGTTTTTGGCATAGCTTAGTGTGGTCCACAGTGTCAAATGCTTTCGAGAAGTCCAGAAGCACAAGAAACGTGACATGGTCATCATCCAAAGCAAGCCTAAGATCTTCAACAATATTTAAAATGGCTGTTGTGCAGCTATAGTTCTTACGAAAGCCTGACTGCTTGGAGGAGAGGATGTTCTGAGCTCTCAGATGGACATTAAGCTGTTTTTGCATTACCCTCTCAAAAACTTTAGACAAGAAAGGAAGCACCGAAATTGGCCTGAATTCATTCCCTCTTCCCCCTTTCGGGATCGGTAAAATTTTAGCTAGTTTCCATTGGAAAGGAAAAATACCTGTCATTAGAATGGTGTTGAAGATATGGGTGACGAAGGGCAGGACAACAGGTAAAATAGATTTGACAAAGACCGGATGTATGCCATCAAAACCAACTGAATTGGACTTAATAGACAATATACTTTCGACAATCTCAGTACTATCAACGCATGTGAAATCGAAAGTAACTTCGGAAGAGGGCTCAACGGGAGACTCGATCAGAACTTGGGAACTGTGGGGGATGGTAGGAAAGGGTAGGTTTACAAAGTTATGGTTCAATAAATCAGCATTGATATTCACATAGCAATTTTGATTTTGTTTACCTAGACCCATACATTTCAGATTTTTCCATAATTGACGCCCATTCATGGAAGGATTTAACTTGGTCGTAAATAATTGAATTTTTGAGTGTCTAATTTTGCGAACTACTTGATTGCGCAACCTGCGATAAACAAGAAGGTCAATTTCCAGTCGGTAACGTTTCCATTTGTTGTAGGCCAGGTCACGTTCGAATAATAACCTACGAATTTCATTTGAAAACCAACGTCGTTCACCTTCTCTGATTGTTCTGGATCGTAAAGGAACATGTCTATTAAATAAAGTGACGATATTTCTATTGAGAAAATCGATTTGGTCATCGGGAGTGGGTAAAAAGTAGATATGTTCCCAGACAATACTTCGGGTGCCATATTCCAAATGTGCATAGTCAATATTCCGGAAATCTCTGAATTCATACGAGGTTGCACAGCTTTTATATTAAAGGAGAGGAAAATGAGGTCGTGTTTCGAAAATGCTGATGCTGATAACTGGTCATATAATTGAACATCATTAATAACATCGCTAACAAAGAATAAATCAAGAAGTGTTTGAGAATCACTGAGGAAATGCGTTGCATTCGTCGTGTTAACCGGAAATAAATTAAATATTCTCATGCTTTCGATAAGCGAGGTCTGTTCCAAAAGGTTACTGTTAAAGTCACCACTTACAATAATGTTAGAGGGACCGAGGGTAATCACTTGTAAGATGGTTAGCAGTGGATTTATATCGATGTGATTATTGGGTCTATAAACGGTCCCTATTAAAAGAGAACCTTCATCATTAAATATACCTAAAAGAAGATTTGTCCCATAAAACCATTTACGCTCTCAAGTACAGGAGGATTTATAACACTTTCTGGCAGCGTCGAATTTACAGCAAACTGTGCTGCAAGCAAATTGGCTTTATCTAACGAGCTGACAAAAGGGAGGAGAGAAAAGATAGCGCATATATAAAGAAATGGCAAATGTAGAATCCCAGAAAACTAAAGACACCTTTAATTAAACCAAAAACGCACGGAGATTTAATATAAAATCCAAGCAACCGGCTGTTGGTTTTCAAGACCCGAGTATAGGATCTTCAAAATCGAAAAAAAGATCAACCAATTATCGAAGTAGATGAAATATTCAAGCAGCGTATTCAGCAGCTGCTGAATGAGTGTCATGTATAGAGCGAGTGGCTATGGTACTAAGGTAATATATCGCCCCTTAAGCATAAGAACCAGGTAGCTGGATTTTCCACTTGTGAACACCGAACATTTCGTACAATAAATTACGACTTATTTATACATCTCGAAGTAAATATTAACAGGGCGAATGTAAAGTTAGTGGAAACCCCGCGAAGAATTTCTCTATTTAACCGCATATTCTTCCATCAGGCAAAATAGATTCAAAATAATTTCAAGACTTGGTACGCGTCAGACAAACTGCATGCTCACTACAAGACTCTTATATTTCCAGTCATATGACTCTCTTCAGAAAGAAAAACTAGACTGATAATAAATGGTTCCATGTACGGCTAGGTGGAATGGAAGAGACGTTACCAACTGTACCAAAATGTGGATGTAGTCCATATAGTCAAAACATGCTGACATGATTGACTTAGCCACATAGAGCAAAAGGACAATAATGATCCGGCCAAGGGAATCTTCGATTCCTATCCCCCACATTATATAGTTGATAAGAAAGACCACTCCGGTTATGGGACTGAACCGTTCTGCGTTGTCAGAAGGCTTGTTCTGGATAACTGGAAGCATAATAATGACGATTTACTGCCTTAACAAAGGCTGTTAATAAGGTTCAACATCAAACTAATAACAGTTATTAAGTTGCAATTGATGCTTTCACTATATCAATCTACTAAAACACAAATTCAACTGTTAAGAAATAATTGACTTGACTTAACTTTAAACAAAACAAAATACAAATCCACTCATCAACAACCTACGAAGAAATTTCTTGTTTTCCTGAATCCGGATCTCAATCTTGTTGTTTGTATTTAAATTCAAAACCAAATGCATTCGGATTCAGTGGAATTCATCCAGAAAGCAATCTGCCAACTTTCTGACATCCATTCGTCCATAACCATAATTCCTGATATTTTGAGTCTGTCTTATTTGTTTTACCATCACACTAGCTATATACCTACAGTCTGTCTGTTTAATGACTCGAAGTATTATTGATATGATGGAAATGAGGATTTCATTTTTATGACACGCTCTGATGATTAACAGAGTGGCAACTTTTTTAACTATACGTCGTCGTATCGCGTCACCTCGGTCGGTCGTCTTGCAAACATCAAACGACAAATTGCAGAAGAAGAAGACGATGAATTCTTATGCATTCGGCATTGGCACTCCTCGTATAACATCAAGTCGTTACACCGCCCGCAGTCGTCTATTTTTTGTTTTAGAACCGTAGACTAAGAAGAAGAAGTGGAACTACTCTATACCTACCTACCCTGCAGAAACAAAATCACGTGAAATGCTTGACTTGTTTTGATCCAGCAGTTTGGTCTTTTGATTGATTCAAAAATAGCCCTTCTTTCCGGTTTTGTATATTTGTATTTTTCAGTTCGGTGTTTTTGTTCTCCCCTCCCATCATGTCCCGCATCCAGACGCTCATCATTGCAATACACATGATGATGATGGTGATGGGCAAAGTGGAGGAGCACTTTCTCAAGCGCAAAAACTCATTTATTACCCGCTTACTCGTCCGAAAAGTTTAATTTCGTTAAAGCCATGACAGCCAGGCCAGGCCAGGGCCAGCTAGCAGTGAGACCGAACAGACAAAGACGACAGACAGCCAGCGCCAGCACCATGAGGTGGATGAGGACGGACGACATGTCAGAACCTTTGATGAGATTTTATTTATTTCACTCCTTACGTTTTTGCCAGTTTATCACGTGAAAGCCAGAAAAAAAGATAAATATATACAAAAATAAAACAAAATGTTTATAACTATATCCACCTCTGGATGGTAGATGTCGAAAACGGGTGCGACCGCCCGCTGAATGAATCTTTTTCTCTGACCTCTTCTACTCTACAATACAGGGTTCGTAAGTGGGTTCTGCCCAACTCTCTCGGTTACCATTGCCATGTGATGCGTGTAAGTCATCAGACTGGCGCGTCTGGTAGCGAACATGCATACATCAAACTAACTAGCATAAGCAAAACGATTACAGGGTCCTACGTAAGGCATTGTTTTAACTTATTTTTTTTTTTTTTTTCTTTCCGCATCGAAAAGGGCTTAATGCGTTGCAATTAGTCAAAATGTAAAGGACAGCCTTAAGTGGAAGAAGAGTATGGATTTCCAAGCGTAAAAGTAGTTTGGCAGCGACAGCGTAGAAGGCCGAAAAAACAAATTGGCATTGGGACGAGCGACCGAAGGACAATGTTTCCTTGATTGCATTATCATCAGATACAGACAGACATGTTAACTTTTAACCAAACACAATAAATTAAGGCAGAGAATAATTGAAGATTGGTTTGGTTGGTAGATTTGGACATCAGAATCATGTGGTTTTTAATGCAATATAGGTACCTGGTACCTATGTATATATTTACATTGGGTTTGATGGGAATCAAGGTATTTTTGGGTTGATGGCTTTAGCCAAAATTTCTAAAATTTTATTTGCATTGGCAAGAGAGTTTGTTTCTCCGTAAATGCTTTTAAAATAAAGGGACAAATTACATCTATTCCTAGGGATGAAAATAGTGTTGAAACCCTTTTGTTTACATGAAATACATAGATCAGAGTTATCAATTTAAGTTGGGAACTTAAACTTGATTTTATGACTTTAAATCAGCTTTAACTGGCATTTGCCAAGTTAGAGAAGGCGGACACTTACAACTTCCACTCGATTTAATAGTTAAAAATAAGGCATAAATAAGCAATTTTTTCATATAAACTTTTGAATTTAAAATGCAAAAATCGAATTGATTTTTCTACTCATTAACCTTTTTTGTATGATTTTTTGCATAATATTTTCAACATTATTAAACAAAAATGTAGCCTAACATTTTATCTCTAATTGAATGCATCATTCTAAAAGTTCTGACAAATACAACCGAAGTTATAAGTCAAAAAAAAGGTAACTAAATCGGCCTATTTTCAGTATTTTAATTGATTTTGTTTTAATGAAATTTTGGTGAAAAATTGATTCATTTGCCCATCGAGGCAACCAAGAAAATTATAACGCAAATAAGTATGTGGTGGGGACTACTTAGGGTATACCATACTCAAAAGTCCCTAGCCCAGGACCGTGCGCTAAAGGAGGTGGGTAAAGTTCAACTTATTTTTTTTTTTAATTTTTTTTTTTAATTTTTGAATGAATATTTTGAAAATTAAGCGTATCAGTGGAAAAGTATACAAACGTTTGTATACAAAAATTTCATACCGCCCTGCTAACTTCGCAGTGAAGTTAGGCTCCAAATTTGTAATTTATTTTGCATTTCAAGAAATTTTACGTCCAAATTTTGAAGTCCTTTATTTGATAAAAATTTGATACTGCCAGCAGGGCAGTATGAAATTTTTTTTAAGAAGACTTCAAAAAAGACTTCAAAATTTACAATTAGAATTTCTTGAAATGCAAAATAAACTGCTATAATTTGGAGACTTCAAGTCGCAAGCATGCTTGGTTCTCGAGATACACTACGTGACGTGCTATCTTCACTGTGAAGTTAGCAGAGGTCACTCGATTACACCCACTATTTGGTGAACTCGGGCATAGAAATGCAAAATAATGCAAACAAAAACTGCAAATTCCTGCTTTGGTCCCGTTACTCTAGGTGTAAATTGCCCTGCCAACTTCAGAGACGTCAGTATTAGACAATGGACGCCTGTTTGTTTTGTTTATTTTGTTTGGTGTTTAAAATAAAAGTGGAGGCCAGATAAATCATCGACATGTTTTGGATATTTCACTGTGGAAACGTTTAAATAATTAATTTTAAGATTCAAAAAAATCAGTAGAGCATAAATGGCTAAACTAAAGCAGGAATAATATGGTTGAGGAAAAGAATGAGGAAATTATGTTCAACAAACTAAGCCTTTCAACAAGTCTACAAATAGTAAAAGAAACATTTTGTAGGACCAGAATTATGTAAGCCAGAGAATTTTTCAAAGGAGAGTTTTGATATCCTAGATCCACTTATCTTAAGATATCGCGATAGACACCTTAAAGGAATCGGTCAGTTGTGCTTTATTCGCAAAGATATGTGACTTTAGGAAACCACACAAGAAAAAATCAAATCACATGATCCTGTTGGCCAATGCACGTCACCTCTGTGAGAGATAACCTTACCCTCAAATAGTTCATCCAGGATGTCAATATCGTTCTATAGCGCTCGCCGTTGGCGGTGACGGTGACCGCCTCACCAACGTTGTTTTCGTAAAAGTACAATGACGCTGCCACGCATGTCCCACCCTGTGGGTTGGTGTTGTCTCATATACAGACATTTTGCCTGTTACCATAGCCAAACCATTCATCCATAATTGCGCCTCGTTTCTAAAGATGATTTTTCGGCCTAATATTGATGTTCTCTTCGAAACGCTCCAAGGCCCAATCAGCGAATAAGCAGCCGTTGGCGTTTTTAAAGGTCATGAATCTTAAGCTCCTAGGCCAGTTAGATTTTGCACTGCTGTAGGCTCAAGTACCAACGCGAAATTCTCCAAGTTAAAGTCTGCAAAAGGCTGATTTCTTTTTCATAGCGAGCAAATGATTGCCTTGGGTTCTGTTCTGCTGTTGTACACTTTAACGAATCGCTGCGATGTTCTTGACCGATCTTGCTTTTCCTTGACGTATGTTATGTTGACTAATTGATTTCAAAACCGCTTGTCTCAAATTTCTCCTCTCGGAAATCTTCTTATATCCTTAAGTTGAAGACAATCATTTCAGTGCTCTATAACTTCCATATATCGCAAGACACGGGTATAAACACAATTATTGTTACTCTGATCAGTTTCTTAAAACAACTCTTTAAACTTCTTCGTAGGTTAAGCTTTAATTAAAACCTCAAAAACCTACCTGATTTCAGGTATGCTCACATTTAAAAATGCAGCATATGTACAGTTATCAACATTCAACTTAATGTCTTCTAGCTTCCACTACCTACCATCACTGACCCTTACAAACTCTTGTCAATAACTCAAGTCAACACTTGAATATCTCAAAACCTCTTGAAAAACAATTGAATATTAGATCACTTCATCTCGTATATAAAAAAAAATAAACCAAAGAGTTGAGGGGGAATACAAATCAAATATTACCTTATAATAATAAATAATTAGTTGCATAAGGCCTCCTAATTTCTTTAGAAATTCGCCCCTCCTGCTGCAATATACCCAGTACCAGTGTACCACCAGCTTCTCACGACTGATGCAAAGGTAATTAAATTTTGAGACTCTTCTCATAGTCGTAAAGTTTAGTTGGTTGAGTCGTAAAATCCATAACAGCTGCTGTTTAAGAAAGGGGTGGAAGTTGGGAAGAAATGTACTTATACTATATAAAACTGTGCTGCCAATGAGGGTTAAAACTTTCCCGACTTTCCCACCCACCGACAACGACGACGACAACACGACGCACGACGACACGCGACAACGACGCATCCTAGGTATCAAGGTAAACGTTTAAAAGCAAAGCCACCACCACCGACACAATCAGCATCAGCAGAGAGGAGGATGTGCAAAGTTGGAGGTTGCAATTCAAGGACTCTCTCCGATCCGACTTGTGATAAATATTCAGCACACGATGTTTATCGTTATTGAATTTCATTTCAGTTAAACGTAGAAAATTAATTTCGAGCTCTAATATTAGCTTTGTATATATGAGTTTGTATGTACATTGTACATAGATTGGTGGAAGTAGATTGGTACATAGTTGTGGCGTGTGAATGAAAAATATAAGAGATGAACAGAAAAATTATTAAAATGAGCTGCACTCTAGCTGCATCGGACAGTTCTTCTTCATTTGTTCATTCGGTAAAGTCTATGCAAACTGAACTGAGAACATTTTTAATTTACTACTCGTGTACACTGATTCTAAATAAGCACCCACCACAATTCTCTAACCTTCCAGTTCCAGTCCAGTATTCGTCGAAGAACCCACCCCCTTGATTCAGAACTGACTATATTCGCTCTCCATCTGAATGGAAATATGATCCACTTACTTGCTTCATTTTGTGACAGTAATTTAATTCCCAGAACAAATCTGCAAAATTTACAATTATAATTGTTGATTCATTCTACCATCCAGAGAGGATAAAATTATGTAGATTTACTTACTCGTGTATAGCTCGTAGGAAGGTAGGTATACTTGTGTCCGTACAAACCTGCATATTATTCTGTCTATTTCATTACAAATTCGAGAATATAAGTAACTAGACCTTCATTATATACCTTCCTACTCTCTGTTAAATACTCGAGAGTTCGAGTTTCGAGTGCTGTCGTATCAGAAACAGGAACAAGTAGGTATTATCAGGATCTGAAAACAGCAAGGAATAGAACATCTGTCAAGGCAAGGCACAAGCCAAACCTAAACCTACGCTATACAAATGTATGTATGTACGTGCAAATTTAATTTTCCTCTGTCCACTGAGCTAATTTTCGGTTTCTGAAACACTGCATTCACTCGTGCAAATAAAGAATCCGATTTGAGTAAGCAAACAAAACAATAAGAAGAAAATTCGGTTAAGTTTGCGTAGCCGGGAAATTCATTGAATCGGCAATAATTGAAAAAGAACATAATTATGTCAGTGTTATCCAAGAGAACATACATACATAAAAGATATACTTCTTCTTTGTAGGTATATAATCTTTTTGTATATTTTGTAATTTGTGTATATTTAACAGTGAAGGAGGATTGTTTTATTTTTTTGTAATTCAAGTAGGGTGGTCCTTAAAAGGTCATTGATTAATTTTAATGAATACTGACCTTCCATAATTCTTTCAATTATTGACGCTGAGGATATGGCAAAACGAATTCCGCAACAATTCGGTCCATTCGACCGCGATGAACTTGAAGTAGCTCTATCTAAACTGAAAACCAGTTAGGCTGGGTGTCAATGAAACATACCAATTGTAAGCATCTCCCGTTTTTTCCTTGGAGTTCTTATCGTATGCATCTGAGTTCTATAATTCCTCATCATCATCATCATCATCATCAAGTTCTTATGTAACCCCAATCAGTGCATAGGGTACCAGCAAATCGTTTCCATCCTTCACGGTCTGATGTAGCTAGATGTTTTAACAACCTCCTAGGACTGTTGATTTCCATGTTGTTTTTGGACTTCCAATTCCCCTAGCCGTGCGCTCAGAAGTTTTTATTCAAAATACTGATACGCGCAATATCATCATTTGGTTTCTTCAGTATGTGAGCAAACCATTGCCATTTGAGCTTTCCTATGTCGACGTCTAGCCGATCTTAACTTATCGTACGCTACAATTCCTGGTTCGAAATAATTTGTGGCCAGGGAATCTTTACGATGTGACGTAGATAGCAATTCATAAAAGCCTGCAGTTTCCTCGAGATGGTAGCCTAGACTCTCCAGGTTTCGCAGGCATATAGTAAGGCCGATTTGACATTGAACGATCTCAGCTTAGTGCGGAGATTTGACTGGATATCCAAATTTGAGATAGAGTGCCGAAGAGTGCCGTCAAGCGTATCAGAAAACCTTCGTTTTCTGATACGCAGTATTTTCAAGGTAAGAAAACAGTTCCACCTCCCAAGTGGCGTCTCTTTTGTAGAACAATACGCTGATGTGTGGAGCGGCCACTTAGCATTATTTATGTCTTTTTGCTATTTGTTTCTATTTATTCTTAGAGCGATTGAATCTCCTTTCACCTGCAGTGTTCGACACATCCCATTCAGTCCACTGGTGTTATTTGCCAGGAGACATAAATATCATCGGCATATAGTCTAAATGACTAGGCCTTTATTGAAATGGTCAACATTGTATCAACGCTGGCCGTCAATACGTCATCTATCTCAAGCAGCAAAATAATTGCCTATAAAAGATCCCCTTGTAACACATCCTGCCGCACTTCTAAAGAGTCAGATAGCTGACCATTGTGCAAAACAAAACACCTTGCATTATTGTAGGACTCTCTTGTAATGAACAAAATTTTTGGCGGTCTTCCTCTACCAAAAAGTGGTTTCCATAAAAATCCACGTAGGGCTGGCCACGAGACAAGAAAATTCTCGGTCTCGCATAACGAATGCGTTCATCTTCCAGCACGTAGTTGCACTGTTGCCAGAAAAAGTGCATCAAAAGTACAACTTTTCCGAAAATAGGAATTGGGTGGGCAACCCTTGCAAATATCCTACAACTTGACGGCCTCAACTCCTTGATTACAATAAATATGGTTTTGACAGATGTCTAGGTGGCCTGCAAATCCAGACAAACGTTCCCGAAAACACGTTTTTTGTTGTTGGTGCTTTAAGACTTCTGGGAAACTACCTCCGACAAACGCGATTAAAGTCGAGAATTTATTAAAGACATTTTTAGATAATTGATGTATGCCACGAAAATATATCGCAATCGAAAGGTTTTCATTACCAGAGTATAAATATACAAAAAAAGTTTTGTGTTTCGACCAACTGTTGGAAGATGCGATATAAATCGCGGAATTTATCTAGAATAAACTATCTAACTAATAAACTTATAAACTATATCTAGATAAACTAATAATTTACATCCGATTTTTATCGCGCTTTTCAACACATTGGCGTAGTAACTCATAACGTCTGTAACTTATATTTTCAGTTTCTTAAATCAAAACTTTTAAATAGGTGAAGATTTGAAGAATCGGCCACCTAAATACAATTTAAAAATAAAGAATAGCATCCACGAATTATATCGCCACTCTCATCATTTAATTTACATTTAATTTTTTTTGGAATGCAGACCTTTGGAATACATTTAAAGCGGTTTCCTAAAAAATCCTATTACCTACTGACAAAATTAAATCAAAATCCGCGATTATATCGCGGAATCTAGCTGTTGGTCGAAACTCAAAACGTCTTTTTTTTTGTTTATTAATACTCGGTATCGGTAGTCAAAACCCTTCGATTGCGATATATTTTCGTGGCATAGGTACATCAATTATCTAAAAATTTCTTTAAAAAATCCGCGTCATATAGATATTCGCACTCAGGGGGTGGAGATCTTTCGTTTAATGTGGTGACGTCTGTGAGAGCGTTTGAGACCACTTAGACGTCTGTCATATACATATTCGCACTCAGGGAGTCGAAGGCTTTCTGATTCTGATGGATGCGACCAACTTCAGGTGGTTCCCAAAAGCCTAAACGCAAAAAAAAACGTCTGTCCAAACAATATTTGTAATAAGGGAGTTGGGGCGACAGGTTGTATACTTTTTAGAAAAGCTGTACTTTTGATGCACTTTTTCTATGTAACGGAGCACTGCGTGCTGCCAGATGAACTTATTCATTATCACCTTTACCAAGACTACTTGTAGCATTAATATCTTTTGGTTTTATTTCTGGAAAAATTTGAAGTGAGCTTGAAATTCCCGTATAGGTTTTTAATTAAAGCCTAGTACGCTGCTGATGTGAAACGAAAAAACCCATACAAAAATGACATAACGAAATCATAAACGAAAAATTTCGTTCTGCTTTTCGTTCTGTGGTACGATGTTCGACCAACGAAATTGATGATTATACCAGATCGCTTTGACAAGTCTCCACTATACCTTCGCACAGAATTAATTGACCGGGGAGTTAATTGTGTGCGAAAAAATGACATTCGGGTTTGTTTGTGTTTTTGTTGTTGTTACTTTCATTAAAGCATGGCTGTTCTTTGATTTTTTCATAAAATTTTATTTTATTTATTTGCAATTTGTGAAACTCTCCATGAATATTTTTCCGCTGTGCTTCGGTAAGCATTTCGTTGTCTTTTCGGAGACCACAGGAAAATTTCGTTTCGCATCAGCAGCGTACTAGGCTTAAACCCTAAGAACGCTGCTGATGCGAAACTTAATTTTCCTATGGTCTCCAAAAACAAACACAACAAAATGCTTACGAAAACACAGCGGAAAAATATTCATGGAGAGTTTCACAAATTGCAAATCAATATGTATGTACATCAAAATTTAACGAAAAAAATCAAACAAAAACAGTGCTGTAATGAAAGAAACAACAAATAAAAACACGAACAAATCATAATTTCATTTTTCCACATACAATTTATTGTCCGAACAATTAATTTTGTTGAAAAGAGAGTGGAGACTTGTCAAAAGAATTTGGTATAATTATCAATTTCGCTGGTCGAACAGAGAACCATCACAGAACGAAAAGCACAACGAAATTTTTCGTTTATGATTTTGTCATGTAATTTTTGTATGGGATTTTTCGTTTCACATCAGCAGCGTTCTAGGCTTAAGAAAGAAGTTAGTGAAATATTCAGCGCATCTCCGGAGTATGGGGTCTCGACTCTCGAGTTCTTACCTTCAAACTTGAAATATTTATACCTACTTTAAATACTCGAAGCCGAAGGATCAAAAAAATATATCAAATTACCATAAACCAGCAAACACTTCTATTATTTTGACTGCAAGGAAACACGCGTTATACTACGTTTCCACCGACCACTAAACCGAGATTAAGGTAATGAGATTTATTTGGTGTTTCCACTGCACAAAAAGATCAAAATGAGGATTATGAAAAAACATTCAAATGGTGTTTCATTTTTTTTGATATTTTTGTTTGTTTTTGTTTACATTTCCATCGGTCGGTTCCACAATTATTATTCTCTGAAGAAAAAGTTTGTTTGATTTGACAAACTAATGTTTCCAAGAAAATTTGAATGAGATCTAATTGAAATGTTCATTTGAGGAGATTACAATTTGTATGGTAAATCTTCGAGATTTCAAAGAGATTCGTGTAAGTCTTGCTAAATCGTCGCCTGAGAATTGTTTTATTCCATATGCCACTTTTGTCGTTTTTGAGTTAGGAATGGATTCTATGGTAATATTGTATGCTCTTTCTAAATCTGGGATCCGATTCGCTTTCCAATCCCGAGATATCGAACATCGATTCTGTTCCATATCCACCAAAATCAACAGTTTTTAGAATTGTTTTGTCCCATAAACTATTTTTTGGCGTTTGGGACAACTTTTCCATACAATTTTTCGCAGTTTTTTTTTTGGTGAGAATTGTTTTGTTCCACGTGCATATCGACGGCTGAATAAAAAAAATTATTCCTCAGAAAACGAATTTTAAGGTTTGAAAAATAATTCCGTTATTTTTTACTTGACAATTTCGACTTTTGAATTTTTATATATATTAATTGAAAAATCCTTTTTTGTATTTTGAAGTCCTGATGTCAAAAAACGTTACGGTTATTTAAAAAAAAAATAAAGTTTGAAAAAAGTCCAAAACGGATATAGAACCCTCTTCCATACGAATACGAAATCTATGAAAACCAAACTTCAAATTTTATATGGATATAGGACTTTTATGCACTGGACATTCGGAAATCAACGAAATCAAAAATAATAAAAAAATTCTAAATTTCTGGCATTATTAATTTTTATAATTTTACTTTAAGCGATAAAAACATAAAACAAAAAGTAATATTAATTTAGTGGCTGTGCCTTCCTCTATACCAGATTGGATTATATTTAAGTCGATAAGAAACGTACGAAAATGATAGAGCATTTTAACACTTAATTATGAAAAATACTGAAAATGAACTTTGGTCCATAAAATTTCCTAGAAAAATACATTCAATTTTATTCGGAGTTGGGTTTAAAAATACTTCAACATTCCTAGGAGTAAGTTTTGGTATTTTTGTCACCTTTTTTTTAAATTAAATTTCTATTTTACCTTCTTTGTTTTTATCCATTTTATAAAAAAAAAAATAAAAAATGCTTAGTTATCATCGACAAAAACTTTATTTAGAATACATTAAACGCACTTATTAAGTTTGTGAACCTGCAGATATATAAATATTCTTATTTAAAATAATTTTTTTTTCCTCATTTCTACCTCTTTTATTATTGTTTTCACAATATTTAAAAAAAATCGATATTACTTATTCAGCCCTCAAAAAGATCCAAACCAGAATTGAAACGTTGGTAAATAATCAATAAATATTGAATTAAAACAAAGACAGTATTTTTGGGTTTAAATTAAGGATTTTACATTATTAATTTATTCGGCGAAAATGTTACTTCTTATTTATACTTTTCCAGCTGCCTGCACTTTTGCCATGGATATAGAGCACATAAGCACCAAAAATCTGACTTTTTTAATATATTTTGAGTACTTAAATGCTCTATATCCAATCTCCCGTGGTTGTGGGACAATTAAGCATTAAGCGTTTGTATTTCAAACTTTCCTACAAAAATTATCCCACCTAGTACAAATTTTGGATATACGGCAAATAAGCATCAAAATAACCCAAAAATTTGTGGTTTATAGAGCAAAAGTGCTGTCTGTAACTTCTTTAATAATTGAGATAGAGCAACGGGGATAACGCCAAACGAAAGAGAATATTCGAATTAGTATAACTGCATCTTACTCAGTTTCCCGAAAAAGTGGTCTATGGGGCACTTAAGTATTCGGCCGGCGATATCACGGCGACAAGAGGTAGAGAAAATACTGAGAAAGTTGAGAATTGGTTTGTCCTACGTGCACTTTTATTAAAGAAATGCTATGTATGTGGGACAATTATCACAAACAAAATTTTAGTATTGGCTTGTGCCACCTCCATTACAGTTGTGTAGATATTGGGAGACGATTGTATGAAATCAGCTAGTTGTGGCTTGAAGTTGATAACCAAGGTGAAAGGACGTGCGATCGCGGATGTTTTTGAGTTTTTTTTTTTTTTTGTAAAGGACACTGTTTCATCTGAACCTCGTTCTGTGGCCAGCGGTATCCTTAAGTAAGTACCTGCTTATTTCTCCAATTTATTTAAATAAATGCAGGATATAAAATATATATGTATTTTTTTTTGATGACGAATTATTGCCCAAAGATCTAAGTTCTTCCTCTTCGTCGTCGGGATATTTTTCAAGTAATTAAAACTTACTCATTTTTTTCAAGGTAACACATTCTATACTAACTGTTATTTTTCGGAAAGGTTATAATTCAACAACTGATCTTAATTATTCAGCTGACAGTAGTTGTGACAGCAAAATCCCAAGAACGTCAAAAACAAATAAACAAATCAGTCAACAAAGCTGTAAAACTGCTTTAATTTTAGTTGTTTTGTTTGTTTTTTTTTTTTTTTTTTTAAGAAGAATGTTAAGTGTTTATTCGATTTGTTAAATAAAAACTTTATTGAAAAAGAGATGTAATCGATTTTCTTTTCAAATTTTATCATCCAACTCCATGCTTTCTTGCCTTTGAAATATACATTTGATGAGAATTGCTTTGTGCCATATCAATTTTTTTGTGTTCTACGTGTTTAGAAAAATAAATAATTTTCAAAATGTAGGAGGTGGGACACAAGTAAGAAAAAAGGACTTTTACGCTAATTAACATATCTTGTTAACGGCTTGGCAAAACACTTTGAAAATTGGTAGGTGAAATCCTCATAAGACTAACTTCAAGTTAAAAAAATAAAAAAAAATTCCTATCACACAGTTTCGGAGTACCAAGTACGCAAACCTTCAAATGTGTTTTTCTCGAAAAAAAAGTGCCAATGGCGTATGGAACAAACCAATTCTCGAGCGACGAAATGAAAACGTACTATTAAGAACATTTAAGTGAGATTTCGAAAAAATATGGTTATGTTGTGGAATTCATGTTTCTGAAAACATAAGGCAAAATGTTCTAGTACCAAAAACATAGTTGTAATAATTTATTCATATCTTTGCCTGTACTTTAGAATATTTTTTTGGTATATAAAGTTAAGGCTTAACTACATAGACCTACTTTTTCCAAAAAATACAAAAGTGAGAAATAAATATCTATGCGGAAGAAGCCTGCTAAAACTGTAACTGTTTTTTTTTTTTTTGTAAGCAGGTGTCGTCAGCATAGATATTTATTCCTCAAATTTGTACTTTTTGGAAAAAGTAGGTCTATCTAGTTAAAGGCTTAACTACATAGACCTACTTTTGCCAAAAAGTACAAAAGTGAGGAATAAATATCTGTGCCAAAGACACCTGCTTACAAAAAAAAACAGTTACAGTTTTAGCAGGCGTCTTCACCATAGATATTTATTTCTCACTTTTGTACTTTTTGGTTAAAAGTAGGTCTATGCAGTTAAGCCTTTAAACTGTGACATTTGACCGCGAATTGAAATATTCCAACAAAATGTGATTAGAGTGGATATTTATGTTCGTAAAGCTATTTAAATTAATTAAATATAATTAAATATAAAAATAATTTAATAATTAAAAAAATCATTTTGTTTATGTCAACATTTTTAAATGTCTGTTGGTTTAGCATCTATTTGAAATCAATGCGGAATTTTCAAACTTCAATTATACAGTTGTGATTTTGTATAAATGTAATAAATTTTTAACAGTCCGATGCGGTGTAGAGGTGGTGGGTGGTACCTAAGCCAAAAGGAAATATACCTAACCTAACTCACACAAAAACATGAATATCTACTTTCTCGTCCAATTATACCCATTATCAACCTTAATACGAATATAACCCCCGAAACAGATTCGAA
Organism: Melangyna quadrimaculata; assembly: GCA_949320155.1. Lineage (NCBI taxonomy): Eukaryota > Metazoa > Arthropoda > Insecta > Diptera > Syrphidae > Melangyna > Melangyna quadrimaculata. The sequence goes on from OX439483.1 coordinate 150,141,350, forward strand.
AAACCATTTAAAAAGTATATCGCATATTCTCCAACAGCCTCTTCTAATTGATGGAATAAATTTTAATTACCTTCCTTAGTATACCAGGACACATACCTTCAAATAGACATTGTACTTTATAGACATAGCCATTAGTGACAGAACTCGGCGCAGCCAACCACCGACCAAACGCCCTCACTTCCCTCATTCGGAATAACCTTTAACGCCATTTTTGTTCTCTTTGGTATATAAACGTGATTATCTGCTAAATTGGCTTTGTGTGTTCCAGCAATTTGTTACCTTATTGCAGTTAAAATTGTATCTGGTAGCTCGCGACGGACGACCGACCGACAACAACGCGATGAGCAAAGCTAAAGCGAAATCAAGCAAGCTCTATGATAATTCCATTCCATTCCATTAAGTGGCACTTCACGGAACATCCATTATTTCCAACCGTTCAGGCAGCGACATAGAGAAGAGTGTCCATTTGTATCAACACTGTGTATCTTCTATTTGGAAGATAAACGTTTACTCTATTTTACTTTTGCTGAATAGCCTCCCCACCCCTCCCTCCATCATCATTATTTTGGCATAATTTCTCGTAACGTACATATCTGGTATTTTCAAATATTTTTGAAGGTCTTGGTTTTTGGAGTAATGTTTTGAAATCATGGAACAATGACACTTACACTACACGACATGTACCTATACACTTGGCCTTATTTTTCTTTTTAAGCTGTCAAGTATTTAAAGTCTCCAAAACGCATAGGCTTAATTTTTTTTTCTGCTGGCGACTCTTCTGCCTGACATGAAGTCCTGATGACGATGATGGTGGAGAAAGCCATATACAATATTTGTACAAAAATGTGTGGATGTGTTGCGGCGGAAGGAGCGGGGAGGGCTAGAAAAAAGAAGCTTTTCGAGGAGATAATTCAGATTAAACGTCCGGAAATAAAATGTTTATCCGGGCGTTCTTATGTGGTGCACGTAGAGTGCCAGTAAGTGAATGAGTGGCCTGCTGATAGTGAGAGACAAAGGGAAGCCATCATGATTTCGTAAAAATGTCGAAGTGAATGAATGGCGGAGCTGTTGTAGACTACTAGGAGTACCTGTACCATCCTCCGCTCCTCTTCATCACATCACAAACGTTGATAAGGTGGCGGTGGAGGCGGCAGTGGTGAAACGTGCGGTGCCATAAACAGAATATTTAATATTGACATGGAAGCCACAGCAATGGCTTGGCTTGGATCTGCTTTGCCCTGGCTCTGCCGTCATAGGCAAAAATTGTCAGTGCCTGCTTTCTGATTGTCAATGAGGAAAATCTTCCTGCGTGTTTTCGTCTACATCATACCGGTGTGTGCGGTGGCCATATACATACACATATAGTAAGCAAAGGGAAAATTTAATTTATTTCTCTTTACTGTAGTGTAGTTGTAGTAGGTACTGACGCAGAGGAGTTTCGGAAGGGGGATTTTGGATGATTGTGCATTGAGGCGGGGAAGTTGGCAGTGTTGAAATTCGAAACAATGTCATGGGTGACGCTGACTGTATGATGGGAAGGTCGACGGCGCGTACGGCGCGCGTATATAGCAATGGATGATGGTGGTCGATAGGTTTCGACTTGGTAAACCGTTAATAATGTAAATCGACAATTTTGTTTGTATTTACACAACAATGTACAAATTAAATTTATTTTTTTTTTGTGAATAATTTCCCTCTCTTAGTCTCTGTGGGTTTGGTTTTGTTCACTTGTAGATACTTATTTATAACATTTGTATATATCTGAAACAGTTGCGGATTTGAGGGTTGTTACTGATTGAATAAATGAAATCGAGCTGAGAGGCAATTGAGTTCGATTGATTATAATAGTAGGTCCTTACCTTAATCTAGTTTTCGAAAAGGCACTAGAGAGTTTTAAATAGATTGTGGCAAGGTGCTAGCAAGGGTAAGCAAATGCTAGGACCTCCTCATGGAAAAAAAAAAGTTGACTTATGTGGGACTTGATCCCGTGATCTTCTGCTTGTCAGTCTAATATGCTCCTCATAAGGCTAACTCACTATACTTTATAAAATACGCTTTAAGAATAAATTGCCTTCTCAACGGCCGAAACAGACGCGGTGCTGATGTAACCGAAACAATAGAAGTTATATTGTTTTTGTTTTTTTTTTTTTTTTTTTAGTGTGCTGCATTGAATAAAATTCAATGAAAAGTTTTAAGCGACCTTTAGTCCAACGCGTTTTGGTACTGATAACAACTACAGTGGACCTCATCAGTTAGAGCTGTAATTGTTACCTTTCTAAGACGCAACATTTTAGTCGATGGCTACCGACTTCTATTGTTTAGGTTTTTCTTTCTTTATTACCTTCGCCAGACCACGGGAAAAATATCTATATCTATATCTAGGTGTCGAATGTAACCATGTCCCCCTAGAAAAATATAATTTGCAGTGTGTTAATGCTGTAAATTTTATAAACGTCGGTAGCCATCGACTAAAATGTTGCGTCTTAGAAAGGTAACAATTACAGCATGTAGGGTTAGCTCGCGATCACCATCTTATGCTTGCCTACCTTCGACTTCGAATTGCTACAGTACATGGAAATCGGCAAAACTTCCTGCGTACAGCCAGGTACAAAACCGAATTAGACGTAACAAAAGGAGGCGCATAAATGCCCTTAAATTGGTTGGAAATAACAACTCCCGAAAATAACACCTCGCCAAGGATGTAGGCGGTACCCTGCTAATTACGGATGAGGATGAGCTCCGTAGATGGATGGAACATTTTGCCACCTAGACGATAGCGGAAGTGTTCCAGCCCATAACCAAAATGAGCTATTCACAGAAACAAGTTTCCGTGTTCACACCTAACCTCCCAGTTTAGCCGAGATAACATCAGCGAACAAATCCCTCAAGCACAACAAAGCGGTAGGTTTGGACGGCATTCCCGCTGAGCTCTACCAAACAGACCCACAAACATCAACGAAGTTGCTACATCCCTTAATAACACAGGCATGGGAGAACGAAAGTTTCCCCGTTTATGGAAAAAAAGGGATGATCGTCAAACTACCAAAAAATTGAAACCTTATGGATTTTGCAAACTTGAGAGGAATCTCTGTCCTCCCCGCGATGGCAAAGATAATGGGGAAAATAATGTTGGAATTGAAACAAATCAAAGAGCATCTGGCCAAAGAGCTAGCGAGATTTCGTGCAGGCTCATCCTGCATTAATCACATCAACACCTTGAGGATCATAAAAGAACAAATGCGTGGAGTTCCGCTCCCCTCTTCATCTGCTCTTCATCGACTTCGGAAAGGCTTTCGATAGTTTAAATCGATTTTTCATTTGGTCAGCTTTACGCAGGAGAGGAGTAGATATACTCGAGAAGATTATCGCCATTATAAAGGCTACCTACGAGGGTGTATCGTGTCAAGTCTTACACAACGGAAAGGTATCAGAGGACTTCGATATCCATAGCGGAGTTCGTCAAGGATGTTTGCGGTGACGTGAAATAAGGCCCAACGAAATAAGACCAAATCTAAAATTTGGCCTCATTTCGCTTTGAAAATGGAAATAAGGCCAAATTGGCTTTATTTCTATTTCTAAAACGAAATAAAGCCAAATTTCATTTGGAAATAAGACCAAATTTGTTTTTACGAAAACATTTAGTGATAACGGAAGCTTTTAAAGCAGACCGACTGACAGCATAGGCGCTTGCAAGGCGACTGAGCATACCCTAAGCGGAGCGACAGAGTCACGTGAGCGGAACAGAGGACCCAAAAAGGGAGTTAAAATTCTTGAACCCGCGATCGCGAAGCGGGCCACCCAAAGTACTGTTTAGTTTAAAAACTTTGAAACATAGGTGCCTGCCAGTGGAGGGATTAATTCCTTTTTTTTTGGGAACTAACCCCCGTGAGTGATTGTTCCAAAAAAAAATGGAATTAAACCCGAACTGGGAGGCACCTATGTTATGGTGCCGTGACATTTGGCCATGTGTCATATGGCCGTTTTTTGAAATATGGCCATGTGACACACTGTGAAAACGTGAAATGTCCATATTCCAAGATTTGGCTATTTGTCGTTCTTACAAGGTGTCATACGGCCATTATGGCCATATGTCACTTTCAAATTATTATTTTGCCAGAAGTAAGCGCGAATTTAAACAAAAAACTTGAACATACGTTTTCAGAAGGTTGTTTCGAATTTTATATTTTTTGTAAAGTATTTTATAAAATGTTCTGGGAACTATCTTTAAAAATAAAATTAAAACTTTTCAAAACAATTTTTTGAAAACGTTTATAAGTATTTTTTAAAAATTCGTGTGATATGAAAAAGAAGACAAATATAAGAGAGAAAAAGGTGTCGTATGATATTGAAATTGCATGGTGTGATTAAAATATTTGTTTTTGGTGTACAAGAGACATTCCTGATGGGGTACCGAAATATGTCCAACAAGGTATTTGAAAAATTTCCCTCGTCTAAATTTTTGGTACTGAGATCCAGCAACGGCTTGCCAAGTACCTATCTGACAAGTTTTTCTCGTCTACAGTTTTCCTACTGAAAACTCACTAGGGCCTTGTGCAATTTATATAGGGCTGGCGACGAGACGAGACTCTGCGAGACTTTTGTAAGTCTCGTCTCGGTCTCGTTAAAATCGAAAATTTTTAGTCTCGTCTCGGTATCGTCTCCGAAAAATACGATTTCCGGACAACTGGTTGATTATTGAAACGAAATATTTTTGATTATAGCAGAAGAAAATAAATATTTAACTCAAATTGGATTTTTTAATTTATTAGACTCTCTGTAAATTTCAGTCCAAATATACAGTCTCGTCTCGGATGCTTAAAAGCCAGTCTCGTCTCGTCTCGTCTTGTCTTGTCTCGGTCTCGTCATGCGAGACCGAGATCGATAACGAGACTTTTATCGTCTCGTGCCCAGCCCTAGATTTAAACAGAAACTTGGAATTGTTCCAGCCGGTTAAAATTGTTGAAAATTATACCTTACTTTCTGAAGATGAGACCTGTTATGTCTAACAATGCAGTATCTGAAAAAGAAATTTTTTTTGCTAATAGACTTCTGTCTTCAAATCTCGCCCAGGCTAGCGGAGTAAAAAATTATTTGGAAAGACAATTCGACTTGGATTTTTCAACTTCTTCATTTAATTGACGATTTTCATGATCTTGAGGGGGACCACAACTATCCCACTCAATTGCTTCACCTAAGGTTTCACTTGTGGGATTCGCCGGGTTGACCTCAGAAAACGTCGACATCAGGCCTCCCGGTTTTGGATAGTTCCATGTCAGAGGCCAACTAAATGCAGGTGTCGTTTCATTTGTTTCATCCAGGAGTTTTTGCGTCTGCCTTTCTTACGCGATAGTGTTGGAACTTCTTGTGCTATTGCCTTTTGAACTGGGTTCTCATGGCATCGTCTTTGTAAATGACAGTACCATCTAAGTTGGTCATGCTGTATTTTGCCCAAGACGGTATCTTTGACGTGTGGGCTTCCTCGGATTCTCTTGCTTCATATTCGATCACGCTTTGTCACTCCTGCTGTCATGCGAAGCATCTTCATTTCAGCTGCCGACAATTTACTCTCATACTTCTTGTGCATTATCCAACACTGTGAATCGTATGTAAGCGCTGGACGAACAACTGGCGTGTAGAGCTTTCCTTTCAGCATTTTTCAGGGCATTTTTCTTTCACAGAACATGGCAGAGTTTTCCCGCCACTTCATCCACCCTACGCTTACGCGATGTTTGATGTCGTCATCACAAGATCCTTCGCTATTGATCATTGATCCAAGATATCTAAACTTTTCGCACTTGGGAAACACTGTTCCATTCAAATAGATGCCCGGAATAGGCCTATGTGGATCAGAAAATGGACAGCATAGATATTCGGTCTTTTTCGCGCTAATGCGGTATCCATTTCCCTCCAGAACATCCACCCATACATCAAGTACTCGTTGCAAGGATACAGGATATTCACTTATGATGGCTCCATCGTCAGCAAAGAAAAACTGATTCATTTTGGGGTCCGTCACCTTATCCTGGTGCACACCTACTCTAATTGGGAACTCTTCGGTGATTCCTGCGGGGCATCTTACCTTTGTTTTAACTTGCTCGTACATGTCCATGACCATCCGCACGTAGACTTCCGGAACTCCTCGTTGTAAGTGCAACCCATATCAGATCTCGTAGTTGTCTGTCGAATGCTTTTTCAAAATCAACCAATACAATAATGCCAATCTCTTGAGGAATCCCGATATTTTGCCTTTTTGATTCTTATACTCTGAATAGCATCTGTGGTTGATTTACCCGAAACAAACTCGCACTGGTCGTCAGACATCCATATTATTTTTCATAGGCGGCCTCCCAATATCCGCTCAACGATCTTCATGGTGTGTGTGACATCAGCTTGATCGAACGGTAGCTGGCACAATTTCGTGTATCACCCTTCCCCTTGTATATTGGAAGAAGCTAACTTTCCCTCCACTGATTAGGCATTTGGTCGCCCAGAAAAGTTTTGGGATGAGAATCATGAGCCATCTAGATGTCCCGATGTCTCCCATCTTTTTCCAGAACTCAGAGGGTATCTCATCTGGCCCAATTCTCGCTTTTCCCTTTATGGAGTTTTTCACCGCTTCACTAACTTCTTCGACTGTGATATTGGCAAGTATATCCTCGGAAGCTGTTCATTAAAAACTGTTATTTACAATACTCTTGCCATCTATGAAGAATTTTATCGTCATCCACAAGGAGTTGGCCTTGAGCGTTGTTAATTAATTTTGGTGAATGAATATCCTGAGCATTTTTCCTTATCTGTGCGGCAAATTTTAAAATAGTTGCGCCCTTGTTCATGTTTGCATGTCGCAGTTCCTGAATAGCTTGGTTTGCATCAGCAGCCGGTGCAGATATTTCCTCCAGCTCCCGAAACATGCCCTTCGTACTCCCTGCTTGAAGTTGGGCACACTTTTTCTTTTCTTCTTTCTCATCTTTGACATTTATAAACGTCAAAGTTTCATAATGAATTTATTAAGATACTAAAAGGGTTAAATTGCCGTTTGTGCGATTCTAAAATCGCACAATTTTTAAACGAGTATCATACTTTAAAATGATTTAAAATGATAGTAAATGGACTAAAACCTTACACCATTGTTGTTTAATAGATTTTGAAAATTAAAAGTAAGACAACAAATTGGTTCTAAAGTGTTTAAATAAGACTTGATAAGATTATTAAAAACAAAAATTTTAAATTAATTATTCCCTGGCATTTCGTCTAACATGCGTTTTTTAACAATTTTTTTTTTTTTGTTTGCTGATTTTTAATGTCAACTTAACCAATATTTAACTTTCCACCTGAGTGATTTTCTCATTACAAGGAGAAATTAAGTACACCGTATAATGCCTACCTTAATACCCTAGAGAATTCCGCAAAAATACTGTGTCGACCAACGTTTCTCCCCATGGAACTGAGTCTTTGCCTTAGATTTTCTTTGTTGCATTGTATGTTAACCAGAGCAACGCTCTGAATCAAAACAAACGCATAACCCCTCAGCACTTGCGTAGGCATATTCAAATAATACCCTCAGGCCAGCCCTGTTAAAACGCACAACAACAAAACAACCCACACATCAACCAAACCAAACCGAATTCGCACAAGTTTGAGGTTGACTGACCACAAAACGAAATGAATTTGATGGAACGCGATGCTGGACTTGATTAATTCTTTCATTCGGTTGCATTCGGAATGCGCCTGAGGTTGCAAAAATTCACTGCTGCCTCTGATATGATTGCGTGAGCTGATGGTAGAGTCAGAGTGGTTATGGAGAAAACCCTTAAAGTAAGTTCCAACAGACCAAAATTCACCAATTATAATAGTTACAAAATATACGAGTAAAGTAAGTAATATAAGCAGTATACTGTATAATGTCATTTTTATACTCTCGATCAAAGTGCGAGTTCCATACTTTGATGCGTGGATATGCAGATGCAGAATCAATAATAAAATTCATATACATATGTATATAAGCGAGTAATTGTTATTTGCCGTAATTTAATTAAGCATTTCTTGTTACACTTTACAAACAAAAAAGGCACCCAAAATCCGAAACCAGAAAAAAAACGGAACTCCTGATGGTTTCCTGGATTAATATTAATTTCTATTTAATAAACGTCTGTTTGGTAAATTATTATACAATCTCGCAATCCCAGTCCCAGCATAAATCGATCGGAAATCAATTAAATTCACATTATTTTTATATGCGCACTTATGGGTATTTGCATATAAATTTTGATAGATATATAGTGAAAAGGGGGTCAATCGAGGGTATACATCATAGGCTACCCAGAAGGCGCTGGAAAAACATAGTAAAGTGCGGTTTATGCAAAAATCAAGCGATTAATCGATTTCGGTTGAGGGATTTTTTTATTTTTTTTTTGTTGTTTGTATTTCTTTATTTTTGTCGATGTTGCAGGAAATTCGCCGAAAAACAAAAAAGAAATTCTTGTCTAAAGAATATCAAAAAATGGTCATCAATCATTGCCGCACCAACTGATGGCAGCCTGGTAACTTTAGTATCAGAATAATTACGACGAGCGCGAACGATTAAAAGGGGTGGTAATGGCGGTAGATTTGGCTTGTGCTTTGGGGGTAACTATTGAATACCCGCGGGAGGCAGATAGGGTACTACTATACTTGGAGGTGGAAAAGCACTTTGAATCCAACTCATTTACTATGCAGCGACAGAGTAGTGTTTGTAGCACAAACAAAAACATGTATGTGTGCAATAGTAGGTGGGGGAATGGTGGGGCTAAGGGTGAGAGATTATAAAGACAAAAGAAAAGAGACCGAATTCGACCGAACTCGGTCCTTTATATGGTAGACTATGGGTATAACTGGGTGTTCGTTGCTTGGAACTATTAAAAATGAATTTATATTTTTCCGGGAGAGTATATAAATTATTTATGAACTTTTCTCCCCTATAATACTCGACTCGTACTACTTCGACTTCCTAAATGAGGAATGAAGTTTTCCTTTTTTATTTCTCTAGTATAATTAAGATATAGAATAAAGGAAGCCCACAATCCTAGTGGGGATTAAATTATGTTCATATTATAGAAATGGGTTAGCAAACAAATTAGGACAAGGGCCACCACATGCTTAAATGTGGACGAAGTATGTACCTCGATGCCGACGACGACGCCAACGGTGAAATTACAATATCAGTGAATGCTTTTTATAGAGATAGGTATACATGTGATGGTTGTTTTTCGTATACAAAGTTCAGAATGTTGGATTATATTTAATTTGCATAAAAGTTTATATACCGCAACTATGTAACCTCTACCTTTGAGGGTAAAACTTTTCGATTGATTGGTTGTGAATTGAGATGGATGTTAGTACGAGTAGACGATATCCTATTTTAATTTTAATGTAATAAACTTCGTATGTGGTAGTGTAGTGGGTTTTTTTTCTCTTAATGATCGCATCGCAATGTTTTGGGACTAAGGTATATAAATACTAAAAATGAAGGTGAGCGCAATTTATTTAGACATTATAAGGAAAGCTTAAGTAAATTATTTGATGAATTAATTAATGGAGACAGCGACGCGCTGGTGGGAAATTTATATTGAATAAAAGATGTTTTGATTTCCATCCAGAAAGTGGTTGAGAATAAATTATTTATGGGTAAAAGGACCATTTAAATTCTATTATTTAATAAATATTTGGAAAAAGTGATAAGTCCAAAGCGGTTCCGGTAGGTAAAGCTACTCAAAAATTTGAAGTATTTCAGGGAAGAAAGTCCCCTCGCAAGAGAATACAAAGTTCCCGCTATTATGTAATTTTCCTTGCAAAAAAATTTCTTTCGACAGAAATTCTAAGTTCTGAAAAATGGCAGTATTATAGTACAGGGCCTGTTTTATTTCGCAATTCTAAGAAAAACAAGTTGATCGTACACGAATTAACACCTTAACACGCATTGAATGCCTCAATTATTGACGGAAACAAAAATTATTATATTGTAATAAATAAATAAAAGCATTATATTGGATCCATATGAAACAGAAATAAGAGGAGCACACGATAAGAACTGTTATTTCAACTTAATTTCTTTAAGAAATAATCGTTAATTCTAGCTTTTATTCTTGTAAGAAATAATTCTTCTTCTTTATCTTGGTGAAGCTCTTCGGTGTCGGTGTAGGTGTATTAGCCCGTAGCGTAATGGTTAGTATACGTTGGACTGTGACGCTGGATATCTGCGGGTTCAATTCTCAGCCTATCGTTCACCTTAAAACTAACAAAGTTTTTTTTTTAAGGGTCTACTGCATCTTTTGAGGAATTTTCGATAAATCATCCAAGAGTATTACTTGTCATGAAAAAGTGCTTTCTCGTCTAGTCGTTCGGATTCGGCATAAAATTCTAGGCCCTCTCCATTCGTGTTGACACGCGCACACAGGAATGGTTGAGAGTTGTAAGTCATAGAAGGCCCTGGTTCTCGACGAGCTGGTGCGCCATTATATTCATTTTTATTTTTTTTTTCTTCGGTTTCGAAGGACTACATAAAATGAGTTTTTAAAAAATAGTATCGCATTAGACAACCAGTGAATGTTTTATTTCTGCAAATAATTTATTGAAATCTGATTCATAAAGTTCTTTTAGTATTGAAATTTGAAACAGATACCAAACATCTTCACTTTTTTTTCAGTATGTCACCATAAAAAGGCTCTTCTTATTTCTAGCAGATATTTGGCCTCAGCAAAGTATCCATCCGAACGGATTTTCATTAAAATTGGACGATCTCGGATTCGAAGTAATAAACAAAATTAATGTCATGTTGGAAGGCGGTCGAAAATTGTATTCTGCATTGCAATTGCTGAACGACACAGTATTCTGCAATAGTATTCATCACCATTTCGTTAGCTATTTCACTCTTCTTCTATCAATGAGCTTTGGAATTAAAATTATTTTCAAACTTCGGAAGAGAGTGACGTCAGCTCCTAATTTTACACCTGTTTTTACAAACTCGAACACATTACAATGTCAACGTAATATGAAAACACAGTTTAATTGACCCATTCAACCCAGGGAACTATGTAAAGCAGCATAAATAAATAGCAACTAATAGTGCTGACAACGACAATATTCAGAAATGAGTGCACCAATCGAACGCGGTGGTGGTCGATCGTTGCATATTGTGAATTTACCCTTATTAATTGTTATTCTTATTATTATTCATATTTATTATGCAATGAGTAAATTCATTGTAAGCATTTTATGTAATTAGCAAAAGTAAAAGAAAAGCATATGGCCCAACAATAACATTCATTAGGTGCGTTCTGTTTGTCCTGAAGTCAAGACTATATAGTCTTAAAAAATATTTTAATATTACCATTGAGTTTATACACATAGAGGAACCACGTCAGAGTTATGATATCACCAATGTAGGTGGCGCCCTTATTTGCATCTAGAACAAGAACCAGTGATGGGCAATACAAGAACCATTTTCTCCTTAAGGTAGACTATTTCCTCACTATTTTCACAAAAAGGCTACCTTAAGGTGGAAATAGTCTACTTTAAGGAAGGTACAAATAGTTCTTGTATTGCCTATCACTGGTTCTTGTTTTAGATGCAAATAAGGGCGCCACCTATATTGGTGATATCATAACTCTGACGTTGTTTCTCTATATTTATAAACTCAATGATATTACCTACAAAACAACAACAATTTATTCTGAATACAAAATATTCGATTGAGTCTAATGAAAAATAAAACAAAATGCTATAGTAACGAGGCTATCATAAGCCTGGTTGAATATCCAGTCTTAAGTTGCTATTACATTACCATATATATATGACAAACTTGCCATATAAATACGTTCCAAAAGCTACATCGATGGTGATTTACATATTTATATGACACAATATATATACCACCATATAATTCATATATATTTTGTCATATAAATAATTATATCACCGTTATATGTCGCTTTTGGAACGTATTTATATGGCAAGTTTGCCATACATATATAATAATATAGTAGTACCTTTACGATAGCCTCGTTGCTATAGCATTTTATTTTATTTTTCAATAAAATATTTTGTATTCACACTAAACTGTTGTTGTTTTGTAGGTTATATTAAAATATTTTTTAAGACTGTATAGTCTTGGCTTTAAGTTCAAACTTCAAACAAAACACGCCTATTTTAATAACAATCGTATTGACTATTAATTCAATCACTTCATACAAATCTGGTTTCAAGTGCCTGTATTTTGTATATCATCGATTCAACACAGAAATTCAGGTCCAAGTGCCTGAAATTTACATACTTCCATTTTCCTTATTCCATGCTCGGAATAATTAATTTGATTACATTAACGAAATTTAGGTGGAACGAAGTTCGTCGGGTCAGCTAGTTAAATCTCAAAAAACCGTTTTTCGTCAACGACATAAAAACCTTATGAAAGCACTAGTATACAACTTCATCCTAGTTGTTCACGGATCCAGTGCACTTTTTTTTATTCACTTTTTAAACATCTGCTAGGGCCAGCGTTGTTCCTAGGGAAAAAAATGTTGAGGCCATTTTAACTTTTTTTGGGGCCACTTACTTTATCCGTATTTAAAACAATAATCGAATAAAACAGAGGTTATATTTCCTAATTTTTTACTTGTACCTACTTATTATTTTTGTAATTTAATCCATTTTTTTTTATAAAAAGCAACAGAAATAATAATAATAAAAATAATAATAGGTAATAATAATAATAATAATTTTAACTATATGCCTGTAAGACCTCAGGTCTTATAAATCCAATGCAATACACGGCACTAGTTAGAAGGAACAGAAGGAAAGGAAAGATTTTGTTGGCACAGTGGATTGACAGTGGTTGGCATCCAGTTGAAATTGGGGTATACAGAAAAGAATGCTACCTAGACTGGGGATCGAACCCACACGTCCAGAGTAGCAGTCAAAAACTATATCCAATGTGCCATTGCCACCCGCATTAGAACATTAGATATTTTTACATAAAAAAAAAAAATAAATCGGGTGGCACAACGGCTCATGAAGAGCCAGGGCCTTGTGACTAACAACTCGCAACCATTCCTGTGTGCGCCTATCGACATGAATGGAAGGGACCTTCAACTTTATGCCGAATCCGAACTGCTAGACGAGAAGCACTTATTCGTGACAAGTTATACTCTTGGAGGATTTGTCAATTCCTCGCAAGAGGCAGTAGCCCTGAAAAAAACTTTTTAGTTTTTAGGTGGACGAGGCTGGGAAGCGAACCCAGACCTCCAGCGTGACAGTTGAACGCACTAACCATTACGCTACGGACTACTACTACTACTTTTTACATAAGCATAACATTAATTAGGCATTTTTAAATAATCTAAACCTATTTTATATGCCGTTTTCACTGGGCCAAATGAGGTAATTTCGTGGCAAATTTCCAAATGAGATCCGAAATTACCTAATTTCCCATACAAAATCACATTTCGAAATGAGGTAATTTCAACCTCATTTGCACGAAATTAGGTTGAAAATTAGGTGAATGCACCCAGCAGGAATCAGTTTCAAAAGCTCTTAAAAGCTTTTGCATGAAAATATCAATACACTATACTCAGCAACATAAAACAGAAAGAGAAAACAACAAAAATAAACGGCTAACTGCCATTCCAAATTAAAAATGAAATGAGATGTCAAATGAAATTAGCAAATTTGATAATGAAAACACTTTTTTGCCAAATTTCGAAATTACCTCATTTCGGCTCTTATGAAAACGTAGTATTAGACATTCTTTTATCAATTCTGGAGGCAGAATAAAATTGAATTGGATGGTTTTTTCCTAAATTGCATATTTCCAAAGTTATAAAGGAAAATATCAGAAAAAATGGGGTGATTTTATCGTTTTTTTTTTTCACTATTGCATTTTTCCTGCAGCGAGCACTTTTTCGAGGCTGCAATACAGAACTAAATCGCGCTTTGCGATTTAAGCCTATTTTTTTTGTAATTATTGACTGGGGCTATGAACTATGATAGTAAATATCGATTACTTGCAAATCGATTTCTAAAATTTTTAAGTTTTGTGCTTAATTAGTTACATTAGTTTGTGAATTTTACGAATTTGGGGCCATTTCGTGATGGGCCGGAGCATGGGGCCAAAATAAGGATCTTGCGGCCAAATGGCCCAATCGGGCACTTTTGCACAACACTGGCTAAGGCCGTACTACGTAACTTTATTCTACTTTCGAATTCATTCGAAAGTTGTTTTTAATGTTAGTTAAAAGTGGTAGTATGCATGAAAGAAGGATCAAATGTTAGTACTTCCGACTCCTTGCCATAGAATTTCCAATAAGTAAGCGCTGTTTTATTTAACTTTTAAAGTACATGCTACAGAATAAGCCAACAGAGATTTTTCGAATTCGAACATTTTCATTGTAGAATCGAATTACACAGTTGGGCCCCTGGTAACACTGGACTGATATAAAGATCGTTCAATCTCTTTATTTTCGGTTTGTAAGTCCCGATCTACATTGCCCGATATTTCCACGAAGATTTTTCCAGAAATCGTGTGAAATGTACACACAGAACGATTTTTTCCATGAGATTTTTTCCTTGTCTTCTTCATTTTTTATTTCTGTGCTCTTCATTTTGCATTGATATTCACTCACACCATCAACCCAATGGTACACTGACACCGAACACACACAAAAAACTGGAAAGAGGGCGAAAGAGAACATAAACAGACTGGAAAAATCGTCTGAGTTTTGTGGTACAAACGATTTGATCCCTACCCCTCACTTTTCACTCCCTTCACCAACGAACAAAAGATCGGCACTGGAAAAATCGTTCAATATAGACCGGGACTAAGTTAGTAATCTTCTCCATCTCTCTCTCTCTCTCTCTCTCTCTCTCTCTCTCTCTCTCTCTCTCTCTCTCTCTCTCTCTCTCTCTCTCTCTCTCTCTCTCTCTCTCTCTTATGCTATTAAACTTCTAGGTCCTGTTTTTATATTTCACCTTATGGGTGCAATAAACACTTGCTTCTCTCAAGCCTCAATTCCACCTATACATTTTACATGTTGATGTTGAGAATGACCTTTAACAGTTCTCCTCTTAGGAATACCTATACCCATTTGTAATTCGAATTCCAAAACAATTTAGCTTTAGAGAGAATTCCTCTTTACATATTCTTTTTTATTTGCTTTGAATCAATCTTTATTCACTTCCGCATGCAAAGCACCCTTTGCAGACTTCAAGCATCAATTAGAAATAAATCCTTTTTGTAAACTCAACACAAGAACTTAGATTAAGAACTGCATAGCTATCTAACCTTATACCTACTCGTGTTAATATCAAAGTAAATTTAGAAATATTTAGTTTTGAAATTGCATTCAATTTATAGTAGGTACTGGAACATATACAATGCATATTATGTATGTACGTCCTTTGACTATAAAGTACTTTATGTACCTGTAGCTGTCATAAATTCAACTACCACTTACACCACATGCGTTTATACGTATATACACATTTAGGAGCGTACTCTATCCTCATAATATCGTTTTATTTCCAACATTCAAAATGCCATTCCATTTAGTTTACACTCTACCGCATGAACGTCTCTGTTAAATGCTAATGAAAAATAAAAACAAATATGTATCTTTATAAAAATGGTATATTTATTTACATACATACATTCATATGTAAAGATGCATTGCATACATATGTGCATAAATTTATATAATACCTACCTATAGAATTCCAGACTTTTGTATAGTATTCTCAAAAAGTGCAGGCAAAATATTTTAAACAATTTCAAAAGAGTCGATATGCGAGTTGAACCGATCCGAGCCTAGCCCATAATGGATAGAAATACATTGAGGGAAAATTTCGTTATGAATTAATCAAGGATTTGTTCTGTTGTAGGCTATTGAATTTTGAATATACCGGAATATGAAAGGAAGAAAGAAACAATTGCATTCACGGATTTTTGTTTAATATGTTTGTATGGTACTTTAAGCTTGCTTCAAATTCGCCCAAATTCATCCATGCATTTCTGAGAGAATTGTTACACTGGTCATTTTTCAATATTTTTGGTATAACTCCAAAACTAAGTCGAATTTGATAATTTAACTTAAATGACTTTTGTTGGAAATTAATTGTATTTTCAATTAAAATGAATTATTTTAAAAAATTAATGAAAACATTTAGTAAGCATAAAAAATAATAAAAATCCGAACCAATTTTTAAAATATTAAGGCTTACCTCAAAAAATAAAGAGAATTGTTAGTTATTAATGGGTATATTTCTGCCAATTTTTATCAAAATATCTTTTTTAATACATCATATTAAAGGCTAAAGTCTCTTCTTCTTTCCAATTGAATATGTTTTGCCTCTATCTTTGCACAAAATAAATAATGAACAGTTTGGTAAACAATAGCAGAGACAGGAACGATAAAGAGTCGTTAAGTAATGGACAGCAAGAAGACGGTTTAAGGAAGCAGACCTTACCCCAAATTGTCCGGCCACGGGACCAATATTAGCTGCAACTCACCGTCAAGCGCGAGTACGATTTTCACTATGCCCTACGATTGAGAATTTGAGCAATAAGGGCAATCTACGTTCTTGAAAAAGTGCAGAATTAGTCTGCATGGAAACCAGGTCTTCTGTTAACTATGTCTCTATACTAAAGCTTCCATACAGACACATCCTGCACTCATCCGAGACTGTTAATCGCCTACTTTGCTCAACTTCCCAATTGAAGTACATAGTGAAACTCGTACTCGTTCCCGTGGCAGGACAATTTGGTAAGCTCTGCTTCCTTAAGTCGTCTTCTAACTGTCCATTACATAATGCCTTTATCGTGCCTGTCTCTGCTATTGTTGGACGTAGACACCAGTCAAAGTACGATTTCGAAGAAACGTCACAACGATGCACGATGAATCAGTCATAGCACCGGTGGCACACAGATCCTGGCCTCACAGTAACTTACACGTCTCCCTCAACCTTCTTTAGATCTTTGGTATACAAAATTGGCTTAGATGACTTATTCTTTGTTGCAGTAAGTAGTGTGACAACTTGACTAACTTCTACAGGAGGCCTTATAGGCCAGGATATGTTGCAACTCACTTTTGACAGCAGACTGTAAACCAAAGACCAATAATGGGTGCATTTGTTGTGTATCAGCGTTTCCACCTCTTGCCTACTTTAACAAATATAATTTTTTTATTTTCGTTATTATGGCGGATAGCGTGAAAACTAGCCAATGGATTTAAATGATTTTACACTAAATTTACAGTTTTACTTTTAAGTTCAAGCTTTAAAATGAGCCCATTAAAAATGAATGATAGATATTGTTTCCATCGCAATTGCTGTACTTAGAAGGCGAAATGTAGTGATTCTCTTATTTTTCTCGAGAGTGTAGAATCATATATTAAACTAATTTCCTTCATAAACTTCAGCTGAACACCGCCAAAAAAAGTGATAGCTCGTGCAAGAAATTCTCAAACATCACTCATTTTGGCATTTATATAAACCCCAAGATGTAGTATGGATTTAGGACGATACTAAGAAGATAAAATAGCCATTTGATGATTTTAACTTCATTAGATACCCCAGTAAAAATAGGCTTTTCCCTAAACAAAATTTTGATAAAGATAAGTCCCCGTCGACCCGACGGACGTGACGCGACGTGAGCACACCTTTTTACGCAGGGTCAAGTGTCGAAAAAATCAGTTTTTCTCAAATTATTTTTGAACGGTAAATACTATCGAAAATTAGTTTGGGCGCAGTTTGTAGATCACAAAATTGTGTACAAAAAAGATTTACATACTTTTTTCCTACGACCAATTATTAAGAAAGTACCTACAGCTATTTAAAAAAAAAAAGACATAAAATGCCGAAAATATTGCTTTTTTTTAGTATAACTGTTAAACCGTCAATGCTATCAAAAAAAGTCTATGTACACTTTATAGAGCACAAAATGTTCTATAAAAAAGATCAACACATTTTTGTTCCTCCTACGACAGTTAAAGACTAACAGCCTTATTCATTAGAATCCGCTGAACTTATGAATAGTTATACACTGCATAAGGATTTATGTAGCCACTATTATACAACGTTGCATAAATTGTTATGCATAAAACATTTGTCAACCCATTATAGATATAAATGAGCTTGTGTCAAAAATAATACCATAAAGGAGAAATCTATTACGCTTTACTTTCAAAACTGACAAACGAGACCCATCTGTGTGCGCTGTGTGAAAAATCAATAAAAAAAATTCTGCTGATGATTGTTTTCTTTTTGTAATTTTATTAATTTCTTTTAATAATAATTAATAATATTAATAATTATCCAGTTGATTTGTTCATTTTTTGTGTTCGCAAATAAAATTAAAAATGTTTGAACAAAAAATACGTAGTTTTTGATTTATTCTAAGAATTATTCCATTCACTCATATCGTGTTATCGTTTTTGTTGAGGGGAAAAATAAAAGGGTGGTGCTTATTTTGTAATGCTTAAATTTCATTTGGATTTTCCCGTGAAAGTGATGAAGGTGATTCTTTGTATAATTTTATTGAAATCACGCCAGCCGTCGAGCATTTGCAAAAATGTAAGATTTGATGGAAAATCTTTAAATTTTGCACATTTATTAAAGCAGCTTCTATAAAATAAAGTGTACACAGTGTCATATATCCCAACAAAAATGTACAATGAATTAACGAAACCAACATTATTTATTTTTATATATAATTTTATAAAATATTTCGAAAGTGATATTTCAACACCTCAAAGAATGCAAAAATAAGCGCCCCCGTAATATCTATCTACATTGTTGTTGTGTGTGAGTCAAAAGTTACATTCCGATACCAAACAACCCTTATGTAGGCTCTATACAACCACCAAACGCGGTTAGCTTATGTTGTCTCTATTCAACGTTGCATAAGTTTATGAATAAGGTTTATGCGTTCAGAGGCATTATAAAGAGTGCATAGCGCTATGCACTCGCTATAATTCGTTTATGTATAAGTCTGTTAGAGCGTACTGCCATACTACTCACATGTCAACAGTACTGCTTTTTTTTAATTCAATAAATTGATTTGATTGCTGAACCAATCTATCTTAAATTCCCCATACAACAAAACGCACGCAAAAAAAATTATGTTTTAAGTAAAAAAAGAAGTCCGATTAATATTATGTAAAACCTATCACTCTATCAGCTATCGTCATTCCGTTTTCTCTCGGTAAACTTAAAAAAATAAACTTCATTTTTCAATTTCAAGACCATTGTAGATACCTCAATGTTTCCGCTCTATGTAGAATTCTTTCAGCAAATACTTTGTAAGTCCCTTTTCACATAAGGAACCTGAGTTGCCAGCAATTTTTAGTTTGTGGCAAGAAGGGCGTATGGGAAAGGAAACAAATCTCCCCTCAGCCCTCACACATTTCTCCCCTACAAACTAGCTAATTTCTGGCAACTCAGTTACCTTGTGTGAAAGCGGTCTGAGGTGACTATAGCACTCATCAATGGCAACCTTCATCAAGTTTAATATTCAATGACTTAATAAAGTAAAGAAATATAATAGGGGTATTCATGCAACGGCGTAAACCCCAGATAAACCTGGTTGTCCATATAATTTTATCTCGGTAAAAATGAACTGTCAAAATTTGTAAATGGGAACAATATTCTGCAAAACAGATAAATTTATCACATGAATTTGATGCGGAAAGCGTAGAAAAGAACCTGATACTCTGGAATAAGTCATTGGCAGTGGCGGATCCAGGTAGTAGCCCGTAGCGTGATGGTTAGTGCGTTCGACTGTCACGCTGGAGGTCTGGGATCGCTTCTCGTCCACCTAAAAACTAAAAAGTTTTTTTCAGGGCTACTGCCTCTTGCGAGGAATTGACAAATCCTCCAAGAGTATCACTTGTCACGAATAAGTGCTTCTCGTCTAGCCATTCGGATTCGGCACAAAATTGTAGGTCCCTTCCATTCCTGTCGAAAGGCGCACACAGGAATGGTTGCGAGTTGTTAGTCATGAGCCGTTATGCCACCCGATTTATATTTAGTGGCGGATCCAGGGGGTGGCTATAGGGGCTAAAGTCCCCACCCCACAACCGATTGCTAAAATAATTTGAAATATAGAAAGCAATACATTAAAACGTGTAAAGTTTTATATTCGTCTAAAATATTGTTAATACGAGAATTTTGACGGACAAAATAACGTTGTTGGGGCTGAACAATTTACATGTTTTACAACTTTTTTTCCAAGCCCTAAGGTTGGGGCTAAAACCTGAAGTGAATAGGAAAAAAACCAATTGGGGGCTATGAATAATAGACATGTTTCATGCAACGACAATTTTCCCTTAAAACAAAACCCAGAAAATTGGAAAAAAAACAACTTAGGACTAATAAGGTCTGAGAATATTGGACAAAAAACGTAGTCAGGGTTACACAACTAACTCCCTAAAAACTAACCTTATTCCAGAGAGCTTTTGGGGCATGAGTCTAAGGATTTTCAAAGTCCGAAGTTGGGGCTAAGGGTTGCAGATATAATTTAAAACGTAGTCGGGGCTTAACATTTACATGTCAAAAGCAACAACTGTTTACCTACACTAAAAACTTAGCTAATTTAACGAAAGAAACGCAATTGAGGCTAAAACAATAAGAGAAAACACCAGGGTGTAAAGCTTAGTGTAAATGTTTAATACAACAGGAGTTGTTTCTTACCGTCTTGGCCGGGCTTAGAGCATTTTGGGGCTTAGTTTTTAAAATTTCAAAGGTCCAAGACAATACATACAAAACATTTTTGGGCTAAGCAACTCAATACAAATTCTCTAGTCAAGGAGCCAAATTCCAAAAGCGTGAGAAACTCTGTGAACTCAGACAAATCTTACAGGTGGACATGAATATTTACAATCTCTATAGACTCTTGAGTGACTTACAAATTTATCGACACATTTTTTGAGCAGGAAAAGAAAGTGTGTATTGGTGCAGTGTAAACGAAAATTCATTGACACTTACAGAATTGGGCCATGCAGCTTATTTTTTAGAGCAGCTGCTTCTTATGCCCGACTATAAGTCTTGAAATGTTGATATTTTATTTTTCGATCCACAAAATATTAGGGGTATTCATGCAAACGCAGAAAACCCATAGAAAGCTTAAAAACGAAAAAAAATCGGTAGAAATTAACTGTCAAAATTTGTATGGGGCAAAAATTGTCTGCAAAATCTAGAATTTTATCTCACAAATTTGAAGCAAAAAGCGTAGAAAAAAAAACTCTTAGAAACTTTGTGACGTTTAATTTGACATTTGACTTAACTTAGCTGTTTGTTTCTATCGTTTACGCAAAAATTTCTAATGGGGTGTTCATGTAACCTTTTGCGTAAAATTATATTTTTCTACAAAGCGAAAAATTTTATCGTTACATGAATACCCTTATTATTTTCGTGCTTTCCAGTGACAATTTGAAGAAAACAGGTAGGTTCGTTAATTTGGCTAACTAAAGAAAATGAGATCTCAGAGAACTGATACTGATGAGCTTTTTCCAGTAAGACCACTTAAATATCATTTTTCTGAACTAGCATTACAAACAGTTTTTAAATTTTGTTATAAAGGTGAAGTTCAAAGCATACCTTCAGCTAATTTAAACAAACACTTACCGACATAATGTACATACATCGGTGGGCACTTGATACCTAATCAGTTATTAAGCAATATTCCTATAAATAAACGAATTTGTTCGTGTCTTTTGAGGCTGTAACGTGGCTAGAACTTAAAGTTATAAAATTAGTTATACTACCATGTTTTGCTGAGTCTTAATATTGGCTTTTAAAAATAATTTTCATGCTTAACATATCAATGTTAAATTCTTGTTATTGTGTTTTCTTTTGAAAACATTTTAAAGCGCGATAGGAGCGGATATAAAGGCACAAGAAACACGTCTATTATTAAAGGAAAAGTGATGTCAAAATTCGTTTTCTGTTATATAACTTCATATGTACAAACTGGATTTCCAAACTCCAAGCCCCCCCCACAGCCAAATCCTAGATCCGCTACTGGTCATTTGTGATGTTTAATTTGATTATTTCCCATGTTTACGCAAGTATTTTTAAAGGGGTGTTCATGTAAACATCTCGCGGAAAGTTATACTTTTCTGCAAAGCGGAAAATTATCTCGTTGCATGAATACCTTTAATGATTTACTGAATTTCGCAGTACAATTTTATTTATCTATCCATAAAATACAAAAATCAAATCGTGAAGTACCTACTAAATATATGTACATGTACATAATCAAATATATTTATTTTTTTTAAGAATAAGGAGCGGGCTAAACCTTAAAAAAAATTAAAGCATTTAATTTTAAATTCTAAGCTTTTTTCATTAACAGTTTTAAAATTGAAACATCCACACATATGTATGTACTCAAATGAACTCATTGAATCAAAAAACTGTATTCTTGGTAATTTTGTTTTAATCTCTTACCCCCATATTAATAAACGTGGATTAGGAGTTAGATTTCTGCCACATACGAGCTAGCTAAACTAAAAAGGAAGGTGGTTTAGTGAAGGGTTAACTAAGAAAAGTAAATATACGTTTTAATTCATGAGTTATCTCTTAATCTATGCCTACACGAGATCTCGAAAGTTACAGACGAGTTAAGCGCTATTTTTGTTAATATGCCTGTTATTGTTTAATACAAAAAATATTAACAAATTTCCTGTTTTATTTGCTGTACTGCCGTATTTTTTTGAACGTACTGTACTAAAAGTGAGACGACAGTCCTGTTTGGTCCAGAGCCGCCAGACATACGTTATTTAACACATAAAAAGACGTCCTGAATCCATCACTGTGGATACTTGTCGGAAAAAAAGTAGGTACAAATTACAATAACTTATGTTGAGAGAAGAGACCAAATGCTCATTCATGTGACATTGGTTGTTTGAAAAAAAAGGTCAAATATATGACAAAATGAAAAACCCGTTAATGCTATAATGCATTTTCCCATTAGTTGTTTTTGATTTCATGATCATTTAATTGGGCTTAATGTGACATATATTTGGATTATGAAAAACTAAGATTTTCTTTGCTGACTGGCAAAGTAATTTAATTGAATTTGATTTTAATTTTATTCAGGCAGATGTTTAATCCATGCATTAAATATTTATGTAAAAATATCAGAAAGAAAGAAGATATTCATAAATCATCTATCTATCTAACTAAAAAAAAAAATTATAAAAAATGGAGACTGTACGTGGAGGTCCTAATTTTTGTTTGAAACATGAAGATGTTTTGGTCGGTCATTTTAATTTTTTCAAACTTTTTCTAATAACACTGAAATTATCAAATTCGGTTCATAAATAACGCTCGCAATTATTTTTTAGTTATTTTGCTTTTCGATTGTAATTTTTTCTAAGTAAACGTTTGTTCTTGCACAACATTTTTGAGATTGTCTTTAGTACACCTATTATCTATCGAATGAGACTAAAATAAGCAACATTGAGAGCATTTGAATTTTTTAATTTATTCGCGCTAGTATCGCATTCAAGACCATAGTGCGTCGGATCGATGGGGTTAGGTTAGTGGGCTTGTTACCGTCACACTTAGGTTAGTGTAGATCCATTGTCTTACTACTCGGATCGATGGGAACTTTCTACCATTGCTTCGTTATGGGTACTGGAAGGTCTGTACCATTAAAATCTGTAGAGCCGTTTTTAAGAAAACATGATAAAACCGAAATTACAATATCAATTATACAATATACATGAATGAAGAATTCATTCTAATCGAGTTGAGCCAGAAACACGAATGCGAAATTGCCATGAACGTGTCACATTTGTGTATAGAATTCTAGATGTAATTGTCCAAATTATAAAAAGATATAGCAAGAAACTTTTTTTAAAGAATGAAGTCCACTGTCATGTAATTTTCGTATGCACCAGACTTCTACTGACCACAACCACCCCCACCTTGCAGGATGGAAAAGTTTCCCAAATTCTTTTTATTAAATGATTTAATCTAAAAATGTCCATCAATAAAGTAAATGAACTAAAAATGTAAGTTAAAGTTTTAGATCTGTAAAAATAAAATGATCTGTTTTAAATCAAACGTAGCCCATAATCCCCGCCCATTCCCCACGACACTGCCATGCAATACCTCAAAGTCGGCTGAACATTTTGTACCTTCTTCTTCTTTTAACCGGCGATTGTCATGAACTCGAGGAGGACCACAACTCTCCCACTCAAGTGCTTCACCTAAGGTTACACTTGTGGGGTTCGCCGGGTTGACCTCAGAAAACACCGACAGGCCTCCTGGTTTTGGATTGTCCCATGTCTGAGGCCAACTAAACGCAGGTGTCGTTGCAATTGTTTCATCCAAGAGTTTTTGCGGCTGCCTTTCTTCCGCGATAGTGTTGGAACATCTTGTGCTATTGCCTTTTGAACTGGGTTCTCATGGCATCTTCTTTGTACATGACAGTACCAGCTAAATTGGTCATGCTGTATTTTGTTCAAGATGGTATTTTTGACGTGTAGGCTTCCTCGGATTCTCTTGCTTCTTATAGAATATGGCAGAGATTTCCCGCCACTTCATCCACCCTATACGCTTACGCGATGTTTGATGTCGTCAGCAAAAGATCCTTCGCTATTGATCATTAATCCAAGATATTTAAACTTTTCGCACAAGGGAAGCACTGTTCCATTCAAATAGATGTCCGGAATAGGCCTGTGTGGATCAGAAAATGGACAGCATAGGTATTCGGATTTCGCGCTAATCTATTTCCCTCCAGAACATCCACCCATACATCAAGTGCTCGTTGCAAGGACATAGGATCTTCACTTATGATGGCTCCATCGCATCTTCAGCAAAGAATAACTGATTCAATTTGGGGTCCTTCACCTTATCCTCAAGCAGAAAGTCAAGGACAGTAATAAAGAGCAAAGAACTCAAGACGCTTCCCTGGTGCCTACACCTACTCTAATTGGGAACTCTTCGGTGATTCCTGCGGGGCATCTTACCTTTGTTTTAACTTGCTCGTACATATCCATGACCATCCACACGTAGACTTCCGGAACTCCTCGTTGCCTAAGTGCAACCCATATCAGATCTCGTGGTTGGCTGTCGAATGCTTTTTCAAAATCAACCAATACAATATGCAAATCAGATTTCCCTCTTGAGGAATCCCTATATTTTTCCATTCTGATTCTTATACTCTGAATAGCATTTCTGTCAGACAGCCGTATTATTTTTCGTAGGCGGCTATCCAATATCCGCTCAACGATCTTCATGGTGTGCGTGACATCAGCTTGATCGAACGGTAGCTGTCACAATTTCTGTATCACCCTTCCCCTTGTAGATTGAAAGAAGGTAACTTTCCATCCACTGATTAGGCATTTGGTCGCCGCAGATAAGTTTGGATATGAGAATCATGAGCCATCTAGACCCGATGTCTGATGTGTCCCATCTTTTTCCAGAACTCAGAGGGTATCTCGTCTGGCCCAATCGCTTTTCCCTTTTTGGGGTTTTTCACCGCATGACGAACTTCTTCGACTGTGATGTCGGCGACTTCTTCATTGTTAGGTGCAGCTGTTGGAAAGTATATCCTCGGAAACTATTCATTTAAAAGCCCTTCACAATACTCTTGCCATCTGTGAAGAATCTTATCGTCATCCTCAAGGAGTTGGCCTTGAGCATTGTTAATGAATTTTGGTGAACGAATCTCCTGAGTATTTTTCCTTATATGAACATTTTGTACCTTACACCCCAAAACTTTTCAGAAGATTAGGAATCCAAAAACGATAACTAAACGGTTAAAGAGTTAATATTTAAAAATGTTTAAGTATTTTTCCACTTTTTTTGAATTTGCATTAAAGAAATCCATTATTATTGAAAAATAAAACTTGATATTTTGTTTATCTTTTATGTCAAAAAGGTGACCCATATGAAGAGAAGGAGAGGGGCGACAACAATAAATGTTTGTCAGCTTAAAACACAAAATGAGGAAGTAATTTATAAATTGAAACCTGTTTCTGAAACCTTATGCTCTAATATACAGCGATAAACATTCAAACACAATTTTGCTAAATTTTCATTTTTGCACATTCATGCTTCTGGCATAAAGGGGGACGATATATATATGCATACGATGGATTTTGGTTCTCACTTTTTCACGCTAAATTTTATATTTTCGATAGGAATTGAACATAGTGAGAGCGCTCAAGAGTGACCATCTAATTTCTAATCAATTTATTTCATTAAAAAAAAGTAAGTATACGCCAGAGTGTACGATAAAATTTTCCTGCATGTTGATACATATTTTAAATAATTAGCTCTATGTGCATGATGAACTTACAAGTGTTTCCATTTAAAAGTTGTTTCTTTTTTAAAACAATTTTAAGAAGAATAACCCTAATTTCCAAAGTGAGAGGAAATTTGATTATTTTGAAACTTTTAAGGGGTTGATTATAGTTAAGGTCCTGTTTTTTGAAAATCTTACAAAAAGAAGTTACGTCATAATATTGATATGGCATTTCATTTTACATTTTACACCACACGACGTCCATTATTTCTTTGAGTGTAGCGTTTACATATGTTGTACGTACGTAGGTCCAATGGTACTATCAGTGATGCTAAAGCCCGCCGCATAAATTCTCACATAACCGGAAATAAATTCTGGGAATTTATTTTATTTTGTTAACCGTAGCCCGGTGTGTTCCGGCGTAGATGAAAACTTACGTATATGCATATGTGTGTATGGTATAGGTATATTTTATTCTCTCAGCAATATGTGCTCCTGGCAGATTTAAATGTTCACGAAATATTCATGGCGGACGGATATTTGCACATTGAATATCATTCCTCAATGCCCCTCTCATACTATATATCTAGGAGTTTTGAGTCAGCCAGCGAGCCATCATGCGATGCGATGTATTTCACAAATGCACATTGCACATATGCACTGCTCAGCTCATACCAAAACAGTTATGTTGGCTTGAAAGACCGGAAATTAATAATTAAAACACTTCATGGTTTTTTATATTCTCTGAAAGGCGAAGGTTCTTCTACTACTATACCTACCTACGGTTTTTCCTGATTTTTTATTTTTTTTTTGTGTTAAGGTAGCTACGTTGGATTTTGACTTCAAAAAACAATAATTGGGTAGATGGGGTAGAGAGAGTGTTGTGTATGGATGAGATGTGGAAAAACACAAGTGCTTCAATACTTCAAAAAAAATCTTTTCATTTACCTATCGAAGTGTGAGGAACGTGTATTTGCGAATTTTTGTGCTCCAAATGGCTGCTTCCTTATATGCTAGTTTGAATTTGGTTGTTTTGATTGGTATAGGAGTTTCGAGTGCAATCTACCTAAGTATTTGCATAACTTTTTTTTCTGAATACCCACACCTATAGCCAACAAGTAAGGAAAAGAAAGAATTTAAGGATTATTTGCCATTTTAAACATCTGCGCACTTTATGGTAAAACTGGAAGAATGCTTCTGTAAGATTGGATGGCTATGTTATTAAGAGCTTTGATATGAAATCAAAGGGCCAGTGCCCAGCCAAGTTCTGGCACTACACCCTTTTCACAGGATCAAACTAAGGCTATTTTCGCATCCCCCCCCTTCTAACTTCAGTACCAATTCAGTCAGAAACTTCAAACGCTGCATTTGCTTACTAAGCTCACCAGGTTTAGGCAACTTACCAAATTTCAATTCTTTAGCATTAGTGGTTCCCGAGTTATAATACTGCAAACAAATACAAAAACCGTAACTGACTGACTGGTCCCACTCACTGACAGCTCATACAAATTATGGAGCACTTCGAGACACCGTAGAATCTTGTAATTTCGCACAACGGCAGGCCCTGTGGTGTTTACAAAGAAAAAAATCGAAAATTTTAGATTTTCAATTCAGGGGGCGTGACTTCCGCCCATTTTCATAGAATTGATATAAATTATTTGGAGCACTTCTGACTGTCGTGGAATGATGAAATTTCATCATTTCAGACAAAGGCAACATTTTAAAATTGGAGATTTTACTTTCAGAGGGCGTGGCATCAAACAAAATTGTCATAGATCCTTCTATCATAATACAAAAATATTAAGATAATATCTCTGAAAACTTTTTGTTTTATTTACATTTAGCATCGTACGTTTTCGTCGGACCACCCTTTACATAAATTGTTATTAAAATTTTATTTGCTTATATGTTAATTATTTAACTTCAAAATTAAATGATCGCAATCAAAAATTTAAATAAAATCTCACCGTCATCTACTTTGCTAAGATGGTATTCACCTATGGTCAAGGCCGTAATCAGGGGGTATCACAGGGGTCTGCCCCTTGGGACTTGGCGGTCGTGTGATCAACGAACCGTCAACCAAATCGACCACGATGCGATAGACGCGAGACATGTTTCCAGTATCTTGGACGTCCGAACGTTCCGAGGTGCCAACATTGACTCGGATCACTACCTGGTGACGAAACCCCTGGTTCGATGAAGAGTGCCGGCTGGCGCATGCAGCTAAGCACAAGGCCTACCAGGCAATGCTGCAGACTCGAACAAGAGCTGCTGAGAGAGTAGCCTGGGGCTCTACGGGCTGAAACGAAATCAGGAACGCCGACTTATCAGGAGGAAAAAGAGAGCATAAAGTGGGTGGTCGAGTCTATTGAGGGTTGTAGCGGCGGCGGGGATATGTTTAAAAATTGTATCAAAAGGTGAAACGTTCCACCCAAGGATACAAAGCTAGAACGGAAGCCTGGCGAGATGAGAGTGGGAATATGGTTGTAGACACACAGTCAGTGCTGAGGATCTGGAAAGAACACTTCTCTAGACTGCTTAACGGCGAAGACAGCCAAGATACCGCTAGGAGGCAGAACACTCCGTTCAACTTGGACGATGGTGGCCAACAGTTCCGTCCACCTGATATCCAAACTTAAGTCGTACTGGTGCGGATGGCCTACCAGCCAAACTATTCAATCAGCGGGAGGTGAATTGGTTAGGAGCACACACTTACTCATCACAATTTGATCGGATGATAGTAATCCCGATGAATGTAACATCCATAAAAAAAGAGATGCTCTGAAATGCACCAACTACAGAGGAATTAGTCTCCTAAACGTCGGACATAAAATCTTGTCGGCTATATCCTATGTGACCGGTTAAAACCTTTTCTCAACGATCTGATCGGCCCCTATCATTGTGGTTTTAGGCCAGGCAAGTCAACCGTCGGCGTCGATCAAATGTTCATACTCCTACGTCCTGCAGATTTTAGAAAAAAACCGGGAATTTCAGATCGATACACACCACCTCTTTATCGATTTTAAAGTCGCGTATGATAGCGTGAAAGGCACGAATTATACAGAGCCATGTCATATCTTGGCATCTCTGCCAAACTCGTCCGCTTGTGCAGAATGAGGATGGAGAAATCTCGCTGCTCCGCCAAAATCGGTAAGAAAACCACCGAATCCTTTGATGTTGAGAAAGGATTGAGGCAAGGCGACGTGACGCGTTATCATGCAACCTTTTTTTATATCGTTCTATATCGTTCTTGAAGCTATTGTACGCAACGCACAATTCAACACCAGCGGTACAATTTATCAAAAGTCCGTTCAATTGCTTGCGTACGCAGATGACATAGATATGTCGGCAGAACGAAGTGAGCTGTTGCAGGCGCATCTGCGTGCATTGAATCGGAGGCGGCTAAAATGGGATTGGCGGTTAATGAGGACAAGACAAAGTATATGCTGTCATCGAGAAAGGAATCTCAACATCGTCGACTCGGGCAAATACCACGATGGACAGATATAACTTCGCAGTTCACAAGGACTTTGTCTACATGGGCTCCATACTATTACCTAGCAAAATGACATCAGTGCAGAGATCAAACGAAGAATTACTCTTGCCAAAGCGCTGTTTCCTCGGTGTAAAAAGGATTTTAAGTAGTTAGGCCCTCTCTCAGAGAACCAAGGAGAATTTATACAAGACCCTAATCATCCCGGTCCTGGCTCTATGGGGATAAAAATCTGCTAGGGTGCTTTGAGAGGAAGATTCTTCGTGTGATTTTCGGTCCGGTGTGTATCGAAGTAGTGTGGAGAAGAATATTCAACGACGAGCTAAACGAGCTATACAGCGACGTTGACCTGGTCAAAAAGCTGAAAATAAAGCGGCTGAGGCACGTGGAGCGTATAAACAGCAACGCACCTGCCCGACGAGTCTTCGAATCCAACCCAGATGGTATACGCAGCAGAGGAAGAACCCTCACAAGTGGAGAACGACCTCAACCAACTCGGTGTGCGCAACTGGAAGCGGCTACCTAGGGACACAGCTGGCTGGAAAGGCTTTTTAGATGAGGCCGTAGCCCACCCTGGGCTGTGAGCGCCATCTAAAGTAAAGTAAGTACTTCATTAATTTCATAAGCTTAATTCTCGATGAGACCAAACATTGGTATATTTGAATATAGTCTGGATATTCATGAATTGAATATAAAATGTAACTGTAACTGTATCTATCTATAGTCTGGATAGAGGCGTATTGACGAATGAAGTATACTGCCTCCTAGCTATTTTTTTTTTCAAACAAAAGAAAGCAAACAAAAATGTCATTAAAAACAAAATAATAATTATTTGTAAAAAAATTATACGAACTTTTTTTTAAGTTTCAAAACTTTTCGGCCAAATTATTCAAAATTTCCGTTTAATATGGCAACCGCTAATGCAAGCTATTCAGGTACAAGCAAAATTAATTCTTTCCCCCATTACAGCAATATAAATTAGTTCAATGCAAATCTTCTTAAGGTCAAAATCAAGACCTAAGAAAATCTGCTTCGACCATAGCCTTACAAACTGAAACAACCCTTCTAAATAATAACGAATCAAGAGTATTTTTCGAGCCAAGTGAGGATGGGATATTTGAAGCGGAGTCGCCGCCTCCGCCTCCGATTGAGGAAGACTCCGAAAAACCCATACGAAGTCGAAAATCTATTTTAGAAGAACATGGACTATTATTGGGTAAAATAATTGGCTGCGGGAGTTATGCTAAAGTAAAGGTTGCTTATTCGGAAGAATTGCATAAGGAAGTTGCTGTTAAAATTATATCAAAACTAAAAGCTCCACCGGAATATACGAAAAAATTCTTACCAAGAGAAATTGATGCGGTAAAGGGTTTGCATCATGATAATCTTATACAATTCTATCAGAGCATTGAAACAAGTCATAGGTAAGTTAGAGTTGTTGGGTGTTTTGAAGATTTGTATGAAGTTTTTATAAGACTACATGGTCCTTTTTAACCGTTAACTGGGAAGTGAACCTAGAATCAAATACTTTAGAAGCCGATATTTCTTCCGATACCAAAATTATTGACACCCTCTTATTGCGATTGCAATCATAGATGGATAGTTGATAAATACTGAAATTTGATATTAAACAAGCCAACAGCTAAAAGTTTTGGTCATTGAGAATTATAAAGGCCGTCGTTTATTACAAGAAAATTGGAAATAGTCGATGAATTGCTGATTAGATTTTGAATAAATTGCATTATAAAATGCACAATTTTAATATTTATCAACTATCAATCAGTAATTGACAATCGCAATAGGGGTGTGAGCCATATCGTAAACTCTCGAGGAAATTTCTCTCGCGGATTTTATCTTTTTCCCAGGAGTCAAATACACTCCCGCTAAATTAAAGCGATTTTTGCGCTGGAACTTGTCATATATTTTCCTTCGGGAAAACAATTTACATTAAGCCTTTTCAAAAATTATTAATAGTTGCTAAATATCATTCGTGGAAAAAAGCCCAAGGGAAATTTTGTTTCGAATAAGATTGATTCCATTTCCCTAAATTAATTTAGATTTTTTTTAACCTCGCAAAATTACCCCGAAATATATTTTAAGGGTGTATTTGGTAATGCAGATTGCAGAAAATGGAACCATGCTTGATTACATACGTGAAAAAAAGTATTTAGATGAGCCGAACGCCCGAAAGCTTTTTCGCCAATTAATAAGCGTAATTGGATATTGCCATTCCAAAGGAGTTGTACACCGGTTAGTTCTATTTTTTTTTGTATGGTATTTAAAATAATTCCTAGATACAATTTTCCAGTGACATTAAATGTGAAAATCTACTGCTCGATTCGGAATTCAATTTGAAAATCATTGATTTTGGATTTGCACGAAAAGACACGCTAACTAGTGATAATTCGGTGATTCTTTCGAAAACTTTTTGCGGTAGTTATGCTTATGCAAGTCCAGAAATTTTAAAAGGTCAACAAAATTAACTTTATTTAACACAAATTGCATAACTCAATTTTTTTATTTTTTTTTACTTCTAGTAGGAGTTGCATATAATCCTTTCTTATCAGATATCTGGGCAACAGGTGTAGTTTGCTATGCAATGGTATTTGGTCGATTGCCATATGATGGATCAAATGTGAATGTCTTGTTGAAACGAGTCAATTCAAATATCATTTTTCCCAAATCACCTAAAGTCAGTAATGAATGCAAAAATTTAATATTTCACATATTGTCACCATTGAAAATACGATATCGAATACCGCAAATAGAAGGCGATGCTTGGTTCAATGGTAAAAAAGCAAAGAATGGAGCTGATACATCGCTTAAAACCCAATAAAAACTTCGAAAATGCATGAAAATTAAAATAAGAATTATTGCACTGGATATAAACGTCTTTCAATTTTCTATTCAGCAATGAAAACCGCAACTTCCTACAAGGCTTGGTTGTAGAAATATCGTTAACATTCGTTTTTAGGGTTAGGTTGGAAATTCTGTTAAATCACTTTGCAATGAAATGTTTCGAGAACTAGGCCTAGCATAAAGTTAAATGATTGTAGGTGCAAATATAATCTGAAAATACCTTTCATTTGATGTGCATATCTCGATGAATTTCTCGAAAAAAACATATTTGAAAAACGTGTTGCTTTTGGCAACATCCATAATTTTTGTTTCGAATATATTAAACAAAATTGCTGTGATTTGTTAAGATTTTATCATCGGAAGAAACGTCTGTCAATTCTTATGTCAGCACATAAAACTGCAACTTCCTACAAGGCTTGGGTGCAGAAATATCACAACCGTTAGTATTTAGGGATAGGTTGGAAATTGTGAAATCACTTTGCAATGAAATGTTTCGAGAACCAGGAAATACTACGTTTTCATTGAAGCCGAAATGAGGTAATTTCGAAATTAGCTCATTTGGAAAGTCATTTCCTATACAAATTCGACGTTCCAAATGAGCTTATTTTGAAATTACCTCATTTCGTCTCCAATGAAAACGTAGTATAAAGCATGAAGTGAATGATTGTAGTTGCAAATATAATCTGAAAATACCTTTCTTTTGATGGGCATAATGTCGATGAATTCTCCGGAAACACATTTGAAAAACTTGTTACTTTTGGCAAGACCCATACATTTTTTTTTTTGAAAAATAGTTGAGATTTTCACATCGGAAGAAATGTCTGTCAATTCCCATGTCAGCACTGAAAACCACAACCTTATAGGAGATTTCATTGCAGAAACATCGCCATCTAAAAACTTTTACGGTAGGGTTGGAAATTCAGTGTTAAATTACTTTGAAATGAAATATTTCGAGGACTAAACCTAGAAGACGCATATGGTTTGCAGGTGAAAAAACAGTCTGAAAATATCTTTCTTCTGATATGTATTTAACAAAGGGTTTTTCAGAAAAAAATTTGAAAAAACTTGTTACTTTTCGAAAAACCCATATTTTATTTTTCGAAAAAAACATACATAGAAAAATTTCTTAGATTTGTTAAGATTTTTAAATCAAAAGAAAGTTATGACAATTCTTATGTCAGCACTGAAAACTGCAATCTCCTAGAAGGATTGGTTGCAGAAATATCACCATCCAAAGACTTTTAGGGTTAGGTTGGAAATTCAGTCAAACCACTTTTTATGTGAATATTTCGAAAATAAAATCTTGCAGAACCCTATGATATGTAGGTTTAGATTTCAAAAAAAAAAAACGCCTTTCTTTTTATGTACCTATGTTGTACATCTCTCGATGGGTTTTGAAAACATACATGGTTGCAAAAATTGTTTTTTGGCAAGCGGTAGATCCCGTGATTTTTTTTTTCTTAAATAATTTGTTAAGTTTTGTAACAATTTATATACATCAACAGAAGAAAGACTTAACAATTATATGTTCAGCTGGGAAAAGTGCAGCCTCCGGGGAGACTTGGTTGCAGAAATATCACCATTGAAAGATTTAGGGTTGGGTTGGAAATTCGCTAAAATCATTTTTGACTTAAATGTTTCAAAAATTAGACCTTGCAGATCCCTAAAGTATGCGTATAGTAAAGGTTTAAATAAATGTACGTATGTTTCTTTTGATGTACATCCATATAAATAAATGTTCTTATGGTTTTCGGAAATATAGTTGAAAATTTGTCAGGGGGCTGAGCCCATGATATTTTTTCGTACACTATTTAAGATCAGTTAAAGATCTATAAAAATGCCTTCTATAGAAAGGTCTGTCAATTTATATATTAGCAGTGAAAACTGCAACCTCCTACGATGCTTAGTTGCTGAAATATCGACATGCAACGATTTTTAGGGTTAGTTTGGAAATTCAGTAAAATTACTTTAGAACGAAATTTTTCAAGAACCTTACCTAGTAGAAGTTTATGGAATGTAAGTGCGAATAGAATTTGTAAGAAACTTTTTTCTGATATAAACACTACACCTTGATAGGCTTCGAAAAAAGTATCCATCTATTTTGAAGGTTTTGAATGAATAACAACCACTTGTGTTGGCTACCACTAAGTATTACATTAGGCTGGAATTATTGCTTATTATATCTTGGTCTAGGTTCAAGTCCAGTTGACGGCAAAATAATTTATAAATTAAAATTGAAACTATAGACTAAGCACCACTAAAAAAGGAATCTGATGATTGGTGTGGCAGCCATGAAATTGCAATAA
Organism: Melangyna quadrimaculata; assembly: GCA_949320155.1. NCBI lineage: Eukaryota > Metazoa > Arthropoda > Insecta > Diptera > Syrphidae > Melangyna > Melangyna quadrimaculata. The sequence goes on from OX439483.1 coordinate 150,176,289, forward strand.
TTCCAGCCTTATATGGCGTTTTTACTGGGCCAAATGAGGTAATTTCGTTGCAAATTTCCAAATGAGATCCGAAATGACCTAATTTCCCATACAAAATCACATTTCGAAATGAGGTAATTTCAACCTCATTTGCACGAAATTAGGTTGGAAATTAGGTGAATGCATCCAGCGGGAATCAGTTTCAAAAGCTCTTAAAAGCTTTTGCATGAAAATATCAATACACTATATACTCAACAACATAAAACAGAAAGAGAAAACAACAAAAATGAACGGCTAGCTGCCATTCCAAATTCAAAATGAAATGAGATGTCAAATGAAATTAGCAAATTTGATAATGAAATCACTTTTTTGCCAAATTCTCCTCTCATTTCGACTCTAATGAAAACGTAGTTAATGTAATATACCAAGTGGTTGTTATTCATTCAAAACCTTCAATGTTAATATGACGGAGCGAAAGCTATGCAGCCTAACTGCAAGTGTTATCACGAGAAACACCTTTGAATTCTATTTTGAAACAATAGAAAATTAAATTTAACAATTTTTCAGTTCTATTTTAATTTAATTGTTTCTATGTTATTAATTATTGCTTAAATACATTAAAATTAAAAGGCTTGAAAACACACTGATGCGCAGACTAGGCCATTTAACTGACGCTTCATTCACAACTACCTGTAGGTCATAAAACACTGTTGAAAATGTTATCGGTATCGACACTGCCTCATCCAATTGAAATTGCAAGTCATGTCTTTTTCCCATTTCAATTGTAGCTTGATGCAAGAGATTTTGATGCCTCACACCATTTACATCTTCCTTAACAATTAAAAATTCATATTTCAAGCCGAGAATCATATTTTGACAAACAAATGAATCTTCCTTCTCCAAATACATCCCGAGTACTGGTAAATGTTCGTAATTCCTGAGCTTGACTTTTGTCCAGGTCTCAGTCTTGTTAGCAGGATAACCAAAAATGGAAATAAAGAAATCTTCTTCTTCAAGTTTTAGAATTTCCTTAACTTGAAAAAACTCGATAGAACGATCTTGCAAGTCTCCACAAATTTTAGTAAAATTAGTGTCGGTTGTAATTTCTGTCGAATTGTCGAGTTGAATCGAACATTGAACCAAGATGCTTTCACCAAAATTCACAGTCATTTGACTGTTCTCACATTGGCCTTGTCTTCGTTTTGGCAGGAAAATATGGATGTTTTGTGTTCTATTAGGATGAAAGTAGCTAAGAATTTGATTTGAATCGACATGCTCCGCTGATTCGTTCAGCAGCACCTTATGACCAATTATCAGCGGACTGCCTACATTGTAACCCAAGGGGCCACTTACATTTAAAGAAATTCCTTGTGTTTCATTAATATGCACAAAATTAACTTCATAGTTTTGCCAAACTTCACTCGACGTTTCGTCAGACTGAACGAAATACACTTCACAGCTGATTAAGTTCGTTATATTGTGGGTAAGCTTCGTTTGAATCAACTTACTATAAGCTGCATCATCTAAATATTCGAAAAACGAATTATTGATTGATACCGGAAAACAATCATTGATTTTAGTGCAACGAAATAGTGTAATGGGAATGAATTCAGTAAGTGTTTCCTTAATTATTCCATCCAAAGGAATTCGAATATTTGGTCCTTGGAGTAGAAAAGATGTACAAAGTTTTTGAAATAATGCTGTCTCTAAGGTTTTTGCCTTTTCCAGTGAAAGGTGACAAAATGTTTTCTTTGATTGCAAATAACGTACAGACTCGTTGATTTGACATTGATGACCGACAAGGTTAAATGGAAGATCTAAAGAAAAATAAAATAATTAAAATTAGCTAGGTATAGTTTTTTTTAAACTTATATTTACCAAATTCAATTATTTCATTAACTTCTAAATTATAAAGCAAAACTGGTTTTCCAATTTTGTAATAGCTTCGATCCCTTGCCAAATCATTAGTGTCTTCTATCAAGAGTGGAGGCCATTCATGGAAGCTCGATTTGTCAAGAATGTAATTTTGGTGCTGAAATAAAAAAAATTAGTATAATGTTTTATGATTAGAAAATTTTCTTGGGCCCAGTTGTTCAGTGACGAGTTTCAAGATAAACTCGAGTTAATTCACAAAGTACAAAAGGTTAAGTGGAGTTTAACACAGAAACTCGGATGATCTCGCACTGAAAAACTGGGCATTAGTTTGCTTTTTTTTTTGTTGTTTAATATTTTTTATATTCGGGCTAGCCGCAGAATTGAATTGAGATGAAAAAATGGCCCCAAAAACTTATGTGCATGGAAAAAAAAAATAAATAAATTTATGAATTCGGATAATTTTTAACGAAAAATTATTGATCGTATACTAGATTTAAATCAATTTGGAACATCGTCCAAAAATATCTGAACAAAATTTTGTTATAATTTTTTTTTTTCGGCTTTGGGCTTTCTTTTTTTTTGGAATTTTTATGAAGATGAAACAACGCATACATATCTTGAAAACGTGTAAATATATTTTTTTCTCATTTTGTGTAAAAATTGTATTTTATTGAAAACTAAAAAATTGCATACCACTTGGAATTTCTCCACAACTAATTTACTACTGAAAAGCTACAAATAATGGCACATTTACATTTTCGAATGTCCTTTTTTAATGGTTGAGTTCACTAGTGTCAAGTAAGCACTACCTACCCTTATTTAAAATTTTTTTTTTTTAAAGTACGACTAACGTTTTTTGGAATTTGTTTTTCTCACAACTAATTTACTACTAAAAAGTAGTTAACTTAGTTTTTAGAATTCCAGAAAGTGTATTGCCAAATTGATATCAAATTAGCACTTCATACCATATTTTTAAATATAGTAGAGCTACATTTTTTTTTTGTTTTATGAATTTTTTAAATTGTTTTCAAGGTCAAAACTGTTTTTATCACCTCTTTATGGGAAATTCGAAAAAAACAACACCTTTCAAAAGTTAACCAAATTCACATAAAAGGTCAATTAATTTCAGTAATTTTTAAAGTTTTTTTTTTAAGGTCGTAGACTCTTATACTGTTACCTTGAAACAAACTTTAAAAACTCATTAAAAAAAACCTAAGGGCTGACCAACTACTGAAACTATCTGACCTATCTGAGTCTGTGGTCTTTCAAATGGAACACTTTTAATTGCGAAAATCCCATAGATGAGGTGCTAAAAGTCTTTTACGACCTTGAAAAAACTTTAAAAATTCATTAAAAAAAACTATGGCTGACCAATTACTGAAATTAGTTGACCTTTTATGTGGATTTGGTTAACTTTTAAATGGTGTGGGTTTTTTCGAATATCCCATAAATGAGGTGCTATAAATAATTTTGACCTTGAACAAAATTTTGACAATTCATAAAAAAAAAAACGTATGGCTGACCAATTATTAAAAGTAGCTGACATTTTAGCACGAGCAGGTGGCCTTTTGAATGATATGCTTTTTTGTGAATATCCCATAAATTTAGTGCCAAAAATAGTTGGTGACCTTGAAAAACTTAAACCATTGATTAAAAATTTCCTATTGCTGTTCAATTTCTGAAACTAGTTGATCTTTTTGACCATTTATTGACCTTTTAGATGGGATATTTTTTTTTGCGAATATCCCATATACGCATGAGGTGCTAAAGGTTCAGAGCCAAAAAATACGTCTAAGCTATTGACTGTTAGAAAGAGCCAACAGTTGAAAAAAAAAAAAATAACTGAAACCGTAAGAATCATTTTTTTTTTTGAATCATCACCAGCCAACGTATATATAAGGGGGTAGCAACAATCGATTCGAAAACAGAAGAAAATTTTGCAAAAACAAAATCAAACCTTCACACGCTCCATCTTATTTGAAAAGGAGCAACGTCTTCTGGGTCAGCTAGTTTAACACAGATTGCCATTATGAACTACACTCACCTTATTCTTTGTAATATCGATATTTGTCCGAAACACACAAAGCCATCCTTCATTAATTCTGCACGGTGGCAATCCTTGCAAATAATTAAAATCTTCCAATCGATTATCTTCTCTATGACAATCAAAAGAATTCAATTCTTCAAGTATACAATCAATATCACAACAACAATTTATATCACAAAAATTGGGTCTTAGATCACAAGAGCAAAAATATCCCGACCGATCGATATTATTGTTTCTTATCGGACTTGGTTGGGAATCATTGTTCGCTGGTGGTGATGTTGTTGTTGTTAGGGGAATTGGTGTCGTCGTTGTAGCTGTCGTTGTAGAAGTTGGTGCTTTCGTTGTTGCTTGTGTAGATTTAGTTGTTTGAATAGTCTTTGCTGTTGTTGTTTTTGTAACAGCAGACGTCGATGATATTTTAACTGTTGTCATTGTTGTTGGGTCTAATGTTGTAACTTCAATTGTAACATTTTCACTAGCGGTAACTGGTTTTGAAATTCCAATCTTAACTGATTCAATTATTGTTGTTAAAAACAATAAGACAACCAAAGTCTGCATTTTGATTTGACTCATATTTTTTTAAACACTTTTGAATTATTAAGCAAATTCAACACCGTATTTAGAAAAATTTCGAAATATCAAAGAAACTTCTATTACAACACTTCCGGATGTTTTCGTTCGCAATTTATATCTAAAAATAAGTATAAGGTTAATAAATGAGTCCTTTTTTTCAATTTTTGTGAACATAGGTTTCTTCGCTTCCTAAGTATCTTACGAGGATTTTGTTTAAAATCAATTCCCACCTTTCAAACCCCGAAAAAATAAGATCCTCTTTGCTTAGAGCAATACCGCCAGCTCCAAATTTCTCCCTTACACTATCCCAAAATGTAACCGGTGCAACTTTCCAAGTGTCAACTTCAATTCGATGAAATCCCGGACGCGTAGGAATATAAACCACTCCAAATCTGAAATGAAACTCAGGATAGTTAAATTCCATTGTGCTTTAGGTAGCGAGTAATCAAATCATCTTACCCCACTGGCCAGGTGTTCTTAAGAAAATTCACAGCGTAAATTTCCAAATGCAATTTAGGCCAACCCTGTACACTGCCAGTTGCCAAATGTATGTCCAATGGACAGCAAAACTCTGAAGATTTCTCCAATGGATTTGAGCAAACAAAGGTACTTCCTTCGGTTCTGCCTTGAACAACTTTCCAAGCGGAACCTTTTTGAAAAAAAAAGAAAACACATTTTAAAGACCAATTCCTCTCTTTCTCTCTCTCCCTCTGTCTCCAACTACTCTCTTCCAACAAAAGTTGTACCCTTTGTCATCGCCGTCGTCGTCGTATGCATACATACCACTTTGAAGGCTCCACTTGCAGAAGAGATGAGACTCTTCAAAATCGACTGCCTTTAATATTTGTCCGATGATATGCACCTCCGCCATCAATTTCCTCCTATAACGGTACAGCGTTTGTGGCTTATGCAATAAATTCTCCACATCCAAAAATCCTGCCTGCCTGAAAATTCGAAACTGAAAACTGATGACTGACTGGATTGGTTAGGGTGACGGTGAATATGTGTGTTTGCAACTTGATTCACAACGCTTACTGACAGAATTTCAAATGAGGAATGGACTATAGCAGGAAATCGAATTTGTTTTGTTTTTGGTCATAGTTTGGTGCCATGGCGACAGAACGACAGGACGAGGACAGGTGAGTGAATATATTTTGTCAAAACAACAAATGAAGGGTGCATTTTCATCATCGGCATCGTACATACTACGTCCTCGGACGAATGTTCGTCGGTCGTTAACGTTTTGTCAATCCCTCCTATTCGGTGTGGCATAAGCATATGGGTGAATGCATATATAGGTTTTGTGTAACCCTTACCTTATCACATCTTCACCACCCGCGCTCTTCTTCATATCACTATATCAGCCATCACCAACTCTTCTATTTAAATCGTCTAAAATAAAATCGTATCTCGAAACTAGAATTCTCGTGCTAAATATGAAACCGAATATCCTTTTGTTGCGTATTATGAATGATGCTGATGCTGCCGTGCGGATGTTGTAAAACCATCAGGCTATAGCGACCTACTATCTGTAGCTATATAGAATCCACGGGGATAAAAAACAGCACATTTCTGTGTAATACCTTCCTGAATTAAATCAAAATTTTTAGAAAAGGAAATTACAAACATGAATTCGGGAGGGATTACAGGTTTTTTTTTTTAAACATATTTTTCTAGAAAAAAAAAAAATAAAATAAAGGGGGATATGATTTTGTTTTTGATGTAAAATATCCTTCGTGTTGATATGATACTCTTTTCTGATGTATGTACTTGTACATACATACCTGAGCACGCTCTGCATTTTGGGATCTGCTTCTGAGTTCTTACTAAAATAAGTTGAGAGGAAATTAAGTCCTATTGGGATTTGGGGAGATAACAACTCAGTGAAGTGTCGTACGTACCCTACGTACATTATATCAATTTAATGAAGGTGGTGGTGGTATGTATAGGTACTTATGCAAACAATATAGAAATGTGCTAATACATTATGTAGGTATATAAAGAAGTATTAGGCATTTGTTTTTTTTACAGCAGAAAATTTAAAAAAAGCCTTCTCATGTGTTGAAATCCCGCATGAACTCTTCAAAAACAAGTACAATATACCTATACGGGCATGTGCATCCATATCTTTCATTTTTGTAGCTTATAAAATAGGGACTTTCGATTTATCGAAAAAGAATAATGAAACAAAAAAAAAATATGAAACAAATGGAAAATCATGAACAAAAATGATTGAGTATTTTATTTTATTTTATCATGAAAAAAATTAAAAATTTAGTTATATTGTAGGTAAATAATGAAAAATCATAACAAATTGAAAAATCATGAACCTATTGAAAAATTATGAAAAAATCATAAAAATTGTTCTAAAAAATCATGAAACAATTCGAAATAATGAAAAATCATAAAAAAAATGAAAATCCATGACAAAATCAAAAATTATTACAAAATGAAAAAAAACATGAAATAAATGTCAAATCATAAAAAAAAGAATGACGAAAAATAAAAATCAGACAAAATGAAAAATAGTGACAAAATGAAAAATTATGGAGAAATCATTAAAAAAAGTATGTTTACGCGTGCCCACGCTCACGTTTTTACTTTCATTCTCGACAGATTTTTCATTTTCTATATGATTTTTATTTTTTTTTTTTCATAATTTTTCATTTTTTAATAATTTTTTCATTTCATTTCATTTGGAATCGATATGTTCATGATTTTCAATTTTTTTCATGATTTTTTTAACAAATTATTTATTTTTTTCATGATTTTTTCATTCTGTCTGATTTTTGTAATTTTATTTATTCAGCCCTATTGTGAGTTTCACACGTAAACAAAAATGCTGTCAATCAACAAGGGAGTTTTTAGGAAAAGGTAACATTTTTCGCCCGAAACTCACAATAAGGGAAGAGTGAAATGTTATTTTTCCGGGCGGATTTTCTTTCACGCGGAACACACAATAGGGCTGATTAATTTAATGATTTTTCTTTGTTTCATATGTTTTTATAAATTTTTTAATTTTGTTCACAATTTTTAATTTATTTCATTATTCCACACAGTCTAGGAAATTAGACAAAAAATGTTCTTACTTCCAAAAAAAATCGTCTGTCATCAAGCCGCTTATTGATTTTTATTTACTTTCATATTAAACTACCTTGACTTATAATTTTTTACTTTGCTCTAAAAACACTGCTACTTTTTTTTATAATTTATTGTTCTTTCATTTTTATTCATTAATTTATGAAAAATTTTCAAAATTATTTTTCATTTTAATTTCAAACGTTGATTGGATTAAATGTTTCCGAGTTTCTTATAATTTATTGTTCATCGCTTTTTTCAAATACCAATTTTTAAGTTGAATTTTATTGTTTAAATTAATATAATCTAAGAAGTTTACTTGATTTGAATTTTTATAACAATTTATCAAGACTTGGACTCCATATTTAAAATTGGAAAAGTTTTAGCGGTGGAACGATACCGTGAAAGCTGAATTTTGGTAGAGAGCTTCATTTTTACGTCCTAAACATTTCCTAAAAAGTACCTACCCTGAATTTGGATGCCACCAAAAAGTTTTAGGGAGGGGTAAAGGGGGGTAAAATTGTCTTCATATCATTTTGTGAAAACATAAACTTCTCAGGAGTTATTAGTTTAAGAAAATTAGATAAAAAAAATTTCCTTGCTTCGAAAAAATTCTGACAAAGCTGAATTTTGGTGGAGAACTTCATTTTTGTAACCCTTACCATTTCCTGAAAAGTACCCTAAATTTGGGGTTGACCTAAAAGTTTTAAGGGGGTAAAATGCACTTATTTTCTAAATTACTCGAAAACTATAGGTTCTGTTGAAAAAAGTTGTAGCTACACATTGTAGCTCATAAAATTCTGTACACAAAAAAATTTATAACACTTTTTTTCTTATACCCACAGGTAAATTTGTTCTTTTTGCATATATACATGTCTATATTCTCACGGTAGGTAAATAAGAAAAATCAAATTTTCAAGATGGCAGCATTTCCCTTCCGGTAACTCTCTTAAAACTTGGTTCTTTAATAGAAAGTATTTTTCCAAACATAACCCCCAACAAACAAATTTTCCCACTCAAAAATATAATAAATTATACTCCCATATAAAATTTTTTGACCCCAATGTTTTTGACGGTTTTTCTCAAAATCTATCAATTCTATGAAAAAAGTGTTATATCTTTCTTGTGTAGTATTACATGAGCCACAATGCGTACCAACATTTTTCAAAGAACGTATAGTAAATTACCCCGAGTAATTGGGAAAAATTGGAATTTTACCCCTTTTACCCCACTTTTGTAGTTTTTCTTGAATATTTGGAAAACTAAGCGCAATAGAGACAAATATATCAAAAAATAAAAGCAATAATGATGAAAGGAGAGGAGCAGGAGGTACCCCCCTCTGGTGTTGAGAACATAATTTGTATTTGTAGGGAATTTAATTTTCCTTCACTTTGTTAGATAGACTTTGCGTATATTACGCTTATTTTTCCAAATATTCAAGAAAAACTACAAAAGTGGACCTTTAACCCCCTCTCCTGCCTAAAGATTGCAGCTCTGGGCTGGGGACTACTTTAGGTTATACCCTGGGGGTGACCCCTACCATATAAAAAAGTAATCTAGAGAGCACTATTTTTTGCAATAAAAATTCCTTTGTTATCTGGACTAATTTAACAGATTTAACTTCCTTTTGCGGCTGATTTCTGAGTTTCTACGCAAAGGTTTTTTTAAATAGAATAACTTGGCTTCTTATTTACCTAACATCTACATGTTTTTCCTGTCGACACGCGCACACAGGATTGGTTGCGTGTTGTTTGTCACTAGGCCCTGGTTCTTCGCGAGCTGCTGCGCCACCCAATTTATTGTTTTCTTTGTTTTTTGTGAAATTTCACTTCCTTTTGAAAATGGGTGAACAAAATGCCCACTGAATCCATACAAATTAAGTTTTTAATTTTCTCTCTCTTCTTTTTCTCTACCAATTTCCATCAGTCAGAAGTGGTCCATTTAAATGATAATAATTGTAAAGAAGCTGGTGGATGCCACGCCCCTTGCTTGAAAAATCTAATAATTTCAATTTTGTTTTTTGTATACACCTCAAAACCAACCGCTCTACCAAATTTCATAATTCTACAACAAACGGAAGTGCTCTATATAAGCGGATGCCACTCCCCCTGAATGGAAATATTAAATTTTAGATTTTTCCTATGTATGCACCACGAGGCCTACCGTTGTGCGAAATTGCAAGATTCTATGATGTCGGGAAGTGCTCCATAATTTTGATGATCTGGCAGTGAGTTTTGAAATTTGTACAGTCCTTTATCTCGGGACCGGCTTATGCTAAAAAGTTTAAATTTGGCTAGGCGTCTTTGATTGATGAGCTTAGCAAATACTTTGAAGTTGCTGACTTTATTGGTACTGAAGTTGGATGGGGGAGGGGGGCGGTCGAAAATCGCGTGAGTTTGTAAAAAGGGTGCAGTGCCAGAACTTGTTGGGGGCATTGCCGATGACCGCCTCATAAAAAAGTGTTATAACGAAATCTTGAGAATTCATACCAACACTCAACGACCAAACCAGGGCAACAAAATTTAAGGACCTCCTTATAAGTAATTTTTTAGAATTATGGGAACAGCAGTGTTTCAATGGCACGAGGATTGTATGTAGCCATTCTTGAAGTCAAGAAAAGATTCCTGTTGGATGAAGATTTTAGGAAAGCAGCGAACTCAACTTATTGCTGCTACTATACTTCTTGTTTAGAAAACAAACAGGTAACAGAATATAAGCCGGCTCCCTACTTAAATGCAACATCCAAACCTTTCGGCCATTAAGTCCTAGCACAAATTAGATGCGCCAATAGGTATGCCCATAGAATTGTTTTACATGGAGATAGACATGTTTTTGACCCAATGAACAATTTGCACAATTTGCAATACACGAGAAGATGAAACCATCAAGCACTTCCTTTTGAGATGTCCTATTTTTAATGCAGTAAGAAATCATTTTTTGTTTCCAATTAACTTGACAACTTGACTGACATGAGAAGTAGAATGACTGCCCAGGACCATAACATTGCGCTGAATATCTATAAATACGTTGAATAATCGCTGAAACTAAGGGCTTTCATATTAAATAATCATTCCACGTGTCATTTAAAGTAGCATTTTTTTTTGTTGAAATATATATATGAACATATAGCACGGGAGGCGACCGTAGGTTTACCTATCTCATCACGGCTTCGGAAAAGAATGATGCCAACTCATAGTTTCAGTCTTAACATTAACAAAACCTCTGGTCGGACAAGGTTTTTCAGATGGCAATGGGTAGAAAACGCACTTTTTCAGTTGCATTTTTGGATTAGGATACCTAATCCATGATGGATTTTTATAAATCAATTTTTAAAATTTATCTATCTATCTTATCTATAATTTGTTTTGTCGTTTCGCATTCTAACCTATGTAGGTACTTATTCAAGTATGTACCAATTTATTAAAAAAAAAAAGATTTTTAGAAAAGAAAATTGGTCATAAAATTTACTCTTCCTTTACTTTAAGTTTCTGTGATTTTTAGTCCGAATCACTGTGAAGTTCATATAAAAAAATTAAATTGCTACAACTTGGGACCAAAATTCACAGAAAATCACAGAAATTAAGAGTAAAGGAACAGAAATTTTGTTTAAGTAGTTGTAATTAAAATTTATTAACAAAAACATATAAAGGTAAATAATTATTTGTCTCTAATAATTGCATCAAAAAAATAATTGTCGAGAATATAAAAATTTAAAAAGTGTCTATATAATGTACCTAAATAAATTGATACATTTTGCTATAAAATTAAAACAAATCCTAGAATTATCTAGCTCCAAGTCTTTTCACCTCACTAAACAAGGTTGCATTCTTCTCGGCATAATCGACAAATGATTTACCATAGTTAAGCATAATTTTCTCAAGTGTAACTACATCTGCCTCAGCATGATGTGCATTCTCTGGCTGATTGCCAAACAAACGTTCATGTATAGTTACTAGTTTATAACTTGGAGTTTTCGTTGGAGTTGTCGGTATAAAGTTGAGATGTTTTCGAGAGCTGGGTTGGATTGGAGTAGTCGGAGCTGATTCTTCTTCAATTTGTCTCTTCCGTTTTCTTTCAATGTTAACGACATTTGGAGGTCTCCTTGGTGTGGTTTCATTGAATTTTTGCCAATCAACTGACGATTCATTTTTTTCTGGTAGGTCTTTAGATTTAATGGGGGTGTCTGATGATTTAATGGGAGCTTCTAAAGAATTAATGGTGGTTTCTTCATTGATGTCTTCGGTAGTCTTATTAGATTTCGAGGGAGTTGAGAACTTTACGATTTCGAGAGCTAAATCAGAATCAGGTAGTGGAACGATAAAATCCATGTCAGTTTCGTTTTCTGCTTCCTTGGCCAAATCCAGATCTTTGATGGTTACAAGGGAATCTAAACACAAGATGCCATTGGGAAGCTCCTGTAAGACAAAACACACTTATATAATTTTCAAGTTCTTGGGGTTTCTCCTTTAAACAGACCAATTTCAGTTTAGTAAATGAGTTCTTGAGAATTGGGAAATCAAACTTGTTGCCATTGTGAGCGACTAAGCAAACCGGTTGCCGTAGGTGTTTCAAAAAGTTTATTATCACATGAGCTGCATTATCGTCGAAGGATGATTCATCTTCCAGAATGTAGTTATTCAGACCTATTCGATGGGAAAAATTTATAATTTTGTTTGTGGCGCGAAAAATTGTTGTTCTTACCAGTTATTTCCTCGCTCTTTTGTTCAATCGCCATACGTGGATTAAATAAAAGTGTTAATTTATGGTTAATTCTTGGACTGTTGGAATTTTTTGCTGTCGCAACATCTTCTGCATTAAATCCATGAATAGAGATCTCTGTTATGTTGGTTTTATTAAAATTTAAATCTGGAATACTAGTTGTTTCGAGATCTAGAACAGCGAATGAGGATATTTTGGTTTTCATTGTCTAGCTGGTATGTTGGCGGATGTGGATGCAGAGAAGAAATGAACTGGTGAAATTATTTGTTCTATATGTACAATGAAGTATTAATAATTTATTATAAATGCATTATTTCTATTTTTTGCTACTGTATAAACAAAAAGAAAACGTCAGACACAATAATGACATTTAACGGATTTTAGTGTCAACTGTCAAATTTAAAGTTTTGGCTGTGTCCAGTGCTTTTCAAAAATATTACGTTACGTAACGTAAACTTAACGTTTTCATTAGCACAAGAATACTTTTAAACGATACAATTTCATGTTTTTTGTATGACTTTGTAATAGCCGTGTTTTTTTGTGCCTTTATCTCCGCTTCCATATCTTCTTAAAAATAATTCCCATGTTAAATACAACAACAATTTCGGAATTGTCAAAATTGTTGTTGTATTTTACATGGAAATTATTTTTTAGCAGATATGGAAGCGGGGATAAAAGCTCAAAAAAACACGGCTAATGTCGTTTTCGGTTGGAGGTTCGGAGTTACTCCTTTTTGACTCCTATTATTCCAGAAGACTTTGATCGGCTGTTCCGGGTAATGTTTTCGGAGTGTTCTTCTGTTCCGGATTTTATAAAGGAGTAGACCCGGAACACACATAGATATGTATATACATATAAACCCTTTCATCGGATTATTTGTCAAATTCGACTGAATGTGTAAAAAGTACATAAATATCAGACAATTTACTCACACACCCATAATTTTAGTCTTGGAACAACAGGAAATAATTCGATTTAAATCAAAAAGGAGTAGTATTCCCAACAAACAAAATTGCTTCCAACTTCAGACATTAAAGTGTCATTCGTTTCTTTAGAGACACAGAAATCCTTCTGACGGGAAGCCAAAGCGGTCAATTAGCAATAAAATCAGCGTCACATTTCGATGAACTGATGTTTCTTTAATCAAATCCAATAGTGAACCAAAAAAATATTAATGCAATCCTTAAAGTTAGTATCTTGCTTTGGTTGCTATAATGTTTATATAAGCAAATATGGAAAGTCTTAAATTGCAAACGCCATGACTTCATTTTGCCACCATTTGCAATTCAATTAAAACGTGTTATGTGATTGTAATAATTAATTTTGTAATAATGCAAATGAGCGCACGCTTTTTTAGTTTTGCAAAAATGTGAGCATCTTTATTATTTGCATAAATAGTTATGTGCAATGAAAACATTATGCTCTTACATTAATTCACGTGCGGCAGCCGGAAACGGTTTCAATAAATTTTTTTTAAATAAATTATGAGTTATTATAAAATTCTTTGAGAAAGTCAATCGCTTTTGATGCTAATTATTTCATATAAGAGATTGGCCGAGCAGTTAGCGAGCTAGACAAGTAGTACGAGTCATCCAGAGTTCGATCCCTTAGGCTTACCTAAATGATTTTTTTTTATTTTTCTTCACACTCTATACTTTACACCTCTAGCACTTCTTTCGAACTCTCTTAAGGTTAGACCGCACTAGGCGGAACTGCACAGCAGCGGAACTGCGATTCAAAATCATTTGTATGAAATTTAATGAAGTTCAGTTGCCGCTTAGTGCGATATATCTCATACAGTTTCATACAAATAATGTTTTGCCGCGTCGTCGTGAAGTGTAGTTCCGCTGCAGTTGTGTGCGGTTTAACATTTAGAATGTTCTTCATACCAACTGTTTTTCAAAAGCAATGGGAATGCCAATTTATTGCTTGGATTGGCATTGTATTTGCCAGGAAATTTCAGTTAAATTAGCTGATTATGATAATATAAAGCTTCCTATATTTTCGTTTTTAATTTCAAAACGACGGAAAAGCCGGGAAGAAATCAATTTAAAAAAGTCGAATCGTCAAAACTTATTGCATCTGCAATATGGAAAGCAAGAATTGCGATTGCCACGCGTGTGCTCCCCATTGGACTGACTCCTTCGACATTCTTGACTTGACAAAATAAAAACGTGAAAAAATCCACAAGCTTACGTTTCTTTTGTGAAGTCAAAAAAAAATAAAAGGTTGGAAGAGCGCCATTAGTCCAATGTAAAATGTGAGCACTGTCAAATGTAATAAAAATTAGAGAATAAGGGCAATTAAAAGAAAACGAAAAAAAAAACTAACTGCCGATTTGTTGTTGTTCTTGTAATCGTGTAAGATTGAGTGGTATATTCGACTTGGATATGCCTGTGGGAAAGGGGACAACAGTGAGATTCAATTCAATAGACAAATTTATTCACAAATTTCTTGCACGTGAAAGAAAGTATACACAGAAAATAATTGGGCCGCAAAAAACACAATAAGGTGCTCCCTCTAGCGAATATTCTGAAAAGCAATTACCCTATATCACGTACATCAACCAATACATGAAATTTTACAAAGCTTCTCAAACTACATCAGTTTGAACTGCCATTTTTTCCCTACAATCTACTACAATTTAGAATTAGAATTTGCGCCGGTCAAATTCAGCAACAGAGCAACAAAAAAGACAACAAAAATTTAGTCAGCTGTCAAAATTCTTCCTAAAAATCCTCAAAAAGAAGAAGTAAAAAAGTTTTGTCGAGGAAAATTTAAAAATAAATAGAAAAAAGAAAATCCAATAAATCAATTAAAAAAAAATTTTAAAACCATCAATTCATAAACTACACTTGAGAGTTTACATATCATTGAAAAGTTTTTGTCCACTTGAAAAAGTTTAAATTTTCTGCTTCGGTTAAAAGAAGGACTTTTTAATATTTTTTTTTCTTTCGATTCTCTTGTAATTTATGCTTCTTTTTCGTTCAAGGAGAAAACACAAATAATTATAAAATTTTCAAGGTTGCACAAAAATAAAAGCAGCCACTTGCACTTTTCACCAATATCTTTGGTGCAGTAGTGCAACATCACACACCTCCCACACCCATCCTCTTTGAAAAAAAATAAAAATAAAAAAGAAATTTAAACAAAAAAGCAATGGAACCGCCAAGTACATTCCATCCTTGCGACGAAGCAGTTATTGCAACAAACGACGATGCCAGCGATTGCAAGAGAAGCGCCGTTCGACTGGGCTACTGGAAGGACGATTACATTGGTTATTTCGTTCGCAATCAGGAGCGCAAAGCCCCGGAAATAAATCGGGGCTACTTTGCACGGGTCAAGGGCGTCGAAATGTGTGTAGAGAAGTTCCTCAAGGTCAGTTAATTTTTTGTACTCATCTGTTGCGTGTTAAATAGGAACAGCAGCAGTCAAAGTCCTTGAACTTTTCTATGTACATACTTACCCCTCTCTTCTTTCTATGATATACTCTATTTTTAGAAAACAAACGGTAATTGCCAGATAATCAATCTCGGTTGTGGCTTCGATACAATGTACTGGCGTCTGCGAGACACACCGCATCAAGTCAAGAATTTCATTGAACTGGACTTCCCCACAGTCACTGCCAGGAAGTGCTACACCATCAAACGCAACAAGGTCCTCCTTTCGAAAATCCACGACGAGGACGGTGAGGTTAAGCTAAGTCCGACAGATTTGCACGGGCCCAGCTATCACTTGATGGGCGTCGATCTAAGGAACATCGACGAGGTCGATCATAAATTACAACAAGCCGAAATCGATTATACATTGCCAACGATTTTCCTTGCCGAATGCGTTCTTGTGTATATCGAGGCACAGAATTGCAGGAATCTGCTAAAGTGGATTGCCAGTAAATTTCAAACTGCCGTTCTGGTCAACTATGAGCAGGTTAGTTGAATTTTTAGATTCCTTTTGTATTGAAAGACTTCTTTTTTATAAAAGGAATATAAACATTTATTGAGTCTTTCTTCTATAACGTCTTGAATAGAAATAATATTAAATTAGAAAATTCTTTAAACAAACAAAGTTCAGAATACTTAGCAAATTATATTAAAATTAACAAATAAAAATAAACATAGTTAGATTTGTATACAAATGAATTTCTTAACCCATTTCCGGCGGCTACCAGTTCTAGTTGACTTAGAAACTTGAAATTTTACACACTATCTGTTTTTGGTCTAATTAGAGGTAATCTAAAAAAAAAATTGGAAAAGCTTCTGGTTTTCGGAAGACTCACTTTGCGTTTTCGCAACGCTGTGATACCCCCTCAATTATAGAAATATTTTTTTTTTACATGGAATATGAATCAATTTTATTTGAATATTTTTATGAAGAAATGAATTAAATATAGATACACTGAGTAATGAAAAGGTTGTTGACGATATTCGTAATAAAGTTGTACAATATATTTAGTTATTATGTTTACAAAAATGGGGTTTCGTGTGGTATTCATCGAAGCATTTTGGATGAAGCGGGACATTACATTTCTTGCAGGAAAAAACAGTTTAGTTGAAACACTTGAAAAATACTTTTATTAACATATGCCACCAGATGGAATTTCAACCAGCGCAGTTATGCACAATCTTTCGCGCACACCCGAGAGAAGACTCCGTTATTATTGTTAAATTTATATCTTCCCATGATAAAAATAACACTCTGAAGGCTTTTGCAAATTTCCGAAAGAAAAATCAACGCCAACTTTTATTAAGTGATCTTGGCGAAAACTTCAATGCCCTGATCTATCTCCACGAGAGTCTTACTAAGAATAACCGAACTATCCTCCGACATGCAATTAACTACCAACGTCAATAATTCTTTTCTCCGCAAATGGTCTTGTGTGCATAAAGTTTACAAGTAGAGATAAGCCTATTACTGTTAACTCCCTCGAAAAACTAAACCTGATTGTAAACAAAAGCATTAATCAAACCACTGCAAACCACGATGAACAGCATATTGAAGAATGATAATATTGCACGTCAAGCAGAGTTGCCACATATTACTTATTATTTTTTAGTTTACTTTGTTTATAATTATTGTATTTTTTTTACTAATTTAGCTTATTCAATCCTTTTTTAGCTTCTAAAAAAATGTAAAATGATTTTAGTTTTCTCATCTCTTTTGGGATTATTTCTTATTTAATTTTTAACAGCAGTGTTTTGGTAAATCTTAGGTTGGTTCTTATCTTGCTCAAAGCTTATGATTGTGGCTCAGTCATTAACAGACAATAGTGTCGATTCACAGGCCTACGGCGTGCTTAATTTTAATAAAACAAGAACAAAGTTAAATATTTTTCGGAAACGATACAATGGATTATCAATCTGTCATAAGAGTTTGCGAAAACATCGTTCAGATCGTGTAGGTATCAGAGGAGGGGGGGATGCTATATTTATAAAAAAGGGTATTTCCTGCAAAGTGGTAACAGGGGGTAATAGGGGCAGCAGACTGGAGTCCCTGTTCTTAGAAGTTGTTTGTGCTACAAATAAATGTTTAGTTGGAGTAATCTACAAGCCTCCAAATGTTACTGACACCAACTCTATCACTGAAGTTTTAGAAGAAGTAACCCCTCATTATAACCATATTATTATAACTGGTGATTTGAACGCCGATCTTTTAGCTGTACTTAACAGTGTAGTCAAATGCTTTTATGACAATATAGCTTCTCTAAATCTCACTCCTATAAACAATAAATATCCAACACATTTTACATCTACAAGCTCTACTCTTTTAGATGTTTTTCTTGTCAGCCATACAAATTATGTGACTATTTATGAACAACTTGATGTTCCAGGATTCTCAAGGAACGATCTCATAGTTGCTTTTTATGACCTCAATTTGATCTCTAATCCATCTAGTAGGATAATTTCATTCGGAGACTTTAAATCTGTAAATATGCAAGCGCTTTTATCTCAACTGTTAAACTCCAACTTGGAAAATCTTTTTCACTTTTCAACGGTTGATGAACTGGTTAAACTTTTCACCTTAACTATAAATCACCTTTTCGAAACGTACATTCCGCTAAAAACGATCCAAATAAATCACAATGAAGTAGGGTAGTATAACGAAAAGATTGAACAGTTGATAATAAAGAGAAATGCTGCATATAAGCGTTGGAAAAGATTTCGAATTCCAGCTTTCTTTAATTATTATAAAACGTTACGAAACACTGTTAACATTGAAATCAATTTTTCTAAGCAAAGATTTTACGCCTCTTAGTTTAATAAAATTACCTCACAACAAATGTGGAAGAATATCAAATCTCTTGGTGTTACAAAGCAGATTGAATGCGCAGAGGAATGTTGCGATGGAAACGAGCTGAACAAAATATTCGTTAATTCCGCCTGTCTTAGAAGTGTTAGCTACAATAATAGCACTACGTACAGTCTCTCAATTTGACTTCCCATTGAGATTTAGATTTTCGAAATTGAAGTGTATAATGCGATAAGTAAGATTAAATTGAATGCAATTGGTCTGGACAGTATTCATCCTAAATTCATTAAAATGATTCTACCGTTCTTGTCGCCCTATATTTCTCACATCTTTAATACCATCTTAACTACCTCCCACTACCAAAAACTTTGGAAAGATTCCAAAGTTATCACAGTCCTCAAGAAATCCAATTCAAAACAGAAAGAATACCGTCCAATTTCCATCTTACCTTATATTTCTAAAGCATTTGAAAAGTTAGTTAGCCAACAGATTACGTCTTTTTTATATAATTGTCAACTACTCTCACTCTACCAATCTGGCTTTAGACCGCAACACAGCTGTAACACAGCACTTCTAAAAATTGTTGATCATATACGACAAGAAATAGACAAACATCTAGTGACAACAATGGTTTTACTCGATTTCTCTAAGGCGTTTGACTCCGTTCCGCATATATTGCTACTAAAAAAAAGTTAAAATACAATTTCTTCTTTCAAAATTCTGCTGTCTCTCTTTCAGGATTACCTAACTGGGTAGAACTCAGGCAGTTTTGGTAAATAAAGTACTCTCCGATTTCCTCTCAACGCATTCTGGTGTACCACAAGGTTCAATCCTAGGTCCACTTCTTTTCAGCCTCTTCAATAACGATCTACCCTCTACCCTCAAATACTGTAAAATTCGCATGATTCTGATGATGTACTAATTTATCTGAGCTATCGGATTGGCATGGTTGTGTTGTGGAATGGTCAAACCAGAGATTCTGAAACTTAATTCAAAAAAATGTCAGGCTATTGTTGTGAGTAATACTGCACTCGAAACATCATATTTTCCTAACATTGAACTCGATGGCTCAATACTAAATTTCGTTGAAAAAATGAAAAATTTAGGAATTGTTTTTAACAAAACTTTGTCTTGGGATGATCATATTTCTGGCGCTTTAGGAAAAAAATATGCTGCATTGCGGGTTCTACATATAACTGGCAGTTGTCTGCCTATACATACAAAAATGATACAGACAAAATCCCTCAATCTTTCCATTGTGCTCTACGGTAGCATGATTTTCTGCAGTTTAGAAAGTAGAAGTAAACGGAAAATTGATGTGGCGTGCAACAATGTTGCTCGTTTCGTCTATGGCCTAAATCGGTTCGACCACGTCTCAAAATATACAAATAGTATCTTCAATATGCCCCTGCGCAAGTTTCTTGATTTTCAAGCACTAGTTTTCTTATTTAAACTGATCCAGATAAAAGTTCCTGAGTATCTTTTTGTTAAACTCATATTTCCAACATTACAAAGAAGTAATATTTTAATTGCTCCTACCTTTAACTATCGCAACTCAAAGCGTCAGTTTTTTGTGCACACAGTGGGTCTCTGGAACTCCTTGCCTGCCAGCCTGAGAAGACTAAACAACTGCAAATCATCATCGTAAAATCATTCATTGTAAGTCCTAAGCTCTTATTTTGCTTTATTTAAATTTAGTTTTAACAATTCTTTATTTTGTTTTTAAATAACCCTTTTTATGATGAAATTTTAATGATCAATTTAAGTTTATTCTGTAAATTAAGTTTTAAACCAATAATGTAGAAAGTATAACAAAAAACACTATGTGTTACAATACTTATGTTTTGAAATCAATAAATCTTAATTTAAACTTGTGACATCGAAGACACTTTAATGTTTTGATGATGTCGAAATGGTCCACTTGATTGGGCTTTCCTTCCGTTTGAATCACCGGTTCTGTGCTTATTTCCGATAACAACAAACTTTCTAAATTCTACAGAGTTGCGGCATTGGTGTTTCCTTCGAAATTTGTTTGCAAATGCAATGTATGTATTAGTTTGTGTGACGTAAAAGAATTGTCGAAAGTAACCGTGTGCTGACTTGGTATATCGATTTTCGAAAGTTCTCTGAGTACAAAATTTTCTTCCAACCCGAATTCAGAGGAGTTTTCACTACTTGCACCACCGGAAGCGGATACAGGATGAATTGAAACAAGTATCCATCATGTGAGCACAAGTTCCAATACTTATATGCGTTTCCTCTTCCCATAAATCCACAACTAGGCCTGTTAGAGCAAAATACCTTTGCACATATATTGAGAACCACATGAAGTATAAATAATCCAAAGATAAACTTATTTCATGACCCACCACTTTTTTCGTTGTCCGCTTCACGTAAAATGCCCCATTTATTTCCTTGTCTTCATCAGAACTCGGATTCTTCAATAACTCTACGAATTCTCTAGCAGATACATAATATTGATTCTTTATAAAACACAGTTAATTTTTAAAACACTTCTTGGCCGCACAACTCACAGCTTATAAGTAAAAAAAGAGCGCGTGTAATTTAGTACTCGTAGCAGAAGTGAAACTTCTTTGGCCATCTAAAAATCTCGATATGTATAGGGATATTAAGCTTATATGCGTAAGACGCAAATATGTGTTCTATATCAAAATGATCGATGGGTTCGGCTTGTAAACTTGAAAATTAAATAATAATGGTGAACATTTAAAGTAAAAAGAGGTGAAAATTAAAAAGATATAAATCAGTTTATTGAGTAGGTTTTCCGGCTATTTCCGAAAATTCCTACACTCAAAATCTCTGCAAAATCAAAAATTTGTATATGACAACTTTAATTTGGTTTTATGTATTTTGCAGCCATATATAGTTCAAATTTTTAGCGGACTCTCCTGATTTAATTCAATTTTTTGAAATTAGCATATTTTGAGATAAGATTTTTAAAATAATTTATATCTCCATACCAGTAGGAGATAGATAAAAATCTTAAACTAGTAAGATTCTTAGAATTTCATTATCTATCCACCAAAAAAATTTCAAAACTAGCATTCTAATTAACGAAATTAGAAAAAAAACATAAAAGGACATTTTCCCTTTTATCTGCTACAATAATATAGATTATCAAAAAATCCAAACTTATTGCACCATAAAATATATTAGCCTATCAATAAAAATTTTTACTTTTACTCTACCTCCCACCACTTAGCTAATCAATGATCTCAGCGTTGCACATGTGACCTTACATTTTTTCGTTTCACAAAAATTTAACCTTGAAATTTCACTCTCAACGCGCCCAAAGAAGTTTCACTTCAAAAATAAGTCGAATGTAAAAAACGGCCTAATTATTTCTAAAAATAAAGTCAAGTGGATGATAAAGGGTCTTCCAATATAGCACTCTTTAATAATATGTTTTTTTTTTTTCATAGAACTAAAATATGCATCCTTTTGTTGGACAGGACGTTATCAAAAAATATGATTATTTTTCAAACATGTATGTATTATAAACATAAACGCACAATATTAAAAAAAAACGCTTCAATCTCAATTAAAAACGCAGCGAACACAAAAAATGGTTTTAGGTTCAAATGCTGCTACTTTAGGCTAGCACCGTAATGCTTTCATCCAAACCTGACAAGCAGGCAACTCATATAAATTACGTCGGCATTATTTTAAAATATAATTTGAACCTTTATTTACCAGTAGTTGATATTATTTTAAAAATCATATCCTTCCTCAAAATTTACAAAAACTCGTATTTTGAAAGTCATAAAAAACACGAAAAAATTTGTTTAAAAAAAAAATCCAAAAACAGGTCGATTAGATAATTCAACTACATACATATCTCTAAAAATCACTTTTTAGTTTATTTAAATTTATAATCAGTAAAGTTCTAGTTGTCTTCAAATATGACGTTCCGAAAACGCAGCGCTAGGCGAAAATGGGTTAAGAAAAAAAAGATAATCCTCGACATGGATATGAAATTCCGTCATAATGAAAATGTTTGATTGTTTGTTGCACAAACAAATAACAAAAAGTTAAACTAATTTTTAATTTCAAAGCTGACAATTTTGACAAGAACACAGTTGATTTGAAATAAAGGTAGATATTTCTTGACTAACTTTTCAGTCACTTTCCAATAAAAGGTCGCTTGAAGGCAGCAATTTATCGACAGGCAAATCAAAGACTAGAAATTTGCCTTACTTGCAAGTCCCCTAACTCATCTGAACGTACCCATTGAATAAATATATATAGAAGGTGACACTCCACAACTCAAAGCGACATAACTTTACCGTAGTTTATAGGATAAAACAAATAGTTCTCAAAGGGACATTTAATTATTTATTAGGGAATTTGAAATATGTCCTTCCTCATTTTCATAAGAAAACATAAATGTGTATTTACAGTTCGTAATTAAAACAAAAAATCAAATTTTGTACATATCTATTTTTTCAAGGTCAACATGAACGACCGATTTAGCGATGTCATGGTTAGTAATTTACGCGCTCGCGGTTGTAGCCTTGCCGGTGTTGAATCATGTCTCTCACTAGACACACAAACATCCAGATTCATAGACTGCGGCTGGACTGGCAGTCGTGCCTGGGATATGGTTCAAGTATATCAGAGTATTACACCCAGTGAACGGCATCGCATTGAAAGACTTGAAATGTTAGACGAAGGTGAATTGTTAGTACAATTATTTCAACATTACTGCCTTGTGGTAGCATGGATTGGTGAACTCTTCCAGGACATCGAAATTACGTAAGTTAGTGCCATCAAAATTTTATTCAATTAATTAAATTTCATAAATTAATATATTTTTCAACATCTCTTCTTTTTATACAACTATCTCTTTCGACACCCTTTAGAGTTGAAAAACAAATGTCCACATTGAACATCGACTAAAGCGGACGTGTGTCGTTCCTTTACATTCGTCGTCTTAAATATAAAAGGGCACTTAAAATTTTTTTTTTTTGCAGAAACTTCCAAATAATTCAAAGAAATAATAATAATAATAAAAAAAAAAACAACAAACATGTCAAAAATGAATATGATAGTCAAGGTGAGCAGTCCCCCATCTTGAGAGAGAAAAAGAGCTGTTGAACAGCTTTGAAGGTTTTTTTTTTGTTCGTTTTCAATTTTTTTATTTGACTATATTTTTGCATAATTCTAATTTTTTCTAAAATAAAAAATACTTAGTATGTATGTCTTTGTTTGTTTCTTTAAAACGAAAACTATTAAATGTAAAGGTTTATATAGAAATTTGTATTTAATTTCGCTTTATTATAAAACTTATTTATCAAGAATTTTTGCATTAAACTTTATTTTTGTTTGAAAAAAAAAAAAATATATAAAAAGTATTTAATATCATTTATAATTATATTTTTATTAAGAAAAGTACTATTTTCATTTGTTTTTATTTTATGTTTATACATATATTAATTTAATGTTAATTTTACCGACTCTTAACTTATGCATTATTAATATTATTTTTGAATTTTTCATTTTCTTGTTTTGTTTTTGTTACTTTAACAATTAAATAATTTAGTTTATTTACTTAGTTTTATTATTGCCTTAAGCCTTACATGCGGGATGTCCCAGATTCGGCTCAGATGAAAACCATTGGTTCCAAAGGGTCATTTTTTAAGTCGAAAAACTTAAGGCGGATAAAAACTGCTAATTGCTTTTGTTTACATGCCGCCTCCACTGGCCATGAACGATGTCCATAATCCAATCTACAATCCAATCCAAAATCTGATTTGTATGGATATCTCACTGCTTGGATATGGATTTTTGCGACTCCATTGCTTTTTTTTTAGACATGTTCTATAGTCCTGCCATCGTTCATGGCCTGTGGAGACGGCATGTTAAATACAAAATTAAAAATCGGCTATGGTTTGGCAAATTTAAAGCCTTATTCTGCATGGTTGCCACTGGACTGGAAAGTCAGGGAACGAAAAATTGGTCAGAGAATGTCAGGGAAAGTCAGGGAATTTGGAGAGCAGTAAGGGAAAACTTTTAGTGCTGACTGATTTAAAAAAAAAGATAAAATCTTCCTTTAGAATTCTGAAATCCCACCTTCTGTTTTTGAAGTTAGAATAAATTTTATCATTTTATATTTTATTTTTATTTTCCATTTTCAACTAAAATAATTTCTACTTAAAATTCTGAAACTGTTATCAAAAAAATGTTAACTAAAAAAAGAAAAAATTATAGTTCATATTTATAAGTTTTCATTGTTCTGTACTAGCCAGTTTAGCGTAATGGTTGCGTTTGACTGTCACGCTGGAGGTCTGAGTTCGCTTCCCAGCCTCGTCCACCTAAAAACTAAAAAGGTTTTTTTCAAGGCTACTGCCTCTTGCGAGGAATTGACAAATCCTCCAACAGTATCACTTGTCACGAACAAGAGCTTCTTGTCTAGCCGTTCGGATTCGGTATAAAACTATAGGTCCCTTCCATTCCTGTCAACAGGCGCACACAGGCATGGTTGCGAGTTGTTAGTCACTAGGCCCTGGTTCTTCACGAGCCGTTGTGCCACCTCACTGATGCCTCACAAGTCACAATAACCTCATATCTCGTGGTGAAATCGCCTCATAAAAACTTAAAAATTATGATCTGCTCCTTGACAGATCACAACTTACGCTGTTATTGTGAGGTTTCTTATGAGGGCTTAAACAGAGTACGAAATTGTGACCGCCTTATACAAAAACAAACTCACAAAAAATTGTGACTTGTGAGCCTCACAACGGCAGAATAGGACTGTTATAGCCAGTTTGAAGCAACGAGTTAAAATATCATAAAAACCGTTATAAGTCGAAAAGGAAGCGAAAACCAGAAAGTTACGTCTTAAGTTTTTCGACTTAAAATGACCTATGGCAAGCATGGTGCATTCGTCTGGACTGGTAATGGTAGGACACCTTGTAAACATCCAAGTTACATCCTGGACACATTTTCCAGACAACGTGAACAACATGATAAAACTAACTACAATTATTTTGTATAATAACAAGCTTTAAAAATTAGACTTATGTAAATCAAACATAGAACAAGACTCATTTTATTTTTTGGTAAACCTTACAACGCGATAACTATTGTTAGTTGTAGGTGCGATGCCCAATCGACTTCTTCTTCTTCACTAACCGGCGATTGTCATGATCACGAGAGGGACCACAACTCTCCCACTCAACTGCTTCACCTAAGGTTCCACTTGTGGGGTTCGCCCAATCGACATAATCCATAATCCCAAAAAGCAAATCATAGGTGAATTATTATTAAAATTATTTCAACACTACTGCCTTGTGGTGGCATCGATTGGTTATTAAAGACAAAACACCCAAGTTAAAGTTTCTTACAAACAAAAATTTTATTTGTATAAGTAAAAATACGTTTTTCCGTATTTGCAAGCGTTTTTAAAGGTTCTAGGATTTTCACATTTAATTGAATAAACAAAAAATGTTATGTTTCATATTACCTTATTAATTTCAAATCAAAATTAATCCTTTTCGTGTAAAAATCAACAATGTATTTGATTTACTCGAAAAAAATCGATGAACTTGAAAAAAAAGAGACACTAGGTTTGTTCAACAGTTTGAACAGTTTCGAACAGTTTGAAACAGAAAATTACAACTTTTTGCTCCAAAGTGTTCTGATTTGCTGTTCAATGGTAGAACAGGATTTTCTGTACTTATACTTTTATTACTGCATCAACTTGTATTTTTTTTTGTTCATACGTTTTTGACTTGAATTTTGATTTTAGGATATTATATCCCATTGAGATATTCAGAACTATCGAGGTATCTGCGGAACACAAAAATTAACGATATACTCCTAAACGGAAGATTTTGCTTGGAGAACATTTTTTCCACATTCATTAACGAAGCCCAAAGATTTGAGTTGTAATGTGTTTTTGAGTCATATTTTGATAGCTTCATTCGATTTTGTTTATTGTTTCCGATATCCTCCGACAACGCACTCAACTTCAGTAAAACTAGTAGTTTTTTTTTTTTTTTATATTCAGCCCAATTCCTAATAAAAATTCCCGGGTAAATGCTTCCCATTTCCCTACTCTCTTATTCTAAACTATAAATTCCTGTGAATTTTATTCCCTTTTCCTTATTCTAAAACTTCGAATATGAGAAATAATACTAGGAGAAAAAAGCTGGCATTCTAAATGTCCACAAAATGAAAAATGTAAATATATTTGATGTGACAAGCATTTTAATTTTGGGGGAATAAATCTCTTGCTGAGTTATTCTCCTCGGGGAATATTTTTTGCTATTTATAAAGTAAAAGCTAATCAATGGCAAGTTTCCGAACCTCTTTAGTATGAAATTTGTTGCCCTTCTCCAAAATGTTTCATACACACATGAAGCCAAACATTTGATTTCAACTTAATTTGGTGACATTAAATTAGAAGACCGGGTCATTAGAACCGAAGTAATGATTTTTTTGAAAAAGCATGAATAGCGGAAATTTGGCAATAGACAAAGCAGTCAATTTTAATACATTTTTTGTTTCAATTTCTCGTTTTTTTGTTTTATAATTACTATTGTCACACTTGTATAGCACATAGAGTAACAAATGAAATATTAAAATAATCGTTGTTTTATTGACATATGGTATCGTTGTACCCACAAAAGAGTTATGAAGTTTTAGCTAAAGGAAATGTAAAACTAAAGCTAACTTCAGATAATAGTAACTTAAAAGTTGATTTTCTTTTACCAAACATACATACCAATATAAGCCATCATCCCTCCAAATAACAAGCTTTTTAACTCACTCATTAAAATGATAAAAATTGATTCGTTTTGCTTGTTTTTTTTTTATTGATTTGTTTAATTTTTTGCAGACTCCGCACAATTTTTATTCCGAAATGTTTCACGGGAGAATTTGAGAAAGCGATTTGTTTCCGGATTAACATCATTTTTGTTCTGATTTATATGTTTCATGCGAGGAATTTCTCGATGTGAGAGTTTTACAGGACGAAGACACTGATGCAAGTAACATTTCGCTGCATTTTTTCATTCCGAATCGAATGTAATTTGAACATCCGACGGAATATTCCGCTCCGACGAATACCTCGCTAAGGCAGATTGTATTTTGTGGATAACGTACACCATGTATATTTCACCCTTACCTTAACTGTTTTTGTTGGGCTATATTTTGTGGATTTATCATTTAAGAGTTTTAAAATTTAACATTTTGCGAGCTTCCTCTTATCAATCTTTGAACCATCCATTAGTGGTATATGTAGGTATACCACTAATAATAATACTAAGAGAGTGGAACTCATAGTTTGTGCGTAATGGCATTCTCATCATTCATTTTGAGTCGCCCTTGCGGAAAAAAATGGGTAAGCCATTGAAAAATGATAATTTTTCACAAAAAATGATTGAGTTGGCGCAAAATAATATCGGAATCTTGTAGGATCATTAAATGCAAGGCGTGATGGGCACTTAAAAAAAATATTTAAAAACGCATACATTACATATTTATAAAATTATTTAAAAAAATGAAAGAAACACTTGCGGATGGAGATATAGAGAGGGACACCTCCCCACATAATTAAAACAAAATACTTTTATTTAGTGTTACCGCAAGCTGAAATGAAAAATCGCTAAAAAAACCTCCAAAAGTCGGTAGAAATAATCTAGCGACATCAAAATATTTTTTCTCGCGGAAGAAATTGAAATGTCGCTAGATCTAGCAAAAAAGTCGCTGTAACCGCAAACCTGCTTGTATTTGGTCCATCTACAAGAATCGAAGAGTGAATTAAAATAACGAGAACGAATTCAGAAAACCATTACGTTCAAACTACGAGTGATTAATGAAATTTCAAATCGTTATTATGATTTTTCTTAAGATTTTTGTTTGCTCCGTATTTTGGTCTCAAAAATCTGAGTTCGATTCGTTAAAATAACTAAAATTAGGGCCAATTTTTCAATAGTCAGATAATTAGTCAGTTAGTATTTCATCCTCAGTTAGAGCAAAAATCTATTTTTCAATGGGCAGATATAACTTATAAGAATAAGAACAGTACATTTATCTGATCATTGAGAATTCAGATAAAGTTATTCGTAGGAATAAATATTTTCAAAGACAAAAATTACGGCTCGCGTACACAAAACCCGTCATCGGCCGAATTATGCTCGGCCATCGCCGGCCGATGGAATCAAACGTATGTAAGAGGAAGACAGCGCGTGTCGCCCGATAATAACCGATCAACGGACATATCCGAATTCGTTTGGATTTTATGTCAGTTTGTCGGTTGTTTCTTGCCAGAATAAAATTAAATTAAAAAGAAAAAGAAAATTAAATAATAGAGCCATATTCACTTTTTACGTTTCACACTCCGACTGGCATCGTTTAAAATCGGCATCGTTAAAAAAAAGCATCAGACATTCAGACGAGAACGGCAGAAGTGTATACAGATGAACGTCCGAGATATTCGGCCGGTTAATCGGTTTCAGTGTACGCGAACCGTTACTGTTTGTCAACATTGCTTTAAAACAAACGTTTAATAAAATTAGAATTACTTTAGAAATTTTTGATACACAAAAACACATATGAACATTAGGGTGGCGCTTATTTTGGCAAAGTTGGAATTTCTTTCGCCCCCCCCCCCCCCTAAAAGTTATCAAGGTCATAAAATAAAAATCTGCAAAATTTTGTTCAAATCGGTTGACGTTAACACGTGCCACTGATCAGTTGAAAGTTCCCATACAAAATACATGGAGATTTTTAGCCTTTTACTAAAAAATCAGCAAAAGTGCAAAATTTGATGAATATTAATAAAACTTACTATTTATCTTAATTATTATATGTACTAAAAACAAAAAATATAACCAGAATTTTAAACATTTTTCTAACCAGTTAAAAATCGAAATGAAAATGAGTAAATTTTAGTTGTTTTGCTAAATTCGCAAAATTATCAGAAGATTAAAAGGTAACCATTGATTTTAATTTTTATTAATTGTATATAGATCCAGTTTTTCAGTGACGAGAATAAAGTTGAACTCGATTCCAAATTCGAAGTGTTTACTCCGAAATTAGAGTGATTTAGAACTGAAGAGTGGGGGGCTTAGTGTGTTAAGAGTTTTCTGGCAGTCTTTTTTCTGATCATTTAAGTTTTTTTTATCAATTATTTCATTATTTTTCTTTTCTGTAGGTGTTTAAATATTTTAGGAAATGGTTTTGATTTTTTTAACTACCTACTATTATAATTTTGTTTTTTGTCTATTTAATTACAAAAAACATTTTCATTTCTAAAGAAGATTTTTTTGTTTGATCTTGTGAAATATTTCTTTTTTTTAACAAAATAACAAATGTCACATTTCTTATAAAACTCTTTCAAATTCAAATACACATCTTTCTTCTATTTTTTGTATTTTAATGCACATATTTTTATTTAAGTATGTATGTACATGGGTAAAAATACATTTTAATTTATACCAAACCCTATCTTTTATATTCTTCGTTGTGAAGGCTGTTGTACTTTAAACCTAAAAAAAAATAATTAAAAAAAAAAATCCTTTTAAATTAATGGTAAATGTTTTTCTCTAAATAAATTTCATAACGAAAAAAAAACAAAATTCAATTGCTAAAAGTGTTTGAAAAAAATAAAATTAAAAATAAATATGAATTTATATCGAAATACATAGCTTAAACAAAATGATCTTTAAATATATTTTATTAATACAAGAATACAAATAAAACTCTTATACCTTAAATAAAAATAAAATTAAAATAAAATAAAACTTAGATATGAATTTAAAATTACAATGTATAATGCATACAATTATTATGTTGTGTAAGTGTTTACATAAACAAAACAAAAACTTTAAAAACTATATAAGTATATAATAAAAATAATATATTATTATATTAAAATTGTTTTATTTCCATTTAGGGCCAGTTTCACAGTAACAGTAGTAACACTTTAGTGCGAAATATGGGATACAAAGAGCCAATTTTTGCAGTGCACACTAACCTGAATAAGTTGCACTTAAGTATCCCCTGTTGGGCACATAAGGGTCAATTACTCAGACTGCAAAATTTACCAAAAAGTACCGTCATGTAAACTTTAAGTGCAACTTATTCTAGTAAGTGTTCACTGTGAAACTGGCCCTTAGATTTGCTTCAGGTTATTTAAATTTGTATTATTGTTTTTTTGTTTGTCATAATTGATTGATTTTTGGAACAGTTCTTCAACGTTTGACACATCTGCTAAATGCGCTGCCAATTACCAATGCAGTATTGTACGCTTACGCATTTTCTTGATCTTTACTCTCGTGGACGAATTCTTATTTTTTTGATATGAACAATTTGAAATGGCAGCAGTATGAAAACTTAAAATTAATAGCAGGATATCGGGAACTTCCATTTCTTCGTCTTCATTTTTGTGTATTTCATATGTTTTTGATTGGTTGGATATCTACAATGTTCAATAATAAATTAATATAAATGATATTATATTTCGCTGTAGTGTAGGATATCAAAAACATGATAATTAGAAATTTGGGTCACTGTGGCGTATGGGGAACTTTTTTTTTATCATGAAATGTATTATTGTTTTTTTTTAATTTCTTTCCTATTACAGGGACCTACATTATAATGTTCATAATAATGTAAAAGTATGTATTTATAACATACCTTTACACTTTATTTTTGTTGTTACCTTACATAAGTAGGTACATAATAAAAATATTAAATTTATATATTATGTTTTTGTTGTTCTGGATGATTGGTTTTGTTTGTGGAAACAGAAGCTAGTCAAAGTCTCAAGATTTCCTCGTAAAAACCTAGGGTCATTCCGTAATTTTCAAAACGATTATCGAAATAAAAAAAATTATCAAAAAAATACAAAATAGATTTCCTAGAAAAAGCTAGTTTTTGTAATTTTCAAATTCCTCAAAAACTAGAACACATAAAAGCAAACAAAACAAAAATACCATAAAATGCTATGTTTTACTGGAAACTGAACCACACGTACAGAAAATGTTAGTGCGAGTTAGCGCAGAGTTTGATTTAAGCAATCCATCTGTTGCAAACTTATTATACTTATTCGCATGGAAGGCACCATTTGCGTCAAATCTGGTACATATTTCTGATTTTTTGCTGAGGTGCTCAGGAGTCAGGATATTGGCCTAGTAAATAACCAAAGTTTTCGACGATTTTTTTTGTGATTTTTGTCAGTTATTGGCGATTTTAGTCCTAAAGAAGTAATTTTAAATAAAAACATTGTTATACGATTTCAAAGTTACGTACTTTGCTCCAATTTGAGCCCAAAGCCATCTCTGTAGACCGAATGGTTTCCAAAATACAGTATTTCAAAATTTAGCGATACAAAAAAAAATAACAAGTATATAGTATTATCAAACAGTATAATGGAAAATATAGAATGGTTAACATAAATGCATCAAAGCACTGGAGCGTGTAGGTTGAGCCAAAATAATAGGACAATCATACCGGAAGGGGGTTCTTTATATCCCCGTTAAGATGGGAGGGGAAATTATCTAAAAAAATAACTTAAGGTTGAAGCGGCACTATTGAAAAACAATGGTAACACGCACAATATTCTCCTATAGCTTGTCTTGAACCCAGAAACCCATTCTTGAATTTTCTTTTTAAATAAAGTTATTTTAATTGATATAATTTTTAAGAAATTAATTTCCAAACTTAACATTTTGAAAAAGAGTATTCTACTTTTTACTTAGTAGAAACAGGATCTTTGGAGCAAATTTCTCTTTTCAATATTTTGGTTATATGACAGGTAACCTTAATAACCTTTATTACTAAATTATTTTGTTACCACAATATTGACCATATCTTTTACAGCGGCACGTAGTTTTTTTTTTGTCAAAATCGTAAGAGTCGTTTTTGAAATAAATGTATTTTTGTTTATTGGTTTGTAAAGCAGGTGCCGTTATTTCTTAAGCTACAAACATTTTCAATTTCCCCTCTATCCCCAAATAACCTTAAGTCCAAAATTTGAAGAAAATCGCTTCAGTGGCTTGGGCTGCAAGTCGCGGTACAGACAGACAGAATTGCGGGCCCAACTTTTTTCGCATTCTATCATCGTAATGTTAGAGACAATTATTAACACGAGTTCGATTTTTTTAGTTATCCAAAACTTGCCCTACAGTATCTACATATATCGGTAGTAAAAATACCAAAAAGTACCCCTTCCCTACTGTAAACATTTATGTAGCTCAATTTTTTTTTTATCAAAATCCTATTGTTTTTGATAAAAATATGTATGTAATATTTTCCTAGGCTAAAAATATTTCTATGGCAGGTAAACTAATTGTGAAGACATCACTCAAAAGATATTAGGTAGGGACCAGGTTTGGAGAAAATCCATCCAGTGGTTTAAGCTGTAGGTGCGCAAATAGGCAGAGTTATCAAACCATCGTTTTCCGTCTTTCCTTTCATCGTAATAATCTGGATCAAAATATAGAGTTTAATTTTGTTTACGAATCCATAACATCCCATTTACCAACCTTAAACCTACCTGTACCTGGAAGCCAGGCGCGAACGCAGGAAAAAATTTCGATGGGGGGGGGGGGGGGGGGGGTTCAACAAATTTCTGGGGGGGAGGGGTTTAAACTGAAAACTCAAAAATTAATAGTGAAAGAGTGAAATTGTATGGTGAGAAAGTTAAATTCATACATTTCGGGGGGGGGGTTTCACATTCAAAGTTGTATCAACTAGGTTCTCGGTATTGGGGAAGAGTTAAAGGAACATCAAAATACGAAAGTAGGCAGGTTTATGTTACGTTATCGTTTTAATATTATAATTAAAAAATACACATACCCACGCAATGTTGTTAAATAAATTAATTTTAAAAGTTTGTTGGGCAAATTGAAATCAACCTAGATTGATCAGCAAAAAAAAAAAAAACTCTTAAAAATAAAATAAAATACAATAAAAATAATGCGTACATACAATTAAACAAATAATTGCAAGCCTAACACCCAACTTTAATTATAATTATAAATACAATGACCCAACTGGTGCTACGTGCAGGGTTGCCATTCTAGCGACTTTGTCGCTAGATCTAGCGACATTTCAATTTCTTCCGCGACAAAAATATTTAGATGTCGCTAGATTATTTCTAGCGACTTTTAAAGGTACGCATTTTTTTAGTTGTGACACGCAAATACTATTTTTTTTAAGTAGTGGCCCTGGTGATTTTACATTTCAGGCATTTAAATTATTTGACATTTCCTATTTCCAAAAATTGGATACTGAAATTCACCACACATAAGCACACACACTTAAAAACATATGCATAATGTAAGTGCGAGTGAGCGCAATTCATCTGTTTCAAATTTATTATAGACCTAAGTTTTTTGTTAATTTACTTCAAATTTTTGAACAAAAATAAAAAAGTTATTCAAAGAGAATTTTTTTTTAACACTTATTTACCAATTTTTGTCTAGCGACTTCTAGCGACTTTTCGTCCCCCGAACTTCAATCAATCTAGCGACTTTTCATTTCAACTTGCGGCGACACTGGCTACGTGCTAATTTGTATTTATGTACGAATAATTCTAGTTTTCGGCAAAAACATTAAAGCTAAAAAGCTAACCAGCAATTAATAATTATTTAGTTCGTCCTACATAACGTATTTTTAAATAAATTTATTTATTAATTATTTTCTATGATGATAATTGTATTGTTATTTGTTTATTAATGTCGGGACGGCGCGAACGCCATTCCCGGCTACCAAAAATTACACGAACGAGTTATTCACATTAGGAACAATCGCGAAGGTCAATCCGACCGTAGTGCAATGGCCAGACCTCACTTCGGGGGAACCGCCTTGATGATCACGGTAGCCCCTACGCCAGGTAAGTATGCTTTAACATAAATTAACTCGATTTCTTATTATATTTTCTACACAAACCAACTGTAAATTGTATATAAATAAAATATAAAATTCGATTTTTCCCAAAACTACCCTCATCTTTATCCCAATTTTAAAAAATGATAATATAACACAATCTTCCCTTAATTTTCGAATACGCATGACTTAAAACCAACAACTTGTTGAATATTCGATTGGATTTTCTATCCAAACAGAAAATGAAATTTCATTCAATTACATAGCAAAAAGTACATGGCTGGAAGTAGGAATATTCAATATACCAGACCTAACATACCTACATACGTCATTATACTACATTATAGATTATAGTAAATAGGTAGGTAGGTAGCAAGTAGTTCTTTGTTGATAACAGCTTGGGCGCTTACCCTCGGCATCGTCTCATCAAACATGAAAAGTTATGAATTTGTTCCTTAAACAGCACCCAAATGAAAAAAGTTCGTACCAGTTTACTCAGAATTCAATTTTAAATTGGAAATTATGCAAAATACAGCAACTGCTTCTTGTTAAAAGAATAATATTTGTTTTTTACTCTCTTGGTACTAGCTCCAGGCTCCAGCTATACTATTTGTATTACCAGCCAATTCCGCATATGATTAAATTTTGTTTTCTTATAAATTCATCTCGTAATTCGTTTTAATCACTATCAATTGATGGCCAAGCCACCTCGACCACTAAAGTCGAGTCGTCACGAAGAGAGAGGAATTGTCAACTACTAATAATTCGGTGTGACCCCTTCAGGTCACCCAAACATCC
The DNA here is from genome assembly GCA_949320155.1 of Melangyna quadrimaculata. Classification (NCBI taxonomy): domain Eukaryota; kingdom Metazoa; phylum Arthropoda; class Insecta; order Diptera; family Syrphidae; genus Melangyna; species Melangyna quadrimaculata. The sequence continues at coordinate 150,211,465 of OX439483.1, forward strand.
CGTCCCCGTCATCACAACTTCTACCATCGCACTCTGTCATCCTCATCAGAAAGGCGTATGTGTATTATTATAAGTCATCTTGTTCCGCTGGTTGCGTCGATTGTGACTTGAGAACTGCGATTCAAGGGGATTCTGTCAAGTCAGCATCACCTACCGCTTGATCTTCGATTAATTAAGTCTAACCCTTCCCCTTCTCATCACAATCCAAGAATCTACATCATCATCTGCAAAACGAAAATAATCATTCAGATGCATGATGGGTGGATCTTGATTCGTGTATCATCTAATGAATGAACAAACCTAGAGAGCTATATGTATGTGCAGATAATTGTAGACTTATGTTCCTAGTTTATGGCGGCCAGCTTACGCTACGGGCATAACAACTGCGTGCTGAAGGCAAAACGGGTGGGAGCTGGGAGAAATCTAATTTGGTCTGTTTTAATCCGTTACTTAAGTGATGTTAATGAATTGATACAGAAAGCGGGTCACCGAAGTTCTTGACCCAACTTAAAAAATATAACATAGTCATAGTCAGCAATTAGATAAGATATACCATACTGTCATACTACGATGGGGGTATGATGAGGTGCAGAGACAGCGAGTGTTGAGGCTTGAGGACAAAATCATAAGAAAGTCGATATTGAACTGTTACTTGCTTGATTGATACACAACACATATGTTTTACTTTTAGGGGCGAGTAAAGGATTCGTAGAGAAAAATCATGAATGACATGAGCGCGTTCTTTTCCAGGTCCAGATAGAAGATGAACAAAAAAACGACGTTAAGCGGGGTTCACATTATCAAATCTGTTTGACAAAAATGTTTGACGTCAAACCTCAAACAGTATCAACAAAATTTGTGAAAAAGGAACGTGTTTGCCAAACAGAGAGTACACATGCACACTATCAAACGTGAACAGATTTGTCAAACAGGTTTAATAATGTGTACCCCCCTAAAGGACGACATCACAAAAAAAAAAAAAACCCACCACTCTAATTAAATGCAAAACAAAATCTAATCAGCCATCTTACATTAATATAAAAATAAATCTCATAGGTATAGAAAATCATTCTTTTTCGGCCCAGTTTATCAGTGTAGGTTTAAGGTTAAGCCTGAGTTAACTCGCCTTTATTAACTCTGGATAAGCTCAACAAATAATGCTTTTGATATTTTAGATCTTTCGTTTTTTTCATGTCTTCGCATTTATCCTCCACTTAAAAGCTGATTGACATAACTGATAACATAATTTACATATTTCCAGAGTCAAATAGCACTGGAAAATTGGCACTGAATGTAAAATAATTTCTAAACTTTTTTTTTAATTCAAAACATATTTTTGAAATGCATAAACATGTAGGTGCTTATTATTTAAATCGTTTAAATGCTTCTGAATATGTATGTCCAACTTTTTTTTATTTTAGTCTCACAAGAGCAAATTTATGCGACACGGTGGTAGACCTTATTTCCTTGAATCATGCAAATAAAAATTTATTTATTTATTTTTTCAATTTTATTGTGAAAATGAACTTAAAGTGAGGTTTGATTTTGGTGTTTTGTTTCAATCGAATTATCAAATTACAATACATTTTTTTTTTTGATGACAGCAAATCATGTCTCCTAAAAATGGTATGGAAAGATTTTTATATGAACATGCAATTAAATAATTTAAAATGAATGTATAGACAAAAATGAAGTATTAGTTGGTCAATTTCATTGAATTTCTGGGCACATCAATTAAAACACTTCTCTAAAGAGATGTCGTTGATCGTTTAATATGTAGAGTAAAGAGGAAACTGTCATTTGATCTATTAAACTTTTGTTAATTAGGTATATTTTTGTTTTGCAAAAAAAGAGAGGTAGGTAAGTCGATTTAATTGAAAAAAAAAATAAAAATAAAATATTAATTCAACTAAGTGTGTCACCCAAGTCAATATCATGCTAACTCAGAGAATTTGGTGATGGTTAAACTGGGAACTTATATAATAAAGTCCAATACACGTTTTTTTTGCGATATACATTGGTACAGGTAGGTACTATGCCAAGTTATGGATTCGTAACAAAAATCGAACACGAGTTATTAATTTTAACTAACATTACGATCATAGAGAACGTGAAGAAAAGTGGATCTCGGAATTCTTTTTGTCTATCCGTGTACCTACAGCTTTAATGGCTGAATGGATTTTCTTTAAACTTGGTACCTACTATTTTTTGAGTAACATGCCCATACGTTTTTTTTTTTATTTTCTTAGGACCAAAAATAACAATACTTGCCATATAATTTTTTTTACCCAAAAGGGAAAATATTATTTTGATCAAAAACGGCTCCGAGGATTTTCTTAAAAACATTCCAAATAAATTGAAGTACATAGGTAGGAAAATGCTTATTTTTGGTAATTTTTTTTTCTTTCAAAAAATGTTTATTTTTGGTAACTCTAGTTGGTCTTACACCCAGATTCGGCTTATCCCAGAAACGTCAAAGGCTAAAAAAAACAGAAAAAAAAACTCTTAATCAAGGGAAACAAACAGCGTTACCAAAAAGTTACAAATGTAACAAAAGTGTTACACTATTTTTAAATTTTATTTCGTTGTTACAATAGGGGTATTCATGCAAAACGCGGAAACCCCATTAAAAGCTTATAAACCATAGACTTTTATATCGGTAGAAATGAACTGTCAAAATTAGCATGGGAAAAATAATTTGCAAAAGATAGAATTTTATCTCACAAATTTGAAGCGAGAAGCGTAAAAATTAAAACGAGCCGAAATCTTGTAACCCATATCTTAAAGCTCCAACTTGATCGCTCAAGTTGGCATAACAAACACTGCAAGAAATGTGTTCTTCAGTTGAAAACTAAAGTTAAAAAAGTATGGTGGTAACGCTGGTCCCTTGATTTAGATTTGTTTTCTTTAATTTTTTTTGTAATGAACTGTCGAAATAAGAAAGAGAAAAGACAGAGATAAATCTGCGAAAAGCCGAATTCACAGTGGCAGTTTAAACTTAAAAACATCTGAACTTTTAACAGTGAAATCAGGGGCCTTATTAAGTAAAACGATAACGATCAAACGATATCGTTTTTGAAATAGCTGTCCCTATCATACATTTAAATGGATAAAGAAAGGGACAGACAGGGCCAACACGATATCGTTTGATCGTTGATCGTTTGACAGTTGAACTTCGTCTGACCGCTTTCATACAAGGAAACTGAGTTGCCGACAACAGGGAGTTTGTAGACGAGAGGGGTAAGAAGTAATGGGAAGGAAAAAAAAATCTTCCCGCTCAACGTTTGAAGAAATTTTTATCACATTCCTTCTCACACTGTCCGTAATGTAGCAAAATCTCTTGCAATAGAGCTCTTTACCAAATGGCAATACATCGCTGTTTCATTCATTTTCACTTTGTGGGGAATGTCATAACAAAGAAGGCAAAGAAAATAAAATTGTGTAAAACTATTTCAATAAAATGAAAAAAATTTTAAATCTTGTGAAATATTTTGGTCCTTAGATATTTTTTTAAATTTATTTATTTTATATTTATCCACTATATCATTTTTCTTTTATCAACACAGAACTTCATTAAAATTTAATGTCCAGCTTTTGTTTTTTTTTTTAAATTTCCTTTTACTTGACTTTCCCTACAAAGTGCTAGCTGTCACTTTTGAGTTTGAAAGATTCGCAAAGAGCTGTAATAATGTGGAAATCCTTTCAACCATTTCCAATCGGTTATTTTTTTGGTTCAAAAGAATTTTGTAAAAAAAATCGATTATTTTATGTGATTGTGTTGGTAGCATTTGACAGAAATTTTTATACACAAATTGTTGCGCCCGAAATTAATAAATATTCAATGCCCTTTGACGACTGATAACACACAATTGTTTGTATTTATTTGCAATTATTTTCTTAAATTTATAAATTATTGACTTTAGAATTTTTGTTTCTGCGACCGCAAAAAAGAAAAAAAATTGATTTGAAGAATGGGAGATGTCAACTCTTCATAGTGTGTGTAGATTTTGCTAATGTCGTTTTGGGTTGGAGGTTCGGAGTTACTCCTTTTTGACTCCACTTACTCCAAAATAATTCGATTGGCTGTTCTGAGTATTGTTTTCGGAGTTATTTTCTGTTCCGGATTTTATAAAGGAGTAGGTCCGGAACACACATATAAATTGGCTCTTTCATCGGATAACTTGTCAAATTAATTTTACTCGACTGAACGTGCAAAAAATACATAAAAATTAGACAATTTACGCGCACACACAGGAACAGTAGAAAATAATTCGATTGGAATCAAAAAGGAGTAGTACTGTTCCGAAATCCAATCGAAAACGACATAAGAAGGCACTATTTGATTTTGTTTAAAAAAAATGGCTCAAAATTTTAAAAGATTTAGTAAATTGTTAAATCCATTTTAGTAAGTTACTAAGTTAAAAAGAAGATTTTGCTAATTTTAAACGATTTTAACATCTTACTATCTCTTAACAATTTACTAAAGTTAAAATCACAATTGGAAACTTTAAGCAATTTGCTAAATCTATACGACATCTGTCATTTTCCTCGAAAAAAATGTCTTACCCATTTTAATTGGAAAAGTGAATTGTGGTTTTTTGTATGATTCGTGAGCTATAATTGTTTTTTAAAGTAAATAAAATAGTACTAAATGTTTTCGGAAGACGAAGGTTTCGATGTATTTGAAGATTCAGCGTTGTACAGAAAAGTGCGAAGTTTTAAATCCCGAGCACATCCTTTTGAAGAGAATTTTCCATTCGGAAGATATGTACACCATTAACCAGTTTCAGCTTGATGATGCAGAATGCAGTAGTGTGGAAGGTCGAGCCGTTTTTAGTTATTCCAACAACATAAGATTTCTTTAATATAACTTTGCCGCATACTTTTAATGTCACCCCACACAATTGATCCGGCATTGTAGAGCTCTTGGGCGAATGCGACTTTTTTAATATATTTTTTCACTTTTAATATAGATTAATTTTCCATAAACTAATTAAAAAACTTCTTCAGAGAGTAAAACAAATTTAAAATCATAAACAAAACATATGTGACTTCTGACTGACATTTCCCAATTAGCAATTTACTAGTTAGTAAATAGAAAAAAAGGTTTATATTTAGAAAATTACTAACTGGTAAGTTGCTAAGCCCTTAACAACAGGTTGTTTAAAATTTTACGCCAATGATATTTTATTCTAAGTAAATCGATATGTTTACAAAATAATCGATTTTTTCGCTGTCAAAAGGTTGAAAAGAATTCAACATTAGTTACCATCTGTGAAAGATACAAGGCTATTAAAGGAAAACTTCAACTGGTTTCCCTGTGTGAAAGGGACCTGTAACTAGATTTTATGAAAAACCAAGTGACGTATTGCAAAGAGCACGTAGCTTTCCTTGTCTATTATTTCTCTTTCTGAAGCAAAGAACGCGCGAAACAGCAACAATTAGTTAGTTTATCAAGCTGAACAATTATTAAAATACAATCTTATCATATAACACATGTTTTCAGGGTGCTTTTCAACGCTGATTCTAAAGAGACGAAAACGGAAAAGATACATTTATCGTGTAGAAAATTAAAGTTCCTTTTATGGAATGATGAGTTTTTTTTTTAAGAACAACAAGTAAAATATTACCCAAAACCATTTTTAAATAATGCAATATTAATGAAATTTGGCTTAAATGTTTCATTTGGTATGTTTACCAAGAATAGAATCAAAAGAGTCCCCAAAAATACCTGTGTTTAAAGGGTGTTTTTTTAGGGAGATATGCAAGTGAGTGATTATTCCCATAACTCAACTCAGAAACGAATGTGATCTCCCACTGAAAAACTGGGCCTTAGTAGACTTATTTCACTACATATGAAGCCTGCAGTATTTAACAAAATTTGATTTTTGAACATGAAATTTTTTTTGAAAATATTTTATTGTTAAAAAAAGTAGCGTCTCGATTACCAGATCACAAGTATATCTTCAGAATTTTTTTTTTTCAATTTTTGATTAGAAGCTGCTTTAATAAGTAGGACCAAATTTTAGATTAAAAAAAAAAAAATAATTATAAAATTCAGCGGATCTGGTTTTTGTTTCAGTTTCACCCTAATCGAAATCCTGCGTACACCCTTGGTGGGTTTGTCAAAAAAAAAAGATATAGATATATCCTTATAATACTCAAATATTTATTTCTAACTCGGTAATTTTTTGTCCGATTGTTTTACATTTCACGGTTACCACAACTCAGAAATCCCTTTTTTTATTTTATTTTTAAATAAAGGTCTTTTAATGAACAATTTTGGAAAAAAAATAATTTTCAAACTCAAAACTTTGAAAAAAAAGTAAACAAAAAATATTCAAACTATTTTTTCTTCAAAATTTTATGTATGTAATTAAGAATTATTTTTCTTTTCAAAATTCAATGGTCTTATAGATTTTTAGTCAAACACTGAAAACCGGTTGATTGTTAGATATTTACTTTTTAAGATATCGACAAATAAATTAACCAACTTTTTTAATAAAACTAAGAAGAATCCCGCTAAATAATGATCATTTCAGCATTTACTAAAAAGTTGATTTGTTTATTTTTTCATATCTTGAAGAGTAAGGGTGCTAGAATTATCTATTTTTGACTAAAAATTGATAAGATCATTGTATTGCCAAATTAAAAATATTCTTAACGATTTTTTTTTTAAATTTTGAATTTGAAATTATTTTTTCAAAAACTGTTCATTAAAAGAACTTTATTTAAAAATAAAGTAAAGGAGAGATGTCTGTGTTTGCATAAAAGGTATAAGCATTAGCGTTGTTTTTTTTAATAATTTTTTTTCTGTTTTAAGTAAATTTTTTGGGAAATTGCCCCTCCCGCCAAGAGTTGGGGGAAAAGAACCCCATCCATTACGATTTTTTTTCTTGTCTTCGCAAAACCTACACGAATAAGCTTTTTGTCACAATGGCAACGGTCTGAGAGCTAGGAGCTAAGACGGCAAACTGTCGTAATCTCGTAATTGTTAAAAGTTCCTAGTAAAAGAAAATGGTAGTTTGGAATGTGCCAGAACAAAAAAAGAATACATAATAAGATTTTCCCTAACGGTAAATAATTTGTATGACACTAATTCAAGAGAACACACATTTTTGTATTCAAACAGACATCTCTCTCTCATTCTTGAGCTCTCAAAGATTTTGGTCCGTAAAAAGGTCAGCCATCGAATCCAAGATTTGTTTCCTTTGATTAAGAGCCAAAAGTTGGCCGCCAATTAGTAGTAGATTATCATCAAAACAAAAAGCCAAAGTATCCCCAGTCGTTATTCTTTTATTGGTCAAATTAAAAAAAAATAATTATCATCGCATCATACGCAAAAAATAACGGATTGTTGGTTCTTTCAATTCTCAAAACATACTTCATAATAAAAACACCAAGTATAGGTACTATTTGTGTTGTACATGATAAACAATCCCGTTCAAACGAAAAACACAAATTCGCGCACAAGTAAAATCTCACAAGATCATTGACACACCTAATCAAAATAAAAATCCTTTCACATCAAAGATTGCAATTTTTTCATCATCATAATTAAATAATCCCGATGAAGAAGATTCCGTATCTAAAAATGAATGATTTGACATGCAAAGTGTGCACAGCGCTAAAAATGAACGCTAACTTGTTCTTATAAGCGCCACTTACCTAGGAGTGCGGATAAAAATCTTTCAAAATTAAATTGTTCTTCTCCTCGCTTCGAATGCAACATCAGAGCAATAATACTTCGAGATTCTCTTTTGATGATGGTGGTGCGGACCAGGAAACGATATTTTATCGTATCAACGACAGTGCATTGCAATTATATATCTGAATAGAAAAAAAGAAAATACCATTAACACTGGCATCATTACAATCCGCTATAAAACATTAATCATAAAATACTAACAATCGCCTGATGCAGCCAGAAGCAGCATCACGTATAGAGTGTCAAACACCACCGGCTTACGGGTATATCGTTGATATACCTATGCGACGATAACATCGCATCGATAACCTTCCGAATCAATTTGAATTTCGATTTCTCTCTATTAATTCCAATCCAAACAAACCAAAGAAAGAAGAGCTCCTTGCGCTTAATGTAGATAAAGTCATATGCACATCGTATACCTTCTTATGGGCAGATCTATCCAGGGATAAACTTGTTCCATGGATAAAACAACCTGGAGATACCTATACTCAGTCATGATTAACATGAACACAAGATACAAAACAACAACAACGAAAAAAACAGAATCATCACGGAACAGAAAAACATCTTTTCTGCATTTATTTCTACAATGCCGGCACACAGCCGCCACGTCGTTGTCGAGCCGTTGCTTTATAGCGGGCCAGCTTCGTATCTTCAAACTCCTCCATCCAACCAACCGGTAAATATCCTCACCGGGGACAATCAAGCAATGACAGGGAAGAGAACTCAAGAAGTACAACGGAACAAGAACATAATTTCCCAATCACGATTTCGAACCATATAACACCTACTCGATCCCTAATGATCTGGCTAATGTTTCCAGTTCCTGACATTCACCGAATAAACAAGCAACTAGCGCCCTCTCTCACCGTCGCCGAATAGTTGGTGGTGGTGGTAGTTGATGATGAAAGATGCCGAGATACATTCTCTTATAACGGTATCGAAGACGGTTATATATGGTGGGTGACCGTCAAAAACATTTGCATGAAAGAGAAGTATTTGTTTTTTGTTTACCCTGAAGGTGCCAGAGGTGTTCTTTCTTACCATCAACTCTAAACGGATAGTACTCTGTGGTATGAAGGTACTTAATATGAACATCGCTCAGTACCAAACCGCCCGCACTTCCAGCTCAATGGAAGAAGGTTATCAGTGGGGCCTGTAATGTAAAAAAGGGGAACATTTATACTATCTAATCAAAAGCGGAAGAGATTGTTGGATATTTGGAAGATTTTCAAAGACATTATGTGGGCATCTATAGGACTGAGTGGATGCTACTGTTGATGTTGTAATGTACTTTTTATTTAACAACCAAGTCACGACCAAAATCGTTCATTATTTACGAGACCACCAAAAGTGAATGAAAACTTAACGGAACGCAGAATAAAACCGAATTGAATTGAATTAGTCGAACTGACTTAAATGTGTCATAAAGAAACGAACATTAATTTCAAGTGGTTAAGTCACGTTCTAAAGAGATCTCTATTTGCGAGATGAAAAATGAAAGTAAACTTGACGAAAAGCAGAAGTTTTTAAATATGAGCTCTTGCATTATTGCATATATCAGTAGCAATACGCACCCACCGTTTCTACTATTTTTGTTAATAGTTCTATCTAAAATTATAATTCTTCTTTAAGTTTCATTCACTGCGCTAAGTTGCTCGAATAATCTTTAATGTCATAAATTAACGAACCTTCAAGTGTCGCAAGTTACTACTCTTTATTTACGAGATCAAGGGTGAACGAAAACTTGACGAAACGTTGAAAACCCCAATAATAAGGTCATAAAATGAATTCCTTATATTTTGTAAATTTCTTACCAACTTGAACGTAGCACTACAGCTTGCATTTCTACTAAGTCTTATAGGTCTTCCTAAAATCATTATTCTTCGTTAAGATTCCTTCACTTTGCTCAGTTGGTCAGATAGCCTTAAATATCTAAATTAACGAAAATATCAAGTGATCAAGTCGTGTGATCATAACAGTTCTTTTTTAATGAGACCATGAGTTAACGAAAACTTGACGAAACGCACAAATCTCGAATATGAGCTCATCATAAAATTTCATTGCATTCGATAGGCTTTTAACAACCATACAAGAATAGCTACCGTTTATGCTGTTTTTTTAGTTCTACTGAGTTTTATTCAGTTTCGTTAAGTTTTAGCTAACTTACTTAAACTTGCTTTTCAAAGAGTGATTTCATTTGCATTTTAGCGCGATTATTTTATTCACACCTTCACAATTGCGATAGTAAATAAATCTTAATGAGGAATGATGATTTTATGTAGAACTTTATAATCATCATTTTTCGTTACATCTTGTTTCTCTTGCTCGACTCAGCCTAATTTTCCCCTCCCATTGTGATCTACAGACATTCAAAACCAATGTGCATCGGTATCTCCTTTTAAATCCCCTCCAACCTACCTAATCGCTCGTGCTGTGTATAAAATTTTAAGGGTAGTCACAACCCCTAAATATAAAAATAAAAATGTTTTCTTTAATGTCAAAAGTATGCTTAAATAACGAAAATGTCAAGTGACCAAGTCGGGATCATAAGCGCTCTTTATTAAAGAGACCAAGGGTGACCGATAACATGACGAACCGCAAAATAAATACATACAAAATTCCCCGTATTTTCTATTCATTAAAATTTAAACCACCTCTTCGTCTAACTGTTTCTACTATGTGTTATAGTTCTACCCTAAACCATCACTCTTCGTTAAGATTCAATTCATTCTTTGCGCCTATTTAGTCAAATGGTCATGAAAGTAATAAGTTAACGAAAATAATAAGAGTGGCTAGGCCACGATCATAAGCAAGTACTTTTTATTTTACGAGACCAAGGTAGAACGAAAACTTAACGAAATGCAGAAATTCACAATTATGAGCTCGTAAAATGAAAAAATTTATTTCTAGTGTTTTTTTTAAGTTTTTAACCATTTTGAATATACCATTATACAAAGCCAGCATGTTAACCATGTCCTATATAATAGCTCTAACTAAAATCATCATTCTTCGTTAAAAATCCGTCACCTCAGTCCCTAATGTCATAAATTAACGTAAGTAACCAAGCCACAATCATAAATGGGCAAGAGTGAACGAAAACTTGACTAAACACATAAATCTCCAATTACTCCTTATTTCTTCTGTCGCCTTTTTTATCGAATAGTCCTATATTTCATTAATTTACAAAATGTCAAGTAACCAAGTTACGATCATAACTTGTCTTTATTTAGGAGAACAAAATTGAACGAAAACTTGACGAAACATATAAATCCCCAATAACTCCTTGTTGTTTTTGCGATCTTGAATTCTGATTTCTTCCATAGCTGTGCTTAAAATCATCATTCTACGTTAAGAATATTTCGCTGGGTCCAAATTGAAAGTGACTGCGAAAAGATTCACCTTCACATCTGTGTCTATATCAAATGTACATATCGAAATGCAAATAAAATCACGTTCTCAAAAACGAGTACAAGTAAACGGAAACTTAACGAAACTGAGTAAATCTTCGCAATTAAACTCGTTTAATTAATAAAATACGGAATAAGGAAGTGATTTTTCGGGGAGTTAAAGTTCTTTAGAATTACCCATATAAATTTAGGTACCTAGGTGATTTCTTCGGATTTCTGCCAATGCCGCATTCGATAAATTAAATTATTCATCTTAGTACCTACCACACATGCTCTGAACCCAGTAAAAACCCCCTTGTATGCTCATCAACTCACAATCGTTAGTTACTTATTCCTACCATTGTGCATTGTCATAGGTACAATAAATTCTCCACCTTTCCAGTCTTTATTATAAGAGTCTCTAGAGAACATAAGGAGAATCACAATTCATAAATCACTAAAAGGCCACCTTTGTTTAACGCTTACCTTACTTACCTACCTATGTTAGCCTTATTTTACATATTCAACCATAACTGAACCAAAATTTAGGCCACAATCGTGAGTGTACCTCTCTCTCTCAAACCCTCATCAATTCACCCTCCTGGCTTTTAACAATATTGTATTCCAATCCAACCAACGCAACATGTTGAATTTGATTCTGAAAAAACGATCGTCTGTAAGTGTTAGTATAAGAGCAGTTAGAGCTAGCTACACTATACTCTACTCACGATTCGTCGAGACTTTTTAATGATTTTTTAGCTGGTGCTCTGCTAGATGCGAAGCAAGAAGCAACCACTTCCATTGAATTGCCTTAACCAAGCAAGCATCAGTCTAACGTAGTTACTCGTCGTGTTCGGTTCGGTGCTTTGGATTGGAAAACTACTATCTCTTGGATACACCTCACCTTTAACGAATGTCTGCCAAGTTGGGCGTTGTCGCGCCTTCTTCAAAATCTGGTAGTTGTACTCAGTTTACAAACTTACTTTAGTTTCAAAATTCTCGTTAATAACGCTTATCATTGTTTCGCAGTAATTTCCACCACCTGTGATTAGATAAGATACTTTTTTATCTGACGTAGATATACTTAGATTGTGTAAAAAAAGCCTACCTATTTATTCTAGATAAAGTGTCTTGCGAAATCCGCAAATAACACACCTGTGAGTTATTTTATATTGATATTTGTTTTTTTTTTAATCAAGTGCAAGTGAGAGAAGTTTAAGGAAAAATTCTATTTCAATTAGTGAAAGTGTTTTTTTTTTTAAAGTGTTTGGCTTGTATCTTTGAATCATCCATATAACATTCTACCTATATTCATCATCTTAGAACACCCACCCCAGGTGGTTGGTAAATGCAAAAAGGTCAGTGCACTCTTTTTTTCTCTTTTTTATAACTGCAACTACACTAAAGCAATCCACCTTAAAGGTGGTAAGGTATAGCGGGTATCTTTTAGAGTCCTTGTTCCATATTTCGACGTTAAAAAATTCACTTATAAATATTTCCTTGTCCAGTTCTTTATTCTGACTTCAATCACACACCAAACCTCGATTCTACCAATACCAAAAGAACTGCAACGCACATATACTCAACCCAACCCACACTTTTTATTTTGTGTTACCAATGTTTGAGAGGGGGAATTATAAAAAACGAAATATTCTTACCTGGTATTTTTTAGTTGTTATTGTTACCACACATAGGTATAATTCGACAGGTGTTACCAGGCTAAAAATTAGGAAAAAAAAAATAATAAACAAAACAAGTGCAGTTAGGTACATATTATAATTGTTTATGATTCATAAAATATTATTTGTTTATATTAGGTAGGTATACTTAACTTTCATGAAAAGAGATATCAAACTCATATACCTAGCTAGCTTTTGTAGATTATTATTTTTTATTTGCTATTGTTATGGTACTGATAAAAACAAAACGTGACTAATTGTCAAAATTCACGTTAAGTTTGTGTTGAGAAATTTATTTTAAGATACTGAAATTTGATATGCCATATATAATGCAGATTTAAGTGCAACAGAAGGTCTAATATGAAATATTTTCTAAGAATCGAAGTAGTTAATGAGTTTTTTTTTTTTGAGATAATATAAGGTATATTTAGACTACAACGCACATTTTCACCCTTAATGACCGACCCCAACGATCGTCTCGTCACTAAAAAAAGAAAACTAACTCAAACCTGACAAGAGGCTGACAAATAGAAGGTGCGTGAAAAGGTATTCAATTTTGTTTGTGTACGAATTGCCTGTACCTTCGCCTACCTTTATTCCAAGCCTCTGAAAATAGGGTGTTAAATGTTATCTAGGGTTACGCAAAGGGAAATTTAAATTTATTTAGTCCTAAAAATAAGGGTTTCTATTATTATAACTTAATGCTTTTTTAAGTACATACATAGATAAAACCCATTGTTTTTCTATTATCTAGTTATTGCTAATTTTTGTTAATTAAGAACAAAATCAGACAACGCATTGTTTCTTTTGTTTTTATTGTTATTATAATGAACGGTGAGTCTAATTACTACGAAAAAATCCACAGCTAAAGACTGAGGGGCGTATTCATAGTCATTTTAGACCTGAGTCTAAGTTAAACATAGGTTTAGTTGAATTGTCGGACGTTGATTCTATTTTTTTAAGTTTTTCGTTTTAAAAATTTTGAAGCTATTTGTGTAGTATACCAAGTTAATTATCTTATAAAAATATAAAATCAACAATTTGTAATTAAAATCGGTCTGTATTCATTGATACTGTCACCAATACTGTTCCTGTTGGTGGTAAGTGACGTACTGCACGCAGCTTTGTCAAATGGAAATGGAGGAATTCAGTGGACTCTGCAATCTCACCTCAAACATCTGGACTAAGCGGACGACGTATGCTTACTCTCTCATAGGATCATGGATCTCCATCAAATGACAACAAGGGTTTAAGAGAGAAGCAGAAATCGTAGGGCTTAAGATCAACTCGGCAAAAACTAAAAGGATCAGCCTTGGAACTTCCTCATCAATCCAAGTAAATATTTCTGGACAACCCGTAGAGATGGTACAGGATTTCCAATATCTTGGGAGTATTGTCTCTACGGGTGGCGGAACTGAACTGGACGTAAACAGCCGAATCAGAAAAGCAAAGGCTGCGTTCGGAATGCTGTCCAAAATATGGAGAAACAACTCTTTTAGCTTAAAGACCAAGCTACGACTGTTCTGCTCCAATGTTGAATCCGTTCTGCTTTACGGCTGCAGCACTTGGAAAGTCACTGAAACTGTCACTAGAAAGCTGCAAACCCTCGTTAATAGATGTCTACGAAACATCTTGAGGATTTTCTGGCCCAACCGTATCTCCAATGCCGAACTTCATGCGAGAACGGGTCAGGAGCCCATAGACTCCATTATACGAAGAAGAAAGTGGCAGTGGATTGGCCATACGCTTCGAAAAGGCGATCGGTGCATTGCATCTCAAGCAATGCAGTGGAACCCGCTCACACAGGAGGGAAGACAAGTGGGCCGGCCTAGAAGTACATGGCGAAGAACGGTCGAACAGGAATCGGCACGACTGGGGAAAAGTTGGAGAGAGCTGAAATACATTTCAAGAAATCGTACACGATGGCGCGTAGGTGTAGTGGAGGCCCTATGTCCCGTAAGGGAAACATCACGGACGTAATAGGTCCGAGGACCTAAGTAAGTAAGTGTATTCATTGAGCCAAAATTATATTAAACTGTAGTTTAGTTAAACCTGGGTCTATCTGCGACTATGAATATGCCCCTGAGTGTTTCAATATTTTTATTTTAAATTTAAATTCCATTTTTTGCTAAATTTCAGAATTCATCATTCATTTAACTAGGTACCCTTTCAAAAATTTATTTAGATACACAAGTATAAATTAAAATAATGCAAGCTTTAGGTATACTTAATACCGACATTTGTGTCAGACTAGTTTTTTTTTTTTAATTTAAGGCTTCAAAGCTTATTTTTACTTGCTATATACGAAGTATATGTAAGTACATATAAGGCAAGTTATATCGAACTCGATATAATGGTTTTCCTTAACATTACGATGATAGAGAACGCGAAAAAGTGGATCTTGCAATTCTGTTTGTCTGTCTGTACCTACTTGCAGCCTAAACCACTGAAGCGATTTTCTTTAAAATTTCGAATTAAGGTTCTTAGGTGATTCCCTAGAGGGAAAATTGACAAATGTACAAAAATTGATTTATTTTTATTATATTACTATAATCATTGTATATGAAAACTATAGTAATATCATGAGAAGCGCCGACTACTGAGTCACGTAGTGTCGAAATACACCAACTTCTCTCAACACTTTTTGTTGAGGAAACAAATTTGAAGGTCGAGATCTAACTCCCTTACTCCCTTACAATCTTACAAGACTTACTCTTTCTAAAAATTAATGTCTACGCTGTCAAAATCATAGAACATGTTGCAAGCACATGCGCCACCAGCCGTACAAATCCAGCGAAAATAAAAACGACTCCATGAGAATACTATAGTTTTCATATACAATGCTATAATAAACATTTTGATAGAAAAAAAATTATTTATAACGGTTATTAACGGTACGGGATTTTTTGGATTTCAAATTCCTCGTTAACGGCTTCACCGATTTCAACCAATTTTTTTTTATATAAGAGTTCCTTTACAATTTTAAAAATTTTGCGAATACAAATTTTCGAAAAAATAATTTTTGGATTTTTAAAAAATTATTGATTTTGTTTTTTTTTTTGAAAATTCAATATCTTGAAAGCAGGTGAATGATTTTTTGTTTTGATTTTGTGCAAAATTGCATTTTATTAAATACTAAAAGTTGGAAAACCAAATTTTATTTTTAAAAATGTTAAGAATTTTTATATATACTTACATAGGTTCAAAATTAATTTTTAACTTATATCTAATTTTTTTTTCTTTTATTATTGAATTGTTTTTTTTTTTTTGATTTGAGTCTTTCACTCTATAAATTGGGGAAAACAAGATAAATATATACATTCCGGTACCAACAATTAAAACATTATTATAACGAAATAATAAAATTACACGTAAGAGATTGTCGTTTTTCCTACATAATTATTAAAGTTTTTGAATAAAAATAGATCTCATAGTAGATGTTGTATAATTTGATTTGATGAAATCAATTTTTTTTTATGAGAAATTCCACTAATTCAAAAAAATACGTGACTAGGGTTACCACCCCCTACGGAACTGAATTAACTTACGGATTATACTAACTTTACGGACTATCTTTCTTTGAAATAATTTCGTCATACCTATGTACCTAAATAACCTATTCACTTACTAAAGGTACTATACCTACTCCTTACCAACAATGCTTACCTAACTTACTTACCTTGACCAATGAATAACTCTTATCTTACTGACTGGTCATACATTTTTTTTTTTTTATATTTAGCGCGTGCAATAGGGGTTGTGAATACCCTTAAGATGATATACACAGCACGAGCGATTAGGTAGATTTGAGGGGATTTACTTACTTTACTGAATATGGAAATTTTTTTTACTAACTTACCTTTTTTTATATACCCACTACCATTTATAACTGACTTTCTTGTTTTTTGAATTTGACTTTATGGCATAAGGCGTGTTTCTTAGTGCTCTCTATGTTAGATTAGAAAAAAATTAAATGTAAAATACAACAACAAATATGCTTAGTTCGCGACGATAAACATCTGTGCTTAAAAATTAAGCTAAAATAAAAACAGTGGTTTCATATACTATTTTCTACGTTTATCCGATGAATTCTCAGCTAATGTCAAAAATTCATTAATTTGCCAGATGAATCTTGAAACACGAGTCACGAGAGAAAAAGATGACAGAAAAAAAGGTAAAAACCAAACATTTTTGTATTTGTTAAATATAATTACTAATTTAAAATAAATGTTACTTTCCAATAAATAAAAGCAAGATCTGGTCCAGGGAGGAGACGTTTCTTTTAATTTATCAAAGTTTTAACAAATTTAGTTTAATTTTTTTTGTTGACAAACAGATTTGACATCCAAAATGTCAGAAAATGTCCTTTTTATATCAGTGCTGCCAAAATCTTTTCTGAAGCAATGATGAGCGTTTTCTGGTGCCATTATTTCTTAAGCTAACATAGAGGGCACAAAAAAACACGCCTATAGATAACAACATTTTTCACGGACTCAGTTTACGACTGGAAATTCATGTTTGGGGCTTTCTTCATAAACATATTGGCCAAGAAGATAGCACGATGGTTGTATCCTAGATACAAGGGTGGTCAGGCAAACCTTTTGCCAAAAACATCAGGCAAGGTCTTTGAGTGCTCGGCGAACCACTGTATTGGTGAGACAGTAGGGTTGACGTTGATTTTCGGTGGATAGAAAAAAAAAGTTTTTTTTTTTATTTAGTTTTGCGTTATATTAGTTAGGTTTAGTTTTTTTGATCCTTAAGATATCATATCTTTAGTAAAATATTATATCTCTTGATATAAATTTAAGATAGTAGGGTTTAGTCATAATTTAATTTCAATATATTCAAATTTATTTTTTGTTTTTACCGAAGATTTAATGGAGACTCCACCCTTTTACTAATGCAGTGGCATAGGTAACTGGGTTTGTGCATTTCCTTAATTCTTTTACTTTCCAGTTTCCCATTTCGATACCTTCTCCACTTATCATTTGCCTATCCTTTAATACAGGCATGTTTTATTTTTGTTTGCTCAGTGAGGGGAGTTTTGGAAAAGGACAAGAACCGTCCCAATCCGTCCAGCTTAGCCGATCTAGAGCAAGCATGCCAAAGCCCTCTTACCAACTACATAGTTATATCCCCGTTTTTTTTTTCATTAATTCATATTTATCACATGAATCAAAGATGGCATATTTTTTTTCTAGCTCATTCTGTTTTAGTTATTAAAATAACAAATTTATAGTTATTTCTAGTAACTTATAGTAATAATTTATATTTTAAATTGTTTTTAAAATCCAGTCGTGCCCATTTTGTTTTTTAATTTGTGTGTTATAAGAACAACTGAATCTATTATAAGAATAGGAAGAGACTAAAGGGCTGATTTTTCAATCATCAGTTAAGCTATCAAAGGAATAATAAGGCAACAGGAACAAATTTTTGTTTTATTCGGAGAATAAGTACTATCTGAGGTTAATAAAGTTAATAAATAATAAGTTAATAAATAATTTCAAATGGAGAGAATCACGCAATATTGTATTTTTGCTTGTCCTATAGAGGGGTGTAGTAGCCCGAGCGTAATGGTAAGTGCGTTCGAGTGTCACACTAAAGGTCTGGGTTCGCCTGTCACGCTACTACACGAGTAATTTCAGCATACCTACTAACAAGTCTTAGATTCATCAAAAAATCTAAATGGAGACATTAATTTTACCTAACATTACGATTTACGAATAAATACTTACTTACTTAGGTCCTCGGACCTATTACGTCCGTGATGTTTCCCTTACGGGACATAGGGCCTCCACTACACCTACGCGCCATCGTGTACGATTTCTTGAAATATATTTCAGCTCTCTCCAACTTTTCCCCAGTCGTGCCGATTCCTGTTCGACCGTTCTTCGTCATGTACTTCTAGGCCGGCCCACTTGTCTTCCCTCCTGTTTGAGCGGGTTTAACTGCATTGCTTGAGATGCAATGCACCGATCGCCTTTTCGAAGCGTATGGCCAATCCACTGCCACTTTCTTCTTCGTATAATGGAGTCTATGGGCTCCTGACCCGTTCTCGCATGAAGTTCGGCAGTGGAGATACGGTTGGGCCAAAAAATCCTCAAGATGTTTCGTAGACATCTATTAACGAAGGCTTTCTAGTGACAGTGTCAGTGACTTTCCAAGTGCTGCAGCTGTAAAGTAGAACGGATTCAACATTGGAGCGGAACAGTCGTAGCTTGGTCTTTAAGCTAAAAGAGTTGTTTCTCCATATGTTGAACAGCATTCCGAACGCAGCCTTTGCTTTTCTGATTCGGCTGTTTACGTCCAGTTCAGTTCCGCCACCCGTAGAAACAATACTCCCAAGATATTGGAAATCCTCTACCATCTCTACCGGTTGTCCAGAAATACCTATTTACTTGGATTGATGAGGAGCTTGAGCTTGACAATCATTCCTGTTTTCCACTCTTCAGGAAAGCTCTCTGTTTCCCAAGCTCTCTTTTATAGCTTCATATTTATCAACAAAATCAGATGACATTATTTATGTTTAGGATTCGTGCAAAAAAATAAATTCGAGATAATAATTTTCCCTAACATAACGATTATAGAGAACGCGAAAAAAGTGGGTCTCGCAATTCTGTCTGTCTGTCTGTCCGTCTGTCTGTCTGTGTGTACCTCGACCTGCAGCCTAAACGGCTGAAGCGATTTTCGTCAAACTTTGGACTTAAGGTTCTTATGTGATTCCCTAGAGGGGAAATTGATTTTTTTTAACGCAAAAAATAACGGTACCTGTCATACAACCAATATACAAAAGTTAATTTATTTCAAAAACGGCTCTAACGATTTTGAAAAAAAAACACGAGGTACTAAAATTACTAAAATAAATATTTTGGTGGAAATTTTTTTTTTTTTATAACGGTTATTAACGGTACCTGTCATACAACCGATTTTTTGGTTTCCAAATTTCTCGTCAACTACTAGACCGATTCCAACAGATGGTCGCTTACAATTTTAACTATTTTGCATATGAAAATTTCCGAAAAAATTATTTTTGGATTTTTAAAAAAATATTGAAATTTTTTTTGAAAATTCAATATCTTGAAAACGGGCTAATAAATGAAAAAAATGAAAATTGTATTTTGTTATATACTAAGAGTTGACGTACCAAATTTTATTTTAAAAAATGTTCAAGATTTTTTATATATACAAAATTAATTTAAAAAAAAACGCTCAAACGATTTTTGATTTTTTTTCATAAATTCATAATTATTAAGCAAATCAGATGCCATACCTTTTTTTGAGCTCTATTTGTTTTAGCTATTAAAAAACAAATTTTTAGTAATCTATATAAAAGAGAAATGTCGTCCGTGTGTGCGCGCATAACTCGAGAACGGATCGTTCGATTTTCACGATTTTGGGCTTGATGAATTCGTATTGACCCAAGGAAGGACATAGGACACTGTAGGAAAATCCCGAAAAATTTTCAGAAAAATTGGAAATCAGGAATCATCCCCTTTTTAATGCATATTTCGAGGACGTTATCTTCGATTTTCACGACTAAGGGCTTGATGGATTCGCATTGGCTCAAGAAAGGACATAGGACACTGGAGGAAAATCCTGGAAAATTTCCAGGAAAATTGGAAAACATGCAATATCCAGTTTTTAATGCATAACCCGAGAACGGTTACTTCTATTTTTACGATTTAGGGCTTGATAAATACGTATTAGTATAAGAAAGGGCATAGGAAACTGGAAGAAAATCCCGTAAAATTTCAAGAAAAATTGAAAATCCGGGAACAGCCGGTTTTTAGTGCATAACTCGAGAACAGTTACTTTTATTTTGACGAGGCTTTTGACGGGCTTGATAAATTTTTATTGGCTTTATTACAATACGTGGAGAAATTGCAATTGAAAACAAACATGCAGTCGCCTTACGAAATGGCCAGTTCGCTTCAGATTTCTCCAGGCAATTTATTGGCGAGAGGCAATGGCGTGATACCAGTGGACTTAGTCACCGGCCTTATTGAATTTCCACCGAATTTTTGCCACTTTACAACAACGCTGGAAGAGCTCATCGCGAATGTTTTTCCGAATTTCACTCAAAATTGTTAACCATGATTGGCTGAGTTCACGAGCGATTTTGGTTGCGAAAAACAAGAATGTCGATCATTTGAATTTCGTCATTCAAAATCAAATCGCCGATGAGTTACATATATTCAAATCCGTGGACTCCGTGATGGATGAAAACGAAGCCAGCAACTATCCCACGGAATTTTTGAATTCTTTGGATGTTCCGGGCTTTTCACCACACAATTTAAAATTGAAAGTTGGCTCAGTTATAATTTTGCTGGCATCCTCAATGCACCAAAACTTTGTAACGCCACGATTTTGAGGGGAAAATACAAAGGCGAAGATGTTCTTATTCCACGGATTCCGCTTATTCCGAAAGATTTGCCATTCGTATTTAAGCGTCTTCAATTTCCAGTGCGTCTCGCTTTTGCTATGACAATTGACAATAAATAAGCCGCAAGGACAATCGCTGGATGTTTGTGTTTGTGTTGTGAATTCCCATGTTTCTTACATGGTCAATTGTATGTGGCGTGCTAACGTATCGGCAAACCTACCACTTTGTACGTGTACGCGCATGAAAATAAAATGAAAAATGTTGTTTACCAGACAGCTCTTCAGTAAAGAAGCGGAAGGTTGGCCGACACGCCAATCATTTTGGTTTCATTGAAACACATAGACATTGTTGATTTAGTTATTTTTATTTTATTTAATAAAAGGATTTTAATTGACGGAATTACATGAAACATCATTGTGCATGATGCTCGAAATTATTATTTTCTTTACATAAATGAACATAGGCGGAACGAAGTTCGCCGGGTCAGCTAGTATTTATATTTTAAATTGTTTTTAAAACTTTTTTGATGATATCATAATGTTATAGAACTACTAAATATGCACATTGGCAATTTTAAGCTACGTTCAAGTTTTTAGCTACGAAAGCAAGTTTGTGCGATCCAGTCGTGCCCATTTTTGTATATAAAGTTATTTAAATAACAAATTTATTAGTAAAAAATAGTTATAATATCTTGTTTTTAAAACTTTTTTTTTAACTATATCATTATATTATTGATACAGTAATATTTTGTAGCTACATTAATGTTGTTAACTACGAGAGTCGTGGTTTTTTTTTTTTTTGGTAAGAAAGAAAAATGTATGTTTTTATTTTTGTTGACAAATCCGGGTTTCCCAGGATATTCTCTCCAAATTCTTAACTTTTTAAAAAAATAAGAGCAACAATGTGCATCATAGTTCAAAAATTCGTATGTCCAAATTTGTATCAATGTGATATTCAGATGCAGAAATAGGTAAAAAAAATAATCGTATAAAATTTCCATTTTAGCTACAAGCAAGGAGCCTTATGATTGTCAATTTCATATTTCTTATCAATAATTGATAATACAAGGGAACACATATTTCTTGCGGCAAAAAACAAATTATACTTTTTGACAAGTTTTTTGTATTCTCAATTCGAATCTGAATCTATTTGTAAGGTTAATTTACAGCACCAATATAATTTTTTCCACAAAAATCAGAATGGCTATGAAAATTTTAATCTTCCCCTTTAATATAAAATTGGGGTTTTTCCAATACTTTCTCTGTACTCCGAAAAATCAAAAATGAAAATAATGCAAAACTCTATTTTTGGCGTGATTCAAATTTGGCAATTCTGAGGTCATAATCGAATTCAGGACACTAAAAACCTTCTGATTCTGTAACAAGTTCTCTGAATACAAATTGATTGGTGTTTCGATATAACTTTGTAAATATCCAACAAAATACATGTTTAGCATTTTTAGACTAGGATATTTCAAAAACCTGAGCTAACAAAGATTCAAATTCAAGACATTTGAAGCATCCAGAAAAGTATAATCTAGTTTCTGCCGCAGACATTTGTTAAAGGAGAATGGGCAAAAATATATGGGACCTGGTCAACCTAGTGCCCAGAAACGATGCCTATGAAAATGATGTGGTACTATGGGAGTGTACCAACGTAGGAACGTAGGAGTATTTTTTTGTCCTAAGCGATGGGAGTTGGCTAAAATAAGCAACCAAACAAATAAGAAAACCACTTTGCAAATTCGAATAAACTTAGACGAGTTGTTTTATATTTTGTAATATTCTGCCTTTGCCCCATGGTTTTCAGTTCTGTGTCCATATTCAAAAATGATGCTCTTGAACTAAGCTTTCCAACGTTATATATATCAACTGTGGGCACTAGACGCACAATTATTCCCATTCATTAAAGTCGCTAAATCGAATAAAAAAAAGTAGAATTTTCATACTTTTAAGCGAATTATTCGCAAACCATGATATTATTCGCTATTATTTGCCATTGGTATAAAAGTTCCTTTATTTTGGGTTCTATCCAGTTCATTAAAAGTGACCAATACTGTTATTTCAATGGAACACTATTGCAATTAATTTTCGCTATAGTTTCAATCTTTGTTGCCATATACTGCCTAAGCCCCATGGTTTTCAGCTTAATGCACATACACAAAAATTATGTACTCGGGCTAAGCTTTTCAACAATATAGTATATCTCATTCGTGGGCAATAGGTAGACCAAAATGCCCATTCTCCTTAATAATTGATAAATACTGAAATTTTAAATATACATATTATTAAACTAAATTATTAAGTTATTCAATTAATTTTCTTGTTATTCACTACGATCTGCGTGATTCTCAATCATCAAAACATATATCAATTTGTGTTGTTTAATATTAAACTTAAATATTATTTTATCAATTGTCTTAAAAATGTAGTTAAAAAATCCAAGTTTTTCGATTTAATCTGGCAACATTCTTTAAACCCAAAACCTTCACTAATCAATGTATCTGTATTACTTGTGTCTCTCTTTAAACTCCTTCTTTAAAATCGCCATCGAACTAACCAAAGCCCCTCAAGCCTCAACTCAACTCACTATTCCATCAACACCGCACCAATTTTGTATTATACCTTCGGCATTTAGTTTCAATATTTGGTTTACCTTCCATTTTTTTATTTTCAGTTGACTTTCTTGCTTTTGTCGTGAGTGCACTCAGCACCTTATATAGAATAGTAACTTACAAGCAATTCTGAAACAGAAATTAATTCAAAAGAGTGAACGTCGTTTTACACAATGACGTCAGGTTAAGAGTTGTAAACTATAAGACCAAAAACAGGTATTACCAAGAAACGGTTACGTGTAAGAAAACCTGTTTACAGCAGGCGCATTTACCTGGATTATTTGTTTTTATTTCTTTTGCTTTGTCGATGGCATGTTGCAACATTTGGTAAACAACATCACAAAAAGAACAACAACAAAATACATTAAAAAATAAAGCTCGTGGTAAAATATGTTAGTATTAGAATTTTGTGTTTCGTTTGGATTTTTATTTTAAAGACCTCTTTTGAGACTTTCGACTCTTGATGTGTCAACTTGAAAAATATTTGTATAATTGCATAAAAACAACGACATATTTCTGTCTCTTTCTTATAGGTTTTTATATAAGCTTGGTTTACAGAGAAAAAAAAAAACAGTTTTCTCGTTGAATAAAAAATTCAAAAAACGTTCAGATTGACGTTTGACAGGAAACGTGTGTTGAATGGAATGCTAAGCCGCAATACCGCATTATCCATCCATCCAGCTTCGCAGCTATAACCTATGAGCTCTATGAATCACAGTCACAGCTAGGACAATTTTTTTTCTTCATTATTTCTTTGCTGCGTTGCGTTCTTTTTTGCCATTTTTTATTGGTGGTTAAGTTAAAAATTTATGCATTACATGTTGATGTTAGAGATGTGACCAAACTAAACGTTAAACATTGGCACATGGTTGCTGATTGCTAAGATGCTGACCACATCCAGAGATAGGCTTACTGGAAGTCGTCAAGAGTCATTATATTCATGACATGCAATGGGAAAATAATTGCGGATGTTAGATTTTTTGTCTTCCTGGGGCATGTATTTCTTCTTGTGAGCGCCACCTTAAAGTGATGTTGACAACAACTTTCGGATGTCTAACTGGTTTTTATAGACCAATTTAAATTTAAAGTTGTACGTAGATACAGAAGAGCTCTAGAAGTGCGTGAGCCATTTAGATGGATGTGATGATGATGAGTATCTTTTTATGGGTAGAATCGTACTTGTGGACATCGTTTTAGATGACGGATTATTATGCGGTGGTTGTAGAAGGTAGGTAGAAGAAATTCTATCGGTTGATTTTAACCTATGTTGGGAGACTTATACATAGGTTGGTATTAACCTACTTCGGCATTACTCTGGTGTAATAGAGTTGAAATGTAAATTCTGATTGATAGTAATTTCTGATTTGTAAATGTGGAATAGAGAGATGGATATCAACAACAAAAAAACGTTGTAGGTAGGTATGTGGATTGAACACTGAACAGTTCAAATATTTTAGCAGGAAATAGTTTAATGCGGGAATGAGGCTACCTCCTCATTTAAAGAAATCAAGTAAACTTTAATACATCCAGAATTTTGAAATATTTACAGAAAATGAATTCGGCTCGCCAATCTATAGTTCCTATTTTTACTTATTCTATGATCGTACGGGTAAAATCGTAACAAGACAAAATCGTCCGAAATGGAAAAAAATCGTATATTCATGAAACTTGGAAAGAATTGTTTAGAAATAAACGTTATGAAGATTCAAAAGAGTCCTTAAAAACATTTTCGTTCCACGGGTGTTTTTTAAGGGTGAGACGGGCGGAGGTATATGAACACCAAAACTACAAAATTATTTTGATACAATTTAAACAGATGATTCATGACCCTAAGGTATTTTTGAATTCAGAATCTAATGACATCAAAATTAAGGTGATACGATAACATTAAGAAAGTTATAGTCCTTTTAATGTAGAAATTCTTTCACATTTTCCTCTTTCCTTAAAATAAACACCCTTTCACTATTAGTCTAAGAGCCGACAGAAAATTTTAGGAGTGGATGTATAACTAAAATCTGAGTATGAGGTTTTAAAGGGGAATATTTTGTGATATCGAAATCAAAAGTCTGCCAGGTTTTTTTCTCAGCTTTTAGCGGGTACGGGATGTTGAAAATAGAGATTTTACAAATTTCTGATCGGGGGTATTATCCTTTCAATTATTTAAAAAAATATGATGCTCTGTCATTTTCCCTAAGTCCAAAGACCTTAATCTTTGTGATCCGACCAATAGAACTCAAGATATAAGGTTTTTAATCGAACCTCATCCATTTTTTCTTGGAAATTTATGAAACGCAAAAAATCAACAAAACAAAGTCTCCAAGAAAAGTCGATTAAGATTCGCTTTAAATGCTTATATATAAAGGTCTTTGCACTTAGGGAAAATGACAGAGCATCATGATGTGTTAATAATTGAAGTGATAAAACCCTTGAAAGGAAATTTAGAAAATCTCTATTTTCAATACCCCGCCCCCACCAAAGGCTGAGACAAAAACCTGCCAGACTTTTGATTTCGATATCAATAAATATGCTCCTTTAAACCCGCAAACTTAGATTTTGGTTATACATCCACTCCCAAAATTTGCTGTCGGCTCTTGTACTATATGGATATTTTTCCTGTTCTCCTTTTCTCGAAAACATTTTTTTTTCGAACCTAAAACAGTTTCAATAAAAATGAATACCACAGTTTCTTGCCGAACAAAAATTCAAATAATGCAAATTCAATTTTGAGATTTTATCAACAAATTGCCATTGCAATTCTGAATTCGATTTTGTCTCAATTTTGCATTCTGTCACATCTTAACTATTCGAAAATTATTGCATTTGAAATTTGAATAAATGATTTTTTTAGGAACAAATAAAATTACCTTTTTTAAAAGCTTAAGTCTCCTGTCTATGGATTAGCATTATTTGATTTTTGTATTGATTTTAATTTTTGTTAAAAACAAATTTAAATAAATTGGGTGGCGCAACGGTTTGTGAAGAACCAGGGTATTTAAATTTTGTGAGTTCAAAATTGGATGGAACTCAAAATATACATAAATATTTTCAAATATTCACCGATTTTTTCTTTCGCATAGAAATCATTTATTTTATCTTATCATCATTTCAATATGCATCCGTTATTTCATAATTTATTAATCTAATACAAGAGTTCCAGTACCATACCTACAAAAATTAATTTAAACAATACATAGTACACTCGGACGTATGCGTACTTTTTTTTTTTAATTTTTTTCTTCTTGTCTATGAAATTTGTAATAAAGTTGTTATTTGCTTCCAATTAATTTGCATAATACTGTAGGTACATACTAATAAACAGTTTTTGAGTTCTAGTTACAGTCCAGTCAATAAGTACATACAAAACAATTGTCTAAAACCGCAAAGCGCGATGTAGTTCTGCATTTTTGATATGTTTGCAACTCATTTTTCCCACATCTTCCTTTAAAACTTTGGAAATATGCAACTTATGAAAAAAACATTCACTATAAACTTGTTTGTTATAACATTTTCTACAAGACCACATTAGTTTTAAATTCATGCATGTTATATTTGTGTTGCTATCTAAACATGAATTAGAAATAAATCTGAAAATATAAGTAATTTTGAATATTTAATTATAATAAGGACCGATGATTTCTATTTGATGTTTTAATTATTAAAATAAAAACAAAAAAATTGCATTTCAATAAAATTTTCTGCAGCTCTAAATTTTCAATAAAACAAGTCCTGCTAGTGCTAAGTCGTTTTATTATTTCGCTTGTGGATTGTTTCGCTGTTTAGTCAGATTTTCACCATTAATTGACATGTTTTGTTTTAGATTTACCGTTTTATTTATGAATCACTACGCAAAAAAGTTTTTTTTGTTAAGATTAACAGTTCTTTATATGATTTTTTTTCATATTTGCCATTGAGACCTGCGTTAGATCGTCCAGCTCTCCAACAAACCTGTTTCCAAAGTAACACAGGTGATTTGTTTGGATGTTTGGACAATTACAGAGCATGTGCTTGATGGTTTCAATTTTCTCAACATCAAAAAAAAAAATATCTTTCCTAATAATTAATTCTGAACATAAACTTCTAGAGATAACGCAGATGTTCCTGGAAATCCAGTTGTTATTGATTAGCTCTTTACTTACTACATTATGTCAATTTTCTTTTTAATAACGCCGATCAAGATTGCTGGTCCCGAAATAATTGTCTATTACAACTGTTTCTATTTCAAAATGACCCTTTCCTTGCCAGTTCATCTGCTATATCATTCCCTTCTAAATTCTTCTATGTCCAGAACCCATTAGAGTTTGAATTGGTTGGAGTAACAAATATTTTCCAGTACGCCTGGACATTTTGCTACTGTCTTGGATCTTATAGTCTCACTGGCTTATATTCAGCTTTGTTACTTAAACATTATTATTACATTTAAATTCTCTATCATCTATCTATGATAACATACTTTCTTCTTACGTTTTGTTCATATCGATACACTTTTACTTTTTGATGGTGCTCACAGCCCAGGATGGGCTTCGGCGTCAACTAACAAGCTCCTCCAGCCAGCTCTGTCCCTAGCTAGCCGCTTCCAGTTGCGCACACCGAGTGCTTTGATGCCGTCATCATGTTTGCGCCACCTGTTACGTGCGTACCCCATCGGGGTTGGATTCGAAGACTCTTCGGGCAGGTGCGTTGCTGTTCATACGCTCCACGTGCCCCAGCCATCTCAGCCGCTGTATTATCAGCTTTTTGATCAGGTCAACGTCGCTGTATAGCCCGTATAGCTCGTCGTTGAATCTTCTCCTCCATACCCCTTCGATACACACCGGACCGAAAATCGCACGAAAAATCTTCCTCTCAAAGCACCCTAACAGATTTTTAACCGAATCTTTCAGTGTCCATGATTCTGACCCATAAAGCAGCACCGGGATGATTAGGGTCTTGTATAAAGTCTCCTTGGTTCTCTGAGAGAGGGCCTTACTACTTAAATGCCTTCTTAGACCGAAGAAACAAAGTCCTTGACAACTTCGAAACTATATCTGTCCATCGTGATATTTTGCCCGAGTCGACGATGTTGAGATTCCTCTATCGATGACAGCATATACTTCGTCTTGTCCTCATTAACCGCCAATCCTATTCTAGCAGCCTCCGATTCAATGCTCGCAAATGCCCCTGCCACAGCTCGCTTCGTTCTGCCGACAATGTCTATGTCATCCGCAAATGCAAGCAATTGAACGGACTTTTGATAGATTGTACCGCTGGTGTTAACATGTGCGTCGCGTACAATGGCTTCAAGAACGATGTTGAATAGGTTGCATGATAAAGCGTCACCTTGCCTCAATCCTTTCTCAACATCAAAGGAATCGGTGGTGTTCTCGCCAATTTTGATGGAGCAGCGAGATTTCTCCATCCTCATCCTGCACAGGCGGACGAGTTTGGCAGGGATGCCGAGACTCGACATGGCTCTGTATAATACGTCCCTTTTAACGCTATCATACGCGACTTTAACGCGATAAAAGACGATAAAAAGGTGGTGTGTATCGATTTGAAATTCCCGGGATTTTTCTAAAATCTGTCGGAGTGTGAACATTTGATCGACGGTTGACTTGCCTGGCCTAAAACCGCACTGATAGGGCCGATTAGATCGTTGACAAAAGGTTTTAAGCGGTCACACAGGATGGCCGACAAGATTTTATAAGCGACGTTTAGAAGACTAATTCCTCTGTAGTTGGTACATTTCCGAACATCTCCCTTTTTATGGATGGGGCACACTCTACCGAGGTTCCATTCATCGGGCATACTTTCCTCCGACCAAATTTTGCAGATGAGCTGGTGTATGCTCCTAGCCAATTCATCTCCCGCTGATTTAAATAGTTCGGCTTGTAAGCCATCCGCACCAGCAGCCTTGTACGACTTAAGTTTGGATATCGCCAGCCGCACTTCGGTTAGGTCGGGTGGACGGAACTCTTGGCCATCATCGTCCAAGTTGTATGGAGCGTTCTGCCTATTAGCGGCATCTTGGCTGTCTTCGCCATTAAGCAGTATAGAGAAGTGTTCTTTCCAGATCCTCAGCACTGACTGTGTGTCTACTACCATATTCCCACTCTCATCTCGGCAGGCTTCCGTTTTAGCCTTGAATCCTTGGGTGGATCGCTTCACCCTCTGATAAAATTTTCCAACATTTCGCCTACCGCTACAACCCTCAATAGACTCTACCGCCCGCTTCTCGTGCTCTCTCTTTTTCCTCATATCGATAGAGTTTATCTATATTTTAACAAAGCTTACAGACATATTTATATTTATTTACCTACCTATAATTAAAATTACACAAGCGCCAGTACGAATCGATTACCTTTGCTAATGACAGTAACAATTTGTATTAGTTGGTAGGTATCAGAGCTCAATTACTTCTCGATTTGAAGATGAAGCCATAAAAATATGAACAAATAGGTCGGTAGTTAGGTACAATACAATCTACCTATGTGCATTTGAAGTTTCACTTCTGATGCCTTCAGTGAAAAGAGTTCTATGTTCACTTTACCACTCCGACTCCGTACCCATGTATAATATATACATACATGGGTACCTAATGAAATAGAAATGTTTTGTAATATTTATCGTATTTAGTATATTTAGAAATCGAAAGGAGTAGGTATCAGTTTCGTTGCATATACATGTGCATATGTACCTATAAAAAAGCTTTTATAACAACAATATCAAATGAAAAATATTATACTTATTGGCAAGTATATTCTCTAGCAATATTCGTATTTTGTATATCTTTTGCGGAATTGTGGTGCATTTAAATTTAGATAGAAAAAGTTAATACATACATATAAGCAGATATTATGGATTATAGCGATGAAAGTCCTCGGCTGTCAATTCCGCTTTTTTCGCCACTTGCAAATAAAACTTGTGACCAAAACTGAAAATAAAAAGGACCAAAAAGAGTAAAAAGTGACCAAAAAAATTATTTATAATAATTTAAATTAGCCATATTTCTTTTTCATTTATTATCATAAATAATTAATAAGAAATCAACAAAAATAAATAAACAAAAAGGTACAACATAATTCACAAAATTACTTTAAGGACAATGTGATCACCCCTTCTTCATAATAAGAAACATACATAACTAAACATAAAGGTTTATTTACTAAATCACATTTTTTCACAGCATTTAATATTAAATTCACAATATTTCTTTAAAACAATACGAAATTAAGTATAGTTAAATTAAATTTACTAAAATGTACACACATAATATCTACTTATTTAAAAAAAGGTTAAACGTTTAAACGCACAAATATTTTAAACTTTTCATCTGTCAATAAATTGTCAAATAAAGTGGTTGTGGATGGGTAGTGCAGTTCCTTCAATTTAACATATGCATCGTTTACATTAGGCAATGACAAAAAATTGCGCTTCATTTTGAGAAAATGAAAATTCAAAGTCGAGTTTTTTATATTTCTTCTTCAAAAAAAGTGACCAGATGGAGAATAAAATGACCAAGTGTAAAAAAATGACCAAATTTGGTCACAAAAGACCAACGTGGCAACCGTGAATATACCTACATACGTGTTTTAACGCATGTGTACCCGCGCAGAAAAACAATCTAGTTTTCGACAAGGCACTAGAGAGTTTAACATAGATTTTTGCAAGGCACTAGTAAGATTTACCAAAAGCTAGAACATGGGCCTTGACGATTATGAACCCTTTTGCCTCATCAGACAATAAAAGAAACAAAAAAAAAATGGTTTATGTGGGACTTGATCCCGCGATCTTCTGTCAGTCCAATGCGCTACGCTCTGGGCTAACTCGCTATACAAACATTCAATGTCGAAAGTGAATATATTGCATAACAAATACATACAGAATAGAGCCGGATTTTGTGTACTTGCTTTTTAGGTAGAACAGCTTACAACATGTTTTTCCTCATCGAACAATCCTATACAAAAGTCTCACACCCATAGTAAAGTGTGATACGAAAAAGACGACAAAGGAAAGAGTGAAAAACGTGTCGTATGATGCTGAAATTGTGCTTATAAAATTTCGATACATGTCCAACAACTTTTTACTAGGGATGGCCTTAAGAGTGTTTGAAAAGTTTGTCTCGTCTTAATGTTTGGTATCAAAATCCAGCAAGTTATATGGCTAGTTTTCATTGTCTAGATTTTCCCCACTGAAAATTTACTAGGGCCTTGCCCAAACTAGATAGAAATTCAGCATTTTTCGATTTTTTTGACTTTTTTTTTATAAATTTATATTTATCAAAGAAATCAGATGGCATACTTTATTTTGAGCTCTAGCTTTTTAGCTATTAAAATACATACCTAACAAATTTATAGTATTTTATAGAAGGTAATAATTTATATTTTAACTTTTTTAAAAAACTTTTTTTTTATAATGATAGGTGATTCGTCAATTTCAAGCTACGTTAAAGTTTTTAGCTACGAGGGCAATGTTTTGCAATCCAGTCGTGCAGTTTATTTGTTCATAGAATTGCACGTAAGAATTTAAAGCATTCCAACCCAACACCCCCCCCCTCCCCCCTCCGAAACAAAATGCTGGCTACGCTTGTCTGGATACAATTAAGTAGCTAAGGTATACGAATTATTAGGCCTATTAGATGCTATTGGTACCAATTCAATCCAGAAACCTTATTTTGTTCGAGATTTTATTTCTTTACATTTGGGATTATGACGTATCCCTTAGGTACCTTCCTAGTACGGTAGGTACCTAATTGACTATGTGATAATTTTACAGGTGAAACCTAGAATGCTGGCTTTGTTAGCTACCAAGCTAGGTACATTTAAAATTTAAATAATATACTTTCCTTTCTATCTTTTCCCCATAGGTATAAAGAAATTAAAAGTATAAAACTTACCTACCTAACTAATTTAATTTTTATTATTTTCCCAATGGAAAAATGAAAACTGAGTTGATTTATATTACATTTCATGTCCCAGTTTCTGTCAGCATTTCCCGGTCCCAATGATGCCAGTTGGTTGGTTGTTGCTCAGTGGTTTTCATTTTTAAATTAATGGCTAAATTCACTTGAAAAAGAAGAAAAAATGCAACCATCATCAAACGAAGTAAAAAAAATAAAAGAAAATTTTATTGAAAAAAATAAAAACACATAGGTAATCAACAATGGCAATTAACATAAATAGTTTCATGTGGTGAAAAATTTTGTATGGTAGTGGAAGGTAGGTAGGAAGCAGTAGGAATAGGTAGAAAAATGTTTATGATTTGATTGAGATTCTACTCTCACTTTGCATGATAACAACGAAGAAAACTCGAAGCCTTCAATGTTCAATGGGTGACGTTTTTGTAACTTGTAGTCTTGTATCGTAGTACCTACCTACCTAGGTATACTCGTACGAGACACGGTTCGGTTAAGAGAGTATAAATAATTATGGTTACTGTCTGTCTACTGTGGAATGCCTGATATCTGTTTGTTCCCATTGACGTGTCTTCCATTCCATGAAACTTGGGGTGACTAACAAACAACACAACTTTTTT
This sequence comes from Melangyna quadrimaculata, assembly GCA_949320155.1. Lineage (NCBI taxonomy): Eukaryota > Metazoa > Arthropoda > Insecta > Diptera > Syrphidae > Melangyna > Melangyna quadrimaculata. Next base: position 150,244,751 of record OX439483.1, read on the forward strand.
GGAATTAATCAAAAGACTTTTTTCTGTGTCTTTCTCTTTATGCAGCAAAAGCAAATACCTAGCTGTGCTTTATCTTTGTTTATGCTTGTATAGTTTTCTTAATTAAAACATTTTAATAGCGAGTATTATCGAGAGCTAATAAATCTATATTCACCAAGCTAGTGAGTATTTATAAGCGCTCATAAGTCTTTTTGAGTTTTATGTTTTAATAAAAATATCGTAACAAAATGTTTGCATACCTAACTAACCTATAATTTTGTGCTAGCTATCATTTTGTATCTACTTTTTACCTAGGATGAATGCTTGGATATTAAATGAAAGCATAGGTACTTTCGATTTCAATAAGTACACAGTACGCCTCTTAAAACCTAAACAACCAACATTTCTTGTTTTCTTTCTATGATAGGTATGTATGTACCCCCCTAACCTTCTATGTATGTACTAATAATTATTTTATTGTAGTGTATTTTATTGAAGTCATGATGATGATGATGTTGAGTAAAACATCCCTTTTTATCGAGTAGTACTCGTACAACGTACACTATTGAAGACACATTTTTTGAATGAAAAACAGAACAGGAGGCTAGTTTCGATTTTTAAACTCAGCTAAATAAAGTTCACAGTTATTTTTAGCAGATAACATTATATAGGTTGTTAAATTTGGATGAAAAAGCATACTTACCTGGCGTAGGGGCTACCGTGATCATCAAGGCGGTTCCCCCGAAGTGAGGTCTGGCCATTGCACTACGGTCGGATTGACCTTCGCGATTGTTCCTAATGTGAATAACTCGTTCGTGTAATTTTTGGTAGCCGGGAATGGCGTTCGCGCCGTCCCGACATTAATAAAAAAACACATTTCATCATGGAGAATAATTTTTAAATTAATACTTAAATTAATTTATAAATAATAGACAAGCAAAACTGCAAATTGCAAAACAAGAACGTAATAATTAGTTAAGAATGCTTGGCTTGCTGATCAGTGGCAAGATTGGTGCCATAATCTCAAATTACATAATGCTAGATCGTATGGGAGATCAAAACGAAAATGCTAGATTTTAGAATTCATATAAAAACGTCCATATCCATGATTAAAAAATAAACATTTTAAAAAATGCAAAATAAATATTTATTTTCTCATAAATACCTAACATACCAACATAGGTAATTATCTCCTTATATAACAAAAAAGAAAACAAAACAAAATTAATTTAAAAATAACGAAACTTAAAGCTTTTGTAAATAAGTATTAGTAACTTTTACAGCAAACTATTTTTAAGTAGGAACATGTTTTAGTAGTCAATTATTTGATTTTAAATCAGTCAGACTTATCACATTCTTATTTTTATAAAATGATATTAGTTTTTAGAAATAAATATCTTTAGCCCAGTCAAATTCGACAATAAATTCGCAAAGTGTGATGTAGTGCTGCATTTTTGATATGTTATTGGGGCATGTTAGAGTAGTCTGTAGCTAAGTTGCAACTTCAAAAAAACGTGTGCTCCCTGCAAGAAAAATGCAACAGTGAAAAAAACGCTAAAATCACCCCATTTTTTCGGACATTTTCCTTTATAACTTTGGAAATTTGCAACTAAAGAAGAAAAATAGTTTAAAATTCATGTATGCTATATTTGAATTGCTATCTAACCATGAGTAAAAACAAAAATTCTGAAAAACTAAGTAATTTTAAAGCGCTCACAAAATAGGTAAAAAATTGTCCAATTGTGCTCAAAATTTGCAATCAAATAGCCTAGAGTATTTGACAAAATTTGAAAATTTGATCCAAATCGGTCAAATAGTTTGGCAAGAAACATGATGTTAACTAAGTGCAACAAGCAATGTTTGCATCATCATTGCTGTGGTCAAAGTAGGACACTTAAGTTGGCACTGATTTTTTTACACGTACTTGGAACCCTTAACTAATATATAAAAGTCTTTTTTTGTTTTCTTGTCTGTTTGGCTGTATGGGTGTCTAAACTAACAACAAAACAATCAAAATACTTACTTTTTTTTATGGCATCAACAATGTGTATCCCCCTGCTATCCGATAGATAGCTTCTGATAAAAAAAATTTTTTATTAATATCTTTTTAATAAACAGTCGTAGAGGTTTGCTATGTACTAATGAATTATAGCTATATGCCCGAGGAACGTGTATAAAAAAAACAGTCGTAGAGGTTTGCTATGTACTAATGAATTATAGCTATATGCCCTACGAACGTGTATAAAAAAAATTATATTCCTATTGTACCGTTGAGCTGAGAAATTCACAACATAATATTGTTCACACATATTACTTAATAACATGTGGGTGTGTGCATGGATTGATTTAGTTTTTTCTTATATTTAATCTCAATAGAATAGCCATTAATTTGATACCTCACTTTTTAATCTACCTCTTATATTATTATTATTAATTTTGTATTTGTAAATCTAACGGGAAAAAAAGTAGGGGCAATTTTATAAAATAAATCGCAAAAAAACTCCCTTTAGCCAAATTTAGAGGCTTCAAACTTTAGTAATTGCCTGATAGTTCATAACAAATGATACTAACAAATGATAAAGACTACGGTAGATATTTATAATCTTAATTTTTGTGTTAAAATTTTCGCAAAATCTTAAAAAAATTCATACTAAAAATGTGATTTAGTGAAAAATTAATTCTATTTTTGGTACTTTAAATGCAAAAGTTAATACAAATTGATACATTTTGAAAAACAAAACGAACACACCAATTGCACTAATCCTCTTCTAAAATATTGTTAATAAATATTAAGTGATCATTTAAACAAAAGCCACTCCAGAATTAGCTTTATTGATTTATTTACCAAAAAAAAAATGCAAAATGGATCATGTTTTTCAACGAATTTTATTTTTATATTTTCACCACGCCCATCAAATATTTTCGAATTTAAAAATTATAAATATTGATCACAAGCTTAACAAAAAAATATCAAATATTAAAATTTTACATTAGAAATATTTTGTACAGATAAAATCCAGAAAAAATTTTAAAATAGTCAATGTATCTGCATAAAATTGGCTATAAATCGGAAAGTACTTATCCGAATTTCAAAATTTAGATGTCTTTGGAAAGGTCACTCACTATTTAAATACATACAAAACATTAATAGGCAACCATACAATTTTAAAGACTGATACGATTAAACAGATGGTAGGATTATGAACATGTCCAGAAAAAATCCAATGGAGTCCAAAAAATCTATGTCCAAGCAGCGACATGGCGAAAAATATAACTTTTTGAACAGGAAAAAGCTTAGCTATGAGATTTGATGTTTCAAATGCTTATGAGTTTTTTGCCTGGTTTTTGTTGAATGTGTAAGTGAATGTTAGATGTTGGAAAATATAATAAGTAGTGATGGAAGGCTATAATGAATGGCATGATATAATTCTCAAGTGAGTAAAAATGCGCTGGTTGTTGATTGGATTGTACTGGAAGGTAAAACCCTAACCAATCATGTTTGATTTACATGGTCGGTGAAAATTTAGTTATGTTGAAATCAACACGGCGAATACTTTCACAATCTCCCAAATCAGTGAGATACATTCGCTCCGTAGAGTAAATCATTCACAATGATAACGAAAATGGTAACAGCAATGCTATAAGAGCAAAAGCTGCCGTATTACAGCTCCTCTCTTCTGTGCGTTGCAGGTCGTTTGTCGAAATGCCAAAATCTAAGGGCACCAATCGATTAAGGAGGGTGTTATTACCTAATATCTCGGCAAGCACTTAAGCACCAACAGAAAATAAGAAATTTCACTTTTCAATTCGACAGGTGTCGAAATGTAAATTTCTGAGAGCGCCAATCGATTTAGGAGGTGGATTTTGCACTCTGAATCCAATGGAAATCAAAAAAATCGCACTTGACAGTTGACAGTGATGGTAATGTCAAAAATCCGAAAAATCACACCTTTTGCTTTGACAGTTGATAGTTGGGGGCGAGATAGCAAACCATACAAATTTTTAAATTTTTTCTTACAAGTAGGTGTCTTTAGCATAGATATTTAGAAGTACGTGAATGTATAGTTAAGCTTTTATATTAATAATAATTAACACTTGCACAATATTTCTATCCTTTGAAAATTGAGAACATGAATGATGTTGAAAATTTATTGATGTCGGGAATGAGTCTTCCTGGGGAATTGGGTTGTCAATTCATCGAATTTATTTCAGAGATATTCACGATAGCAGAAATATTTTCAAGGAAAACTATTTTCCACGGGAAAATTTTTATTCAAGATTTGTAAGCAAACTTAACAAAAGGGACCCGGGCAACGCCGGGTATTTCCGCTAGTAAAATATAAATATAGTATTTATATCTTTTTTAGAGCGAATTTGGAAGCGATTTTAAAAGATCCGAAATGTTCACAAAATTACTTATTTACTTACGAAGTGAACTATTTTCGGATCTTTTAAAATCGCTTCCAAATTCGCTCTAAAAAAGATATAGATACTATATTTATATTTTATGATAGTTAAGGGTTCCAAGTACGTGTACAAAAATCAGTGCCGACTTAAGTGTCCTACTTTGACCACAGCAATGATGATGCAACCATTGCTTGTTGCACTTAGTTAACTTCATGTTTCTTGCCAAACTCTTTGACCGATTTGGATCAAATTTTCAAATTTTGTCAAATACTCTAGGCTATTTGATTGCAAATTTTGAGCACAATTGGACAATTTTTTACATATTTTGTAAGCGCTTTAAAATTACTTAGTTTTTCAGAATTTTTGTTTTTACTCATGGTTAGATAGCAACTCAAATATAGCATACATGAATTCTAAACTATTTTTCTTCCTAAGTTGCATATTTCCAAAGTTATAAAGGAAAATGTCGAAAAAAATGGGGTGATTTTAGCGTTTTTTTCACTGTTGCATTTTTCTTGAAGGGAGCACAGGTTTTTTGAAGTTGCAAACTTAGCTACAGAACTACATCCCGCTTTGCGAACTTAGCCCTTTTTTGTAATTATTGACTGGGCTACTTATCTATTTTATGATTTCAATTAAATAATGAGTTAGCCCAAAGTTTTTCATACAAATAATCTTCTTCACCCTTAGGTTTTTCATTCTTCGCCTAGGCTTCAACTTTCTCTATAAAACTTCTTGAAACCTTATATGAAAAGTAGCATTTATTTTCTATCCTTAGCCCCTTTCGTATTTGGAAATTGCTGTTCAATAATTCTTTTCCAATTTTATAACAAATTTTTGTTTTAATTATATTCGTTTGGCTGAACAGACGCTCAACCTCAGCGTTTGAAATTCCTTAAACAAATTCAACCAGCTGCATCTTTAAAAGTTAGTACCTACCTGGATCCAAAACGCATTTGTGTTTTTGAATTTTGAACTTGTTGGAAAATATGCTCTTAATTTGGGATTGTTGAAATAAAAGAAGATTACTTTTTGTAATTGTACAAGTGTGCTTAGCCTTTATTAAGGTTGATAAAAGAATAGACAAAAAAAAGAGAAAAAAGTTTTCTTATAAGTTGTCGTCAATTTTTGACACTAATCTTATCGTTAAGTATCCATATTAATTAATGACAATAAGTGGTAAGAAATCATAAGGGTTCGGATCATAAAACTTGGTATATTACAACAGAACTTTTGACATCTCATAGATTTCTTAACAGTTTTAGCAGCCGAATAATTCATAAAAGATTTTTTGACAGCTCAAACTTTTGTATTGAAATAGATAACAGAATAGCAGAATAACAGAACAAAAGACCTCGCTGAATAGGCCTAAATAATTGACTTTCCATATTCCAGAGGAGCAAATACTTTAATTAATACATTTCAATTAGAAAAAAGTCATGAATTTTGTGAACGTATGTGTGAATCTTCGTGATTTGACGTTATTTAGGTTAAATCACAATGCTTTGTAATGTTTTAAATATTTATTTCCAAATATGATATCATCAAATCAAGGATTCGAAATCTTTTTTGGCATTCAAGAATGCAAAAACTAAAAACAAGAATGCCAGAAAAGCATTAAGCATCATTTTAATATTTTATAATGCTTTTCTCCTCTCAATAATGCTAGATTATTAATAATGCCGTTATGGGAATACTGGCAAGATACATAACATATGTATATTACAGTTACAGTATACAGGTAATATCAATGAAAGTTCTTTTTGAAATCTACTTTTTTTTTTTTTATATAGTACGCGCACTCAAGGGGTTTTTGGTACCCTTAAATTGTTAAATTAAACACAGTGTGAGCGCTAGGAAAACAGGGAAGGATTAAAGAGGAGATGCCGATGCACATTGGTTTTGAACCTTTGAATATCGAAATGGAAGGGAAAAATAGAGCCGGGTAAAGCATTTCACATTCGGGTAGTTCGGCTAAAAAAAGAATCTCTATACTTGACAGTACGTCCGAAGTTGGGCTCAAGGGTATACTGATTTGCATTCCTGAAAGTACGAGTATTACGGTTAAATTCTTTTAGGGGCGGAATGCAACTGGCTATTTCAGTAGAGCACTGCTTATAAAAATAACGGTAAAACAACGAAAGACATGAAACATTGCGGCGGTGTTCGAGAGTTGGAAATGCTTCCGTTATATTTCTGTCACCAATCATTTTCATAGCTCTTCTTTGTATCCTATCCAAAAGACACAAGTGGGTTGATGGAGCACCTGCCCAAACATGGGAATTGTACTCGAGTTTTGGACGGATAAAGGCATAACAGCCAGATCAGATGGGGAGACAAGGTGGTCTGTGATACACATACCGAGTACTGAAAGCTTTTCGGTTTCCACAATGCAAGTGCCACTCATGGATAGTGGCATGGGGAGTGGGTTTCGTTTGGACGACAGAAGACAGCATTGAGTTTTAGAAGCATTAAATTCCACGCGGTTTTTGATTCCCCATTGGACAATTCTGTCAAGATCAGAATTTAATGAGCTTATCATACGCTGCCGTTCAAGTTCCACATCCGAAGGACATGGATGTGAATCTGAAAACGAATATGAGAAGCTGAGGGTGCTGTCGTCAGCGAAAGAGTTTATTGGATTAGACGTTTCAGACAGAAGATCATTTATGAATATAATGAAGAGACACGGAGACAAAACCGAGCCCTGGGGCACACCAGCATTTATTTTGTGGAATTCACACTTGAAACCGTCCAATACGACTTGTATTGAACGGTCCGAAAGGTAATTTCTAATCCAACGAAGAAGAGGTTCATCGAAACCAAATGCGCGCATTTTCGATAAGAGATCTTGGTGTCAAACTCTATCAAACGCTTTTGAAATATCAAGTGCAATAATCTTACTTTCTCCAAAACGATGTAAAGATTTGTTCCACTATTCAGTGAGATATACCATCAGATCACCAGTGGACCTATTGCTTCGAAAGCCATACTGCCGGTCATTAAGAAGCTTTCGTTCTTCGAGATATTACTTGAGCTGAAAATTGATCAGCGTTTCCATGACCTTGGAAAGAAGGACGTAAGCGCAATTGGTCGATAGTTGGAGGGGGAAGAAGACACGCCTTTTTTAGGGACAGGCTGGACAAATGCTGTCTTCCATCCACTCGAAAAGAGTCCAGTAGAGTAGGAAAGATGAAAAAGCTTACGCAGTGGTTTTGCCAGCGTTGAAGAACACCTCTTCAGAACAATGGGAGGGATACTATCCGGGCCAGCGGATTTGTGTATATCAAGATGTTTTAGGACTCTGGCAACTGCACGAGTGCGAAAGAAGATTCGTCCCATAAAATCGTTTGCGCTCTCAAGTACGGGAGGAGTCATAACACTTTCTGGCTGCGTCGAATTAATAGCAAACTGTGCTGCAAGCAAATTGGCTTTCTCTAACGAGCTGACAAAAGGCGTGTCGTTGAAGACGAGCGTTGGAACCGACGACGAAGTAGCATTTCGTATGTTCTTTGCAAATGACCAAACATTTTTACTACTATTGGGACATTGTAGAATTTTTTGACATAATTTTTGGTCATGCAAAAATTTGGTTCTTTGAATATGGCCGTTACAGGACTTCCTGGCTTGTTGAAACTTTTTCCGGTTTTCCTCAGTAGGGTTGGCTTTGTAACTACGGAAACTTACTTCTCTGGCCCTAATAAACTCTTTACAGCTCGAATTAAACCACGAGTTTTCTTTGGGTTTGATAGATTTTACCCTATTCGGGATAATATTTCTCATTACACAAAGAATTTTTGTGATCATATCTGCACTGGCGTCTACGTCGATTTTTATCAATCTACTTCACTTTTTTCTTCAAATATACTTCGATTTGTTTACGAAAGTGGTAACGCTGATGCTGATTATCTGCATGCTGCATCACCTGAACTAATGTTTTTGCCGAAAATCAGAATTATTAGGTTTCAGGGTTTTCGAACCCCATGATAGGTTTTTAAGAAAAATTCTATTTGTAGTTTGCAATTGCACTTAGTCTGACTTGCAATTATTTAATTGTTTGGTCACCTGTGGCGTATACGTATTATTTTTATGGTATTGTACTTTTTTTTAAAGTTATTTTTTGACGATCAATCTATAGGTTGATTTCAATCACTCCAACAAACTTTAAAAAAATTAAGTAAAATTAATTTATTTTACACTGTTGCCTCTATGTGTTTTTACTTGCGATAAAGGTACACTCCCCTTTTCAACAGAATAGGTACACGGCTTTTCAAATGCAAAATACCATATTTTATTCTAAACTGGTGAGCGAAACTAATAATTTTGTTAATATTAATCGATTGATTGCAATTTAGACTAGTGGATTTAGAAATATAATTCAAAAAAAATTGGTCTTTCCCACTATAATTGGCTCCCAAAGTGTTAAACATTTTTTTGTTGATCAAATGAATAGGTACACGTTAGTAAATTACGAAATGTGCTGCTCTAAGGAAATTAAAAATAAATAAATAGATTGTTTGGCGCAATGGCTCTCGAAGAACCAGGGCGTAGTGACTAACAACTCAACTCAATTGGAATGGAAGGGACCTACAATTTTATGCCGAATCCGAACGGCTAGACGAGAAGCTCTTAATCATGACTTGTGATACTCTTGGAGGATTAGTCAATTCCTCGCAAGAGGTAGTAACCCTGAAAAAAAACTTTTTAGTTTTTAGGTGGGCGAGGCTGGGAAGTGAACCCAGACCTCCAGCGCGACAGTCACACGCACTTACCATTAAGCTACGGGCTAATACCATAAGAAATTAAACAAAACTTTTTATAATATTAAGATCCTAGGTGGGCTTTAGGGCTATGTTGAATTTTTTTTTTTTTTTAATAAGACGATGATTTGAAAGCGGTTACGTCGATCTTTCTGATTTTATTAATTTTGACATTACAAACAGAAAAAGCATTGTAACAAATGGATGTTAATAGAAATGTTGCACATTTTAAACACATATAATACAGTTAATAGACAATCAGACTGTGAAGGACTTAGCAGTATATATGGTCAACTTATGATTTATGAAAACGTCTTTTTCAAGACATTTAATTTTATTAAAGGAATAATAATTGATACAACAAAAAACAAACTAATAGATAAATAAAAGAAGAGATTGCTTAAGATTTTTTATAGGAATATAAAATGTACGTATTCTATAATCTACAAATGTGTAGCTATAAAATATTAACAAAATAATTTTTAGAGACCTGAAGAAGAACGTTACCACGTGCAAAGCATCGTCTTATTTAAAAAAAAAAATTCAACATAGACCTTAACCCCACTTAGGATTTATATAAATATTATTTAATAAAGGTCACGAAGATGGAATGGTCACTACCACCGTTTTTCATAACCTGACAATTTTGCTTTAGCATCGAATCGTAAGGATGCTCTAAATAAATAATCTAGCGAAATTTACCGCCAAGCGTGTTTAATGGCACTTAAGGATTCTTTGGCTTCATATTGATGACTATAGACTCTTAAACCTTGCGGACTAGGTCTGGGGAATCGGTGGCCATTGAAATAAATTCACATTCTGTTGCTCAATCTAATTCTTGGCTATGCGTGCAGTATTGATGGGAGCTGGGGGCGTTATCTTGTTGGAAAGTCCAGTTTATGGAGGCGAAAATATCGGTAAATTATTCTCCAATATTCTTTGTATGTATTTGCCGTCATTCTTGATGGAACTCGAGATCAACAGATCTATGTAGTAGCTTATCGCTCCCCATACCGTAACACCACCTTATCGGCTATGATGTCTTGCTAAAAAACGCTTATCCTTTCTTACATCATAAAATTAATAAATTATACTCATCTGGACCATCTAAATTAAATTTCTTTTCATCGGAAAACACCACGTAGCGCCATTGTTCCTTCCAAAACATATGAAGTTTGGAAAATTCTAGGTGTATACACTTCCGTTGGTGGTTTAATGGTGGTTTCTTTTTAAGTTTGAGACATTTTAAGTTATTTTAACTTTTCGTTACTCTTCGAACTGTTGCATAGCTTGCACTTACACCGGATAATTGCTTAATTTTTGCCACAGTATGAGAGGAATTCGATGCACATCTTAAAATAATTGATCTTCGAACAGCTTTTTCTTGCCTCCTTTCGTTTCCTTTCCATCAGAACTTCTACCTGTTTTTGGAATAAGGAATAACGTACCTGTAATTGAATCGATTTTTTGATTTTCAAAATTCTCGTTAACGACTTAACTGATTAAATCTTAATAAAGAACTTAATTAAATTGTAGTTGAAGAAATTCTCTTTTCAATTGGATTTTCGTATGATAACACACTAGCAGTTAGGGTGCATAGCTTTCGCTCCTTCATATTTATTATGAATGATTAAATTAAACAACTACCACTTGAATGGGCTACCACCGTTGTGTTTTGGCTATTTCAATTTTATAAATTAGTGCAGTTAACTGGAATTGAACCTAGACAGCTACCTCTGAGGCCTATTCACTACGCATTGCGCCACCGAGGTCACCCGATCATTCCCATCCAATGTTTGGTTTTTCTTTATAAATTGCATTTGAGACAACTAGCATTTCTCCTAACCACACAAAAGTTAGTTGTTGTTCATTAGGGTTCTTTCTCTTTTCTCCTTACACGAAAGAATCGCTTTTGTTTTTCTCATCATTGCACAACGTGCACAAACACAACCAAAACTTTAATACATGATTTTTAAAAATTATAAAATAATATTAATTTTAATTAATAATATTATTTTTTTTGAAAATTCAATATCTTGAAAACAATAAAAGATTTCTTTTATTTAGTGAAAAATTGCATACTAAAAGTTGGCATACCAAATTTTATTTCTTAAAATGTTTAAAAAAATTTATATATACAAAATTAATTTGTATTTCTTTTTACAGTTTCAACATTTTTCTCTACAATGTGGCCATTAAATTAACATACAAATTTCAATACAAAAAAAAAACTAAAACACACACAAAAATGCACTACTCACATTTAAAAACCTCAACAAAAAATCCCGAATCTTGTGAAATGGAAAAGAAATTAAAACGAAACTTCAAATATCGAGATAAACTTAAACTTTGCCTACCAATTATAATAGTCTTAGTTAGTTTAATAATTTTATCAAATTTAATTGTGGTCGATGGACAGACAAGAGATCCAAGGTTTTATTCAAGGCCGGGTGTTGATCCACCATATCCTTATCCATATCCTAATCCAGGAGATCCTGATTACAGGTGAGTTTTAGTTTTTTGTTTTCTGTCTTAAATGAACAAACAAAATATTTTTTGATAAATTTTCTAGAACGTATTTATTTAATGATCGGCGTTATGGACACTATCCACCTAATGGTTATGGCAGTAATTATCCCGGACGTAATTCACCAGGACAATATCCCCAAGGAATGCCAAATGAACCAGGATTTCGTTTCGATCCAGTAAGTTTCAATTGTGTTTTCTTTTTAAATAATGAGCTTTATGGTGAATTATGGTGGATTTACATACATACTAAGCTTCATCTGGCTTTTGCAAAAAAAAAAAGGGAATGCAATATAAAGAACTTACATTTGTTGGTTCCGAAGACCAAAATGCAGAAGATCTTCATAAATGCAGATTATAGGAAGTACCATAATCAAAACATGGAGAGGCGGGTGGCAATGGTCTATAGTGGATATAGTGTTTGACTGCTTTCATGAGATAATTAGCATCTAGGTGATTCGTAATCCACTGTGGCAACAAAAATCTTTCCTTTCCTTCTAACTAGCTATTGCCGTTCATTGCATTTAAAGGCCTGAGGTCTTACACGCATATAGTTAAATTATTATATTTAGATATTATAGGTAAAAAGAGGGACATTTTTATCTTCATGATAGTTCTTTTTCACACATTCGATTTCTTGGCTTACATTCTATTCCACTGTATTTTGCCGATGCAGATTCATGTAAATCAACCATCAAAAATTTAATTATTGATTTATTAACAAATTAGAGGTGAACAAATTAAAATTTGTACAGAGAAAATTGAATTTCAACATGAAAAATTATTTAAGCCCTTGTGCATTTCGAAATTCGAATTGGTTACCTAGATATAGATGTAAGAACCTCGGGTTCAAAGTGATTTTGTTTATATTTGAAAAAAAAAAAAAATATGTCCGAGTTGAATGAGCAGAAATTGAATGAGCCATAATAAGAAGGTCCGTTCCTTTACTTTAAATTTCTGTGATTTCCTGTGCATTTGTGTGATTTTAAGTCAAAAGCCATTCCCGTCCTCAAAAATTTGACAGTTTTTGACAAAAGACAACGCTCACGAGAGATTAAAAATAATTTCCCCTACCTGTGATTTTCTGTCCGAGAAATTTTTTTCGGGCAGACCATCACATCGCAACAAAATGTCATTCTGAGAGTAAAAGAACAAAAGCCAAACATCGTGGATTACTTGTCTGGCACCTTAGTTAATACGGAATTTGTGTGAAATTGCGTTCCCGTACTTTTGCACAATTTTGATATTTTTGAGAATATTTCATCCTTGCTCTCCAAAATTTGACAGATTGTGGTTTTCTGTCCACAAAGTAAAGGACCTAGAAGTACGCACTGCCCTCAATTATTTTTTTTTTTGGCAAAAATTGAAAGTCGTCGCCTGAAGCTATCCCATTCAAAATGTGAAAAACAGCTGACTGACATTCAGAAACATAATTAGATACTAAACTTTCCTAAATAGCTCTGCATACAAATTTGAACGTGGCCAATAACACAAATGTTAAAAAATTGCCGTTATAACACTTTTCAAAAGAAAAAGCTGGCCTCAATTATTTCACTTGCCCTTATGGCACCATATTTTCAAGGTACATAACCCATCAAAAATAATCAACTCAGAATACAATCATTTGAATCATAACTTTTCCGTGATCAGATACTTATTTTTGTTAATAGAATCAAACATAAAGCCTATCTGAATGTGTTATTATCTAATTTTCCTATAAAAAAATACCGGTCAATAGGGTCGAAGTGAGTAATAACAAGATTCAATTGTTCTCCCGGTGTAGTATCTAGATTTAATGTACCACAAATGTCAGACATATATGACGAGTGTGTCTTAATTGCCTTGCAAGCTTCAGTTCTTAGAACATGTGTTTCCATATAAACGAAGCTTATGATCAGAGCTGCCGTTTCAGTTTTTGAGAAAGCAGTACTTCAACAAAAAAAAAGCAGTACACAGCAGTACTGCAGTCAAATACGATTTTTTCATTGTTTTTTTTTTCAATTTATTATTATCTTCAAAATAGTTTTTTTTTGCTGCACAACAGCGATACAAAATAAAGTTTGTAACAAACAGTACTATTTACATTTTTGAAAGAAAGATAAGATTAATTATACTTGTAAAAAATAAAGCTTTAGAGTACGTAATTTAAAAGGTAGGCACATTTATAAATGTAGGTTCAAAGCACTTGTGTTAAGTTTTGTTGTATTCTTTAATAAAATTTGAAGATGGTTTCCATTCGTGTGCCTGGTAACTGTCCAATAACGACATGGCTGGTTTTCGTTTCGATTAAATTTACACTTGAAAAGACTCACTTACAAGTACCACTGCTGTGTGGTAAAGCAAGTAAGGAACCAATAAAAAATTTCATGTTAGGGACACGTTGTTCTCCCAAACCATTTCTTGCTGAAAACACATCACACCAGAAACGTTCTAGTTTATATTTTGTAGACCAGTGTTTTTCAAACTTTTTGAGTACGCGACCCCTTTTTTAGTAAAAATATTCTGGCAACCCTTTGTCAGGATGAAGTTTTCCCGTATTGCCAACAATTGAACAAAATCGTAGCAGTCCTTACACTAATTTTAATTTTTTTAATTGTTATGTGCGTTTCTTTTTTAGCTCTCTTTTTAAGCACTCAGACCGCTAAACTTGGGTTTCTTTTATAAATCAGAGCTAGCTCGAAGACACCGGGCAAATGGATCAAAAAGATTAGCGCAGCCAACTTCACTCTGTTTTTTTTCTCAAAACCTTTCAACACATCAAATTTCTCTGCTCCATGCTCTGCTCTGAGCTAAGAAAGAAAAACGATTATTGATCAAACAAATAAGTGTTGTGTACCTATAACCTGTCGGGAAATTTTGTTACGAGTGAGCATAAAATGGATAAGTATCTCAAGAGATTGTCGAAGCCTTGCACATTCGATACAACAAGTTGAAGCGGCAGAATCAACACAAAACCGACAAAATCAAAGGGCACGGTAGTGTCCAGCCAAGTTCTGGCACTACACCCTTTTTACATGATCAAACTCAGGCTATTTTCGACCCCCCTCTAACTTCAGTACCAATAAAGTCAAAAACTTCAAACTCGCAGCATTTGCTAAGCTCACCAAGTTTAGGACATTCACCAAATTTCAATTCAATAGCATTAGTGGCTGCCGAGATATAAGATTTCAAAAATCGCAAAAACCGTAACTGACTGACTGATTCACTCACTGACAGATCATCAAAATTATGAAGCACTTCCCGACATCGTGGAATCTTGTAATTTCGCAAAACAGTAGGCCCTGTGATGTGTACAATGTGTAAGATTTTCCATTCAGGGGGCGTGGTACCCGCCCATTTTCATAGAATTGATATACATTACTTGGAGCACTTCTGATTGTCCTAGAATGATGAAATTTGGTACAGCTGCAGGGCTTAAAGTGAAGGCAGCAGCAAAATTTTATATTTTCTATTCAGGGGGCGTGGTATCCGCCCATTTTCATAGATTTGATATAAATTATTTGGAGCAGTTCTGATTGTCGTGGAGTGATGAAATTCGGTGCAGCGGTAGGGATTAAAGTGCTTGCAAAGGTACAATTTTAAAATTTGAGATTTTTTATCCAAGGGGCGTGGTATCCACCCATTTTCATAGAATTGATATAAATTATTTGGAGCACTTCTGATTGTCGTGGAATGATGAAATTCGGTACAACGCTAGGGCTTAAAGTGCAAGCAAAGGCAAAATGTTTAAAATTGAGATTTTACATTCAGAGGGCGTAATATCCGCCCATTTTCTCAGAATTGTTATTAATGATATGATATGGATCATTTCGGATTGTTGCAGAATAATAAAATTTTGTAGACTGGTGGATCATGTGGTCAGAACAATGGAGGTATTGGAAAATTTTAAATTATCCATTCAGGGTCGTGGCACGCACCCATTTTCTCAGAATTGAAACCAATTATGTATAGAACTTCTGATTGTCGTAGAATGATGAAATTAGGTAAAGCGGTTAGTTTTCAGGTGTATGAAAAGTAAAAGTTTAAATCATGAAATTTTTCATGCAGGCGCGTTTCATCCACCCACTTCTTATCAATTATTATCATTTCAATGGAGCACTTCTAACTTATGAAATTAAAAATCCTTTTCATTACGAGGCTCTTATTGGGCGTTAATTCCACCCACTTTTCCTGATAAAAAGAACCTTTGCAAAAAGTAGTGAAATCACACCAAAATCATGAATGTGAAAAAGAAGCCAAGTTCTTCTATGTACAAAAACCTTTGCGTAACAAGTCAGCCATAAAAAGTAGTAAGATCTAAAAGTACGCCAAGTTCTAAGTTCGTTAATGTTAAATATCAAATATTTTAGTATAGTTATATGGAAGAACCTCAAAATTATCAGTTATCATTAAATAACAGATGTCTCTTATAATTTCGAGGTTCTTCCATATAACTGTACTAAAGTTTTTGATATTTAACATAAACGCACTTAGAACTTGGCGTACTTTTAGATCTTACTCCTTTTTATGGCTGACTTGTTACGCAAAGGTTTTTGTACATAGAAAAACTTGGCTACTTTTTTATAATTTATGTTATTTACCGCCTTACGACCGCGACCCCTTGAGAAGTGGTGGGCGACAGCCTAGAGGATCGCGACCCACAGTTTAAAAAACACTGCTCTAGAGAGTCTTGTCGTTGGAATCAAATCTTTTTCTTACAGCACGGCTTTGGCAAATTGATTTTATCTCAACAATTTGTGTGAATGACATTTTGTCTGCTTTTATAATCAATTCAGCTTGAGGGCCGATATATAATATCTTACATACGTAGCTAAAGATGATCATCATTTAAATCTATACGTATGTCATAAGGATTTATTAAATTTTCCCTTTTGATAAAAATGGATAAAATATTTTTTGAAAAATCCTTTAACTGTGCTAATCAGCGTATCTATTCTGGGGTTTTCAGCTTGAAACTCTGCATTTTTTTTGGTGCGCTTAGAGAGCAGTACAGGGATAATGAAAATGAATAATAAAAAGTAGTATGTAGTATGAAAAAGTAGTTTACAAAAAAAGCAGTTCCTTAGCCGTGTTCGCAGTACGGAGTTTCAAAAAGCAGTACAAATACTGCAATTGCAGTTCTTCGGCAGCCCTGCTTATGATTCATTTTGTTATAAAACAAAAAAAAAATAGAACAAAATAGGAAAGAACAAAAAACTGCTTTCAATTAATCTTGCAGATATGTAAGTGTGTACATAGATACGTAAATGGAAAATGTGAAAAGTGATTTTCTGTAGATTGATATGAAAAGATATAAATACAAATTATAAATGACGAATCTCGATAAATCAAGTCCGAAGATTTATTCAATTATTGAATATGCGCTGTATAGAGCTAATTAAGAGAATTATTGTATTTCAAGTTTAAAAGTAGTTGTGATAAGCTTGAATGATTCTGATAAGTGTGAGAAATTGTTTGTTTTAGTTATTAGATATAGGATTATACGTAGAGTCAGATGATGTTATAGAATATTCTTTATAGTCGAATCTCCAGATTGTTTGTTTAAAGGTGGTAAACTTTTTTTTTAAAGGAAACAATAGTTACATATTTATTTTGTCTGTTTCTTTGGTCGCATCCATTTCTAGGAGCGGAATGGGGTGAAATGGCCTCCCGGGGCTTTTAGAAAAATGCCACAAATTACGTATTGATAAAAGAGGCTGGGAGCGAACCACACTAGGAACTTCCCATTGGTGCCCTTGAGAACCATTTTAGCTATTTACAACAAAACAGTTTTTTTTTGAAATAGCTTTTGAAATTCTAAAATTCTTACTTATTTAACTTTTTTCCTAACTCCTCCCGGTATTGAGTTATTAACTATGTATGCCATAAATTAATTCAAAAAAGGATAATGACAAAAAAAAATACTATAAATCAAGGAAGTTTACTAAAAAAATTAAATGCGTGCTTGACGTCAAGTTAGCAGCTCAACTTTCTCAAAAATGTCGATAAATGACCCGGGAGTGTATAAATTTTTAACAAAATTGACCTCCTAACTTGACGTCAAGTTAGTATCAAGTATCTCGCAAACGAAACAAGAAAGTTATATTTTTTGTTCGTTAGAAATGAGCTATTTTCTTAACGACGCCTATGTACAAACAAACCCAATAAAGCCTTACACTGAAAAAAATTCTTTTATTTTTTTTTTATTTTAGTGAAATCTATTGTTTAAAAAAAAAAATAAAGGTACAAGTACATACATACATAAGTATGTCTTTGGCTTCTAAGCGTTTAATCTATATGTAAATATGTCCTTAAAGTACGCAATAAATTTATTGATAAAGCTTATAAGGTTTTGTGGAAATATGCAGGAATGCCGAATGGTTGAAAACCACCCAACAGAGGGCTAACTGTAAGGTGGTTTTCTACCATTGAAGACCGCAAGCAAATTATCAATGGAAGAAGCGTAGAAGGACCTTCTGCTAAAGCTACACTAATAATTTACCTATCCAGTATACTTAAATTTTTGTTTGAGGTTTGGAAACATGAAGTACCTATTTTGTAACTTTCTTAAAATATTGTATTCCAAATATCACCCCTATTCCCTGAAACAATTTGTTCATAAGTACAAATAAAAGGTCAACATTTTCATAGTTTGCAGAGGGTCTTTTGATTCTATCAAAGTCAAAACGTGTCTTCAAAGCACTTAGTAAGTTTGTTGTTTTATCGCACTTAGAAACTGGCTATTACAAATGATTTTGATTGTGAATTTAAATCTGTTTGGCCAATAATACCCGAAACAAAAAAGAAATACTCGTAGATGATGTAAAATATCGATTTCCCGATCCAATAAAATTGTTATATACTTTTAAGTTGTTTCTTGCCTCTTGGGTAGGAGCATATTCATAGTCACAGATAGACCCAGGTTTAAATAAACTACAGTTTAGACAGTTTTGGCTCAATGAATACAGAGCGATTTTATTTACAAATTGTTTGTTTTATATTTTTTATAAGATAATTAACTTGGTATACTACACAAATAGCTTCAAATATTTTGAAATGATAAACTTAAAAAAATTCAACTAAACCTATGTTTCTCTTAGACACAGATCTAAAGTGACTATGAATACGCCCCCTAGTTTTTAAAGTATTTTAAAAGGTTTTGCAAATACGAGCAAAGATAAATATATAAATTAAGTTAAATAAATATATAAATTAAGTTGAATAATAAAAGACTACCATAACAATATGTATACCTAGCATCATCTTTGGATGAGTTTTTATAACTCTGCATGACACACTGTATGGTAAGTGATCAGATAATGCGGCTTAACTAGCCAATATTTTGAGCCTTGATGTTGAACGTTGGGTTATTACCGAACCAAATATTTATGTTCTAACAATACTGATAGCAGTTACGCATAGGGGGGGGGGGGGTCATGAGCACAACAGATCTAGCTTTTGCTCCAAATTCAAACAAACTCATATAGAAAAACAAAAGTTAAATCTCCCAGGGGGGTCATGACCCCCATGACGCCCCCCCCCCTTGGATCCGCGCTTGGTGCAACCAGCGGTTTTGTTTATGTTAAGACTGAAGCTATGAGTTGGCATCATTCTCTTCCGAAGCCGTGATGAGATAGGTAAGCCTACGGTCACCTTCCGCACTATATGAGAAGTAGTTTATCAGGGCGAATCGTTTTTCAACTCTGACCAAAAACGTTTAATACAGTCTTCCCATATACTAATGATGATTTAAATACAAAAGAGCAAATAATTTTTCCTTCGATAATTTAATTTAAATATTAACCGATTAGAGTTTTATTTAGGTTTGTCTAAAAACGTGGAAACGTGTTGTTGCTTTATGTCCTCTTTTCATAGTTTAAATTAATATAAAGTAAGGAAAAACTTTTTGTACCACCTTTACGGCAATGGTAAATTTTTCCGCAAATTTAATTAATACCAATTTAAAGGGAAGATGGTTATTAAACAGTGAGATTTTTTTTTTTTAATTGTGGCCAAAAACGTGTTAGATAGAATTCGCATACTTTGTGAATGATTTAAATACAATTTTAACTAGGATATATAAGTTTAACTAGGATATATAATGCAAACATAAAAAAGTCTATTTTTGAATACTTTGTCTGTAAAAGAACATGCTATTTTTTATTTCAATGGGGGTTAAAATTATTGAGAAGCAATTTGTATCCCTACATTGTCGTATTAGTTTATTATTTAATACAACTCATTCAATCATTAGATATCCAACTATAAACATATCTTTTATTTGGTACTCGATACTACATGGTGTCAGATTGAAAATAAATAAATACAATTGAATCAAAAATAAATAAGAATTGAATCAAAACCAATATTTGAAAAAAGGAATCATAAATATGTCGCTCAAACCTCGGAAGCCCTTGATCATAAATAATGAATTAGATGTGTCTCAAAAATGGAATGATTGGATAGAGTTGTACGAAAACTATTCAACAGCCATTGAGCTATCAAAAAAGGACGAAGCTATTCAAGCCGCAACTTTATTATCTTCTCTTGGTCGAGAAGCAATGAAACTATTGAATAATATAAATGCAACTGCTGAAGATAAAAAGAGCTCAATACAAATAAAAAAGTTGTTAGCCGCACAGTTTGTACCACCAAAAAATAAGACCTACGAACGATACATTTTCCATAAAACAAAACAACAATCAGGAGAAGGTTTCGAAGATTTTCTTCATCAAGTGCAAACTCAAATTCTAAATTGCTCCTTCGACTCACAACAAATAGACGAATTCATTTTAGATCAAATTGTTTTAGGCGTCTCAAACCAAAATCTAAAACAAAAACTTTGGACTGCCGAAGAACTAACACTTGAAAAGGCCATACAAATGTGTAGATCAGTTGAAAGAGCTGCAAAAGAAATGAAAACCTTAGAGCATACGTACGAGATCCAAAATATATGCTGTTAAGAATGAAGACTTCGATTGCAAACGATGTGGTACATTTCATGGATTAAAAAGCTGTCCCGCTTTTAACAAGGTCTGTACCAAATGTGGTTTCAAAGGACACTTCAAACAAATGTGTCGTTCGAAATCTAAACAAGATGAACTAGCAACAAGCTAAAATAAAAATAAAAAATGGAACACTTCTTCCAAAAAAGTGAATAGATTAAATAATTCAAGACAGTCTCATGAAACCACTGATGACAGCGATGAGAGCGATGATTCTGAATATACCATAAGTTCAATCAAACTGAAAGTCGATGCATTAAACGACGAGCACAAATGGTCAGAAACGGTAAGTGTTGGCAATAAAAGACTTATACTTAAACTAGATACAGGCGCTGAGTGTAATGTATTGTCAAAAAGAGCAGCAATAAAATTAAATGCCACAATTACAAAATCAGCAACAAAACGTTTGATAGCCTACAATAATTATTCGATCAAAGTTATTGCCGAAGCACAAATTGTATGTAAAACGAAAAATGACAAAATTAAAAAAATATTGTTCAAAATGGTTGAAGAAAACCTGCAAACTATTTTGGGAAGAAAAATGTGTGAAAATTTGGGTTTCATAATTAGAGTCCATACTCTTGAAAAAAATGAAGATTCAAAATTAGGTTGTTGTACTGTTTTCGAATATGATATTGATTTTATTGACAACCCTAAATTCAAAATTAGTCCACCGCACCGAATACCACATACCTTAAGAGATAAAGTTAAAATTGAACTAGAAAATATGGAAAAACTGGGGGTCATTCAAAAAGTTACAGAACCAACACCAGTAGTAAGCCCCATGATTATTGTTCAGAAAAGTGATAAAATTAGAATTTGCATGGATCCCACTGAATTGAATAAAAATATCAAGCGTAGACACTTTCCATTAAAGACCGTATAAGAAATTACAGCAAGAATAGGTAAAGCAAAATGGTTTACGAAGATGGATTGTCAAAAAGGGTTTTGGCAACTTAAGGTCAATGAAAAAACGTCAATGCATCTAACATTTTTAACACCTTGGGGAAGATATAGATATTTGCGATTACCATTCGGAATAAGTTCAGCTTCAGAAATATTTTCAGAAGTTATGAACCGAACATTAAGTGGTATAGACAACTGGGAAATCGCAATGGACGATATACTCATTTACGCTGAAAGTAAAGAACAGTTACGAGTTATCACGAAAAGTGGAAAAGATACTTTAAATAAAGCTGGATTTAAGTTAAACGAAAGTAAAAGCGAATACGAACAAAACCGTATGAAGTTTTTAGGTCATATCTTTACATCAAATGGATACGAGACTGATGCAGACAAAGTGGAAGCAATTAAACAGTTAAAATCTCCAAAAAACATAAATGAATCGCAACGTTTTCTGGGTATGGTAAACTACCTAGGAAAATTCATTCCATATTTGTCAAAACTAACTGAACCATTGCGTAAGTTACTTCATAAAGATGTTGAATGGTTTTGGGATGTTGAACAAGAAAAAGCTGTTAATAAACTTAAGAAGACGATTTCAACAACTCCGGTGCTAAAGTATTACAATGTTCAATTAAAAAGTACAAGTGACCTCAACTCCAGAAATTATTGTGTTTCGCCCAAGGTATAACAGTGGGCTCTTCAGTCAGTCTGTTATACCCTACTAAGACACAAATTTTGGTCGATGTTTACCAACTCTTATAAAAACCACAGCAAAAAGATACTGTGAATTTTATTATTCTAGGGGAATTTGTTTAAATTCGTGCACCTAGAAAATAAATACCCGTGGTCAGGTTTTTTATAATAAGAAGATGAAGAAATTTAAATATTAAAATATTGAAATTACTTCTGTTTTAAGTGGAGTGAATGAATAAAATTCAATTAAAAAGTACAAGTGACCTCAACTCCAGAAATTATTGTGTTTCGCCCAAGGTATAACAGTGGGCTCTTCAGTCAGTCAGTTATAAAAAACCTGACCACGGGTATTTATTTTCTAGGTGCACGAATTTAAACAAATTCCCCTAGAATAATAAAATTCACAGTATCTTTTTGCTGTGGTTTTTATAAGAGTCGGTAAACATCGACCAAAATTTGTGTCTTAGTAGGGTATAACAGACTGACTGAAGAGCCCACTGTTATACCTTGGGCGAAACACAATAATTTCTGGAGTTGAGGTCACTTGTACTTTTTAATTGAATTTTATTCATTCACTCGACTTAAAACAGAAGTAATTTCAATATTTTAATATTTAAATTTCTTCATCTTCTTAGTATTACGATGTTAACAAAAGCGTAAAAGTATCAGTTGATGCGTCTTCTAAGGCAATGGGTGCATGTTTACTCCAAGACGATCAACCTGTTGCATATACAACAAGAGCTTTTTCTAACACACAGCAAAACTATCCCCAAATTAAAAAAGAAGCAATGGCGATTAAATTTGCATGTCAGAAGTTTCATGAATACATTTATGGCAAACAATTATTTGTAGAAACGGACCACAAACCTCTAGAAACAATATTCAAAAAACCAATGGAGATGGCACCAATTCGACTTCAGAAAATTTTATGGGATGGAAGGAAAAGATATACCGATTGCTGATGCTTTGAGCAGAGACTTTGAAACCAATGAAATTGAACGTTTTGTGTTAGCCACGAGTAAAGACAAACAACTTTGTTTACTCAAAGGAATAATTGAAAAAGGATGGCCTAAGGATTAAAAACTTTTACCAAAGTTTATGAAGAGATATGCTATTTTTAAAGAAGAATTGTCAATAGATGGTGGATTATTATTCAAAGAACGAAAAGTAATTGTTCCCGAATCAGAAATGTATACAACTATCAAGCAATTACATGCTGGTCATGCAGTTAAGACTTTGACAAGAGCACGTCAATCTCTCTACTGGTATAGTTAAACAACAGATATCAACAATTATGTTCAAAGATGTTCGGTCTGCCAACAAACACAACGTAACAATATTCGTGAACCGATGATTTTAAAGACTATTCCAGAATATCCATTCCAAATAGCATCATCAGACATATTTAGGGTAACTGGAAAGGCCTATTTGCTGATTGCTGATCACTATTCGGGATTTTCTGATTTTTGCAAGCTCAAAACATCAACATCATCCGAAATTATTTCATGTTTAAAGAAATGGTTTTCAGTGCATGGAATACCTGAAATGTTTGAAACAGATGGTTGTCCACAATATAACTCAAAAATATTTTCGGAATTTTCGAGAGACTGGCATTTTAAACATGTTACTTCTTCGCCAAATTTTCCACAATCTAAGGGTTTTGCTGAACGAAATGTCCAAACAATCAAGAATTTAATCAAACAATGTCAACTGGACAAAAGTGATGTGTATAAGGCAATGCTGATGCTTCGTAAAACTGCGCGCAGTGAAACACTGAAGTCACCATGTCAGCGTTTATTTAGTAGTTCAACCCGCACATTTATTCCGATCGACATCAATAGCCTGAAACCCAAAGTTATTCCAAACATCCCATATGAATTAAAAAAAGCACGTTTGAAACAAAAAGTAACTGCAGACCTACATACTAAACCACGGGAACCTTTTAAAATTGGTGATAGAATGAGAATTCAAACTGGACATAGAAAATGGAACCCTGCTAAAGTTGTCGAAAATACGGAGTATCCTCGTTCAGTTATTGTCAAAACAACCATTGGTACTAAACTAAGAAGAAATAACCATCACATAAAGAAATCAAAAGGTTGGTTTTAACTTAAATCCAGATACAGATGATGATGACTCCGATTTTCCAGAAAACATTGAACAAGAAACAGAAATAGTTCAAAACAACAGTTCAGTAGCAACAGATTCTCAAAATATAGTTGAACATAATACTTGTTTGTTATCAACATCCGAAAAGTCTAAAAATCCAAATGATCAAGATGACTCTTATCAAAAAACAAAAAGCGGTCGCATAACCAGACCACCAGAACGATTTGATACAGCTAAATATTAATGCATATTATTCTATATTACTTGTACTATATATCATAATTTGTTACTTTTTCTGTTATTTTTATTTAATTGTTTGTGTTAATTTCTATTAATGTTGGCTTTCTTTATTTATAGTTACTTTTGTTTTGCAAATTAACACATATTACGTATTGTATTCGTATGTTTTTGTTAAAAAAAAAAAAAAGATGTCGTATAAGCAACCTTATAATTTTTACTTAGTTTATTATTTAATAAAACTCATTCAATCATTAGATATCAAACTATAAACATATCTTTTATTTAGTACTCGATACTACATACATTATTCAATTTTTTTCATTCTTAACGAATATGCGCAGCAACGCGAGAACGGGTTGGCTAGTTTTTTTGTATATGGTCTGCTAACTTTTTTCGTTCCTTACATTTTATTTAAGACAAAGCTCATAAGTCACGAATTCACAATAAAATAAAATATTCATTCATTTCCCTTACTTTTTCAAGAACATAGACAAAATGTCAAAAATTAGCCAATGGAAACAATTTTAACGAGCTAGAGAGTAGGTTAGTTTTAACGTCTGTTATTCAGCACACCAATGTCAAAATTTAGCCATGGGATAAAATTTAACGCAATTCATACACGACCTTAGACTATATTCATACCCTGTATTTATAAAGAAAATAATAGTTATTTCAGATCCCGTGTGTCGGAAAACTACACCATGGACAACAAAATGCTCTGGACTCGAATGGGGCACTACGCAAATGCCTTAAGATTGAGTCCAGAAAATTTGTATTCCATGGTGTAGTTTTCCTTAACACGGGACCTGAAATAACTCACGGGTGTATAACTACGGGGTATAGCGTTTTCCATTGGTGAAATAAATCAATTTATTTTTGATTTTGCTCTGTCAAAATACAGATTTTGATAGCTTTTGCCTTCTATTGGGCAGATAAATTGATTTATTTTTTAATTTAAAATCAATTTTGCAAACCCAAACTGATAATTTCTACTGATTTTAAAAGTTAGTATAGAGTAAGTAAGTTAGTTAGTTAGTTAGATTAAGTATACAAAATAAGATTGCTCGAAGTTTGGACTAAAATTGTCAGTTTTGGGAAGTACCTAAACGAAAATATACATATCTACGTATTAAACCAGGTGCTGGGAAATAAGTCCCTGGGAGTTAATTCCACTGAGGGACTTATTTCTCACTAAGTGGGAACTATATTCACATTATCAAAGTGGGCTTAAGGTTAGACCGCACTAGGCGGAACTGCACTGCAGCGGAACTGCGATTCAAAATAATTTGTATGAAATTTTATGAAGTTCACTTGCCGCTTAGTGCGATATAGCTCATACAATTTAATACAAATAATGTTTTGCCGCGTCGTGGAGTGTAGTTCCGCTGCAGTTGTGTGCGGTCTAACCTTTAGTTTCCATGTAATGCAGAAACTTAGTTCCTGAAAAATTGAGTGGTTTTACATCTCTTAAGTGTGCAATTTGTTCCCTATCAAAAAAAAGGATAACAAAAAGTCAAGACCGGTGCCGTGCAATAACACCCGTGGGCCTTATTTCTCATAATAAAAGGAAATAACATCATTGGTTGTTTTGACCTTTTTTAAATGGAAAAAAATCTGTGGTTTGTAACCCATTTTCTTTTGAGTTGTAACTCCATTTATAAATGAAAATAAAACCCATTCAGCAAAATTAAATCATTGTCCATTAAATTTATTTTCAAAACACATTTAATAAGAAATTAGAAAATTCTTCAAGGGAAAAAAAACAAAATAAACAAATAGTTATAGGATGTAAACTCCCTTTTTGGGGCCTTTGTTGCAATCTCTGACACTTTCTTGAACGTGCTCAAAAACTTAGGAATATCATCTTTTATTATTGATTAAATCTTTTAATATAGCAAAGCTTCCAAACTTCTTTTTAATTCTTTAAATTTACTATTTCCAGAACAATCCAAACTCCCAACAAACACCATTTCCTGGAGTTCTTGGCGGCTGGCGAGAAGATCTCCAAGGCAAACAAAGACGAGACTCCATAACCCTCGAGCGAGATGTCTTCGTAACGACAAACTATGGCCAAGTTCAAGGTTTCAAAGTTCACATGTACGACAATCCTGATCCGAAATCATTTTACCGACCCTATCAGAGTCCAGTCGATCGAATTATGGCTGAATGTTCGGTGTTTTTGGGCATTCCCTATGCAATACCTCCCACCTTTGAGGGTCGTTTCAAACCCCCTCGAACACATCGTGGCTGGCAGTTGCTGCAAGCTGTCGATTTTGGTCCAGCTTGTCCGCAACCAGTGCGTTACACTGGAGCAACCAAGGGTATCAATGACATGGATGAGGATTGTCTCTACTTGAACATCTTTTCACCAAAGACTGGAGCAGGAGTGGCTCAAAAATACCCCGTTATGGTACACATTCATGGGGGAGAATTCATACGAGGAGCCTCAAACCTGTTTCAGGGGCATACACTGGCGAGTTTCTATGATGTGGTTGTGGTAACTTTGAATTATCGGCTTGGAGCGCTTGGCTTCCTTTCGACAGGTGACGAAAACTCGCCGGGTAATTATGGGATCCTGGATCAAGCTATGGCCCTCAAATGGATTTATGACAATATTGAGTTCTTTAATGGTGATCGTGAGGCGATAACTCTGTTTGGTCCAGGAGCAGGTGCAGCCTCAGCCGGTATGCTTATGGTGGCCCCTCAAACAAGACACATAGTCAAAAAGGTCATAGCTCAATCTGGCTCGGCACTAGCCGATTGGGCTTTTATTCAGGACAAATATCGAGCTCAAAATACAAGTCGAGTTCTTGGCCAGCTTCTAGGTTGCTCTATAGAATCTTCGTGGAAATTGGTGAATTGCCTTCGAACAGGTCGAAGTTTCTACGAATTGGGCAATGCCGAATTTCCACCTCAGGTTGGTACATTCCCCTGGGCTCCAGTGCTCGACTATAACTTTACCCTACCCAGTGATGATTGGTATGATGGATGGCGCATGAAAGATTGGAAATTCTTATCGGAAAGTCCAGAAAGTCTTATAAGACAGGAAAAGTACTACAAAGGCTTGCAATATATGACGGGAGTTACAACTCAAGAAGCTGCATTCTTCCTCTACCAAAACGAAAGTCTATCGCCTTACTATCAAATTGACGAAAAATTCTTCGATCAGAAAATTCGTGAACACGTTTTTCACTACAATTATACTCTGAATCCCAATGGAGTCTATGAGGCGATCAAATATATGTACACCTATTGGCCAGATCCTGATAATACCACATTAATACGAGATCAATATGTCCATATGATGTCCGATCTGCTTTATCGAGCTCCAGTCGATAAAATGGCTAAAATACTCCTGGAGAAGAAAGTTCCGGTTTATCTGTATGTTCTGAATACCACAGTTGAGGCTTTGAAGTTTCAGGAATGGCGAAAATATCCACACGAGATTGAGCATTATTTTTTAACTGGAGCTCCCTTCATGGACACCGAATTCTTTCCCAAGAAAGATCATCTTCAGAGAAATATGTGGACCGATAATGATCGTAATATGAGTCATTTGTTCTTGAAGACATTTTCAAACTTTGCCAGATTTGGGTAAGACTTCTAATTCTCATAATAACCTTTTTAAAGTTTCTCTTTAATTTTGTTTAGAAATCCAACGCCTGAACAGGTCCTTGGAATCCACTATGAACGCGCATATCAGGGCGAACTAAGGTACCTGAATATCAACACCACATATAACTCATCCATTTTGCTGAATTATCGACAGACCGAATGCGCTTTTTGGACTCAGTACTTGCCAACAGTGATTGGAGTACTTGTTCCCACTTATCCACCATCTACAGAGTTCTGGTGGGAGCCAAAGGAACCCCTGCAGATTGCCTTCTGGAGCATGTCAGTGGCATGTTTGTTCCTTATAGTTTTGGTTGTGATTTGTTGTATTATGTGGAGAAATGCAAAAAGGTGAGTTTTGGTGACTTTTCCTACAAAGGAAACAATTTACCTACAATGAACCGCCTTAAATTTTTCTTTAATTTCGTCATTTCAATTCTTGTATTTACCACCTTTGCATTTAATTATGGACATATCCACCTAAAAATTATAATCACCCTGATAACGGAATACGATGAATGGTCTGCGGATGGCTTCCGACAATTTTGTCAAGTTTTTTCCGTTAGAATCCACTGTAGAAAAAACTGCAGGAATGTCGGTAACGTAGCTTGAAAAGCCCATCCGCATTCCATATAACTTTTGACATTTCAAATCCGCACCAAAGTCGTTGCGGATCGAGTCAACTACCAGGGAAAAAATGTTGCGGATTCTGCAATCGACATGATTATAATTTTTGACATTAGTTCAGCGACATGAATATAATTTTTGACATTAGTTCATCGACGTGAATATAATTTTTGACATTAGTTAAGTGGATTTACACATAATTTGTACATTCACCTAACTACTGTCAAAAATTAAACTTGGTAACTTGACCTTAATCCAATTTGAATCATATTTAAAATGTATCCTTATACCGTTATGTTTTTGTTGGTTATTCTGAATTGTTAAAATATAAGCTTTAATTTTTTTCACAGACAATCAGATCGTTTTTACGATGAAGACGTGTTCATAAATGACGGGCATGAGCTCGATCGAGATGGTCGATCAGTTGTTAGCAGTCCAAGTGGAATTGACAACGCACATATGGTTACAAATCATCACGTTGTCCGTTCTCGTGATAATATCTACGAGTTCCGTGACTCACCATCAACAAAAACACTTGCAACGAAGTCACAAACAGACACGACTTCCGTTCGAGCACCCAGTTCTCTTGCCAAAACCGGCAGTCAAACGTCACTGAGAAGTGGAACATCGTTGAAAGAATCTATCGGTCCATATTCAGTGAAAGATGGCAACTATCCCAGTCTCA
Source organism: Melangyna quadrimaculata (assembly GCA_949320155.1). NCBI lineage: Eukaryota > Metazoa > Arthropoda > Insecta > Diptera > Syrphidae > Melangyna > Melangyna quadrimaculata. Next base: position 150,274,279 of record OX439483.1, read on the forward strand.
AGAAGCCACAAAAAATAGAAAGTGAGCCGCGAAGTGGTCGAAATATTGCGTCCGTGATTGCCAATGGCAAGAAACCACCAGTTGAAGAGAAGCGTCTACTTCAAAAAGAACCACCGATCTCTAGCACTCCAATGACAGAGAAGATCAACATTAACAGTCGGAGTACAACTCCGGTGCCAAATTCGAGATCGATTATACCAGCAGTTGTTGCCATGAAACCGGCTGCAAGTCGGACACAGCTGATTGAGGGAATTCCTCAAACGTCAGTTTAACAACAAATTAAAAAAACACAAATTTTGTATAAAGTTCGAAAATAAAAATAAAAAATAATTATAATAAGATTTAGATTTAAGAATCGAGAAACAATAAAAAAGTGCTAAGAGAAAGCTTTTTTTTTTAATCAACTTTCATTAAGTTTATTTTAAATTTTTAAATTTATTATTAAGGCAATAAAACTTAAAACTTAAAAATTAAAATTATTATTCATAGAATATAAAATATTATTTTTTTGTTTTTGTGTTTTTTCTTGTTCAATTAAGTGTAATTTATTATTTTAACAAATAAAAATGCCAAGCATATTTTAATTTTAATAAAGGTTTAAAAATCTCTCCAGAGTTATAAATTTATAATAACAACTCTGAAAATGTCAGATCAATCCGTCCAATTCGTAAGATAATAAAGTTGTTTTGTGTACCAGAAGTTTTAAGATGAGAATCTCAATATGTAAATATTAGTAACTTCTGTTTTTTTTTACATTTAAGTGTTAATTTTAGTTTTAATATTATTCTTTTTCTTTAAATATTTAATCGCCTTTTATGTCTTTGTTGCATTACAAACAAATATATAACATTTTATACTAGTATATTTTTGTACTGTCCATAATTTGTCTAATATTTGTCATTATTTGTTTTAAGTTTCTATATGATTTAAATATTATTTAAGTTAATTTCTTCTGTTTAAAAAATAAATATTCCTGTTTTTTTTTTTAATATATATGTATGTTATTTCGTGTGATGTCATTGGTGTTTCATGCTTTTGTTTGTTTTGTCAAAATCAAATTGTTTGCTTATTAATTATTAATTATTTGAGAGTTATGAAGGTAAGAACTATTAATTATTCTTATTAAGAATATATTTTTCAATTTAAACTAGATTTTTGATAGCTGAAAACAAGAACATTCTACGAGGTCTGGTTGCGAATATATTTGATTTAAAAGTCATTCTTTTGTTTTTGACCCAAAACTTAAAGTCTTCATATGGCTATAACTTTCCAAAAAAGGCTCGTAGGAGGTTGCGGTTGACGTTGTTGAATACAAAACGGACAGGACTTTGCATTGCCATTCAAATTTGAGAAAAAGATTTTTGAAAAAAAGCATGGACTAACCCCTTGCCACAAAAAAAAACATTTTATTACGAAAGTCTCCGGAACCCATTGGAATGTACATAAATAGAAAGGTATTGTCAAATGCAATCAGCACATCCAAAGCAAACCATGCATGTGTAACGCGTGCGTAGCACCTGCTTAACGCATGCGTAACGCATTCATAACCAAAGGAAAAGCTAAAGTCAACCCCATCTGGTGGCCAAACGAGCTATCGGTCCTTAGGAAAAACTCAAGGAGGCTTTTCAACAGAGCGAAACACTGTAATACCAATGCTGACTGGGATCTTTTTAAGATTAACAAAAACGAATATAAGAACCGAACAACCTGTACAGACATTGAGTCAACAAATGATGCTGCTAGGCTCAGGAAAGTCATGTCAAAGGTTTACACTCCTCCGGGCTTCCTAATAAGACCGGATAAGACCTGGACAGACTCCTGCTCTGAGACTTTGGAGTCACTTGTGAACACTCACTTCCTGTCAATGACATACCTCTTGGGGACAGAGGCCATCACATAGGTGTAATCTCTCAAATAGGCAACGAAATAGTAGATAGTAAAAAAGTGGCCTGGGGCATTGACTCTTTCTCAGCATACAAGTCCGCAGGGCCCGACGGTATAGTTCCAATTATGCTCCAAAGCTCTAAGGACACAATTGTTCTAATCCTCGTGGATATCTTTAGAAGATGTTTATATACAACCTATATTCCATCAGGATGGAGAGAGGTCAATGTCATCTTGATTCCAAAAGCTGGCAAGCCCACGCACACTGAACCGAAGGACTTTAGAATAATTAGTTTATCTTCATTTCTTCTCAAGACATTAGAAAGACTAATAGAGACCCATATTCGCCTTACACTAAGTGATGATGTTCTCTCACAGGCCCAGCATGCATATATGAAGGGCAAATCTGTTGAGACAGCTCTTCATGAGGTGGTCGGCCTCGGCACAATTGAAAAATCAATCCATTATAAAGAATTCACTCTAGGAGCTTTTCTAGACATAGAAGGGGCTTTCAATAAGGTCGAAAGTAAAGCAATTAGGCAAGCCCTAGACTCTACAGGTATTGACCCTTTGTTATCAAACTGGATCGACTCTATGCTTCAAACTAGACTTGTAAATGCGGAATTGGCGATAGCAAGCTAAAAGTCAGAACATGTAAGGGTACACCACAGGGAGGGGTATTATCACCGCTACTCTGGCTTCTGGTTGTTAATCAGGTTTTGGTCGATCGTCTGGCATACGCAGACGACATCGTGATAATGACCTCTGGAAAATTTGTTTCCACACTTCATGATCTCTTGCAAACCGCCCTTGACAAGCTCAGTAATTGGGCCAATAGCTGTGGACTTAATGTCAACCCACTTTAAACTGAACTAGTTTTGCTTACGAGAAAACATATTATTCCAACTATTAACCCTCCCACTACTAACGGGACACTGCTCCATATCACGGGTACGGCAAAATATCTTGGACTGATAATAATTGATCGTAAACTAAACTGCAAAGAAAACATTAAAGAACGTGAGAAAAAAGCGTCGATAGCATTCTATACTTGCAGTAGAATTTTTGGTAGGAGATGGGGGCCTAGTCCTAAAACCATCCATTGGATGTATACAGCCATCATACGGCCAATATTAACATATGCATGTTTGGTTTGGTGGCCAGCACTCGACAAAGCCACCAATCTCAAGACCATGACAAAAATACAAAGACTCGCGTGTATAGGTACAACAAGTGCCATGATAACTACACTAACCGCAGCCCTAGAAGCTTTCCTTTCGCTTACCCCACTTGATCTTTTTACAAGAGAGCTGGCGGCCAAAAGCGCTCTTCGATTAAAATAGTGCAATTATTGGAAAGGGGGATTTCAACCCAGTTGTACTTGCAGACTTTCCATTAAGAGAACTCTGGAAGGAAAACCGGGTCACTAACGAAGATCATTTCTTGGTACTCACTGACGGGTCCAAATCCGACGAGGGGGTAGGGTCTGGCATCTTTTCAGAAAACCTACCCATAAACAAATCGATAAAACTACCGAACTTCTGTAGCGTCTTTCAAGCAGAGGTCCTTGCAGTTTGTGAAGCTGCAAAGCATCTCTCCACGCTTGAATTGACGGGTAAGAACATTGATTTCTTCATAGATAGTCAGGCTGCAATCAAAGCCATATCATTAATTGTCACTAAATCCAATCTGATTGATTGCTGTCGCAGCAAACTAAAATAGTTGGGCGCAGCAAACACAGTTACCCTTCGTTGGGTCCCAGGACATCGTGACATTTTTGGTAGTGAAAGGGCAGACGGAACCGAGCCAAGTCATACCCTGGGTACTTATGCCTCTTAAACAAAAAAAATGTAGAATTCACCATAGTTTCCTAAAAGCTACTAACGACCGGTGGTCAACACTGGAGTCCTATCGAGTTTCAAGGACTTTGTGGCCGTTACTCTCTTAGAACAAGACAGACTATTTACTAAAGCTAAGCAGGCCCCAATTATCCCCTTTAGTTGGTTTAGGTACTCACGGGTCACAACTCCATGGGAACCCACTTGAGCAGAATGGGCATCAGCTTATCTGACCTATGTAGAGGGTGTCAAGACGAGGGGGCGGTGGAGGGCTCATACCACTTCCTTTGCGAATGCCCCAGCCTAACTAGAAACAGAAGAGCAACTCTCGGAGAATACTTCTTCGACGATTTAGATAGCGTCCCTATTTTGCCACCTGCAAGCATCATGAAATTTATTCAAATTTCAGGATGGTTCAGGGAGGCTCCTTCCACAATAAGCCCTACCTGATACCCACCATGTCCTCTCCTCACCCATCCTTTCACCTATAGTCCAGACATCTAAGGTATTTTTTTAAAACACATATGGGGAAGCAAATGGGAAAGCTTAACTCCAAGTTAAGCCACCACCAACCCCTTGCAGGGTTGCCACTATCTTGATTTAAAAAGTGAATTTGTTTTTCATGAATTAAACCAGTATTTTTGAGTTAATCGAAAAACTGAAAATGTATTTTTGTAGAGAAACATACGTTTTACAAATTTGTCCATGTTATTTTTTTTATATTTTGTGTATTTAACGAGTTATAACAAGTTAAAAAAAAAAATGGAGTTCACATTTTTTTAAAGTCAAATACTTTTTTTTCGTTTAGTATTTCGCAAAAAATTTTTTCTAAAAGTTGTTAAAAGCACTATCACCTACAATTTTTACCCGCACGTGTTTTTTGTCCGAGCAATTGATTATTTACTATAGCGCTTGAAAACTTCATAATCGCATTTTCAAACTTAGAATCGAAATCATTTATTCAGTTACAAAAGTGTGTGTGGGTGTCGTACGGTGCAGTGTTTAATTGGTATAATGTGTGTATCACGTGTGCATGTGTAGTGTAAATGGAATAGTTTCTTTTATCGCGTGCGGCGGATCGTATTCCGGTAATTTGCATTATTATAACTCTAGTTATCGTGCATGTAATTGAACAAACTTTATTTGTGGTTTATAAGATTATTACAAATAAATAATAATTATTGGGAGGCATGCATACAATATATACACTTACGTGGCCTTAATTAATTTCAAGTACCGGTGCATGAAACCTTGGTTTCTTACATGAAGGACCTGGCAGACTATCTTCTTGGAAGGAAATCGTGCTAACAGTTCTTCCACCTTCTTCCTCTGAATCATCGTCCATGATTGGTTGTTTCTTGGGGGCATCGTTGAAAGTCTCCCTACAACAGTGTTGGCAAATTGCTATGCAATAAAGACCTACTTTCACACACTCACAATTTTTTTTTTCGCAATTTTTGGTACGTTTGCAAGAAATAAGCTTGAGGATCGAACTTGGTGCCGGATCTTCATCGCTTGTTTAAGGCATCCAACGCAACGTTGTTTTTTTCAACCCCCAATCACTAGGACTTTTTTCATCTATTTTGCTCAACCACTGTTGAACTTGAAAATATTTTGCTGCTCCTTCTGTTAGGAGAAGATTCATCATACATCACTGAGCTCAACATTTTTTCCAGAGCCGCAATAAATTTAATTTTTCCCATATCGAAAGTTGCTGACGTCGCGTCGTGCCGCATCCACTAAATTCATGTAAGAACAATGTATTTTCCATTACTGATTGTACATGCTTCAAGCTGGAAGGCGAACATATTTGGTCTGGAGATTGACAATGTTTTGGTTTTCGGAAATAAACGTTGGTTACATTTTCGGGGCACGATCCAGTAAGAAGAACATGATTTGTTTGTAAATAAACGAATAAAGCGCTTTTAATATAAACACAAGTATGTACCTACAAGAATATGTAGATACATATTAAGTAATAAATGATTGTGTCAAAAAAAATTTCGCCAAATATACCGGGGGCTATTTCAGTGACGGCTATTGGGTCAAATTTAAGATGATCAGTAGGTAAACAAACAACTTCGCATGCGAAAAAACTTTTTAAATAAATTGTAATTTCTTCTTCTTATATATGTACAAAATGACACTTTTTGCAAAAGTGATACAAAAATCTTGTTTTAATTGGTTTGTTGTCCCAATACCCGTATTCAAGATTTTTATAAATGTACATAAGTAGTTTTTAAACATTAGCAAAGAAAAACCAAAAAAAAGGTTCAAAAGGGTAGTTATGTGCATTCAAGAGGACACAAGCGTCCACAGGTGAACATTGGGTGTCTAGTACCTCAGCTGGAGACGGGGTTTAAATCCCCGTGGAAAGCTGTTGGGGACAGCCAACGAGAGAGGGGGGGGGAGGAGTGTTCCCACTAAGGCACTTCTCCTTTCATCGAGGCGGCAGCGGACGAATTCTCTAGATGGAATCAACGGTGGCGTCTACAGTTCCAGTTAGGTTGAACTACTTAGTGAACAACTTATATGGGCTACTACGACATATTTGTAGCTCAGGCCTATAAGGAGCGGTTTATCCGGCTCCCTACCCTTGGAGTTATACGAAGGGTCTGGTCCTCCGGGTCAGGGGTTGTGCGTCGGGGTAACTTCCCTACCACGTAAAAAAAAGTTGTTCCGAAACAACAACAAGCCTCGGATATGGATGATTTTAAAGTTGACGACCCCAGCAAACGAAACAAGGACAATGAATTTCGGATCTGCACGTGGAACGAGGTCCGTCAAGCTGGAACCGCCACAACCGAAATTCCAAAATCTAATGATGCCATAATTTAGTTCGATTTTTGGGCTAATTTAGTACCCCAATCCCGATGGAGAACTAAAATACCCTGCCCCTCAAACTTGTGATGGACCCAGCTTGACGTCAAGCTAGAACCACCACACCTTCAAACACAAAATTTCAAAAAACTAATGATGAGAGAATTTAGTTCGATTTTTGGGCTGGTGATTTGGCGGAATTCCAAATTTAATACTCCTACCCTTACCCCTTAAATCTGTGGTGGACCCAGCTTGACGTCAAGCTAGAACCACCACACTCGAAAACACAACATTTCAAAAAAACTAATGATGCCATATTTTAGTTTAATTTTTGGGCTCCTGATTTGGCGGAACTCCAAATTACATATTCCATGGTTTGACCTTGAAATGTAGGTCCAAACACACAAAATTGTGGAGACTTTCTACACTCGTCCATTAATAAAAAAAAAAAAATACGGATTTGATGCACAATGAGTTAAATTGGAAAAATTACAAATTTGGCCTTTCAACTCCCACTGGTTTGGTTTTTAGTTCTACTTTAATAACCCCTCCTACTTGTGGTGGTTCCAGCTTGACGTCAAGCTTGAACCACCACACTTTTAAACACGAAATTTCAAAAAACTAATGATGAAGGAATTTAGTTCGATTTTTGGGCTGGTGATTTGACGGATTTCCAAGTTAAGTACTCCATGGTTTGACCTCTTAATTTAGTGCCAAACATATTAAAAAAGTCTCCTCCTTCTGTATACTCTGTATACTGAAATAAAAAAAAAAACATAATTATTAGACACATATAAAATGGAATTTGGTTTGGTAATTGGAAAATAACAGTATTTCCTAAAAGTATGCAATGCAGAATTCAATTTCAAACTAAGCCCCGCCATCGATGTCATTTAAATTTAAAAAAAAAAATTGTTTGAGAGTTGGAAGGAGAAATGAAAATTTTGTTTATCTGATATGAAAAAATATAATAGATATAAAATGGGTCCACTTAGGAAAAAATTGTTGATTTTATTTCTATAATTCGAATAAAATGCCGAAAGGAAATTCAAAATCTTGGTCTACATTATAAACAAAACTTTAAAACATTGATACCTACAGGATAAAACGTGATTGGCAATGGTCTCAACAGATAGCCAACAAGTTAGGTAGATAAGGTTTGAGAATCTGAAGCGAGAGCAAGTATAGGTACCTATAGAAGATAATGCTGAAGCTATTGTTTTAACCATCAGACAGATTATTAACTATGTAGTTCGTTTGCAGACGAAATCTGACGTGCAGATTATTGAATTTTTAAGGTCTGTGCGTTGGGCCAAGTTTGACTAGGTAGGTACTGGTACATGTCTTGATGGAAACGGAAGCACGTTTCAAAATATTTTGAAAACAATTATAGACACAAAATGGTGTTTGAAGCCAAGTTGTCGAGCATGATTGTCCATGTGAGTCTTCCTTTTTATTCTATGTAGCCACAGAACATATCATAACATATCCAAAGTCCCTGAAAACCACCACATTTTGGATAGGTGGGAGCTTATCACTTTGCAATATTTATTTTGGTAAGTTAAGCATAATGACATTTGAGTATTTTTCAACCTTGAATTAAAACCAAATCGATAAGATTATTCTATAAAAAGCTTAACTTCGTTTTTCGTAATTATGACCTCATATTGTGCTCCGTAAAGAAGTAAACACATAACGTCTCATTATCACGTCAAATTATTTGAATGCACTCTTTTGATTCTTGGTTTGAAAGACAATAAAAAAGCTCAGTAATAAGTGTATCAATGTTTTCGAAAGGTTTTCGGAATATTTTACCTGTTGAACCTACTTTAAAAAAAAGTCATTACATAAAAAGGACTTTGTATCAGTTATATTGGCAGTTGTGGCGGTTCCAGGTTGACGGACCTTATAATGGTATCGTTTTGGTTTAAGTGTCATTCAAACACCCCGAAATGTATCAAACTAACTTCCTCGCATAAGAATTTCACTCTTAACTTTTGAGTTTCCAGTTTTTTTCCACGAGATAAAATAGCCCAGTCAAAATAGACATACAAATCTCAAAACCTTAACAAAATTCCAATAAGGCTTAAGCTTGGTGGGGGCCTTCCAGTGACTATAACGCAGCAATGACAAAAAGTCCCCGTCGATCCGACAGGAGAATAACTTGTAAGGTATGGTCAAGTGTCGAAAAAATCAGTTTTTAGGAAATAACTTTTTAATGGCAAATGCTATCGAAAAGAAGTTCGGGTACAGTTTGTAGATCATAAAATTCACTATTTTTCATTGTTACTACGAACAATGATTAAGAAAGTATAGCTATTAGCCCAGTCAATAATTACAAAAAAAAAGTGCTTAATTCGCAAAGTAGTTATGCATTTTTGATATGTTGTTGGGGCATGTTAGAGTAGTCCATATAGCCAAGTTTTCAACTTCGATAAACCTGTGCTCGCTACAGAAAAATGCAACAGTGAAAAAAACGCCATTTTTGCCGACATTTTCCTTTATTATTTTGGAAATATGCAACTTAGGAAAAAACCGTTCACTATAAACTTGTTTGTTATAAAATTTTCTATAAGACCACATCAGTTTTAAATTCATGCATGTGTTGCTATCCAACCATGAAATAAAAAAAATCTAAAAAACTAAGTAATTTTGAAGCACCCAAGAAATAGGTCAAACATTTTCCAATTCTACTAAAAATTTGGAATCAAATATTCTAGAGTATTACAAGACGTAATTCGAAGACTCGATTGAAATCGGTCAAATAGTTTTGCAAGAAACATGATGTTAAGCAATGTTTGCATCATTGCTGTGTTCAATGTAGGACACTTAAGTTGGCACTGATTTGTGTTCACGTACTTGGAACCCTTAGCTATGATAAAATATAGTTATGATTATAATATTTATATTTTTTTCCAAGCAACTGTATAATACTTATATAGGTACACTTTTTTTTCTCATCATTGTCGACAAAAAGGAAGTAAGCTTTTTTCAACGTTGGATCTCAAAAGTACCACCGATAACAGTCGGTTTTTTTATTTTTTTTTTATTTTAGACTTTCTAAAAAATAAACTGATTTAGATTTTTATGCAAATGATTATGAAATTAAGTTTTTTTGTCGATTAAAAAAAAAAAAAAAACTAAAAAATCTTGTGCTGTCTCAGGCTGGCAAGTAATGTTTTACTTCAGAGAAATGTTTTTTTTTCAGAATAACTTTTGTAATTTTTAAAATATGTAGTTGTTTTCATTTTAATCGGAGTTGAAACAATACATTTTAAATTTTTCAACCCCCCCCCCCCCCGAAATTTTTTCCTGCGTTCGCGCCTGCATATGTATGGATATGTCTAAAAATAATCATTTTAGGTTGGTTCTTTGACGATAAAAATATTTAAAAATAATTTAATATAGGTACATATATTTAATATGAAAACTATTTTAACCATTAAAATGTTTGCACACCAAAAGCAACCTTCATTAAAATGTTGTTGCTGCCAAATTGATTATTATAATTTTGTCTTCTGAGGCAAGGAAACGAACCTAGAAACTAAAATCAAGTTGTCCAAAATCAAGATACATGTATATTAGATATGTGTCTTGTGGTCCAAAATAATCCTTCAAAAAACGTATCTATTGGATAGCAACAGTAAGCACGGTTTTTATGAGTCGAAGGGAATCCTTCGTTCCAATTCCGTTTTGACTAGTACCGACATTAAGAATGGAATTGAAATAAGGGCTGGCAAATTTTTGACAGATAGTGTTGTGCAGTAAGACACAAATATTTGATTTCTAAGCTAGAGCTGCGTACATCAGGCCTAAAATGATTAGTTACATTTTGGAAAAACTTCCGATGTCCGGTAGGTAAAGAGAGAGAGCAGCATCCATATAATTATTGTATGTAATGTACATAACATACCTATTTTGAAAAATGTATACTGGCATGTAATGGTAGATTTACATGAATCTTCTTCTGACTTCTGTAAAAAAAAAGGGATGCAAAATATAAAATTTACATTTGTTGGATAGAGAATACCAAAATGGAGAAGATCTTTATACATGCAGATTATAGGAAGTGCCATAATACAGATATGAAGATGAAGATATGAAGACGTACATGATCATATTCTCTCTTTCGCACAATCGGTTTTTTGGCATAGATCTGTCCCACTTTATTTTTCTTTATATTTCTTTAACTGCCACGTGGAGCAGATTTGTTCGTGTGCGTTGAGAATTTATAAGAATCATAAACCTTCCGTGGCTTTGATGCAATGAAAAAATTAAACCGAACTCACTCAAGATACAACTCAATTTTTGTTTGGATGTGGACGTGGTTTAATAACGTAAATGAACTCAATAAAAAAAAAGAACGCATACCTACTATTCTATTAAATACGCCAGTTTACCAAACCTTTGTTGAGTTTTAAAGAAATCCATACGATTTTAACAGATCCAAATCTGAGCAGAGTTGTTGCGAAATGACTACCGAAAAACTTGAGTTCAAGAATTGGTTTGACAGATACTGTATCCATATATGGCCATGTGTGTTTGCATATCTAAGCACATTGAATCATCGTAAGTCAAAAATAAAAACTTGTTAAATTTAAAAAAAAAAATATAACTAAATTTGTTCAACCCAAACGTGATTGAATCTTATTGACAGAGAGAGGGATTGAAAGCAATTTGAATTCAGTGATTTTTTGATCCAAAATACTTTTAAATGTCAATTTTCAAGTCACGAGGTTTTGACAAAAACAATGACTTGATTGACTGAAGTTGTTTTATAATCTATAGGTACCTATTAAAACCTATAGGGAGGGATGTTAATAGATAGTAAAAGCTTATTACAAAAGCGATTTATTTCAAGGTGTTATTGACAATTCACTTTTTACAGAAATAACTCATGTCTATAATTCAATAGACGAGGGCCCTATTTCATATAAATCGACAGGTTCCAATTCTTATCTCACAATTGTTTATTCCATAAAATATTGACTGGTAACAATTTTTATAAATGTTACATATTAGCCGTGTTTTTTTGCAGGTTTAGACAGAATTTGACAAAAAAAAAACAACATCTGAACTAAGGAATTTACATGTTTAATACAAAAACAACTGAAGCCCATATGAACTTAGCTAAGTCCAGATAATTATCGGTTGTTAACTTAAGTTCAGATAGAAAAAGTCATGCCAGCTCCAATTACTATTTTGTTTTCGATAGTTTGTATAGAAACGTCAAAATATCTGAGCCATTAAATTTAAATATTTTTTATAAACAAAAAAAAAATGGACGACCATTGTTTTGTAAATTATTTTTTTTTTCTGATTTGTGATCTAAAATTGCCTTTTTTCACTTTTTTTTTTGGTTTCATTAACGATCGGAATAATTTTCTATCCGAGTATTCTTTTTATTTGAATGTACTTTGTTTCAGTTTTGCATGCTTTTCCAAAAGCTGAAAGGTAATGATGGGGATATCTGAGTTTCGTGATAGTGCTAGGCATTTTTGCTTTGATGACTTTGCTAAGTTCGGATGTCGTTTTGTTACTAATTGGTTCCTCAACCTCTGGTAGAACCACCACCTGTTTGCTCTGATTTTGCCGAAGACGGTTCATTTGATTAAAAAAAAATGTATGAAGAATCTTTCATAATGTAATGTAAAACAACGCAGGGTTTTCCTAAACAAACACGAAAAATTCGACACGAAAACTTAACTTTTGCTTTTCAAAATTAATAAGCATGTTCTTAAACGAGAGCGATAACTGAAGTGTTGCGATTCCCTATGAACTCGACGAAAAAACGTTGCCCGGAGCGAATGTTTCACGTGTGTTTGGATTTTTTGAAAAACCTTAAAACTTGCGTAGGTTGTAAGTACAAATTAAAAAAATACAAGTAGTTTACCCTGAGGCTACACGGGCAAGTACTGGCAAGCAAGTTGGCTACATAGATTGATTGTCTAATTCCTATACGTGAATATGCTGTGACGTAGGTGGCAAGCAACTTGCCAGGCAAGTTGCCGGGCAAGTTGTTTTCAAGTTTTTTATTGGCCACGTTCTGCTAGCTTTTTTAGGGTTCGATCTTATATTTTGATTAAAATTGCTTAAAATTTGGTAAATCGTACTTTAATGACGAAAACGAAAATTAAAGCACAAAGTCGCAGTCTCACATAGGTTTGTACTTCATCTGAATTATTAATTTTTGTTTTTTAATTTAAAAATTTAATTTCCAAAATTTCGATTTTTTTATAATAGTTCTTAAAAAAATCGGATTTTTTTGATGATTTTTAATCCATCATTATCATAGCCACCATTTAATGGAATATGAAACATCATATACCTTGACAGATAGGTAAGAAACTAAATTATGTCGTATGAGGAATATTTCGTTCCAAATGTCACCAAAAAGCGCTAAAATCACATTTTCCCACGCACAAAATTTAATCTCAAAAAAATCAGATTTCTTTAAGTTTTTTTCAGTGCATTATCTCCGTAGCAATCTTTCAATTTAATTTGACAGTCTATGGCTTGACAAATCGGTAACAGAATGTTCCAAATGTCACCCGAAATCCCCAAAACTCTCATTTTTCTCAAGCAAAAACTATACTCTCAAAAAATTAGATTTTGTAAAACGTGTAAAAAAGAGTTTTGTATAATTGATCATAACCAAAGCCATCCTTCAATCATATTTGACAGTTGTTGCCTATTTTGGAAATGCTTTAATATCTTACTTTGAACACAGCAATGATGCAAACATTGCTTAACATCATGTTTCTTGCAAAACTATTTGACCGATTTCAATCGAGTCTTCGAATTACGTCTTGTAATACTCTAGAATATTTGATTCCAAATTTTTAGTAGAATTGGAAAATGTTTGACCTATTTCTTGGGTGCTTCAAAATTACTTAGTTTTTTAGATTTTTTTTATTTCATGGTTGGATAGCAACACATGCATGAATTTAAAACTGATGTGGTCTTATAGAAAATTTTATAACAAACAAGTTTATAGTGAACGGTTTTTTCCTAAGTTGCATATTTCCAAAATAATAAAGGAAAATGTCGGCAAAAATGGCGTTTTTTTCACTGTTGCATTTTTCTGTAGCGAGCACAGGTTTATCGAAGTTGAAAACTTGGCTATATGGACTACTCTAACATGCCCCAACAACATATCAAAAATGCATAACTACTTTGCGAATTAAGCACTTTTTTTTTGTAATTATTGACTGGGCTAATAGCTATACTTTCTTAATCATTGTTCGTAGTAACAATGAAAAATAGTGAATTTTATGATCTACAAACTGTACCCGAACTTCTTTTCGATAGCATTTGCCATTAAAAAGTTATTTCCTAAAAACTGATTTTTTCGACACTTGACCATACCTTACAAGTTATTCTCCTGTCGGATCGACGGGGACTTTTTGTCATTGCTGCGTTATAGTCACTGGAAGGCCCCCACCAAGCTTAAGCCTTATTGGAATTTTGTTAAGGTTTTGAGATTTGTATGTCTATTTTGACTGGGCTATTTTATCTCGTGGAAAAAAACTGGAAACTCAAAAGTTAAGAGTGAAATTCTTATGCGAGGAAGTTAGTTTGATACATTTCGGGGTGTTTGAATGACACTTAAACCAAAACGATACCATTATAAGGTCCGTCAACCTGGAACCGCCACAACTGCCAATATAACTGATACAAAGTCCTTTTTATGTAATGACTTTTTTTTAAAGTAGGTTCAACAGGTAAAATATTCCGAAAACCTTTCGAAAACATTGATACACTTATTACTGAGCTTTTTTATTGTCTTTCAAACCAAGAATCAAAAGAGTCCATTCAAATAATTTGACGTGATAATGAGACGTTATGTGTTTACTTCTTTACGGAGCACAATATGAGGTCATAATTACGAAAAACGAAGTTAAGCTTTTTATAGAATAATCTTATCGATTTGGTTTTAATTCAAGGTTGAAAAATACTCAAATGTCATTATGCTTAACTTACCAAAATAAATATTTCAAAGTGATAAGCTCCCACCTATCCAAAATGTGGTGGTTTTCAGGGACTTTGGATATGTTATGATATGTTCTGTGGCTACATAGAATAAAAAGGAAGACTCACATGGACAATCATGCTCGACAACTTGGCTTCAAACACCATTTTGTGTCTATAATTGTTTTCAAAATATTTTGAAACGTGCTTCCGTTTCCATCAAGACATGTACCAGTACCTACCTAGTCAAACTTGGCCCAACGCACAGACCTTAAAAATTCAATAATCTGCACGTCAGATTTCGTCTGCAAACGAACTACATAGTTAATAATCTGTCTGATGGTTAAAACAATAGCTTCAGCATTATCTTCTATAGGTACCTATACTTGCTCTCGCTTCAGATTCTCAAACCTTATCTACCTAACTTGTTGGCTATCTGTTGAGACCATTGCCAATCACGTTTTATCCTGTAGGTATTAATGTTTTAAAGTTTTGTTTATAATGTAGACCAAGATTTTGAATTTCCTTTCGGCATTTTATTCGAATTATAGAAATGATATCAACAATTTTTTCCTAAGTGGACCCATTTTATATCTATTATATTTTTTCATATCAGATAAACAAAATTTTCATTT
Source organism: Melangyna quadrimaculata (assembly GCA_949320155.1). NCBI lineage: Eukaryota > Metazoa > Arthropoda > Insecta > Diptera > Syrphidae > Melangyna > Melangyna quadrimaculata. The sequence goes on from OX439483.1 coordinate 150,289,427, forward strand.
CTCCTTCCAACTCTCAAACAATTTTTTTTTTAAAATTTAAATGACATCGATGGCGGGGCTTAGTTTGAAATTGAATTCTGCATTGCATACTTTTAGGAAATACTGTTATTTTCCAATTACCAAACCAAATTCCATTTTATATGTGTCTAATAATTATGTTTTTTTTTTTATTTCAGTATACAGAGTATACAGAAGGAGGAGACTTTTTGAATATGTTTGGCACTAAATTAAGAGGTCAAACCATGGAGTACTTAACTTGGAAATCCGTCAAATCACCAGCCCAAAAATCGAACTAAATTCCTTCATCATTAGTTTTTTGAAATTTCGTGTTTAAAAGTGTGGTGGTTCTAGCTTGACGTCAAGCTGGAACCACCACAAGTAGGAGGGTTTATTAAAGTAGAACTAAAAACCAAACCAGTGGGAGTTGAAAGGCCAAATTTGTAATTTTTCCAATTTAACTCATTGTGCATCAAATCCGTATTTTTTTTTTTATTAATGGACGAGTGTAGAAAGTCTCCACAATTTTGTGTGTTTGGACCTACATTTCAAGGTCAAACCATGGAATATGTAATTTGGAGTTCCGCCAAATCAGGAGCCCAAAAATTAAACTAAAATATGGCATCATTAGTTTTTTTGAAATGTTGTGTTTTCGAGTGTGGTGGTTCTAGCTTGACGTCAAGCTGGGTCCACCACAAGTTTGAGGGGCAAGGTATTTTAGTTCTCCATCGGGATTGGGGTACTAAATTAGCCCAAAAATCGAACTAAATTATGGCATCAATAGATTTTGGAATTTCGGTTGTGGCGGTTCCAGCTTGACGGACGCGGCTACGATGCTTCTATGGCTCGCAAATCGAGTTTAAAGATAAAAGTCGGTTTTTCATATCATGCGATAGATCGATTGAAAGGTGGTTGTCCCTGGATGTAAGATGCTTAGTTTAGCCGCAAATCAAGTTTGAATGTGCAAACTTTGGGGGGTGTACGATGCTTCTATGGCTCGCAACTCGAGTTTAAAGATAAAAGTCGATTTTTCATATCATGCGATACATCGATTGAAAGGTGGTAGTCCCTGGATCACGAATATGCAATTTTTAGTTTTGTAAGATGATTAGTTTAGTCGCAAATCAAGTTTGAATGTGAGAACTTTGGGGGGGTCTACGATTCTTCTATGGCTCGCAACTCGAGTTTAAAGATAAAAGTCGGTTTTTCATATCATGCGATACATCGATTGAAAGGTGGCACTCCCTAGATTACGAATATGCAAGGTTTAGTTCTGTAAGATGCTTAGTTTAGCCGCAAAACAAGTTTGAATGTCAAAACTTTGACGGGTCTACGATGCTGGCTAGCAAATCGATTATAAAAATAAACATTATGCGATACATCGATTGAAAGGTGGTGGTCCCTGGATCACGAATACGCAATTTTAAGTTTTGTGAGATGCTTAGTTTAGCCGCAAATCAAGTTTGAATGTGCAAACTTTGGGGGGTGTACGATGCTTCTATGGCTCGCAACTCGAGTTTAAAGATAAAAGTCGGTTTTTCATATCATGCGATACATCGATTGAAAGGTGGTAGCCTCTGGATCACGAATATGCAATTTTTAGTTTTGTAAGATGCTTAGTTTAGTCGCAAATCAAGTTTGAATGTGAGAACTTTGGGGGGTCTACGATTCTTCTATGGCTAGCAACTCGAGTTTAAAGATAAAAGTCGGTTTTTCATATCATGCGATACATCGATTGAAAGGTGGTAGTTAAGCAAATTTTAGTTTTGTAAGATGCTTAGTTAAGCCGCAAATCAAGTTTGAATGTGCAAACTTTGGGGGGTCTACGATATTTATAAAAAAATATTATTTGTACTGTTCTCGCCCGAAGTGCTTGAAGTTGAATACGACATTAAGCTTCGGTTAAACGACGAAAAGCCTTTCATACTTCGAAAAAGAACAGGTACAAGTTATTTTAGATGAGCTTATGGAGCAGGGAGTTATTCGAGAAAGTAGGTCGGACTACTCTTCACCAGTTGTGTTAGTAAAGAAAAAGACAGGAGACATTAGGCTATGTGTAGATTACCGAACTTTAAATAAGGTAACGCAAAAAGACAACTAACCCATCCCATTTATAGATGACTTGCTGGATGGGTTAGTTAATAAAAAGATATTTACTTTGATAGACCTGAAGAGTGCGTTCCATCATATTAGTGTGAATGAAAATATACTGCCTTTGTGACTCCTATGGGTCAATATGAATACTTGAAAATGCCCTTTGGGTTAAGGAATGCACCATGCGAATTTCAAAGGTATATTAATAAAGTTTTTGAAGATCTAATAAGGAAAGGAAAGGTAACTATTTACATTGACGATATAATGATAGCAACAGAATCTGAGGAAGAACATTTGGTGATAATGAAAGAAGTTTTTGAAAGATTGGTACGGAACAGGTTACAGTTGAGGTTGGATAAATGTCAGTTCATGGTATTACAGATACGATATTTAGGTTACTACATTACAAATGAGGGTATCAAACCGGACGATAAAGGAGTACAGTCAATAGAGGCTTTCCCAATACCTCAGAATGTGAAAGCAGTCCATAGTTTCTTGGGCCTATGCTCATATTTTAGGAGGTTTATTAAGGATTTTTCGTTGATTGCTCAACCGAGACACTGGCCATCATTTATGCGTTGAGAAGAATTAGGGTTTATCTTCATGGATTTAAATTCAAGATCATTACTGATTGTAATTCTCTAACCCTGACTCTTAATAAAAAAGAAGTCAATCTAAGAATTGCAAGGTGGGCTCTCGAGTTACAGAATTTCGATTATGTATTGGAACATCGAAATGGTACGAAAATGCAACACGTTGATGCATTGAGTAGAATATCAAATGTATTAGTTCTTGAAGAGAATAATTTTGAGCAGAATTTATCGATCCAACAGAATAATGATGAGAGTATAAAGAAAATTAGGCAACAACTTGAAAAAGGAGATAGTAAAATGACTAGTGTACAAGAAAGTAGGAAAACAAATTTTATTTTATGTCCCAGAGTCTATGGAAAATAATGACCTTCGGTTATATCACGAGGTCATGTTGGTAGGTATAAAGTTTTAAACAACATCCTCAATACTTTTTGGTTCCCTCAAATGAGTGAGAAGGTTAAGCAACACATCAGCAACTGCTTAAAATGTATAACGTTTTCACCCAAGTTTGGTAAGCATGAAGGTCTGCTTCATAATATACCCAAAGGAAGCGTTCCTTTTGAAACGATTCACATTGACCATTTTGGTCCAGTATCACTGAAGTGTGGAAACAAAAAGTATGTATTCCTGGTAATTGATGCTTTAACTAAATTTGTCCGACTGTACGCTGTGAAGACTAGAAATAATAGAGAAGCTATTGCTTGTTTGAAGAGTTATTTTAACTCGTATCGCCCAAGAGTAGTTGTTTCAGATCGAGGCAGTGCTTTTACATCTGAAGAATTCAGGCAATTATTAAACACCAGCAATGTCTCTCATATAAAGATTGCCACGGGTTCTCCACAAGCAAATGGGCAGTCGGAACGGGTGAATAGGAGTCTCGCTCCAATGATTGCGAAAATGACCAGTGCAGGAGCAGTGATGACACTAGATGGAGTATTACCAACTATTGAGTTTTCAATGAATAACACAGTTCATGGAAGCACCGGAACCTCTCCCGGTCAATTGTTGTTCGGTGTTGACCAAAGAGAAGTAGTTATTGATTTCCTTAAAGAGAGTTTACATACTGAGGGTGACCAAAAGACTGATAGGAATTTAGACCAAATGAGAGATGATGCCAGACAAAAGATAGAAAAAGGACAGGAATAAAACAAAAAGATGAAAGATAAAAATAGGATTCATAAAGAATATAAAGTAGGAGACTACGTGGTGGTGAAGAACTTTATCTCTACTCCAGGTGCATGTAGGAAGATAGCTCCTAAATTCAAAGGACCTTATGAGATGGTTAAGGTTTTAAAAAATTATAGGTATCTGTTAAAAGATGGTGAAGGTTTCCAATTGACACAAATCCCATATGAGTGTATATGGGAAGTGGCTAACATCACACCTTGGATTAACAATAATTTACCAACTAGGCGTAAATCGGGGCGATTACATTGTCAGGATGATCGAGTTGTAACGGTCAAAAATAAAAAGAAAACAAAACAAGAAACTTGTGATATGAAAGAGGGGAAACTGGCTGTCGGATAGGTTAAGAAGTAGAATAAGCAAATATGGAATAAAGAAAAAGATTCGAGTTCCAGTTGAATTCGAGCCATCAGAGAAAACGGACGTGTTTTATATTTGAAGAGTGTCGGCTATTACTTTTGCAATCGGTTAAACATTTCAAGATTATGTTCGAGTTAAAATAATTTTGATTTATATTAGGTAAACCCCCCTAAGTCATTCGCTGAAAAAACATCCAAAACCCGTGGGTAGTTAGGTAGGTACTCAAACATTTTGGAACTACCTATCAATATCTATAATAGGCATGTATAGGTATTTGTACTTTTAATTACTTTCTTTTTAATACAGAAAAGAAACTCATTAATAGCGTTAAGTTGACGGCAAAATTCAAGTTAATGAACAAGTACCTAGAGAATTGGAATTATTTTTGTTTGCTTTTTTTTAAATTAATTTAACTGAATAAATAATAAGCTCAAAGTGTAACTTAAGTCTTTTTAAATGCAGCCTAAATGCAGGGCACTCCTTAAAAAGAATAGAAAAAAAGAATAAAGTCTTAAGTATCGCAATTTCGTATACAAGTTGAAACTGTGGATACCCAAACAATAGACAATGCTCTTGGTGGGCCAACTACATGTCCCAAAAAAAGTAATTATTAATTAAAAATAGAAAAAATACAAATTAAAAAAACTAACACGATGAAAAATCATTATAAAAAAGAGACAAACGAGAATGCATATGATTTAAAATTTTAATAAAATTTGGTTGAAAATTTTTTTTTTGTCAGAAAAATTTGGGACGTATAGAAACGAAAAAAAAGACAAACATAGACAAACGATTATCAATCGAACTGCATTTCCAGATTTTACGAGCGTTATAGTTGGTGGGCTAAACTCCGTAAATTTATTTGAAGTGGCTATATAAAATAACGGTGAGTGTACAAACGAATCTAAAACTTGTACAAACGTAGACAAACGATGTACAAATGATTGCAATTAACAGTTTTGCTCATTCAATAGTTGGTGGGCGAACTACATGCAAGCGCTTAACGGCTCTATTTTCCTTTGTTACTCTAGTTCTTTACCTTTTAAGTTAGTTTAAATAGTTTTAATAAAGCATTATACTTTGACAACTCGACAAGAGAACACCAGCAGCATTATTTCTTTCTTTGGTGGAAATAATAAAAGTTTAAATTATTGTTCATCACGTTGCGCTTTGGGCTGATTTATTAAGAAGTGTATACATACCCATTAGATAGACAATTAACATTGGTGACTCCGATGCACAGTGGGGCAGAAATGCCTTATTAACGGCGATAATAATAAAGCCTTTTGTTGCCTAAGAAACAACGGTATCATTTACAACAACCTTTGATACCCTTTTCTTGGCCTAGAAAACCCTTATTTAATTTTCTTTTTTAATAATATTGTTTTAGTTAAAAGTATTTTTTTTTAAATTAATTTTCAAACTTAAAATTTTGAGAAAAAATGACAATTTTTTTTTCTGTTTCAAACTATTTTTATTTAAAATTATTCGTAGTTAAGTACTGTTTTTTTTTCAAAAATCAGTGTTCTTTTTAATTCTTAGTCAAACACTGAAAATCGGATCGTTCTAGGACTTTTATTTTTAAAAATATTTAAAAATTAAGAAACCAACTTCCTCATAAAACTAGGAAGAATCCTGCTTAATTATCATTTTTGCAACCGGTGGATTTATCATCAGCTTATGTTTTTCTGGCTTTTGTCACATCTTAGGCGAATCACCCTGTATATTAGAGTGAGGAATTCGGATTAACAGAATAAAAAAGCCATTTGTGAATATAATATTTTCCTTATTTTAAACTCAATTTCAAACATTCTTATTTCATTTTTAAGTGCGATATGTTTAGGATTCGTGCAAAAAAAAAAGGGCGCGTGTAACTGAGTACTCGTGGCAGAAGTGAAACTTCTTTGGCGATCTAAAAATCTCGATATGTATAGGGATATTAAGCTTATATGCGTTAGTCGCAGCTAAGTGTTCTTTATCAAGATGATCGATGGGTTGGAGTTGTAAACTTGAAAATTAAATAATAATGATGAAAAAAGTAAAAAAAAGGTGAAAATTTAAAGATATAAATCAGTTTCTTTGAGTAGGTTTTCCGAGTATTTCCAAAAGTTCCTATAATTCAAATCTCTGCAAAATCAATAATTTGTATATGGCAACTTTAATTTGGTTTTATGTATTTTGCAACCATATATAATTCAAATTTTTAGCGGACTCTGCTGATTCAATTCAATTTTTTGAAATAAGCCTATTTTGAGATAAGTTTTTTAAAATAATTTATATCTCCATACCAGTAGGAGATAGACAAAAATCTGAAACTAGTAAGATTCTTAGAATTTCATTATCTATCCACAAAATAAAATTCAAAACTCTGGCATTCTAATTAACGAAATTAGAAAAAAGACATAAAAGAACATTTTCCTCTTATCTGCTACAATAATATAGATTATCAAAAAATCCAAACTTATTGCAATATAAAATATATTAGCCTATCAATAAAAAAATTTACTTTTACTCTACCCCCACCACTTAGCTAATCAATGATCTCAGCGTTGCACATGTGGCGTTACATTTTTTCGATTCACAAAAATTCAACCTTGAAATTTCACGCTCAACGCGCAAAAAGAAGTTTCACTTCAAAAAATTCGAGATAATAATTTTCCCTAATATTACGATGATAGAAAACGCGAAAAAGTGGGTCTCGCAATTCTGTCTGTCTGTCTGTCCGTCTGTCCGTCTGTCTGTCTGTCCGTCTGTCTGTCTGTCTGTCTGTCTCCAGCCTCAACGGCTGAATCGATTTTCTTCAAACTTTGGACTTAAGGTTCTTATGGGATACATTTTAAGTGTTGGAGCATCAATACTTAATCCACTTGATAAGCACTGCAAAATTTAATGAAATCTTTTTATCAGATTTTCATCAATACCGGTAATTTCGATCGATTTTGTAGAGTTTTTGAAAAAAAAACGCCTGGCTACATTTCCCGTATTTGAATTGCCATATCCTAGTTTGGGTCGGTCAACTTTTAATCCCAATTCTTTTTCGAAAGCCTCTTGATTGCGTTCCTGCCTTTTGCAAGAGAAAAATTGCATGTTGAGTCCTTAAGGACCATTCACATGAGAGCGACCAACGACCGAAGAATAAACAAACAAATGGGAATTACAAAATTAATAAACCTTAATATTTCACAAAATCTAGGCAAAATGGTAGAATTCGATTCAAGATTAATTTTAAAATTGTAAAATCTGAATTTTTATTTACTTAAATATGAGAAATTTGAGAAAATAAATTGGGCGTAACAAATTGCGGCTATTCGCGACGAACAAATTGTTTTCTTAAAATTCTCTTGTTTTAGCAATTAAATTGAAAATTTTCGTATCTTATAATAATCCTTAATTATATATCTTCTATTTTGTCTAGACTTTATACAAAATTGGGCTTTATGAATGTTTTAAATCCCATTTGTTCATTCATTCGTCGGTCGTCGGTCGCTCTCATGTCGCACTACATAATCGATTTAGAACTAATGCTATAAAGAACATATCTGATTCAACAAACTCTATGGAAATTTTTTTTATTAACAATAAATTTTCAATATAATTTTAATATATAGGCCACTTATTTCGGTTAGTTTAACACTGAAAAGAATTTTAACTAAACTGTCAACTTTGATGCCGAATGGTTCTGTGATGAAACCACTGACTAAGGGGCCAGTTATAGCTATCATTAAAATCCATCATTGAAAATAATAATTGGTAATTTTGAGAGATTTTGAAGAAAAAATAAATGATTATTTTGATGCCAAAGTAAAGCTTATTGACTTAAAAATTATTTCTAGGTAAAATAAAATTCAATTTGGCACAACTTTTCTCATAAAATGACTTTTAATTTATCAATGATGAACTACCTTACTAATCATACCAATTTTGCCCCGCGGCAGATTTTTTGCCCCGCGGCAGATATTTTGCCCCGCGGCAGTTTTTTTGCCCCGCGGCAGATTAATTGCCCCGCGGCAGTTTTCTTGCCTCGCGGCAGATTTTTTGCCCCGGGGCAGATTTTTTGCCCCGTGGCAGATTTTTGCCCCGTGGCAGATTTTTTGCCCCGCGGCAGATTTTTTGCCCCGCGGCAGATTTTTTGCCCCGCGGCAGATTTTTTGCCCCGCGGCAGATTTTTTGCCCCGCGGCAGATTTTTTGCCCCGCGGCAGATTTTTTGCCCCGCGGCAGTTTTTTTGCCCCACGGCAGATTTTTTGCCCCGCGGCAGATTTTTTGCCCCGCGGCAGATTTTTTGCCCCGCGGCAGTTTTTTTGCCCCGCGGCAGATTTTTTGCCCCGCGGCAGATTTTTTGCCCCGTGGCAGATTTTTTGCTCCGCGGCAGATTTTTTGCCCCGCGGCAGATTTTTTGCCCCGCGGCAGATTTTTTGCCCCGTGGCAGATTTTTTGCCCCGCGGCAGATTTTTTGCCCCGCGGCAGATTTTTTGCCCCGTGGCAGATTTTTTGCCCCGTGGCAGATTTTTTGCCCCGCGGCATTTTTTTTGCCCCGCGGCAGATTATTTGCCACGCGGCAGTTTTCTTGCCTCGCGGCAGATTTTTTGCCCCGTGGCAGATTTTTGCCCCGTGGCAGATTTTTTGCCCCGCGGTAGATTTTTTGCCCCGCGGCAGATTTTTTGCCCCGCGGCAGATTTTTTGCCCCGCGGCAGATTTTTTGCCCCGCGGCAGTTTTTTTGCCCCACGGCAGATTTTTTGCCCCGCGGCAGATTTTTTGCCCCGCGGCAGATTTTTTGCCCCGCAGCAGTTTTTTTGCCCCGCGGCAGATTTTTTGCCCCGCGGCAGATTATTTGCCCCGCGGCAGTTTTCTTGCCTCGCGGCAGATTTTTTGCCCCGCGGCAGATTTTTTGCCCCGCGGCAGATTTTTTGCCCCGCGGCAGATTTTTGCCCCGTGGCAGATTTTTTTTTTCCGCGGCAGATTTTTTGCCCCGCGGCAGATTTTTTGCCCCGCGGCAGATTTTTTGCCCCGTGGCAGATTTTTTGCCCCGCGGCAGATTTTTTGCCCCGTGGCAGATTTTTTGCCCCGTGGCAGATTTTTTGCCCCGCGGCAGTTTTTTTGCCCTGCGGCAGATTATTTGCCCCGCGGCAGATTTTTTGCCCCGCGGCAGTTTTTTTGCCCCGCGGCAGATTTTTTGCCCCGCGGCAGTTTTCTTGCCTCGCGGCAGATTTTTTGCCCCGCGGCAGATTTTTTGCCCCGCGGCAGATTTTTTGCCCCGCGGCAGTTTTTTTGCCCCGCGGCAGATTTTTTGCCCCGCGGCAGTTTTCTTGCCTCGCGGCAGATTTTTTGCCCCGCGGCAGATTTTTTGCCCCGCGGCAGATTTTTTGCCCCGCGGCAGATTTTATGCCCAGTGGCAGATTTTTTGCCCCGTGGCAGATTTTTTGCCCCGCGGCAGTTTTTTTGCCCTGCGGCAGATTATTTGCCCCGCGGCAGATTTTTTGCCCCGCGGCAGTTTTTTTGCCCCGCGGCAGATTTTTTGCCCCGCGGCAGTTTTCTTGCCTCGCGGCAGATTTTTTGCCCCGCGGCAGATTTTTTGCCCCGCGGCAGATTTTTTGCCCCGCGGCAGTTTTTTTGCCCCGCGGCAGATTTTTTGCCCCGCGGCAGTTTTCTTGCCTCGCGGCAGATTTTTTGCCCCGCGGCAGATTTTTTGCCCCGCGGCAGATTTTTTGCCCCGCGGCAGATTTTATGCCCAGTGGCAGATTTTTTGCCCCGCGGCAGATTTTTTGCCCCGCGGCAGTTTTCTTGCCTCGCGGCAGATTTTTTGCCCCGCGGCAGATTTTTTGCCCCGCGGCAGATTTTCTGCCCCGCGGCAGATTTTATGCCCAGTGGCAGATTTTTTGCCCCGCGGCAGATTTTTTGCCCCGCGGCAGTTTTCTTGCCTCGCGGCAGATTTTTTGCCCCGCGGCAGATTTTTTGCCCCGCGGCAGATTTTTTGCCCCGCGGCAGATTTTATGCCCAGTGGCAGATTTTTTGCCCCGCGGCAGATTTTTTGCCCCGCGGCAGTTTTCTTGCCTCGCGGCAGATTTTTTGCCCCGCGGCAGATTTTTATATTGATTTGCACAAAATTCTTTTCAATGTAAATGAAATACTTTTCTTTATAAGCTTTAAATTGATTCTAGATACACTTTCCAGTACATCTACTATGTTACGACTTATCTTATTTTAATAACAAGAGTGACGGGCGATATGTACATATTTTAGAGCTAAAATCAAATTATTTATCTTTATAATTTTACTATCAAATCCAATTTCATTAAATTTTTCATATTTAAATTAATAAATATATTTTATTGTAACTCATTTATACTTAAAAATAAACTACACCTTGATTTGATATTAATTTTAATTAAAATTATAGAAAATTATTATTCTTATAAAATATTCTAATAACAACGATATATAAATTGAATAACAATTTTAAGTAAGGTGCATCGTGGATTATCGATTAAAAAACAAGTTCATCTGAATAGACTAAAAAATATATCACCAATTTCAGTTCGGACCATTGTTAATGGGACACCCTGTATATATACATATTTATTTTAAAAAGATAAGCTTATTCAGCTATTGGGTTCATACCCCACTTATAAAGGTTATAATCCTTTTCTTTTTAATTTTTAATAATTCATCTAAAATTTTATTTATTTTTATACTAATAATAAGAGTAATAATTACTATTTCAGCAAATTCTTGATTAGGAGCCTGAGTAGGACTAGAAATTAATTTATTATCTTTTATTCCCCTTATAAGAGATAATAATTTAATATCAAATGAAATTAAAATATTTCTTAACACAAGCATTAGCCTCTTCTATTCTATTATTTTCTTCTATTTTATTTTTATACCAAAATAATTTTATAAATCAAATATTAGATAGTAATATCAATAATTATATTTATATAATAATCTTATCAGCTTTATTAATAAAAAGTGGAACTGCTCCTTTTCATTTTTGATTTCCTAATGTAATAGAAGGATTAAATTGAATAAATTCATTAATTTTAATAACTTGAACCCCGCGGCAGATTTTTTGCCCCGCGGCAGTTTTTTTTGCCCCGCGGCAGATTTTTTGCCCCGTGGCAGATTTTTTGCCTCGTGGCAGATTTTTTGCCCCGCGGCAGATCTTTTGCCCCGCGGCAGATTTTTTGCCCCGCGGCAGTTTTTTTGCCCCGCGGCAGATTATTTGCCCCGCGGAAGTTTTCTTGCCTCGCGGCAGATTATTTGCCCCGCGGCAGTTTTCTTGCCTCGCGGCTGATTTTTTGCCCCGCGGCAGATTTTTTGACCCGCGGCAGATTTTTTGCCCCGTGGCAGATTTTTTGCCCCGTGGCAGATTTTTTGCCCCGTGGCAGATTTTTCGCCCCGCGGCAGATTTTTTGCCCGCGGCAGTTTTTTTGCCCCGCGGCAGATTTTTTGCCCCACGGCAGTTTTTTTTGCCCCGCGGCAGTTTTTTTGCCCCGCGGCAGATTTTTTTCCCCGCGGCAGATTTTTTGCCCCGTGGCAGATTTTTTGCCCCGCGGCAGATTTTTTGCCCCTCGGCATATTTTTTGCCCCGCGGCAGTTTTTTTGCCCCGCGGCAGATTATTTGCCCCGCGGCAGTTTTCTTGCCTCGCGGCAGATTTTTTGCCCCGCGGCAGATTTTTTGCACCGCGGCAGATTTTTTGTCCCGCGGCAGTTTTTTTGCCACGCGGTTGATTTTTTGCCCCGCGGCAGATTTTTTGCCCCGCGGCAGTTTTTTTGCCCCGCGGCAGATTATTTGCCCCGCGGCAGTTTTCTTGCCTCGCGGCAGATTTTTTGCCCCGCGGCAGTTTTTTTGCCTCGCGGCAGATTTTTTGCCCCGCGGCAGATTTTTTGCCCCGCGGCAGATTTTTTGCCCCGCGGCAGTTTTTTTGCCTCGCGGCAGATTTTTTGCCCCGCGGCAGATTTTTTGCTCCGTGGCAGATTTTTTGCCCCGTGGCAGATTTTTTGCCCCGTGGCAGATTTTTTGCCCCGCGGCAGATTTTTTGCCCCGCGGCAGATTTTTTGCCCCGCGGCAAATTATAATTATAAAATTTTTCAAATTTATTATTATGAAGAATCACTTCAATCATTTTTATTTTAATTTTATATTTTTTGCCCCGCGGCAGTTTTTTTGCCCCGTGGCAGATTTTTTGCCCCGTGGCATATTTTTTGCCCCGCGGCAGATTTTTTGCCCGCGGCAGTTTTTTTGCCCCGTGGCAGATTTTTTGCCCCGTGGCAGATTTTTTGCCCCGCGGCAGATTTTTTGCCCCGTGGCAGATTTTTTGCCCCGCGGCAGATTTTTTGCCCCGCGGCAGTGTTTTTGCCTCGCGGCAGATTTTTTGCCCCGCGGCAAATTTTTTGCCCCGTGGCAGATTTTTTGCCCCGTGGCAGATTTTTTGCCCCGTGGCAGATTTTTTGCCCCGCGGCAGATTTTTTGCCCCGCGGCAGTTTTTTTGCCCCGCGGCAGATTTTTTCCCCCGTGGCAGATTTTTTGCCCCGCGGCAGATTTTTTGCCCCGCGGCAATTATAATTATAAAATTTTCAAATTTATTATTATGAAGAATCACTTCAATCATTTTTATTTTAATTTTATTATTAGGATTATATCATGAATGAAATCAAGGAATATTAAATTGATCTAATTAAACTAGGGTTATAATAATTAATAACATTTGATTTGCATTCAAAAATTATTTTTCAAAAAAAATTTACCTGGAATATGAAACGATATATTGTAATTAGTTTCGACCTAATTTTAGGTATTTAATACCCTTATTCTTTAATTGAAACCAAAATAGAGGTATATCACTGTTAATGATAAAAATGAATAATATATTCCAATTAATAGATTATTTGCCCCGCGGCAGTTTTCTGGCCTCGCGGCAGATTTTGCCCCGCGGCAGATTTTTTGCCCCACGGCAGTTTTTTTGCCCCGCGGCAGATTTTTTTGCCCCGCGGCAGATATTTTGCCCCGCGGCAGATTTTTTGCCTCGCGGCAGATTTTTTGCCCCGTGGCAGATCTTTTGCCCCGCGGCAGTTTTTTTGCCTCGCGGCAGATTTTTTGCCCCGCGGCAGTTTTTTTGCCCCGCGGCAGATTTTTTGCCCCGCGGCAGATTTTTTGCCTCGCGGCAGATTTTTTGCCCCGCGGCAGATTTTTTGCCCCGCGGCAGTTTTTTTTGCCCCGCGGCAGATTTTTTGCCCCGCAGCAGATTTTTTGCCCCGCGGCAGTTTTTTTTGCCCCGCGGCAGATTTTTTGCCCCGCGGCAGATTTTTTGCCCCACGGCAGTTTTTTTGCTTCGCGGCAGATTTTTTGCCCCGCGGCAGATTTTTTGCTCCGCGGCAGATTTTTTGCCCCGCGGCAGATTTTTTGCCCCGTGTTAGATTTTTTGCCCCGCGGCAGTTTTTTTGACCCGCGGCAGATTTCTTGCCCCGCGGCAGTTTTGTTTATAATAGTTCATAACAAATGATACATGAATTTGAGGTAAAAATTTATAATATAAATTTCTATGTTTTTTTTTCATACTAAAAATGCGATTTAGTCAGTGAAAAATGAATTCAATTTTTGGTACTTTAAATGCAAAAGTTAATAAAAAATTGATAAATTTTGAAAAACAAAACTTACATACCAATTGCTCTAATCCTCTTCTAAAATATTGTTAATAAATATTAAGTGATCATTTAAACAAAAGCCACTCCAGATTTATTGATTTATTTACCAAAAAAAAATGCAAAATGGATCATGCTTTTTCAATGAATTTTATTTTTATATTTTCACCACGCCCATCAAATATTTTCGAATTTAAAAATTATAAATATTGATCACAAGCTTAACAAAATAATATCAAATATTAAAATTTTACATTAGAAATATTTTGTACAGATAAAATCCAGAAAAAATTTTAAAATAGCCAATGTATCTGCATAAAATTGGCTATAAATCGGAAAGTACTTATCCGAATTTCAAAATTTAGATGTCTTTGGAAAGGTCACTCACTATTTAAATACATACAAAACATTAATAGACAACCATACAATTTTAAAGACTGATACGATTAAACAGATGGCAGGATTATGAACATGTCCAGAAAAAATCCAATGGAGTCCAAAAAATCTATGTCCAAGCAGCGACATGGCGAAAAATATAACTTTTTGAACAGGAAAAAGCTTAGCTATGAGATTTGATGTTTCAAATGCTTATGAGTTTTTTGCCTGGTTTTTGTTTAATGTGAAGTGAGTGTTAGAATGTTTGAAAATATAATAAGTAGTGATGAAAGGCTAATGAATGGCATGATATAATTCTCAAGTAAGTAAAAATGCGATGGTTGTTGATGGGATTGTGGTGGAAGGTAAAACCTTAACCAATCATGTGTAACGAACCATTTTGGTTTTCCTGAGTCATGCTGGCAAATTTGAACCCTTAGCTCAGCGGTTTCGTGCGGTTCTTTGACTCTAGGCTCATCACAAAAAAAATATAACAGTTACCAGTAAAGCATCTAGATGGTATCGATGCACGAGACATTGCCTCTACCCTCCCTACCATGGTTACTCCCTCGTCAGAGTAACCCCTTTATCAGGCTTCTTCTCCCCCTTCTCAGTCCTACCCTTCACCTCTTCCTTCCCATCCCCAAATTAAATTTACTCACAATTCATTTTTTTTTTTAATGAAATTGTGCGAAATGTCATCATCTCAAGCACCTACTTCCCACACCTCAATATACACAAGGGGACGTGGCGGTCGCGTGATCAACATACCGTCAACCAAATCGACCACGTTGCGATAGACGCCAGACATGCTTCCAGTATCTTAGACGTCCGAACATTCCGAGGGGCCAACATTGACTCGGATCACTACCTGGTGGTAGCTAGACCACGTATGCGGATATCCATGACGCGACAACGCAGAGCAGATGCTGTGAAAAGATTCGATGTCGAGAAGCTTAAATCGCAAGAGACCACCAGAGCCTTTGCAGACCACGTAACTCTCAATCTCTCAGGAGGTCCGCCACCAGCATCAAGTGCAGAGGACCAGTGGGAACACTGTCAACAAGCCATCAGAAGTGCCGCCTCTGATGTGCTGGGTTTCACTAGGCGAATACAACGAAACCCCTGGTTTGATGAAGAGTGCCGGCTAGCGCATGCAGCTAAGGACGAGGCCTACCAGGCAATGCTGCAGATTCGAACAAGAGCTGCTGAGAGAGTGGCCCGGGAGCTCTACGGGCTGAAACGAAAAGAGGAACGCCGACTTCTCAGGAAGAAAAAGAGAGAGCACGAGAAGCGGGTGGTAGAGTCTATTGAGGGTTGTAGCGGTAGGGGAGATGTTCGAAAATTTTATCAGAGGGTGAAGCGATCCACCCAAGGATTCAAGGCGAGAACGGAAGCCTGCCGAGATGGGAGTGGGAATATGGTAGTAGACACACAGTCAGAGCTGAGGATCTGGAAAGAACACTTCTCTAGACTGCTTAATGGCGAAGACAGCCAAGATGCCGCTAATAGGCAGAACGCTCCATTCAACTTGGACGATGATGGCCAAGAGTTCCGTCCACCCGACCTAACCGAAGTGTGGCTGGCGATATCCAAACTTAAGTCGTACAAGGCTGCTGGTGCGGATGGCTTACAAGCCAAACTATTCAAATCAGCGGGAGATGAATTGGCTAGGAGCATACACCAGCTCATCTGCAAAATTTGGTCGGAGGAAAGTATGCCCGATGAATGGAACCTCGGTATAGTGTGCCCCATCCATAAAAAGGGAGATGTTCTGAAATGTACCAACTACAGAGGAATTAGTCTCCTAAACGTCGCTTATAAAATCTTGCCGGCTTTCCTGTGTGACCGCTTAAAACCTTTTGTCAACGATCTGATCGGCCCCTATCAGTGTAGTTTTAGGCCTGGCAAGTCAACCACCGTCGATCAAATGTTCACACTCCGGCAGATTTTAGAAAACTCCCGGGAATTCCAGATTGATACACACCACCTTTTTATCGATTTTAAAGTCGCGTATGATAGCGTGAAAAGGGACGAATTATACACAGCCATGTCGAGTCTCGGCATCCCTGACAAACTCGTCCGCCTGTGCAGGATGACGATGGAGAAATCTCGCTGCTCAGTCAAAATTGGTGAGAACACCACCGATTCCTTTGATGTTGAGAAAGGATTGAGGCAAGGCGACGCGTTATCATGCAACCTTTTCAACATCGTCCTTGAAGCCATTGTACGCAACGCACATGTCAACACCAGCGGTACAATCTATCAGAAGTCCGTTCAATTGCTTGCGTATGCAGATGACATAGACATTATCGGCAGAACGAAGCGAGCTGTGGCAGGGGCATTTGCGAGCATTGAATCGGAGGCGGCTAAAATAGGATTGGCGGTTAATGAGGACAAGACGAAGTATATGCTGTCATCGAGAGAGGAATCTCAACATCGTCAACTCGGGCAAAATATCACGATGGACAGATATAACTTCGAAGTTGTCAAGGACTTTGTCTACCTAGGCTCCACTATTTCATCGCAGAATGACATCAGTGCAGAGATCAAGCGAAGAATTACTCTTGCCAACCGCTGTTTCTTCGGTCTAAGAAGGCATTTAAGTAGTAAGGCCCTCTCTCAGAGAGCCAAGAAGACTTTATACAAGACCCTAATCATCCCGGTCCTGCTTTATGGGTCAGAAGGATGGAAACTGAAACATTCGGATAAAAATCTGCTAGGGTGCTTTGAGAGGAAGATTCTTCGTGTGATTTTCGGTCCGGTGTGTATCGAAGGAGTATGGAGGAGAAGATTCAACGACGAGCTATATGGGCTATACAGCGACGTTGACCTGGTCGAAAAGCTGAAAATACAGCGGCTGAGATGGCTGGGGCACGTGGAGCGTATGTACAGCAACGCACCTGCCCGACGAGTCTTCGAATCCAACCCCGATGGGGTACGCAGCAGAGTAAGAACAGGTGGCGCAATCAAGTGAATGACGACATCAAAGCACTCGGTGTGCGCAACTGGAAGCGGCTAGCTAGGGACAGAGCTGGCTGGAGGGGCTTGTTAGTTGAGGCCGAAGCCCATCCTGGGCTGTGAGCGCCATCAAAAGTAAAGTAAGTAAGTATACCCCGAGGGGCTAGTAAAAATCTATATAAACTTCGGCAAATTCACCGCTTTAAAATTTGTACTTTTTAAATTAGTATTTTGTTGTATAATAATTATACAAAGTAGGTAGTTGAAAAATGCAAAATTTGTATGCAAGCAAATTATAATCCGCACAAGATTGTTAACCGTCTTAACTGATGGAAACTGATACCTAGTTTGATTCCGCAAATTTTCCCTGTCCTATCACCAACCGACATTGGAAAATATACCGAACTTAAAGCTTTTCATTTCCTTTGTTTTTAATTTCTAAGATCATTGACTTCATTAGCCAAAAACCCTCACTCTCGACTCAAAATTCATACCATCACCCATTCGCTTTTTTTTTCTCTTCAAAGTTGCGCCGAGAAAATCTGCACAAAAGTTTTCTCGATTTGCAACATTTAGAATATCTTTAGCCTAGATCGTAAAAAAAATCTAGTACTATCCTTTCTTCTTTTACGATCTTTTTATTTCTTGTTAATTTCCTGACATTTCCTATTCTTCCATTTTCCTCTGTTAGTTTTCGTTTACCTAAGCATCCCGTCGTGTTAATAATTTGTTCTGTCCGCGAATACAAATTGTTTTTTTTTATCGTCATGAATGCATCTTACTATATAAAATATCAATTTCTGTATCACATGTTTGATTTACATGGTCAGTGAAAATTTAGTTATGTTGAAATCAACACGGCGAATACTTTCACAATCTCCCAAATAAGTGAGAAACATTCGCTCCGTAGAGTAAATCATTCACAATGATAACAAAAATGGTAACAGCAATGCTTTAAGAGCAAAAACTTCCGTATTACAGCTCCTCTCTTCTGTGCGTTGCAGGTCGTGTGTCGAAATGTCAAAATCTAAGGGCACCAATCGGTTAAGGAGGGTGTTATTACCTTTTGTCTCGGCACCAACAGAAAATAAGAAATTTCACTTTTCAATTTGACAGGTGTCGAAATGTCATGATCTGAGAGCGCCAATCGATTCAGGAGGTGGATTTTGCACTCTAAGTCCAGTGGAAATAAAAAAGTCGCACTTGACAGTTGACAGTGATGGTGGTGAAACGTCAAAAATCCGAAAAATCACACCTTTTGCTTTGACAGTTGATAGTTGGGGGTGAGATAGCAAACCATACCAATTTTTCAAATATTTTCTTACAAGTAGGTGTCCTTAGCATAGATATTTAGAAGTACGTGAATATATAGTTAAGCTTTTATATTAATAACAATTAACACTTGCACAATATTTCTATCTTTTGAAAATTGAGAACATGAATGATGTTGAAAATATATTGATGTCGGGAATAAATTTTCCTGGGGAATTGGGAGGTCAATTCATCGAATTTATTTCAGATATATTCACGATAGCAGAAATATTTTTAAGGAAAACTATTTTCCACGGGAAATTTTTTTTTTCAAGATTTGTTCACAAACTATCCTTTAATAGAAGGGAACCGGGCAACGCCGGGTGTTTCCGCTAGTAAATTATATTTTTAAAGGAAGAGTCCAAAACTCATTGAAATTTCAATTAAAAGTTGACATAATTGAATAATTACTTTTGTATTGTACCAACCTATGTATTTAAAGGAAATAACCGATCAGTACCGATCCGCACCCCACCGCGAACAGACGTGTCCGGAGTTGAGAATTTTACCGTGCGCAATATCCCAATAAACAAATTACAAACAAACTAGAAAATCAAAAAAATTAACAAATAAACCAATCTGTCTCCATCACCTTTTATCAAAGTGCATAAAGAAATAATATAATATAATAAATTCCCGCGAACCCACCGTACGAAAAAAAAAAATCAATAGCCTAAATAAAATCTATTCATTAAGCAAAAGTAAATTGCAAAAAAAAGTGCCAGTGGCAGTGCCAGTGCTTGTGCTTGTGAACAAAGAAAAAAAAACAACAAAAGTGCACCTTGCCCATGAAGCTGATGCTGCACAAAATTAAAACCAGCTAGCGGTAAATTTTGCATATCTCTCCTTCCCTCGTCATTCACATTGCTTTGGCTTAGT
This sequence comes from Melangyna quadrimaculata, assembly GCA_949320155.1. NCBI lineage: Eukaryota > Metazoa > Arthropoda > Insecta > Diptera > Syrphidae > Melangyna > Melangyna quadrimaculata. The sequence continues at coordinate 150,308,824 of OX439483.1, forward strand.
CATTACGTGCAATGTGTGGCTCATCTCATGCAATGTAAGTAATTGATTGAGTCGAAGCAAATCAGATAAATTGCTGTTATTGGTTTTGGGTTCCAGGGGCGGATCAATACAAACTATTAAGGCATAACACTGATAGTATTTTGTAATGTGAAGTTTGTTTTTTAGTAATGGTAGGTGAATTTAAAGTCGATATCAGCAACATTTGGGGGCAGAGAAAGAATTTCTGTGCAGTGTACGTCCAAACTGTAAAAAAACAGGCCGGCAGTATTGGTACTTAGTGAAACCCAAGTAGGTGAAAATTCCGATTACTCCGAATTTAGCATACCTGGTTATAGCTTAGTGCCTCTATTTTTCTTACACCATGGTCTCGCAACCCTGAGAATTGTTTCCCATTATCCGCACAGTGAAATCGTTGTTACGGGCGAATTCAATGTACACAATTATTCGTGGCTACGCTATTCTGGTCAGACAACACCCGAAGGAAGGTATGTCGAGATTTTTGCTGAGTTAAACCACCTGACTCAGCTTGTTGACGAGCCTACTCGGATTCCTGACGTTGCAGGTCAAATCGCCAACACTCTTGACTTGTTCTTTACCTATGAACCTAATAAATACACTATGAGTGTATTATCTCCTCTAGGCTCATCTGACCATATCTGCGAATTTCTCATGCCACCAAATCACAGTGAAAGAAAAAATTCCAAAGAGAACCGTTTGGCAATACGAGAAAGCCAACTGGGACGGTCTCAATAATTTCTTCAAGAGCTTTAACTGGTCACTATGCTTCCTCGATAGTGATGTTGACGCCAGTGCAGATATGATAACAAACTTGATTCTTTGTGGAATGAGAAATTTTATCCCGAAAAGGGTGAAATCTATCAAACCCAAAGAAAACTCATGGTTTGATTCGAGCTGTAAAGAGGTTATTAGGGTAAGAGAAGTAAGCTTCCGATGTTATAAAGCCAACCCTATTGAGGAAAACCGGAAAAAGTTTTAACAAGCTAGAAAGACCTGTAACTTTCATATTCGAAGAACCAAATTTTTGTATGATCAAAAATTACGGCATAAAATACTACAATGTCCCAAAGGTAGTAAAAATGTTTGGTCATTTGTAAAAAACATACGAAGCACCTCCTCGTCCTCGGTTCCAACCAGTGATGAAAATTGACTTTTGTCGATTGTACTGAAAACTGAACAAAAATTGTACTGAAAAAGACCAAATAGAACACAGTTTGCTGTTAATTCGACGCTGCCAGAAAGTGTTATGACTCCTTCTGTACTTGAGAGCGTAAATGGTTTTATGGGACAAATCTTCTTTCGCACTCGTGCAGTTTGCTAGAGTTCTAAAAGATCTCGATGTACACAAATCCGCTGGCCCATCGTTCTGAAGAGGTGTTCTTCAACGCTGGCAAAACCACTGCGTAAGCTTTTTCATCTGTCCTACTCTACTGGTCTCTTATCGAGTGGATGGAAAACAGCATTTGTCCAGCCTGTCCCTAAAAAAGGCGTATCTTCTAAACCCTCTAACTATCGACCAATTGCAATTACGTCCCTTCTTTCCAAGGTACAAGTTGTATTGGACGGTTTCAAGTCTGAAATCCACAAAATAAATGCTGGTGTGCCCCAGGGCTCCGTTTTGTCTCCGACTCTCTTCCTTATTTTTATAAATGATCTTCTGTCTGAAACTTCTAATCCATTAAATTGTTTCGCTGACGATATTACCCTCAGCTTCTCATATTCGTTTACAGATTCTCATCCATGTCCTTCGGATGTGGAACTTGAACGGCAGCGTATGATAAGCTAATTAAATTCTGATCTCGACAGCATTGGCCAATGGGGAGTCAAAAACCGCGTAGAATGTAATGCTTCTAAAACTCAATGCTGTCTCCTGTCGTTAAAGCGAAACCCACCCCCAATGCCGCTATCCATGGACGGTACTTGCATCGAGGAAACCGAACAGCTCTCAGTTCTCGGTATGTGTGTCACAGACCACCTTTTGTGGAAGGACCACATATTTGATGTCGCCAAAAACGCTGCTAAGTGTTTAGGTTTTCTTCAGCAATGCAAGAAATTTGTCTCCCCTTCTGATCTGGCTATGATCTATAAAGCCTTTATTCGTCCAAAACTTCAGTACAATTCTCATGTTTGAGCAGGAGCTCCAAAAACTCACTTGAGTTTGTTGGACAGAATTCAAATAAAAGCTTTAAAAATGATAGGCGAAAGATCTATAACAGAAACAATTACATCTCTCGAACACCGCCGGCCGTCATGTTTCGTGTCTTTCTCTATTTTATCGCTATTATTATAATCAGTGTTCTAGTGAAATAGCCAGTTGCATTCCCCCCCTTAAAAAATTCAACCGTAATACTCGCGCTTCTAGGAATGCCCATCAGTTCACCCTCGAGCCCAACTTCGGACGTACTGTAATGTACAGAGATTCTTTCTTCAGTCGCACCACACGAATGTGGAATGCTTTACCTGACTCGACTTTCCCCTCCCATTTTGATGTGCAAACCTTCAAAACCAATGTGCATCGGTATCTCCTTCTAAATCCTCTCTTACTTACCTAATCACTCGTGCTGTGTTAAAAACATTTTAAGGGTAGCCATAACCCCTTTTGCGCGCGTGGAATATAAAAAAAAAAAAAAAAAATATCTCGAAAACTAGACCTTATAAAAGGGTTTGCTTTGGATGTAATGGTTGCATTTGACAAAACCTTTCTATATATGTACCAGAGACTTTCGTAAAAAAATTAATTTTTAGTGATAAGGGGGTAGTCCATGCTTTTTTTCGAAAATCGATTGGAAAAAAAAGTTGAGTTTTGAACGGCAATGCAAAGACCAGACCGTTATCTGTTCATCAACGTTAACCGCAACCTCTTACGAGCCTTATTTTGGAAGTTATGGCCATATTAAGATTTTTAGTTTTTGGGTTGAAACAAGAAAGATTAACTTTGAATCAAAATTTCTCTGCAACCAGAGCCCACAAAATGCTCTAGTTTTCAGCAATGAATAGCTCTCCAAAAACTGATTAAGCGGTTAATAAACCGCAAGGCCTTCCGAGCCTTATTTGTGGAACTGTAGACATCCAAAGTCATGCAAACTTTCAAAACTCAAAAAAATCGATTTTAATGGATTTACTTTGAATTAAGATATCTCCGCAACCAGACCTCCTAGAATGTTCTAGTTTTCAGCTATGGATAGCTCTTGAAAGCGAAAATGACGTCATGGCCTTATTTGCGGAACTGTAGGCATCCAAAGTCATACAAGCCTTCATAACTCAAAAAAATAACTTTGAATGCAAATATCTCGAAAACTAGACATTATAAAAGGGTTTGCTTTGGATGTGCTGGTTGCATTTGACAAAACCTTTCTATATATGTACGTTTCAATGGGTTCCAGAGACTTTCGTAAAAAAATTAATTTTTAGTGATAAGGGGGTAGTCCATGCTTTTTTTCGAAAATCGATTGGAAAAAAAAGTTGAGTTTTGAACGGCAATGCAAAGACCAGACCGTTATCTGTTCAACAACGTTAACCGCAACCTCTTACGAGCCTTATTTTGGAAGTTATGGCCATATTAAGATTTTTAGTTTTTGGGTTGAAACAAGAAAGATTAACTTTGAATCAAAATTTCTCTGCAACCAGAGCCCACAAAATGCTCTAGTTTTCAGCAATGAATAGCTCTCCAAAAACTGATTAAGCGGTTAATAAACCGCAATGCCTTCCGAGCCTTATTTGTGGAACTGTAGACATCCAAAGTCATGCAAACTTTCAAAACTCAAAAAATCGATTTTAATGGATTTACTTTGAATTAAGATATCTCCGCAACCAGACCCCCTAGAATGTTCTAGTTTTCAGCTATGGATAGCTCTTGAAAAACTAATTAAGCGTTTTGCAAGCGAAAATGACGTCATGGTCTTATTTGCAGAACTGTAGGCATCCAAAGTCATACAAGCCTTCATAACTCAAAAAAATAACTTTGAATGCAAATATCTCGAAAACTAGACATTATAAAAGGGTTTGCTTTGGATGTGCTGGTTGCATTTGACAAAACCTTTCTATATATGTACGTTTCAATGGGTTCCAGAGACTTTCGTAAAAAAATTAATTTTTAGTGATAAGGGGGTAGCCCATGCTTTTTTTCGAAAATCGATTGGAATAAAAAAAGTTGAGTTTTAAACGGCAATGCAAAGACCAGACCGTTATCTGTTCAACAACGTTAACCGCAACCTCTTACGAGCCTTATTTTGGAAGTTATGGCCATATTAAGATTTTTAGTTTTTGGGTTGAAACAAGAAAGATTTACTTTGAATCAAAATTTCTCTGCAACCAGAGCCCACAAAATGCTCTAGTTTTCAGCAATGAATAGCTCTCCAAAAACTGATTAAGCGGTTAATAAACCGCAAGGCCTTCCGAGCCTTATTTGTGGAACTGTAGACATCCAAAGTCATGCAAACTTTCAAAACTCAAAAAAATCGATTTTAATGGATTTACTTTGAATTAAGATATCTCCGCAACCAGACCTCCTAGAATGTTCTAGTTTTCAGCTATGGATAGCTCTTGAAAAACTAATTAAGCGTTTTGCAAGCAAAAATGACGTCATGGCCTTATTTGCGGAACTGTAGGCATCCAAAGTCATACAAGCCTTCATAACTCAAAAAAATAACTTTGAATGCAAATATCTCGAAAACTAGACATTATAAAAGGGTTTGCTTTGGATGTGCTGGTTGCATTTGACAAAACCTTTCTATATATGTACGTTTCAATGGGTTCCAGAGACTTTCGTAAAAAAATTAATTTTTAGTGATAAGGGGGTAGTCCATGCTTTTTTTCGAAAATCGATTGGAAAAAAAAGTTGAGTTTTGAACGGCAATGCAAAGACCAGACCGTTATCTGTTCAACAACGTTAACCGCAACCTCTTACGAGCCTTATTTTGGAAGTTATGGCCATATTAAGATTTTTAGTTTTTGGGTTGAAACAAGAAAGATTAACTTTGAATCAAAATTTCTCTGCAACCAGAGCCCACAAAATGCTCTAGTTTTCAGCAATGAATAGCTCTCCAAGAACTGATTAAGCGGTTAAAGGCCTTCCGAGCCTTATTTGTGGAACTGTAGACATCCAAAGTCATGCAAACTTTCAAAACTCAAAAAAATCGATTTTAATGGATTTACTTTGAACTAAGATATCTCCGCAACCACACCTCCTAGAATGTTCTAGTTTTCAGCTATGGATAGCTCTTGAAAAACTAATTAAGCGTTTTGCAAGCGAAAATGACGTCATGGCCTTATTTGCGGAACTGTAGGCATCCAAAGTCATACAAGCCTTCATAACTCAAAAAAATAACTTTGAATGCAAATATCTCGAAAACTAGACATTATAAAAGGGTTTGCTTTGGATGTGCTGGTTGCATTTGACAAAACCTTTCTATATATGTACGTTTCAATGGGTTCCAGAGACTTTCGTAAAAAAATTAATTTTTAGTGATAAGGGGGTAGTCCATGCTTTTTTTCGAAAATCGATTGGAAAAAAAAAGTTGAGTTTTGAACGGCAATGCAAAGACCAGACCGTTATCTGTTCAACAACGTTAACCGCAACCTCTTACGAGCCTTATTTTGGAAGTTATGGCCATATTAAGATTTTTAGTTTTTGGGTTGAAACAAGAAAGATTAACTTTGAATCAAAACTTCTCTGCAACCAGAGCCCACAAAATGCTCTAGTTTTCAGCAATGAATAGCTCTCCAAAAACTGATTAAGCGGTTAAAGGCCTTCCGAGCCTTATTTGTGGAACTGTAGACATCCAAAGTCATGCAAACTTTCAAAACTCAAAAAAATCGATTTTAATGGATTTACTTTGAACTAAGATATCTCCGCAACCACACCTCCTAGAATGTTCTAGTTTTCAGCTATGGATAGCTCTTGAAAAACTAATTAAGCGTTTTGCAAGCGAAAATGACGTCATGGCCTTATTTGCGGAACTGTAGGCATCCAAAGTCATACAAGCCTTCATAACTCAAAAAAATAACTTTGAATGCAAATATCTCGAAAACTAGACATTATAAAAGGGTTTGCTTTGGATGTGCTGGTTGCATTTGACAAAACCTTTCTATATATGTACGTTTCAATGGGTTCCAGAGACTTTCGTAAAAAAATTAATTTTTAGTGATAAGGGGGTAGTCCATGCTTTTTTTCGAAAATCGATTGGAAAAAAAAAGTTGAGTTTTGAACGGCAATGCAAAGACCAGACCGTTATCTGTTCAACAACGTTAACCGCAACCTCTTACGAGCCTTATTTTGGAAGTTATGGCCATATTAAGATTTTTAGTTTTTGGGTTGAAACAAGAAAGATTAACTTTGAATCAAAATTTCTCTGCAACCAGAGCCCACAAAATGCTCTAGTTTTCAGCAATGAATAGCTCTCCAAAAACTGATTAAGCGGTTAATAAACCGGAAGGCCTACCGAGCCTTATTTGTGGAACTGTAGACATCCAAAGTCATGCAAACTTTCAAAACTCAAAAAAATCGATTTTAATGGATTTACTTTGAATTAAGATATCTCCGCAACCACACCTCCTAGAATATTCTAGTTTTCAGCTATGGATAGCTCTTGAAAAACTAATTAAGCGTTTTGCAAGCGAAAATGACGTCATGGCCTTATTTGCGGAACTGTAGGCATCCAAAGTCATACAAGCCTTCATAACTCAAAAAAATAACTTTGAATGCAAATATCTCGAAAACTAGACATTATAAAAGGGTTTGCTTTGGATGTGCTGGTTGCATTTGACAAAACCTTTCTATATATGTACGTTTTAATGGGTTCCAGAGACTTTCGTAAAAAAATTAATTTTTAATGATAAGGGGGTAGTCCATGCTTTTTTTCGAAAATCGATTGGAAAAAAAAAGTTGAGTTTTAAACGGCAATGCAAAGACCAGACCGTTATCTGTTCAACAACGTTAACCGCAACCTCTTACGAGCCTTATTTTGGAAGTTATGGCCATATTAAGATTTTTAGTTTTTGGGTTGAAACAAGAAAGATTAACTTTGAATCAAAATTTCTCTGCAACCAGAGCCCACAAAATGCTCTAGTTTTCAGCAATGAATAGCTCTCCAAAAACTGATTAAGCGGTTAATAAACCGCAAGGCCTTCCGAGCCTTATTTGTGGAACTGTAGACATCCAAAGTCATGCAAACTTTCAAAACTCAAAAAAATCGATTTTAATGGATTTACTTTGAATTAAGATATCTCCGCAAACCAGACCTCCTAGAATGTTCTAGTTTTCAGCTATGGATAGCTCTTGAAAAACTAATTAAGCGTTTTACAAGCAAAAATGACGTCATGGCCTTATTTGCGGAACTGTAGGCATCCAAAGTCATACAAGCCTTCATAACTCAAAAAAATAACTTTGAATGCAAATATCTCGAAAACTAGACATTATAAAAGGGTTTGCTTTGGATGTGCTGGTTGCATTTGACAAAACCTTTCTATATATGTACGTTTCAATGGGTTCCAGAGACTTTCGTAAAAAAATTAATTTTTAGTGATAAGGGGGTAGTCCATGATTTTTTTCGAAAATCGATTGGAAAAAAAAAGTTGAGTTTTAAACGGCAATGCAAAGACCAGACCGTTATCTGTTCAACAACGTTAACCGCAACCTCTTACGAGCCTTATTTTGGAAGTTATGGCCATATTAAGATTTTTAGTTTTTGGGTTGAAACAAGAAAGATTAACTTTGAATCAAAATTTCTCTGCAACCAGAGCCCACAAAATGCTCTAGTTTTCAGCAATGAATAGCTCTCCAAAAACTGATTAAGCGGTTAATAAACCGCAAGGCCTTCCGAGCCTTATTTGTGGAACTGTAGACATCCAAAGTCATGCAAACTTTCAAAACTCAAAAAAATCGATTTTAATGGATTTACTTTGAATTAAGATATCTCCGCAACCAGACCTCCTAGAATGTTCTAGTTTTCAGCTATGGATAGCTCTTGAAAAACTAATTAAGCGTTTTGCAAGCGAAAATGACGTCATTGCCTTATTTGCGGAACTGTAGGCATCCAAAGTCATACAAGCCTTCATAACTCAAAAAAATAACTTTGAATGCAAATATCTCGAAAACTAGACATTATAAAAGGGTTTGCTTTGGATGTGCTGGTTGCATTTGACAAAACCTTTCTATATATGTACGTTTCAATGGGTTCCAGAGACTTTCGTAAAAAAATTAATTTTTAGTGATAAGGGGGTAGTCCATGCTTTTTTTCGAAAATCGATTGGAAAAAAAAAGTTGAGTTTTGAACGGCAATGCAAAGACCAGACCGTTATCTGTTCAACAACGTTAACCGCAACCTCTTACGAGCCTTATTTTGGAAGTTATGGCCATATTAAGATTTTTAGTTTTTGGGTTGAAACAAGAAAGATTAACTTTGAATCAAAATTTCTCTGCAATCAGAGCCCACAAAATGCTCTAGTTTTCAGCAATGAATAGCTCTCCAAAAACTGATTAAGCGGTTAATAAACCGCAAGGCCTTCCGAGCCTTATTTGTGGAACTGTAGACATCCAAAGTCATGCAAACTTTCAAAACTCAAAAAAATCGATTTTAATGGATTTACTTTGAATTAAGATATCTCCGCAACCAGACCTCCTAGAATGTTCTAGTTTTCAGCTATGGATAGCTCTTGAAAAACTAATTAAGCGTTTTGCAAGCGAAAATGACGTCATGGCCTTATTTGCGGAACTGTAGGCATCCAAAGTCATACAAGCCTTCATAACTCAAAAAAATAACTTTGAATGCAAATATCTCGAAAACTAGACATTATAAAAGGGTTTGCTTTGGATGTGCTGGTTGCATTTGACAAAACCTTTCTATATATGTACGTTTCAATGGGTTCCAGAGACTTTCGTAAAAAAATTAATTTTTAGTGATAAGGGGGTAGTCCATGCTTTTTTTCGAAAATCGATTGGAAAAAAAAAGTTGAGTTTTGAACGGCAATGCAAAGACCAGACCGTTATCTGTTCAACAACGTTAACCGCAACCTCTTACGAGCCTTATTTTGGAAGTTATGGCCATATTAAGATTTTTAGTTTTTGGGTTGAAACAAGAAAGATTAACTTTGAATCAAAATTTCTCTGCAACCAGAGCCCACAAAATGCTCTAGTTTTCAGCAATGAATAGCTCTCCAAAAACTGATTAAGCGGTTAATAAACCGCAAGGCCTTCCGAGCCTTATTTGTGGAACTGTAGACATCCAAAGTCATGCAAACTTTCAAAACTCAAAAAAATCGATTTTAATGGATTTACTTTGAATTAAGATATCTCCGCAACCAGACCTCCTAGAATGTTCTAGTTTTCAGCTATGGATAGCTCTTGAAAAACTAATCAAGCGTTTTGCAAGCGAAAATGACGTCATGGCCTTATTTGCGGAACTGTAGGCATCCAAAGTCATACAAGCCTTCATAACTCAAAAAAATAACTTTGAATGCAAATATCTCGAAAACTAGACATTATAAAAGGGTTTGCTTTGGATGTGCTGGTTGCATTTGACAAAACCTTTCTATATATGTACGTTTCAATGGGTTCCAGAGACTTTCGTAAAAAAATTAATTTTTAGTGATAAGGGGGTAGTCCATGCTTTTTTTCGAAAATCGATTGGAAAAAAAAAGTTGAGTTTTGAACGGCAATGCAAAGACCAGACCGTTATCTGTTCAACAACGTTAACCGCAACCTCTTACGAGCCTTATTTTGGAAGTTATGGCCATATTAAGATTTTTAGTTTTTGGGTTGAAACAAGAAAGATTAACTTTGAATCAAAATTTCTCTGCAACCAGAGCCCACAAAATGCTCTAGTTTTCAGCAATGAATAGCTCTCCAAAAACTGATTAAGCGGTTAATAAACCGCAAGGCCTTCCGAGCCTTATTTGTGGAACTGTAGACATCCAAAGTCATGCAAACTTTCAAAACTCAAAAAAATCGATTTTAATGGATTTACTTTGAATTAAGATATCTCCGCAACCAGACCTCCTAGAATGTTCTAGTTTTCAGCTATGGATAGCTCTTGAAAAACTAATTAAGCGTTTTGCAAGCGAAAATGACGTCATGGCCTTATTTGCGGAACTGTAGGCATCCAAAGTCATACAAGCCTTCATAACTCAAAAAAATAACTTTGAATGCAAATATCTCGAAAACTAGACATTATAAAAGGGTTTGCTTTGGATGTGCTGGTTGCATTTGACAAAACCTTTCTATATATGTACGTTTCAATGGGTTCCAGAGACTTTCGTAAAAAAATTAATTTTTAGTGATAAGGGGGTAGTCCATGCTTTTTTTCGAAAATCGATTGGAAAAAAAAAGTTGAGTTTTGAACGGCAATGCAAAGACCAGACCGTTATCTGTTCAACAACGTTAACCGCAACCTCTTACGAGCCTTATTTTGGAAGTTATGGCCATATTAAGATTTTTAGTTTTTGGGTTGAAACAAGAAAGATTAACTTTGAATCAAAATTTCTCTGCAACCAGAGCCCACAAAATGCTCTAGTTTTCAGCAATGAATAGCTCTCCAAAAACTGATTAAGCGGTTAATAAACCGCAAGGCCTTCCGAGCCTTATTTGTGGAACTGTAGACATCCAAAGTCATGCAAACTTTCAAAACTCAAAAAAATCGATTTTAATGGATTTACTTTGAATTAAGATATCTCCGCAACCAGACCTCCTAGAATGTTCTAGTTTTCAGCTATGGATAGCTCTTGAAAAACTAATTAAGCGTTTTGCAAGCGAAAATGAAGTCATGTCCTTATTTGCGGAACTGTAGGCATCCAAAGTCATACAAGCCTTCATAACTCAAAAAAATAACTTTGAATGCAAATATCTCGAAAACTAGACATTATAAAAGGGTTTTATTTTGGATGTGCTGGTTGCATTTGACAAAACCTTTCTATATATGTACGTTTCAATGGGTTCCAGAGACTTTCGTAAAAAAATTAATTTTTAGTGATAAGGGGGTAGCCCATGCTTTTTTACGAAAATCGATTGGAAAAAAAAAAGTTGAGTTTTAAACGGCAATGCAAAGACCAGACCGTTATCTGTTCAACAACGTTAACCGCAACCTCTTACGAGCCTTATTTTGGAAGTTATGGCCATATTAAGATTTTTAGTTTTTGGGTTGAAACAAGAAAGATTAACTTTGAATCAAAATTTCTCTGCAACCAGAGCCCACAAAATGCTCTAGTTTTCAGCAATGAATAGCTCTCCAAAAACTGATTAAGCGGTTAATAAACCGCAAGGCCTTCCGAGCCTTATTTGTGGAACTGTAGACATCCAAAGTCATGCAAACTTTCAAAACTCAAAAAAATCGATTTTAATGGATTTACTTTGAATTAAGATATCTCCGCAACCAGACCTCCTAGAATGTTCTAGTTTTCAGCTATGGATAGCTCTTGAAAAACTAATTAAGCGTTTTGCAAGCGAAAATGACGTCATGGCCTTATTTGCGGAACTGTAGGCATCCAAAGTCATACAAGCCTTCATAACTCAAAAAAATAACTTTGAATGCAAATATCTCGAAAACTAGACATTATAAAAGGGTTTGCTTTGGATGTGCTGGTTGCATTTGACAAAACCTTTCTATATATGTACGTTTCAATGGGTTCCAGAGACTTTCGTAAAAAAATTAATTTTTAGTGATAAGGGGGTAGTCCATGCTTTTTTTCGAAAATCGATTGGAAAAAAAAAGTTGAGTTTTGAACGGCAATGCAAAGACCAGACCGTTATCTGTTCAACAACGTTAACCGCAACCTCTTACGAGCCTTATTTTGGAAGTTATGGCCATATTAAGATTTTTAGTTTTTGGGTTGAAACAAGAAAGATTAACTTTGAATCAAAATTTCTCTGCAACCAGAGCCCACAAAATGCTCTAGTTTTCAGCAATGAATAGCTCTCTAAAAACTGATTAAGCGGTTAATAAACCGCAAGGCCTTCCGAGCCTTATTTGTGGAACTGTAGACATCCAAAGTCATGCAAACTTTCAAAACTCAAAAAAATCGATTTTAATGGATTTACTTTGAATTAAGATATCTCCGCAACCAGACCTCCTAGAATGTTCTAGTTTTCAGCTATGGATAGCTCTTGAAAAACTAATTAAGCGTTTTGCAAGCGAAAATGACGTCATGGCCTTATTTGCGGAACTGTAGGCATCCAAAGTCATACAAGCCTTCATAACTCAAAAAAATAACTTTGAATGCAAATATCTCGAAAACTAGACATTATAAAAGGGTTTGCTTTGGATGTGCTGGTTGCATTTGACAAAACCTTTCTATATATGTACGTTTCAATGGGTTCCAGAGACTTTCGTAAAAAAATTAATTTTTAGTGATAAGGGGGTAGCCCATGCTTTTTTTCGAAAATCGATTGGAAAAAAAAAAGTTGAGTTTTAAACGGCAATGCAAAGACCAGACCGTTATCTGTTCAACAACGTTAACCGCAACCTCTTACGAGCCTTATTTTGGAAGTTATGGCCATATTAAGATTTTTAGTTTTTGGGTTGAAACAAGAAAGATTAACTTTGAATCAAAATTTCTCTGCAACCAGAGCCCACAAAATGCTCTAGTTTTCAGCAATGAATAGCTCTCCAAAAACTGATTAAGCGGTTAATAAACCGCAAGGCCTTCCGAGCCTTATTTGTGGAACTGTAGACATCCAAAGTCATGCAAACTTTCAAAACTCAAAAAAATCGATTTTAATGGATTTACTTTGAATTAAGATATCTCCGCAAATGCTCTAGTTTTCAGCAATGAATAGCTCTCTAAAAACTGATTAAGCGGTTAATAAACCGCAAGGCCTTCCGAGCCTTATTTGTGGAACTGTAGACATCCAAAGTCATGCAAACTTTCAAAACTCAAAAAAATCGATTTTAATGGATTTACTTTGAATTAAGATATCTCCGCAACCAGACCTCCTAGAATGTTCTAGTTTTCAGCTATGGATAGCTCTTGAAAAACTAATGAAGCGTTTTGCAAGCGAAAATGACGTCATGGCCTTATTTGCGGAACTGTAGGCATCCAAAGTCATACAAGCCTTCATAACTCAAAAAAATAACTTTGAATGCAAATATCTCAAAAACTAGACATTATAAAAGGGTTTGCTTTGGATGTGCTGGTTGCATTTGACAAAACCTTTCTATATATGTACGTTTCAATGGGTTCCAGAGACTTTCGTAAAAAAATTAATTTTTAGTGATAAGGGGGTAGTCCATGCTTTTTTTCGAAAATCGATTGGAAAAAAAAAGTTGAGTTTTGAACGGCAATGCAAAGACCAGACCGTTATCTGTTCAACAACGTTAACCGCAACCTCTTACGAGCCTTATTTTGGAAGTTATGGCCATATTAAGATTTTTAGTTTTTGGGTTGAAACAAGAAAGATTAACTTTGAATCAAAATTTCTCTGCAACCAGAGCCCACAAAATGCTCTAGTTTTCAGCAATGAATAGCTCTCCAAAAACTGATTAAGCGGTTAATAAACCGCAAGGCCTTCCGAGCCTTATTTGTGGAACTGTAGACATCCAAAGTCATGCAAACTTTCAAAACTCAAAAAAATCGATTTTAATGGATTTACTTTGAATTAAGATATCTCCGCAACCAGACCTCCTAGAATGTTCTAGTTTTCAGCTATGGATAGCTCTTAAAAAACTAATTAAGCGTTTTGCAAGCGAAAATGACGTCATGGCCTTATTTGCGGAACTGTAGGCATCCAAAGTCATACAAGCCTTCATAACTCAAAAAAATAACTTTGAATGCAAATATCTCGAAAACTAGACATTATAAAAGGGTTTGCTTTGGATGTGCTGGTTGCATTTGACAAAACCTTTCTATATATGTACGTTTCAATGGGTTCCAGAGACTTTCGTAAAAAAATTAATTTTTAGTGATAAGGGGGTAGCCCATGCTTTTTTTCGAAAATCGATTGGAAAAAAAAAAAGTTGAGTTTTAAACGGCAATGCAAAGACCAGACCGTTATCTGTTCAACAACGTTAACCGCAACCTCTTACGAGCCTTATTTTGGAAGTTATGGCCATATTAAGATTTTTAGTTTTTGGGTTGAAACAAGAAAGATTAACTTTGAATCAAAATTTCTCTGCAACCAGAGCCCACAAAATGCTCTAGTTTTCAGCAATGAATAGCTCTCCAAAAACTGATTAAGCGGTTAATAAACCGCAAGGCCTTCCGAGCCTTATTTGTGGAACTGTAGACATCCAAAGTCATGCAAACTTTCAAAACTCAAAAAAATCGATTTTAATGGATTTACTTTGAATTAAGATATCTCCGCAACCAGACCTCCTAGAATGTTCTAGTTTTCAGCTATGGATAGCTCTTGAAAAACTAATTAAGCGTTTTGCAAGCGAAAATGACGTCATGGCCTTATTTGCGGAACTGTAGGCATCCAAAGTCATACAAGCCTTCATAACTCAAAAAAATAACTTTGAATGCAAATATCTCGAAAACTAGACATTATAAAAGGGTTTGCTTTGGATGTGCTGGTTGCATTTGACAAAACCTTTCTATATATGTACGTTTCAATGGGTTCCAGAGACTTTCGTAAAAAAATTAATTTTTAGTGATAAGGGGGTAGTCCATGCTTTTTTTCGAAAATCGATTGGAAAAAAAAAGTTGAGTTTTGAACGGCAATGCAAAGACCAGACCGTTATCTGTTCAACAACGTTAACCGCAACCTCTTACGAGCCTTATTTTGGAAGTTATGGCCATATTAAGATTTTTAGTTTTTGGGTTGAAACAAGAAAGATTAACTTTGAATCAAAATTTCTCTGCAACCAGAGCCCACAAAATGCTCTAGTTTTCAGCAATGAATAGCTCTCTAAAAACTGATTACGCGGTTAATAAACCGCAAGGCCTTCCGAGCCTTATTTGTGGAACTGTAGACATCCAAAGTCATGCAAACTTTCAAAACTCAAAAAAATCGATTTTAATGGATTTACTTTGAATTAAGATATCTCCGCAACCAGACCTCCTAGAATGTTCTAGTTTTCAGCTATGGATAGCTCTTGAAAAATAATTAAGCGTTTTGCAAGCGAAAATGACGTCATGGCCTTATTTGCGGAACTGTAGGCATCCAAAGTCATACAAGCCTTCATAACTCAAAAAAATAACTTTGAATGCAAATATCTCGAAAACTAGACATTATAAAAGGGTTTGCTTTGGATGTGCTGGTTGCATTTGACAAAACCTTTCTATATATGTACGTTTCAATGGGTTCCAGAGACTTTCGTAAAAAAATTAATTTTTAGTGATAAGGGGGTAGTCCATGTTTTTTTTCGAAAATCGATTGGAAAAAAAAGTTGAGTTTTGAACGGCAATGCAAAGACCAGACCGTTATCTGTTCAACAACGTTAACCGCAACCTCTTACGAGCCTTATTTTGGAAGTTATGGCCATATTAAGATTTTTAGTTTTTGGGTTGAAACAAGAAAGATTAACTTTGAATCAAAATTTCTCTGCAACCAGAGCCCACAAAATGCTCTAGTTTTCAGCAATGAATAGCTCTCCAAAAACTGATTAAGCGGTTAATAAACCGCAAGGCCTACCGAGCCTTATTTGTGGAACTGTAGACATCCAAAGTCATGCAAACTTTCAAAACTCAAAAAAATCGATTTTAATGGATTTACTTTGAATTAAGATATCTCCGCAACCACACCTCCTAGAATGTTCTAGTTTTCAGCTATGGATAGCTCTTGAAAAACTAATTAAGCGTTTTGCAAGCGAAAATGACGTCATGGCCTTATTTGCGGAACTGTAGGCATCCAAAGTCATACAAGCCTTCATAACTCAAAAAAATAACTTTGAATGCAAATATCTCGAAAACTAGACATTATAAAAGGGTTTGCTTTGGATGTGCTGGTTGCATTTGACAAAACCTTTCTATATATGTGCGTTTCAATGGGTTCCAGAGACTTTCGTAAAAAAATTAATTTTTAGTGATAAGGGGGTAGTCCATGCTTTTTTTCGAAAATCGATTGGAAAAAAAAGTTGAGTTTTGAACGGCAATGCAAAGACCAGACCGTTATCTGTTCAACAACGTTAACCGCAACCTCTTACGAGCCTTATTTTGGAAGTTATGGCCATATTAAGATTTTTAGTTTTTGGGTTGAAACAAGAAAGATTAACTTTGAATCAAAATTTCTCTGCAACCAGAGCCCACAAAATGCTCTAGTTTTCAGCAATGAATAGCTCTCCAAAAACTGATTAAGCGGTTAATAAACCGCAAGGCCTTCCGAGCCTTATTTGTGGAACTGTAGACATCCAAAGTCATGCAAACTTTCAAAACTCAAAAAAAATCGATTTTAATGGATTTACTTTGAATTAAGATATCTCCGCAACTAGACCTCCTAGAATGTTCTAGTTTTCAGCTATGGATAGCTCTTGAAAAACTAATTAAGCGTTTTGCAAGCGAAAATGACGTCATGGCCTTATTTGCGGAACTGTAGGCATCCAAAGTCATACAAGCCTTCATAACTCAAAAAAATAACTTTGAATGCAAATATCTCGAAAACTAGACATTATAAAAGGGTTTGCTTTGGATGTGCTGGTTGCATTTGACAAAACCTTTCTATATATGTACGTTTTAATGGGTTCCAGAGACTTTCGTAAAAAAATTAATTTTTAGTGATAAGGGGGTAGTCCATGCTTTTTTTCGAAAATCGATTGGAAAAAAAAAGTTGAGTTTTAAACGGCAATGCAAAGACCAGACCGTTATCTGTTCAACAACGTTAACCGCAACCTCTTACGAGCCTTATTTTGGAAGTTATGGCCATATTAAGATTTTTAGTTTTTGGGTTTAAACAAGAAAGATTAACTTTGAATCAAAATTTCTCTGCAACCAGAGCCCACAAAATGCTCTAGTTTTCAGCAATGAATAGCTCTCCAAAAACTGATTAAGCGGACATCCAAAGTCATGCAAACTTTCAAAACTCAAAAAAATCGATTTTAATGGATTTACTTTGAATTAAGATATCTCCGCAACCACACCTCCTAGAATGTTCTAGTTTTCAGCTATGGATAGCTCTTGAAAAACTAATTAAGCGTTTTGCAAGCAAAAATGACGTCATGGCCTTATTTGCGGAACTGTAGGCATCCAAAGTCATACAAGCCTTCATAACTCAAAAAAATAACTTTGAATGCAAATATCTCGAAAACTAGACATTATAAAAGGGTTTGCTTTGGATGTGCTGGTTGCATTTGACAAAACCTTTCTATATATGTACGTTTCAATGGGTTCCAGAGACTTTCGTAAAAAAATTAATTTTTAGTGATAAGGGGGTAGGTAGTCCATGCTTTTTTTCGAAAATCGATTGGAAAAAAAAAGTTGAGTTTTGAACGGCAATGCAAAGACCAGACCGTTATCTGTTCAACAACGTTAACCGCAACCTCTTACGAGCCTTATTTTGGAAGTTATGGCCATATTAAGATTTTTAGTTTTTGGGTTGAAACAAGAAAGATTAACTTTGAATCAAAATTTCTCTGCAACCAGAGCCCACAAAATGCTCTAGTTTTCAGCAATGAATAGCTCTCCAAAAACTGATTAAGCGGTTAATAAACCGCAAGGCCTTCCGAGCCTTATTTGTGGAACTGTAGACATCCAAAGTCATGCAAACTTTCAAAACTCAAAAAAATCGATTTTAATGGATTTACTTTGAATTAAGATATCTCCGCAACCAGACCTCCTAGAATGTTTTAGTTTTCAGCTATGGATAGCTCTTGAAAAACTAATTAAGCGTTTTGCAAGCGAAAATGACGTCATGGCCTTATTTGCGGAACTGTAGGCATCCAAAGTCATACAAGCCTTCATAACTCAAAAAAATAACTTTGAATGCAAATATCTCGAAAACTAGACATTATAAAAGGGTTTGCTTTGGATGTGCTGGTTGCATTTGACAAAACCTTTCTATATATGTACGTTTCAATGGGTTCCAGAGACTTTCGTAAAAAAATTAATTTTTAGTGATAAGGGGGTAGTCCATGCTTTTTTTCGAAAATCGATTGGAAAAAAAAAGTTGAGTTTTGAACGGCAATGCAAAGACCAGACCGTTATCTGTTCAACAACGTTAACCGCAACCTCTTACGAGCCTTATTTTGGAAGTTATGGCCATATTAAGATTTTTAGTTTTTGGGTTGAAACAAGAAAGATTAACTTTGAATCAAAATTTCTCTGCAACCAGAGCCCACAAAATGCTCTAGTTTTCAGCAATGAATAGCTCTCCAAAAACTGATTAAGCGGTTAATAAACCGCAAGGCCTTCCGAGCCTTATTTGTGGAACTGTAGACATCCAAAGTCATGCAAACTTTCAAAACTCAAAAAAATCGATTTTAATGGATTTACTTTGAATTAAGATATCTCCGCAACCAGACCTCCTAGAATGTTCTAGTTTTCAGCTATGGATAGCTCTTGAAAAACTAATTAAGCGTTTTGCAAGCGAAAATGACGTCATGGCCTTATTTGCGGAACTGTAGGCATCCAAAGTCATACAAGCCTTCATAACTCAAAAAAATAACTTTGAATGCAAATATCTCGAAAACTAGACATTATAAAAGGGTTTGCTTTGGATGTGCTGGTTGCATTTGACAAAACCTTTCTATATATGTACGTTTCAATGGGTTCCAGAGACTTTCGTAAAAAAATTAATTTTTAGTGATAAGGGGGTAGTCCATGCTTTTTTTCGAAAATCGATTGGAAAAAAAAAGTTGAGTTTTGAACGGCAATGCAAAGACCAGACCGTTATCTGTTCAACAACGTTAACCGCAACCTCTTACGAGCCTTATTTTGGAAGTTATGGCCATATTAAGAGTTTTAGTTTTTGGGTTGAAACAAGAAAGATTAACTTTGAATCAAAATTTCTCTGCAACCAGAGCCCACAAAATGCTCTAGTTTTCAGCAATGAATAGCTCTCCAAAAACTGATTAAGCGGTTAATAAACCGCAAGGCCTTCCGAGCCTTATTTGTGGAACTGTAGACATCCAAAGTCATGCAAACTTTCAAAACTCAAAAAAATCGATTTTAATGGATTTATTTTGAATTAAGATATCTCCGCAACCAGACCTCCTAGAATGTTCTAGTTTTCAGCTATGGATAGCTCTTGAAAAACTAATTAAGCGTTTTGCAAGCGAAAATGACGTCATGGCCTTATTTGCGGAACTGTAGGCATCCAAAGTCATACAAGCCTTCATAACTCAAAAAAATAACTTTGAATGCAAATATCTCGAAAACTAGACATTATAAAAGGGTTTGCTTTGGATGTGCTGGTTGCATTTGACAAAACCTTTCTATATATGTACGTTTCAATGGGTTCCAGAGACTTTCGTAAAAAAATTAATTTTTAGTGATAAGGGGGTAGTCCATGCTTTTTTTCGAAAATCGATTGGAAAAAAAAAGTTGAGTTTTGAACGGCAATGCAAAGACCAGACCGTTATCTGTTCAACAACGTTAACCGCAACCTCTTACGAGCCTTATTTTGGACGTTATGGCCATATTAAGATTTTTAGTTTTTGGGTTGAAACAAGAAAGATTAACTTTGAATCAAAATTTCTCTGCAACCAGAGCCCACAAAATGCTCTAGTTTTCAGCAATGAATAGCTCTCCAAAAACTGATTAAGCGGTTAATAAACCGCAAGGCCTTCCGAGCCTTATTTGTGGAACTGTAGACATCCAAAGTCATGCAAACTTTCAAAACTCAAAAAAATCGATTTTAATGGATTTACTTTGAATTAAGATATCTCCGCAACCAGACCTCCTAGAATGTTCTAGTTTTCAGCTATGGATAGCTCTTGAAAAACTAATTAAGCGTTTTGCAAGCGAAAATGAAGTCATGGCCTTATTTGCGGAACTGTAGGCATCCAAAGTCATACAAGCCTTCATAACTCAAAAAAATAACTTTGAATGCAAATATCTCGAAAACTAGACATTATAAAAGGGTTTGCTTTGGATGTGCTGGTTGCATTTGACAAAACCTTTCTATATATGTACGTTTCAATGGGTTCCAGAGACTTTCGTAAAAAAATTAATTTTTAGTGATAAGGGGGTAGCCCATGCTTTTTTTCGAAAATCGATTGGAAAAAAAAAAAGTTGAGTTTTAAACGGCAATGCAAAGACCAGACCGTTATCTGTTCAACAACGTTAACCGCAACCTCTTACGAGCCTTATTTTGGAAGTTATGGCCATATTAAGATTTTTAGTTTTTGGGTTGAAACAAGAAAGATTAACTTTGAATCAAAATTTCTCTGCAACCAGAGCCCACAAAATGCTCTAGTTTTCAGCAATGAATAGCTCTCCAAAAACTGATTAAGCGGTTAATAAACCGCAAGGCCTTCCGAGCCTTATTTGTGGAACTGTAGACATCCAAATTCATGCAAACTTTCAAAACTCAAAAAAATCGATTTTAATGGATTTACTTTGAATTAAGATATCTCCGCAACCAGACCTCCTAGAATGTTCTAGTTTTCAGCTATGGATAGCTCTTGAAAAACTAATTAAGCGTTTTGCAAGCGAAAATGACGTCATGGCCTTATTTGCGGAACTGTAGGCATCCAAAGTCATACAAGCCTTCATAACTCAAAAAAATAACTTTGAATGCAAATATCTCGAAAACTAGACATTATAAAAGGGTTTGCTTTGGATGTGCTGGTTGCATTTGACAAAACCTTTCTATATATGTACGTTTCAATGGGTTCCAGAGACTTTCGTAAAAAAATTAATTTTTAGTGATAAGGGGGTAGTCCATGCTTTTTTTCGAAAATCGATTGGAAAAAAAAAGTTGAGTTTTGAACGGCAATGCAAAGACCAGACCGTTATCTGTTCAACAACGTCAACCGCAACCTCTTACGACCTCCTAGAATGTTCTAGTTTTCAGCTATGGATAGCTCTTGAAAAACTAATTAAGCGTTTTGCAAGCGAAAATGACGTCATGGCCTTATTTGCGGAACTGTAGGCATCCAAAGTCATACAAGCCTTCATAACTCAAAAAAATAACTTTGAATGCAAATATCTCGAAAACTAGACATTATAAAAGGGTTTGCTTTGGATGTGCTGGTTGCATTTGACAAAACCTTTCAATATATGTACGTTTCAATGGGTTCCAGAGACTTTCGTAAAAAAATTAATTTTTAGTGATAAGGGGGTAGTCCATGCTTTTTTTCGAAAATCGATTGGAAAAAAAAAGTTGAGTTTTGAACGGCAATGCAAAGACCAGACCGTTATCTGTTCAACAACGTTAACCGCAACCTCTTACGAGCCTTATTTTGGAAGTTATGGCCATATTAAGATTTTTAGTTTTTGGGTTGAAACAAGAAAGATTAACTTTGAATCAAAATTTCTCTGCAACCAGAGCCCACAAAATGCTCTAGTTTTCAGCAATGAATAGCTCTCCAAAAACTGATTAAGCGGTTAATAAACCGCAAGGCCTTCCGAGCCTTATTTGTGGAACTGTAGACATCCAAAGTCATGCAAACTTTCAAAACTCAAAAAAATCGATTTTAATGGATTTACTTTGAATTAAGATATCTCCGCAACCACACCTCCTAGAATGTTCTAGTTTTCAGCTATGGATAGCTCTTGAAAAAGTTATTAAGCGTTTTGCAAGCGAAAATGACGTCATGGCCTTATTTGCGGAACTGTAGGCATCCAAAGTCATACAAGCCTTCATAACTCAAAAAAATAACGTTGAATGCAAATATCTCGAAAACTAGACATTATAAAAGGGTTTGCTTTGGATGTGCTGGTTGCATTTGACAAAACCTTTCTATATATGTACGTTTCAATGGGTTCCAGAGACTTTCGTAAAAAAATTAATTTTTAGTGATAAGGGGGTAGTCCATGCTTTTTTTCGAAAATCGATTGGAAAAAAAAAGTTGAGTTTTGAACGGCAATGCAAAGACCAGACCGTTATCTGTTCAACAACGTCAACCGCAACCTCTTACGAGCCTTATTTTGGAAGTTATGGCCATATTAAGATTTTTAGTTTTTGGGTTGAAACAAGAAAGATTAACTTTGAATCAAAATTTCTCTGCAACCAGAGCCCACAAAATGCTCTAGTTTTCAGCAATGAATAGCTCTCCAAAAACTGATTAAGCGGTTAATAAACCGCAAGGCCTTCCGAGCCTTATTTGTGGAACTGTAGACATCCAAAGTCATGCAAACTTTCAAAACTCAAAAAAATCGATTTTAATGGATTTACTTTGAATTAAGATATCTCCGCAACCAGACCTCCTAGAATGTTCTAGTTTTCAGCTATGGATAGCTCTTGAAAAACTAATTAAGCGTTTTGCAAGCGAAAATGACGTCATGGCCTTATTTGCGGAACTGTAGGCATCCAAAGTCATACAAGCCTTCATAACTCAAAAAAATTACTTTGAATGCAAATATCTCGAAAACTAGACATTATAAAAGGGTTTGCTTTGGATGTGCTGGTTGCATTTGACAAAACCTTTCTATATATGTACGTTTCAATGGGTTCCAGAGACTTTCGTAAAAAATAAATTTTTAGTGATAAGGGGGTAGCCCATGCTTTTTTTCGAAAATCGATTGGAAAAAAAAAGTTGAGTTTTGAACGGCAATGCAAAGACCAGACCGTTATCTGTTCAACAACGTTAACCGCAACCTCTTACGAGCCTTATTTTGGAAGTTATGGCCATATTAAGATTTTTAGTTTTTGGGTTGAAACAAGAAAGATTAACTTTGAATCAAAATTTCTCTGCAACCAGAGCCCACAAAATGCTCTAGTTTTCAGCAATGAATAGCTCTCCAAAAACTGATTAAGCGGTTAATAAACCGCAAGGCCTTCCGAGCCTTATTTGTGGAACTGTAGACATCCAAAGTCATGCAAACTTTCAAAACTCAAAAAAATCGATTTTAATGGATTTACTTTGAATTAAGATATCTCCGCAACCACACCTCCTAGAATGTTCTAGTTTTCAGCTATGGATAGCTCTTGAAAAAGTTATTAAGCGTTTTGCAAGCGAAAATGACGTCATGGCCTTATTTGCGGAACTGTAGGCATCCAAAGTCATACAAGCCTTCATAACTCAAAAAAATAACGTTGAATGCAAATATCTCGAAAACTAGACATTATAAAAGGGTTTGCTTTGGATGTGCTGGTTGCATTTGACAAAACCTTTCTATATATGTACGTTTCAATGGGTTCCAGAGACTTTCGTAAAAAAATTAATTTTTAGTGATAAGGGGGTAGTCCATGCTTTTTTTCGAAAATCGATTGGAAAAAAAAAGTTGAGTTTTGAACGGCAATGCAAAGACCAGACCGTTATCTGTTCAACAACGTCAACCGCAACCTCTTACGAGCCTTATTTTGGAAGTTATGGCCATATTAAGATTTTTAGTTTTTGGGTTGAAACAAGAAAGATTAACTTTGAATCAAAATTTCTCTGCAACCAGAGCCCACAAAATGCTCTAGTTTTCAGCAATGAATAGCTCTCCAAAAACTGATTAAGCGGTTAATAAACCGCAAGGCCTTCCGAGCCTTATTTGTGGAACTGTAGACATCCAAAGTCATGCAAACTTTCAAAACTCAAAAAAATCGATTTTAATGGATTTACTTTGAATTAAGATATCTCCGCAACCAGACCTCCTAGAATGTTCTAGTTTTCAGCTATGGATAGCTCTTGAAAAACTAATTAAGCGTTTTGCAAGCGAAAATGACGTCATGGCCTTATTTGCGGAACTGTAGGCATCCAAAGTCATACAAGCCTTCATAACTCAAAAAAATAACTTTGAATGCAAATATCTCGAAAACTAGACAATATAAAAGGGTTTGCTTTGGATGTGCTGGTTGCATTTGACAAAACCTTTCTATATATGTACGTTTCAATGGGTTCCAGAGACTTTCGTAAAAAATAAATTTTTAGTGATAAGGGGGTAGCCCATGCTTTTTTTCGAAAATCGATTGGAAAAAAAAAAGTTGAGTTTTAAACGGCAATGCAAAGACCAGACCGTTATCTGTTCAACAACGTTAACCGCAACCTCTTACGAGCCTTATTTTGGAAGTTATGGCCATATTAAGATTTTTAGTTTTTGGGTTGAAACAAGAAAGATTAACTTTGAATCAAAATTTCTCTGCAACCAGAGCCCACAAAATGCTCTAGTTTTAATTAAGCTAATTAAGCGTTTTGCAAGCGAAAATGACGTCATGGCCTTATTTGCGGAACTGTAGGCATCCAAAGTCATACAAGCCTTCATAACTCAAAAAAATTACTTTGAATGCAAATATCTCGAAAACTAGACATTATAAAAGGGTTTGCTTTGGATGTGCTGGTTGCATTTGACAAAACCTTTCTATATATGTACGTTTCAATGGGTTCCAGAGACTTTCGTAAAAAATAAATTTTTAGTGATAAGGGGGTAGCCCATGCTTTTTTTCGAAAATCGATTGGAAAAAAAAAGTTGAGTTTTGAACGGCAATGCAAAGACCAGACCGTTATCTGTTCAACAACGTTAACCGCAACCTCTTACGAGCCTTATTTTGGAAGTTATGGCCATATTAAGATTTTTAGTTTTTGGGTTGAAACAAGAAAGATTAACTTTGAATCAAAATTTCTCTGCAACCAGAGCCCACAAAATGCTCTAGTTTTCAGCAATGAATAGCTCTCCAAAAACTGATTAAGCGGTTAATAAACCGCAAGGCCTTCCGAGCCTTATTTGTGGAACTGTAGACATCCAAAGTCATGCAAACTTTCAAAACTCAAAAAAATCGATTTTAATGGATTTACTTTGAATTAAGATATCTCCGCAACCACACCTCCTAGAATGTTCTAGTTTTCAGCTATGGATAGCTCTTGAAAAAGTTATTAAGCGTTTTGCAAGCGAAAATGACGTCATGGCCTTATTTGCGGAACTGTAGGCATCCAAAGTCATACAAGCCTTCATAACTCAAAAAAATAACTTTAAATGCAAATATCTCGAAAACTAGACATTATAAAAGGGTTTGCTTTGGATGTGCTGGTTGCATTTGACAAAACCTTTCTATATATGTACGTTTCAATGGGTTCCAGAGACTTTCGTAAAAAAATTAATTTTTAGTGATAAGGGGGTAGTCCATGCTTTTTTTCGAAAATCGATTGGAAAAAAAAAGTTGAGTTTTGAACGGCAATGCAAAGACCAGACCGTTATCTGTTCAACAACGTCAACCGCAACCTCTTACGAGCCTTATTTTGGAAGTTATGGCCATATTAAGATTTTTAGTTTTTGGGTTGAAACAAGAAAGATTAACTTTGAATCAAAATTTCTCTGCAACCAGAGCCCACAAAATGCTCTAGTTTTCAGCAATGAATAGTTCTCCAAAAACTGATTAAGCGGTTAATAAACCGCAAGGCCTTCCGAGCCTTATTTGTGGAACTGTAGACATCCAAAGTCATGCAAACTTTCAAAACTCAAAAAAATCGATTTTAATGGATTTACTTTGAATTAAGATATCTCCGCAACCAGACCTCCTAGAATGTTCTAGTTTTCAGCTATGGATAGCTCTTGAAAAACTAATTAAGCGTTTTGCAAGCGAAAATGACGTCATGGCCTTATTTGCGGAACTGTAGGCATCCAAAGTCATACAAGCCTTCATAACTCAAAAAAATAACTTTGAATGCAAATATCTCGAAAACTAGACAATATAAAAGGGTTTGCTTTGGATGTGCTGGTTGCATTTGACAAAACCTTTCTATATATGTACGTTTCAATGGGTTCCAGAGACTTTCGTAAAAAATAAATTTTTAGTGATAAGGGGGTAGCCCATGCTTTTTTTCGAAAATCGATTGGAAAAAAAAAAGTTGAGTTTTAAACGGCAATGCAAAGACCAGACCGTTATCTGTTCAACAACGTTAACCGCAACCTCTTACGAGCCTTATTTTGGAAGTTATGGCCATATTAAGATTTTTAGTTTTTGGGTTGAAACAAGAAAGATTAACTTTGAATCAAAATTTCTCTGCAACCAGAGCCCACAAAATGCTCTAGTTTTCAGCAATGAATAGCTCTCCAAAAACTGATTAAGCGGTTAATAAACCGCAAGGCCTTCCGAGCCTTATTTGTGGAACTGTAGACATCCAAAGTCATGCAAACTTTCAAAACTCAAAAAAATCGATTTTAATGGATTTACTTTGAATTAAGATATCTCCGCAACCACACCTCCTAGAATGTTCTAGTTTTCAGCTATGGATAGCTCTTGAAAAACTAATTAAGCGTTTTGCAAGCGAAAATGACGTCATGGCCTTATTTGCGGAACTGTAGGCATCCAAAGTCATACAAGCCTTCATAACTCAAAAAAATAACTTTGAATGCAAATATCTCGAAAACTAGACATTATAAAAGGGTTTGCTTTGGATGTGCTGGTTGCATTTGACAAAACCTTTCTATATATGTACGTTTCAATGGGTTCCAGAGACTTTCGTAAAAAAATTAATTTTTAGTGATAAGGGGGTAGTCCATGCTTTTTTTCGAAAATCGATTGGAAAAAAAAAGTTGAGTTTTGAACGGCAATGCAAAGACCAGACCGTTATCTGTTCAACAACGTTAACCGCAACCTCTTACGAGCCTTATTTTGGAAGTTATGGCCATATTAAGATTTTTAGTTTTTGGGTTGAAACAAGAAAGATTAACTTTGAATCAAAATTTCTCTGCAACCAGAGCCCACAAAATGCTCTAGTTTTCAGCAATAAATAGCTCTCCAAAAACTGATTAAGCGGTTAATAAACCGCAAGGCCTTCCGAGCCTTATTTGTGGAACTGTAGACATCCAAAGTCATGCAAACTTTCAAAACTCAAAAAAATCGATTTTAATGGATTTACTTTGAATTAAGATATCTCCGCAACCAGACCTCCTAGAATGTTCTAGTTTTCAGCTATGGATAGCTCTTGAAAAACTAATTAAGCGTTTTGCAAGCGAAAATAACGTCATAGCCTTATTTGCGGAACTGTAGGCATCCAAAGTCATACAAGCCTTCATAACTCAAAAAAATAACTTTGAATGCAAATATCTCGAAAACTAGACATTATAAAAGGGTTTGCTTTGGATGTGCTGGTTGCATTTGACAAAACCTCTCTATATATGTACGTTTCAATGGGTTCCAGAGACTTTCGTAAAAAAATTAATTTTTAGTGATAAGGGGGTAACTCCATGCTTTTTTTCGAAAATCGATTGGAAAAAAAAAGTTGAGTTTTGAACGGCAATGCAAAGACCAGACCGTTATCTGTTCAACAACGTTAACCGCAACCTCTTACGAGCCTTATTTTGGAAGTTATGGCCATATTAAGATTTTTAGTTTTTGGGTTGAAACAAGAAAGATTAACTTTGAATCAAAATTTCTCTGCAACCAGAGCCCACAAAATGCTCTAGTTTTCAGCAATGAATAGCTCTCCAAAAACTGATTAAGCGGTTAATAAACCGCAAGGCCTTCCGAGCCTTATTTGTGGAACTGTAGACATCCAAAGTCATGCAAACTTTCAAAACTCAAAAAAATCGATTTTAATGGATTTACTTTGAATTAAGATATCTCCGCAACCAGACCTCCTAGAATGTTCTAGTTTTCAGCTATGGATAGCTCTTGAAAAACTAATTAAGCGTTTTGCAAGCGAAAATGACGTCATAGCCTTATTTGCGGAGCTGTAGGCATCCAAAGTCATACAAGCCTTCATAACTCAAAAAAATAACTTTGAATGCAAATATCTCGAAAACTAGACATTATAAAAGGGTTTGCTTTGGATGTGCTGGTTGCATTTGACAAAACCTTTCTATATATGTACGTTTCAATGGATTCCAGAGACTTTCGTAAAAAAATTAATTTTTAGTGATAAGGGGGTAGTCCATGCTTTTTTTCGAAAATCGATTATCTGTTCAACAACGTTAACCGCAACCTCTTACGAGCCTTATTTTGGAAGTTATGGCCATATTAAGATTTTTAGTTTTTGGGTTGAAACAAGAAAGATTAACTTTGAATCAAAATTTCTCTGCAACCAGAGCCCACAAAATGCTCTAGTTTTCAGCAATGAATAGCTCTCCAAAAACTGATTAAGCGGTTAATAAACCGCAAGGCCTTCCGAGCCTTATTTGTGGAACTGTAGACATCCAAAGTCATGCAAACTTTCAAAACTCAAAAAAATCGATTTTAATGGATTTACTTTGAATTAAGATATCTCCGCAACCACACCTCCTAGAATGTTCTAGTTTTCAGCTATGGATAGCTCTTGAAAAACTAATTAAGCGTTTTGCAAGCGAAAATGACGTCATGGCCTTATTTGCGGAACTGTAGGCATCCAAAGTCATACAAGCCTTCATAACTCAAAAAAATAACTTTGAATGCAAATATCTCGAAAACTAGACATTATAAAAGGGTTTGCTTTGGATGTGCTGGTTGCATTTGACAAAACCTTTCTATATATGTACGTTTCAATGGGTTCCAGAGACTTTCGTAAAAAAATTAATTTTTAGTGATAAGGGGGTAGTCCATGCTTTTTTTCGAAAATCGATTGGAAAAAAAAAGTTGAGTTTTGAACGGCAATGCAAAGACCAGACCGTTATCTGTTCAACAACGTTAACCGCAACCTCTTACGAGCCTTATTTTGGAAGTTATGGCCATATTAAGATTTTTAGTTTTTGGGTTGAAACAAGAAAGATTAACTTTGAATCAAAATTTCTCTGCAACCAGAGCCCACAAAATGCTCTAGTTTTCAGCAATGAATAGCTCTCCAAAAACTGATTAAGCGGTTAATAAACCGCAAGGCCTTCCGAGCCTTATTTGTGGAACTGTAGACATCCAAAGTCATGCAAACTTTCAAAACTCAAAAAAATCGATTTTAATGGATTTACTTTGAATTAAGATATCTCCGCAACCACACCTCCTAGAATGTTCTAGTTTTCAGCTATGGATAGCTCTTGAAAAAGTTATTAAGCGTTTTGCAAGCGAAAATGACGTCATGGCCTTATTTGCGGAACTGTAGGCATCCAAAGTCATACAAGCCTTCATAACTCAAAAAAATAACGTTGAATGCAAATATCTCGAAAACTAGACATTATAAAAGGGTTTGCTTTGGATGTGCTGGTTGCATTTGACAAAACCTTTCTATATATGTACGTTTCAATGGGTTCCAGAGACTTTCGTAAAAAAATTAATTTTTAGTGATAAGGGGGTAGTCCATGCTTTTTTTCGAAAATCGATTGGAAAAAAAAAGTTGAGTTTTGAACGGCAATGCAAAGACCAGACCGTTATCTGTTCAACAACGTCAACCGCAACCTCTTACGAGCCTTATTTTGGAAGTTATGGCCATATTAAGATTTTTAGTTTTTGGGTTGAAACAAGAAAGATTAACTTTGAATCAAAATTTCTCTGCAACCAGAGCCCACAAAATGCTCTAGTTTTCAGCAATGAATAGCTCTCCAAAAACTGATTAAGCGGTTAATAAACCGCAAGGCCTTCCGAGCCTTATTTGTGGAACTGTAGACATCCAAAGTCATGCAAACTTTCAAAACTCAAAAAAATCGATTTTAATGGATTTACTTTGAATTAAGATATCTCCGCAACCAGACCTCCTAGAATGTTCTAGTTTTCAGCTATGGATAGCTCTTGAAAAACTAATTAAGCGTTTTGCAAGCGAAAATGACGTCATGGCCTTATTTGCGGAACTGTAGGCATCCAAAGTCATACAAGCCTTCATAACTCAAAAAAATAACTTTGAATGCAAATATCTCGAAAACTAGACATTATAAAAGGGTTTGCTTTGGATGTGCTGGTTGCATTTGACAAAACCTTTCTATATATGTACGTTTCAATGGGTTCCAGAGACTTTCGTAAAAAATAAATTTTTAGTGATAAGGGGGTAGCCCATGCTTTTTTTCGAAAATCGATTGGAAAAAAAAAAGTTGAGTTTTAAACGGCAATGCAAAGACCAGACCGTTATCTGTTCAACAACGTTAACCGCAACCTCTTACGAGCCTTATTTTGGAAGTTATGGCCATATTAAGATTTTTAGTTTTTGGGTTGAAACAAGAAAGATTAACTTTGAATCAAAATTTCTCTGCAACCAGAGCCCACAAAATGCTCTAGTTTTCAGCAATGAATAGCTCTCCAAAAACTGATTAAGCGGTTAATAAACCGCAAGGCCTTCCGAGCCTTATTTGTGGAACTGTAGACATCCAAAGTCATGCAAACTTTCAAAACTCAAAAAAATCGATTTTAATGGATTTACTTTGAATTAAGATATCTCCGCAACCACACCTCCTAGAATGTTCTAGTTTTCAGCTATGGATAGCTCTTGAAAAACTAATTAAGCGTTTTGCAAGCGAAAATGACGTCATGGCCTTATTTGCGGAACTGTAGGCATCCAAAGTCATACAAGCCTTCATAACTCAAAAAAATAACTTTGAATGCAAATATCTCGAAAACTAGACATTATAAAAGGGTTTGCTTTGGATGTGCTGGTTGCATTTGACAAAACCTTTCTATATATGTACGTTTCAATGGGTTCCAGAGACTTTCGTAAAAAAATTAATTTTTAGTGATAAGGGGGTAGTCCATGCTTTTTTTCGAAAATCGATTGGAAAAAAAAAGTTGAGTTTTGAACGGCAATGCAAAGACCAGACCGTTATCTGTTCAACAACGTTAACCGCAACCTCTTACGAGCCTTATTTTGGAAGTTATGGCCATATTAAGATTTTTAGTTTTTGGGTTGAAACAAGAAAGATTAACTTTGAATCAAAATTTCTCTGCAACCAGAGCCCACAAAATGCTCTAGTTTTCAGCAATAAATAGCTCTCCAAAAACTGATTAAGCGGTTAATAAACCGCAAGGCCTTCCGAGCCTTATTTGTGGAACTGTAGACATCCAAAGTCATGCAAACTTTCAAAACTCAAAAAAATCGATTTTAATGGATTTACTTTGAATTAAGATATCTCCGCAACCAGACCTCCTAGAATGTTCTAGTTTTCAGCTATGGATAGCTCTTGAAAAACTAATTAAGCAGTTTGCAAGCGAAAATGACGTCATAGCCTTATTTGCGGAACTGTAGGCATCCAAAGTCATACAAGCCTTCATAACTCAAAAAAATAACTTTGAATGCAAATATCTCGAAAACTAGACATTATAAAAGGGTTTGCTTTGGATGTGCTGGTTGCATTTGACAAAACCTTTCTATATATGTACGTTTCAATGGGTTCCAGAGACTTTCGTAAAAAAATTAATTTTTAGTGATAAGGGGGTAGTCCATGCTTTTTTTCGAAAATCGATTGGAAAAAAAAAGTTGAGTTTTGAACGGCAATGCAAAGACCAGACCGTTATCTGTTCAACAACGTTAACCGCAACCTCTTACGAGCCTTATTTTGGAAGTTATGGCCATATTAAGATTTTTAGTTTTTGGGTTGAAACAAGAAAGATTAACTTTGAATCAAAATTTCTCTGCAACCAGAGCCCACAAAATGCTCTAGTTTTCAGCAATAAATAGCTCTCCAAAAACTGATTAAGCGGTTAATAAACCGCAAGGCCTTCCGAGCCTTATTTGTGGAACTGTAGACATCCAAAGTCATGCAAACTTTCAAAACTCAAAAAAATCGATTTTAATGGATTTACTTTGAATTAAGATATCTCCGCAACCAGACCTCCTAGAATGTTCTAGTTTTCAGCTATGGATAGCTCTTGAAAAACTAATTAAGCGTTTTGCAAGCGAAAATGACGTCATAGCCTTATTTGCGGAACTGTAGGCATCCAAAGTCATACAAGCCTTCATAACTCAAAAAAATAACTTTGAATGCAAATATCTCGAAAACTAGACATTATAAAAGGGTTTGCTTTGGATGTGCTGGTTGCATTTGACAAAACCTCTCTATATATGTACGTTTCAATGGGTTCCAGAGACTTTCGTAAAAAAATTAATTTTTAGTGATAAGGGGGTAACTCCATGCTTTTTTTCGAAAATCGATTGGAAAAAAAAAGTTGAGTTTTGAACGGCAATGCAAAGACCAGACCGTTATCTGTTCAACAACGTTAACCGCAACCTCTTACGAGCCTTATTTTGGAAGTTATGGCCATATTAAGATTTTTAGTTTTTGGGTTGAAACAAGAAAGATTAACTTTGAATCAAAATTTCTCTGCAACCAGAGCCCACAAAATGCTCTAGTTTTCAGCAATGAATAGCTCTCCAAAAACTGATTAAGCGGTTAATAAACCGCAAGGCCTTCCGAGCCTTATTTGTGGAACTGTAGACATCCAAAGTCATGCAAACTTTCAAAACTCAAAAAAATCGATTTTAATGGATTTACTTTGAATTAAGATATCTCCGCAACCAGACCTCCTAGAATGTTCTAGTTTTCAGCTATGGATAGCTCTTGAAAAACTAATTAAGCAGTTTGCAAGCGAAAATGACGTCATAGCCTTATTTGCGGAACTGTAGGCATCCAAAGTCATACAAGCCTTCATAACTCAAAAAAATAACTTTGAATGCAAATATCTCGAAAACTAGACATTATAAAAGGGTTTGCTTTGGATGTGCTGGTTGCATTTGACAAAACCTTTCTATATATGTACGTTTCAATGGGTTCCAGAGACTTTCGTAAAAAAATTAATTTTTAGTGATAAGGGGGTAGTCCATGCTTTTTTTCGAAAATCGATTGGAAAAAAAAAAGTTGAGTTTTAAACGGCAATGCAAAGACCAGACCGTTATCTGTTCAACAACGTTAACCGCAACCTCTTACGAGCCTTATTTTGGAAGTTATGGCCATATTAAGATTTTTAGTTTTTGGGTGGAAACAAGAAAGATTAACTTTGAATCAAAATTTCTCTGCAACCAGAGCCCACAAAATGCTTTAGTTTTCAGCAATGAATAGCTCTCCAAAAACTGATTAAGCGGTTAATAAACCGCAAGGCCTTCCGAGCCTTATTTGTGGAACTGTAGACATCCAAAGTCATGCAAACTTTCAAAACTCAAAAAAATCGATTTTAATGGATTTACTTTGAATTAAGATATCTCCGCAACCAGAACCTCCTAGAATGTTCTAGTTTTCAGCTATGGATGACTCTTGAAAAACTAATTAAGCGTTTTGCAAGCGAAAATGACGTCATGGCCTTATTTGCGGAACTGTAGGCATCCAAAGTCATACAAGCCTTCATAACTCAAAAAAATAACTTTGAATGCAAATATCTCGAAAACTAGACATTATAAAAGGGTTTGCTTTGGATGTGCTGGTTGCATTTGACAAAACCTTTCTATATATGTACGTTTCAATGGGTTCCAGAGACTTTCGTAAAAAAATTAATTTTTAGTGATAAGGGGGTAGTCCATGCTTTTTTTCGAAAATCGATTGGAAAAAAAAAAGTTGAGTTTTAAACAGCAATGCAAAGACCAGACCATTATCTGTTCAACAACGTTAACCGCAACCTCTTACGAGCCTTATTTTGGAAGTTATGGCCATATTAAGATTTTTAGTTTTTGGGTTGAAACAAGAAAGATTAACTTTGAATCAAAATTTCTCTGCAACCAGAGCCCACAAAATGCTCTAGTTTTCAGCAATGAATAGCTCTCCAAAAACTGATTAAGCGGTTAATAAACCGCAAGGCCTTCCGAGCCTTATTTGTGGAACTGTAGACATCCAAAGTCATGCAAACTTTCAAAACTCAAAAAAATCGATTTTAATGGATTTATTTTGAATTAAGATATCTCCGCAACCACACCTCCTAGAATGTTCTAGTTTTCAGCTATGGATAGCTCTTGAAAAACTTATTAAGCGTTTTGCAAGCGAAAATGACGTCATGGCCTTATTTGCGGAACTGTAGGCATCCAAAGTCATACAAGCCTTCATAACTCAAAAAAATAACTTTGAATGCAAATATCTCGAAAACTAGACATTATAAAAGGGTTTGCTTTGGATGTGCTGGTTGCATTTGACAAAACCTTTCTATATATGTACGTTTCAATGGGTTCCAGAGACTTTCGTAAAAAAATTAATTTTTAGTGATAAGGGGGTAGTCCATGCTTTTTTTCGAAAATCGATTGGAAAAAAAAAAGTTGAGTTTTGAACGGCAATGCAAAGACCAGACCGTTATCTGTTCAACAACGTTAACCGCAACCTCTTACGAGCCTTATTTTGGAAGTTATGGCCATATTAAGATTTTTAGTTTTTGGGTTGAAACAAGAAAGATTAACTTTGAATCAAAATTTCTCTGCAACCAGAGCCCACAAAATGCTCTAGTTTTCAGCAATGAATAGCTCTCCAAAAACTGATTAAGCGGTTAATAAACCGCAAGGCCTTCCGAGCCTTATTTGTGGAACTGTAGACATCCAAAGTCATGCAAACTTTCAAAACTCAAAAAAATCGATTTTAATGGATTTACTTTGAATTAAGATATCTCCGCAACCAGACCTCCTAGAATGTTCTAGTTTTCAGCTATGGATAGCTCTTGAAAAACTAATTAAGCGTTTTGCAAGCGAAAATGACGTCATAGCCTTATTTGCGGAACTGTAGGCATCCAAAGTCATACAAGCCTTCATAACTCAAAAAAATAACTTTGAATGCAAATATCTCGAAAACTAGACATTATAAAAGGGTTTGCTTTGGATGTGCTGGTTGCATTTGACAAAACCTCTCTATATATGTACGTTTCAATGGGTTCCAGAGACTTTCGTAAAAAAATTAATTTTTAGTGATAAGGGGGTAACTCCATGCTTTTTTTCGAAAATCGATTGGAAAAAAAAAGTTGAGTTTTGAACGGCAATGCAAAGACCAGACCGTTATCTGTTCAACAACGTTAACCGCAACCTCTTACGAGCCTTATTTTGGAAGTTATGGCCATATTAAGATTTTTAGTTTTTGGGTTGAAACAAGAAAGATTAACTTTGAATCAAAATTTCTCTGCAACCAGAGCCCACAAAATGCTCTAGTTTTCAGCAATGAATAGCTCTCCAAAAACTGATTAAGCGGTTAATAAACCGCAAGGCCTTCCGAGCCTTATTTGTGGAACTGTAGACATCCAAAGTCATGCAAACTTTCAAAACTCAAAAAAATCGATTTTAATGGATTTACTTTGAATTAAGATATCTCCGCAACCAGACCTCCTAGAATGTTCTAGTTTTCAGCTATGGATAGCTCTTGAAAAACTAATTAAGCGTTTTGCAAGCGAAAATGACGTCATAGCCTTATTTGCGGAGCTGTAGGCATCCAAAGTCATACAAGCCTTCATAACTCAAAAAAATAACTTTGAATGCAAATATCTCGAAAACTAGACATTATAAAAGGGTTTGCTTTGGATGTGCTGGTTGCATTTGACAAAACCTTTCTATATATGTACGTTTCAATGGATTCCAGAGACTTTCGTAAAAAAATTAATTTTTAGTGATAAGGGGGTAGTCCATGCTTTTTTTCGAAAATCGATTGGAAAAAAAAGTTGAGTTTTGAACGGCAATGCAAAGACCAGACCGTTATCTGTTGAACAACGTTAACCGCAACCTCTTACGAGCCTTATTTTGGAAGTTATGGCCATATTAAGATTTTTAGTTTTTGGGTTGAAACAAGAAAGATTAACTTTGAATCAAAATTTCTCTGCAACCAGAGCCCACAAAATGCTCTAGTTTTCAGCAATGAATAGCTCTCCAAAAACTGATTAAGCGGTTAATAAACCGCAAGGCCTTCCGAGCCTTATTTGTGGAACTGTAGACATCCAAAGTCATGCAAACTTTCAAAACTCAAAAAAATCGATTTTAATGGATTTACTTTGAATTAAGATATCTCCGCAACCACACCTCCTAGAATGTTCTAGTTTTCAGCTATGGATAGCTCTTGAAAAACTAATTAAGCGTTTTGCAAGCGAAAATGACGTCATGGCCTTATTTGCGGAACTGTAGGCATCCAAAGTCATACAAGCCTTCATAACTCAAAAAAATAACGTTGAATGCAAATATCTCGAAAACTAGACATTATAAAAGGGTTTGCTTTGGATGTGCTGGTTGCATTTGACAAAACCTCTCTATATATGTACGTTTCAATGGGTTCCAGAGACTTTCGTAAAAAAATTAATTTTTAGTGATAAGGGGGTAACTCCATGCTTTTTTTCGAAAATCGATTGGAAAAAAAAAGTTGAGTTTTGAACGGCAATGCAAAGACCAGACCGTTATCTGTTCAACAACGTTAACCGCAACCTCTTACGAGCCTTATTTTGGAAGTTATGGCCATATTAAGATTTTTAGTTTTTGGGTTGAAACAAGAAAGATTAACTTTGAATCAAAATTTCTCTGCAACCAGAGCCCACAAAATGCTCTAGTTTTCAGCAATGAATAGCTCTCCAAAAACTGATTAAGCGGTTAATAAACCGCAAGGCCTTCCGAGCCTTATTTGTGGAACTGTAGACATCCAAAGTCATGCAAACTTTCAAAACTCAAAAAAATCGATTTTAATGGATTTACTTTGAATTAAGATATCTCCGCAACCAGACCTCCTAGAATGTTCTAGTTTTCAGCTATGGATAGCTCTTGAAAAACTAATTAAGCGTTTTGCAAGCGAAAATGACGTCATAGCCTTATTTGCGGAGCTGTAGGCATCCAAAGTCATACAAGCCTTCATAACTCAAAAAAATAACTTTGAATGCAAATATCTCGAAAACTAGACATTATAAAAGGGTTTGCTTTGGATGTGCTGGTTGCATTTGACAAAACCTTTCTATATATGTACGTTTCAATGGATTCCAGAGACTTTCGTAAAAAAATTAATTTTTAGTGATAAGGGGGTAGTCCATGCTTTTTTTCGAAAATCGATTGGAAAAAAAAGTTGAGTTTTGAACGGCAATGCAAAGACCAGACCGTTATCTGTTCAACAACGTTAACCGCAACCTCTTACGAGCCTTATTTTGGAAGTTATGGCCATATTAAGATTTTTAGTTTTTGGGTTGAAACAAGAAAGATTAACTTTGAATCAAAATTTCTCTGCAACCAGAGCCCACAAAATGCTCTAGTTTTCAGCAATGAATAGCTCTCCAAAAACTGATTAAGCGGTTAATAAACCGCAAGGCCTTCCGAGCCTTATTTGTGGAACTGTAGACATCCAAAGTCATGCAAACTTTCAAAACTCAAAAAAATCGATTTTAATGGATTTACTTTGAATTAAGATATCTCCGCAACCAGACCTCCTAGAATGTTCTAGTTTTCAGCTATGGATAGCTCTTGAAAAACTAATTAAGCGTTTTGCAAGCGAAAATGACGTCATGGCCTTATTTGCGGAACTGTAGGCATCCAAAGTCATAAAAGCCTTCATAACTCAAAAAAATAACTTTGAATGCAAATATCTCGAAAACTAGACATTATAAAAGGGTTTGCTTTGGATGTGCTGGTTGCATTTGACAAAACCTTTCTATATATGTACGTTTCAATGGGTTCCAGAGACTTTCGTAAAAAAATTAATTTTTAGTGATAAGGGGGTAGCCCATGCTTTTTTTCGAAAATCGATTGGAAAAAAAAAAGTTGAGTTTTAAACGGCAATGCAAAGACCAGACCGTTATCTGTTCAACAACGTTAACCGCAACCTCTTACGAGCCTTATTTTGGAAGTTATGGCCATATTAAGATTTTTAGTTTTTGGGTTGAAACAAGAAAGATTAACTTTGAATCAAAATTTCTCTGCAACCAGAGCCCACAAAATGCTCTAGTTTTCAGCAATGAATAGCTCTCCAAAAACTGATTAAGCGGTTAATAAACCGCAAGGCCTTCCGAGCCTTATTTGTGGAACTGTAGACATCCAAAGTCATGCAAACTTTCAAAACTCAAAAAAATCGATTTTAATGGATTTACTTTGAATTAAGATATCTCCGCAACCAGACCTCCTAGAATGTTCTAGTTTTCAGCTATGGATAGCTCTTGAAAAACTAATTAAGCGTTTTGCAAGCGAAAATGACGTCATGGCCTTATTTGCGGAACTGTAGGCATCCAAAGTCATAAAAGCCTTCATAACTCAAAAAAATAACTTTGAATGCAAATATCTCGAAAACTAGACATTATAAAAGGGTTTGCTTTGGATGTGCTGGTTGCATTTGACAAAACCTTTCTATATATGTACGTTTCAATGGGTTCCAGAGACTTTCGTAAAAAAATTAATTTTTAGTGATAAGGGGGTAGCCCATGCTTTTTTTCGAAAATCGATTGGAAAAAAAAAGTTGAGTTTTAAACGGCAATGCAAAGACCAGACCGTTATCTGTTCAACAACGTTAACCGCAACCTCTTACGAGCCTTATTTTGGAAGTTATGGCCATATTAAGATTTTTAGTTTTTGGGTTGAAACAAGAAAGATTAACTTTGAATCAAAATTTCTCTGCAACCAGAGCCCACAAAATGCTCTAGTTTTCAGCAATGAATAGCTCTCCAAAAACTGATTAAGCGGTTAATAAACCGCAAGGCCTTCCGAGCCTTATTTGTGGAACTGTAGACATCCAAAGTCATGCAAACTTTCAAAACTCAAAAAAATCGATTTTAATGGATTTACTTTGAATTAAGATATCTCCGCAACCAGACCTCCTAGAATGTTCTAGTTTTCAGCTATGGATAGCTCTTGAAAAACTAATTAAGCGTTTTGCAAGCGAAAATGACGTCATAGCCTTATTTGCGGAGCTGTAGGCATCCAAAATTTCTCTGCAACCAGAGCCCACAAAATGCTCTAGTTTTCAGCAATGAATAGCTCTCCAAAAACTGATTAAGCGGTTAATAAACCGCAAGGCCTTCCGAGCCTTATTTGTGGAACTGTAGACATCCAAAGTCATGCAAACTTTCAAAACTCAAAAAAATCGATTTTAATGGATTTACTTTGAATTAAGATATCTCCGCAACCAGACCTCCTAGAATGTTCTAGTTTTCAGCTATGGATAGCTCTTGAAAAACTAATTAAGCGTTTTGCAAGCGAAAATGACGTCATGGCCTTATTTGCGGAACTGTAGGCATCCAAAGTCATAAAAGCCTTCATAACTCAAAAAAATAACTTTGAATGCAAATATCTCGAAAACTAGACATTATAAAAGGGTTTGCTTTGGATGTGCTGGTTGCATTTGACAAAACCTTTCTATATATGTACGTTTCAATGGGTTCCAGAGACTTTCGTAAAAAAATTAATTTTTAGTGATAAGGGGGTAGCCCATGCTTTTTTTCGAAAATCGATTGGAAAAAAAAAAGTTGAGTTTTAAACGGCAATGCAAAGACCAGACCGTTATCTGTTCAACAACGTTAACCGCAACCTCTTACGAGCCTTATTTTGGAAGTTATGGCCATATTAAGATTTTTAGTTTTTGGGTTGAAACAAGAAAGATTAACTTTGAATCAAAATTTCTCTGCAACCAGAGCCCACAAAATGCTCTAGTTTTCAGCAATGAATAGCTCTCCAAAAACTGATTAAGCGGTTAATAAACCGCAAGGCCTTCCGAGCCTTATTTGTGGAACTGTAGACATCCAAAGTCATGCAAACTTTCAAAACTCAAAAAAATCGATTTTAATGGATTTACTTTGAATTAAGATATCTCCGCAACCAGACCTCCTAGAATGTTCTAGTTTTCAGCTATGGATAGCTCTTGAAAAACTAATTAAGCGTTTTGCAAGCGAAAATGACGTCATGGCCTTATTTGCGGAACTGTAGGCATCCAAAGTCATAAAAGCCTTCATAACTCAAAAAAATAACTTTGAATGCAAATATCTCGAAAACTAGACATTATAAAAGGGTTTGCTTTGGATGTGCTGGTTGCATTTGACAAAACCTTTCTATATATGTACGTTTCAATGGGTTCCAGAGACTTTCGTAAAAAAATTAATTTTTAGTGATAAGGGGGTAGCCCATGCTTTTTTTCGAAAATCGATTGGAAAAAAAAAAGTTGAGTTTTAAACGGCAATGCAAAGACCAGACCGTTATCTGTTCAACAACGTTAACCGCAACCTCTTACGAGCCTTATTTTGGAAGTTATGGCCATATTAAGATTTTTAGTTTTTGGGTTGAAACAAGAAAGATTAACTTTGAATCAAAATTTCTCTGCAACCAGAGCCCACAAAATGCTCTAGTTTTCAGCAATGAATAGCTCTCCAAAAACTGATTAAGCGGTTAGTAAACCGCAAGGCCTTCCGAGCCTTATTTGTGGAACTGTAGACATCCAAAGTCATGCAAACTTTCAAAACTCAAAAAAATCGATTTTAATGGATTTACTTTGAATTAAGATATCTCCGCAACCAGACCTCCTAGAATGTTCTAGTTTTCAGCTATGGATAGCTCTTGAAAAACTAATTAAGCGTTTTGCAAGCGAAAATGACGTCATAGCCTTATTTGCGGAACTGTAGGCATCCAAAGTCATACAAGCCTTCATAACTCAAAAAAATAACTTTGAATGCAAATATCTCGAAAACTAGACATTATAAAAGGGTTTGCTTTGGATGTGCTGGTTGCATTTGACAAAACCTCTCTATATATGTACGTTTCAATGGGTTCCAGAGACTTTCGTAAAAAAATTAATTTTTAGTGATAAGGGGTAACTCCATGCTTTTTTTCGAAAATCGATTGGAAAAAAAAAGTTGAGTTTTGAACGGCAATGCAAAGACCAGACCGTTATCTGTTCAACAACGTTAACCGCAACCTCTTACGAGCCTTATTTTGGAAGTTATGGCCATATTAAGATTTTAGTTTTTGGGTTGAAACAAGAAAGATTAACTTTGAATCAAAATTTCTCTGCAACCAGAGCCCACAAAATGCTCTAGTTTTCAGCAATGAATAGCTCTCCAAAAAACTGATTAAGCGGTTAATAAACCGCAAGGCCTTCCGAGCCTTATTTGTGGAACTGTAGACATCCAAAGTCATGCAAACTTTCAAAACTCAAAAAAATCGATTTTAATGGATTTACTTTGAATTAAGATATCTCCGCAACCAGACCTCCTAGAATGTTCTAGTTTTCAGCTATGGATAGCTCTTGAAAAACTAATTAAGCGTTTTGCAAGCGAAAATGACGTCATGGCCTTATTTGCGGAACTGTAGGCATCCAAAGTCATAAAAGCCTTCATAACTCAAAAAAATAACTTTGAATGCAAATATCTCGAAAACTAGACATTATAAAAGGGTTTGCTTTGGATGTGCTGGTTGCATTTGACAAAACCTTTCTATATATGTACGTTTCAATGGGTTCCAGAGACTTTCGTAAAAAAATTAATTTTTAGTGATAAGGGGGTAGCCCATGCTTTTTTTCGAAAATCGATTGGAAAAAAAAAAGTTGAGTTTTAAACGGCAATGCAAAGACCAGACCGTTATCTGTTCAACAACGTTAACCGCAACCTCTTACGAGCCTTATTTTGGAAGTTATGGCCATATTAAGATTTTTAGTTTTTGGGTTGAAACAAGAAAGATTAACTTTGAATCAAAATTTCTCTGCAACCAGAGCCCACAAAATGCTCTAGTTTTCAGCAATGAATAGCTCTCCAAAAACTGATTAAGCGGTTAATAAACCGCAAGGCCTTCCGAGCCTTATTTGTGGAACTGTAGACATCCAAAGTCATGCAAACTTTCAAAACTCAAAAAAATCGATTTTAATGGATTTACTTTGAATTAAGATATCTCCGCAACCAGACCTCCTAGAATGTTCTAGTTTTCAGCTATGGATAGCTCTTGAAAAACTAATTAAGCGTTTTGCAAGCGAAAATGACGTCATAGGCTTATTTGCGGAGCTGTAGGCATCCAAAGTCATACAAGCCTTCATAACTCAAAAAAATAACTTTGAATGCAAATATCTCGAAAACTAGACATTATAAAAGGGTTTGCTTTGGATGTGCTGGTTGCATTTGACAAAACCTTTCTATATATGTACGTTTCAATGGATTCCAGAGACTTTCGTAAAAAAATTAATTTTTAGTGATAAGGGGGTAGTCCATGCTTTTTTTTCGAAAATCGATTGGAAAAAAAAGTTGAGTTTTGAACGGCAATGCAAAGACCAGACCGTTATCTGTTCAACAACGTTAACCGCAACCTCTTACGAGCCTTATTTTGGAAGTTATGGCCATATTAAGATTTTTAGTTTTTGGGTTGAAACAAGAAAGATTAACTTTGAATCAAAATTTCTCTGCAACCAGAGCCCACAAAATGCTCTAGTTTTCAGCAATGAATAGCTCTCCAAAAACTGATTAAGCGGTTAATAAACCGCAAGGCCTTCCGAGCCTTATTTGTGGAACTGTAGACATCCAAAGTCATGCAAACTTTCAAAACTCAAAAAAATCGATTTTAATGGATTTACTTTGAATTAAGATATCTCCGCAACCAGACCTCCTAGAATGTTCTAGTTTTCAGCTATGGATAGCTCTTGAAAAACTAATTAAGCGTTTTGCAAGCGAAAATGACGTCATGGCCTTATTTGCGGAACTGTAGGCATCCAAAGTCATACAAGCCTTCATAACTCAAAAAAATAACGTT
Organism: Melangyna quadrimaculata; assembly: GCA_949320155.1. Lineage (NCBI taxonomy): Eukaryota > Metazoa > Arthropoda > Insecta > Diptera > Syrphidae > Melangyna > Melangyna quadrimaculata. Next base: position 150,351,243 of record OX439483.1, read on the forward strand.
GAATGCAAATATCTCGAAAACTAGACATTATAAAAGGGTTTGCTTTGGATGTGCTGGTTGCATTTGACAAAACCTCTCTATATATGTACGTTTCAATGGGTTCCAGAGACTTTCGTAAAAAAATTAATTTTTAGTGATAAGGGGGTAACTCCATGCTTTTTTTCGAAAATCGATTGGAAAAAAAAAGTTGAGTTTTGAACGGCAATGCAAAGACCAGACCGTTATCTGTTCAACAACGTTAACCGCAACCTCTTACGAGCCTTATTTTGGAAGTTATGGCCATATTAAGATTTTTAGTTTTTGGGTTGAAACAAGAAAGATTAACTTTGAATCAAAATTTCTCTGCAACCAGAGCCCACAAAATGCTCTAGTTTTCAGCAATGAATAGCTCTCCAAAAACTGATTAAGCGGTTAATAAACCGCAAGGCCTTCCGAGCCTTATTTGTGGAACTGTAGACATCCAAAGTCATGCAAACTTTCAAAACTCAAAAAAATCGATTTTAATGGATTTACTTTGAATTAAGATATCTCCGCAACCAGACCTCCTAGAATGTTCTAGTTTTCAGCTATGGATAGCTCTTGAAAAACTAATTAAGCGTTTTGCAAGCGAAAATGACGTCATGGCCTTATTTGCGGAACTGTAGGCATCCAAAGTCATAAAAGCCTTCATAACTCAAAAAAATAACTTTGAATGCAAATATCTCGAAAACTAGACATTATAAAAGGGTTTGCTTTGGATGTGCTGGTTGCATTTGACAAAACCTTTCTATATATGTACGTTTCAATGGGTTCCAGAGACTTTCGTAAAAAAATTAATTTTTAGTGATAAGGGGGTAGCCCATGCTTTTTTTCGAAAATCGATTGGAAAAAAAAAAGTTGAGTTTTAAACGGCAATGCAAAGACCAGACCGTTATCTGTTCAACAACGTTAACCGCAACCTCTTACGAGCCTTATTTTGGAAGTTATGGCCATATTAAGATTTTTAGTTTTTGGGTTGAAACAAGAAAGATTAACTTTGAATCAAAATTTCTCTGCAACCAGAGCCCACAAAATGCTCTAGTTTTCAGCAATGAATAGCTCTCCAAAAACTGATTAAGCGGTTAGTAAACCGCAAGGCCTTCCGAGCCTTATTTGTGGAACTGTAGACATCCAAAGTCATGCAAACTTTCAAAACTCAAAAAAATCGATTTTAATGGATTTACTTTGAATTAAGATATCTCCGCAACCAGACCTCCTAGAATGTTCTAGTTTTCAGCTATGGATAGCTCTTGAAAAACTAATTAAGCGTTTTGCAAGCGAAAATGACGTCATAGCCTTATTTGCGGAACTGTAGGCATCCAAAGTCATACAAGCCTTCATAACTCAAAAAAATAACTTTGAATGCAAATATCTCGAAAACTAGACATTATAAAAGGGTTTGCTTTGGATGTGCTGGTTGCATTTGACAAAACCTCTCTATATATGTACGTTTCAATGGGTTCCAGAGACTTTCGTAAAAAAATTAATTTTTAGTGATAAGGGGGTAACTCCATGCTTTTTTTCGAAAATCGATTGGAAAAAAAAAGTTGAGTTTTGAACGGCAATGCAAAGACCAGACCGTTATCTGTTCAACAACGTTAACCGCAACCTCTTACGAGCCTTATTTTGGAAGTTATGGCCATATTAAGATTTTTAGTTTTTGGGTTGAAACAAGAAAGATTAACTTTGAATCAAAATTTCTCTGCAACCAGAGCCCACAAAATGCTCTAGTTTTCAGCAATGAATAGCTCTCCAAAAACTGATTAAGCGGTTAATAAACCGCAAGGCCTTCCGAGCCTTATTTGTGGAACTGTAGACATCCAAAGTCATGCAAACTTTCAAAACTCAAAAAAATCGATTTTAATGGATTTACTTTGAATTAAGATATCTCCGCAACCAGACCTCCTAGAATGTTCTAGTTTTCAGCTATGGATAGCCCTTGAAAAACTAATTAAGCGTTTTGCAAGCGAAAATGACGTCATAGCCTTATTTGCGGAGCTGTAGGCATCCAAAGTCATACAAGCCTTCATAACTCAAAAAAATAACTTTGAATGCAAATATCTCGAAAACTAGACATTATAAAAGGGTTTGCTTTGGATGTGCTGGTTGCATTTGACAAAACCTTTCTATATATGTACGTTTCAATGGATTCCAGAGACTTTCGTAAAAAAATTAATTTTTAGTGATAAGGGGGTAGTCCATGCTTTTTTTCGAAAATCGATTGGAAAAAAAAAGTTGAGTTTTGAACGGCAATGCAAAGACCAGACCGTTATCTGTTCAACAACGTCAACCGCAACCTCTTACGAGCCTTATTTTGGAAGTTATGGCCATATTAAGATTTTTAGTTTTTGGGTTGAAACAAGAAAGATTAACTTTGAATCAAAATTTCTCTGCAACCAGAGCCCACAAAATGCTCTAGTTTTCAGCAATGAATAGCTCTCCAAAAACTGATTAAGCGGTTAATAAACCGCAAGGCCTTCCGAGCCTTATTTGTGGAACTGTAGACATCCAAAGTCATGCAAACTTTCAAAACTCAAAAAAATCGATTTTAATGGATTTACTTTGAATTAAGATATCTCCGCAACCAGACCTCCTAGAATGTTCTAGTTTTCAGCTATGGATAGCTCTTGAAAAACTAATTAAGCGTTTTGCAAGCGAAAATGACGTCATAGCCTTATTTGCGGAGCTGTAGGCATCCAAAGTCATACAAGCCTTCATAACTCAAAAAAATAACTTTGAATGCAAATATCTCGAAAACTAGACATTATAAAAGGGTTTGCTTTGGATGTGCTGGTTGCATTTGACAAAACCTTTCTATATATGTACGTTTCAATGGATTCCAGAGACTTTCGTAAAAAAATTAATTTTTAGTGATAAGGGGGTAGTCCATGCTTTTTTTCGAAAATCGATTGGAAAAAAAAGTTGAGTTTTGAACGGCAATGCAAAGACCAGACCGTTATCTGTTCAACAACGTTAACCGCAACCTCTTACGAGCCTTATTTTGGAAGTTATGGCCATATTAAGATTTTTAGTTTTTGGGTTGAAACAAGAAAGATTAACTTTGAATCAAAATTTCTCTGCAACCAGAGCCCACAAAATGCTCTAGTTTTCAGCAATGAATAGCTCTCCAAAAACTGATTAAGCGGTTAATAAACCGCAAGGCCTTCCGAGCCTTATTTGTGGAACTGTAGACATCCAAAGTCATGCAAACTTTCAAAACTCAAAAAAATCGATTTTAATGGATTTACTTTGAATTAAGATATCTCCGCAACCAGACCTCCTAGAATGTTCTAGTTTTCAGCTATGGATAGCTCTTGAAAAACTAATTAAGCGTTTTGCAAGCGAAAATGACGTCATGGCCTTATTTGCGGAACTGTAGGCATCCAAAGTCATAAAAGCCTTCATAACTCAAAAAAATAACTTTGAATGCAAATATCTCGAAAACTAGACATTATAAAAGGGTTTGCTTTGGATGTGCTGGTTGCATTTGACAAAACCTTTCTATATATGTACGTTTCAATGGGTTCCAGAGACTTTCGTAAAAAAATTAATTTTTAGTGATAAGGGGGTAGTCCATGCTTTTTTTCGAAAATCGATTGGAAAAAAAAAGTTGAGTTTTGAACGGCAATGCAAAGACCAGACCGTTATCTGTTCAACAACGTTAACCGCAACCTCTTACGAGCCTTATTTTGGAAGTTATGGCCATATTAAGATTTTTAGTTTTTGGGTTGAAACAAGAAAGATTAACTTTGAATCAAAATTTCTCTGCAACCAGAGCCCACAAAATGCTCTAGTTTTCAGCAATGAATAGCTCTCCAAAAACTGATTAAGCGGTTAATAAACCGCAAGGCCTTCCGAGCCTTATTTGTGGAACTGTAGACATCCAAAGTCATGCAAACTTTCAAAACTCAAAAAAATCGATTTTAATGGATTTACTTTGAATTAAGATATCTCCGCAACCAGACCTCCTAGAATGTTCTAGTTTTCAGCTATGGATATCTCTTGAAAAACTAATTAAGCGTTTTGCAAGCGAAAATGACGTCATGGCCTTATTTGCGGAACTGTAGGCATCCAAAGTCATACAAGCCTTCATAACTCAAAAAAATAACTTTGAATGCAAATATCTCGAAAACTAGACATTATAAAAGGGTTTGCTCTGGATGTGCTGGTTGCATTTGACAAAACCTTTCTATATATGTACGTTTCAATGGGTTCCAGAGACTTTCGTAAAAAAATTAATTTTTAGTGATAAGGGGGTAGCCCATGCTTTTTTTCGAAAATCGATTGGAAAAAAAAAAGTTGAGTTTTAAACGGCAATGCAAAGACCAGACCGTTATCTGTTCAACAACGTTAACCGCAACCTCTTACGAGCCTTATTTTGGAAGTTATGGCCATATTAAGATTTTTAGTTTTTGGGTTGAAACAAGAAAGATTAACTTTGAATCAAAATTTCTCTGCAACCAGAGCCCACAAAATGCTCTAGTTTTCAGCAATGAATAGCTCTCCAAAAACTGATTAAGCGGTTATTAAACCGCAAGGCCTTCCGAGCCTTATTTGTGGAACTGTAGACATCCAAAGTCATGCAAACTTTCAAAACTCAAAAAAATCGATTTTAATGGATTTACTTTGAATTAAGATATCTCCGCAACCAGACCTCCTAGAATGTTCTAGTTTTCAGCTATGGATAGCTCTTGAAAAACTAATTAAGCGTTTTGCAAGCGAAAATGACGTCATGGCCTTATTTGCGGAACTGTAGGCATCCAAAGTCATACAAGCCTTCATAACTCAAAAAAATAACTTTGAATGCAAATATCTCGAAAACTAGACATTATAAAAGGGTTTGCTTTGGATGTGCTGGTTGCATTTGACAAAACCTTTCTATATATGTACGTTTCAATGGGTTCCAGAGACTTTCGTAAAAAAATTAATTTTTAGTGATAAGGGGGTAATCCATGCTTTTTTTCGAAAATCGATTGGAAAAAAAAAATTGAGTTTTGAACGGCAATGCAAAGACCAGACCGTTATCTGTTCAACAACGTTAACCGCAACCTCTTACGAGCCTTATTTTGGAAGTTATGGCCATATTAAGATTTTTAGTTTTTGGGTTGAAACAAGAAAGATTAACTTTGAATCAAAATTTCTCTGCAACCAGAGCCCACAAAATGCTCTAGTTTTCAGCAATGAATAGCTCTCCAAAAACTGATTAAGCGGTTAATAAACCGCAAGGCCTTCCGAGCCTTATTTGTGGAACTGTAGACATCCAAAGTCATGCAAACTTTCAAAACTCAAAAAAATCGATTTTAATGGATTTATTTTGAATTAAGATATCTCCGCAACCACACCTCCTAGAATGTTCTAGTTTTCAGCTATGGATAGCTCTTGAAAAACTAATTAAGCGTTTTGCAAGCGAAAATGACGTCATGGCCTTATTTGCGGAACTGTAGGCATCCAAAGTCATACAAGCCTTCATAACTCAAAAAAATAACTTTGAATGCAAATATCTCGAAAACTAGACATTATAAAAGGGTTTGCTTTGGATGTGCTGGTTGCATTTGACAAAACCTTTCTATATATGTACGTTTCAATGGGTTCCAGAGACTTTCGTAAAAAAATTAATTTTTAGTGATAAGGGGGTAGTCCATGCTTTTTTTCGAAAATCGATTGGAAAAAAAAAAGTTGAGTTTTAAACGGCAATGCAAAGACCAGACCGTTATCTGTTCAACAACGTTAACCGCAACCTCTTATGAGCCTTATTTTGGAAGTTATGGCCATATTAAGATTTTTAGTTTTTGGGTTGAAACAAGAAAGATTAACTTTGAATCAAAATTTCTCTGCAACCAGAGCCCACAAAATGCTCTAGTTTTCAGCAGTGAATAGCTCTTCAAAAACTGATTAAGCGGTTAATAAACCGCAAGGCCTTCCGAGCCTTATTTGTGGAACTGTAGACATCCAAAGTCATGCAAACTTTCAAAACTCAAAAAAATCGATTTTAATGGATTTACTTTGAATTAAGATATCTCCGCAACCAGACCTCCTAGAATGTTCTAGTTTTCAGCTATGGATAGCTCTTGAAAAACTAATTAAGCGTTTTGCAAGCGAAAATGACGTCATAGCCTTATTTGCGGAACTGTAGGCATCCAAAGTCATACAAGCCTTCATAACTCAAAAAAATAACTTTGAATGCAAATATCTCGAAAACTAGACATTATAAAAGGGTTTGCTTTGGATGTGCTGGTTGCATTTGACAAAACCTTTCTATATATGTACGTTTCAATGGGTTCCAGAGACTTTCGTAAAAAAATTAATTTTTAGTGATAAGGGGGTAGTCCATGCTTTTTTTCGAAAATCGATTGGAAAAAAAAAAGTTGAGTTTTAAACGGCAATGCAAAGACCAGACCGTTATCTGTTCAACAACGTTAACCGCAACCTCTTACGACCCTTATTTTGGAAGTTATGGCCATATTAAGATTTTTAGTTTTTGGGTTGAAACAAGAAAGATTAACTTTGAATCAAAATTTCTCTGCAACCAGAGCCCACAAAATGCTCTAGTTTTTAGCAATGAATAGCTCTCCGAAAATTGATTAAGCGGTTAATAAACCGCAAGGCCTTCCGAGCCTTATTTGTGGAACTGTAGACATCCAAAGTCATGCAAACTTTCAAAACTCAAAAAAATCGATTTTAATGGATTTACTTTGAATTAAGATATCTCCACAACCAGACCTCCTAGAATGTTTTAGTTTTCAGCTATGGATAGCTCTTGAAAAACTAATTAAGCGTTTTGCAAGCGAAAATGACGTCATAGCCTTATTTGCGGAACTGTAGGCATCCAAAGTCATACAAGCCTTCATAACTCAAAAAAATAACTTTGAATGCAAATATCTCGAAAACTAGACATTATAAAAGGGTTTGCTTTGGATGTGCTGGTTGCATTTGACAAAACCTTTCTATATATGTACGTTTCAATGGGTTCCAGAGACTTTCGTAAAAAAATTAATTTTTAGTGATAAGGGGGTAGTCCATGCTTTTTTTCGAAAATCGATTGGAAAAAAAAAAGTTGAGTTTTAAACGGCAATGCAAAGACCAGACCGTTATCTGTTCAACAACGTTAACCGCAACCTCTTACGACCCTTATTTTGGAAGTTATGGCCATATTAAGATTTTTAGTTTTTGGGTTGAAACAAGAAAGATTAACTTTGAATCAAAATTTCTCTGCAACCAGAGCCCACAAAATGCTCTAGTTTTCAGCAATGAATAGCTCTCCAAAAACTGATTAAGCGGTTAATAAACCGCAAGGCCTTCCGAGCCTTATTTGTGGAACTGTAGACATCCAAAGTCATGCAAACTTTCAAAACTCAAAAAAATCGATTTTAATGGATTTATTTTGAATTAAGATATCTCCGCAACCACACCTCCTAGAATGTTCTAGTTTTCAGCTATGGATAGCTCTTGAAAAACTAATTAAGCGTTTTGCAAGCGAAAATGACGTCATGGCCTTATTTGCGGAACTGTAGGCATCCAAAGTCATACAAGCCTTCATAACTCAAAAAAATAACTTTGAATGCAAATATCTCGAAAACTAGACATTATAAAAGGGTTTGCTTTGGATGTGCTGGTTGCATTTGACAAAACCTTTCTATATATGTACGTTTCAATGGGTTCCAGAGACTTTCGTAAAAAAATTAATTTTTAGTGATAAGGGGGTAGTCCATGCTTTTTTTCGAAAATCGATTGGAAAAAAAAAAGTTGAGTTTTAAACGGCAATGCAAAGACCAGACCGTTATCTGTTCAACAACGTTAACCGCAACCTCTTATGAGCCTTATTTTGGAAGTTATGGCCATATTAAGATTTTTAGTTTTTGGGTTGAAACAAGAAAGATTAACTTTGAATCAAAATTTCTCTGCAACCAGAGCCCACAAAATGCTCTAGTTTTCAGCAGTGAATAGCTCTTCAAAAACTGATTAAGCGGTTAATAAACCGCAAGGCCTTCCGAGCCTTATTTGTGGAACTGTAGACATCCAAAGTCATGCAAACTTTCAAAACTCAAAAAAATCGATTTTAATGGATTTACTTTGAATTAAGATATCTCCGCAACCAGACCTCCTAGAATGTTCTAGTTTTCAGCTATGGATAGCTCTTGAAAAACTAATTAAGCGTTTTGCAAGCGAAAATGACGTCATAGCCTTATTTGCGGAACTGTAGGCATCCAAAGTCATACAAGCCTTCATAACTCAAAAAAATAACTTTGAATGCAAATATCTCGAAAACTAGACATTATAAAAGGGTTTGCTTTGGATGTGCTGGTTGCATTTGACAAAACCTTTCTATATATGTACGTTTCAATGGGTTCCAGAGACTTTCGTAAAAAAATTAATTTTTAGTGATAAGGGGGTAGTCCATGCTTTTTTTCGAAAATCGATTGGAAAAAAAAAAGTTGAGTTTTAAACGGCAATGCAAAGACCAGACCGTTATCTGTTCAACAACGTTAACCGCAACCTCTTACGACCCTTATTTTGGAAGTTATGGCCATATTAAGATTTTTAGTTTTTGGGTTGAAACAAGAAAGATTAACTTTGAATCAAAATTTCTCTGCAACCAGAGCCCACAAAATGCTCTAGTTTTTAGCAATGAATAGCTCTCCAAAAACTGATTAAGCGGTTAATAAACCGCAAGGCCTTCCGAGCCTTATTTGTGGAACTGTAGACATCCAAAGTCATGCAAACTTTCAAAACTCAAAAAAATCGATTTTAATGGATTTACTTTGAATTAAGATATCTCCACAACCAGACCTCCTAGAATGTTTTAGTTTTCAGCTATGGATAGCTCTTGAAAAACTAATTAAGCGTTTTGCAAGCGAAAATGACGTCATAGCCTTATTTGCGGAACTGTAGGCATCCAAAGTCATACAAGCCTTCATAACTCAAAAAAATAACTTTGAATGCAAATATCTCGAAAACTAGACATTATAAAAGGGTTTGCTTTGGATGTGCTGGTTGCATTTGACAAAACCTTTCTATATATGTACGTTTCAATGGGTTCCAGAGACTTTCGTAAAAAAATTAATTTTTAGTGATAAGGGGGTAGTCCATGCTTTTTTTCGAAAATCGATTGGAAAAAAAAAAGTTGAGTTTTAAACGGCAATGCAAAGACCAGACCGTTATCTGTTCAACAACGTTAACCGCAACCTCTTACGAGCCTTATTTTGGAAGTTATGGCCATATTAAGATTTTTAGTTTTTGGGTTGAAACAAGAAAGATTAACTTTGAATCAAAATTTCTCTGCAACCAGAGCCCACAAAATGCTCTAGTTTTCAGCAATGAATATCTCTCCAAAAACTGATTAAGGGGTTATTAAACCGCAAGGCCTTCCGAGCCTTATTTGTGGAACTGTAGACATCCAAAGTCATGCAAACTTTCAAAACTCAAAAAAATCGATTTTAATGGATTTACTTTGAATTAAGATATCTCCGCAACCACACCTCCTAGAATGTTCTAGTTTTCAGCTATGGATAGCTCTTGAAAAACTAATTAAGCGTTTTGCAAGCGAAAATGACGTCATGGCCTTATTTGCGGAACTGTAGGCATCCAAAGTCATACAAGCCTTCATAACTCAAAAAAATAACTTTGAATGCAAATATCTCGAAAACTAGACATTATAAAAGGGTTTGCTTTGGATGTGCTGGTTGCATTTGACAAAACCTTTCTATATATGTACGTTTCAATGGGTTCCAGAGACTTTCGTAAAAAAATTAATTTTTAGTGATAAGGGGGTAGTCCATGCTTTTTTTCGAAAATCGATTGGAAAAAAAAAAGTTGAGTTTTAAACGGCAATGCAAAGACCAGACCGTTATCTGTTCAACAACGTTAACCGCAACCTCTTACGAGCCTTATTTTGGAAGTTATGGCCATATTAAGATTTTTAGTTTTTGGGTGGAAACAAGAAAGATTAACTTTGAATCAAAATTTCTCTGCAACCAGAGCCCACAAAATGCTTTAGTTTTCAGCAATGAATAGCTCTCCAAAAACTGATTAAGCGGTTAATAAACCGCAAGGCCTTCCGAGCCTTATTTGTGGAACTGTAGACATCCAAAGTCATGCAAACTTTCAAAACTCAAAAAAATCGATTTTAATGGATTTACTTTGAATTAAGATATCTCCGCAACCAGAACCTCCTAGAATGTTCTAGTTTTCAGCTATGGATGACTCTTGAAAAACTAATTAAGCGTTTTGCAAGCGAAAATGACGTCATGGCCTTATTTGCGGAACTGTAGGCATCCAAAGTCATACAAGCCTTCATAACTCAAAAAAATAACTTTGAATGCAAATATCTCGAAAACTAGACATTATAAAAGGGTTTGCTTTGGATGTGTGTGCTGGTTGCATTTGACAAAACCTTTCTATATATGTACGTTTCAATGGGTTCCAGAGACTTTCGTAAAAAATTAATTTTTAGTGATAAGGGGGTAGTCCATGCTTTTTTTCGAAAATCGATTGGAAAAAAAAAGTTGTGTTTTAAACGGCAATGCAAAGACCAGACCGTTATCTGTTCAACAACGTTAACCGCAACCTCTTACGAGCCTTATTTTGGAAGTTATGGCCATATTAAGATTTTAGTTTTTGGGTTGAAACAAGAAAGATTAACTTTGAATCAAAATTTCTCTGCAACCAGAGCCCACAAAATGCTCTAGTTTTCAGCAATGAATAGCTCTCCAAAAACTGATTAAGCGGTTAATAAACCGCAAGGCCTTCCGAGCCTTATTTGTGGAACTGTAGACATCCAAAGTCATGCAAACTTTCAAAACTCAAAAAATCGATTTTAATGGATTTATTTTGAATTAAGATATCTCCGCAACCACACCTCCTAGAATGTTCTAGTTTTCAGCTATGGATAGCTCTTGAAAAACTAATTAAGCGTTTTGCAAGCGAAAATGACGTCATGGCCTTATTTGCGGAACTGTAGGCATCCAAAGTCATACAAGCCTTCATAACTCAAAAAAATAACTTTGAATGCAAATATCTCGAAAACTAGACATTATAAAAGGGTTTGCTTTGGATGTGCTGGTTGCATTTGACAAAACCTTTCTATATATGTACGTTTCAATGGGTTCCAGAGACTTTCGTAAAAAAATTAATTTTTAGTGATAAGGGGGTAGTCCATGCTTTTTTTCGAAAATCGATTGGAAAAAAAAAGTTGTGTTTTAAACGGCAATGCAAAGACCAGACCGTTATCTGTTCAACAACGTTAACCGCAACCTCTTACGAGCCTTATTTTGGAAGTTATGGCCATATTAAGATTTTTAGTTTTTGGGTTGAAACACGAAAGATTAACTTTGAATCAAAATTTCTCTGCAACCAGAGCCCACAAAATGCTCTAGTTTTCAGCAATGAATAGCTCTCCAAAAACTGATTAAGCGATAATAAACCGCAAGGCCTTCCGAGCCTTATTTGTGGAACTGTAGACATCCAAAGTCATGCAAACTTTCAAAACTCAAAAAAATCGATTTTAATGGATTTACTTTGAATTAAGATATCTCCGCAACCACACCTCCTAGAATGTTCTAGTTTTCAGCTATGGATAGCTCTTGAAAAACTAATTAAGCGTTTTGCAAGCGAAAATGACGTCATGGCCTTATTTGCGGAACTGTAGGCATCCAAAGTCATACAAGCCTTCATAACTCAAAAAAATAACTTTGAATGCAAATATCTCGAAAACTAGACATTATAAAAGGGTTTGCTTTGGATGTGCTGGTTGCATTTGACAAAACCTTTCTATATATGTACGTTTCAATGGGTTCCAGAGACTTTCGTAAAAAAATTAATTTTTAGTGATAAGGGGGTAGCCCATGCTTTTTTTCGAAAATCGATTGGAAAAAAAAAAGTTGAGTTTTAAACGGCAATGCAAAGACCAGACCGTTATCTGTTCAACAACGTTAACCGCAACCTCTTACGAGCCTTATTTTGGAAGTTATGGCCATATTAAGATTTTTAGTTTTTGGGTTGAAACAAGAAAGATTAACTTTGAATCAAAATTTCTCTGCAACCAGAGCCCACAAAATGCTCTAGTTTTCAGCAATGAATAGCTCTCCAAAAACTGATTAAGCGGTTAATAAACCGCAAGGCCTTCCGAGCCTTATTTGTGGAACTGTAGACATCCAAAGTCATGCAAACTTTCAAAACTCAAAAAAATCGATTTTAATGGATTTACTTTGAATTAAGATATCTCCGCAACCAGACCTCCTAGAATGTTCTAGTTTTCAGCTATGGATAGCTCTTGAAAAACTAATTAAGCGTTTTGCAAGCGAAAATGATGTCATAGCCTTATTTGCGGAGCTGTAGGCATCCAAAGTCATACAAGCCTTCATAACTCAAAAAAATAACTTTGAATGCAAATATCTCGAAAACTAGACATTATAAAAGGGTTTGCTTTGGATGTGCTGGTTGCATTTGACAAAACCTTTCTATATATGTACGTTTCAATGGATTCCAGAGACTTTCGTAAAAAAATTAATTTTTAGTGATAAGGGGGTAGTCCATGCTTTTTTTCGAAAATCGATTGGAAAAAAAAAGTTGAGTTTTGAACGGCAATGCAAAGACCAGACCGTTATCTGTTCAACAACGTTAACCGCAACCTCTTACGAGCCTTATTTTGGAAGTTATGGCCATATTAAGATTTTTAGTTTTTGGGTTGAAACAAGAAAGATTAACTTTGAATCAAAATTTCTCTGCAACCAGAGCCCACAAAATGCTCTAGTTTTCAGCAATGAATAGCTCTCCAAAAACTGATTAAGCGGTTAATAAACCGCAAGGCCTTCCGAGCCTTATTTGTGGAACTGTAGACATCCAAAGTCATGCAAACTTTCAAAACTCAAAAAAATCGATTTTAATGGATTTACTTTGAATTAAGATATCTCCGCAACCAGACCTCCTAGAATGTTCTAGTTTTCAGCTATGGATAGCTCTTGAAAAACTAATCAAGCGTTTTGCAAGCGAAAATGACGTCATGGCCTTATTTGCGGAACTGTAGGCATCCAAAGTCATACAAGCCTTCATAACTCAAAAAAATAACTTTGAATGCAAATATCTCGAAAACTAGACATTATAAAAGGATTTGCTTTGGATGTGCTGGTTGCATTTGACAAAACCTTTCTATATATGTACGTTTCAATGGGTTCCAGAGACTTTCGTAAAAAAATTAATTTTTAGTGATAAGGGGGTAGTCCATGCTTTTTTTCGAAAATCGATTGGAAAAAAAAAATTGAGTTTTGAACGGCAATGCAAAGACCAGACCGTTATCTGTTCAACAACGTTAACCGCAACCTCTTACGAGCCTTATTTTGGAAGTTATGGCCATATTAAGATTTTTAGTTTTTGGGTTGAAACAAGAAAGATTAACTTTGAATCAAAATTTCTCTGCAACCAGAGCCCACAAAATGCTCTAGTTTTCAGCAATGAATAGCTCTCCAAAAACTGATTAAGCGGTTAATAAACCGCAAGGCCTTCCGAGCCTTATTTGTGGAACTGTAGACATCCAAAGTCATGCAAACTTTCAAAACTCAAAAAAATCGATTTTAATGGATTTATTTTGAATTAAGATATCTCCGCAACCACACCTCCTAGAATGTTCTAGTTTTCAGCTATGGATAGCTCTTGAAAAACTAATTAAGCGTTTTGCAAGCGAAAATGACGTCATGGCCTTATTTGCGGAACTGTAGGCATCCAAAGTCATACAAGCCTTCATAACTCAAAAAAATAACTTTGAATGCAAATATCTCGAAAACTAGACATTATAAAAGGGTTTGCTTTGGATGTGCTGGTTGCATTTGACAAAACCTTTCTATATATGTACGTTTCAATGGGTTCCAGAGACTTTCGTAAAAAAATTAATTTTTACTGATAAGGGGGTAGTCCATGCTTTTTTTCGAAAATCGATTGGAAAAAAAAAGTTGAGTTTTGAACGGCAATGCAAAGACCAGACCGTTATCTGTTCAACAACGTTAACCGCAACCTCTTACGAGCCTTATTTTGGAAGTTATGGCCATATTAAGATTTTTAGTTTTTGGGTTTAAACAAGAAAGATTAACTTTGAATCAAAATTTCTCTGCAACCAGAGCCCACAAAATGCTCTAGTTTTCAGCAATGAATAGCTCTCCAAAAACTGATTAAGCGGTTAATAAACCGCAAGGCCTTCCGAGCCTTATTTGTGGAACTGTAGACATCCAAAGTCATGCAAACTTTCAAAACTCAAAAAAATCGATTTTAATGGATTTACTTTGAATTAAGATATCTCCGCAACCACACCTCCTAGAATGTTCTAGTTTTCAGCTATGGATAGCTCTTGAAAAACTAATTAAGCGTTTTGCAAGTGAAAATGACGTCATAGCCTTATTTGCGGAACTGTAGGCATCCAAAGTCATACAAGCCTTCATAACTCAAAAAAATAACTTTGAATGCAAATATCTCGAAAACTAGACATTATAAAAGGGTTTGCTTTGGATGTGCTGGTTGCATTTGACAAAACCTTTCTATATATGTACGTTTCAATGGGTTCCAGAGACTTTCGTAAAAAAATTAATTTTTAGTGATAAGGGGGTAGTCCATGCTTTTTTTCGAAAATCGATTGGAAAAAAAAAATTGAGTTTTGAACGGCAATGCAAAGACCAGACCGTTATCTGTTCAACAACGTTAACCGCAACCTCTTACGAGCCTTATTTTGGAAGTTATGGCCATATTAAGATTTTTAGTTTTTGGGTTGAAACAAGAAAGATTAACTTTGAATCAAAATTTCTATGCAACCAGAGCCCACAAAGTGCTCTAGTTTTCAGCAATGAATAGCTCTCCAAAAACTGATTAAGCGGTTAATAAACCGCAAGGCCTTCCGAGCCTTATTTGTGGAACTGTAGACATCCAAAGTCATGCAAACTTTCAAAACTCAAAAAAATCGATTTTAATGGATTTATTTTGAATTAAGATATCTCCGCAACCACACCTCCTAGAATGTTCTAGTTTTCAGCTATGGATAGCTCTTGAAAAACTAATTAAGCGTTTTGCAAGCGAAAATGACGTCATGGCCTTATTTGCGGAACTGTAGGCATCCAAAGTCATACAAGCCTTCATAACTCAAAAAAATAACTTTGAATGCAAATATCTCGAAAACTAGACATTATAAAAGGGTTTGCTTTGGATGTGCTGGTTGCATTTGACAAAACCTTTCTATATATGTACGTTTTAATGGGTTCCAGAGACTTTCGTAAAAAAATTAATTTTTAGTGATAAGGGGGTAGTCCATGCTTTTTTTCGAAAATCGATTGGAAAAAAAAAGTTGTGTTTTAAACGGCAATGCAAAGACCAGACCGTTATCTGTTCAACAACGTTAACCGCAACCTCTTACGAGCCTTATTTTGGAAGTTATGGCCATATTAAGATTTTTAGTTTTTGGGTTGAAACAAGAAAGATTAACTTTGAATCAAAATTTCTCTGCAACCAGAGCCCACAAAATGCTCTAGTTTTCAGCAATGAATAGCTCTCCAAAAACTGATTAAGCGGTTAATAAACCGCAAGGCCTTCCGAGCCTTATTTGTGGAACTGTAGACATCCAAAGTCATGCAAACTTTCAAAACTCAAAAAAATCGATTTTAATGGATTTATTTTGAATTAAGATATCTCCGCAACCACACCTCCTAGAATGTTCTAGTTTTCAGCTATGGATAGCTCTTGAAAAACTAATTAAGCGTTTTGCAAGCGAAAATGACGTCATGGCCTTATTTGCGGAACTGTAGGCATCCAAAGTCATACAAGCCTTCATAACTCAAAAAAATAACTTTGAATGCAAATATCTCGAAAACTAGACATTATAAAAGGGTTTGCTTTGGATGTGCTGGTTGCATTTGACAAAACCTTTCTATATATGTACGTTTCAATGGGTTCCAGAGACTTTCGTAAAAAAATTAATTTTTAGTGATAAGGGGGTAGTCCATGCTTTTTTTCGAAAATCGATTGGAAAAAAAAAGTTGTGTTTTAAACGGCAATGCAAAGACCAGACCGTTATCTGTTCAACAACGTTAACCGCAACCTCTTACGAGCCTTATTTTGGAAGTTATGGCCATATTAAGATTTTTAGTTTTTGGGTTGAAACACGAAAGATTAACTTTGAATCAAAATTTCTCTGCAACCAGAGCCCACAAAATGCTCTAGTTTTCAGCAATGAATAGCTCTCCAAAAACTGATTAAGCGGTTAATAAACCGCAAGGCCTTCCGAGCCTTATTTGTGGAACTGTAGACATCCAAAGTCATGCAAACTTTCAAAACTCAAAAAAATCGATTTTAATGGATTTACTTTGAATTAAGATATCTCCGCAACCACACCTCCTAGAATGTTCTAGTTTTCAGCTATGGATAGCTCTTGAAAAACTAATTAAGCGTTTTGCAAGCGAAAATGACGTCATGGCCTTATTTGCGGAACTGTAGGCATCCAAAGTCATACAAGCCTTCATAACTCAAAAAAATAACTTTGAATGCAAATATCTCGAAAACTAGACATTATAAAAGGGTTTGCTTTGGATGTGCTGGTTGCATTTGACAAAACCTTTCTATATATGTACGTTTTAATGGGTTCCAGAGACTTTCGTAAAAAAATTAATTTTTAGTGATAAGGGGGTAGTCCATGCTTTTTTTCGAAAATCGATTGGAAAAAAAAAGTTGTGTTTTAAACGGCAATGCAAAGACCAGACCGTTATCTGTTCAACAACGTTAACCGCAACCTCTTACGAGCCTTATTTTGGAAGTTATGGCCATATTAAGATTTTTAGTTTTTGGGTTGAAACAAGAAAGATTAACTTTGAATCAAAATTTCTCTGCAACCAGAGCCCACAAAATGCTCTAGTTTTCAGCAATGAATAGCTCTCCAAAAACTGATTAAGCGGTTAATAAACCGCAAGGCCTTCCGAGCCTTATTTGTGGAACTGTAGACATCCAAAGTCATGCAAACTTTCAAAACTCAAAAAAATCGATTTTAATGGATTTACTTTGAATTAAGATATCTCCGCAACCAGACCTCCTAGAATGTTTTAGTTTTCAGCTATGGATAGCTCTTGAAAAACTAATTAAGCGTTTTGCAAGCGAAAATGACGTCATAGCCTTATTTGCGGAACTGTAGGCATCCAAAGTCATACAAGCCTTCATAACTCAAAAAAATAACTTTGAATGCAAATATCTCGAAAACTAGACATTATAAAAGGGTTTGCTTTGGATGTGCTGGTTGCATTTGACAAAACCTTTCTATATATGTACGTTTCAATGGGTTCCAGAGACTTTCGTAAAAAAATTAATTTTTAGTGATAAGGGGGTAGTCCATGCTTTTTTTCGAAAATCGATTGGAAAAAAAAGTTGAGTTTTAAACGGCAATGCAAAGACCAGACCGTTATCTGTTCAACAACGTTAACCGCAACCTCTTACGAGCCTTATTTTGGAAGTTATGGCCATATTAAGATTTTTAGTTTTTGGGTTTAAACAAGAAAGATTAACTTTGAATCAAAATTTCTCTGCAACCAGAGCCCACAAAATGCTCTAGTTTTCAGCAATGAATAGCTCTCCAAAAACTGATTAAGCGGTTAATAAACCGCAAGGCCTTCCGAGCCTTATTTGTGGAACTGTAGACATCCAAAGTCATGCAAACTTTCAAAACTCAAAAAAATCGATTTTAATGGATTTACTTTGAATTAAGATATCTCCGCAACCACACCTCCTAGAATGTTCTAGTTTTCAGCTATGGATAGCTCTTGAAAAACTAATTAAGCGTTTTGCAAGCGAAAATGACGTCATAGCCTTATTTGCGGAACTGTAGGCATCCAAAGTCATACAAGCCTTCATAACTCAAAAAAATAACTTTGAATGCAAATATCTCGAAAACTAGACATTATAAAAGGGTTTGCTTTGGATGTGCTGGTTGCATTTGACAAAACCTTTCTATATATGTACGTTTCAATGGGTTCCAGAGACTTTCGTAAAAAAATTAATTTTTAGTGATAAGGGGGTAGTCCATGCTTTTTTTCGAAAATCGATTGGAAAAAAAAAGTTGTGTTTTAAACGGCAATGCAAAGACCAGCCCGTTATCTGTTCAACAACGTTAACCGCAACCTCTTACGAGCCTTATTTTGGAAGTTATGGCCATATTAAGATTTTTAGTTTTTGGGTTGAAACACGAAAGATTAACTTTGAATCAAAATTTCTCTGCAACCAGAGCCCACAAAATGCTCTAGTTTTCAGCAATGAATAGCTCTCCAAAAACTGATTAAGCGGTTAATAAACCGCAAGGCCTTCCGAGCCTTATTTGTGGAACTGTAGACATCCAAAGTCATGCAAACTTTCAAAACTCAAAAAAATCGATTTTAATGGATTTACTTTGAATTAAGATATCTCCGCAACCACACCTCCTAGAATGTTCTAGTTTTCAGCTATGGATAGCTCTTGAAAAACTAATTAAGCGTTTTGCAAGCGAAAATGACGTCATAGCCTTATTTGCGGAACTGTAGGCATCCAAAGTCATACAAGCCTTCATAACTCAAAAAAATAACTTTGAATGCAAATATCTCGAAAACTAGACATTATAAAAGGGTTTGCTTTGGATGTGCTGGTTGCATTTGACAAAACCTTTCTATATATGTACGTTTCAATGGGTTCCAGAGACTTTCGTAAAAAAATTAATTTTTAGTGATAAGGGGGTAGTCCATGCTTTTTTTCGAAAATCGATTGGAAAAAAAAAGTTGTGTTTTAAACGGCAATGCAAAGACCAGACCGTTATCTGTTCAACAACGTTAACCGCAACCTCTTACGAGCCTTATTTTGGAAGTTATGGCCATATTAAGATTTTTAGTTTTTGGGTTGAAACACGAAAGATTAACTTTGAATCAAAATTTCTCTGCAACCAGAGCCCACAAAATGCTCTAGTTTTCAGCAATGAATAGCTCTCCAAAAACTGATTAAGCGGTTAATAAACCGCAAGGCCTTCCGAGCCTTATTTGTGGAACTGTAGACATCCAAAGTCATGCAAACTTTCAAAACTCAAAAAAATCGATTTTAATGGATTTACTTTGAATTAAGATATCTCCGCAACCACACCTCCTAGAATGTTTTAGTTTTCAGCTATGGATAGCTCTTAAAAAACTAATTAAGCGTTTTGCAAGCGAAAATGACGTCATAGCCTTATTTGCGGAACTGTAGGCATCCAAAGTCATACAAGCCTTCATAACTCAAAAAAATAACTTTGAATGCAAATATCTCGAAAACTAGACATTATAAAAGGGTTTGCTTTGGATGTGCTGGTTGCATTTGACATAACCTTTCTATATATGTACGTTTCAATGGGTTCCAGAGACTTTCGTAAAAAAATTAATTTTTAGTGATAAGGGGGTAGTCCATGCTTTTTTTCGAAAATCGATTGGAAAAAAAAAGTTGAGTTTTAAACGGCAATGCAAAGACCAGACCGTTATCTGTTCAACAACGTTAACCGCAACCTCTTACGAGCCTTATTTTGGAAGTTATGGCCATATTAAGATTTTTAGTTTTTGGGTTGAATCAAGAAAGATTAACTTTGAATCAAAATTTCTCTGCAACCAGAGCCCACAAAATGCTCTAGTTTTCAGCAATGAATAGCTCTCCAAAAACTGATTAAGCGGTTAATAAACCGCAAGGCCTTCCGAGCCTTATTTGTGGAAGTGTAGACATCCAAAGTCATGCAAACTTTCAAAACTCAAAAAAATCGATTTTAATGGATTTACTTTGAATTAAGATATCTCCGCAACCAGACCTCCTAGAATGTTTTAGTTTTCAGCTATGGATAGCTCTTGAAAAACTAATTAAGCGTTTTGCAAGCGAAAATGACGTCATAGCCTTATTTGCGGAACTGTAGGCATCCAAAGTCATACAAGCCTTCATAACTCAAAAAAATAACTTTGAATGCAAATATCTCGAAAACTAGACATTATAAAAGGGTTTGCTTTGGATGTGCTGGTTGCATTTGACAAAACCTTTCTATATATGTACGTTTCAATGGGTTCCAGAGACTTTCGTAAAAAAATTAATTTTTAGTGATAAGGGGGTAGTCCATGCTTTTTTTCGAAAATCGATTGGAAAAAAAAAGTTGAGTTTTAAACGGCAATGCAAAGACCAGACCGTTATCTGTTCAACAACGTTAACCGCAACCTCTTACGAGCCTTATTTTGGAAGTTATGGCCATATTAAGATTTTTAGTTTTTGGGTTGAAACAAGAAAGATTAACTTTGAATCAAAGACCAGACCGTTATCTGTTCAACAACGTTAACCGCAACCTCTTACGAGCCTTATTTTGGAAGTTATGGCCATATTAAGATTTTTAGTTTTTGGGTTGAAACACGAAAGATTAACTTTGAATCAAAATTTCTCTGCAACCAGAGCCCACAAAATGCTCTAGTTTTCAGCAATGAATAGCTCTCCAAAAACTGATTAAGCGGTTAATAAACCGCAAGGCCTTCCGAGCCTTATTTGTGGAACTGTAGACATCCAAAGTCATGCAAACTTTCAAAACTCAAAAAAATCGATTTTAATGGATTTACTTTGAATTAAGATATCTTCGCAACCACACCTCCTAGAATGTTCTAGTTTTCAGCTATGGATAGCTCTTGAAAAACTAATTAAGCGTTTTGCAAGCGAAAATGACGTCATAGCCTTATTTGCGGAACTGTAGGCATCCAAAGTCATACAAGCCTTCATAACTCAAAAAAATAACTTTGAATGCAAATATCTCGAAAACTAGACATTATAAAAGGGTTTGCTTTGGATGTGCTGGTTGCATTTGACAAAACCTTTCTATATATGTACGTTTTAATGGGTTCCAGAGACTTTCGTAAAAAAATTAATTTTTAGTGATAAGGGGGTAGTCCATGCTTTTTTTCGAAAATCGATTGGAAAAAAAAGTTGTGTTTTAAACGGCAATGCAAAGACCAGACCGTTATCTGTTCAACAACGTTAACCGCAACCTCTTACGAGCCTTATTTTGGAAGTTATGGCCATATTAAGATTTTTAGTTTTTGGGTTGAAACAAGAAAGATTAACTTTGAATCAAAATTTCTCTGCAACCACAAAAGCCCACAAAATGCTCTAGTTTTCAGCAATGAATAGCTCTCCAAAAACTGATTAAGCGGTTAATAAACCGCAAGGCCTTCCGAGCCTTATTTGTGGAACTGTAGACATCCAAAGTCATGCAAACTTTCAAAACTCAAAAAAATCGATTTTAATGGATTTACTTTGAATTAAGATATCTCCGCAACCAGACCTCCTAGAATGTTTTAGTTTTCAGCTATGGATAGCTCTTGAAAAACTAATTAAGCGTTTTGCAAGCGAAAATGACGTCATAGCCTTATTTGCGGAACTGTAGGCATCCAAAGTCATACAAGCCTTCATAACTCAAAAAAATAACTTTGAATGCAAATATCTCGAAAACTAGACATTATAAAAGGGTTTGCTTTGGATGTGCTGGTTGCATTTGACAAAACCTTTCTATATATGTACGTTTCAATGGGTTCCAGAGACTTTCGTAAAAAAATTAATTTTTAGTGATAAGGGGGTAGTCCATGCTTTTTTTCGAAAATCGATTGGAAAAAAAAAGTTGAGTTTTGAACGGCAATGCAAAGACCAGACCGTTATCTGTTCAACAACGTTAACCGCAACCTCTTACGAGCCTTATTTTGGAAGTTATGGCCATATTAAGATTTTTAGTTTTTGGGTTGAAACAAGAAAGATTAACTTTGAATCAAAATTTCTCTGCAACCAGAGCCCACAAAATGCTCTAGTTTTCAGCAATGAATAGCTCTCCAAAAACTGATTAAGCGGTTAATAAACCGCAAGGCCTTCCGAGCCTTATTTGTGGAACTGTAGACATCCAAAGTCATGCAAACTTTCAAAACTCAAAAAAATCGATTTTAATGGATTTACTTTGAATTAAGATATCTCCGCAACCAGACCTCCTAGAATGTTCTAGTTTTCAGCTATGGATAGCTCTTGAAAAACTAATTAAGCGTTTTGCAAGCGAAAATGACGTCATGGCCTTATTTGCGGAACTGTAGGCATCCAAAGTCATACAAGCCTTCATAACTCAAAAAAATAACTTTGAATGCAAATATCTCGAAAACTAGACATTATAAAAGGGTTTGCTTTGGATGTGCTGGTTGCATTTGACAAAACCTTTCTATATATGTACGTTTTAATGGGTTCCAGAGACTTTCGTAAAAAAATTAATTTTTAGTGATAAGGGGGTAGTCCATGCTTTTTTTCGAAAATCGATTGGAAAAAAAAAGTTGAGTTTTAAACGGCAATGCAAAGACCAGACCGTTATCTGTTCAACAACGTTAACCGCAACCTCTTACGAGCCTTATTTTGGAAGTTATGGCCATATTAAGATTTTTAGTTTTTGGGTTTAAACAAGAAAGATTAACTTTGAATCAAAATTTCTCTGCAACCAGAGCCCACAAAATGCTCTAGTTTTCAGCAATGAATAGCTCTCCAAAAACTGATTAAGCGGTTAATAAACCGCAAGGCCTTCCGAGCCTTATTTGTGGAACTGTAGACATCCAAAGTCATGCAAACTTTCAAAACTCAAAAAAATCGATTTTAATGGATTTACTTTGAATTAAGATATCTCCGCAACCAGACCTCCTAGAATGTTTTAGTTTTCAGCTATGGATAGCTCTTGAAAAACTAATTAAGCGTTTTGCAAGCGAAAATGACGTCATAGCCTTATTTGCGGAACTGTAGGCATCCAAAGTCATACAAGCCTTCATAACTCAAAAAAATAACTTTGAATGCAAATATCTCGAAAACTAGACATTATAAAAGGGTTTGCTTTGGATGTGCTGGTTGCATTTGACAAAACCTTTCTATATATGTACGTTTCAATGGGTTCCAGAGACTTTCGTAAAAAAATTAATTTTTAGTGATAAGGGGGTAGTCCATGCTTTTTTTCGAAAATCGATTGGAAAAAAAAAGTTGAGTTTTAAACGGCAATGCAAAGACCAGACCGTTATCTGTTCAACAACGTTAACCGCAACCTCTTAAGAGCCTTATTTTGGAAGTTATGGCCATATTAAGATTTTTAGTTTTTGGGTTGAAACAAGAAAGATTAACTTTGAATCAAAATTTCTCTGCAACCAGAGCCCACAAAATGCTCTAGTTTTCAGCAATGAATAGCTCTCCAAAAACTGATTAAGCGGTTAATAAACTGCAAGGCCTTCCGAGCCTTATTTGTGGAACTGTAGACATCCAAAGTCATGCAAACTTTCAAAACTCAAAAAAATCGATTTTAATGGATTTACTTTGAATTAAGATATCTCCGCAACCAGACCTCCTAGAATGTTCTAGTTTTCAGCTATGGATAGCTCTTGAAAAACTAATTAAGCGTTTTGCAAGCGAAAATGACGTCATGGCCTTATTTGCGGAACTGTAGGCATCCAAAGTCATACAAGCCTTCATAACTCAAAAAAATAACTTTGAATGCAAATATCTCGAAAACTAGACATTATAAAAGGGTTTGCTTTGGATGTGCTGGTTGCATTTGACAAAACCTTTCTATATATGTACGTTTTAATGGGTTCCAGAGACTTTCGTAAAAAAATTAATTTTTAGTGATAAGGGGGTAGTCCATGCTTTTTTTCGAAAATCGATTGGAAAAAAAAAGTTGAGTTTTAAACGGCAATGCAAAGACCAGACCGTTATCTGTTCAACAACGTTAACCGCAACCTCTTACGAGCCTTATTTTGGAAGTTATGGCCATATTAAGATTTTTAGTTTTTGGGTTTAAACAAGAAAGATTAACTTTGAATCAAAATTTCTCTGCAACCAGAGCCCACAAAATGCTCTAGTTTTCAGCAATGAATAGCTCTCCAAAAACTGATTAAGCGGTTAATAAACCGCAAGGCCTTCCGAGCCTTATTTGTGGAACTGTAGACATCCAAAGTCATGCAAACTTTCAAAACTCAAAAAAATCGATTTTAATGGATTTACTTTGAATTAAGATATCTCCGCAACCAGACCTCCTAGAATGTTTTAGTTTTCAGCTATGGATAGCTCTTGAAAAACTAATTAAGCGTTTTGCAAGCGAAAATGACGTCATAGCCTTATTTGCGGAACTGTAGGCATCCAAAGTCATACAAGCCTTCATAACTCAAAAAAATAACTTTGAATGCAAATATCTCGAAAACTAGACATTATAAAAGGGTTTGCTTTGGATGTGCTGGTTGCATTTGACAAAACCTTTCTATATATGTACGTTTCATAGGTTCCAGAGACTTTCGTAAAAAATTAATTTTTAGTGATAAGGGGGTAGCCCATGCTTTTTTTCGAAAATCGATTGGAAAAAAAAAAGTTGAGTTTTAAACGGCAATGCAAAGACCAGACCGTTATCTGTTCAACAACGTTAACCGCAACCTCTTACGAGCCTTATTTTGGAAGTTATGGCCATATTAAGATTTTTAGTTTTTGGGTTGAAACAAGAAAGATTAACTTTGAATCAAAATTTCTCTGCAACCAGAGCCCACAAAATGCTCTAGTTTTCAGCAATGAATAGCTCTCAAAAAACTGATTAAGCGGTTAATAAACCGCAATGCCTTCCGAGCCTTATTTGTGGAACTGTAGACATCCAAAGTCATGCAAACTTTCAAAACTCAAAAAAATCGATTTTAATGGATTTACTTTGAATTAAGATATCTCCGCAACCACACCTCCTAGAATGTTCTAGTTTTCAGCTATGGATAGCTCTTGAAAAACTAATTAAGCGTTTTGCAAGCGAAAATGACGTCATAGCCTTATTTGCGGAACTGTAGGCATCCAAAGTCATACAAGCCTTCATAACTCAAAAAAATAACTTTGAATGCAAATATCTCGAAAACTAGACATTATAAAAGGGTTTGCTTTGGATGTGCTGGTTGCATTTGACAAAACCTTTCTTTATATGTACGTTTCAATGGGTTCCAGAGACTTTCGTAAAAAAATTAATTTTTAGTGATAAGGGGGTAGTCCATGCTTTTTTTCGAAAATCGATTGGAAAAAAAAAGTTGAGTTTTAAACGGCAATGCAAAGACCAGACCGTTATCTGTTCAACAACGTTAACCGCAACCTCTTACGAGCCTTATTTTGGAAGTTATGGCCATATTAAGATTTTTAGTTTTTGGGTTGAAACAAGAAAGATTAACTTTGAATCAATATTTCTCTGCAACCAGAGCCCACAAAATGCTCTAGTTTTCAGCAATGAATAGCTCTCCAAAAACTGATTAAGCGGTTAATAAACCGCAAGGCCTTCCGAGCCTTATTTGTGGAACTGTAGACATCCAAAGTCATGCAAACTTTCAAAACTCAAAAAAATCGATTTTAATGGATTTACTTTGAATTAAGATATCTCCGCAACCACACCTCCTAGAATGTTCTAGTTTTCAGCTATGGATAGCTCTTGAAAAACTAATTAAGCGTTTTGCAAGCGAAAATGACGTCATAGCCTTATTTGCGGAACTGTAGGCATCCAAAGTCATACAAGCCTTCATAACTCAAAAAAATAACTTTGAATGCAAATATCTCGAAAACTAGACATTATAAAAGGGTTTGCTTTGGATGTGCTGGTTGCATTTGACAAAACCTTTCTATATATGTACGTTTCAATGGGTTCCAGAGACTTTCGTAAAAAAATTAATTTTTAGTGATAAGGGGGTAGTCCATGCTTTTTTTCGAAAATCGATTGGAAAAAAAAGTTGTGTTTTAAACGGCAATGCAAAGACCAGACCGTTATCTGTTCAACAACGTTAACCGCAACCTCTTACGAGCCTTATTTTGGAAGTTATGGCCATATTAAGATTTTTAGTTTTTGGGTTGAAACACGAAAGATTAACTTTGAATCAAAATTTCTCTGCAACCAGAGCCCACAAAATGCTCTAGTTTTCAGCAATGAATAGCTCTCCAAAAACTGATTAAGCGGTTAATAAACCGCAAGGCCTTCCGAGCCTTATTTGTGGAACTGTAGACATCCAAAGTCATGCAAACTTTCAGAACTCAAAAAAATCGATTTTAATGGATTTACTTTGAATTAAGATATCTCCGCAACCACACTTCCTAGAATGTTCTAGTTTTCAGCTATGGATAGCTCTTGAAAAACTAATTAAGCGTTTTGCAAGCGGAAATGACTCATACAAGCCTTCATAACTCAAAAAAATAACTTTGAATGCAAATATCTCGAAAACTAGACATTATAAAAGGGTTTGCTTTGGATGTGCTGGTTGCATTTGACAAAACCTTTCTATATATGTACGTTTCAATGGGTTCCAGAGACTTTCGTAAAAAAATTAATTTTTAGTGATAAGGGGGTAGTCCATGCTTTTTTTCGAAAATCGATTGGAAAAAAAAAGTTGAGTTTTAAACGGCAATGCAAAGACCAGACTGTTATCTGTTCAACAACGTTAACCGCAACCTCTTACGACCCTTATTTTGGAAGTTATGGCCATATTAAGATTTTTAGTTTTTGGGTTGAAACAAGAAAGATTAACTTTGAATCAAAATTTCTCTGCAACCAGAGCCCACAAAATGCTCTAGTTTTCAGCAATGAATAGCTCTCCAAAAACTGATTAAGCGGTTAATAAACCGCAAGGCCTTCCGAGCCTTATTTGTGGAACTGTAGACATCCAAAGTCATGCAAACTTTCAAAACTCAAAAAAATCGATTTTAATGGATTTACTTTGAATTAAGATATCTCCGCAACCAGACCTCCTAGAATGTTTTAGTTTTCAGCTATGGATAGCTCTTGAAAAACTAATTAAGCGTTTTGCAAGCGAAAATGACGTCATAGCCTTATTTGCGGAACTGTAGGCATCCAAAGTCATACAAGCCTTCATAGCTCAAAAAAATAACTTTGAATGCAAATATCTCGAAAACTAGACATTATAAAAGGGTTTGCTTTGGATGTGCTGGTTGCATTTGACAAAACCTTTCTATATATGTACGTTTCAATGGGTTCCAGAGACTTTCGTAAAAAAATTAATTTTTAGTGATAAGGGGGTAGTCCATGCTATTTTTCGAAAATCGATTGGAAAAAAAAAGTTGAGTTTTAAACGGCAATGCAAAGACCAGACCGTTATCTGTTCAACAACGTTAACCGCAACCTCTTACGAGCCTTATTTTGGAAGTTATGGCCATATTAAGATTTTTAGTTTTTGGGTTGAAACAAGAAAGATTAACTTTGAATCAAAATTTCTCTGCAACCAGAGCCCACAAAATGCTCTAGTTTTCAGCAATGAATAGCTCTCCAAAAACTGATTAAGCGGTTAATAAACCGCAAGGCCTTCCGAGCCTTATTTGTGGAACTGTAGACATCCAAAGTCATGCAAACTTTCAAAACTCAAAAAAATCGATTTTAATGGATTTACTTTGAATTAAGATATCTCCGCAACCAGACCTCCTAGAATGTTCTAGTTTTCAGCTATGGATAGCTCTTGAAAAACTAATTAAGCGTTTTGCAAGCGATGTGCTGGTTGCATTTGACAAAACCTTTCTATATATGTACGTTTCAATGGGTTCCAGAGACTTTCGTAAAAAAATTAATTTTTAGTGATAAGGGGGTAGTCCATGCTTTTTTTCGAAAATCGATTGGAAAAAAAAAGTTGAGTTTTAAACGGCAATGCAAAGACCAGACTGTTATCTGTTCAACAACGTTAACCGCAACCTCTTACGACCCTTATTTTGGAAGTTATGGCCATATTAAGATTTTTAGTTTTTGGGTTGAAACAAGAAGGATTAACTTTGAATCAAAATTTCTCTGCAACCAGAGCCCACAAAATGCTCTAGTTTTCAGCAATGAATAGCTCTCCAAAAACTGATTAAGCGGTTAATAAACCGCAAGGCCTTCCGAGCCTTATTTGTGGAACTGTAAACATCCAAAGTCATGCAAACTTTCAAAACTCAAAAAAATCGATTTTAATGGATTTACTTTGAATTAAGATATCTCCGCAACCACACCTCCTAGAATGTTCTAGTTTTCAGCTATGGATAGCTCTTGAAAAACTAATTAAGCGTTTTGCAAGCGAAAATGACGTCATAGCCTTATTTGCGGAACTGTAGGCATCCAAAGTCATACAAGCCTTCATAACTCAAAAAAATAACTTTGAATGCAAATATCTCGAAAACTAGACATTATAAAAGGGTTTGCTTTGGATGTGCTGGTTGCATTTGACAAAACCTTTCTATATATGTACGTTTCAATGGGTTCCAGAGACTTTCGTAAAAAAATTAATTTTTAGTGATAAGGGGGTAGTCCATGCTTTTTTTCGAAAATCGATTGGAAAAAAAAAGTTGTGTTTTAAACGGCAATGCAAAGACCAGACCGTTATCTGTTCAACAACGTTAACCGCAACCTCTTACGAGCCTTATTTTGGAAGTTATGGCCATATTAAGATTTTTAGTTTTTGGGTTGAAACACGAAAGATTAACTTTGAATCAAAATTTCTCTGCAACCAGAGCCCACAAAATGCTCTAGTTTTCAGCAATGAATAGCTCTCCAAAAACTGATTAAGCGGTTAATAAACCGCAAGGCCTTCCGAGCCTTATTTGTGGAACTGTAGACATCCAAAGTCATGCAAACTTTCAGAACTCAAAAAAATCGATTTTAATGGATTTACTTTGAATTAAGATATCTCCGCAACCACACCTCCTAGAATGTTCTAGTTTTCAGCTATGGATAGCTCTTGAAAAACTAATTAAGCGTTTTGCAAGCGAAAATGACGTCATAGCCTTATTTGCGGAACTGTAGGCATCCAAACTCATACAAGCCTTCATAACTCAAAAAAATAACTTTGAATGCAAATATCTCGAAAACTAGACATTATAAAAGGGTTTGCTTTGGATGTGCTGGTTGCATTTGACAAAACCTTTCTATATATGTACGTTTCAATGGGTTCCAGAGACTTTCGTAAAAAAATTAATTTTTAGTGATAAGGGGGTAGTCCATGCTTTTTTTCGAAAATCGATTGGAAAAAAAAAGTTGAGTTTTAAACGGCAATGCAAAGACCAGACTGTTATCTGTTCAACAACGTTAACCGCAACCTCTTACGACCCTTATTTTGGAAGTTATGGCCATATTAAGATTTTTAGTTTTTGGGTTGAAACAAGAAAGATTAACTTTGAATCAAAATTTCTCTGCAACCAGAGCCCACAAAATGCTCTAGTTTTCAGCAATGAATAGCTCTCCAAAAACTGATTAAGCGGTTAATAAACCGCAAGGCCTTCCGAGCCTTATTTGTGGAACTGTAGACATCCAAAGTCATGCAAACTTTCAAAACTCAAAAAAATCGATTTTAATGGATTTACTTTGAATTAAGATATCTCCGCAACCACACCTCCTAGAATGTTCTAGTTTTCAGCTATGGATAGCTCTTGAAAAACTAATTAAGCCTTTTGCAAGCGAAAATGACGTCATGGCCTTATTTGTGGAACTGTAGGCATCCAAAGTCATACAAGCCTTCATAACTCAAAAAAATAACTTTGAATGCAAATATCTCGAAAACTAGACATTATAAAAGGGTTTGCTTTGGATGTGCTGGTTGCATTTGACAAAACCTTTCTATATATGTACGTTTTAATGGGTTCCAGAGACTTTCCTAAAAAAATTAATTTTTAGTGATAAGGGGGTAGTCCATGCTTTTTTTCGAAAATCGATTGGAAAAAAAAAGTTGAGTTTTAAACGGCAATGCAAAGACCAGACCGTTATCTGTTCAACAACGTTAACCGCAACCTCTTACGAGCCTTATTTTGGAAGTTATGGCCATATTAAGATTTTTAGTTTTTGGGTTTAAACAAGAAAGATTAACTTTGAATCAAAATTTCTCTGCAACCAGAGCCCACAAAATGCTCTAGTTTTCAGCAATGAATAGCTCTCCAAAAACTGATTAAGCGGTTAATAAACCGCAAGGCCTTCCGAGCCTTATTTGTGGAACTGTAGACATCCAAAGTCATGCAAACTTTCAAAACTCAAAAAAATCGATTTTAATGGATTTACTTTGAATTAAGATATCTCCGCAACCACACCTCCTAGAATGTTCTAGTTTTCAGCTATGGATAGCTCTTGAAAAACTAATTAAGCGTTTTGCAAGTGAAAATGACGTCATAGCCTTATTTGCGGAACTGTAGGCATCCAAAGTCATACAAGCCTTCATAACTCAAAAAAATAACTTTGAATGCAAATATCTCGAAAACTAGACATTATAAAAGGGTTTGCTTTGGATGTGCTGGTTGCATTTGACAAAACCTTTCTATATATGTACGTTTCAATGGGTTCCAGAGACTTTCGTAAAAAAATTAATTTTTAGTGATAAGGGGGTAGTCCATGCTTTTTTTCGAAAATCGATTGGAAAAAAAAAGTTGTGTTTTAAACGGCAATGCAAAGACCAGACCGTTATCTGTTCAACAACGTTAACCGCAACCTCTTACGAGCCTTATTTTGGAAGTTATGGCCATATTAAGATTTTTAGTTTTTGGGTTGAAACAAGAAAGATTAACTTTGAATCAAAATTTCTCTGCAACCAGAGCCCACAAATTGCTCTAGTTTTCAGCAATGAATAGCTCTCCAAAAACTGATTAAGCGGTTAATAAACCGCAAGGCCTTCCGAGCCTTATTTGTGGAACTGTAGACATCCAAAGTCATGCAAACTTTCAAAACTCAAAAAAATCGATTTTAATGGATTTACTTTGAATTAAGATATCTCCGCAACCACACCTCCTAGAATGTTCTAGTTTTCAGCTATGGATAGCTCTTGAAAAACTAATTAAGCGTTTTGCAAGTGAAAATGACGTCATAGCCTTATTTGCGGAACTGTAGGCATCCAAAGTCATACAAGCCTTCATAACTCAAAAAAATAACTTTGAATGCAAATATCTCGAAAACTAGACATTATAAAAGGGTTTGCTTTGGATGTGCTGGTTGCATTTGACAAAACCTTTCTATATATGTACGTTTCAATGGGTTCCAGAGACTTTCGTAAAAAAATTAATTTTTAGTGATAAGGGGGTAGTCCATGCTTTTTTTCGAAAATCGATTGGAAAAAAAAAGTTGTGTTTTAAACGGCAATGCAAAGACCAGACCGTTATCTGTTCAACAACGTTAACCGCAACCTCTTACGAGCCTTATTTTGGAAGTTATGGCCATATTAAGATTTTTAGTTTTTGGGTTGAAACACGAAAGATTAACTTTGAATCAAAATTTCTCTGCAACCAGAGCCCACAAAATGCTCTAGTTTTCAGCAATGAATAGCTCTCCAAAAACTGATTAAGCGGTTAATAAACCGCAAGGCCTTCCGAGCCTTATTTGTGGAACTGTAGACATCCAAAGTCATGCAAACTTTCAAAACTCAAAAAAATCGATTTTAATGGATTTACTTTGAATTAAGATATCTCCGCAACCAGACCTCCTAGAATGTTTTAGTTTTCAGCTATGGATAGCTCTTGAAAAACTAATTAAGCGTTTTGCAAGCGAAAATGACGTCATGGCCTTATTTGCGGAACTGTAGGCATCCAAAGTCATACAAGCCTTCATAACTCAAAAAAATAACTTTGAATGCAAATATCTCGAAAACTAGACATTATAAAAGGGTTTGCTTTGGATGTGCTGGTTGCATTTGACAAAACCTTTCTATATATGTACGTTTCAATGGGTTCCAGAGACTTTCGTAAAAAAATTAATTTTTAGTGATAAGGGGGTAGTCCATGCTTTTTTTCGAAAATCGATTGGAAAAAAAAAGTTGAGTTTTAAACGGCAATGCAAAGACCAGACCGTTATCTGTTCAACAACGCTAACCGCAACCTCTTACGAGCCTTATTTTGGAAGTTATGGCCATATTAAGATTTTTAGTTTTTGGGTTTAAACAAGAAAGATTAACTTTGAATCAAAATTTCTCTGCAACCAGAGCCCACAAAATGCTCTAGTTTTCAGCAATGAATAGCTCTCCAAAAACTGATTAAGCGGTTAATAAACCGCAAGGCCTTCCGAGCCTTATTTGTGGAACTGTAGACATCCAAAGTCATGCAAACTTTCAAAACTCAAAAAAATCGATTTTAATGGATTTACTTTGAATTAAGATATCTCCGCAACCACACCTCCTAGAATGCTCTAGTTTTCAGCAATGAATAGCTCTCCAAAAACTGATTAAGCGGTTAATAAACCGCAAGGCCTTCCGAGCCTTATTTGTGGAACTGTAGACATCCAAAGTCATGCAAACTTTCAAAACTCAAAAAAATCGATTTTAATGGATTTACTTTGAATTAAGATATCTCCGCAACCACACCTCCTAGAATGTTTTAGTTTTCAGCTATGGATAGCTCTTGAAAAACTAATTAAGCCTTTTGCAAGCGAAAATGACGTCATGGCCTTATTTGCGGAACTGTAGGCATCCAAAGTCATACAAGCCTTCATAACTCAAAAAAATAACTTTGAATGCAAATATCTCGAAAACTAGACATTATAAAAGGGTTTGCTTTGGATGTGCTGGTTGCATTTGACAAAACCTTTCTATATATGTACGTTTCAATGGGTTCCAGAGACTTTCGTAAAAAAATTAATTTTTAGTGATAAGGGGGTAGTCCATGCTTTTTTTCGAAAATCGATTGGAAAAAAAAAGTTGAGTTTTAAACGGCAATGCAAAGACCAGACCGTTATCTGTTCAACAACGCTAACCGCAACCTCTTACGAGCCTTATTTTGGAAGTTATGGCCATATTAAGATTTTTAGTTTTTGGGTTTAAACAAGAAAGATTAACTTTGAATCAAAATTTCTCTGCAACCAGAGCCCACAAAATGCTCTAGTTTTCAGCAATGAATAGCTCTCTAAAAACTGATTAAGCGGTTAATAAACCGCAAGGCCTTCCGAGCCTTATTTGTGGAACTGTAGACATCCAAAGTCATGCAAACTTTCAAAACTCAAAAAAATCGATTTTAATGGATTTACTTTGAATTAAGATATCTCCGCAACCACACCTCCTAGAATGTTCTAGTTTTCAGCTATGGATAGCTCTTGAAAAACTAATTAAGCGTTTTGCAAGCGAAAATGACGTCATAGCCTTATTTGCGGAACTGTAGGCATCCAAAGTCATACAAGCCTTCATAACTCAAAAAAATAACTTTGAATGCAAATATCTCGAAAACTAGACATTATAAAAGGGTTTGCTTTGGATGTGCTGGTTGCATTTGACAAAACCTTTCTATATATGTACGTTTTAATGGGTTCCAGAGACTTTCGTAAAAAAATTAATTTTTAGTGATAAGGGGGTAGTCCATGCTTTTTTTCGAAAATCGATTGGAAAAAAAAAGTTGTGTTTTAAACGGCAATGCAAAGACCAGACCGTTATCTGTTCAACAACGTTAACCGCAACCTCTTACGAGCCTTATTTTGGAAGTTATGGCCATATTAAGATTTTTAGTTTTTGGGTTGAAACAAGAAAGATTAACTTTGAATCAAAATTTCTCTGCAACCAGAGCCCACAAAATGCTCTAGTTTTCAGCAATGAATAGCTCTCCAAAAACTGATTAAGCGGTTAATAAACTGCAAGGCCTTCCGAGCCTTATTTGTGGAACTGTAGACATCCAAAGTCATGCAAACTTTCAAAACTCAAAAAAATCGATTTTAATGGATTTACTTTGAATTAAGATATCTCCGCAACCACACCTCCTAGAATGTTCTAGTTTTCAGCTATGGATAGCTCTTGAAAAACTAATTAAGCGTTTTGCAAGCGAAAATGACGTCATAGCCTTATTTGCGGAACTGTAGGCATCCAAAGTCATACAAGCCTTCATAACTCAAAAAAATAACTTTGAATGCAAATATCTCGAAAACTAGACATTATAAAAGGGTTTGCTTTGGATGTGCTGGTTGCATTTGACAAAACCTTTCTATATATGTACGTTTCAATGGGTTCCAGAGACTTTCGTAAAAAAATTAATTTTTAGTGATAAGGGGGTAGTCCATGCTTTTTTTCGAAAATCGATTGGAAAAAAAAAAGTTGTGTTTTAAACGGCAATGCAAAGACCAGACCGTTATCTGTTCAACAACGTTAACCGCAACCTCTTACGAGCCTTATTTTGGAAGTTATGGCCATATTAAGATTTTTAGTTTTTGGGTTGAAACACGAAAGATTAACTTTGAATCAAAATTTCTCTGCAACCAGAGCCCACAAAATGCTCTAGTTTTCAGCAATGAATAGCTCTCCAAAAACTGATTAAGCGGTTAATAAACCGCAAGGCCTTCCGAGCCTTATTTGTGGAACTGTAGACATCCAAAGTCATGCAAACTTTCAAAACTCAAAAAAATCGATTTTAATGGATTTACTTTGAATTAAGATATCTCCGCAACCACACCTCCTAGAATGTTCTAGTTTTCAGCTATGGATAGCTCTTGAAAAACTAATTAAGCGTTTTGCAAGCGAAAATGACGTCATAGCCTTATTTGCGGAACTGTAGGCATCCAAACTCATACAAGCCTTCATAACTCAAAAAAATAACTTTGAATGCAAATATCTCGAAAACTAGACATTATAAAAGGGTTTGCTTTGGATGTGCTGGTTGCATTTGACAAAACCTTTCTATATATGTACGTTTCATAGGTTCCAGAGACTTTCGTAAAAAATTAATTTTTAGTGATAAGGGGGTAGCCCATGCTTTTTTTCGAAAATCGATTGGAAAAAAAAAGTTGAGTTTTAAACGGCAATGCAAAGACCAGACCGTTATCTGTTCAACAACGTTAACCGCAACCTCTTACGAGCCTTATTTTGGAAGTTATGGCCATATTAAGATTTTTAGTTTTTGGGTTGAAACAAGAAAGATTAACTTTGAATCAAAATTTCTCTGCAACCAGAGCCCACAAAATGCTCTAGTTTTCAGCAATGAATAGCTCTCCAAAAACTGATTAAGCGGTTAATAAACCGCAAGGCCTTCCGAGCCTTATTTGTGGAACTGTAGACATCCAAAGTCATGCAAACTTTCAAAACTCAAAAAAATCGATTTTAATGGATTTACTTTGAATTAAGATATCTCCGCAACCACACCTCCTAGAATGTTCTAGTTTTCAGCTACGGATAGCTCTTGAAAAACTAATTAAGCGTTTTGCAAGCGAAAATGACGTCATAGCCTTATTTGCGGAACTGTAGGCATCCAAAGTCATACAAGCCTTCATAACTCAAAAAAATAACTTTGAATGCAAATATCTCGAAAACTAGACATTATAAAAGGGTTTGCTTTGGATGTGCTGGTTGCATTTGACAAAACCTTTCTATATATGTACGTTTCAATGGGTTCCAGAGACTTTCGTAAAAAAATTAATTTTTAGTGATAAGGGGGTAGTCCATGCTTTTTTTCGAAAATCGATTGGAAAAAAAAAGTTGAGTTTTAAACGGCAATGCAAAGACCAGACCGTTATCTGTTCAACAACGTTAACCGCAACCTCTTACGAGCCTTATTTTGGAAGTTATGGCCATATTAAGATTTTTAGTTTTTGGGTTGAAACAAGAAAGATTAACTTTGAATCAAAATTTCTCTGCAACCAGAGCCCACAAAATGCTCTAGTTTTCAGCAATGAATAGCTCTCCAAAAACTGATTAAGCGGTTAATAAACCGCAAGGCCTTCCGAGCCTTATTTGTGGAACTGTAGACATCCAAAGTCATGCAAACTTTCAAAACTCAAAAAAATCGATTTTAATGGATTTACTTTGAATTAAGATATCTCCGCAACCACACCTCCTAGAATGTTCTAGTTTTCAGCTATGGATAGCTCTTGAAAAACTAATTAAGCGTTTTGCAAGCGAAAATGACGTCATAGCCTTATTTGCGGAACTGTAGGCATCCAAAGTCATACAAGCCTTCATAACTCAAAAAAATAACTTTGAATGCAAATATCTCGAAAACTAGACATTATAAAAGGGTTTGCTTTGGATGTGCTGGTTGCATTTGACAAAACCTTTCTATATATGTACGTTTCAATGGGTTCCAGAGACTTTCGTAAAAAAATTAATTTTTAGTGATAAGGGGGTAGTCCATGCTTTTTTTCGAAAATCGATTGGAAAAAAAAAGTTGTGTTTTAAACGGCAATGCAAAGACCAGACCGTTATCTGTTCAACAACGTTAACCGCAACCTCTTACGAGCCTTATTTTGGAAGTTATGGCCATATTAAGATTTTTAGTTTTTGGGTTGAAACACGAAAGATTAACTTTGAATCAAAATTTCTCTGCAACCAGAGCCCACAAAATGCTCTAGTTTTCAGCAATGAATAGCTCTCCAAAAACTGATTAAGCGGTTAATAAACCGCAAGGCCTTCCGAGCCTTATTTGTGGAACTGTAGACATCCAAAGTCATGCAAACTTTCAAAACTCAAAAAAATCGATTTTAATGGATTTACTTTGAATTAAGATATCTCCGCAACCACACCTCCTAGAATGTTCTAGTTTTCAGCTATGGATAGCTCTTGAAAAACTAATTAAGCGTTTTGCAAGCGAAAATGACGTCATAGCCTTATTTGCGGAACTGTAGGCATCCAAACTCATACAAGCCTTCATAACTCAAAAAAATAACTTTGAATGCAAATATCTCGAAAACTAGACATTATAAAAGGGTTTGCTTTGGATGTGCTGGTTGCATTTGACAAAACCTTTCTATATATGTACGTTTCATAGGTTCCAGAGACTTTCGTAAAAAATTAATTTTTAGTGATAAGGGGGTAGCCCATGCTTTTTTTCGAAAATCGATTGGAAAAAAAAAGTTGAGTTTTAAACGGCAATGCAAAGACCAGACCGTTATCTGTTCAACAACGTTAACCGCAACCTCTTACGAGCCTTATTTTGGAAGTTATGGCCATATTAAGATTTTTAGTTTTTGGGTTGAAACAAGAAAGATTAACTTTGAATCAAAATTTCTCTGCAACCAGAGCCCACAAAATGCTCTAGTTTTCAGCAATGAATAGCTCTCCAAAAACTGATTAAGCGGTTAATAAACCGCAAGGCCTTCCGAGCCTTATTTGTGGAACTGTAGACATCCAAAGTCATGCAAACTTTCAAAACTCAAAAAAATCGATTTTAATGGATTTACTTTGAATTAAGATATCTCCGCAACCACACCTCCTAGAATGTTCTAGTTTTCAGCTACGGATAGCTCTTGAAAAACTAATTAAGCGTTTTGCAAGCGAAAATGACGTCATAGCCTTATTTGCGGAACTGTAGGCATCCAAAGTCATACAAGCCTTCATAACTCAAAAAAATAACTTTGAATGCAAATATCTCGAAAACTAGACATTATAAAAGGGTTTGCTTTGGATGTGCTGGTTGCATTTGACAAAACCTTTCTATATATGTACGTTTCAATGGGTTCCAGAGACTTTCGTAAAAAAATTAATTTTTAGTGATAAGGGGGTAGTCCATGCTTTTTTTCGAAAATCGATTGGAAAAAAAAAGTTGAGTTTTAAACGGCAATGCAAAGACCAGACCGTTATCTGTTCAACAACGTTAACCGCAACCTCTTACGAGCCTTATTTTGGAAGTTATGGCCATATTAAGATTTTTAGTTTTTGGGTTGAAACAAGAAAGATTAACTTTGAATCAAAATTTCTCTGCAACCAGAGCCCACAAAATGCTCTAGTTTTCAGCAATGAATAGCTCTCCAAAAACTGATTAAGCGGTTAATAAACCGCAAGGCCTTCCGAGCCTTATTTGTGGAACTGTAGACATCCAAAGTCATGCAAACTTTCAAAACTCAAAAAAATCGATTTTAATGGATTTACTTTGAATTAAGATATCTCCGCAACCACACCTCCTAGAATGTTCTAGTTTTCAGCTATGGATAGCTCTTGAAAAACTAATTAAGCGTTTTGCAAGCGAAAATGACGTCATAGCCTTATTTGCGGAACTGTAGGCATCCAAAGTCATACAAGCCTTCATAACTCAAAAAAATAACTTTGAATGCAAATATCTCGAAAACTAGACATTATAAAAGGGTTTGCTTTGGATGTGCTGGTTGCATTTGACAAAACCTTTCTATATATGTACGTTTCAATGGGTTCCAGAGACTTTCGTAAAAAAATTAATTTTTAGTGATAAGGGGGTAGTCCATGCTTTTTTTCGAAAATCGATTGGAAAAAAAAAGTTGTGTTTTAAACGGCAATGCAAAGACCAGACCGTTATCTGTTCAACAACGTTAACCGCAACCTCTTACGAGCCTTATTTTGGAAGTTATGGCCATATTAAGATTTTTAGTTTTTGGGTTGAAACACGAAAGATTAACTTTGAATCAAAATTTCTCTGCAACCAGAGCCCACAAAATGCTCTAGTTTTCAGCAATGAATAGCTCTCCAAAAACTGATTAAGCGGTTAATAAACCGCAAGGCCTTCCGAGCCTTATTTGTGGAACTGTAGACATCCAAAGTCATGCAAACTTTCAAAACTCAAAAAAATCGATTTTAATGGATTTACTTTGAATTAAGATATCTCCGCAACCACACCTCCTAGAATGTTCTAGTTTTCAGCTATGGATAGCTCTTGAAAAATTAATTAAGCGTTTTGCAAGCGAAAATGACGTCATAGCCTTATTTGCGGAACTGTAGGCATCCAAACTCATACAAGCCTTCATAACTCAAAAAAATAACTTTGAATGCAAATATCTCGAAAACTAGACATTATAAAAGGGTTTGCTTTGGATGTGCTGGTTGCATTTGACAAAACCTTTCTATATATGTACGTTTCAATGGGTTCCAGAGACTTTCGTAAAAAAATTAATTTTTAGTGATAAGGGGGTAGTCCATGCTTTTTTTCGAAAATCGATTGGAAAAAAAAAGTTGAGTTTTAAACGGCAATGCAAAGACCAGACCGTTATCTGTTCAACAACGTTAACCGCAACCTCTTACGAGCCTTATTTTGGAAGTTATGGCCATATTAAGATTTTTAGTTTTTGGGTTGAAACAAGAAAGATTAACTTTGAATCAAAATTTCTCTGCAACCAGAGCCCACAAAATGCTCTAGTTTTCAGCAATGAAAAGCTCTCCAAAAACTGATTAAGCGGTTAATAAACTGCAAGGCCTTCCGAGCCTTATTTGTGGAACTGTAGACATCCAAAGTCATGCAAACTTTCAAAACTCAAAAAAATCGATTTTAATGGATTTACTTTGAATTAAGATATCTCCGCAACCAGACCTCCTAGAATGTTCTAGTTTTCAGCTATGGATAGCTCTTGAAAAACTAATTAAACATTTTGCAAGCGAAAATGACGTCATGGCCTTATTTGTGGAACTGTAGGCATCCAAACTCATACAAGCCTTCATAACTCAAAAAAATAACTTTGAATGCAAATATCTCGAAAACTAGACATTATAAAAGGGTTTGCTTTGGATGTGCTGGTTGCATTTGACAAAACCTTTCTATATATGTACGTTTCAATGGGTTCCAGAGACTTTCGTAAAAAAATTAATTTTTAGTGATAAGGGGGTAGTCCATGCTTTTTTTCGAAAATCGATTGGAAAAAAAAAGTTGAGTTTTAAACGGTAATGCAAAGACCAGACTGTTATCTGTTCAACAACGTTAACCGCAACCTCTTACGACCCTTATTTTGGAAGTTATGGCCATATTAAGATTTTTAGTTTTTGGGTTGAAACAAGAAAGATTAACTTTGAATCAAAATTTCTCTGCAACCAGAGCCCACAAAATGCTCTAGTTTTCAGCAATGAATAGCTCTCCAAAAACTGATTAAGCGGTTAATAAACCGCAAGGCCTTCCGAGCCTTATTTGTGGAACTGTAGACATCCAAAGTCATGCAAACTTTCAAAACTCAAAAAAATCGATTTTAATGGATTTACTTTGAATTAAGATATCTCCGCAACCAGACCTCCTAGAATGTTTTAGTTTTCAGCTATGGATAGCTCTTGAAAAACTAATTAAGCGTTTTGCAAGCGAAAATGACGTCATGGCCTTATTTGTGGAACTGTAGGCATCCAAACTCATACAAGCCTTCATAACTCAAAAAAATAACTTTGAATGCAAATATCTCGAAAACTAGACATTATAAAAGGGTTTGCTTTGGATGTGCTGGTTGCATTTGACAAAACCTTTCTATATATGTACGTTTCAATGGGTTCCAGAGACTTTCGTAAAAAAATTAATTTTTAGTGATAAGGGGGTAGTCCATGCTTTTTTTCGAAAATCGATTGGAAAAAAAAAGTTGAGTTTTAAACGGCAATGCAAAGACCAGACTGTTATCTGTTCAACAACGTTAACCGCAACCTCTTACGACCCTTATTTTGGAAGTTATGGCCATATTAAGATTTTTAGTTTTTGGGTTGAAACAAGAAAGATTAACTTTGAATCAAAATTTCTCTGCAACCAGAGCCCACAAAATGCTCTAGTTTTCAGCAATGAATAGCTCTCCAAAAACTGATTAAGCGGTTAATAAACCGCAAGGCCTTCCGAGCCTTATTTGTGGAACTGTAGACATCCAAAGTCATGCAAACTTTCAAAACTCAAAAAAATCGATTTTAATGGATTTACTTTGAATTAAGATATCTCCGCAACCACACCTCCTAGAATGTTCTAGTTTTTAGCTATGGATAGCTCTTGAAAAACTAATTAAGCGTTTTGCAAGCGAAAATGACGTCATAGCCTTATTTGCGGAACTGTAGGCATCCAAAGTCATACAAGCCTTCATAACTCAAAAAAATAACTTTGAATGCAAATATCTCGAAAACTAGACATTATAAAAGGGTTTGCTTTGGATGTGCTGGTTGCATTTGACAAAACCTTTCTATATATGTACGTTTCAATGGGTTCCAGAGACTTTCGTAAAAAAATTAATTTTTAGTGATAAGGGGGTAGTCCATGCTTTTTTTCGAAAATCGATTGGAAAAAAAAGTTGTGTTTTAAACGGCAATGCAAAGACCAGACCGTTATCTGTTCAACAACGTTAACCGCAACCTCTTACGAGCCTTATTTTGGAAGTTATGGCCATATTAAGATTTTTAGTTTTTGGGTTGAAACACGAAAGATTAACTTTGAATCAAAATTTCTCTGCAACCAGAGCCCACAAAATGCTCTAGTTTTCAGCAATGAATAGCTCTCCAAAAACTGATTAAGCGGTTAATAAACCGCAAGGCCTTCCAAGCCTTATTTGTGGAACTGTAGACATCCAAAGTCATGCAAACTTTCAAAACTCAAAAAAATCGATTTTAATGGATTTACTTTGAATTAAGATATCTCCGCAACCACACCTCCTAGAATGTTCTAGTTTTCAGCTATGGATAGCTCTTGAAAAACTAATTAAGCGTTTTGCAAGCGAAAATGACGTCATAGCCTTATTTGCGGAACTGTAGGCATCCAAACTCATACAAGCCTTCATAACTCAAAAAAATAACTTTGAATGCAAATATCTCGAAAACTAGACATTATAAAAGGGTTTGCTTTGGATGTGCTGGTTGCATTTGACAAAACCTTTCTATATATGTACGTTTCAATGGGTTCCAGAGACTTTCGTAAAAAAATTAATTTTTAGTGATAAGGGGGTAGTCCATGCTTTTTTTCGAAAATCGATTGGAAAAAAAAAGTTGAGTTTTAAACGGCAATGCAAAGACCAGACTGTTATCTGTTCAACAACGTTAACCGCAACCTCTTACGACCCTTATTTTGGAAGTTATGGCCATATTAAGATTTTTAGTTTTTGGGTTGAAACAAGAAAGATTAACTTTGAATCAAAATTTCTCTGCAACCAGAGCCCACAAAATGCTCTAGTTTTCAGCAATGAATAGCTCTCCAAAAACTGATTAAGCGGTTAATAAACCGCAAGGCCTTCCGAGCCTTATTTGTGGAACTGTAGACATCCAAAGTCATGCAAACTTTCAAAACTCAAAAAAATCGATTTTAATGGATTTACTTTGAATTAAGATATCTCCGCAACCAGACCTCCTAGAATGTTTTAGTTTTCAGCTATGGATAGCTCTTGAAAAACTAATTAAGCGTTTTGCAAGCGAAAATGACGTCATAGCCTTATTTGCGGAACTGTAGGCATCCAAAGTCATACAAGCCTTCATAGCTCAAAAAAATAACTTTGAATGCAAATATCTCGAAAACTAGACATTATAAAAGGGTTTGCTTTGGATGTGCTGGTTGCATTTGACAAAACCTTTCTATATATGTACGTTTCAATGGGTTCCAGAGACTTTCGTAAAAAAATTAATTTTTAGTGATAAGGGGGTAGTCCATGCTTTTTTTCGAAAATCGATTGGAAAAAAAAAGTTGAGTTTTAAACGGCAATGCAAAGACCAGACTGTTATCTGTTCAACAACGTTAACCGCAACCTCTTACGACCCTTATTTTGGAAGTTATGGCCATATTAAGATTTTTAGTTTTTGGGTTGAAACAAGAAAGATTAACTTTGAATCAAAATTTCTCTGCAACCAGAGCCCACAAAATGCTCTAGTTTTCAGCAATGAATAGCTCTCCAAAAACTGATTAAGCGGTTAATAAACCGCAAGGCCTTCCGAGCCTTATTTGTGGAACTGTAGACATCCAAAGTCATGCAAACTTTCAAAACTCAAAAAAATCGATTTTAATGGATTTACTTTGAATTAAGATATCTCCGCAACCAGACCTCCTAGAATGTTTTAGTTTTCAGCTATGGATAGCTCTTGAAAAACTAATTAAGCGTTTTGCAAGCGAAAATGACGTCATAGCCTTATTTGCGGAACTGTAGGCATCCAAAGTCATACAAGCCTTCATAGCTCAAAAAAATAACTTTGAATGCAAATATCTCGAAAACTAGACATTATAAAAGGGTTTGCTTTGGATGTGCTGGTTGCATTTGACAAAACCTTTCTATATATGTACGTTTCAATGGGTTCCAGAGACTTTCGTAAAAAAATTAATTTTTAGTGATAAGGGGGTAGTCCATGCTATTTTTCGAAAATCGATTGGAAAAAAAAGTTGAGTTTTAAACGGCAATGCAAAGACCAGACCGTTATCTGTTCAACAACGTTAACCGCAACCTCTTACGAGCCTTATTTTGGAAGTTATGGCCATATTAAGATTTTTAGTTTTTGGGTTGAAACAAGAAAGATTAACTTTGAATCAAAATTTCTCTGCAACCAGAGCCCACAAAATGCTCTAGTTTTCAGCAATGAATAGCTCTCCAAAAACTGATTAAGCGGTTAATAAACCGCAAGGCCTTCCGAGCCTTATTTGTGGAACTGTAGACATCCAAAGTCATGCAAACTTTCAAAACTCAAAAAAATCGATTTTAATGGATTTACTTTGAATTAAGATATCTCCGCAACCAGACCTCCTAGAATGTTTTAGTTTTCAGCTATGGATAGCTCTTGAAAAACTAATTAAGCGTTTTGCAAGCGAAAATGACGTCATAGCCTTATTTGCGGAACTGTAGGCATCCAAAGTCATACAAGCCTTCATAACTCAAAAAAATAACTTTGAATGCAAATATCTCGAAAACTAGACATTATAAAAGGGTTTGCTTTGGATGTGCTGGTTGCATTTGACAAAACCTTTCTATATATGTACGTTTTAATGGGTTCCAGAGACTTTCGTAAAAAAATTAATTTTTAGTGATAAGGGGGTAGTCCATGCTTTTTTTCGAAAATCGATTGGAAAAATAAAAGTTGAGTTTTAAACGGCAATGCAAAGACCAGACCGTTATCTGTTCAACAACGTTAACCGCAACCTCTTACGAGCCTTATTTTGGAAGTTATGGCCATATTAAGATTTTTAGTTTTTGGGTTGAAACAAGAAAGATTAACTTTGAATCAAAATGTCTCTGCAACCAGAGCCCACAAAATGCTCTAGTTTTCAGCAATGAATAGCTCTCCAAAAACTGATTAAGCGGTTAATAAACTGCAAGGCCTTCCGAGCCTTATTTGTGGAACTGTAGACATCCAAAGTCATGCAAACTTTCAAAACTCAAAAAAATCGATTTTAATGGATTTACTTTGAATTAAGATATCTCCGCAACCAGACCTCCTAGAATGTTTTAGTTTTCAGCTATGGATAGCTCTTGAAAAACTAATTAAGCGTTTTGCAAGCGAAAATGACGTCATGGCCTTATTTGTGGAACTGTAGGCATCCAAACTGATACAAGCCTTCATAACTCAAAAAAATAACTTTGAATGCAAATATCTCGAAAACTAGACATTATAAAAGGGTTTGCTTTGGATGTGCTGGTTGCATTTGACAAAACCTTTCTATATATGTACGTTTCAATGGGTTCCAGAGACTTTCGTAAAAAAATTAATTTTTAGTGATAAGGGGGTAGTCCATGCTTTTTTTCGAAAATCGATTGGAAAAAAAAAGTTGAGTTTTAAACGGCAATGCAAAGACCAGACTGTTATCTGTTCAACAACGTTAACCGCAACCTCTTACGACCCTTATTTTGGAAGTTATGGCCATATTAAGATTTTTAGTTTTTGGGTTGAAACAAGAAAGATTAACTTTGAATCAAAATTTCTCTGCAACCAGAGCCCACAAAATGCTCTAGTTTTCAGCAATGAATAGCTCTCCAAAAACTGATTAAGCGGTTAATAAACCGCAAGGCCTTCCGAGCCTTATTTGTGGAACTGTAGACATCCAAAGTCATGCAAACTTTCAAAACTCAAAAAAATCGATTTTAATGGATTTACTTTGAATTAAGATATCTCCGCAACCAGACCTCCTAGAATGTTTTAGTTTTCAGCTATGGATAGCTCTTGAAAAACTAATTAAGCGTTTTGCAAGCGAAAATGACGTCATAGCCTTATTTGCGGAA
This sequence comes from Melangyna quadrimaculata, assembly GCA_949320155.1. Taxonomy (NCBI): domain Eukaryota; kingdom Metazoa; phylum Arthropoda; class Insecta; order Diptera; family Syrphidae; genus Melangyna; species Melangyna quadrimaculata. The sequence continues at coordinate 150,396,067 of OX439483.1, forward strand.
CTGTAGTCATCCAAACTCATACAAGCCTTCATAACTCAAAAAAATAACTTTGAATGCAAATATCTCGAAAACTAGACATTATAAAAGGGTTTGCTTTGGATGTGCTGGTTGCATTTGACAAAACCTTTCTATATATGTACGTTTCAATGGGTTCCAGAGACTTTCGTAAAAAAATTAATTTTTAGTGATAAGGGGGTAGTCCATGCTTTTTTTCGAAAATCGATTGGAAAAAAAAAGTTGAGTTTTAAACGGCAATGCAAAGACCAGACTGTTATCTGTTCAACAACGTTAACCGCAACCTCTTACGACCCTTATTTTGGAAGTTATGGCCATATTAAGATTTTTAGTTTTTGGGTTGAAACAAGAAAGATTAACTTTGAATCAAAATTTCTCTGCAACCAGAGCCCACAAAATGCTCTAGTTTTCAGCAATGAATAGCTCTCCAAAAACTGATTAAGCGGTTAATAAACCGCAAGGCCTTCCGAGCCTTATTTGTGGAACTGTAGACATCCAAAGTCATGCAAACTTTCAAAACTCAAAAAAATCGATTTTAATGGATTTACTTTGAATTAAGATATCTCCGCAACCAGACCTCCTAGAATGTTTTAGTTTTCAGCTATGGATAGCTCTTGAAAAACTAATTAAGCGTTTTGCAAGCGAAAATGACGTCATAGCCTTATTTGCGGAACTGTAGTCATCCAAACTCATACAAGCCTTCATAACTCAAAAAAATAACTTTGAATGCAAATATCTCGAAAACTAGACATTATAAAAGGGTTTGCTTTGGATGTGCTGGTTGCATTTGACAAAACCTTTCTATATATGTACGTTTCAATGGGTTCCAGAGACTTTCGTAAAAAAATTAATTTTTAGTGATAAGGGGGTAGTCCATGCTTTTTTTCGAAAATCGATTGGAAAAAAAAAGTTGAGTTTTAAACGGCAATAAAAAGACCAGACTGTTATCTGTTCAACAACGTTAACCGCAACCTCTTACGACCCTTATTTTGGAAGTTATGGCCATATTAAGATTTTTAGTTTTTGGGTTGAAACAAGAAAGATTAACTTTGAATCAAAATTTCTCTGCAACCAGAGCCCACAAAATGCTCTAGTTTTCAGCAATGAATAGCTCTCCAAAAACTGATTAAGCGGTTAATAAACCGCAAGGCCTTCCGAGCCTTATTTGTGGAACTGTAGACATCCAAAGTCATGCAAACTTTCAAAACTCAAAAAAATCGATTTTAATGGATTTACTTTGAATTAAGATATCTCCGCAACCAGACCTCCTAGAATGTTTTAGTTTTCAGCTATGGATAGCTCTTGAAAAACTAATTAAGCGTTTTGCAAGCGAAAATGACGTCATGGCCTTATTTGCGGAACTGTAGGCATCCAAAGTCATACAAGCCTTCATAGCTCAAAAAAATAACTTTGAATGCAAATATCTCGAAAACTAGACATTATAAAAGGGTTTGCTTTGGATGTGCTGGTTGCATTTGACAAAACCTTTCTATATATGTACGTTTCAATGGGTTCCAGAGACTTTCGTAAAAAAATTAATTTTTAGTGATAAGGGGGTAGTCCATGCTTTTTTTCGAAAATCGATTGGAAAAAAAAAGTTGAGTTTTAAACGGCAATGCAAAGACCAGACTGTTATCTGTTCAACAACGTTAACCGCAACCTCTTACGACCCTTATTTTGGAAGTTATGGCCATATTAAGATTTTTAGTTTTTGGGTTGAAACAAGAAAGATTAACTTTGAATCAAAATTTCTCTGCAACCAGAGCCCACAAAATGCTCTAGTTTTCAGCAATGAATAGCTCTCCAAAAACTGATTAAGCGGTTAATAAACCGCAAGGCCTTCCGAGCCTTATTTGTGGAACTGTAGACATCCAAAGTCATGCAAACTTTCAAAACTCAAAAAAATCGATTTTAATGGATTTACTTTGAATTAAGATATCTCCGCAACCAGACCTCCTAGAATGTTTTAGTTTTCAGCTATGGATAGCTCTTGAAAAACTAATTAAGCGTTTTGCAAGCGAAAATGACGTCATAGCCTTATTTGCGGAACTGTAGTCATCCAAACTCATACAAGCCTTCATAACTCAAAAAAATAACTTTGAATGCAAATATCTCGAAAACTAGACATTATAAAAGGGTTTGCTTTGGATGTGCTGGTTGCATTTGACAAAACCTTTCTATATATGTACGTTTCAATGGGTTCCAGAGACTTTCGTAAAAAAATTAATTTTTAGTGATAAGGGGGTAGTCCATGCTTTTTTTCGAAAATCGATTGGAAAAAAAAAGTTGAGTTTTAAACGGCAATAAAAAGACCAGACTGTTATCTGTTCAACAACGTTAACCGCAACCTCTTACGACCCTTATTTTGGAAGTTATGGCCATATTAAGATTTTTAGTTTTTGGGTTGAAACAAGAAAGATTAACTTTGAATCAAAATTTCTCTGCAACCAGAGCCCACAAAATGCTCTAGTTTTCAGCAATGAATAGCTCTCCAAAAACTGATTAAGCGGTTAATAAACCGCAAGGCCTTCCGAGCCTTATTTGTGGAACTGTAGACATCCAAAGTCATGCAAACTTTCAAAACTCAAAAAAATCGATTTTAATGGATTTACTTTGAATTAAGATATCTCCGCAACCAGACCTCCTAGAATGTTTTAGTTTTCAGCTATGGATAGCTCTTGAAAAACTAATTAAGCGTTTTGCAAGCGAAAATGACGTCATGGCCTTATTTGCGGAACTGTAGGCATCCAAAGTCATACAAGCCTTCATAGCTCAAAAAAATAACTTTGAATGCAAATATCTCGAAAACTAGACATTATAAAAGGGTTTGCTTTGGATGTGCTGGTTGCATTTGACAAAACCTTTCTATATATGTACGTTTCAATGGGTTCCAGAGACTTTCGTAAAAAAATTAATTTTTAGTGATAAGGGGGTAGTCCATGCTTTTTTTCGAAAATCGATTGGAAAAAAAAAGTTGAGTTTTAAACGGCAATGCAAAGACCAGACCGTTATCTGTTCAACAACGTTAACCGCAACCTCTTACGAGCCTTATTTTGGAAGTTATGGCCATATTAAGATTTTTAGTTTTTGGGTTGAAACAAGAAAGATTAACTTTGAATCAAAATTTCTCTGCAACCAGAGCCCACAAAATGCTCTAGTTTTCAGCAATGAATAGCTCTCCAAAAACTGATTAAGCGGTTAATAAACCGCAAGGCCTTCCGAGCCTTATTTGTGGAACTGTAGACATCCAAAGTCATGCAAACTTTCAAAACTCAAAAAAATCGATTTTAATGGATTTACTTTGAATTAAGATATCTCCGCAACCAGACCTCCTAGAATGTTTTAGTTTTCAGCTATGGATAGCTCTTGAAAAACTAATTAAGCGTTTTGCAAGCGAAAATGACGTCATAGCCTTATTTGCGGAACTGTAGGCATCCAAAGTCATACAAGCCTTCATAACTCAAAAAAATAACTTTGAATGCAAATATCTCGAAAACTAGACATTATAAAAGGGTTTGCTTTGGATGTGCTGGTTGCATTTGACAAAACCTTTCTATATATGTACGTTTTAATGGGTTCCAGAGACTTTCGTAAAAAAATTAATTTTTAGTGATAAGGGGGTAGTCCATGCTTTTTTTCGAAAATCGATTGGAAAAAAAAAGTTGAGTTTTAAACGGCAATGCAAAGACCAGACCGTTATCTGTTCAACAACGTTAACCGCAACCTCTTACGAGCCTTATTTTGGAAGTTATGGCCATATTAAGATTTTTAGTTTTTGGGTTGAAACAAGAAAGATTAACTTTGAATCAAAATGTCTCTGCAACCAGAGCCCACAAAATGCTCTAGTTTTCAGCAATGAATAGCTCTCCAAAAACTGATTAAGCGGTTAATAAACTGCAAGGCCTTCCGAGCCTTATTTGTGGAACTGTAGACATCCAAAGTCATGCAAACTTTCAAAACTCAAAAAAATCGATTTTAATGGATTTACTTTGAATTAAGATATCTCCGCAACCAGACCTCCTAGAATGTTCTAGTTTTCAGCTATGGATAGCTCTTGAAAAACCAATTAAGCGTTTTGCAAGCGAAAATGACGTCATGGCCTTATTTGTGGAACTGTAGGCATCCAAACTCATACAAGCCTTCATAACTCAAAAAAATAACTTTGAATGCAAATATCTCGAAAACTAGACATTATAAAAGGGTTTGCTTTGGATGTGCTGGTTGCATTTGACAAAACCTTTCTATATATGTACGTTTTAATGGGTTCCAGAGACTTTCGTAAAAAAATTAATTTTTAGTGATAAGGGGGTAGTCCATGCTTTTTTTCGAAAATCGATTGGGAAAAAAAAGTTGAGTTTTAAACGGCAATGCAAAGACCAGACTGTTATCTGTTCAACAACGTTAACCGCAACCTCTTACGACCCTTATTTTGGAAGTTATGGCCATATTAAGATTTTTAGTTTTTGGGTTGAAACAAGAAAGATTAACTTTGAATCAAAATTTCTCTGCAACCAGAGCCCACAAAATGCTCTAGTTTTCAGCAATGAATAGCTCTCCAAAAACTGATTAAGCGGTTAATAAACCGCAAGGCCTTCCGAGCCTTATTTGTGGAACTGTAGACATCCAAAGTCATGCAAACTTTCAAAACTCAAAAAAATCGATTTTAATGGATTTACTTTGAATTAAGATATCTCCGCAACCAGACCTCCTAGAATGTTTTAGTTTTCAGCTATGGATAGCTCTTGAAAAACTAATTAAGCGTTTTGCAAGCGAAAATGACGTCATAGCCTTATTTGCGGAACTGTAGGCATCCAAAGTCATACAAGCCTTCATAACTCAAAAAAATAACTTTGAATGCAAATATCTCGAAAACTAGACATTATAAAAGGGTTTGCTTTGGATGTGCTGGTTGCATTTGACAAAACCTTTCTATATATGTACGTTTCAATGGGTTCCAGAGACTTTCGTAAAAAAATTAATTTTTAGTGATAAGGGGGTAGTCCATGCTTTTTTTCGAAAATCGATTGGAAAAAAAAAGTTGAGTTTTAAACGGCAATGCAAAGACCAGACTGTTATCTGTTCAACAACGTTAACCGCAACCTCTTACGACCCTTATTTTGGAAGTTATGGCCATATTAAGATTTTTAGTTTTTGGGTTGAAACAAGAAAGATTAACTTTGAATCAAAATTTCTCTGCAACCAGAGCCCACAAAATGCTCTAGTTTTCAGCAATGAATAGCTCTCCAAAAACTGATTAAGCGGTTAATAAACCGCAAGGCCTTCCGAGCCTTATTTGTGGAACTGTAGACATCCAAAGTCATGCAAACTTTCAAAACTCAAAAAAATCGATTTTAATGGATTTACTTTGAATTAAGATATCTCCGCAACCAGACCTCCTAGAATGTTTTAGTTTTCAGCTATGGATAGCTCTTGAAAAACTAATTAAGCGTTTTGCAAGCGAAAATGACGTCATAGCCTTATTTGCGGAACTGTAGTCATCCAAACTCATACAAGCCTTCATAACTCAAAAAAATAACTTTGAATGCAAATATCTCGAAAACTAGACATTATAAAAGGGTTTGCTTTGGATGTGCTGGTTGCATTTGACAAAACCTTTCTATATATGTACGTTTCAATGGGTTCCAGAGACTTTCGTAAAAAAATTAATTTTTAGTGATAAGGGGGTAGTCCATGCTTTTTTTCGAAAATCGATTGGAAAAAAAAAGTTGAGTTTTAAACGGCAATGCAAAGACCAGACTGTTATCTGTTCAACAACGTTAACCGCAACCTCTTACGACCCTTATTTTGGAAGTTATGGCCATATTAAGATTTTTAGTTTTTGGGTTGAAACAAGAAAGATTAACTTTGAATCAAAATTTCTCTGCAACCAGAGCCCACAAAATGCTCTAGTTTTCAGCAATGAATAGCTCTCCAAAAACTGATTAAGCGGTTAATAAACCGCAAGGCCTTCCGAGCCTTATTTGTGGAACTGTAGACATCCAAAGTCATGCAAACTTTCAAAACTCAAAAAAATCGATTTTAATGGATTTACTTTGAATTAAGATATCTCCGCAACCAGACCTCCTAGAATGTTTTAGTTTTCAGCTATGGATAGCTCTTGAAAAACTAATTAAGCGTTTTGCAAGCGAAAATGACGTCATAGCCTTATTTGCGGAACTGTAGTCATCCAAACTCATACAAGCCTTCATAACTCAAAAAAATAACTTTGAATGCAAATATCTCGAAAACTAGACATTATAAAAGGGTTTGCTTTGGATGTGCTGGTTGCATTTGACAAAACCTTTCTATATATGTACGTTTCAATGGGTTCCAGAGACTTTCGTAAAAAAATTAATTTTTAGTGATAAGGGGGTAGTCCATGCTTTTTTTCGAAAATCGATTGGAAAAAAAAAGTTGAGTTTTAAACGGCAATAAAAAGACCAGACTGTTATCTGTTCAACAACGTTAACCGCAACCTCTTACGACCCTTATTTTGGAAGTTATGGCCATATTAAGATTTTTAGTTTTTGGGTTGAAACAAGAAAGATTAACTTTGAATCAAAATTTCTCTGCAACCAGAGCCCACAAAATGCTCTAGTTTTCAGCAATGAATAGCTCTCCAAAAACTGATTAAGCGGTTAATAAACCGCAAGGCCTTCCGAGCCTTATTTGTGGAACTGTAGACATCCAAAGTCATGCAAACTTTCAAAACTCAAAAAAATCGATTTTAATGGATTTACTTTGAATTAAGATATCTCCGCAACCAGACCTCCTAGAATGTTTTAGTTTTCAGCTATGGATAGCTCTTGAAAAACTAATTAAGCGTTTTGCAAGCGAAAATGACGTCATGGCCTTATTTGCGGAACTGTAGGCATCCAAAGTCATACAAGCCTTCATAGCTCAAAAAAATAACTTTGAATGCAAATATCTCGAAAACTAGACATTATAAAAGGGTTTGCTTTGGATGTGCTGGTTGCATTTGACAAAACCTTTCTATATATGTACGTTTCAATGGGTTCCAGAGACTTTCGTAAAAAAATTAATTTTTAGTGATAAGGGGGTAGTCCATGCTTTTTTTCGAAAATCGATTGGAAAAAAAAAGTTGAGTTTTAAACGGCAATGCAAAGACCAGACTGTTATCTGTTCAACAACGTTAACCGCAACCTCTTACGACCCTTATTTTGGAAGTTATGGCCATATTAAGATTTTTAGTTTTTGGGTTGAAACAAGAAAGATTAACTTTGAATCAAAATTTCTCTGCAACCAGAGCCCACAAAATGCTCTAGTTTTCAGCAATGAATAGCTCTCCAAAAACTGATTAAGCGGTTAATAAACCGCAAGGCCTTCCGAGCCTTATTTGTGGAACTGTAGACATCCAAAGTCATGCAAACTTTCAAAACTCAAAAAAATCGATTTTAATGGATTTACTTTGAATTAAGATATCTCCGCAACCAGACCTCCTAGAATGTTTTAGTTTTCAGCTATGGATAGCTCTTGAAAAACTAATTAAGCGTTTTGCAAGCGAAAATGACGTCATAGCCTTATTTGCGGAACTGTAGTCATCCAAACTCATACAAGCCTTCATAACTCAAAAAAATAACTTTGAATGCAAATATCTCGAAAACTAGACATTATAAAAGGGTTTGCTTTGGATGTGCTGGTTGCATTTGACAAAACCTTTCTATATATGTACGTTTCAATGGGTTCCAGAGACTTTCGTAAAAAAATTAATTTTTAGTGATAAGGGGGTAGTCCATGCTTTTTTTCGAAAATCGATTGGAAAAAAAAAGTTGAGTTTTAAACGGCAATAAAAAGACCAGACTGTTATCTGTTCAACAACGTTAACCGCAACCTCTTACGACCCTTATTTTGGAAGTTATGGCCATATTAAGATTTTTAGTTTTTGGGTTGAAACAAGAAAGATTAACTTTGAATCAAAATTTCTCTGCAACCAGAGCCCACAAAATGCTCTAGTTTTCAGCAATGAATAGCTCTCCAAAAACTGATTAAGCGGTTAATAAACCGCAAGGCCTTCCGAGCCTTATTTGTGGAACTGTAGACATCCAAAGTCATGCAAACTTTCAAAACTCAAAAAAATCGATTTTAATGGATTTACTTTGAATTAAGATATCTCCGCAACCAGACCTCCTAGAATGTTTTAGTTTTCAGCTATGGATAGCTCTTGAAAAACTAATTAAGCGTTTTGCAAGCGAAAATGACGTCATGGCCTTATTTGCGGAACTGTAGGCATCCAAAGTCATACAAGCCTTCATAGCTCAAAAAAATAACTTTGAATGCAAATATCTCGAAAACTAGACATTATAAAAGGGTTTGCTTTGGATGTGCTGGTTGCATTTGACAAAACCTTTCTATATATGTACGTTTCAATGGGTTCCAGAGACTTTCGTAAAAAAATTAATTTTTAGTGATAAGGGGGTAGTCCATGCTTTTTTTCGAAAATCGATTGGAAAAAAAAAGTTGAGTTTTAAACGGCAATGCAAAGACCAGACCGTTATCTGTTCAACAACGTTAACCGCAACCTCTTACGAGCCTTATTTTGGAAGTTATGGCCATATTAAGATTTTTAGTTTTTGGGTTGAAACAAGAAAGATTAACTTTGAATCAAAATTTCTCTGCAACCAGAGCCCACAAAATGCTCTAGTTTTCAGCAATGAATAGCTCTCCAAAAACTGATTAAGCGGTTAATAAACCGCAAGGCCTTCCGAGCCTTATTTGTGGAACTGTAGACATCCAAAGTCATGCAAACTTTCAAAACTCAAAAAAATCGATTTTAATGGATTTACTTTGAATTAAGATATCTCCGCAACCAGACCTCCTAGAATAATTTAGTTTTCAGCTATGGATAGCTCTTGAAAAACTAATTAAGCGTTTTGCAAGCGAAAATGACGTCATAGCCTTATTTGCGGAACTGTAGGCATCCAAAGTCATACAAGCCTTCATAACTCAAAAAAATAACTTTGAATGCAAATATCTCGAAAACTAGACATTATAAAAGGGTTTGCTTTGGATGTGCTGGTTGCATTTGACAAAACCTTTCTATATATGTACGTTTTAATGGGTTCCAGAGACTTTCGTAAAAAAATTAATTTTTAGTGATAAGGGGGTAGTCCATGCTTTTTTTCGAAAATCGATTGGAAAAAAAAAGTTGAGTTTTAAACGGCAATGCAAAGACCAGACCGTTATCTGTTCAACAACGTTAACCGCAACCTCTTACGAGCCTTATTTTGGAAGTTATGGCCATATTAAGATTTTTAGTTTTTGGGTTGAAACAAGAAAGATTAACTTTGAATCAAAATGTCTCTGCAACCAGAGCCCACAAAATGCTCTAGTTTTCAGCAATGAATAGCTCTCCAAAAACTGATTAAGCGGTTAATAAACTGCAAGGCCTTCCGAGCCTTATTTGTGGAACTGTAGACATCCAAAGTCATGCAAACTTTCAAAACTCAAAAAAATCGATTTTAATGGATTTACTTTGAATTAAGATATCTCCGCAACCAGACCTCCTAGAATGTTCTAGTTTTCAGCTATGGATAGCTCTTGAAAAACCAATTAAGCGTTTTGCAAGCGAAAATGACGTCATGGCCTTATTTGTGGAACTGTAGGCATCCAAACTCATACAAGCCTTCATAACTCAAAAAAATAACTTTGAATGCAAATATCTCGAAAACTAGACATTATAAAAGGGTTTGCTTTGGATGTGCTGGTTGCATTTGACAAAACCTTTCTATATATGTACGTTTTAATGGGTTCCAGAGACTTTCGTAAAAAAATTAATTTTTAGTGATAAGGGGGTAGTCCATGCTTTTTTTCGAAAATCGATTGGGAAAAAAAAGTTGAGTTTTAAACGGCAATGCAAAGACCAGACTGTTATCTGTTCAACAACGTTAACCGCAACCTCTTACGACCCTTATTTTGGAAGTTATGGCCATATTAAGATTTTTAGTTTTTGGGTTGAAACAAGAAAGATTAACTTTGAATCAAAATTTCTCTGCAACCAGAGCCCACAAAATGCTCTAGTTTTCAGCAATGAATAGCTCTCCAAAAACTGATTAAGCGGTTAATAAACCGCAAGGCCTTCCGAGCCTTATTTGTGGAACTGTAGACATCCAAAGTCATGCAAACTTTCAAAACTCAAAAAAATCGATTTTAATGGATTTACTTTGAATTAAGATATCTCCGCAACCAGACCTCCTAGAATGTTTTAGTTTTCAGCTATGGATAGCTCTTGAAAAACTAATTAAGCGTTTTGCAAGCGAAAATGACGTCATAGCCTTATTTGCGGAACTGTAGGCATCCAAAGTCATACAAGCCTTCATAACTCAAAAAAATAACTTTGAATGCAAATATCTCGAAAACTAGACATTATAAAAGGGTTTGCTTTGGATGTGCTGGTTGCATTTGACAAAACCTTTCTATATATGTACGTTTCAATGGGTTCCAGAGACTTTCGTAAAAAAATTAATTTTTAGTGATAAGGGGGTAGTCCATGCTTTTTTTCGAAAATCGATTGGAAAAAGAAGTTGAGTTTTAAACGGCAATGCAAAGACCAGACCGTTATCTGTTCAACAACGTTAACCGCAACCTCTTACGAGCCTTATTTTGGAAGTTATGGCCATATTAAGATTTTTAGTTTTTGGGTTGAAACAAGAAAGATTAACTTTGAATCAAAATTTCTCTGCAACCAGAGCCCACAAAATGCTCTAGTTTTCAGCAATGAATAGCTCTCCAAAAACTGATTAAGCGGTTAATAAACCGCAAGGCCTTCCGAGCCTTATTTGTGGAACTGTAGACATCCAAAGTCATGCAAACTTTCAAAACTCAAAAAAATCGATTTTAATGGATTTACTTTGAATTAAGATATCTCCGCAACCACACCTCCTAGAATGTTCTAGTTTTCAGCTATGGATAGCTCTTGAAAAACTAATTAAGCGTTTTGCAAGCGAAAATGACGTCATAGCCTTATTTGCGGAACTGTAGGCATCCAAAGTCATACAAGCCTTCATAACTCAAAAAAATAACTTTGAATGCAAATATCTCGAAAACTAGACATTATAAAAGGGTTTGCTTTGGATGTGCTGGTTGCATTTGACAAAACCTTTCTATATATGTACGTTTCAATGGGTTCCAGAGACTTTCGTAAAAAAATTAATTTTTAGTGATAAGGGGGTAGTCCATGCTTTTTTTCGAAAATCGATTGGAAAAAAAAAGTTGAGTTTTAAACGGCAATGCAAAGACCAGACCGTTATCTGTTCAACAACGTTAACCGCAACCTCTTACGAGCCTTATTTTGGAAGTTATGGCCATATTAAGATTTTTAGTTTTTGGGTTGAAACAAGAAAGATTAACTTTGAATCAAAATTTCTCTGCAACCAGAGCCCAAAAAATGCTCTAGTTTTCAGCAATGAATAGCTCTCCAAAAACTGATTAAGCGGTTAATAAACCGCAAGGCCTTCCGAGCCTTATTTGTGGAACTGTAGACATCCAAAGTCATGCAAACTTTCAAAACTCAAAAAAATCGATTTTAATGGATTTACTTTGAATTAAGATATCTCCGCAACCACACCTCCTAGAATGTTCTAGTTTTCAGCTATGGATAGCTCTTGAAAAACTAATTAAGCGTTTTGCAAGCGAAAATGACGTCATAGCCTTATTTGCGGAACTGTAGGCATCCAAACTCATACAAGCCTTCATAACTCAAAAAAATAACTTTGAATGCAAATATCTCGAAAACTAGACATTATAAAAGGGTTTGCTTTGGATGTGCTGGTTGCATTTGACAAAACCTTTCTATATATGTACGTTTCAATGGGTTCCAGAGACTTTCGTAAAAAAATTAATTTTTAGTGATAAGGGGGTAGTCCATGCTTTTTTTCGAAAATCGATTGGAAAAAAAAAGTTGTGTTTTAAACGGCAATGCAAAGACCAGACCGTTATCTGTTCAACAACGTTAACCGCAACCTCTTACGAGCCTTATTTTGGAAGTTATGGCCATATTAAGATTTTTAGTTTTTGGGTTGAAACACGAAAGATTAACTTTGAATCAAAATTTCTCTGCAACCAGAGCCCACAAAATGCTCTAGTTTTCAGCAATGAATAGCTCTCCAAAAACTGATTAAGCGGTTAATAAACCGCAAGGCCTTCCGAGCCTTATTTGTGGAACTGTAGACATCCAAAGTCATGCAAACTTTCAAAACTCAAAAAAATCGATTTTAATGGATTTACTTTGAATTAAGATATCTCCGCAACCACACCTCCTAGAATGTTCTAGTTTTCAGCTATGGATAGCTCTTGAAAAACTAATTAAGCGTTTTGCAAGCGAAAATGACGTCATAGCCTTATTTGCGGAACTGTAGGCATCCAAACTCATACAAGCCTTCATAACTCAAAAAAATAACTTTGAATGCAAATATCTCGAAAACTAGACATTATAAAAGGGTTTGCTTTGGATGTGCTGGTTGCATTTGACAAAACCTTTCTATATATGTACGTTTCATAGGTTCCAGAGACTTTCGTAAAAAATTAATTTTTAGTGATAAGGGGGTAGCCCATGCTTTTTTTCGAAAATCGATTGGAAAAAAAAAAGTTGAGTTTTAAACGGCAATGCAAAGACCAGACCGTTATCTGTTCAACAACGTTAACCGCAACCTCTTACGAGCCTTATTTTGGAAGTTATGGCCATATTAAGATTTTTAGTTTTTGGGTTGAAACAAGAAAGATTAACTTTGAATCAAAATTTCTCTGCAACCAGAGCCCACAAAATGCTCTAGTTTTCAGCAATGAATAGCTCTCCAAAAACTGATTAAGCGGTTAATAAACCGCAAGGCCTTCCGAGCCTTATTTGTGGAACTGTAGACATCCAAAGTCATGCAAACTTTCAAAACTCAAAAAAATCGATTTTAATGGATTTACTTTGAATTAAGATATCTCCGCAACCACACCTCCTAGAATGTTCTAGTTTTCAGCTACGGATAGCTCTTGAAAAACTAATTAAGCGTTTTGCAAGCGAAAATGACGTCATAGCCTTATTTGCGGAACTGTAGGCATCCAAAGTCATACAAGCCTTCATAACTCAAAAAAATAACTTTGAATGCAAATATCTCGAAAACTAGACATTATAAAAGGGTTTGCTTTGGATGTGCTGGTTGCATTTGACAAAACCTTTCTATATATGTACGTTTCAATTGGTTCCAGAGACTTTCGTAAAAAAAATAATTTTTAGTGATAAGGGGGTAGTCCATGCTTTTTTTCGAAAATCGATTGGAAAAAAAAGTTGAGTTTTAAACGGCAATGCAAAGACCAGACCGTTATCTGTTCAACAACGTTAACCGCAACCTCTTACGAGCCTTATTTTGGAAGTTATGGCCATATTAAGATTTTTAGTTTTTGGGTTGAAACAAGAAAGATTAACTTTGAATCAAAATTTCTCTGCAACCAGAGCCCACAAAATGCTCTAGTTTTCAGCAATGAATAGCTCTCCAAAAACTGATTAAGCGGTTAATAAACCGCAAGGCCTTCCGAGCCTTATTTGTGGAACTGTAGACATCCAAAGTCATGCAAACTTTCAAAACTCAAAAAAATCGATTTTAATGGATTTACTTTGAATTAAGATATCTCCGCAACCACACCTCCTAGAATGTTCTAGTTTTCAGCTATGGATAGCTCTTGAAAAACTAATTAAGCGTTTTGCAAGCGAAAATGACGTCATAGCCTTATTTGCGGAACTGTAGGCATCCAAAGTCATACAAGCCTTCATAACTCAAAAAAATAACTTTGAATGCAAATATCTCGAAAACTAGACATTATAAAAGGGTTTGCTTTGGATGTGCTGGTTGCATTTGACAAAACCTTTCTATATATGTACGTTTCAATGGGTTCCAGAGACTTTCGTAAAAAAATTAATTTTTAGTGATAAGGGGGTAGTCCATGCTTTTTTTCGAAAATCGATTGGAAAAAAAAAGTTGTGTTTTAAACGGCAATGCAAAGACCAGACCGTTATCTGTTCAACAACGTTAACCGCAACCTCTTGCGAGCCTTATTTTGGAAGTTATGGCCATATTAAGATTTTTAGTTTTTGGGTTGAAACACGAAAGATTAACTTTGAATCAAAATTTCTCTGCAACCAGAGCCCACAAAATGCTCTAGTTTTCAGCAATGAATAGCTCTCCAAAAACTGATTAAGCGGTTAATAAACCGCAAGGCCTTCCGAGCCTTATTTGTGGAACTGTAGACATCCAAAGTCATGCAAACTTTCAAAACTCAAAAAAATCGATTTTAATGGATTTACTTTGAATTAAGATATCTCCGCAACCACACCTCCTAGAATGTTCTAGTTTTCAGCTATGGATAGCTCTTGAAAAACTAATTAAGCGTTTTGCAAGCGAAAATGACGTCATAGCCTTATTTGCGGAACTGTAGGCATCCAAACTCATACAAGCCTTCATAACTCAAAAAAATAACTTTGAATGCAAATATCTCGAAAACTAGACATTATAAAAGGGTTTGCTTTGGATGTGCTGGTTGCATTTGACAAAACCTTTCTATATATGTACGTTTCAATGGGTTCCAGAGACTTTCGTAAAAAAATTAATTTTTAGTGATAAGGGGGTAGGTAGTCCATGCTTTTTTTCGAAAATCGATTGGAAAAAAAAAGTTGAGTTTTAAACGGCAATGCAAAGACCAGACTGTTATCTGTTCAACAACGTTAACCGCAACCTCTTACGACCCTTATTTTGGAAGTTATGGCCATATTAAGATTTTTAGTTTTTGGGTTGAAACAAGAAAGATTAACTTTGAATCAAAATTTCTCTGCAACCAGAGCCCAAAAAATGCTCTAGTTTTCAGCAATGAATAGCTCTCCAAAAACTTATTAAGCGGTTAATAAACCGCAAGGCCTTCCGAGCCTTATTTGTGGAACTGTAGACATCCAAAGTCATGCAAACTTTCAAAACTCAAAAAAATCGATTTTAATGGATTTACTTTGAATTAAGATATCTCCGCAACCAGACCTCCTAGAATGTTTTAGTTTTCAGCTATGGATAGCTCTTGAAAAACTAATTAAGCGTTTTGCAAGCGAAAATGACGTCATAGCCTTATTTGCGGAACTGTAGGCATCCAAAGTCATACAAGCCTTCATAACTCAAAAAAATAACTTTGAATGCAAATATCTCGAAAACTAGACATTATAAAAGGGTTTGCTTTGGATGTGCTGGTTGCATTTGACAAAACCTTTCTATATATGTACGTTTTAATGGGTTCCAGAGACTTTCGTAAAAAAATTAATTTTTAGTGATAAGGGGGTAATCCATGCTTTTTTTCGAAAATCGATTGGAAAAAAAAAGTTGAGTTTTAAGCGGCAATGCAAAGACCAGACCGTTATCTGTTCAACAACGTTAACCGCAACCTCTTACGAGCCTTATTTTGGAAGTTATGGTCATATTAAGATTTTTAGTTTTTGGGTTGAAACAAGAAAGATTAACTTTGAATCAAAATTTCTCTGCAACCAGAGCCCACAAAATGCTCTAGTTTTCAGCAATGAATAGCTCTCCAAAAACTGATTAAGCGGTTAATAAACTGCAAGGCCTTCCGAGCCTTATTTGTGGAACTGTAGACATCCAAAGTCATGCAAACTTTCAAAACTCAAAAAAATCGATTTTAATGGATTTACTTTGAATTAAGATATCTCCGCAACCAGACCTCCTAGAATGTTTTAGTTTTCAGCTATGGATAGCTCTTGAAAAACTAATTAAGCGTTTTGCAAGCGAAAATGACGTCATAGCCTTATTTGCGGAACTGTAGGCATCCAAAGTCATACAAGCCTTCATAACTCAAAAAAATAACTTTGAATGCAAATATCTCGAAAACTAGACATTATAAAAGGGTTTGCTTTGGATGTGCTGGTTGCATTTGACAAAACCTTTCTATATATGTACGTTTTAATGGGTTCCAGAGACTTTCGTAAAAAAATTAATTTTTAGTGATAAGGGGGTAGTCCATGCTTTTTTTCGAAAATCGATTGGAAAAAAAAAGTTGAGTTTTAAGCGGCAATGCAAAGACCAGACCGTTATCTGTTCAACAACGTTAACCGCAACCTCTTACGAGCCTTATTTTGGAAGTTATGGTCATATTAAGATTTTTAGTTTTTGGGTTGAAACAAGAAAGATTAACTTTGAATCAAAATTTCTCTGCAACCAGAGCCCACAAAATGCTCTAGTTTTCAGCAATGAATAGCTCTCCAAAAACTGATTAAGCGGTTAATAAACTGCAAGGCCTTCCGAGCCTTATTTGTGGAACTGTAGACATCCAAAGTCATGCAAACTTTCAAAACTCAAAAAAATCGATTTTAATGGATTTACTTTGAATTAAGATATCTCCGCAACCACACCTCCTAGAATGTTCTAGTTTTCAGCTATGGATAGCTCTTGAAAAACTAATTATGCGTTTTGCAAGCGAAAATGACGTCATGGCCTTATTTGTGGAACTGTAGGCATCCAAACTCATACAAGCCTTCATAACTCAAAAAAATAACTTTGAATGCAAATATCTCGAAAACTAGACATTATAAAAGGGTTTGCTTTGGATGTGCTGGTTGCATTTGACAAAACCTTTCTATATATGTACGTTTCAATGGGTTCCAGAGACTTTCGTAAAAAAATTAATTTTTAGTGATAAGGGGGTAGTCCATGCTTTTTTTCGAAAATCGATTGGAAAAAAAAAGTTGAGTTTTAAACGGCAATGCAAAGACCAGACTGTTATCTGTTCAACAACGTTAACCGCAACCTCTTACGACCCTTATTTTGGAAGTTATGGCCATATTAAGATTTTTAGTTTTTGGGTTGAAACAAGAAAGATTAACTTTGAATCAAAATTTCTCTGCAACCAGAGCCCACAAAATGCTCTAGTTTTCAGCAATGAATAGCTCTCCAAAAACTGATTAAGCGGTTAATAAACCGCAAGGCCTTCCGAGCCTTATTTGTGGAACTGTAGACATCCAAAGTCATGCAAACTTTCAAAACTCAAAAAAATCGATTTTAATGGATTTACTTTGAATTAAGATATCTCCGCAACCAGACCTCCTAGAATGTTTTAGTTTTCAGCTATGGATAGCTCTTGAAAAACTAATTAAGCGTTTTGCAAGCGAAAATGACGTCATAGCCTTATTTGCGGAACTGTAGGCATCCAAAGTCATACAAGCCTTCATAACTCAAAAAAATAACTTTGAATGCAAATATCTCGAAAACTAGACATTATAAAAGGGTTTGCTTTAGATGTGCTGGTTGCATTTGACAAAACCTTTCTATATATGTACGTTTCAATGGGTTCCAGAGACTTTCGTAAAAAAATTAATTTTTAGTGATAAGGGGGTAGTCCATGCTTTTTTTCGAAAATCGATTGGAAAAAAAAAGTTGAGTTTTAAACGGCAATGCAAAGACCAGACTGTTATCTGTTCAACAACGTTAACCGCAACCTCTTACGACCCTTATTTTGGAAGTTATGGCCATATTAAGATTTTTAGTTTTTGGGTTGAAACAAGAAAGATTAACTTTGAATCAAAATTTCTCTGCAACCAGAGCCCACAAAATGCTCTAGTTTTCAGCAATGAATAGCTCTCCAAAAACTGATTAAGCGGTTAATAAACCGCAAGGCCTTCCGAGCCTTATTTGTGGAACTGTAGACATCCAAAGTCATGCAAACTTTCAAAACTCAAAAAAATCGATTTTAATGGATTTACTTTGAATTAAGATATCTCCGCAACCAGACCTCCTAGAATGTTTTAGTTTTCAGCTATGGATAGCTCTTGAAAAACTAATTAAGCGTTTTGCAAGCGAAAATGACGTCATAGCCTTATTTGCGGAACTGTAGGCATCCAAAGTCATACAAGCCTTCATAACTCAAAAAAATAACTTTGAATGCAAATATCTCGAAAACTAGACATTATAAAAGGGTTTGCTTTAGATGTGCTGGTTGCATTTGACAAAACCTTTCTATATATGTACGTTTCAATGGGTTCCAGAGACTTTCGTAAAAAAATTAATTTTTAGTGATAAGGGGGTAGTCCATGCTTTTTTTCGAAAATCGATTGGAAAAAAAAAGTTGTGTTTTAAACGGCAATGCAAAGACCAGACTGTTATCTGTTCAACAACGTTAACCGCAACCTCTTACGACCCTTATTTTGGAAGTTATGGCCATATTAAGATTTTTAGTTTTTGGGTTGAAACAAGAAAGATTAACTTTGAATCAAAATTTCTCTGCAACCAGAGCCCACAAAATGCTCTAGTTTTCAGCAATGAATAGCTCTCCAAAAACTGATTAAGCGGTTAATAAACCGCAAGGCCTTCCGAGCCTTATTTGTGGAACTGTAGACATCCAAAGTCATGCAAACTTTCAAAACTCAAAAAAATCGATTTTAATGGATTTACTTTGAATTAAGATATCTCCGCAACCAGACCTCCTAGAATGTTTTAGTTTTCAGCTATGGATAGCTCTTGAAAAACTAATTAAGCGTTTTGCAAGCGAAAATGACGTCATAGCCTTATTTGCGGAACTGTAGGCATCCAAAGTCATACAAGCCTTCATAACTCAAAAAAATAACTTTGAATGCAAATATCTCGAAAACTAGACATTATAAAAGGGTTTGCTTTAGATGTGCTGGTTGCATTTGACAAAACCTTTCTATATATGTACGTTTCAATGGGTTCCAGAGACTTTCGTAAAAAAATTAATTTTTAGTGATAAGGGGGTAGTCCATGCTTTTTTTCGAAAATCGATTGGAAAAAAAAAGTTGAGTTTTAAGCGGCAATGCAAAGACCAGACCGTTATCTGTTCAACAACGTTAACCGCAACCTCTTACGAGCCTTATTTTGGAAGTTATGGTCATATTAAGATTTTTAGTTTTTGGGTTGAAACAAGAAAGATTAACTTTGAATCAAAATTTCTCTGCAACCAGAGCCCACAAAATGCTCTAGTTTTCAGCAATGAATAGCTCTCCAAAAACTGATTAAGCGGTTAATAAACTGCAAGGCCTTCCGAGCCTTATTTGTGGAACTGTAGACATCCAAAGTCATGCAAACTTTCAAAACTCAAAAAAATCGATTTTAATGGATTTACTTTGAATTAAGATATCTCCGCAACCACACCTCCTAGAATGTTCTAGTTTTCAGCTATGGATAGCTCTTGAAAAACTAATTATGCGTTTTGCAAGCGAAAATGACGTCATGGCCTTATTTGTGGAACTGTAGGCATCCAAACTCATACAAGCCTTCATAACTCAAAAAAATAACTTTGAATGCAAATATCTCGAAAACTAGACATTATAAAAGGGTTTGCTTTGGATGTGCTGGTTGCATTTGACAAAACCTTTCTATATATGTACGTTTCAATGGGTTCCAGAGACTTTCGTAAAAAAATTAATTTTTAGTGATAAGGGGGTAGTCCATGCTTTTTTTCGAAAATCGATTGGAAAAAAAAAGTTGAGTTTTAAACGGCAATGCAAAGACCAGACTGTTATCTGTTCAACAACGTTAACCGCAACCTCTTACGACCCTTATTTTGGAAGTTATGGCCATATTAAGATTTTTAGTTTTTGGGTTGAAACAAGAAAGATTAACTTTGAATCAAAATTTCTCTGCAACCAGAGCCCACAAAATGCTCTAGTTTTCAGCAATGAATAGCTCTCCAAAAACTGATTAAGCGGTTAATAAACCGCAAGGCCTTCCGAGCCTTATTTGTGGAACTGTAGACATCCAAAGTCATGCAAACTTTCAAAACTCAAAAAAATCGATTTTAATGGATTTACTTTGAATTAAGATATCTCCGCAACCAGACCTCCTAGAATGTTTTAGTTTTCAGCTATGGATAGCTCTTGAAAAACTAATTAAGCGTTTTGCAAGCGAAAATGACGTCATAGCCTTATTTGCGGAACTGTAGGCATCCAAAGTCATACAAGCCTTCATAACTCAAAAAAATAACTTTGAATGCAAATATCTCGAAAACTAGACATTATAAAAGGGTTTGCTTTAGATGTGCTGGTTGCATTTGACAAAACCTTTCTATATATGTACGTTTCAATGGGTTCCAGAGACTTTCGTAAAAAAATTAATTTTTAGTGATAAGGGGGTAGTCCATGCTTTTTTTCGAAAATCGATTGGAAAAAAAAAGTTGTGTTTTAAACGGCAATGCAAAGACCAGACCGTTATCTGTTCAACAACGTTAACCGCAACCTCTTACGAGCCTTATTTTGGAAGTTATGGCCATATTAAGATTTTTAGTTTTTGGGTTGAAACACGAAAGATTAACTTTGAATCAAAATTTCTCTGCAACCAGAGCCCACAAAATGCTCTAGTTTTCAGCAATGAATAGCTCTCCAAAAACTGATTAAGCGGTTAATAAACCGCAAGGCCTTCCGAGCCTTATTTGTGGAACTGTAGACATCCAAAGTCATGCAAACTTTCAAAACTCAAAAAAATCGATTTTAATGGATTTACTTTGAATTAAGATATCTCCGCAACCAGACCTCCTAGAATGTTCTAGTTTTCAGCTATGGATAGCTCTTGAAAAACTAATTAAGCGTTTTGCAAGCGAAAATGACGTCATAGCCTTATTTGCGGAACTGTAGGCATCCAAACTCATACAAGCCTTCATAACTCAAAAAAATAACTTTGAATGCAAATATCTCGAAAACTAGACATTATAAAAGGGTTTGCTTTGGATGTGCTGGTTGCATTTGACAAAACCTTTCTATATATGTACGTTTCAATGGGTTCCAGAGACTTTCGTAAAAAAATTAATTTTTAGTGATAAGGGGGTAGTCCATGCTTTTTTTCGAAAATCGATTGGAAAAAAAAAGTTGAGTTTTAAACGGCAATGCAAAGACCAGACTGTTATCTGTTCAACAACGTTAACCGCAACCTCTTACGACCCTTATTTTGGAAGTTATGGCCATATTAAGATTTTTAGTTTTTGGGTTGAAACAAGAAAGATTAACTTTGAATCAAAATTTCTCTGCAACCAGAGCCCACAAAATGCTCTAGTTTTCAGCAATGAATAGCTCTCCAAAAACTGATTAAGCGGTTAATAAACCGCAAGGCCTTCCGAGCCTTATTTGTGGAACTGTAGACATCCAAAGTCATGCAAACTTTCAAAACTCAAAAAAATCGATTTTAATGGATTTACTTTGAATTAAGATATCTCCGCAACCAGACCTCCTAGAATGTTTTAGTTTTCAGCTATGGATAGCTCTTGAAAAACTAATTAAGCGTTTTGCAAGCGAAAATGACGTCATAGCCTTATTTGCGGAACTGTAGGCATCCAAAGTCATACAAGCCTTCATAACTCAAAAAAATAACTTTGAATGCAAATATCTCGAAAACTAGACATTATAAAAGGGTTTGCTTTGGATGTGCTGGTTGCATTTGACAAAACCTTTCTATATATGTACGTTTCAATGGGTTCCAGAGACTTTCGTAAAAAAATTAATTTTTAGTGATAAGGGGGTAGTCCATGCTTTTTTTCGAAAATCGATTGGAAAAAAAAAGTTGAGTTTTAAACGGCAATGCAAAGACCAGACCGTTATCTGTTCAACAACGTTAACCGCAACCTCTTACGAGCCTTATTTTGGAAGTTATGGCCATATTAAGATTTTTAGTTTTTGGGTTGAAACAAGAAAGATTAACTTTGAATCAAAATTTCTCTGCAACCAGAGCTCACAAAATGCTCTAGTTTTCAGCAATGAATAGCTCTCCAAAAACTGATTAAGCGGTTAATAAACCGCAAGGCCTTCCGAGCCTTATTTGTGGAACTGTAGACATCCAAAGTCATGCAAACTTTCAAAACTCAAAAAAATCGATTTTAATGGATTTACTTTGAATTAAGATATCTCCGCAACCAGACCTCCTAGAATGTTTTAGTTTTCAGCTATGGATAGCTCTTGAAAAACTAATTAAGCGTTTTGCAAGCGAAAATGACGTCATAGCCTTATTTGCGGAACTGTAGGCATCCAAAGTCATACAAGCCTTCATAACTCAAAAAAATAACTTTGAATGCAAATATCTCGAAAACTAGACATTATAAAAGGGTTTGCTTTGGATGTGCTGGTTGCATTTGACAAAACCTTTCTATATATGTACGTTTCAATGGGTTCCAGAGACTTTCGTAAAAAAATTAATTTTTAGTGATAAGGGGGTAGTCCATGCTTTTTTTCGAAAATCGATTGGAAAAAAAAAGTTGTGTTTTAAACGGCAATGCAAAGACCAGACCGTTATCTGTTCAACAACGTTAACCGCAACCTCTTACGAGCCTTATTTTGGAAGTTATGGCCATATTAAGATTTTTAGTTTTTGGGTTGAAACACGAAAGATTAACTTTGAATCAAAATTTCTCTGCAACCAGAGCCCACAAAATGCTCTAGTTTTCAGCAATGAATAGCTCTCCAAAAACTGATTAAGCGGTTAATAAACCGCAAGGCCTTCCGAGCCTTATTTGTGGAACTGTAGACATCCAAAGTCATGCAAACTTTCAAAACTCAAAAAAATCGATTTTAATGGATTTACTTTGAATTAAGATATCTCCGCAACCACACCTCCTAGAATGTTCTAGTTTTCAGCTATGGATAGCTCTTGAAAAACTAATTAAGCGTTTTGCAAGCGAAAATGACGTCATAGCCTTATTTGCGGAACTGTAGGCATCCAAACTCATACAAGCCTTCATAACTCAAAAAAATAACTTTGAATGCAAATATCTCGAAAACTAGACATTATAAAAGGGTTTGCTTTGGATGTGCTGGTTGCATTTGACAAAACCTTTCTATATATGTACGTTTCAATGGGTTTCAGAGACTTTCGTAAAAAAATTAATTTTTAGTGATAAGGGGGTAGTCCATGCTTTTTTTCGAAAATCGATTGGAAAAAAAAAGTTGAGTTTTAAACGGCAATGCAAAGACCAGACCGTTATCTGTTCAACAACGTTAACCGCAACCTCTTACGAGCCTTATTTTGGAAGTTATGGCCATATTAAGATTTTTAGTTTTTGGGTTGAAACAAGAAAGATTAACTTTGAATCAAAATTTCTCTGCAACCAGAGCCCACAAAATGCTCTAGTTTTCAGCAATGAATAGCTCTCCAAAAACTGATTAAGCGGTTAATAAACCGCAAGGCCTTCCGAGCCTTATTTGTGGAACTGTAGACATCCAAAGTCATGCAAACTTTCAAAACTCAAAAAAATCGATTTTAATGGATTTACTTTGAATTAAGATATCTCCGCAACCACACCTCCTAGAATGTTCTAGTTTTCAGCTATGGATAGCTCTTGAAAAACTAATTAAGCGTTTTGCAAGCGAAAATGACGTCATAGCCTTATTTGCGGAACTGTAGGCATCCAAAGTCATACAAGCCTTCATAACTCAAAAAAATAACTTTGAATGCAAATATCTCGAAAACTAGACATTATAAAAGGGTTTGCTTTGGATGTGCTGGTTGCATTTGACAAAACCTTTCTATATATGTACGTTTCAATGGGTTCCAGAGACTTTCGTAAAAAAATTAATTTTTAGTGATAAGGGGGTAGTCCATGCTTTTTTTCGAAAATCGATTGGAAAAAAAAAGTTGTGTTTTAAATGGCAATGCAAAGACCAGACCGTTATCTGTTCAACAACGTTAACCGCAACCTCTTACGAGCCTTATTTTGGAAGTTATGGCCATATTAAGATTTTTAGTTTTTGGGTTGAAACACGAAAGATTAACTTTGAATCAAAATTTCTCTGCAACCAGAGCCCACAAAATGCTCTAGTTTTCAGCAATGAATAGCTCTCCAAAAACTGATTAAGCGGTTGATAAACCGCAAGGCCTTCCGAGCCTTATTTGTGGAACTGTAGACATCCAAAGTCATGCAAACTTTCAAAACTCAAAAAAATCGATTTTAATGGATTTACTTTGAATTAAGATATCTCCGCAACCACACCTCCTAGAATGTTCTAGTTTTCAGCTATGGATAGCTCTTGAAAAACTAATTAAGCGTTTTGCAAGCGAAAATGACGTCATAGCCTTATTTGCGGAACTGTAGGCATCCAAACTCATACAAGCCTTCATAACTCAAAAAAATAACTTTGAATGCAAATATCTCGAAAACTAGACATTATAAAAGGGTTTGCTTTGGATGTGCTGGTTGCATTTGACAAAACCTTTCTATATATGTACGTTTCAATGGGTTCCAGAGACTTTCGTAAAAAAATTAATTTTTAGTGATAAGGGGGTAGTCCATGCTTTTTTTCGAAAATCGATTGGAAAAAAAAAGTTGAGTTTTAAACGGCAATGCAAAGACCAGACCGTTATCTGTTCAACAACGTTAACCGCAACCTCTTACGAGCCTTATTTTGGAAGTTATGGCCATATTAAGATTTTTAGTTTTTGGGTTGAAACAAGAAAGATTAACTTTGAATCAAAATTTCTCTGCAACCAGAGCCCACAAAATGCTCTTGTTTTCAGCAATGAATAGCTCTCTAAAAACTGATTAAGCGGTTAATAAACCGCAAGGCCTTCCGAGCCTTATTTGTGGAACTGTAGACATCCAAAGTCATGCAAACTTTCAAAACTCAAAAAAATCGATTTTAATGGATTTACTTTGAATTAAGATATCTCCGCAACCACACCTCCTAGAATGTTCTAGTTTTCAGCTATGGATAGCTCTTGAAAAACTAATTAAGCGTTTTGCAAGCGAAAATGACGTCATAGCCTTATTTGCGGAACTGTAGGCATCCAAAGTCATACAAGCCTTCATAACTCAAAAAAATAACTTTGAATGCAAATATCTCGAAAACTAGACATTATAAAAGGGTTTGCTTTGGATGTGCTGGTTGCATTTGACAAAACCTTTCTATATATGTACGTTTCAATGGGTTCCAGAGACTTTCGTAAAAAAATTAATTTTTAGTGATAAGGGGGTAGTCCATGCTTTTTTTCGAAAATCGATTGGAAAAAAAAAGTTGTGTTTTAAACGGCAATGCAAAGACCAGACCGTTATCTGTTCAACAACGTTAACCGCAACCTCTTACGAGCCTTATTTTGGAAGTTATGGCCATATTAAGATTTTTAGTTTTTGGGTTGAAACACGAAAGATTAACTTTGAATCAAAATTTCTCTGCAACCAGAGCCCACAAAATGCTCTAGTTTTCAGCAATGAATAGCTCTCCAAAAACTGATTAAGCGGTTAATAAACCGCAAGGCCTTCCGAGCCTTATTTGTGGAACTGTAGACATCCAAAGTCATGCAAACTTTCAAAACTCAAAAAAATCGATTTTAATGGATTTACTTTGAATTAAGATATCTCCGCAACCACACCTCCTAGAATGTTCTAGTTTTCAGCTATGGATAGCTCTTGAAAAACTAATTAAGCGTTTTGCAAGCGAAAATGACGTCATAGCCTTATTTGCGGAACTGTAGGCATCCAAACTCATACAAGCCTTCATAACTCAAAAAAATAACTTTGAATGCAAATATCTCGAAAACTAGACATTATAAAAGGGTTTGCTTTGGATGTGCTGGTTGCATTTGACAAAACCTTTCTATATATGTACGTTTCATAGGTTCCAGAGACTTTCGTAAAAAATTAATTTTTAGTGATAAGGGGGTAGCCCATGCTTTTTTTCGAAAATCGATTGGAAAAAAAAAAGTTGAGTTTTAAACGGCAATGCAAAGACCAGACCGTTATCTGTTCAACAACGTTAACCGCAACCTCTTACGAGCCTTATTTTGGAAGTTATGGCCATATTAAGATTTTTAGTTTTTGGGTTGAAACAAGAAAGATTAACTTTGAATCAAAATTTCTCTGCAACCAGAGCCCACAAAATGCTCTAGTTTTCAGCAATGAATAGCTCTCCAAAAACTGATTAAGCGGTTAATAAACCGCAAGGCCTTCCGAGCCTTATTTGTGGAACTGTAGACATCCAAAGTCATGCAAACTTTCAAAACTCAAAAAAATCGATTTTAATGGATTTACTTTGAATTAAGATATCTCCGCAACCACACCTCCTAGAATGTTCTAGTTTTCAGCTACGGATAGCTCTTGAAAAACTAATTAAGCGTTTTGCAAGCGAAAATGACGTCATAGCCTTATTTGCGGAACTGTAGGCATCCAAAGTCATACAAGCCTTCATAACTCAAAAAAATAACTTTGAATGCAAATATCTCGAAAACTAGACATTATAAAAGGGTTTGCTTTGGATGTGCTGGTTGCATTTGACAAAACCTTTCTATATATGTACGTTTCAATGGGTTCCAGAGACTTTCGTAAAAAAATTAATTTTTAGTGATAAGGGGGTAGTCCATGCTTTTTTTCGAAAATCGATTGGAAAAAAAAAGTTGAGTTTTAAACGGCAATGCAAAGACCAGACCGTTATCTGTTCAACAACGTTAACCGCAACCTCTTACGAGCCTTATTTTGGAAGTTATGGCCATATTAAGATTTTTAGTTTTTGGGTTGAAACAAGAAAGATTAACTTTGAATCAAAATTTCTCTGCAACCAGAGCCCACAAAATGCTCTAGTTTTCAGCAATGAATAGCTCTCCAAAAACTGATTAAGCGGTTAATAAACCGCAAGGCCTTCCGAGCCTTATTTGTGGAACTGTAGACATCCAAAGTCATGCAAACTTTCAAAACTCAAAAAAATCGATTTTAATGGATTTACTTTGAATTAAGATATCTCCGCAACCACACCTCCTAGAATGTTCTAATTTTCAGCTATGGATAGCTCTTGAAAAACTAATTAAGCGTTTTGCAAGCGAAAATGACGTCATAGCCTTATTTGCGGAACTGTAGGCATCCAAAGTCATACAAGCCTTCATAACTCAAAAAAATAACTTTGAATGCAAATATCTCGAAAACAAGACATTATAAAAGGGTTTGCTTTGGATGTGCTGGTTGCATTTGACAAAACCTTTCTATATATGTACGTTTCAATGGGTTCCAGAGACTTTCGTAAAAAAATTAATTTTTAGTGATAAGGGGGTAGTCCATGCTTTTTTTCGAAAATCGATTGGAAAAAAAAAGTTGTGTTTTAAATGGCAATGCAAAGACCAGACCGTTATCTGTTCAACAACGTTAACCGCAACCTCTTACGAGCCTTATTTTGGAAGTTATGGCCATATTAAGATTTTTAGTTTTTGGGTTGAAACACGAAAGATTAACTTTGAATCAAAATTTCTCTGCAACCAGAGCCCACAAAATGCTCTAGTTTTCAGCAATGAATAGCTCTCCAAAAACTGATTAAGCGGTTAATAAACCGCAAGGCCTTCCGAGCCTTATTTGTGGAACTGTAGACATCCAAAGTCATGCAAACTTTCAAAACTCAAAAAAATCGATTTTAATGGATTTACTTTGAATTAAGATATCTCCGCAACCAGACCTCCTAGAATGTTCTAGTTTTCAGCTATGGATAGCTCTTGAAAAAATAATTAAGCGTTTTGCAAGCGAAAATGACGTCATAGCCTTATTTGCGGAACTGTAGGCATCCAAAGTCATACAAGCCTTCATAACTCAAAAAAATAACTTTGAATGCAAATATCTCGAAAACTAGACATTATAAAAGGGTTTGCTTTGGATGTGCTGGTTGCATTTGACAAAACCTTTCTATATATGTACGTTTCAATGGGTTCCAGAGACTTTCGTAAAAAAATTAATTTTTAGTGATAAGGGGGTAGTCCATGCTTTTTTTCGAAAATCGATTGGAAAAAAAAAAGTTGAGTTTTAAACGGCAATGCAAAGACCAGACCGTTATCTGTTCAACAACGTTAACCGCAACCTCTTACGAGCCTTATTTTGGAAGTTATGGCCATATTAAGATTTTTAGTTTTTGGGTTGAAACAAGAAAGATTAACTTTGAATCAAAATTTCTCTGCAACCAGAGCCCACAAAATGCTCTAGTTTTCAGCAATGAATAGCTCTCCAAAAACTGATTAAGCGGTTAATAAACCGCAAGGCCTTCCGAGCCTTATTTGTGGAACTGTAGACATCCAAAGTCATGCAAACTTTCAAAACTCAAAAAAATCGATTTTAATGGATTTACTTTGAATTAAGATATCTCCGCAACCAGACCTCCTAGAATGTTCTAGTTTTCAGCTATGGATAGCTCTTGAAAAAATAATTAAGCGTTTTGCAAGCGAAAATGACGTCATAGCCTTATTTGCGGAACTGTAGGCATCCAAAGTCATACAAGCCTTCATAACTCAAAAAAATAACTTTGAATGCAAATATCTCGAAAACTAGACATTATAAAAGGGTTTGCTTTGGATGTGCTGGTTGCATTTGACAAAACTTTTCTATATATGTACGTTTCAATGGGTTCCAGAGACTTTCGTAAAAAAATTAATTTTTAGTGATAAGGGGGTAGTCCATGCTTTTTTTCGAAAATCGATTGGAAAAAAAAAGTTGTGTTTTAAATGGCAATGCAAAGACCAGACCGTTATCTGTTCAACAACGTTAACCGCAACCTCTTACGAGCCTTATTTTGGAAGTTATGGCCATATTAAGATTTTTAGTTTTTGGGTTGAAACACGAAAGATTAACTTTGAATCAAAATTTCTCTGCAACCAGAGCCCACAAAATGCTCTAGTTTTCAGCAATGAATAGCTCTCCAAAAACTGATTAAGCGGTTAATAAACCGCAAGGCCTTCCGAGCCTTATTTGTGGAACTGTAGACATCCAAAGTCATGCAAACTTTCAAAACTCAAAAAAATCGATTTTAATGGATTTACTTTGAATTAAGATATCTCCGCAACCACACCTCCTAGAATGTTCTAGTTTTCAGCTATGGATAGCTCTTGAAAAACTAATTAAGCGTTTTGCAAGCGAAAATGACGTCATAGCCTTATTTGCGGAACTGTAGGCATCCAAAGTCATACAAGCCTTCATAACTCAAAAAAATAACTTTGAATGCAAATATCTCGAAAACTAGACATTATAAAAGGGTTTGCTTTGGATGTGCTGGTTGCATTTGACAAAACCTTTCTATATATGTACGTTTCAATGGGTTCCAGAGACTTTCGTAAAAAAATTAATTTTTAGTGATAAGGGGGTAGTCCATGCTTTTTTTCGAAAATCGATTGGAAAAAAAAAAGTTGAGTTTTAAACGGCAATGCAAAGACCAGACCGTTATCTGTTCAACAACGTTAACCGCAACCTCTTACGAGCCTTATTTTGGAAGTTATGGCCATATTAAGATTTTTAGTTTTTGGGTTGAAACAAGAAAGATTAACTTTGAATCAAAATTTCTCTGCAACCAGAGCCCACAAAATGCTCTAGTTTTCAGCAATGAATAGCTCTCCAAAAACTGATTAAGCGGTTAATAAACCGCAAGGCCTTCCGAGCCTTATTTGTGGAACTGTAGACATCCAAAGTCATGCAAACTTTCAAAACTCAAAAAAATCGATTTTAATGGATTTACTTTGAATTAAGATATCTCCGCAACCAGACCTCCTAGAATGTTCTAGTTTTCAGCTATGGATAGCTCTTGAAAAAATAATTAAGCGTTTTGCAAGCGAAAATGACGTCATAGCCTTATTTGCGGAACTGTAGGCATCCAAAGTCATACAAGCCTTCATAACTCAAAAAAATAACTTTGAATGCAAATATCTCGAAAACTAGACATTATAAAAGGGTTTGCTTTGGATGTGCTGGTTGCATTTGACAAAACCTTTCTATATATGTACGTTTCAATGGGTTCCAGAGACTTTCGTAAAAAAATTAATTTTTAGTGATAAGGGGGTAGTCCATGCTTTTTTTCGAAAATCGATTGGAAAAAAAAAGTTGTGTTTTAAATGGCAATGCAAAGACCAGACCGTTATCTGTTCAACAACGTTAACCGCAACCTCTTACGAGCCTTATTTTGGAAGTTATGGCCATATTAAGATTTTTAGTTTTTGGGTTGAAACACGAAAGATTAACTTTGAATCAAAATTTCTCTGCAACCAGAGCCCACAAAATGCTCTAGTTTTCAGCAATGAATAGCTCTCCAAAAACTGATTAAGCGGTTAATAAACCGCAAGGCCTTCCGAGCCTTATTTGTGGAACTGTAGACATCCAAAGTCATGCAAACTTTCAAAACTCAAAAAAATCGATTTTAATGGATTTACTTTGAATTAAGATATCTCCGCAACCACACCTCCTAGAATGTTCTAGTTTTCAGCTATGGATAGCTCTTGAAAAACTAATTAAGCGTTTTGCAAGCGAAAATGACGTCATAGCCTTATTTGCGGAACTGTAGGCATCCAAAGTCATACAAGCCTTCATAACTCAAAAAAATAACTTTGAATGCAAATATCTCGAAAACTAGACATTATAAAAGGGTTTGCTTTGGATGTGCTGGTTGCATTTGACAAAACCTTTCTATATATGTACGTTTCAATGGGTTCCAGAGACTTTCGTAAAAAAATTAATTTTTAGTGATAAGGGGGTAGTCCATGCTTTTTTTCGAAAATCGATTGGAAAAAAAAAAGTTGAGTTTTAAACGGCAATGCAAAGACCAGACCGTTATCTGTTCAACAACGTTAACCGCAACCTCTTACGAGCCTTATTTTGGAAGTTATGGCCATATTAAGATTTTTAGTTTTTGGGTTGAAACAAGAAAGATTAACTTTGAATCAAAATTTCTCTGCAACCAGAGCCCACAAAATGCTCTAGTTTTCAGCAATGAATAGCTCTCCAAAAACTGATTAAGCGGTTAATAAACCGCAAGGCCTTCCGAGCCTTATTTGTGGAACTGTAGACATCCAAAGTCATGCAAACTTTCAAAACTCAAAAAAATCGATTTTAATGGATTTACTTTGAATTAAGATATCTCCGCAACCAGACCTCCTAGAATGTTCTAGTTTTCAGCTATGGATAGCTCTTGAAAAAATAATTAAGCGTTTTGCAAGCGAAAATGACGTCATAGCCTTATTTGCGGAACTGTAGGCATCCAAAGTCATACAAGCCTTCATAACTCAAAAAAATAACTTTGAATGCAAATATCTCGAAAACTAGACATTATAAAAGGGTTTGCTTTGGATGTGCTGGTTGCATTTGACAAAACCTTTCTATATATGTACGTTTCAATGGGTTCCAGAGACTTTCGTAAAAAAATTAATTTTTAGTGATAAGGGGGTAGTCCATGCTTTTTTTCGAAAATCGATTGGAAAAAAAAAGTTGTGTTTTAAATGGCAATGCAAAGACCAGACCGTTATCTGTTCAACAACGTTAACCGCAACCTCTTACGAGCCTTATTTTGGAAGTTATGGCCATATTAAGATTTTTAGTTTTTGGGTTGAAACACGAAAGATTAACTTTGAATCAAAATTTCTCTGCAACCAGAGCCCACAAAATGCTCTAGTTTTCAGCAATGAATAGCTCTCTAAAAACTGATTAAGCGGTTAATAAACCGCAAGGCCTTCCGAGCCTTATTTGTGGAACTGTAGACATCCAAAGTCATGCAAACTTTCAAAACTCAAAAAAATCGATTTTAATGGATTTACTTTGAATTAAGATATCTCCGCAACCACACCTCCTAGAATGTTCTAGTTTTCAGCTATGGATAGCTCTTGAAAAACTAATTAAGCGTTTTGCAAGCGAAAATGACGTCATAGCCTTATTTGCGGAACTGTAGGCATCCAAAGTCATACAAGCCTTCATAACTCAAAAAAATAACTTTGAATGCAAATATCTCGAAAACTAGACATTATAAAAGGGTTTGCTTTGGATGTGCTGGTTGCATTTGACAAAACCTTTCTATATATGTACGTTTCAATGGGTTCCAGAGACTTTCGTAAAAAAATTAATTTTTAGTGATAAGGGGGTAGTCCATGTTTTTTTTCGAAAATCGATTGGAAAAAAAAAGTTGAGTTTTAAACGGCAATGCAAAGACCAGACCGTTATCTGTTCAACAACGTTAACCGCAACCTCTTACGAGCCTTATTTTGGAAGTTATGGCCATATTAAGATTTTTAGTTTTTGGGTTGAAACAAGAAAGATTAACTTTGAATCAAAATTTCTCTGCAACCAGAGCCCACAAAATGCTCTAGTTTTCAGCAATGAATAGCTCTCCAAAAACTGATTAAGCGGTTAATAAACCGCAAGGCCTTCCGAGCCTTATTTGTGGAACTGTAGACATCCAAAGTCATGCAAACTTTCAAAACTCAAAAAAATCGATTTTAATGGATTTACTTTGAATTAAGATATCTCCGCAACCACACCTCCTAGAATGTTCTAGTTTTCAGCTATGGATAGCTCTTGAAAAACTAATTAAGCGTTTTGCAAGCGAAAATGACGTCATAGCCTTATTTGCGGAACTGTAGGCATCCAAAGTCATACAAGCCTTCATAACTCAAAAAAATAACTTTGAATGCAAATATCTCGAAAACTAGACATTATAAAAGGGTTTGCTTTGGATGTGCTGGTTGCATTTGACAAAACCTTTCTATATATGTACGTTTCAATGGGTTCCAGAGACTTTCGTAAAAAAATTAATTTTTAGTGATAAGGGGGTAGTCCATGCTTTTTTTCGAAAATCGATTGGAAAAAAAAAGTTGAGTTTTAAACGGCAATGCAAAGACCAGACTGTTATCTGTTCAACAACGTTAACCGCAACCTCTTACGACCCTTATTTTGGAAGTTATGGCCATATTAAGATTTTTAGTTTTTGGGTTGAAACAAGAAAGATTAACTTTGAATCAAAATTTCTCTGCAACCAGAGCCCACAAAATGCTCTAGTTTTCAGCAATGAATAGCTCTCCAAAAACTGATTAAGCGGTTAATAAACCGCAAGGCCTTCCGAGCCTTATTTGTGGAACTGTAGACATCCAAAGTCATGCAAACTTTCAAAACTCAAAAAAATCGATTTTAATGGATTTACTTTGAATTAAGATATCTCCGCAACCAGACCTCCTAGAATGTTTTAGTTTTCAGCTATGGATAGCTCTTGAAAAACTAATTAAGCGTTTTGCAAGCGAAAATGACGTCATAGCCTTATTTGCGGAACTGTAGGCATCCAAAGTCATACAAGCCTTCATAGCTCAAAAAAATAACTTTGAATGCAAATATCTCGAAAACTAGACATTATAAAAGGGTTTGCTTTGGATGTGCTGGTTGCATTTGACAAAACCTTTCTATATATGTACGTTTCAATGGGTTCCAGAGACTTTCGTAAAAAAATTAATTTTTAGTGATAAGGGGGTAGTCCATGCTTTTTTTCGAAAATCGATTGGAAAAAAAAAGTTGTGTTTTAAATGGCAATGCAAAGACCAGACCGTTATCTGTTCAACAACGTTAACCGCAACCTCTTACGAGCCTTATTTTGGAAGTTATGGCCATATTAAGATTTTTAGTTTTTGGGTTGAAACACGAAAGATTAACTTTGAATCAAAATTTCTCTGCAACCAGAGCCCACAAAATGCTCTAGTTTTCAGCAATGAATAGCTCTCCAAAAACTGATTAAGCGGTTAATAAACCGCAAGGCCTTCCGAGCCTTATTTGTGGAACTGTAGACATCCAAAGTCATGCAAACTTTCAAAACTCAAAAAAATCGATTTTAATGGATTTACTTTGAATTAAGATATCTCCGCAACCAGACCTCCTAGAATGTTCTAGTTTTCAGCTATGGATAGCTCTTGAAAAAATAATTAAGCGTTTTGCAAGCGAAAATGACGTCATAGCCTTATTTGCGGAACTGTAGGCATCCAAAGTCATACAAGCCTTCATAACTCAAAAAAATAACTTTGAATGCAAATATCTCGAAAACTAGACATTATAAAAGGGTTTGCTTTGGATGTGCTGGTTGCATTTGACAAAACCTTTCTATATATGTACGTTTCAATGGGTTCCAGAGACTTTCGTAAAAAAATTAATTTTTAGTGATAAGGGGGTAGTCCATGCTTTTTTTCGAAAATCGATTGGAAAAAAAAAGTTGTGTTTTAAATGGCAATGCAAAGACCAGACCGTTATCTGTTCAACAACGTTAACCGCAACCTCTTACGAGCCTTATTTTGGAAGTTATGGCCATATTAAGATTTTTAGTTTTTGGGTTGAAACACGAAAGATTAACTTTGAATCAAAATTTCTCTGCAACCAGAGCCCACAAAATGCTCTAGTTTTCAGCAATGAATAGCTCTCCAAAAACTGATTAAGCGGTTAATAAACCGCAAGGCCTTCCGAGCCTTATTTGTGGAACTGTAGACATCCAAAGTCATGCAAACTTTCAAAACTCAAAAAAATCGATTTTAATGGATTTACTTTGAATTAAGATATCTCCGCAACCACACCTCCTAGAATGTTCTAGTTTTCAGCTATGGATAGCTCTTGAAAAACTAATTAAGCGTTTTGCAAGCGAAAATGACGTCATAGCCTTATTTGCGGAACTGTAGGCATCCAAAGTCATACAAGCCTTCATAACTCAAAAAAATAACTTTGAATGCAAATATCTCGAAAACTAGACATTATAAAAGGGTTTGCTTTGGATGTGCTGGTTGCATTTGACAAAACCTTTCTATATATGTACGTTTCAATGGGTTCCAGAGACTTTCGTAAAAAAATTAATTTTTAGTGATAAGGGGGTAGTCCATGCTTTTTTTCGAAAATCGATTGGAAAAAAAAAAGTTGAGTTTTAAACGGCAATGCAAAGACCAGACCGTTATCTGTTCAACAACGTTAACCGCAACCTCTTACGAGCCTTATTTTGGAAGTTATGGCCATATTAAGATTTTTAGTTTTTGGGTTGAAACAAGAAAGATTAACTTTGAATCAAAATTTCTCTGCAACCAGAGCCCACAAAATCCTCTAGTTTTCAGCAATGAATAGCTCTCCAAAAACTGATTAAGCGGTTAATAAACCGCAAGGCCTTCCGAGCCTTATTTGTGGAACTGTAGACATCCAAAGTCATGCAAACTTTCAAAACTCAAAAAAATCGATTTTAATGGATTTACTTTGAATTAAGATATCTCCGCAACCAGACCTCCTAGAATGTTCTAGTTTTCAGCTATGGATAGCTCTTGAAAAAATAATTAAGCGTTTTGCAAGCGAAAATGACGTCATAGCCTTATTTGCGGAACTGTAGGCATCCAAAGTCATACAAGCCTTCATAACTCAAAAAAATAACTTTGAATGCAAATATCTCGAAAACTAGACATTATAAAAGGGTTTGCTTTGGATGTGCTGGTTGCATTTGACAAAACCTTTCTATATATGTACGTTTCAATGGGTTCCAGAGACTTTCGTAAAAAAATTAATTTTTAGTGATAAGGGGGTAGTCCATGCTTTTTTTCGAAAATCGATTGGAAAAAAAAAGTTGAGTTTTAAACGGCAATGCAAAGACCAGACCGTTATCTGTTCAACAACGTTAACCGCAACCTCTTACGAGCCTTATTTTGGAAGTTATGGCCATATTAAGATTTTTAGTTTTTGGGTTGAAACAAGAAAGATTAACTTTGAATCAAAATTTCTCTGCAACCAGAGCCCACAAAATGCTCTAGTTTTCAGCAATGAATAGCTCTCCAAAAACTGATTAAGCGGTTAATAAACCGCAAGGCCTTCCGAGCCTTATTTGTGGAACTGTAGACATCCAAAGTCATGCAAACTTTCAAAACTCAAAAAAATCGATTTTAATGGATTTACTTTGAATTAAGATATCTCCGCAACCACACCTCCTAGAATGTTCTAGTTTTCAGCTATGGATAGCTCTTGAAAAACTAATTAAGCGTTTTGCAAGCGAAAATGACGTCATAGCCTTATTTGCGGAACTGTAGGCATCCAAAGTCATACAAGCCTTCATAACTCAAAAAAATAACTTTGAATGCAAATATCTCGAAAACTAGACATTATAAAAGGGTTTGCTTTGGATGTGCTGGTTGCATTTGACAAAACCTTTCTATATATGTACGTTTCAATGGGTTCCAGAGACTTTCGTAAAAAAATTAATTTTTAGTGATAAGGGGGTAGTCCATGCTTTTTTTCGAAAATCGATTGGAAAAAAAAAGTTGAGTTTTAAACGGCAATGCAAAGACCAGACTGTTATCTGTTCAACAACGTTAACCGCAACCTCTTACGACCCTTATTTTGGAAGTTATGGCCATATTAAGATTTTTAGTTTTTGGGTTGAAACAAGAAAGATTAACTTTGAATCAAAATTTCTCTGCAACCAGAGCCCACAAAATGCTCTAGTTTTCAGCAATGAATAGCTCTCCAAAAACTGATTAAGCGGTTAATAAACCGCAAGGCCTTCCGAGCCTTATTTGTGGAACTGTAGACATCCAAAGTCATGCAAACTTTCAAAACTCAAAAAAATCGATTTTAATGGATTTACTTTGAATTAAGATATCTCCGCAACCAGACCTCCTAGAATGTTTTAGTTTTCAGCTATGGATAGCTCTTAAAAAACTAATTAAGCGTTTTGCAAGCGAAAATGACGTCATAGCCTTATTTGCGGAACTGTAGGCATCCAAAGTCATACAAGCCTTCATAGCTCAAAAAAATAACTTTGAATGCAAATATCTCGAAAACTAGACATTATAAAAGGGTTTGCTTTGGATGTGCTGGTTGCATTTGACAAAACCTTTCTATATATGTACGTTTCAATGGGTTCCAGAGACTTTCGTAAAAAAATTAATTTTTAGTGATAAGGGGGTAGTCCATGCTTTTTTTCGAAAATCGATTGGAAAAAAAAAGTTGTGTTTTAAATGGCAATGCAAAGACCAGACCGTTATCTGTTCAACAACGTTAACCGCAACCTCTTACGAGCCTTATTTTGGAAGTTATGGCCATATTAAGATTTTTAGTTTTTGGGTTGAAACACGAAAGATTAACTTTGAATCAAAATTTCTCTGCAACCAGAGCCCACAAAATGCTCTAGTTTTCAGCAATGAATAGCTCTCCAAAAACTGATTAAGCGGTTAATAAACCGCAAGGCCTTCCGAGCCTTATTTGTGGAACTGTAGACATCCAAAGTCATGCAAACTTTCAAAACTCAAAAAAATCGATTTTAATGGATTTACTTTGAATTAAGATATCTCCGCAACCACACCTCCTAGAATGTTCTAGTTTTCAGCTATGGATAGCTCTTGAAAAACTAATCAAGCGTTTTGCAAGCGAAAATGACGTCATAGCCTTATTTGCGGAACTGTAGGCATCCAAAGTCATACAAGCCTTCATAACTCAAAAAAATAACTTTGAATGCAAATATCTCGAAAACTAGACATTATAAAAGGGTTTGCTTTGGATGTGCTGGTTGCATTTGACAAAACCTTTCTATATATGTACGTTTCAATGGGTTCCAGAGACTTTCGTAAAAAAATTAATTTTTAGTGATAAGGGGGTAGTCCATGCTATTTTTCGAAAATCGATTGGAAAAAAAAAGTTGAGTTTTAAACGGCAATGCAAAGACCAGACCGTTATCTGTTCAACAACGTTAACCGCAACCTCTTACGAGCCTTATTTTGGAAGTTATGGCCATATTAAGTTTTTTAGTTTTTGGGTTGAAACACGAAAGATTAACTTTGAATCAAAATTTCTCTGCAACCAGAGCCCACAAAATGCTCTAGTTTTCAGCAATGAATAGCTCTCCAAAAACTGATTAAGCGGTTAATAAACCGCAAGGCCTTCCGAGCCTTATTTGTGGAACTGTAGACATCCAAAGTCATGCAAACTTTCAAAACTCAAAAAAATCGATTTTAATGGATTTACTTTGAATTGAGATATCTCCGCAACCACACCTCCTAGAATGTTCTAGTTTTCAGCTATGGATAGCTCTTGAAAAACTAATTAAGCGTTTTGCAAGCGAAAATGACGTCATGGCCTTATTTGCGGAACTGTAGGCATCCAAAGTCATACAAGCCTTCATAACTCAAAAAAATAACTTTGAATGCAAATATCTCGAAAACTAGACATTATAAAAGGGTTTGCTTTGGATGTGCTGGTTGCATTTGACAAAACCTTTCTATATATGTACGTTTCATAGGTTCCAGAGACTTTCGTAAAAAATTAATTTTTAGTGATAAGGGGGTAGCCCATGCTTTTTTTCGAAAATCGATTGGAAAAAAAAAAGTTGAGTTTTAAACGGCAATGCAAAGACCAGACCGTTATCTGTTCAACAACGTTAACCGCAACCTCTTACGAGCCTTATTTTGGAAGTTATGGCCATATTAAGATTTTTAGTTTTTGGGTTGAAACAAGAAAGATTAACTTTGAATCAAAATTTCTCTGCAACCAGAGCCCACAAAATGCTCTAGTTTTCAGCAATGAATAGCTCTCCAAAAACTGATTAAGCGGTTAATAAACCGCAAGGCCTTCCGAGCCTTATTTGTGGAACTGTAGACATCCAAAGTCATGCAAACTTTCAAAACTCAAAAAAATCGATTTTAATGGATTTACTTTGAATTAAGATATCTCCGCAACCACACCTCCTAGAATGTTCTAGTTTTCAGCTATGGATAGCTCTTGAAAAACTAATTAAGCGTTTTGCAAGCGAAAATGACGTCATAGCCTTATTTGCGGAACTGTAGGCATCCAAAGTCATACAAGCCTTCATAACTCAAAAAAATAACTTTGAATGCAAATATCTCGAAAACTAGACATTATAAAAGGGTTTGCTTTGGATGTGCTGGTTGCATTTGACAAAACCTTTCTATATATGTACGTTTCAATGGGTTCCAGAGACTTTCGTAAAAAAATTAATTTTTAGTGATAAGGGGGTAGTCCATGCTTTTTTTCGAAAATCGATTGGAAAAAAAAAGTTGTGTTTTAAATGGCAATGCAAAGACCAGACCGTTATCTGTTCAACAACGTTAACCGCAACCTCTTACGAGCCTTATTTTGGAAGTTATGGCCATATTAAGATTTTTAGTTTTTGGGTTGAAACACGAAAGATTAACTTTGAATCAAAATTTCTCTGCAACCAGAGCCCACAAAATGCTCTAGTTTTCAGCAATGAATAGCTCTCCAAAAACTGATTAAGCGGTTAATAAACCGCAAGGCCTTCCGAGCCTTATTTGTGGAACTGTAGACATCCAAAGTCATGCAAACTTTCAAAACTCAAAAAAATCGATTTTAATGGATTTACTTTGAATTAAGATATCTCCGCAACCAGACCTCCTAGAATGTTCTAGTTTTCAGCTATGGATAGCTCTTGAAAAACTAATTAAGCGTTTTGCAAGCGAAAATGACGTCATAGCCTTATTTGCGGAACTGTAGGCATCCAAACTCATACAAGCCTTCATAACTCAAAAAAATAACTTTGAATGCAAATATCTCGAAAACTAGACATTATAAAAGGGTTTGCTTTGGATGTGCTGGTTGCATTTGACAAAACCTTTCTATATATGTACGTTTCAATGGGTTCCAGAGACTTTCGTAAAAAAATTAATTTTTAGTGATAAGGGGGTAGTCCATGCTTTTTTTCGAAAATCGATTGGAAAAAAAAAGTTGAGTTTTAAACGGCAATGCAAAGACCAGACTGTTATCTGTTCAACAACGTTAACCGCAACCTCTTACGACCCTTATTTTGGAAGTTATGGCCATATTAAGATTTTTAGTTTTTGGGTTGAAACAAGAAAGATTAACTTTGAATCAAAATTTCTCTGCAACCAGAGCCCACAAAATGCTCTAGTTTTCAGCAATGAATAGCTCTCCAAAAACTGATTAAGCGGTTAATAAACCGCAAGGCCTTCCGAGCCTTATTTGTGGAACTGTAGACATCCAAAGTCATGCAAACTTTCAAAACTCAAAAAAATCGATTTTAATGGATTTACTTTGAATTAAGATATCTCCGCAACCAGACCTCCTAGAATGTTTTAGTTTTCAGCTATGGATAGCTCTTGAAAAACTAATTAAGCGTTTTGCAAGCGAAAATGACGTCATAGCCTTATTTGCGGAACTGTAGGCATCCAAAGTCATACAAGCCTTCATAGCTCAAAAAAATAACTTTGAATGCAAATATCTCGAAAACTAGACATTATAAAAGGGTTTGCTTTGGATGTGCTGGTTGCATTTGACAAAACCTTTCTATATATGTACGTTTCAATGGGTTCCAGAGACTTTCGTAAAAAAATTAATTTTTAGTGATAAGGGGGTAGTCCATGCTTTTTTTCGAAAATCGATTGGAAAAAAAAAGTTGTGTTTTAAATGGCAATGCAAAGACCAGACCGTTATCTGTTCAACAACGTTAACCGCAACCTCTTACGAGCCTTATTTTGGAAGTTATGGCCATATTAAGATTTTTAGTTTTTGGGTTGAAACACGAAAGATTAACTTTGAATCAAAATTTCTCTGCAACCAGAGCCCACAAAATGCTCTAGTTTTCAGCAATGAATAGCTCTCCAAAAACTGATTAAGCGGTTAATAAACCGCAAGGCCTTCCGAGCCTTATTTGTGGAACTGTAGACATCCAAAGTCATGCAAACTTTCAAAACTCAAAAAAATCGATTTTAATGGATTTACTTTGAATTAAGATATCTCCGCAACCACACCTCCTAGAATGTTCTAGTTTTCAGCTATGGATAGCTCTTGAAAAACTAATTAAGCGTTTTGCAAGCGAAAATGACGTCATAGCCTTATTTGCGGAACTGTAGGCATCCAAAGTCATACAAGCCTTCATAACTCAAAAAAATAACTTTGAATGCAAATATCTCGAAAACTAGACATTATAAAAGGGTTTGCTTTGGATGTGCTGGTTGCATTTGACAAAACCTTTCTATATATGTACGTTTCAATGGGTTCCAGAGACTTTCGTAAAAAAATTAATTTTTAGTGATAAGGGGGTAGTCCATGCTATTTTTCGAAAATCGATTGGAAAAAAAAAGTTGAGTTTTAAACGGCAATGCAAAGACCAGACCGTTATCTGTTCAACAACGTTAACCGCAACCTCTTACGAGCCTTATTTTGGAAGTTATGGCCATATTAAGTTTTTTAGTTTTTGGGTTGAAACACGAAAGATTAACTTTGAATCAAAATTTCTCTGCAACCAGAGCCCACAAAATGCTCTAGTTTTCAGCAATGAATAGCTCTCCAAAAACTGATTAAGCGGTTAATAAACCGCAAGGCCTTCCGAGCCTTATTTGTGGAACTGTAGACATCCAAAGTCATGCAAACTTTCAAAACTCAAAAAAATCGATTTTAATGGATTTACTTTGAATTAAGATATCTCCGCAACCACACCTCCTAGAATGTTCTAGTTTTCAGCTATGGATAGCTCTTGAAAAACTAATTAAGCGTTTTGCAAGCGAAAATGACGTCATAGCCTTATTTGCGGAACTGTAGGCATCCAAACTCATACAAGCCTTCATAACTCAAAAAAATAACTTTGAATGCAAATATCTCGAAAACTAGACATTATAAAAGGGTTTGCTTTGGATGTGCTGGTTGCATTTGACAAAACCTTTCTATATATGTACGTTTCATAGGTTCCAGAGACTTTCGTAAAAAATTAATTTTTAGTGATAAGGGGGTAGCCCATGCTTTTTTTCGAAAATCGATTGGAAAAAAAAAAGTTGAGTTTTAAACGGCAATGCAAAGACCAGACCGTTATCTGTTCAACAACGTTAACCGCAACCTCTTACGAGCCTTATTTTGGAAGTTATGGCCATATTAAGATTTTTAGTTTTTGGGTTGAAACAAGAAAGATTAACTTTGAATCAAAATTTCTCTGCAACCAGAGCCCACAAAATGCTCTAGTTTTCAGCAATGAATAGCTCTCCAAAAACTGATTAAGCGGTTAATAAACCGCAAGGCCTTCCGAGCCTTATTTGTGGAACTGTAGACATCCAAAGTCATGCAAACTTTCAAAACTCAAAAAAATCGATTTTAATGGATTTACTTTGAATTAAGATATCTCCGCAACCACACCTCCTAGAATGTTCTAGTTTTCAGCTACGGATAGCTCTTGAAAAACTAATTAAGCATTTTGCAAGCGAAAATGACGTCATAGCCTTATTTGCGGAACTGTAGGCATCCAAAGTCATACAAGCCTTCATAACTCAAAAAAATAACTTTGAATGCAAATATCTCGAAAACTAGACATTATAAAAGGGTTTGCTTTGGATGTGCTGGTTGCATTTGACAAAACCTTTCTATATATGTACGTTTCAATGGGTTCCAGAGACTTTCGTAAAAAAATTAATTTTTAGTGATAAGGGGGTAGTCCATGCTTTTTTTCGAAAATCGATTGGAAAAAAAAAGTTGAGTTTTAAACGGCAATGCAAAGACCAGACCGTTATCTGTTCAACAACGTTAACCGCAACCTCTTACGAGCCTTATTTTGGAAGTTATGGCCATATTAAGATTTTTAGTTTTTGGGTTGAAACAAGAAAGATTAACTTTGAATCAAAATTTCTCTGCAACCAGAGCCCACAAAATGCTCTAGTTTTCAGCAATGAATAGCTCTCCAAAAACTGATTAAGCGGTTAATAAACCGCAAGGCCTTCCGAGCCTTATTTGTGGAACTGTAGACATCCAAAGTCATGCAAACTTTCAAAACTCAAAAAAATCGATTTTAATGGATTTACTTTGAATTAAGATATCTCCGCAACCACACCTCCTAGAATGTTCTAATTTTCAGCTATGGATAGCTCTTGAAAAACTAATTAAGCGTTTTGCAAGCGAAAATGACGTCATAGCCTTATTTGCGGAACTGTAGGCATCCAAAGTCATACAAGCCTTCATAACTCAAAAAAATAACTTTGAATGCAAATATCTCGAAAACTAGACATTATAAAAGGGTTTGCTTTGGATGTGCTGGTTGCATTTGACAAAACCTTTCTATATATGTACGTTTCAATGGGTTCCAGAGACTTTCGTAAAAAAATTAATTTTTAGTGATAAGGGGGTAGTCCATGCTTTTTTTCGAAAATCGATTGGAAAAAAAAAGTTGAGTTTTAAACGGCAATGCAAAGACCAGACCGTTATCTGTTCAACAACGTTAACCGCAACCTCTTACGAGCCTTATTTTGGAAGTTATGGCCATATTAAGATTTTTAGTTTTTGGGTTGAAACAAGAAAGATTAACTTTGAATCAAAATTTCTGTGCAACCAGAGCCCACAAAATGCTCTAGTTTTCAGCAATGAATAGCTCTCCAAAAACTGATTAAGCGGTTAATAAACCGCAAGGCCTTCCGAGCCTTATTTGTGGAACTGTAGACATCCAAAGTCATGCAAACTTTCAAA
The DNA here is from genome assembly GCA_949320155.1 of Melangyna quadrimaculata. Lineage (NCBI taxonomy): Eukaryota > Metazoa > Arthropoda > Insecta > Diptera > Syrphidae > Melangyna > Melangyna quadrimaculata. Next base: position 150,439,258 of record OX439483.1, read on the forward strand.
ACTCAAAAAAATCGATTTTAATGGATTTACTTTGAATTAAGATATCTCCGCAACCACACCTCCTAGAATGTTCTAGTTTTCAGCTATGGATAGCTCTTGAAAAACTAATTAAGCGTTTTGCAAGCGAAAATGACGTCATAGCCTTATTTGCGGAACTGTAGGCATCCAAAGTCATACAAGCCTTCATAACTCAAAAAAATAACTTTGAATGCAAATATCTCGAAAACTAGACATTATAAAAGGGTTTGCTTTGGATGTGCTGGTTGCATTTGACAAAACCTTTCTATATATGTACGTTTCAATGGGTTCCAGAGACTTTCGTAAAAAAATTAATTTTTAGTGATAAGGGGGTAGTCCATGCTTTTTTTCGAAAATCGATTGGAAAAAAAAAGTTGTGTTTTAAATGGCAATGCAAAGACCAGACCGTTATCTGTTCAACAACGTTAACCGCAACCTCTTACGAGCCTTATTTTGGAAGTTATGGCCATATTAAGATTTTTAGTTTTTGGGTTGAAACACGAAAGATTAACTTTGAATCAAAATTTCTCTGCAACCAGAGCCCACAAAATGCTCTAGTTTTCAGCAATGAATAGCTCTCCAAAAACTGATTAAGCGGTTAATAAACCGCAAGGCCTTCCGAGCCTTATTTGTGGAACTGTAGACATCCAAAGTCATGCAAACTTTCAAAACTCAAAAAAATCGATTTTAATGGATTTACTTTGAATTAAGATATCTCCGCAACCAGACCTCCTAGAATGTTCTAGTTTTCAGCTATGGATAGCTCTTGAAAAACTAATTAAGCGTTTTGCAAGCGAAAATGACGTCATAGCCTTATTTGCGGAACTGTAGGCATCCAAACTCATACAAGCCTTCATAACTCAAAAAAATAACTTTGAATGCAAATATCTCGAAAACTAGACATTATAAAAGGGTTTGCTTTGGATGTGCTGGTTGCATTTGACAAAACCTTTCTATATATGTACGTTTCAATGGGTTCCAGAGACTTTCGTAAAAAAATTAATTTTTAGTGATAAGGGGGTAGTCCATGCTTTTTTTCGAAAATCGATTGGAAAAAAAAAGTTGAGTTTTAAACGGCAATGCAAGGACCAGACTGTTATCTGTTCAACAACGTTAACCGCAACCTCTTACGACCCTTATTTTGGAAGTTATGGCCATATTAAGATTTTTAGTTTTTGGGTTGAAACAAGAAAGATTAACTTTGAATCAAAATTTCTCTGCAACCAGAGCCCACAAAATGCTCTAGTTTTCAGCAATGAATAGCTCTCCAAAAACTGATTAAGCGGTTAATAAACCGCAAGGCCTTCCGAGCCTTATTTGTGGAACTGTAGACATCCAAAGTCATGCAAACTTTCAAAACTCAAAAAAATCGATTTTAATGGATTTACTTTGAATTAAGATATCTCCGCAACCACACCTCCTAGAATGTTCTAATTTTCAGCTATGGATAGCTCTTGAAAAACTAATTAAGCGTTTTGCAAGCGAAAATGACGTCATAGCCTTATTTGCGGAACTGTAGGCATCCAAAGTCATACAAGCCTTCATAACTCAAAAAAATAACTTTGAATGCAAATATCTCGAAAACTAGACATTATAAAAGGGTTTGCTTTGGATGTGCTGGTTGCATTTGACAAAACCTTTCTATATATGTACGTTTCAATGGGTTCCAGAGACTTTCGTAAAAAAATTAATTTTTAGTGATAAGGGGGTAGTCCATGCTTTTTTTCGAAAATCGATTGGAAAAAAAAAGTTGTGTTTTAAATGGCAATGCAAAGACCAGACCGTTATCTGTTCAACAACGTTAACCGCAACCTCTTACGAGCCTTATTTTGGAAGTTATGGCCATATTAAGATTTTTAGTTTTTGGGTTGAAACACGAAAGATTAACTTTGAATCAAAATTTCTCTGCAACCAGAGCCCACAAAATGCTCTAGTTTTCAGCAATGAATAGCTCTCCAAAAACTGATTAAGCGGTTAATAAACCGCAAGGCCTTCCGAGCCTTATTTGTGGAACTGTAGACATCCAAAGTCATGCAAACTTTCAAAACTCAAAAAAATCGATTTTAATGGATTTACTTTGAATTAAGATATCTCCGCAACCAGACCTCCTAGAATGTTCTAGTTTTCAGCTATGGATAGCTCTTGAAAAAATAATTAAGCGTTTTGCAAGCGAAAATGACGTCATAGCCTTATTTGCGGAACTGTAGGCATCCAAAGTCATACAAGCCTTCATAACTCAAAAAAATAACTTTGAATGCAAATATCTCGAAAACTAGACATTATAAAAGGGTTTGCTTTGGATGTGCTGGTTGCATTTGACAAAACCTTTCTATATATGTACGTTTCAATGGGTTCCAGAGACTTTCGTAAAAAAATTAATTTTTAGTGATAAGGGGGTAGTCCATGCTTTTTTTCGAAAATCGATTGGAAAAAAAAAGTTGAGTTTTAAACGGCAATGCAAAGACCAGACCGTTATCTGTTCAACAACGTTAACCGCAACCTCTTACGAGCCTTATTTTGGAAGTTATGGCCATATTAAGATTTTTAGTTTTTGGGTTGAAACAAGAAAGATTAACTTTGAATCAAAATTTCTGTGCAACCAGAGCCCACAAAATGCTCTAGTTTTCAGCAATGAATAGCTCTCCAAAAACTGATTAAGCGGTTAATAAACCGCAAGGCCTTCCGAGCCTTATTTGTGGAACTGTAGACATCCAAAGTCATGCAAACTTTCAAAACTCAAAAAAATCGATTTTAATGGATTTACTTTGAATTAAGATATCTCCGCAACCACACCTCCTAGAATGTTCTAGTTTTCAGCTATGGATAGCTCTTGAAAAACTAATTAAGCGTTTTGCAAGCGAAAATGACGTCATAGCCTTATTTGCGGAACTGTAGGCATCCAAAGTCATACAAGCCTTCATAACTCAAAAAAATAACTTTGAATGCAAATATCTCGAAAACTAGACATTATAAAAGGGTTTGCTTTGGATGTGCTGGTTGCATTTGACAAAACCTTTCTATATATGTACGTTTCAATGGGTTCCAGAGACTTTCGTAAAAAAATTAATTTTTAGTGATAAGGGGGTAGTCCATGCTTTTTTTCGAAAATCGATTGGAAAAAAAAAGTTGTGTTTTAAATGGCAATGCAAAGACCAGACCGTTATCTGTTCAACAACGTTAACCGCAACCTCTTACGAGCCTTATTTTGGAAGTTATGGCCATATTAAGATTTTTAGTTTTTGGGTTGAAACACGAAAGATTAACTTTGAATCAAAATTTCTCTGCAACCAGAGCCCACAAAATGCTCTAGTTTTCAGCAATGAATAGCTCTCCAAAAACTGATTAAGCGGTTAATAAACCGCAAGGCCTTCCGAGCCTTATTTGTGGAACTGTAGACATCCAAAGTCATGCAAACTTTCAAAACTCAAAAAAATCGATTTTAATGGATTTACTTTGAATTAAGATATCTCCGCAACCAGACCTCCTAGAATGTTCTAGTTTTCAGCTATGGATAGCTCTTGAAAAACTAATTAAGCGTTTTGCAAGCGAAAATGACGTCATAGCCTTATTTGCGGAACTGTAGGCATCCAAACTCATACAAGCCTTCATAACTCAAAAAAATAACTTTGAATGCAAATATCTCGAAAACTAGACATTATAAAAGGGTTTGCTTTGGATGTGCTGGTTGCATTTGACAAAACCTTTCTATATATGTACGTTTCAATGGGTTCCAGAGACTTTCGTAAAAAAATTAATTTTTAGTGATAAGGGGGTAGTCCATGCTTTTTTTCGAAAATCGATTGGAAAAAAAAAGTTGAGTTTTAAACGGCAATGCAAGGACCAGACTGTTATCTGTTCAACAACGTTAACCGCAACCTCTTACGACCCTTATTTTGGAAGTTATGGCCATATTAAGATTTTTAGTTTTTGGGTTGAAACAAGAAAGATTAACTTTGAATCAAAATTTCTCTGCAACCAGAGCCCACAAAATGCTCTAGTTTTCAGCAATGAATAGCTCTCCAAAAACTGATTAAGCGGTTAATAAACCGCAAGGCCTTCCGAGCCTTATTTGTGGAACTGTAGACATCCAAAGTCATGCAAACTTTCAAAACTCAAAAAAATCGATTTTAATGGATTTACTTTGAATTAAGATATCTCCGCAACCAGACCTCCTAGAATGTTTTAGTTTTCAGCTATGGATAGCTCTTGAAAAACTAATTAAGCGTTTTGCAAGCGAAAATGACGTCATAGCCTTATTTGCGGAACTGTAGGCATCCAAAGTCATACAAGCCTTCATAGCTCAAAAAAATAACTTTGAATGCAAATATCTCGAAAACTAGACATTATAAAAGGGTTTGCTTTGGATGTGCTGGTTGCATTTGACAAAACCTTTCTATATATGTACGTTTCAATGGGTTCCAGAGACTTTCGTAAAAAAATTAATTTTTAGTGATAAGGGGGTAGTCCATGCTTTTTTTCGAAAATCGATTGGAAAAAAAAAGTTGTGTTTTAAATGGCAATGCAAAGACCAGACCGTTATCTGTTCAACAACGTTAACCGCAACCTCTTACGAGCCTTATTTTGGAAGTTATGGCCATATTAAGATTTTTAGTTTTTGGGTTGAAACACGAAAGATTAACTTTGAATCAAAATTTCTCTGCAACCAGAGCCCACAAAATGCTCTAGTTTTCAGCAATGAATAGCTCTCCAAAAACTGATTAAGCGGTTAATAAACCGCAAGGCCTTCCGAGCCTTATTTGTGGAACTGTAGACATCCAAAGTCATGCAAACTTTCAAAACTCAAAAAAATCGATTTTAATGGATTTACTTTGAATTAAGATATCTCCGCAACCACACCTCCTAGAATGTTCTAGTTTTCAGCTATGGATAGCTCTTGAAAAACTAATTAAGCGTTTTGCAAGCGAAAATGACGTCATAGCCTTATTTGCGGAACTGTAGGCATCCAAACTCATACAAGCCTTCATAACTCAAAAAAATAACTTTGAATGCAAATATCTCGAAAACTAGACATTATAAAAGGGTTTGCTTTGGATGTGCTGGTTGCATTTGACAAAACCTTTCTATATATGTACGTTTCAATGGGTTCCAGAGACTTTCGTAAAAAAATTAATTTTTAGTGATAAGGGGGTAGTCCATGCTTTTTTTCGAAAATCGATTGGAAAAAAAAAGTTGAGTTTTAAACGGCAATGCAAAGACCAGACTGTTATCTGTTCAACAACGTTAACCGCAACCTCTTACGACCCTTATTTTGGAAGTTATGGCCATATTAAGATTTTTAGTTTTTGGGTTGAAACAAGAAAGATTAACTTTGAATCAAAATTTCTCTGCAACCAGAGCCCACAAAATGCTCTAGTTTTCAGCAATGAATAGCTCTCCAAAAACTGATTAAGCGGTTAATAAACCGCAAGGCCTTCCGAGCCTTATTTGTGGAACTGTAGACATCCAAAGTCATGCAAACTTTCAAAACTCAAAAAAATCGATTTTAATGGATTTACTTTGAATTAAGATATCTCCGCAACCACACCTCCTAGAATGTTCTAGTTTTCAGCTATGGATAGCTCTTGAAAAACTAATTAAGCGTTTTGCAAGCGAAAATGACGTCATAGCCTTATTTGCGGAACTGTAGGCATCCAAACTCATACAAGCCTTCATAACTCAAAAAAATAACTTTGAATGCAAATATCTCGAAAACTAGACATTATAAAAGGGTTTGCTTTGGATGTGCTGGTTGCATTTGACAAAACCTTTCTATATATGTACGTTTCAATGGGTTCCAGAGACTTTCGTAAAAAAATTAATTTTTAGTGATAAGGGGGTAGTCCATGCTTTTTTTCGAAAATCGATTGGAAAAAAAAAGTTGAGTTTTAAACGGCAATGCAAAGACCAGACTGTTATCTGTTCAACAACGTTAACCGCAACCTCTTACGACCCTTATTTTGGAAGTTATGGCCATATTAAGATTTTTAGTTTTTGGGTTGAAACAAGAAAGATTAACTTTGAATCAAAATTTCTCTGCAACCAGAGCCCACAAAATGCTCTAGTTTTCAGCAATGAATAGCTCTCCAAAAACTGATTAAGCGGTTAATAAACCGCAAGGCCTTCCGAGCCTTATTTGTAGAACTGTAGACATCCAAAGTCATGCAAACTTTCAAAACTCAAAAAAATCGATTTAAATGGATTTACTTTGAATTAAGATATCTCCGCAACCAGACCTCCTAGAATGTTTTAGTTTTCAGCTATGGATAGCTCTTGAAAAACTAATTAAGCGTTTTGCAAGCGAAAATGACGTCATAGCCTTATTTGCGGAACTGTAGGCATCCAAAGTCATACAAGCCTTCATAGCTCAAAAAAATAACTTTGAATGCAAATATCTCGAAAACTAGACATTATAAAAGGGTTTGCTTTGGATGTGCTGGTTGCATTTGACAAAACCTTTCTATATATGTACGTTTCAATGGGTTCCAGAGACTTTCGTAAAAAAATTAATTTTTAGTGATAAGGGGGTAGTCCATGCTATTTTTCGAAAATCGATTGGAAAAAAAAAGTTGAGTTTTAAACGGCAATGCAAAGACCAGACCGTTATCTGTTCAACAACGTTAACCGCAACCTCTTACGAGCCTTATTTTGGAAGTTATGGCCATATTAAGATTTTTAGTTTTTGGGTTGAAACAAGAAAGATTAACTTTGAATCAAAATTTCTCTGCAACCAGAGCCCACAAAATGCTCTAGTTTTCAGCAATGAATAGCTCTCCAAAAACTGATTAAGCGGTTAATAAACCGCAAGGCCTTCCGAGCCTTATTTGTGGAACTGTAGACATCCAAAGTCATGCAAACTTTCAAAACTCAAAAAAATCGATTTTAATGGATTTACTTTGAATTAAGATATCTCCGCAACCACACCTCCTAGAATGTTCTAGTTTTCAGCTACGGATAGCTCTTGAAAAACTAATTAAGCGTTTTGCAAGCGAAAATGACGTCATAGCCTTATTTGCGGAACTGTAGGCATCCAAAGTCATACAAGCCTTCATAACTCAAAAAAATAACTTTGAATGCAAATATCTCGAAAACTAGACATTATAAAAGGGTTTGCTTTGGATGTGCTGGTTGCATTTGACAAAACCTTTCTATATATGAACGTTTCAATGGGTTCCAGAGACTTTCGTAAAAAAATTAATTTTTAGTGATAAGGGGGTAGTCCATGCTTTTTTTCGAAAATCGATTGGAAAAAAAAAGTTGAGTTTTAAACGGCAATGCAAAGACCAGACCGTTATCTGTTCAACAACGTTAACCGCAACCTCTTACGAGCCTTATTTTGGAAGTTATGGCCATATTAAGATTTTTAGTTTTTGGGTTGAAACACGAAAGATTAACTTTGAATCAAAATTTCTCTGCAACCAGAGCCCACAAAATGCTCTAGTTTTCAGCAATGAATAGCTCTCCAAAAACTGATTAAGCGGTTAATAAACCGCAAGGCCTTCCGAGCCTTATTTGTGGAACTGTAGACATCCAAAGTCATGCAAACTTTCAAAACTCAAAAAAATCGATTTTAATGGATTTACTTTGAATTAAGATATCTCCGCAACCACACCTCCTAGAATGTTCTAGTTTTCAGCTATGGATAGCTCTTGAAAAACTAATTAAGCGTTTTGCAAGCGAAAATGACGTCATAGCCTTATTTGCGGAACTGTAGGCATCCAAACTCATACAAGCCTTCATAACTCAAAAAAATAACTTTGAATGCAAATATCTCGAAAACTAGACATTATAAAAGGGTTTGCTTTGGATGTGCTGGTTGCATTTGACAAAACCTTTCTATATATGTACGTTTCAATGGGTTCCAGAGACTTTCCTAAAAAAATTAATTTTTAGTGATAAGGGGGTAGTCCATGCTATTTTTCGAAAATCGATTGGAAAAAAAAAGTTGAGTTTTAAACGGCAATGCAAAGACCAGACCGTTATCTGTTCAACAACGTTAACCGCAACCTCTTACGAGCCTTATTTTGGAAGTTATGGCCATATTAAGATTTTTAGTTTTTGGGTTGAAACAAGAAAGATTAACTTTGAATCAAAATTTCTCTGCAACCAGAGCCCACAAAATGCTCTAGTTTTCAGCAATGAATAGCTCTCCAAAAACTGATTAAGTGGTTAATAAACCGCAAGGCCTTCCGAGCCTTATTTGTGGAACTGTAGACATCCAAAGTCATGCAAACTTTCAAAACTCAAAAAAATCGATTTTAATGGATTTACTTTGAATTAAGATATCTCCGCAACCACACCTCCTAGAATGTTCTAGTTTTCAGCTACGGATAGCTCTTGAAAAACTAATTAAGCGTTTTGCAAGCGAAAATGACGTCATAGCCTTATTTGCGGAACTGTAGGCATCCAAACTCATACAAGCCTTCATAACTCAAAAAAATAACTTTGAATGCAAATATCTCGAAAACTAGACATTATAAAAGGGTTTGCTTTGGATGTGCTGGTTGCATTTGACAAAACCTTTCTATATATGTACGTTTCAATGGGTTCCAGAGACTTTCGTAAAAAAATTAATTTTTAGTGATAAGGGGGTAGTCCATGCTTTTTTTCGAAAATCGATTGGAAAAAAAAAGTTGAGTTTTAAACGGCAATGCAAAGACCAGACTGTTATCTGTTCAACAACGTTAACCGCAACCTCTTACGACCCTTATTTTGGAAGTTATGGCCATATTAAGATTTTTAGTTTTTGGGTTGAAACAAGAAAGATTAACTTTGAATCAAAATTTCTCTGCAACCAGAGCCCACAAAATGCTCTAGTTTTCAGCAATGAATAGCTCTCCAAAAACTGATTAAGCGGTTAATAAACCGCAAGGCCTTCCGAGCCTTATTTGTGGAACTGTAGACATCCAAAGTCATGCAAACTTTCAAAACTCAAAAAAATCGATTTTAATGGATTTACTTTGAATTAAGATATCTCCGCAACCACACCTCCTAGAATGTTCTAGTTTTCAGCTATGGATAGCTCTTGAAAAACTAATTAAGCGTTTTGCAAGCGAAAATGACGTCATAGCCTTATTTGCGGAACTGTAGGCATCCAAAGTCATACAAGCCTTCATAACTCAAAAAAATAACTTTGAATGCAAATATCTCGAAAACTAGACATTATAAAAGGGTTTGCTTTGGATGTGCTGGTTGCATTTGACAAAACCTTTCTATATATGTACGTTTCAATGGGTTCCAGAGACTTTCGTAAAAAAATTAATTTTTAGTGATAAGGGGGTAGTCCATGCTTTTTTTCGAAAATCGATTGGAAAAAAAAAGTTGTGTTTTAAACGGCAATGCAAAGACCAGACCGTTATCTGTTCAACAACGTTAACCGCAACCTCTTACGAGCCTTATTTTGGAAGTTATGGCCATATTAAGATTTTTAGTTTTTGGGTTGAAACACGAAAGATTAACTTTGAATCAAAATTTCTCTGCAACCAGAGCCCACAAAATGCTCTAGTTTTCAGCAATGAATAGCTCTCCAAAAACTGATTAAGCGGTTAATAAACCGCAAGGCCTTCCGAGCCTTATTTGTGGAACTGTAGACATCCAAAGTCATGCAAACTTTCAAAACTCAAAAAAATCGATTTTAATGGATTTACTTTGAATTAAGATATCTCCGCAACCACACCTCCTAGAATGTTCTAGTTTTCAGCTATGGATAGCTCTTGAAAAACTAATTAAGCGTTTTGCAAGCGAAAATGACGTCATAGCCTTATTTGCGGAACTGTAGGCATCCAAACTCATACAAGCCTTCATAACTCAAAAAAATAACTTTGAATGCAAATATCTCGAAAACTAGACATTATAAAAGGGTTTGCTTTGGATGTGCTGGTTGCATTTGACAAAACCTTTCTATATATGTACGTTTCAATGGGTTCCAGAGACTTTCGTAAAAAAATTAATTTTTAGTGATAAGGGGGTAGTCCATGCTTTTTTTCGAAAATCGATTGGAAAAAAAAAGTTGAGTTTTAAACGGCAATGCAAAGACCAGACTGTTATCTGTTCAACAACGTTAACCGCAACCTCTTACGAGCCTTATTTTGGAAGTTATGGCCATATTAAGATTTTTAGTTTTTGGGTTGAAACAAGAAAGATTAACTTTGAATCAAAATTTCTCTGCAACCAGAGCCCACAAAATGCTCTAGTTTTCAGCAATGAATAGCTCTCCAAAAACTGATTAAGCGGTTAATAAACCGCAAGGCCTTCCGAGCCTTATTTGTGGAACTGTAGACATCCAAAGTCATGCAAACTTTCAAAACTCAAAAAAATTGATTTTAATGGATTTACTTTGAATTAAGATATCTCCGCAACCAGACCTCCTAGAATGTTTTAGTTTTCAGCTATGGATAGCTCTTGAAAAACTAATTAAGCGTTTTGCAAGCGAAAATGACGTCATAGCCTTATTTGCGGAACTGTAGGCATCCAAAGTCATACAAGCCTTCATAGCTCAAAAAAATAACTTTGAATGCAAATATCTCGAAAACTAGACATTATAAAAGGGTTTGCTTTGGATGTGCTGGTTGCATTTGACAAAACCTTTCTATATATGTACGTTTCAATGGGTTCCAGAGACTTTCGTAAAAAAATTAATTTTTAGTGATAAGGGGGTAGTCCATGCTATTTTTCGAAAATCGATTGGAAAAAAAAAGTTGAGTTTTAAACGGCAATGCAAAGACCAGACTGTTATCTGTTCAACAACGTTAACCGCAACCTCTTACGACCCTTATTTTGGAAGTTATGGCCATATTAAGATTTTTAGTTTTTGGGTTGAAACAAGAAAGATTAACTTTGAATCAAAATTTCTCTGCAACCAGAGCCCACAAAATGCTCTAGTTTTCAGCAATGAATAGCTCTCCAAAAACTGATTAAGCGGTTAATAAACCGCAAGGCCTTCCGAGCCTTATTTGTGGAACTGTAGACATCCAAAGTCATGCAAACTTTCAAAACTCAAAAAAATCGATTTTAATGGATTTACTTTGAATTAAGATATCTCCGCAACCACACCTCCTAGAATGTTCTAGTTTTCAGCTATGGATAGCTCTTGAAAAACTAATTAAGCGTTTTGCAAGCGAAAATGACGTCATAGCCTTATTTGCGGAACTGTAGGCATCCAAAGTCATACAAGCCTTCATAACTCAAAAAAATAACTTTGAATGCAAATATCTCGAAAACTAGACATTATAAAAGGGTTTGCTTTGGATGTGCTGGTTGCATTTGACAAAACCTTTCTATATATGTACGTTTCAATGGGTTCCAGAGACTTTCGTAAAAAAATTAATTTTTAGTGATAAGGGGGTAGTCCATGCTTTTTTTCGAAAATCGATTGGAAAAAAAAAGTTGTGTTTTAAACGGCAATGCAAAGACCAGACCGTTATCTGTTCAACAACGTTAACCGCAACCTCTTACGAGCCTTATTTTGGAAGTTATGGCCATATTAAGATTTTTAGTTTTTGGGTTGAAACACGAAAGATTAACTTTGAATCAAAATTTCTCTGCAACCAGAGCCCACAAAATGCTCTAGTTTTCAGCAATGAATAGCTCTCCAAAAACTGATTAAGCGGTTAATAAACCGCAAGGCCTTCCGAGCCTTATTTGTGGAACTGTAGACATCCAAAGTCATGCAAACTTTCAAAACTCAAAAAAATCGATTTTAATGGATTTACTTTGAATTAAGATATCTCCGCAACCACACCTCCTAGAATGTTCTAGTTTTCAGCTATGGATAGCTCTTGAAAAACTAATTAAGCGTTTTGCAAGCGAAAATGACGTCATAGCCTTATTTGCGGAACTGTAGGCATCCAAACTCATACAAGCCTTCATAACTCAAAAAAATAACTTTGAATGCAAATATCTCGAAAACTAGACATTATAAAAGGGTTTGCTTTGGATGTGCTGGTTGCATTTGACAAAACCTTTCTATATATGTACGTTTCAATGGGTTCCAGAGACTTTCGTAAAAAAATTAATTTTTAGTGATAAGGGGGTAGTCCATGCTTTTTTTCGAAAATCGATTGGAAAAAAAAAGTTGAGTTTTAAACGGCAATGCAAAGACCAGACTGTTATCTGTTCAACAACGTTAACCGCAACCTCTTACGAGCCTTATTTTGGAAGTTATGGCCATATTAAGATTTTTAGTTTTTGGGTTGAAACAAGAAAGATTAACTTTGAATCAAAATTTCTCTGCAACCAGAGCCCACAAAATGCTCTAGTTTTCAGCAATGAATAGCTCTCCAAAAACTGATTAAGCGGTTAATAAACCGCAAGGCCTTCCGAGCCTTATTTGTGGAACTGTAGACATCCAAAGTCATGCAAACTTTCAAAACTCAAAAAAATTGATTTTAATGGATTTACTTTGAATTAAGATATCTCCGCAACCAGACCTCCTAGAATGTTTTAGTTTTCAGCTATGGATAGCTCTTGAAAAACTAATTAAGCGTTTTGCAAGCGAAAATGACGTCATAGCCTTATTTGCGGAACTGTAGGCATCCAAAGTCATACAAGCCTTCATAGCTCAAAAAAATAACTTTGAATGCAAATATCTCGAAAACTAGACATTATAAAAGGGTTTGCTTTGGATGTGCTGGTTGCATTTGACAAAACCTTTCTATATATGTACGTTTCAATGGGTTCCAGAGACTTTCGTAAAAAAATTAATTTTTAGTGATAAGGGGGTAGTCCATGCTATTTTTCGAAAATCGATTGGAAAAAAAAAGTTGAGTTTTAAACGGCAATGCAAAGACCAGACTGTTATCTGTTCAACAACGTTAACCGCAACCTCTTACGACCCTTATTTTGGAAGTTATGGCCATATTAAGATTTTTAGTTTTTGGGTTGAAACAAGAAAGATTAACTTTGAATCAAAATTTCTCTGCAACCAGAGCCCACAAAATGCTCTAGTTTTCAGCAATGAATAGCTCTCCAAAAACTGATTAAGCGGTTAATAAACCGCAAGGCCTTCCGAGCCTTATTTGTGGAACTGTAGACATCCAAAGTCATGCAAACTTTCAAAACTCAAAAAAATCGATTTTAATGGATTTACTTTGAATTAAGATATCTCCGCAACCACACCTCCTAGAATGTTCTAGTTTTCAGCTATGGATAGCTCTTGAAAAACTAATTAAGCGTTTTGCAAGCGAAAATGACGTCATAGCCTTATTTGCGGAACTGTAGGCATCCAAAGTCATACAAGCCTTCATAACTCAAAAAAATAACTTTGAATGCAAATATCTCGAAAACTAGACATTATAAAAGGGTTTGCTTTGGATGTGCTGGTTGCATTTGACAAAACCTTTCTATATATGTACGTTTCAATGGGTTCCAGAGACTTTCGTAAAAAAATTAATTTTTAGTGATAAGGGGGTAGTCCATGCTTTTTTTCGAAAATCGATTGGAAAAAAAAAGTTGTGTTTTAAACGGCAATGCAAAGACCAGACCGTTATCTGTTCAACAACGTTAACCGCAACCTCTTACGAGCCTTATTTTGGAAGTTATGGCCATATTAAGATTTTTAGTTTTTGGGTTGAAACACGAAAGATTAACTTTGAATCAAAATTTCTCTGCAACCAGAGCCCACAAAATGCTCTAGTTTTCAGCAATGAATAGCTCTCCAAAAACTGATTAAGCGGTTAATAAACCGCAAGGCCTTCCGAGCCTTATTTGTGGAACTGTAGACATCCAAAGTCATGCAAACTTTCAAAACTCAAAAAAATCGATTTTAATGGATTTACTTTGAATTAAGATATCTCCGCAACCACACCTCCTAGAATGTTCTAGTTTTCAGCTATGGATAGCTCTTGAAAAACTAATTAAGCGTTTTGCAAGCGAAAATGACGTCATAGCCTTATTTGCGGAACTGTAGGCATCCAAACTCATACAAGCCTTCATAACTCAAAAAAATAACTTTGAATGCAAATATCTCGAAAACTAGACATTATAAAAGGGTTTGCTTTGGATGTGCTGGTTGCATTTGACAAAACCTTTCTATATATGTACGTTTCAATGGGTTCCAGAGACTTTCGTAAAAAAATTAATTTTTAGTGATAAGGGGGTAGTCCATGCTTTTTTTCGAAAATCGATTGGAAAAAAAAAGTTGAGTTTTAAACGGCAATGCAAAGACCAGACTGTTATCTGTTCAACAACGTTAACCGCAACCTCTTACGACCCTTATTTTGGAAGTTATGGCCATATTAAGATTTTTAGTTTTTGGGTTGAAACAAGAAAGATTAACTTTGAATCAAAATTTCTCTGCAACCAGAGCCCACAAAATGCTCTAGTTTTCAGCAATGAATAGCTCTCCAAAAACTGATTAAGCGGTTAATAAACCGCAAGGCCTTCCGAGCCTTATTTGTGGAACTGTAGACATCCAAAGTCATGCAAACTTTCAAAACTCAAAAAAATTGATTTTAATGGATTTACTTTGAATTAAGATATCTCCGCAACCAGACCTCCTAGAATGTTTTAGTTTTCAGCTATGGATAGCTCTTGAAAAACTAATTAAGCGTTTTGCAAGCGAAAATGACGTCATAGCCTTATTTGCGGAACTGTAGGCATCCAAAGTCATACAAGCCTTCATAGCTCAAAAAAATAACTTTGAATGCAAATATCTCGAAAACTAGACATTATAAAAGGGTTTGCTTTGGATGTGCTGGTTGCATTTGACAAAACCTTTCTATATATGTACGTTTCAATGGGTTCCAGAGACTTTCGTAAAAAAATTAATTTTTAGTGATAAGGGGGTAGTCCATGCTATTTTTCGAAAATCGATTGGAAAAAAAAAGTTGAGTTTTAAACGGCAATGCAAAGACCAGACCGTTATCTGTTCAACAACGTTAACCGCAACCTCTTACGAGCCTTATTTTGGAAGTTATGACCATATTAAGATTTTTAGTTTTTGGGTTGAAACAAGAAAGATTAACTTTGAATCAAAATTTCTCTGCAACCAGAGCCCACAAAATGCTCTAGTTTTCAGCAATGAATAGCTCTCCAAAAACTGATTAAGCGGTTAATAAACCGCAAGGCCTTCCGAGCCTTATTTGTGGAACTGTAGACATCCAAAGTCATGCAAACTTTCAAAACTCAAAAAAATCGATTTTAATGGATTTACTTTGAATTAAGATATCTCCGCAACCACACCTCCTAGAATGTTCTAGTTTTCAGGTACGGATAGCTCTTGAAAAACTATGGGTTCCAGAGACTTTCGTAAAAAAATTAATTTTTAGTGATAAGGGGGTAGTCCATGCTATTTTTCGAAAATCGATTGGAAAAAAAAAGTTGAGTTTTAAACGGCAATGCAAAGACCAGACCGTTATCTGTTCAACAACGTTAACCGCAACCTCTTACGAGCCTTATTTTGGAAGTTATGACCATATTAAGATTTTTAGTTTTTGGGTTGAAACAAGAAAGATTAACTTTGAATCAAAATTTCTCTGCAACCAGAGCCCACAAAATGCTCTAGTTTTCAGCAATGAATAGCTCTCCAAAAACTGATTAAGCGGTTAATAAACCGCAAGGCCTTCCGAGCCTTATTTGTGGAACTGTAGACATCCAAAGTCATGCAAACTTTCAAAACTCAAAAAAATCGATTTTAATGGATTTACTTTGAATTAAGATATCTCCGCAACCACACCTCCTAGAATGTTCTAGTTTTCAGGTACGGATAGCTCTTGAAAAACTAATTAAGCGTTTTGCAAGCGAAAATGACGTCATAGCCTTATTTGCGGAACTGTAGGCATCCAAAGTCATACAAGCCTTCATAACTCAAAAAAATAACTTTGAATGCAAATATCTCGAAAACTAGACATTATAAAAGGGTTTGCTTTGGATGTGCTGGTTGCATTTGACAAAACCTTTCTTTATATGTACGTTTCAATGGGTTCCAGAGACTTTCGTAAAAAAATTAATTTTTAGTGATAAGGGGGTAGTCCATGCTTTTTTTCGAAAATCGATTGGAAAAAAAAAGTTGAGTTTTAAACGGCAATGCAAAGACCAGACTGTTATCTGTTCAACAACGTTAACCGCAACCTCTTACGACCCTTATTTTGGAAGTTATGGCCATATTAAGATTTTTAGTTTTTGGGTTGAAACAAGAAAGATTAACTTTGAATCAAAATTTCTCTGCAACCAGAGCCCACAAAATGCTCTAGTTTTCAGCAATGAATAGCTCTCCAAAAACTGATTAAGCGGTTAATAAACCGCAAGGCCTTCCGAGCCTTATTTGTGGAACTGTAGACATCCAAAGTCATGCAAACTTTCAAAACTCAAAAAAATCGATTTTAATGGATTTACTTTGAATTAAGATATCTCCGCAACCAGACCTCCTAGAATGTTTTAGTTTTCAGCTATGGATAGCTCTTGAAAAACTAATTAAGCGTTTTGCAAGCGAAAATGACGTCATAGCCTTATTTGCGGAACTGTAGGCATCCAAAATCATACAAGCCTTCATAGCTCAAAAAAATAACTTTGAATGCAAATATCTCGAAAACTAGACATTATAAAAGGGTTTGCTTTGGATGTGCTGGTTGCATTTGACAAAACCTTTCTATATATGTACGTTTCAATGGGTTCCAGAGACTTTCGTAAAAAAATTAATTTTTAGTGATAAGGAGGTAGTCCATGCTTTTTTTCGAAAATCGATTGGAAAAAAAAAAGTTGAGTTTTAAACGGCAATGCAAAGACCAGACCGTTATCTGTTCAACAACGTTAACCGCAACCTCTTACGAGCCTTATTTTGGAAGTTATGGCCATATTAAGATTTTTAGTTTTTGGGTTGAAACAAGAAAGATTAACTTTGAATCAAAATTTCTCTGCAACCAGAGCCCACAAAATGCTCTAGTTTTCAGCAATGAATAGCTCTCCAAAAACTGATTAAGCGGTTAATAAACCGCAAGGCCTTCCGAGCCTTATTTGTGGAACTGTAGACATCCAAAGTCATGCAAACTTTCAAAACTCAAAAAAATCGATTTTAATGGATTTACTTTGAATTAAGATATCTCCGCAACCACACCTCCTAGAATGTTCTAGTTTTCAGCTACGGATAGCTCTTGAAAAACTAATTAAGCGTTTTGCAAGCGAAAATGACGTCATAGCCTTATTTGCGGAACTGTAGGCATCCAAACTCATACAAGCCTTCATAACTCAAAAAAATAACTTTGAATGCAAATATCTCGAAAACTAGACATTATAAAAGGGTTTGCTTTGGATGTGCTGGTTGCATTTGACAAAACCTTTCTATATATGTACGTTTCAATGGGTTCCAGAGACTTTCGTAAAAAAATTAATTTTTAGTGATAAGGGGGTAGTCCATGCTTTTTTTCGAAAATCGATTGGAAAAAAAAAGTTGAGTTTTAAACGGCAATGCAAAGACCAGACCGTTATCTGTTCAACAACGTTAACCGCAACCTCTTACGAGCCTTATTTTGGAAGTTATGGCCATATTAAGATTTTTAGTTTTTGGGTTGAAACAAGAAAGATTAACTTTGAATCAAAATTTCTCTGCAACCAGAGCCCAAAAAATGCTCTAGTTTTCAGCAATGAATAGCTCTCCAAAAACTGATTAAGCGGTTAATAAACCGCAAGGCCTTCCGAGCCTTATTTGTGGAACTGTAGACATCCAAAGTCATGCAAACTTTCAAAACTCTAAAAAATCGATTTTAATGGATTTACTTTGAATTAAGATATCTCCGCAACCACACCTCCTAGAATGTTCTAGTTTTCAGCTATGGATAGCTCTTGAAAAACTAATTAAGCGTTTTGCAAGCGAAAATGACGTCATAGCCTTATTTGCGGAACTGTAGGCATCCAAACTCATACAAGCCTTCATAACTCAAAAAAATAACTTTGAATGCAAATATCTCGAAAACTAGACATTATAAAAGGGTTTGCTTTGGATGTGCTGGTTGCATTTGACAAAACCTTTCTATATATGTACGTTTCAATAGGTTCCAGAGACTTTCGTAAAAAAATTAATTTTTAGTGATAAGGGGGTAGTCCATGCTTTTTTTCGAAAATCGATTGGAAAAAAAAAGTTGAGTTTTAAACGGCAATGCAAAGACCAGACTGTTATCTGTTCAACAACGTTAACCGCAACCTCTTACGACCCTTATTTTGGAAGTTATGGCCATATTAAGATTTTTAGTTTTTGGGTTGAAACAAGAAAGATTAACTTTGAATCAAAATTTCTCTGCAACCAGAGCCCACAAAATGCTCTAGTTTTCAGCAATGAATAGCTCTCCAAAAACTGATTAAGCGGTTAATAAACCGCAAGGCCTTCCGAGCCTTATTTGTGGAACTGTAGACATCCAAAGTCATGCAAACTTTCAAAACTCAAAAAAATCGATTTTAATGGATTTACTTTGAATTAAGATATCTCCGCAACCAGACCTCCTAGAATGTTTTAGTTTTCAGCTATGGATAGCTCTTGAAAAACTAATTAAGCGTTTTGCAAGCGAAAATGACGTCATAGCCTTATTTGCGGAACTGTAGGCATCCAAAGTCATACAAGCCTTCATAGCTCAAAAAAATAACTTTGAATGCAAATATCTCGAAAACTAGACATTATAAAAGGGTTTGCTTTGGATGTGCTGGTTGCATTTGACAAAACCTTTCTATATATGTACGTTTCAATGGGTTCCAGAGACTTTCGTAAAAAAATTAATTTTTAGTGATAAGGGGGTAGTCCATGCTATTTTTCGAAAATCGATTGGAAAAAAAAAGTTGAGTTTTAAACGGCAATGCAAAGACCAGACCGTTATCTGTTCAACAACGTTAACCGCAACCTCTTACGAGCCTTATTTTGGAAGTTATGGCCATATTAAGATTTTTAGTTTTTGGGTTGAAACAAGAAAGATTAACTTTGAATCAAAATTTCTCTGCAACCAGAGCCCACAAAATGCTCTAGTTTTCAGCAATGAATAGCTCTCCAAAAACTGATTAAGCGGTTAATAAACCGCAAGGCCTTCCGAGCCTTATTTGTGGAACTGTAGACATCCAAAGTCATGCAAACTTTCAAAACTCAAAAAAATCGATTTTAATGGATTTACTTTGAATTAAGATATCTCCGCAACCACACCTCCTAGAATGTTCTAGTTTTCAGCTACGGATAGCTCTTGAAAAACTAATTAAGCGTTTTGCAAGCGAAAATGACGTCATAGCCTTATTTGCGGAACTGTAGGCATCCAAAGTCATACAAGCCTTCATAACTCAAAAAAATAACTTTGAATGCAAATATCTCGAAAACTAGACATTATAAAAGGGTTTGCTTTGGATGTGCTGGTTGCATTTGACAAAACCTTTCTATATATGTACGTTTCAATGGGTTCCAGAGACTTTCGTAAAAAAATTAATTTTTAGTGATAAGGGGGTAGTCCATGCTTTTTTTCGAAAATCGATTGGAAAAAAAAAGTTGAGTTTTAAACGGCAATGCAAAGACCAGACCGTTATCTGTTCAACAACGTTAACCGCAACCTCTTACGAGCCTTATTTTGGAAGTTATGGCCATATTAAGATTTTTAGTTTTTGGGTTGAAACAAGAAAGATTAACTTTGAATCAAAATTTCTCTGCAACCAGAGCCCAAAAAATGCTCTTGTTTTCAGCAATGAATAGCTCTCCAAAAACTGATTAAGCGGTTAATAAACCGCAAGGCCTTCCGAGCCTTATTTGTGGAACTGTAGACATCCAAAGTCATGCAAACTTTCAAAACTCAAAAAAATCGATTTTAATGGATTTACTTTGAATTAAGATATCTCCGCAACCACACCTCCTAGAATGTTCTAGTTTTCAGCTATGGATAGCTCTTGAAAAACTAATTAAGCGTTTTGCAAGCGAAAATGACGTCATAGCCTTATTTGCGGAACTGTAGGCATCCAAAGTCATACAAGCCTTCATAACTCAAAAAAATAACTTTGAATGCAAATATCTCGAAAACTAGACATTATAAAAGGGTTTGCTTTGGATGTGCTGGTTGCATTTGACAAAACCTTTCTATATATGTACGTTTCAATGGGTTCCAGAGACTTTCGTAAAAAAATTAATTTTTAGTGATAAGGGGGTAGTCCATGCTTTTTTTCGAAAATCGATTGGAAAAAAAAAGTTGTGTTTTAAACGGCAATGCAAAGACCAGACCGTTATCTGTTCAACAACGTTAACCGCAACCTCTTACGAGCCTTATTTTGGAAGTTATGGCCATATTAAGATTTTTAGTTTTTGGGTTGAAACACGAAAGATTAACTTTGAATCAAAATTTCTCTGCAACCAGAGCCCACAAAATGCTCTAGTTTTCAGCAATGAATAGCTCTCCAAAAACTGATTAAGCGGTTAATAAACCGCAAGGCCTTCCGAGCCTTATTTGTGGAACTGTAGACATCCAAAGTCATGCAAACTTTCAAAACTCAAAAAAATCGATTTTAATGGATTTACTTTGAATTAAGATATCTCCGCAACCACACCTCCTAGAATGTTCTAGTTTTCAGCTATGGATAGCTCTTGAAAAACTAATTAAGCGTTTTGCAAGCGAAAATGACGTCATAGCCTTATTTGCGGAACTGTAGGCATCCAAACTCATACAAGCCTTCATAACTCAAAAAAATAACTTTGAATGCCAATATCTCGAAAACTAGACATTATAAAAGGGTTTGCTTTGGATGTGCTGGTTGCATTTGACAAAACCTTTCTATATATGTACGTTTCAATGGGTTCCAGAGACTTTCGTAAAAAAATTAATTTTTAGTGATAAGGGGGTAGTCCATGCTTTTTTTCGAAAATCGATTGGAAAAAAAAAGTTGAGTTTTAAACGGCAATGCAAAGACCAGACTGTTATCTGTTCAACAACGTTAACCGCAACCTCTTACGACCCTTATTTTGGAAGTTATGGCCATATTAAGATTTTTAGTTTTTGGGTTGAAACAAGAAAGATTAACTTTGAATCAAAATTTCTCTGCAACCAGAGCCCACAAAATGCTCTAGTTTTCAGCAATGAATAGCTCTCCAAAAACTGATTAAGCGGTTAATAAACCGCAAGGCCTTCCGAGCCTTATTTGTGGAACTGTAGACATCCAAAGTCATGCAAACTTTCAAAACTCAAAAAAATCGATTTTAATGGATTTACTTTGAATTAAGATATCTCCGCAACCAGACCTCCTAGAATGTTTTAGTTTTCAGTTATGGATAGCTCTTGAAAAACTAATTAAGCGTTTTGCAAGCGAAAATGACGTCATAGCCTTATTTGCGGAACTGTAGGCATCCAAAGTCATACAAGCCTTCATAGCTCAAAAAAATAACTTTGAATGCAAATATCTCGAAAACTAGACATTATAAAAGGGTTTGCTTTGGATGTGCTGGTTGCATTTGACAAAACCTTTCTATATATGTACGTTTCAATGGGTTCCAGAGACTTTCGTAAAAAAATTAATTTTTAGTGATAAGGGGGTAGTCCATGCTATTTTTCGAAAATCGATTGGAAAAAAAAAGTTGAGTTTTAAACGGCAATGCAAAGACCAGACCGTTATCTGTTCAACAACGTTAACCGCAACCTCTTACGAGCCTTATTTTGGAAGTTATGGCCATATTAAGATTTTTAGTTTTTGGGTTGAAACAAGAAAGATTAACTTTGAATCAAAATTTCTCTGCAACCAGAGCCCACAAAATGCTCTAGTTTTCAGCAATGAATAGCTCTCCAAAAACTGATTAAGCGGTTAATAAACCGCAAGGCCTTCCGAGCCTTATTTGTGGAACTGTAGACATCCAAAGTCATGCAAACTTTCAAAACTCAAAAAAATCGATTTTAATGGATTTACTTTGAATTAAGATATCTCCGCAACCACACCTCCTAGAATGTTCTAGTTTTCAGCTACGGATAGCTCTTGAAAAACTAATTAAGCGTTTTGCAAGCGAAAATGACGTCATAGCCTTATTTGCGGAACTGTAGGCATCCAAAGTCATACAAGCCTTCATAACTCAAAAAAATAACTTTGAATGCAAATATCTCGAAAACTAGACATTATAAAAGGGTTTGCTTTGGATGTGCTGGTTGCATTTGACAAAACCTTTCTATATATGTACGTTTCAATGGGTTCCAGAGACTTTCGTAAAAAAATTAATTTTTAGTGATAAGGGGGTAGTCCATGCTTTTTTTCGAAAATCGATTGGAAAAAAAAAGTTGTGTTTTAAACGGCAATGCAAAGACCAGACCGTTATCTGTTCAACAACGTTAACCGCAACCTCTTACGAGCCTTATTTTGGAAGTTATGGCCATATTAAGATTTTTAGTTTTTGGGTTGAAACACGAAAGATTAACTTTGAATCAAAATTTCTCTGCAACCAGAGCCCACAAAATGCTCTAGTTTTCAGCAATGAATAGCTCTCCAAAAACTGATTAAGCGGTTAATAAACCGCAAGGCCTTCCGAGCCTTATTTGTGGAACTGTAGACATCCAAAGTCATGCAAACTTTCAAAACTCAAAAAAATCGATTTTAATGGATTTACTTTGAATTAAGATATCTCCGCAACCACACCTCCTAGAATGTTCTAGTTTTCAGCTATGGATAGCTCTTGAAAAACTAATTAAGCGTTTTGCAAGCGAAAATGACGTCATAGCCTTATTTGCGGAACTGTAGGCATCCAAACTCATACAAGCCTTCATAACTCAAAAAAATAACTTTGAATGCAAATATCTCGAAAACTAGACATTATAAAAGGGTTTGCTTTGGATGTGCTGGTTGCATTTGACAAAACCTTTCTATATATGTACGTTTCAATGGGTTCCAGAGACTTTCGTAAAAAAATTAATTTTTAGTGATAAGGGGGTAGTCCATGCTTTTTTTCGAAAATCGATTGGAAAAAAAAAGTTGAGTTTTAAACGGCAATGCAAAGACCAGACCGTTATCTGTTCAACAACGTTAACCGCAACCTCTTACGAGCCTTATTTTGGAAGTTATGGCCATATTAAGATTTTTAGTTTTTGGGTTGAAACAAGAAAGATTAACTTTGAATCAAAATTTCTCTGCAACCAGAGCCCAAAAAATGCTCTAGTTTTCAGCAATGAATAGCTCTCCAAAAACTGATTAAGCGGTTAATAAACCGCAAGGCCTTCCGAGCCTTATTTGTGGAACTGTAGACATCCAAAGTCATGCAAACTTTCAAAACTCAAAAAAATCGATTTTAATGGATTTACTTTGAATTAAGATATCTCCGCAACCAGACCTCCTAGAATGTTCTAGTTTTCAGCTATGGATAGCTCTTGAAAAACTAATTAAGCGTTTTGCAAGCGAAAATGACGTCATAGCCTTATTTGCGGAACTGTAGGCATCCAAAGTCATACAAGCCTTCATAACTCAAAAAAATAACTTTGAATGCAAATATCTCGAAAACTAGACATTATAAAAGGGTTTGCTTTGGATGTGCTGGTTGCATTTGACAAAACCTTTCTATATATGTACGTTTCAATGGGTTCCAGAGACTTTCGTAAAAAAATTAATTTTTAGCGATAAGGGGGTAGTCCATGCTTTTTTTCGAAAATCGATTGGAAAAAAAAACTTGAGTTTTAAACGGCAATGCAAAGACCAGACCGTTATCTGTTCAACAACGTTAACCGCAACCTCTTACGAGCCTTATTTTGGAAGTTATGGCCATATTAAGATTTTTAGTTTTTGGGTTGAAACAAGAAAGATTAACTTTGAATCAAAATTTCTCTGCAACCAGAGCCCAAAAAATGCTCTAGTTTTCAACAATGAATAGCTCTCCAAAAACTTATTAAGCGGTTAATAAACCGCAAGGCCTTCCGAGCCTTATTTGTGGAACTGTAGACATCCAAAGTCATGCAAACTTTCAAAACTCAAAAAAATCGATTTTAATGGATTTACTTTGAATTAAGATATCTCCGCAACCACACCTCCTAGAATGTTCTAGTTTTCAGCTATGGATAGCTCTTGAAAAACTAATTAAGCGTTTTGCAAGCGAAAATGACGTCATAGCCTTATTTGCGGAACTGTAGGCATCCAAAGTCATACAAGCCTTCATAACTCAAAAAAATAACTTTGAATGCAAATATCTCGAAAACTAGACATTATAAAAGGGTTTGCTTTGGATGTGCTGGTTGCATTTGACAAAACCTTTCTATAT
This sequence comes from Melangyna quadrimaculata, assembly GCA_949320155.1. Lineage (NCBI taxonomy): Eukaryota > Metazoa > Arthropoda > Insecta > Diptera > Syrphidae > Melangyna > Melangyna quadrimaculata. The sequence goes on from OX439483.1 coordinate 150,463,433, forward strand.
ATGTACGTTTCAATGGGTTCCAGAGACTTTCGTAAAAAAATTAATTTTTAGTGATAAGGGGGTAGTCCATGCTTTTTTTCGAAAATCGATTGGAAAAAAAAGTTGAGTTTTAAACGGCAATGCAAAGACCAGACCGTTATCTGTTCAACAACGTTAACCGCAACCTCTTACGAGCCTTATTTTGGAAGTTATGGCCATATTAAGATTTTTAGTTTTTGGGTTGAAACACGAAAGATTAACTTTGAATCAAAATTTCTCTGCAACCAGAGCCCACAAAATGCTCTAGTTTTCAGCAATGAATAGCTCTCCAAAAACTGATTAAGCGGTTAATAAACCGCAAGGCCTTCCGAGCCTTATTTGTGGAACTGTAGACATCCAAAGTCATGCAAACTTTCAAAACTCAAAAAAATCGATTTTAATGGATTTACTTTGAATTAAGATATCTCCGCAACCACACCTCCTAGAATGTTCTAGTTTTCAGCTATGGATAGCTCTTGAAAAACTAATTAAGCGTTTTGCAAGCGAAAATGACGTCATAGCCTTATTTGCGGAACTGTAGGCATCCAAACTCATACAAGCCTTCATAACTCAAAAAAATAACTTTGAATGCAAATATCTCGAAAACTAGACATTATAAAAGGGTTTGCTTTGGATGTGCTGGTTGCATTTGACAAAACCTTTCTATATATGTACGTTTCAATGGGTTCCAGAGACTTTCGTAAAAAAATTAATTTTTAGTGATAAGGGGGTAGTCCATGCTTTTTTTCGAAAATCGATTGGAAAAAAAAAGTTGTGTTTTAAACGGCAATGCAAAGACCAGACCGTTATCTGTTCAACAACGTTAACCGCAACCTCTTACGAGCCTTATTTTGGAAGTTATGGCCATATTAAGATTTTTAGTTTTTGGGTTGAAACACGAAAGATTAACTTTGAATCAAAATTTCTCTGCAACCAGAGCCCACAAAATGCTTTAGTTTTCAGCAATGAATAGCTCTCCAAAAACTGATTAAGCGGTTAATAAACCGCAAGGCCTTCCGAGCCTTATTTGTGGAACTGTAGACATCCAAAGTCATGCAAACTTTCAAAACTCAAAAAAATCGATTTTAATGGATTTACTTTGAATTAAGATATCTCCGTAACCACACCTCCTAGAATGTTCTAGTTTTCAGCTATGGATAGCTCTTGAAAAACTAATTAAGCGTTTTGCAAGCGAAAATGACGTCATAGCCTTATTTGCGGAACTGTAGGCATCCAAACTCATACAAGCCTTCATAACTCAAAAAAATAACTTTGAATGCAAATATCTCGAAAACTAGACATTATAAAAGGGTTTGCTTTGGATGTGCTGGTTGCATTTGACAAAACCTTTCTATATATGTACGTTTCAATGGGTTCCAGAGACTTTCGTAAAAAAATTAATTTTTAGTGATAAGGGGGTAGTCCATGCTTTTTTTCGAAAATCGATTGGAAAAAAAAAGTTGTGTTTTAAACGGCAATGCAAAGACCAGACCGTTATCTGTTCAACAACGTTAACCGCAACCTCTTACGAGCCTTATTTTGGAAGTTATGGCCATATTAAGATTTTTAGTTTTTGGGTTGAAACACGAAAGATTAACTTTGAATCTAAATTTCTCTGCAACCAGAGCCCACAAAATGCTCTAGTTTTCAGCAATGAATAGCTCTCCAAAAACTGATTAAGCGGTTAATAAACCGCAAGGCCTTCCGAGCCTTATTTGTGGAACTGTAGACATCCAAAGTCATGCAAACTTTCAAAACTCAAAAAAATCGATTTTAATGGATTTACTTTGAATTAAGATATCTCCGCAACCACACCTCCTAGAATGTTCTAGTTTTCAGCTATGGATAGCTCTTGAAAAACTAATTCAGCGTTTTGCAAGCGAAAATGACGTCATAGCCTTATTTGCGGAACTGTAGGCATCCAAACTCATACAAGCCTTCATAACTCAAAAAAATAACTTTGAATGCAAATATCTCGAAAACTAGACATTATAAAAGGGTTTGCTTTGGATGTGCTGGTTGCATTTGACAAAACCTTTCTATATATGTACGTTTCAATGGGTTCCAGAGACTTTCGTAAAAAAATTAATTTTTAGTGATAAGGGGGTAGTCCATGCTTTTTTTCGAAAATCGATTGGAAAAAAAAAGTTGAGTTTTAAACGGCAATGCAAAGACCAGACTGTTATCTGTTCAACAACGTTAACCGCAACCTCTTACGACCCTTATTTTGGAAGTTATGGCCATATTAAGATTTTTAGTTTTTGGGTTGAAACAAGAAAGATTAACTTTGAATCAAAATTTCTCTGCAACCAGAGCCCACAAAATGCTCTAGTTTTCAGCAATGAATAGCTCTCCAAAAACTGATTAAGCGGTTAATAAACCGCAAGGCCTTCCGAGCCTTATTTGTGGAACTGTAGACATCCAAAGTCATGCAAACTTTCAAAACTCAAAAAAATCGATTTTAATGGATTTACTTTGAATTAAGATATCTCCGCAACCACACCTCCTAGAATGTTCTAGTTTTCAGCTACGGATAGCTCTTGAAAAACTAATTAAGCGTTTTGCAAGCGAAAATGACGTCATAGCCTTATTTGCGGAACTGTAGGCATCCAAAGTCATACAAGCCTTCATAACTCAAAAAAATAACTTTGAATGCAAATATCTCGAAAACTAGACATTATAAAAGGGTTTGCTTTGGATGTGCTGGTTGCATTTGACAAAACCTTTCTATATATGTACGTTTCAATGGGTTCCAGAGACTTTCGTAAAAAAATTAATTTTTAGTGATAAGGGGGTAGTCCATGCTTTTTTTCGAAAATCGATTGGAAAAAAAAAGTTGAGTTTTAAACGGCAATGCAAAGACCAGACCGTTATCTGTTCAACAACGTTAACCGCAACCTCTTACGAGCCTTATTTTGGAAGTTATGGCCATATTAAGATTTTTAGTTTTTGGGTTGAAACAAGAAAGATTAACTTTGAATCAAAATTTCTCTGCAACCAGAGCCCAAAAAATGCTCTAGTTTTCAGCAATGAATAGCTCTCCAAAAACTGATTAAGCGGTTAATAAACCGCAAGGCCTTCCGAGCCTTATTTGTGGAACTGTAGACATCCAAAGTCATGCAAACTTTCAAAACTCAAAAAAATCGATTTTAATGGATTTACTTTGAATTAAGATATCTCCGCAACCAGACCTCCTAGAATGTTCTAGTTTTCAGCTATGGATAGCTCTTGAAAAACTAATTAAGCGTTTTGCAAGCGAAAATGACGTCATAGCCTTATTTGCGGAACTGTAGGCATCCAAAGTCATACAAGCCTTCATAACTCAAAAAAATAACTTTGAATGCAAATATCTCGAAAACTAGACATTATAAAAGGGTTTGCTTTGGATGTGCTGGTTGCATTTGACAAAACCTTTCTATATATGTACGTTTCAATGGGTTCCAGAGACTTTCGTAAAAAAATTAATTTTTAGTGATAAGGGGGTAGTCCATGCTTTTTTTCGAAAATCGATTGGAAAAAAAAAGTTGAGTTTTAAACGGCAATGCAAAGACCAGACTGTTATCTGTTCAACAACGTTAACCGCAACCTCTTACGACCCTTATTTTGGAAGTTATGGCCATATTAAGATTTTTAGTTTTTGGGTTGAAACAAGAAAGATTAACTTTGAATCAAAATTTCTCTGCAACCAGAGCCCACAAAATGCTCTAGTTTTCAGCAATGAATAGCTCTCCAAAAACTGATTAAGCGGTTAATAAACCGCAAGGCCTTCCGAGCCTTATTTGTGGAACTGTAGACATCCAAAGTCATGCAAACTTTCAAAACTCAAAAAAATCGATTTTAATGGATTTACTTTGAATTAAGATATCTCCGCAACCAGACCTCCTAGAATGTTTTAGTTTTCAGCTATGGATAGCTCTTGAAAAACTAATTAAGCGTTTTGCAAGCGAAAATGACGTCATAGCCTTATTTGCGGAACTGTAGGCATCCAAAGTCATACAAGCCTTCATAGCTCAAAAAAATAACTTTGAATGCAAATATCTCGAAAACTAGACATTATAAAAGGGTTTGCTTTGGATGTGCTGGTTGCATTTGACAAAACCTTTCTATATATGTACGTTTCAATGGGTTCCAGAGACTTTCGTAAAAAAATTAATTTTTAGTGATAAGGGGGTAGTCCATGCTATTTTTCGAAAATCGATTGGAAAAAAAAAGTTGAGTTTTAAACGGCAATGCAAAGACCAGACCGTTATCTGTTCAACAACGTTAACCGCAACCTCTTACGAGCCTTATTTTGGAAGTTATGGCCATAGTAAGATTTTTAGTTTTTGGGTTGAAACAAGAAAGATTAACTTTGAATCAAAATTTCTCTGCAACCAGAGCCCACAAAATGCTCTAGTTTTCAGCAATGAATAGCTCTCTAAAAACTGATTAAGCGGTTAATAAACCGCAAGGCCTTCCGAGCCTTATTTGTGGAACTGTAGACATCCAAAGTCATGCAAACTTTCAAAACTCAAAAAAATCGATTTTAATGGATTTACTTTGAATTAAGATATCTCCGCAACCACACCTCCTAGAATGTTCTAGTTTTCAGCTACGGATAGCTCTTGAAAAACTAATTAAGCGTTTTGCAAGCGAAAATGACGTCATAGCCTTATTTGCGGAACTGTAGGCATCCAAAGTCATACAAGCCTTCATAACTCAAAAAAATAACTTTGAATGCAAATATCTCGAAAACTAGACATTATAAAAGGGTTTGCTTTGGATGTGCTGGTTGCATTTGACAAAACCTTTCTATATATGTACGTTTCAATGGGTTCCAGAGACTTTCGTAAAAAAATTAATTTTTAGTGATAAGGGGGTAGTCCATGCTTTTTTTCGAAAATCGATTGGAAAAAAAAAGTTGAGTTTTAAACGGCAATGCAAAGACCAGACCGTTATCTGTTCAACAACGTTAACCGCAACCTCTTACGAGCCTTATTTTGGAAGTTATGGCCATATTAAGATTTTTAGTTTTTGGGTTGAAACAAGAAAGATTAACTTTGAATCAAAATTTCTCTGCAACCAGAGCCCAAAAAATGCTCTAGTTTTCAGCAATGAATAGCTCTCCAAAAACTGATTAAGCGGTTAATAAACCGCAAGGCCTTCCGAGCCTTATTTGTGGAACTGTAGACATCCAAAGTCATGCAAACTTTCAAAACTCAAAAAAATCGATTTTAATGGATTTACTTTGAATTAAGATATCTCCGCAACCACACCTCCTAGAATGTTCTAGTTTTCAGCTATGGATAGCTCTTGAAAAACTAATTAAGCGTTTTGCAAGCGAAAATGACGTCATAGCCTTATTTGCGGAACTGTAGGCATCCAAAGTCATACAAGCCTTCATAACTCAAAAAAATAACTTTGAATGCAAATATCTCGAAAACTAGACATTATAAAAGGGTTTGCTTTGGATGTGCTGGTTGCATTTGACAAAACCTTTCTATATATGTACGTTTCAATGGGTTCCAGAGACTTTCGTAAAAAAATTAATTTTTAGTGATAAGGGGGTAGTCCATGCTTTTTTTCGAAAATCGATTGGAAAAAAAAAGTTGTGTTTTAAACGGCAATGCAAAGACCAGACCGTTATCTGTTCAACAACGTTAACCGCAACCTCTTACGAGCCTTATTTTGGAAGTTATGGCCATATTAAGATTTTTAGTTTTTGGGTTGAAACACGAAAGATTAACTTTGAATCAAAATTTCTCTGCAACCAGAGCCCACAAAATGCTCTAGTTTTCAGCAATGAATAGCTCTTCAAAAACTGATTAAGCGGTTAATAAACCGCAAGGCCTTCCGAGCCTTATTTGTGGAACTGTAGACATCCAAAGTCATGCAAACTTTCAAAACTCAAAAAAATCGATTTTAATGGATTTACTTTGAATTAAGATATCTCCGCAACCAGACCTCCTAGAATGTTTTAGTTTTCAGCTATGGATAGCTCTTGAAAAACTAAATAAGCGTTTTGCAAGCGAAAATGACGTCATAGCCTTATTTGCGGAACTGTAGGCATCCAAAGTCATACAAGCCTTCATAACTCAAAAAAATAACTTTGAATGCAAATATCTCGAAAACTAGACATTATAAAAGGGTTTGCTTTGGATGTGCTGGTTGCATTTGACAAAACCTTTCTATATATGTACGTTTCAATGGGTTCCAGAGACTTTCGTAAAAAAATTAATTTTTAGTGATAAGGGGGTAGTCCATGCTTTTTTTCGAAAATCGATTGGAAAAAAAAAGTTGTGTTTTAAACGGCAATGCAAAGACCAGACCGTTATCTGTTCAACAACGTTAACCGCAACCTCTTACGAGCCTTATTTTGGAAGTTATGGCCATATTAAGATTTTTAGTTTTTGGGTTGAAACACGAAAGATTAACTTTGAATCAAAATTTCTCTGCAACCAGAGCCCACAAAATGCTCTAGTTTTCAGCAATGAATAGCTCTCCAAAAACTGATTAAGCGGTTAATAAACCGCAAGGCCTTCCGAGCCTTATTTGTGGAACTGTAGACATCCAAAGTCATGCAAACTTTCAAAACTCAAAAAAATCGATTTTAATGGATTTACTTTGAATTAAGATATCTCCGCAACCAGACCTCCTAGAATGTTTTAGTTTTCAGCTATGGATAGCTCTTGAAAAACTAATTAAGCGTTTTGCAAGCGAAAATGACGTCATAGCCTTATTTGCGGAACTGTAGGCATCCAAAGTCATACAAGCCTTCATAGCTCAAAAAAATAACTTTGAATGCAAATATCTCGAAAACTAGACATTATAAAAGGGTTTGCTTTGGATGTGCTGGTTGCATTTGACAAAACCTTTCTATATATGTACGTTTCAATGGGTTCCAGAGACTTTCGTAAAAAAATTAATTTTTAGTGATAAGGGGGTAGTCCATGCTATTTTTCGAAAATCGATTGGAAAAAAAAAGTTGTGTTTTAAACGGCAATGCAAAGACCAGACCGTTATCTGTTCAACAACGTTAACCGCAACCTCTTACGAGCCTTATTTTGGAAGTTATGGCCATATTAAGATTTTTAGTTTTTGGGTTGAAACACGAAAGATTAACTTTGAATCAAAATTTCTCTGCAACCAGAGCCCACAAAATGCTCTAGTTTTCAGCAATGAATAGCTCTCCAAAAACTGATTAAGCGGTTAATAAACCGCAAGGCCTTCCGAGCCTTATTTGTGGAACTGTAGACATCCAAAGTCATGCAAACTTTCAAAACTCAAAAAAATCGATTTTAATGGATTTACTTTGAATTAAGATATCTCCGCAACCAGACCTCCTAGAATGTTTTAGTTTTCAGCTATGGATAGCTCTTGAAAAACTAATTAAGCGTTTTGCAAGCGAAAATGACGTCATAGCCTTATTTGCGGAACTGTAGGCATCCAAAGTCATACAAGCCTTCATAGCTCAAAAAAATAACTTTGAATGCAAATATCTCGAAAACTAGACATTATAAAAGGGTTTGCTTTGGATGTGCTGGTTGCATTTGACAAAACCTTTCTATATATGTACGTTTCAATGGGTTCCAGAGACTTTCGTAAAAAAATTAATTTTTAGTGATAAGGGGGTAGTCCATGCTATTTTTCGAAAATCGATTGGAAAAAAAAAGTTGAGTTTTAAACGGCAATGCAAAGACCAGACCGTTATATGTTCAACAACGTTAACCGCAACCTCTTACGAGCCTTATTTTGGAAGTTATGGCCATATTAAGATTTTTAGTTTTTGGGTTGAAACAAGAAAGATTAACTTTGAATCAAAATTTCTCTGCAACCAGAGCCCACAAAATGCTCTAGTTTTCAGCAATGAATAGCTCTCCAAAAACTGATTAAGCGGTTAATAAACCGCAAGGCCTTCCGAGCCTTATTTGTGGAACTGTAGACATCCAAAGTCATGCAAACTTTCAAAACTCAAAAAAATCGATTTTAATGGATTTACTTTGAATTAAGATATCTCCGCAACCACACCTCCTAGAATGTTCTAGTTTTCAGCTACGGATAGCTCTTGAAAAACTAATTAAGCGTTTTGCAAGCGAAAATGACGTCATAGCCTTATTTGCGGAACTGTAGGCATCCAAAGTCATACAAGCCTTCATAACTCAAAAAAATAACTTTGAATGCAAATATATACTGTAGGCATCCAAAGTCATACAAGCCTTCATAACTCAAAAAAATAACTTTGAATGCAAATATCTCGAAAACTAGACATTATAAAAGGGTTTGCTTTGGATGTGCTGGTTGCATTTGACAAAACCTTTCTATATATGTACGTTTCAATGGGTTCCAGAGACTTTCGTAAAAAAATTAATTTTTAGTGATAAGGGGGTAGTCCATGCTTTTTTTCGAAAATCGATTGGAAAAAAAAAGTTGTGTTTTAAACGGCAATGCAAAGACCAGACCGTTATCTGTTCAACAACGTTAACCGCAACCTCTTACGAGCCTTATTTTGGAAGTTATGGCCATATTAAGATTTTTAGTTTTTGGGTTGAAACACGAAAGATTAACTTTGAATCAAAATTTCTCTGCAACCAGAGCCCACAAAATGCTCTAGTTTTCAGCAATGAATAGCTCTCCAAAAACTGATTAAGCGGTTAATAAACCGCAAGGCCTTCCGAGCCTTATTTGTGGAACTGTAGACATCCAAAGTCATGCAAACTTTCAAAACTCAAAAAAATCGATTTTAATGGATTTACTTTGAATTAAGATATCTCCGCAACCAGACCTCCTAGAATGTTTTAGTTTTCAGCTATGGATAGCTCTTGAAAAACTAATTAAGCGTTTTGCAAGCGAAAATGACGTCATAGCCTTATTTGCGGAACTGTAGGCATCCAAAGTCATACAAGCCTTCATAGCTCAAAAAAATAACTTTGAATGCAAATATCTCGAAAACTAGACATTATAAAAGGGTTTGCTTTGGATGTGCTGGTTGCATTTGACAAAACCTTTCTATATATGTACGTTTCAATGGGTTCCAGAGACTTTCGTAAAAAAATTAATTTTTAGTGATAAGGGGGTAGTCCATGCTATTTTTCGAAAATCGATTGGAAAAAAAAAGTTGAGTTTTAAACGGCAATGCAAAGACCAGACCGTTATATGTTCAACAACGTTAACCGCAACCTCTTACGAGCCTTATTTTGGAAGTTATGGCCATATTAAGATTTTTAGTTTTTGGGTTGAAACAAGAAAGATTAACTTTGAATCAAAATTTCTCTGCAACCAGAGCCCACAAAATGCTCTAGTTTTCAGCAATGAATAGCTCTCCAAAAACTGATTAAGCGGTTAATAAACCGCAAGGCCTTCCGAGCCTTATTTGTGGAACTGTAGACATCCAAAGTCATGCAAACTTTCAAAACTCAAAAAAATCGATTTTAATGGATTTACTTTGAATTAAGATATCTCCGCAACCAGACCTCCTAGAATGTTCTAGTTTTCAGCTAAGGATAGCTCTTGAAAAACTAATTAAGCGTTTTGCAAGCGAAAATGACGTCATAGCCTTATTTGCGGAACTGTAGGCATCCAAAGTCATACAAGCCTTCATAGCTCAAAAAAATAACTTTGAATGCAAATATCTCGAAAACTAGACATTATAAAAGGGTTTGCTTTGGATGTGCTGGTTGCATTTGACAAAACCTTTCTATATATGTACGTTTCAATGGGTTCCAGAGACTTTCGTAAAAAAATTAATTTTTAGTGATAAGGGGGTAGTCCATGCTATTTTTCGAAAATCGATTGGAAAAAAAAAGTTGTGTTTTAAACGGCAATGCAAAGACCAGACCGTTATCTGTTCAACAACGTTAACCGCAACCTCTTACGAGCCTTATTTTGGAAGTTATGGCCATATTAAGATTTTTAGTTTTTGGGTTGAAACACGAAAGATTAACTTTGAATCAAAATTTCTCTGCAACCAGAGCCCACAAAATGCTCTAGTTTTCAGCAATGAATAGCTCTCCAAAAACTGATTAAGCGGTTAATAAACCGCAAGGCCTTCCGAGCCTTATTTGTGGAACTGTAGACATCCAAAGTCATGCAAACTTTCAAAACTCAAAAAAATCGATTTTAATGGATTTACTTTGAATTAAGATATCTCCGCAACCAGACCTCCTAGAATGTTTTAGTTTTCAGCTATGGATAGCTCTTGAAAAACTAATTAAGCGTTTTGCAAGCGAAAATGACGTCATAGCCTTATTTGCGGAACTGTAGGCATCCAAAGTCATACAAGCCTTCATAGCTCAAAAAAATAACTTTGAATGCAAATATCTCGAAAACTAGACATTATAAAAGGGTTTGCTTTGGATGTGCTGGTTGCATTTGACAAAACCTTTCTATATATGTACGTTTCAATGGGTTCCAGAGACTTTCGTAAAAAAATTAATTTTTAGTGATAAGGGGGTAGTCCATGCTATTTTTCGAAAATCGATTGGAAAAAAAAAGTTGAGTTTTAAACGGCAATGCAAAGACCAGACCGTTATATGTTCAACAACGTTAACCGCAACCTCTTACGAGCCTTATTTTGGAAGTTATGGCCATATTAAGATTTTTAGTTTTTGGGTTGAAACAAGAAAGATTAACTTTGAATCAAAATTTCTCTGCAACCAGAGCCCACAAAATGCTCTAGTTTTCAGCAATGAATAGCTCTCCAAAAACTGATTAAGCGGTTAATAAACCGCAAGGCCTTCCGAGCCTTATTTGTGGAACTGTAGACATCCAAAGTCATGCAAACTTTCAAAACTCAAAAAAATCGATTTTAATGGATTTACTTTGAATTAAGATATCTCCGCAACCACACCTCCTAGAATGTTCTAGTTTTCAGCTACGGATAGCTCTTGAAAAACTAATTAAGCGTTTTGCAAGCGAAAATGACGTCATAGCCTTATTTGCGGAACTGTAGGCATCCAAAGTCATACAAGCCTTCATAACTCAAAAAAATAACTTTGAATGCAAATATATACTGTAGGCATCCAAAGTCATACAAGCCTTCATAACTCAAAAAAATAACTTTGAATGCAAATATCTCGAAAACTAGACATTATAAAAGGGTTTGCTTTGGATGTGCTGGTTGCATTTGACAAAACCTTTCTATATATGTACGTTTCAATGGGTTCCAGAGACTTTCGTAAAAAAATTAATTTTTAGTGATAAGGGGGTAGTCCATGCTTTTTTTCGAAAATCGATTGGAAAAAAAAAGTTGTGTTTTAAACGGCAATGCAAAGACCAGACCGTTATCTGTTCAACAACGTTAACCGCAACCTCTTACGAGCCTTATTTTGGAAGTTATGGCCATATTAAGATTTTTAGTTTTTGGGTTGAAACACGAAAGATTAACTTTGAATCAAAATTTCTCTGCAACCAGAGCCCACAAAATGCTCTAGTTTTCAGCAATGAATAGCTCTCCAAAAACTGATTAAGCGGTTAATAAACCGCAAGGCCTTCCGAGCCTTATTTGTGGAACTGTAGACATCCAAAGTCATGCAAACTTTCAAAACTCAAAAAAATCGATTTTAATGGATTTACTTTGAATTAAGATATCTCCGCAACCAGACCTCCTAGAATGTTTTAGTTTTCAGCTATGGATAGCTCTTGAAAAACTAATTAAGCGTTTTGCAAGCGAAAATGACGTCATAGCCTTATTTGCGGAACTGTAGGCATCCAAAGTCATACAAGCCTTCATAGCTCAAAAAAATAACTTTGAATGCAAATATCTCGAAAACTAGACATTATAAAAGGGTTTGCTTTGGATGTGCTGGTTGCATTTGACAAAACCTTTCTATATATGTACGTTTCAATGGGTTCCAGAGACTTTCGTAAAAAAATTAATTTTTAGTGATAAGGGGGTAGTCCATGCTATTTTTCGAAAATCGATTGGAAAAAAAAAGTTGAGTTTTAAACGGCAATGCAAAGACCAGACCGTTATATGTTCAACAACGTTAACCGCAACCTCTTACGAGCCTTATTTTGGAAGTTATGGCCATATTAAGATTTTTAGTTTTTGGGTTGAAACAAGAAAGATTAACTTTGAATCAAAATTTCTCTGCAACCAGAGCCCACAAAATGCTCTAGTTTTCAGCAATGAATAGCTCTCCAAAAACTGATTAAGCGGTTAATAAACCGCAAGGCCTTCCGAGCCTTATTTGTGGAACTGTAGACATCCAAAGTCATGCAAACTTTCAAAACTCAAAAAAATCGATTTTAATGGATTTACTTTGAATTAAGATATCTCCGCAACCAGACCTCCTAGAATGTTCTAGTTTTCAGCTAAGGATAGCTCTTGAAAAACTAATTAAGCGTTTTGCAAGCGAAAATGACGTCATAGCCTTATTTGCGGAACTGTAGGCATCCAAAGTCATACAAGCCTTCATAACTCAAAAAAATAACTTTGAATGCAAATATCTCGAAAACTAGACATTATAAAAGGGTTTGCTTTGGATGTGCTGGTTGCATTTGACAAAACCTTTCTATATATGTACGTTTCAATGGGTTCCAGAGACTTTCGTAAAAAAATTAATTTTTAGTGATAAGGGGGTAGTCCATGCTTTTTTTCGAAAATCGATTGGAAAAAAAAAGTTGAGTTTTAAACGGCAATGCAAAGACCAGACCGTTATCTGTTCAACAACGTTAACCGCAACCTCTTACGAGCCTTATTTTGGAAGTTATGGCCATATTAAGATTTTTAGTTTTTGGGTTGAAACAAGAAAGATTAACTTTGAATCAAAATTTCTCTGCAACCAGAGCCCAAAAAATGCTCTAGTTTTCAGCAATGAATAGCTCTCCAAAAACTGATTAAGCGGTTAATAAACCGCAAGGCCTTCCGAGCCTTATTTGTGGAACTGTAGACATCCAAAGTCATGCAAACTTTCAAAACTCAAAAAAATCGATTTTAATGGATTTACTTTGAATTAAGATATCTCCGCAACCACACCTCCTAGAATGTTCTAGTTTTCAGCTATGGATAGCTCTTGAAAAACTAATTAAGCGTTTTGCAAGCGAAAATGACGTCATAGCCTTATTTGCGGAACTGTAGGCATCCAAAGTCATACAAGCCTTCATAACTCAAAAAAATAACTTTGAATGCAAATATCTCGAAAACTAGACATTGTAAAAGGGTTTGCTTTGGATGTGCTGGTTGCATTTGACAAAACCTTTCTATATATGTACGTTTCAATGGGTTCCAGAGACTTTCGTAAAAAAATTAATTTTTAGTGATAAGGGGGTAGTCCATGCTTTTTTTCGAAAATCGATTGGAAAAAAAAAGTTGTGTTTTAAACGGCAATGCAAAGACCAGACCGTTATCTGTTCAACAACGTTAACCGCAACCTCTTACGAGCCTTATTTTGGAAGTTATGGCCATATTAAGATTTTTAGTTTTTGGGTTGAAACACGAAAGATTAACTTTGAATCAAAATTTCTCTGCAACCAGAGCCCACAAAATGCTCTAGTTTTCAGCAATGAATAGCTCTCCAAAAACTGATTAAGCGGTTAATAAACCGCAAGGCCTTCCGAGCCTTATTTGTGGAACTGTAGACATCCAAAGTCATGCAAACTTTCAAAACTCAAAAAAATCGATTTTAATGGATTTACTTTGAATTAAGATATCTCCGCAACCAGACCTCCTAGAATGTTTTAGTTTTCAGCTATGGATAGCTCTTGAAAAACTAATTAAGCGTTTTGCAAGCGAAAATGACGTCATAGCCTTATTTGCGGAACTGTAGGCATCCAAAGTCATACAAGCCTTCATAACTCAAAAAAATAACTTTGAATGCAAATATCTCGAAAACTAGACATTATAAAAGGGTTTGCTTTGGATGTGCTGGTTGCATTTGACAAAACCTTTCTATATATGTACGTTTCAATGGGTTCCAGAGACTTTCGTAAAAAAATTAATTTTTAGTGATAAGGGGGTAGTCCATGCTTTTTTTCGAAAATCGATTGGAAAAAAAAAGTTGTGTTTTAAACGGCAATGCAAAGACCAGACCGTTATCTGTTCAACAACGTTAACCGCAACCTCTTACGAGCCTTATTTTGGAAGTTATGGCCATATTAAGATTTTTAGTTTTTGGGTTGAAACACGAAAGATTAACTTTGAATCAAAATTTCTCTGCAACCAGAGCCCACAAAATGCTCTAGTTTTCAGCAATGAATAGCTCTCCAAAAACTGATTAAGCGGTTAATAAACCGCAAGGCCTTCCGAGCCTTATTTGTGGAACTGTAGACATCCAAAGCCATGCAAACTTTCAAAACTCAAAAAAATCGATTTTAATGGATTTACTTTGAATTAAGATATCTCCGCAACCACACCTCCTAGAATGTTCTAGTTTTCAGCTATGGATAGCTCTTGAAAAACTAATTAAGCGCTTTGCAAGCGAAAATGACGTCATAGCCTTATTTGCGGAACTGTAGGCATCCAAACTCATACAAGCCTTCATAACTCAAAAAAATAACTTTGAATGCAAATATCTCGAAAACTAGACATTATAAAAGGGTTTGCTTTGGATGTGCTGGTTGCATTTGACAAAACCTTTCTATATATGTACGTTTCAATGGGTTCCAGAGACTTTCGTAAAAAAATTAATTTTTAGTGATAAGGGGGTAGTTCATGCTTTTTTTCGAAAATCGATTGGAAAAAAAAAGTTGAGTTTTAAACGGCAATGCAAAGACCAGACTGTTATCTGTTCAACAACGTTAACCGCAACCTCTTACGACCCTTATTTTGGAAGTTATGGCCATATTAAGATTTTTAGTTTTTGGGTTGAAACAAGAAAGATTAACTTTGAATCAAAATTTCTCTGCAACCAGAGCCCACAAAATGCTCTAGTTTTCAGCAATGAATAGCTCTCCAAAAACTGATTAAGCGGTTAATAAACCGCAAGGCCTTCCGAGCCTTATTTGTGGAACTGTAGACATCCAAAGTCATGCAAACTTTCAAAACTCAAAAAAATCGATTTTAATGGATTTACTTTGAATTAAGATATCTCCGCAACCAGACCTCCTAGAATGTTTTAGTTTTCAGCTATGGATAGCTCTTGAAAAACTAATTAAGCGTTTTGCAAGCGAAAATGACGTCATAGCCTTATTTGCGGAACTGTAGGCATCCAAAGTCATACAAGCCTTCATAGCTCAAAAAAATAACTTTGAATGCAAATATCTCGAAAACTAGACATTATAAAAGGGTTTGCTTTGGATGTGCTGGTTGCATTTGACAAAACCTTTCTATATATGTACGTTTCAATGGGTTCCAGAGACTTTCGTAAAAAAATTAATTTTTAGTGATAAGGGGGTAGTCCATGCTATTTTTCGAAAATCGATTGGAAAAAAAAAGTTGAGTTTTAAACGGCAATGCAAAGACCAGACCGTTATCTGTTCAACAACGTTAACCGCAACCTCTTACGAGCCTTATTTTGGAAGTTATGGCCATATTAAGATTTTTAGTTTTTGGGTTGAAACAAGAAAGATTAACTTTGAATCAAAATTTCTCTGCAACCAGAGCCCACAAAATGCTCTAGTTTTCAGCAATGAATAGCTCTCCAAAAACTGATTAAGCGGTTAATAAACCGCAAGGCCTTCCGAGCCTTATTTGTGGAACTGTAGACATCCAAAGTCATGCAAACTTTCAAAACTCAAAAAAATCGATTTTAATGGATTTACTTTGAATTAAGATATCTCCGCAACCAGACCTCCTAGAATGTTTTAGTTTTCAGCTATGGATAGCTCTTGAAAAACTAATTAAGCGTTTTGCAAGCGAAAGTGACGTCATAGCCTTATTTGCGGAACTGTAGGCATCCAAAGTCATACAAGCCTTCATAACTCAAAAAAATAACTTTGAATGCAAATATCTCGAAAACTAGACATTATAAAAGGGTTTGCTTTGGATGTGCTGGTTGCATTTGACAAAACCTTTCTATATATGTACGTTTTAATGGGTTCCAGAGACTTTCGTAAAAAAATTAATTTTTAGTGATAAGGGGGTAGTCCATGCTTTTTTTCGAAAATCGATTGGAAAAAAAAAGTTGAGTTTTAAACAATGCAATGCAAAGACCAGACTGTTATCTGTTCAACAACGTTAACCGCAACCTCTTACGACCCTTATTTTGGAAGTTATGGCCATATTAAGATTTTTAGTTTTTGGGTTGAAACAAGAAAGATTAACTTTGAATCAAAATTTCTCTGCAACCAGAGCCCACAAAATGCTCTAGTTTTCAGCAATGAATAGCTCTCCAAAAACTGATTAAGCGGTTAATAAACCGCAAGGCCTTCCGAGCCTTATTTGTGGAACTGTAGACATCCAAAGTCATGCAAACTTTCAAAACTCAAAAAAATCGATTTTAATGGATTTACTTTGAATTAAGATATCTCCGCAACCAGACCTCCTAGAATGTTTTAGTTTTCAGCTATGGATAGCTCTTGAAAAACTAATTAAGCGTTTTGCAAGCGAAAATGACGTCATAGCCTTATTTGCGGAACTGTAGGCATCCAAAGTCATACAAGCCTTCATAACTCAAAAAAATAACTTTGAATGCAAATATCTCGAAAACTAGACATTATAAAAGGGTTTGCTTTGGATGTGCTGGTTGCATTTGACAAAACCTTTCTATATATGTACGTTTCAATGGGTTCCAGAGACTTTCGTAAAAAAATTAATTTTTAGTGATAAGGGGGTAGTCCATGCTTTTTTTCGAAAATCGATTGGAAAAAAAAAGTTGTGTTTTAAACGGCAATGCAAAGACCAGACCGTTATCTGTTCAACAACGTTAACCGCAACCTCTTACGAGCCTTATTTTGGAAGTTATGGCCATATTAAGATTTTTAGTTTTTGGGTTGAAACACGAAAGATTAACTTTGAATCAAAATTTCTCTGCAACCAGAGCCCACAAAATGCTCTAGTTTTCAGCAATGAATAGCTCTCCAAAAACTGATTAAGCGGTTAATAAACCGCAAGGCCTTCCGAGCCTTATTTGTGGAACTGTAGACATCCAAAGTCATGCAAACTTTCAAAACTCAAAAAAATCGATTTTAATGGATTTACTTTGAATTAAGATATCTCCGCAACCAGACCTCCTAGAATGTTTTAGTTTTCAGCTATGGATAGCTCTTGAAAAACTAATTAAGCGTTTTGCAAGCGAAAATGACGTCATAGCCTTATTTGCGGAACTGTAGGCATCCAAAGTCATACAAGCCTTCATAACTCAAAAAAATAACTTTGAATGCAAATATCTCGAAAACTAGACATTATAAAAGGGTTTGCTTTGGATGTGCTGGTTGCATTTGACAAAACCTTTCTATATATGTACGTTTCAATGGGTTCCAGAGACTTTCGTAAAAAAATTAATTTTTAGTGATAAGGGGGTAGTCCATGCTTTTTTTCGAAAATCGATTGGAAAAAAAAAGTTGTGTTTTAAACGGCAATGCAAAGACCAGACCGTTATCTGTTCAACAACGTTAACCGCAACCTCTTACGAGCCTTATTTTGGAAGTTATGGCCATATTAAGATTTTTAGTTTTTGGGTTGAAACACGAAAGATTAACTTTGAATCGAAATTTCTCTGCAACCAGAGCCCACAAAATGCTCTTGTTTTCAGCAATGAATAGCTCTCCAAAAACTGATTAAGCGGTTAATAAACCGCAAGGCCTTCCGAGCCTTATTTGTGGAACTGTAGACATCCAAAGTCATGCAAACTTTCAAAACTCAAAAAAATCGATTTTAATGGATTTACTTTGAATTAAGATATCTCCGCAACCACACCTCCTAGAATGTTCTAGTTTTCAGCTATGGATAGCTCTTGAAAAACTAATTAAGCGATTTGCAAGCGAAAATGACGTCATAGCCTTATTTGCGGAACTGTAGGCATCCAAACTCATACAAGCCTTCATAACTCAAAAAAATAACTTTGAATGCAAATATCTCGAAAACTAGACATTATAAAAGGGTTTGCTTTGGATGTGCTGGTTGCATTTGACAAAACCTTTCTATATATGTACGTTTTAATGGGTTCCAGAGACTTTCGTAAAAAAATTAATTTTTAGTGATAAGGGGGTAGTCCATGCTTTTTTTCGAAAATCGATTGGAAAAAAAAAGTTGAGTTTTAAACAATGCAATGCAAAGACCAGACTGTTATCTGTTCAACAACGTTAACCGCAACCTCTTACGACCCTTATTTTGGAAGTTATGGCCATATTAAGATTTTTAGTTTTTGGGTTGAAACAAGAAAGATTAACTTTGAATCAAAATTTCTCTGCAACCAGAGCCCACAAAATGCTCTAGTTTTCAGCAATGAATAGCTCTCCAAAAACTGATTAAGCGGTTAATAAACCGCAAGGCCTTCCGAGCCTTATTTGTGGAACTGTAGACATCCAAAGTCATGCAAACTTTCAAAACTCAAAAAAATCGATTTTAATGGATTTACTTTGAATTAAGATATCTCCGCAACCAGACCTCCTAGAATGTTTTAGTTTTCAGCTATGGATAGCTCTTGAAAAACTAATTAAGCGTTTTGCAAGCGAAAATGACGTCATAGCCTTATTTGCGGAACTGTAGGCATCCAAAGTCATACAAGCCTTCATAACTCAAAAAAATAACTTTGAATGCAAATATCTCGAAAACTAGACATTATAAAAGGGTTTGCTTTGGATGTGCTGGTTGCATTTGACAAAACCTTTCTATATATGTACGTTTCAATGGGTTCCAGAGACTTTCGTAAAAAAATTAATTTTTAGTGATAAGGGGGTAGTCCATGCTTTTTTTCGAAAATCGATTGGAAAAAAAAAGTTGTGTTTTAAACGGCAATGCAAAGACCAGACCGTTATCTGTTCAACAACGTTAACCGCAACCTCTTACGAGCCTTATTTTGGAAGTTATGGCCATATTAAGATTTTTAGTTTTTGGGTTGAAACACGAAAGATTAACTTTGAATCAAAATTTCTCTGCAACCAGAGCCCACAAAATGCTCTAGTTTTCAGCAATGAATAGCTCTCCAAAAACTGATTAAGCGGTTAATAAACCGCAAGGCCTTCCGAGCCTTATTTGTGGAACTGTAGACATCCAAAGTCATGCAAACTTTCAAAACTCAAAAAAATCGATTTTAATGGATTTACTTTGAATTAAGATATCTCCGCAACCAGACCTCCTAGAATGTTTTAGTTTTCAGCTATGGATAGCTCTTGAAAAACTAATTAAGCGTTTTGCAAGCGAAAATGACGTCATAGCCTTATTTGCGGAACTGTAGGCATCCAAAGTCATACAAGCCTTCATAACTCAAAAAAATAACTTTGAATGCAAATATCTCGAAAACTAGACATTATAAAAGGGTTTGCTTTGGATGTGCTGGTTGCATTTGACAAAACCTTTCTATATATGTACGTTTCAATGGGTTCCAGAGACTTTCGTAAAAAAATTAATTTTTAGTGATAAGGGGGTAGTCCATGCTTTTTTTCGAAAATCGATTGGAAAAAAAAAGTTGTGTTTTAAACGGCAATGCAAAGACCAGACCGTTATCTGTTCAACAACGTTAACCGCAACCTCTTACGAGCCTTATTTTGGAAGTTATGGCCATATTAAGATTTTTAGTTTTTGGGTTGAAACACGAAAGATTAACTTTGAATCGAAATTTCTCTGCAACCAGAGCCCACAAAATGCTCTTGTTTTCAGCAATGAATAGCTCTCCAAAAACTGATTAAGCGGTTAATAAACCGCAAGGCCTTCCGAGCCTTATTTGTGGAACTGTAGACATCCAAAGTCATGCAAACTTTCAAAACTCAAAAAAATCGATTTTAATGGATTTACTTTGAATTAAGATATCTCCGCAACCACACCTCCTAGAATGTTCTAGTTTTCAGCTATGGATAGCTCTTGAAAAACTAATTAAGCGATTTGCAAGCGAAAATGACGTCATAGCCTTATTTGCGGAACTGTAGGCATCCAAACTCATACAAGCCTTCATAACTCAAAAAAATAACTTTGAATGCAAATATCTCGAAAACTAGACATTATAAAAGGGTTTGCTTTGGATGTGCTGGTTGCATTTGACAAAACCTTTCTATATATGTACGTTTCAATGGGTTCCAGAGACTTTCGTAAAAAAATTAATTTTTAGTGATAAGGGGGTAGTTCATGCTTTTTTTCGAAAATCGATTGGAAAAAAAAAGTTGAGTTTTAAACGGCAATGCAAAGACCAGACTGTTATCTGTTCAACAACGTTAACCGCAACCTCTTACGACCCTTATTTTGGAAGTTATGGCCATATTAAGATTTTTAGTTTTTGGGTTGAAACAAGAAAGATTAACTTTGAATCAAAATTTCTCTGCAACCAGAGCCCACAAAATGCTCTAGTTTTCAGCAATGAATAGCTCTCCAAAAACTGATTAAGCGGTTAATAAACCGCAAGGCCTTCCGAGCCTTATTTGTGGAACTGTAGACATCCAAAGTCATGCAAACTTTCAAAACTCAAAAAAATCGATTTTAATGGATTTACTTTGAATTAAGATATCTCCGCAACCAGACCTCCTAGAATGTTTTAGTTTTCAGCTATGGATAGCTCTTGAAAAACTAATTAAGCGTTTTGCAAGCGAAAATGACGTCATAGCCTTATTTGCGGAACTGTAGGCATCCAAAGTCATACAAGCCTTCATAGCTCAAAAAAATAACTTTGAATGCAAATATCTCGAAAACTAGACATTATAAAAGGGTTTGCTTTGGATGTGCTGGTTGCATTTGACAAAACCTTTCTATATATGTACGTTTCAATGGGTTCCAGAGACTTTCGTAAAAAAATTAATTTTTAGTGATAAGGGGGTAGTCCATGCTATTTTTCGAAAATCGATTGGAAAAAAAAAGTTGAGTTTTAAACGGCAATGCAAAGACCAGACCGTTATCTGTTCAACAACGTTAACCGCAACCTCTTACGAGCCTTATTTTGGAAGTTATGGCCATATTAAGATTTTTAGTTTTTGGGTTGAAACAAGAAAGATTAACTTTGAATCAAAATTTCTCTGCAACCAGAGCCCACAAAATGCTCTAGTTTTCAGCAATGAATAGCTCTCCAAAAACTGATTAAGCGGTTAATAAACCGCAAGGCCTTCCGAGCCTTATTTGTGGAACTGTAGACATCCAAAGTCATGCAAACTTTCAAAACTCAAAAAAATCGATTTTAATGGATTTACTTTGAATTAAGATATCTCCGCAACCAGACCTCCTAGAATGTTTTAGTTTTCAGCTATGGATAGCTCTTGAAAAACTAATTAAGCGTTTTGCAAGCGAAAATGACGTCATAGCCTTATTTGCGGAACTGTAGGCATCCAAAGTCATACAAGCCTTCATAACTCAAAAAAATAACTTTGAATGCAAATATCTCGAAAACTAGACATTATAAAAGGGTTTGCTTTGGATGTGCTGGTTGCATTTGACAAAACCTTTCTATATATGTACGTTTTAATGGGTTCCAGAGACTTTCGTAAAAAAATTAATTTTTAGTGATAAGGGGGTAGTCCATGCTTTTTTTCGAAAATCGATTGGAAAAAAAAAGTTGAGTTTTAAACAATGCAATGCAAAGACCAGACTGTTATCTGTTCAACAACGTTAACCGCAACCTCTTACGACCCTTATTTTGGAAGTTATGGCCATATTAAGATTTTTAGTTTTTGGGTTGAAACAAGAAAGATTAACTTTGAATCAAAATTTCTCTGCAACCAGAGCCCACAAAATGCTCTAGTTTTCAGCAATGAATAGCTCTCCAAAAACTGATTAAGCGGTTAATAAACCGCAAGGCCTTCCGAGCCTTATTTGTGGAACTGTAGACATCCAAAGTCATGCAAACTTTCAAAACTCAAAAAAATCGATTTTAATGGATTTACTTTGAATTAAGATATCTCCGCAACCAGACCTCCTAGAATGTTTTAGTTTTCAGCTATGGATAGCTCTTGAAAAACTAATTAAGCGTTTTGCAAGCGAAAATGACGTCATAGCCTTATTTGCGGAACTGTAGGCATCCAAAGTCATACAAGCCTTCATAACTCAAAAAAATAACTTTGAATGCAAATATCTCGAAAACTAGACATTATAAAAGGGTTTGCTTTGGATGTGCTGGTTGCATTTGACAAAACCTTTCTATATATGTACGTTTCATAGGTTCCAGAGACTTTCGTAAAAAATTAATTTTTAGTGATAAGGGGGTAGCCCATGCTTTTTTTCGAAAATCGATTGGAAAAAAAAAAGTTGAGTTTTAAACGGCAATGCAAAGACCAGACCGTTATCTGTTCAACAACGTTAACCGCAACCTCTTACGAGCCTTATTTTGGAAGTTATGGCCATATTAAGATTTTTAGTTTTTGGGTTGAAACAAGAAAGATTAACTTTGAATCAAAATTTCTCTGCAACCAGAGCCCACAAAATGCTCTAGTTTTCAGCAATGAATAGCTCTCCAAAAACTGATTAAGCGGTTAATAAACCGCAAGGCCTTCCGAGCCTTATTTGTGGAACTGTAGACATCCAAAGTCATGCAAACTTTCAAAACTCAAAAAAATCGATTTTAAGGGATTTACTTTGAATTAAGATATCTCCGCAACCACACCTCCTAGAATGTTCTAGTTTTCAGCTACGGATAGCTCTTGAAAAACTAATTAAGCGTTTTGCAAGCGAAAATGACGTCATAGCCTTATTTGCGGAACTGTAGGCATCCAAAGTCATACAAGCCTTCATAACTCAAAAAAATAACTTTGAATGCAAATATCTCGAAAACTAGACATTATAAAAGGGTTTGCTTTGGATGTGCTGGTTGCATTTGACAAAACCTTTCTATATATGTACGTTTCAATGGGTTCCAGAGACTTTCGTAAAAAAATTAATTTTTAGTGATAAGGGGGTAGTCCATGCTTTTTTTCGAAAATCGATTGGAAAAAAAAAGTTGAGTTTTAAACGGCAATGCAAAGACCAGACCGTTATCTGTTCAACAACGTTAACCGCAACCTCTTACGAGCCTTATTTTGGAAGTTATGGCCATATTAAGATTTTTAGTTTTTGGGTTGAAACACGAAAGATTAACTTTGAATCAAAATTTCTCTGCAACCAGAGCCCACAAAATGCTCTAGTTTTCAGCAATGAATAGCTCTCCAAAAACTGATTAAGCGGTTAATAAACCGCAAGGCCTTCCGAGCCTTATTTGTGGAACTGTAGACATCCAAAGTCATGCAAACTTTCAAAACTCAAAAAAATCGATTTTAATGGATTTACTTTGAATTAAGATATCTCCGCAACCACACCTCCTAGAATGTTCTAGTTTTCAGCTATGGATAGCTCTTGAAAAACTAATTAAGCGTTTTGCAAGCGAAAATGACGTCATAGCCTTATTTGCGGAACTGTAGGCATCCAAACTCATACAAGCCTTCATAACTCAAAAAAATAACTTTGAATGCAAATATCTCGAAAACTAGACATTATAAAAGGGTTTGCTTTGGATGTGCTGGTTGCATTTGACAAAACCTTTCTATATATGTACGTTTCAATGGGTTCCAGAGACTTTCGTAAAAAAATTAATTTTTAGTGATAAGGGGGTAACTCCATGCTTTTTTTCGAAAATCGATTGGAAAAAAAAAGTTGAGTTTTAAACGGCAATGCAAAGACCAGACCGTTATCTGTTCAACAACGTTAACCGCAACCTCTTACGAGCCTTATTTTGGAAGTTATGGCCATATTAAGATTTTTAGTTTTTGGGTTGAAACAAGAAAGATTAACTTTGAATCAAAATTTCTCTGCAACCAGAGCCCACAAAATGCTCTAGTTTTCAGCAATGAATAGCTCTCCAAAAACTGATTAAGCGGTTAATAAACTGCAAGGCCTTCCGAGCCTTATTTGTGGAACTGTAGACATCCAAAGTCATGCAAACTTTCAAAACTCAAAAAAATCGATTTTAATGGATTTACTTTGAATTAAGATATCTCCGCAACCAGACCTCCTAGAATGTTCTAGTTTTCAGCTATGGATAGCTCTTGAAAAACTAATTAAGCGTTTTGCAAGCGAAAATGACGTCATGGCCTTATTTGTGGAACTGTAGGCATCCAAAGTCATACAAGCCTTCATAACTCAAAAAAATAACTTTAAATGCAAATATCTCGAAAACTAGACATTATAAAAGGGTTTGCTTTGGATGTGCTGGTTGCATTTGACAAAACCTTTCTATATATGTACGTTTTAATGGGTTCCAGAGACTTTCGTAAAAAAATTAATTTTTAGTGATAAGGGGGTAGTCCATGCTTTTTTTCGAAAATCGATTGGAAAAAAAAAGTTGAGTTTTAAACGGCAATGCAAAGACCAGACCGTTATCTGTTCAACAACGTTAACCGCAACCTCTTACGAGCCTTATTTTGGAAGTTATGGCCATATTAAGATTTTTAGTTTTTGGGTTTAAACAAGAAAGATTAACTTTGAATCAAAATTTCTCTGCAACCAGAGCCCACAAAATGCTCTAGTTTTCAGCAATGAATAGCTCTCCAAAAACTGATTAAGCGGTTAATAAACCGCAAGGCCTTCCGAGCCTTATCTGTGGAACTGTAGACATCCAAAGTCATGCAAACTTTCAAAACTCAAAAAAATCGATTTTAATGGATTTACTTTGAATTAAGATATCTCCGCAACCACACCTCCTAGAATGTTCTAGTTTTCAGCTATGGATAGCTCTTGAAAAACTAATTAAGCGATTTGCAAGCGAAAATGACGTCATAGCCTTATTTGCGGAACTGTAGGCATCCAAAGTCATACAAGCCTTCATAACTCAAAAAAATAACTTTGAATGCAAATATCTCGAAAACTAGACATTATAAAAGGGTTTGCTTTGGATGTGCTGGTTGCATTTGACAAAACCTTTCTATATATGTACGTTTTAATGGGTTCCAGAGACTTTCGTAAAAAAATTAATTTTTAGTGATAAGGGGGTAGTCCATGCTTTTTTTCGAAAATCGATTGGAAAAAAAAGTTGAGTTTTAAACGGCAATGCAAAGACCAGACCGTTATCTGTTCAACAACGTTAACCGCAACCTCTTACGAGCCTTATTTTGGATGTTATGGCCATATTAAGATTTTTAGTTTTTGGGTTGAAACAAGAAAGATTAACTTTGAATCAAAATTTCTCTGCAACCAGAGCCCACAAAATGCTCTAGTTTTCAGCAATGAATAGCTCTCCAAAAACTGATTAAGCGGTTAATAAACCGCAAGGCCTTCCAAACCTTATTTGTGGAACTGTAGACATCCAAAGTCATGCAAACTTTCAAAACTCAAAAAAATCGATTTTAATGGATTTACTTTGAATTAAGATATCTCCGCAACCAGACCTCCTAGAATGTTTTAGTTTTCAGCTATGGATAGCTCTTGAAAAACTAATTAAGCGTTTTGCAAGCGAAAATGACGTCATAGCCTTATTTGCGGAACTGTAGGCATCCAAAGTCATACAAGCCTTCATAGCTCAAAAAAATAACTTTGAATGCAAATATCTCGAAAACTAGACATTATAAAAGGGTTTGCTTTGGATGTGCTGGTTGCATTTGACAAAACCTTTCTATATATGTACGTTTTAATGGGTTCCAGAGACTTTCGTAAAAAAATTAATTTTTAGTGATAAGGGGGTAGTCCATGCTTTTTTTCGAAAATCGATTGGAAAAAAAAAGTTGAGTTTTAAACGGCAATGCAAAGACCAGACCGTTATCTGTTCAACAACGTTAACCGCAACCTCTTACGAGCCTTATTTTGGAAGTTATGGCCATATTAAGATTTTTAGTTTTTGGGTTGAATCAAGAAAGATTAACTTTGAATCAAAATTTCTCTGCAACCAGAGCCCACAAAATGCTCTAGTTTTCAGCAATGAATAGCTCTCCAAAAACTGATTAAGCGGTTAATAAACCGCAAGGCCTTCCGAGCCTTATTTGTGGAACTGTAGACATCCAAAGTCATGCAAACTTTCAAAACTCAAAAAAATCGATTTTAATGGATTTAATTTGAATTAAGATATCTCCGCAACCAGACCTCCTAGAATGTTTTAGTTTTCAGCTATGGATAGCTCTTGAAAAACTAATTAAGCGTTTTGCAAGCGAAAATGGCGTCATAGCCTTATTTGCGGAACTGTAGGCATCCAAACTCATACAAGCCTTCATAACTCAAAAAAATAACTTTGAATGCAAATATCTCGAAAACTAGACATTATAAAAGGGTTTGCTTTGGATGTGCTGGTTGCATTTGACAAAACCTTTCTATATATGTACGTTTTAATGGGTTCCAGAGACTTTCGTAAAAAAATTAATTTTTAGTGATAAGGGGGTAACTCCATGCTTTTTTTCGAAAATCGATTGGAAAAAAAAAGTTGAGTTTTAAACGGCAATGCAAAGACCAGACCGTTATCTGTTCAACAACGTTAACCGCAACCTCTTACGAGCCTTATTTTGGAAGTTATGGCCATATTAAGATTTTTAGTTTTTGGGTTTAAACAAGAAAGATTAACTTTGAATCAAAATTTCTCTGCAACCAGAGCCCACAAAATGCTCTAGTTTTCAGCAATGAATAGCTCTCCAAAAACTGATTAAGCGGTTAATAAACCGCAAGGCCTTCCGAGCCTTATCTGTGGAACTGTAGACATCCAAAGTCATGCAAACTTTCAAAACTCAAAAAAATCGATTTTAATGGATTTACTTTGAATTAAGATATCTCCGCAACCACACCTCCTAGAATGTTCTAGTTTTCAGCTATGGATAGCTCTTGAAAAACTAATTAAGCGATTTGCAAGCGAAAATGACGTCATAGCCTTATTTGCGGAACTGTAGGCATCCAAAGTCATACAAGCCTTCATAACTCAAAAAAATAACTTTGAATGCAAATATCTCGAAAACTAGACATTATAAAAGGGTTTGCTTTGGATGTGCTGGTTGCATTTGACAAAACCTTTCTATATATGTACGTTTTAATGGGTTCCAGAGACTTTCGTAAAAAAATTAATTTTTAGTGATAAGGGGGTAGTCCATGCTTTTTTTCGAAAATCGATTGGAAAAAAAAGTTGAGTTTTAAACGGCAATGCAAAGACCAGACCGTTATCTGTTCAACAACGTTAACCGCAACCTCTTACGAGCCTTATTTTGGATGTTATGGCCATATTAAGATTTTTAGTTTTTGGGTTGAAACAAGAAAGATTAACTTTGAATCAAAATTTCTCTGCAACCAGAGCCCACAAAATGCTCTAGTTTTCAGCAATGAATAGCTCTCCAAAAACTGATTAAGCGGTTAATAAACCGCAAGGCCTTCCAAACCTTATTTGTGGAACTGTAGACATCCAAAGTCATGCAAACTTTCAAAACTCAAAAAAATCGATTTTAATGGATTTACTTTGAATTAAGATATCTCCGCAACCAGACCTCCTAGAATGTTTTAGTTTTCAGCTATGGATAGCTCTTGAAAAACTAATTAAGCGTTTTGCAAGCGAAAATGACGTCATAGCCTTATTTGCGGAACTGTAGGCATCCAAAGTCATACAAGCCTTCATAGCTCAAAAAAATAACTTTGAATGCAAATATCTCGAAAACTAGACATTATAAAAGGGTTTGCTTTGGATGTGCTGGTTGCATTTGACAAAACCTTTCTATATATGTACGTTTTAATGGGTTCCAGAGACTTTCGTAAAAAAATTAATTTTTAGTGATAAGGGGGTAGTCCATGCTTTTTTTCGAAAATCGATTGGAAAAAAAAAGTTGAGTTTTAAACGGCAATGCAAAGACCAGACCGTTATCTGTTCAACAACGTTAACCGCAACCTCTTACGAGCCTTATTTTGGAAGTTATGGCCATATTAAGATTTTTAGTTTTTGGGTTGAATCAAGAAAGATTAACTTTGAATCAAAATTTCTCTGCAACCAGAGCCCACAAAATGCTCTAGTTTTCAGCAATGAATAGCTCTCCAAAAACTGATTAAGCGGTTAATAAACCGCAAGGCCTTCCGAGCCTTATTTGTGGAACTGTAGACATCCAAAGTCATGCAAACTTTCAAAACTCAAAAAAATCGATTTTAATGGATTTAATTTGAATTAAGATATCTCCGCAACCAGACCTCCTAGAATGTTTTAGTTTTCAGCTATGGATAGCTCTTGAAAAACTAATTAAGCGTTTTGCAAGCGAAAATGGCGTCATAGCCTTATTTGCGGAACTGTAGGCATCCAAACTCATACAAGCCTTCATAACTCAAAAAAATAACTTTGAATGCAAATATCTCGAAAACTAGACATTATAAAAGGGTTTGCTTTGGATGTGCTGGTTGCATTTGACAAAACCTTTCTATATATGTACGTTTTAATGGGTTCCAGAGACTTTCGTAAAAAAATTAATTTTTAGTGATAAGGGGGTAACTCCATGCTTTTTTTCGAAAATCGATTGGAAAAAAAAAGTTGAGTTTTAAACGGCAATGCAAAGACCAGACCGTTATCTGTTCAACAACGTTAACCGCAACCTCTTACGAGCCTTATTTTGGAAGTTATGGCCATATTAAGATTTTTAGTTTTTGGGTTGAAACAAGAAAGATTAACTTTGAATCAAAATTTCTCTGCAACCAGAGCCCACAAAATGCTCTAGTTTTCAGCAATGAATAGCTCTCCAAAAACTGATTAAGCGGTTAATAAACTGCAAGGCCTTCCGAGCCTTATTTGTGGAACTGTAGACATCCAAAGTCATGCAAACTTTCAAAACTCAAAAAAATCGATTTTAATGGATTTACTTTGAATTAAGATATCTCCGCAACCAGACCTCCTAGAATGTTTTAGTTTTCAGCTATGGATAGCTCTTGAAAAACTAATTAAGCGTTTTGCAAGCGAAAATGGCGTCATAGCCTTATTTGCGGAACTGTAGGCATCCAAACTCATACAAGCCTTCATAACTCAAAAAAATAACTTTGAATGCAAATATCTCGAAAACTAGACATTATAAAAGGGTTTGCTTTGGATGTGCTGGTTGCATTTGACAAAACCTTTCTATATATGTACGTTTTAATGGGTTCCAGAGACTTTCGTAAAAAAATTAATTTTTAGTGATAAGGGGGTAACTCCATGCTTTTTTTCGAAAATCGATTGGAAAAAAAAAGTTGAGTTTTAAACGGCAATGCAAAGACCAGACCGTTATCTGTTCAACAACGTTAACCGCAACCTCTTACGAGCCTTATTTTGGAAGTTATGGCCATATTAAGATTTTTAGTTTTTGGGTTGAAACAAGAAAGATTAACTTTGAATCAAAATTTCTCTGCAACCAGAGCCCACAAAATGCTCTAGTTTTCAGCAATGAATAGCTCTCCAAAAACTGATTAAGCGGTTAATAAACTGCAAGGCCTTCCGAGCCTTATTTGTGGAACTGTAGACATCCAAAGTCATGCAAACTTTCAAAACTCAAAAAAATCGATTTTAATGGATTTACTTTGAATTAAGATATCTCCGCAACCAGACCTCCTAGAATGTTCTAGTTTTCAGCTATGGATAGCTCTTGAAAAACTAATTAAGCGTTTTGCAAGCGAAAATGACGTCATAGCCTTATTTGCGGAACTGTAGGCATCCAAACTCATACAAGCCTTCATAACTCAAAAAAATAACTTTGAATGCAAATATCTCGAAAACTAGACATTATAAAAGGGTTTGCTTTGGATGTGCTGGTTGCATTTGACAAAACCTTTCTATATATGTACGTTTCAATGGGTTCCAGAGACTTTCGTAAAAAATTAATTTTTAGTGATAAGGGGGTAGCCCATGCTTTTTTTCGAAAATCGATTGGAAAAAAAAAAGTTGAGTTTTAAACGGCAATGCAAAGACCAGACCGTTATCTGTTCAACAACGTTAACCGCAACCTCTTACGAGCCTTATTTTGGAAGTTATGGCCATATTAAGATTTTTAGTTTTTGGGTTGAAACAAGAAAGATTAACTTTGAATCAAAATTTCTCTGCAACCAGAGCCCACAAAATGCTCTAGTTTTCAGCAATGAATAGCTCTCCAAAAACTGATTAAGCGGTTAATAAACCGCAAGGCCTTCCGAGCCTTATTTGTGGAACTGTAGACATCCAAAGTCATGCAAACTTTCAAAACTCAAAAAAATCGATTTTAAGGGATTTACTTTGAATTAAGATATCTCCGCAACCACACCTCCTAGAATGTTCTAGTTTTCAGCTATGGATAGCTCTTGAAAAACTAATTAAGCGTTTTGCAAGCGAAAATGACGTCATAGCCTTATTTGCGGAACTGTAGGCATCCAAAGTCATACAAGCCTTCATAACTCAAAAAAATAACTTTGAATGCAAATATCTCGAAAACTAGACATTATAAAAGGGTTTGCTTTGGATGTGCTGGTTGCATTTGACAAAACCTTTCTATATATGTACGTTTCAATGGGTTCCAGAGACTTTCGTAAAAAAATTAATTTTTAGTGATAAGGGGGTAGTCCATGCTTTTTTTCGAAAATCGATTGGAAAAAAAAAGTTGAGTTTTAAACGGCAATGCAAAGACCAGACCGTTATCTGTTCAACAACGTTAACCGCAACCTCTTACGAGCCTTATTTTGGAAGTTATGGCCATATTAAGATTTTTAGTTTTTGGGTTGAAACACGAAAGATTAACTTTGAATCAAAATTTCTCTGCAACCAGAGCCCACAAAATGCTCTAGTTTTCAGCAATGAATAGCTCTCCAAAAACTGATTAAGCGGTTAATAAACCGCAAGGCCTTCCGAGCCTTATTTGTGGAACTGTAGACATCCAAAGTCATGCAAACTTTCAAAACTCAAAAAAATCGATTTTAATGGATTTACTTTGAATTAAGATATCTCCGCAACCACACCTCCTAGAATGTTCTAGTTTTCAGCTATGGATAGCTCTTGAAAAACTAATTAAGCGTTTTGCAAGCGAAAATGACGTCATAGCCTTATTTGCGGAACTGTAGGCATCCAAACTCATACAAGCCTTCATAACTCAAAAAAATAACTTTGAATGCAAATATCTCGAAAACTAGACATTATAAAAGGGTTTGCTTTGGATGTGCTGGTTGCATTTGACAAAACCTTTCTATATATGTACGTTTCAATGGGTTCCAGAGACTTTCGTAAAAAAATTAATTTTTAGTGATAAGGGGGTAACTCCATGCTTTTTTTCGAAAATCGATTGGAAAAAAAAAGTTGAGTTTTAAACGGCAATGCAAAGACCAGACCGTTATCTGTTCAACAACGTTAACCGCAACCTCTTACGAGCCTTATTTTGGAAGTTATGGCCATATTAAGATTTTTAGTTTTTGGGTTGAAACAAGAAAGATTAACTTTGAATCAAAATTTCTCTGCAACCAGAGCCCACAAAATGCTCTAGTTTTCAGCAATGAATAGCTCTCCAAAAACTGATTAAGCGGTTAATAAACTGCAAGGCCTTCCGAGCCTTATTTGTGGAACTGTAGACATCCAAAGTCATGCAAACTTTCAAAACTCAAAAAAATCGATTTTAATGGATTTACTTTGAATTAAGATATCTCCGCAACCACACCTCCTAGAATGTTCTAGTTTTCAGCTATGGATAGCTCTTGAAAAACTAATTAAGCGTTTTGCAAGCGAAAATGACGTCATGGCCTTATTTGTGGAACTGTAGGCATCCAAAGTCATACAAGCCTTCATAACTCAAAAAAATAACTTTAAATGCAAATATCTCGAAAACTAGACATTATAAAAGGGTTTGCTTTGGATGTGCTGGTTGCATTTGACAAAACCTTTCTATATATGTACGTTTTAATGGGTTCCAGAGACTTTCGTAAAAAAATTAATTTTTAGTGATAAGGGGGTAGTCCATGCTTTTTTTCGAAAATCGATTGGAAAAAAAAAGTTGAGTTTTAAACGGCAATGCAAAGACCAGACCGTTATCTGTTCAACAACGTTAACCGCAACCTCTTACGAGCCTTATTTTGGAAGTTATGGCCATATTAAGATTTTTAGTTTTTGGGTTGAAACACGAAAGATTAACTTTGAATCAAAATTTCTCTGCAACCAGAGCCCACAAAATGCTCTAGTTTTCAGCAATGAATAGCTCTCCAAAAACTGATTAAGCGGTTAATAAACCGCAAGGCCTTCCGAGCCTTATTTGTGGAACTGTAGACATCCAAAGTCATGCAAACTTTCAAAACTCAAAAAAATCGATTTTAATGGATTTACTTTGAATTAAGATATCTCCGCAACCACACCTCCTAGAATGTTCTAGTTTTCAGCTATGGATAGCTCTTGAAAAACTAATTAAGCGTTTTGCAAGCGAAAATGACGTCATAGCCTTATTTGCGGAACTGTAGGCATCCAAACTCATACAAGCCTTCATAACTCAAAAAAATAACTTTGAATGCAAATATCTCGAAAACTAGACATTATAAAAGGGTTTGCTTTGGATGTGCTGGTTGCATTTGACAAAACCTTTCTATATATGTACGTTTCAATGGGTTCCAGAGACTTTCGTAAAAAAATTAATTTTTAGTGATAAGGGGGTAACTCCATTCTTTTTTTCGAAAATCGATTGGAAAAAAAAAGTTGAGTTTTAAACGGCAATGCAAAGACCAGACCGTTATCTGTTCAACAACGTTAACCGCAACCTCTTACGAGCCTTATTTTGGAAGTTATGGCCATATTAAGATTTTTAGTTTTTGGGTTGAAACACGAAAGATTAACTTTGAATCAAAATTTCTCTGCAACCAGAGCCCACAAAATGCTCTAGTTTTCAGCAATGAATAGCTCTCCAAAAACTGATTAAGCGGTTAATAAACCGCAAGGCCTTCCGAGCCTTATTTGTGGAACTGTAGACATCCAAAGTCATGCAAACTTTCAAAACTCAAAAAAATCGATTTTAATGGATTTACTTTGAATTAAGATATCTCCGCAACCAGACCTCCTAGAATGTTCTAGTTTTCAGCTATGGATAGCTCTTGAAAAACTAATTAAGCGTTTTGCAAGCGAAAATGACGTCATGGCCTTATTTGTGGAACTGTAGGCATCCAAAGTCATACAAGCCTTCATAACTCAAAAAAATAACTTTAAATGCAAATATCTCGAAAACTAGACATTATAAAAGGGTTTGCTTTGGATGTGCTGGTTGCATTTGACAAAACCTTTCTATATATGTACGTTTTAATGGGTTCCAGAGACTTTCGTAAAAAAATTAATTTTTAGTGATAAGGGGGTAGTCCATGCTTTTTTTCGAAAATCGATTGGAAAAAAAAAGTTGAGTTTTAAACGGCAATGCAAAGACCAGACCGTTATCTGTTCAACAACGTTAACCGCAACCTCTTACGAGCCTTATTTTGGAAGTTATGGCCATATTAAGATTTTTAGTTTTTGGGTTTAAACAAGAAAGATTAACTTTGAATCAAAATTTCTCTGCAACCAGAGCCCACAAAATGCTCTAGTTTTCAGCAATGAATAGCTCTCCAAAAACTGATTAAGCGGTTAATAAACCGCAAGGCCTTCCAAACCTTATTTGTGGAACTGTAGACATCCAAAGTCATGCAAACTTTCAAAACTCAAAAAAATCGATTTTAATGGATTTACTTTGAATTAAGATATCTCCGCAACCAGACCTCCTAGAATGTTTTAGTTTTCAGCTATGGATAGCTCTTGAAAAACTAATTAAGCGTTTTGTAAGCGAAAATGACGTCATAGCCTTATTTGCGGAACTGTAGGCATCCAAAGTCATACAAGCCTTCATAGCTCAAAAAAATAACTTTGAATGCAAATATCTCGAAAACTAGACATTATAAAAGGGTTTGCTTTGGATGTGCTGGTTGCATTTGACAAAACCTTTCTATATATGTACGTTTTAATGGGTTCCAGAGACTTTCGTAAAAAAATTAATTTTTAGTGATAAGGGGGTAGTCCATGCTTTTTTTCGAAAATCGATTGGAAAAAAAAAGTTGAGTTTTAAACGGCAATGCAAAGACCAGACCGTTATCTGTTCAACAACGTTAACCGCAACCTCTTACGAGCCTTATTTTGGAAGTTATGGCCATATTAAGATTTTTAGTTTTTGGGTTGAATCAAGAAAGATTAACTTTGAATCAAAATTTCTCTGCAACCAGAGCCCACAAAATGCTCTAGTTTTCAGCAATGAATAGCTCTCCAAAAACTGATTAAGCGGTTAATAAACCGCAAGGCCTTCCGAGCCTTATTTGTGGAACTGTAGACATCCAAAGTCATGCAAACTTTCAAAACTCAAAAAAATCGATTTTAATGGATTTAATTTGAATTAAGATATCTCCGCAACCAGACCTCCTAGAATGTTTTAGTTTTCAGCTATGGATAGCTCTTGAAAAACTAATTAAGCGTTTTGCAAGCGAAAATGGCGTCATAGCCTTATTTGCGGAACTGTAGGCATCCAAACTCATACAAGCCTTCATAACTCAAAAAAATAACTTTGAATGCAAATATCTCGAAAACTAGACATTATAAAAGGGTTTGCTTTGGATGTGCTGGTTGCATTTGACAAAACCTTTCTATATATGTACGTTTTAATGGGTTCCAGAGACTTTCGTAAAAAAATTAATTTTTAGTGATAAGGGGGTAACTCCATGCTTTTTTTCGAAAATCGATTGGAAAAAAAAAGTTGAGTTTTAAACGGCAATGCAAAGACCAGACCGTTATCTGTTCAACAACGTTAACCGCAACCTCTTACGAGCCTTATTTTGGAAGTTATGGCCATATTAAGATTTTTAGTTTTTGGGTTGAAACAAGAAAGATTAACTTTGAATCAAAATTTCTCTGCAACCAGAGCCCACAAAATGCTCTAGTTTTCAGCAATGAATAGCTCTCCAAAAACTGATTAAGCGGTTAATAAACTGCAAGGCCTTCCGAGCCTTATTTGTGGAACTGTAGACATCCAAAGTCATGCAAACTTTCAAAACTCAAAAAAATCGATTTTAATGGATTTACTTTGAATTAAGATATCTCCGCAACCAGACCTCCTAGAATGTTCTAGTTTTCAGCTATGGATAGCTCTTGAAAAACTAATTAAGCGTTTTGCAAGCGAAAATGACGTCATGGCCTTATTTGTGGAACTGTAGGCATCCAAAGTCATACAAGCCTTCATAACTCAAAAAAATAACTTTAAATGCAAATATCTCGAAAACTAGACATTATAAAAGGGTTTGCTTTGGATGTGCTGGTTGCATTTGACAAAACCTTTCTATATATGTACGTTTTAATGGGTTCCAGAGACTTTCGTAAAAAAATTAATTTTTAGTGATAAGGGGGTAGTCCATGCTTTTTTTCGAAAATCGATTGGAAAAAAAAAGTTGAGTTTTAAACGGCAATGCAAAGACCAGACCGTTATCTGTTCAACAACGTTAACCGCAACCTCTTACGAGCCTTATTTTGGAAGTTATGGCCATATTAAGATTTTTAGTTTTTGGGTTTAAACAAGAAAGATTAACTTTGAATCAAAATTTCTCTGCAACCAGAGCCCACAAAATGCTCTAGTTTTCAGCAATGAATAGCTCTCCAAAAACTGATTAAGCGGTTAATAAACCGCAAGGCCTTCCGAGCCTTATCTGTGGAACTGTAGACATCCAAAGTCATGCAAACTTTCAAAACTCAAAAAAATCGATTTTAATGGATTTACTTTGAATTAAGATATCTCCGCAACCACACCTCCTAGAATGTTCTAGTTTTCAGCTATGGATAGCTCTTGAAAAACTAATTAAGCGATTTGCAAGCGAAAATGACGTCATAGCCTTATTTGCGGAACTGTAGGCATCCAAAGTCATACAAGCCTTCATAACTCAAAAAAATAACTTTGAATGCAAATATCTCGAAAACTAGACATTATAAAAGGGTTTGCTTTGGATGTGCTGGTTGCATTTGACAAAACCTTTCTATATATGTACGTTTTAATGGGTTCCAGAGACTTTCGTAAAAAAATTAATTTTTAGTGATAAGGGGGTAGTCCATGCTTTTTTTCGAAAATCGATTGGAAAAAAAAGTTGAGTTTTAAACGGCAATGCAAAGACCAGACCGTTATCTGTTCAACAACGTTAACCGCAACCTCTTACGAGCCTTATTTTGGATGTTATGGCCATATTAAGATTTTTAGTTTTTGGGTTGAAACAAGAAAGATTAACTTTGAATCAAAATTTCTCTGCAACCAGAGCCCACAAAATGCTCTAGTTTTCAGCAATGAATAGCTCTCCAAAAACTGATTAAGCGGTTAATAAACCGCAAGGCCTTCCAAACCTTATTTGTGGAACTGTAGACATCCAAAGTCATGCAAACTTTCAAAACTCAAAAAAATCGATTTTAATGGATTTACTTTGAATTAAGATATCTCCGCAACCAGACCTCCTAGAATGTTTTAGTTTTCAGCTATGGATAGCTCTTGAAAAACTAATTAAGCGTTTTGCAAGCGAAAATGACGTCATAGCCTTATTTGCGGAACTGTAGGCATCCAAAGTCATACAAGCCTTCATAACTCAAAAAAATAACTTTGAATGCAAATATCTTGAAAACTAGACTTTATAAAAGGGTTTGCTTTGGATGTGCTGGTTGCATTTGACAAAACCTTTCTATATATGTACGTTTTAATGGGTTCCAGAGACTTTCGTAAAAAAATTAATTTTTAGTGATAAGGGGGTAGTCCATGCTTTTTTTCGAAAATCGATTGGAAAAAAAAAGTTGAGTTTTAAACGGCAATGCAAAGACCAGACCGTTATCTGTTCAACAACGTTAACCGCAACCTCTTACGAGCCTTATTTTGGAAGTTATGGCCATATTAAGATTTTTAGTTTTTGGGTTGAAACAAGAAAGATTAACTTTGAATCAAAATTTCTCTGCAACCAGAGCCCCCAAAATGCTCTAGTTTTCAGCAATGAATAGCTCCCCAAAAACTGATTAAGCGGTTAATAAACTGCAAGGCCTTCCGAGCCTTATTTGTGGAACTGTAGACATCCAAAGTCATGCAAACTTTCAAAACTCAAAAAAATCGATTTTAATGGATTTACTTTGAATTAAGATATCTCCGCAACCAGACCTCCTAGAATATTCTAGTTTTCAGCTATGGATAGCTCTTGAAAAACTAATTAAGCGTTTTGCAAGCGAAAATGACGTCATAGCCTTATTTGCGGAACTGTAGGCATCCAAAGTCATACAAGCCTTCATAACTCAAAAAAATAACTTTGAATGCAAATATCTCGAAAACTAGACATTATAAAAGGGTTTGCTTTGGATGTGCTGGTTGCATTTGACAAAACCTTTCTATATATGTACGTTTTAATGGGTTCCAGAGACTTTCGTAAAAAAATTAATTTTTAGTGATAAGGGGGTAGTCCATGCTTTTTTTCGAAAATCGATTGGAAAAAAAAAGTTGAGTTTTAAACGGCAATGCAAAGACCAGACCGTTATCTGTTCAACAACGTTAACCGCAACCTCTTACGAGCCTTATTTTGGAAGTTATGGCCATATTAAGATTTTTAGTTTTTGGGTTGAAACAAGAAAGATTAACTTTGAATCAAAATTTCTCTGCAACCAGAGCCCACAAAATGCTCTAGTTTTCAGCAATGAATAGCTCTCCAAAAACTGATTAAGCGGTTAATAAACCGCAAGGCCTTCCGAGCCTTATTTGTGGAACTGTAGACATCCAAAGTCATGCAAACTTTCAAAACTCAAAAAAATCGATTTTAATGGATTTACTTTGAATTAAGATATCTCCGCAACCACACCTCCTAGAATGTTCTAGTTTTCAGCTATGGATAGCTCTTGAAAAACTAATTAAGCGATTTGCAAGCGAAAATGACGTCATAGCCTTATTTGCGAAACTGTAGGCATCCAAAGTCATACAAGCCTTTATAACTCAAAAAAATAACTTTGAATGCAAATATCTCGAAAACTAGACATTATAAAAGGGTTTGCTTTGGATGTGCTGGTTGCATTTGACAAAACCTTTCTATATATGTACGTTTTAATGGCTTCCAGAGACTTTCGTAAAAAAATTAATTTTTAGTGATAAGGGGGTAGTCCATGCTTTTTTTCGAAAATCGATTGGAAAAAAAAGTTGAGTTTTAAACGGCAATGCAAAGACCAGACCGTTATCTGTTCAACAACGTTAACCGCAACCTCTTACGAGCCTTATTTTGGATGTTATGGCCATATTAAGATTTTTAGTTTTTGGGTTTAAACAAGAAAGATTAACTTTGAATCAAAATTTCTCTGCAACCAGAGCCCCCAAAATGCTCTAGTTTTCAGCAATGAATAGCTCTCCAAAAACTGATTAAGCGGTTAATAAACTGCAAGGCCTTCCGAGCCTTATTTGTGGAACTGTAGACATCCAAAGTCATGCAAACTTTCAAAACTCAAAAAAATCGATTTTAATGGATTTACTTTGAATTAAGATATCTCCGCAACCAGACCTCCTAGAATGTTTTAGTTTTCAGCTATGGATAGCTCTTGAAAAACTAATCAAGCGTTTTGCAAGCGAAAATGACGTCATAGCCTTATTTGCGGAACTGTAGGCATCCAAAGTCATACAAGCCTTCATAACTCAAAAAAATAACTTTGAATGCAAATATCTCGAAAACTAGACATTATAAAAGGGTTTGCTTTGGATGTGCTGGTTGCATTTGACAAAACCTTTCTATATATGTACGTTTTAATGGGTTCCAGAGACTTTCGTAAAAAAATTAATTTTTAGTGATAAGGGGGTAGTCCATGCTTTTTTTCGAAAATCGATTGGAAAAAAAAAGTTGAGTTTTAAACGGCAATGCAAAGACCAGACCGTTATCTGTTCAACAACGTTAACCGCAACCTCTTACGAGCCTTATTTTGGAAGTTATGGCCATATTAAGATTTTTAGTTTTTGGGTTGAAACAAGAAAGATTAACTTTGAATCAAAATTTCTCTGCAACCAGAGCCCACAAAATGCTCTAGTTTTCAGCAATGAATAGCTCTCCAAAAACTGATTAAGCGGTTAATAAACTGCAAGGCCTTCCGAGCCTTATTTGTGGAACTGTAGACATCCAAAGTCATGCAAACTTTCAAAACTCAAAAAAATCGATTTTAATGGATTTACTTTGAATTAAGATATCTCCGCAACCAGACCTCCTAGAATGTTTTAGTTTTCAGCTATGGATAGCTCTTGAAAAACTAATTAAGCGTTTTGCAAGCGAAAATGACGTCATAGCCTTATTTGCGGAACTGTAGGCATCCAAAGTCATACAAGCCTTCATAGCTCAAAAAAATAACTTTGAATGCAAATATCTCGAAAACTAGACATTATAAAAGGGTTTGCTTTGGATGTGCTGGTTGCAT
The DNA here is from genome assembly GCA_949320155.1 of Melangyna quadrimaculata. Lineage (NCBI taxonomy): Eukaryota > Metazoa > Arthropoda > Insecta > Diptera > Syrphidae > Melangyna > Melangyna quadrimaculata. The sequence continues at coordinate 150,502,768 of OX439483.1, forward strand.
TTGACAAAACCTTTCTATATATGTACGTTTCAATGGGTTCCAGAGACTTTCGTAAAAAAATTAATTTTTAGTGATAAGGGGGTAGTCCATGCTATTTTTCGAAAATCGATTGGAAAAAAAAAGTTGAGTTTTAAACGGCAATGCAAAGACCAGACCGTTATCTGTTCAACAACGTTAACCGCAACCTCTTACGAGCCTTATTTTGGAAGTTATGGCCATATTAAGATTTTTAGTTTTTGGGTTGAAACAAGAAAGATTAACTTTGAATCAAAATTTCTCTGCAACCAGAGCCCACAAAATGCTCTAGTTTTCAGCAATGAATAGCTCTCCAAAAACTGATTAAGCGGTTAATAAACCGCAAGGCCTTCCGAGCCTTATTTGTGGAACTGTAGACATCCAAAGTCATGCAAACTTTCAAAACTCAAAAAAATCGATTTTAATGGATTTACTTTGAATTAAGATATCTCCGCAACCAGACCTCCTAGAATGTTTTAGTTTTCAGCTATGGATAGCTCTTGAAAAACTAATTAAGCGTTTTGCAAGCGAAAATGACGTCATAGCCTTATTTGCGGAACTGTAGGCATCCAAAGTCATACAAGCCTTCATAACTCAAAAAAATAACTTTGAATGCAAATATCTCGAAAACTAGACATTATAAAAGGGTTTGCTTTGGATGTGCTGGTTGCATTTGACAAAACCTTTCTATATATGTACGTTTTAATGGGTTCCAGAGACTTTCGTAAAAAAATTAATTTTTAGTGATAAGGGGGTAGTCCATGCTTTTTTTCGAAAATCGATTGGAAAAAAAAAGTTGAGTTTTAAACGGCAATGCAAAGACCAGACCGTTATCTGTTCAACAACGTTAACCGCAACCTCTTACGAGCCTTATTTTGGAAGTTATGGCCATATTAAGATTTTTAGTTTTTGGGTTGAAACAAGAAAGATTAACTTTGAATCAAAATTTCTCTGCAACCAGAGCCCACAAAATGCTCTAGTTTTCAGCAATGAATAGCTCTCGAAAAACTGATTAAGCGGTTAATAAACTATAAGGCCTTCCGAGCCTTATTTGTGGAACTGTAGACATCCAAAGTCATGCAAACTTTCAAAACTCAAAAAAATCGATTTTAATGGATTTACTTTGAATTAAGATATCTCCGCAACCAGACCTCCTAGAATGTTCTAGTTTTCAGCTATGGATAGCTCTTGAAAAACTAATTAAGCGTTTTGCAAGCGAAAATGACGTCATGGCCTTATTTGTGGAACTGTAGGCATCCAAAGTCATACAAGCCTTCATAACTCAAAAAAATAACTTTGAATGCAAATATCTCGAAAACTAGACATTATAAAAGGGTTTGCTTTGGATGTGCTGGTTGCATTTGACAAAACCTTTCTATATATGTACGTTTTAATGGGTTCCAGAGACTTTCGTAAAAAAATTAATTTTTAGTGATAAGGGGGTAGTCCATGCTTTTTTTCGAAAATCGATTGGAAAAAAAAGTTGAGTTTTAAACGGCAATGCAAAGACCAGACCGTTATCTGTTCAACAACGTTAACCGCAACCTCTTACGAGCCTTATTTTGGAAGTTATGGCCATATTAAGATTTTTAGTTTTTGGGTTTAAACAAGAAAGATTAACTTTGAATCAAAATTTCTCTGCAACCAGAGCCCACAAAATGCTCTAGTTTTCAGCAATGAATAGCTCTCCAAAAACTAAATAAGCGGTTAATAAACCGCAAGGCCTTCCGAGCCTTATTTGTGGAACTGTAGACATCCAAAGTCATGCAAACTTTCAAAACTCAAAAAAATCGATTTTAATGGATTTACTTTGAATTAAGATATCTCCGCAACCACACCTCCTAGAATGTTCTAGTTTTCAGCTATGGATAGCTCTTGAAAAACTAATTAAGCGTTTTGTAAGCGAAAATGACGTCATGGCCTTATTTGCGGAACTGTAGGCATCCAAAGTCATACAAGCCTTCATAACTCAAAAAAATAACTTTGAATGCAAATATCTCGAAAACTAGACATTATAAAAGGGTTTGCTTTGGATGTGCTGGTTGCATTTGACAAAACCTTTCTATATATGTACGTTTTAATGGGTTCCAGAGACTTTCGTAAAAAAATTAATTTTTAGTGATAAGGGGGTAGTCCATGCTTTTTTTCGAAAATCGATTGGAAAAAAAAAGTTGAGTTTTAAACGGCAATGCAAAGACCAGACCGTTATCTGTTCAACAACGTTAACCGCAACCTCTTACGAGCCTTATTTTGGAAGTTATGGCCATATTAAGATTTTTAGTTTTTGGGTTTAAACAAGAAAGATTAACTTTGAATCAAAATTTCTCTGCAACCAGAGCCCACAAAATGCTCTAGTTTTCAGCAATGAATAGCTCTCCAAAAACTGATTAAGCGGTTAATAAACCGCAAGGCCTTCCGAGCCTTATTTGTGGAACTGTAGACATCCAAAGTCATCCAAACTTTCAAAACTCAAAAAAATCGATTTTAATGGATTTACTTTGAATTAAGATATCTCCGCAACCACACCTCCTAGAATGTTCTAGTTTTCAGCTATGGATAGCTCTTGAAAAACTAATTAAGCGATTTGCAAGCGAAAATGACGTCATAGCCTTATTTGCGGAACTGTAGGCATCCAAAGTCATACAAGCCTTCATAACTCAAAAAAATAACTTTGAATGCAAATATCTCGAAAACTAGACATTATAAAAGGGTTTGCTTTGGATGTGCTGGTTGCATTTGACAAAACCTTTCTATATATGTACGTTTTAATGGGTTCCAGAGACTTTCGTAAAAAAATTAATTTTTAGTGATAAGGGGGTAGTCCATGCTTTTTTTCGAAAATCGATTGGAAAAAAAAGTTGAGTTTTAAACGGCAATGCAAAGACCAGACCGTTATCTGTTCAACAACGTTAACCGCAACCTCTTACGAGCCTTATTTTGGAAGTTATGGCCATATTAAGATTTTTAGTTTTTGGGTTTAAACAAGAAAGATTAACTTTGAATCAAAATTTCTCTGCAACCAGAGCCCACAAAATGCTCTAGTTTTCAGCAATGAATAGCTCTCCAAAAACTAAATAAGCGGTTAATAAACCGCAAGGCCTTCCGAGCCTTATTTGTGGAACTGTAGACATCCAAAGTCATGCAAACTTTCAAAACTCAAAAAAATCGATTTTAATGGATTTACTTTGAATTAAGATATCTCCGCAACCACACCTCCTAGAATGTTCTAGTTTTCAGCTATGGATAGCTCTTGAAAAACTAATTAAGCGTTTTGTAAGCGAAAATGACGTCATGGCCTTATTTGCGGAACTGTAGGCATCCAAAGTCATACAAGCCTTCATAACTCAAAAAAATAACTTTGAATGCAAATATCTCGAAAACTAGACATTATAAAAGGGTTTGCTTTGGATGTGCTGGTTGCATTTGACAAAACCTTTCTATATATGTACGTTTTAATGGGTTCCAGAGACTTTCGTAAAAAAATTAATTTTTAGTGATAAGGGGGTAGTCCATGCTTTTTTTCGAAAATCGATTGGAAAAAAAAAGTTGAGTTTTAAACGGCAATGCAAAGACCAGACCGTTATCTGTTCAACAACGTTAACCGCAACCTCTTACGAGCCTTATTTTGGAAGTTATGGCCATATTAAGATTTTTAGTTTTTGGGTTTAAACAAGAAAGATTAACTTTGAATCAAAATTTCTCTGCAACCAGAGCCCACAAAATGCTCTAGTTTTCAGCAATGAATAGCTCTCCAAAAACTGATTAAGCGGTTAATAAACCGCAAGGCCTTCCGAGCCTTATTTGTGGAACTGTAGACATCCAAAGTCATCCAAACTTTCAAAACTCAAAAAAATCGATTTTAATGGATTTACTTTGAATTAAGATATCTCCGCAACCACACCTCCTAGAATGTTCTAGTTTTCAGCTATGGATAGCTCTTGAAAAACTAATTAAGCGATTTGCAAGCGAAAATGACGTCATAGCCTTATTTGCGGAACTGTAGGCATCCAAAGTCATACAAGCCTTCATAACTCAAAAAAATAACTTTGAATGCAAATATCTCGAAAACTAGACATTATAAAAGGGTTTGCTTTGGATGTGCTGGTTGCATTTGACAAAACCTTTCTATATATGTACGTTTTAATGGGTTCCAGAGACTTTCGTAAAAAAATTAATTTTTAGTGATAAGGGGGTAGTCCATGCTTTTTTTCGAAAATCGATTGGAAAAAAAAGTTGAGTTTTAAACGGCAATGCAAAGACCAGACCGTTATCTGTTCAACAACGTTAACCGCAACCTCTTACGAGCCTTATTTTGGAAGTTATGGCCATATTAAGATTTTTAGTTTTTGGGTTGAAACAAGAAAGATTAACTTTGAATCAAAATTTCTCTGCAACCAGAGCCCACAAAATGCTCTAGTTTTCAGCAATGAATAGCTCTCCAAAAACTGATTAAGCGGTTAATAAACCGCAAGGCCTTCCAAACCTTATTTGTGGAACTGTAGACATCCAAAGTCATGCAAACTTTCAAAACTCAAAAAAATCGATTTTAATGGATTTACTTTGAATTAAGATATCTCCGCAACCAGACCTCCTAGAATGTTTTAGTTTTCAGCTATGGATAGCTCTTGAAAAACTAATTAAGCGTTTTGCAAGCGAAAATGACGTCATAGCCTTATTTGCGGAACTGTAGGCATCCAAAGTCATACAAGCCTTCATAGCTCAAAAAAATAACTTTGAATGCAAATATCTCGAAAACTAGACATTATAAAAGGGTTTGCTTTGGATGTGCTGGTTGCATTTGACAAAACCTTTCTATATATGTACGTTTCAATGGGTTCCAGAGACTTTCGTAAAAAAATTAATTTTTAGTGATAAGGGGGTAGTCCATGCTATTTTTCGAAAATCGATTGGAAAAAAAAAGTTGAGTTTTAAACGGCAATGCAAAGACCAGACCGTTATCTGTTCAACAACGTTAACCGCAACCTCTTACGAGCCTTATTTTGGAAGTTATGGCCATATTAAGATTTTTAGTTTTTGGGTTGAAACAAGAAAGATTAACTTTGAATCAAAATTTCTCCGCAACCAGAGCCCACAAAATGCTCTAGTTTTCAGCAATGAATAGCTCTCCAAAAACTGATTAAGCGGTTAATAAACTGCAAGGCCTTCCGAGCCTTATTTGTGGAACTGTAGACATCCAAAGTCATGCAAACTTTCAAAACTCAAAAAAATCGATTTTAATGGATTTACTTTGAATTAAGATATCTCCGCAACCAGACCTCCTAGAATGTTCTAGTTTTCAGCTATGGATAGCTCTTGAAAAACTAATTAAGCGTTTTGCAAGCGAAAATGACGTCATGGCCTTATTTGTGGAACTGTAGGCATCCAAAGTCATACAAGCCTTCATAACTCAAAAAAATAACTTTGAAAGCAAATATCTCGAAAACTAGACATTATAAAAGGGTTTGCTTTGGATGTGCTGGTTGCATTTGACAAAACCTTTCTATATATGTACGTTTTAATGGGTTCCAGAGACTTTCGTAAAAAAATTAATTTTTAGTGATAAGGGGGTAGTCCATGCTTTTTTTCGAAAATCGATTGGAAAAAAAAGTTGAGTTTTAAACGGCAATGCAAAGACCAGACCGTTATCTGTTCAACAACGTTAACCGCAACCTCTTACGAGCCTTATTTTGGAAGTTATGGCCATATTAAGATTCTTAGTTTTTGGGTTGAAACAAGAAAGATTAACTTTGAATCAAAATTTCTCTGCAACCAGAGCCCACAAAATGCTCTAGTTTTCAGCAATGAATAGCTCTCCAAAAACTGATTAAGTGGTTAATAAACCGCAAGGCCTTCCGAGCCTTATTTGTGGAACTGTAGACATCCAAAGTCATGCAAACTTTCAAAACTCAAAAAAATCGATTTTAATGGATTTACTTTGAATTAAGATATCTCCGCAACCACACCTCCTAGAATGTTCTAGTTTTCAGCTATGGATAGCTCTTGAAAAACTAATTAAGCGTTTTGCAAGTGAAAATGACGTCATAGCCTTATTTGCGGAACTGTAGGCATCCAAAGTCATACAAGCCTTCATAACTCAAAAAAATAACTTTGAATGCAAATATCTCGAAAACTAGACATTATAAAAGGGTTTGCTTTGGATGTGCTGGTTGCATTTGACAAAACCTTTCTATATATGTACGTTTCAATGGGTTCCAGAGACTTTCGTAAAAAAATTAATTTTTAGTGATAAGGGGGTAGTCCATGCTTTTTTTCGAAAATCGATTGGAAAAAAAAAGTTGAGTTTTAAACGGCAATGCAAAGACCAGACCGTTATCTGTTCAACAACGTTAACCGCAACCTCTTACGAGCCTTATTTTGGAAGTTATGGCCATATTAAGATTTTTAGTTTTTGGGTTTAAACAAGAAAGATTAACTTTGAATCAAAATTTCTCTGCAACCAGAGCCCACAAAATGCTCTAGTTTTCAGCAATGAATAGCTCTCCAAAAACTGATTAAGCGGTTAATAAACCGCAAGGCCTTCCGAGCCTTATTTGTGGAACTGTAGACATCCAAAGTCATGCAAACTTTCAAAACTCAAAAAAATCGATTTTAATGGATTTACTTTGAATTAAGATATCTCCGCAACCACACCTCCTAGAATGTTCTAGTTTTCAGCTATGGATAGCTCTTGAAAAACTAATTAAGCGATTTGCAAGCGAAAATGACGTCATAGCCTTATTTGCGGAACTGTAGGCATCCAAAGTCATACAAGCCTTCATAACTCAAAAAAATAACTTTGAATGCAAATATCTCGAAAACTAGACATTATAAAAGGGTTTGCTTTGGATGTGCTGGTTGCATTTGACAAAACCTTTCTATATATGTACGTTTCAATGGGTTCCAGAGACTTTCGTAAAAAAATTAATTTGTCCATGCTTTTTTTCGAAAATCGATTGGAAAAAAAAAGTTGTGTTTTAAACGGCAATGCAAAGACCAGACCGTTATCTGTTCAACAACGTTAACCGCAACCTCTTACGAGCCTTATTTTGGAAGTTATGGCCATATTAAGATTTTTAGTTTTTGGGTTGAAACACGAAAGATTAACTTTGAATCAAAATTTCTCTGCAACCAGAGCCCACAAAATGCTCTAGTTTTCAGCAATGAATAGCTCTCCAAAAACTGATTAAGCGGTTAATAAACCGCAAGGCCTTCCGAGCCTTATTTGTGGAACTGTAGACATCCAAAGTCATGCAAACTTTCAAAACTCAAAAAAATCGATTTTAATGGATTTACTTTGAATTAAGATATCTCCGCAACCAGACCTCCTAGAATGTTTTAGTTTTCAGCTATGGATAGCTCTTGAAAAACTAATTAAGCGTTTTGCAAGCGAAAATGACGTCATGGCCTTATTTGCGGAACTGTAGGCATCCAAAGTCATACAAGCCTTCATAACTCAAAAAAATAACTTTGAATGCAAATATCTCGAAAACTAGACATTATAAAAGGGTTTGCTTTGGATGTGCTGGTTGCATTTGACAAAACCTTTCTATATATGTACGTTTCAATGGGTTCCAGAGACTTTCGTAAAAAAATTAATTTTTAGTGATAAGGGGGTAGTCCATGCTTTTTTTCGAAAATCGATTGGAAAAAAAAAGTTGAGTTTTAAACGGCAATGCAAAGACCAGACCGTTATCTGTTCAACAACGTTAACCGCAACCTCTTACGAGCCTTATTTTGGAAGTTATGGCCATATTAAGATTTTTAGTTTTTGGGTTTAAACAAGAAAGATTAACTTTGAATCAAAATTTCTCTGCAACCAGAGCCCACAAAATGCTCTAGTTTTCAGCAATGAATAGCTCTCTAAAAACTGATTAAGCGGTTAATAAACCGCAAGGCCTTCCGAGCCTTATTTGTGGAACTGTAGACATCCAAAGTCATGCAAACTTTCAAAACTCAAAAAAATCGATTTTAATGGATTTACTTTGAATTAAGATATCTCCGCAACCACACCTCCTAGAATGCTCTAGTTTTCAGCAATGAATAGTTCTCCAAAAACTGATTAAGCGGTTAATAAACCGCAAGGCCTTCCGAGCCTTATTTGTGGAACTGTAGACATCCAAAGTCATGCAAACTTTCAAAACTCAAAAAAATCGATTTTAATGGATTTACTTTGAATTAAGATATCTCCGCAACCAGACCTCCTAGAATGTTTTAGTTTTCAGCTATGGATAGCTCTTGAAAAACTAATTAAGCGTTTTGCAAGCGAAAATGACGTCATAGCCTTATTTGCGGAACTGTAGGCATCCAAAGTCATACAAGCCTTCATAACTCAAAAAAATAACTTTGAATGCAAATATCTCGAAAACTAGACATTATAAAAGGGTTTGCTTTGGATGTGCTGGTTGCATTTGACAAAACCTTTCTATATATGTACGTTTCAATGGGTTCCAGAGACTTTCGTAAAAAAATTAATTTTTAGTGATAAGGGGGTAGTCCATGCTTTTTTTCGAAAATCGATTGGAAAAAAAAAGTTGAGTTTTAAACGGCAATGCAAAGACCAGACCGTTATCTGTTCAACAACGTTAACCGCAACCTCTTACGAGCCTTATTTTGGAAGTTATGGCCATATTAAGATTTTTAGTTTTTGGGTTTAAACAAGAAAGATTAACTTTGAATCAAAATTTCTCTGCAACCAGAGCCCACAAAATGCTCTAGTTTTCAGCAATGAATAGCTCTCTAAAAACTGATTAAGTGGATAATAAACCGCAAGGCCTTCCGAGCCTTATTTGTGGAACTGTAGACATCCAAAGTCATGCAAACTTTCAAAACTCAAAAAAATCGATTTTAATGGATTTACTTTGAATTAAGATATCTCCGCAACCAGACCTCCTAGAATGTTCTAGTTTTCAGCAATGAATAGCTCTCCAAAAACTGATTAAGCGGTTTATAAACCGCAAGGCCTTCCGAGCCTTATTTGTGGAACTGTAGACATCCAAAGTCATGCAAACTTTCAAAACTCAAAAAAATCGATTTTAATGGATTTACTTTGAATTAAGATATCTCCGCAACCACACCTCCTAGAATGTTCTAGTTTTCAGCTATGGATAGCTCTTAAAAAACTAATTAAGAGTTTTGCAAGCGAAAATGACGTCATAGCCTTATTTGCGGAACTGTAGGCATCCAAACTCATACAAGCCTTCATAACTCAAAAAAATAACTTTGAATGCAAATATCTCGAAAACTAGACATTATAAAAGGGTTTGCTTTGGATGTGCTGGTTGCATTTGACAAAACCTTTCTATATATGTACGTTTCAATGGGTTCCAGAGACTTTCGTAAAAAAATTAATTTTTAGTGATAAGGGGGTAGTCCATGCTTTTTTTCGAAAATCGATTGGAAAAAAAAAGTTGAGTTTTAAACGGCAATGCAAAGACCAGACCGTTATCTGTTCAACAACGTTAACCGCAACCTCTTACGAGCCTTATTTTGGAAGTTATGGCCATATTAAGATTTTTAGTTTTTGGGTTTAAACAAGAAAGATTAACTTTGAATCAAAATTTCTCTGCAACCAGAGCCCACAAAATGCTCTAGTTTTCAGCAATGAATAGCTCTCTAAAAACTGATTAAGCGGTTAATAAACCGCAAGGCCTTCCGAGCCTTATTTGTGGAACTGTAGACATCCAAAGTCATGCAAACTTTCAAAACTCAAAAAAATCGATTTTAATGGATTTACTTTGAATTAAGATATCTCCGCAACCACACCTCCTAGAATGCTCTAGTTTTCAGCAATGAATAGTTCTCCAAAAACTGATTAAGCGGTTAATAAACCGCAAGGCCTTCCGAGCCTTATTTGTGGAACTGTAGACATCCAAAGTCATGCAAACTTTCAAAACTCAAAAAAATCGATTTTAATGGATTTACTTTGAATTAAGATATCTCCGCAACCAGACCTCCTAGAATGTTTTAGTTTTCAGCTATGGATAGCTCTTGAAAAACTAATTAAGCGTTTTGCAAGCGAAAATGACGTCATAGCCTTATTTGCGGAACTGTAGGCATCCAAAGTCATACAAGCCTTCATAACTCAAAAAAATAACTTTGAATGCAAATATCTCGAAAACTAGACATTATAAAAGGGTTTGCTTTGGATGTGCTGGTTGCATTTGACAAAACCTTTCTATATATGTACGTTTCAATGGGTTCCAGAGACTTTCGTAAAAAAATTAATTTTTAGTGATAAGGGGGTAGTCCATGCTTTTTTTCGAAAATCGATTGGAAAAAAAAAGTTGAGTTTTAAACGGCAATGCAAAGACCAGACCGTTATCTGTTCAACAACGTTAACCGCAACCTCTTACGAGCCTTATTTTGGAAGTTATGGCCATATTAAGATTTTTAGTTTTTGGGTTTAAACAAGAAAGATTAACTTTGAATCAAAATTTCTCTGCAACCAGAGCCCACAAAATGCTCTAGTTTTCAGCAATGAATAGCTCTCTAAAAACTGATTAAGCGGATAATAAACCGCAAGGCCTTCCGAGCCTTATTTGTGGAACTGTAGACATCCAAAGTCATGCAAACTTTCAAAACTCAAAAAAATCGATTTTAATGGATTTACTTTGAATTAAGATATCTCCGCAACCAGACCTCCTAGAATGTTCTAGTTTTCAGCAATGAATAGCTCTCCAAAAACTGATTAAGCGGTTAATAAACCGCAAGGCCTTCCGAGCCTTATTTGTGGAACTGTAGACATCCAAAGTCATGCAAACTTTCAAAACTCAAAAAAATCGATTTTAATGGATTTACTTTGAATTAAGATATCTCCGCAACCACACCTCCTAGAATGTTCTAGTTTTCAGCTATGGATAGCTCTTAAAAAACTAATTAAGAGTTTTGCAAGCGAAAATGACGTCATAGCCTTATTTGCGGAACTGTAGGCATCCAAACTCATACAAGCCTTCATAACTCAAAAAAATAACTTTGAATGCAAATATCTCGAAAACTAGACATTATAAAAGGGTTTGCTTTGGATGTGCTGGTTGCATTTGACAAAACCTTTCTATATATGTACGTTTCAATGGGTTCCAGAGACTTTCGTAAAAAAATTAATTTTTAGTGATAAGGGGGTAGTCCATGCTTTTTTTCGAAAATCGATTGGAAAAAAAAAGTTGAGTTTTAAACGGCAATGCAAAGACCAGACTGTTATCTGTTCAACAACGTTAACCGCAACCTCTTACGACCCTTATTTTGGAAGTTATGGCCATATTAAGATTTTTAGTTTTTGGGTTGAAACAAGAAAGATTAACTTTGAATCAAAATTTCTCTGCAACCAGAGCCCACAAAATGCTCTAGTTTTCAGCAATGAATAGCTCTCCAAAAACTGATTAAGCGGTTAATAAACCGCAAGGCCTTCCGAGCCTTATTTGTGGAACTGTAGACATCCAAAGTCATGCAAACTTTCAAAACTCAAAAAAATCGATTTTAATGGATTTACTTTGAATTAAGATATCTCCGCAACCACACCTCCTAGAATGTTCTAGTTTTCAGCTATGGATAGCTCTTGAAAAACTTATTAAGCGTTTTGTAAGCGAAAATGACGTCATGGCCTTATTTGCGGAACTGTAGGCATCCAAAGTCATACAAGCCTTCATAACTCAAAAAAATAACTCGAAAACTAGACATTATAAAAGGGTTTGCTTTGGATGTGCTGGTTGCATTTGACAAAACCTTTCTATATATGTACGTTTTAATGGGTTCCAGAGACTTTCGTAAAAAAATTAATTTTTAGTGATAAGGGGGTAGTCCATGCTTTTTTTCGAAAATCGATTGGAAAAAAAAAGTTGTGTTTTAAACGGCAATGCAAAGACCAGACCGTTATCTGTTCAACAACGTTAACCGCAACCTCTTACGAGCCTTATTTTGGAAGTAATGGCCATATTAAGATTTTTAGTTTTTGGGTTGAAACAAGAAAGATTAACTTTGAATCAAAATTTCTCTGCAACCAGAGCCCACAAAATGCTCTAGTTTTCAGCAATGAATAGCTCTCCAAAAACTGATTAAGCGGTTAATAAACCGCAAGGCCTTCCGAGCCTTAATTGTGGAACTGTAGACATCCAAAGTCATGCAAACTTTCAAAACTCAAAAAAATCGATTTTAATGGATTTACTTTGAATTAAGATATCTCCGCAACCAGACCTCCGAGAATGTTCTAGTTTTCAGCTATGGATAGCTCTTGAAAAACTTATTAAGCGTTTTGCAAGCGAAAATGACGTCATAGCCTTATTTGCGGAACTGTAGGCATCCAAAGTCATACAAGCCTTCATAACTCAAAAAAATAACTTTGAATGCAAATATCTCGAAAACTAGACATTATAAAAGGGTTTGCTTTGGATGTGCTGGTTGCATTTGACAAAACCTTTCTATATATGTACGTTTTAATGGGTTCCAGAGACTTTCGTAAAAAAATTAATTTTTAGTGATAAGGGGGTAGTCCATGCTTTTTTTCGAAAATCGATTGGAAAAAAAAGTTGTGTTTTAAATGGCAATGCAAAGACCAGACCGTTATCTGTTCAACAACGTTAACCGCAACCTCTTACGAGCCTTATTTTGGAAGTTATGGCCATATTAAGATTTTTAGTTTTTGGGTTGAAACAAGAAAGATTAACTTTGAATCAAAATTTCTCTGCAACCAGAGCCCACAAAATGCTCTAGTTTTCAGCAATGAATAGCTCTCCAAAAACTGATTAAGCGGTTAATAAACCGCAAGGCCTTCCGAGCCTTAATTGTGGAACTGTAGACATCCAAAGTCATGCAAACTTTCAAAACTCAAAAAAATCGATTTTAATGGATTTACTTTGAATTAAGATATCTCCGCAACCACACCTCCTAGAATGTTTTAGTTTTCAGCTATGGATAGCTCTTGAAAAACTAATTAAGCGTTTTGCAAGCGAAAATGACGTCATAGCCTTATTTGCGGAACTGTAGGCATCCAAAGTCATACAAGCCTTCATAACTCAAAAAAATAACTTTGAATGCAAATATCTCGAAAACTAGACATTATAAAAGGGTTTGCTTTGGATGTGCTGGTTGCATTTGACAAAACCTTTCTATATATGTACGTTTTAATGGGTTCCAGAGACTTTCGTAAAAAAATTAATTTTTAGTGATAAGGGGGTAGTCCATGCTTTTTTTCGAAAATCGATTGGAAAAAAAAAGTTGAGTTTTAAACGGCAATGCAAAGACCAGACCGTTATCTGTTCAACAACGTTAACCGCAACCTCTTACGAGCCTTATTTTGGAAGTTATGGCCATATTAAGATTTTTAGTTTTTGGGTTGAAACAAGAAAGATTAACTTTGAATCAAAATTTCTCTGCAACCAGAGCCCACAAAATGCTCTAGTTTTCAGCAATGAATAGCTCTCCAAAAACTGATTAAGCGGTTAATAAACTGCAAGGCCTTCCGAGCCTTATTTGTGGAACTGTAGACATCCAAAGTCATGCAAACTTTCAAAACTCAAAAAAATCGATTTTAATGGATTTACTTTGAATTAAGATATCTCCGCAACCACACCTCCTAGAATATTCTAGTTTTCAGCTATGGATAGCTCTTGAAAAACTAATTAAGCGGTTTGCAAGCGAAAATGACGTCATGGCCTTATTTGCGGAACTGTAGGCATCCAAAGTCATACAAGCCTTCATAACTCAAAAAAATAACTTTGAATGCAAATATCTCGAAAACTAGACATTATAAAAGGGTTTGCTTTGGATGTGCTGGTTGCATTTGACAAAACCTTTCTATATATGTTCGTTTTAATGGGTTCCAGAGACTTTCGTAAAAAAATTAATTTTTAGTGATAAGGGGGTAGTCCATGCTTTTTTTCGAAAATCGATTGGAAAAAAAAAGTTGAGTTTTAAACGGCAATGCAAAGACCAGACCGTTATCTGTTCAACAACGTTAACCGCAACCTCTTACGAGCCTTATTTTGGAAGTTATGGCCATATTAAGATTTTTAGTTTTTGGGTTTAAACAAGAAAGATTAACTTTGAATCAAAATTTCTCTGCAACCAGAGCCCACAAAATGCTCTAGTTTTCAGCAATGAATAGCTCTCCAAAAACTAAATAAGCGGTTAATAAACCGCAAGGCCTTCCGAGCCTTATTTGTGGAACTGTAGACATCCAAAGTCATGCAAACTTTCAAAACTCAAAAAAATCGATTTTAATGGATTTACTTTGAATTAAGATATCTCCGCAACCACACCTCCTAGAATGTTCTAGTTTTCAGCTATGGATAGCTCTTGAAAAACTAATTAAGCGTTTTGTAAGCGAAAATGACGTCATGGCCTTATTTGCGGAACTGTAGGCATCCAAAGTCATACAAGCCTTCATAACTCAAAAAAATAACTTTGAATGCAAATATCTCGAAAACTAGACATTATAAAAGGGTTTGCTTTGGATGTGCTGGTTGCATTTGACAAAACCTTTCTATATATGTACGTTTTAATGGGTTCCAGAGACTTTCGTAAAAAAATTAATTTTTAGTGATAAGGGGGTAGTCCATGCTTTTTTTCGAAAATCGATTGGAAAAAAAAAGTTGTGTCTGTTCAACAACGTTAACCGCAACCTCTTACGAGCCTTATTTTGGAAGTTATGGCCATATTAAGATTTTTAGTTTTTGGGTTGAAACAAGAAAGATTAACTTTGAATCAAAATTTCTCTGCAACCAGAGCCCACAAAATGCTCTAGTTTTCAGCAATGAATAGCTCTCCAAAAACTGATTAAGCGGTTAATAAACCGCAAGGCCTTCCGAGCCTTATTTGTGGAACTGTAGACATCCAAAGTCATGCAAACTTTCAAAACTCAAAAAAATCGATTTTAATGGATTTACTTTGAATTAAGATATCTCCGCAACCAGACCTCCTAGAATGTTTTAGTTTTCAGCTATGGATAGCTCTTGAAAAACTAATTAAGCGTTTTGCAAGCGAAAATGACGTCATAGCCTTATTTGCGGAACTGTAGGCATCCAAAGTCATACAAGCCTTCATAACTCAAAAAAATAACTTTGAATGCAAATATCTCGAAAACTAGACATTATAAAAGGGTTTGCTTTGGATGTGCTGGTTGCATTTGACAAAACCTTTCTATATATGTACGTTTCAATGGGTTCCAGAGACTTTCGTAAAAAAATTAATTTTTAGTGATAAGGGGGTAGTCCATGCTTTTTTTCGAAAATCGATTGGAAAAAAAAAAGTTGAGTTTTAAACGGCAATGCAAAGACCAGATTGTTATCTGTTCAACAACGTTAACCGCAACCTCTTACGAGCCTTATTTTGGAAGTTATGGCCACATATTAAGATTTTTAGTTTTTGGGTTTAAACAAGAAAGATTAACTTTGAATCAAAATTTCTCTGCAACCAGAGCCCACAAAATGCTCTAGTTTTCAGCAATGAATAGCTCTCCAAAAACTAAATAAGCGGTTAATAAACCGCAAGGCCTTCCGAGCCTTATTTGTGGAACTGTAGACATCCAAAGTCATGCAAACTTTCAAAACTCAAAAAAATCGATTTTAATGGATTTACTTTGAATTAAGATATCTCCGCAACCACACCTCCTAGAATGTTCTAGTTTTCAGCTATGGATAGCTCTTGAAAAACTAATTAAGCGTTTTGCAAGCAAAAATGACGTCATAGCCTTATTTGCGGAACTGTAGGCATCCAAAATCATACAAGCCTTCATAACTCAAAAAAATAACTTTGAATGCAAATATCTCGAAAACTAGACATTATAAAAGGGTTTGCTTTGGATGTGCTGGTTGCATTTGACAAAACCTTTCTATATATGTACGTTTTAATGGGTTCCAGAGACTTTCGTAAAAAAATTAATTTTTAGTGATAAGGGGGTAGTCCATGCTTTTTTTCGAAAATCGATTGGAAAAAAAAAGTTGTGTTTTAAACGGCAATGCAAAGACCAGACCGTTATCTGTTCAACAACGTTAACCGCAACCTCTTACGAGCCTTATTTTGAAAGTTATGGCCATATTAAGATTTTTAGTTTTTGGGTTGAAACAAGAAAGATTAACTTTGAATCAAAATTTCTCTGCAACCAGAGCCCACAAAATGCTCTAGTTTTCAGCAATGAATAGCTCTCCAAAAACTGATTAAGCGGTTAATAAACCGCAAGGCCTTCCGAGCCTTATTTGTGGAACTGTAGACATCCAAAGTCATGCAAACTTTCAAAACTCAAAAAAATTGATTTTAATGGATTTACTTTGAATTAAGATATCTCCGCAACCAGACCTCCTAGAATGTTTTAGTTTTCAGCTATGGATAGCTCTTGAAAAACTAATTAAGCGTTTTGCAAGCGAAAATGACGTCATAGCCTTATTTGCGGAACTGTAGGCATCCAAAGTCATACAAGCCTTCATAACTCAAAAAAATAACTTTGAATGCAAATATCTCGAAAACTAGACATTATAAAAGAGTTTGCTTTGGATGTGCTGGTTGCATTTGACAAAACCTTTCTATATATGTACGTTTTAATGGGTTCCAGAGACTTTCGTAAAAAAATTAATTTTTAGTGCTTTTTTTCGAAAATCGATTGGAAAAAAAAAGTTGTGTTTTAAACGGCAATGCAAAGACCAGACCGTTATCTGTTCAACAACGTTAACCGCAACCTCTTACGAGCCTTATTTTGGAAGTTATGGCCATATTAAGATTTTTAGTTTTTGGGTTGAAACAAGAAAGATTAACTTTGAATCAAAATTTCTCTGCAACCAGAGCCCACAAAATGCTCTAGTTTTCAGCAATGAATAGCTCTCCAAAAACTGATTAAGCGGTTAATAAACCGCAAGGCCTTCCGAGCCTTATTTGTGGAACTGTAGACATCCAAAGTCATGCAAACTTTCAAAACTCAAAAAAATCGATTTTAATGGATTTACTTTGAATTAAGATATTTTGGAAGTTATGGCCATATTAAGATTTTTAGTTTTTGGGTTGAAACAAGAAAGATTAACTTTGAATCAAAATTTCTCTGCAACCAGAGCCCACAAAATGCTCTAGTTTTCAGCAATGAATAGCTCTCCAAAAACTGATTAAGCGGTTAATAAACCGCAAGGCCTTCCGAGCCTTATTTGTGGAACTGTAGACATCCAAAGTCATGCAAACTTTCAAAACTCAAAAAAATCGATTTTAATGGATTTACTTTGAATTAAGATATCTCCGCAACCAGACCTCCTAGAATGTTTTAGTTTTCAGCTATGGATAGCTCTTGAAAAACTAATTAAGCGTTTTGCAAGCGAAAATGACGTCATAGCCTTATTTGCGGAACTGTAGGCATCCAAAGTCATACAAGCCTTCATAACTCAAAAAAATAACTTTGAATGCAAATATCTCGAAAACTAGACATTATAAAAGAGTTTGCTTTGGATGTGCTGGTTGCATTTGACAAAACCTTTCTATATATGTACGTTTTAATGGGTTCCAGAGACTTTCGTAAAAAAATTAATTTTTAGTGTTTTTTTTCGAAAATCGATTGGAAAAAAAAAGTTGTGTTTTAAACGGCAATGCAAAGACCAGACCGTTATCTGTTCAACAACGTTAACCGCAACCTCTTACGAGCCTTATTTTGGAAGTTATGGCCATATTAAGATTTTTAGTTTTTGGGTTGAAACAAGAAAGATTAACTTTGAATCAAAATTTCTCTGCAACCAGAGCCCACAAAATGCTCTAGTTTTCAGCAATGAATAGCTCTCCAAAAACTGATTAAGCGGTTAATAAACCGCAAGGCCTTCCGAGCCTTATTTGTGGAACTGTAGACATCCAAAGTCATGCAAACTTTCAAAACTCAAAAAAATCGATTTTAATGGATTTACTTTGAATTAAGATATTTTGGAAGTTATGGCCATATTAAGATTTTTAGTTTTTGGGTTGAAACAAGAAAGATTAACTTTGAATCAAAATTTCTCTGCAACCAGAGCCCACAAAATGCTCTAGTTTTCAGCAATGAATAGCTCTCCAAAAACTGATTAAGCGGTTAATAAACCGCAAGGCCTTCCGAGCCTTATTTGTGGAACTGTAGACATCCAAAGTCATGCAAACTTTCAAAACTCAAAAAAATCGATTTTAATGGATTTACTTTGAATTAAGATATCTCCGCAACCACACCTCCTAGAATGTTCTAGTTTTCAGCTATGGATAGCTCTTGAAAAACTAATTAAGCGATTTGCAAGCGAAAATGACGTCATAGCCTTATTTGCGGAACTGTAGGCATCCAAAGTCATACAAGCCTTCATAACTCAAAAAAATAACTTTGAATGCAAATATCTCGAAAACTAGACATTATAAAAGGGTTTGCTTTGGATGTGCTGGTTGCATTTGACAAAACCTTTCTATATATGTACGTTTTAATGGGTTCCAGAGACTTTCGTAAAAAAATTAATTTTTAGTGATAAGGGGGTAGTCCATGCTTTTTTTCGAAAATCGATTGGAAAAAAAAAGTTGTGTTTTAAACGGCAATGCAAAGACCAGACCGTTATCTGTTCAACAACGTTAACCGCAACCTCTTACGAGCCTTATTTTGGAAGTTATGGCCATATTAAGATTTTTAGTTTTTGGGTTGAAACAAGAAAGATTAACTTTGAATCAAAATTTCTCTGCAACCAGAGCCCACAAAATGCTCTAGTTTTCAGCAATGAATAGCTCTCCAAAAATTGATTAAGCGGTTAATAAACCGCAAGGCCTTCCGAGCCTTATTTGTGGAACTGTAGACATCCAAAGTCATGCAAACTTTCAAAACTCAAAAAAATCGATTTTAATGGATTTACTTTGAATTAAGATATCTCCGCAACCAGACCTCCTAGAATGTTCTAGTTTTCAGCTATGGATAGCTCTTGAAAAACTAATTAAGCGTTTTGCAAGCGAAAATGACGTCATGGCCTTATTTGCGGAACTGTAGGCATCCAAAGTCATACAAGCCTTCATGACTCAAAAAAATAACTTTGAATGCAAATATCTCGAAAACTAGACATTATAAAAGGGTTTGCTTTGGATGTGCTGGTTGCATTTGACAAAACCTTTCTATATATGTACGTTTCAATGGGTTCCAGAGACTTTCGTAAAAAAATTAATTTTTAGTGATAAGGGGGTAGTCCATGCTTTTTTTCGAAAATCGATTGGAAAAAAAAAAGTTGAGTTTTAAACAGCAATGCAAAGACCAGACTGTTATCTGTTCAACAACGTTAACCGCGACCTCTTACGAGCCTTATTTTGGAAGTTATGGCCATATTAAGATTTTTAGTTTTTGGGTTGAAACAAGAAAGATTAACTTTGAATCAAAATTTCTCTGCAACCAGAGCCCACAAAATGCTCTAGTTTTCAGCAATGAATAGCTCTCCAAAAACTGATTAAGCGGTTAATAAACTGCAAGGCCTTCCGAGCCTTATTTGTGGAACTGTAGACATCCAAAGTCATGCAAACTTTCAAAACTCAAAAAAATCGATTTTAATGGATTTACTTTGAATTAAGATATCTCCGCAACCACACCTCCTAGAATGTTCTAGTTTTCAGCTATGGATAGCTCTTGAAAAACTAATGTGCTGGTTGCATTTGACAAAACCTTTCTATATATGTACGTTTTAATGGGTTCCAGAGACTTTCGTAAAAAAATTAATTTTTAGTGATAAGGGGGTAGTCCATGCTTTTTTTCGAAAATCGATTGGAAAAAAAAAGTTGAGTTTTAAACGGCAATGCAAAGACCAGACCGTCATCTGTTCAACAACGTTAACCGCGACCTCTTACGAGCCTTATTTTGGAAGTTATGGCCATATTAAGATTTTTAGTTTTTGGGTTGAAACAAGAAAGATTAACTTTGAATCAAAATTTCTCTGCAACCAGAGCCCACAAAATGCTCTAGTTTTCAGCAATGAATAGCTCTCCAAAAACTGATTAAGCGGTTAATAAACTGCAAGGCCTTCCGAGCCTTATTTGTGGAACTGTAGACATCCAAAGTCATGCAAACTTTCAAAACTCAAAAAAATCGATTTTAATGGATTTACTTTGAATTAAGATATCTCCGCAACCAGACCTCCTAGAATGTTCTAGTTTTCAGCTATGGATAGCTCTTGAAAAATTAATTAAGCGTTTTGCAAGCGAAAATGACGTCATGGCCTTATTTGCGGAACTGTAGGCATCCAAAGTCATACAAGCCTTCATAACTCAAAAAAATAACTTTGAATGCAAATATCTCGAAAACTAGACATTATAAAAGGGTTTGCTTTGGATGTGCTGGTTGCATTTGACAAAACCTTTCTATATATGTACGTTTCAATGAGTTCCAGAGACTTTCGTAAAAAAATTAATTTTTAGTGATAAGGGCGTCATAGCCTTATTTGCGGAACTGTAGGCATCCAAAGTCATACAAGCCTTCATAACTCAAAAAAATAACTTTGAATGCAAATATCTCGAAAACTAGACATTATAAAAGGGTTTGCTTTGGATGTGCTGGTTGCATTTGACAAAACCTTTCTATATATGTACGTTTCAATGGGTTCCAGAGACTTTCGTAAAAAAATTAATTTTTAGTGATAAGGGGGTAGTCCATGCTTTTTTTCGAAAATCGATTGGAAAAAAAAAAGTTGAGTTTTAAACGGCAATGCAAAGACCAGACCGTTATCTGTTCAACAACGTTAACCGCAACCTCTTACGATCCTTATTTTGGAAGTTATGGCCATATTAAGATTTTTAGTTTTTGGGTTGAAACAAGAAAGATTAACTTTGAATCAAAATTTCTCTGCAACCAGAGCCCACAAAATGCTCTAGTTTTCAGCAATGAATAGCTCTCCAAAAACTGATTAAGCGGTTAATAAACCGCAAGGCCTTCCGAGCCTTATTTGTGGAACTGTAGACATCCGAAGTCATGCAAACTTTCAAAACTCAAAAAAATCGATTTTAATGGATTTACTTTGAATTAAGATATCTCCGCAACCAGACCTCCTAGAATGTTCTAGTTTTCAGCTATGGATAGCTCTTGAAAAACTAATTAAGCGTTTTGCAAGCGAAAATGACGTCATGGCCTTATTTGCGGAACTGTAGGCATCCAAAGTCATACAAGCCTTCATGACTCAAAAAAATAACTTTGAATGCAAATATCTCGAAAACTAGACATTATAAAAGGGTTTGCTTTGGATGTGCTGGTTGCATTTGACAAAACCTTTCTATATATGTACGTTTCAATGGGTTCCAGAGACTTTCGTAAAAAAATTAATTTTTAGTGATAAGGGGGTAGTCCATGCTTTTTTTCGAAAATCGATTGGAAAAAAAAAAGTTGAGTTTTAAACAGCAATGCAAAGACCAGACTGTTATCTGTTCAACAACGTTAACCGCGACCTCTTACGAGCCTTATTTTGGAAGTTATGGCCATATTAAGATTTTTAGTTTTTGGGTTGAAACAAGAAAGATTAACTTTGAATCAAAATTTCTCTGCAACCAGAGCCCACAAAATGCTCTAGTTTTCAGCAATGAATAGCTCTCCAAAAACTGATTAAGCGGTTAATAAACTGCAAGGCCTTCCGAGCCTTATTTGTGGAACTGTAGACATCCAAAGTCATGCAAACTTTCAAAACTCAAAAAAATCGATTTTAATGGATTTACTTTGAATTAAGATATCTCCGCAACCACACCTCCTAGAATGTTCTAGTTTTCAGCTATGGATAGCTCTTGAAAAACTAATGTGCTGGTTGCATTTGACAAAACCTTTCTATATATGTACGTTTTAATGGGTTCCAGAGACTTTCGTAAAAAAATTAATTTTTAGTGATAAGGGGGTAGTCCATGCTTTTTTTCGAAAATCGATTGGAAAAAAAAAGTTGAGTTTTAAACGGCAATGCAAAGACCAGACCGTCATCTGTTCAACAACGTTAACCGCGACCTCTTACGAGCCTTATTTTGGAAGTTATGGCCATATTAAGATTTTTAGTTTTTGGGTTGAAACAAGAAAGATTAACTTTGAATCAAAATTTCTCTGCAACCAGAGCCCACAAAATGCTCTAGTTTTCAGCAATGAATAGCTCTCCAAAAACTGATTAAGCGGTTAATAAACCGCAAGGCCTTCCGAGCCTTATTTGTGGAACTGTAGACATCCAAAGTCATGCAAACTTTCAAAACTCAAAAAAATCGATTTTAATGGATTTACTTTGAATTAAGATATCTCCGCAACCAGACCTCCTAGAATGTTCTAGTTTTCAGCTATGGATAGCTCTTGAAAAACTAATTAAGCATTTTGCAAGCGAAAATGACGTCATAGCCTTATTTGCGGAACTGTAGGCATCCAAAGTCATACAAGCCTTCATAACTCAAAAAAATAACTTTGAATGCAAATATCTCGAAAACTAGACATTATAAAAGGGTTTGCTTTGGATGTGCTGGTTGCATTTGACAAAACCTTTCTATATATGTACGTTTCAATGGGTTCCAGAGACTTTCGTAAAAAAATTAATTTTTAGTGATAAGGGGGTAGTCCATGCTTTTTTTCGAAAATCGATTGGAAAAAAAAAAGTTGAGTTTTAAACAGCAATGCAAAGACCAGACTGTTATCTGTTCAACAACGTTAACCGCGACCTCTTACGAGCCTTATTTTGGAAGTTATGGCCATATTAAGATTTTTAGTTTTTGGGTTGAAACAAGAAAGATTAACTTTGAATCAAAATTTCTCTGCAACCAGAGCCCACAAAATGCTCTAGTTTTCAGCAATGAATAGCTCTCCAAAAACTGATTAAGCGGTTAATAAACTGCAAGGCCTTCCGAGCCTTATTTGTGGAACTGTAGACATCCAAAGTCATGCAAACTTTCAAAACTCAAAAAAATCGATTTTAATGGATTTACTTTGAATTAAGATATCTCCGCAACCACACCTCCTAGAATGTTCTAGTTTTCAGCTATGGATAGCTCTTGAAAAACTAATGTGCTGGTTGCATTTGACAAAACCTTTCTATATATGTACGTTTTAATGGGTTCCAGAGACTTTCGTAAAAAAATTAATTTTTAGTGATAAGGGGGTAGTCCATGCTTTTTTTCGAAAATCGATTGGAAAAAAAAAGTTGAGTTTTAAACGGCAATGCAAAGACCAGACCGTCATCTGTTCAACAACGTTAACCGCGACCTCTTACGAGCCTTATTTTGGAAGTTATGGCCATATTAAGATTTTTAGTTTTTGGGTTGAAACAAGAAAGATTAACTTTGAATCAAAATTTCTCTGCAACCAGAGCCCACAAAATGCTCTAGTTTTCAGCAATGAATAGCTCTCCAAAAACTGATTAAGCGGTTAATAAACTGCAAGGCCTTCCGAGCCTTATTTGTGGAACTGTAGACATCCAAAGTCATGCAAACTTTCAAAACTCAAAAAAATCGATTTTAATGGATTTACTTTGAATTAAGATATCTCCGCAACCAGACCTCCTAGAATGTTCTAGTTTTCAGCTATGGATAGCTCTTGAAAAATTAATTAAGCGTTTTGCAAGCGAAAATGACGTCATGGCCTTATTTGCGGAACTGTAGGCATCCAAAGTCATACAAGCCTTCATAACTCAAAAAAATAACTTTGAATGCAAATATCTCGAAAACTAGACATTATAAAAGGGTTTGCTTTGGATGTGCTGGTTGCATTTGACAAAACCTTTCTATATATGTACGTTTCAATGAGTTCCAGAGACTTTCGTAAAAAAATTAATTTTTAGTGATAAGGGCGTCATAGCCTTATTTGCGGAACTGTAGGCATCCAAAGTCATACAAGCCTTCATAACTCAAAAAAATAACTTTGAATGCAAATATCTCGAAAACTAGACATTATAAAAGGGTTTGCTTTGGATGTGCTGGTTGCATTTGACAAAACCTTTCTATATATGTACGTTTCAATGGGTTCCAGAGACTTTCGTAAAAAAATTAATTTTTAGTGATAAGGGGGTAGTCCATGCTTTTTTTCGAAAATCGATTGGAAAAAAAAAAGTTGAGTTTTAAACGGCAATGCAAAGACCAGACCGTTATCTGTTCAACAACGTTAACCGCAACCTCTTACGATCCTTATTTTGGAAGTTATGGCCATATTAAGATTTTTAGTTTTTGGGTTGAAACAAGAAAGATTAACTTTGAATCAAAATTTCTCTGCAACCAGAGCCCACAAAATGCTCTAGTTTTCAGCAATGAATAGCTCTCCAAAAACTGAGTAAGCGGTTAATAAACCGCAAGGCCTTCCGAGCCTTATTTGTGGAACTGTAGACATCCGAAGTCATGCAAACTTTCAAAACTCAAAAAAATCGATTTTAATGGATTTACTTTGAATTAAGATATCTCCGCAACCAGACCTCCTAGAATGTTCTAGTTTTCAGCTATGGATAGCTCTTGAAAAACTAATTAAGCGTTTTGCAAGCGAAAATGACGTCATGGCCTTATTTGCGGAACTGTAGGCATCCAAAGTCATACAAGCCTTCATAACTCAAAAAAATAACTTTGAATGCAAATATCTCGAAAACTAGACATTATAAAAGGGTTTGCTTTGGATGTGCTGGTTGCATTTGACAAAACCTTTCTATATATGTACGTTTCAATGGGTTCCAGAGACTTTCGTAAAAAAATTAATTTTTAGTGATAAGGGGGTAGTCCATGCTTTTTTTCGAAAATCGATTGGAAAAAAAAAAGTTGAGTTTTAAACGGCAATGCAAAGACCAGACCGTTATCTGTTCAACAACGTTAACCGCAACCTCTTACGATCCTTATTTTGGAAGTTATGGCCATATTAAGATTTTTAGTTTTTGGGTTGAAACAAGAAAGATTAACTTTGAATCAAAATTTCTCTGCAACCAGAGCCCACAAAATGCTCTAGTTTTCAGCAATGAATAGCTCTTCAAAAACTGATTAAGCGGTTAATAAACCGCAAGGCCTTCCGAGCCTTATTTGTGGAACTGTAGACATCCAAAGTCATGCAAACTTTCAAAACTCAAAAAAATCGATTTTAATGGATTTACTTTGAATTAAGATATCTCCGCAACCACACCTCCTAGAATGTTCTAGTTTTCAGCTATGGATAGCTCTTGAAAAACTAATTAAGCGTTTTGCAAGCGAAAATGACGTCATGGCCTTATTTGCGGAACTGTAGGCATCCAAAGTCATACAAGCCTTCATAACTCAAAAAAATAACTTTGAATGCAAATATCTCGAAAACTAGACATTATAAAAGGGTTTGCTTTGGATGTGCTGGTTGCATTTGACAAAACCTTTCTATATATGTACGTTTCAATGAGTTCCAGAGACTTTCGTAAAAAAATTAATTTTTAGTGATAAGGGGGTAGTCCATGCTTTTTTTCGAAAATCGATTGGAAAAAAAAAGTTGAGTTTTAAACGGCAATGCAAAGACCAGACCGTCATCTGTTCAACAACGTTAACCGCGACCTCTTACGAGCCTTATTTTGGAAGTTATGGCCATATTAAGATTTTTAGTTTTTGGGTTGAAACAAGAAAGATTAACTTTGAATCAAAATTTCTCTGCAACCAGAGCCCACAAAATGCTCTAGTTTTCAGCAATGAATAGCTCTCCAAAAACTGATTAAGCGGTTAATAAACCGCAAGGCCTTCCGAGCCTTATTTGTGGAACTGTAGACATCCAAAGTCATGCAAACTTTCAAAACTCAAAAAAATCGATTTTAATGGATTTACTTTGAATTAAGATATCTCCGCAACCAGACCTCCTAGAATGTTCTAGTTTTCAGCTATGGATAGCTCTTGAAAAACTAATTAAGCATTTTGCAAGCGAAAATGACGTCATAGCCTTATTTGCGGAACTGTAGGCATCCAAAGTCATACAAGCCTTCATAACTCAAAAAAATAACTTTGAATGCAAATATCTCGAAAACTAGACATTATAAAAGGGTTTGCTTTGGATGTGCTGGTTGCATTTGACAAAACCTTTCTATATATGTACGTTTCAATGGGTTCCAGAGACTTTCGTAAAAAAATTAATTTTTAGTGATAAGGGGGTAGTCCATGCTTTTTTTCGAAAATCGATTGGAAAAAAAAAAGTTGAGTTTTAAACAGCAATGCAAAGACCAGACTGTTATCTGTTCAACAACGTTAACCGCGACCTCTTACGAGCCTTATTTTGGAAGTTATGGCCATATTAAGATTTTTAGTTTTTGGGTTGAAACAAGAAAGATTAACTTTGAATCAAAATTTCTCTGCAACCAGAGCCCACAAAATGCTCTAGTTTTCAGCAATGAATAGCTCTCCAAAAACTGATTAAGCGGTTAATAAACTGCAAGGCCTTCCGAGCCTTATTTGTGGAACTGTAGACATCCAAAGTCATGCAAACTTTCAAAACTCAAAAAAATCGATTTTAATGGATTTACTTTGAATTAAGATATCTCCGCAACCACACCTCCTAGAATGTTCTAGTTTTCAGCTATGGATAGCTCTTGAAAAACTAATGTGCTGGTTGCATTTGACAAAACCTTTCTATATATGTACGTTTTAATGGGTTCCAGAGACTTTCGTAAAAAAATTAATTTTTAGTGATAAGGGGGTAGTCCATGCTTTTTTTCGAAAATCGATTGGAAAAAAAAAGTTGAGTTTTAAACGGCAATGCAAAGACCAGACCGTCATCTGTTCAACAACGTTAACCGCGACCTCTTACGAGCCTTATTTTGGAAGTTATGGCCATATTAAGATTTTTAGTTTTTGGGTTGAAACAAGAAAGATTAACTTTGAATCAAAATTTCTCTGCAACCAGAGCCCACAAAATGCTCTAGTTTTCAGCAATGAATAGCTCTCCAAAAACTGATTAAGCGGTTAATAAACTGCAAGGCCTTCCGAGCCTTATTTGTGGAACTGTAGACATCCAAAGTCATGCAAACTTTCAAAACTCAAAAAAATCGATTTTAATGGATTTACTTTGAATTAAGATATCTCCGCAACCAGACCTCCTAGAATGTTCTAGTTTTCAGCTATGGATAGCTCTTGAAAAATTAATTAAGCGTTTTGCAAGCGAAAATGACGTCATGGCCTTATTTGCGGAACTGTAGGCATCCAAAGTCATACAAGCCTTCATAACTCAAAAAAATAACTTTGAATGCAAATATCTCGAAAACTAGACATTATAAAAGGGTTTGCTTTGGATGTGCTGGTTGCATTTGACAAAACCTTTCTATATATGTACGTTTCAATGAGTTCCAGAGACTTTCGTAAAAAAATTAATTTTTACTGTACTGTAGACATCCAAAGTCATGCAAACTTTCAAAACTCAAAAAAATCGATTTTAATGGATTTACTTTGAATTAAGATATCTCCGCAACCACACCCCCTAGAATGTTCTAGTTTTCAGCTATGGATAGCTCTTGAAAAACTAATGTGCTGGTTGCATTTGACAAAACCTTTCTATATATGTACGTTTTAATGGGTTCCAGAGACTTTCGTAAAAAAATTAATTTTTAGTGATAAGGGGGTAGTCCATGCTTTTTTTCGAAAATCGATTGGAAAAAAAAAGTTGAGTTTTAAACGGCAATGCAAAGACCAGACCGTCATCTGTTCAACAACGTTAACCGCGACCTCTTACGAGCCTTATTTTGGAAGTTATGGCCATATTAAGATTTTTAGTTTTTGGGTTGAAACAAGAAAGATTAACTTTGAATCAAAATTTCTCTGCAACCAGAGCCCACAAAATGCTCTAGTTTTCAGCAATGAATAGCTCTCCAAAAACTGATTAAGCGGTTAATAAACCGCAAGGCCTTCCGAGCCTTATTTGTGGAACTGTAGACATCCGAAGTCATGCAAACTTTCAAAACTCAAAAAAATCGATTTTAATGGATTTACTTTGAATTAAGATATCTCCGCAACCAGACCTCCTAGAATGTTCTAGTTTTCAGCTATGGATAGCTCTTGAAAAACTAATTAAGCGTTTTGCAAGCGAAAATGACGTCATGGCCTTATTTGCGGAACTGTAGGCATCCAAAGTCATACAAGCCTTCATAACTCAAAAAAATAACTTTGAATGCAAATATCTCGAAAACTAGACATTATAAAAGGGTTTGCTTTGGATGTGCTGGTTGCATTTGACAAAACCTTTCTATATATGTACGTTTCAATGGGTTCCAGAGACTTTCGTAAAAAAATTAATTTTTAGTGATAAGGGGGTAGTCCATGCTTTTTTTCGAAAATCGATTGGAAAAAAAAAAGTTGAGTTTTAAACGGCAATGCAAAGACCAGACCGTTATCTGTTCAACAACGTTAACCGCAACCTCTTACGATCCTTATTTTGGAAGTTATGGCCATATTAAGATTTTTAGTTTTTGGGTTGAAACAAGAAAGATTAACTTTGAATCAAAATTTCTCTGCAACCAGAGCCCACAAAATGCTCTAGTTTTCAGCAATGAATAGCTCTCCAAAAACTGATTAAGCGGTTAATAAACCGCAAGGCCTTCCGAGCCTTATTTGTGGAACTGTAGACATCCAAAGTCATGCAAACTTTCAAAACTCAAAAAAATCGATTTTAATGGATTTACTTTGAATTAAGATATCTCCGCAACCAGACCTCCTAGAATGTTCTAGTTTTCAGCTGTGGATAGCTCTTGAAAAACTAATTAAGCGTTTTGCAAGCGAAAATGACGTCATGGCCTTATTTGCGGAACTGTAGGCATCCAAAGTCATACAAGCCTTCATAACT
Organism: Melangyna quadrimaculata; assembly: GCA_949320155.1. Classification (NCBI taxonomy): domain Eukaryota; kingdom Metazoa; phylum Arthropoda; class Insecta; order Diptera; family Syrphidae; genus Melangyna; species Melangyna quadrimaculata. The sequence goes on from OX439483.1 coordinate 150,531,467, forward strand.
CAAAAAAATAACTTTGAATGCAAATATCTCGAAAACTAGACATTATAAAAGGGTTTGCTTTGGATGTGCTGGTTGCATTTGACAAAACCTTTCTATATATGTACGTTTCAATGAGTTCCAGAGACTTTCGTAAAAAAATTAATTTTTAGTGATAAGGGCGTCATAGCCTTATTTGCGGAACTGTAGGCATCCAAAGTCATACAAGCCTTCATAACTCAAAAAAATAACTTTGAATGCAAATATCTCGAAAACTAGACATTATAAAAGAGTTTGCTTTGGATGTGCTGGTTGCATTTGACAAAACCTTTCTATATATGTACGTTTTAATGGGTTCCAGAGACTTTCGTAAAAAAATTAATTTTTAGTGATAAGGGGGTAGTCCATGCTTTTTTTCGAAAATCGATTGGAAAAAAAAAGTTGAGTTTTAAACGGCAATGCAAAGACCAGACCGTTATCTGTTCAACAACGTTAACCGCAACCTCTTACGATCCTTATTTTGGAAGTTATGGCCATATTAAGATTTTTAGTTTTTGGGTTGAAACAAGAAAGATTAACTTTGAATCAAAATTTCTCTGCAACCAGAGCCCACAAAATGCTCTAGTTTTCAGCAATGAATAGCTCTCCAAAAACTGATTAAGCGGTTAATAAACCGCAAGGCCTTCCGAGCCTTATTTGTGGAACTGTAGACATCCAAAGTCATGCAAACTTTCAAAACTCAAAAAAATCGATTTTAATGGATTTACTTTGAATTAAGATATCTCCGCAACCACACCTCCTAGAATGTTCTAGTTTTCAGCTATGGATAGCTCTTGAAAAACTAATTAAGCGTTTTGCAAGCGAAAATGACGTCATGGCCTTATTTGCGGAACTGTAGGCATCCAAAGTCATACAAGCCTTCATAACTCAAAAAAATAACTTTGAATGCAAATATCTCGAAAACTAGACATTATAAAAGGGTTTGCTTTGGATGTGCTGGTTGCATTTGACAAAACCTTTCTATATATGTACGTTTCAATGAGTTCCAGAGACTTTCGTAAAAAAATTAATTTTTAGTGATAAGGGCGTCATAGCCTTATTTGCGGAACTGTAGGCATCCAAAGTCATACAAGCCTTCATAACTCAAAAAAATAACTTTGAATGCAAATATCTCGAAAACTAGACATTATAAAAGAGTTTGCTTTGGATGTGCTGGTTGCATTTGACAAAACCTTTCTATATATGTACGTTTTAATGGGTTCCAGAGACTTTCGTAAAAAAATTAATTTTTAGTGATAAGGGGGTAGTCCATGCTTTTTTTCGAAAATCGATTGGAAAAAAAAAGTTGTGTTTTAAATGGCAATGCAAAGACCAGACCGTTATCTGTTCAACAACGTTAACCGCAACCTCTTACGAGCCTTATTTTGGAAGTTATGGCCATATTAAGATTTTTAGTTTTTGGGTTGAAACAAGAAAGATTAACTTTGAATCAAAATTTCTCTGCAACCAGAGCCCACAAAATGCTCTAGTTTTCAGCAATGAATAGCTCTCCAAAAACTGATTAAGCGGTTAATAAACCGCAAGGCCTTCCGAGCCTTATTTGTGGAACTGTAGACATCCAAAGTCATGCAAACTTTCAAAACTCAAAAAAATCGATTTTAATGGATTTACTTTGAATTAAGATATCTCCGCAACCACACCTCCTAGAATGTTCTAGTTTTCAGCTATGGATAGCTCTTGAAAAACTAATTAAGCGTTTTGCAAGCGAAAATGACGTCATGGCCTTATTTGCGGAACTGTAGGCATCCAAAGTCATACAAGCCTTCATAACTCAAAAAAATAACTTTGAATGCAAATATCTCGAAAACTAGACATTATAAAAGGGTTTGCTTTGGATGTGCTGGTTGCATTTGACAAAACCTTTCTATATATGTACGTTTCAATGGGTTCCAGAGACTTTCGTAAAAAAATTAATTTTTAGTGATAAGGGCGTCATAGCCTTATTTGCGGAACTGTAGGCATCCAAAGTCATACAAGCCTTCATAACTCAAAAAAATAACTTTGAATGCAAATATCTCGAAAACTAGACATTATAAAAGAGTTTGCTTTGGATGTGCTGGTTGCATTTGACAAAACCTTTCTATATATGTACGTTTTAATGGGTTCCAGAGACTTTCGTAAAAAAATTAATTTTTAGTGATAAGGGGGTAGTCCATGCTTTTTTTCGAAAATCGATTGGAAAAAAAAAGTTGTGTTTTAAATGGCAATGCAAAGACCAGACCGTTATCTGTTCAACAACGTTAACCGCAACCTCTTACGAGCCTTATTTTGGAAGTTATGGCCATATTAAGATTTTTAGTTTTTGGGTTGAAACAAGAAAGATTAACTTTGAATCAAAATTTCTCTGCAACCAGAGCCCACAAAATGCTCTAGTTTTCAGCAATGAATAGCTCTCCAAAAACTGATTAAGCGGTTAATAAACCGCAAGGCCTTCCGAGCCTTATTTGTGGAACTGTAGACATCCAAAGTCATGCAAACTTTCAAAACTCAAAAAAATCGATTTTAATGGATTTACTTTGAATTAAGATATCTCCGCAACCACACCTCCTAGAATGTTCTAGTTTTCAGCTATGGATAGCTCTTGAAAAACTAATTAAGCGTTTTGCAAGCGAAAATGACGTCATGGCCTTATTTGCGGAACTGTAGGCATCCAAAGTCATACAAGCCTTCATAACTCAAAAAAATAACTTTGAATGCAAATATCTCGAAAACTAGACATTATAAAAGGGTTTGCTTTGGATGTGCTGGTTGCATTTGACAAAACCTTTCTATATATGTACGTTTCAATGGGTTCCAGAGACTTTCGTAAAAAAATTAATTTTTAGTGATAAGGGGGTAGTCCATGCTTTTTTTCGAAAATCGATTGGAAAAAAAAAGTTGAGTTTTAAACGGCAATGCAAGGACCAGACTGTTATCTGTTCAACAACGTTAACCGCAACCTCTTACGACCCTTATTTTGGAAGTTATGGCCATATTAAGATTTTTAGTTTTTGGGTTGAAACAAGAAAGATTAACTTTGAATCAAAATTTCTCTGCAACCAGAGCCCACAAAATGCTCTAGTTTTCAGCAATGAATAGCTCTCCAAAAACTGATTAAGCGGTTAATAAACCGCAAGGCCTTCCGAGCCTTATTTGTGGAACTGTAGACATCCAAAGTCATGCAAACTTTCAAAACTCAAAAAAATCGATTTTAATGGATTTACTTTGAATTAAGATATCTCCGCAACCACACCTCCTAGAATGTTCTAATTTTCAGCTATGGATAGCTCTTGAAAAACTAATTAAGCGTTTTGCAAGCGAAAATGACGTCATAGCCTTATTTGCGGAACTGTAGGCATCCAAAGTCATACAAGCCTTCATAACTCAAAAAAATAACTTTGAATGCAAATATCTCGAAAACTAGACATTATAAAAGGGTTTGCTTTGGATGTGCTGGTTGCATTTGACAAAACCTTTCTATATATGTACGTTTCAATGAGTTCCAGAGACTTTCGTAAAAAAATTAATTTTTAGTGATAAGGGCGTCATAGCCTTATTTGCGGAACTGTAGGCATCCAAAGTCATACAAGCCTTCATAACTCAAAAAAATAACTTTGAATGCAAATATCTCGAAAACTAGACATTATAAAAGAGTTTGCTTTGGATGTGCTGGTTGCATTTGACAAAACCTTTCTATATATGTACGTTTTAATGGGTTCCAGAGACTTTCGTAAAAAAATTAATTTTTAGTGATAAGGGGGTAGTCCATGCTTTTTTTCGAAAATCGATTGGAAAAAAAAAGTTGTGTTTTAAATGGCAATGCAAAGACCAGACCGTTATCTGTTCAACAACGTTAACCGCAACCTCTTACGAGCCTTATTTTGGAAGTTATGGCCATATTAAGATTTTTAGTTTTTGGGTTGAAACAAGAAAGATTAACTTTGAATCAAAATTTCTCTGCAACCAGAGCCCACAAAATGCTCTAGTTTTCAGCAATGAATAGCTCTCCAAAAACTGATTAAGCGGTTAATAAACCGCAAGGCCTTCCGAGCCTTATTTGTGGAACTGTAGACATCCAAAGTCATGCAAACTTTCAAAACTCAAAAAAATCGATTTTAATGGATTTACTTTGAATTAAGATATCTCCGCAACCACACCTCCTAGAATGTTCTAGTTTTCAGCTATGGATAGCTCTTGAAAAACTAATTAAGCGTTTTGCAAGCGAAAATGACGTCATGGCCTTATTTGCGGAACTGTAGGCATCCAAAGTCATACAAGCCTTCATAACTCAAAAAAATAACTTTGAATGCAAATATCTCGAAAACTAGACATTATAAAAGGGTTTGCTTTGGATGTGCTGGTTGCATTTGACAAAACCTTTCTATATATGTACGTTTCAATGGGTTCCAGAGACTTTCGTAAAAAAATTAATTTTTAGTGATAAGGGCGTCATAGCCTTATTTGCGGAACTGTAGGCATCCAAAGTCATACAAGCCTTCATAACTCAAAAAAATAACTTTGAATGCAAATATCTCGAAAACTAGACATTATAAAAGAGTTTGCTTTGGATGTGCTGGTTGCATTTGACAAAACCTTTCTATATATGTACGTTTTAATGGGTTCCAGAGACTTTCGTAAAAAAATTAATTTTTAGTGATAAGGGGGTAGTCCATGCTTTTTTTCGAAAATCGATTGGAAAAAAAAAGTTGTGTTTTAAATGGCAATGCAAAGACCAGACCGTTATCTGTTCAACAACGTTAACCGCAACCTCTTACGAGCCTTATTTTGGAAGTTATGGCCATATTAAGATTTTTAGTTTTTGGGTTGAAACAAGAAAGATTAACTTTGAATCAAAATTTCTCTGCAACCAGAGCCCACAAAATGCTCTAGTTTTCAGCAATGAATAGCTCTCCAAAAACTGATTAAGCGGTTAATAAACCGCAAGGCCTTCCGAGCCTTATTTGTGGAACTGTAGACATCCAAAGTCATGCAAACTTTCAAAACTCAAAAAAATCGATTTTAATGGATTTACTTTGAATTAAGATATCTCCGCAACCACACCTCCTAGAATGTTCTAGTTTTCAGCTATGGATAGCTCTTGAAAAACTAATTAAGCGTTTTGCAAGCGAAAATGACGTCATGGCCTTATTTGCGGAACTGTAGGCATCCAAAGTCATACAAGCCTTCATAACTCAAAAAAATAACTTTGAATGCAAATATCTCGAAAACTAGACATTATAAAAGGGTTTGCTTTGGATGTGCTGGTTGCATTTGACAAAACCTTTCTATATATGTACGTTTCAATGGGTTCCAGAGACTTTCGTAAAAAAATTAATTTTTAGTGATAAGGGGGTAGTCCATGCTTTTTTTCGAAAATCGATTGGAAAAAAAAAAGTTGAGTTTTAAACGGCAATGCAAAGACCAGACTGTTATCTGTTCAACAACGTTAACCGCAACCTCTTACGATCCTTATTTTGGAAGTTATGGCCATATTAAGATTTTTAGTTTTTGGGTTGAAACAAGAAAGATTAACTTTGAATCAAAATTTCTCTGCAACCAGAGCCCACAAAATGCTCTAGTTTTCAGCAATGAATAGCTCTCCAAAAACTGATTAAGCGGTTAATAAACCGCAAGGCCTTCCGAGTCTTATTTGTGGAACTGTAGACATCCGAAGTCATGCAAACTTTCAAAACTCAAAAAAATCGATTTTAATGGATTTACTTTGAATTAAGATATCTCCGCAACCAGACCTCCTAGAATGTTCTAGTTTTCAGCTATGGATAGCTCTTGAAAAACTAATGTGCTGGTTGCATTTGACAAAACCTTTCTATATATGTACGTTTTAATGGGTTCCAGAGACTTTCGTAAAAAAATTAATTTTTAGTGATAAGGGGGTAGTCCATGCTTTTTTTCGAAAATCGATTGGAAAAAAAAAGTTGAGTTTTAAACGGCAATGCAAAGACCAGACCGTCATCTGTTCAACAACGTTAACCGCGACCTCTTACGAGCCTTATTTTGGAAGTTATGGCCATATTAAGATTTTTAGTTTTTGGGTTGAAACAAGAAAGATTAACTTTGAATCAAAATTTCTCTGCAACCAGAGCCCACAAAATGCTCTAGTTTTCAGCAATGAATAGCTCTCCAAAAACTGATTAAGCGGTTAATAAACTGCAAGGCCTTCCGAGCCTTATTTGTGGAACTGTAGACATCCAAAGTCATGCAAACTTTCAAAACTCAAAAAAATCGATTTTAATGGATTTACTTTGAATTAAGATATCTCCGCAACCAGACCTCCTAGAATGTTCTAGTTTTCAGCTATGGATAGCTCTTGAAAAATTAATTAAGCGTTTTGCAAGCGAAAATGACGTCATGGCCTTATTTGCGGAACTGTAGGCATCCAAAGTCATACAAGCCTTCATAACTCAAAAATATAACTTTGAATGCAAATATCTCGAAAACTAGACATTATAAAAGGGTTTGCTTTGGATGTGCTGGTTGCATTTGACAAATCCTTTCTATATATGTACGTTTTAATGGGTTCCAGTGACTTTCGTAAAAAAATTAATTTTTAGTGATAAGGGGGTAGTCCATGCTTTTTTTCGAAAATCGATTGGAAAAAAAAGTTGAGTTTTAAACGGCAATGCAAAGACCAGACCGTTATCTGTTCAACAACGTTAACCGCAACCTCTTACGACCCTTATTTTGGAAGTTATGGCCATATTAAGATTTTTAGTTTTTGGGTTGAAACAAGAAAGATTAACTTTGAATCAAAATTTCTCTGCAACCAGAGCCCACAAAATGCTCTAGTTTTCAGCAATGAATAGCTCTCCAAAAACTGATTAAGCGGTTAATAAACCGCAAGGCCTTCCGAGCCTTATTTGTGGAACTGTAGACATCCAAAGTCATGCAAACTTTCAAAACTCAAAAAAATCGATTTTAATGGATTTACTTTGAATTAAGATATCTCCGCAACCACACCTCCTAGAATGTTCTAGTTTTCAGCTATGGATAGCTCTTGAAAAACTAATTAAGCGTTTTGCAAGTGAAAATGACGTCATAGCCTTATTTGCGGAACTGTAGGCATCCAAAGTCATACAAGCCTTCATAACTCAAAAAAATAACTTTGAATGCAAATATCTCGAAAACTAGACATTATAAAAGGGTTTGCTTTGGATGTGCTGGTTGCATTTGACAAAACCTTTCTATATATGTACGTTTCAATGGGTTCCAGAGACTTTCGTAAAAAAATTAATTTTTAGTGATAAGGGGGTAGTCCATGCTTTTTTTCGAAAATCGATTGGAAAAAAAAAAGTTGTGTTTTAAACGGCAATGCAAAGACCAGACCGTTATCTGTTCAACAACGTTAACCGCAACCTCTTACGAGCCTTATTTTGGAAGTTATGGCCATATTAAGATTTTTAGTTTTTGGGTTGAAACAAGAAAGATTAACTTTGAATCAAAATTTCTCTGCAACCAGAGCCCACAAAATGCTCTAGTTTTCAGCAATGAATAGCTCTCCAAAAACTGATTAAGCGGTTAATAAACTGCAAGGCCTTCCGAGCCTTATTTGTGGAACTGTAGACATCCAAAGTCATGCAAACTTTCATAACTCAAAAAAATCGATTTTAATGGATTTACTTTGAATTAAGATATCTCCGCAACCAGACCTCCTAGAATGTTCTAGTTTTCAGCTATGGATAGCTCTTGAAAAATTAATTAAGCGTTTTGCAAGCGAAAATGACGTCATGGCCTTATTTGCGGAACTGTAGGCATCCAAAGTCATACAAGCCTTCATAACTCAAAAATATAACTTTGAATGCAAATATCTCGAAAACTAGACATTATAAAAGGGTTTGCTTTGGATGTGCTGGTTGCATTTGACAAATCCTTTCTATATATGTACGTTTTAATGGGTTCCAGTGACTTTCGTAAAAAAATTAATTTTTAGTGATAAGGGGGTAGTCCATGCTTTTTTTCGAAAATCGATTGGAAAAAAAAGTTGAGTTTTAAACGGCAATGCAAAGACCAGACCGTTATCTGTTCAACAACGTTAACCGCAACCTCTTACGACCCTTATTTTGGAAGTTATGGCCATATTAAGATTTTTAGTTTTTGGGTTGAAACAAGAAAGATTAACTTTGAATCAAAATTTCTCTGCAACCAGAGCCCACAAAATGCTCTAGTTTTCAGCAACGAATAGCTCTCCAAAAACTGATTAAGCGGTTAATAAACCGCAAGGCCTTCCGAGCCTTATTTGTGGAACTGTAGACATCCAAAGTCATGCAAACTTTCAAAACTCAAAAAAATCGATTTTAATGGATTTACTTTGAATTAAGATATCTCCGCAACCAGACCTCCTAGAATGTTCTAGTTTTCAGCTGTGGATAGCTCTTGAAAAACTAATTAAGCGTTTTGCAAGCGAAAATGACGTGATAGCCTTATTTGCGGAACTGTAGGCATCCAAAGTCATACAAGCCTTCATAACTCAAAAAAATAACTTTGAATGCAAATATCTCGAAAACTAGACATTATAAAAGGGTTTGCTTTGGATGTGCTGGTTGCATTTGACAAAACCTTTCTATATATGTACGTTTCAATGGGTTCCAGAGACTTTCGTAAAAAAATTAATTTTTAGTGATAAGGGGGTAGTCCATGCTTTTTTTCGAAAATCGATTGGAAAAAAAAGTTGAGTTTTAAACGGCAATGCAAAGACCAGACCGTTATCTGTTCAACAACGTTAACCGCAACCTCTTACGAGCCTTATTTTGGAAGTTATGGCCATATTAAGATTTTTAGTTTTTGGGTTGAAACAAGAAAGATTAACTTTGAATCAAAATTTCTCTGCAACCAGAGCCCACAAAATGCTCTAGTTTTCAGCAACGAATAGCTCTCCAAAAACTGATTAAGCGGTTAATAAACCGCAAGGCCTTCCGAGCCTTATTTGTGGAACTGTAGACATCCAAAGTCATGCAAACTTTCAAAACTCAAAAAAATCGATTTTAATGGATTTACTTTGAATTAAGATATCTCCGCAACCAGACCTCCTAGAATGTTCTAGTTTTCAGCTGTGGATAGCTCTTGAAAAACTAATTAAGCGTTTTGCAAGCGAAAATGACGTGATAGCCTTATTTGCGGAACTGTAGGCATCCAAAGTCATACAAGCCTTCATAACTCAAAAAAATAACTTTGAATGCAAATATCTCGAAAACTAGACATTATAAAAGGGTTTGCTTTGGATGTGCTGGTTGCATTTGACAAAACCTTTCTATATATGTACGTTTCAATGGGTTCCAGAGACTTTCGTAAAAAAATTAATTTTTAGTGATAAGGGGGTAGTCCATGCTTTTTTTCGAAAATCGATTGGAAAAAAAAAAGTTGAGTTTTAAACGGCAATGCAAAGACCAGACCGTTATCTGTTCAACAACGTTAACCGCAACCTCTTACGACCCTTATTTTGGAAGTTATGGCGATATTAAGATTTTTAGTTTTTGGGTTGAAACAAGAAAGATTAACTTTGAATCAAAATTTCTCTGCAACCTGAGCCCACAAAATGCTCTAGTTTTCAGCAATGAATAGCTCTCCAAAAACTGATTAAGCGGTTAATAAACCGCAAGGCCTTCCGAGCCTTATTTGTGGAACTGTAGACATCCAAAGTCATGCAAACTTTCAAAACTCAAAAAAATCGATTTTAATGGATTTACTTTGAATTAAGATATCTCCGCAACCAGACCTCCTAGAATGTTCTAGTTTTCAGCTTTGGATAGCTCTTGAAAAACTAATTAAGCGTTTTGCAAGTGAAAATGACGTCATAGCCTTATTTGCGGAACTGTAGGCATCCAAAGTCATACAAGCCTTCATAACTCAAAAAAATAACTTTGAATGCAAATATCTCGAAAACTAGACCACAAAATGCTCTAGTTTTCAGCAATGAATAGCTCTCCAAAAACTGATTAAGCGGTTAATAAACTGCAAGGCCTTCCGAGCCTTATTTGTGGAACTGTAGAAATCCAAAGTCATGCAAACTTTCAAAACTCAAAAAAATCGATTTTAATGGATTTACTTTGAATTAAGATATCTCCGCAACCAGACCTCCTAGAATGTTCTAGTTTTCAGCTTTGGATAGCTCTTGAAAAACTAATTAAGCGTTTTGCAAGTGAAAATGACGTCATAGCCTTATTTGCGGAACTGTAGGCATCCAAAGTCATACAAGCCTTCATAACTCAAAAAAATAACTTTTAATGCAAATATCTCGAAAACTAGACATTATAAAAGGGTTTGCTTTGGATGTGCTGGTTGCATTTGACAAAACCTTTCTATATATGTACGTTTCAATGGGTTCCAGAGACTTTCGTAAAAAAATTAATTTTTAGTGATAAGGGGGTAGTCCATGCTTTTTTTCGAAAATCGATTGGAAAAAAAAGTTGAGTTTTAAACGGCAATGCAAAGACCAGACCGTTATCTGTTCAACAACGTTAACCGCAACCTCTTACGACCCTTATTTTGGAAGTTATGGCCATATTAAGATTTTTAGTTTTTGGGTTGAAACAAGAAAGATTAACTTTGAATCAAAATTTCTCTGCAACCTGAGCCCACAAAATGCTCTAGTTTTCAGCAATGAATAGCTCTCCAAAAACTGATTAAGCGGTTAATAAACCGCAAGGCCTTCCGAGCCTTATTTGTGGAACTGTAGACATCCAAAGTCATGCAAACTTTCAAAACTCAAAAAAATCGATTTTAATGGATTTACTTTGAATTAAGATATCTCCGCAACCAGACCTCCTAGAATGTTCTAGTTTTCAGCTTTGGATAGCTCTTGAAAAACTAATTAAGCGTTTTGCAAGTGAAAATGACGTCATAGCCTTATTTGCGGAACTGTAGGCATCCAAAGTCATACAAGCCTTCATAACTCAAAAAAATAACTTTGAATGCAAATATCTCGAAAACTAGACATTATAAAAGGGTTTGCTTTGGATGTGCTGGTTGCATTTGACAAAACCTTTCTATATATGTACGTTTCAATGGGTTCCAGAGACTTTCGTAAAAAAATTAATTTTTAGTGATAAGGGGGTAGTCCATGCTTTTTTTCGAAAATCGATTGGAAAAAAAAGTTGAGTTTTAAACGGCAATGCAAAGACCAGACCGTTATCTGTTCAACAACGTTAACCGCAACCTCTTACGAGCCTTATTTTGGAAGTTATGGCCATATTAAGATTTTTAGTTTTTGGGTTGAAACAAGAAAGATTAACTTTGAATCAAAATTTCTCTGCAACCAGAGCCCACAAAATGCTCTAGTTTTCAGCAATGAATAGCTCTCCAAAAACTGATTAAGCGGTTAATAAACCGCAAGGCCTTCCGAGCCTTATTTGTGGAACTGTAGACATCCAAAGTCATGCAAACTTTCAAAACTCAAAAAAATCGATTTTAATGGATTTACTTTGAATTAAGATATCTCCGCAACCAGACCTCCTAGAATGTTCTAGTTTTCAGCTATGGATAGCTCTTGAAAAACTAATTAAGCGTTTTGCAAGCGAAAATGACGTGAAAGCCTTATTTGCGGAACTGTAGGCATCCAAAGTCATACAAGCCTTCATAACTCAAAAAAATAACTTTGAATGCAAATATCTCGAAAACTAGACATTATAAAAGGGTTTGCTTTGGATGTGCTGGTTGCATTTGACAAAACCTTTCTATATATGTACGTTTCAATGGGTTCCAGAGACTTTCGTAAAAAAATTAATTTTTAGTGATAAGGGGGTAGTCCATGCTTTTTTTCGAAAATCGATTGGAAAAAAAAAAGTTGAGTTTTAAACGGCAATGCAAGGACCAGACCGTTATCTGTTCAACAACGTTAACCGCAACCTCTTACGACCCTTATTTTGGAAGTTATGGCCATATTAAGATTTTTAGTTTTTGGGTTGAAACAAGAAAGATTAACTTTGAATCAAAATTTCTCTGCAACCAGAGCCCACAAAATGCTCTAGTTTTCAGCAATGAATAGCTCTCCAAAAACTGATTAAGCGGTTAATAAACCGCAAGGCCTTCCGAGCCTTATTTGTGGAACTGTAGACATCCAAAGTCATGCAAACTTTCAAAACTCAAAAAAATCGATTTTAATGGATTTACTTTGAATTAAGATATCTCCGCAACCAGACCTCCTAGAATGTTTTAGTTTTCAGCTATGGATAACTCTTGAAAAACTAATTAAGCGTTTTGCAAGCGAAAATGACGTCATAGCCTTATTTGCGGAACTGTAGGCATCCAAAGTCATACAAGCCTTCATAACTCAAAAAAATAACTTTGAATGCAAATATCTCGAAAACTAGACATTATAAAAGGGTTTGCTTTGGATGTGCTGGTTGCATTTGACAAAACCTTTCTACATATGTACGTTTCAATGGGTTCCAGAGACTTTCGTAAAAAAATTAATTTTTAGTGATAAGGGGGTAGTCCATGCTTTTTTTCGAAAATCGATTGGAAAAAAAAAGTTGAGTTTTAAACGGCAATGCAAAGACCAGACCGTTATCTGTTCAACAACGTTAACCGCAACCTCTTACGGGCCTTATTTTGGAAGTTATGGCCATATTAAGATTTTTAGTTTTTGGGTTGAAACAAGAAAGATTAACTTTGAATCAAAATTTCTCTGCAACCAGAGCCCACAAAATGCTCTAGTTTTCAGCAATGAATAGCTCTCCAAAAACTGATTAAGCGGTTAATAAACCGCAAGGCCTTCCGAGCCTTATTTGTGGAACTGTAGACATCCAAAGTCATGCAAACTTTCAAAACTCAAAAAAATCGATTTTAATGGATTTACTTTGAATTAAGATATCTCCGCAACCAGACCTCCTAGAATATTCTAGTTTTCAGCTATGGATAGCTCTTGAAAAACTAATTAAGCGTTTTGCAAGCGAAAATGACGTCATAGCCTTATTTGCGGAACTGTAGGCATCCAAAGTCATACAAGCCTTCATAACTCAAAAAAATAACTTTGAATGCAAATATCTCGAAAACTAGACATTATAAAAGGGTTTGCTTTGGATGTGCTGGTTGCATTTGACAAAACCTTTCTACATATGTACGTTTCAATGGGTTCCAGAGACTTTCGTAAAAAAATTAATTTTTAGTGATAAGGGGGTAGTCCATGCTTTTTTTCGAAAATCGATTGGAAAAAAAAAGTTGAGTTTTAAACGGCAATGCAAGGACCAGACCGTTATCTGTTCAACAACGTTAACCGCAACCTCTTACGAGCCTTATTTTGGAAGTTATGGCCATATTAAGATTTTTAGTTTTTGGGTTGAAACAAGAAAGATTAACTTTGAATCAAAATTTCTCTGCAACCAGAGCCCACAAAATGCTCTAGTTTTCAGCCTCCAAAAACTGATTAAGCGGTTAATAAACCGCAAGGCCTTCCGAGCCTTATTTGTGGAACTGTAGACATCCAAAGTCATGCAAACTTTCAAAACTCAAAAAAATCGATTTTAATGGATTTACTTTGAATTAAGATATCTCCGCAACCAGACCTCCTAGAATATTCTAGTTTTCAGCTATGGATAGCTCTTGAAAAACTAATTAAGCGTTTTGCAAGCGAAAATGACGTCATAGCCTTATTTGCGGAACTGTAGGCATCCAAAGTCATACAAGCCTTCATAACTCAAAAAAATAACTTTGAATGCAAATATCTCGAAAACTAGACATTATAAAAGGGTTTGCTTTGGATGTGCTGGTTGCATTTGACAAAACCTTTCTACATATGTACGTTTCAATGGGTTCCAGAGACTTTCGTAAAAAAATTAATTTTTAGTGATAAGGGGGTAGTCCATGCTTTTTTTCGAAAATCGATTGGAAAAAAAAAGTTGAGTTTTAAACGGCAATGCAAGGACCAGACCGTTATCTGTTCAACAACGTTAACCGCAACCTCTTACGAGCCTTATTTTGGAAGTTATGGCCATATTAAGATTTTTAGTTTTTGGGTTGAAACAAGAAAGATTAACTTTGAATCAAAATTTCTCTGCAACCAGAGCCCACAAAATGCTCTAGTTTTCAGCCTCCAAAAACTGATTAAGCGGTTAATAAACCGCAAGGCCTTCCGAGCCTTATTTGTGGAACTGTAGACATCCAAAGTCATGCAAACTTTCAAAACTCAAAAAAATCGATTTTAATGGATTTACTTTGAATTAAGATATCTCCGCAACCAGACCTCCTAGAATATTCTAGTTTTCAGCTATGGATAGCTCTTGAAAAACTAATTAAGCGTTTTGCAAGCGAAAATGACGTCATAGCCTTATTTGCGGAACTGTAGGCATCCAAAGTCATACAAGCCTTCATAACTCAAAAAAATAACTTTGAATGCAAATATCTCGAAAACTAGACATTATAAAAGGGTTTGCTTTGGATGTGCTGGTTGCATTTGACAAAACCTTTCTACATATGTACGTTTCAATGGGTTCCAGAGACTTTCGTAAAAAAATTAATTTTTAGTGATAAGGGGGTAGTCCATGCTTTTTTTCGAAAATCGATTGGAAAAAAAAAGTTGAGTTTTAAACGGCAATGCAAAGACCAGACCGTTATCTGTTCAACAACGTTAACCGCAACCTCTTACGGGCCTTATTTTGGAAGTTATGGCCATATTAAGATTTTTAGTTTTTGGGTTGAAACAAGAAAGATTAACTTTGAATCAAAATTTCTCTGCAACCAGAGCCCACAAAATGCTCTAGTTTTCAGCAATGAATAGCTCTCCAAAAACTGATTAAGCGGTTAATAAACCGCAAGGCCTTCCGAGCCTTATTTGTGGAACTGTAGACATCCAAAGTCATGCAAACTTTCAAAACTCAAAAAAATCGATTTTAATGGATTTACTTTGAATTAAGATATCTCCGCAACCAGACCTCCTAGAATATTCTAGTTTTCAGCTATGGATAGCTCTTGAAAAACTAATTAAGCGTTTTGCAAGCGAAAATGACGTCATAGCCTTATTTGCGGAACTGTAGGCATCCAAAGTCATACAAGCCTTCATAACTCAAAAAAATAACTTTGAATGCAAATATCTCGAAAACTAGACATTATAAAAGGGTTTGCTTTGGATGTGCTGGTTGCATTTGACAAAACCTTTCTACATATGTACGTTTCAATGGGTTCCAGAGACTTTCGTAAAAAAATTAATTTTTAGTGATAAGGGGGTAGTCCATGCTTTTTTTCGAAAATCGATTGGAAAAAAAAGTTGAGTTTTAAACGGCAATGCAAAGACCAGACCGTTATCTGTTCAACAACGTTAACCGCAACCTCTTACGGGCCTTATTTTGGAAGTTATGGCCATATTAAGATTTTTAGTTTTTGGGTTGAAACAAGAAAGATTAACTTTGAATCAAAATTTCTCTGCAACCAGAGCCCACAAAATGCTCTAGTTTTCAGCAATGAATAGCTCTCCAAAAACTGATTAAGCGGTTAATAAACCGCAAGGCCTTCCGAGCCTTATTTGTGGAACTGTAGACATCCAAAGTCATGCAAACTTTCAAAACTCAAAAAAATCGATTTTAATGGATTTACTTTGA
This sequence comes from Melangyna quadrimaculata, assembly GCA_949320155.1. Taxonomy (NCBI): domain Eukaryota; kingdom Metazoa; phylum Arthropoda; class Insecta; order Diptera; family Syrphidae; genus Melangyna; species Melangyna quadrimaculata. The sequence continues at coordinate 150,547,027 of OX439483.1, forward strand.
ATTAAGATATCTCCGCAACCAGACCTCCTAGAATATTCTAGTTTTCAGCTATGGATAGCTCTTGAAAAACTAATTAAGCGTTTTGCAAGCGAAAATGACGTCATAGCCTTATTTGCGGAACTGTAGGCATCCAAAGTCATACAAGCCTTCATAACTCAAAAAAATAACTTTGAATGCAAATATCTCGAAAACTAGACATTATAAAAGGGTTTGCTTTGGATGTGCTGGTTGCATTTGACAAAACCTTTCTACATATGTACGTTTCAATGGGTTCCAGAGACTTTCGTAAAAAAATTAATTTTTAGTGATAAGGGGGTAGTCCATGCTTTTTTTCGAAAATCGATTGGAAAAAAAAAGTTGAGTTTTAAACGGCAATGCAAGGACCAGACCGTTATCTGTTCAACAACGTTAACCGCAACCTCTTACGAGCCTTATTTTGGAAGTTATGGCCATATTAAGATTTTTAGTTTTTGGGTTGAAACAAGAAAGATTAACTTTGAATCAAAATTTCTCTGCAACCAGAGCCCACAAAATGCTCTAGTTTTCAGCCTCCAAAAACTGATTAAGCGGTTAATAAACCGCAAGGCCTTCCGAGCCTTATTTGTGGAACTGTAGACATCCAAAGTCATGCAAACTTTCAAAACTCAAAAAAATCGATTTTAATGGATTTACTTTGAATTAAGATATCTCCGCAACCAGACCTCCTAGAATATTCTAGTTTTCAGCTATGGATAGCTCTTGAAAAACTAATTAAGCGTTTTGCAAGCGAAAATGACGTCATAGCCTTATTTGCGGAACTGTAGGCATCCAAAGTCATACAAGCCTTCATAACTCAAAAAAATAACTTTGAATGCAAATATCTCGAAAACTAGACATTATAAAAGGGTTTGCTTTGGATGTGCTGGTTGCATTTGACAAAACCTTTCTACATATGTACGTTTCAATGGGTTCCAGAGACTTTCGTAAAAAAATTAATTTTTAGTGATAAGGGGGTAGTCCATGCTTTTTTTCGAAAATCGATTGGAAAAAAAAAGTTGAGTTTTAAACGGCAATGCAAGGACCAGACCGTTATCTGTTCAACAACGTTAACCGCAACCTCTTACGAGCCTTATTTTGGAAGTTATGGCCATATTAAGATTTTTAGTTTTTGGGTTGAAACAAGAAAGATTAACTTTGAATCAAAATTTCTCTGCAACCAGAGCCCACAAAATGCTCTAGTTTTCAGCCTCCAAAAACTGATTAAGCGGTTAATAAACCGCAAGGCCTTCCGAGCCTTATTTGTGGAACTGTAGACATCCAAAGTCATGCAAACTTTCAAAACTCAAAAAAATCGATTTTAATGGATTTACTTTGAATTAAGATATCTCCGCAACCAGACCTCCTAGAATATTCTAGTTTTCAGCTATGGATAGCTCTTGAAAAACTAATTAAGCGTTTTGCAAGCGAAAATGACGTCATAGCCTTATTTGCGGAACTGTAGGCATCCAAAGTCATACAAGCCTTCATAACTCAAAAAAATAACTTTGAATGCAAATATCTCGAAAACTAGACATTATAAAAGGGTTTGCTTTGGATGTGCTGGTTGCATTTGACAAAACCTTTCTACATATGTACGTTTCAATGGGTTCCAGAGACTTTCGTAAAAAAATTAATTTTTAGTGATAAGGGGGTAGTCCATGCTTTTTTTCGAAAATCGATTGGAAAAAAAAAGTTGAGTTTTAAACGGCAATGCAAAGACCAGACCGTTATCTGTTCAACAACGTTAACCGCAACCTCTTACGGGCCTTATTTTGGAAGTTATGGCCATATTAAGATTTTTAGTTTTTGGGTTGAAACAAGAAAGATTAACTTTGAATCAAAATTTCTCTGCAACCAGAGCCCACAAAATGCTCTAGTTTTCAGCAATGAATAGCTCTCCAAAAACTGATTAAGCGGTTAATAAACCGCAAGGCCTTCCGAGCCTTATTTGTGGAACTGTAGACATCCAAAGTCATGCAAACTTTCAAAACTCAAAAAAATCGATTTTAATGGATTTACTTTGAATTAAGATATCTCCGCAACCAGACCTCCTAGAATATTCTAGTTTTCAGCTATGGATAGCTCTTGAAAAACTAATTAAGCGTTTTGCAAGCGAAAATGACGTCATAGCCTTATTTGCGGAACTGTAGGCATCCAAAGTCATACAAGCCTTCATAACTCAAAAAAATAACTTTGAATGCAAATATCTCGAAAACTAGACATTATAAAAGGGTTTGCTTTGGATGTGCTGGTTGCATTTGACAAAACCTTTCTACATATGTACGTTTCAATGGGTTCCAGAGACTTTCGTAAAAAAATTAATTTTTAGTGATAAGGGGGTAGTCCATGCTTTTTTTCGAAAATCGATTGGAAAAAAAAAGTTGAGTTTTAAACGGCAATGCAAGGACCAGACCGTTATCTGTTCAACAACGTTAACCGCAACCTCTTACGAGCCTTATTTTGGAAGTTATGGCCATATTAAGATTTTTAGTTTTTGGGTTGAAACAAGAAAGATTAACTTTGAATCAAAATTTCTCTGCAACCAGAGCCCACAAAATGCTCTAGTTTTCAGCAATGAATAGCTCTCCAAAAACTGATTAAGCGGTTAATAAACCGCAAGGCCTTCCGAGCCTTATTTGTGGAACTGTAGACATCCAAAGTCATGCAAACTTTCAAAACTCAAAAAAATCGATTTTAATGGATTTACTTTGAATTAAGATATCTCCGCAACCAGACCTCCTAGAATGTTCTAGTTTTCAGCTATGGATAACTCTTGAAAAACTAATTAAGCGTTTTGCAAGCGAAAATGACGTCATAGCCTTATTTGCGGAACTGTAGGCATCCAAAGTCATACAAGCCTTCATAACTCAAAAAAATAACTTTGAATGCAAATATCTCGAAAACTAGACATTATAAAAGGGTTTGCTTTGGATGTGCTGGTTGCATTTGACAAAACCTTTCTACATATGTACGTTTCAATGGGTTCCAGAGACTTTCGTAAAAAAATTAATTTTTAGTGATAAGGGGGTAGTCCATGCTTTTTTTCGAAAATCGATTGGAAAAAAAAAGTTGAGTTTTAAACGGCAATGCAAAGACCAGACCGTTATCTGTTCAACAACGTTAACCGCAACCTCTTACGGGCCTTATTTTGGAAGTTATGGCCATATTAAGATTTTTAGTTTTTGGGTTGAAACAAGAAAGATTAACTTTGAATCAAAATTTCTCTGCAACCAGAGCCCACAAAATGCTCTAGTTTTCAGCAATGAATAGCTCTCCAAAAACTGATTAAGCGGTTAATAAACCGCAAGGCCTTCCGAGCCTTATTTGTGGAACTGTAGACATCCAAAGTCATGCAAACTTTCAAAACTCAAAAAAATCGATTTTAATGGATTTACTTTGAATTAAGATATCTCCGCAACCAGACCTCCTAGAATATTCTAGTTTTCAGCTATGGATAGCTCTTGAAAAACTAATTAAGCGTTTTGCAAGCGAAAATGACGTCATAGCCTTATTTGCGGAACTGTAGGCATCCAAAGTCATACAAGCCTTCATAACTCAAAAAAATAACTTTGAATGCAAATATCTCGAAAACTAGACATTATAAAAGGGTTTGCTTTGGATGTGCTGGTTGCATTTGACAAAACCTTTCTACATATGTACGTTTCAATGGGTTCCAGAGACTTTCGTAAAAAAATTAATTTTTAGTGATAAGGGGGTAGTCCATGCTTTTTTTCGAAAATCGATTGGAAAAAAAAAGTTGAGTTTTAAACGGCAATGCAAGGACCAGACCGTTATCTGTTCAACAACGTTAACCGCAACCTCTTACGAGCCTTATTTTGGAAGTTATGGCCATATTAAGATTTTTAGTTTTTGGGTTGAAACAAGAAAGATTAACTTTGAATCAAAATTTCTCTGCAACCAGAGCCCACAAAATGCTCTAGTTTTCAGCCTCCAAAAACTGATTAAGCGGTTAATAAACCGCAAGGCCTTCCGAGCCTTATTTGTGGAACTGTAGACATCCAAAGTCATGCAAACTTTCAAAACTCAAAAAAATCGATTTTAATGGATTTACTTTGAATTAAGATATCTCCGCAACCAGACCTCCTAGAATGTTCTAGTTTTCAGCTATGGATAACTCTTGAAAAACTAATTAAGCGTTTTGCAAGCGAAAATGACGTCATAGCCTTATTTGCGGAACTGTAGGCATCCAAAGTCATACAAGCCTTCATAACTCAAAAAAATAACTTTGAATGCAAATATCTCGAAAACTAGACATTATAAAAGGGTTTGCTTTGGATGTGCTGGTTGCATTTGACAAAACCTTTCTACATATGTACGTTTCAATGGGTTCCAGAGACTTTCGTAAAAAAATTAATTTTTAGTGATAAGGGGGTAGTCCATGCTTTTTTTTCGAAAATCGATTGGAAAAAAAAAGTTGAGTTTTAAACGGCAATGCAAAGACCAGACCGTTATCTGTTCAACAACGTTAACCGCAACCTCTTACGGGCCTTATTTTGGAAGTTATGGCCATATTAAGATTTTTAGTTTTTGGGTTGAAACAAGAAAGATTAACTTTGAATCAAAATTTCTCTGCAACCAGAGCCCACAAAATGCTCTAGTTTTCAGCAATGAATAGCTCTCCAAAAACTGATTAAGCGGTTAATAAACCGCAAGGCCTTCCGAGCCTTATTTGTGGAACTGTAGACATCCAAAGTCATGCAAACTTTCAAAACTCAAAAAAATCGATTTTAATGGATTTACTTTGAATTAAGATATCTCCGCAACCAGACCTCCTAGAATGTTCTAGTTTTCAGCTATGGATAACTCTTGAAAAACTAATTAAGCGTTTTGCAAGCGAAAATGACGTCATAGCCTTATTTGCGGAACTGTAGGCATCCAAAGTCATACAAGCCTTCATAACTCAAAAAAATAACTTTGAATGCAAATATCTCGAAAACTAGACATTATAAAAGGGTTTGCTTTGGATGTGCTGGTTGCATTTGACAAAACCTTTCTACATATGTACGTTTCAATGGGTTCCAGAGACTTTCGTAAAAAAATTAATTTTTAGTGATAAGGGGGTAGTCCATGCTTTTTTTCGAAAATCGATTGGAAAAAAAAAGTTGAGTTTTAAACGGCAATGCAAGGACCAGACCGTTATCTGTTCAACAACGTTAACCGCAACCTCTTACGAGCCTTATTTTGGAAGTTATGGCCATATTAAGATTTTTAGTTTTTGGGTTGAAACAAGAAAGATTAACTTTGAATCAAAATTTCTCTGCAACCAGAGCCCACAAAATGCTCTAGTTTTCAGCAATGAATAGCTCTCCAAAAACTGATTAAGCGGTTAATAAACCGCAAGGCCTTCCGAGCCTTATTTGTGGAACTGTAGACATCCAAAGTCATGCAAACTTTCAAAACTCAAAAAAATCGATTTTAATGGATTTACTTTGAATTAAGATATCTCCGCAACCAGACCTCCTAGAATGTTCTAGTTTTCAGCTATGGATAACTCTTGAAAAACTAATTAAGCGTTTTGCAAGCGAAAATGACGTCATAGCCTTATTTGCGGAACTGTAGGCATCCAAAGTCATACAAGCCTTCATAACTCAAAAAAATAACTTTGAATGCAAATATCTCGAAAACTAGACATTATAAAAGGGTTTGCTTTGGATGTGCTGGTTGCATTTGACAAAACCTTTCTACATATGTACGTTTCAATGGGTTCCAGAGACTTTCGTAAAAAAATTAATTTTTAGTGATAAGGGGGTAGTCCATGCTTTTTTTCGAAAATCGATTGGAAAAAAAAAGTTGAGTTTTAAACGGCAATGCAAAGACCAGACCGTTATCTGTTCAACAACGTTAACCGCAACCTCTTACGGGCCTTATTTTGGAAGTTATGGCCATATTAAGATTTTTAGTTTTTGGGTTGAAACAAGAAAGATTAACTTTGAATCAAAATTTCTCTGCAACCAGAGCCCACAAAATGCTCTAGTTTTCAGCAATGAATAGCTCTCCAAAAACTGATTAAGCGGTTAATAAACCGCAAGGCCTTCCGAGCCTTATTTGTGGAACTGTAGACATCCAAAGTCATGCAAACTTTCAAAACTCAAAAAAATCGATTTTAATGGATTTACTTTGAATTAAGATATCTCCGCAACCAGACCTCCTAGAATGTTCTAGTTTTCAGCTATGGATAACTCTTGAAAAACTAATTAAGCGTTTTGCAAGCGAAAATGACGTCATAGCCTTATTTGCGGAACTGTAGGCATCCAAAGTCATACAAGCCTTCATAACTCAAAAAAATAACTTTGAATGCAAATATCTCGAAAACTAGACATTATAAAAGGGTTTGCTTTGGATGTGCTGGTTGCATTTGAAAAAACCTTTCTACATATGTACGTTTCAATGGGTTCCAGAGACTTTCGTAAAAAAATTAATTTTTAGTGATAAGGGGGTAGTCCATGCTTTTTTTCGAAAATCGATTGGAAAAAAAAAGTTGAGTTTTAAACGGCAATGCAAGGACCAGACCGTTATCTGTTCAACAACGTTAACCGCAACCTCTTACGAGCCTTATTTTGGAAGTTATGGCCATATTAAGATTTTTAGTTTTTGGGTTGAAACAAGAAAGATTAACTTTGAATCAAAATTTCTCTGCAACCAGAGCCCACAAAATGCTCTAGTTTTCAGCAATGAATATCTCTCCAAAAACTGATTAAGCGGTTAATAAACCGCAAGGCCTTCCGAGCCTTATTTGTGGAACTGTAGACATCCAAAGTCATGCAAACTTTCAAAACTCAAAAAAATCGATTTTAATGGATTTACTTTGAATTAAGATATCTCCGCAACCAGACCTCCTAGAATATTCTAGTTTTCAGCTATGGATAGCTCTTGAAAAACTAATTAAGCGTTTTGCAAGCGAAAATGACGTCATAGCCTTATTTGCGGAACTGTAGGCATCCAAAGTCATACAAGCCTTCATAACTCAAAAAAATAACTTTGAATGCAAATATCTCGAAAACTAGACATTATAAAAGGGTTTGCTTTGGATGTGCTGGTTGCATTTGAAAAAACCTTTCTACATATGTACGTTTCAATGGGTTCCAGAGACTTTCGTAAAAAAATTAATTTTTAGTGATAAGGGGGTAGTCCATGCTTTTTTTCGAAAATCGATTGGAAAAAAAAAGTTGAGTTTTAAACGGCAATGCAAGGACCAGACCGTTATCTGTTCAACAACGTTAACCGCAACCTCTTACGAGCCTTATTTTGGAAGTTATGGCCATATTAAGATTTTTAGTTTTTGGGTTGAAACAAGAAAGATTAACTTTGAATCAAAATTTCTCTGCAACCAGAGCCCACAAAATGCTCTAGTTTTCAGCAATGAATAGCTCTCCAAAAACTGATTAAGCGGTTAATAAACCGCAAGGCCTTCCGAGCCTTATTTGTGGAACTGTAGACATCCAAAGTCATGCAAACTTTCAAAACTCAAAAAAATCGATTTTAATGGATTTACTTTGAATTAAGATATCTCCGCAACCAGACCTCCTAGAATGTTCTAGTTTTCAGCTATGGATAACTCTTGAAAAACTCATTAAGCGTTTTGCAAGCGAAAATGACGTCATAGCCTTATTTGCGGAACTGTAGGCATCCAAAGTCATACAAGCCTTCATAACTCAAAAAAATAACTTTGAATGCAAATATCTCGAAAACTAGACATTATAAAAGGGTTTGGTTTGGATGTGCTGGTTGCATTTGACAAAACCTTTCTACATATGTACGTTTCAATGGGTTCCAGAGACTTTCGTAAAAAAATTAATTTTTAGTGATAAGGGGGTAGTCCATGCTTTTTTTCGAAAATCGATTGGAAAAAAAAAGTTGAGTTTTAAACGGCAATGCAAGGACCAGACCGTTATCTGTTCAACAACGCTAACCGCAACCTCTTACGAGCCTTATTTTGGAAGTTATGGCCATATTAAGATTTTTAGTTTTTGGGTTGAAACAAGAAAGATTAACTTTGAATCAAAATTTCTCTGCAACCAGAGCCCACAAAATGCTCTAGTTTTCAGCAATGAATAGCTCTCCAAAAACTGATTAAGCGGTTAATAAACCGCAAGGCCTTCCGAGCCTTATTTGTGGAACTGTAGACATCCAAAGTCATGCAAACTTTCAAAACTCAAAAAAATCGATTTTAATGGATTTACTTTGAATTAAGATATCTCCGCAACCAGACCTCCTAGAATGTTCTAGTTTTCAGCTATGGATAACTCTTGAAAAACTAATTAAGCGTTTTGCAAGCGAAAATGACGTCATAGCCTTATTTGCGGAACTGTAGGCATCCAAAGTCATACAAGCCTTCATAACTCAAAAAAATAACTTTGAATGCAAATATCTCGAAAACTAGACATTATAAAAGGGTTTGGTTTGGATGTGCTGGTTGCATTTGACAAAACCTTTCTACATATGTACGTTTCAATGGGTTCCAGAGACTTTCGTAAAAAAATTAATTTTTAGTGATAAGGGGGTAGTCCATGCTTTTTTTCGAAAATCGATTGGAAAAAAAAAGTTGAGTTTTAAACGGCAATGCAAAGACCAGACCGTTATCTGTTCAACAACGTTAACCGCAACCTCTTACGGGCCTTATTTTGGAAGTTATGGCCATATTAAGATTTTTAGTTTTTGGGTTGAAACAAGAAAGATTAACTTTGAATCAAAATTTCTCTGCAACCAGAGCCCACAAAATGCTCTAGTTTTCAGCAATGAATAGCTCTCCAAAAACTGATTAAGCGGTTAATAAACCGCAAGGCCTTCCGAGCCTTATTTGTGGAACTGTAGACATCCAAAGTCATGCAAACTTTCAAAACTCAAAAAAATCGATTTTAATGGATTTACTTTGAATTAAGATATCTCCGCAACCAGACCTCCTAGAATGTTCTAGTTTTCAGCTATGGATAACTCTTGAAAAACTAATTAAGCGTTTTGCAAGCGAAAATGACGTCATAGCCTTATTTGCGGAACTGTAGGCATCCAAAGTCATACAAGCCTTCATAACTCAAAAAAATAACTTTGAATGCAAATATCTCGAAAACTAGACATTATAAAAGGGTTTGCTTTGGATGTGCTGGTTGCATTTGACAAAACCTTTCTATATATGTACGTTTCAATGGGTTCCAGAGACTTTCGTAAAAAAATTAATTTTTAGTGATAAGGAGGTAGTCCATGCTTTTTTTCGAAAATCGATTGGAAAAAAAAAAGTTGAGTTTTAAACGGCAATGCAAAGACCAGACCGTTATCTGTTCAACAACGGTAACCGCAACCTCTTACGAGCCTTATTTTGGAAGTTATGGCCATATTAAGATTTTTAGTTTTTGGGTTGAAACAAGAAAGATTAACTTTGAATCAAAATTTCTCTGCAACCAGAGCCCACAAAATGCTCTAGTTTTCAGCAATGAATAGCTCTCCAAAAACTGATTAAGCGGTTAATAAACCGCAAGGCCTTCCGAGCCTTATTTGTGGAACTGTAGACATCCAAAGTCATGCAAACTTTCAAAACTCAAAAAAATCGATTTTAATGGATTTACTTTGAATTAAGATATCTCCGCAACCAGACCTCCTAGAATGTTCTAGTTTTCAGCTATGGATAACTCTTGAAAAACTAATTAAGCGTTTTGCAAGCGAAAATGACGTCATAGCCTTATTTGCGGAACTGTAGGCATCCAAAGTCATACAAGCCTTCATAACTCAAAAAAATAACTTTGAATGCAAATATCTCGAAAACTAGACATTATAAAAGGGTTTGCTTTGGATGTGCTGGTTGCATTTGACAAAACCTTTCTACATATGTACGTTTCAATGGGTTCCAGAGACTTTCGTAAAAAAATTAATTTTTAGTGATAAGGGGGTAGTCCATGCTTTTTTTCGAAAATCGATTGGAAAAAAAAAGTTGAGTTTTAAACGGCACTGCAAGGACCAGACCGTTATCTGTTCAACAACGTTAACCGCAACCTCTTACGAGCCTTATTTTGGAAGTTATGGCCATATTAAGATTTTTAGTTTTTGGGTTGAAACAAGAAAGATTAACTTTGAATCAAAATTTCTCTGCAACCAGAGCCCACAAAATGCTCTAGTTTTCAGCAATGAATAGCTCTCCAAAAACTGATTAAGCGGTTAATAAACCGCAAGGCCTTCCGAGCCTTATTTGTGGAACTGTAGACATCCAAAGTCATGGAAACTTTCAAAACTCAAAAAAATCGATTTTAATGGATTTACTTTGAATTAAGATATCTCCGCAACCAGACCTCCTAGAATATTCTAGTTTTCAGCTATGGATAGCTCTTGAAAAACTAATTAAGCGTTTTGCAAGCGAAAATGACGTCATAGCCTTATTTGCGGAACTGTAGGCATCCAAAGTCATACAAGCCTTCATAACTCAAAAAAATAACTTTGAATGCAAATATCTCGAAAACTAGACATTATAAAAGGGTTTGCTTTGGATGTGCTGGTTGCATTTGACAAAACCTTTCTATATATGTACGTTTCAATGGGTTCCAGAGACTTTCGTAAAAAAATTAATTTTTAGTGATAAGGAGGTAGTCCATGCTTTTTTTCGAAAATCGATTGGAAAAAAAAAAGTTGAGTTTTAAACGGCAATGCAAAGACCAGACCGTTATCTGTTCAACAACGGTAACCGCAACCTCTTACGAGCCTTATTTTGGAAGTTATGGCCATATTAAGATTTTTAGTTTTTGGGTTGAAACAAGAAAGATTAACTTTGAATCAAAATTTCTCTGCAACCAGAGCCCACAAAATGCTCTAGTTTTCAGCAATGAATAGCTCTCCAAAAACTGATTAAGCGGTTAATAAACCGCAAGGCCTTCCGAGCCTTATTTGTGGAACTGTAGACATCCAAAGTCATGCAAACTTTCAAAACTCAAAAAAATCGATTTTAATGGATTTACTTTGAATTAAGATATCTCCGCAACCAGACCTCCTAGAATGTTCTAGTTTTCAGCTATGGATAACTCTTGAAAAACTAATTAAGCGTTTTGCAAGCGAAAATGACGTCATAGCCTTATTTGCGGAACTGTAGGCATCCAAAGTCATACAAGCCTTCATAACTCAAAAAAATAACTTTGAATGCAAATATCTCGAAAACTAGACATTATAAAAGGGTTTGCTTTGGATGTGCTGGTTGCATTTGACAAAACCTTTCTACATATGTACGTTTCAATGGGTTCCAGAGACTTTCGTAAAAAAATTAATTTTTAGTGATAAGGGGGTAGTCCATGCTTTTTTTCGAAAATCGATTGGAAAAAAAAAGTTGAGTTTTAAACGGCAATGCAAGGACCAGACCGTTATCTGTTCAACAACGTTAACCGCAACCTCTTACGAGCCTTATTTTGGAAGTTATGGCCATATTAAGATTTTTAGTTTTTGGGTTGAAACAAGAAAGATTAACTTTGAATCAAAATTTCTCTGCAACCAGAGCCCACAAAATGCTCTAGTTTTCAGCAATGAATAGCTCTCCAAAAACTGATTAAGCGGTTAATAAACCGCAAGGCCTTCCGAGCCTTATTTGTGGAACTGTAGACATCCAAAGTCATGCAAACTTTCAAAACTCAAAAAAATCGATTTTAATGGATTTACTTTGAATTAAGATATCTCCGCAACCAGACCTCCTAGAATGTTCTAGTTTTCAGCTATGGATAACTCTTGAAAAACTCATTAAGCGTTTTGCAAGCGAAAATGACGTCATAGCCTTATTTGCGGAACTGTAGGCATCCAAAGTCATACAAGCCTTCATAACTCAAAAAAATAACTTTGAATGCAAATATCTCGAAAACTAGACATTATAAAAGGGTTTGGTTTGGATGTGCTGGTTGCATTTGACAAAACCTTTCTACATATGTACGTTTCAATGGGTTCCAGAGACTTTCGTAAAAAAATTAATTTTTAGTGATAAGGGGGTAGTCCATGCTTTTTTTCGAAAATCGATTGGAAAAAAAAAGTTGAGTTTTAAACGGCAATGCAAGGACCAGACCGTTATCTGTTCAACAACGTTAACCGCAACCTCTTACGAGCCTTATTTTGGAAGTTATGGCCATATTAAGATTTTTAGTTTTTGGGTTGAAACAAGAAAGATTAACTTTGAATCAAAATTTCTCTGCAACCAGAGCCCACAAAATGCTCTAGTTTTCAGCAATGAATAGCTCTCCAAAAACTGATTAAGCGGTTAATAAACCGCAAGGCCTTCCGAGCCTTATTTGTGGAACTGTAGACATCCAAAGTCATGCAAACTTTCAAAACTCAAAAAAATCGATTTTAATGGATTTACTTTGAATTAAGATATCTCCGCAACCAGACCTCCTAGAATGTTCTAGTTTTCAGCTATGGATAACTCTTGAAAAACTAATTAAGCGTTTTGCAAGCGAAAATGACGTCATAGCCTTATTTGCGGAACTGTAGGCATCCAAAGTCATACAAGCCTTCATAACTCAAAAAAATAACTTTGAATGCAAATATCTCGAAAACTAGACATTATAAAAGGGTTTGCTTTGGATGTGCTGGTTGCATTTGACAAAACCTTTCTACATATGTACGTTTCAATGGGTTCCAGAGACTTTCGTAAAAAAATTAATTTTTAGTGATAAGGGGGTAGTCCATGCTTTTTTTCGAAAATCGATTGGAAAAAAAAAGTTGAGTTTTAAACGGCAATGCAAGGACCAGACCGTTATCTGTTCAACAACGTTAACCGCAACCTCTTACGAGCCTTATTTTGGAAGTTATGGCCATATTAAGATTTTTAGTTTTTGGGTTGAAACAAGAAAGATTAACTTTGAATCAAAATTTCTCTGCAACCAGAGCCCACAAAATGCTCTAGTTTTCAGCAATGAATAGCTCTCCAAAAACTGATTAAGCGGTTAATAAACCGCAAGGCCTTCCGAGCCTTATTTGTGGAACTGTAGACATCCAAAGTCATGCAAACTTTCAAAACTCAAAAAAATCGATTTTAATGGATTTACTTTGAATTAAGATATCTCCGCAACCAGACCTCCTAGAATATTCTAGTTTTCAGCTATGGATAGCTCTTGAAAAACTAATTAAGCGTTTTGCAAGCGAAAATGACGTCATAGCCTTATTTGCGGAACTGTAGGCATCCAAAGTCATACAAGCCTTCATAACTCAAAAAAATAACTTTGAATGCAAATATCTCGAAAACTAGACATTATAAAAGGGTTTGCTTTGGATGTGCTGGTTGCATTTGACAAAACCTTTCTATATATGTACGTTTCAATGGGTTCCAGAGACTTTCGTAAAAAAATTAATTTTTAGTGATAAGGAGGTAGTCCATGCTTTTTTTCGAAAATCGATTGGAAAAAAAAAGTTGAGTTTTAAACGGCAATGCAAGGACCAGACCGTTATCTGTTCAACAACGTTAACCGCAACCTCTTACGAGCCTTATTTTGGAAGTTATGGCCATATTAAGATTTTTAGTTTTTGGGTTGAAACAAGAAAGATTAACTTTGAATCAAAATTTCTCTGCAACCAGAGCCCACAAAATGCTCTAGTTTTCAGCAATGAATAGCTCTCCAAAAACTGATTAAGCGGTTAATAAACCGCAAGGCCTTCCGAGCCTTATTTGTGGAACTGTAGACATCCAAAGTCATGCAAACTTTCAAAACTCAAAAAAATCGATTTTAATGGATTTACTTTGAATTAAGATATCTCCGCAACCAGACCTCCTAGAATGTTCTAGTTTTCAGCTATGGATAACTCTTGAAAAACTAATTAAGCGTTTTGCAAGCGAAAATGACGTCATAGCCTTATTTGCGGAACTGTAGGCATCCAAAGTCATACAAGCCTTCATAACTCAAAAAAATAACTTTGAATGCAAATATCTCGAAAACTAGACATTATAAAAGGGTTTGCTTTGGATGTGCTGGTTGCATTTGACAAAACCTTTCTACATATGTACGTTTCAATGGGTTCCAGAGACTTTCGTAAAAAAATTAATTTTTAGTGATAAGGGGGTAGTCCATGCTTTTTTTCGAAAATCGATTGGAAAAAAAAGTTGAGTTTTAAACGGCAATGCAAGGACCAGACCGTTATCTGTTCAACAACGTTAACCGCAACCTCTTACGAGCCTTATTTTGGAAGTTATGGCCATATTAAGATTTTTAGTTTTTGGGTTGAAACAAGAAAGATTAACTTTGAATCAAAATTTCTCTGCAACCAGAGCCCACAAAATGCTCTAGTTTTCAGCAATGAATAGCTCTCCAAAAACTGATTAAGCGGTTAATAAACCGCAAGGCCTTCCGAGCCTTATTTGTGGAACTGTAGACATCCAAAGTCATGCAAACTTTCAAAACTCAAAAAAATCGATTTTAATGGATTTACTTTGAATTAAGATATCTCCGCAACCAGACCTCCTAGAATGTTCTAGTTTTCAGCTATGGATAACTCTTGAAAAACTAATTAAGCGTTTTGCAAGCGAAAATGACGTCATAGCCTTATTTGCGGAACTGTAGGCATCCAAAGTCATACAAGCCTTCATAACTCAAAAAAATAACTTTGAATGCAAATATCTCGAAAACTAGACATTATAAAAGGGTTTGCTTTGGATGTGCTGGTTGCATTTGACAAAACCTTTCTACATATGTACGTTTCAATGGGTTCCAGAGACTTTCGTAAAAAAATTAATTTTTAGTGATAAGGGGGTAGTCCATGCTTTTTTTCGAAAATCGATTGGAAAAAAAAGTTGAGTTTTAAACGGCAATGCAAAGACCAGACCGTTATCTGTTCAACAACGTTAACCGCAACCTCTTACGAGCCTTATTTTGGAAGTTATGGCCATATTAAGATTTTTAGTTTTTGGGTTGAAACAAGAAAGATTAACTTTGAATCAAAATTTCTCTGCAACCAGAGCCCACAAAATGCTCTAGTTTTCAGCAATGAATAGCTCTCCAAAAACTGATTAAGCGGTTAATAAACCGCAAGGCCTTCCGAGCCTTATTTGTGGAACTGTAGACATCCAAAGTCATGCAAACTTTCAAAACTCAAAAAAATCGATTTTAATGGATTTACTTTGAATTAAGATATCTCCGCAACCAGACCTCCTAGAATATTCTAGTTTTCAGCTATGGATAGCTCTTGAAAAACTAATTAAGCGTTTTGCAAGCGAAAATGACGTCATAGCCTTATTTGCGGAACTGTAGGCATCCAAAGTCATACAAGCCTTCATAACTCAAAAAAATAACTTTGAATGCAAATATCTCGAAAACTAGACATTATAAAAGGGTTTGCTTTGGATGTGCTGGTTGCATTTGACAAAACCTTTCTACATATGTACGTTTCAATGGGTTCCAGAGACTTTCGTAAAAAAATTAATTTTTAGTGATAAGGGGGTAGTCCATGCTTTTTTTCGAAAATCGATTGGAAAAAAAAGTTGAGTTTTAAACGGCAATGCAAAGACCAGACCGTTATCTGTTCAACAACGTTAACCGCAACCTCTTACAAGCCTTATTTTGGAAGTTATGGCCATATTAAGATTTTTAGTTTTTGGGTTGAAACAAGAAAGATTAACTTTGAATCAAAATTTCTCTGCAACTAGAGCCCACAAAATGCTCTAGTTTTCAGCAATGAATAGCTCTCCAAAAACTGATTAAGCGGTTAATAAACCGCAAGGCCTTCCGAGCCTTATTTGTGGAACTGTAGACATCCAAAGTCATGCAAACTTTCAAAACTCAAAAAAATCGATTTTAATGGATTTACTTTGAATTAAGATATCTCCGCAACCAGACCTCCTAGAATATTCTAGTTTTCAGCTATGGATAGCTCTTGAAAAACTAATTAAGCGTTTTGCAAGCGAAAATGACGTCATAGCCTTATTTGCGGAACTGTAGGCATCCAAAGTCATACAAGCCTTCATAACTCAAAAAAATAACTTTGAATGCAAATATCTCGAAAACTAGACATTATAAAAGGGTTTGGTTTGGATGTGCTGGTTGCATTTGACAAAACCTTTCTACATATGTACGTTTCAATGGGTTCCAGAGACTTTCGTAAAAAAATTAATTTTTAGTGATAAGGGGGTAGTCCATGCTTTTTTTCGAAAATCGATTGGAAAAAAAAAGTTGAGTTTTAAACGGCAATGCAAAGACCAGACCGTTATCTGTTCAACAACGTTAACCGCAACCTCTTACGAGCCTTATTTTGGAAGTTATGGCCATATTAAGATTTTTAGTTTTTGGGTTGAAACAAGAAAGATTAACTTTGAATCAAAATTTCTCTGCAACCAGAGCCCACAAAATGCTCTAGTTTTCAGCAATGAATAGCTCTCCAAAAACTGATTAAGCGGTTAATAAACCGCAAGGCCTTTCGAGCCTTATTTGTGGAACTGTAGACATCCAAAGTCATGCAAACTTTCAAAACTCAAAAAAATCGATTTTAATGGATTTACTTTGAATTAAGATATCTCCGCAACCAGACCTCCTAGAATATTCTAGTTTTCAGCTATGGATAGCTCTTGAAAAACTAATTAAGCGTTTTGCAAGCGAAAATGACGTCATAGCCTTATTTGCGGAACTGTAGGCATCCAAAGTCATACAAGCCTTCATAACTCAAAAAAATAACTTTGAATGCAAATATCTCGAAAACTAGACATTATAAAAGGGTTTGCTTTGGATGTGCTGGTTGCATTTGACAAAACCTTTCTAAGCCTTCATAACTCAAAAAAATAACTTTGAATGCAAATATCTCGAAAACTAGACATTATAAAAGGGTTTGCTTTGGATGTGCTGGTTGCATTTGACAAAACCTTTCTATATATGTACGTTTCAATGGGTTCCAGAGACTTTCGTAAAAAAATTAATTTTTAGTGATAAGGAGGTAGTCCATGCTTTTTTTCGAAAATCGATTGGAAAAAAAAAAGTTGAGTTTTTTTTAGTCCATGCTTTTTTTCGAAAATCGATTGGAAAAAAAAAGTTGAGTTTTAAACGGCAATGCAAAGACCAGACCGTTATCTGTTCAACAACGTTAACCGCAACCTCTTACGAGCCTTATTTTGGAAGTTATGGCCATATTAAGATTTTTAGTTTTTGGGTTGAAACAAGAAAGATTAACTTTGAATCAAAATTTCTCTGCAACCAGAGCCCACAAAATGCTCTAGTTTTCAGCAATGAATAGCTCTCCAAAAACTGATTAAGCGGTTAATAAACCGCAAGGCCTTCCGAGCCTTATTTGTGGAACTGTAGACATCCAAAGTCATGCAAACTTTCAAAACTCAAAAAAATCGATTTTAATGGATTTACTTTGAATTAAGATATCTCCGCAACCAGACCTCCTAGAATATTCTAGTTTTCAGCTATGGATAGCTCTTGAAAAACTAATTAAGCGTTTTGCAAGCGAAAATGACGTCATAGCCTTATTTGCGGAACTGTAGGCATCCAAAGTCATACAAGCCTTCATAACTCAAAAAAATAACTTTGAATGCAAATATCTCGAAAACTAGACATTATAAAAGGGTTTGCTTTGGATGTGCTGGTTGCATTTGACAAAACCTTTCTAAGCCTTCATAACTCAAAAAAATAACTTTGAATGCAAATATCTCGAAAACTAGACATTATAAAAGGGTTTGCTTTGGATGTGCTGGTTGCATTTGACAAAACCTTTCTATATATGTACGTTTCAATGGGTTCCAGAGACTTTCGTAAAAAAATTAATTTTTAGTGATAAGGAGGTAGTCCATGCTTTTTTTCGAAAATCGATTGGAAAAAAAAAAGTTGAGTTTTAAACGGCAATGCAAAGACCAGACCGTTATCTGTTCAACAACGTTAACCGCAACCTCTTACGAGCCTTATTTTGGAAGTTATGGCCATATTAAGATTTTTAGTTTTTGGGTTGAAACAAGAAAGATTAACTTTGAATCAAAATTTCTCTGCAACCAGAGCCCACAAAATGCTCTAGTTTTCAGCAATGAATAGCTCTCCAAAAACTGATTAAGGTAGTCCATGCTTTTTTTCGAAAATCGATTGGAAAAAAAAAAGTTGAGTTTTAAACGGCAATGCAAAGACCAGACCGTTATCTGTTCAACAACGTTAACCGCAACCTCTTACGAGCCTTATTTTGGAAGTTATGGCCATATTAAGATTTTTAGTTTTTGGGTTGAAACAAGAAAGATTAACTTTGAATCAAAATTTCTCTGCAACCAGAGCCCACAAAATGCTCTAGTTTTCAGCAATGAATAGCTCTCCAAAAACTGATTAAGCGGTTAATAAACCGCAAGGCCTTCCGAGCCTTATTTGTGGAACTGTAGACATCCAAGGTCATGCAAACTTTCAAAACTCAAAAAAATCGATTTTAATGGATTTACTTTGAATTAAGATATCTCCGCAACCAGACCTCCTAGAATATTCTAGTTTTCAGCTATGGATAGCTCTTGAAAAACTAATTAAGCGTTTTGCAAGCGAAAATGACGTCATAGCCTTATTTGCGGAACTGTAGGCATCCAAAGTCATACAAGCCTTCATAACTCAAAAAAATAACTTTGAATGCAAATATCTCGAAAACTAGACATTATAAAAGGGTTTGGTTTGGATGTGCTGGTTGCATTTGACAAAACCTTTCTACATATGTACGTTTCAATGGGTTCCAGAGACTTTCGTAAAAAAATTAATTTTTAGTGATAAGGGGGTGGTAGTCCATGCTTTTTTTCGAAAATCGATTGGAAAAAAAAAAGTTGAGTTTTAAACGGCAATGCAAAGACCAGACCGTTATCTGTTCAACAACGTTAACCGCTACCTCTTACGACCCTTATTTTGGAAGTTATGGCCATATTAAGATTTTTAGTTTTTGGGTTGAAACAAGAAAGATTAACTTTGAATCAAAATTTCTCTGCAACCAGAGCCCACAAAATGCTCTAGTTTTCAGCAATGAATAGCTCTCCAAAAACTGATTAAGCGGTTAATAAACCGCAAGGCCTTCCGAGCCTTATTTGTGGAACTGTAGACATCCAAGGTCATGCAAACTTTCAAAACTCAAAAAAATCGATTTTAATGGATTTACTTTGAATTAAGATATCTCCGCAACCAGACCTCCTAGAATATTCTAGTTTTCAGCTATGGATAGCTCTTGAAAAACTAATTAAGCGTTTTGCAAGCGAAAATGACGTCATAGCCTTATTTGCGGAACTGTAGGCATCCAAAGTCATACAAGCCTTCATAACTCAAAAAAATAACTTTGAATGCAAATATCTCGAAAACTAGACATTATAAAAGGGTTTGGTTTGGATGTGCTGGTTGCATTTGACAAAACCTTTCTACATATGTACGTTTCAATGGGTTCCAGAGACTTTCGTAAAAAAATTAATTTTTAGTGATAAGGGGGTAGTCCATGCTTTTTTTCGAAAATCGATTGGAAAAAAAAAGTTGAGTTTTAAACGGCAATGCAAAGACCAGACCGTTATCTGTTCAACAACGTTAACCGCAACCTCTTACGAGCCTTATTTTGGAAGTTATGGCCATATTAAGATTTTTAGTTTTTGGGTTGAAACAAGAAAGATTAACTTTGAATCAAAATTTCTCTGCAACCAGAGCCCACAAAATGCTCTAGTTTTCAGCAATGAATAGCTCTCCAAAAACTGATTAAGCGGTTAATAAACCGTAAGGCCTTCCGAGCCTTATTTGTGGAACTGTAGACATCCAAAGTCATGCAAACTTTCAAAACTCAAAAAAATCGATTTTAATGGATTTACTTTGAATTAAGATATCTCCGCAACCAGACCTCCTAGAATATTCTAGTTTTCAGCTATGGATAGCTCTTGAAAAACTAATTAAGCGTTTTGCAAGCGAAAATGACGTCATAGCCTTATTTGCGGAACTGTAGGCATCCAAAGTCATACAAGCCTTCATAACTCAAAAAAATAACTTTGAATGCAAATATCTCGAAAACTAGACATTATAAAAGGGTTTGGTTTGGATGTGCTGGTTGCATTTGACAAAACCTTTCTACATATGTACGTTTCAATGGGTTCCAGAGACTTTCGTAAAAAAATTAATTTTTAGTGATAAGGGGGTGGTAGTCCATGCTTTTTTTCGAAAATCGATTGGAAAAAAAAAAGTTGAGTTTTAAACGGCAATGCAAAGACCAGACCGTTATCTGTTCAACAACGTTAACCGCAACCTCTTACGACCCTTATTTTGGAAGTTATGGCCATATTAAGATTTTTAGTTTTTGGGTTGAAACAAGAAAGATTAACTTTGAATCAAAATTTCTCTGCAACCAGAGCCCACAAAATGCTCTAGTTTTCAGCAATGAATAGCTCTCCAAAAACTGATTAAGCGGTTAATAAACCGCAAGGCCTTCCGAGCCTTATTTGTGGAACTGTAGACATCCAAGGTCATGCAAACTTTCAAAACTCAAAAAAATCGATTTTAATGGATTTACTTTGAATTAAGATATCTCCGCAACCAGACCTCCTAGAATATTCTAGTTTTCAGCTATGGATAGCTCTTGAAAAACTAATTAAGCGTTTTGCAAGCGAAAATGACGTCATAGCCTTATTTGCGGAACTGTAGGCATCCAAAGTCATACAAGCCTTCATAACTCAAAAAAATAACTTTGAATGCAAATATCTCGAAAACTAGACATTATAAAAGGGTTTGGTTTGGATGTGCTGGTTGCATTTGACAAAACCTTTCTACATATGTACGTTTCAATGGGTTCCAGAGACTTTCGTAAAAAAATTAATTTTTAGTGATAAGGGGGTAGTCCATGCTTTTTTTCGAAAATCGATTGGAAAAAAAAAAGTTGAGTTTTAAACGGCAATGCAAAGACCAGACCGTTATCTGTTCAACAACGTTAACCGCAACCTCTTACGAGCCTTATTTTGGAAGTTATGGCCATATTAAGATTTTTAGTTTTTGGGTTGAAACAAGAAAGATTAACTTTGAATCAAAATTTCTCTGCAACCAGAGCCCACAAAATGCTCTAGTTTTCAGCAATGAATAGCTCTCCAAAAACTGATTAAGCGGTTAATAAACCGTAAGGCCTTCCGAGCCTTATTTGTGGAACTGTAGACATCCAAAGTCATGCAAACTTTCAAAACTCAAAAAAATCGATTTTAATGGATTTACTTTGAATTAAGATATCTCCGCAACCAGACCTCCTAGAATATTCTAGTTTTCAGCTATGGATAGCTCTTGAAAAACTAATTAAGCGTTTTGCAAGCGAAAATGACGTCATAGCCTTATTTGCGGAACTGTAGGCATCCAAAGTCATACAAGCCTTCATAACTCAAAAAAATAACTTTGAATGCAAATATCTCGAAAACTAGACATTATAAAAGGGTTTGGTTTGGATGTGCTGGTTGCATTTGACAAAACCTTTCTACATATGTACGTTTCAATGGGTTCCAGAGACTTTCGTAAAAAAATTAATTTTTAGTGATAAGGGGGTGGTAGTCCATGCTTTTTTTCGAAAATCGATTGGAAAAAAAAAAGTTGAGTTTTAAACGGCAATGCAAAGACCAGACCGTTATCTGTTCAACAACGTTAACCGCAACCTCTTACGACCCTTATTTTGGAAGTTATGGCCATATTAAGATTTTTAGTTTTTGGGTTGAAACAAGAAAGATTAACTTTGAATCAAAATTTCTCTGCAACCAGAGCCCACAAAATGCTCTAATTTTCAGCAATGAATAGCTCTCCAAAAACTGATTAAGCGGTTAATAAACCGCAAGGCCTTCCGAGCCTTATTTGTGGAACTGTAGACATCCAAGGTCATGCAAACTTTCAAAACTCAAAAAAATCGATTTTAATGGATTTACTTTGAATTAAGATATCTCCGCAACCAGACCTCCTAGAATATTCTAGTTTTCAGCTATGGATAGCTCTTGAAAAACTAATTAAGCGTTTTGCAAGCGAAAATGACGTCATAGCCTTATTTGCGGAACTGTAGGCATCCAAAGTCATACAAGCCTTCATAACTCAAAAAAATAACTTTGAATGCAAATATCTCGAAAACTAGACATTATAAAAGGGTTTGGTTTGGATGTGCTGGTTGCATTTGACAAAACCTTTCTACATATGTACGTTTCAATGGGTTCCAGAGACTTTCGTAAAAAAATTAATTTTTAGTGATAAGGGGGTAGTCCATGCTTTTTTTCGAAAATCGATTGGAAAAAAAAAGTTGAGTTTTAAACGGCAATGCAAAGACCAGACCGTTATCTGTTCAACAACGTTAACCGCAACCTCTTACGAGCCTTATTTTGGAAGTTATGGCCATATTAAGATTTTTAGTTTTTGGGTTGAAACAAGAAAGATTAACTTTGAATCAAAATTTCTCTGCAACCAGAGCCCACAAAATGCTCTAGTTTTCAGCAATGAATAGCTCTCCAAAAACTGATTAAGCGGTTAATAAACCGTAAGGCCTTCCGAGCCTTATTTGTGGAACTGTAGACATCCAAAGTCATGCAAACTTTCAAAACTCAAAAAAATCGATTTTAATGGATTTACTTTGAATTAAGATATCTCCGCAACCAGACCTCCTAGAATATTCTAGTTTTCAGCTATGGATAGCTCTTGAAAAACTAATTAAGCGTTTTGCAAGCGAAAATGACGTCATAGCCTTATTTGCGGAACTGTAGGCATCCAAAGTCATACAAGCCTTCATAACTCAAAAAAATAACTTTGAATGCAAATATCTCGAAAACTAGACATTATAAAAGGGTTTGGTTTGGATGTGCTGGTTGCATTTGACAAAACCTTTCTACATATGTACGTTTCAATGGGTTCCAGAGACTTTCGTAAAAAAATTAATTTTTAGTGATAAGGGGGTGGTAGTCCATGCTTTTTTTCGAAAATCGATTGGAAAAAAAAAAGTTGAGTTTTAAACGGCAATGCAAAGACCAGACCGTTATCTGTTCAACAACGTTAACCGCAACCTCTTACGACCCTTATTTTGGAAGTTATGGCCATATTAAGATTTTTAGTTTTTGGGTTGAAACAAGAAAGATTAACTTTGAATCAAAATTTCTCTGCAACCAGAGCCCACAAAATGCTCTAGTTTTCAGCAATGAATAGCTC
This sequence comes from Melangyna quadrimaculata, assembly GCA_949320155.1. Taxonomy (NCBI): domain Eukaryota; kingdom Metazoa; phylum Arthropoda; class Insecta; order Diptera; family Syrphidae; genus Melangyna; species Melangyna quadrimaculata. The sequence goes on from OX439483.1 coordinate 150,570,123, forward strand.
TCCAAAAACTGATTAAGCGGTTAATAAACCGCAAGGCCTTCCGAGCCTTATTTGTGGAACTGTAGACATCCAAGGTCATGCAAACTTTCAAAACTCAAAAAAATCGATTTTAATGGATTTACTTTGAATTAAGATATCTCCGCAACCAGACCTCCTAGAATATTCTAGTTTTCAGCTATGGATAGCTCTTGAAAAACTAATTAAGCGTTTTGCAAGCGAAAATGACGTCATAGCCTTATTTGCGGAACTGTAGGCATCCAAAGTCATACAAGCCTTCATAACTCAAAAAAATAACTTTGAATGCAAATATCTCGAAAACTAGACATTATAAAAGGGTTTGGTTTGGATGTGCTGGTTGCATTTGACAAAACCTTTCTACATATGTACGTTTCAATGGGTTCCAGAGACTTTCGTAAAAAAATTAATTTTTAGTGATAAGGGGGTAGTCCATGCTTTTTTTCGAAAATCGATTGGAAAAAAAAAGTTGAGTTTTAAACGGCAATGCAAAGACCAGACCGTTATCTGTTCAACAACGTTAACCGCAACCTCTTACGAGCCTTATTTTGGAAGTTATGGCCATATTAAGATTTTTAGTTTTTGGGTTGAAACAAGAAAGATTAACTTTGAATCAAAATTTCTCTGCAACCAGAGCCCACAAAATGCTCTAGTTTTCAGCAATGAATAGCTCTCCAAAAACTGATTAAGCGGTTAATAAACCGTAAGGCCTTCCGAGCCTTATTTGTGGAACTGTAGACATCCAAAGTCATGCAAACTTTCAAAACTCAAAAAAATCGATTTTAATGGATTTACTTTGAATTAAGATATCTCCGCAACCAGACCTCCTAGAATATTCTAGTTTTCAGCTATGGATAGCTCTTGAAAAACTAATTAAGCGTTTTGCAAGCGAAAATGACGTCATAGCCTTATTTGCGGAACTGTAGGCATCCAAAGTCATACAAGCCTTCATAACTCAAAAAAATAACTTTGAATGCAAATATCTCGAAAACTAGACATTATAAAAGGGTTTGGTTTGGATGTGCTGGTTGCATTTGACAAAACCTTTCTACATATGTACGTTTCAATGGGTTCCAGAGACTTTCGTAAAAAAATTAATTTTTAGTGATAAGGGGGTAGTCCATGCTTTTTTTCGAAAATCGATTGGAAAAAAAAAGTTGAGTTTTAAACGGCAATGCAAAGACCAGACCGTTATCTGTTCAACAACGTTAACCGCAACCTCTTACGAGCCTTATTTTGGAAGTTATGGCCATATTAAGATTTTTAGTTTTTGGGTTGAAACAAGAAAGATTAACTTTGAATCAAAATTTCTCTGCAACCAGAGCCCACAAAATGCTCTAGTTTTCAGCAATGAATAGCTCTCCAAAAACTGATTAAGCGGTTAATAAACCGTAAGGCCTTCCGAGCCTTATTTGTGGAACTGTAGACATCCAAAGTCATGCAAACTTTCAAAACTCAAAAAAATCGATTTTAATGGATTTACTTTGAATTAAGATATCTCCGCAACCAGACCTCCTAGAATATTCTAGTTTTCAGCTATGGATAGCTCTTGAAAAACTAATTAAGCGTTTTGCAAGCGAAAATGACGTCATAGCCTTATTTGCGGAACTGTAGGCATCCAAAGTCATACAAGCCTTCATAACTCAAAAAAATAACTTTGAATGCAAATATCTCGAAAACTAGACATTATAAAAGGGTTTGGTTTGGATGTGCTGGTTGCATTTGACAAAACCTTTCTATATATGTACGTTTCAATGGGTTCCAGAGACTTTCGTAAAAAAATTAATTTTTAGTGATAAGGGGGTGGTAGTCCATGCTTTTTTTCGAAAATCGATTGGAAAAAAAAAAGTTGAGTTTTAAACGGCAATGCAAAGACCAGACCGTTATCTGTTCAACAACGTTAACCGCAACCTCTTACGAGCCTTATTTTGGAAGTTATGGCCATATTAAGATTTTTAGTTTTTGGGTTGAAACAAGAAAGATTAACTTTGAATCAAAATTTCTCTGCAACCAGAGCCCACAAAATGCTCTAGTTTTCAGCAATGAATAGCTCTCCAAAAACTGATTAAGGTAGTCCATGCTTTTTTTCGAAAATCGATTGGAAAAAAAAAGTTGAGTTTTAAACGGCAATGCAAAGACCAGACCGTTATCTGTTCAACAACGTTAACCGCAACCTCTTACGAGCCTTATTTTGGAAGTTATGGCCATATTAAGATTTTTAGTTTTTGGGTTGAAACAAGAAAGATTAACTTTGAATCAAAATTTCTCTGCAACCAGAGCCCACAAAATGCTCTAGTTTTCAGCAATGAATAGCTCTCCAAAAACTGATTAAGCGGTTAATAAACCGCAAGGCCTTCCGAGCCTTATTTGTGGAACTGTAGACATCCAAGGTCATGCAAACTTTCAAAACTCAAAAAAATCGATTTTAATGGATTTACTTTGAATTAAGATATCTCCGCAACCAGACCTCCTAGAATATTCTAGTTTTCAGCTATGGATAGCTCTTGAAAAACTAATTAAGCGTTTTGCAAGCGAAAATGACGTCATAGCCTTATTTGCGGAACTGTAGGCATCCAAAGTCATACAAGCCTTCATAACTCAAAAAAATAACTTTGAATGCAAATATCTCGAAAACTAGACATTATAAAAGGGTTTGGTTTGGATGTGCTGGTTGCATTTGACAAAACCTTTCTACATATGTACGTTTCAATGGGTTCCAGAGACTTTCGTAAAAAAATTAATTTTTAGTGATAAGGGGGTAGTCCATGCTTTTTTTCGAAAATCGATTGGAAAAAAAAAGTTGAGTTTTAAACGGCAATGCAAAGACCAGACCGTTATCTGTTCAACAACGTTAACCGCAACCTCTTACGAGCCTTATTTTGGAAGTTATGGCCATATTAAGATTTTTAGTTTTTGGGTTGAAACAAGAAAGATTAACTTTGAATCAAAATTTCTCTGCAACCAGAGCCCACAAAATGCTCTAGTTTTCAGCAATGAATAGCTCTCCAAAAACTGATTAAGCGGTTAATAAACCGCAAGGCCTTCCGAGCCTTATTTGTGGAACTGTAGACATCCAAAGTCATGCAAACTTTCAAAACTCAAAAAAATCGATTTTAATGGATTTACTTTGAATTAAGATATCTCCGCAACCAGACCTCCTAGAATATTCTAGTTTTCAGCTATGGATAGCTCTTGAAAAACTAATTAAGCGTTTTGCAAGCGAAAATGACGTCATAGCCTTATTTGCGGAACTGTAGGCATCCAAAGTCATACAAGCCTTCATAACTCAAAAAAATAACTTTGAATGCAAATATCTCGAAAACTAGACATTATAAAAGGGTTTGCTTTGGATGTGCTGGTTGCATTTGACAAAACCTTTCTATATATGTACGTTTCAATGGGTTCCAGAGACTTTCGTAAAAAAATTAATTTTTAGTGATAAGGAGGTAGTCCATGCTTTTTTTCGAAAATCGATTGGAAAAAAAAAAGTTGAGTTTTAAACGGCAATGCAAAGACCAGACCGTTATCTGTTCAACAACGTTAACCGCAACCTCTTACGAGCCTTATTTTGGAAGTTATGGCCATATTAAGATTTTTAGTTTTTGGGTTGAAACAAGAAAGATTAACTTTGAATCAAAATTTCTCTGCAACCAGAGCCCACAAAATGCTCTAGTTTTCAGCAATGAATAGCTCTCCAAAAACTGATTAAGCGGTTAATAAACCGCAAGGCCTTCCGAGCCTTATTTGTGGAACTGTAGACATCCAAAGTCATGCAAACTTTCAAAACTCAAAAAAATCGATTTTAATGGATTTACTTTGAATTAAGATATCTCCGCAACCAGACCTCCTAGAATGTTCTAGTTTTCAGCTATGGATAACTCTTGAAAAACTAATTAAGCGTTTTGCAAGCGAAAATGACGTCATAGCCTTATTTGCGGAACTGTAGGCATCCAAAGTCATACAAGCCTTCATAACTCAAAAAAATAACTTTGAATGCAAATATCTCGAAAACTAGACATTATAAAAGGGTTTGCTTTGGATGTGCTGGTTGCATTTGACAAAACCTTTCTACATATGTACGTTTCAATGGGTTCCAGAGACTTTCGTAAAAAAATTAATTTTTAGTGATAAGGGGGTAGTCCATGCTTTTTTTCGAAAATCGATTGGAAAAAAAAAGTTGAGTTTTAAACGGCAATGCAAAGACCAGACCGTTATCTGTTCAACAACGTTAACCGCAACCTCTTACGAGCCTTATTTTGGAAGTTATGGCCATATTAAGATTTTTAGTTTTTGGGTTGAAACAAGAAAGATTAACTTTGAATCAAAATTTCTCTGCAACCAGAGCCCACAAAATGCTCTAGTTTTCAGCAATGAATAGCTCTCCAAAAACTGATTAAGCGGTTTATAAACCGCAAGGCCTTCCGAGCCTTATTTGTGGAACTGTAGACATCCAAAGTCATGCAAACTTTCAAAACTCAAAAAAATCGATTTTAATGGATTTACTTTGAATTAAGATATCTCCGCAACCAGACCTCCTAGAATATTCTAGTTTTCAGCTATGGATAGCTCTTGAAAAACTAATTAAGCGTTTTGCAAGCGAAAATGACGTCATAGCCTTATTTGCGGAACTGTAGGCATCCAAAGTCATACAAGCCTTCATAACTCAAAAAAATAACTTTGAATGCAAATATCTCGAAAACTAGACATTATAAAAGGGTTTGCTTTGGATGTGCTGGTTGCATTTGACAAAACCTTTCTATATATGTACGTTTCAATGGGTTCCAGAGACTTTCGTAAAAAAATTAATTTTTAGTGATAAGGAGGTAGTCCATGCTTTTTTTCGAAAATCGATTGGAAAAAAAAAAGTTGAGTTTTAAACGGCAATGCAAAAACCAGACCGTTATCTGTTCAACAACGTTAACCGCAACCTCTTACGAGCCTTATTTTGGAAGTTATGGCCATATTAAGATTTTTAGTTTTTGGGTTGAAACAAGAAAGATTAACTTTGAATCAAAATTTCTCTGCAACCAGAGCCCACAAAATGCTCTAGTTTTCAGCAATGAATAGCTCTCCAAAAACTGATTAAGCGGTTAATAAACCGCAAGGCCTTCCGAGCCTTATTTGTGGAACTGTAGACATCCAAAGTCATGCAAACTTTCAAAACTCAAAAAAATCGATTTTAATGGATTTACTTTGAATTAAGATATCTCCGCAACCAGACCTCCTAGAATGTTCTAGTTTTCAGCTATGGATAACTCTTGAAAAACTAATTAAGCGTTTTGCAAGCGAAAATGACGTCATAGCCTTATTTGCGGAACTGTAGGCATCCAAAGTCATACAAGCCTTCATAACTCAAAAAAATAACTTTGAATGCAAATATCTCGAAAACTAGACATTATAAAAGGGTTTGCTTTGGATGTGCTGGTTGCATTTGACAAAACCTTTCTATATATGTACGTTTCAATGGGTTCCAGAGACTTTCGTAAAAAAATTAATTTTTAGTGATAAGGAGGTAGTCCATGCTTTTTTTCGAAAATCGATTGGAAAAAAAAAGTTGAGTTTTAAACGGCAATGCAAAGACCAGACCGTTATCTGTTCAACAACGTTCACCGCAACCTCTTACGAGCCTTATTTTGGAAGTTATGGCCATATTAAGATTTTTAGTTTTTGGGTTGAAACAAGAAAGATTAACTTTGAATCAAAATTTCTCTGCAACCAGAGCCCACAAAATGCTCTAGTTTTCAGCAATGAATAGCTCTCCAAAAACTGATTAAGCGGTTAATAAACCGCAAGGCCTTCCGAGCCTTGTTTGTGGAACTGTAGACATCCAAAGTCATGCAAACTTTCAAAACTCAAAAAAATCGATTTTAATGGATTTACTTTGAATTAAGATATCTCCGCAACCAGACCTCCTAGAATATTCTAGTTTTCAGCTATGGATAGCTCTTGAAAAACTAATTAAGCGTTTTGCAAGCGAAAATGACGTCATAGCCTTATTTGCGGAACTGTAGGCATCCAAAGTCATACAAGCCTTCATAACTCAAAAAAATAACTTTGAATGCAAATATCTCGAAAACTAGACATTATAAAAGGGTTTGCTTTGGATGTGCTGGTTGCATTTGACAAAACCTTTCTACATATGTACGTTTCAATGGGTTCCAGAGACTTTCGTAAAAAAATTAATTTTTAGTGATAAGGGGGTAGTCCATGCTTTTTTTCGAAAATCGATTGGAAAAAAAAAGTTGAGTTTTAAACGGCAATGCAAAGACCAGACCGTTATCTGTTCAACAACGTTAACCGCAACCTCTTACGACCCTTATTTTGGAAGTTATGGCCATATTAAGATTTTTAGTTTTTGGGTTGAAACAAGAAAGATTAACTTTGAATCAAAATTTCTCTGCAACCAGAGCCCACAAAATGCTCTAGTTTTCAGCAATGAATAGCTCTCCAAAAACTGATTAAGCGGTTAATAAACCGCAAGGCCTTCCGAGCCTTGTTTGTGGAACTGTAGACATCCAAAGTCATGCAAACTTTCAAAACTCAAAAAAATCGATTTTAATGGATTTACTTTGAATTAAGATAACTCCGCAACCAGACCTCCTAGAATATTCTAGTTTTCAGCTATGGATAGCTCTTGAAAAATTAATTAAGAGTTTTTCAAGCAAAAATGACGTCATAGCCTTATTTGCGGAACTGTAGGCATCCAAAGTCATACAAGCCTTCATAACTCAAAAAAATAACTTTGAATGCAAATATCTCGAAAACTAGACATTATAAAAGGGTTTGCTTTGGATGTGCTGGTTGCATTTGACAAAACCTTTCTATATATGTACGTTTCAATGGGTTCCAGACACTTTCGTAAAAAAATTAATTTTTAGTGATAATTCAAAGATTAACTTTGAATCAAAATTTCTCTGCAACCAGAGCCCACAAAATGCTCTAGTTTTCAGCAATGAATAGCTCTCCAAAAACTGATTAAGCGGTTAATAAACCGCAAGGCCTTCCGAGCCTTATTTGTGGAACTGTAGACATCCAAAGTCATGCAAACTTTCAAAACTCAAAAAAATCGATTTTAATGGATTTACTTTGAATTAAGATATCTCCGCAACCAGACCTCCTAGAATGTTCTAGTTTTCAGCTATGGATAGCTCTTGAAAAACTCTTGAAAAACTAATTAAGCGTTTTGCAAGCGAAAATGACGTCATAGCCTTATTTGTGGACTGTAGGCATCCAAAGTCATACAAGCCTTCATAACTCAAAAAAATAACTTTGAATGCAAATATCTCGAGAACTAGACATTATAAAAGGGTTTGCTTTGGATGTGCTGGTTGCATTTGACAAAACCTGTCTATATATGTACGTTTCAATGGGTTCCAGAGACTTTCGTAAAAAAATTAATTTTTAGTGATAAGGGGGTAGTCCATGCTTTTTTTCGAAAATCGATTGGAAAAAAAAGTTGAGTTTTAAACGGCAATGCAAAGACCAGACCGTTATCTGTTCAACAACGTTAACCGCAACCTCTTACGAGCCTTATTTTGGAAGTTATGGCCATATTAAGATTTTTAGTTTTTGGGTTGAAACAAGAAAGATTAACTTTGAATCAAAATTTCTCTGCAACCAGAGCCCACAAAATGCTCTAGTTTTCAGCAATGAATAGCTCTCCAAAAACTGATTAAGCGGTTAATAAACCGCAAGGCCTTCCGAGCCTTATTTGTGGAACTGTAGACATCCAAAGTCATGCAAACTTTCAAAACTCAAAAAAATCGATTTTAATGGATTTACTTTGAATTAAGATATCTCCGCAACCAGACCTCCTAGAATATTCTAGTTTTCAGCTATGGATAGCTCTTGAAAAACTAATTAAGCGTTTTGCAAGCGAAAATGACGTCATAGCCTTATTTGCGGAACTGTAGGCATCCAAAGTCATACAAGCCTTCATAACTCAAAAAAATAACTTTGAATGCAAATATCTCGAAAACTAGACATTATAAAAGGGTTTGCTTTGGAAGTGCTGGTTGCATTTGACAAAACCTTTCTACATATGTACGTTTCAATGGGTTCCAGAGACTTTCGTAAAAAATTAATTTTTAGTGATAAGGGGGTAGTCCATGCTTTTTTTCGAAAATCGATTGGAAAAAAAAAAGTTGAGTTTTAAACGGCAATGCAAAGACCAGACCGTTATCTGTTCAACAACGTTAACCGCAACCTCTTACGACCCTTATTTTGGAAGTTATGGCCATATTAAGATTTTTAGTTTTTGGGTTGAAACAAGAAAGATTAACTTTGAATCAAAATTTCTCTGCAACCAGATCCCACAAAATGCTCTAGTTTTCAGCAATGAATAGCTCTCCAAAAACTGATTAAGCGGTTAATAAACCGCAAGGCCTTCCGAGCCTTATTTGTGGAACTGTAGACATCCAAAGTCATGCAAACTTTCAAAACTCAAAAAAATCGATTTTAATGGATTTACTTTGAATTAAGATATCTCCGCAACCAGACCTCCTAGAATATTCTAGTTTTCAGCTATGGATAGCTCTTGAAAAACTAATTAAGCGTTTTGCAAGCGAAAATGACGTCATAGCCTTATTTGCGGAACTGTAGGCATCCAAAGTCATACAAGCCTTCATAACTCAAAAAAATAACTTTGAATGCAAATATCTCGAAAACTAGACATTATAAAAGGGTTTGCTTTGGATGTGCTGGTTGCATTTGACAAAACCTTTCTATATATGTACGTTTCAATGGGTTCCAGAGACTTTCGTAAAAAAATTAATTTTTAGTGATAAGGGGGTAGTCCATGCTTTTTTTCGAAAATCGATTGGAAAAAAAAAGTTGAGTTTTAAACGGCAATGCAAAGACCAGACTGTTATCTGTTCAACAACGTTAACCGCAACCTCTTACGACCCTTATTTTGGAAGTTATGGCCATATTAAGATTTTTAGTTTTTGGGTTGAAACAAGAAAGATTAACTTTGAATCAAAATTTCTCTGCAACCAGAGCCCACAAAATGCTCTAGTTTTCAGCAATGAATAGCTCTCCAAAAACTGATTAAGCGGTTAATAAACCGCAAGGCCTTCCGAGCCTTATTTGTGGAACTGTAGACATCCAAAGTCATGCAAACTTTCAAAACTCAAAAAAATCGATTTTAATGGATTTACTTTGAATTAAGATATCTCCGCAACCAGACCTCCTAGAATGTTCTAGTTTTCAGCTATGGATAGCTCTTGAAAAACTAATTAAGCGTTTTGCAAGCGAAAATGACGTCGTGGCCTTATTTGCGGAACTGTAGGCATCCAAAGTCATACAAGCCTTCATAACTCAAAAAAATAACTTTGAATGCAAATATCTCGAAAACTAGACATTATAAAAGGGTTTGCTTTGGATGTGCTGGTTGCATTTGACAAAACCTTTCTATATATGTACGTTTCAATGGGTTCCAGAGACTTTCGTAAAAAAATTAATTTTTAGTGATAAGGGGGTAGTCCATGCTTTTTTTCGAAAATCGATTGGAAAAAAAAAGTTGAGTTTTAAACGGCAATGCAAAGACCAGACCGTTATCTGTTCAACAACGTTAACCGCAACCTCTTACGAGCCTTATTTTGGAAGTTATGGCCATATTAAGATTTTTAGTTTTTGGGTTGAAACAAGAAAGATTAACTTTGAATCAAAATTTCTCTGCAACCAGAGCCCACAAAATGCTCTAGTTTTCAGCAATGAATAGCTCTCCAAAAACTGATTAAGCGGTTATTAAACCGCAAGGCCTTCCGAGCCTTATTTGTGGAACTGTAGACATCCAAAGTCATGCAAACTTTCAAAACTAAAAAAAATCGATTTTAATGGATTTACTTTGAATTAAGATATCTCCGCAACCAGACCTCCTAGAATGTTCTAGTTTTCAGCTATGGATAGCTCTTGAAAAACTAGTTAAGCGTTTTGCAAGCGAAAATGACGTCATAGCCTTATTTGCGGAGCTGTAGGCATCCAAAGTCATACAAGCCTTCATAACTCAAAAAAATAACTTTGAATGCAAATATCTCGAAAACTAGACATTATAAAAGGGTTTGCTTTGGATGTGCTGGTTGCATTTGACAAAACCTTTCTATATATGTACGTTTCAATGGGTTCCAGAGACTTTCGTAAAAAAATTAATTTTTAGTGATAAGGGGGTAGTCCATGCTTTTTTTCGAAAATCGATTGGAAAAAAAAAGTTGAGTTTTAAACGGCAATGCAAAGACCAGACCGTTATCTGTTCAACAACGTTAACCGCAACCTCTTACGAGCCTTATTTTGGAAGTTATGGCCATATTAAGATTTTTAGTTTTTGGGTTGAAACAAGAAAGATTAACTTTGAATCAAAATTTCTCTGCAACCAGAGCCCACAAAATGCTCTAGTTTTCAGCAATGAATAGCTCTCCAAAAACTGATTAAGCGGTTAATAAACCGCAAGGCCTTCCGAGCCTTATTTGTGGAACTGTAGACATCCAAAGTCATGCAAACTTTCAAAACTCAAAAAAATCGATTTTAATGGATTTACTTTGAATTAAGATATCTCCGCAACCAGACCTCCTAGAATGTTCTAGTTTTCAGCTATGGATAGCTCTTGAAAAACTAATTAAGCGTTTTGCAAGCGAAAATGACGTCGTGGCCTTATTTGCGGAACTGTAGGCATCCAAAGTCATACAAGCCTTCATAACTCAAAAAAATAACTTTGAATGCAAATATCTCGAAAACTAGACATTATAAAAGGGTTTGCTTTGGATGTGCTGGTTGCATTTGACAAAACCTTTCTATATATGTACGTTTCAATGGGTTCCAGAGACTTTCGTAAAAAAATTAATTTTTAGTGATAAGGGGGTAGTCCATGCTTTTTTTCGAAAATCGATTGGAAAAAAAAAGTTGAGTTTTAAACGGCAATGCAAAGACCAGACCGTTATCTGTTCAACAACGTTAACCGCAACCTCTTACGAGCCTTATTTTGGAAGTTATGGCCATATTAAGATTTTTAGTTTTTGGGTTGAAACAAGAAAGATTAACTTTGAATCAAAATTTCTCTGCAACCAGAGCCCACAAAATGCTCTAGTTTTCAGCAATGAATAGCTCTCCAAAAACTGATTAAGCGGTTATTAAACCGCAAGGCCTTCCGAGCCTTATTTGTGGAACTGTAGACATCCAAAGTCATGCAAACTTTCAAAACTAAAAAAAATCGATTTTAATGGATTTACTTTGAATTAAGATATCTCCGCAACCAGACCTCCTAGAATGTTCTAGTTTTCAGCTATGGATAGCTCTTGAAAAACTAATTAAGCGTTTTGCAAGCGAAAATGACGTCATAGCCTTATTTGCGGAGCTGTAGGCATCCAAAGTCATACAAGCCTTCATAACTCAAAAAAATAACTTTGAATGCAAATATCTCGAAAACTAGACATTATAAAAGGGTTTGCTTTGGATGTGCTGGTTGCATTTGACAAAACCTTTCTATATATGTACGTTTCAATGGGTTCCAGAGACTTTCGTAAGAAAATTAATTTTTAGTGATAAGGGGGTAGTCCATGCTTTTTTTCGAAAATCGATTGGAAAAAAAAAGTTGAGTTTTGAACGGCAATGCAAAGACCAGACCGTTATCTGTTCAACAACGTTAACCGCAACCTCTTACGAGCCTTATTTTGGAAGTTATGGCCATATTAAGATTTTTAGTTTTTGGGTTGAAACAAGAAAGATTAACTTTGAATCAAAATTTCTCTGCAACCAGAGCCCACAAAATGCTCTAGTTTTCAGCAATGAATAGCTCTCCAAAAACTGATTAAGCGGTTAATAAACCGCAAGGCCTTCCGAGCCTTATTTGTGGAACTGTAGACATCCAAAGTCATGCAAACTTTCAAAACTCAAAAAAATCGATTTTAATGGATTTACTTTGAATTAAGATATCTCCGCAACCAGACCTCCTAGAATGTTCTAGTTTTCAGCTATGGATAGCTCTTGAAAAACTAATTAAGCGTTTTGCAAGCGAAAATGACGTCGTGGCCTTATTTGCGGAACTGTAGGCATCCAAAGTCATACAAGCCTTCATAACTCAAAAAAATAACTTTGAATGCAAATATCTCGAAAACTAGACATTATAAAAGGGTTTGCTTTGGATGTGCTGGTTGCATTTGACAAAACCTTTCTATATATGTACGTTTCAATGGGTTCCAGAGACTTTCGTAAAAAAATTAATTTTTAGTGATAAGGGGGTAATCCATGCTTTTTTTCGAAAATCGATTGGAAAAAAAAAGTTGAGTTTTGAACGGCAATGCAAAGACCAGACCGTTATCTGTTCAACAACGTTAACCGCAACCTCTTACGAGCCTTATTTTGGAAGTTATGGCCATATTAAGATTTTTAGTTTTTGGGTTGAAACAATAAAGATTTACTTTGAATCAAAATTTCTCTGCAACCAGAGCCCACAAAATGCTCTAGTTTTCAGCAATGAATAGCTCTCCAAAAACTGATTAAGCGGTTAATAAACCGCAAGGCCTTCCGAGCCTTATTTGTGGAACTGTAGACATCCAAAGTCATGCAAACTTTCAAAACTCAAAAAAATCGATTTTAATGGATTTACTTTGAATTAAGATATCTCCGCAACCAGACCTCCTAGAATATTCTAGTTTTCAGCTATGGATAGCTCTTGAAAAACTAATTAAGCGTTTTGCAAGCGAAAATGACGTCATAGCCTTATCTGCGGAACTGTAGGCATCCAAAGTCATACAAGCCTTCATAACTCAAAAAAATAACTTTGAATGCAAATATCTCGAAAACTAGACATTATAAAAGGGTTTGCTTTGGATGTGCTGGTTGCATTTGACAAAACCTTTCTATATATATACGTTTCAATGGGTTCCAGAGACTTTCGTAAGAAAATTAATTTTTAGTGATAAGGGGGTAGTCCATGCTTTTTTTCGAAAATCGATTGGAAAAAAAAAGTTGAGTTTTGAACGGCAATGCAAAGACCAGACCGTTATCTGTTCAACAACGTTAACCGCAACCTCTTACGAGCCTTATTTTGGAAGTTATGGCCATATTAAGATTTTTAGTTTTTGGGTTGAAACAAGAAAGATTTATTTTGAATCAAAATTTCTCTGCAACCAGAGCCCACAAAATGCTCTAGTTTTCAGCAATGAATAGCTCTCCAAAAACTGATTAAGCGGTTAATAAACCGCAAGGCCTTCCGAGCCTTATTTGTGGAACTGTAGACATCCAAAGTCATGCAAACTTTCAAAACTCAAAAAAATCGATTTTAATGGATTTACTTTGAATTAAGATATCTCCGCAACCAGACCTCCTAGAATATTCTAGTTTTCAGCTATGGATAGCTCTTGAAAAACTAATTAAGCGTTTTGCAAGCGAAAATGACGTCATAGCCTTATCTGCGGAACTGTAGGCATCCAAAGTCATACAAGCCTTCATAACTCAAAAAAATAACTTTGAATGCAAATATCTCGAAAACTAGACATTATAAAAGGGTTTGCTTTGGATGTGCTGGTTGCATTTGACAAAACCTTTCTATATATGTACGTTTCAATGGGTTCCAGAGACTTTCGTAAAAAAATTAATTTTTAGTGATAAGGGGGTAGTCCATGCTTTTTTTCGAAAATCGATTGGAAAAAAAAAGTTGAGTTTTGAACGGCAATGCAAAGACCAGACCGTTATCTGTTCAACAACGTTAACCGCAATCTCTTACGAGCCTTATTTTGGAAGTTATGGCCATATTAAGATTTTTAGTTTTTGGGTTGAAACAAGAAAGATTAACTTTGAATCAAAATTTCTCTGCAACCAGAGCCCACAAAATGCTCTAGTTTTCAGCAATGAATAGCTCTCCAAAAACTGATTAAGCGGTTAATAAACCGCAAGGCCTTCCGAGCCTTATTTGTGGAACTGTAGACATCCAAAGTCATGCAAACTTTCAAAACTCAAAAAAATCGATTTTAATGGATTTACTTTGAATTAAGATATCTCCGCAACCAGACCTCCTAGAATATTCTAGTTTTCAGCTATGGATAGCTCTTGAAAAACTAATTAAGCGTTTTGCAAGCGAAAATGACGTCATAGCCTTATCTGCGGAACTGTAGGCATCCAAAGTCATACAAGCCTTCATAACTCAAAAAAATAACTTTGAATGCAAATATCTCGAGAACTAGACATTATAAAAGGGTTTGCTTTGGATGTGCTGGTTGCATTTGACAAAACCTGTCTATATATGTACGTTTCAATGGGTTCCAGAGACTTTCGTAAAAAAATTAATTTTTAGTGATAAGGGGGTAGTCCATGCTTTTTTTCGAAAATCGATTGGAAAAAAAAAGTTGAGTTTTAAACGGCAATGCAAAGACCAGACCGTTATCTGTTCAACAACGTTAACCGCAACCTCTTACGAGCCTTATTTTGGAAGTTATGGCCATATTAAGATTTTTAGTTTTTGGGTTGAAACAAGAAAGATTAACTTTGAATCAAAATTTCTCTGCAACCAGAGCCCACAAAATGCTCTAGTTTTCAGCAATGAATAGCTCTCCAAAAACTGATTAAGCGGTTAATAAACCGCAAGGCCTTCCGAGCCTTATTTGTGGAACTGTAGACATCCAAAGTCATGCAAACTTTCAAAACTCAAAAAAATCGATTTTAATGGATTTACTTTGAATTAAGATATCTCCGCAACCAGACCTCCTAGAATATTCTAGTTTTCAGCTATGGATAGCTCTTGAAAAACTAATTAAGCGTTTTGCAAGCGAAAATGACGTCATAGCCTTATTTGCGGAACTGTAGGCATCCAAAGTCATACAAGCCTTCATAACTCAAAAAAATAACTTTGAATGCAAATATCTCGAAAACTAGACATTATAAAAGGATTTGCTTTGGATGTGCTGGTTGCATTTGACAAAACCTTTCTATATATGTACGTTTCAATGGGTTCCAGAGACTTTCGTAAAAAAATTAATTTTTAGTGATAAGGGGGTAGTCCATGCTTTTTTTCGAAAATCGATTGGAAAAAAAAAAGTTGAGTTTTAAACGGCAATGCAAAGACCAGACCGTTATCTGTTCAACAACGTTAACCGCAACCTCTTACGAGCCTTATTTTGGAAGTTATGGCCATATTAAGATTTTTAGTTTTTGGGTTGAAACAAGAAAGATTAACTTTGAATCAAAATTTCTCTGCAACCAGAGCCCACAAAATGCTCTAGTTTTCAGCAGTGAATAGCTCTCCAAAAACTGATTAAGCGGTTAATAAACCGCAAGGCCTTCCGAGCCTTATTTGTGGAACTGTAGACATCCAAAGTCATGCAAACTTTCAAAACTCAAAAAAATCGATTTTAATGGATTTACTTTGAATTAAGATATCTCCGCAACCAGACCTCCTAGAATATTCTAGTTTTCAGCTATGGATAGCTCTTGAAAAACTAATTAAGCGTTTTGCAAGCGAAAATGACGTCATAGCCTTATCTGCGGAACTGTAGGCATCCAAAGTCATACAAGCCTTCATAACTCAAAAAAATAACTTTGAATGCAAATATCTCGAAAACTAGACATTATAAAAGGGTTTGCTTTGGATGTGCTGGTTGCATTTGACAAAACCTTTCTATATATGTACGTTTCAATGGGTTCCAGAGACTTTCGTAAGAAAATTAATTTTTAGTGATAAGGGGGTAGTCCATGCTTTTTTTCGAAAATCGATTGGAAAAAAAAAGTTGAGTTTTGAACGGCAATGCAAAGACCAGACCGTTATCTGTTCAACAACGTTAACCGCAACCTCTTACGAGCCTTATTTTGGAAGTTATGGCCATATTAAGATTTTTAGTTTTTGGGTTGAAACAAGAAAGATTAACTTTGAATCAAAATTTCTCTGCAACCAGAGCCCACAAAATGCTCTAGTTTTCAGCAGTGAATAGCTCTCCAAAAACTGATTAAGCGGTTAATAAACCGCAAGGCCTTCCGAGCCTTATTTGTGGAACTGTAGACATCCAAAGTCATGCAAACTTTCAAAACTCAAAAAAATCGATTTTAATGGATTTACTTTGAATTAAGATATCTCCGCAACCAGACCTCCTAGAATATTCTAGTTTTCAGCTATGGATAGCTCTTGAAAAACTAATTAAGCGTTTTGCAAGCGAAAATGACGTCATAGCCTTATCTGCGGAACTGTAGGCATCCAAAGTCATACAAGCCTTCATAACTCAAAAAAATAACTTTGAATGCAAATATCTCGAAAACTAGACATTATAAAAGGGTTTGCTTTGGATGTGCTGGTTGCATTTGACAAAACCTTTCTATATATGTACGTTTCAATGGGTTCCAGAGACTTTCGTAAGAAAATTAATTTTTAGTGATAAGGGGGTAGTCCATGCTTTTTTTCGAAAATCGATTGGAAAAAAAAAGTTGAGTTTTGAACGGCAATGCAAAGACCAGACCGTTATCTGTTCAACAACGTTAACCGCAACCTCTTACGAGCCTTATTTTGGAAGTTATGGCCATATTAAGATTTTTAGTTTTTGGGTTGAAACAAAAAAGATTTACTTTGAATCAAAATTTCTCTGCAACCAGAGCCCACAAAATGCTCTAGTTTTCAGCAATGAATAGCTCTCCAAAAACTGATTAAGCGGTTAATAAACCGCAAGGCCTTCCGAGCCTTATTTGTGGAACTGTAGACATCCAAAGTCATGCAAACTTTCAAAACTCAAAAAATCGATTTTAATGGATTTACTTTGAATTAAGATATCTCCGCAACCAGACCTCCTAGAATATTCTAGTTTTCAGCTATGGATAGCTCTTGAAAAACTAATTAAGCGTTTTGCAAGCGAAAATGACGTCATAGCCTTATCTGCGGAACTGTAGGCATCCAAAGTCATACAAGCCTTCATAACTCAAAAAAATAACTTTGAATGCAAATATCTCGAAAACTAGACATTATAAAAGGGTTTGCTTTGGATGTGCTGGTTGCATTTGACAAAACCTTTCTATATATGTACGTTTCAATGGGTTCCAGAGACTTTCGTAAAAAAATTAATTTTTAGTGATAAGGGGGTAGTCCATGCTTTTTTTCGAAAATCGATTGGAAAAAAAAAGTTGAGTTTTGAACGGCAATGCAAAGACCAGACCGTTATCTGTTCAACAACGTTAACCGCAACCTCTTACGAGCCTTATTTTGGAAGTTATGGCCATATTAAGATTTTTAGTTTTTGGGTTGAAACAAGAAAGATTAACTTTGAATCAAAATTTCTCTGCAACCAGAGCCCACAAAATGCTCTAGTTTTCAGCAATGAATAGCTCTCCAAAAACTGATTAAGCGGTTAATAAACCGCAAGGCCTTCCGAGCCTTATTTGTGGAACTGTAGACATCCAAAGTCATGCAAACTTTCAAAACTCAAAAAAATCGATTTTAATGGATTTACTTTGAATTAAGATATCTCCGCAACCAGACCTCCTAGAATATTCTAGTTTTCAGCTATGGATAGCTCTTGAAAAACTAATTAAGCGTTTTGCAAGCGAAAATGACGTCATAGCCTTATCTGCGGAACTGTAGGCATCCAAAGTCATACAAGCCTTCATAACTCAAAAAAATAACTTTGAATGCAAATATCTCGAGAACTAGACATTATAAAAGGGTTTGCTTTGGATGTGCTGGTTGCATTTGACAAAACCTGTCTATATATGTACGTTTCAATGGGTTCCAGAGACTTTCGTAAAAAAATTAATTTTTAGTGATAAGGGGGTAGTCCATGCTTTTTTTCGAAAATCGATTGGAAAAAAAAAGTTGAGTTTTAAACGGCAATGCAAAGACCAGACCGTTATCTGTTCAACAACGTTAACCGCAACCTCTTACGAGCCTTATTTTGGAAGTTATGGCCATATTAAGATTTTTAGTTTTTGGGTTGAAACAAGAAAGATTAACTTTGAATCAAAATTTCTCTGCAACCAGAGCCCACAAAATGCTCTAGTTTTCAGCAATGAATAGCTCTCCAAAAACTGATTAAGCGGTTAATAAACCGCAAGGCCTTCCGAGCCTTATTTGTGGAACTGTAGACATCCAAAGTCATGCAAACTTTCAAAACTCAAAAAAATCGATTTTAATGGATTTACTTTGAATTAAGATATCTCCGCAACCAGACCTCCTAGAATATTCTAGTTTTCAGCTATGGATAGCTCTTGAAAAACTAATTAAGCGTTTTGCAAGCGAAAATGACGTCATAGCCTTATTTGCGGAACTGTAGGCATCCAAAGTCATACAAGCCTTCATAACTCAAAAAAATAACTTTGAATGCAAATATCTCGAAAACTAGACATTATAAAAGGATTTGCTTTGGATGTGCTGGTTGCATTTGACAAAACCTTTCTATATATGTACGTTTCAATGGGTTCCAGAGACTTTCGTAAAAAAATTAATTTTTAGTGATAAGGGGGTAGTCCATGCTTTTTTTCGAAAATCGATTGGAAAAAAAAAAGTTGAGTTTTAAACGGCAATGCAAAGACCAGACCGTTATCTGTTCAACAACGTTAACCGCAACCTCTTACGAGCCTTATTTTGGAAGTTATGGCCATATTAAGATTTTTAGTTTTTGGGTTGAAACAAGAAAGATTAACTTTGAATCAAAATTTCTCTGCAACCAGAGCCCACAAAATGCTCTAGTTTTCAGCAATGAATAGCTCTCCAAAAACTGATTAAGCGGTTAATAAACCGCAAGGCCTTCCGAGCCTTATTTGTGGAACTGTAGACATCCAAAGTCATGCAAACTTTCAAAACTCAAAAAATCGATTTTAATGGATTTACTTTGAATTAAGATATCTCCGCAACCAGACCTCCTAGAATATTCTAGTTTTCAGCTATGGATAGCTCTTGAAAAACTAATTAAGCGTTTTGCAAGCGAAAATGACGTCATAGCCTTATTTGCGGAACTGTAGGCATCCAAAGTCATACAAGCCTTCATAACTCAAAAAAATAACTTTGAATGCAAATATCTCGAAAACTAGACATTATAAAAGGATTTGCTTTGGATGTGCTGGTTGCATTTGACAAAACCTTTCTATATATGTACGTTTCAATGGGTTCCAGAGACTTTCGTAAAAAAATTAATTTTTAGTGATAAGGGGGTAGTCCATGCTTTTTTTCGAAAATCGATTGGAAAAAAAAAAGTTGAGTTTTAAACGGCAATGCAAAGACCAGACCGTTATCTGTTCAACAACGTTAACCGCAACCTCTTACGAGCCTTATTTTGGAAGTTATGGCCATATTAAGATTTTTAGTTTTTGGGTTGAAACAAGAAAGATTAACTTTGAATCAAAATTTCTCTGCAACCAGAGCCCACAAAATGCTCTAGTTTTCAGCAGTGAATAGCTCTCCAAAAACTGATTAAGCGGTTAATAAACCGCAAGGCCTTCCGAGCCTTATTTGTGGAACTGTAGACATCCAAAGTCATGCAAACTTTCAAAACTCAAAAAAATCGATTTTAATGGATTTACTTTGAATTAAGATATCTCCGCAACCAGACCTCCTAGAATATTCTAGTTTTCAGCTATGGATAGCTCTTGAAAAACTAATTAAGCGTTTTGCAAGCGAAAATGACGTCATAGCCTTATCTGCGGAACTGTAGGCATCCAAAGTCATACAAGCCTTCATAACTCAAAAAAATAACTTTGAATGCAAATATCTCGAAAACTAGACATTATAAAAGGGTTTGCTTTGGATGTGCTGGTTGCATTTGACAAAACCTTTCTATATATGTACGTTTCAATGGGTTCCAGAGACTTTCGTAAAAAAATTAATTTTTAGTGATAAGGGGGTAGTCCATGCTTTTTTTCGAAAATCGATTGGAAAAAAAAAGTTGAGTTTTGAACGGCAATGCAAAGACCAGACCGTTATCTGTTCAACAACGTTAACCGCAACCTCTTACGAGCCTTATTTTGGAAGTTATGGCCATATTAAGATTTTTAGTTTTTGGGTTGAAACAAGAAAGATTAACTTTGAATCAAAATTTCTCTGCAACCAGAGCCCACAAAATGCTCTAGTTTTCAGCAATGAATAGCTCTCCAAAAACTGATTAAGCGGTTAATAAACCGCAAGGCCTTCCGAGCCTTATTTGTGGAACTGTAGACATCCAAAGTCATGCAAACTTTCAAAACTCAAAAAAATCGATTTTAATGGATTTACTTTGAATTAAGATATCTCCGCAACCAGACCTCCTAGAATATTCTAGTTTTCAGCTATGGATAGCTCTTGAAAAACTAATTAAGCGTTTTGCAAGCGAAAATGACGTCATAGCCTTATCTGCGGAACTGTAGGCATCCAAAGTCATACAAGCCTTCATAACTCAAAAAAATAACTTTGAATGCAAATATCTCGAGAACTAGACATTATAAAAGGGTTTGCTTTGGATGTGCTGGTTGCATTTGACAAAACCTGTCTATATATGTACGTTTCAATGGGTTCCAGAGACTTTCGTAAAAAAATTAATTTTTAGTGATAAGGGGGTAGTCCATGCTTTTTTTCGAAAATCGATTGGAAAAAAAAAGTTGAGTTTTAAACGGCAATGCAAAGACCAGACCGTTATCTGTTCAACAACGTTAACCGCAACCTCTTACGAGCCTTATTTTGGAAGTTATGGCCATATTAAGATTTTTAGTTTTTGGGTTGAAACAAGAAAGATTAACTTTGAATCAAAATTTCTCTGCAACCAGAGCCCACAAAATGCTCTAGTTTTCAGCAATGAATAGCTCTCCAAAAACTGATTAAGCGGTTAATAAACCGCAAGGCCTTCCGAGCCTTATTTGTGGAACTGTAGACATCCAAAGTCATGCAAACTTTCAAAACTCAAAAAAATCGATTTTAATGGATTTACTTTGAATTAAGATATCTCCGCAACCAGACCTCCTAGAATATTCTAGTTTTCAGCTATGGATAGCTCTTGAAAAACTAATTAAGCGTTTTGCAAGCGAAAATGACGTCATAGCCTTATTTGCGGAACTGTAGGCATCCAAAGTCATACAAGCCTTCATAACTCAAAAAAATAACTTTGAATGCAAATATCTCGAAAACTAGACATTATAAAAGGATTTGCTTTGGATGTGCTGGTTGCATTTGACAAAACCTTTCTATATATGTACGTTTCAATGGGTTCCAGAGACTTTCGTAAAAAAATTAATTTTTAGTGATAAGGGGGTAGTCCATGCTTTTTTTCGAAAATCGATTGGAAAAAAAAAAGTTGAGTTTTAAACGGCAATGCAAAGACCAGACCGTTATCTGTTCAACAACGTTAACCGCAACCTCTTACGAGCCTTATTTTGGAAGTTATGGCCATATTAAGATTTTTAGTTTTTGGGTTGAAACAAGAAAGATTAACTTTGAATCAAAATTTCTCTGCAACCAGAGCCCACAAAATGCTCTAGTTTTCAGCAGTGAATAGCTCTCCAAAAACTGATTAAGCGGTTAATAAACCGCAAGGCCTTCCGAGCCTTATTTGTGGAACTGTAGACATCCAAAGTCATGCAAACTTTCAAAACTCAAAAAAATCGATTTTAATGGATTTACTTTGAATTAAGATATCTCCGCAACCAGACCTCCTAGAATATTCTAGTTTTCAGCTATGGATAGCTCTTGAAAAACTAATTAAGCGTTTTGCAAGCGAAAATGACGTCATAGCCTTATTTGCGGAACTGTAGGCATCCAAAGTCATACAAGCCTTCATAACTCAAAAAAATAACTTTGAATGCAAATATCTCGAAAACTAGACATTATAAAAGGGTTTGCTTTGGATGTGCTGGTTGCATTTGACAAAACCTTTCTACATATGTACGTTTCAATGGGTTCCAGAGACTTTCGTAAAAAAATTAATTTTTAGTGATAAGGGGGTGGTAGTCCATGCTTTTTTTCGAAAATCGATTGGAAAAAAAAAAGTTGAGTTTTAAACGGCAATGCAAAGACCAGACCGTTATCTGTTCAACAACGTTAACCGCAACCTCTTACGAGCCTTATTTTGGAAGTTATGGCCATATTAAGATTTTTAGTTTTTGGGTTGAAACAAGAAAGATTAACTTTGAATCAAAATTTCTCTGCAACCAGATCCCACAAAATGCTCTAGTTTTCAGCAATGAATAGCTCTCCAAAAACTGATTAAGCGGTTAATAAACCGCAAGGCCTTCCGAGCCTTATTTGTGGAACTGTAGACATCCAAAGTCATGCAAACTTTCAAAACTCAAAAAAATCGATTTTAATGGATTTACTTTGAATTAAGATATCTCCGCAACCAGACCTCCTAGAATGTTCTAGTTTTCAGCTATGGATAACTCTTGAAAAACTAATTAAGCGTTTTGCAAGCGAAAATGACGTCATAGCCTTATTTGCGGAACTGTAGGCATCCAAAGTCATACAAGCCTTCATAACTCAAAAAAATAACTTTGAATGCAAATATCTCGAAAACTAGACATTATAAAAGGGTTTGCTTTGGATGTGCTGGTTGCATTTGACAAAACCTTTCTACATATGTACGTTTCAATGGGTTCCAGAGACTTTCGTAAAAAAATTAATTTTTAGTGATAAGGGGGTAGTCCATGCTTTTTTTCGAAAATCGATTGGAAAAAAAAAGTTGAGTTTTAAACGGCAATGCAAAGACCAGACCGTTATCTGTTCAACAACGTTAACCGCAACCTCTTACGAGCCTTATTTTGGAAGTTATGGCCATATTAAGATTTTTAGTTTTTGGGTTGAAACAAGAAAGATTAACTTTGAATCAAAATTTCTCTGCAACCAGAGCCCACAAAATGCTCTAGTTTTCAGCAATGAATAGCTCTCCAAAAACTGATTAAGCGGTTAATAAACCGCAAGGCCTTCCGAGCCTTATTTGTGGAAC
This sequence comes from Melangyna quadrimaculata, assembly GCA_949320155.1. Classification (NCBI taxonomy): domain Eukaryota; kingdom Metazoa; phylum Arthropoda; class Insecta; order Diptera; family Syrphidae; genus Melangyna; species Melangyna quadrimaculata. The sequence goes on from OX439483.1 coordinate 150,593,000, forward strand.
TGTAGACATCCAAAGTCATGCAAACTTTCAAAACTCAAAAAAATCGATTTTAATGGATTTACTTTGAATTAAGATATCTCCGCAACCAGACCTCCTAGAATATTCTAGTTTTCAGCTATGGATAGCTCTTGAAAAACTAATTAAGCGTTTTGCAAGCGAAAATGACGTCATAGCCTTATTTGCGGAACTGTAGGCATCCAAAGTCATACAAGCCTTCATAACTCAAAAAAATAACTTTGAATGCAAATATCTCGAAAACTAGACATTATAAAAGGGTTTGCTTTGGATGTGCTGGTTGCATTTGACAAAACCTTTCTACATATGTACGTTTCAATGGGTTCCAGAGACTTTCGTAAAAAAATTAATTTTTAGTGATAAGGGGGTGGTAGTCCATGCTTTTTTTCGAAAATCGATTGGAAAAAAAAAAAGTTGAGTTTTAAACGGCAATGCAAAGACCAGACCGTTATCTGTTCAACAACGTTAACCGCAACCTCTTACGAGCCTTATTTTGGAAGTTATGGCCATATTAAGATTTTTAGTTTTTGGGTTGAAACAAGAAAGATTAACTTTGAATCAAAATTTCTCTGCAACCAGATCCCACAAAATGCTCTAGTTTTCAGCAATGAATAGCTCTCCAAAAACTGATTAAGCGGTTAATAAACCGCAAGGCCTTCCGAGCCTTATTTGTGGAACTGTAGACATCCAAAGTCATGCAAACTTTCAAAACTCAAAAAAATCGATTTTAATGGATTTACTTTGAATTAAGATATCTCCGCAACCAGACCTCCTAGAATGTTCTAGTTTTCAGCTATGGATAACTCTTGAAAAACTTATTAAGCGTTTTGCAAGCGAAAATGACGTCATAGCCTTATTTGCGGAACTGTAGGCATCCAAAGTCATACAAGCCTTCATAACTCAAAAAAATAACTTTGAATGCAAATATCTCGAAAACTAGACATTATAAAAGGGTTTGCTTTGGATGTGCTGGTTGCATTTGACAAAACCTTTCTACATATGTACGTTTCAATGGGTTCCAGAGACTTTCGTAAAAAAATTAATTTTTAGTGATAAGGGGGTAGTCCATGCTTTTTTTCGAAAATCGATTGGAAAAAAAAAGTTGAGTTTTAAACGGCAATGCAAAGACCAGACCGTTATCTGTTCAACAACGTTAACCGCAACCTCTTACGAGCCTTATTTTGGAAGTTATGGCCATATTAAGATTTTTAGTTTTTGGGTTGAAACAAGAAAGATTAACTTTGAATCAAAATTTCTCTGCAACCAGAGCCCACAAAATGCTCTAGTTTTCAGCAATGAATAGCTCTCCAAAAACTGATTAAGCGGTTAATAAACCGCAAGGCCTTCCGAGCCTTATTTGTGGAACTGTAGACATCCAAAGTCATGCAAACTTTCAAAACTCAAAAAAATCGATTTTAATGGATTTACTTTGAATTAAGATATCTCCGCAACCAGACCTCCTAGAATATTCTAGTTTTCAGCTATGGATAGCTCTTGAAAAACTAATTAAGCGTTTTGCAAGCGAAAATGACGTCATAGCCTTATTTGCGGAACTGTAGGCATCCAAAGTCATACAAGCCTTCATAACTCAAAAAAATAACTTTGAATGCAAATATCTCGAAAACTAGACATTATAAAAGGGTTTGCTTTGGATGTGCTGGTTGCATTTGACAAAACCTTTCTACATATGTACGTTTCAATGGGTTCCAGAGACTTTCGTAAAAAAATTAGTCCATGCTTTTTTTCGAAAATCGATTGGAAAACAAAAGTTGAGTTTTAAACGGCAATGCAAAGACCAGACCGTTATCTGTTCAACAACGTTAACCGCAACCTCTTACGAGCCTTATTTTGGAAGTTATGGCCATATTAAGATTTTTAGTTTTTGGGTTGAAACAAGAAAGATTAACTTTGAATCAAAATTTCTCTGCAACCAGAGCCCACAAAATGCTCTTGTTTTCAGCAATGAATAGCTCTCCAAAAACTGATTAAGCGGTTAATAAACCGCAAGGCCTTCCGAGCCTTATTTGTGGAACTGTAGACATCCAAAGTCATGCAAACTTTCAAAACTCAAAAAAATCGATTTTAATGGATTTACTTTGAATTAAGATATCTCCGCAACCAGACCTCCTAGAATATTCTAGTTTTCAGCTATGGATAGCTCTTGAAAAACTAATTAAGCGTTTTGCAAGCGAAAATGACGTCATAGCCTTATTTGCGGAACTGTAGGCATCCAAAGTCATACAAGCCTTCATAACTCAAAAAAATAACTTTGAATGCAAATATCTCGAAAACTAGACATTATAAAAGGGTTTGCTTTGGATGTGCTGGTTGCATTTGACAAAACCTTTCTACATATGTACGTTTCAATGGGTTCCAGAGACTTTCGTAAAAAAATTAATTTTTAGTGATAAGGGGGTAGTCCATGCTTTTTTTCGAAAATCGATTGGAAAAAAAAAGTTGAGTTTTAAACGGCAATGCAAAGACCAGACCGTTATCTGTTCAACAACGTTAACCGCAACCTCTTACGAGCCTTATTTTGGAAGTTATGGCCATATTAAGATTTTTAGTTTTTGGGTTGAAACAAGAAAGATTAACTTTGAATCAAAATTTCTCTGCAACCAGAGCCCACAAAATGCTCTAGTTTTCAGCAATGAATAGCTCTCCAAAAACTGATTAAGCGGTTAATAAACCGCAAGGCCTTCCGAGCCTTATTTGTGGAACTGTAGACATCCAAAGTCATGCAAACTTTCAAAACTCAAAAAAATCGATTTTAATGGATTTACTTTGAATTAAGATATCTCCGCAACCAGACCTCCTAGAATATTCTAGTTTTCAGCTATGGATAGCTCTTGAAAAACTAATTAAGCGTTTTGCAAGCGAAAATGACGTCATAGCCTTATTTGCGGAACTGTAGGCATCCAAAGTCATACAAGCCTTCATAACTCAAAAAAATAACTTTGAATGCAAATATCTCGAAAACTAGACATTATAAAAGGGTTTGCTTTGGATGTGCTGGTTGCATTTGACAAAACCTTTCTATATATGTACGTTTCAATGGGTTCCAGAGACTTTCGTAAACAAATTAATTTTTAGTGATAAGGGGGTAGTCCATGCTTTTTTTCGAAAATCGATTGGAAAAAATAAAGCTGAGTTTTAAACGGCAATGCAAAGACCAGACCGTTATATGTTCAACAACGTTAACCACAACCTCTTACGAGCCTTATTTTGGAAGTTATGGCCATATTAAGATTTTTAGTTTTTGGGTTGAAACAAGAAAGATTAACTTTGAATCAAAATTTCTCTGCAACCAGAGCCCACAAAATGCTCTAGTTTTCAGCAATGAATAGCTCTCCAAAAACTGATTAAGCGGTTAATAAACCGCAAGGCCTTCCGAGCCTTATTTGTGGAACTGTAGACATCCAAAGTCATGCAAACTTTCAAAACTCAAAAAAATCGATTTTAATGGATTTACTTTGAATTAAGATATCTCCGCAACCAGACCTCCTAGAATGTTCTAGTTTTCAGCTATGGATAGCTCTTGAAAAACTAATTAAGCGTTTTGTAAGCGAAAATGACGTCATAGCCTTATTTGCGGAACTGTAGGCATCCAAAGTCATACAAGCCTTCATAACTCAAAAAAATAACTTTGAATGCAAATATCTCGAAAACTAGACATTATAAAAGGGTTTGCTTTGGATGTGCTGGTTGCATTTGACAAAACCTTTCTACATATGTACGTTTCAATGGGTTCCAGAGACTTTCGTTAAAAAATTAGTCCATGCTTTTTTTCGAAAACCGATTGGAAAAAAAAAGTTGAGTTTTAAACGGCAATGCAAAGACCAGACCGTTATCTGTTCAACAACGTTAACCGCAACCTCTTACGAGCCTTATTTTGGAAGTTATGGCCATATTAAGATTTTTAGTTTTTGGGTTGAAACAAGAAAGATTAACTTTGAATCAAAATTTCTCTGCAACCAGAGCCCACAAAATGCTCTAGTTTTCAGCAATGAATAGCTCTCCAAAAACTGATTAAGCGGTTAATAAACCGCAAGGCCTTCCGAGCCTTATTTGTGGAACTGTAGACATCCAAAGTCATGCAAACTTTCAAAACTCAAAAAAATCGATTTTAATGCATTTACTTTGAATTAAGATATCTCCGCAACCAGACCTCCTAGAATGTTCTAGTTTTCAGCTATGGATAGCTCTTGAAAAACTAATTAAGCGTTTTGCAAGCGAAAATGACGTCATAGCCTTATTTGCGGAACTGTAGGCATCCAAAGTCATACAAGCCTTCATAACTCAAAAAAATAACTTTGAATGCAAATATCTCGAAAACTAGACATTATAAAAGGGTTTGCTTTGGATGTGCTGGTTGCATTTGACAAAACCTTTCTACATATGTACGTTTCAATGGGTTCCAGAGACTTTCGTAAAAAAATTAATTTTTAGTGATAAGGGGGTGGTAGTCCATGCTTTTTTTCGAAAATCGATTGGAAAAAAAAAAGTTGAGTTTTAAACGGCAATGCAAAGACCAGACCGTTATCTGTTCAACAACGTTAACCGCAACCTCTTACGAGCCTTATTTTGGAAGTTATGGCCATATTAAGATTTTTAGTTTTTGGGTTGAAACAAGAAAGATTAACTTTGAATCAAAATTTCTCTGCAACCAGAGCCCACAAAATGCTCTAGTTTTCAGCAATGAATAGCTCTCCAAAAACTGATTAAGCGGTTAATAAACCGCAAGGCCTTCCGAGCCTTATTTGTGGAACTGTAGACATCCAAAGTCATGCAAACTTTCAAAACTCAAAAAAATCGATTTTAATGGATTTACTTTGAATTAAGATATCTCCGCAACCAGACCTCCTAGAATGTTCTAGTTTTCAGCTATGGATAACTCTTGAAAAACTTATTAAGCGTTTTGCAAGCGAAAATGACGTCATAGCCTTATTTGCGGAACTGTAGGCATCCAAAGTCATACAAGCCTTCATAACTCAAAAAAATAACTTTGAATGCAAATATCTCGAAAACTAGACATTATAAAAGGGTTTGCTTTGGATGTGCTGGTTGCATTTGACAAAACCTTTCTACATATGTACGTTTCAATGGGTTCCAGAGACTTTCGTAAAAAAATTAATTTTTAGTGATAAGGGGGTAGTCCATGCTTTTTTTCGAAAATCGATTGGAAAAAAAAAGTTGAGTTTTAAACGGCAATGCAAAGACCAGACCGTTATCTGTTCAACAACGTTAACCGCAACCTCTTACGAGCCTTATTTTGGAAGTTATGGCCATATTAAGATTTTTAGTTTTTGGGTTGAAACAAGAAAGATTAACTTTGAATCAAAATTTCTCTGCAACCAGAGCCCACAAAATGCTCTAGTTTTCAGCAATGAATAGCTCTCCAAAAACTGATTAAGCGGTTAATAAACCGCAAGGCCTTCCGAGCCTTATTTGTGGAACTGTAGACATCCAAAGTCATGCAAACTTTCAAAACTCAAAAAAATCGATTTTAATGGATTTACTTTGAATTAAGATATCTCCGCAACCGGACCTCCTAGAATATTCTAGTTTTCAGCTATGGATAGCTCTTGAAAAACTAATTAAGCGTTTTGCAAGCGAAAATGACGTCATAGCCTTATTTGCGGAACTGTAGGCATCCAAAGTCATACAAGCCTTCATAACTCAAAAAAATAACTTTGAATGCAAATATCTCGAAAACTAGACATTATAAAAGGGTTTGCTTTGGATGTGCTGGTTGCATTTGACAAAACCTTTCTACATATGTACGTTTCAATGGGTTCCAGAGACTTTCGTAAAAAAATTAGTCCATGCTTTTTTTCGAAAATCGATTGGAAAAAAAAAGTTGAGTTTTAAACGGCAATGCAAAGACCAGACCGTTATCTGTTCAACAACGTTAACCGCAACCTCTTACGAGCCTTATTTTGGAAGTTATGGCCATATTAAGATTTTTAGTTTTTGGGTTGAAACAAGAAAGATTAACTTTGAATCAAAATTTCTCTGCAACCAGAGCCCACAAAATGCTCTAGTTTTCAGCAATGAATAGCTCTCCAAAAACTGATTAAGCGGTTAATAAACCGCAAGGCCTTCCGAGCCTTATTTGTGGAACTGTAGACATCCAAAGTCATGCAAACTTTCAAAACTCAAAAAAATCGATTTTAATGCATTTACTTTGAATTAAGATATCTCCGCAACCAGACCTCCTAGAATGTTCTAGTTTTCAGCTATGGATAGCTCTTGAAAAACTAATTAAGCGTTTTGCAAGCGAAAATGACGTCATAGCCTTATTTGCGGAACTGTAGGCATCCAAAGTCATACAAGCCTTCATAACTCAAAAAAATAACTTTGAATGCAAATATCTCGAAAACTAGACATTATAAAAGGGTTTGCTTTGGATGTGCTGGTTGCATTTGACAAAACCTTTCTACATATGTACGTTTCAATGGGTTCCAGAGACTTTCGTAAAAAAATTAATTTTTAGTGATAAGGGGGTGGTAGTCCATGCTTTTTTTCGAAAATCGATTGGAAAAAAAAAAGTTGAGTTTTAAACGGCAATGCAAAGACCAGACCGTTATCTGTTCAACAACGTTAACCGCAACCTCTTACGAGCCTTATTTTGGAAGTTATGGCCATATTAAGATTTTTAGTTTTTGGGTTGAAACAAGAAAGATTAACTTTGAATCAAAATTTCTCTGCAACCAGAGCCCACAAAATGCTCTAGTTTTCAGCAATGAATAGCTCTCCAAAAACTGATTAAGCGGTTAATAAACCGCAAGGCCTTCCGAGCCTTATTTGTGGAACTGTAGACATCCAAAGTCATGCAAACTTTCAAAACTCAAAAAAATCGATTTTAATGGATTTACTTTGAATTAAGATATCTCCGCAACCAGACCTCCTAGAATGTTCTAGTTTTCAGCTATGGATAACTCTTGAAAAACTTATTAAGCGTTTTGCAAGCGAAAATGACGTCATAGCCTTATTTGCGGAACTGTAGGCATCCAAAGTCATACAAGCCTTCATAACTCAAAAAAATAACTTTGAATGCAAATATCTCGAAAACTAGACATTATAAAAGGGTTTGCTTTGGATGTGCTGGTTGCATTTGACAAAACCTTTCTATATATGTACGTTTCAATGGGTTCCAGAGACTTTCGTAAAAAAATTAATTTTTAGTGATAAGGGGGTAGTCCATGCTTTTTTTCGAAAATCGATTGGAAAAAAAAAGTTGAGTTTTAAACGGCAATGCAAAGACCAGACCGTTATCTGTTCAACAACGTTAACCGCAACCTCTTACGAGCCTTATTTTGGAAGTTATGGCCATATTAAGATTTTTAGTTTTTGGGTTGAAACAAGAAAGATTAACTTTGAATCAAAATTTCTCTGCAACCAGAGCCCACAAAATGCTCTAGTTTTCAGCAATGAATAGCTCTCCAAAAACTGATTAAGCGGTTAATAAACCGCAAGGCCTTCCGAGCCTTATTTGTGGAACTGTAGACATCCAAAGTCATGCAAACTTTCAAAACTCAAAAAAATCGATTTTAATGGATTTACTTTGAATTAAGATATCTCCGCAACCAGACCTCCTAGAATATTCTAGTTTTCAGCTATGGATAGCTCTTGAAAAACTAATTAAGCGTTTTGCAAGCGAAAATGACGTCATAGCCTTATTTGCGGAACTGTAGGCATCCAAAGTCATACAAGCCTTCATAACTCAAAAAAATAACTTTGAATGCAAATATCTCGAAAACTAGACATTATAAAAGGGTTTGCTTTGGATGTGCTGGTTGCATTTGACAAAACCTTTCTACATATGTACGTTTCAATGGGTTCCAGAGACTTTCGTAAAAAAATTAGTCCATGCTTTTTTTCGAAAATCGATTGGAAAAAAAAAGTTGAGTTTTAAACGGCAATGCAAAGACCAGACCGTTATCTGTTCAACAACGTTAACCGCAACCTCTTACGAGCCTTATTTTGGAAGTTATGGCCATATTAAGATTTTTAGTTTTTGGGTTGAAACAAGAAAGATTAACTTTGAATCAAAATTTCTCTGCAACCAGAGCCCACAAAATGCTCTTGTTTTCAGCAATGAATAGCTCTCCAAAAACTGATTAAGCGGTTAATAAACCGTAAGGCCTTCCGAGCCTTATTTGTGGAACTGTAGACATCCAAAGTCATGCAAACTTTCAAAACTCAAAAAAATCGATTTTAATGGATTTACTTTGAATTAAGATATCTCCGCAACCAGACCTCCTAGAATATTCTAGTTTTCAGCTATGGATAGCTCTTGAAAAACTAATTAAGCGTTTTGCAAGCGAAAATGACGTCATAGCCTTATTTGCGGAACTGTAGGCATCCAAAGTCATACAAGCCTTCATAACTCAAAAAAATAACTTTGAATGCAAATATCTCGAAAACTAGACATTATAAAAGGGTTTGCTTTGGATGTGCTGGTTGCATTTGACAAAACCTTTCTACATATGTACGTTTCAATGGGTTCCAGAGACTTTCGTAAAAAAATTAATTTTTAGTGATAAGGGGGTAGTCCATGCTTTTTTTCGAAAATCGATTGGAAAAAAAAAGTTGAGTTTTAAACGGCAATGCAAAGACCAGACCGTTATCTGTTCAACAACGTTAACCGCAACCTCTTACGAGCCTTATTTTGGAAGTTATGGCCATATTAAGATTTTTAGTTTTTGGGTTGAAACAAGAAAGATTAACTTTGAATCAAAATTTCTCTGCAACCAGAGCCCACAAAATGCTCTAGTTTTCAGCAATGAATAGCTCTCCAAAAAGTGATTAAGCGGTTAATAAACCGCAAGGCCTTCCGAGCCTTATTTGTGGAACTGTAGACATCCAAAGTCATGCAAACTTTCAAAACTCAAAAAAATCGATTTTAATGGATTTACTTTGAATTAAGATATCTCCGCAACCAGACCTCCTAGAATATTCTAGTTTTCAGCTATGGATAGCTCTTGAAAAACTAATTAAGCGTTTTGCAAGCGAAAATGACGTCATAGCCTTATTTGCGGAACTGTAGGCATCCAAAGTCATACAAGCCTTCATAACTCAAAAAAATAACTTTGAATGCAAATATCTCGAAAACTAGACATTATAAAAGGGTTTGCTTTGGATGTGCTGGTTGCATTTGACAAAACCTTTCTATATATGTACGTTTCAATGGGTTCCAGAGACTTTCGTAAACAAATTAATTTTTAGTGATAAGGGGGTAGTCCATGCTTTTTTTCGAAAATCGATTGGAAAAAATAAAGCTGAGTTTTAAACGGCAATGCAAAGACCAGACCGTTATATGTTCAACAACGTTAACCACAACCTCTTACGAGCCTTATTTTGGAAGTTATGGCCATATTAAGATTTTTAGTTTTTGGGTTGAAACAAGAAAGATTAACTTTGAATCAAAATTTCTCTGCAACCAGAGCCCACAAAATGCTCTAGTTTTCAGCAATGAATAGCTCTCCAAAAACTGATTAAGCGGTTAATAAACCGCAAGGCCTTCCGAGCCTTATTTGTGGAACTGTAGACATCCAAAGTCATGCAAACTTTCAAAACTCAAAAAAATCGATTTTAATGGATTTACTTTGAATTAAGATATCTCCGCAACCAGACCTCCTAGAATGTTCTAGTTTTCAGCTATGGATAGCTCTTGAAAAACTAATTAAGCGTTTTGTAAGCGAAAATGACGTCATAGCCTTATTTGCGGAACTGTAGGCATCCAAAGTCATACAAGCCTTCATAACTCAAAAAAATAACTTTGAATGCAAATATCTCGAAAACTAGACATTATAAAAGGGTTTGCTTTGGATGTGCTGGTTGCATTTGACAAAACCTTTCTACATATGTACGTTTCAATGGGTTCCAGAGACTTTCGTAAAAAAATTAGTCCATGCTTTTTTTCGAAAATCGATTGGAAAAAAAAAGTTGAGTTTTAAACGGCAATGCAAAGACCAGACCGTTATCTGTTCAACAACGTTAACCGCAACCTCTTACGAGCCTTATTTTGGAAGTTATGGCCATATTAAGATTTTTAGTTTTTGGGTTGAAACAAGAAAGATTAACTTTGAATCAAAATTTCTCTGCAACCAGAGCCCACAAAATGCTCTAGTTTTCAGCAATGAATAGCTCTCCAAAAACTGATTAAGCGGTTAATAAACCGCAAGGCCTTCCGAGCCTTATTTGTGGAACTGTAGACATCCAAAGTCATGCAAACTTTCAAAACTCAAAAAAATCGATTTTAATGCATTTACTTTGAATTAAGATATCTCCGCAACCAGACCTCCTAGAATGTTCTAGTTTTCAGCTATGGATAGCTCTTAAAAAACTAATTAAGCGTTTTGCAAGCGAAAATGACGTCATAGCCTTATTTGCGGAACTGTAGGCATCCAAAGTCATACAAGCCTTCATAACTCAAAAAAATAACTTTGAATGCAAATATCTCGAAAACTAGACATTATAAAAGGGTTTGCTTTGGATGTGCTGGTTGCATTTGACAAAACCTTTCTACATATGTACGTTTCAATGGGTTCCAGAGACTTTCGTAAAAAAATTAATTTTTAGTGATAAGGGGGTGGTAGTCCATGCTTTTTTTCGAAAATCGATTGGAAAAAAAAAAGTTGAGTTTTAAACGGCAATGCAAAGACCAGACCGTTATCTGTTCAACAACGTTAACCGCAACCTCTTACGAGCCTTATTTTGGAAGTTATGGCCATATTAAGATTTTTAGTTTTTGGGTTGAAACAAGAAAGATTAACTTTGAATCAAAATTTCTCTGCAACCAGATCCCACAAAATGCTCTAGTTTTCAGCAATGAATAGCTCTCCAAAAACTGTTTAAGCGGTTAATAAACCGCAAGGCCTTCCGAGCCTTATTTGTGGAACTGTAGACATCCAAAGTCATGCAAACTTTCAAAACTCAAAAAATCGATTTTAATGGATTTACTTTGAATTAAGATATCTCCGCGACCAGACCTCCTAGAATGTTCTAGTTTTCAGCTATGGATAACTCTTGAAAAACTTATTAAGCGTTTTGCAAGCGAAAATGACGTCATAGCCTTATTTGCGGAACTGTAGGCATCCAAAGTCATACAAGCCTTCATAACTCAAAAAAATAACTTTGAATGCAAATATCTCGAAAACTAGACATTATAAAAGGGTTTGCTTTGGATGTGCTGGTTGCATTTGACAAAACCTTTCTACATATGTACGTTTCAATGGGTTCCAGAGACTTTCGTAAAAAAATTAATTTTTAGTGATAAGGGGGTAGTCCATGCTTTTTTTCGAAAATCGATTGGAAAAAAAAGTTGAGTTTTAAACGGCAATGCAAAGACCAGACCGTTATCTGTTCAACAACGTTAACCGCAACCTCTTACGAGCCTTATTTTGGAAGTTATGGCCATATTAAGATTTTTAGTTTTTGGGTTGAAACAAGAAAGATTAACTTTGAATCAAAATTTCTCTGCAACCAGATCCCACAAAATGCTCTAGTTTTCAGCAATGAATAGCTCTCCAAAAACTGATTAAGCGGTTAATAAACCGCAAGGCCTTCCGAGCCTTATTTGTGGAACTGTAGACATCCAAAGTCATGCAAACTTTCAAAACTCAAAAAAATCGATTTTAATGGATTTACTTTGAATTAAGATATCTCCGCAACCAGACCTCCTAGAATATTCTAGTTTTCAGCTATGGATAGCTCTTGAAAAACTAATTAAGCGTTTTGCAAGCGAAAATGACGTCATAGCCTTATTTGCGGAACTGTAGGCATCCAAAGTCATACAAGCCTTCATAACTCAAAAAAATAACTTTGAATGCAAATATCTCGAAAACTAGACATTATAAAAGGGTTTGCTTTGGATGTGCTGGTTGCATTTGACAAAACCTTTCTACATATGTACGTTTCAATGGGTTCCAGAGACTTTCGTAAAAAAATTAATTTTTAGTGATAAGGGGGTGGTAGTCCATGCTTTTTTTCGAAAATCGATTGGAAAAAAAAAAGTTGAGTTTTAAACGGCAATGCAAAGACCAGACCGTTATCTGTTCAACAACGTTAACCGCAACCTCTTACGAGCCTTATTTTGGAAGTTATGGCCATATTAAGATTTTTAGTTTTTGGGTTGAAACAAGAAAGATTAACTTTGAATCAAAATTTCTCTGCAACCAGATCCCACAAAATGCTCTAGTTTTCAGCAATGAATAGCTCTCCAAAAACTGTTTAAGCGGTTAATAAACCGCAAGGCCTTCCGAGCCTTATTTGTGGAACTGTAGACATCCAAAGTCATGCAAACTTTCAAAACTCAAAAAATCGATTTTAATGGATTTACTTTGAATTAAGATATCTCCGCAACCAGACCTCCTAGAATGTTCTAGTTTTCAGCTATGGATAACTCTTGAAAAACTTATTAAGCGTTTTGCAAGCGAAAATGACGTCATAGCCTTATTTGCGGAACTGTAGGCATCCAAAGTCATACAAGCCTTCATAACTCAAAAAAATAACTTTGAATGCAAATATCTCGAAAACTAGACATTATAAAAGGGTTTGCTTTGGATGTGCTGGTTGCATTTGACAAAACCTTTCTACATATGTACGTTTCAATGGGTTCCAGAGACTTTCGTAAAAAAATTAATTTTTAGTGATAAGGGGGTAGTCCATGCTTTTTTTCGAAAATCGATTGGAAAAAAAAGTTGAGTTTTAAACGGCAATGCAAAGACCAGACCGTTATCTGTTCAACAACGTTAACCGCAACCTCTTACGAGCCTTATTTTGGAAGTTATGGCCATATTAAGATTTTTAGTTTTTGGGTTGAAACAAGAAAGATTAACTTTGAATCAAAATTTCTCTGCAACCAGAGCCCACAAAATGCTCTAGTTTTCAGCAATGAATAGCTCTCCAAAAACTGATTAAGCGGTTAATAAACCGCAAGGCCTTCCGAGCCTTATTTGTGGAACTGTAGACATCCAAAGTCATGCAAACTTTCAAAACTCAAAAAAATCGATTTTAATGGATTTACTTTGAATTAAGATATCTCCGCAACCAGACCTCCTAGAATATTCTAGTTTTCAGCTATGGATAGCTCTTGAAAAACTAATTAAGCGTTTTGCAAGCGAAAATGACGTCATAGCCTTATTTGCGGAACTGTAGGCATCCAAAGTCATACAAGCCTTCATAACTCAAAAAAATAACTTTGAATGCAAATATCTCGAAAACTAGACATTATAAAAGGGTTTGCTTTGGATGTGCTGGTTGCATTTGACAAAACCTTTCTACATATGTACGTTTCAATGGGTTCCAGAGACTTTCGTAAAAAAATTAATTTTTAGTGATAAGGGGGTAGTCCATGCTTTTTTTCGAAAATCGATTGGAAAAAAAAGTTGAGTTTTAAACGGCAATGCAAAGACCAGACCGTTATCTGTTCAACAACGTTAACCGCAACCTCTTACGAGCCTTATTTTGGAAGTTATGGCCATATTAAGATTTTTAGTTTTTGGGTTGAAACAAGAAAGATTAACTTTGAATCAAAATTTCTCTGCAACCAGAGCCCACAAAATGCTCTAGTTTTCAGCAATGAATAGCTCTCCAAAAACTGATTAAGCGGTTAATAAACCGCAAGGCCTTCCGAGCCTTATTTGTGGAACTGTAGACATCCAAAGTCATGCAAACTTTCAAAACTCAAAAAAATCGATTTTAATGGATTTACTTTGAATTAAGATATCTCCGCAACCAGACCTCCTAGAATATTCTAGTTTTCAGCTATGGATAGCTCTTGAAAAACTAATTAAGCGTTTTGCAAGCGAAAATGACGTCATAGCCTTATTTGCGGAACTGTAGGCATCCAAAGTCATACAAGCCTTCATAACTCAAAAAAATAACTTTGAATGCAAATATCTCGAAAACTAGACATTATAAAAGGGTTTGCTTTGGATGTGCTGGTTGCATTTGACAAAACCTTTCTACATATGTACGTTTCAATGGGTTCCAGAGACTTTCGTAAAAAAATTAGTCCATGCTTTTTTTCGAAAATCGATTGGAAAAAAAAAGTTGAGTTTTAAACGGCAATGCAAAGACCAGACCGTTATCTGTTCAACAACGTTAACCGCAACCTCTTACGAGCCTTATTTTGGAAGTTATGGCCATATTAAGATTTTTAGTTTTTGGGTTGAAACAAGAAAGATTAACTTTGAATCAAAATTTCTCTGCAACCAGAGCCCACAAAATGCTCTTGTTTTCAGCAATGAATAGCTCTCCAAAAACTGATTAAGCGGTTAATAAACCGCAAGGCCTTCCGAGCCTTATTTGTGGAACTGTAGACATCCAAAGTCATGCAAACTTTCAAAACTCAAAAAAATCGATTTTAATGGATTTACTTTGAATTAAGATATCTCCGCAACCAGACCTCCTGGATAGCTCTTGAAAAACTAATTAAGCGTTTTGGAAGCGAAAATGACGTCATAGCCTTATTTGCGGAACTGTAGGCATCCATAGTCATACAAGCCTTCATAACTCAAAAAAATAACTTTGAATGCAAATATCTCGAAAACTAGACATTATAAAAGGGTTTGCTTTGGATGTGCTGGTTGCATTTGACAAAACCTTTCTATATATGTACGTTTCAATGGGTTCCAGAGACTTTCGTAAACAAATTAATTTTTAGTGATAAGGGGGTAGTCCATGCTTTTTTTCGAAAATCGATTGGAAAAAATAAAGCTGAGTTTTAAACGGCAATGCAAAGACCAGACCGTTATCTGTTCAACAACGCTAACCGCAACCTCTTACGACCCTTATTTTGGAAGTTATGGCCATATTAAGATTTTTAGTTTTTGGGTTGAAACAAGAAAGATTAACTTTGAATCAAAATTTCTCTGCAACCAGAGCCCACAAAATGCTCTAGTTTTCAGCAATGAATAGCTCTCCAAAAACTGATTAAGCGGTTAATAAACCGCAAGGCCTTCCGAGCCTTATTTGTGGAACTGTAGACATCCAAAGTCATGCAAACTTTCAAAACTCAAAAAAATCGATTTTAATGGATTTACTTTGAATTAAGATATCTCCGCAACCAGACCTCCTAGAATATTCTAGTTTTCAGCTTTGGATAGCTCTTGAAAAACTAATTAAGCGTTTTGCAAGCGAAAATGACGTCATAGCCTTATTTGCGGAACTGTAGGCATCCAAAGTCATACAAGCCTTCATAACTCAAAAAAATAACTTTGAATGCAAATATCTCGAAAACTAGACATTATAAAAGGGTTTGCTTTGGATGTGCTGGTTGCATTTGACAAAACCTTTCTATATATGTACGTTTCAATGGGTTCCAGAGACTTTCGTAAAAAAATTAATTTTTAGTGATAAGGGGGTAGTCCATGCTTTTTTTCGAAAATCGATTGGAAAAAAAAAGTTGAGTTTTAAACGGCAATGCAAAGACCAGACCGTTATCTGTTCAACAACGTTAACCGCAACCTCTTACGAGCCTTATTTTGGAAGTTATGGCCATATTAAGATTTTTAGTTTTTGGGTTGAAACAAGAAAGATTAACTTTGAATCAAAATTTCTCTGCAACCAGAGCCCACAAAATGCTCTAGTTTTCAGCAATGAATAGCTCTCCAAAAACTGATTAAGCGGTTAATAAACCGCAAGGCCTTCCGAGCCTAATTTGTGGAACTGTAGACATCCAAAGTCATGCAAACTTTCAAAACTCAAAAAAATCGATTTTAATGGATTTACTTTGAATTAAGATATCTCCGCAACCAGACCTCCTAGAATATTCTAGTTTTCAGCTATGGATAGCTCTTGAAAAACTAATTAAGCGTTTTGGAAGCGAAAATGACGTCATAGCCTTATTTGCGGAACTGTAGGCATCCATAGTCATACAAGCCTTCATAACTCAAAAAAATAACTTTGAATGCAAATATCTCGAAAACTAGACATTATAAAAGGGTTTGCTTTGGATGTGCTGGTTGCATTTGACAAAACCTTTCTATATATGTACGTTTCAATGGGTTCCAGAGACTTTCGTAAACAAATTAATTTTTAGTGATAAGGGGGTAGTCCATGCTTTTTTTCGAAAATCGATTGGAAAAAATAAAGCTGAGTTTTAAACGGCAATGCAAAGACCAGACCGTTATCTGTTCAACAACGCTAACCGCAACCTCTTACGACCCTTATTTTGGAAGTTATGGCCATATTAAGATTTTTAGTTTTTGGGTTGAAACAAGAAAGATTAACTTTGAATCAAAATTTCTCTGCAACCAGAGCCCACAAAATGCTCTAGTTTTCAGCAATGAATAGCTCTCCAAAAACTGATTAAGCGGTTAATAAACCGCAAGGCCTTCCGAGCCTTATTTGTGGAACTGTAGACATCCAAAGTCATGCAAACTTTCAAAACTCAAAAAAATCGATTTTAATGGATTTACTTTGAATTAAGATATCTCCGCAACCAGACCTCCTAGAATGTTCTAGTTTTCAGCTATGGATAGCTCTTGAAAAACTAATTAAGCGTTTTGTAAGCGAAAATGACGTCATAGCCTTATTTGCGGAACTGTAGGCATCCAAAGTCATACAAGCCTTCATAACTCAAAAAAATAACTTTGAATGCAAATATCTCGAAAACTAGACATTATAAAAGGGTTTGCTTTGGATGTGCTGGTTGCATTTGACAAAACCTTTCTACATATGTACGTTTCAATGGGTTCCAGAGACTTTCGTAAAAAAATTAGTCCATGCTTTTTTTCGAAAATCGATTGGAAAAAAAAAGTTGAGTTTTAAACGGCAATGCAAAGACCAGACCGTTATCTGTTCAACAACGTTAACCGCAACCTCTTACGAGCCTTATTTTGGAAGTTATGGCCATATTAAGATTTTTAGTTTTTGGGTTGAAACAAGAAAGATTAACTTTGAATCAAAATTTCTCTGCAACCAGAGCCCACAAAATGCTCTAGTTTTCAGCAATGAATAGCTCTCCAAAAACTGATTAAGCGGTTAATAAACCGCAAGGCCTTCCGAGCCTTATTTGTGGAACTGTAGACATCCAAAGTCATGCAAACTTTCAAAACTCAAAAAAATCGATTTTAATGCATTTACTTTGAATTAAGATATCTCCGCAACCAGACCTCCTAGAATGTTCTAGTTTTCAGCTATGGATAGCTCTTGAAAAACTAATTAAGCGTTTTGCAAGCGAAAATGACGTCATAGCCTTATTTGCGGAACTGTAGGCATCCAAAGTCATACAAGCCTTCATAACTCAAAAAAATAACTTTGAATGCAAATATCTCGAAAACTAGACATTATAAAAGGGTTTGCTTTGGATGTGCTGGTTGCATTTGACAAAACCTTTCTACATATGTACGTTTCAATGGGTTCCAGAGACTTTCGTAAAAAAATTAATTTTTAGTGATAAGGGGGTGGTAGTCCATGCTTTTTTTCGAAAATCGATTGGAAAAAAAAAAGTTGAGTTTTAAACGGCAATGCAAAGACCAGACCGTTATCTGTTCAACAACGTTAACCGCAACCTCTTACGAGCCTTATTTTGGAAGTTATGGCCATATTAAGATTTTTAGTTTTTGGGTTGAAACAAGAAAGATTAACTTTGAATCAAAATTTCTCTGCAACCAGATCCCACAAAATGCTCTAGTTTTCAGCAATGAATAGCTCTCCAAAAACTGTTTAAGCGGTTAATAAACCGCAAGGCCTTCCGAGCCTTATTTGTGGAACTGTAGACATCCAAAGTCATGCAAACTTTCAAAACTCAAAAAAATCGATTTTAATGGATTTACTTTGAATTAAGATATCTCCGCAACCAGACCTCCTAGAATGTTCTAGTTTTCAGCTATGGATAACTCTTGAAAAACTTATTAAGCGTTTTGCAAGCGAAAATGACGTCATAGCCTTATTTGCGGAACTGTAGGCATCCAAAGTCATACAAGCCTTCATAACTCAAAAAAATAACTTTGAATGCAAATATCTCGAAAACTAGACATTATAAAAGGGTTTGCTTTGGATGTGCTGGTTGCATTTGACAAAACCTTTCTACATATGTACGTTTCAATGGGTTCCAGAGACTTTCGTAAAAAAATTAGTCCATGCTTTTTTTCGAAAATCGATTGGAAAAAAAAAGTTGAGTTTTAAACGGCAATGCAAAGACCAGACCGTTATCTGTTCAACAACGTTAACCGCAACCTCTTACGAGCCTTATTTTGGAAGTTATGGCCATATTAAGATTTTTAGTTTTTGGGTTGAAACAAGAAAGATTAACTTTGAATCAAAATTTCTCTGCAACCAGAGCCCACAAAATGCTCTAGTTTTCAGCAATGAATAGCTCTCCAAAAACTGATTAAGCGGTTAATAAACCGCAAGGCCTTCCGAGCCTTATTTGTGGAACTGTAGACATCCAAAGTCATGCAAACTTTCAAAACTCAAAAAAATCGATTTTAATGCATTTACTTTGAATTAAGATATCTCCGCAACCAGACCTCCTAGAATGTTCTAGTTTTCAGCTATGGATAGCTCTTGAAAAACTAATTAAGCGTTTTGCAAGCGAAAATGACGTCATAGCCTTATTTGCGGAACTGTAGGCATCCAAAGTCATACAAGCCTTCATAACTCAAAAAAATAACTTTGAATGCAAATATCTCGAAAACTAGACATTATAAAAGGGTTTGCTTTGGATGTGCTGGTTGCATTTGACAAAACCTTTCTACATATGTACGTTTCAATGGGTTCCAGAGACTTTCGTAAAAAAATTAATTTTTAGTGATAAGGGGGTGGTAGTCCATGCTTTTTTTCGAAAATCGATTGGAAAAAAAAAAGTTGAGTTTTAAACGGCAATGCAAAGACCAGACCGTTATCTGTTCAACAACGTTAACCGCAACCTCTTACGAGCCTTATTTTGGAAGTTATGGCCATATTAAGATTTTTAGTTTTTGGGTTGAAACAAGAAAGATTAACTTTGAATCAAAATTTCTCTGCAACCAGATCCCACAAAATGCTCTAGTTTTCAGCAATGAATAGCTCTCCAAAAACTGTTTAAGCGGTTAATAAACCGCAAGGCCTTCCGAGCCTTATTTGTGGAACTGTAGACATCCAAAGTCATGCAAACTTTCAAAACTCAAAAAAATCGATTTTAATGGATTTACTTTGAATTAAGATATCTCCGCAACCAGACCTCCTAGAATGTTCTAGTTTTCAGCTATGGATAACTCTTGAAAAACTTATTAAGCGTTTTGCAAGCGAAAATGACGTCATAGCCTTATTTGCGGAACTGTAGGCATCCAAAGTCATACAAGCCTTCATAACTCAAAAAAATAACTTTGAATGCAAATATCTCGAAAACTAGACATTATAAAAGGGTTTGCTTTGGATGTGCTGGTTGCATTTGACAAAACCTTTCTACATATGTACGTTTCAATGGGTTCCAGAGACTTTCGTAAAAAAATTAATTTTTAGTGATAAGGGGGTAGTCCATGCTTTTTTTCGAAAATCGATTGGAAAAAAAAAGTTGAGTTTTAAACGGCAATGCAAAGACCAGACCGTTATCTGTTCAACAACGTTAACCGCAACCTCTTACGAGCCTTATTTTGGAAGTTATGGCCATATTAAGATTTTTAGTTTTTGGGTTGAAACAAGAAAGATTAACTTTGAATCAAAATTTCTCTGCAACCAGAGCCCACAAAATGCTCTAGTTTTCAGCAATGAATAGCTCTCCAAAAACTGATTAAGCGGTTAATAAACCGCAAGGCCTTCCGAGCCTTATTTGTGGAACTGTAGACATCCAAATTCATGCAAACTTTCAAAACTCAAAAAAATCGATTTTAATGGATTTACTTTGAATTAAGATATCTCCGCAACCAGACCTCCTAGAATATTCTAGTTTTCAGCTATGGATAGCTCTTGAAAAACTAATTAAGCGTTTTGCAAGCGAAAATGACGTCATAGCCTTATTTGCGGAACTGTAGGCATCCAAAGTCATACAAGCCTTCATAACTCAAAAAAATAACTTTGAATGCAAATATCTCGAAAACTAGACATTATAAAAGGGTTTGCTTTGGATGTGCTGGTTGCATTTGACAAAACCTTTCTACATATGTACGTTTCAATGGGTTCCAGAGACTTTCGTAAAAAAATTAGTCCATGCTTTTTTTCGAAAATCGATTGGAAAACAAAAGTTGAGTTTTAAACGGCAATGCAAAGACCAGACCGTTATCTGTTCAACAACGTTAACCGCAACCTCTTACGAGCCTTATTTTGGAAGTTATGGCCATATTAAGATTTTTAGTTTTTGGGTTGAAACAAGAAAGATTAACTTTGAATCAAAATTTCTCTGCAACCAGAGCCCACAAAATGCTCTTGTTTTCAGCAATGAATAGCTCTCCAAAAACTGATTAAGCGGTTAATAAACCGCAAGGCCTTCCGAGCCTTATTTGTGGAACTGTAGACATCCAAAGTCATGCAAACTTTCAAAACTCAAAAAAATCGATTTTAATGGATTTACTTTGAATTAAGATATCTCCGCAACCAGACCTCCTAGAATATTCTAGTTTTCAGCTATGGATAGCTCTTGAAAAACTAATTAAGCGTTTTGCAAGCGAAAATGACGTCATAGCCTTATTTGCGGAACTGTAGGCATCCAAAGTCATACAAGCCTTCATAACTCAAAAAAATAACTTTGAATGCAAATATCTCGAAAACTAGACATTATAAAAGGGTTTGCTTTGGATGTGCTGGTTGCATTTGACAAAACCTTTCTACATATGTACGTTTCAATGGGTTCCAGAGACTTTCGTAAAAAAATTAATTTTTAGTGATAAGGGGGTAGTCCATGCTTTTTTTCGAAAATCGATTGGAAAAAAAAAGTTGAGTTTTAAACGGCAATGCAAAGACCAGACCGTTATCTGTTCAACAACGTTAACCGCAACCTCTTACGAGCCTTATTTTGGAAGTTATGGCCATATTAAGATTTTTAGTTTTTGGGTTGAAACAAGAAAGATTAACTTTGAATCAAAATTTCTCTGCAACCAGAGCCCACAAAATGCTCTAGTTTTCAGCAATGAATAGCTCTCCAAAAACTGATTAAGCGGTTAATAAACCGCAAGGCCTTCCGAGCCTTATTTGTGGAACTGTAGACATCCAAAGTCATGCAAACTTTCAAAACTCAAAAAAATCGATTTTAATGGATTTACTTTGAATTAAGATATCTCCGCAACCAGACCTCCTAGAATATTCTAGTTTTCAGCTATGGATAGCTCTTGAAAAACTAATTAAGCATTTTGCAAGCGAAAATGACGTCATAGCCTTATTTGCGGAACTGTAGGCATCCAAAGTCATACAAGCCTTCATAACTCAAAAAAATAACTTTGAATGCAAATATCTCGAAAACTAGACATTATAAAAGGGTTTGCTTTGGATGTGCTGGTTGCATTTGACAAAACCTTTCTATATATGTACGTTTCAATGGGTTCCAGAGACTTTCGTAAAAAAATTAATTTTTAGTGATAAGGGGGTAGTCCATGCTTTTTTTCGAAAATCGATTGGAAAAAAAAAGTTGAGTTTTAAACGGCAATGCAAAGACCAGACCGTTATCTGTTCAACAACGTTAACCGCAACCTCTTACGAGCCTTATTTTGGAAGTTATGGCCATATTAAGATTTTTAGTTTTTGGGTTGAAACAAGAAAGATTAACTTTGAATCAAAATTTCTCTGCAACCAGAGCCCACAAAATGCTCTAGTTTTCAGCAATGAATAGCTCTCCAAAAACTGATTAAGCGGTTAATAAACCGCAAGGCCTTCCGAGCCTAATTTGTGGAACTGTAGACATCCAAAGTCATGCAAACTTTCAAAACTCAAAAAAATCGATTTTAATGGATTTACTTTGAATTAAGATATCTCCGCAACCAGACCTCCTAGAATATTCTAGTTTTCAGCTATGGATAGCTCTTGAAAAACTAATTAAGCGTTTTGGAAGCGAAAATGACGTCATAGCCTTATTTGCGGAACTGTAGGCATCCATAGTCATACAAGCCTTCATAACTCAAAAAAATAACTTTGAATGCAAATATCTCGAAAACTAGACATTATAAAAGGGTTTGCTTTGGATGTGCTGGTTGCATTTGACAAAACCTTTCTATATATGTACGTTTCAATGGGTTCCAGAGACTTTCGTAAACAAATTAATTTTTAGTGATAAGGGGGTAGTCCATGCTTTTTTTCGAAAATCGATTGGAAAAAATAAAGCTGAGTTTTAAACGGCAATGCAAAGACCAGACCGTTATCTGTTCAACAACGCTAACCGCAACCTCTTACGACCCTTATTTTGGAAGTTATGGCCATATTAAGATTTTTAGTTTTTGGGTTGAAACAAGAAAGATTAACTTTGAATCAAAATTTCTCTGCAACCAGAGCCCACAAAATGCTCTAGTTTTCAGCAATGAATAGCTCTCCAAAAACTGATTAAGCGGTTAATAAACCGCAAGGCCTTCCGAGCCTTATTTGTGGAACTGTAGACATCCAAAGTCATGCAAACTTTCAAAACTCAAAAAAATCGATTTTAATGGATTTACTTTGAATTAAGATATCTCCGCAACCAGACCTCCTAGAATATTCTAGTTTTCAGCTTTGGATAGCTCTTGAAAAACTAATTAAGCGTTTTGCAAGCGAAAATGACGTCATAGCCTTATTTGCGGAACTGTAGGCATCCATAGTCATACAAGCCTTCATAACTCAAAAAAATAACTTTGAATGCAAATATCTCGAAAACTAGACATTATAAAAGGGTTTGCTTTGGATGTGCTGGTTGCATTTGACAAAACCTTTCTATATATGTACGTTTCAATGGGTTCCGGAGACTTTCGTAAACAAATTAATTTTTAGTGATAAGGGGGTAGTCCATGCTTTTTTTCGAAAATCGATTGGAAAAAATAAAGCTGAGTTTTAAACGGCAATGCAAAGACCAGACCGTTATCTGTTCAACAACGCTAACCGCAACCTCTTACGACCCTTATTTTGGAAGTTATGGCCATATTAAGATTTTTAGTTTTTGGGTTGAAACAAGAAAGATTAACTTTGAATCAAAATTTCTCTGCAACCAGAGCCCACAAAATGCTCTAGTTTTCAGCAATGAATAGCTCTCCAAAAACTGATTAAGCGGTTAATAAACCGCAAGGCCTTCCGAGCCTTATTTGTGGAACTGTAGACATCCAAAGTCATGCAAACTTTCAAAACTCAAAAAAATCGATTTTAATGGATTTACTTTGAATTAAGATATCTCCGCAACCAGACCTCCTAGAATATTCTAGTTTTCAGCTATGGATAGCTCTTGAAAAACTAATTAAGCGTTTTGCAAGCGAAAATGACGTCATAGCCTTATTTGCGGAACTGTAGGCATCCAAAGTCATACAAGCCTTCATAACTCAAAAAAATAACTTTGAATGCAAATATCTCGAAAACTAGACATTATAAAAGGGTTTGCTTTGGATGTGCTGGTTGCATTTGACAAAACCTTTCTACATATGTACGTTTCAATGGGTTCCAGAGACTTTCGTAAAAAAATTAATTTTTAGTGATAAGGGGGTAGTCCATGCTTTTTTTCGAAAATCGATTGGAAAAAAAAAGTTGAGTTTTAAACGGCAATGCAAAGACCAGACCGTTATCTGTTCAACAACGTTAACCGCAACCTCTTACGAGCCTTATTTTGGAAGTTATGGCCATATTAAGATTTTTAGTTTTTGGGTTGAAACAAGAAAGATTAACTTTGAATCAAAATTTCTCTGCAACCAGAGCCCACAAAATGCTCTAGTTTTCAGCAATGAATAGCTCTCCAAAAACTGATTAAGCGGTTAATAAACCGCAAGGCCTTCCGAGCCTAATTTGTGGAACTGTAGACATCCAAAGTCATGCAAACTTTCAAAACTCAAAAAAATCGATTTTAATGGATTTACTTTGAATTAAGATATCTCCGCAACCAGACCTCCTAGAATATTCTAGTTTTCAGCTATGGATAGCTCTTGAAAAACTAATTAAGCGTTTTGGAAGCGAAAATGACGTCATAGCCTTATTTGCGGAACTGTAGGCATCCATAGTCATACAAGCCTTCATAACTCAAAAAAATAACTTTGAATGCAAATATCTCGAAAACTAGACATTATAAAAGGGTTTGCTTTGGATGTGCTGGTTGCATTTGACAAAACCTTTCTATATATGTACGTTTCAATGGGTTCCAGAGACTTTCGTAAACAAATTAATTTTTAGTGATAAGGGGGTAGTCCATGCTTTTTTTCGAAAATCGATTTGAAAAAATAAAGCTGAGTTTTAAACGGCAATGCAAAGACCAGACCGTTATCTGTTCAACAACGCTAACCGCAACCTCTTACGACCCTTATTTTGGAAGTTATGGCCATATTAAGATTTTTAGTTTTTGGGTTGAAACAAGAAAGATTAACTTTGAATCAAAATTTCTCTGCAACCAGAGCCCACAAAATGCTCTAGTTTTCAGCAATGAATAGCTCTCCAAAAACTGATTAAGCGGTTAATAAACCGCAAGGCCTTCCGAGCCTTATTTGTGGAACTGTAGACATCCAAAGTCATGCAAACTTTCAAAACTCAAAAAAATCGATTTTAATGGATTTACTTTGAATTAAGATATCTCCGCAACCAGACCTCCTAGAATATTCTAGTTTTCAGCTTTGGATAGCTCTTGAAAAACTAATTAAGCGTTTTGCAAGCGAAAATGACGTCATAGCCTTATTTGCGGAACTGTAGGCATCCAAAGTCATACAAGCCTTCATAACTCAAAAAAATAACTTTGAATGCAAATATCTCGAAAACTAGACATTATAAAAGGGTTTGCTTTGGATGTGCTGGTTGCATTTGACAAAACCTTTCTATATATGTACGTTTCAATGGGTTCCAGAGACTTTCGTAAAAAAATTAATTTTTAGTGATAAGGGGGTAGTCCATGCTTTTTTTCGAAAATCGATTGGAAAAAAAAAAGTTGAGTTTTAAACGGCAATGCAAAGACCAGACCGTTATCTGTTCAACAACGTTAACCGCAACCTCTTACGAGCCTTATTTTGGAAGTTATGGCCATATTAAGATTTTTAGTTTTTGGGTTGAAACAAGAAAGATTAACTTTGAATCAAAATTTCTCTGCAACCAGAGCCCACAAAATGCTCTAGTTTTCAGCAATGAATAGCTCTCCAAAAACTGATTAAGCGGTTAATAAACCGCAAGGCCTTCCGAGCCTTATTTGTGGAACTGTAGACATCCAAAGTCATGCAAACTTTCAAAACTCAAAAAAATCGATTTTAATGCATTTACTTTGAATTAAGATATCTCCGCAACCAGACCTCCTAGAATGTTCTAGTTTTCAGCTATGGATAGCTCTTGAAAAACTAATTAAGCGTTTTGCAAGCGAAAATGACGTCATAGCCTTATTTGCGGAACTGTAGGCATCCAAAGTCATACAAGCCTTCATAACTCAAAAAAATAACTTTGAATGCAAATATCTCGAAAACTAGACATTATAAAAGGGTTTGCTTTGGATGTGCTGGTTGCATTTGACAAAACCTTTCTACATATGTACGTTTCAATGGGTTCCAGAGACTTTCGTAAAAAAATTAATTTTTAGTGATAAGGGGGTGGTAGTCCATGCTTTTTTTCGAAAATCGATTGGAAAAAAAAAATGCAAAGACCAGACCGTTATCTGTTCAACAACGTTAACCGCAACCTCTTACGAGCCTTATTTTGGAAGTTATGGCCATATTAAGATTTTTAGTTTTTGGGTTGAAACAAGAAAGATTAACTTTGAATCAAAATTTCTCTGCAACCAGATCCCACAAAATGCTCTAGTTTTCAGCAATGAATAGCTCTCCAAAAACTGATTAAGCGGTTAATAAACCGCAAGGCCTTCCGAGCCTTATTTGTGGAACTGTAGACATCCAAAGTCATGCAAACTTTCAAAACTCAAAAAAATCGATTTTAATGGATTTACTTTGAATTAAGATATCTCCGCAACCAGACCTCCTAGAATGTTCTAGTTTTCAGCTATGGATAACTCTTGAAAAACTTATTAAGCGTTTTGCAAGCGAAAATGACGTCATAGCCTTATTTGCGGAACTGTAGGCATCCAAAGTCATACAAGCCTTCATAACTCAAAAAAATAACTTTGAATGCAAATATCTCGAAAACTAGACATTATAAAAGGGTTTGCTTTGGATGTGCTGGTTGCATTTGACAAAACCTTTCTATATATGTACGTTTCAATGGGTTCCAGAGACTTTCGTAAAAAAATTAATTTTTAGTGATAAGGGGGTAGTCCATGCTTTTTTTCGAAAATCGATTGGAAAAAAAAAAGTTGAGTTTTAAACGGCAATGCAAAGACCAGACCGTTATCTGTTCAACAACGTTAACCGCAACCTCTTACGAGCCTTATTTTGGAAGTTATGGCCATATTAAGATTTTTAGTTTTTGGGTTGAAACAAGAAAGATTAACTTTGAATCAAAATTTCTCTGCAACCAGAGCCCACAAAATGCTCTAGTTTTCAGCAATGAATAGCTCTCCAAAAACTGATTAAGCGGTTAATAAACCGCAAGGCCTTCCGAGCCTTATTTGTGGAACTGTAGACATCCAAAGTCATGCAAACTTTCAAAACTCAAAAAAATCGATTTTAATGCATTTACTTTGAATTAAGATATCTCCGCAACCAGACCTCCTAGAATGTTCTAGTTTTCAGCTATGGATAGCTCTTGAAAAACTAATTAAGCGTTTTGCAAGCGAAAATGACGTCATAGCCTTATTTGCGGAACTGTAGGCATCCAAAGTCATACAAGCCTTCATAACTCAAAAAAATAACTTTGAATGCAAATATCTCGAAAACTAGACATTATAAAAGGGTTTGCTTTGGATGTGCTGGTTGCATTTGACAAAACCTTTCTACATATGTACGTTTCAATGGGTTCCAGAGACTTTCGTAAAAAAATTAATTTTTAGTGATAAGGGGGTGGTAGTCCATGCTTTTTTTCGAAAATCGATTGGAAAAAAAAAATGCAAAGACCAGACCGTTATCTGTTCAACAACGTTAACCGCAACCTCTTACGAGCCTTATTTTGGAAGTTATGGCCATATTAAGATTTTTAGTTTTTGGGTTGAAACAAGAAAGATTAACTTTGAATCAAAATTTCTCTGCAACCAGATCCCACAAAATGCTCTAGTTTTCAGCAATGAATAGCTCTCCAAAAACTGATTAAGCGGTTAATAAACCGCAAGGCCTTCCGAGCCTTATTTGTGGAACTGTAGACATCCAAAGTCATGCAAACTTTCAAAACTCAAAAAAATCGATTTTAATGGATTTACTTTGAATTAAGATATCTCCGCAACCAGACCTCCTAGAATGTTCTAGTTTTCAGCTATGGATAACTCTTGAAAAACTTATTAAGCGTTTTGCAAGCGAAAATGACGTCATAGCCTTATTTGCGGAACTGTAGGCATCCAAAGTCATACAAGCCTTCATAACTCAAAAAAATAACTTTGAATGCAAATATCTCGAAAACTAGACATTATAAAAGGGTTTGCTTTGGATGTGCTGGTTGCATTTGACAAAACCTTTCTACATATGTACGTTTCAATGGGTTCCAGAGACTTTCGTAAAAAAATTAATTTTTAGTGATAAGGGGGTAGTCCATGCTTTTTTTCGAAAATCGATTGGAAAAAAAAAAGTTGAGTTTTAAACGGCAATGCAAAGACCAGACCGTTATCTGTTCAACAACGCTAACCGCAACCTCTTACGACCCTTATTTTGGAAGTTATGGCCATATTAAGATTTTTAGTTTTTGGGTTGAAACAAGAAAGATTAACTTTGAATCAAAATTTCTCTGCAACCAGAGCCCACAAAATGCTCTAGTTTTCAGCAATGAATAGCTCTCCAAAAACTGATTAAGCGGTTAATAAACCGCAAGGCCTTCCGAGCCTTATTTGTGGAACTGTAGACATCCAAAGTCATGCAAACTTTCAAAACTCAAAAAAATCGATTTTAATGGATTTACTTTGAATTAAGATATCTCCGCAACCAGACCTCCTAGAATGTTCTAGTTTTCAGCTGTGGATAGCTCTTGAAAAACTAATTAAGCGTTTTGCAAGCGAAAATGACGTCATAGCCTTATTTGCGGAACTGTAGGCATCCAAAGACATACAAGCCTTCATAACTCAAAAAAATAACTTTGAATGCAAATATCTCGAAAACTAGACATTATAAAAGGGTTTGCTTTGGATGTGCTGGTTGCATTTGACAAAACCTTTCTATATATGTACGTTTCAATGGGTTCCAGAGACTTTCGTAAACAAATTAATTTTTAGTGATAAGGGGGTAGTCCATGCTTTTTTTCGAAAATCGATTGGAAAAAATAAAGCTGAGTTTTAAACGGCAATGCAAAGACCAGACCGTTATCTGTTCAACAACGCTAACCGCAACCTCTTACGAGCCTTATTTTGGAAGTTATGGCCATATTAAGATTTTTAGTTTTTGGGTTGAAACAAGAAAGATTAACTCTGAATCAAAATTTCTCTGCAACCAGAGCCCACAAAATGCTCTAGTTTTCAGCAATGAATAGCTCTCCAAAAACTGATTAAGCGGTTAATAAACCGCAAGGCCTTCCGAGCCTTATTTGTGGAACTGTAGACATCCAAAGTCATGCAAACTTTCAAAACTCAAAAAAATCGATTTTAATGCATTTACTTTGAATTAAGATATCTCCGCAACCAGACCTCCTAGAATGTTCTAGTTTTCAGCTATGGATAGCTCTTGAAAAACTAATTAAGCGTTTTGCAAGCGAAAATGACGTCATAGCCTTATTTGCGGAACTGTAGGCATCCAAAGTCATACAAGCCTTCATAACTCAAAAAAATAACTTTGAATGCTAATATCTCGAAAACTAGACATTATAAAAGGGTTTGCTTTGGATGTGCTGGTTGCATTTGACAAAACCTTTCTACATATGTACGTTTCAATGGGTTCCAGAGACTTTCGTAAAAAAATTAATTTTTAGTGATAAGGGGGTGGTAGTCCATGCTTTTTTTCGAAAATCGATTGGAAAAAAAAAATGCAAAGACCAGACCGTTATCTGTTCAACAACGTTAACCGCAACCTCTTACGAGCCTTATTTTGGAAGTTATGGCCATATTAAGATTTTTAGTTTTTGGGTTGAAACAAGAAAGATTAACTTTGAATCAAAATTTCTCTGCAACCAGATCCCACAAAATGCTCTAGTTTTCAGCAATGAATAGCTCTCCAAAAACTGATTAAGCGGTTAATAAACCGCAAGGCCTTCCGAGCCTTATTTGTGGAACTGTAGACATCCAAAGTCATGCAAACTTTCAAAACTCAAAAAAATCGATTTTAATGGATTTACTTTGAATTAAGATATCTCCGCAACCAGACCTCCTAGAATGTTCTAGTTTTCAGCTATGGATAACTCTTGAAAAACTTATTAAGCGTTTTGCAAGCGAAAATGACGTCATAGCCTTATTTGCGGAACTGTAGGCATCCAAAGTCATACAAGCCTTCATAACTCAAAAAAATAACTTTGAATGCAAATATCTCGAAAACTAGACATTATAAAAGGGTTTGCTTTGGATGTGCTGGTTGCATTTGACAAAACCTTTCTACATATGTACGTTTCAATGGGTTCCAGAGACTTTCGTAAAAAAATTAATTTTTAGTGATAAGGGGGTAGTCCATGCTTTTTTTCGAAAATCGATTGGAAAAAAAAAGTTGAGTTTTAAACGGCAATGCAAAGACCAGACCGTTATCTGTTCAACAACGTTAACCGCAACCTCTTACGAGCCTTATTTTGGAAGTTATGGCCATATTAAGATTTTTAGTTTTTGGGTTGAAACAAGAAAGATTAACTTTGAATCAAAATTTCTCTGCAACCAGAGCCCACAAAATGCTCTAGTTTTCAGCAATGAATAGCTCTCCAAAAACTGATTAAGCGGTTAATAAACCGCAAGGCCTTCCGAGCCTTATTTGTGGAACTGTAGACATCCAAAGTCATGCAAACTTTCAAAACTCAAAAAAATCGATTTTAATGGATTTACTTTGAATTAAGATATCTCCGCAACCAGACCTCCTAGAATATTCTAGTTTTCAGCTATGGATAGCTCTTGAAAAACTAATTAAGCGTTTTGCAAGCGAAAATGACGTCATAGCCTTATTTGCGGAACTGTAGGCATCCAAAGTCATACAAGCCTTCATAACTCAAAAAAATAACTTTGAATGCAAATATCTCGAAAACTAGACATTATAAAAGGGTTTGCTTTGGATGTGCTGGTTGCATTTGACAAAACCTTTCTACATATGTACGTTTCAATGGGTTCCAGAGACTTTCGTAAAAAAATTAGTCCATGCTTTTTTTCGAAAATCGATTGGAAAAAAAAAGTTGAGTTTTAAACGGCAATGCAAAGACCAGACCGTTATCTGTTCAACAACGTTAACCGCAACCTCTTACGAGCCTTATTTTGGAAGTTATGGCCATATTAAGATTTTTAGTTTTTGGGTTGAAACAAGAAAGATTAACTTTGAATCAAAATTTCTCTGCAACCAGAGCCCACAAAATGCTCTTGTTTTCAGCAATGAATAGCTCTCCAAAAACTGATTAAGCGGTTAATAAACCGCAAGGCCTTCCGAGCCTTATTTGTGGAACTGTAGACATCCAAAGTCATGCAAACTTTCAAAACTCAAAAAAATCGATTTTAATGGATTTACTTTGAATTAAGATATCTCCGCAACCAGACCTCCTAGAATATTCTAGTTTTCAGCTATGGATAGCTCTTGAAAAACTAATTAAGCGTTTTGCAAGCGAAAATGACGTCATAGCCTTATTTGCGGAACTGTAGGCATCCAAAGTCATACAAGCCTTCATAACTCAAAAAAATAACTTTGAATGCAAATATCTCGAAAACTAGACATTATAAAAGGGTTTGCTTTGGATGTGCTGGTTGCATTTGACAAAACCTTTCTACATATGTACGTTTCAATGGGTTCCAGAGACTTTCGTAAAAAAATTAATTTTTAGTGATAAGGGGGTAGTCCATGCTTTTTTTCGAAAATCGATTGGAAAAAAAAAGTTGAGTTTTAAACGGCAATGCAAAGACCAGACCGTTATCTGTTCAACAACGTTAACCGCAACCTCTTACGAGCCTTATTTTGGAAGTTATGGCCATATTAAGATTTTTAGTTTTTGGGTTGAAACAAGAAAGATTAACTTTGAATCAAAATTTCTCTGCAACCAGAGCCCACAAAATGCTCTAGTTTTCAGCAATGAATAGCTCTCCAAAAACTGATTAAGCGGTTAATAAACCGCAAGGCCTTCCGAGCCTAATTTGTGGAACTGTAGACATCCAAAGTCATGCAAACTTTCAAAACTCAAAAAAATCGATTTTAATGGATTTACTTTGAATTAAGATATCTCCGCAACCAGACCTCCTAGAATATTCTAGTTTTCAGCTATGGATAGCTCTTGAAAAACTAATTAAGCGTTTTGGAAGCGAAAATGACGTCATAGCCTTATTTGCGGAACTGTAGGCATCCATAGTCATACAAGCCTTCATAACTCAAAAAAATAACTTTGAATGCAAATATCTCGAAAACTAGACATTATAAAAGGGTTTGCTTTGGATGTGCTGGTTGCATTTGACAAAACCTTTCTATATATGTACGTTTCAATGGGTTCCAGAGACTTTCGTAAACAAATTAATTTTTAGTGATAAGGGGGTAGTCCATGCTTTTTTTCGAAAATCGATTGGAAAAAATAAAGCTGAGTTTTAAACGGCAATGCAAAGACCAGACCGTTATCTGTTCAACAACGCTAACCGCAACCTCTTACGACCCTTATTTTGGAAGTTATGGCCATATTAAGATTTTTAGTTTTTGGGTTGAAACAAGAAAGATTAACTTTGAATCAAAATTTCTCTGCAACCAGAGCCCACAAAATGCTCTAGTTTTCAGCAATGAATAGCTCTCCAAAAACTGATTAAGCGGTTAATAAACCGCAAGGCCTTCCGAGCCTTATTTGTGGAACTGTAGACATCCAAAGTCATGCAAACTTTCAAAACTCAAAAAAATCGATTTTAATGGATTTACTTTGAATTAAGATATATCTCCGCAACCAGACCTCCTAGAATGTTCTAGTTTTCAGCTGTGGATAGCTCTTGAAAAACTAATTAAGCGTTTTGCAAGCGAAAATGACGTCATAGCCTTATTTGCGGAACTGTAGGCATCCAAAGTCATACAAGCCTTCATAACTCAAAAAAATAACTTTGAATGCAAATATCTCGAAAACTAGACATTATAAAAGGGTTTGCTTTGGATGTGCTGGTTGCATTTGACAAAACCTTTCTATATATGTACGTTTCAATGGGTTCCAGAGACTTTCGTAAAAAAATTAATTTTAGTGATAAGGGGGTAGTCCATGCTTTTTTTCGAAAATCGATTGGAAAAAAAAAAGTTGAGTTTTAAACGGCAATGCAAAGACCAGACCGTTATCTGTTCAACAACGCTAACCGCAACCTCTTACGACCCTTATTTTGGAAGTTATGGCCATATTAAGATTTTTAGTTTTTGGGTTGAAACAAGAAAGATTAACTTTGAATCAAAATTTCTCTGCAACCAGAGCCCACAAAATGCTCTAGTTTTCAGCAATGAATAGCTCTCCAAAAACTGATTAAGCGGTTAATAAACCGCAAGGCCTTCCGAGCCTTATTTGTGGAACTGTAGACATCCAAAGTCATGCAAACTTTCAAAACTCAAAAAAATCGATTTTAATGGATTTACTTTGAATTAAGATATCTCCGCAACCAGACCTCCTAGAATGTTCTAGTTTTCAGCTGTGGATAGCTCTTGAAAAACTAATTAAGCGTTTTGCAAGCGAAAATGACGTCATAGCCTTATTTGCGGAACTGTAGGCATCAAAGACATACAAGCCTTCATAACTCAAAAAAATAACTTTGAATGCAAATATCTCGAAAACTAGACATTATAAAAGGGTTTGCTTTGGATGTGCTGGTTGCATTTGACAAAACCTTTCTATATATGTACGTTTCAATGGGTTCCAGAGACTTTCGTAAACAAATTAATTTTTAGTGATAAGGGGGTAGTCCATGCTTTTTTTCGAAAATCGATTGGAAAAAATAAAGCTGAGTTTTAAACGGCAATGCAAAGACCAGACCGTTATCTGTTCAACAACGCTAACCGCAACCTCTTACGACCCTTATTTTGGAAGTTATGGCCATATTAAGATTTTTAGTTTTTGGGTTGAAACAAGAAAGATTAACTTTGAATCAAAATTTCTCTGCAACCAGAGCCCACAAAATGCTCTAGTTTTCAGCAATGAATAGCTCTCCAAAAACTGATTAAGCGGTTAATAAACCGCAAGGCCTTCCGAGCCTTATTTGTGGACTGTAGACATCCAAAGTCATGCAAACTTTCAAAACTCAAAAAAATCGATTTTAATGGATTTACTTTGAATTAAGATATCTCCGCAACCAGACCTCCTAGAATATTCTAGTTTTCAGCTTTGGATAGCTCTTGAAAAACTAATTAAGCGTTTTGCAAGCGAAAATGACGTCATAGCCTTATTTGCGGAACTGTAGGCATCCAAAGTCATACAAGCCTTCATAACTCAAAAAAATAACTTTGAATGCAAATATCTCGAAAACTAGACATTATAAAAGGGTTTGCTTTGGATGTGCTGGTTGCATTTGACAAAACCTTTCTATATATGTACGTTTCAATGGGTTCCAGAGACTTTCGTAAAAAAATTAATTTTTAGTGATAAGGGGGTAGTCCATGCTTTTTTTCGAAAATCGATTGGAAAAAAAAAAGTTGAGTTTTAAACGGCAATGCAAAGACCAGACCGTTATCTGTTCAACAACGCTAACCGCAACCTCTTACGACCCTTATTTTGGAAGTTATGGCCATATTAAGATTTTTAGTTTTTGGGTTGAAACAAGAAAGATTAACTTTGAATCAAAATTTCTCTGCAACCAGAGCCCACAAAATGCTCTAGTTTTCAGCAATGAATAGCTCTCCAAAAACTGATTAAGCGGTTAATAAACCGCAAGGCCTTCCGAGCCTTATTTGTGGAACTGTAGACATCCAAAGTCATGCAAACTTTCAAAACTCAAAAAAATCGATTTTAATGGATTTACTTTGAATTAAGATATCTCCGCAACCAGACCTCCTAGAATGTTCTAGTTTTCAGCTATGGATAGCTCTTGAAAAACTAATTAAGCGTTTTGCAAGCGAAAATGACGTCATAGCCTTATTTGCGGAACTGTAGGCATCCAAAGACATACAAGCCTTCATAACTCAAAAAAATAACTTTGAATGCAAATATCTCGAAAACTAGACATTATAAAAGGGTTTGCTTTGGATGTGCTGGTTGCATTTGACAAAACCTTTCTATATATGTACGTTTCAATGGGTTCCAGAGACTTTCGTAAACAAATTAATTTTTAGTGATAAGGGGGTAGTCCATGCTTTTTTTCGAAAATCGATTGGAAAAAATAAAGCTGAGTTTTAAACGGCAATGCAAAGACCAGACCGTTATCTGTTCAACAACGTTAACCGCAACCTCTTACGAGCCTTATTTTGGAAGTTATGGCCATATTAAGATTTTTAGTTTTTGGGTTGAAACAAGAAAGATTAACTTTGAATCAAAATTTCTCTGCAACCAGAGCCCACAAAATGCTCTAGTTTTCAGCAATGAATAGCTCTCCAAAAACTGATTAAGCGGTTAATAAACCGCAAGGCCTTCCGAGCCTTATTTGTGGAACTGTAGACATCCAAAGTCATGCAAACTTTCAAAACTCAAAAAAATCAATTTTAATGGATTTACTTTGAATTAAGATATCTCCGCAACCAGACCTCCTAGAATATTCTAGTTTTCAGCTATGGATAGCTCTTGAAAAACTAATTAAGCGTTTTGCAAGCGAAAATGACGTCATAGCCTTATTTGCGGAACTGTAGGCATCCAAAGTCATACAAGCCTTCATAACTCAAAAAAATAACTTTGAATGCAAATATCTCGAAAACTAGACATTATAAAAGGGTTTGCTTTGGATGTGCTGGTTGCATTTGACAAAACCTTTCTATATATGTACGTTTCAATGGGTTCCAGAGACTTTCGTAAAAAAATTAATTTTTAGTGCTTTTTTTCGAAAATCGATTGGAAAAAAAAAAGTTGAGTTTTAAACGGCAATGCAAAGACCAGACCGTTATCTGTTCAACAACGCTAACCGCAACCTCTTACGACCCTTATTTTGGAAGTTATGGCCATATTAAGATTTTTAGTTTTTGGGTTGAAACAAGAAAGATTAACTTTGAATCAAAATTTCTCTGCAACCAGAGCCCACAAAATGCTCTAGTTTTCAGCAATGAATAGCTCTCCAAAAACTGATTAAGCGGTTAATAAACCGCAAGGCCTTCCGAGCCTTATTTGTGGAACTGTAGACATCCAAAGTCATGCAAACTTTCAAAACTCAAAAAAATCGATTTTAATGGATTTACTTTGAATTAAGATATCTCCGCAACCAGACCTCCTAGAATGTTCTAGTTTTCAGCTATGGATAGCTCTTGAAAAACTAATTAAGCGTTTTGCAAGCGAAAATGACGTCATAGCCTTATTTGCGGAACTGTAGGCATCCATAGTCATACAAGCCTTCATAACTCAAAAAAATAACTTTGAATGCAAATATCTCGAAAACTAGACATTATAAAAGGGTTTTGCTTTGGATGTGCTGGTTGCATTTGACAAAACCTTTCTACATATGTACGTTTCAATGGGTTCCAGAGACTTTCGTAAAAAAATTAATTTTTAGTGATAAGGGGGTAGTCCATGCTTTTTTTCGAAAATCGATTGGAAAAAATAAAGCTGAGTTTTAAACGGCAATGCAAAGACCAGACCGTTATCTGTTCAACAACGTTAACCGCAACCTCTTACGAGCCTTATTTTGGAAGTTATGGCCATATTAACATTTTTAGTTTTTGGGTTGAAACAAGAAAGATTAACTTTGAATCAAAATTTCTCTGCAACCAGAGCCCACAAAATGCTCTAGTTTTCAGCAATGAATAGCTCTCCAAAAACTGATTAAGCGGTTAATAAACCGCAAGGCCTTCCGAGCCTTATTTGTGGACTGTAGACATCCAAAGTCATGCAAACTTTCAAAACTCAAAAAAATCGATTTTAATGGATTTACTTTGAATTAAGATATCTCCGCAACCAGACCTCCTAGAATATTCTAGTTTTCAGCTATGGATAGCTCTTGAAAAACTAATTAAGTGTTTTGCAAGCGAAAATGACGTCATAGCCTTATTTGCGGAACTGTAGGCATCCAAAGTCATACAAGCCTTCATAACTCAAAAAAATAACTTTGAATGCAAATATCTCGAAAACTAGACATTATAAAAGGGTTTGCTTTGGATGTGCTGGTTGCATTTGACAAAACCTTTCTATATATGTACGTTTCAATGGGTTCCAGAGACTTTCGTAAAAAAATTAATTTTTAGTGATAAGGGGGTAGTCCATGCTTTTTTTCGAAAATCGATTGGAAAAAATAAAGCTGAGTTTTAAACGGCAATGCAAAGACCAGACCGTTATCTGTTCAACAACGTTAACCGCAACCTCTTACGAGCCTTATTTTGGAAGTTATGGCCATATTAACATTTTTAGTTTTTGGGTTGAAACAAGAAAGATTAACTTTGAATCAAAATTTCTCTGCAACCAGAGCCCACAAAATGCTCTAGTTTTCAGCAATGAATAGCTCTCCAAAAACTGATTAAGCGGTTAATAAACCGCAAGGCCTTCCGAGCCTTATTTGTGGACTGTAGACATCCAAAGTCATGCAAACTTTCAAAACTCAAAAAAATCGATTTTAATGGATTTACTTTGAATTAAGATATCTCCGCAACCAGACCTCCTAGAATATTCTAGTTTTCAGCTATGGATAGCTCTTGAAAAACTAATTAAGTGTTTTGCAAGCGAAAATGACGTCATAGCCTTATTTGCGGAACTGTAGGCATCCAAAGTCATACAAGCCTTCATAACTCAAAAAAATAACTTTGAATGCAAATATCTCGAAAACTAGACATTATAAAAGGGTTTGCTTTGGATGTGCTGGTTGCATTTGACAAAACCTTTCTATATATGTACGTTTCAATGGGTTCCAGAGACTTTCGTAAAAAAATTAATTTTTAGTGATAAGGGGGTAGTCCATGCTTTTTTTCGAAAATCGATTGGAAAAAAAAAAGTTGAGTTTTAAACGGCAATGCAAAGACCAGACCGTTATCTGTTCAACAACGCTAACCGCAACCTCTTACGACCCTTATTTTGGAAGTTATGGCCATATTAAGATTTTTAGTTTTTGGGTTGAAACAAGAAAGATTAACTTTGAATCAAAATTTCTCTGCAACCAGAGCCCACAAAATGCTCTAGTTTTCAGCAATGAATAGCTCTCCAAAAACTGATTAAGCGGTTAATAAATCGCAAGGCCTTCCGAGCCTTATTTGTGGAACTGTAGACATCCAAAGTCATGCAAACTTTCAAAACTCAAAAAAATCGATTTTAATGGATTTACTTTGAATTAAGATATCTCCGCAACCAGACCTCCTAGAATGTTCTAGTTTTCAGCTATGGATAGCTCTTGAAAAACTAATTAAGCGTTTTGCAAGCGAAAATGACGTCATAGCCTTATTTGCGGAACTGTAGGCATCCATAGTCATACAAGCCTTCATAACTCAAAAAAATAACTTTGAATGCAAATATCTCGAAAACTAGACATTATAAAAGGGTTTTGCTTTGGATGTGCTGGTTGCATTTGACAAAACCTTTCTACATATGTACGTTTCAATGGGTTCCAGAGACTTTCGTAAAAAAATTAATTTTTAGTGATAAGGGGGTAGTCCATGCTTTTTTTCGAAAATCGATTGGAAAAAATAAAGCTGAGTTTTAAACGGCAATGCAAAGACCAGACCGTTATCTGTTCAACAACGTTAACCGCAACCTCTTACGAGCCTTATTTTGGAAGTTATGGCCATATTAAGATTTTTAGTTTTTGGGTTGAAACAAGAAAGATTAACTTTGAATCAAAATTTCTCTGCAACCAGAGCCCACAAAATGCTCTAGTTTTCAGCAATGAATAGCTCTCCAAAAACTGATTAAGCGGTTAATAAACCGCAAGGCCTTCCGAGCCTTATTTGTGGAACTGTAGACATCCAAAGTCATGCAAACTTTCAAAACTCAAAAAAATCAATTTTAATGGATTTACTTTGAATTAAGATATCTCCGCAACCAGACCTCCTAGAATATTCTAGTTTTCAGCTATGGATAGCTCTTGAAAAACTAATTAAGCGTTTTGCAAGCGAAAATGACGTCATAGCCTTATTTGCGGAACTGTAGGCATCCAAAGTCATACAAGCCTTCATAACTCAAAAAAATAACTTTGAATGCAAATATCTCGAAAACTAGACATTATAAAAGGGTTTGCTTTGGATGTGCTGGTTGCATTTGACAAAACCTTTCTATATATGTACGTTTCAATGGGTTCCAGAGACTTTCGTAAAAAAATTAATTTTTAGTGATAAGGGAGTAGTCCATGCTTTTTTTCGAAAATCGATTGGAAAAAAAAAAGTTGAGTTTTAAACGGCAATGCAAAGACCAGACCGTTATCTGTTCAACAACGCTAACCGCAACCTCTTACGACCCTTATTTTGGAAGTTATGGCCATATTAAGATTTTTAGTTTTTGGGTTGAAACAAGAAAGATTAACTTTGAATCAAAATTTCTCTGCAACCAGAGCCCACAAAATGCTCTAGTTTTCAGCAATGAATAGCTCTCCAAAAACTGATTAAGCGGTTAATAAACCGCAAGGCCTTCCGAGCCTTATTTGTGGAACTGTAGACATCCAAAGTCATGCAAACTTTCAAAACTCAAAAAAATCGATTTTAATGGATTTACTTTGAATTAAGATATCTCCGCAACCAGACCTCCTAGAATGTTCTAGTTTTCAGCTATGGATAGCTCTTGAAAAACTAATTAAGCGTTTTGCAAGCGAAAATGACGTCATAGCCTTATTTGCGGAACTGTAGGCATCCATAGTCATACAAGCCTTCATAACTCAAAAAAATAACTTTGAATGCAAATATCTCGAAAACTAGACATTATAAAAGGGTTTTGCTTTGGATGTGCTGGTTGCATTTGACAAAACCTTTCTACATATGTACGTTTCAATGGGTTCCAGAGACTTTCGTAAAAAAATTAATTTTTAGTGATAAGGGGGTAGTCCATGCTTTTTTTCGAAAATCGATTGGAAAAAATAAAGCTGAGTTTTAAACGGCAATGCAAAGACCAGACCGTTATCTGTTCAACAACGTTAACCGCAACCTCTTACGAGCCTTATTTTGGAAGTTATGGCCATATTAACATTTTTAGTTTTTGGGTTGAAACAAGAAAGATTAACTTTGAATCAAAATTTCTCTGCAACCAGAGCCCACAAAATGCTCTAGTTTTCAGCAATGAATAGCTCTCCAAAAACTGATTAAGCGGTTAATAAACCGCAAGGCCTTCCGAGCCTTATTTGTGGACTGTAGACATCCAAAGTCATGCAAACTTTCAAAACTCAAAAAAATCGATTTTAATGGATTTACTTTGAATTAAGATATCTCCGCAACCAGACCTCCTAGAATATTCTAGTTTTCAGCTATGGATAGCTCTTGAAAAACTAATTAAGTGTTTTGCAAGCGAAAATGACGTCATAGCCTTATTTGCGGAACTGTAGGCATCCAAAGTCATACAAGCCTTCATAACTCAAAAAAATAACTTTGAATGCAAATATCTCGAAAACTAGACATTATAAAAGGGTTTGCTTTGGATGTGCTGGTTGCATTTGACAAAACCTTTCTATATATGTACGTTTCAATGGGTTCCAGAGACTTTCGTAAAAAAATTAATTTTTAGTGATAAGGGGGTAGTCCATGCTTTTTTTCGAAAATCGATTGGAAAAAAAAAAGTTGAGTTTTAAACGGCAATGCAAAGACCAGACCGTTATCTGTTCAACAACGCTAACCGCAACCTCTTACGACCCTTATTTTGGAAGTTATGGCCATATTAAGATTTTTAGTTTTTGGGTTGAAACAAGAAAGATTAACTTTGAATCAAAATTTCTCTGCAACCAGAGCCCACAAAATGCTCTAGTTTTCAGCAATGAATAGCTCTCCAAAAACTGATTAAGCGGTTAATAAACCGCAAGGCCTTCCGAGCCTTATTTGTGGAACTGTAGACATCCAAAGTCATGCAAACTTTCAAAACTCAAAAAAATCGATTTTAATGGATTTACTTTGAATTAAGATATCTCCGCAACCAGACCTCCTAGAATGTTCTAGTTTTCAGCTATGGATAGCTCTTGAAAAACTAATTAAGCGTTTTGCAAGCGAAAATGACGTCATAGCCTTATTTGCGGAACTGTAGGCATCCAAAGACATACAAGCCTTCATAACTCAAAAAAATAACTTTGAATGCAAATATCTCGAAAACTAGACATTATAAAAGGGTTTGCTTTGGATGTGCTGGTTGCATTTGACAAAACCTTTCTATATATGTACGTTTCAATGGGTTCCAGAGACTTTCGTAAACAAATTAATTTTTAGTGATAAGGGGGTAGTCCATGCTTTTTTTCGAAAATCGATTGGAAAAAATAAAGCTGAGTTTTAAACGGCAATGCAAAGACCAGACCGTTATCTGTTCAACAACGCTAACCGCAACCTCTTACGACCCTTATTTTGGAAGTTATGGCCATATTAAGATTTTTAGTTTTTGGGTTGAAACAAGAAAGATTAACTTTGAATCAAAATTTCTCTGCAACCAGAGCCCACAAAATGCTCTAGTTTTCAGCAATGAATAGCTCTCCAAAAACTGATTAAGCGGTTAATAAACCGCAAGGCCTTCCGAGCCTTATTTGTGGACTGTAGACATCCAAAGTCATGCAAACTTTCAAAACTCAAAAAAATCGATTTTAATGGATTTACTTTGAATTAAAATATCTCCGCAACCAGACCTCCTAGAATATTCTAGTTTTCAGCTATGGATAGCTCTTGAAAAACTAATTAAGCGTTTTGCAAGCGAAAATGACGTCATAGCCTTATTTGCGGAACTGTAGGCATCCAAAGTCATACAAGCCTTCATAACTCAAAAAAATAACTTTGAATGCAAATATCTCGAAAACTAGACATTATAAAAGGGTTTGCTTTGGATGTGCTGGTTGCATTTGACAAAACCTTTCTATATATGTACGTTTCAATGGGTTCCAGAGACTTTCGTA
Source organism: Melangyna quadrimaculata (assembly GCA_949320155.1). Classification (NCBI taxonomy): domain Eukaryota; kingdom Metazoa; phylum Arthropoda; class Insecta; order Diptera; family Syrphidae; genus Melangyna; species Melangyna quadrimaculata. The sequence continues at coordinate 150,634,386 of OX439483.1, forward strand.
AAAAAATTAATTTTTAGTGATAAGGGAGTAGTCCATGCTTTTTTTCGAAAATCGATTGGAAAAAAAAAAGTTGAGTTTTAAACGGCAATGCAAAGACCAGACCGTTATCTGTTCAACAACGCTAACCGCAACCTCTTACGAGCCTTATTTTGGAAGTTATGGCCATATTAAGATTTTTAGTTTTTGGGTTGAAACAAGAAAGATTAACTTTGAATCAAAATTTCTCTGCAACCAGAGCCCACAAAATGCTCTAGTTTTCAGCAATGAATAGCTCTCCAAAAACTGATTAAGCGGTTAATAAACCGCAAGGCCTTCCGAGCCTTATTTGTGGAACTGTAGACATCCAAAGTCATGCAAACTTTCAAAACTCAAAAAAATCGATTTTAATGGATTTACTTTGAATTAAGATATCTCCGCAACCAGACCTCCTAGAATGTTCTAGTTTTCAGCTATGGATAGCTCTTGAAAAACTAATTAAGCGTTTTGCAAGCGAAAATGACGTCATAGCCTTATTTGCGGAACTGTAGGCATCCAAAGACATACAAGCCTTCATAACTCAAAAAAATAACTTTGAATGCAAATATCTCGAAAACTAGACATTATAAAAGGGTTTGCTTTGGATGTGCTGGTTGCATTTGACAAAACCTTTCTATATATGTACGTTTCAATGGGTTCCAGAGACTTTCGTAAACAAATTAATTTTTAGTGATAAGGGGGTAGTCCATGCTTTTTTTCGAAAATCGATTGGAAAAAATAAAGCTGAGTTTTAAACGGCAATGCAAAGACCAGACCGTTATATGTTCAACAACGCTAACCGCAACCTCTTACGACCCTTATTTTGGAAGTTATGGCCATATTAAGATTTTTAGTTTTTGGGTTGAAACAAGAAAGATTAACTTTGAATCAAAATTTCTCTGCAACCAGAGCCCACAAAATGCTCTAGTTTTCAGCAATGAATAGCTCTCCAAAAACTGATTAAGCGGTTAATAAACCGCAAGGCCTTCCGAGCCTTATTTGTGGACTGTAGACATCCAAAGTCATGCAAACTTTCAAAACTCAAAAAAATCGATTTTAATGGATTTACTTTGAATTAAAATATCTCCGCAACCAGACCTCCTAGAATATTCTAGTTTTCAGCTATGGATAGCTCTTGAAAAACTAATTAAGCGTTTTGCAAGCGAAAATGACGTCATAGCCTTATTTGCGGAACTGTAGGCATCCAAAGTCATACAAGCCTTCATAACTCAAAAAAATAACTTTGAATGCAAATATCTCGAAAACTAGACATTATAAAAGGGTTTGCTTTGGATGTGCTGGTTGCATTTGACAAAACCTTTCTATATATGTACGTTTCAATGGGTTCCAGAGACTTTCGTAAAAAAATTAATTTTTAGTGATAAGGGGGTAGTCCATGCTTTTTTTCGAAAATCGATTGGAAAAAAAAAAGTTGAGTTTTAAACGGCAATGCAAAGACCAGACCGTTATCTGTTCAACAACGCTAACCGCAACCTCTTACGACCCTTATTTTGGAAGTTATGGCCATATTAAGATTTTTAGTTTTTGGGTTGAAACAAGAAAGATTAACTTTGAATCAAAATTTCTCTGCAACCAGAGCCCACAAAATGCTCTAGTTTTCAGCAATGAATAGCTCTCCAAAAAGTGATTAAGCGGTTAATAAACCGCAAGGCCTTCCGAGCCTTATTTGTGGAACTGTAGACATCCAAAGTCATGCAAACTTTCAAAACTCAAAAAAATCGATTTTAATGGATTTACTTTGAATTAAGATATCTCCGCAACCAGACCTCCTAGAATGTTCTAGTTTTCAGCTATGGATAGCTCTTGAAAAACTAATTAAGCGTTTTGCAAGCGAAAATGACGTCATAGCCTTATTTGCGGAACTGTAGGCATCCAAAGACATACAAGCCTTCATAACTCAAAAAAATAACTTTGAATGCAAATATCTCGAAAACTAGACATTATAAAAGGGTTTGCTTTGGATGTGCTGGTTGCATTTGACAAAACCTTTCTATATATGTACGTTTCAATGGGTTCCAGAGACTTTCGTAAACAAATTAATTTTTAGTGATAAGGGGGTAGTCCATGCTTTTTTCGAAAATCGATTGGAAAAAATAAAGCTGAGTTTTAAACGGCAATGCAAAGACCAGACCGTTATATGTTCAACAACGCTAACCGCAACCTCTTACGACCCTTATTTTGGAAGTTATGGCCATATTAAGATTTTTAGTTTTTGGGTTGAAACAAGAAAGATTAACTTTGAATCAAATTTCTCTGCAACCAGAGCCCACAAAATGCTCTAGTTTTCAGCAATGAATAGCTCTCCAAAAACTGATTAAGCGGTTAATAAACCGCAAGGCCTTCCGAGCCTTATTTGTGGACTGTAGACATCCAAAGTCATGCAAACTTTCAAAACTCAAAAAAATCGATTTTAATGGATTTACTTTGAATTAAAATATCTCCGCAACCAGACCTCCTAGAATATTCTAGTTTTCAGCTATGGATAGCTCTTGAAAAACTAATTAAGCGTTTTGCAAGCGAAAATGACGTCATAGCCTTATTTGCGGAACTGTAGGCATCCAAAGTCATACAAGCCTTCATAACTCAAAAAAATAACTTTGAATGCAAATATCTCGAAAACTAGACATTATAAAAGGGTTTGCTTTGGATGTGCTGGTTGCATTTGACAAAACCTTTCTATATATGTACGTTTCAATGGGTTCCAGAGACTTTCGTAAAAAAATTAATTTTTAGTGATAAGGGGGTAGTCCATGCTTTTTTTCGAAAATCGATTGGAAAAAAAAAAGTTGAGTTTTAAACGGCAATGCAAAGACCAGACCGTTATCTGTTCAACAACGCTAACCGCAACCTCTTACGACCCTTATTTTGGAAGTTATGGCCATATTAAGATTTTTAGTTTTTGGGTTGAAACAAGAAAGATTAACTTTGAATCAAAATTTCTCTGCAACCAGAGCCCACAAAATGCTCTAGTTTTCAGCAATGAATAGCTCTCCAAAAAGTGATTAAGCGGTTAATAAACCGCAAGGCCTTCCGAGCCTTATTTGTGGAACTGTAGACATCCAAAGTCATGCAAACTTTCAAAACTCAAAAAAATCGATTTTAATGGATTTACTTTGAATTAAGATATCTCCGCAACCAGACCTCCTAGAATGTTCTAGTTTTCAGCTATGGATAGCTCTTGAAAAACTAATTAAGCGTTTTGCAAGCGAAAATGACGTCATAGCCTTATTTGCGGAACTGTAGGCATCCAAAGTCATACAAGCCTTCATAACTCAAAAAAATAACTTTGAATGCAAATATCTCGAAAACTAGACATTTTAAAAGGGTTTGCTTTGGATGCGCTGGTTGCATTTGACAAAACCTTTCTATATATGTACGTTTCAATGGGTTCCAGAGACTTTCGTAAAAAAATTAATTTTTAGTGATAAGGGGGTAGTCCATGCTTTTTTTCGAAAATCGATTGGAAAAAAAAAAGTTGAGTTTTAAACGGCAATGCAAAGACCAGACCGTTATCTGTTCAACAACGCTAACCGCAACCTCTTACGACCCTTATTTTGGAAGTTATGGCCATATTAAGATTTTTAGTTTTTGGGTTGAAACAAGAAAGATTAACTTTGAATCAAAATTTCTCTGCAACCAGAGCCCACAAAATGCTCTAGTTTTCAGCAATGAATAGCTCTCCAAAAACTGATTAAGCGGTTAATAAACCGCAAGGCCTTCCGAGCCTTATTTGTGGAACTGTAGACATCCAAAGTCATGCAAACTTTCAAAACTCAAAAAAATCGATTTTAATGGATTTACTTTGAATATTCTAGTTTTCAGCTATGGATAGCTCTTGAAAAACTAATTAAGCGTTTTGCAAGCGAAAATGACGTCATAGCCTTATTTGCGGAACTGTAGGCATCCAAAGTCATACAAGCCTTCATAACTCAAAAAAATAACTTTGAATGCAAATATCTCGAAAACTAGACATTATAAAAGGGTTTGATTTGGATGTGCTGGTTGCATTTGACAAAACCTTTCTATATATGTACGTTTCAATGGGTTCCAGAGACTTTCGTAAAAAAATTAATTTTTAGTGATAAGGGTGCTTTTTTTCGAAAATCGATTGGAAAAAAAAAAAGTTGAGTTTTAAACGGCAATGCAAAGACCAGACCGTTATCTGTTCAACAACGCTAACCGCAACCTCTTACGACCCTTATTTTGGAAGTTATGGCCATATTAAGATTTTTAGTTTTTGGGTTGAAACAAGAAAGATTAACTTTGAATCAAAATTTCTCTGCAACCAGAGCCCACAAAATGCTCTAGTTTTCAGCAATGAATAGCTCTCCAAAAACTGATTAAGCGGTTAATAAACCGCAAGGCCTTCCGAGCCTTATTTGTGGAACTGTAGACATCCAAAGTCATGCAAACTTTCAAAACTCAAAAAAATCGATTTTAATGGATTTACTTTGAATTAAGATATCTCCGCAACCAGACCTCCTAGAATATTCTAGTTTTCAGCTATGGATAGCTCTTGAAAAACTAATTAAGCGTTTTGCAAGCGAAAATGACGTCATAGCCTTATTTGCGGAACTGTAGGCATCCATAGTCATACAAGCCTTCATAACTCAAAAAAATAACTTTGAATGCAAATATCTCGAAAACTAGACATTATAAAAGGGTTTTGCTTTGGATGTGCTGGTTGCATTTGACAAAACCTTTCTACATATGTACGTTTCAATGGGTTCCAGAGACTTTCGTAAAAAAATTAATTTTTAGTGATAAGGGGGTAGTCCATGCTTTTTTTCGAAAATCGATTGGAAAAAATAAAGCTGAGTTTTAAACGGCAATGCAAAGACCAGACCGTTATCTGTTCAACAACGTTAACCGCAACCTCTTACGAGCCTTATTTTGGAAGTTATGGCCATATTAAGATTTTTAGTTTTTGGGTTGAAACAAGAAAGATTAACTTTGAATCAAAATTTCTCTGCAACCAGAGCCCACAAAATGCTCTAGTTTTCAGCAATGAATAGCTCTCCAAAAACTGATTAAGCGGTTAATAAACCGCAAGGCCTTCCGAGCCTTATTTGTGGAACTGTAGACATCCAAAGTCATGCAAACTTTCAAAACTCAAAAAAATCGATTTTAATGGATTTACTTTGAATTAAGATATCTCCGCAACCAGACCTCCTAGAATATTCTAGTTTTCAGCTATGGATAGCTCTTGAAAAACTAATTAAGCGTTTTGCAAGCGAAAATGACGTCATAGCCTTATTTGCGGAACTGTAGGCATCCAAAGTCATACAAGCCTTCATAACTCAAAAAAATAACTTTGAATGCAAATATCTCGAAAACTAGACATTATAAAAGGGTTTGCTTTGGATGTGCTGGTTGCATTTGACAAAACCTTTCTATATATGTACGTTTCAATGGGTTCCAGAGACTTTCGTAAAAAAATTAATTTTTAGTGATAAGGGGGTAGTCCATGCTTTTTTTCGAAAATCGATTGGAAAAAAAAAGTTGAGTTTTAAACGGCAATGCAAAGACCAGACCGTTATCTGTTCAACAACGCTAACCGCAACCTCTTACGACCCTTATTTTGGAAGTTATGGCCATATTAAGATTTTTAGTTTTTGGGTTGAAACAAGAAAGATTAACTTTGAATCAAAATTTCTCTGCAACCAGAGCCCACAAAATGCTCTAGTTTTCAGCAATGAATAGCTCTCCAAAAACTGATTAAGCGGTTAATAAATCGCAAGGCCTTCCGAGCCTTATTTGTGGAACTGTAGACATCCAAAGTCATGCAAACTTTCAAAACTCAAAAAAATCGATTTTAATGGATTTACTTTGAATTAAGATATCTCCGCAACCAGACCTCCTAGAATGTTCTAGTTTTCAGCTATGGATAGCTCTTGAAAAACTAATTAAGCGTTTTGCAAGCGAAAATGACGTCATAGCCTTATTTGCGGAACTGTAGGCATCCATAGTCATACAAGCCTTCATAACTCAAAAAAATAACTTTGAATGCAAATATCTCGAAAACTAGACATTATAAAAGGGTTTTGCTTTGGATGTGCTGGTTGCATTTGACAAAACCTTTCTACATATGTACGTTTCAATGGGTTCCAGAGACTTTCGTAAAAAAATTAATTTTTAGTGATAAGGGGGTAGTCCATGCTTTTTTTCGAAAATCGATTGGAAAAAATAAAGCTGAGTTTTAAACGGCAATGCAAAGACCAGACCGTTATCTGTTCAACAACGTTAACCGCAACCTCTTACGAGCCTTATTTTGGAAGTTATGGCCATATTAAGATTTTTAGTTTTTGGGTTGAAACAAGAAAGATTAACTTTGAATCAAAATTTCTCTGCAACCAGAGCCCACAAAATGCTCTAGTTTTCAGCAATGAATAGCTCTCCAAAAACTGATTAAGCGGTTAATAAACCGCAAGGCCTTCCGAGCCTTATTTGTGGAACTGTAGACATCCAAAGTCATGCAAACTTTCAAAACTCAAAAAAATCGATTTTAATGGATTTACTTTGAATTAAGATATCTCCGCAACCAGACCTCTTAGAATGTTCTAGTTTTCAGCTATGGATAGCTCTTGAAAAACTAATTAAGCGTTTTGCAAGCGAAAATGACGTCATAGCCTTATTTGCGGAACTGTAGGCATCCAAAGACATACAAGCCTTCATAACTCAAAAAAATAACTTTGAATGCAAATATCTCGAAAACTAGACATTATAAAAGGGTTTGCTTTGGATGTGCTGGTTGCATTTGACAAAACCTTTCTACATATGTACGTTTCAATGGGTTCCAGAGACTTTCGTAAAAAAATTAATTTTTAGTGATAAGGGGGTAGTCCATGCTTTTTTTCGAAAATCGATTGGAAAAAATAAAGCTGAGTTTTAAACGGCAATGCAAAGACCAGACCGTTATCTGTTCAACAACGTTAACCGCAACCTCTTACGAGCCTTATTTTGGAAGTTATGGCCATATTAAGATTTTTAGTTTTTGGGTTGAAACAAGAAAGATTAACTTTGAATCAAAATTTCTCTGCAACCAGAGCCCACAAAATGCTCTAGTTTTCAGCAATGAATAGCTCTCCAAAAACTGATTAAGCGGTTAATAAACCGCAAGGCCTTCCGAGCCTTATTTGTGGAACTGTAGACATCCAAAGTCATGCAAACTTTCAAAACTCAAAAAAATCGATTTTAATGGATTTACTTTGAATATTCTAGTTTTCAGCTATGGATAGCTCTTGAAAAACTAATTAAGCGTTTTGCAAGCGAAAATGACGTCATAGCCTTATTTGCGGAACTGTAGGCATCCAAAGTCATACAAGCCTTCATAACTCAAAAAAATAACTTTGAATGCAAATATCTCGAAAACTAGACATTATAAAAGGGTTTGATTTGGATGTGCTGGTTGCATTTGACAAAACCTTTCTATATATGTACGTTTCAATGGGTTCCAGAGACTTTCGTAAAAAAATTAATTTTTAGTGATAAGGGTGCTTTTTTTCGAAAATCGATTGGAAAAAAAAAAAGTTGAGTTTTAAACGGCAATGCAAAGACCAGACCGTTATCTGTTCAACAACGCTAACCGCAACCTCTTACGACCCTTATTTTGGAAGTTATGGCCATATTAAGATTTTTAGTTTTTGGGTTGAAACAAGAAAGATTAACTTTGAATCAAAATTTCTCTGCAACCAGAGCCCACAAAATGCTCTAGTTTTCAGCAATGAATAGCTCTCCAAAAACTGATTAAGCGGTTAATAAACCGCAAGGCCTTCCGAGCCTTATTTGTGGAACTGTAGACATCCAAAGTCATGCAAACTTTCAAAACTCAAAAAAATCGATTTTAATGGATTTACTTTGAATTAAGATATCTCCGCAACCAGACCTCCTAGAATATTCTAGTTTTCAGCTATGGATAGCTCTTGAAAAACTAATTAAGCGTTTTGCAAGCGAAAATGACGTCATAGCCTTATTTGCGGAACTGTAGGCATCCATAGTCATACAAGCCTTCATAACTCAAAAAAATAACTTTGAATGCAAATATCTCGAAAACTAGACATTATAAAAGGGTTTTGCTTTGGATGTGCTGGTTGCATTTGACAAAACCTTTCTACATATGTACGTTTCAATGGGTTCCAGAGACTTTCGTAAAAAAATTAATTTTTAGTGATAAGGGGGTAGTCCATGCTTTTTTTCGAAAATCGATTGGAAAAAATAAAGCTGAGTTTTAAACGGCAATGCAAAGACCAGACCGTTATCTGTTCAACAACGTTAACCGCAACCTCTTACGAGCCTTATTTTGGAAGTTATGGCCATATTAAGATTTTTAGTTTTTGGGTTGAAACAAGAAAGATTAACTTTGAATCAAAATTTCTCTGCAACCAGAGCCCACAAAATGCTCTAGTTTTCAGCAATGAATAGCTCTCCAAAAACTGATTAAGCGGTTAATAAACCGCAAGGCCTTCCGAGCCTTATTTGTGGAACTGTAGACATCCAAAGTCATGCAAACTTTCAAAACTCAAAAAAATCGATTTTAATGGATTTACTTTGAATTAAGATATCTCCGCAACCAGACCTCCTAGAATATTCTAGTTTTCAGCTATGGATAGCTCTTGAAAAACTAATTAAGCGTTTTGCAAGCGAAAATGACGTCATAGCCTTATTTGCGGAACTGTAGGCATCCAAAGTCATACAAGCCTTCATAACTCAAAAAAATAACTTTGAATGCAAATATCTCGAAAACTAGACATTATAAAAGGGTTTGCTTTGGATGTGCTGGTTGCATTTGACAAAACCTTTCTATATATGTACGTTTCAATGGGTTCCAGAGACTTTCGTAAAAAAATTAATTTTTAGTGATAAGGGGGTAGTCCATGCTTTTTTTCGAAAATCGATTGGAAAAAAAAAGTTGAGTTTTAAACGGCAATGCAAAGACCAGACCGTTATCTGTTCAACAACGCTAACCGCAACCTCTTACGACCCTTATTTTGGAAGTTATGGCCATATTAAGATTTTTAGTTTTTGGGTTGAAACAAGAAAGATTAACTTTGAATCAAAATTTCTCTGCAACCAGAGCCCACAAAATGCTCTAGTTTTCAGCAATGAATAGCTCTCCAAAAACTGATTAAGCGGTTAATAAATCGCAAGGCCTTCCGAGCCTTATTTGTGGAACTGTAGACATCCAAAGTCATGCAAACTTTCAAAACTCAAAAAAATCGATTTTAATGGATTTACTTTGAATTAAGATATCTCCGCAACCAGACCTCCTAGAATGTTCTAGTTTTCAGCTATGGATAGCTCTTGAAAAACTAATTAAGCGTTTTGCAAGCGAAAATGACGTCATAGCCTTATTTGCGGAACTGTAGGCATCCATAGTCATACAAGCCTTCATAACTCAAAAAAATAACTTTGAATGCAAATATCTCGAAAACTAGACATTATAAAAGGGTTTTGCTTTGGATGTGCTGGTTGCATTTGACAAAACCTTTCTACATATGTACGTTTCAATGGGTTCCAGAGACTTTCGTAAAAAAATTAATTTTTAGTGATAAGGGGGTAGTCCATGCTTTTTTTCGAAAATCGATTGGAAAAAATAAAGCTGAGTTTTAAACGGCAATGCAAAGACCAGACCGTTATCTGTTCAACAACGTTAACCGCAACCTCTTACGAGCCTTATTTTGGAAGTTATGGCCATATTAAGATTTTTAGTTTTTGGGTTGAAACAAGAAAGATTAACTTTGAATCAAAATTTCTCTGCAACCAGAGCCCACAAAATGCTCTAGTTTTCAGCAATGAATAGCTCTCCAAAAACTGATTAAGCGGTTAATAAACCGCAAGGCCTTCCGAGCCTTATTTGTGGAACTGTAGACATCCAAAGTCATGCAAACTTTCAAAACTCAAAAAAATCGATTTTAATGGATTTACTTTGAATTAAGATATCTCCGCAACCAGACCTCTTAGAATGTTCTAGTTTTCAGCTATGGATAGCTCTTGAAAAACTAATTAAGCGTTTTGCAAGCGAAAATGACGTCATAGCCTTATTTGCGGAACTGTAGGCATCCAAAGACATACAAGCCTTCATAACTCAAAAAAATAACTTTGAATGCAAATATCTCGAAAACTAGACATTATAAAAGGGTTTGCTTTGGATGTGCTGGTTGCATTTGACAAAACCTTTCTACATATGTACGTTTCAATGGGTTCCAGAGACTTTCGTAAAAAAATTAATTTTTAGTGATAAGGGGGTAGTCCATGCTTTTTTTCGAAAATCGATTGGAAAAAATAAAGCTGAGTTTTAAACGGCAATGCAAAGACCAGACCGTTATCTGTTCAACAACGTTAACCGCAACCTCTTACGAGCCTTATTTTGGAAGTTATGGCCATATTAAGATTTTTAGTTTTTGGGTTGAAACAAGAAAGATTAACTTTGAATCAAAATTTCTCTGCAACCAGAGCCCACAAAATGCTCTAGTTTTCAGCAATGAATAGCTCTCCAAAAACTAATTAAGCGGTTAATAAACCGCAAGGCCTTCCGAGCCTTATTTGTGGAACTGTAGACATCCAAAGTCATGCAAACTTTCAAAACTCAAAAAAATCGATTTTAATGGATTTACTTTGAATTAAGATATCTCCGCAACCAGACCTCTTAGAATGTTCTAGTTTTCAGCTATGGATAGCTCTTGAAAAACTAATTAAGCGTTTTGCAAGCGAAAATGACGTCATAGCCTTATTTGCGGAACTGTAGGCATCCAAAGACATACAAGCCTTCATAACTCAAAAAAATAACTTTGAATGCAAATATCTCGAAAACTAGACATTATAAAAGGGTTTGCTTTGGATGTGCTGGTTGCATTTGACAAAACCTTTCTATATATGTACGTTTCAATGGGTTCCAGAGACTTTCGTAAACAAATTAATTTTTAGTGATAAGGGGGTAGTCCATGCTTTTTTTCGAAAATCGATTGGAAAAAATAAAGCTGAGTTTTAAACGGCAATGCAAAGACCAGACCGTTATATGTTCAACAACGTTAACCACAACCTCTTACGAGCCTTATTTTGGAAGTTATGGCCATATTAAGATTTTTAGTTTTTGGGTTGAAACAAGAAAGATTAACTTTGAATCAAAATTTCTCTGCAACCAGAGCCCACAAAATGCTCTAGTTTTCAGCAATGAATAGCTCTCCAAAAACTGATTAAGCGGTTAATAAACCGCAAGGCCTTCCGAGCCTTATTTGTGGAACTGTAGACATCCAAAGTCATGCAAACTTTCAAAACTCAAAAAAATCGATTTTAATGGATTTACTTTGAATTAAGATATCTCCGCAACCAGACCTCCTAGAATGTTCTAGTTTTCAGCTATGGATAGCTCTTGAAAAACTAATTAAGCGTTTTGCAAGCGAAAATGACGTCATAGCCTTATTTGCGGAACTGTAGGCATCCAAAGACATACAAGCCTTCATAACTAACGAGCCTTATTTTGGAAGTTATGGCCATATTAAGATTTTTAGTTTTTGGGTTGAAACAAGAAAGATTAACTTTGAATCAAAATTTCTCTGCAACCAGAGCCCACAAAATGCTCTAGTTTTCAGCAATGAATAGCTCTCCAAAAACTGATTAAGCGGTTAATAAACCGCAAGGCCTTCCGAGCCTTATTTGTGGAACTGTAGACATCCAAAGTCATGCAAACTTTCAAAACTCAGAAAAATCGATTTTAATGGATTTACTTTGAATTAAGATATCTCCGCAACCAGACCTCCTAGAATGTTCTAGTTTTCAGCTATGGATAGCTCTTGAAAAACTAATTAAGCGTTTTGCAAGCGAAAATGACGTCATAGCCTTATTTGCGGAACTGTAGGCATCCAAAGTCATACAAGCCTTCATAACTCAAAAAAATAACTTTGAATGCAAATATCTCGAGAACTAGACATTATAAAAGGGTTTGCTTTGGATGTGCTGGTTGCATTTGACAAAACCTGTCTATATATGTACGTTTCAATGGGTTCCAGAGACTTTCGTAAAAAAATTAATTTTTAGTGATAAGGGGGTAGTCCATGCTTTTTTTCGAAAATCGATTGGAAAAAAAAAAGTTGAGTTTTAAACGGCAATGCAAAGACCAGACCGTTATCTGTTCAAAAACGTTAACCGCAACCTCTTACGAGCCTTATTTTGGAAGTTATGGCCATAATAAGATTTTTAGTTTTTGGGTTGAAAAAAGAAAGATTAACTTTGAATCAAAATTTCTCTGCAACCAGAGCCCACAAAATGCTCTAGTTTTCAGCAATGAATAGCTCTCCAAAAACTGATTAAGCGGTTAATAAACCGCAAGGCCTTCCGAGCCTTATTTGTGGAACTGTAGACATCCAAAGTCATGCAAACTTTCAAAACTCAAAAAAATCGATTTTAATGGATTTACTTTGAATTAAGATATCTCCGCAACCAGACCTCCTAGAATGTTCTAGTTTTCAGCTGTGGATAGCTCTTGAAAAACTAATTAAGCGTTTTGCAAGCGAAAATGACGTCATAGCCTTATTTGCGGAACTGTAGGCATCCAAAGTCATACAAGCCTTCATAACTCAAAAAAATAACTTTGAATGCAAATATCTCGAAAACTAGACATTATAAAAGGGTTTGCTTTGGATGTGCTGGTTGCATTTGACAAAACCTGTCTATATATGTACGTTTCAATGGGTTCCAGAGACTTTCGTAAAAAATTTAATTTTTAGTGATAAGGGGGTAGTCCATGCTTTTTTTCGAAAATCGATTGGAAAAAAAAAGTTGAGTTTTAAACGGCAATGCAAAGACCAGACCGTTATCTGTTCAACAACGTTAACCGCAACCTCTTACGAGCCTTATTTTGGACGTTATGGCCATATTAAGATTTTTAGTTTTTGGGTTGAAACAAGAAAGATTAACTTTGAATCAAAATTTCTCTGCAACCAGAGCCCACAAAATGCTTTAGTTTTCAGCAATGAATAGCTCTCCAAAAACTGATTAAGCGGTTAATAAACCGCAAGGCCTTCCGAGCCTTATTTGTGGAACTGTAGACATCCAAAGTCATGCAAACTTTCAAAACTCAAAAAAATCGATTTTAATGCATTTACTTTGAATTAAGATATCTCCGCAACCAGACCTCCTAGAATGTTCTAGTTTTCAGCTATGGATAGCTCTTGAAAAACTAATTAAGCGTTTTGCAAGCGAAAATGACGTCATAGCCTTATTTGCGGAACTGTAGGCATCCAAAGTCATACAAGCCTTCATAACTCAAAAAAATAACTTTGAATGCAAATATCTCGAATACTAGACATTATAAAAGGGTTTGCTTTGGATGTGCTGGTTGCATTTGACAAAACCTTTCTACATATGTACGTTTCAATGGGTTCCAGAGACTTTCGTAAAAAAATTAATTTTTAGTGATAAGGGGGTAGTCCATGCTTTTTTTCGAAAATCGATTGGAAAAAATAAAGCTGAGTTTTAAACGGCAATGCAAAGACCAGACCGTTATCTGTTCAACAACGTTAACCGCAACCTCTTACGACCCTTATTTTGGAAGTTATGGCCATATTAAGATTTTTAGTTTTTGGGTTGAATCAAGAAAGATTAACTTTGAATCAAAATTTCTCTGCAACCAGAGCCCACAAAATGCTCTAGTTTTCAGCAATGAATAGCTCTCCAAAAACTGATTAAGCGGTTAATAAACCGCAAGGCCTTCCGAGCCTTGTTTGTGGAACTGTAGACATCCAAAGTCATGCAAACTTTCAAAACTCAAAAAAATCGATTTTAATGGATTTACTTTGAATTAAGATATCTCCGCAACCAGACCTCCTAGAATATTCTAGTTTTCAGCTATGGATAGCTCTTGAAAAACTAATTAAGCGTTTTGCAAGCGAAAATGACGTCATAGCCTTATTTGCGGAACTGTAGGCATCCAAAGTCATACAAGCCTTCATAACTCAAAAAAATAACTTTGAATGCAAATATCTCGAGAACTAGACATTATAAAAGGGTTTGCTTTGGATGTGCTGGTTGCATTTGACAAAACCTGTCTATATATGTACGTTTCAATGGGTTCCAGAGACTTTCGTAAAAAAATTAATTTTTAGTGATAAGGGGGTAGTCCATGCTTTTTTTCGAAAATCGATTGGAAAAAAAAAAGTTGAGTTTTAAACGGCAATGCAAAGACCAGACCGTTATCTGTTCAAAAACGTTAACCGCAACCTCTTACGAGCCTTATTTTGGAAGTTATGGCCATAATAAGATTTTTAGTTTTTGGGTTGAAAAAAGAAAGATTAACTTTGAATCAAAATTTCTCTGCAACCAGAGCCCACAAAATGCTCTAGTTTTCAGCAATGAATAGCTCTCCAAAAACTGATTAAGCGGTTAATAAACCGCAAGGCCTTCCGAGCCTTATTTGTGGAACTGTAGACATCCAAAGTCATGCAAACTTTCAAAACTCAAAAAAATCGATTTTAATGGATTTACTTTGAATTAAGATATCTCCGCAACCAGACCTCCTAGAATGTTCTAGTTTTCAGCTGTGGATAGCTCTTGAAAAACTAATTAAGCGTTTTGCAAGCGAAAATGACGTCATAGCCTTATTTGCGGAACTGTAGGCATCCAAAGTCATACAAGCCTTCATAACTCAAAAAAATAACTTTGAATGCAAATATCTCGAAAACTAGACATTATAAAAGGGTTTGCTTTGGATGTGCTGGTTGCATTTGACAAAACCTGTCTATATATGTACGTTTCAATGGGTTCCAGAGACTTTCGTAAAAAATTTAATTTTTAGTGATAAGGGGGTAGTCCATGCTTTTTTTCGAAAATCGATTGGAAAAAAAAAGTTGAGTTTTAAACGGCAATGCAAAGACCAGACCGTTATCTGTTCAACAACGTTAACCGCAACCTCTTACGAGCCTTATTTTGGACGTTATGGCCATATTAAGATTTTTAGTTTTTGGGTTGAAACAAGAAAGATTAACTTTGAATCAAAATTTCTCTGCAACCAGAGCCCACAAAATGCTTTAGTTTTCAGCAATGAATAGCTCTCCAAAAACTGATTAAGCGGTTAATAAACCGCAAGGCCTTCCGAGCCTTATTTGTGGAACTGTAGACATCCAAAGTCATGCAAACTTTCAAAACTCAAAAAAATCGATTTTAATGCATTTACTTTGAATTAAGATATCTCCGCAACCAGACCTCCTAGAATGTTCTAGTTTTCAGCTATGGATAGCTCTTGAAAAACTAATTAAGCGTTTTGCAAGCGAAAATGACGTCATAGCCTTATTTGCGGAACTGTAGGCATCCAAAGTCATACAAGCCTTCATAACTCAAAAAAATAACTTTGAATGCAAATATCTCGAATACTAGACATTATAAAAGGGTTTGCTTTGGATGTGCTGGTTGCATTTGACAAAACCTTTCTACATATGTACGTTTCAATGGGTTCCAGAGACTTTCGTAAAAAAATTAATTTTTAGTGATAAGGGGGTAGTCCATGCTTTTTTTCGAAAATCGATTGGAAAAAATAAAGCTGAGTTTTAAACGGCAATGCAAAGACCAGACCGTTATCTGTTCAACAACGTTAACCGCAACCTCTTACGACCCTTATTTTGGAAGTTATGGCCATATTAAGATTTTTAGTTTTTGGGTTGAATCAAGAAAGATTAACTTTGAATCAAAATTTCTCTGCAACCAGAGCCCACAAAATGCTCTAGTTTTCAGCAATGAATAGCTCTCCAAAAACTGATTAAGCGGTTAATAAACCGCAAGGCCTTCCGAGCCTTGTTTGTGGAACTGTAGACATCCAAAGTCATGCAAACTTTCAAAACTCAAAAAAATCGATTTTAATGGATTTACTTTGAATTAAGATATCTCCGCAACCAGACCTCCTAGAATATTCTAGTTTTCAGCTATGGATAGCTCTTGAAAAACTAATTAAGCGTTTTGCAAGCGAAAATGACGTCATAGCCTTATTTGCGGAACTGTAGGCATCCAAAGTCATACAAGCCTTCATAACTCAAAAAAATAACTTTGAATGCAAATATCTCGAAAACTAGACATTGTAAAAGGGTTTGCTTTGGATGTGCTGGTTGCATTTGACAAAACCTGTCTATATATGTACGTTTCAATGGGTTCCAGAGACTTTCGTAAAAAAATTAATTTTTAGTGATAAGGGGGTAGTCCATGCTTTTTTTCGAAAATCGATTGGAAAAAAAAAAAGTTGAGTTTTAAACGGCAATGCAAAGACCGTTATCTGTTCAAAAACGTTAACCGCAACCTCTTACGAGCCTTATTTTGGAAGTTATGGCCATATTAAGATTTTTAGTTTTTGGGTTGAAAAAAGAAAGATTAACTTTGAATCAAAATTTCTCTGCAACCAGAGCCCACAAAATGCTCTAGTTTTCAGCAATGAATAGCTCTCCAAAAACTGATTAAGCGGTTAATAAACCGCAAGGCCTTCCGAGCCTTATTTGTGGAACTGTAGACATCCAAAGTCATGCAAACTTTCAAAACTCAAAAAAATCGATTTTAATGCATTTACTTTGAATTAAGATATCTCCGCAACCAGACCTCCTAGAATGTTCTAGTTTTCAGCTATGGATAGCTCTTGAAAAACTAATTAAGCGTTTTGCAAGCGAAAATGACGTCATAGCCTTATTTGCGGAACTGTAGGCATCCATAGTCATACAAGCCTTCATAACTCAAAAAAATAACTTTGAATGCAAATATCTCGAATACTAGACATTATAAAAGGGTTTGCTTTGGATGTGCTGGTTGCATTTGACAAAACCTTTCTACATATGTACGTTTCAATGGGTTCCAGAGACTTTCGTAAAAAAATTAATTTTTAGTGATAAGGGGGTAGTCCATGCTTTTTTTCGAAAATCGATTGGAAAAAAAAAAGTTGAGTTTTAAACGGCAATGCAAAGACCAGACCGTTATCTGTTCAACAACGTTAACCGCAACCTCTTACGAGCCTTATTTTGGAAGTTATGGCCATATTAAGATTTTTAGTTTTTGGGTTGAAACAAGAAAGATTAACTTTGAATCAAAATTTCTCTGCAACCAGAGCCCACAAAATGCTCTAGTTTTCAGCAATGAATAGCTCTCCAAAAACTGATTAAGCGGTTAATAAATCGCAAGGCCTTCCGAGCCTTATTTGTGGAACTGTAGACATCCAAAGTCATGCAAACTTTCAAAACTCAAAAAAATCGATTTTAATGCATTTACTTTGAATTAAGATATCTCCGCAACCAGACCTCCTAGAATGTTCTAGTTTTCAGCTATGGATAGCTCTTGAAAAACTAATTAAGCGTTTTGCAAGCGAAAATGACGTCATAGCCTTATTTGCGGAACTGTAGGCATCCATAGTCATACAAGCCTTCATAACTCAAAAAAATAACTTTGAATGCAAATATCTCGAATACTAGACATTATAAAAGGGTTTGCTTTGGATGTGCTGGTTGCATTTGACAAAACCTTTCTACATATGTACGTTTCAATGGGTTCCAGAGACTTTCGTAAAAAAATTAATTTTTAGTGATAAGGGGGTAGTCCATGCTTTTTTTCGAAAATCGATTGGAAAAAAAAAAGTTGAGTTTTAAACGGCAATGCAAAGACCAGACCGTTATCTGTTCAAAAACGTTAACCGCAACCTCTTACGAGCCTTATTTTGGAAGTTATGGCCATATTAAGATTTTTAGTTTTTGGGTTGAAAAAAGAAAGATTAACTTTGAATCAAAATTTCTCTGCAACCAGAGCCCACAAAATGCTCTAGTTTTCAGCAATGAATAGCTCTCCAAAAACTGATTAAGCGGTTAATAAACCGCAAGGCCTTCCGAGCCTTATTTGTGGAACTGTAGACATCCAAAGTCATGCAAACTTTCAAAACTCAAAAAAATCGATTTTAATGGATTTACTTTGAATTAAGATATCTCCGCAACCAGACCTCCTAGAATGTTCTAGTTTTCAGCTGTAGATAGCTCTTGAAAAACTAATTAAGCGTTTTGCAAGCGAAAATGACGTCATAGCCTTATTTGCGGAACTGTAGGCATCCAAAGTCATACAAGCCTTCATAACTCAAAAAAATAACTTTGAATGCAAATATCTCGAAAACTAGACATTATAAAAGGGTTTGCTTTGGATGTGCTGGTTGCATTTGACAAAACCTGTCTATATATGTACGTTTCAATGGGTTCCAGAGACTTTCGTAAAAAATTTAATTTTTAGTGATAAGGGGGTAGTCCATGCTTTTTTTCGAAAATCGATTGGAAAAAAAAAGTTGAGTTTTAAACGGCAATGCAAAGACCAGACCGTTATCTGTTCAACAACGTTAACCGCAACCTCTTACGAGCCTTATTTTGGAAGTTATGGCCATATTAAGATTTTTAGTTTTTGGGTTGAAACAAGAAAGATTAACTTTGAATCAAAATTTCTCTGCAACCAGAGCCCACAAAATGCTCTAGTTTTCAGCAATGAATAGCTCTCCAAAAACTGATTAAGCGGTTAATAAACCGCAAGGCCTTCCGAGCCTTATTTGTGGAACTGTAGACATCCAAAGTCATGCAAACTTTCAAAACTCAAAAAAATCGATTTTAATGCATTTACTTTGAATTAAGATATCTCCGCAACCAGACCTCCTAGAATGTTCTAGTTTTCAGCTATGGATAGCTCTTGAAAAACTAATTAAGCGTTTTGCAAGCGAAAATGACGTCATAGCCTTATTTGCGGAACTGTAGGCATCCATAGTCATACAAGCCTTCATAACTCAAAAAAATAACTTTGAATGCAAATATCTCGAATACTAGACATTATAAAAGGGTTTGCTTTGGATGTGCTGGTTGCATTTGACAAAACCTTTCTACATATGTACGTTTCAATGGGTTCCAGAGACTTTCGTAAAAAAATTAATTTTTAGTGATAAGGGGGTAGTCCATGCTTTTTTTCGAAAATCGATTGGAAAAAATAAAGCTGAGTTTTAAACGGCAATGCAAAGACCAGACCGTTATCTGTTCAACAACGTTAACCGCAACCTCTTACGACCCTTATTTTGGAAGTTATGGCCATATTAAGATTTTTAGTTTTTGGGTTGAATCAAGAAAGATTAACTTTGAATCAAAATTTCTCTGCAACCAGAGCCCACAAAATGCTCTAGTTTTCAGCAATGAATAGCTCTCCAAAAACTGATTAAGCGGTTAATAAACCGCAAGGCCTTCCGAACCTTGTTTGTGGAACTGTAGACATCCAAAGTCATGCAAACTTTCAAAACTCAAAAAAATCGATTTTAATGGATTTACTTTGAATTAAGATATCTCCGCAACCAGACCTCCTAGAATGTTCTAGTTTTCAGCTATGGATAGCTCTTGAAAAACTAATTAAGCGTTTTGCAAGCGAAAATGACGTCATAGCCTTATTTGCGGAACTGTAGGCATCCAAAGACATACAAGCCTTCATAACTCAAAAAAATAACTTTGAATGCAAATATCTCGAAAACTAGACATTATAAAAGGGTTTGCTTTGGATGTGCTGGTTGCATTTGACAAAACCTGTCTATATATGTACGTTTCAATGGGTTCCAGAGACTTTCGTAAAAAAATTAATTTTTAGTGATAAGGGGGTAGTCCATGCTTTTTTTCGAAAATCGATTGGAAAAAAAAAAGTTGAGTTTTAAACGGCAATGCAAAGACCAGACCGTTATCTGTTCAAAAACGTTAACCGCAACCTCTTACGAGCCTTATTTTGGAAGTTATGGCCATATTAAGATTTTTAGTTTTTGGGTTGAAAAAAGAAAGATTAACTTTGAATCAAAATTTCTCTGCAACCAGAGCCCACAAAATGCTCTAGTTTTCAGCAATGAATAGCTCTCCAAAAACTGATTAAGCGGTTAATAAACCGCAAGGCCTTCCGAGCCTTATTTGTGGAACTGTAGACATCCAAAGTCATGCAAACTTTCAAAACTCAAAAAAATCGATTTTAATGGATTTACTTTGAATTAAGATATCTCCGCAACCAGACCTCCTAGAATGTTCTAGTTTTCAGCTGTGGATAGCTCTTGAAAAACTAATTAAGCGTTTTGCAAGCGAAAATGACGTCATAGCCTTATTTGCGGAACTGTAGGCATCCAAAGACATACAAGCCTTCATAACTCAAAAAAATAACTTTGAATGCAAATATCTCGAAAACTAGACATTATAAAAGGGTTTGCTTTGGATGTGCTGGTTGCATTTGACAAAACCTGTCTATATATGTACGTTTCAATGGGTTCCAGAGACTTTCGTAAAAAAATTAATTTTTAGTGATAAGGGGGTAGTCCATGCTTTTTTTCGAAAATCGATTGGAAAAAAAAAGTTGAGTTTTAAACGGCAATGCAAAGACCAGACCGTTATCTGTTCAAAAACGTTAACCGCAACCTCTTACGAGCCTTATTTTGGAAGTTATGGCCATATTAAGATTTTTAGTTTTTGGGTTGAAAAAAGAAAGATTAACTTTGAATCAAAATTACTCTGCAACCAGAGCCCACAAAATGCTCTAGTTTTCAGCAATGAATAGCTCTCCAAAAACTGATTAAGCGGTTAATAAACCGCAAGGCCTTCCGAGCCTTATTTGTGGAACTGTAGACATCCAAAGTCATGCAAACTTTCAAAACTCAAAAAAATCGATTTTAATGGATTTACTTTGAATTAAGATATCTCCGCAACCAGACCTCCTAGAATGTTCTAGTTTTCAGCTGTGGATAGCTCTTGAAAAACTAATTAAGCGTTTTGCAAGCGAAAATGACGTCATAGCCTTATTTGCGGAACTGTAGGCATCCAAAGTCATACAAGCCTTCATAACTCAAAAAAATAACTTTGAATGCAAATATCTCGAAAACTAGACATTATAAAAGGGTTTGCTTTGGATGTGCTGGTTGCATTTGACAAAACCTGTCTATATATGTACGTTTCAATGGGTTCCAGAGACTTTCGTAAAAAATTTAATTTTTAGTGATAAGGGGGTAGTCCATGCTTTTTTTCGAAAATCGATTGGAAAAAAAAAGTTGAGTTTTAAACGGCAATGCAAAGACCAGACCGTTATCTGTTCAACAACGTTAACCGCAACCTCTTACGAGCCTTATTTTGGAAGTTATGGCCATATTAAGATTTTTAGTTTTTGGGTTGAAACAAGAAAGATTAACTTTGAATCAAAATTTCTCTGCAACCAGAGCCCACAAAATGCTCTAGTTTTCAGCAATGAATAGCTCTCCAAAAACTGATTAAGCGGTTAATAAACCGCAAGGCCTTCCGAGCCTTATTTGTGGAACTGTAGACATCCAAAGTCATGCAAACTTTCAAAACTCAAAAAAATCGATTTTAATGGATTTACTTTGAATTAAGATATCTCCGCAACCAGACCTCCTAGAATGTTCTAGTTTTCAGCTATGGATAGCTCTTGAAAAACTAATTAAGCGTTTTGCAAGCGAAAATGACGTCATAGCCTTATTTGCGGAACTGTAGGCATCCATAGTCATACAAGCCTTCATAACTCAAAAAAATAACTTTGAATGCAAATATCTCGAATACTAGACATTATAAAAGGGTTTGCTTTGGATGTGCTGGTTGCATTTGACAAAACCTTTCTACATATGTACGTTTCAAT
Source organism: Melangyna quadrimaculata (assembly GCA_949320155.1). NCBI lineage: Eukaryota > Metazoa > Arthropoda > Insecta > Diptera > Syrphidae > Melangyna > Melangyna quadrimaculata. The sequence goes on from OX439483.1 coordinate 150,656,055, forward strand.
GGGTTCCAGAGACTTTCGTAAAAAAATTAATTTTTAGTGATAAGGGGGTAGTCCATGCTTTTTTTCGAAAATCGATTGGAAAAAAAAAAGTTGAGTTTTAAACGGCAATGCAAAGACCAGACCGTTATCTGTTCAAAAACGTTAACCGCAACCTCTTACGAGCCTTATTTTGGAAGTTATGGCCATATTAAGATTTTTAGTTTTTGGGTTGAAAAAAGAAAGATTAACTTTGAATCAAAATTTCTCTGCAACCAGAGCCCACAAAATGCTCTAGTTTTCAGCAATGAATAGCTCTCTAAAAACTGATTAAGCGGTTAATAAACCGCAAGGCCTTCCGAGCCTTATTTGTGGAACTGTAGACATCCAAAGTCATGCAAACTTTCAAAACTCAAAAAAATCGATTTTAATGGATTTACTTTGAATTAAGATATCTCCGCAACCAGACCTCCTAGAATGTTCTAGTTTTCAGCTATGGATAGCTCTTGAAAAACTAATTAAGCATTTTGCAAGCGAAAATGACGTCATAGCCTTATTTGCGGAACTGTAGGCATCCATAGTCATACAAGCCTTCATAACTCAAAAAAATAACTTTGAATGCAAATATCTCGAATACTAGACATTATAAAAGGGTTTGCTTTGGATGTGCTGGTTGCATTTGACAAAACCTTTCTACATATGTAAGTTTCAATGGGTTCCAGAGACTTTCGTAAAAAAATTAATTTTTAGTGATAAGGGGGTAGTCCATGCTTTTTTTCGAAAATCGATTGGAAAAAATAAAGCTGAGTTTTAAACGGCAATGCAAAGACCAGACCGTTATCTGTTCAACAACGTTAACCGCAACCTCTTACGACCCTTATTTTGGAAGTTATGGCCATATTAAGATTTTTAGTTTTTGGGTTGAATCAAGAAAGATTAACTTTGAATCAAAATTTCTCTGCAACCAGAGCCCACAAAATGCTCTAGTTTTCAGCAATGAATAGCTCTCCAAAAACTGATTAAGCGGTTAATAAACCGCAAGGCCTTCCGAGCCTTGTTTGTGGAACTGTAGACATCCAAAGTCATGCAAACTTTCAAAACTCAAAAAAATCGATTTTAATGGATTTACTTTGAATTAAGATATCTCCGCAACCAGACCTCCTAGAATATTCTAGTTTTCAGCTATGGATAGCTCTTGAAAAACTAATTAAGCGTTTTGCAAGCGAAAATGACGTCATAGCCTTATTTGCGGAACTGTAGGCATCCAAAGTCATACAAGCCTTCATAACTCAAAAAAATAACTTTGAATGCAAATATCTCGAAAACTAGACATTGTAAAAGGGTTTGCTTTGGATGTGCTGGTTGCATTTGACAAAACCTGTCTATATATGTACGTTTCAATGGGTTCTAGAGACTTTCGTAAAAAAAATAATTTTTAGTGATCCATGCTTTTTTTCGAAAATCGATTGGAAAAAAAAAGTTGAGTTTTAAACGGCAATGCAAAGACCAGACCGTTATCTGTTCAACAACGTTAACCGCAACCTCTTACGAGCCTTATTTTGGAAGTTATGGCCATATTAACATTTTTAGTTTTTGGGTTGAAACAAGAAAGATTAACTTTGAATCAAAATTTCTCTGCAACCAGAGCCCACAAAATGCTCTAGTTTTCAGCAATGAATAGCTCTCCAAAAACTGATTAAGCGGTTAATAAACCGCAAGGCCTTCCGAGCCTTATTTGTGGAACTGTAGACATCCAAAGTCATGCAAACTTTCAAAACTCAAAAAAATCGATTTTAATGCATTTACTTTGAATTAAGATATCTCCGCAACCAGACCTCCTAGAATGTTCTAGTTTTCAGCTGTGGATAGCTCTTGAAAAACTTATTAAGCGTTTTGCAAGCGAAAATGACGTCATAGCCTTATTTGCGGAACTGTAGGCATCCAAAGTCATACAAGCCTTCATAACTCAAAAAAAAAACTTTGAATGCAAATATCTCGAAAACTAGACATTATAAAAGGGTTTGCTTTGGATGTGCTGGTTGCATTTGACAAAACCTGTCTATATATGTACGTTTCAATGGGTTCCAGAGACTTTCGTAAAAAATTTAATTTTTAGTGATAAGGGGGTAGTCCATGCTTTTTTTCGAAAATCGATTGGAAAAAAAAAGTTGAGTTTTAAACGGCAATGCAAAGACCAGACCGTTATCTGTTCAACAACGTTAACCGCAACCTCTTACGAGCCTTATTTTGGAAGTTATGGCCATATTAAGATTTTTAGTTTTTGGGTTGAAACAAGAAAGATTAACTTTGAATCAAAATTTCTCTGCAACCAGAGCCCACAAAATGCTCTAGTTTTCAGCAATGAATAGCTCTCCAAAAACTGATTAAGCGGTTAATAAACCGCAAGGCCTTCCGAGCCTTATTTGTGGAACTGTAGACATCCAAAGTCATGCAAACTTTCAAAACTCAAAAAAATCGATTTTAATGCATTTACTTTGAATTAAGATATCTCCGCAACCAGACCTCCTAGAATGTTCTAGTTTTCAGCTATGGATAGCTCTTGAAAAACTAATTAAGCGTTTTGCAAGCGAAAATGACGTCATAGCCTTATTTGCGGAACTGTAGGCATCCATAGTCATACAAGCCTTCATAACTCAAAAAAATAACTTTGAATGCAAATATCTCGAATACTAGACATTATAAAAGGGTTTGCTTTGGATGTGCTGGTTGCATTTGACAAAACCTGTCTATATATGTACGTTTCAATGGGTTCTAGAGACTTTCGTAAAAAAAATAATTTTTAGTGATCCATGCTTTTTTTCGAAAATCGATTGGAAAAAAAAAGTTGAGTTTTAAACGGCAATGCAAAGACCAGACCGTTATCTGTTCAACAACGTTAACCGCAACCTCTTACGAGCCTTATTTTGGAAGTTATGGCCATATTAACATTTTTAGTTTTTGGGTTGAAACAAGAAAGATTAACTTTGAATCAAAATTTCTCTGCAACCAGAGCCCACAAAATGCTCTAGTTTTCAGCAATGAATAGCTCTCCAAAAACTGATTAAGCGGTTAATAAACCGCAAGGCCTTCCGAGCCTTATTTGTGGAACTGTAGACATCCAAAGTCATGCAAACTTTCAAAACTCAAAAAAATCGATTTTAATGGATTTACTTTGAATTAAGATATCTCCGCAACCAGACCTCCTAGAATGTTCTAGTTTTCAGCTATGGATAGCTCTTGAAAAACTAATTAAGCGTTTTGCAAGCGAAAATGACGTCATAGCCTTATTTGCGGAACTGTAGGCATCCAAAGACATACAAGCCTTCATAACTCAAAAAAATAACTTTGAATGCAAATATCTCGAAAACTAGACATTATAAAAGGGTTTGCTTTGGATGTGCTGGTTGCATTTGACAAAACCAATCGCAAAGACCAGACCGTTATATGTTCAACAACGTTAACCACAACAAACCACATGCAAACTTTCAAAACTCAAAAAAATCGATTTTAATGCATTTACTTTGAATTAAGATATCTCCGCAACCAGACCTCCTAGAATGTTCTAGTTTTCAGCTATGGATAGCTCTTGAAAAACTAATTAAGCGTTTTGCAAGCGAAAATGACGTCATAGCCTTATTTGCGGAACTGTAGGCATCCATAGTCATACAAGCCTTCATAACTCAAAAAAATAACTTTGAATGCAAATATCTCGAATACTAGACATTATAAAAGGGTTTGCTTTGGATGTGCTGGTTGCATTTGACAAAACCTTTCTACATATGTACGTTTCAATGGGTTCCAGAGACTTTCGTAAAAAAATTAATTTTTAGTGATAAGGGGGTAGTCCATGCTTTTTTTCGAAAATCGATTGGAAAAAATAAAGCTGAGTTTTAAACGGCAATGCAAAGACCAGACCGTTATCTGTTCAACAACGTTAACCGCAACCTCTTACGACCCTTATTTTGGAAGTTATGGCCATATTAACATTTTTAGTTTTTGGGTTGAAACAAGAAAGATTAACTTTGAATCAAAATTTCTCTGCAACCAGAGCCCACAAAATGCTCTAGTTTTCAGCAATGAATAGCTCTCCAAAAACTGATTAAGCGGTTAATAAACCGCAAGGCCTTCCGAGCCTTATTTGTGGAACTGTAGACATCCAAAGTCATGCAAACTTTCAAAACTCAAAAAAATCGATTTTAATGGATTTACTTTGAATTAAGATATCTCCGCAACCAGACCTCCTAGAATATTCTAGTTTTCAGCTATGGATAGCTCTTGAAAAACTAATTAAGCGTTTTGCAAGCGAAAATGACGTCATAGCCTTATTTGCGGAACTGTAGGCATCCAAAGTCATACAAGCCTTCATAACTCAAAAAAATAACTTTGAATGCAAATATCTCGAAAACTAGACATTGTAAAAGGGTTTGCTTTGGATGTGCTGGTTGCATTTGACAAAACCTGTCTATATATGTACGTTTCAATGGGTTCTAGAGACTTTCGTAAAAAAAATAATTTTTAGTGATCCATGCTTTTTTTCGAAAATCGATTGGAAAAAAAAAGTTGAGTTTTAAACGGCAATGCAAAGACCAGACCGTTATCTGTTCAACAACGTTAACCGCAACCTCTTACGAGCCTTATTTTGGAAGTTATGGCCATATTAACATTTTTAGTTTTTGGGTTGAAACAAGAAAGATTAACTTTGAATCAAAATTTCTCTGCAACCAGAGCCCACAAAATGCTCTAGTTTTCAGCAATGAATAGCTCTCCAAAAACTGATTAAGCGGTTAATAAACCGCAAGGCCTTCCGAGCCTTATTTGTGGAACTGTAGACATCCAAAGTCATGCAAACTTTCAAAACTCAAAAAAATCGATTTTAATGGATTTACTTTGAATTAAGATATCTCCGCAACCAGACCTCCTAGAATGTTCTAGTTTTCAGCTATGGATAGCTCTTGAAAAACTAATTAAGCGTTTTGCAAGCGAAAATGACGTCATAGCCTTATTTGCGGAACTGTAGGCATCCAAAGACATACAAGCCTTCATAACTCAAAAAAATAACTTTGAATGCAAATATCTCGAAAACTAGACATTATAAAAGGGTTTGCTTTGGATGTGCTGGTTGCATTTGACAAAACCAATCGCAAAGACCAGACCGTTATATGTTCAACAACGTTAACCACAACAAACCACATGCAAACTTTCAAAACTCAAAAAAATCGATTTTAATGCATTTACTTTGAATTAAGATATCTCCGCAACCAGACCTCCTAGAATGTTCTAGTTTTCAGCTATGGATAGCTCTTGAAAAACTAATTAAGCGTTTTGCAAGCGAAAATGACGTCATAGCCTTATTTGCGGAACTGTAGGCATCCAAAGTCATACAAGCCTTCATAACTCAAAAAAATAACTTTGAATGCAAATATCTCGAATACTAGACATTATAAAAGGGTTTGCTTTGGATGTGCTGGTTGCATTTGACAAAACCTTTCTACATATGTACGTTTCAATGGGTTCCAGAGACTTTCGTAAAAAAATTAATTTTTAGTGATAAGGGGGTAGTCCATGCTTTTTTTCGAAAATCGATTGGAAAAAATAAAGCTGAGTTTTAAACGGCAATGCAAAGACCAGACCGTTATCTGTTCAACAACGTTAACCGCAACCTCTTACGACCCTTATTTTGGAAGTTATGGCCATATTAAGATTTTTAGTTTTTGGGTTGAATCAAGAAAGATTAACTTTGAATCAAAATTTCTCTGCAACCAGAGCCCACAAAATGCTCTAGTTTTCAGCAATGAATAGCTCTCCAAAAACTGATTAAGCGGTTAATAAACCGCAAGGCCTTCCGAGCCTTATTTGTGGAACTGTAGACATCCAAAGTCATGCAAACTTTCAAAACTCAAAAAAATCGATTTTAATGGATTTACTTTGAATTAAGATATCTCCGCAACCAGACCTCCTAGAATATTCTAGTTTTCAGCTATGGATAGCTCTTGAAAAACTAATTAAGCGTTTTGCAAGCGAAAATGACGTCATAGCCTTATTTGCGGAACTGTAGGCATCCAAAGTCATACAAGCCTTCATAACTCAAAAAAATAACTTTGAATGCAAATATCTCGAAAACTAGACATTGTAAAAGGGTTTGCTTTGGATGTGCTGGTTGCATTTGACAAAACCTGTCTATATATGTACGTTTCAATGGGTTCTAGAGACTTTCGTAAAAAAAATAATTTTTAGTGATCCATGCTTTTTTTCGAAAATCGATTGGAAAAAAAAAGTTGAGTTTTAAACGGCAATGCAAAGACCAGACCGTTATCTGTTCAACAACGTTAACCGCAACCTCTTACGAGCCTTATTTTGGAAGTTATGGCCATATTAAGATTTTTAGTTTTTGGGTTGAAACAAGAAAGATTAACTTTGAATCAAAATTTCTCTGCAACCAGAGCCCACAAAATGCTCTAGTTTTCAGCAATGAATAGCTCTCCAAAAACTGATTAAGCGGTTAATAAACCGCAAGGCCTTCCGAGCCTTATTTGTGGAACTGTAGACATCCAAAGTCATGCAAACTTTCAAAACTCAAAAAAATCGATTTTAATGGATTTACTTTGAATTAAGATATCTCCGCAACCAGACCTCCTAGAATGTTCTAGTTTTCAGCTATGGATAGCTCTTGAAAAACTAATTAAGCGTTTTGCAAGCGAAAATGACGTCATAGCCTTATTTGCGGAACTGTAGGCATCCAAAGACATACAAGCCTTCATAACTCAAAAAAATAACTTTGAATGCAAATATCTCGAAAACTAGACATTATAAAAGGGTTTGCTTTGGATGTGCTGGTTGCATTTGACAAAACCAATCGCAAAGACCAGACCGTTATATGTTCAACAACGTTAACCACAACAAACCACATGCAAACTTTCAAAACTCAAAAAAATCGATTTTAATGCATTTACTTTGAATTAAGATATCTCCGCAACCAGACCTCCTAGAATGTTCTAGTTTTCAGCTATGGATAGCTCTTGAAAAACTAATTAAGCGTTTTGCAAGCGAAAATGACGTCATAGCCTTATTTGCGGAACTGTAGGCATCCATAGTCATACAAGCCTTCATAACTCAAAAAAATAACTTTGAATGCAAATATCTCGAAAACTAGACATTATAAAAGGGTTTGCTTTGGATGTGCTGGTTGCATTTGACAAAACCTTTCTACATATGTACGTTTCAATGGGTTCCAGAGACTTTCGTAAAAAAATTAATTTTTAGTGATAAGGGGGTAGTCCATGCTTTTTTTCGAAAATCGATTGGAAAAAAAAAAGTTGAGTTTTAAACGGCAATGCAAAGACCAGACCGTTATCTGTTCAACAACGCTAACCGCAACCTCTTACGACCCTTATTTTGGAAGTTATGGCCATATTAAGATTTTTAGTTTTTGGGTTGAAACAAGAAAGATTAACTTTGAATCAAAATTTCTCTGCAACCAGAGCCCACAAAATGCTCTAGTTTTCAGCAATGAATAGCTCTCCAAAAACTGATTAAGCGGTTAATAAACCGCAAGGCCTTCCGAGCCTTATTTGTGGAACTGTAGACATCCAAAGTCATGCAAACTTTCAAAACTCAAAAAAATCGATTTTAATGGATTTACTTTGAATTAAGATATCTCCGCAACCAGACCTCCTAGAATATTCTAGTTTTCAGCTATGGATAGCTCTTGAAAAACTAATTAAGCGTTTTGCAAGCGAAAATGACGTCATAGCCTTATTTGCGGAACTGTAGGCATCCAAAGTCATACAAGCCTTCATAACTCAAAAAAATAACTTTGAATGCAAATATCTCGAAAACTAGACATTGTAAAAGGGTTTGCTTTGGATGTGCTGGTTGCATTTGACAAAACCTGTCTATATATGTACGTTTCAATGGGTTCTAGAGACTTTCGTAAAAAAAATAATTTTTAGTGATCCATGCTTTTTTTCGAAAATCGATTGGAAAAAAAAAGTTGAGTTTTAAACGGCAATGCAAAGACCAGACCGTTATCTGTTCAACAACGTTAACCGCAACCTCTTACGAGCCTTATTTTGGAAGTTATGGCCATATTAAGATTTTTAGTTTTTGGGTTGAAACAAGAAAGATTAACTTTGAATCAAAATTTCTCTGCAACCAGAGCCCACAAAATGCTCTTTTCAGCAATGAATAGCTCTCCAAAAACTGATTAAGCGGTTAATAAACCGCAAGGCCTTCCGAGCCTTATTTGTGGAACTGTAGACATCCAAAGTCATGCAAACTTTCAAAACTCAAAAAAATCGATTTTAATGGATTTACTTTGAATTAAGATATCTCCGCAACCAGACCTCCTAGAATGTTCTAGTTTTCAGCTATGGATAGCTCTTGAAAAACTAATTAAGCGTTTTGCAAGCGAAAATGACGTCATAGCCTTATTTGCGGAACTGTAGGCATCCAAAGACATACAAGCCTTCATAACTCAAAAAAATAACTTTGAATGCAAATATCTCGAAAACTAGACATTATAAAAGGGTTTGCTTTGGATGTGCTGGTTGCATTTGACAAAACCAATCGCAAAGACCAGACCGTTATATGTTCAACAACGTTAACCACAACAAACCACATGCAAACTTTCAAAACTCAAAAAAATCGATTTTAATGCATTTACTTTGAATTAAGATATCTCCGCAACCAGACCTCCTAGAATGTTCTAGTTTTCAGCTATGGATAGCTCTTGAAAAACTAATTAAGCGTTTTGCAAGCGAAAATGACGTCATAGCCTTATTTGCGGAACTGTAGGCATCCATAGTCATACAAGCCTTCATAACTCAAAAAAATAACTTTGAATGCAAATATCTCGAAAACTAGACATTATAAAAGGGTTTGCTTTGGATGTGCTGGTTGCATTTGACAAAACCTTTCTACATATGTACGTTTCAATGGGTTCCAGAGACTTTCGTAAAAAAATTAATTTTTAGTGATAAGGGGGTAGTCCATGCTTTTTTTCGAAAATCGATTGGAAAAAAAAAAGTTGAGTTTTAAACGGCAATGCAAAGACCAGACCGTTATCTGTTCAACAACGCTAACCGCAACCTCTTACGACCCTTATTTTGGAAGTTATGGCCATATTAAGATTTTTAGTTTTTGGGTTGAAACAAGAAAGATTAACTTTGAATCAAAATTTCTCTGCAACCAGAGCCCACAAAATGCTCTAGTTTTCAGCAATGAATAGCTCTCCAAAAACTGATTAAGCGGTTAATAAACCGCAAGGCCTTCCGAGCCTTATTTGTGGAACTGTAGACATCCAAAGTCATGCAAACTTTCAAAACTCAAAAAAATCGATTTTAATGGATTTACTTTGAATTAAGATATCTCCGCAACCAGACCTCCTAGAATATTCTAGTTTTCAGCTATGGATAGCTCTTGAAAAACTAATTAAGCGTTTTGCAAGCGAAAATGACGTCATAGCCTTATTTGCGGAACTGTAGGCATCCAAAGTCATACAAGCCTTCATAACTCAAAAAAATAACTTTGAATGCAAATATCTCGAAAACTAGACATTATAAAAGGGTTTGCTTTGGATGTGCTGGTTGCATTTGACAAAACCTGTCTATATATGTACGTTTCAATGGGTTCCAGAGACTTTCGTAAAAAATTTAATTTTTAGTGATAAGGGGGTAGTCCATGCTTTTTTTCGAAAATCGATTGGAAAAAAAAAGTTGAGTTTTAAACGGCAATGCAAAGACCAGACCGTTATCTGTTCAACAACGTTAACCGCAACCTCTTACGAGCCTTATTTTGGAAGTTATGGCCATATTAAGATTTTTAGTTTTTGGGTTGAAACAAGAAAGATTAACTTTGAATCAAAATTTCTCTGCAACCAGAGCCCACAAAATGCTCTAGTTTTCAGCAATGAATAGCTCTCCAAAAACTGATTAAGCGGTTAATAAACCGCAAGGCCTTCCGAGCCTTATTTGTGGAACTGTAGACATCCAAAGTCATGCAAACTTTCAAAACTCAAAAAAATCGATTTTAATGGATTTACTTTGAATTAAGATATCTCCGCAACCAGACCTCCTAGAATATTCTAGTTTTCAGCTATGGATAGCTCTTGAAAAACTAATTAAGCGTTTTGCAAGCGAAAATGACGTCATAGCCTTATTTGCGGAACTGTAGGCATCCAAAGTCATACAAGCCTTCATAACTCAAAAAAATAACTTTGAATGCAAATATCTCGAAAACTAGACATTGTAAAAGGGTTTGCTTTGGATGTGCTGGTTGCATTTGACAAAACCTGTCTATATATGTACGTTTCAATGGGTTCTAGAGACTTTCGTAAAAAAAATAATTTTTAGTGATCCATGCTTTTTTTCGAAAATCGATTGGAAAAAAAAAGTTGAGTTTTAAACGGCAATGCAAAGACCAGACCGTTATCTGTTCAACAACGTTAACCGCAACCTCTTACGAGCCTTATTTTGGAAGTTATGGCCATATTAACATTTTTAGTTTTTGGGTTGAAACAAGAAAGATTAACTTTGAATCAAAATTTCTCTGCAACCAGAGCCCACAAAATGCTCTAGTTTTCAGCAATGAATAGCTCTCCAAAAACTGATTAAGCGGTTAATAAACCGCAAGGCCTTCCGAGCCTTATTTGTGGAACTGTAGACATCCAAAGTCATGCAAACTTTCAAAACTCAAAAAAATCGATTTTAATGGATTTACTTTGAATTAAGATATCTCCGCAACCAGACCTCCTAGAATGTTCTAGTTTTCAGCTATGGATAGCTCTTGAAAAACTAATTAAGCGTTTTGCAAGCGAAAATGACGTCATAGCCTTATTTGCGGAACTGTAGGCATCCAAAGACATACAAGCCTTCATAACTCAAAAAAATAACTTTGAATGCAAATATCTCGAAAACTAGACATTATAAAAGGGTTTGCTTTGGATGTGCTGGTTGCATTTGACAAAACCAATCGCAAAGACCAGACCGTTATATGTTCAACAACGTTAACCACAACAAACCACATGCAAACTTTCAAAACTCAAAAAAATCGATTTTAATGCATTTACTTTGAATTAAGATATCTCCGCAACCAGACCTCCTAGAATGTTCTAGTTTTCAGCTATGGATAGCTCTTGAAAAACTAATTAAGCGTTTTGCAAGCGAAAATGACGTCATAGCCTTATTTGCGGAACTGTAGGCATCCATAGTCATACAAGCCTTCATAACTCAAAAAAATAACTTTGAATGCAAATATCTCGAAAACTAGACATTATAAAAGGGTTTGCTTTGGATGTGCTGGTTGCATTTGACAAAACCTTTCTACATATGTACGTTTCAATGGGTTCCAGAGACTTTCGTAAAAAAATTAATTTTTAGTGATAAGGGGGTAGTCCATGCTTTTTTTCGAAAATCGATTGGAAAAAAAAAAGTTGAGTTTTAAACGGCAATGCAAAGACCAGACCGTTATCTGTTCAACAACGCTAACCGCAACCTCTTACGACCCTTATTTTGGAAGTTATGGCCATATTAAGATTTTTAGTTTTTGGGTTGAAACAAGAAAGATTAACTTTGAATCAAAATTTCTCTGCAACCAGAGCCCACAAAATGCTCTAGTTTTCAGCAATGAATAGCTCTCCAAAAACTGATTAAGCGGTTAATAAACCGCAAGGCCTTCCGAGCCTTATTTGTGGAACTGTAGACATCCAAAGTCATGCAAACTTTCAAAACTCAAAAAAATCGATTTTAATGGATTTACTTTGAATTAAGATATCTCCGCAACCAGACCTCCTAGAATATTCTAGTTTTCAGCTATGGATAGCTCTTGAAAAACTAATTAAGCGTTTTGCAAGCGAAAATGACGTCATAGCCTTATTTGCGGAACTGTAGGCATCCAAAGTCATACAAGCCTTCATAACTCAAAAAAATAACTTTGAATGCAAATATCTCGAAAACTAGACATTATAAAAGGGTTTGCTTTGGATGTGCTGGTTGCATTTGACAAAACCTTTCTATATATGTACGTTTCAATGGGTTCCAGAGACTTTCGTAAAAAAAATAATTTTTAGTGATAAGGGGGTAATTCCATGCTTTTTTTCGAAAATCGATTGGAAAAAAAAAAGTTGTGTTTTAAACGGCAATGCAAAGACCAGACCGTTATCTGTTCAACAACGCTAACCGCAACCTCTTACGACCCTTATTTTGGAAGTTATGGCCATATTAAGATTTTTAGTTTTTGGGTTGAAACAAGAAAGATTAACTTTGAATCAAAATTTCTCTGCAACCAGAGCCCACAAAATGCTCTAGTTTTCAGCAATGAATAGCTCTCCAAAAACTGATTAAGCGGTTAATAAACCGCAAGGCCTTCCGAGCCTTATTTGTGGAACTGTAGACATCCAAAGTCATGCAAACTTTCAAAACTCAAAAAAATCGATTTTAATGGATTTAATTTGAATTAAGATATCTCCGCAACCAGACCTCCTAGAATATTCTAGTTTTCAGCTATGGATAGCTCTTGAAAAACTAATTAAGCGTTTTGCAAGCGAAAATGACGTCATAGCCTTATTTGCGGAACTGTAGGCATCCAAAGTCATACAAGCCTTCATAACTCAAAAAAATAACTTTGAATGCAAATATCTCGAAAACTAGACATTATAAAAGGGTTTGCTTTGGGTGTGCTGGTTGCATTTGACAAAACCTTTCTATATATGTACGTTTCAATGGGTTCCAGAGACTTTCGTAAAAAAATTAATTTTTAGTGATAAGGGGGTAGTCCATGCTTTTTTTCGAAAATCGATTGGAAAAAAAAAAGTTGAGTTTTAAACGGCAATGCAAAGACCAGACCGTTATCTGTTCAACAACGCTAACCGCAACCTCTTACGACCCTTATTTTGGAAGTTATGGCCATATTAAGATTTTTAGTTTTTGGGTTGAAACAAGAAAGATTAACTTTGAATCAAAATATCTCTGCAACCAGAGCCCACAAAATGCTCTAGTTTTCAGCAATGAATAGCTCTCCAAAAACTGATTAAGCGGTTAATAAACCGCAAGGCCTTCCGAGCCTTGTTTGTGGAACTGTAGACATCCAAAGTCATGCAAACTTTCAAAACTCAAAAAAATCGATTTTAATGCATTTACTTTGAATTAAGATATCTCCGCAACCAGACCTCCTAGAATGTTCTAGTTTTCAGCTATGGATAGCTCTTGAAAAACTAATTAAGCGTTTTGCAAGCGAAAATGACGTCATAGCCTTATTTGCGGAACTGTAGGCATCCAAAGTCATACAAGCCTTCATAACTCAAAAAAATAACTTTGAATGCAAATATCTCGAAAACTAGACATTGTAAAAGGGTTTGCTTTGGATGTGCTGGTTGCATTTGACAAAACCTGTCTATATATGTACGTTTCAATGGGTTCTAGAGACTTTCGTAAAAAAAATAATTTTTAGTGATCCATGCTTTTTTTCGAAAATCGATTGGAAAAAAAAAGTTGAGTTTTAAACGGCAATGCAAAGACCAGACCGTTATCTGTTCAACAACGTTAACCGCAACCTCTTACGAGCCTTATTTTGGAAGTTATGGCCATATTAACATTTTTAGTTTTTGGGTTGAAACAAGAAAGATTAACTTTGAATCAAAATTTCTCTGCAACCAGAGCCCACAAAATGCTCTAGTTTTCAGCAATGAATAGCTCTCCAAAAACTGATTAAGCGGTTAATAAACCGCAAGGCCTTCCGAGCCTTATTTGTGGAACTGTAGACATCCAAAGTCATGCAAACTTTCAAAACTCAAAAAAATCGATTTTAATGGATTTACTTTGAATTAAGATATCTCCGCAACCAGACCTCCTAGAATATTCTAGTTTTCAGCTATGGATAGCTCTTGAAAAACTAATTAAGCGTTTTGCAAGCGAAAATGACGTCATAGCCTTAATTGCGGAACTGTAGGCATCCAAAGACATACAAGCCTTCATAACTCAAAAAAATAACTTTGAATGCAAATATCTCGAAAACTAGACATTATAAAAGGGTTTGCTTTGGATGTGCTGGTTGCATTTGACAAAACCAATCGCAAAGACCAGACCGTTATATGTTCAACAACGTTAACCACAACCTCTTACGAGCCTTATTTTGGAAGTTATGGCCATATTAAGATTTTTAGTTTTTGGGTTGAAACAAGAAAGATTAACTTTGAATCAAAATTTCTCTGCAACCAGAGCCCACAAAATGCTCTAGTTTTCAGCAATGAATAGCTCTCCAAAAACTGATTAAGCGGTTAATAAACCGCAAGGCCTTCCGAGCCTTATTTGTGGAACTGTAGACATCCAAAGTCATGCAAACTTTCAAAACTCAAAAAAATCGATTTTAATGGATTTACTTTGAATTAAGATATCTCCGCAACCAGACCTCCTAGAATGTTCTAGTTTTCAGCTGTGGATAGCTCTTGAAAAACTAATTAAGCGTTTTGCAAGCGAAAATGACGTCATAGCCTTATTTGCGGAACTGTAGGCATCCAAAGTCATACAAGCCTTCATAACTCAAAAAAATAACTTTGAATGCAAATATCTCGAAAACTAGACATTATAAAAGGGTTTGCTTTGGATGTGCTGGTTGCATTTGACAAAACCTGTCTATATATGTACGTTTCAATGGGTTCCAGAGACTTTCGTAAAAAATTTAATTTTTAGTGATAAGGGGGTAGTCCATGCTTTTTTTCGAAAATCGATTGGAAAAAAAAAGTTGAGTTTTAAACGGCAATGCAAAGACCAGACCGTTATCTGTTCAACAACGTTAACCGCAACCTCTTACGAGCCTTATTTTGGAAGTTATGGCCATATTAAGATTTTTAGTTTTTGGGTTGAAAAAAGAAAGATTAACTTTGAATCAAAATTTCTCTGCAACCAGAGCCCACAAAATGCTCTAGTTTAATAGCGGTTAATAAACCGCAAGGCCTTCCGAGCCTTATTTGTGGAACTGTAGACATCCAAAGTCATGCAAACTTTCAAAACTCAAAAAAATCGATTTTAATGGATTTACTTTGAATTAAGATATCTCCGCAACCAGACCTCCTAGAATATTCTAGTTTTCAGCTATGGATAGCTCTTGAAAAACTAATTAAGCGTTTTGCAAGCGAAAATGACGTCATAGCCTTATTTGCGGAACTGTAGGCATCCAAAGACATACAAGCCTTCATAACTCAAAAAAATAACTTTGAATGCAAATATCTCGAAAACTAGACATTATAAAAGGGTTTGCTTTGGATGTGCTGGTTGCATTTGACAAAACCAATCGCAAAGACCAGACCGTTATATGTTCAACAACGTTAACCACAACCTCTTACGAGCCTTATTTTGGAAGTTATGGCCATATTAAGATTTTTAGTTTTTGGGTTGAAACAAGAAAGATTAACTTTGAATCAAAATTTCTCTGCAACCAGAGCCCACAAAATGCTCTAGTTTTCAGCAATGAATAGCTCTCCAAAAACTGATTAAGCGGTTAATAAACCGCAAGGCCTTCCGAGCCTTATTTGTGGAACTGTAGACATCCAAAGTCATGCAAACTTTCAAAACTCAAAAAAATCGATTTTAATGGATTTATTTTGAATTAAGATATCTCCGCAACCAGACCTCCTAGAATGTTCTAGTTTTAAGCTGTGGATAGCTCTTGAAAAACTAATTAAGCGTTTTGCAAGCGAAAATGACGTCATAGCCTTATTTGCGGAACTGTAGGCATCCAAAGTCATACAAGCCTTCATAACTCAAAAAAATAACTTTGAATGCAAATATCTCGAAAACTAGACATTATAAAAGGGTTTGCTTTGGATGTGCTGGTTGCATTTGACAAAACCTGTCTATATATGTACGTTTCAATGGGTTCCAGAGACTTTCGTAAAAAATTTAATTTTTAGTGATAAGGGGGTAGTCCATGCTTTTTTTCGAAAATCGATTGGAAAAAAAAAGTTGAGTTTTAAACGGCAATGCAAAGACCAGACCGTTATCTGTTCAACAACGTTAACCGCAACCTCTTACGAGCCTTATTTTGGAAGTTATGGCCATATTAAGATTTTTAGTTTTTGGGTTGAAAAAAGAAAGATTAACTTTGAATCAAAATTTCTCTGCAACCAGAGCCCACAAAATGCTCTAGTTTAATAGCGGTTAATAAACCGCAAGGCCTTCCGAGCCTTATTTGTGGAACTGTAGACATCCAAAGTCATGCAAACTTTCAAAACTCAAAAAAATCGATTTTAATGGATTTACTTTGAATTAAGATATCTCCGCAACCAGACCTCCTAGAATGTTCTAGTTTTCAGCTATGGATAGCTCTTAAAAAACTAATTAAGCGTTTTGCAAGCGAAAATGACGTCATAGCCTTATTTGCGGAACTGTAGGCATCCAAAGTCATACAAGCCTTCATAACTCAAAAAAATAACTTTGAATGCAAATATCTCGAAAACTAGACATTATAAAAGGGTTTGCTTTGGATGCGCTGGTTGCATTTGACAAAACCTGTCAATATATGTACGTTTCAATGGGTTCCAGAGACTTTCGTAAAAAAATTAATTTTTAGTGATCCATGCTTTTTTTCGAAAATCGATTGGAAAAAAAAAGTTGAGTTTTAAACGGCAATGCAAAGACCAGACCGTTATCTGTTCAACAACGTTAACCGCAACCTCTAACGAGCCTTATTTTGGAAGTTATGGCCATATTAACATTTTTAGTTTTTGGGTTGAAACAAGAAAGATTAACTTTGAATCAAAATTTCTCTGCAACCAGAGCCCACAAAATGCTCTAGTTTTCAGCAATGAATAGCTCTCCAAAAACTGATTAAGCGGTTAATAAACCGCAAGGCCTTCCGAGCCTTATTTGTGGAACTGTAGACATCCAAAGTCATGCAAACTTTCAAAACTCAAAAAAATCGATTTTAATGGATTTACTTTGAATTAAGATATCTCCGCAACCAGACCTCCTAGAATGTTCTAGTTTTCAGCTATGGATAGCTCTTGAAAAACTAATTAAGCGTTTTGCAAGCGAAAATGACGTCATAGCCTTATTTGCGGAACTGTAGGCATCCAAAGACATACAAGCCTTCATAACTCAAAAAAATAACTTTGAATGCAAATATCTCGAAAACTAGACATTATAAAAGGGTTTGCTTTGGATGTGCTGGTTGCATTTGACAAAACCAATCGCAAAGACCAGACCGTTATATGTTCAACATCGTTAACCACAACCTCTTACGAGCCTTATTTTGGAAGTTATGGCCATATTAAGATTTTTAGTTTTTGGGTTGAAACAAGAAAGATTAACTTTGAATCAAAATTTCTCTGCAACCAGAGCCCACAAAATGCTCTAGTTTTCAGCAATGAATAGCTCTCCAAAAACTGATTAAGCGGTTAATAAACCGCAAGGCCTTCCGAGCCTTATTTGTGGAACTGTAGACATCCAAAGTCATGCAAACTTTCAAAACTCAAAAAAATCGATTTTAATGGATTTACTTTGAATTAAGATATCTCCGCAACCAGACCTCCTAGAATGTTCTAGTTTTCAGCTGTGGATAGCTCTTGAAAAACTAATTAAGCGTTTTGCAAGCGAAAATGACGTCATAGCCTTATTTGCGGAACTGTAGGCATCCAAAGTCATACAAGCCTTCATAACTCAAAAAAATAACTTTGAATGCAAATATCTCGAAAACTAGACATTATAAAAGGGTTTGCTTTGGATGTGCTGGTTGCATTTGACAAAACCTGTCTATATATGTACGTTTCAATGGGTTCCAGAGACTTTCGTAAAAAATTTAATTTTTAGTGATAAGGGGGTAGTCCATGCTTTTTTTCGAAAATCGATTGGAAAAAAAAAGTTGAGTTTTAAACGGCAATGCAAAGACCAGACCGTTATCTGTTCAACAACGTTAACCGCAACCTCTTACGAGCCTTATTTTGGAAGTTATGGCCATATTAAGATTTTTAGTTTTTGGGTTGAAAAAAGAAAGATTAACTTTGAATCAAAATTTCTCTGCAACCAGAGCCCACAAAATGCTCTAGTTTAATAGCGGTTAATAAACCGCAAGGCCTTCCGAGCCTTATTTGTGGAACTGTAGACATCCAAAGTCATGCAAACTTTCAAAACTCAAAAAAATCGATTTTAATGCATTTACTTTGAATTAAGATATCTCCGCAACCAGACCTCCTAGAATGTTCTAGTTTTCAGCTATGGATAGCTCTTGAAAAACTAATTAAGCGTTTTGCAAGCGAAAATGACGTCATAGCCTTATTTGCGGAACTGTAGGCATCCAAAGTCATACAAGCCTTCATAACTCAAAAAAATAACTTTGAATGCAAATATCTCGAAAACTAGACATTATAAAAGGGTTTGCTTTGGATGTGCTGGTTGCATTTGACAAAACCTGTCTATATATGTACGTTTCAATGGGTTCCAGAGACTTTCGTAAAAAAATTAATTTTTAGTGATAAGGGGGTAGTCCATGCTTTTTTTCGAAAATCGATTGGAAAAAAAAAGTTGAGTTTTAAACGGCAATGCAAAGACCAGACCGTTATCTGTTCTACAACGTTAACCGCAACCTCTTACGAGCCTTATTTTGGAAGTTATGGCCATATTAAGATTTTTAGTTTTTGGGTTGAAACAAGAAAGATTAACTTTGAATCAAAATTTCTCTGCAACCAGAGCCCACAAAATGCTCTAGTTTTCAGCAATGAATAGCTCTCCAAAAACTGATTAAGCGGTTAATAAACCGCAAGGCCTTCCGAGCCTTATTTGTGGAACTGTAGACATCCAAAGTCATGCAAACTTTCAAAACTCAAAAAAATCGATTTTAATGCATTTACTTTGAATTAAGATATCTCCGCAACCAGACCTCCTAGAATGTTCTAGTTTTCAGCTATGGATAGCTCTTGAAAAACTAATTAAGCGCTTTGCAAGCGAAAATGACGTCATAGCCTTATTTGCGGAACTGTAGGCATCCATAGTCATACAAGCCTTCATAACTCAAAAAAATAACTTTGAATGCAAATATCTCGAAAACTAGACATTATAAAAGGGTTTGCTTTGGATGTGCTGGTTGCATTTGACAAAACCTTTCTACATATGTACGTTTCAATGGGTTCCAGAGACTTTCGTAAAAAAATTAATTTTTAGTGATAAGGGGGTAGTCCATGCTTTTTTTCGAAAATCGATTGGAAAAAAAAAAGTTGAGTTTTAAACGGCAATGCAAAGACCAGACCGTTATCTGTTCAACAACGCTAACCGCAACCTCTTACGACCCTTATTTTGGAAGTTATGGCCATATTAAGATTTTTAGTTTTTGGGTTGAAACAAGAAAGATTAACTTTGAATCAAAATTTCTCTGCAACCAGAGCCCACAAAATGCTCTAGTTTTCAGCAATGAATAGCTCTCCAAAAACTGATTAAGCGGTTAATAAACCGCAAGGCCTTCCGAGCCTTATTTGTGGAACTGTAGACATCCAAAGTCATGCAAACTTTCAAAACTCAAAAAAATCGATTTTAATGGATTTACTTTGAATTAAGATATCTCCGCAACCAGACCTCCTAGAATATTCTAGTTTTCAGCTATGGATAGCTCTTGAAAAACTAATTAAGCGTTTTGCAAGCGAAAATGACGTCATAGCCTTATTTGCGGAACTGTAGGCATCCAAAGTCATACAAGCCTTCATAACTCAAAAAAATAACTTTGAATGCAAATATCTCGAAAACTAGACATTATAAAAGGGTTTGCTTTGGATGTGCTGGTTGCATTTGACAAAACCTTTCTATATATGTACGTTTCAATGGGTTCCAGAGACTTTCGTAAAAAAATTAATTTTTAGTGATAAGGGGGTAGTCCATGCTTTTTTTCGAAAATCGATTGGAAAAAAAAAGTTGAGTTTTAAACGGCAATGCAAAGACCAGACCGTTATCTGTTCAACAACGTTAACCGCAACCTCTTACGAGCCTTATTTTGGAAGTTATGGCCATATTAAGATTTTTAGTTTTTGGGTTGAAACAAGAAAGATTAACTTTGAATCAAAATTTCTCTGCAACCAGAGCCCACAAAATGCTCTAGTTTTCAGCAATGAATAGCTCTCCAAAAACTGATTAAGCAGTTAATAAACCGCAAGGCCTTCCGAGCCTTATTTGTGGAACTGTAGACATCCAAAGTCATGCAAACTTTCAAAACTCAAAAAAATCGATTTTAATGGATTTACTTTGAATTAAGATATCTCCGCAACCAGACCTCCTAGAATATTCTAGTTTTCAGCTATGGATAGCTCTTGAAAAACTAATTAAGCGTTTTGCAAGCGAAAATGACGTCATAGCCTTATTTGCGGAACTGTAGGCATCCATAGTCATACAAGCCTTCATAACTCAAAAAAATAACTTTGAATGCAAATATCTCGAAAACTAGACATTATAAAAGGGTTTGCTTTGGATGTGCTGGTTGCATTTGACAAAACCTTTCTATATATGTACGTTTCAATGGGTTCCAGAGACTTTCGTAAAAAAATTAATTTTTAGTGATAAGGGGGTAGTCCATGCTTTTTTTCGAAAATCGATTGGAAAAAAAAAGTTGAGTTTTAAACGGCAATGCAAAGACCAGACCGTTATCTGTTCAACAACGTTAACCGCAACCTCTTACGAGCCTTATTTTGGAAGTTATGGCCATATTAAGATTTTTAGTTTTTGGGTTGAAAAAAGAAAGATTAACTTTGAATCAAAATTTCTCTGCAACCAGAGCCCACAAAATGCTCTAGTTTAATAGCGGTTAATAAACCGCAAGGCCTTCCGAGCCTTATTTGTGGAACTGTAGACATCCAAAGTCATGCAAACTTTCAAAACTCAAAAAAATCGATTTTAATGCATTTACTTTGAATTAAGATATCTCCGCAACCAGACCTCCTAGAATGTTCTAGTTTTCAGCTATGGATAGCTCTTGAAAAACTAATTAAGCGTTTTGCAAGCGAAAATGACGTCATAGCCTTATTTGCGGAACTGTAGGCATCCAAAGTCATACAAGCCTTCATAACTCAAAAAAATAACTTTGAATGCAAATATCTCGAAAACTAGACATTATAAAAGGGTTTGCTTTGGATGTGCTGGTTGCATTTGACAAAACCTGTCTATATATGTACGTTTCAATGGGTTCCAGAGACTTTCGTAAAAAAATTAATTTTTAGTGATAAGGGGGTAGTCCATGCTTTTTTTCGAAAATCGATTGGAAAAAAAAAGTTGAGTTTTAAACGGCAATGCAAAGACCAGACCGTTATCTGTTCTACAACGTTAACCGCAACCTCTTACGAGCCTTATTTTGGAAGTTATGGCCATATTAAGATTTTTAGTTTTTGGGTTGAAACAAGAAAGATTAACTTTGAATCAAAATTTCTCTGCAACCAGAGCCCACAAAATGCTCTAGTTTTCAGCAATGAATAGCTCTCCAAAAACTGATTAAGCGGTTAATAAACCGCAAGGCCTTCCGAGCCTTATTTGTGGAACTGTAGACATCCAAAGTCATGCAAACTTTCAAAACTCAAAAAAATCGATTTTAATGCATTTACTTTGAATTAAGATATCTCCGCAACCAGACCTCCTAGAATGTTCTAGTTTTCAGCTATGGATAGCTCTTGAAAAACTAATTAAGCGTTTTGCAAGCGAAAATGACGTCATAGCCTTATTTGCGGAACTGTAGGCATCCAAAGTCATACAAGCCTTCATAACTCAAAAAAATAACTTTGAATGCAAATATCTCGAAAACTAGACATTATAAAAGGGTTTGCTTTGGGTGTGCTGGTTGCATTTGACAAAACCTTTCTATATATGTACGTTTCAATGGGTTCCAGAGACTTTCGTAAAAAAATTAATTTTTAGTGATAAGGGGGTAGTCCATGCTTTTTTTCGAAAATCGATTGGAAAAAAAAAAGTTGAGTTTTAAACGGCAATGCAAAGACCAGACCGTTATCTGTTCAACAACGCTAACCGCAACCTCTTACGACCCTTATTTTGGAAGTTATGGCCATATTAAGATTTTTAGTTTTTGGGTTGAAACAAGAAAGATTAACTTTGAATCAAAATATCTCTGCAACCAGAGCCCACAAAATGCTCTAGTTTTCAGCAATGAATAGCTCTCCAAAAACTGATTAAGCGGTTAATAAACCGCAAGGCCTTCCGAGCCTTATTTGTGGAACTGTAGACATCCAAAGTCATGCAAACTTTCAAAACTCAAAAATATCGATTTTAATGGATTTACTTTGAATTAAGATATCTCCGCAACCAGACCTCCTAGAATGTTCTAGTTTTCAGCTATGGATAGCTCTTGAAAAACTAATTAAGCGTTTTGCAAGCGAAAATGACGTCATAGCCTTATTTGCGGAACTGTAGGGATCCAAAGACATACAAGCCTTCATAACTCAAAAAAATAACTTTGAATGCAAATATCTCGAAAACTAGACATTATAAAAGGGTTTGCTTTGGATGTGCTGGTTGCATTTGACAAAACCAATCGCAAAGACCAGACCGTTATATGTTCAACAACGTTAACCACAACCTCTTACGAGCCTTATTTTGGAAGTTATGGCCATATTAAGATTTTTAGTTTTTGGGTTGAAACAAGAAAGATTAACTTTGAATCAAAATTTCTCTGCAACCAGAGCCCACAAAATGCTCTAGTTTTCAGCAATGAATAGCTCTCCAAAAACTGATTAAGCGGTTAATAAACCGCAAGGCCTTCCGAGCCTTATTTGTGGAACTGTAGACATCCAAAGTCATGCAAACTTTCAAAACTCAAAAAAATCGATTTTAATGGATTTACTTTGAATTAAGATATCTCCGCAACCAGACCTCCTAGAATGTTCTAGTTTTTAGCTATGGATAGCTCTTGAAAAACTTATTAAGCGTTTTGCAAGCGAAAATGACGTCATAGCCTTATTTGCGGAACTGTAGTTATCCAAAGTCATACAAGCCTTCATAACTCAAAAAAATAACTTTGAATGCAAATATCTCGAGAACTAGACATTATAAAAGGGTTTGCTTTGGATGTGCTGGTTGCATTTGACAAAACCTGTCTATATATGTACGTTTCAATGGGTTCCAGAGACTTTCGTAAAAAAATTAATTTTTAGTGATAAGGGGGTAGTCCATGCTTTTTTTCGAAAATCGATTGGAAAAAAAAAGTTGAGTTTTAAACGGCAATGCAAAGACCAGACCGTTATCTGTTCTACAACGTTAACCGCAACCTCTTACGAGCCTTATTTTGGAAGTTATGGCCATATTAAGATTTTTAGTTTTTGGGTTGAAACAAGAAAGATTAACTTTGAATCAAAATTTCTCTGCAACCAGAGCCCACAAAATGCTCTAGTTTTCAGCAATGAATAGCTCTCCAAAAACTGATTAAGCGGTTAATAAACCGCAAGGCCTTCCGAGCCTTATTTGTGGAACTGTAGACATCCAAAGTCATGCAAACTTTCAAAACTCAAAAAAATCGATTTTAATGCATTTACTTTGAATTAAGATATCTCCGCAACCAGACCTCCTAGAATGTTCTAGTTTTCAGCTATGGATAGCTCTTGAAAAACTAATTAAGCGTTTTGCAAGCGAAAATGACGTCATAGCCTTATTTGCGGAACTGTAGGCATCCAAAGTCATACAAGCCTTCATAACTCAAAAAAATAACTTTGAATGCAAATATCTCGAAAACTAGACATTATAAAAGGGTTTGCTTTGGGTGTGCTGGTTGCATTTGACAAAACCTTTCTATATATGTACGTTTCAATGGGTTCCAGAGACTTTCGTAAAAAAATTAATTTTTAGTGATAAGGGGGTAGTCCATGCTTTTTTTCGAAAATCGATTGGAAAAAAAAAAGTTGAGTTTTAAACGGCAATGCAAAGACCAGACCGTTATCTGTTCAACAACGCTAACCGCAACCTCTTACGACCCTTATTTTGGAAGTTATGGCCATATTAAGATTTTTAGTTTTTGGGTTGAAACAAGAAAGATTAACTTTGAATCAAAATATCTCTGCAACCAGAGCCCACAAAATGCTCTAGTTTTCAGCAATGAATAGCTCTCCAAAAACTGATTAAGCGGTTAATAAACCGCAAGGCCTTCCGAGCCTTATTTGTGGAACTGTAGACATCCAAAGTCATGCAAACTTTCAAAACTCAAAAAAATCGATTTTAATGGATTTACTTTGAATTAAGATATCTCCGCAACCAGACCTCCTAGAATGTTCTAGTTTTCAGCTATGGATAGCTCTTGAAAAACTAATTAAGCGTTTTGCAAGCGAAAATGACGTCATAGCCTTATTTGCGGAACTGTAGGGATCCAAAGACATACAAGCCTTCATAACTCAAAAAAATAACTTTGAATGCAAATATCTCGAAAACTAGACATTATAAAAGGGTTTGCTTTGGATGTGCTGGTTGCATTTGACAAAACCAATCGCAAAGACCAGACCGTTATATGTTCAACAACGTTAACCACAACCTCTTACGAGCCTTATTTTGGAAGTTATGGCCATATTAAGATTTTTAGTTTTTGGGTTGAAACAAGAAAGATTAACTTTGAATCAAAATTTCTCTGCAACCAGAGCCCACAAAATGCTCTAGTTTTCAGCAATGAATAGCTCTCCAAAAACTGATTAAGCGGTTAATAAACCGCAAGGCCTTCCGAGCCTTATTTGTGGAACTGTAGACATCCAAAGTCATGCAAACTTTCAAAACTCAAAAAAATCGATTTTAATGGATTTACTTTGATTTAAGATATCTCCGCAACCAGACCTCCTAGAATGTTCTAGTTTTTAGCTATGGATAGCTCTTGAAAAACTTATTAAGCGTTTTGCAAGCGAAAATGACGTCATAGCCTTATTTGCGGAACTGTAGTTATCCAAAGTCATACAAGCCTTCATAACTCAAAAAAATAACTTTGAATGCAAATATCTCGAGAACTAGACATTATAAAAGGGTTTGCTTTGGATGTGCTGGTTGCATTTGACAAAACCTGTCTATATATGTACGTTTCAATGGGTTCCAGAGACTTTCGTAAAAAAATTAATTTTTAGTGATAAGGGGGTAGTCCATGCTTTTTTTCGAAAATCGATTGGAAAAAAAAAAGTTGAGTTTTAAACGGCAATGCAAAGACCAGACCGTTATCTGTTCAACAACGTTAACCGCAACCTCTTACGAGCCTTATTTTGGAAGTTATGGCCATATTAAGATTTTTAGTTTTTGGGTTGAAAAAAGAAAGATTAACTTTGAATCAAAATTTCTCTGCAACCAGAGCCCACAAAATGCTCTAGTTTAATAGCGGTTAATAAACCGCAAGGCCTTCCGAGCCTTATTTGTGGAACTGTAGACATCCAAAGTCATGCAAACTTTCAAAACTCAAAAAAATCGATTTTAATGGATTTACTTTGAATTAAGATATCTCCGCAACCAGACCTCCTAGAATGTTCTAGTTTTCAGCTATGGATAGCTCTTGAAAAACTAATTAAGCGTTTTGCAAGCGAAAATGACGTCATAGCCTTATTTGCGGAACTGTAGGCATCCAAAGTCATACAAGCCTTCATAACTCAAAAAAATAACTTTGAATGCAAATATCTCGAAAACTAGACATTATAAAAGGGTTTGCTTTGGATGTGCTGGTTGCATTTGACAAAACCTGTCTATATATGTACGTTTCAATGGGTTCCAGAGACTTTCGTAAAAAAATTAATTTTTAGTGATAAGGGGGTAGTCCATGCTTTTTTTCGAAAATCGATTGGAAAAAAAAAGTTGAGTTTTAAACGGCAATGCAAAGACCAGACCGTTATCTGTTCAACAACGTTAACCGCAACCTCTTACGAGCCTTATTTTGGAAGTTATGGCCATATTAAGATTTTTAGTTTTTGGGTTGAAACAAGAAAGATTAACTTTGAATCAAAATTTCTCTGCAACCAGAGCCCACAAAATGCTCTAGTTTTCAGCAATGAATAGCTCTCCAAAAACTGATTAAGCAGTTAATAAACCCCAAGGCCTTCCGAGCCTTATTTGTGGAACTGTAGACATCCAAAGTCATGCAAACTTTCAAAACTCAAAAAAATCGATTTTAATGCATTTACTTTGAATTAAGATATCTCCGCAACCAGACTTCCTAGAATGTTCTAGTTTTCAGCTATGGATAGCTCTTGAAAAACTAATTAAGCGTTTTGCAAGCGAAAATGACGTCATAGCCTTATTTGCGGAACTGTAGGCATCCATAGTCATACAAGCCTTCATAACTCAAAAAAATAACTTTGAATGCAAATATCTCGAAAACTAGACATTATAAAAGGGTTTGCTTTGGATGTGCTGGTTGCATTTGACAAAACCTTTCTACATATGTACGTTTCAATGGGTTCCAGAGACTTTCGTAAAAAAATTAATTTTTAGTGATAAGGGGCTAGTCCATGCTTTTTTTCGAAAATCGATTGGAAAAAAAAAGTTGAGTTTTAAACGGAAATGCAAAGACCAGACCGTTATCTGTTCAACAACGTTAACCGCAACCTCTTACGAGCCTTATTTTGGAAGTTATGGCCATATTAAGATTTTTAGTTTTTGGGTTGAAACAAGAAAGATTAACTTTGAATCAAAATTTCTCTGCAACCAGAGCCCACAAAATGCTCTAGTTTTCAGCAATGAATAGCTCTCCAAAAACTGATTAAGCGGTTAATAAACCGCAAGGCCTTCCGAGCCTTATTTGTGGAACTGTAGACATCCAAAGTCATGCAAACTTTCAAAACTCAAAAAAATCGATTTTAATGGATTTACTTTGAATTAAGATATCTCCGCAACCAGACCTCCTAGAATATTCTAGTTTTCAGCTATGGATAGCTCTTGAAAAACTAATTAAGCGTTTTGCAAGCGAAAATGACGTCATAGCCTTATTTGCGGAACTGTAGGCATCCAAAGTCATACAAGCCTTCATAACTCAAAAAAATAACTTTGAATGCAAATATCTCGAAAACTAGACATTATAAAAGGGTTTGCTTTGGATGTGCTGGTTGCATTTGACAAAACCTTTCTATATATGTACGTTTCAATGGGTTCCAGAGACTTTCGTAAAAAAATTAATTTTTAGTGATAAGGGGGTAGTCCATGCTTTTTTTCGAAAATCGATTGGAAAAAAAAAAAGTTGAGTTTTAAACGGCAATGCAAAGACCAGACCGTTATCTGTTCAACAACGCTAACCGCAACCTCTTACGACCCTTATTTTGGAAGTTATGGCCATATTAAGATTTTTAGTTTTTGGGTTGAAACAAGAAAGATTAACTTTGAATCAAAATTTCTCTGCAACCAGAGCCCACAAAATGCTCTAATTTTCAGCAATGAATAGCTCTCCAAAAACTGATTAAGCGGTTAATAAACCGCAAGGCCTTCCGAGCCTTATTTGTGGAACTGTAGACATCCAAAGTCATGCAAACTTTCAAAACTCAAAAAAATCGATTTTAATGGATTTACTTTGAATTAAGATATCTCCGCAACCAGACCTCCTAGAATGTTCTAGTTTTCAGCTATGGATAGCTCTTGAAAAACTAATTAAGCGTTTTGCAAGCGAAAATGACGTCATAGCCTTATTTGCGGAACTGTAGGCATCCATAGTCATACAAGCCTTCATAACTCAAAAAAATAACTTTGAATGCAAATATCTCGAAAACTAGACATTATAAAAGGGTTTTGCTTTGGATGTGCTGGTTGCATTTGACAAAACCTTTCTACATATGTACGTTTCAATGGGTTCCAGAGACTTTCGTAAAAAAATTAATTTTTAGTGATAAGGGGGTAGTCCATGCTTTTTTTCGAAAATCGATTGGAAAAAATAAAGCTGAGTTTTAAACGGCAATGCAAAGACCAGACCGTTATCTGTTCAACAACGTTAACCGCAACCTCTTACGAGCCTTATTTTGGAAGTTATGGCCATATTAACATTTTTAGTTTTTGGGTTGAAACAAGAAAGATTAACTTTGAATCAAAATTTCTCTGCAACCAGAGCCCACAAAATGCTCTTGTTTTCAGCAATGAATAGCTCTCCAAAAACTGATTAAGCGGTTAATAAACCGCAAGGCCTTCCGAGCCTTATTTGTGGAACTGTAGACATCCAAAGTCATGCAAACTTTCAAAACTCAAAAAAATCGATTTTAATGGATTTACTTTGAATTAAGATATCTCCGCAACCAGACCTCCTAGAATGTTCTAGTTTTCAGCTATGGATAGCTCTTGAAAAACTAATTAAGCGTTTTGCAAGCGAAAATGACGTCATAGCCTTATTTGCGGAACTGTAGGCATCCATAGTCATACAAGCCTTCATAACTCAAAAAAATAACTTTGAATGCAAATATCTCGAAAACTAGACATTATAAAAGGGTTTGCTTTGGATGTGCTGGTTGCATTTGACAAAACCTTTCTACATATGTACGTTTCAATGGGTTCCAGAGACTTTCGTAAAAAAATTAATTTTTAGTGATAAGGGGCTAGTCCATGCTTTTTTTCGAAAATCGATTGGAAAAAAAAAGTTGAGTTTTAAACGGAAATGCAAAGACCAGACCGTTATCTGTTCAACAACGTTAACCGCAACCTCTTACGAGCCTTATTTTGGAAGTTATGGCCATATTAAGATTTTTAGTTTTTGGGTTGAAACAAGAAAGATTAACTTTGAATCAAAATTTCTCTGCAACCAGAGCCCACAAAATGCTCTAGTTTTCAGCAATGAATAGCTCTCCAAAAACTGATTAAGCGGTTAATAAACCGCAAGGCCTTCCGAGCCTTATTTGTGGAACTGTAGACATCCAAAGTCATGCAAACTTTCAAAACTCAAAAAAATCGATTTTAATGGATTTACTTTGAATTAAGATATCTCCGCAACCAGACCTCCTAGAATATTCTAGTTTTCAGCTATGGATAGCTCTTGAAAAACTAATTAAGCGTTTTGCAAGCGAAAATGACGTCATAGCCTTATTTGCGGAACTGTAGGCATCCAAAGTCATACAAGCCTTCATAACTCAAAAAAATAACTTTGAATGCAAATATCTCGAAAACTAGACATTATAAAAGGGTTTGCTTTGGATGTGCTGGTTGCATTTGACAAAACCTTTCTATATATGTACGTTTCAATGGGTTCCAGAGACCATGCTTTTTTTCGAAAATCGATTGGAAAAAAAAAAGTTGAGTTTTAAACGGCAATGCAAAGACCAGACCGTTATCTGTTCAACAACGCTAACCGCAACCTCTTACGACCCTTATTTTGGAAGTTATGGCCATATTAAGATTTTTAGTTTTTGGGTTGAAACAAGAAAGATTAACTTTGAATCAAAATTTCTCTGCAACCAGAGCCCACAAAATGCTCTAGTTTTCAGCAATGAATAGCTCTCCAAAAACTGATTAAGCGGTTAATAAACCGCAAGGCCTTCCGAGCCTTATTTGTGGAACTGTAGACATCCAAAGTCATGCAAACTTTCAAAACTCAAAAAAATCGATTTTAATGGATTTACTTTGAATTAAGATATCTCCGCAACCAGACCTCCTAGAATATTCTAGTTTTCAGCTATGGATAGCTCTTGAAAAACTAATTAAGCGTTTTGCAAGCGAAAATGACGTCATAGCCTTATTTGCGGAACTGTAGGCATCCAAAGTCATACAAGCCTTCATAACTCAAAAAAATAACTTTGAATGCAAATATCTCGAAAACTAGACATTATAAAAGGGTTTGCTTTGGATGTGCTGGTTGCATTTGACAAAACCTTTCTATATATGTACGTTTCAATGGGTTCCAGAGACTTTCGTAAAAAAATTAATTTTTAGTGATAAGGGGGTAGTCCATGCTTTTTTTCGAAAATCGATTGGAAAAAAAAAGTTGAGTTTTAAACGGCAATGCAAAGACCAGACCGTTATCTGTTCAACAACGCTAACCGCAACCTCTTACGACCCTTATTTTGGAAGTTATGGCCATATTAAGATTTTTAGTTTTTGGGTTGAAACAAGAAAGATTAACTTTGAATCAAAATTTCTCTGCAACCAGAGCCCACAAAATGCTCTAATTTTCAGCAATGAATAGCTCTCCAAAAACTGATTAAGCGGTTAATAAACCGCAAGGCCTTCCGAGCCTTATTTGTGGAACTGTAGACATCCAAAGTCATGCAAACTTTCAAAACTCAAAAAAATCGATTTTAATGGATTTACTTTGAATTAAGATATCTCCGCAACCAGACCTCCTAGAATGTTCTAGTTTTCAGCTATGGATAGCTCTTGAAAAACTAATTAAGCGTTTTGCAAGCGAAAATGACGTCATAGCCTTATTTGCGGAACTGTAGGCATCCAAAGTCATACAAGCCTTCATAACTCAAAAAAATAACTTTGAATGCAAATATCTCGAAAACTAGACATTATAAAAGGGTTTGCTTTGGATGTGCTGGTTGCATTTGACAAAACCTTTCTATATATGTACGTTTCAATGGGTTCCAGAGACTTTCGTAAGAAAATTAATTTTTAGTGATAAGGGGGTAGTCCATGCTTTTTTTCGAAAATCGATTGGAAAAAATAAAGCTGAGTTTTAAACGGCAATGCAAAGACCAGACCGTTATCTGTTCAACAACGTTAACTGCAACCTCTTACGAGCCTTATTTTGGAAGTTATGGCCATATTAAGATTTTTAGTTTTTGGGTTGAAACAAGAAAGATTAACTTTGAATCAAAATTTCTCTGCAACCAGAGCCCACAAAATGCTCTAGTTTTCAGCAACGAATAGCTCTCCAAAAACTGATTAAGCGGTTAATAAACCGCAAGGCCTTCCGAGCCTTATTTGTGGAACTGTAGACATCCAAAGTCATGCAAACTT
Source organism: Melangyna quadrimaculata (assembly GCA_949320155.1). NCBI lineage: Eukaryota > Metazoa > Arthropoda > Insecta > Diptera > Syrphidae > Melangyna > Melangyna quadrimaculata. Next base: position 150,686,873 of record OX439483.1, read on the forward strand.
TCAAAACTCAAAAAAATCGATTTTAATGGATTTACTTTGAATTAAGATATCTCCGCAACCAGACCTCCTAGAATGTTCTAGTTTTCAGCTATGGATAGCTCTTGAAAAACTAATTAAGCGTTTTGCAAGCGAAAATGACGTCATAGCCTTATTTGCGGAACTGTAGGCATCCAAAGTCATACAAGCCTTCATAACTCAAAAAAATAACTTTGAATGCAAATATCTCGAAAACTAGACATTATAAAAGGGTTTGCTTTGGATGTGCTGGTTGCATTTGACAAAACCTGTCTATATATGTACGTTTCAATGGGTTCCAGAGACTTTCGTAAAAAAATAAATTTTTATTGATAAGGGGGTAGTCCATCCTTTTTTTCGAAAATCGATTGGAAAAAATAAAGCTGAGTTTTAAACGGCAATGCAAAGACCAGACCGTTATCTGTTCAACAACGTTAACTGCAACCTCTTACGAGCCTTATTTTGGAAGTTATGGCCATATTAAGATTTTTAGTTTTTGGGTTGAAACAAGAAAGATTAACTTTGAATCAAAATTTCTCTGCAACCAGAGCCCACAAAATGCTCTAGTTTTCAGCAACGAATAGCTCTCCAAAAACTGATTAAGCGGTTAATAAACCGCAAGGCCTTCCGAGCCTTATTTGTGGAACTGTAGACATCCAAAGTCATGCAAACTTTCAAAACTCAAAAAAATCGATTTTAATGGATTTACTTTGAATTAAGATATCTCCGCAACCAGACCTCCTAGAATATTCTAGTTTTCAGCTATGGATAGCTCTTGAAAAACGGGCTCTGCAACCAGAGCCCACAAAATGCTCTAGTTTTCAGCAACGAATAGCTCTCCAAAAACTGATTAAGCGGTTAATAAACCGCAAGGCCTTCCGAGCCTTATTTGTGGAACTGTAGACATCCAAAGTCATGCAAACTTTCAAAACTCAAAAAAATCGATTTTAATGGATTTACTTTGAATTAAGATATCTCCGCAACCAGACCTCCTAGAATGTTCTAGTTTTCAGCTATGGATAGCTCTTGAAAAACTAATTAAGCGTTTTGCAAGCGAAAATGACGTCATAGCCTTATTTGCGGAACTGTAGGCATCCAAAGTCATACAAGCCTTCATAACTCAAAAAAATAACTTTGAATGCAAATATCTCGAAAACTAGACATTGTAAAAGGGTTTGCTTTGGATGTGCTGGTTGCATTTGACAAAACCTGTCTATATATGTACGTTTCAATGGGTTCCAGAGACTTTCGTAAAAAAATTAATTTTTAGTGATAAGGGGGTAGTCCATGCTTTTTTTTGAAAATCGATTGGAAAAAAAAAAGTTGAGTTTTAAACGGCAATGCAAAGACCAGACCGTTATCTGTTCAACAACGTTAACCGCAACCTCTTACGAGCCTTATTTTGGAAGTTATGGCCATATTAAGATTTTTAGTTTTTGGGTTGAAACAAGAAAGATTAACTTTGAATCAAAATTTCTCTGCAACCAGAGCCCACAAAATGCTCTAGTTTTCAGCAATGAATAGCTCTCCAAAAACTGATTAAGCGGTTAATAAACCGCAAGGCCTTCCGAGCCTTATTTGTGGAACTGTAGACATCCAAAGTCATGCAAACTTTCAAAACTCAAAAAAATCGATTTTAATGGATTTACTTTGAATTAAGATATCTCCGCAACCAGACCTCCTAGAATATTCTAGTTTTCAGCTATGGATAGCTCTTGAAAAACTAATTAAGCGTTTTGCAAGCGAAAATGACGTCATAGCCTTATTTGCGGAACTGTAGGCATCCAAAGTCATACAAGCCTTCATAACTCAAAAAAATAACTTTGAATGCAAATATCTCGAAAACTAGACATTATAAAAGGGTTTGCTTTGGATGTGCTGGTTGCATTTGACAAAACATTTCTACATATGTACGTTTCAATGGGTTCCAGAGACTTTCGTAAAAAAATTAATTTTTAGTGATAAGGGGGTAGTCCATGCTTTTTTTCGAAAATCGATTGAAAAAATTAAGCTGAGTTTTAAACGGCAATGCAAAGACCAGACCATTATCTGTTCAGGAACGTTAACCGCAACCTCTTACGACCCTTATTTTGGAAGTTATGGCCATATTAAGATTTTTAGTTTTTGGGTTGAATCAAGAAAGATTAACTTTGAATCAAAATTTCTCTGCAACCAGAGCCCACAAAATGCTCTAGTTTTCAGCAATGAATAGCTCTCTAAAAACTGATTAAGCGGTTAATAAACCGCAAGGCCTTCCGAGCCTTGTTTGTGGAACTGTAGACATCCAAAGTCATGCAAACTTTCAAAACTCAAAAAAATCGATTTTAATGGATTTACTTTGAATTAAGATATCTCCGCAACCAGACCTCCTAGAATATTCTAGTTTTCAGCTATGGATAGCTCTTGAAAAACTAATTAAGAGTTTTGCAAGCGAAAATGACGTCATAGCCTTATTTGCGGAACTGTAGGCATCCAAAGTCATACAAGCCTTCATAACTCAAAAAAATAACTTTGAATGCAAATATCTCGAAAACTAGACATTGTAAAAGGGTTTGCTTTGGATGTGCTGGTTGCATTTGACAAAACCTGTCTATATATGTACGTTTCAATGGGTTCTAGAGACAAATATCTCGAAAACTAGACATTATAAAAGGGTTTGCTTTGGATGTGCTGGTTGCATTTGACAAAACCTTTCTATATATGTACGTTTCAATGGGTTCCAGAGACTTTCGTAAAAAAATTAATTTTTAGTGATAAGGGGGTAGTCCATCCTTTTTTTCGAAAATCGATTGGAAAAAATAAAGCTGAGTTTTAAACGGCAATGCAAAGACCAGACCGTTATCTGTTCAACAACGTTAACTGCAACCTCTTACGAGCCTTATTTTGGAAGTTATGGCCATATTAAGATTTTTAGTTTTTGGGTTGAAACAAGAAAGATTAACTTTGAATCAAAATTTCTCTGCAACCAGAGCCCACAAAATGCTCTAGTTTTCAGCAACGAATAGCTCTCCAAAAACTGATTAAGCGGTTAATAAACCGCAAGGCCTTCCGAGCCTTATTTGTGGAACTGTAGACATCCAAAGTCATGCAAACTTTCAAAACTCAAAAAAATCGATTTTAATGGATTTACTTTGAATTAAGATATCTCCGCAACCATACCTCCTAGAATGTTCTAGTTTTCAGCTATGGATAGCTCTTGAAAAACTAATCAAGCGTTTTGCAAGCGAAAATGACGTCATAGCCTTATTTGCGGAACTGTAGGCATCCAAAGTCATACAAGCCTTCATAACTCAAAAAAATAACTTTGAATGCAAATATCTCGAAAACTAGACATTGTAAAAGGGTTTGCTTTGGATGTGCTGGTTGCATTTGACAAAACCTGTCTATATATGTACGTTTCAATGGGTTCTAGAGACAAATATCTCGAAAACTAGACATTATAAAAGGGTTTGCTTTGGATGTGCTGGTTGCATTTGACAAAACCTTTCTATATATGTACGTTTCAATGGGTTCCAGAGACTTTCGTAAAAAAATTAATTTTTAGTGATAAGGGGGTAGTCCATGCTTTTTTTCGAAAATCGATTGGAAAAAATAAAGCTGAGTTTTAAACGGCAATGCAAAGACCAGACCGTTATCTGTTCAACAACGTTAACTGCAACCTCTTACGAGCCTTATTTTGGAAGTTATGGCCATATTAAGATTTTTAGTTTTTGGGTTGAAACAAGAAAGATTAACTTTGAATCAAAATTTCTCTGCAACCAGAGCCCACAAAATGCTCTAGTTTTCAGCAACGAATAGCTCTCCAAAAACTGATTAAGCGGTTAATAAACCGCAAGGCCTTCCGAGCCTTATTTGTGGAACTGTAGACATCCAAAGTCATGCAAACTTTCAAAACTCAAAAAAATCGATTTTAATGGATTTACTTTGAATTAAGATATCTCCGCAACCAGACCTCCTAGAATATTCTAGTTTTCAGCTATGGATAGCTCTTGAAAAACGGGCTCTGCAACCAGAGCCCACAAAATGCTCTAGTTTTCAGCAACGAATAGCTCTCCAAAAACTGATTAAGCGGTTAATAAACCGCAAGGCCTTCCGAGCCTTATTTGTGGAACTGTAGACATCCAAAGTCATGCAAGCTTTCAAAACTCAAAAAAATCGATTTTAATGGATTTACTTTGAATTAAGATATCTCCGCAACCAGACCTCCTAGAATGTTCTAGTTTTCAGCTATGGATAGCTCTTGAAAAACTAATTAAGCGTTTTGCAAGCGAAAATGACGTCATAGCCTTATTTGCGGAACTGTAGGCATCCAAAGTCATACAAGCCTTCATAACTCAAAAAAATAACTTTGAATGCAAATATCTCGAAAACTAGACATTGTAAAAGGGTTTGCTTTGGATGTGCTGGTTGCATTTGACAAAACCTGTCTATATATGTACGTTTCAATGGGTTCCAGAGACTTTCGTAAAAAAATTAATTTTTAGTGATAAGGGGGTAGTCCATGCTTTTTTTTGAAAATCGATTGGAAAAAAAAAAGTTGAGTTTTAAACGGCAATGCAAAGACCAGACCGTTATCTGTTCAACAACGTTAACCGCAACCTCTTACGAGCCTTATTTTGGAAGTTATGGCCATATTAAGATTTTTAGTTTTTGGGTTGAAACAAGAAAGATTAACTTTGAATCAAAATTTCTCTGCAACCAGAGCCCACAAAATGCTCTAGTTTTCAGCAATGAATAGCTCTCCAAAAACTGATTAAGCGGTTAATAAACCGCAAGGCCTTCCGAGCCTTATTTGTGGAACTGTAGACATCCAAAGTCATGCAAACTTTCAAAACTCAAAAAAATCGATTTTAATGGATTTACTTTGAATTAAGATATCTCCGCAACCAGACCTCCTAGAATATTCTAGTTTTCAGCTATGGATAGCTCTTGAAAAACTAATTAAGCGTTTTGCAAGCGAAAATGACGTCATAGCCTTATTTGCGGAACTGTAGGCATCCAAAGTCATACAAGCCTTCATAACTCAAAAAAATAACTTTGAATGCAAATATCTCGAAAACTAGACATTATAAAAGGGTTTGCTTTGGATGTGCTGGTTGCATTTGACAAAACATTTCTACATATGTACGTTTCAATGGGTTCCAGAGACTTTCGTAAAAAAATTAATTTTTAGTGATAAGGGGGTAGTCCATGCTTTTTTTCGAAAATCGATTGAAAAAATTAAGCTGAGTTTTAAACGGCAATGCAAAGACCAGACCATTATCTGTTCAGGAACGTTAACCGCAACCTCTTACGACCCTTATTTTGGAAGTTATGGCCATATTAAGATTTTTAGTTTTTGGGTTGAATCAAGAAAGATTAACTTTGAATCAAAATTTCTCTGCAACCAGAGCCCACAAAATGCTCTAGTTTTCAGCAATGAATAGCTCTCTAAAAACTGATTAAGCGGTTAATAAACCGCAAGGCCTTCCGAGCCTTGTTTGTGGAACTGTAGACATCCAAAGTCATGCAAACTTTCAAAACTCAAAAAAATCGATTTTAATGGATTTACTTTGAATTAAGATATCTCCGCAACCAGACCTCCTAGAATATTCTAGTTTTCAGCTATGGATAGCTCTTGAAAAACTAATTAAGAGTTTTGCAAGCGAAAATGACGTCATAGCCTTATTTGCGGAACTGTAGGCATCCAAAGTCATACAAGCCTTCATAACTCAAAAAAATAACTTTGAATGCAAATATCTCGAAAACTAGACATTGTAAAAGGGTTTGCTTTGGATGTGCTGGTTGCATTTGACAAAACCTGTCTATATATGTACGTTTCAATGGGTTCTAGAGACAAATATCTCGAAAACTAGACATTATAAAAGGGTTTGCTTTGGATGTGCTGGTTGCATTTGACAAAACCTTTCTATATATGTACGTTTCAATGGGTTCCAGAGACTTTCGTAAAAAAATTAATTTTTAGTGATAAGGGGGTAGTCCATCCTTTTTTTCGAAAATCGATTGGAAAAAATAAAGCTGAGTTTTAAACGGCAATGCAAAGACCAGACCGTTATCTGTTCAACAACGTTAACTGCAACCTCTTACGAGCCTTATTTTGGAAGTTATGGCCATATTAAGATTTTTAGTTTTTGGGTTGAAACAAGAAAGATTAACTTTGAATCAAAATTTCTCTGCAACCAGAGCCCACAAAATGCTCTAGTTTTCAGCAACGAATAGCTCTCCAAAAACTGATTAAGCGGTTAATAAACCGCAAGGCCTTCCGAGCCTTATTTGTGGAACTGTAGACATCCAAAGTCATGCAAACTTTCAAAACTCAAAAAAATCGATTTTAATGGATTTACTTTGAATTAAGATATCTCCGCAACCAGACCTCCTAGAATATTCTAGTTTTCAGCTATGGATAGCTCTTGAAAAACGGGCTCTGCAACCAGAGCCCACAAAATGCTCTAGTTTTCAGCAACGAATAGCTCTCCAAAAACTGATTAAGCGGTTAATAAACCGCAAGGCCTTCCGAGCCTTATTTGTGGAACTGTAGACATCCAAAGTCATGCAAACTTTCAAAACTCAAAAAAATCGATTTTAATGGATTTACTTTGAATTAAGATATCTCCGCAACCAGACCTCCTAGAATGTTCTAGTTTTCAGCTATGGATAGCTCTTGAAAAACTAATTAAGCGTTTTGCAAGCGAAAATGACGTCATAGCCTTATTTGCGGAACTGTAGGCATCCAAAGTCATACAAGCCTTCATAACTCAAAAAAATAACTTTGAATGCAAATATCTCGAAAACTAGACATTGTAAAAGGGTTTGCTTTGGATGTGCTGGTTGCATTTGACAAAACCTGTCTATATATGTACGTTTCAATGGGTTCCAGAGACTTTCGTAAAAAAATTAATTTTTAGTGATAAGGGGGTAGTCCATGCTTTTTTTTGAAAATCGATTGGAAAAAAAAAAGTTGAGTTTTAAACGGCAATGCAAAGACCAGACCGTTATCTGTTCAACAACGTTAACCGCAACCTCTTACGAGCCTTATTTTGGAAGTTATGGCCATATTAAGATTTTTAGTTTTTGGGTTGAAACAAGAAAGATTAACTTTGAATCAAAATTTCTCTGCAACCAGAGCCCACAAAATGCTCTAGTTTTCAGCAATGAATAGCTCTCCAAAAACTGATTAAGCGGTTAATAAACCGCAAGACCTTCCGAGCCTTATTTGTGGAACTGTAGACATCCAAAGTCATGCAAACTTTCAAAACTCAAAAAAATCGATTTTAATGGATTTACTTTGAATTAAGATATCTCCGCAACCAGACCTCCTAGAATATTCTAGTTTTCAGCTATGGATAGCTCTTGAAAAACTAATTAAGCGTTTTGCAAGCGAAAATGACGTCATAGCATTATTTGCGGAACTGTAGGCATCCAAAGTCATACAAGCCTTCATAACTCAAAAAAATAACTTTGAATGCAAATATCTCGAAAACTAGACATTATAAAAGGGTTTGCTTTGGATGTGCTGGTTGCATTTGACAAAACCTTTCTACATATGTACGTTTCAATGGGTTCCAGAGACTTTCGTAAAAAAATTAATTTTTAGTGAAAATCGATTTTTTTCCAGACAAAGACCAGACCGTTATCTGTTCAACAACGTTAACTGCAACCTCTTACGAGCCTTATTTTGGAAGTTATGTCCATATTAAGATTTTTAGTTTTTGGGTTGAAACAAGAAAGATTAACTTTGAATCAAAATTTCTCTGCAACCAGAGCCCACAAAATGCTCTAGTTTTCAGCAACGAATAGCTCTCCAAAAACTGATTAAGCGGTTAATAAACCGCAAGGCCTTCCGAGCCTTATTTGTGGAACTGTAGACATCCAAAGTCATGCAAACTTTCAAAACTCAAAAAAATCGATTTTAATGGATTTACTTTGAATTAAGATATCTCCGCAACCAGACCTCCTAGAATATTCTAGTTTTCAGCTATGGATAGCTCTTGAAAAACGGGCTCTGCAACCAGAGCCCACAAAATGCTCTAGTTTTCAGCAACGAATAGCTCTCCAAAAACTGATTAAGCGGTTAATAAACCGCAAGGCCTTCCGAGCCTTATTTGTGGAACTGTAGACATCCAAAGTCATGCAAACTTTCAAAACTCAAAAAAATCGATTTTAATGGATTTACTTTGAATTAAGATATCTCCGCAACCAGACCTCCTAGAATATTCTAGTTTTCAGCTATGGATAGCTCTTGAAAAACTAATTAAGAGTTTTGCAAGCGAAAATGACGTCATAGCCTTATTTGCGGAACTGTAGGCATCCAAAGTCATACAAGCCTTCATGACTCAAAAAAATAACTTTGAATGCAAATATCTCGAAAACTAGACATTGTAAAAGGGTTTGCTTTGGATGTGCTGGTTGCATTTGACAAAACCTGTCTATATATGTACGTTTCAATGGGTTCCAGAGACTTTCGTAAAAAAATTAATTTTTAGTGATAAGGGGGTAGTCCATGCTTTTTTTTGAAAATCGATTGGAAAAAAAAAGTTGAGTTTTAAACGGCAATGCAAAGACCAGACCGTTATCTGTTCAACAACGTTAACCGCAACCTCTTACGAGCCTTATTTTGGAAGTTATGGCCATATTAAGATTTTTAGTTTTTGGGTTGAAACAAGAAAGATTAACTTTGAATCAAAATTTCTCTGCAACCAGAGCCCACAAAATGCGCTAGTTTTCAGCAATGAATAGCTCTCCAAAAACTGATTAAGCGGTTAATAAACCGCAAGGCCTTCCGAGCCTTATTTGTGGAACTGTAGACATCCAAAGTCATGCAAACTTTCAAAACTCAAAAAAATCGATTTTAATGGATTTACTTTGAATTAAGACATCTCTGCAACCAGACCTCCTAGAATGTTCTAGTTTTCAGCTATGGATAGCTCTTGAAAAACTAATTAAGCATTTTACAAGCGAAAATGACGTCATAGCCTTATTTGCGGAACTGTAGGCATCCAAAGTCATACAAGCCTTCATAACTCAAAAAAATAACTTTGAATGCAAATATCTCGAAAACTAGACATTATAAAAGGGTTTGCTTTGGATGTGCTGGTTGCATTTGACAAAACCTTTCTATATATGTACGTTTCAATGGGTTCCAGAGACTTTCGTAAAAAAAAATAAAAAAAAAAACCCATGCTTTTTTTCGAAAATCGATTGGAAAAAATAAAGCTGAGTTTTAAACGGCAATGCAAAGACCAGACCGTTATCTGTTCAACAACGTTAACTGCAACCTCTTACGAGCCTTATTTTGGAAGTTATGGCCATATTAAGATTTTTAGTTTTTGGGTTGAAACAAGAAAGATTAACTTTGAATCAAAATTTCTCTGCAACCAGAGCCCACAAAATGCTCTAGTTTTCAGCAACGAATAGCTCTCCAAAAACTGATTAAGCGGTTAATAAACCGCAAGGCCTTCCGAGCCTTATTTGTGGAACTGTAGACATCCAAAGTCATGCAAACTTTCAAAACTCAAAAAAATCGATTTTAATGGATTTACTTTGAATTAAGATATCTCCGCAACCAGACCTCCTAGAATATTCTAGTTTTCAGCTATGGATAGCTCTTGAAAAACGGGCTCTGCAACCAGAGCCCACAAAATGCTCTAGTTTTCAGCAACGAATAGCTCTCCAAAAACTGATTAAGCGGTTAATAAACCGCAAGGCCTTCCGAGCCTTATTTGTGGAACTGTAGACATCCAAAGTCATGCAAACTTTCAAAACTCAAAAAAATCGATTTTAATGGATTTACTTTGAATTAAGATATCTCCGCAACCAGACCTCCTAGAATGTTCTAGTTTTCAGCTATGGATAGCTCTTGAAAAACTAATTAAGCGTTTTGCAAGCGAAAATGACGTCATATCCTTATTTGCGGAACTGTAGGCATCCAAAGTCATACAAGCCTTCATAACTCAAAAAAATAACTTTGAATGCAAATATCTCGAAAACTAGACATTGTAAAAGGGTTTGCTTTGGATGTGCTGGTTGCATTTGACAAAACCTGTCTATATATGTACGTTTCAATGGGTTCCAGAGACTTTCGTAAAAAAATTAATTTTTAGTGATAAGGGGGTAGTCCATGCTTTTTTTTGAAAATCGATTGGAAAAAAAAAAGTTGAGTTTTAAACGGCAATGCAAAGACCAGACCGTTATCTGTTCAACAACGTTAACCGCAACCTCTTACGAGCCTTATTTTGGAAGTTATGGCCATATTAAGATTTTTAGTTTTTGGGTTGAAACAAGAAAGATTAACTTTGAATCAAAATTTCTCTGCAACCAGAGCCCACAAAATGCTCTAGTTTTCAGCAATGAATAGCTCTCCAAAAACTGATTAAGCGGTTAATAAACCGCAAGGCCTTCCGAGCCTTATTTGTGGAACTGTAGACATCCAAAGTCATGCAAACTTTCAAAACTCAAAAAAATCGATTTTAATGGATTTACTTTGAATTAAGACATCTCTGCAACCAGACCTCCTAGAATGTTCTAGTTTTCAGCTGTGGATAGCTCTTGAAAAACTAATTAAGCGTTTTGCAAGCGAAAATGACGTCATAGCCTTATTTGCGGAACTGTAGGCATCCAAAGTCATACAAGCCTTCATAACTCAAAAAAATAACTTTGAATGCAAATATCTCGAAAACTAGACATTATAAAAGGGTTTGCTTTGGATGTGCTGGTTGCATTTGACAAAACCTTTCTATATATGTACGTTTCAATGGGTTCCAGAGACTTTCGTAAAAAAATTAATTTTTAGTGATAAGGGGGTAGTCCATGCTTTTTTTCGAAAATCGATTGGAAAAAATAAAGCTGAGTTTTAAACGGCAATGCAAAGACCAGACCGTTATCTGTTCAACAACGTTAACTGCAACCTCTTACGAGCCTTATTTTGGAAGTTATGGCCATATTAAGATTTTTAGTTTTTGGGTTGAAACAAGAAAGATTAACTTTGAATCAAAATTTCTCTGCAACCAGAGCCCACAAAATGCTCTAGTTTTCAGCAACGAATAGCTCTCCAAAAACTGATTAAGCGGTTAATAAACCGCAAGGCCTTCCGAGCCTTATTTGTGGAACTGTAGACATCCAAAGTCATGCAAACTTTCAAAACTCAAAAAAATCGATTTTAATGGATTTACTTTGAATTAAGATATCTCCGCAACCAGACCTCCTAGAATATTCTAGTTTTCAGCTATGGATAGCTCTTGAAAAACGGGCTCTGCAACCAGAGCCCACAAAATGCTCTAGTTTTCAGCAACGAATAGCTCTCCAAAAACTGATTAAGCGGTTAATAAACCGCAAGGCCTTCCGAGCCTTATTTGTGGAACTGTAGACATCCAAAGTCATGCAAACTTTCAAAACTCAAAAAAATCGATTTTAATGGATTTACTTTGAATTAAGATATCTCCGCAACCAGACCTCCTAGAATGTTCTAGTTTTCAGCTATGGATAGCTCTTGAAAAACTAATTAAGCGTTTTGCAAGCGAAAATGACGTCATAGCCTTATTTGCGGAACTGTAGGCATCCAAAGTCATACAAGCCTTCATAACTCAAAAAAATAACTTTGAATGCAAATATCTCGAAAACTAGACATTGTAAAAGGGTTTGCTTTGGATGTGCTGGTTGCATTTGACAAAACCTGTCTATATATGTACGTTTCAATGGGTTCCAGAGACTTTCGTAAAAAAATTAATTTTTAGTGATAAGGGGGTAGTCCATGCTTTTTTTCGAAAATCGATTGGAAAAAATAAAGCTGAGTTTTAAACGGCAATGCAAAGACCAGACTGTTATCTGTTCAACAACGTTAACTGCAACCTCTTACGAGCCTTATTTTGGAAGTTATGGCCATATTAAGATTTTTAGTTTTTGGGTTGAAACAAGAAAGATTAACTTTGAATCAAAATTTCTCTGCAACCAGAGCCCACAAAATGCTCTAGTTTTCAGCAACGAATAGCTCTCCAAAAACTGATTAAGCGGTTAATAAACCGCAAGGCCTTCCGAGCCTTATTTGTGGAACTGTAGACATCCAAAGTCATGCAAACTTTCAAAACTCAAAAAAATCGATTTTAATGGATTTACTTTGAATTAAGATATCTCCGCAACCAGACCTCCTAGAATATTCTAGTTTTCAGCTATGGATAGCTCTTGAAAAACTAATTAAGCGTTTTGCAAGCGAAAATGACGTCATAGCCTTATTTGCGGAACTGTAGGCATCCAAAGTCATACAAGCCTTCATAACTCAAAAAAATAACTTTGAATGCAAATATCTCGAAAACTAGACATTATAAAAGGGTTTGCTTTGGATGTGCTGGTTGCATTTGACAAAACCTTTCTACATATGTACGTTTCAATGGGTTCCAGAGACTTTCGTAAAAAAATTAATTTTTAGTGATAAGGGGGTAGTCCATGCTTTTTTTCGAAAATCGATTGAAAAAATTAAGCTGAGTTTTAAACGGCAATGCAAAGACCAGACCATTATCTGTTCAACAACGTTAACCGCAACCTCTTACGACCCTTATTTTGGAAGTTATGGCCATATTAAGATTTTTAGTTTTTGGGTTGAATCAAGAAAGATTAACTTTGAATCAAAATTTCTCTGCAACCAGAGCCCACAAAATGCTCTAGTTTTCAGCAATGAATAGCTCTCTAAAAACTGATTAAGCGGTTAATAAACCGCAAGGCCTTCCGAGCCTTGTTTGTGGAACTGTAGACATCCAAAGTCATGCAAACTTTCAAAACTCAAAAAAATCGATTTTAATGGATTTACTTTGAATTAAGATATCTCCGCAACCAGACCTCCTAGAATATTCTAGTTTTCAGCTATGGATAGCTCTTGAAAAACTAATTAAGCGTTTTGCAAGCGAAAATGACGTCATAGCCTTATTTGCGGAACTGTAGGCATCCAAAATCATACAAGCCTTCATAACTCAAAAAAATAACTTTGAATGCAAATATCTCGAAAACTAGACATTGTAAAAGGGTTTGCTTTGGATGTGCTGGTTGCATTTGACAAAACCTGTCTATATATGTACGTTTCAATGGGTTCTAGAGACTTTCGTAAAAAAATTAATTTTTAGTGATAAGGGGGTAGTCCATGCTTTTTTTCGAAAATCGATTGGAAAAAAAAAAGTTGAGTTTTAAACGGCAATGCAAAGACCAGACCGTTATCTGTTCAACAACGTTAACCGCAACCTCTTACGAGCCTTATTTTGGAAGTTATGGCCATATTAAGATTTTTAGTTTTTGGGTTGAAACAAGAAAGATTAACTTTGAATCAAAATTTCTCTGCAACCAGAGCCCACAAAATGCTCTAGTTTTCAGCAACGAATAGCTGAAATAGCTGAGACCAGACTGTTATCTGTTCAACAACGTTAACTGCAACCTCTTACGAGCCTTATTTTGGAAGTTATGGCCATATTAAGATTTTTAGTTTTTGGGTTGAAACAAGAAAGATTAACTTTGAATCAAAATTTCTCTGCAACCAGAGCCCACAAAATGCTCTAGTTTTCAGCAACGAATAGCTCTCCAAAAACTGATTAAGCGGTTAATAAACCGCAAGGCCTTCCGAGCCTTATTTGTGGAACTGTAGACATCCAAAGTCATGCAAACTTTCAAAACTCAAAAAAATCGATTTTAATGGATTTACTTTGAATTAAGACATCTCTGCAACCAGACCTCCTAGAATGTTCTAGTTTTCAGCTGTGGATAGCTCTTGAAAAACTAATTAAGCGTTTTGCAAGCGAAAATGACGTCATAGCCTTATTTGCGGAACTGTAGGCATCCAAAGTCATACAAGCCTTCATAACTCAAAAAAATAACTTTGAATGCAAATATCTCGAAAACTAGACATTATAAAAGGGTTTGCTTTGGATGTGCTGGTTGCATTTGACAAAACCTTTCTATATATGTACGTTTCAATGGGTTCCAGAGACTTTCGTAAAAAAATTAATTTTTAGTGATAAGGGGGTAGTCCATGCTTTTTTTCGAAAATCGATTGGAAAAAATAAAGCTGAGTTTTAAACGGCAATGCAAAGACCAGACTGTTATCTGTTCAACAACGTTAACTGCAACCTCTTACGAGCCTTATTTTGGAAGTTATGGCCATATTAAGATTTTTAGTTTTTGGGTTGAAACAAGAAAGATTAACTTTGAATCAAAATTTCTCTGCAACCAGAGCCCACAAAATGCTCTAGTTTTCAGCAATGAATAGCTCTCTAAAAACTGATTAAGCGGTTAATAAACCGCAAGGCCTTCCGAGCCTTGTTTGTGGAACTGTAGACATCCAAAGTCATGCAAACTTTCAAAACTCAAAAAAATCGATTTTAATGGATTTACTTTGAATTAAGACATCTCTGCAACCAGACCTCCTAGAATGTTCTAGTTTTCAGCTGTGGATAGCTCTTGAAAAACTAATTAAGCGTTTTGCAAGCGAAAATGACGTCATATCCTTATTTGCGGAACTGTAGGCATCCAAAGTCATACAAGCCTTCATAACTCAAAAAAATAACTTTGAATGCAAATATCTCGAAAACTAGACATTATAAAAGGGTTTGCTTTGGATGTGCTGGTTGCATTTGACAAAACCTTTCTATATATGTACGTTTCAATGGGTTCCAGAGACTTTCGTAAAAAAATTAATTTTTAGTGATAAGGGGGTAGTCCATGCTTTTTTTCGAAAATCGATTGGAAAAAATAAAGCTGAGTTTTAAACGGCAATGCAAAGACCAGACCGTTATCTGTTCAACAACGTTAACTGCAACCTCTTACGAGCCTTATTTTGGAAGTTATGGCCATATTAAGATTTTTAGTTTTTGGGTTGAAACAAGAAAGATTAACTTTGAATCAAAATTTCTCTGCAACCAGAGCCCACAAAATGCTCTAGTTTTCAGCAACGAATAGCTCTCCAAAAACTGATTAAGCGGTTAATAAACCGCAAGGCCTTCCGAGCCTTATTTGTGGAACTGTAGACATCCAAAGTCATGCAAACTTTCAAAACTCAAAAAAATCGATTTTAATGGATTTACTTTGAATTAAGATATCTCCGCAACCAGACCTCCTAGAATATTCTAGTTTTCAGCTATGGATAGCTCTTGAAAAACGGGCTCTGCAACCAGAGCCCACAAAATGCTCTAGTTTTCAGCAACGAATAGCTCTCCAAAAACTGATTAAGCGGTTAATAAACCGCAAGGCCTTCCGAGCCTTATTTGTGGAACTGTAGACATCCAAAGTCATGCAAACTTTCAAAACTCAAAAAAATCGATTTTAATGGATTTACTTTGAATTAAGATATCTCCGCAACCAGACCTCCTAGAATGTTCTAGTTTTCAGCTATGGATAGCTCTTGAAAAACTAATTAAGCGTTTTGCAAGCGAAAATGACGTCATAGCCTTATTTGCGGAACTGTAGGCATCCAAAGTCATACAAGCCTTCATAACTCAAAAAAATAACTTTGAATGCAAATATCTCGAAAACTAGACATTGTAAAAGGGTTTGCTTTGGATGTGCTGGTTGCATTTGACAAAACCTGTCTATATATGTACGTTTCAATGGGTTCCAGAGACTTTCGTAAAAAAATTAATTTTTAGTGATAAGGGGGTAGTCCATGCTTTTTTTTGAAAATCGATTGGAAAAAAAAAAGTTGAGTTTTAAACGGCAATGCAAAGACCAGACCGTTATCTGTTCAACAACGTTAACCGCAACCTCTTACGAGCCTTATTTTGGAAGTTATGGCCATATTAAGATTTTTAGTTTTTGGGTTGAAACAAGAAAGATTAACTTTGAATCAAAATTTCTCTGCAACCAGAGCCCACAAAATGCTCTAGTTTTCAGCAATGAATAGCTCTCCAAAAACTGATTAAGCGGTTAATAAACCGCAAGGCCTTCCGAGCCTTATTTGTGGAACTGTAGACATCCAAAGTCATGCAAACTTTCAAAACTCAAAAAAATCGATTTTAATGGATTTACTTTGAATTAAGACATCTCTGCAACCAGACCTCCTAGAATGTTCTAGTTTTCAGCTGTGGATAGCTCTTGAAAAACTAATTAAGCGTTTTGCAAGCGAAAATGACGTCATAGCCTTATTTGCGGAACTGTAGGCATCCAAAGTCATACAAGCCTTCATAACTCAAAAAAATAACTTTGAATGCAAATATCTCGAAAACTAGACATTATAAAAGGGTTTGCTTTGGATGTGCTGGTTGCATTTGACAAAACCTTTCTATATATGTACGTTTCAATGGGTTCCAGAGACTTTCGTAAAAAAATTAATTTTTAGTGATAAGGGGGTAGTCCATGCTTTTTTTCGAAAATCGATTGGAAAAAATAAAGCTGAGTTTTAAACGGCAATGCAAAGACCAGACTGTTATCTGTTCAACAACGTTAACTGCAACCTCTTACGAGCCTTATTTTGGAAGTTATGGCCATATTAAGATTTTTAGTTTTTGGGTTGAAACAAGAAAGATTAACTTTGAATCAAAATTTCTCTGCAACCAGAGCCCACAAAATGCTCTAGTTTTCAGCAACGAATAGCTCTCCAAAAACTGATTAAGCGGTTAATAAACCGCAAGGCCTTCCGAGCCTTATTTGTGGAACTGTAGACATCCAAAGTCATGCAAACTTTCAAAACTCAAAAAAATCGATTTTAATGGATTTACTTTGAATTAAGTTATCTCCGCAACCAGACCTCCTAGAATATTTTAGTTTTCAGCTATGGATAGCTCTTGAAAAACGGGCTCTGCAACCAGAGCCCACAAAATGCTCTAGTTTTCAGCAACGAATAGCTCTCCAAAAACTGATTAAGCGGTTAATAAACCGCAAGGCCTCCGGAGCCTTATTTGTGGAACTGTAGACATCCAAAGTCATGCAAACTTTCAAAACTCAAAAAAATCGATTTTAATGGATTTACTTTGAATTAAGATATCTCCGCAACCAGACCTCCTAGAATGTTCTAGTTTTCAGTTATGGATAGCTCTTGAAAAACTAATTAAGCGTTTTGCAAGCGAAAATGACGTCATAGCCTCATTTGCGGAACTGTAGGCATCCAAAGTCATACAAGCCTTCATAACTCAAAAAAATAACTTTGAATGCAAATATCTCGAAAACTAGACATTGTAAAAGGGTTTGCTTTGGATGTGCTGGTTGCATTTGACAAAACCTGTCTATATATGTACGTTTCAATGGGTTCCAGAGACTTTCGTAAAAAAATTAATTTTTAGTGATAAGGGGGTAGTCCATGCTTTTTTTCGAAAATCGATTGGAAAAAATAAAGCTGAGTTTTAAACGGCAATGCAAAGACCAGACTGTTATCTGTTTTACAACGTTAACTGCAACCTCTTACGAGCCTTATTTTGGAAGTTATGGCCATATTAAGATTTTTAGTTTTTGGGTTGAAACAAGAAAGATTAACTTTGAATCAAAATTTCTCTGCAACCAGAGCCCACAAAATGCTCTAGTTTTCAGCAACGAATAGCTCTCCAAAAACTGATTAAGCGGTTAATAAACCGCAAGGCCTTCCGAGCCTTATTTGTGGAACTGTAGACATCCAAAGTCATGCAAACTTTCAAAACTCAAAAAAATCGATTTTAATGGATTTACTTTGAATTAAGATATCTCCGCAACCAGACCTCCTAGAATATTCTAGTTTTCAGCTATGGATAGCTCTTGAAAAACTAATTAAGCGTTTTGCAAGCGAAAATGACGTCATAGCCTTATTTGCGGAACTGTAGGCATCCAAAGTCATACAAGCCTTCATAACTCAAAAAAATAACTTTGAATGCAAATATCTCGAAAACTAGACATTATAAAAGGGTTTGCTTTGGATGTGCTGGTTGCATTTGACAAAACCTTTCTACATATGTACGTTTCAATGGGTTCCAGAGACTTTCGTAAAAAAATTAATTTTTAGTGATAAGGGGGTAGTCCATGCTTTTTTTCGAAAATCGATTGAAAAAATTAAGCTGAGTTTTAAACGGCAATGCAAAGACCAGACCATTATCTGTTCAACAACGTTAACCGCAACCTCTTACGACCCTTATTTTGGAAGTTATGGCCATATTAAGATTTTTAGTTTTTGGGTTGAATCAAGAAAGATTAACTTTGAATCAAAATTTCTCTGCAACCAGAGCCCACAAAATGCTCTAGTTTTCAGCAATGAATAGCTCTCTAAAAACTGATTAAGCGGTTAATAAACCGCAAGGCCTTCCGAGCCTTGTTTGTGGAACTGTAGACATCCAAAGTCATGCAAACTTTCAAAACTCAAAAAAATCGATTTTAATGGATTTACTTTGAATTAAGATATCTCCGCAACCAGACCTCCTAGAATATTCTAGTTTTCAGCTATGGATAGCTCTTGAAAAACTAATTAAGCGTTTTGCAAGCGAAAATGACGTCATAGCCTTATTTGCGGAACTGTAGGCATCCAAAATCATACAAGCCTTCATAACTCAAAAAAATAACTTTGAATGCAAATATCTCGAAAACTAGACATTGTAAAAGGGTTTGCTTTGGATGTGCTGGTTGCATTTGACAAAACCTGTCTATATATGTACGTTTCAATGGGTTCTAGAGACTTTCGTAAAAAAATTAATTTTTAGTGATAAGGGGGTAGTCCATGCTTTTTTTCGAAAATCGATTGGAAAAAAAAAGTTGAGTTTTAAACGGCAATGCAAAGACCAGACCGTTATCTGTTCAACAACGTTAACCGCAACCTCTTACGAGCCTTATTTTGGAAGTTATGGCCATATTAAGATTTTTAGTTTTTGGGTTGAAACAAGAAAGATTAACTTTGAATCAAAATTTCTCTGCAACCAGAGCCCACAAAATGCTCTAGTTTTCAGCAACGAATAGCTGAAATAGCTGAGACCAGACTGTTATCTGTTCAACAACGTTAACTGCAACCTCTTACGAGCCTTATTTTGGAAGTTATGGCCATATTAAGATTTTTAGTTTTTGGGTTGAAACAAGAAAGATTAACTTTGAATCAAAATTTCTCTGCAACCAGAGCCCACAAAATGCTCTAGTTTTCAGCAACGAATAGCTCTCCAAAAACTGATTAAGCGGTTAATAAACCGCAAGGCCTTCCGAGCCTTATTTGTGGAACTGTAGACATCCAAAGTCATGCAAACTTTCAAAACTCAAAAAAATCGATTTTAATGGATTTACTTTGAATTAAGATATCTCCGCAACCAGACCTCCTAGAATGTTCTAGTTTTCAGCTATGGATAGCTCTTGAAAAACTAATTAAGCGTTTTGCAAGCGAAAATGACGTCATAGCCTTATTTGCGGAACTGTAGGCATCCAAAGTCATACAAGCCTTCATAACTCAAAAAAATAACTTTGAATGCAAATATCTCGAAAACTAGACATTATAAAAGGGTTTGCTTTGGATGTGCTGGTTGCATTTGACAAAACCTTTCTACATATGTACGTTTCAATGGGTTCCAGAGACTTTCGTAAAAAAATTAATTTTTAGTGATAAGGGGGTAGTCCATGCTTTTTTTCGAAAATCGATTGAAAAAATTAAGCTGAGTTTTAAACGGCAATGCAAAGACCAGACCATTATCTGTTCAACAACGTTAACCGCAACCTCTTACGACCCTTATTTTGGAAGTTATGGCCATATTAAGATTTTTAGTTTTTGGGTTGAATCAAGAAAGATTAACTTTGAATCAAAATTTCTCTGCAACCAGAGCCCACAAAATGCTCTAGTTTTCAGCAATGAATAGCTCTCTAAAAACTGATTAAGCGGTTAATAAACCGCAAGGCCTTCCGAGCCTTGTTTGTGGAACTGTAGACATCCAAAGTCATGCAAACTTTCAAAACTCAAAAAAATCGATTTTAATGGATTTACTTTGAATTAAGATATCTCCGCAACCAGACCTCCTAGAATATTCTAGTTTTCAGCTATGGATAGCTCTTGAAAAACTAATTAAGCGTTTTGCAAGCGAAAATGACGTCATAGCCTTATTTGCGGAACTGTAGGCATCCAAAATCATACAAGCCTTCATAACTCAAAAAAATAACTTTGAATGCAAATATCTCGAAAACTAGACATTGTAAAAGGGTTTGCTTTGGATGTGCTGGTTGCATTTGACAAAACCTGTCTATATATGTACGTTTCAATGGGTTCCAGAGACTTTCGTAAAAAAATTAATTTTTAGTGATAAGGGGGTAGTCCATGCTTTTTTTTGAAAATCGATTGGAAAAAAAAAAGTTGAGTTTTAAACGGCAATGCAAAGACCAGACCGTTATCTGTTCAACAACGTTAACCGCAACCTCTTACGAGCCTTATTTTGGAAGTTATGGCCATATTAAGATTTTTAGTTTTTGGGTTGAAACAAGAAAGATTAACTTTGAATCAAAATTTCTCTGCAACCAGAGCCCACAAAATGCTCTAGTTTTCAGCAATGAATAGCTCTCCAAAAACTGATTAAGCGGTTAATAAACCGCAAGGCCTTCCGAGCCTTATTTGTGGAACTGTAGACATCCAAAGTCATGCAAACTTTCAAAACTCAAAAAAATCGATTTTAATGGATTTACTTTGAATTAAGATATCTCCGCAACCAGACCTCCTAGAATATTCTAGTTTTCAGCTATGGATAGCTCTTGAAAAACTAATTAAGCGTTTTGCAAGCGAAAATGACGTCATAGCCTTATTTGCGGAACTGTAGGCATCCAAAGTCATACAAGCCTTCATAACTCAAAAAAATAACTTTGAATGCAAATATCTCGAAACTAGACATTATAAAAGGGTTTGCTTTGGATGTGCTGGTTGCATTTGACAAAACCTTTCTACATATGTACGTTTCAATGGGTTCCAGAGACTTTCGTAAAAAAATTAGTTTTTAGTGATAAGGGGGTAGTCCATGCTTTTTTTCGAAAATCGATTGAAAAAATTAAGCTGAGTTTTAAACGGCAATGCAAAGACCAGACCGTTATCTGTTCAACAACGCTAACCGCAACCTCTTACGACCATTATTTTGGAAGTTATGGCCATATTAAGATTTTTAGTTTTTGGGTTGAATCAAGAAAGATTAACTTTGAATCAAAATTTCTCTGCAACCAGAGCCCACAAAATGCTCTAGTTTTCAGCAATGAATAGCTCTCTAAAAACTGATTAAGCGGTTAATAAACCGCAAGGCCTTCCGAGCCTTGTTTGTGGAACTGTAGACATCCAAAGTCATGCAAACTTTCAAAACTCAAAAAAATCGATTTTAATGGATTTACTTTGAATTAAGATATCTCCGCAACCAGACCTCCTAGAATATTCTAGTTTTCAGCTATGGATAGCTCTTGAAAAACTAATTAAGCGTTTTGCAAGCGAAAATGACGTCATAGCCTTATTTGCGGAACTGTAGGCATCCAAAATCATACAAGCCTTCATAACTCAAAAAAATAACTTTGAATGCAAATATCTCGAAAACTAGACATTGTAAAAGGGTTTGCTTTGGATGTGCTGGTTGCATTTGACAAAACCTGTCTATATATGTACGTTTCAATGGGTTCTAGAGACTTTCGTAAAAAAATTAATTTTTAGTGATAAGGGGGTAGTCCATGCTTTTTTTCGAAAATCGATTGGAAAAAAAAAAGTTGAGTTTTAAACGGCAATGCAAAGACCAGACCGTTATCTGTTCAACAACGTTAACCGCAACCTCTTACGAGCCTTATTTTGGAAGTTATGGCCATATTAGGATTTTTAGTTTCTGGGTTGAAACAAGAAAGATTAACTTTGAATCAAAATTTCTCTGCAACCAGAGCCCACAAAATGCTCTAGTTTTCAGCAATGAATAGCTCTCCAAAAACTGATTAAGCGGTTAATAAACCGCAAGGCCTTCCGAGCCTTATTTGTGGAACTGTAGACATCCAAAGTCATGCAAACTTTCAAAACTCAAAAAAATCGATTTTAATGGATTTACTTTGAATTAAGATATCTCCGCAACCAGACCTCCTAGAATATTCTAGTTTTCAGCTATGGATAGCTCTTGAAAAACTAATTAAGCGTTTTGCAAGCGAAAATGACGTCATAGCCTTATTTGCGGAACTGTAGGCATCCAAAGTCATACAAGCCTTCATAACTCAAAAAAATAACTTTGAATGCAAATATCTCGAAAACTAGACATTATAAAAGGGTTTGCTTTGGATGTGCTGGTTGCATTTGACAAAACCTTTCTACATATGTACGTTTCAATGGGTTCCAGAGACTTTCGTAAAAAAATTAATTTTTAGTGATAAGGGGGTAGTCCATGCTTTTTTTCGAAAATCGATTGAAAAAATTAAGCTGAGTTTTAAACGGCAATGCAAAGACCAGACCGTTATCTGTTCAACAACGCTAACCGCAACCTCTTACGACCATTATTTTGGAAGTTATGGCCATATTAAGATTTTTAGTTTTTGGGTTGAATCAAGAAAGATTAACTTTGAATCAAAATTTCTCTGCAACCAGAGCCCACAAAATGCTCTAGTTTTCAGCAATGAATAGCTCTCTAAAAACTGATTAAGCGGTTAATAAACCGCAAGGCCTTCCGAGCCTTGTTTGTGGAACTGTAGACATCCAAAGTCATGCAAACTTTCAAAACTCAAAAAAATCGATTTTAATGGATTTACTTTGAATTAAGATATCTCCGCAACCAGACCTCCTAGAATATTCTAGTTTTCAGCTATGGATAGCTCTTGAAAAACTAATTAAGCGTTTTGCAAGCGAAAATGACGTCATAGCCTTATTTGCGGAACTGTAGGCATCCAAAATCATACAAGCCTTCATAACTCAAAAAAATAACTTTGAATGCAAATATCTCGAAAACTAGACATTGTAAAAGGGTTTGCTTTGGATGTGCTGGTTGCATTTGACAAAACCTGTCTATATATGTACGTTTCAATGGGTTCTAGAGACTTTCGTAAAAAAATTAATTTTTAGTGATAAGGGGGTAGTCCATGCTTTTTTTCGAAAATCGATTGGAAAAAAAAAAGTTGAGTTTTAAACGGCAATGCAAAGACCAGACCGTTATCTGTTCAACAACGTTAACCGCAACCTCTTACGAGCCTTATTTTGGAAGTTATGGCCATATTAGGATTTTTAGTTTCTGGGTTGAAACAAGAAAGATTAATTTTGAATCAAAATTTCTCTGCAACCAGAGCCCACAAAATGCTCTAGTTTTCAGCAACGAATAGCTCTCCAAAAACTGATTAAGCGGTTAATAAACTGCAAGGCCTTCCGAGCCTTATTTGTGGAACTGTAGACATCCAAAGTCATGCAAACTTTCAAAACTCAAAAAAATCGATTTTAATGGATTTACTTTGAATTAAGATATCTCCGCAACCAGACCTCCTAGAATATTCTAGTTTTCAGCTATGGATAGCTCTTGAAAAACTAATTAAGCGTTTTGCAAGCGAAAATGACGTCATAGCCTTATTTGCGGAACTGTAGGCATCCAAAGTCATACAAGCCTTCATAACTCAAAAAAATAACTTTGAATGCAAATATCTCGAAAACTAGACATTATAAAAGGGTTTGCTTTGGATGTGCTGGTTGCATTTGACAAAACCTGTCTATATATGTACGTTTCAATGGGTTCCAGAGACTTTCGTAAAAAAATTAATTTTTAGTGATAAGGGGGTAGTCCATGCTTTTTTTCGAAAATCGATTGGAAAAAAAAAAGTTGAGTTTTAAACGGCAATGCAAAGACCAGACCGTTATCTGTTCAACAACGTTAACCGCAACCTCTTACGAGCCTTATTTTGGAAGTTATGGCCATATTAAGATTATTAGTTTTTGGGTTGAAACAAGAAAGATTAACTTTGAATCAAAATTTCTCTGCAACCAGAGCCCACAAAATGCTCTAGTTTTCAGCAATGAATAGCTCTCCAAAAACTGATTAAGCGGTTAATAAACCGCAAGGCCTTCCGAGCCTTATTTGTGGAACTGTAGACATCCAAAGTCATGCAAACTTTCAAAACTCAAAAAAATCGATTTTAATGGATTTACTTTGAATTAAGATATCTCCGCAACCAGACCTCCTAGAATATTCTAGTTTTCAGCTATGGATAGCTCTTGAAAAACTAATTAAGCGTTTTGCAAGCGAAAATGACGTCATAGCCTTATTTGCGGAACTGTAGGCATCCAAAGTCATACAAGCCTTCATAACTCAAAAAAATAACTTTGAATGCAAATATCTCGAAAACTAGACATTATAAAAGGGTTTGCTTTGGATGTGCTGGTTGCATTTGACAAAACCTTTCTACATATGTACGTTTCAATGGGTTCTAGAGACTTTCGTAAAAAAATTAATTTTTAGTGATAAGGGGGTAGTCCATGCTTTTTTTCGAAAATCGATTGGAAAAAAAAAAGTTGAGTTTTAAACGGCAATGCAAAGACCAGACCGTTATCTGTTCAACAACGTTAACCGCAACCTCTTACGAGCCTTATTTTGGAAGTTATGGCCATATTAGGATTTTTAGTTTCTGGGTTGAAACAAGAAAGATTAACTTTGAATCAAAATTTCTCTGCAACCAGAGCCCACAAAATGCTCTAGTTTTCAGCAACGAATAGCTCTCCAAAAACTGATTAAGCGGTTAATAAACTGCAAGGCCTTCCGAGCCTTATTTGTGGAACTGTAGACATCCAAAGTCATGCAAACTTTCAAAACTCAAAAAAATCGATTTTAATGGATTTACTTTGAATTAAGATATCTCCGCAACCAGACCTCCTAGAATATTCTAGTTTTCAGCTATGGATAGCTCTTGAAAAACTAATTAAGCGTTTTGCAAGCGAAAATGACGTCATAGCCTTATTTGCGGAACTGTAGGCATCCAAAGTCATACAAGCCTTCATAACTCAAAAAAATAACTTTGAATGCAAATATCTCGAAAACTAGACATTATAAAAGGGTTTGCTTTGGATGTGCTGGTTGCATTTGACAAAACCTGTCTATATATGTACGTTTCAATGGGTTCCAGAGACTTTCGTAAAAAAATTAATTTTTAGTGATAAGGGGGTAGTCCATGCTTTTTTTCGAAAATCGATTGGAAAAAAAAAAGTTGAGTTTTAAACGGCAATGCAAAGACCAGACCGTTATCTGTTCAACAACGTTAACCGCAACCTCTTACGAGCCTTATTTTGGAAGTTATGGCCATATTAAGATTATTAGTTTTTGGGTTGAAACAAGAAAGATTAACTTTGAATCAAAATTTCTCTGCAACCAGAGCCCACAAAATGCTCTAGTTTTCAGCAATGAATAGCTCTCCAAAAACTGATTAAGCGGTTAATAAACCGCAAGGCCTTCCGAGCCTTATTTGTGGAACTGTAGACATCCAAAGTCATGCAAACTTTCAAAACTCAAAAAAATCGATTTTAATGGATTTACTTTGAATTAAGATATCTCCGCAACCAGACCTCCTAGAATATTCTAGTTTTCAGCTATGGATAGCTCTTGAAAAACTAATTAAGCGTTTTGCAAGCGAAAATGACGTCATAGCCTTATTTGCGGAACTGTAGGCATCCAAAGTCATACAAGCCTTCATAACTCAAAAAAATAACTTTGAATGCAAATATCTCGAAAACTAGACATTATAAAAGGGTTTGCTTTGGATGTGCTGGTTGCATTTGACAAAACCTTTCTACATATGTACGTTTCAATGGGTTCCAGAGACTTTCGTAAAAAAATTAATTTTTAGTGATAAGGGGGTAGTCCATGCTTTTTTTTGAAAATCGATTGGAAAAAAAAAAGTTGAGTTTTAAACGGCAATGCAAAGACCAGACCGTTATCTGTTCAACAACGTTAACCGCAACCTCTTACGAGCCTTATTTTGGAAGTTATGGCCATATTAAGATTTTTAGTTTTTGGGTTGAAACAAGAAAGATTAACTTTGAATCAAAATTTCTCTGCAACCAGAGCCCACAAAATGCTCTAGTTTTCAGCAATGAATAGCTCTCCAAAAACTGATTAAGCGGTTAATAAACCGCAAGGCCTTCCGAGCCTTATTTGTGGAACTGTAGACATCCAAAGTCATGCAAACTTTCAAAACTCAAAAAAATCGATTTTAATGGATTTACTTTGAATTAAGATATCTCCGCAACCAGACCTCCTAGAATATTCTAGTTTTCAGCTATGGATAGCTCTTGAAAAACTAATTAAGCGTTTTGCAAGCGAAAATGACGTCATAGCCTTATTTGCGGAACTGTAGGCATCCAAAGTCATACAAGCCTTCATAACTCAAAAAAATAACTTTGAATGCAAATATCTCGAAAACTAGACATTATAAAAGGGTTTGCTTTGGATGTGCTGGTTGCATTTGACAAAACCTTTCTACATATGTACGTTTCAATGGGTTCCAGAGACTTTCGTAAAAAAATTAATTTTTAGTGATAAGGGGGTAGTCCATGCTTTTTTTCGAAAATCGATTGAAAAAATTAAGCTGAGTTTTAAACGGCAATGCAAAGACCAGACCATTATCTGTTCAACAACGTTAACCGCAACCTCTTACGACCCTTATTTTGGAAGTTATGGCCATATTAAGATTTTTAGTTTTTGGGTTGAATCAAGAAAGATTAACTTTGAATCAAAATTTCTCTGCAACCAGAGCCCACAAAATGCTCTAGTTTTCAGCAATGAATAGCTCTCTAAAAACTGATTAAGCGGTTAATAAACCGCAAGGCCTTCCGAGCCTTGTTTGTGGAACTGTAGACATCCAAAGTCATGCAAACTTTCAAAACTCAAAAAAATCGATTTTAATGGATTTACTTTGAATTAAGATATCTCCGCAACCAGACCTCCTAGAATATTCTAGTTTTCAGCTATGGATAGCTCTTGAAAAACTAATTAAGCGTTTTGCAAGCGAAAATGACGTCATAGCCTTATTTGCGGAACTGTAGGCATCCAAAATCATACAAGCCTTCATAACTCAAAAAAATAACTTTGAATGCAAATATCTCGAAAACTAGACATTGTAAAAGGGTTTGCTTTGGATGTGCTGGTTGCATTTGACAAAACCTGTCTATATATGTACGTTTCAATGGGTTCCAGAGACTTTCGTAAAAAAATTAATTTTTAGTGATAAGGGGGTAATCCATGCTTTTTTTTGAAAATCGATTGGAAAAAAAAAAGTTGAGTTTTAAACGGCAATGCAAAGACCAGACCGTTATCTGTTCAACAACGTTAACCGCAACCTCTTACGAGCCTTATTTTGGAAGTTATGGCCATATTAAGATTTTTAGTTTTTGGGTTGAAACAAGAAAGATTAACTTTGAATCAAAATTTCTCTGCAACCAGAGCCCACAAAATGCTCTAGTTTTCAGCAATGAATAGCTCTCCAAAAACTGATTAAGCGGTTAATAAACCGCAAGGCCTTCCGAGCCTTATTTGTGGAACTGTAGACATCCAAAGTCATGCAAACTTTCAAAACTCAAAAAAATCGATTTTAATGGATTTACTTTGAATTAAGATATCTCCGCAACCAGACCTCCTAGAATATTCTAGTTTTCAGCTATGGATAGCTCTTGAAAAACTAATTAAGCGTTTTGCAAGCGAAAATGACGTCATAGCCTTATTTGCGGAACTGTAGGCATCCAAAGTCATACAAGCCTTCATAACTCAAAAAAATAACTTTGAATGCAAATATCTCGAAAACTAGACATTATAAAAGGGTTTGCTTTGGATGTGCTGGTTGCATTTGACAAAACCTTTCTACATATGTACGTTTCAATGGGTTCCAGAGACTTTCGTAAAAAAATTAATTTTTAGTGATAAGGGGGTAGTCCATGCTTTTTTTCGAAAATCGATTGAAAAAATTAAGCTGAGTTTTAAACGGCAATGCAAAGACCAGACCGTTATCTGTTCAACAACGCTAACCGCAACCTCTTACGACCCTTATTTTGGAAGTTATGGCCATATTAAGATTTTTAGTTTTTGGGTTGAATCAAGAAAGATTAACTTTGAATCAAAATTTCTCTGCAACCAGAGCCCACAAAATGCTCTAGTTTTCAGCAATGAATAGCTCTCTAAAAACTGATTAAGCGGTTAATAAACCGCAAGGCCTTCCGAGCCTTGTTTGTGGAACTGTAGACATCCAAAGTCATGCAAACTTTCAAAACTCAAAAAAATCGATTTTAATGGATTTACTTTGAATTAAGATATCTCCGCAACCAGACCTCCTAGAATATTCTAGTTTTCAGCTATGGATAGCTCTTGAAAAACTAATTAAGCGTTTTGCAAGCGAAAATGACGTCATAGCCTTATTTGCGGAACTGTAGGCATCCAAAATCATACAAGCCTTCATAACTCAAAAAAATAACTTTGAATGCAAATATCTCGAAAACTAGACATTGTAAAAGGGTTTGCTTTGGATGTGCTGGTTGCATTTGACAAAACCTGTCTATATATGTACGTTTCAATGGGTTCTAGAGACTTTCGTAAAAAAATTAATTTTTAGTGATAAGGGGGTAGTCCATGCTTTTTTTCGAAAATCGATTGGAAAAAAAAAAGTTGAGTTTTAAACGGCAATGCAAAGACCAGACCGTTATCTGTTCAACAACGTTAACCGCAACCTCTTACGAGCCTTATTTTGGAAGTTATGGCCATATTAGGATTTTTAGTTTCTGGGTTGAAACAAGAAAGATTAACTTTGAATCAAAATTTCTCTGCAACCAGAGCCCACAAAATGCTCTAGTTTTCAGCAACGAATAGCTCTCCAAAAACTGATTAAGCGGTTAATAAACTGCAAGGCCTTCCGAGCCTTATTTGTGGAACTGTAGACATCCAAAGTCATGCAAACTTTCAAAACTCAAAAAAATCGATTTTAATGGATTTACTTTGAATTAAGATATCTCCGCAACCAGACCTCCTAGAATATTCTAGTTTTCAGCTATGGATAGCTCTTGAAAAACTAATTAAGCGTTTTGCAAGCGAATATGACGTCATAGCCTTATTTGCGGAACTGTAGGCATCCAAAGTCATACAAGCCTTCATAACTCAAAAAAATAACTTTGAATGCAAATATCTCGAAAACTAGACATTATAAAAGGGTTTGCTTTGGATGTGCTGGTTGCATTTGACAAAACCTTTCTACATATGTACGTTTCAATGGGTTCCAGAGACTTTCGTAAAAAAATTAATTTTTAGTGATAAGGGGGTAGTCCATGCTTTTTTTCGAAAATCGATTGAAAAAATTAAGCTGAGTTTTAAACGGCAATGCAAAGACCAGACCGTTATCTGTTCAACAACGCTAACCGCAACCTCTTACGACCCTTATTTTGGAAGTTATGGCCATATTAAGATTTTTAGTTTTTGGGTTGAATCAAGAAAGATTAACTTTGAATCAAAATTTCTCTGCAACCAGAGCCCACAAAATGCTCTAGTTTTCAGCAATGAATAGCTCTCTAAAAACTGATTAAGCGGTTAATAAACCGCAAGGCCTTCCGAGCCTTGTTTGTGGAACTGTAGACATCCAAAGTCATGCAAACTTTCAAAACTCAAAAAAATCGATTTTAATGGATTTACTTTGAATTAAGATATC
Organism: Melangyna quadrimaculata; assembly: GCA_949320155.1. NCBI lineage: Eukaryota > Metazoa > Arthropoda > Insecta > Diptera > Syrphidae > Melangyna > Melangyna quadrimaculata. The sequence goes on from OX439483.1 coordinate 150,716,420, forward strand.
TCCGCAACCAGACCTCCTAGAATATTCTAGTTTTCAGCTATGGATAGCTCTTGAAAAACTAATTAAGCGTTTTGCAAGCGAAAATGACGTCATAGCCTTATTTGCGGAACTGTAGGCATCCAAAATCATACAAGCCTTCATAACTCAAAAAAATAACTTTGAATGCAAATATCTCGAAAACTAGACATTGTAAAAGGGTTTGCTTTGGATGTGCTGGTTGCATTTGACAAAACCTGTCTATATATGTACGTTTCAATGGGTTCTAGAGACTTTCGTAAAAAAATTAATTTTTAGTGATAAGGGGGTAGTCCATGCTTTTTTTCGAAAATCGATTGGAAAAAAAAAAGTTGAGTTTTAAACGGCAATGCAAAGACCAGACCGTTATCTGTTCAACAACGTTAACCGCAACCTCTTACGAGCCTTATTTTGGAAGTTATGGCCATATTAGGATTTTTAGTTTCTGGGTTGAAACAAGAAAGATTAACTTTGAATCAAAATTTCTCTGCAACCAGAGCCCACAAAATGCTCTAGTTTTCAGCAATGAATAGCTCTCCAAAAACTGATTAAGCGGTTAATAAACCGCAAGGCCTTCCGAGCCTTATTTGTGGAACTGTAGACATCCAAAGTCATGCAAACTTTCAAAACTCAAAAAAATCGATTTTAATGGATTTACTTTGAATTAAGATATCTCCGCAACCAGACCTCCTAGAATATTCTAGTTTTCAGCTATGGATAGCTCTTGAAAAACTAATTAAGCGTTTTGCAAGCGAAAATGACGTCATAGCCTTATTTGCGGAACTGTAGGCATCCAAAGTCATACAAGCCTTCATAACTCAAAAACATAACTTTGAATGCAAATATCTCGAAAACTAGACATTATAAAAGGGTTTGCTTTGGATGTGCTGGTTGCATTTGACAAAACCTTTCTACATATGTACGTTTCAATGGGTTCCAGAGACTTTCGTAAAAAAATTAATTTTTAGTGATAAGGGGGTAGTCCATGCTTTTTTTTGAAAATCGATTGGAAAAAAAAAAGTTGAGTTTTAAACGGCAATGCAAAGACCAGACCGTTATCTGTTCAACAACGTTAACCGCAACCTCTTACGAGCCTTATTTTGGAAGTTATGGCCATATTAAGATTTTTAGTTTTTGGGTTGAAACAAGAAAGATTAACTTTGAATCAAAATTTCTCTGCAACCAGAGCCCACAAAATGCTCTAGTTTTCAGCAATGAATAGCTCTCCAAAAACTGATTAAGCGGTTAATAAACCGCAAGGCCTTCCGAGCCTTATTTGTGGAACTGTAGACATCCAAAGTCATGCAAACTTTCAAAACTCAAAAAAATCGATTTTAATGGATTTACTTTGAATTAAGATATCTCCGCAACCAGACCTCCTAGAATATTCTAGTTTTCAGCTATGGATAGCTCTTGGAAAACTAATTAAGCGTTTTGCAAGCGAAAATGACGTCATAGCCTTATTTGCGGAACTGTAGGCATCCAAAGTCATACAAGCCTTCATAACTCAAAAACATAACTTTGAATGCAAATATCTCGAAAACTAGACATTATAAAAGGGTTTGCTTTGGATGTGCTGGTTGCATTTGACAAAACCTTTCTACATATGTACGTTTCAATGGGTTCCAGAGACTTTCGTAAAAAAATTAATTTTTAGTGATAAGGGGGTAGTCCATGCTTTTTTTTGAAAATCGATTGGAAAAAAAAAAGTTGAGTTTTAAACGGCAATGCAAAGACCAGACCGTTATCTGTTCAACAACGTTAACCGCAACCTCTTACGAGCCTTATTTTGGAAGTTATGGCCATATTAAGATTTTTAGTTTTTGGGTTGAAACAAGAAAGATTAACTTTGAATCAAAATTTCTCTGCAACCAGAGCCCACAAAATGCTCTAGTTTTCAGCAATGAATAGCTCTCCAAAAACTGATTAAGCGGTTAATAAACCGCAAGGCCTTCCGAGCCTTATTTGTGGAACTGTAGACATCCAAAGTCATGCAAACTTTCAAAACTCAAAAAAATCGATTTTAATGGATTTACTTTGAATTAAGATATCTCCGCAACCAGACCTCCTAGAATATTCTAGTTTTCAGCTATGGATAGCTCTTGAAAAACTAATTAAGCGTTTTGCAAGCGAAAATGACGTCATAGCCTTATTTGCGGAACTGTAGGCATCCAAAGTCATACAAGCCTTCATAACTCAAAAAAATAACTTTGAATGCAAATATCTCGAAAACTAGACATTATAAAAGGGTTTGCTTTGGATGTGCTGGTTGCATTTGACAAAACCTTTCTACATATGTACGTTTCAATGGGTTCCAGAGACTTTCGTAAAAAAATTAATTTTTAGTGATAAGGGGGTAGTCCATGCTTTTTTTCGAAAATCGATTGAAAAAATTAAGCTGAGTTTTAAACGGCAATGCAAAGACCAGACCGTTATCTGTTCAACAACGCTAACCGCAACCTCTTACGACCCTTATTTTGGAAGTTATGGCCATATTAAGATTTTTAGTTTTTGGGTTGAATCAAGAAAGATTAACTTTGAATCAAAATTTCTCTGCAACCAGAGCCCACAAAATGCTCTAGTTTTCAGCAACGAATAGCTCTCCAAAAACTGATTAAGCGGTTAATAAACTGCAAGGCCTTCCGAGCCTTATTTGTGGAACTGTAGACATCCAAAGTCATGCAAACTTTCAAAACTCAAAAAAATCGATTTTAATGGATTTACTTTGAATTAAGATATCTCCGCAACCAGACCTCCTAGAATATTCTAGTTTTCAGCTATGGATAGCTCTTGAAAAACTAATTAAGCGTTTTGCAAGCGAAAATGACGTCATAGCCTTATTTGCGGAACTGTAGGCATCCAAAGTCATACAAGCCTTCATAACTCAAAAAAATAACTTTGAATGCAAATATCTCGAAAACTAGACATTATAAAAGGGTTTGCTTTGGATGTGCTGGTTGCATTTGACAAAACCTGTCTATATATGTACGTTTCAATGGGTTCCAGAGACTTTCGTAAAAAAATTAATTTTTAGTGATAAGGGGGTAGTCCATGCTTTTTTTCGAAAATCGATTGGAAAAAAAAAAGTTGAGTTTTAAACGGCAATGCAAAGACCAGACCGTTATCTGTTCAACAACGTTAACCGCAACCTCTTACGAGCCTTATTTTGGAAGTTATGGCCATATTAAGATTATTAGTTTTTGGGTTGAAACAAGAAAGATTAACTTTGAATCAAAATTTCTCTGCAACCAGAGCCCACAAAATGCTCTAGTTTTCAGCAATGAATAGCTCTCCAAAAACTGATTAAGCGGTTAATAAACCGCAAGGCCTTCCGAGCCTTATTTGTGGAACTGTAGACATCCAAAGTCATGCAAACTTTCAAAACTCAAAAAAATCGATTTTAATGGATTTACTTTGAATTAAGACATCTCTGCAACCAGACCTCCTAGAATGTTCTAGTTTTCAGCTATGGATAGCTCTTGAAAAACTAATTAAGCGTTTTGCAAGCGAAAATGACGTCATAGCCTTATTTGCGGAACTGTAGGCATCCAAAGTCATACAAGCCTTCATAACTCAAAAAAATAACTTTGAATGCAAATATCTCGAAAACTAGACATTATAAAAGGGTTTGCTTTGGATGTGCTGGTTGCATTTGACAAAACCTGTCTATATATGTACGTTTCAATGGGTTCCAGAGACTTTCGTAAAAAAATTAATTTTTAGTGATAAGGGGGTAGTCCATGCTTTTTTTCGAAAATCGATTGGAAAAAAAAAAGTTGAGTTTTAAACGGCAATGCAAAGACCAGACCGTTATCTGTTCAACAACGTTAACCGCAACCTCTTACGAGCCTTATTTTGGAAGTTATGGCCATATTAAGATTATTAGTTTTTGGGTTGAAACAAGAAAGATTAACTTTGAATCAAAATTTCTCTGCAACCAGAGCCCACAAAATGCGCTAGTTTTCAGCAATGAATAGCTCTCCAAAAACTGATTAAGCGGTTAATAAACCGCAAGGCCTTCCGAGCCTTATTTGTGGAACTGTAGACATCCAAAGTCATGCAAACTTTCAAAACTCAAAAAAATCGATTTTAATGGATTTACTTTGAATTAAGACATCTCTGCAACCAGACCTCCTAGAATGTTCTAGTTTTCAGCTATGGATAGCTCTTGAAAAACTAATTAAGCGTTTTGCAAGCGAAAATGACGTCATAGCCTTATTTGTGGAACTGTAGACATCCAAAGTCATGCAAACTTTCAAAACTCAAAAAAATCGATTTTAATGGATTTACTTTGAATTAAGATATCTCCGCAACCAGACCTCCTAGAATATTCTAGTTTTCAGCTATGGATAGCTCTTGAAAAACGGGCTCTGCAACCAGAGCCCACAAAATGCTCTAGTTTTCAGCAACGAATAGCTCTCCAAAAACTGATTAAGCGGTTAATAAACCGCAAGGCCTTCCGAGCCTTATTTGTGGAACTGTAGACATCCAAAGTCATGCAAACTTTCAAAACTCAAAAAAATCGATTTTAATGGATTTACTTTGAATTAAGATATCTCCGCAACCAGACCTCCTAGAATGTTCTAGTTTTCAGCTATGGATAGCTCTTGAAAAACTAATTAAGCGTTTTGCAAGCGAAAATGACGTCATAGCCTTATTTGCGGAACTGTAGGCATCCAAAGTCATACAAGCCTTCATAACTCAAAAAAATAACTTTGAATGCAAATATCTCGAAAACTAGACATTGTAAAAGGGTTTGCTTTGGATGTGCTGGTAGCATTTGACAAAACCTGTCTATATATGTACGTTTCAATGGGTTCCAGAGACTTTCGTAAAAAAATTAATTTTTAGTGATAAGGGGGTAGTCCATGCTTTTTTTTGAAAATCGATTGGAAAAAAAAAAGTTGAGTTTTAAACGGCAATGCAAAGACCAGACCGTTATCTGTTCAACAACGTTAACCGCAACCTCTTACGAGCCTTATTTTGGAAGTTATGGCCATATTAAGATTTTTAGTTTTTGGGTTGAAACAAGAAAGATTAACTTTGAATCAAAATTTCTCTGCAACCAGAGCCCACAAAATGCTCTAGTTTTCAGCAATGAATAGCTCTCCAAAAACTGATTAAGCGGTTAATAAACCGCAAGGCCTTCCGAGCCTTATTTGTGGAACTGTAGACATCCAAAGTCATGCAAACTTTCAAAACTCAAAAAAATCGATTTTAATGGATTTACTTTGAATTAAGATATCTCCGCAACCAGACCTCCTAGAATATTCTAGTTTTCAGCTATGGATAGCTCTTGAAAAACGGGCTCTGCAACCAGAGCCCACAAAATGCTCTAGTTTTCAGCAACGAATAGCTCTCCAAAAACTGATTAAGCGGTTAATAAACCGCAAGGCCTTCCGAGCCTTGTTTGTGGAACTGTAGACATCCAAAGTCATGCAAACTTTCAAAACTCAAAAAAATCGATTTTAATGGATTTACTTTGAATTAAGATATCTCCGCAACCAGACCTCCTAGAATATTCTAGTTTTCAGCTATGGATAGCTCTTGAAAAACTAATTAAGCGTTTTGCAAGCGAAAATGACGTCATAGCCTTATTTGCGGAACTGTAGGCATCCAAAGTCATACAAGCCGTCATAACTCAAAAAAATAACTTTGAATGCAAATATCTCGAAAACTAGACATTGTAAAAGGGTTTGCTTTGGATGTGCTGGTAGCATTTGACAAAACCTGTCTATATATGTACGTTTCAATGGGTTCCAGAGACTTTCGTAAAAAAATTAATTTTTAGTGATAAGGGGGTAGTCCATGCTTTTTTTTGAAAATCGATTGGAAAAAAAAAAGTTGAGTTTTAAACGGCAATGCAAAGACCAGACCGTTATCTGTTCAACAACGTTAACCGCAACCTCTTACGAGCCTTATTTTGGAAGTTATGGCCATATTAAGATTTTTAGTTTTTGGGTTGAAACAAGAAAGATTAACTTTGAATCAAAATTTCTCTGCAACCAGAGCCCACAAAATGCTCTAGTTTTCAGCAATGAATAGCTCTCCAAAAACTGATTAAGCGGTTAATAAACCGCAAGGCCTTCCGAGCCTTATTTGTGGAACTGTAGACATCCAAAGTCATGCAAACTTTCAAAACTCAAAAAAATCGATTTTAATGGATTTACTTTGAATTAAGATATCTCCGCAACCAGACCTCCTAGAATATTCTAGTTTTCAGCTATGGATAGCTCTTGAAAAACGGGCTCTGCAACCAGAGCCCACAAAATGCTCTAGTTTTCAGCAACGAATAGCTCTCCAAAAACTGATTAAGCGGTTAATAAACCGCAAGGCCTTCCGAGCCTTGTTTGTGGAACTGTAGACATCCAAAGTCATGCAAACTTTCAAAACTCAAAAAAATCGATTTTAATGGATTTACTTTGAATTAAGATATCTCCGCAACCAGACCTCCTAGAATATTCTAGTTTTCAGCTATGGATAGCTCTTGAAAAACTTATTAAGCGTTTTGCAAGCGAAAATGACGTCATAGCCTTATTTGCGGAACTGTAGGCATCCAAAATCATACAAGCCTTCATAACTCAAAAAAATAACTTTGAATGCAAATATCTCGAAAACTAGACATTGTAAAAGGGTTTGCTTTGGATGTGCTGGTTGCATTTGACAAAACCTGTCTATATATGTACGTTTCAATGGGTTCTAGAGACTTTCGTAAAAAAATTAATTTTTAGTGATAAGGGGGTAGTCCATGCTTTTTTTCGAAAATCGATTGGAAAAAAAAAAGTTGAGTTTTAAACGGCAATGCAAAGACCAGACCGTTATCTGTTCAACAACGTTAACCGCAACCTCTTACGATCCTTATTTTGGAAGTTATGGCCATATTAAGATTTTTAGTTTCTGGGTTGAAACAAGAAAGATTAACTTTGAATCAAAATTTCTCTGCAACCAGAGCCCACAAAATGCTCTAGTTTTCAGCAACGAATAGCTCTCCAAAAACTGATTAAGCGGTTAATAAACTGCAAGGCCTTCCGAGCCTTATTTGTGGAACTGTAGACATCCAAAGTCATGCAAACTTTCAAAACTCAAAAAAATCGATTTTAATGGATTTACTTTGAATTAAGATATCTCCGCAACCAGACCTCCTAGAATATTCTAGTTTTCAGCTATGGATAGCTCTTGAAAAACGGGCTCTGCAACCAGAGCCCACAAAATGCTCTAGTTTTCAGCAACGAATAGCTCTCCAAAAACTGATTAAGCGGTTAATAAACCGCAAGGCCTTCCGAGCCTTGTTTGTGGAACTGTAGACATCCAAAGTCATGCAAACTTTCAAAACTCAAAAAAATCGATTTTAATGGATTTACTTTGAATTAAGATATCTCCGCAACCAGACCTCCTAGAATATTCTAGTTTTCAGCTATGGATAGCTCTTGAAAAACTAATTAAGCGTTTTGCAAGCGAAAATGACGTCATAGCCTTATTTGCGGAACTGTAGGCATCCAAAATCATACAAGCCTTCATAACTCAAAAAAATAACTTTGAATGCAAATATCTCGAAAACTAGACATTGTAAAAGGGTTTGCTTTGGATGTGCTGGTTGCATTTGACAAAACCTGTCTATATATGTACGTTTCAATGGGTTCTAGAGACTTTCGTAAAAAAATTAATTTTTAGTGATAAGGGGGTAGTCCATGCTTTTTTTCGAAAATCGATTGGAAAAAAAAAAGTTGAGTTTTAAACGGCAATGCAAAGACCAGACCGTTATCTGTTCAACAACGTTAACCGCAACCTCTTACGAGCCTTATTTTGGAAGTTATGGCCATATTAAGATTTTTAGTTTCTGGGTTGAAACAAGAAAGATTAACTTTGAATCAAAATTTCTCTGCAACCAGAGCCCACAAAATGCTCTAGTTTTCAGCAACGAATAGCTCTCCAAAAACTGATTAAGCGGTTAATAAACTGCAAGGCCTTCCGAGCCTTATTTGTGGAACTGTAGACATCCAAAGTCATGCAAACTTTCAAAACTCAAAAAATCGATTTTAATGGATTTACTTTGAATTAAGATATCTCCCCAACCAGACCTCCTAGAATATTCTAGTTTTCAGCTATGGATAGCTCTTGAAAAACTAATTAAGCGTTTTGCAAGCGAAAATGACGTCATAGCCTTATTTGCGGAACTGTAGGCATCCAAAGTCATACAAGCCTTCATAACTCAAAAAAATAACTTTGAATGCAAATATCTCGAAAACTAGACATTATAAAAGGGTTTGCTTTGGATGTGCTGGTTGCATTTGACAAAACCTGTCTATATATGTACGTTTCAATGGGTTCCAGAGACTTTCGTAAAAAAATTAATTTTTAGTGATAAGGGGGTAGTCCATGCTTTTTTTCGAAAATCGATTGGAAAAAAAAAAGTTGAGTTTTAAACGGCAATGCAAAGACCAGACCGTTATCTGTTCAACAACGTTAACCGCAACCTCTTACGAGCCTTATTTTGGAAGTTATGGCCATATTAAGATTATTAGTTTTTGGGTTGAAACAAGAAAGATTAACTTTGAATCAAAATTTCTCTGCAACCAGAGCCCACAAAATGCGCTAGTTTTCAGCAATGAATAGCTCTCCAAAAACTGATTAAGCGGTTAATAAACCGCAAGGCCTTCCGAGCCTTATTTGTGGAACTGTAGACATCCAAAGTCATGCAAACTTTCAAAACTCAAAAAAATCGATTTTAATGGATTTACTTTGAATTAAGACATCTCTGCAACCAGACCTCCTAGAATGTTCTAGTTTTCAGCTATGGATAGCTCTTGAAAAACTAATTAAGCGTTTTGCAAGCGAAAATGACGTCATAGCCTTATTTGCGGAACTGTAGGCATCCAAAGTCATACAAGCCTTCATAACTCAAAAAAATAACTTTGCATGCAAATATCTCGAAAACTAGACATTATAAAAGGGTTTGCTTTGGATGTGCTGGTTGCATTTGACAAAACCTTTCTATATATGTACGTTTCAATGGGTTCCAGAGACTTTCGTAAAAAAATTAATTTTTAGTGATAAGGGGGTAGTCCATGCTTTTTTTCGAAAATCGATTGGAAAAAATAAAGCTGAGTTTTAAACGGCAATGCAAAGACCAGACCGTTATCTGTTCAACAACGTTAACTGCAACCTCTTACGAGCCTTATTTTGGAAGTTATGGCCATATTAAGATTTTTAGTTTTTGGGTTGAAACAAGAAAGATTAACTTTGAATCAAAATTTCTCTGCAACCAGAGCCCACAAAATGCTCTAGTTTTCAGCAACGAATAGCTCTCCAAAAACTGATTAAGCGGTTAATAAACCGCAAGGCCTTCCGAGCCTTATTTGTGGAACTGTAGACATCCAAAGTCATGCAAACTTTCAAAACTCAAAAAAATCGATTTTAATGGATTTACTTTGAATTAAGATATCTCCGCAACCAGACCTCCTAGAATATTCTAGTTTTCAGCTATGGATAGCTCTTGAAAAACGGGCTCTGCAACCAGAGCCCACAAAATGCTCTAGTTTTCAGCAACGAATAGCTCTCCAAAAACTGATTAAGCGGTTAATAAACCGCAAGGCCTTCCGAGCCTTATTTGTGGAACTGTAGACATCCAAAGTCATGCAAACTTTCAAAACTCAAAAAAATCGATTTTAATGGATTTACTTTGAATTAAGATATCTCCGCAACCAGACCTCCTAGAATGTTCTAGTTTTCAGCTATGGATAGCTCTTGAAAAACTAATTAAGCGTTTTGCAAGCGAAAATGACGTCATAGCCTTATTTGCGGAACTGTAGGCATCCAAAGTCATACAAGCCTTCATAACTCAAAAAAATAACTTTGAATGCAAATATCTCGAAAACTAGACATTGTAAAAGGGTTTGCTTTGGATGTGCTGGTAGCATTTGACAAAACCTGTCTATATATGTACGTTTCAATGGGTTCCAGAGACTTTCGTAAAAAAATTAATTTTTAGTGATAAGGGGGTAGTCCATGCTTTTTTTTGAAAATCGATTGGAAAAAAAAAAGTTGAGTTTTAAACGGCAATGCAAAGACCAGACCGTTATCTGTTCAACAACGTTAACCGCAACCTCTTACGAGCCTTATTTTGGAAGTTATGGCCATATTAAGATTTTTAGTTTTTGGGTTGAAACAAGAAAGATTAACTTTGAATCAAAATTTCTCTGCAACCAGAACCCACAAAATGCTCTAGTTTTCAGCAATGAATAGCTCTCCAAAAACTGATTAAGCGGTTAATAAACCGCAAGGCCTTCCGAGCCTTATTTGTGGAACTGTAGACATCCAAAGTCATGCAAACTTTCAAAACTCAAAAAAATCGATTTTAATGGATTTACTTTGAATTAAGATATCTCCGCAACCAGACCTCCTAGAATGTTCTAGTTTTCAGCTATGGATAGCTCTTGAAAAACTAATTAAGCGTTTTGCAAGCGAAAATGACGTCATAGCCTTATTTGCGGAACTGTAGGCATCCAAAGTCATACAAGCCTTCATAACTCAAAAAAATAACTTTGAATGCAAATATCTCGAAAACTAGACATTGTAAAAGGGTTTGCTTTGGATGTGCTGGTAGCATTTGACAAAACCTGTCTATATATGTACGTTTCAATGGGTTCCAGAGACTTTCGTAAAAAAATTAATTTTTAGTGATAAGGGGGTAGTCCATGCTTTTTTTTGAAAATCGATTGGAAAAAAAAAAGTTGAGTTTTAAACGGCAATGCAAAGACCAGACCGTTATCTGTTCAACAACGTTAACCGCAACCTCTTACGAGCCTTATTTTGGAAGTTATGGCCATATAAAGATTTTTAGTTTTTGGGTTGAAACAAGAAAGATTCAATATTCTAGTTTTCAGCTATGGATAGCTCTTGAAAAACTAATTAAGCGTTTTGCAAGCGAAAATGACGTCATAGCCTTATTTGCGGAACTGTAGGCATCCAAAGTCATACAAGCCTTCATAACTCAAAAAAATAACTTTGCATGCAAATATCTCGAAAACTAGACATTATAAAAGGGTTTGCTTTGGATGTGCTGGTTGCATTTGACAAAACCTTTCTATATATGTACGTTTCAATGGGTTCCAGAGACTTTCGTAAAAAAATTAATTTTTAGTGATAAGGGGGTAGTCCATGCTTTTTTTCGAAAATCGATTGGAAAAAATAAAGCTGAGTTTTAAACGGCAATGCAAAGACCAGACCGTTATCTGTTCAACAACGTTAACTGCAACCTCTTACGAGCCTTATTTTGGAAGTTATGGCCATATTAAGATTTTTAGTTTTTGGGTTGAAACAAGAAAGATTAACTTTGAATCAAAATTTCTCTGCAACCAGAGCCCACAAAATGCTCTAGTTTTCAGCAACGAATAGCTCTCCAAAAACTGATTAAGCGGTTAATAAACCGCAAGGCCTTCCGAGCCTTATTTGTGGAACTGTAGACATCCAAAGTCATGCAAACTTTCAAAACTCAAAAAAATCGATTTTAATGGATTTACTTTGAATTAAGATATCTCCGCAACCAGACCTCCTAGAATATTCTAGTTTTCAGCTATGGATAGCTCTTGAAAAACGGGCTCTGCAACCAGAGCCCACAAAATGCTCTAGTTTTCAGCAACGAATAGCTCTCCAAAAACTGATTAAGCGGTTAATAAACCGCAAGGCCTTCCGAGCCTTATTTGTGGAACTGTAGACATCCAAAGTCATGCAAACTTTCAAAACTCAAAAAAATCGATTTTAATGGATTTACTTTGAATTAAGATATCTCCGCAACCAGACCTCCTAGAATGTTCTAGTTTTCAGCTATGGATAGCTCTTGAAAAACTAATTAAGCGTTTTGCAAGCGAAAATGACGTCATAGCCTTATTTGCGGAACTGTAGGCATCCAAAGTCATACAAGCCTTCATAACTCAAAAAAATAACTTTGAATGCAAATATCTCGAAAACTAGACATTGTAAAAGGGTTTGCTTTGGATGTGCTGGTAGCATTTGACAAAACCTGTCTATATATGTACGTTTCAATGGGTTCCAGAGACTTTCGTAAAAAAATTAATTTTTAGTGATAAGGGGGTAGTCCATGCTTTTTTTTGAAAATCGATTGGAAAAAAAAAAGTTGAGTTTTAAACGGCAATGCAAAGACCAGACCGTTATCTGTTCAACAACGTTAACCGCAACCTCTTACGAGCCTTATTTTGGAAGTTATGGCCATATTAAGATTTTTAGTTTTTGGGTTGAAACAAGAAAGATTAACTTTGAATCAAAATTTCTCTGCAACCAGAACCCACAAAATGCTCTAGTTTTCAGCAATGAATAGCTCTCCAAAAACTGATTAAGCGGTTAATAAACCGCAAGGCCTTCCGAGCCTTATTTGTGGAACTGTAGACATCCAAAGTCATGCAAACTTTCAAAACTCAAAAAAATCGATTTTAATGGATTTACTTTGAATTAAGATATCTCCGCAACCAGACCTCCTAGAATATTCTAGTTTTCAGCTATGGATAGCTCTTGAAAAACGGGCTCTGCAACCAGAGCCCACAAAATGCTCTAGTTTTCAGCAACGAATAGCTCTCCAAAAACTGATTAAGCGGTTAATAAACCGCAAGGCCTTCCGAGCCTTGTTTGTGGAACTGTAGACATCCAAAGTCATGCAAACTTTCAAAACTCAAAAAAATCGATTTTAATGGATTTACTTTGAATTAAGATATCTCCGCAACCAGACCTCCTAGAATATTCTAGTTTTCAGCTATGGATAGCTCTTGAAAAACTAATTAAGCGTTTTGCAAGCGAAAATGACGTCATAGCCTTATTTGCGGAACTGTAGGCATCCAAAATCATACAAGCCTTCATAACTCAAAAAAATAACTTTGAATGCAAATATCTCGAAAACTAGACATTGTAAAAGGGTTTGCTTTGGATGTGCTGGTTGCATTTGACAAAACCTGTCTATATATGTACGTTTCAATGGGTTCTAGAGACTTTCGTAAAAAAATTAATTTTTAGTGATAAGGGGGTAGTCCATGCTTTTTTTCGAAAATCGATTGGAAAAAAAAAAGTTGAGTTTTAAACGGCAATGCAAAGACCAGACCGTTATCTGTTCAACAACGTTAACCGCAACCTCTTACGAGCCTTATTTTGGAAGTTATGGCCATATTAAGATTTTTAGTTTCTGGGTTGAAACAAGAAAGATTAACTTTGAATCAAAATTTCTCTGCAACCAGAGCCCACAAAATGCTCTAGTTTTCAGCAACGAATAGCTCTCCAAAAACTGATTAAGCGGTTAATAAACTGCAAGGCCTTCCGAGCCTTATTTGTGGAACTGTAGACATCCAAAGTCATGCAAACTTTCAAAACTCAAAAAAATCGATTTTAATGGATTTACTTTGAATTAAGATATCTCCGCAACCAGACCTCCTACAATATTCTAGTTTTCAGCTATGGATAGCTCTTGAAAAACTAATTAAGCGTTTCGCAAGCGAAAATGACGTCATAGCCTTATTTGCGGAACTGTAGGCATCCAAAGTCATACAAGCCTTCATAACTCAAAAAAATAACTTTGAATGCAAATATCTCGAAAACTAGACATTATAAAAGGGTTTGCTTTGGATGTGCTGGTTGCATTTGACAAAACCTGTCTATATATGTACGTTTCAATGGGTTCCAGAGACTTTCGTAAAAAAATTAATTTTTAGTGATAAGGGGGTAGTCCATGCTTTTTTTCGAAAATCGATTGGAAAAAATAAAGCTGAGTTTTAAACGGCAATGCAAAGACCAGACCGTTATCTGTTCAACAACGTTAACTGCAACCTCTTACGAGCCTTATTTTGGAAGTTATGGCCATATTAAGATTTTTAGTTTTTGGGTTGAAACAAGAAAGATTAACTTTGAATCAAAATTTCTCTGCAACCAGAGCCCACAAAATGCTCTAGTTTTCAGCAACGAATAGCTCTCCAAAAACTGATTAAGCGGTTAATAAACCGCAAGGCCTTCCGAGCCTTATTTGTGGAACTGTAGACATCCAAAGTCATGCAAACTTTCAAAACTCAAAAAAATCGATTTTAATGGATTTACTTTGAATTAAGATATCTCCGCAACCAGACCTCCTAGAATATTCTAGTTTTCAGCTATGGATAGCTCTTGAAAAACGGGCTCTGCAACCAGAGCCCACAAAATGCTCTAGTTTTCAGCAACGAATAGCTCTCCAAAAACTGATTAAGCGGTTAATAAACCGCAAGGCCTTCCGAGCCTTATTTGTGGAACTGTAGACATCCAAAGTCATGCAAACTTTCAAAACTCAAAAAAATCGATTTTAATGGATTTACTTTGAATTAAGATATCTCCGCAACCAGACCTCCTAGAATGTTCTAGTTTTCAGCTATGGATAGCTCTTGAAAAACTAATTAAGCGTTTTGCAAGCGAAAATGACGTCATAGCCTTATTTGCGGAACTGTAGGCATCCAAAGTCATACAAGCCTTCATAACTCAAAAAAATAACTTTGAATGCAAATATCTCGAAAACTAGACATTGTAAAAGGGTTTGCTTTGGATGTGCTGGTTGCATTTGACAAAACCTTTCTATATATGTACGTTTCAATGGGTTCCAGAGACTTTCGTAAAAAAATTAATTTTTAGTGATAAGGGGGTAGTCCATGCTTTTTTTCGAAAATCGATTGGAAAAAAAAAAGTTGAGTTTTAAACGGCAATGCAAAGACCAGACCGTTATCTGTTCAACAACGTTAACCGCAACCTCTTACGAGCCTTATTTTGGAAGTTATGGCCATATTAAGATTATTAGTTTTTGGGTTGAAACAAGAAAGATTAACTTTGAATCAAAATTTCTCTGCAACCAGAGCCCACAAAATGCGCTAGTTTTCAGCAATGAATAGCTCTCCAAAAACTGATTAAGCGGTTAATAAACCGCAAGGCCTTCCGAGCCTTATTTGTGGAACTGTAGACATCCAAAGTCATGCAAACTTTCAAAACTCAAAAAAATCGATTTTAATGGATTTACTTTGAATTAAGACATCTCTGCAACCAGACCTCCTAGAATGTTCTAGTTTTCAGCTATGGATAGCTCTTGAAAAACTAATTAAGCGTTTTGCAAGCGAAAATGACGTCATAGCCTTATTTGCGGAACTGTAGGCATCCAAAGTCATACAAGCCTTCATAACTCAAAAAAATAACTTTGAATGCAAATATCTCGAAAACTAGACATTATAAAAGGGTTTGCTTTGGATGTGCTGGTTGCATTTGACAAAACCTTTCTATATATGTACGTTTCAATGGGTTCCAGAGACTTTCGTAAAAAAATTAATTTTTAGTGATAAGGGGGTAGTCCATGCTTTTTTTCGAAAATCGATTGGAAAAAATAAAGCTGAGTTTTAAACGGCAATGCAAAGACCAGACCGTTATCTGTTCAACAACGTTAACTGCAACCTCTTACGAGCCTTATTTTGGAAGTTATGGCCATATTAAGATTTTTAGTTTTTGGGTTGAAACAAGAAAGATTAACTTTGAATCAAAATTTCTCTGCAACCAGAACCCACAAAATGCTCTAGTTTTCAGCAATGAATAGCTCTCCAAAAACTGATTAAGCGGTTAATAAACCGCAAGGCCTTCCGAGCCTTATTTGTGGAACTGTAGACATCCAAAGTCATGCAAACTTTCAAAACTCAAAAAAATCGATTTTAATGGATTTACTTTGAATTAAGATATCTCCGCAACCAGACCTCCTAGAATATTCTAGTTTTCAGCTATGGATAGCTCTTGAAAAACTAATTGAGCGTTTTGCAAGCGAACGTCATAGCCTTATTTGCGGAACTGTAGGCATCCAAAGTCATACAAGCCTTCATAACTCAAAAAAATAACTTTGAATGCAAATATCTCGAAAACTAGACATTATAAAAGGGTTTGCTTTGGATGTGCTGGTTGCATTTGACAAAACCTTTCTACATATGTACGTTTCAATGGGTTCCAGAGACTTTCGTAAAAAAATTAATTTTTAGTGATAAGGGGGTAGTCCATGCTTTTTTTCGAAAATCGATTGAAAAAATTAAGCTGAGTTTTAAACGGCAATGCAAAGACCAGACCATTATCTGTTCAGGAACGTTAACCGCAACCTCTTACGACCCTTATTTTGGAAGTTATGGCCATATTAAGATTTTTAGTTTTTGGGTTGAATCAAGAAAGATTAACTTTGAATCAAAATTTCTCTGCAACCAGAGCCCAAAAAATGCTCTAGTTTTCAGCAATGAATAGCTCTCTAAAAACTGATTAAGCGGTTAATAAACTGCAAGGCCTTCCGAGCCTTGTTTGTGGAACTGTAGACATCCAAAGTCATGCAAACTTTCAAAACTCAAAAAAATCGATTTTAATGGATTTACTTTGAATTAAGATATCTCCGCAACCAGACCTCCTAGAATATTCTAGTTTTCAGCTATGGATAGCTCTTGAAAAACTAATTAAGCGTTTTGCAAGCGAAAATGACGTCATAGCCTTATTTGCGGAACTGTAGGCATCCAAAGTCATACAAGCCTTCATAACTCAAAAAAATAACTTTGAATGCAAATATCTCGAAAACTAGACATTGTAAAAGGGTTTGCTTTGGATGTGCTGGTTGCATTTGACAAAACCTGTCTATATATGTACGTTTCAATGGGTTCTAGAGACTTTCGTAAAAAAATTAATTTTTAGTGATAAGGGGGTAGTGCTTGCATGTAGTTGGCCCACCAACTATTGAGTTGAGCAAAACTGTTAATTGCAATCGTTTGTACATCGTTTGTCTACGTTTGTATAAGTTTTAGATTCGTTTGTACACTCACCGTTTTTTTTATATAGCCACTTCAAAAAAATTTACGGAGTTTGGCCCACCAACTATAACGCTCGAAAAATCTGAAAATGCAGTTCGATAGATAATCGTTTGTCTATGTTTGTCTTTTTTTTTTTTCCTTTGTATACGTCCCAAATTTTTTTGACAAAAAAATTTTTTTTAACCAAATTTTATTAAAATTTTAAAACATTTGCATTCGTTTGTTTCTTTCTTATAATGATTTTTCATCGTGTTATTTTTTTTAATTTGTATTTATTTCTATTTTTAAATAATTATTACTTTTTTGGGACATGTAGTTGGCCCACCAACTATAACGCTCGAAAAATCTAAAAACGCAGTTCGATAGAAAATCGTTTGTCTATGTTTGTCTTTTTCGTTTGTATACGTCCCAAATTTTTTTGACAACAAAATTTTTTTTAACCAAATTTTATTAAAATTTTAAAACATATGCATTCGTTTGTCTATTTTTTATAATGATTTTTTATCGTAGTAATTTTTTTAATTTGTATTTATTTCTATTTTTAATTAATTATATATTAATTATATGGAGCATGTTGTTGGCCCACCAACTATAACGCTCGAAAAATCTAAAAACGCAGTTCGATAGAAAATCGTTTGTCTATGTTTATCTTTTTTTTTTTCGTTTGTATAAGTCCCAAATTTTTTTGACAACAAAATTTTTTTTAACCAAATTTTATTAAAATTTTTAAACATATGCATTCGTTTGTCTCTTTTTTATAATGATTTTCCATCGTGTTAGTTTTTTTAATTTGTATTTATTTCTATTTTTAATTAATTATTACTTTTTTTGGGACATATAGTTGGCCCACCAACTATAACGCTCGAAAAATCTAAAAACGCAGTTCGATAGAAAATCGTTTGTCTATGTTTGTCTTCTTTTTTTTTTCGTTTGTATACGTCCCAAATTTTTTTGACAAAAAAAATTTTTTTAACCAAATTTTATTAAAATTTTGAAACATATGCATTCGTTTGTCTCTTTTTTAAAATGATTTTCCATCGTGTTAATTTTTTAATTTGTATTTATTTTTGTTAATTTCCACTTATCTGTTGTGTTAAATATATAAAAAAAAAAAAAAAAAACATAAAAAACGTCGACGAGTAATTTTTTTTTTTTTTCAATTTTCTTAACTCCGGCGTTACGTGACGACGACAAACGTTTCATTGTGCATACCCTGGCGTTTCCTCGTATACTTACATACATGGTTTGAAATTGGTTTGAATACGCAACGTGATTGAAATCCTTTCAGATCTTATATTTACATACATATGCTTTGTTAAATTACTCAGTTGTGTATTTGTATTGTGTTAAAGGTCTTCTACACTAGCCCACTGTGTATTAATACATGTGAAAAAAGTGGGACGTAGAATAGTGTGGAAACAAAATATGAAAGCCCAGCCTACACAACCCGACATTTTATCCCACACGATTTGACATGTGTTAATACATGAATAATTTTATTACATTGTGTTTTATTAGGCTCTTTTGGTCTTTTTGATTTTGGAATGCGAATAAAAACACTTATTCCATTCTTATACCCAACGTTTCGTAAGTATTCCTTACTTCTTCAGGGGTTTATTTTATTTATTCCAGTTTTGTATTAAATCATACTATATATCTTAAATAATTCCCATAATTGCATCAACCCGACGGCACTGACACAAAAATTGAAAATAAATTAACAAATATAGGTACGAAATAAACAGAAAAAACTATTCAAGTAAACGAGAAATGACATAAAGGTTATCACAGATTATCAGGTACTCGTATTTTCAATTTTTGTGTCAGTGCCGTCGGGTTGATGCAATTATGGTAATTATTTAAGATATATAGTATGATTTAATACAAAACTGGAATAAATAAAATAAACCCCTGAAGAAGTAAGGAATACTTACGAAACGTTGGGTATAAGAATGGAATAAGTGTTTTTATTCGCATTCCAAAATCAAAAAGACCAAAAGAGCCTAATAAAACACAATCAAATAATTAACTAAAAAAATTGGTCAAACACACACAACAACATTTTATTACAAGTTAATTTTTGTAATGTAATGCCAGATCCACATGCATTTCAAAGCTGCCAATATTTCTGCCAAAAAAATGGTAAAATAATGGCAGAAATAATTTTTTATGACATGCATTTACACGAGTTCAAGTAATGGCAGATTTCAAAATACTGGCAAATATGTCATAAAAGAATGAGCAAGTTCATACTTTTTCTAGAATAGCATAATTTGGAAAATGGCATCAGTAAAGTATTAACACATGGCCATATTATTGACAGAATTTTATGCCTTATTCTCTTCCATTATTTTTTTTGGCAGAAATATTGCCAGTATTTAGAGCGTTTACACGATGCAAAGAAAAATTGCTATAATTTGACAGATAAAATAGCATTTTGCCATTCGTGTAAATGCAGCATAAATCCCTACCAGAGTAAAGAGATAAAAAAGAAGTAGATTTGACTTTTTTTTTAAAGGTTGAAGTAGGATGAAGCAACGATATTAAAAAAGAAGTGGATTTCAATTGGCGATGGTGCAAAGTAGGAAGTATTTTTAAAAATAAATTGAAAAAAAAGAAGTAGATCTACTTCAATTGAAGTAAAGTGGCAACACTGCCTCTGGCTAGTGCGATCTGCGATGAGATGAGGATGACGATGAGTGAAGTTTAGTTTTCTAAAACTAGGTACCTATAAACTCTTTCTGAAATGAGCTGGGTAGCTATTTATTATTCGGTTGAGGTATTTTTTTTAAAAGGCTTATAGGTTTTTTCTTTGTAAAAGTAGGTTTTTGAGGCAAAAATGTATTTGCTTCTGACACGAGTAAAACACATGCAGGTATTTTTTTTATTCAGGCATGCTGAATTTTTATTAAAAATGGGTTTTTGGAACTACAGGAAATACACATTTCATGATTATGTTCGAGTTAAAATAATTTTGATTTATTTTAAGTAAACCCCCCCTTATCCATTCGCTGAAAAAACAGCCAAAACTCGTACGTAGTTAGGTAGGTACTCAAAAATTTGGTTACTACCTATCAATATCTATAATAGGTATTTGTATCCATAATTACTTTCTATTTCATAAAAAAAAGAAACTCATTAAAAGCCTTAAGCCGACGGCAAAGTTCAAGTTAATGAACAAGTACCTATAGAATTAGAATTATTTTTGTTTGGGTTTTTTTAATTATTTTATCTGAATAAATAATATACTCAAAGTGTAACTTAAGTCTTTTTAAATGCAGCCTAAATGCAGGGCACTCCTTAAAAAGAATAGAAAAAAAGGATAAAGTCTTAATTATCGCAATTTCGAATACAAGTTGAAACTGTGGACACCCAAATAAAAGAGAATGCAGTTGGTGGGCCAACTACATGTCCCAAAAAAAGTAATGATTAATTAAAAATAGAAATAAATACAAATTAAAAAATTAACACGATGGAAAATTATTATAAAAAAGAGACAAACGAATGCATATGTTTAAAAATTTTAATAAAATTTGGTTAAAAAAAATTTTGTTGTCAAAAAAATTTGGGACGTATACAAACGAAAAAAAAAAAAGACAAACATAGACAAACGATTTTCTATCGAACTGCGTTTTTAGATTTTTCGAGCGTTATAGTTGGTGGGCCAACTACATGCTCCATATAATTAATATATAATTAATTAAAAATAGAAATAAATACAAATTAAAAAAATTACTACGATAAAAAATCATTATAAAAAATAGACAAACGAATGCATATGTTTTAAAATTTTAATAAAATTTGGTTAAAAAAAATTTTGTTGTCAAAAAAATTTGGGACGTATACAAACGAAAAAAAAAAAAGACAAACATAGACAAACGATTTTCTATCGAACTGCGTTTTTAGATTTTTCGAGCGTTATAGTTGGTGGGCCAACTACATGCTCCATATAATTAATATATAATTAATTAAAAATAGAAATAAATACAAATTAAAAAAATTACTACGATAAAAAATCATTATAAAAAATAGACAAACGAATGCATATGTTTTAAAATTTTAATAAAATTTGGTTAAAAAAAATTTTGTTGTCAAAAAAATTTGGGACGTATACAAACGAAAAAAAAAAAAAGACAAACATAGACAAACGATTTTCTATCGAACTGCGTTTTTAGATTTTTCGAGCGTTATAGTTGGTGGTTAATATATAATTAATTAAAAATAGAAATAAATACAAATTAAAAAAATTACTACGATAAAAAATCTTTATAAAAAATAGACAAACGAATGCATATGTTTTAAAATTTTAATAAAATTTGGTTAAAAAAAATTTTGTTGTCAAAAAAATTTGGGACGTATACAAACGAAAAAAAAAAAGACAAACATAGACAAACGATTTTCTATCGAACTGCGTTTTTAGATTTTTCGAGCGTTATAGTTGGTGGGCCAACTACATGTCCCAAAAAAGTAATAATTAATTAAAAATAGAAATAAATACAAATTAAAAAAAATAACACGATGAAAAATCATTATAAAAAAGAGACAAACGAATGCATATGTTTAAAAATTTTAATAAAATTTGGTTAAAAAAAATTTTGTTGTCAAAAAAATTTGGGACGTATACAAACGAAAAAAAAAAAAGACAAACATAGACAAACGATTTTCTATCGAACTGCGTTTTTAGATTTTTCGAGCGTTATAGTTGGTGGGCCAACTACATGTCCCAAAAAAGTAATAATTATTTAAAAATAGAAATAAATACAAATTAAAAAAAATAACACGATGAAAAATCATTATAAGAAAGAGACAAACGAATGCAAATGTTTTAAAATTTTAATAAAATTTGGTTAAAAAAAATTTTTTTGTCAAAAAAATTTGGGACGTATACAAACGAAAAAAAAAAAAGACAAACATAGACAAACGATTATCTATCGAACTGCATTTCCAGATTTTTCGAGCGTTATAGTTGGTGGGCCAAACTCCGTAAATTTTTTTGAAGTGGCTATATAAAAAAAACGGTGAGTGTACAAACGAATCTAAAACTTATACAAACGTAGACAAACGATGTACAAACGATTGCAATTAACAGTTTTGCTCAACTCAATAGTTGGTGGGCCAACTACATGCAAGCGGGGGTAGTCCATGCTTTTTTTCGAAAATCGATTGGAAAAAAAAAAGTTGAGTTTTAAACGGCAATGCAAAGACCAGACCGTTATCTGTTCAACAACGTTAACCGCAACCTCTTACGAGCCTTATTTTGGAAGTTATGGCCATATTAAGATTATTAGTTTTTGGGTTGAAACAAGCGAGATTAACTTTGAATCAAAATTTCTCTGCAACCAGAGCCCACAAAATGCGCTAGTTTTCAGCAATGAATAGCTCTCCAAAAACTGATTAAGCGGTTAATAAACCGCAAGGCCTTCCGAGCCTTATTTGTGGAACTGTAGACATCCAAAGTCATGCAAACTTTCAAAACTCAAAAAAATCGATTTTAATGGATTTACTTTGAATTAAGATATCTCCGCAACCAGACCTCCAAGAATGTTCTAGTTTTCAGCTATGGATAGCTCTTGAAAAACTAATTAAGCGTTTTGCAAGCGAAAATGACGTCATAGCCTTATTTGCGGAACTGTAGGCATCCAAAGTCATACAAGCCTTCATAACTCAAAAAAATAACTTTGAATGCAAATATCTCGAAAACTAGACATTGTAAAAGGGTTTGCTTTGGATGTGCTGGTTGCATTTGACAAAACCTGTCTATATATGTACGTTTCAATGGGTTCCAGAGACTTTCGTAAAAAAATTAATTTTTAGTGATAAGGGGGTAGTCCATGCTTTTTTTTGAAAATCGATTGGAAAAAAAAAAGTTGAGTTTTAAACGGCAATGCAAAGACCAGACCGTTATCTGTTCAACAACGTTAACCGCAACCTCTTACGAGCCTTATTTTGGAAGTTATGGCCATATTAAGATTTTTAGTTTTTGGGTTGAAACAAGAAAGATTAACTTTGAATCAAAATTTCTCTGCAACCAGAGCCCACAAAATGCTCTAGTTTTCAGCAATGAATAGCTCTCCAAAAACTGATTAAGCGGTTAATAAACCGCAAGGCCTTCCGAGCCTTATTTGTGGAACTGTAGACATCCAAAGTCATGCAAACTTTCAAAACTCAAAAAAATCGATTTTAATGGATTTACTTTGAATTAAGACATCTCTGCAACCAGACCTCCTAGAATGTTCTAGTTTTCAGCTATGGATAGCTCTTGAAAAACTAATTAAGCGTTTTGCAAGCGAAAATGACGTCATAGCCTTATTTGCGGAACTGTAGGCATCCAAAGTCATACAAGCCTTCATAACTCAAAAAAATAACTTTGAATGCAAATATCTCGAAAACTAGACATTATAAAAGGGTTTGCTTTGGATGTGCTGGTTGCATTTGACAAAACCTTTCTATATATGTACGTTTCAATGGGTTCCAGAGACTTTCGTAAAAAAATTAATTTTTAGTGATAAGGGGGTAGTCCATGCTTTTTTTCGAAAATCGATTGGAAAAAATAAAGCTGAGTTTTAAACGGCAATGCAAAGACCAGACTGTTATCTGTTCAACAACGTAAACTGCAACCTCTTACGAGCCTTATTTTGGAAGTTATGGCCATATTAAGATTTTTAGTTTTTGGGTTGAAACAAGAAAGATTAACTTTGAATCAAAATTTCTCTGCAACCAGAGCCCACAAAATGCTCTAGTTTTCAGCAATGAATAGCTCTCCAAAAACTGATTAAGCGGTTAATAAACCGCAAGGCCTTCCGAGCCTTATTTGTGGAACTGTAGACATCCAAAGTCATGCAAACTTTCAAAACTCAAAAAAATCGATTTTAATGGATTTACTTTGAATTAAGACATCTCTGCAACCAGACCTCCTAGAATGTTCTAGTTTTCAGCTATGGATAGCTCTTGAAAAACTAATTAAGCGTTTTGCAAGCGAAAATGACGTCATAGCCTTATTTGCGGAACTGTAGGCATCCAAAGTCATACAAGCCTTCATAACTCAAAAAAATAACTTTGAATGCAAATATCTCGAAAACTAGACATTATAAAAGGGTTTGCTTTGGATGTGCTGGTTGCATTTGACAAAACCTTTCTATATATGTACGTTTCAATGGGTTCCAGAGACTTTCGTAAAAAAATTAATTTTTAGTGATAAGGGGGTAGTCCATGCTTTTTTTCGAAAATCGATTGGAAAAAATAAAGCTGAGTTTTAAACGGCAATGCAAAGACCAGACTGTTATCTGTTCAACAACGTAAACTGCAACCTCTTACGAGCCTTATTTTGGAAGTTATAGCCATATTAAGATTTTTAGTTTTTGGGTTGAAACAAGAAAGATTAACTTTGAATCAAAATTTCTCTGCAACCAGAGCCCACAAAATGCTCTAGTTTTCAGCAACGAATAGCTCTCCAAAAACTGATTAAGCGGTTAATAAACCGCAAGGCCTTCCGAGCCTTATTTGTGGAACTGTAGACATCCAAAGTCATGCAAACTTTCAAAACTCAAAAAAATCGATTTTAATGGATTTACTTTGAATTAAGATATCTCCGCAACCAGACCTCCTAGAATATTCTAGTTTTCAGCTATGGATAGCTCTTGAAAAACGGGCTCTGCAACCAGAGCCCACAAAATGCTCTAGTTTTCAGCAACGAATAGCTCTCCAAAAACTGATTAAGCGGTTAATAAACCGCAAGGCCTTCCGAGCCTTATTTGTGGAACTGTAGACATCCAAAGTCATGCAAACTTTCAAAACTCAAAAAAATCGATTTTAATGGATTTACTTTGAATTAAGATATCTCCGCAACCAGACCTCCTAGAATGTTCTAGTTTTCAGCTATGGATAGCTCTTGAAAAACTAATTAAGCGTTTTGCAAGCGAAAATGACGTCATAGCCTTATTTGCGGAACTGTAGGCATCCAAAGTCATACAAGCCTTCATAACTCAAAAAAATAACTTTGAATGCAAATATCTCGAAAACTAGACATTGTAAAAGGGTTTGCTTTGGATGTGCTGGTTGCATTTGACAAAACCTGTCTATATATGTACGTTTCAATGGGTTCCAGAGACTTTCGTAAAAAAATTAATTTTTAGTGATAAGGGGGTAGTCCATGCTTTTTTTTGAAAATCGATTGGAAAAAAAAAGTTGAGTTTTAAACGGCAATGCAAAGACCAGACCGTTATCTGTTCAACAACGTTAACCGCAACCTCTTACGAGCCTTATTTTGGAAGTTATGGCCATATTAAGATTTTTAGTTTTTGGGTTGAAACAAGAAAGATTAACTTTGAATCAAAATTTCTCTGCAACCAGAGCCCACAAAATGCTCTAGTTTTCAGCAATAAATAGCTCTCCAAAAACTGATTAAGCGGTTAATAAACCGCAAGGCCTTCCGAGCCTTATTTGTGGAACTGTAGACATCCAAAGTCATGCAAACTTTCAAAACTCAAAAAAATCGATTTTAATGGATTTACTTTGAATTAAGACATCTCTGCAACCAGACCTCCTAGAATGTTCTAGTTTTCAGCTATGGATAGCTCTTGAAAAACTAATTAAGCGTTTTGCAAGCGAAAATGACGTCATAGCCTTATTTGCGGAACTGTAGGCATCCAAAGTCATACAAGCCTTCATAACTCAAAAAAATAACTTTGAATGCAAATATCTCGAAAACTAGACATTATAAAAGGGTTTGCTTTGGATGTGCTGGTTGCATTTGACAAAACCTTTCTATATATGTACGTTTCAATGGGTTCCAGAGACTTTCGTAAAAAAATTAATTTTTAGTGATAAGGGGGTAGTCCATGCTTTTTTTCGAAAATCGATTGGAAAAAATAAAGCTGAGTTTTAAACGGCAATGCAAAGACCAGACCGTTATCTGTTCAACAACGTTAACTGCAACCTCTTACGAGCCTTATTTTGGAAGTTATGGCCATATTAAGATTTTTAGTTTTTGGGTTGAAACAAGAAAGATTAACTTTGAATCAAAATTTCTCTGCAACCAGAGCCCACAAAATGCTCTAGTTTTCAGCAACGAATAGCTCTCCAAAAACTGATTAAGCGGTTAATAAACCGCAAGGCCTTCCGAGCCTTATTTGTGGAACTGTAGACATCCAAAGTCATGCAAACTTTCAAAACTCAAAAAAATCGATTTTAATGGATTTACTTTGAATTAAGATATCTCCGCAACCAGACCTCCTAGAATATTCTAGTTTTCAGCTATGGATAGCTCTTGAAAAACGGGCTCTGCAACCAGAGCCCACAAAATGCTCTAGTTTTCAGCAACGAATAGCTCTCCAAAAACTGATTAAGCGGTTAATAAACCGCAAGGCCTTCCGAGCCTTATTTGTGGAACTGTAGACATCCAAAGTCATGCAAACTTTCAAAACTCAAAAAAATCGATTTTAATGGATTTACTTTGAATTAAGATATCTCCGCAACCAGACCTCCTAGAATGTTCTAGTTTTCAGCTATGGATAGCTCTTGAAAAACTAATTAAGCGTTTTGCAAGCGAAAATGACGTCATAGCCTTATTTGCGGAACTGTAGGCATCCAAAGTCATACAAGCCTTCATAACTCAAAAAAATAACTTTGAATGCAAATATCTCGAAAACTAGACATTGTAAAAGGGTTTGCTTTGGATGTGCTGGTTGCATTTGACAAAACCTGTCTATATATGTACGTTTCAATGGGTTCCAGAGACTTTCGTAAAAAAATTAATTTTTAGTGATAAGGGGGTAGTCCATGCTTTTTTTCGAAAATCGATTGGAAAAAAAAAGTTGAGTTTTAAACGGCAATGCAAAGACCAGACCGTTATCTGTTCAACAACGTTAACCGCAACCTCTTACGAGCCTTATTTTGGAAGTTATGGCCATATTAAGATTATTAGTTTTTGGGTTGAAACAAGAAAGATTAACTTTGAATCAAAATTTCTCTGCAACCAGAGCCCACAAAATGCGCTAGTTTTCAGCAATGAATAGCTCTCCAAAAACTGATTAAGCGGTTAATAAACCGCAAGGCCTTCCGAGCCTTATTTGTGGAACTGTAGACATCCAAAGTCATGCAAACTTTCAAAACTCAAAAAAATCGATTTTAATGGATTTACTTTGAATTAAGACATCTCTGCAACCAGACCTCCTAGAATGTTCTAGTTTTCAGCTATGGATAGCTCTTGAAAAACTAATTAAGCGTTTTGCAAGCGAAAATGACGTCATAGCCTTATTTGCGGAACTGTAGGCATCCAAAGTCATACAAGCCTTCATAACTCAAAAAAATAACTTTGAATGCAAATATCTCGAAAACTAGACATTATAAAAGGGTTTGCTTTGGATGTGCTGGTTGCATTTGACAAAACCTTTCTATATATGTACGTTTCAATGGGTTCCAGAGACTTTCGTAAAAAAATTAATTTTTAGTGATAAGGGGGTAGTCCATGCTTTTTTTCGAAAATCGATTGGAAAAAATAAAGCTGAGTTTTAAACGGCAATGCAAAGACCAGACCGTTATCTGTTCAACAACGTTAACTGCAACCTCTTACGAGCCTTATTTTGGAAGTTATGGCCATATTAAGATTTTTAGTTTTTGGGTTGAAACAAGAAAGATTAACTTTGAATCAAAATTTCTCTGCAACCAGAGCCCACAAAATGCTCTAGTTTTCAGCAACGAATAGCTCTCCAAAAACTGATTAAGCGGTTAATAAACCGCAAGGCCTTCCGAGCCTTATTTGTGGAACTGTAGACATCCAAAGTCATGCAAACTTTCAAAACTCAAAAAAATCGATTTTAATGGATTTACTTTGAATTAAGATATCTCCGCAACCAGACCTCCTAGAATATTCTAGTTTTCAGCTATGGATAGCTCTTGAAAAACGGGCTCTGCAACCAGAGCCCACAAAATGCTCTTGTTTTCAGCAACGAATAGCTCTCCAAAAACTGATTAAGCGGTTAATAAACCGCAAGGCCTTCCGAGCCTTATTTGTGGAACTGTAGACATCCAAAGTCATGCAAACTTTCAAAACTCAAAAAAATCGATTTTAATGGATTTACTTTGAATTAAGATATCTCCGCAACCAGACCTCCTAGAATGTTTTAGTTTTCAGCTATGGATAGCTCTTTAAAAACTAATTAAGCGTTTTGCAAGCGAAAATGACGTCATAGCCTTATTTGCGGAACTGTAGGCATCCAAAGTCATACAAGCCTTCATAACTCAAAAAAATAACTTTGAATGCAAATATCTCGAAAACTAGACATTGTAAAAGGGTTTGCTTTGGATGTGCTGGTTGCATTTGACAAAACCTGTCTATATATGTACGTTTCAATGGGTTCCAGAGACTTTCGTAAAAAAATTAATTTTTAGTGATAAGGGGGTAGTCCATGCTTTTTTTCGAAAATCGATTGGAAAAAAAAAGTTGAGTTTTAAACGGCAATGCAAAGACCAGACCGTTATCTGTTCAACAACGTTAACCGCAACCTCTTACGAGCCTTATTTTGGAAGTTATGGCCATATTAAGATTATTAGTTTTTGGGTTGAAACAAGAAAGATTAACTTTGAATCAAAATTTCTCTGCAACCAGAGCCCACAAAATGCGCTAGTTTTCAGCAATGAATAGCTCTCCAAAAACTGATTAAGCGGTTAATAAACCGCAAGGCCTTCCGAGCCTTATTTGTGGAACTGTAGACATCCAAAGTCATGCAAACTTTCAAAACTCAAAAAAATCGATTTTAATGGATTTACTTTGAATTAAGATATCTCCGCAACCAGACCTCCTAGAATATTCTAGTTTTCAGCTATGGATAGCTCTTGAAAAACTAATTAAGCGTTTTGCAAGCGAAAATGACGTCATAGCCTTATTTGCGGAACTGTAGGCATCCAAAGTCATACAAGCCTTCATAACTCAAAAAAATAACTTTGAATGCAAATATCTCGAAAACTAGACATTGTAAAAGGGTTTGCTTTGGATGTGCTGGTTGCATTTGACAAAACCTGTCTATATATGTACGTTTCAATGGGTTCCAGAGACTTTCGTAAAAAAATTAATTTTTAGTGATAAGGGGGTAGTCCATGCTTTTTTTTGAAAATCGATTGGAAAAAAAAAAGTTGAGTTTTAAACGGCAATGCAAAGACCAGACCGTTATCTGTTCAACAACGTTAACCGCAACCTCTTACGAGCCTTATTTTGGAAGTTATGGCCATATTAAGATTTTTAGTTTTTGGGTTGAAACAAGAAAGATTAACTTTGAATCAAAATTTCTCTGCAACCAGAGCCCACAAAATGCTCTAGTTTTCAGCAATAAATAGCTCTCCAAAAACTGATTAAGCGGTTAATAAACCGCAAGGCCTTCCGAGCCTTATTTGTGGAACTGTAGACATCCAAAGTCATGCAAACTTTCAAAACTCAAAAAAATCGATTTTAATGGATTTACTTTGAATTAAGACATCTCTGCAACCAGACCTCCTAGAATGTTCTAGTTTTCAGCTATGGATAGCTCTTGAAAAACTAATTAAGCGTTTTGCAAGCGAAAATGACGTCATAGCCTTATTTGCGGAACTGTAGGCATCCAAAGTCATACAAGCCTTCATAACTCAAAAAAATAACTTTGAATGCAAATATCTCGAAAACTAGACATTATAAAAGGGTTTGCTTTGGATGTGCTGGTTGCATTTGACAAAACCTTTCTATATATGTACGTTTCAATGGGTTCCAGAGACTTTCGTAAGAAAATTAATTTTTAGTGATAAGGGGGTAGTCCATGCTTTTTTTCGAAAATCGATTGGAAAAAATAAAGCTGAGTTTTAAACGGCAATGCAAAGACCAGACCGTTATCTGTTCAACAACGTTAACTGCAACCTCTTACGAGCCTTATTTTGGAAGTTATGGCCATATTAAGATTTTTAGTTTTTGGGTTGAAACAAGAAAGATTAACTTTGAATCAAAATTTCTCTGCAACCAGAGCCCACAAAATGCTCTAGTTTTCAGCAACGAATAGCTCTCCAAAAACTGATTAAGCGGTTAATAAACCGCAAGGCCTTCCGAGCCTTATTTGTGGAACTGTAGACATCCAAAGTCATGCAAACTTTCAAAACTCAAAAAAATCGATTTTAATGGATTTACTTTGAATTAAGATATCTCCGCAACCAGACCTCCTAGAATATTCTAGTTTTCAGCTATGGATAGCTCTTGAAAAACGGGCTCTGCAACCAGAGCCCACAAAATGCTCTAGTTTTCAGCAACGAATAGCTCTCCAAAAACTGATTAAGCGGTTAATAAACCGCAAGGCCTTCCGAGCCTTATTTGTGGAACTGTAGACATCCAAAGTCATGCAAACTTTCAAAACTCAAAAAAATCGATTTTAATGGATTTACTTTGAATTAAGATATCTCCGCAACCAGACCTCCTAGAATGTTCTAGTTTTCAGCTATGGATAGCTCTTGAAAAACTAATTAAGCGTTTTGCAAGCGAAAATGACGTCATAGCCTTATTTGCGGAACTGTAGGCATCCAAAGTCATACAAGCCTTCATAACTCAAAAAAATAACTTTGAATGCAAATATCTCGAAAACTAGACATTGTAAAAGGGTTTGCTTTGGATGTGCTGGTTGCATTTGACAAAACCTGTCTATATATGTACGTTTCAATGGGTTCCAGAGACTTTCGTAAAAAAATTAATTTTTAGTGATAAGGGGGTAGTCCATGCTTTTTTTCGAAAATCGATTGGAAAAAAAAAGTTGAGTTTTAAACGGCAATGCAAAGACCAGACCGTTATCTGTTCAACAACGTTAACCGCAACCTCTTACGAGCCTTATTT
The DNA here is from genome assembly GCA_949320155.1 of Melangyna quadrimaculata. Classification (NCBI taxonomy): domain Eukaryota; kingdom Metazoa; phylum Arthropoda; class Insecta; order Diptera; family Syrphidae; genus Melangyna; species Melangyna quadrimaculata. The sequence goes on from OX439483.1 coordinate 150,747,098, forward strand.
TGGAAGTTATGGCCATATTAAGATTATTAGTTTTTGGGTTGAAACAAGAAAGATTAACTTTGAATCAAAATTTCTCTGCAACCAGAGCCCACAAAATGCGCTAGTTTTCAGCAATGAATAGCTCTCCAAAAACTGATTAAGCGGTTAATAAACCGCAAGGCCTTCCGAGCCTTATTTGTGGAACTGTAGACATCCAAAGTCATGCAAACTTTCAAAACTCAAAAAAATCGATTTTAATGGATTTACTTTGAATTAAGACATCTCTGCAACCAGACCTCCTAGAATGTTCTAGTTTTCAGCTATGGATAGCTCTTGAAAAACTAATTAAGCGTTTTGCAAGCGAAAATGACGTCATAGCCTTATTTGCGGAACTGTAGGCATCCAAAGTCATACAAGCCTTCATAACTCAAAAAAATAACTTTGAATGCAAATATCTCGAAAACTAGACATTATAAAAGGGTTTGCTTTGGATGTGCTGGTTGCATTTGACAAAACCTTTCTATATATGTACGTTTCAATGGGTTCCAGAGACTTTCGTAAAAAAATTAATTTTTAGTGATAAGGGGGTAGTCCATGCTTTTTTTCGAAAATCGATTGGAAAAAATAAAGCTGAGTTTTAAACGGCAATGCAAAGACCAGACCGTTATCTGTTCAACAACGTTAACTGCAACCTCTTACGAGCCTTATTTTGGAAGTTATGGCCATATTAAGATTTTTAGTTTTTGGGTTGAAACAAGAAAGATTAACTTTGAATCAAAATTTCTCTGCAACCAGAGCCCACAAAATGCTCTAGTTTTCAGCAACGAATAGCTCTCCAAAAACTGATTAAGCGGTTAATAAACCGCAAGGCCTTCCGAGCCTTATTTGTGGAACTGTAGACATCCAAAGTCATGCAAACTTTCAAAACTCAAAAAAATCGATTTTAATGGATTTACTTTGAATTAAGATATCTCCGCAACCAGACCTCCTAGAATATTCTAGTTTTCAGCTATGGATAGCTCTTGAAAAACGGGCTCTGCAACCAGAGCCCACAAAATGCTCTTGTTTTCAGCAACGAATAGCTCTCCAAAAACTGATTAAGCGGTTAATAAACCGCAAGGCCTTCCGAGCCTTATTTGTGGAACTGTAGACATCCAAAGTCATGCAAACTTTCAAAACTCAAAAAAATCGATTTTAATGGATTTACTTTGAATTAAGATATCTCCGCAACCAGACCTCCTAGAATGTTTTAGTTTTCAGCTATGGATAGCTCTTGAAAAACTAATTAAGCGTTTTGCAAGCGAAAATGACGTCATAGCCTTATTTGCGGAACTGTAGGCATCCAAAGTCATACAAGCCTTCATAACTCAAAAAAATAACTTTGAATGCAAATATCTCGAAAACTAGACATTGTAAAAGGGTTTGCTTTGGATGTGCTGGTTGCATTTGACAAAACCTGTCTATATATGTACGTTTCAATGGGTTCCAGAGACTTTCGTAAAAAAATTAATTTTTAGTGATAAGGGGGTAGTCCATGCTTTTTTTCGAAAATCGATTGGAAAAAAAAAGTTGAGTTTTAAACGGCAATGCAAAGACCAGACCGTTATCTGTTCAACAACGTTAACCGCAACCTCTTACGAGCCTTATTTTGGAAGTTATGGCCATATTAAGATTATTAGTTTTTGGGTTGAAACAAGAAAGATTAACTTTGAATCAAAATTTCTCTGCAACCAGAGCCCACAAAATGCGCTAGTTTTCAGCAATGAATAGCTCTCCAAAAACTGATTAAGCGGTTAATAAACCGCAAGGCCTTCCGAGCCTTATTTGTGGAACTGTAGACATCCAAAGTCATGCAAACTTTCAAAACTCAAAAAAATCGATTTTAATGGATTTACTTTGAATTAAGACATCTCTGCAACCAGACCTCCTAGAATGTTCTAGTTTTCAGCTATGGATAGCTCTTGAAAAACTAATCAAGCGTTTTGCAAGCGAAAATGACGTCATAGCCTTATTTGCGGAACTGTAGGCATCCAAAGTCATACAAGCCTTCATAACTCAAAAAAATAACTTTGAATGCAAATATCTCGAAAACTAGACATTATAAAAGGGTTTGCTTTGGATGTGCTGGTTGCATTTGACAAAACCTTTCTATATATGTACGTTTCAATGGGTTCCAGAGACTTTCGTAAAAAAATTAATTTTTAGTGATAAGGGGGTAGTCCATGCTTTTTTTCGAAAATCGATTGGAAAAAATAAAGCTGAGTTTTAAACGGCAATGCAAAGACCAGACCGTTATCTGTTCAACAACGTTAACTGCAACCTCTTACGAGCCTTATTTTGGAAGTTATGGCCATATTAAGATTTTTAGTTTTTGGGTTGAAACAAGAAAGATTAACTTTGAATCAAAATTTCTCTGCAACCAGAGCCCACAAAATGCTCTAGTTTTCAGCAACGAATAGCTCTCCAAAAACTGATTAAGCGGTTAATAAACCGCAAGGCCTTCCGAGCCTTATTTGTGGAACTGTAGACATCCAAAGTCATGCAAACTTTCAAAACTCAAAAAAATCGATTTTAATGGATTTACTTTGAATTAAGATATCTCCGCAACCAGACCTCCTAGAATATTCTAGTTTTCAGCTATGGATAGCTCTTGAAAAACGGGCTCTGCAACCAGAGCCCACAAAATGCTCTTGTTTTCAGCAACGAATAGCTCTCCAAAAACTGATTAAGCGGTTAATAAACCGCAAGGCCTTCCGAGCCTTATTTGTGGAACTGTAGACATCCAAAGTCATGCAAACTTTCAAAACTCAAAAAAATCGATTTTAATGGATTTACTTTGAATTAAGATATCTCCGCAACCAGACCTCCTAGAATGTTCTAGTTTTCAGCTATGGATAGCTCTTGAAAAACTAATTAAGCGTTTTGCAAGCGAAAATGACGTCATAGCCTTATTTGCGGAACTGTAGGCATCCAAAGTCATACAAGCCTTCATAACTCAAAAAAATAACTTTGAATGCAAATATCTCGAAAACTAGACATTGTAAAAGGGTTTGCTTTGGATGTGCTGGTTGCATTTGACAAAACCTGTCTATATATGTACGTTTCAATGGGTTCCAGAGACTTTCGTAAAAAAATTAATTTTTAGTGATAAGGGGGTAGTCCATGCTTTTTTCGAAAATCGATTGGAAAAAATAAAGCTGAGTTTTAAACGGCAATGCAAAGACCAGACCGTTATCTGTTCAACAACGTTAACTGCAACCTCTTACGAGCCTTATTTTGGAAGTTATGGCCATATTAAGATTTTTAGTTTTTGGGTTGAAACAAGAAAGATTAACTTTGAATCAAAATTTCTCTGCAACCAGAGCCCACAAAATGCTCTAGTTTTCAGCAACGAATAGCTCTCCAAAAACTGATTAAGCGGTTAATAAACCGCAAGGCCTTCCGAGCCTTATTTGTGGAACTGTAGACATCCAAAGTCATGCAAACTTTCAAAACTCAAAAAAATCGATTTTAATGGATTTACTTTGAATTAAGATATCTCCGCAACCAGACCTCCTAGAATATTCTAGTTTTCAGCTATGGATAGCTCTTGAAAAACGGGCTCTGCAACCAGAGCCCACAAAATGCTCTAGTTTTCAGCAACGAATAGCTCTCCAAAAACTGATTAAGCGGTTAATAAACCGCAAGGCCTTCCGAGCCTTATTTGTGGAACTGTAGACATCCAAAGTCATGCAAACTTTCAAAACTCAAAAAAATCGATTTTAATGGATTTACTTTGAATTAAGATATCTCCGCAACCAGACCTCCTAGAATGTTCTAGTTTTCAGCTATGGATAGCTCTTGAAAAACTAATTAAGCGTTTTGCAAGCGAAAATGACGTCATAGCCTTATTTGCGGAACTGTAGGCATCCAAAGTCATACAAGCCTTCATAACTCAAAAAAATAACTTTGAATGCAAATATCTCGAAAACTAGACATTGTAAAAGGGTTTGCTTTGGATGTGCTGGTTGCATTTGACAAAACCTGTCTATATATGTACGTTTCAATGGGTTCCAGAGACTTTCGTAAAAAAATTAATTTTTAGTGATAAGGGGGTAGTCCATGCTTTTTTTCGAAAATCGATTGGAAAAAAAAAGTTGAGTTTTAAACGGCAATGCAAAGACCAGACCGTTATCTGTTCAATAACGTTAACCGCAACCTCTTACGAGCCTTATTTTGGAAGTTATGGCCATATTAAGATTATTAGTTTTTGGGTTGAAACAAGAAAGATTAACTTTGAATCAAAATTTCTCTGCAACCAGAGCCCACAAAATGCGCTAGTTTTCAGCAATGAATAGCTCTCCAAAAACTGATTAAGCGGTTAATAAACCGCAAGGCCTTCCGAGCCTTATTTGTGGAACTGTAGACATCCAAAGTCATGCAAACTTTCAAAACTCAAAAAAATCGATTTTAATGGATTTACTTTGAATTAAGACATCTCTGCAACCAGACCTCCTAGAATGTTCTAGTTTTCAGCTATGGATAGCTCTTGAAAAACTAATTAAGCGTTTTGCAAGCGAAAATGACGTCATAGCCTTATTTGCGGAACTGTAGGCATCCAAAGTCATACAAGCCTTCATAACTCAAAAAAATAACTTTGAATGCAAATATCTCGAAAACTAGACATTATAAAAGGGTTTGCTTTGGATGTGCTGGTTGCATTTGACAAAACCTTTCTATATATGTACGTTTCAATGGGTTCCAGAGACTTTCGTAAAAAAATTAATTTTTAGTGATAAGGGGGTAGTCCATGCTTTTTTTCGAAAATCGATTGGAAAAAATAAAGCTGAGTTTTAAACGGCAATGCAAAGACCAGACCGTTATCTGTTCAACAACGTTAACTGCAACCTCTTACGAGCCTTATTTTGAAAGTTATGGCCATATTAAGATTTTTAGTTTTTGGGTTGAAACAAGAAAGATTAACTTTGAATCAAAATTTCTCTGCAACCAGAGCCCACAAAATGCTCTAGTTTTCAGCAACGAATAGCTCTCCAAAAACTGATTAAGCGGTTAATAAACCGCAAGGCCTTCCGAGCCTTATTTGTGGAACTGTAGACATCCAAAGTCATGCAAACTTTCAAAACTCAAAAAAATCGATTTTAATGGATTTACTTTGAATTAAGATATCTCCCTAACCAGACCTCCTAGAATATTCTAGTTTTCAGCTATGGATAGCTCTTGAAAAACGGGCTCTGCAACCAGAGCCCACAAAATGCTCTTGTTTTCAGCAACGAATAGCTCTCCAAAAACTGATTAAGCGGTTAATAAACCGCAAGGCCTTCCGAGCCTTATTTGTGGAACTGTAGACATCCAAAGTCATGCAAACTTTCAAAACTCAAAAAAATCGATTTTAATGGATTTACTTTGAATTAAGATATCTCCGCAACCAGACCTCCTAGAATGTTCTAGTTTTCAGCTATGGATAGCTCTTGAAAAACTAATTAAGCGTTTTGCAAGCGAAAATGACGTCATAGCCTTATTTGCGGAACTGTAGGCATCCAAAGTCATACAAGCCTTCATAACTCAAAAAAATAACTTTGAATGCAAATATCTCGAAAACTAGACATTGTAAAAGGGTTTGCTTTGGATGTGCTGGTTGCATTTGACAAAACCTGTCTATATATGTACGTTTCAATGGGTTCCAGAGACTTTCGTAAAAAAATTAATTTTTAGTGATAAGGGGGTAGTCCATGCTTTTTTTTGAAAATCGATTGGAAAAAAAAAAGTTGAGTTTTAAACGGCAATGCAAAGACCAGACCGTTATCTGTTCAACAACGTTAACCGCAACCTCTTACGAGCCTTATTTTGGAAGTTATGGCCATATTAAGATTTTTAGTTTTTGGGTTGAAACAAGAAAGATTAACTTTGAATCAAAATTTCTCTGCAACCAGAGCCCACAAAATGCTCTAGTTTTCAGCAATGAATAGCTCTCCAAAAACTGATTAAGCGGTTAATAAACCGCAAGGCCTTCCGAGCCTTATTTGTGGAACTGTAGACATCCAAAGTCATGCAAACTTTCAAAACTCAAAAAAATCGATTTTAATGGATTTACTTTGAATTAAGACATCTCTGCAACCAGACCTCCTAGAATGTTCTAGTTTTCAGCTATGGATAGCTCTTGAAAAACTAATTAAGCGTTTTGCAAGCGAAAATGACGTCATAGCCTTATTTGCGGAACTGTAGGCATCCAAAGTCATACAAGCCTTCATAACTCAAAAAAATAACTTTGAATGCAAATATCTCGAAAACTAGACATTATAAAAGGGTTTGCTTTGGATGTGCTGGTTGCATTTGACAAAACCTTTCTATATATGTACGTTTCAATGGGTTCCAGAGACTTTCGTAAAAAAATTAATTTTTAGTGATAAGGGGGTAGTCCATGCTTTTTTTCGAAAATCGATTGAAAAAATTAAGCTGAGTTTTAAACGGCAATGCAAAGACCAGACCATTATCTGTTCAGGAACGTTAACCGCAACCTCTTACGACCCTTATTTTGGAAGTTATGGCCATATTAAGATTTTTAGTTTTTGGGTTGAATCAAGAAAGATTAACTTTGAATCAAAATTTCTCTGCAACCAGAGCCCACAAAATGCTCTAGTTTTCAGCAATGAATAGCTCTCTAAAAACTGATTAAGCGGTTAATAAACCGCAAGGCCTTCCGAGCCTTGTTTGTGGAACTGTAGACATCCAAAGTCATGCAAACTTTCAAAACTCAAAAAAATCGATTTTAATGGATTTACTTTGAATTAAGATATCTCCGCAACCAGACCTCCTAGAATATTCTAGTTTTCAGCTATGGATAGCTCTTGAAAAACTAATAAGCGTTTTGCAAGCGAAAATGACGTCATAGCCTTATTTGCGGAACTGTAGGCATCCAAAGTCATACAAGCCTTCATAACTCAAAAAAATAACTTTGAATGCAAATATCTCGAAAACTAGACATTGTAAAAGGGTTTGCTTTGGATGTGCTGGTTGCATTTGACAAAACCTGTCTATATATGTACGTTTCAATGGGTTCTAGAGACTTTCGTAAAAAAATTAATTTTTAGTGATAAGGGGGTAGTCCATGCTTTTTTTCGAAAATCGATTGGAAAAAATAAAGCTGAGTTTTAAACGGCAATGCAAAGACCAGACCGTTATCTGTTCAACAACGTTAACTGCAACCTCTTACGAGCCTTATTTTGGAAGTTATGGCCATATTAAGATTTTTAGTTTTTGGGTTGAAACAAGAAAGATTAACTTTGAATCAAAATTTCTCTGCAACCAGAGCCCACAAAATGCTCTAGTTTTCAGCAACGAATAGCTCTCCAAAAACTGATTAAGCGGTTAATAAACCGCAAGGCCTTCCGAGCCTTATTTGTGGAACTGTAGACATCCAAAGTCATGCAAACTTTCAAAACTCAAAAAAATCGATTTTAATGGATTTACTTTGAATTAAGATATCTCCGCAACCAGACCTCCTAGAATATTCTAGTTTTCAGCTATGGATAGCTCTTGAAAAACGGGCTCTGCAACCAGAGCCCACAAAATGCTCTTGTTTTCAGCAACGAATAGCTCTCCAAAAACTGATTAAGCGGTTAATAAACCGCAAGGCCTTCCGAGCCTTATTTGTGGAACTGTAGACATCCAAAGTCATGCAAACTTTCAAAACTCAAAAAAATCGATTTTAATGGATTTACTTTGAATTAAGATATCTCCGCAACCAGACCTCCTAGAATGTTCTAGTTTTCAGCTATGGATAGCTCTTGAAAAACTAATTAAGCGTTTTGCAAGCGAAAATGACGTCATAGCCTTATTTGCGGAACTGTAGGCATCCAAAGTCATACAAGCCTTCATAACTCAAAAAAATAACTTTGAATGCAAATATCTCGAAAACTAGACATTGTAAAAGGGTTTGCTTTGGATGTGCTGGTTGCATTTGACAAAACCTGTCTATATATGTACGTTTCAATGGGTTCCAGAGACTTTCGTAAAAAAATTAATTTTTAGTGATAAGGGGGTAGTCCATGCTTTTTTTTGAAAATCGATTGGAAAAAAAAAAGTTGAGTTTTAAACGGCAATGCAAAGACCAGACCGTTATCTGTTCAACAACGTTAACCGCAACCTCTTACGAGCCTTATTTTGGAAGTTATGGCCATATTAAGATTTTTAGTTTTTGGGTTGAAACAAGATAGATTAACTTTGAATCAAAATTTCTCTGCAACCAGAGCCCACAAAATGCTCTAGTTTTCAGCAATGAATAGCTCTCCAAAAACTGATTAAGCGGTTAATAAACCGCAAGGCCTTCCGAGCCTTATTTGTGGAACTGTAGACATCCAAAGTCATGCAAACTTTCAAAACTCAAAAAAATCGATTTTAATGGATTTACTTTGAATTAAGACATCTCTGCAACCAGACCTCCTAGAATGTTCTAGTTTTCAGCTATGGATAGCTCTTGAAAAACTAATTAAGCGTTTTGCAAGCGAAAATGACGTCATAGCCTTATTTGCGGAACTGTAGGCATCCAAAGTCATACAAGCCTTCATAACTCAAAAAAATAACTTTGAATGCAAATATCTCGAAAACTAGACATTATAAAAGGGTTTGCTTTGGATGTGCTGGTTGCATTTGACAAAACCTTTCTATATATGTACGTTTCAATGGGTTCCAGAGACTTTCGTAAAAAAATTAATTTTTAGTGATAAGGGGGTAGTCCATGCTTTTTTTCGAAAATCGATTGAAAAAATTAAGCTGAGTCTTAAACGGCAATGCAAAGACCAGACCATTATCTGTTCAGGAACGTTAACCGCAACCTCTTACGACCCTTATTTTGGAAGTTATGGCCATATTAAGATTTTTAGTTTTTGGGTTGAATCAAGAAAGATTAACTTTGAATCAAAATTTCTCTGCAACCAGAGCCCACAAAATGCTCTAGTTTTCAGCAATGAATACTCTCTAAAAACTGATTAAGCGGTTAATAAACCGCAAGGCCTTCCGAGCCTTGTTTGTGGAACTGTAGACATCCAAAGTCATGCAAACTTTCAAAACTCAAAAAAATCGATTTTAATGGATTTACTTTGAATTAAGATATCTCCGCAACCAGACCTCCTAGAATATTCTAGTTTTCAGCTATGGATAGCTCTTGAAAAACTAATAAGCGTTTTGCAAGCGAAAATGACGTCATAGCCTTATTTGCGGAACTGTAGGCATCCAAAGTCATACAAGCCTTCATAACTCAAAAAAATAACTTTGAATGCAAATATCTCGAAAACTAGACATTGTAAAAGGGTTTGCTTTGGATGTGCTGGTTGCATTTGACAAAACCTGTCTATATATGTACGTTTCAATGGGTTCTAGAGACTTTCGTAAAAAAATTAATTTTTAGTGATAAGGGGGTAGTCCATGCTTTTTTTCGAAAATCGATTGGAAAAAAAAAAGTTGAGTTTTAAACGGCAATGCAAAGACCAGACCGTTATCTGTTCAACAACGTTAACCGCAACCTCTTACGAGCCTTATTTTGGAAGTTATGGCCATATTAAGATTATTAGTTTTTGGGTTGAAACAAGCGAGATTAAATTTGAATCAAAATTTCTCTGCAACCAGAGCCCACAAAATGCGCTAGTTTTCAGCAATGAATAGCTCTCCAAAAACTGATTAAGCGGTTAATAAACCGCAAGGCCTTCCGAGCCTTATTTGTGGAACTGTAGACATCCAAAGTCATGCAAACTTTCAAAACTCAAAAAAATCGATTTTAATGGATTTACTTTGAATTAAGATATCTCCGCAACCAGACCTCCTAGAATATTCTAGTTTTCAGCTGTGGATAGCTCTTGAAAAACTAATTAAGCGTTTTGCAAGCGAAAATGACGTCATAGCCTTATTTGCGGAACTGTAGGCATCCAAAGTCATACAAGCCTTCATAACTCAAAAAAATAACTTTGAATGCAAATATCTCGAAAACTAGACATTATAAAAGGGTTTGCTTTGGATGTGCTGGTTGCATTTGACAAAACCTTTCTATATATGTACGTTTCAATGGGTTCCAGAGACTTTCGTAAAAAAATTAATTTTTTGTGATAAGGGGGTGGGTAGTCCATGCTTTTTTTCGAAAATCGATTGGAAAAAAAAAAGTTGAGTTTTAAACGGCAATGCAAAGACCAGACCGTTATCTGTTCAACAACGTTAACCGCAACCTCTTACGAGCCTTATTTTGGAAGTTATGGCCATATTAAGATTATTAGTTTTTGGGTTGAAACAAGAAAGATTAACTTTGAATCAAAATTTCTCTGCAACCAGAGCCCACAAAATGCGCTAGTTTTCAGCAATGAATAGCTCTCCAAAAACTGATTAAGCGGTTAATAAACCGCAAGGCCTTCCGAGCATTATTTGTGGAACTGTAGACATCCAAAGTCATGCAAACTTTCAAAACTCAAAAAAATCGATTTTAATGGATTTACTTTGAATTAAGACATCTCTGCAACCAGACCTCCTAGAATGTTCTAGTTTTCAGCTATGGATAGCTCTTGAAAAACTAATTAAGCGTTTTGCAAGCGAAAATGACGTCATAGCCTTATTTGCGGAACTGTAGGCATCCAAAGTCATACAAGCCTTCATAACTCAAAAAAATAACTTTGAATGCAAATATCTCGAAAACTAGACATTATAAAAGGGTTTGCTTTGGATGTGCTGGTTGCATTTGACAAAACCTTTCTATATATGTACGTTTCAATGGGTTCCAGAGACTTTCGTAAAAAAATTAATTTTTAGTGATAAGGGGGTAGTCCATGCTTTTTTTCGAAAATCGATTGGAAAAAATAAAGCTGAGTTTTAAACGGCAATGCAAAGACCAGACCGTTATCTGTTCAACAACGTTAACTGCAACCTCTTACGAGCCTTATTTTGGAAGTTATGGCCATATTAAGATTTTTAGTTTTTGGGTTGAAACAAGAAAGATTAACTTTGAATCAAAATTTCTCTGCAACCAGAGCCCACAAAATGCTCTAGTTTTCAGCAACGAATAGCTCTCCAAAAACTGATTAAGCGGTTAATAAACCGCAAGGCCTTCCGAGCCTTATTTGTGGAACTGTAGACATCCAAAGTCATGCAAACTTTCAAAACTCAAAAAAATCGATTTTAATGGATTTACTTTGAATTAAGATATCTCCGCAACCAGACCTCCTAGAATATTCTAGTTTTCAGCTATGGATAGCTCTTGAAAAACGGGCTCTGCAACCAGAGCCCACAAAATGCTCTAGTTTTCAGCAACGAATAGCTCTCCAAAAACTGATTAAGCGGTTAATAAACCGCAAGGCCTTCCGAGCCTTATTTGTGGAACTGTAGACATCCAAAGTCATGCAAACTTTCAAAACTCAAAAAAATCGATTTTAATGGATTTACTTTGAATTAAGATATCTCCGCAACCAGACCTCCTAGAATGTTCTAGTTTTCAGCTATGGATAGCTCTTGAAAAACTAATTAAGCGTTTTGCAAGCGAAAATGACGTCATAGCCTTATTTGCGGAACTGTAGGCATCCAAAGTCATACAAGCCTTCATAACTCAAAAAAATAACTTTGAATGCAAATATCTCGAAAACTAGACATTGTAAAAGGGTTTGCTTTGGATGTGCTGGTTGCATTTGACAAAACCTGTCTATATATGTACGTTTCAATGGGTTCCAGAGACTTTCGTAAAAAAATTAATTTTTAGTGATAAGGGGGTAGTCCATGCTTTTTTTCGAAAATCGATTGGAAAAAAAAAAGTTGAGTTTTAAACGGCAATGCAAAGACCAGACCGTTATCTGTTCAACAACGTTAACCGCAACCTCTTACGAGCCTTATTTTGGAAGTTATGGCCATATTAAGATTATTAGTTTTTGGGTTGAAACAAGCGAGATTAAATTTGAATCAAAATTTCTCTGCAACCAGAGCCCACAAAATGCGCTAGTTTTCAGCAATGAATAGCTCTCCAAAAACTGATTAAGCGGTTAATAAACCGCAAGGCCTTCCGAGCCTTGTTTGTGGAACTGTAGACATCCAAAGTCATGCAAACTTTCAAAACTCAAAAAAATCGATTTTAATGGATTTACTTTGAATTAAGATATCTCCGCAACCAGACCTCCTAGAATATTCTAGTTTTCAGCTATGGATAGCTCTTGAAAAACTAATAAGCGTTTTGCAAGCGAAAATGACGTCATAGCCTTATTTGCGGAACTGTAGGCATCCAAAGTCATACAAGCCTTCATAACTCAAAAAAATAACTTTGAATGCAAATATCTCGAAAACTAGACATTGTAAAAGGGTTTGCTTTGGATGTGCTGGTTGCATTTGACAAAACCTGTCTATATATGTACGTTTCAATGGGTTCTAGAGACTTTCGTAAAAAAATTAATTTTTAGTGATAAGGGGGTAGTCCATGCTTTTTTTCGAAAATCGATTGGAAAAAAAAAAGTTGAGTTTTAAACGGCAATGCAAAGACCAGACCGTTATCTGTTCAACAACGTTAACCGCAACCTCTTACGAGCCTTATTTTGGAAGTTATGGCCATATTAAGATTATTAGTTTTTGGGTTGAAACAAGCGAGATTAAATTTGAATCAAAATTTCTCTGCAACCAGAGCCCACAAAATGCGCTAGTTTTCAGCAATGAATAGCTCTCCAAAAACTGATTAAGCGGTTAATAAACCGCAAGGCCTTCCGAGCCTTATTTGTGGAACTGTAGACATCCAAAGTCATGCAAACTTTCAAAACTCAAAAAAATCGATTTTAATGGATTTACTTTGAATTAAGATATCTCCGCAACCAGACCTCCTAGAATATTCTAGTTTTCAGCTATGGATAGCTCTTGAAAAACTAATTAAGCGTTTTGCAAGCGAAAATGACGTCATAGCCTTATTTGCGGAACTGTAGGCATCCAAAGTCATACAAGCCTTCATAACTCAAAAAAATAACTTTGAATGCAAATATCTCGAAAACTAGACATTATAAAAGGGTTTGCTTTGGATGTGCTGGTTGCATTTGACAAAACCTTTCTATATATGTACGTTTCAATGGGTTCCAGAGACTTTCGTAAAAAAATTAATTTTTAGTGATAAGGGGGTAGTCCATGCTTTTTTTCGAAAATCGATTGGAAAAAATAAAGCTGAGTTTTAAACGGCAATGCAAAGACCAGACCGTTATCTGTTCAACAACGTTAACTGCAACCTCTTACGAGCCTTATTTTGGAAGTTATGGCCATATTAAGATTTTTAGTTTTTGGGTTGAAACAAGAAAGATTAACTTTGAATCAAAATTTCTCTGCAACCAGAGCCCACAAAATGCTCTAGTTTTCAGCAACGAATAGCTCTCCAAAAACTGATTAAGCGGTTAATAAACCGCAAGGCCTTCCGAGCCTTATTTGTGGAACTGCAGACATCCAAAGTCATGCAAACTTTCAAAACTCAAAAAAATCGATTTTAATGGATTTACTTTGAATTAAGATATCTCCGCAACCAGACCTCCTAGAATATTCTAGTTTTCAGCTATGGATAGCTCTTGAAAAACGGGCTCTGCAACCAGAGCCCACAAAATGCTCTAGTTTTCAGCAACGAATAGCTCTCCAAAAACTGATTAAGCGGTTAATAAACCGCAAGGCCTTCCGAGCCTTATTTGTGGAACTGTAGACATCCAAAGTCATGCAAACTTTCAAAACTCAAAAAAATCGATTTTAATGGATTTACTTTGAATTAAGATATCTCCGCAACCAGACCTCCTAGAATGTTCTAGTTTTCAGCTATGGATAGCTCTTGAAAAACTAATTAAGCGTTTTGCAAGCGAAAATGACGTCATAGCCTTATTTGCGGAACTGTAGGCATCCAAAGTCATACAAGCCTTCATAACTCAAAAAAATAACTTTGAATGCAAATATCTCGAAAACTAGACATTGTAAAAGGGTTTGCTTTGGATGTGCTGGTTGCATTTGACAAAACCTGTCTATATATGTACGTTTCAATGGGTTCCAGAGACTTTCGTAAAAAAATTAATTTTTAGTGATAAGGGGGTAGTCCATGCTTTTTTTTGAAAATCGATTGGAAAAAAAAAAGTTGAGTTTTAAACGGCAATGCAAAGACCAGACCGTTATCTGTTCAACAACGTTAACCGCAACCTCTTACGAGCCTTATTTTGGAAGTTATGGCCATATTAAGATTTTTAGTTTTTGGGTTGAAACAAGAAAGATTAACTTTGAATCAAAATTTCTCTGCAACCAGAGCCCACAAAATGCTCTAGTTTTCAGCAATGAATAGCTCTCCAAAAACTGATTAAGCGGTTAATAAACCGCAAGGCCTTCCGAGCCTTATTTGTGGAACTGTAGACATCCAAAGTCATGCAAACTTTCAAAACTCAAAAAAATCGATTTTAATGGATTTACTTTGAATTAAGACATCTCTGCAACCAGACCTCCTAGAATGTTCTAGTTTTCAGCTATGGATAGCTCTTGAAAAACTAATTAAGCGTTTTGCAAGCGAAAATGACGTCATAGCCTTATTTGCGGAACTGTAGGCATCCAAAGTCATACAAGCCTTCATAACTCAAAAAAATAACTTTGAATGCAAATATCTCGAAAACTAGACATTATAAAAGGGTTTGCTTTGGATGTGCTGGTTGCATTTGACAAAACCTTTCTATATATGTACGTTTCAATGGGTTCCAGAGACTTTCGTAAAAAAATTAATTTTTAGTGATAAGGGGGTAGTCCATGCTTTTTTTCGAAAATCGATTGGAAAAAATAAAGCTGAGTTTTAAACGGCAATGCAAAGACCAGACTGTTATCTGTTCAACAACGTTAACTGCAACCTCTTACGAGCCTTATTTTGGAAGTTATAGCCATATTAAGATTTTTAGTTTTTGGGTTGAAACAAGAAAGATTAACTTTGAATCAAAATTTCTCTGCAACCAGAGCCCACAAAATGCTCTAGTTTTCAGCAACGAATAGCTCTCCAAAAACTGATTAAGCGGTTAATAAACCGCAAGGCCTTCCGAGCCTTATTTGTGGAACTGTAGACATCCAAAGTCATGCAAACTTTCAAAACTCAAAAAAATCGATTTTAATGGATTTACTTTGAATTAAGATATCTCCGCAACCAGACCTCCTAGAATATTCTAGTTTTCAGCTATGGATAGCTCTTGAAAAACGGGCTCTGCAACCAGAGCCCACAAAATGCTCTAGTTTTCAGCAACGAATAGCTCTCCAAAAACTGATTAAGCGGTTAATAAACCGCAAGGCCTTCCGAGCCTTATTTGTGGAACTGTAGACATCCAAAGTCATGCAAACTTTCAAAACTCAAAAAAATCGATTTTAATGGATTTGCTTTGAATTAAGATATCTCCGCAACCAGACCTCCTAGAATATTCTAGTTTTCAGCTATGGATAGCTCTTGAAAAACTAATTAAGCGTTTTGCAAGCGAAAATGACGTCATAGCCTTATTTGCGGAACTGTAGGCATCCAAAGTCATACAAGCCTTCATAACTCAAAAAAATAACTTTGAATGCAAATATCTCGAAAACTAGACATTGTAAAAGGGTTTGCTTTGGATGTGCTGGTTGCATTTGACAAAACCTGTCTATATATGTACGTTTCAATGGGTTCCAGAGACTTTCGTAAAAAAATTAATATTTAGTGATAAGGGGGTAGTCCATGCTTTTTTTCGAAAATCGATTGGAAAAAATAAAGCTGAGTTTTAAACGGCAATGCAAAGACCAGACTGTTATCTGTTCAACAACGTTAACTGCAACCTCTTACGAGCCTTATTTTGGAAGTTATGGCCATATTAAGATTTTTAGTTTTTGGGTTGAAACAAGAAAGATTAACTTTGAATCAAAATTTCTCTGCAACCAGAGCCTACAAAATGCTCTAGTTTTCAGCAACGAATAGCTCTCCAAAAACTGATTAAGCGGTTAATAAACCGCAAGGCCTTCCGAGCCTTATTTGTGGAACTGTAGACATCCAAAGTCATGCAAACTTTCAAAACTCAAAAAAATCGATTTTAGTGGATTTACTTTGAATTAAGATATCTCCGCAACCAGACCTACTAGAATATTCTAGTTTTCAGCTATGGATAGCTCTTGAAAAACTAATTAAGCGTTTTGCAAGCGAAAATGACGTCATAGCCTTATTTGCGGAACTGTAGGCATCCAAAGTCATACAAGCCTTCATAACTCAAAAAAATAACTTTGAATGCAAATATCTCGAAAACTAGACATTGTAAAAGGGTTTGCTTTGGATGTGCTGGTTGCATTTGACAAAACCTGTCTATATATGTACGTTTCAATGGGTTCCAGAGACTTTCGTAAAAAAATTAATTTTTAGTGATAAGGGGGTAGTCCATGCTTTTTTTCGAAAATCGATTGGAAAAAATAAAGCTGAGTTTTAAACGGCAATGCAAAGACCAGACTGTTATCTGTTCAACAACGTTAACTGCAACCTCTTACGAGCCTTATTTTGGAAGTTATGGCCATATTAAGATTTTTAGTTTTTGGGTTGAAACAAGAAAGATTAACTTTGAATCAAAATTTCTCTGCAACCAGAGCCTACAAAATGCTCTAGTTTTCAGCAACGAATAGCTCTCCAAAAACTGATTAAGCGGTTAATAAACCGCAAGGCCTTCCGAGCCTTATTTGTGGAACTGTAGACATCCAAAGTCATGCAAACTTTCAAAACTCAAAAAAATCGATTTTAATGGATTTACTTTGAATTAAGATATCTCCGCAACCAGACCTCCTAGAATGTTCTAGTTTTCAGCTATGGATAGCTCTTGAAAAACTAATTAAGCATTTTGCAAGCGAAAATGACGTCATAGCCTTATTTGCGGAACTGTAGGCATCCAAAGTCATACAAGCCTTCATAACTCAAAAAAATAAATTTGAATGCAAATATCTCGAAAACTAGACATTGTAAAAGGGTTTGCTTTGGATGTGCTGGTTGCATTTGACAAAACCTGTCTATATATGTACGTTTCAATGGGTTCCAGAGACTTTCGTAAAAAAATTAATTTTTAGTGATAAGGGGGTAATCCATGCTTTTTTTCGAAAATCGATTGGAAAAAAAAAAGTTGAGTTTTAAACGGCAATGCAAAGACCAGACCGTTATCTGTTCAACAACGTTAACCGCAACCTCTTACGAGCCTTATTTTGGAAGTTATGGCCATATTAAGATTATTAGTTTTTGGGTTGAAACAAGAAAGATTAACTTTGAATCAAAATTTCTCTGCAACCAGAGCCCACAAAATGCTCTAGTTTTCAGCAACGAATAGCTCTCCAAAAACTGATTAAGCGGTTAATAAACCGCAAGGCCTTCCGAGCCTTATTTGTGGAACTGTAGACATCCAAAGTCATGCAAACTTTCAAAACTCAAAAAAATCGATTTTAATGGATTTACTTTGAATTAAGATATCTCCGCAACCAGACCTCCTAGAATATTCTAGTTTTCAGCTATGGATAGCTCTTGAAAAACGGGCTCTGCAACCAGAGCCCACAAAATGCTCTAGTTTTCAGCAACGAATAGCTCTCCAAAAACTGATTAAGCGGTTAATAAACCGCAAGGCCTTCCGAGCCTTATTTGTGGAACTGTAGACATCCAAAGTCATGCAAACTTTCAAAACTCAAAAAAATCGATTTTAATGGATTTACTTTGAATTAAGATATCTCCGCAACCAGACCTCCTAGAATGTTCTAGTTTTCAGCTATGGATAGCTCTTGAAAAACTAATTAAGCGTTTTGCAAGCGAAAATGACGTCATAGCCTTATTTGCGGAACTGTAGGCATCCAAAGTCATACAAGCCTTCATAACTCAAAAAAATAACTTTGAATGCAAATATCTCGAAAACTAGACATTGTAAAAGGGTTTGCTTTGGATGTGCTGGTTGCATTTGACAAAACCTGTCTATATATGTACGTTTCAATGGGTTCCAGAGACTTTCGTAAAAAAATTAATTTTTAGTGATAAGGGGGTAGTCCATGCTTTTTTTTGAAAATCGATTGGAAAAAAAAAAGTTGAGTTTTAAACGGCAATGCAAAGACCAGACCGTTATCTGTTCAACAACGTTAACCGCAACCTCTTACGAGCCTTATTTTGGAAGTTATGGCCATATTAAGATTTTTAGTTTTTGGGTTGAAACAAGAAAGATTAACTTTGAATCAAAATTTCTCTGCAACCAGAGCCCACAAAATGCTCTAGTTTTCAGCAATGAATAGCTCTCCAAAAACTGATTAAGCGGTTAATAAACCGCAAGGCCTTCCGAGCCTTATTTGTGGAACTGTAGACATCCAAAGTCATGCAAACTTTCAAAACTCAAAAAAATCGATTTTAATGGATTTACTTTGAATTAAGATATCTCCGCAACCAGACCTCCTAGAATATTCTAGTTTTCAGCTATGGATAGCTCTTGAAAAACTAATTAAGCGTTTTGCAAGCGAAAATGACGTCATAGCCTTATTTGCGGAACTGTAGGCATCCAAAGTCATACAAGCCTTCATAACTCAAAAAAATAACTTTGAATGCAAATATCTCGAAAACTAGACATTATAAAAGGGTTTGCTTTGGATGTGCTGGTTGCATTTGACAAAACCTTTCTACATATGTACGTTTCAATGGGTTCCAGAGACTTTCGTAAAAAAATTAATTTTTAGTGATAAGGGGGTAATCCATGCTTTTTTTCGAAAATCGATTGGAAAAAAAAAAGTTGAGTTTTAAACGGCAATGCAAAGACCAGACCGTTATCTGTTCAACAACGTTAACCGCAACCTCTTACGAGCCTTATTTTGGAAGTTATGGCCATATTAAGATCATTAGTTTTTGGGTTGAAACAAGAAAGATTAACTTTGAATCAAAATTTCTCTGCAACCAGAAACCACAAAATGCGCTAGTTTTCAGCAATGAATAGCTCTCCAAAAACTGATTAAGCGGTTAATAAACCGCAAGGCCTTCCGAGCCTTATTTGTGGAACTGTAGACATCCAAAGTCATGCAAACTTTCAAAACTCAAAAAAATCGATTTTAATGGATTTACTTTGAATTAAGACATCTCTGCAACCAGACCTCCTAGAATGTTCTAGTTTTCAGCTATGGATAGCTCTTGAAAAACTAATTAAGCGTTTTGCAAGCGAAAATGACGTCATAGCCTTATTTGCGGAACTGTAGGCATCCAAAGTCATACAAGCCTTCATAACTCAAAAAAATAACTTTGAATGCAAATATCTCGAAAACTAGACATTATAAAAGGGTTTGCTTTGGATGTGCTGGTTGCATTTGACAAAACCTTTCTATATATGTACGTTTCAATGGGTTCCAGAGACTTTCGTAAAAAAATTAATTTTTAGTGATAAGGGGGTAGTCCATGCTTTTTTTTGAAAATCGATTGGAAAAAATAAAGCTGAGTTTTAAACGGCAATGCAAAGACCAGACTGTTATCTGTTCAACAACGTTAACTGCAACCTCTTACGAGCCTTATTTTGGAAGTTATAGCCATATTAAGATTTTTAGTTTTTGGGTTGAAACAAGAAAGATTAACTTTGAATCAAAATTTCTCTGCAACCAGAGCCCACAAAATGCTCTAGTTTTCAGCAACGAATAGCTCTCCAAAAACTGATTAAGCGGTTAATAAACCGCAAGGCCTTCCGAGCCTTATTTGTGGAACTGTAGACATCCAAAGTCATGCAAACTTTCAAAACTCAAAAAAATCGATTTTAATGGATTTACTTTGAATTAAGATATCTCCGCAACCAGACCTCCTAGAATATTCTAGTTTTCAGCTATGGATAGCTCTTGAAAAACGGGCTCTGCAACCAGAGCCCACAAAATGCTCTAGTTTTCAGCAACGAATAGCTCTCCAAAAACTGATTAAGCGGTTAATAAACCGCAAGGCCTTCCGAGCCTTATTTGTGGAACTGTAGACATCCAAAGTCATGCAAACTTTCAAAACTCAAAAAAATCGATTTTAATGGATTTACTTTGAATTAAGATATCTCCGCAACCAGACCTCCTAGAATGTTCTAGTTTTCAGCTATGGATAGCTCTTGAAAAACTAATTAAGCGTTTTGCAAGCGAAAATGACGTCATAGCCTTATTTGCGGAACTGTAGGCATCCAAAGTCATACAAGCCTTCATAACTCAAAAAAATAACTTTGAATGCAAATATCTCGAAAACTAGACATTGTAAAAGGGTTTGCTTTGGATGTGCTGGTTGCATTTGACAAAACCTGTCTATATATGTACGTTTCAATGGGTTCCAGAGACTTTCGTAAAAAAATTAATTTTTAGTGATAAGGGGGTAGTCCATGCTTTTTTTTGAAAATCGATTGGAAAAAAAAAGTTGAGTTTTAAACGGCAATGCAAAGACCAGACCGTTATCTGTTCAACAACGTTAACCGCAACCTCTTACGAGCCTTATTTTGGAAGTTATGGCCATATTAAGATTTTTAGTTTTTGGGTTGAAACAAGAAAGATTAACTTTGAATCAAAATTTCTCTGCAACCAGAGCCCACAAAATGCTCTAGTTTTCAGCAATGAATAGCTCTCCAAAAACTGATTAAGCGGTTAATAAACCGCAAGGCCTTCCGAGCCTTATTTGTGGAACTGTAGACATCCAAAGTCATGCAAACTTTCAAAACTCAAAAAAATCGATTTTAATGGATTTACTTTGAATTAAGATATCTCCGCAACCAGACCTCCTAGAATATTCTAGTTTTCAGCTATGGATAGCTCTTGAAAAACTAATTAAGCGTTTTGCAAGCGAAAATGACGTCATAGCCTTATTTGCGGAACTGTAGGCATCCAAAGTCATACAAGCCTTCATAACTCAAAAAAATA
Source organism: Melangyna quadrimaculata (assembly GCA_949320155.1). NCBI lineage: Eukaryota > Metazoa > Arthropoda > Insecta > Diptera > Syrphidae > Melangyna > Melangyna quadrimaculata. The sequence continues at coordinate 150,767,933 of OX439483.1, forward strand.
ACTTTGAATGCAAATATCTCGAAAACTAGACATTATAAAAGGGTTTGCTTTGGATGTGCTGGTTGCATTTGACAAAACCTTTCTACATATGTACGTTTCAATGGGTTCCAGAGACTTTCGTAAAAAAATTAATTTTTAGTGATAAGGGGGTAGTCCATGCTTTTTTTCGAAAATCGATTGAAAAAATTAAGCTGAGTTTTAAACGGCAATGCAAAGACCAGACCATTATCTGTTCAACAACGTTAACCGCAACCTCTTACGACCCTTATTTTGGAAGTTATGGCCATATTAAGATTTTTAGTTTTTGGGTTGAATCAAGAAAGATTAACTTTGAATCAAAATTTCTCTGCAACCAGAGCCCACAAAATGCTCTAGTTTTCAGCAATGAATAGCTCTCTAAAAACTGATTAAGCGGTTAATAAACCGCAAGGCCTTCCGAGCCTTGTTTGTGGAACTGTAGACATCCAAAGTCATGCAAACTTTCAAAACTCAAAAAAATCGATTTTAATGGATTTACTTTGAATTAAGATATCTCCGCAACCAGACCTCCTAGAATATTCTAGTTTTCAGCTATGGATAGCTCTTGAAAAATTAATTAAGCGTTTTGCAAGCGAAAATGACGTCATAGCCTTATTTGCGGAACTGTAGGCATCCAAAGTCATACAAGCCTTCATAACTCAAAAAAATAACTTTGAATGCAAATATCTCGAAAACTAGACATTATAAAAGCGTTTGCTTTGGATGTGCTGGTTGCATTTGACAAAACCTGTCTATATATGTACGTTTCAATGGGTTCCAGAGACTTTCGTAAAAAAATTAATTTTTAGTGATAAGGGGGTAGTCCATGCTTTTTTTCGAAAATCGATTGGAAAAAAAAAAGTTGAGTTTTAAACGGCAATGCAAAGACCAGACCGTTATCTGTTCAACAACGTTAACCGCAACCTCTTACGATCCTTATTTTGGAAGTTATGGCCATATTAAGATTTTTAGTTTTTGGGTTGAAACAAGAAAGATTAACTTTGAATCAAAATTTCTCTGCAACCAGAGCCCACAAAATGCTCTAGTTTTCAGCAACGAATAGCTCTCCAAAAACTGATTAAGCGGTTAATAAACTGCAAGGCCTTCCGAGCCTTATTTGTGGAACTGTAGACATCCAAAGTCATGCAAACTTTCAAAACTCAAAAAAATCGATTTTAATGGATTTACTTTGAATTAAGATATCTCCGCAACCAGACCTCCTAGAATATTCTAGTTTTCAGCTATGGATAGCTCTTGAAAAATTAATTAAGCGTTTTGCAAGCGAAAATGACGTCATAGCCTTATTTGCGGAACTGTAGGCATCCAAAGTCATACAAGCCTTCATAACTCAAAAAAATAACTTTGAATGCAAATATCTCGAAAACTAGACATTATAAAAGCGTTTGCTTTGGATGTGCTGGTTGCATTTGACAAAACCTGTCTATATATGTACGTTTCAATGGGTTCCAGAGACTTTCGTAAAAAAATTAATTTTTAGTGATAAGGGGGTAGTCCATGCTTTTTTTCGAAAATCGATTGGAAAAAAAAAAGTTGAGTTTTAAACGGCAATGCAAAGACCAGACCGTTATCTGTTCAACAACGTTAACCGCAACCTCTTACGAGCCTTATTTTGGAAGTTATGGCCATATTAAGATTTTTAGTTTTTGGGTTGAAACAAGAAAGATTAACTTTGAATCAAAATTTCTCTGCAACCAGAGCCCACAAAATGCGCTAGTTTTCAGCAATGAATAGCTCTCCAAAAACTGATTAAGCGGTTAATAAACCGCAAGGCCTTCCGAGCCTTATTTGTGGAACTGTAGACATCCAAAGTCATGCAAACTTTCAAAACTCAAAAAAATCGATTTTAATGGATTTACTTTGAATTAAGACATCTCTGCAACCAGACCTCCTAGAATGTTCTAGTTTTCAGCTATGGATAGCTCTTGAAAAACTAATTAAGCGTTTTGCAAGCGAAAATGACGTCATAGCCTTATTTGCGGAACTGTAGGCATCCAAAGTCATACAAGCCTTCATAACTCAAAAAAATAACTTTGAATGCAAATATCTCGAAAACTAGACATTATAAAAGGGTTTGCTTTGGATGTGCTGGTTGCATTTGACAAAACCTTTCTATATATGTACGTTTCAATGGGTTCCAGAGACTTTCGTAAAAAAATTAATTTTTAGTGATAAGGGGGTAGTCCATGCTTTTTTTCGCAAATCGATTGGAAAAAATAAAGCTGAGTTTTAAACGGCAATGCAAAGACCAGACTGTTATCTGTTCAACAACGTTAACTGCAACCTCTTACGAGCCTTATTTTGGAAGTTATAGCCATATTAAGATTTTTAGTTTTTGGGTTGAAACAAGAAAGATTAACTTTGAATCAAAATTTCTCTGCAACCAGAGCCCACAAAATGCTCTAGTTTTCAGCAACGAATAGCTCTCCAAAAACTGATTAAGCGGTTAATAAACCGCAAGGCCTTCCGAGCCTTATTTGTGGAACTGTAGACATCCAAAGTCATGCAAACTTTCAAAACTCAAAAAAATCGATTTTAATGGATTTACTTTGAATTAAGATATCTCCGCAACCAGACCTCCTAGAATATTCTAGTTTTCAGCTATGGATAGCTCTTGAAAAACGGGCTCTGCAACCAGAGCCCACAAAATGCTCTAGTTTTCAGCAACGAATAGCTCTCCAAAAACTGATTAAGCGGTTAATAAACCGCAAGGCCTTCCGAGCCTTATTTGTGGAACTGTAGACATCCAAAGTCATGCAAACTTTCAAAACTCAAAAAAATCGATTTTAATGGATTTACTTTGAATTAAGATATCTCCGCAACCAGACCTCCTTGAATATTCTAGTTTTCAGCTATGGATAGCTCTTGAAAAACTAATTAAGCGTTTTGCAAGCGAAAATGACGTCATAGCCTTATTTGCGGAACTGTAGGCATCCAAAGTCATACAAGCCTTCATAACTCAAAAAAATAACTTTGAATGCAAATATCTCGAAAACTAGACATTGTAAAAGGGTTTGCTTTGGATGTGCTGGTTGCATTTGACAAAACCTGTCTATATATGTACGTTTCAATGGGTTCCAGAGACTTTCGTAAAAAAATTAATTTTTAGTGATAAGGGGGTAGTCCATGCTTTTTTTCGAAAATTGATTGGAAAAAATAAAGCTGAGTTTTAAACGGCAATGCAAAGACCAGACTGTTATCTGTTCAACAACGTTAACTGCAACCTCTTACGAGCCTTATTTTGGAAGTTATGGCCATATTAAGATTTTTAGTTTTTGGGTTGAAACAAGAAAGATTAACTTTGAATCAAAATTTCTCTGCAACCAGAGCCCACAAAATGCTCTAGTTTTCAGCAACGAATAGCTCTCCAAAAACTGATTAAGCGGTTAATAAACCGCAAGGCCTTCCGAGCCTTATTTGTGGAACTGTAGACATCCAAAGTCATGCAAACTTTCAAAACTCAAAAAAATCGATTTTAATGGATTTACTTTGAATTAAGATATCTCCGCAACCAGACCTCCTAGAATATTCTAGTTTTCAGCTATGGATAGCTCTTGAAAAACGGGCTCTGCAACCAGAGCCCACAAAATGCTCTAGTTTTCAGCAACGAATAGCTCTCCAAAAACTGATTAAGCGGTTAATAAACCGCAAGGCCTTCCGAGCCTTATTTGTGGAACTGTAGACATCCAAAGTCATGCAAACTTTCAAAACTCAAAAAAATCGATTTTAATGGATTTACTTTGAATTAAGATATCTCCGCAACCAGACCTCCTAGAATGTTCTAGTTTTCAGCTATGGATAGCTCTTGAAAAACTAATTAAGCGTTTTGCAAGCGAAAATGACGTCATAGCCTTATTTGCGGAACTGTAGGCATCCAAAGTCATACAAGCCTTCATAACTCAAAAAAATAACTTTGAATGCAAATATCTCGAAAACTAGACATTGTAAAAGGGTTTGCTTTGGATGTGCTGGTTGCATTTGACAAAACCTGTCTATATATGTACGTTTCAATGGGTTCCAGAGACTTTCGTAAAAAAATTAATTTTTAGTGATAAGGGGGTAGTCCATGCTTTTTTTCGAAAATCGATTGGAAAAAAAAAAGTTGAGTTTTAAACGGCAATGCAAAGACCAGACCGTTATCTGTTCAACAACGTTAACCGCAACCTCTTACGAGCCTTATTTTGGAAGTTATGGCCATATTAAGATTATTAGTTTTTGGGTTGAAACAAGAAAGATTAACTTTGAATCAAAATTTCTCTGCAACCAGAGCCCACAAAATGCGCTAGTTTTCAGCAATGAATAGCTCTCCAAAAACTGATTAAGCGGTTAATAAACCGCAAGGCCTTCCGAGCCTTATTTGTGGAACTGTAGACATCCAAAGTCATGCAAACTTTCAAAACTCAAAAAAATCGATTTTAATGGATTTACTTTGAATTAAGACATCTCTGCAACCAGACCTCCTAGAATGTTCTAGTTTTCAGCTATGGATAGCTCTTGAAAAACTAATTAAGCGTTTTGCAAGCGAAAATGACGTCATAGAGTTATTTGCGGAACTGTAGGCATCCAAAGTCATACAAGCCTTCATAACTCAAAAAAATAACTTTGAATGCAAATATCTCGAAAACTAGACATTATAAAAGGGTTTGCTTTGGATGTGCTGGTTGCATTTGACAAAACCTTTCTATATATGTACGTTTCAATGGGTTCCAGAGACTTTCGTAAAAAAATTAATTTTTAGTGATAAGGGGGTAGTCCATGCTTTTTTTCGAAAATCGATTGGAAAAAATAAAGCTGAGTTTTAAACGGCAATGCAAAGACCAGACTGTTATCTGTTCAACAACGTTAACTGCAACCTCTTACGAGCCTTATTTTGGAAGTTATAGCCATATTAAGATTTTTAGTTTTTGGGTTGAAACAAGAAAGATTAACTTTGAATCAAAATTTCTCTGCAACCAGAGCCCACAAAATGCTCTAGTTTTCAGCAACGAATAGCTCTCCAAAAACTGATTAAGCGGTTAATAAACCGCAAGGCCTTCCGAGCCTTATTTGTGGAACTGTAGACATCCAAAGTCATGCAAACTTTCAAAACTCAAAAAAATCGATTTTAATGGATTTACTTTGAATTAAGATATCTCCGCAACCAGACCTCCTAGAATATTCTAGTTTTCAGCTATGGATAGCTCTTGAAAAACGGGCTCTGCAACCAGAGCCCACAAAATGCTCTAGTTTTCAGCAACGAATAGCTCTCCAAAAACTGATTAAGCGGTTAATAAACCGCAAGGCCTTCCGAGCCTTATTTGTGGAACTGTAGACATCCAAAGTCATGCAAACTTTCAAAACTCAAAAAAATCGATTTTAATGGATTTACTTTGAATTAAGATATCTCCGCAACCAGACCTCCTAGAATGTTCTAGTTTTCAGCTATGGATAGCTCTTGAAAAACTAATTAAGCGTTTTGCAAGCGAAAATGACGTCATAGCATTATTTGCGGAACTGTAGGCATCCAAAGTCATACAAGCCTTCATAACTCAAAAAAATAACTTTGAATGCAAATATCTCGAAAACTAGACATTATAAAAGGGTTTGCTTTGGATGTGCTGGTTGCATTTGACAAAACCTTTCTACATATGTACGTTTCAATGGGTTCCAGAGACTTTCGTAAAAAAATTAATTTTTAGTGATAAGGGGGTAGTCCTACTTTTTTTTGAAAATCGATTGGAAAAAAAAAAGTTGAGTTTTAAACGGCAATGCAAAGACCAGACCGTTATCTGTTCAACAACGTTAACCGCAACCTCTTACGAGCCTTATTTTGGAAGTTATGGCCATATTAAGATTTTTAGTTTTTGGGTTGAATCAAGAAAGATTAACTTTGAATTAAAATTTCTCTGCAACCAGAGCCCACAAAATGCTCTAGTTTTCAGCAATGAATAGCTCTCTAAAAACTGATTAAGCGGTTAATAAACCGCAAGGCCTTCCGAGCCTTGTTTGTGGAACTGTAGACATCCAAAGTCATGCAAACTTTCAAAACTCAAAAAAATCGATTTTAATGGATTTACTTTGAATTAAGATATCTCCGCAACCAGACCTCCTAGAATATTCTAGTTTTCAGCTATGGATAGCTCTTGAAAAATTAATTAAGCGTTTTGCAAGCGAAAATGACGTCATAGCCTTATTTGCGGAACTGTAGGCATCCAAAGTCATACAAGCCTTCATAACTCAAAAAAATAACTTTGAATGCAAATATCTCGAAAACTAGACATTATAAAAGCGTTTGCTTTGGATGTGCTGGTTGCATTTGACAAAACCTGTCTATATATGTACGTTTCAATGGGTTCCAGAGACTTTCGTAAAAAAATTAATTTTTAGTGATAAGGGGGTAGTCCATGCTTTTTTTCGAAAATCGATTGGAAAAAAAAAAGTTGAGTTTTAAACGGCAATGCAAAGACCAGACCGTTATCTGTTCAACAACGTTAACCGCAACCTCTTACGAGCCTTATTTTGGAAGTTATGGCCATATTAAGATTTTTAGTTTTTGGGTTGAAACAAGAAAGATTAACTTTGAATCAAAATTTCTCTGCAACCAGAGCCCACAAAATGCGCTAGTTTTCAGCAATGAATAGCTCTCCAAAAACTGATTAAGCGGTTAATAAACCGCAAGGCCTTCCGAGCCTTATTTGTGGAACTGTAGACATCCAAAGTCATGCAAACTTTCAAAACTCAAAAAAATCGATTTTAATGGATTTACTTTGAATTAAGATATCTCCGCAACCAGACCTCCTAGAATATTCTAGTTTTCAGCTATGGATAGCTCTTGAAAAACTAATTAAGCGTTTTGCAAGCGAAAATGACGTCATAGCCTTATTTGCGGAACTGTAGGCATCCAAAGTCATACAAGCCTTCATAACTCAAAAAAATAACTTTGAATGCAAATATCTCGAAAACTAGACATTATAAAAGGGTTTGCTTTGGATGTGCTGGTTGCATTTGACAAAACCTTTCTACATATGTACGTTTCAATGGGTTCCAGAGACTTTCGTAAAAAAATTAATTTTTAGTGATAAGGGGGTAGTCCATGCTTTTTTTCGAAAATCGATTGAAAAAATTAAGCTGAGTTTTAAACGGCAATGCAAAGACCAGACCATTTTCTGTTCAACAACGTTAACCGCAACCTCTTACGAGCCTTATTTTGGAAGTTATGGCCATATTAAGATTTTTAGTTTTTGGGTTGAAACAAGAAAGATTAACTTTGAATCAAAATTTCTCTGCAACCAGAGCCCACAAAATGCTCTAGTTTTCAGCAACGAATAGCTCTCCAAAAACTGATTAAGCGGTTAATAAACTGCAAGGCCTTCCGAGCCTTATTTGTGGAACTGTAGACATCCAAAGTCATGCAAACTTTCAAAACTCAAAAAAATCGATTTTAATGGATTTACTTTGAATTAAGATATCTCCGCAACCAGACCTCCTAGAATATTCTAGTTTTCAGCTATGGATAGCTCTTGAAAAATTAATTAAGCGTTTTGCAAGCGAAAATGACGTCATAGCCTTATTTGCGGAACTGTAGGCATCCAAAGTCATACAAGCCTTCATAACTCAAAAAAATAACTTTGAATGCAAATATCTCGAAAACTAGACATTATAAAAGCGTTTGCTTTGGATGTGCTGGTTGCATTTGACAAAACCTGTCTATATATGTACGTTTCAATGGGTTCCAGAGACTTTCGTAAAAAAATTAATTTTTAGTGATAAGGGGGTAGTCCATGCTTTTTTTTCGAAAATCGATTGGAAAAAAAAAAGTTGAGTTTTAAACGGCAATGCAAAGACCAGACCGTTATCTGTTCAACAACGTTAACCGCAACCTCTTACGAGCCTTATTTTGGAAGTTATGGCCATATTAAGATTTTTAGTTTTTGGGTTGAAACAAGAAAGATTAACTTTGAATCAAAATTTCTCTGCAACCAGAGCCCACAAAATGCGCTAGTTTTCAGCAATGAATAGCTCTCCAAAAACTGATTAAGCGGTTAATAAACCGCAAGGCCTTCCGAGCCTTATTTGTGGAACTGTAGACATCCAAAGTCATGCAAACTTTCAAAACTCAAAAAAATCGATTTTAATGGATTTACTTTGAATTAAGATATCTCCGCAACCAGACCTCCTAGAATATTCTAGTTTTCAGCTATGGATAGCTCTTGAAAAACTAATTAAGCGTTTTGCAAGCGAAAATGACGTCATAGCCTTATTTGCGGAACTGTAGGCATCCAAAGTCATACAAGCCTTCATAACTCAAAAAAATAACTTTGAATGCAAATATCTCGAAAACTAGACATTATAAAAGGGTTTGCTTTGGATGTGCTGGTTGCATTTGACAAAACCTTTCTACATATGTACGTTTCAATGGGTTCCAGAGACTTTCGTAAAAAAATTAATTTTTAGTGATAAGGGGGTAGTCCATGCTTTTTTTCGAAAATCGATTGAAAAAATTAAGCTGAGTTTTAAACGGCAATGCAAAGACCAGACCATTATCTGTTCAACAACGTTAACCGCAACCTCTTACGACCCTTATTTTGGAAGTTATGGCCATATTAAGATTTTTAGTTTTTGGGTTGAATCAAGAAAGATTAACTTTGAATCAAAATTTCTCTGCAACCAGAGCCCACAAAATGCTCTAGTTTTCAGCAATGAATAGCTCTCTAAAAACTGATTAAGCGGTTAATAAACCGCAAGGCCTTCCGAGCCTTGTTTGTGGAACTGTAGACATCCAAAGTCATGCAAACTTTCAAAACTCAAAAAAATCGATTTTAATGGATTTACTTTGAATTAAGATATCTCCGCAACCAGACCTCCTAGAATATTCTAGTTTTCAGCTATGGATAGCTCTTGAAAAATTAATTAAGTGTTTTGCAAGCGAAAATGACGTCATAGCCTTATTTGCGGAACTGTAGGCATCCAAAGTCATACAAGCCTTCATAACTCAAACAAATAACTTTGAATGCAAATATCTCGAAAACTAGACATTATAAAAGCGTTTGCTTTGGATGTGCTGGTTGCATTTGACAAAACCTGTCTATATATGTACGTTTCAATGGGTTCCAGAGACTTTCGTAAAAAAATTAATTTTTAGTGATAAGGGGGTAGTCCATGCTTTTTTTCGAAAATCGATTGGAAAAAAAAAAGTTGAGTTTTAAACGGCAATGCAAAGACCAGACCGTTATCTGTTCAACAACGTTAACCGCAACCTCTTACGAGCCTTATTTTGGAAGTTATGGCCATATTAAGATTTTTAGTTTTTGGGTTGAAACAAGAAAGATTAACTTTGAATCAAAATTTCTCTGCAACCAGAGCCCACAAAATGCTCTAGTTTTCAGCAACGAATAGCTCTCCAAAAACTGATTAAGCGGTTAATAAACTGCAAGGCCTTCCGAGCCTTATTTGTGGAACTGTAGACATCCAAAGTCATGCAAACTTTCAAAACTCAAAAAAATCGATTTTAATGGATTTACTTTGAATTAAGATATCTCCGCAACCAGACCTCCTAGAATATTCTAGTTTTCAGCTATGGATAGCTCTTGAAAAATTAATTAAGCGTTTTGCAAGCGAAAATGACGTCATAGCCTTATTTGCGGAACTGTAGGCATCCAAAGTCATACAAGCCTTCATAACTCAAAAAAATAACTTTGAATGCAAATATCTCGAAAACTAGACATTATAAAAGCGTTTGCTTTGGATGTGCTGGTTGCATTTGACAAAACCTGTCTATATATGTACGTTTCAATGGGTTCCAGAGACTTTCGTAAAAAAATTAATTTTTAGTGATAAGGGGGTAGTCCATGCTTTTTTTCGAAAATCGATTGGAAAAAAAAAAGTTGAGTTTTAAACGGCAATGCAAAGACCAGACCGTTATCTGTTCAACAACGTTAACCGCAACCTCTTACGAGCCTTATTTTGGAAGTTATGGCCATATTAAGATTTTTAGTTTTTGGGTTGAAACAAGAAAGATTAACTTTGAATCAAAATTTCTCTGCAACCGGAGCCCACAAAATGCGCTAGTTTTCAGCAATGAATAGCTCTCCAAAAACTGATTAAGCGGTTAATAAACCGCAAGGCCTTCCGAGCCTTATTTGTGGAACTGTAGACATCCAAAGTCATGCAAACTTTCAAAACTCAAAAAAATCGATTTTAATGGATTTACTTTGAATTAAGATATCTCCGCAACCAGACCTCCTAGAATGTTCTAGTTTTCAGCTATGGATAGCTCTTGAAAAACTAATTAAGCGTTTTGCAAGCGAAAATGACGTCATAGCCTTATTTGCGGAACTGTAGGCATCCAAAGTCATACAAGCCTTCATAACTCAAAAAAATAACTTTGAATGCAAATATCTCGAGAACTAGACATTATAAAAGGGTTTGCTTTGGATGTGCTGGTTGCATTTGACAAAACCTGTCTATATATGTACGTTTCAATGGGTTCCAGAGACTTTCGTAAAAAAATTAATTTTTAGTGATAAGGGGGTAGTCCATGCTTTTTTTCGAAAATCGATTGAAAAAATTAAGCTGAGTTTTAAACGGCAATGCAAAGACCAGACTGTTATCTGTTCAACAACGTTAACTGCAACCTCTTACGAGCCTTATTTTGGAAGTTATGGCCATATTAAGATTTTTAGTTTTTGGGTTGAATCAAGAAAGATTAACTTTGAATCAAAATTTCTCTGCAACCAGAGCCCACAAAATGCTCTAGTTTTCAGCAATGAATAGCTCTCTAAAAACTGATTAAGCGGTTAATAAACCGCAAGGCCTTCCGAGCCTTATTTGTGGAACTGTAGACATCCAAAGTCATGCAAACTTTCAAAACTCAAAAAAATCGATTTTAATGGATTTACTTTGAATTAAGATATCTCCGCAACCAGACCTCCTAGAATATTCTAGTTTTCAGCTATGGATAGCTCTTGAAAAATTAATTAAGCGTTTTGCAAGCGAAAATGACGTCATAGCCTTATTTGCGGAACTGTAGGCATCCAAAGTCATACAAGCCTTCATAACTCAAAAAAATAACTTTGAATGCAAATATCTCGAAAACTAGACATTGTAAAAGGGTTTGCTTTGGATGTGCTGGTTGCATTTGACAAAACCTGTCTATATATGTACGTTTCAATGGGTTCCAGAGACTTTCGTAAAAAAATTAATTTTTAGTGATAAGGGGGTAGTCCATGCTTTTTTTCGAAAATCGATTGGAAAAAAAAAAGTTGAGTTTTAAACGGCAATGCAAAGACCAGACCGTTATCTGTTCAACAACGTTAACCGCAACCTCTTACGAGCCTTATTTTGGAAGTTATGGCCATATTAAGATTATTAGTTTTTGGGTTGAAACAAGAAAGATTAACTTTGAATGAAAATTTCTCTGCAACCAGAGCCCACAAAATGCGCTAGTTTTCAGCAATGAATAGCTCTCCAAAAACTGATTAAGCGGTTAATAAACCGCAAGGCCTTCCGAGCCTTATTTGTGGAACTGTAGACATCCAAGGTCATGCAAACTTTCAAAACTCAAAAAAATCGATTTTAATGGATTTACTTTGAATTAAGACATCTCTGCAACCAGACCTCCTAGAATGTTCTAGTTTTCAGCTATGGATAGCTCTTGAAAAACTAATTAAGCGTTTTGCAAGCGAAAATGACGTCATAGCCTTATTTGCGGAACTGTAGGCATCCAAAGTCATACAAGCCTTCATAACTCAAAAAAATAACTTTGAATGCAAATATCTCGAGAACTAGACATTATAAAAGGGTTTGCTTTGGATGTGCTGGTTGCATTTGACAAAACCTGTCTATATATGTACGTTTCAATGGGTTCCAGAGACTTTCGTAAAAAAATTAATTTTTAGTGATAAGGGGGTAGTCCATGCTTTTTTTCGAAAATCGATTGAAAAAATTAAGCTGAGTTTTAAACGGCAATGCAAAGACCAGACTGTTATCTGTTCAACAACGTTAACTGCAACCTCTTACGAGCCTTATTTTGGAAGTTATGGCCATATTAAGATTTTTAGTTTTTGGGTTGAATCAAGAAAGATTAACTTTGAATCAAAATTTCTCTGCAACCAGAGCCCACAAAATGCTCTAGTTTTCAGCAATGAATAGCTCTCTAAAAACTGATTAAGCGGTTAATAAACCGCAAGGCCTTCCGAGCCTTATTTGTGGAACTGTAGACATCCAAAGTCATGCAAACTTTCAAAACTCAAAAAAATCGATTTTAATGGATTTACTTTGAATTAAGATATCTCCGCAACCAGACCTCCTAGAATATTCTAGTTTTCAGCTATGGATAGCTCTTGAAAAATTAATTAAGCGTTTTGCAAGCGAAAATGACGTCATAGCCTTATTTGCGGAACTGTAGGCATCCAAAGTCATACAAGCCTTCATAACTCAAAAAAATAACTTTGAATGCAAATATCTCGAAAACTAGACATTGTAAAAGGGTTTGCTTTGGATGTGCTGGTTGCATTTGACAAAACCTGTCTATATATGTACGTTTCAATGGGTTCCAGAGACTTTCGTAAAAAAATTAATTTTTAGTGATAAGGGGGTAGTCCATGCTTTTTTTCGAAAATCGATTGGAAAAAAAAAAGTTGAGTTTTAAACGGCAATGCAAAGACCAGACCGTTATCTGTTCAACAACGTTAACCGCAACCTCTTACGAGCCTTATTTTGGAAGTTATTGCCATATTAAGATTTTTAGTTTTTGGGTTGAAACAAGAAAGATTAACTTTGAATCAAAATTTCTCTGCAACCAGAGCCCACAAAATGCGCTAGTTTTCAGCAATGAATAGCTCTCCAAAAACTGATTAAGCGGTTAATAAACCGCAAGGCCTTCCGAGCCTTATTTGTGGAACTGTAGACATCCAAAGTCATGCAAACTTTCAAAACTCAAAAAAATCGATTTTAATGGATTTACTTTGAATTAAGACATCTCTGCAACCAGACCTCCTAGAATGTTCTAGTTTTCAGCTATGGATATCTCGAAAACTAGACATTATAAAAGGGTTTGCTTTGGATGTGCTGGTTGCATTTGACAAAACCTGTCTATATATGTACGTTTCAATGGGTTCCAGAGACTTTCGTAAAAAAATTAATTTTTAGTGATAAGGGGGTAGTCCATGCTTTTTTTCGAAAATCGATTGGAAAAAAAAAAGTTGAGTTTTAAACGGCAATGCAAAGACCAGACCGTTATCTGTTCAACAACGTTAACCGCAACCTCTTACGAGCCTTATTTTGGAAGTTATGGCCATATTAAGATTATTAGTTTTTGGGTTGAAACAAGAAAGATTAACTTTGAATGAAAATTTCTCTGCAACCAGAGCCCACAAAATGCGCTAGTTTTCAGCAATGAATAGCTCTCCAAAAACTGATTAAGCGGTTAATAAACCGCAAGGCCTTCCGAGCCTTATTTGTGGAACTGTAGACATCCAAAGTCATGCAAACTTTCAAAACTCAAAAAAATCGATTTTAATGGATTTACTTTGAATTAAGACATCTCTGCAACCAGACCTCCTAGAATGTTCTAGTTTTCAGCTATGGATAGCTCTTGAAAAACTAATTAAGCGTTTTGCAAGCGAAAATGACGTCATAGCCTTATTTGCGGAACTGTAGGCATCCAAAGTCATACAAGCCTTCATAACTCAAAAAAATAACTTTGAATGCAAATATCTCGAAAACTAGACATTGTAAAAGGGTTTGCTTTGGATGTGCTGGTTGCATTTGACAAAACCTGTCTATATATGTACGTTTCAATGGGTTCCAGAGACTTTCGTAAAAAAATTAATTTTTAGTGATAAGGGGGTAGTCCATGCTTTTTTTCGAAAATCGATTGGAAAAAAAAAAGTTGAGTTTTAAACGGCAATGCAAAGACCAGACCGTTATCTGTTCAACAACGTTAACCGCAACCTCTTACGAGCCTTATTTTGGAAGTTATGGCCATATTAAGATTATTAGTTTTTGGGTTGAAACAAGAAAGATTAACTTTGAATGAAAATTTCTCTGCAACCAGAGCCCACAAAATGCGCTAGTTTTCAGCAATGAATAGCTCTCCAAAAACTGATTAAGCGGTTAATAAACCGCAAGGCCTTCCGAGCCTTATTTGTGGAACTGTAGACATCCAAAGTCATGCAAACTTTCAAAACTCAAAAAAATCGATTTTAATGGATTTACTTTGAATTAAGACATCTCTGCAACCAGACCTCCTAGAATGTTCTAGTTTTCAGCTATGGATAGCTCTTGAAAAACTAATTAAGCGTTTTGCAAGCGAAAATGACGTCATAGCCTTATTTGCGGAACTGTAGGCATCCAAAGTCATACAAGCCTTCATAACTCAAAAAAATAACTTTGAATGCAAATATCTCGAGAACTAGACATTATAAAAGGGTTTGCTTTGGATGTGCTGGTTGCATTTGACAAAACCTGTCTATATATGTACGTTTCAATGGGTTCCAGAGACTTTCGTAAAAAAATTAATTTTTAGTGATAAGGGGGTAGTCCATGCTTTTTTTCGAAAATCGATTGAAAAAATTAAGCTGAGTTTTAAACGGCAATGCAAAGACCAGACTGTTATCTGTTCAACAACGTTAACTGCAACCTCTTACGAGCCTTATTTTGGAAGTTATGGCCATATTAAGATTTTTAGTTTTTGGGTTGAATCAAGAAAGATTAACTTTGAATCAAAATTTCTCTGCAACCAGAGCCCAAAAAATGCTCTAGTTTTCAGCAATGAATAGCTCTCTAAAAACTGATTAAGCGGTTAATAAACCGCAAGGCCTTCCGAGCCTTATTTGTGGAACTGTAGACATCCAAAGTCATGCAAACTTTCAAAACTCAAAAAAATCGATTTTAATGGATTTACTTTGAATTAAGATATCTCCGCAACCAGACCTCCTAGAATATTCTAGTTTTCAGCTATGGATAGCTCTTGAAAAATTAATTAAGTGTTTTGCAAGCGAAAATGACGTCATAGCCTTATTTGCGGAACTGTAGGCATCCAAAGTCATACAAGCCTTCATAACTCAAAAGAATAACTTTGAATGCAAATATCTCGAAAACTAGACATTATAAAAGCGTTTGCTTTGGATGTGCTGGTTGCATTTGACAAAACCTGTCTATATATGTACGTTTCAATGGGTTCCAGAGACTTTCGTAAAAAAATTAATTTTTAGTGATAAGGGGGTAGTCCATGCTTTTTTTCGAAAATCGATTGGAAAAAAAAAAGTTGAGTTTTAAACGGCAATGCAAAGACCAGACCGTTATCTGTTCAACAACGTTAACCGCAACCTCTTACGAGCCTTATTTTGGAAGTTATGGCCATATTAAGATTTTTAGTTTTTGGGTTGAAACAAGAAAGATTAACTTTGAATCAAAATTTCTCTGCAACCAGAGCCCACAAAATGCTCTAGTTTTCAGCAACGAATAGCTCTCCAAAAACTGATTAAGCGGTTAATAAATTGCAAGGCCTTCCGAGCCTTATTTGTGGAACTGTAGACATCCAAAGTCATGCAAACTTTCAAAACTCAAAAAAATCGATTTTAATGGATTTACTTTGAATTAAGATATCTCCGCAACCAGACCTCCTAGAATATTCTAGTTTTCAGCTATGGATAGCTCTTGAAAAATTAATTAAGCGTTTTGCAAGCGAAAATGACGTCATAGCCTTATTTGCGGAACTGTAGGCATCCAAAGTCATACAAGCCTTCATAACTCAAAAAAATAACTTTGAATGCAAATATCTCGAAAACTAGACATTATAAAAGCGTTTGCTTTGGATGTGCTGGTTGCATTTGACAAAACCTGTCTATATATGTACGTTTCAATGGGTTCCAGAGACTTTCGTAAAAAAATTAATTTTTAGTGATAAGGGGGTAGTCCATGCTTTTTTTCGAAAATCGATTGGAAAAAAAAAGTTGAGTTTTAAACGGCAATGCAAAGACCAGACCGTTATCTGTTCAACAACGTTAACCGCAACCTCTTACGAGCCTTATTTTGGAAGTTATGGCCATATTAAGATTTTTAGTTTTTGGGTTGAAACAAGAAAGATTAACTTTGAATCAAAATTTCTCTGCAACCAGAGCCCACAAAATGCGCTAGTTTTCAGCAATGAATAGCTCTCCAAAAACTGATTAAGCGGTTAATAAACCGCAAGGCCTTCCGAGCCTTATTTGTGGAACTGTAGACATCCAAAGTCATGCAAACTTTCAAAACTCAAAAAAATCGATTTTAATGGATTTACTTTGAATTAAGATATCTCCGCAACCAGACCTCCTAGAATATTCTAGTTTTCAGCTATGGATAGCTCTTGAAAAACTAATTAAGCGTTTTGCAAGCGAAAATGACGTCATAGCCTTATTTGCGGAACTGTAGGCATCCAAAGTCATACAAGCCTTCATAACTCAAAAAAATAACTTTGAATGCAAATATCTCGAAAACTAGACATTATAAAAGGGTTTGCTTTGGATGTGCTGGTTGCATTTGACAAAACCTTTCTACATATGTACGTTTCAATGGGTTCCAGAGACTTTCGTAAAAAAATTAATTTTTAGTGATAAGGGGGTAGTCTATGCTTTTTTTCGAAAATCGATTGGAAAAAATTAAGCTGAGTTTTAAACGGCAATGCAAAGACCAGACCATTATCTGTTCAACAACGTTAACCGCAACCTCTTACGACCCTTATTTTGGAAGTTATGGCCATATTAAGATTTTTAGTTTTTGGGTTGAATCAAGAAAGATTAACTTTGAATCAAAATTTCTCTGCAACCAGAGCCCACAAAATGCTCTAGTTTTCAGCAATGAATAGCTCTCTAAAAACTGATTAAGCGGTTAATAAACCGCAAGGCCTTCCGAGCCTTGTTTGTGGAACTGTAGACATCCAAAGTCATGCAAACTTTCAAAACTCAAAAAAATCGATTTTAATGGATTTACTTTGAATTAAGATATCTCCGCAACCAGACCTCCTAGAATATTCTAGTTTTCAGCTATGGATAGCTCTTGAAAAATTAATTAAGTGTTTTGCAAGCGAAAATGACGTCATAGCCTTATTTGCGGAACTGTAGGCATCCAAAGTCATACAAGCCTTCATAACTCAAAAAAATAACTTTGAATGCAAATATCTCGAAAACTAGACATTATAAAAGCGTTTGCTTTGGATGTGCTGGTTGCATTTGACAAAACCTGTCTATATATGTACGTTTCAATGGGTTCCAGAGACTTTCGTAAAAAAATTAATTTTTAGTGATAAGGGGGTAGTCCATGCTTTTTTTCGAAAATCGATTGGAAAAAAAAAAGTTGAGTTTTAAACGGCAATGCAAAGACCAGACCGTTATCTGTTCAACAACGTTAACCGCAACCTCTTACGAGCCTTATTTTGGAAGTTATGGCCATATTAAGATTTTTAGTTTTTGGGTTGAAACAAGAAAGATTAACTTTGAATCAAAATTTCTCTGCAACCAGAGCCCACAAAATGCTCTAGTTTTCAGCAACGAATAGCTCTCCAAAAACTGATTAAGCGGTTAATAAACTGCAAGGCCTTCCGAGCCTTATTTGTGGAACTGTAGACATCCAAAGTCATGCAAACTTTCAAAACTCAAAAAATCGATTTTAATGGATTTACTTTGAATTAAGATATCTCCGCAACCAGACCTCCTAGAATATTCTAGTTTTCAGCTATGGATAGCTCTTGAAAAATTAATTAACCGTTTTGCAAGCGAAAATGACGTCATAGCCTTATTTGCGGAACTGTAGGCATCCAAAGTCATACAAGCCTTCATAACTCAAAAAAATAACTTTGAATGCAAATATCTCGAAAACTAGACATTATAAAAGCGTTTGCTTTGGATGTGCTGGTTGCATTTGACAAAACCTGTCTATATATGTACGTTTCAATGGGTTCCAGAGACTTTCGTAAAAAAATTAATTTTTAGTGATAAGGGGGTAGTCCATGCTTTTTTTCGAAAATCGATTGGAAAAAAAAAAGTTGAGTTTTAAACGGCAATGCAAAGACCAGACCGTTATCTGTTCAACAACGTTAACCGCAACCTCTTACGAGCCTTATTTTGGAAGTTATGGCCATATTAAGATTTTTAGTTTTTGGGTTGAAACAAGAAAGATTAACTTTGAATCAAAATTTCTCTGCAACCAGAGCCCACAAAATGCTCTAGTTTTCAGCAACGAATAGCTCTCCAAAAACTGATTAAGCGGTTAATAAACTGCAAGGCCTTCCGAGCCTTATTTGTGGAACTGTAGACATCCAAAGTAATGCAAACTTTCAAAACTCAAAAAAATCGATTTTAATGGATTTACTTTGAATTAAGATATCTCCGCAACCAGACCTCCTAGAATATTCTAGTTTTCAGCTATGGATAGCTCTTGAAAAATTAATTAAGCGTTTTGCAAGCGAAAATGACGTCATAGCCTTATTTGCGGAACTGTAGGCATCCAAAGTCATACAAGCCTTCATAACTCAAAAAAATAACTTTGAATGCAAATATCTCGAAAACTAGACATTATAAAAGCGTTTGCTTTGGATGTGCTGGTTGCATTTGACAAAACCTGTCTATATATGTACGTTTCAATGGGTTCCAGAGACTTTCGTAAAAAAATTAATTTTTAGTGATAAGGGGGTAGTCCATGCTTTTTTTCGAAAATCGATTGGAAAAAAAAAAGTTGAGTTTTAAACGGCAATGCAAAGACCAGACCGTTATCTGTTCAACAACGTTAACCGCAACCTCTTACGAGCCTTATTTTGGAAGTTATGGCCATATTAAGATTTTTAGTTTTTGGGTTGAAACAAGAAAGATTAACTTTGAATCAAAATTTCTCTGCAACCAGAGCCCACAAAATGCGCTAGTTTTCAGCAATGAATAGCTCTCCAAAAACTGATTAAGCGGTTAATAAACCGCAAGGCCTTCCGAGCCTTATTTGTGGAACTGTAGACATCCAAAGTCATGCAAGCTTTCAAAACTCAAAAAAATCGATTTTAATGGATTTACTTTGAATTAAGATATCTCCGCAACCAGACCTCCTAGAATATTCTAGTTTTCAGCTATGGATAGCTCTTGAAAAACTAATTAAGCGTTTTGCAAGCGAAAATGACGTCATAGCCTTATTTGCGGAACTGTAGGCATCCAAAGTCATACAAGCCTTCATAACTCAAAAAAATAACTTTGAATGCAAATATCTCGAAAACTAGACATTATAAAAGGGTTTGCTTTGGATGTGCTGGTTGCATTTGACAAAACCTTTCTACATATGTACGTTTCAATGGGTTCCAGAGACTTTCGTAAAAAAATTAATTTTTAGTGATAAGGGGGTAGTCCATGCTTTTTTTCGAAAATCGATTGAAAAAATTAAGCTGAGTTTTAAACGGCAATGCAAAGACCAGACCATTATCTGTTCAACAACGTTAACCGCAACCTCTTACGACCCTTATTTTGGAAGTTATGGCCATATTAAGATTTTTAGTTTTTGGGTTGAATCAAGAAAGATTAACTTTGAATCAAAATTTCTCTGCAACCAGAGCCCACAAAATGCTCTAGTTTTCAGCAATGAATAGCTCTCTAAAAACTGATTAAGCGGTTAATAAACCGCAAGGCCTTCCGAGCCTTGTTTGTGGAACTGTAGACATCCAAAGTCATGCAAACTTTCAAAACTCAAAAAAATCGATTTTAATGGATTTACTTTGAATTAAGATATCTCCGCAACCAGACCTCCTAGAATATTCTAGTTTTCAGCTATGGATAGCTCTTGAAAAATTAATTAAGTGTTTTGCAAGCGAAAATGACGTCATAGCCTTATTTGCGGAACTGTAGGCATCCAAAGTCATACAAGCCTTCATAACTCAAAAAAATAACTTTGAATGCAAATATCTCGAAAACTAGACATTATAAAAGCGTTTGCTTTGGATGTGCTGGTTGCATTTGACAAAACCTGTCTATATATGTACGTTTCAATGGGTTCCAGAGACTTTCGTAAAAAAATTAATTTTTAGTGATAAGGGGGTAGTCCATGCTTTTTTTCGAAAATCGATTGGAAAAAAAAAGTTGAGTTTTAAACGGCAATGCAAAGACCAGACCGTTATCTGTTCAACAACGTTAACCGCAACCTCTTACGAGCCTTATTTTGGAAGTTATGGCCATATTAAGATTTTTAGTTTTTGGGTTGAAACAAGAAAGATTAACTTTGAATCAAAATTTCTCTGCAACCAGAGCCCACAAAATGCTCTAGTTTTCAGCAACGAATAGCTCTCCAAAAACTGATTAAGCGGTTAATAAACTGCAAGGCCTTCCGAGCCTTATTTGTGGAACTGTAGACATCCAAAGTCATGCAAACTTTCAAAACTCAAAAAAATCGATTTTAATGGATTTACTTTGAATTAAGATATCTCCGCAACCAGACCTCCTAGAATATTCTAGTTTTCAGCTATGGATAGCTCTTGAAAAACTAATTAAGCGTTTTGCAAGCGAAAATGACGTCATAGCCTTATTTGCGGAACTGTAGGCATCCAAAGTCATACAAGCCTTCATAACTCAAAAAAATAACTTTGAATGCAAATATCTCGAGAACTAGACATTATAAAAGGGTTTGCTTTGGATGTGCTGGTTGCATTTGACAAAACCTGTCTATATATGTACGTTTCAATGGGTTCCAGAGACTTTCGTAAAAAAATTAATTTTTAGTGATAAGGGGGTAGTCCATGCTTTTTTTCGAAAATCGATTGAAAAAATTAAGCTGAGTTTTAAACGGCAATGCAAAGACCAGACTGTTATCTGTTCAACAACGTTAACTGCAACCTCTTACGAGCCTTATTTTGGAAGTTATGGCCATATTAAGATTTTTAGTTTTTGGGTTGAATCAAGAAAGATTAACTTTGAATCAAAATTTCTCTGCAACCAGAGCCCACAAAATGCTCTAGTTTTCAGCAATGAATAGCTCTCTAAAAACTGATTAAGCGGTTAATAAACCGCAAGGCCTTCCGAGCCTTATTTGTGGAACTGTAGACATCCAAAGTCATGCAAACTTTCAAAACTCAAAAAAATCGATTTTAATGGATTTACTTTGAATTAAGATATCTCCGCAACCAGACCTCCTAGAATATTCTAGTTTTCAGCTATGGATAGCTCTTGAAAAATTAATTAAGCGTTTTGCAAGCGAAAATGACGTCATAGCCTTATTTGCGGAACTGTAGGCATCCAAAGTCATACAAGCCTTCATAACTCAAAAAAATAACTTTGAATGCAAATATCTCGAAAACTAGACATTGTAAAAGGGTTTGCTTTGGATGTGCTGGTTGCATTTGACAAAACCTGTCTATATATGTACGTTTCAATGGGTTCCAGAGACTTTCGTAAAAAAATTAATTTTTAGTGATAAGGGGGTAGTCCATGCTTTTTTTCGAAAATCGATTGGAAAAAAAAAAGTTGAGTTTTAAACGGCAATGCAAAGACCAGACCGTTATCTGTTCAACAACGTTAACCGCAACCTCTTACGAGCCTTATTTTGGAAGTTATGGCCATATTAAGATTATTAGTTTTTGGGTTGAAACAAGAAAGATTAACTTTGAATGAAAATTTCTCTGCAACCAGAGCCCACAAAATGCGCTAGTTTTCAGCAATGAATAGCTCTCCAAAAACTGATTAAGCGGTTAATAAACCGCAAGGCCTTCCGAGCCTTATTTGTGGAACTGTAGACATCCAAAGTCATGCAAACTTTCAAAACTCAAAAAAATCGATTTTAATGGATTTACTTTGAATTAAGATATCTCCGCAACCAGACCTCCTAGAATATTCTAGTTTTCAGCTATGGATAGCTCTTGAAAAACTAATTAAGCGTTTTGCAAGCGAAAATGACGTCATAGCCTTATTTGCGGAACTGTAGGCATCCAAAGTCATACAAGCCTTCATAACTCAAAAAAATAACTTTGAATGCAAATATCTCGAAAACTAGACATTATAAAAGGGTTTGCTTTGGATGTGCTGGTTGCATTTGACAAAACCTGTCTATATATGTACGTTTCAATGGGTTCCAGAGACTTTCGTAAAAAAATTAATTTTTAGTGATAAGGGGGTAGTCCATGCTTTTTTTCGAAAATCGATTGAAAAAATTAAGCTGAGTTTTAAACGGCAATGCAAAGACCAGACTGTTATCTGTTCAACAACGTTAACCGCAACCTCTTACGAGCCTTATTTTGGAAGTTATGGCCATATTAAGATTTTTAGTTTTTGGGTTGAAACAAGAAAGATTAACTTTGAATCAAAATTTCTCTGCAACCAGAGCCCACAAAATGCGCTAGTTTTCAGCAATGAATAGCTCTCCAAAAACTGATTAAGCGGTTAATAAACCGCAAGGCCTTCCGAGCCTTATTTGTGGAACTGTAGACATCCAAAGTCATGCAAGCTTTCAAAACTCAAAAAAATCGATTTTAATGGATTTACTTTGAATTAAGATATCTCCGCAACCAGACCTCCTAGAATATTCTAGTTTTCAGCTATGGATAGCTCTTGAAAAACTAATTAAGCGTTTTGCAAGCGAAAATGACGTCATAGCCTTATTTGCGGAACTGTAGGCATCCAAAGTCATACAAGCCTTCATAACTCAAAAAAATAACTTTGAATGCAAATATCTCGAAAACTAGACATTATAAAAGGGTTTGCTTTGGATGTGCTGGTTGCATTTGACAAAACCTTTCTACATATGTACGTTTCAATGGGTTCCAGAGACTTTCGTAAAAAAATTAATTTTTAGTGATAAGGGGGTAGTCCATGCTTTTTTTCGAAAATCGATTGAAAAAATTAAGCTGAGTTTTAAACGGCAATGCAAAGACCAGACCATTATCTGTTCAACAACGTTAACCGCAACCTCTTACGACCCTTATTTTGGAAGTTATGGCCATATTAAGATTTTTAGTTTTTGGGTTGAATCAAGAAAGATTAACTTTGAATCAAAATTTCTCTGCAACCAGAGCCCACAAAATGCTCTAGTTTTCAGCAATGAATAGCTCTCTAAAAACTGATTAAGCGGTTAATAAACCGCAAGGCCTTCCGAGCCTTGTTTGTGGAACTGTAGACATCCAAAGTCATGCAAACTTTCAAAACTCAAAAAAATCGATTTTAATGGATTTACTTTGAATTAAGATATCTCCGCAACCAGACCTCCTAGAATATTCTAGTTTTCAGCTATGGATAGCTCTTGAAAAATTAATTAAGTGTTTTGCAAGCGAAAATGACGTCATAGCCTTATTTGCGGAACTGTAGGCATCCAAAGTCATACAAGCCTTCATAACTCAAAAAAATAACTTTGAATGCAAATATCTCGAGAACTAGACATTATAAAAGGGTTTGCTTTGGATGTGCTGGTTGCATTTGACAAAACCTGTCTATATATGTACGTTTCAATGGGTTCCAGAGACTTTCGTAAAAAAATTAATTTTTAGTGATAAGGGGGTAGTCCATGCTTTTTTTCGAAAATCGATTGAAAAAATTAAGCTGAGTTTTAAACGGCAATGCAAAGACCAGACTGTTATCTGTTCAACAACGTTAACTGCAACCTCTTACGAGCCTTATTTTGGAAGTTATGGCCATATTAAGATTTTTAGTTTTTGGGTTGAATCAAGAAAGATTAACTTTGAATCAAAATTTCTCTGCAACCAGAGCCCACAAAATGCTCTAGTTTTCAGCAATGAATAGCTCTCTAAAAACTGATTAAGCGGTTAATAAACCGCAAGGCCTTCCGAGCCTTATTTGTGGAACTGTAGACATCCAAAGTCATGCAAACTTTCAAAACTCAAAAAAATCGATTTTAATGGATTTACTTTGAATTAAGATATCTCCGCAACCAGACCTCCTAGAATATTCTAGTTTTCAGCTATGGATAGCTCTTGAAAAACTAATTAAGCGTTTTGCAAGCGAAAATGACGTCATAGCCTTATTTGCGGAACTGTAGGCATCCAAAGTCATACAAGCCTTCATAACTCAAAAAAATAACTTTGAATGCAAATATCTCGAAAACTAGACATTATAAAAGGGTTTGCTTTGGATGTGCTGGTTGCATTTGACAAAACCTGTCTATATATGTACGTTTCAATGGGTTCCAGAGACTTTCGTAAAAAAATTAATTTTTAGTGATAAGGGGGTAGTCCATGCTTTTTTTCGAAAATCGATTGAAAAAATTAAGCTGAGTTTTAAACGGCAATGCAAAGACCAGACTGTTATCTGTTCAACAACGTTAACCGCAACCTCTTACGAGCCTTATTTTGGAAGTTATGGCCATATTAAGATTTTTAGTTTTTGGGTTGAAACAAGAAAGATTAACTTTGAATCAAAATTTCTCTGCAACCAGAGCCCACAAAATGCGCTAGTTTTCAGCAATGAATAGCTCTCCAAAAACTGATTAAGCGGTTAATAAACCGCAAGGCCTTCCGAGCCTTATTTGTGGAACTGTAGACATCCAAAGTCATGCAAGCTTTCAAAACTCAAAAAAATCGATTTTAATGGATTTACTTTGAATTAAGATATCTCCGCAACCAGACCTCCTAGAATATTCTAGTTTTCAGCTATGGATAGCTCTTGAAAAACTAATTAAGCGTTTTGCAAGCGAAAATGACGTCATAGCCTTATTTGCGGAACTGTAGGCATCCAAAGTCATACAAGCCTTCATAACTCAAAAAAATAACTTTGAATGCAAATATCTCGAAAACTAGACATTATAAAAGGGTTTGCTTTGGATGTGCTGGTTGCATTTGACAAAACCTTTCTACATATGTACGTTTCAATGGGTTCCAGAGACTTTCGTAAAAAAATTAATTTTTAGTGATAAGGGGGTAGTCCATGCTTTTTTTCGAAAATCGATTGAAAAAATTAAGTTGAGTTTTAAACGGCAATGCAAAGACCAGACCATTATCTGTTCAACAACGTTAACCGCAACCTCTTACGACCCTTATTTTGGAAGTTATGGCCATATTAAGATTTTTAGTTTTTGGGTTGAATCAAGAAAGATTAACTTTGAATCAAAATTTCTCTGCAACCAGAGCCCACAAAATGCTCTAGTTTTCAGCAATGAATAGCTCTCTAAAAACTGATTAAGCGGTTAATAAACCGCAAGGCCTTCCGAGCCTTGTTTGTGGAACTGTAGACATCCAAAGTCATGCAAACTTTCAAAACTCAAAAAAATCGATTTTAATGGATTTACTTTGAATTAAGATATCTCCGCAACCAGACCTCCTAGAATATTCTAGTTTTCAGCTATGGATAGCTCTTGAAAAATTAATTAAGTGTTTTGCAAGCGAAAATGACGTCATAGCCTTATTTGCGGAACTGTAGGCATCCAAAGTCATACAAGCCTTCATAACTCAAAAAAATAACTTTGAATGCAAATATCTCGAAAACTAGACATTATAAAAGCGTTTGCTTTGGATGTGCTGGTTGCATTTGACAAAACCTGTCTATATATGTACGTTTCAATGGGTTCCAGAGACTTTCGTAAAAAAATTAATTTTTAGTGATAAGGGGGTAGTCCATGCTTTTTTTCGAAAATCGATTGGAAAAAAAAAAGTTGAGTTTTAAACGGCAATGCAAAGACCAGACCGTTATCTGTTCAACAACGTTAACCGCAACCTCTTACGAGCCTTATTTTGGAAGTTATGGCCATATTAAGATTTTTAGTTTTTGGGTTGAAACAAGAAAGATTAACTTTGAATCAAAATTTCTCTGCAACCAGAGCCCACAAAATGCTCTAGTTTTCAGCAACGAATAGCTCTCCAAAAACTGATTAAGCGGTTAATAAACTGCAAGGCCTTCCGAGCCTTATTTGTGGAACTGTAGACATCCAAAGTCATGCAAACTTTCAAAACTCAAAAAAATCGATTTTAATGGATTTACTTTGAATTAAGATATCTCCGCAACCAGACCTCCTAGAATATTCTAGTTTTCAGCTATGGATAGCTCTTGAAAAATTAATTAAGCGTTTTGCAAGCGAAAATGACGTCATAGCCTTATTTGCGGAACTGTAGGCATCCAAAGTCATACAAGCCTTCATAACTCAAAAAAATAACTTTGAATGCAAATATCTCGAAAACTAGACATTATAAAAGCGTTTGCTTTGGATGTGCTGGTTGCATTTGACAAAACCTGTCTATATATGTACGTTTCAATGGGTTCCAGAGACTTTCGTAAAAAAATTAATTTTTAGTGATAAGGGGGTAGTCCATGCTTTTTTTCGAAAATCGATTGGAAAAAAAAAAGTTGAGTTTTAAACGGCAATGCAAAGACCAGACCGTTATCTGTTCAACAACGTTAACCGCAACCTCTTACGAGCCTTATTTTGGAAGTTATGGCCATATTAAGATTTTTAGTTTTTGGGTTGAAACAAGAAAGATTAACTTTGAATCAAAATTTCTCTGCAACCAGAGCCCACAAAATGCGCTAGTTTTCAGCAATGAATAGCTCTCCAAAAACTGATTAAGCGGTTAATAAACCGCAAGGCCTTCCGAGCCTTATTTGTGGAACTGTAGACATCCAAAGTCATGCAAACTTTCAAAACTCAAAAAAATCGATTTTAATGGATTTACTTTGAATTAAGACATCTCTGCAACCAGACCTCCTAGAATGTTCTAGTTTTCAGCTATGGATAGCTCTTGAAAAACTAATTAAGCGTTTTGCAAGCGAAAATGACGTCATAGCCTTATTTGCGGAACTGTAGGCATCCAAAGTCATACAAGCCTTCATAACTCAAAAAAATAACTTTGAATGCAAATATCTCGAGAACTAGACATTATAAAAGGGTTTGCTTTGGATGTGCTGGTTGCATTTGACAAAACCTGTCTATATATGTACGTTTCAATGGGTTCCAGAGACTTTCGTAAAAAAATTAATTTTTAGTGATAAGGGGGTAGTCCATGCTTTTTTTCGAAAATCGATTGGAAAAAAAAAAGTTGAGTTTTAAACGGCAATGCAAAGACCAGACCGTTATCTGTTCAACAACGTTAACCGCAACCTCTTACGAGCCTTATTTTGGAAGTTATGGCCATATTAAGATTTTTAGTTTTTGGGTTGAAACAAGAAAGATTAACTTTGAATCAAAATTTCTCTGCAACCAGAGCCCACAAAATGCTCTAGTTTTCAGCAACGAATAGCTCTCCAAAAACTGATTAAGCGGTTAATAAACTGCAAGGCCTTCCGAGCCTTATTTGTGGAACTGTAGACATCCAAAGTCATGCAAACTTTCAAAACTCAAAAAAATCGATTTTAATGGATTTACTTTGAATTAAGATATCTCCGCAACCAGACCTCCTAGAATATTCTAGTTTTCAGCTATGGATAGCTCTTGAAAAATTAATTAAGCGTTTTGCAAGCGAAAATGACGTCATAGCCTTATTTGCGGAACTGTAGGCATCCAAAGTCATACAAGCCTTCATAACTCAAAAAAATAACTTTGAATGCAAATATCTCGAAAACTAGACATTATAAAAGCGTTTGCTTTGGATGTGCTGGTTGCATTTGACAAAACCTGTCTATATATGTACGTTTCAATGGGTTCCAGAGACTTTCGTAAAAAAATTAATTTTTAGTGATAAGGGGGTAGTCCATGCTTTTTTTCGAAAATCGATTGGAAAAAAAAAAGTTGAGTTTTAAACGGCAATGCAAAGACCAGACCGTTATCTGTTCAACAACGTTAACCGCAACCTCTTACGAGCCTTATTTTGGAAGTTATGGCCATATTAAGATTTTTAGTTTTTGGGTTGAAACAAGAAAGATTAACTTTGAATCAAAATTTCTCTGCAACCAGAGCCCACAAAATGCTCTAGTTTTCAGCAATGAATAGCTCTCTAAAAACTGATTAAGCGGTTAATAAACCGCAAGGCCTTCCGAGCCTTATTTGTGGAACTGTAGACATCCAAAGTCATGCAAACTTTCAAAACTCAAAAAAATCGATTTTAATGGATTTACTTTGAATTAAGATATCTCCGCAACCAGACCTCCTAGAATATTCTAGTTTTCAGCTATGGATAGATCTTGAAAAATTAATTAAGCGTTTTGCAAGCGAAAATGACGTCATAGCCTTATTTGCGGAACTGTAGGCATCCAAAGTCATACAAGCCTTCATAACTCAAAAAAATAACTTTGAATGCAAATATCTCGAAAACTAGACATTGTAAAAGGGTTTGCTTTGGATGTGCTGGTTGCATTTGACAAAACCTGTCTATATATGTACGTTTCAATGGGTTCCAGAGACTTTCCTAAAAAAATTAATTTTTAGTGATAAGGGGGTAGTCCATGCTTTTTTTCGAAAATCGATTGGAAAAAAAAAAGTTGAGTTTTAAACGGCAATGCAAAGACCAGACCGTTATCTGTTCAACAACGTTAACCGCAACCTCTTACGAGCCTTATTTTGGAAGTTATGGCCATATTAAGATTATTAGTTTTTGGGTTGAAACAAGAAAGATTAACTTTGAATGAAAATTTCTCTGCAACCAGAGCCCACAAAATGCGCTAGTTTTCAGCAATGAATAGCTCTCCAAAAACTGATTAAGCGGTTAATAAACCGCAAGGCCTTCCGAGCCTTATTTGTGGAACTGTAGACATCCAAAGTCATGCAAACTTTCAAAACTCAAAAAAATCGATTTTAATGGATTTACTTTGAATTAAGATATCTCCGCAACCAGACCTCCTAGAATATTCTAGTTTTCAGCTATGGATAGCTCTTGAAAAACTAATTAAGCGTTTTGCAAGCGAAAATGACGTCATAGCCTTATTTGCGGAACTGTAGGCATCCAAAGTCATACAAGCCTTCATAACTCAAAAAAATAACTTTGAATGCAAATATCTCGAAAACTAGACATTATAAAAGGGTTTGCTTTGGATGTGCTGGTTGCATTTGACAAAACCTGTCTATATATGTACGTTTCAATGGGTTCCAGAGACTTTCGTAAAAAAATTAATTTTTAGTGATAAGGGGGTAGTCCATGCTTTTTTTCGAAAATCGATTGAAAAAATTAAGCTGAGTTTTAAACGGCAATGCAAAGACCAGACTGTTATCTGTTCAACAACGTTAACCGCAACCTCTTACGAGCCTTATTTTGGAAGTTATGGCCATATTAAGATTTTTAGTTTTTGGGTTGAAACAAGAAAGATTAACTTTGAATCAAAATTTCTCTGCAACCAGAGCCCACAAAATGCGCTAGTTTTCAGCAATGAATAGCTCTCCAAAAACTGATTAAGCGGTTAATAAACCGCAAGGCCTTCCGAGCCTTATTTGTGGAACTGTAGACATCCAAAGTCATGCAAGCTTTCAAAACTCAAAAAAATCGATTTTAATGGATTTACTTTGAATTAAGATATCTCCGCAACCAGACCTCCTAGAATATTCTAGTTTTCAGCTATGGATAGCTCTTGAAAAACTAATCAAG
Organism: Melangyna quadrimaculata; assembly: GCA_949320155.1. Lineage (NCBI taxonomy): Eukaryota > Metazoa > Arthropoda > Insecta > Diptera > Syrphidae > Melangyna > Melangyna quadrimaculata. The sequence continues at coordinate 150,797,394 of OX439483.1, forward strand.
CGTTTTGCAAGCGAAAATGACGTCATAGCCTTATTTGCGGAACTGTAGGCATCCAAAGTCATACAAGCCTTCATAACTCAAAAAAATAACTTTGAATGCAAATATCTCGAAAACTAGACATTATAAAAGCGTTTGCTTTGGATGTGCTGGTTGCATTTGACAAAACCTGTCTATATATGTACGTTTCAATGGGTTCCAGAGACTTTCGTAAAAAAATTAATTTTTAGTGATAAGGGGGTAGTCCATGCTTTTTTTCGAAAATCGATTGGAAAAAAAAAAGTTGAGTTTTAAACGGCAATGCAAAGACCAGACCGTTATCTGTTCAACAACGTTAACCGCAACCTCTTACGAGCCTTATTTTGGAAGTTATGGCCATATTAAGATTTTTAGTTTTTGGGTTGAAACAAGAAAGATTAACTTTGAATCAAAATTTCTCTGCAACCAGAGCCCACAAAATGCTCTAGTTTTCAGCAACGAATAGCTCTCCAAAAACTGATTAAGCGGTTAATAAACTGCAAGGCCTTCCGAGCCTTATTTGTGGAACTGTAGACATCCAAAGTCATGCAAACTTTCAAAACTCAAAAAAATCGATTTTAATGGATTTACTTTGAATTAAGATATCTCCGCAACCAGACCTCCTAGAATATTCTAGTTTTCAGCTATGGATAGCTCTTGAAAAATTAATTAAGCGTTTTGCAAGCGAAAATGACGTCATAGCCTTATTTGCGGAACTGTAGGCATCCAAAGTCATACAAGCCTTCATAACTCAAAAAAATAACTTTGAATGCAAATATCTCGAAAACTAGACATTATAAAAGCGTTTGCTTTGGATGTGCTGGTTGCATTTGACAAAACCTGTCTATATATGTACGTTTCAATGGGTTCCAGAGACTTTCGTAAGAAAATTAATTTTTAGTGATAAGGGGGTAGTCCATGCTTTTTTTCGAAAATCGATTGGAAAAAAAAAAGTTGAGTTTTAAACGGCAATGCAAAGACCAGACCGTTATCTGTTCAACAACGTTAACCGCAACCTCTTACGAGCCTTATTTTGGAAGTTATGGCCATATTAAGATTTTAAGTTTTTGGGTTGAAACAAGAAAGATTAACTTTGAATCAAAATTTCTCTGCAACCAGAGCCCACAAAATGCGCTAGTTTTCAGCAATGAATAGCTCTCCAAAAACTGATTAAGCAGTTAATAAACCGCAAGGCCTTCCGAGCCTTATTTGTGGAACTGTAGACATCCAAAGTCATGCAAGCTTTCAAAACTCAAAAAAATCGATTTTAATGGATTTACTTTGAATTAAGATATCTCCGCAACCAGACCTCCTAGAATATTCTAGTTTTCAGCTATGGATAGCTCTTGAAAAACTAATTAAGCGTTTTGCAAGCGAAAATGACGTCATAGCCTTATTTGCGGAACTGTAGGCATCCAAAGTCATACAAGCCTTCATAACTCAAAAAAATAACTTTGAATGCAAATATCTCGAAAACTAGACATTATAAAAGGGTTTGCTTTGGATGTGCTGGTTGCATTTGACAAAACCTTTCTACATATGTACGTTTCAATGGGTTCCAGAGACTTTCGTAAAAAAATTAATTTTTAGTGATAAGGGGGTAGTCCATGCTTTTTTTCGAAAATCGATTGAAAAAATTAAGCTGAGTTTTAAACGGCAATGCAAAGACCAGACCATTATCTGTTCAACAACGTTAACCGCAACCTCTTACGACCCTTATTTTGGAAGTTATGGCCATATTAAGATTTTTAGTTTTTGGGTTGAATCAAGAAAGATTAACTTTGAATCAAAATTTCTCTGCAACCAGAGCCCACAAAATGCTCTAGTTTTCAGCAATGAATAGCTCTCTAAAAACTGATTAAGCGGTTAATAAACCGCAAGGCCTTCCGAGCCTTGTTTGTGGAACTGTAGACATCCAAAGTCATGCAAACTTTCAAAACTCAAAAAAATCGATTTTAATGGATTTACTTTGAATTAAGATATCTCCGCAACCAGACCTCCTAGAATATTCTAGTTTTCAGCTATGGATAGCTCTTGAAAAATTAATTAAGTGTTTTGCAAGCGAAAATGACGTCATAGCCTTATTTGCGGAACTGTAGGCATCCAAAGTCATACAAGCCTTCATAACTCAAAAAAATAACTTTGAATGCAAATATCTCGAAAACTAGACATTATAAAAGCGTTTGCTTTGGATGTGCTGGTTGCATTTGACAAAACCTGTCTATATATGTACGTTTCAATGGGTTCCAGAGACTTTCGTAAAAAAATTAATTTTTAGTGATAAGGGGGTAGTCCATGCTTTTTTTCGAAAATCGATTGGAAAAAAAAAAGTTGAGTTTTAAACGGCAATGCAAAGACCAGACCGTTATCTGTTCAACAACGTTAACCGCAACCTCTTACGAGCCTTATTTTGGAAGTTATGGCCATATTAAGATTTTTAGTTTTTGGGTTGAAACAAGAAAGATTAACTTTGAATCAAAATTTCTCTGCAACCAGAGCCCACAAAATGCGCTAGTTTTCAGCAATGAATAGCTCTCCAAAAACTGATTAAGCGGTTAATAAACCGCAAGGCCTTCCGAGCCTTATTTGTGGAACTGTAGACATCCAAAGTCATGCAAACTTTCAAAACTCAAAAAAATCGATTTTAATGGATTTACTTTGAATTAAGACATCTCTGCAACCAGACCTCCTAGAATGTTCTAGTTTTCAGCTATGGATAGCTCTTGAAAAACTAATTAAGCGTTTTGCAAGCGAAAATGACGTCATAGCCTTATTTGCGGAACTGTAGGCATCCAAAGTCATACAAGCCTTCATAACTCAAAAAAATAACTTTGAATGCAAATATCTCGAGAACTAGACATTATAAAAGGGTTTGCTTTGGATGTGCTGGTTGCATTTGACAAAACCTGTCTATATATGTACGTTTCAATGGGTTCCAGAGACTTTCGTGGGCTCTGGTTGCAGAGGGGGGTAGTCCATGCTTTTTTTCGAAAATCGATTGGAAAAAAAAAAGTTGAGTTTTAAACGGCAATGCAAAGACCAGACCGTTATCTGTTCAACAACGTTAACCGCAACCTCTTACGAGCCTTATTTTGGAAGTTATGGCCATATTAAGATTTTTAGTTTTTGGGTTGAAACAAGAAAGATTAACTTTGAATCAAAATTTCTCTGCAACCAGAGCCCACAAAATGCTCTAGTTTTCAGCAACGAATAGCTCTCCAAAAACTGATTAAGCGGTTAATAAACTGCAAGGCCTTCCGAGCCTTATTTGTGGAACTGTAGACATCCAAAGTCATGCAAACTTTCAAAACTCAAAAAAATCGATTTTAATGGATTTACTTTGAATTAAGATATCTCCGCAACCAGACCTCCTAGAATATTCTAGTTTTCAGCTATGGATAGCTCTTGAAAAATTAATTAAGCGTTTTGCAAGCGAAAATGACGTCATAGCCTTATTTGCGGAACTGTAGGCATCCAAAGTCATACAAGCCTTCATAACTCAAAAAAATAACTTTGAATGCAAATATCTCGAAAACTAGACATTATAAAAGCGTTTGCTTTGGATTTGCTGGTTGCATTTGACAAAACCTGTCTATATATGTACGTTTCAATGGGTTCCAGAGACTTTCGTAAAAAAATTAATTTTTAGTGATAAGGGGGTAGTCCATGCTTTTTTTCGAAAATCGATTGGAAAAAAAAAAGTTGAGTTTTAAACGGCAATGCAAAGACCAGACCGTTATCTGTTCAACAACGTTAACCGCAACCTCTTACGAGCCTTATTTTGGAAGTTATGGCCATATTAAGATTTTTAGTTTTTGGGTTGAAACAAGAAAGATTAACTTTGAATCAAAATTTCTCTGCAACCAGAGCCCACAAAATGCGCTAGTTTTCAGCAATGAATAGCTCTCCAAAAACTGATTAAGCGGTTAATAAACCGCAAGGCCTTCCGAGCCTTATTTGTGGAACTGTAGACATCCAAAGTCATGCAAACTTTCAAAACTCAAAAAAATCGATTTTAATGGATTTACTTTGAATTAAGACATCTCTGCAACCAGACCTCCTAGAATGTTCTAGTTTTCAGCTATGGATAGCTCTTGAAAAACTAATTAAGCGTTTTGCAAGCGAAAATGACGTCATAGCCTTATTTGCGGAACTGTAGGCATCCAAAGTCATACAAGCCTTCATAACTCAAAAAAATAACTTTGAATGCAAATATCTCGAGAACTAGACATTATAAAAGGGTTTGCTTTGGATGTGCTGGTTGCATTTGACAAAACCTGTCTATATATGTACGTTTCAATGGGTTCCAGAGACTTTCGTAAAAAAATTAATTTTTAGTGATAAGGGGGTAGTCCATGCTTTTTTTCGAAAATCGATTGGAAAAAAAAAAGTTGAGTTTTAAACGGCAATGCAAAGACCAGACCGTTATCTGTTCAACAACGTTAACCGCAACCTCTTACGAGCCTTATTTTGGAAGTTATGGCCATATTAAGATTTTTAGTTTTTGGGTTGAAACAAGAAAGATTAACTTTGAATCAAAATTTCTCTGCAACCAGAGCCCACAAAATGCTCTAGTTTTCAGCAACGAATAGCTCTCCAAAAACTGATTAAGCGGTTAATAAACTGCAAGGCCTTCCGAGCCTTATTTGTGGAACTGTAGACATCCAAAGTCATGCAAACTTTCAAAACTCAAAAAAATCGATTTTAATGGATTTACTTTGAATTAAGATATCTCCGCAACCAGACCTCCTAGAATATTCTAGTTTTCAGCTATGGATAGCTCTTGAAAAATTAATTAAGCGTTTTGCAAGCGAAAATGACGTCATAGCCTTATTTGCGGAACTGTAGGCATCCAAAGTCATACAAGCCTTCATAACTCAAAAAAATAACTTTGAATGCAAATATCTCGAAAACTAGACATTATAAAAGCGTTTGCTTTGGATGTGCTGGTTGCATTTGACAAAACCTGTCTATATATGTACGTTTCAATGGGTTCCAGAGACTTTCGTAAAAAAATTAATTTTTAGTGATAAGGGGGTAGTCCATGCTTTTTTTCGAAAATCGATTGGAAAAAAAAAAGTTGAGTTTTAAACGGCAATGCAAAGACCAGACCGTTATCTGTTCAACAACGTTAACCGCAACCTCTTACGAGCCTTATTTTGGAAGTTATGGCCATATTAAGATTTTTAGTTTTTGGGTTGAAACAAGAAAGATTAACTTTGAATCAAAATTTCTCTGCAACCAGAGCCCACAAAATGCTCTAGTTTTCAGCAATGAATAGCTCTCTAAAAACTGATTAAGCGGTTAATAAACCGCAAGGCCTTCCGAGCCTTATTTGTGGAACTGTAGACATCCAAAGTCATGCAAACTTTCAAAACTCAAAAAAATCGATTTTAATGGATTTACTTTGAATTAAGATATCTCCGCAACCAGACCTCCTAGAATATTCTAGTTTTCAGCTATGGATAGATCTTGAAAAATTAATTAAGCGTTTTGCAAGCGAAAATGACGTCATAGCCTTATTTGCGGAACTGTAGGCATCCAAAGTCATACAAGCCTTCATAACTCAAAAAAATAACTTTGAATGCAAATATCTCGAAAACTAGACATTGTAAAAGGGTTTGCTTTGGATGTGCTGGTTGCATTTGACAAAACCTGTCTATATATGTACGTTTCAATGGGTTCCAGAGACTTTCCTAAAAAAATTAATTTTTAGTGATAAGGGGGTAGTCCATGCTTTTTTTCGAAAATCGATTGGAAAAAAAAAAGTTGAGTTTTAAACGGCAATGCAAAGACCAGACCGTTATCTGTTCAACAACGTTAACCGCAACCTCTTACGAGCCTTATTTTGGAAGTTATGGCCATATTAAGATTATTAGTTTTTGGGTTGAAACAAGAAAGATTAACTTTGAATGAAAATTTCTCTGCAACCAGAGCCCACAAAATGCGCTAGTTTTCAGCAATGAATAGCTCTCCAAAAACTGATTAAGCGGTTAATAAACCGCAAGGCCTTCCGAGCCTTATTTGTGGAACTGTAGACATCCAAAGTCATGCAAACTTTCAAAACTCAAAAAAATCGATTTTAATGGATTTACTTTGAATTAAGATATCTCCGCAACCAGACCTCCTAGAATATTCTAGTTTTCAGCTATGGATAGCTCTTGAAAAACTAATTAAGCGTTTTGCAAGCGAAAATGACGTCATAGCCTTATTTGCGGAACTGTAGGCATCCAAAGTCATACAAGCCTTCATAACTCAAAAAAATAACTTTGAATGCAAATATCTCGAAAACTAGACATTATAAAAGGGTTTGCTTTGGATGTGCTGGTTGCATTTGACAAAACCTGTCTATATATGTACGTTTCAATGGGTTCCAGAGACTTTCGTAAAAAAATTAATTTTTAGTGATAAGGGGGTAGTCCATGCTTTTTTTCGAAAACCGATTGAAAAAATTAAGCTGAGTTTTAAACGGCAATGCAAAGACCAGACTGTTATCTGTTCAACAACGTTAACCGCAACCTCTTACGAGCCTTATTTTGGAAGTTATGGCCATATTAAGATTTTTAGTTTTTGGGTTGAAACAAGAAAGATTAACTTTGAATCAAAATTTCTCTGCAACCAGAGCCCACAAAATGCGCTAGTTTTCAGCAATGAATAGCTCTCCAAAAACTGATTAAGCGGTTAATAAACCGCAAGGCCTTCCGAGCCTTATTTGTGGAACTGTAGACATCCAAAGTCATGCAAGCTTTCAAAACTCAAAAAAATCGATTTTAATGGATTTACTTTGAATTAAGATATCTCCGCAACCAGACCTCCTAGAATATTCTAGTTTTCAGCTATGGATAGCTCTTGAAAAACTAATCAAGCGTTTTGCAAGCGAAAATGACGTCATAGCCTTATTTGCGGAACTGTAGGCATCCAAAGTCATACAAGCCTTCATAACTCAAAAAAATAACTTTGAATGCAAATATCTCGAAAACTAGACATTATAAAAGCGTTTGCTTTGGATGTGCTGGTTGCATTTGACAAAACCTGTCTATATATGTACGTTTCAATGGGTTCCAGAGACTTTCGTAAAAAAATTAATTTTTAGTGATAAGGGGGTAGTCCATGCTTTTTTTCGAAAATCGATTGGAAAAAAAAAAGTTGAGTTTTAAACGGCAATGCAAAGACCAGACCGTTATCTGTTCAACAACGTTAACCGCAACCTCTTACGAGCCTTATTTTGGAAGTTATGGCCATATTAAGATTTTTAGTTTTTGGGTTGAAACAAGAAAGATTAACTTTGAATCAAAATTTCTCTGCAACCAGAGCCCACAAAATGCTCTAGTTTTCAGCAACGAATAGCTCTCCAAAAACTGATTAAGCGGTTAATAAACTGCAAGGCCTTCCGAGCCTTATTTGTGGAACTGTAGACATCCAAAGTCATGCAAACTTTCAAAACTCAAAAAAATCGATTTTAATGGATTTACTTTGAATTAAGATATCTCCGCAACCAGACCTCCTAGAATATTCTAGTTTTCAGCTATGGATAGCTCTTGAAAAATTAATTAAGCGTTTTGCAAGCGAAAATGACGTCATAGCCTTATTTGCGGAACTGTAGGCATCCAAAGTCATACAAGCCTTCATAACTCAAAAAAATAACTTTGAATGCAAATATCTCGAAAACTAGACATTATAAAAGCGTTTGCTTTGGATGTGCTGGTTGCATTTGACAAAACCTGTCTATATATGTACGTTTCAATGGGTTCCAGAGACTTTCGTAAGAAAATTAATTTTTAGTGATAAGGGGGTAGTCCATGCTTTTTTTCGAAAATCGATTGGAAAAAAAAAAGTTGAGTTTTAAACGGCAATGCAAAGACCAGACCGTTATCTGTTCAACAACGTTAACCGCAACCTCTTACGAGCCTTATTTTGGAAGTTATGGCCATATTAAGATTTTAAGTTTTTGGGTTGAAACAAGAAAGATTAACTTTGAATCAAAATTTCTCTGCAACCAGAGCCCACAAAATGCGCTAGTTTTCAGCAATGAATAGCTCTCCAAAAACTGATTAAGCAGTTAATAAACCGCAAGGCCTTCCGAGCCTTATTTGTGGAACTGTAGACATCCAAAGTCATGCAAGCTTTCAAAACTCAAAAAAATCGATTTTAATGGATTTACTTTGAATTAAGATATCTCCGCAACCAGACCTCCTAGAATATTCTAGTTTTCAGCTATGGATAGCTCTTGAAAAACTAATTAAGCGTTTTGCAAGCGAAAATGACGTCATAGCCTTATTTGCGGAACTGTAGGCATCCAAAGTCATACAAGCCTTCATAACTCAAAAAAATAACTTTGAATGCAAATATCTCGAAAACTAGACATTATAAAAGGGTTTGCTTTGGATGTGCTGGTTGCATTTGACAAAACCTTTCTACATATGTACGTTTCAATGGGTTCCAGAGACTTTCGTAAAAAAATTAATTTTTAGTGATAAGGGGGTAGTCCATGCTTTTTTTCGAAAATCGATTGAAAAAATTAAGCTGAGTTTTAAACGGCAATGCAAAGACCAGACCATTATCTGTTCAACAACGTTAACCGCAACCTCTTACGACCCTTATTTTGGAAGTTATGGCCATATTAAGATTTTTAGTTTTTGGGTTGAATCAAGAAAGATTAACTTTGAATCAAAATTTCTCTGCAACCAGAGCCCACAAAATGCTCTAGTTTTCAGCAATGAATAGCTCTCTAAAAACTGATTAAGCGGTTAATAAACCGCAAGGCCTTCCGAGCCTTGTTTGTGGAACTGTAGACATCCAAAGTCATGCAAACTTTCAAAACTCAAAAAAATCGATTTTAATGGATTTACTTTGAATTAAGATATCTCCGCAACCAGACCTCCTAGAATATTCTAGTTTTCAGCTATGGATAGCTCTTGAAAAATTAATTAAGTGTTTTGCAAGCGAAAATGACGTCATAGCCTTATTTGCGGAACTGTAGGCATCCAAAGTCATACAAGCCTTCATAACTCAAAAAAATAACTTTGAATGCAAATATCTCGAAAACTAGACATTATAAAAGCGTTTGCTTTGGATGTGCTGGTTGCATTTGACAAAACCTGTCTATATATGTACGTTTCAATGGGTTCCAGAGACTTTCGTAAAAAAATTAATTTTTAGTGATAAGGGGGTAGTCCATGCTTTTTTTCGAAAATCGATTGGAAAAAAAAAAGTTGAGTTTTAAACGGCAATGCAAAGACCAGACCGTTATCTGTTCAACAACGTTAACCGCAACCTCTTACGAGCCTTATTTTGGAAGTTATGGCCATATTAAGATTTTTAGTTTTTGGGTTGAAACAAGAAAGATTAACTTTGAATCAAAATTTCTCTGCAACCAGAGCCCACAAAATGCTCTAGTTTTCAGCAACGAATAGCTCTCCAAAAACTGATTAAGCGGTTAATAAACTGCAAGGCCTTCCGAGCCTTATTTGTGGAACTGTAGACATCCAAAGTCATGCAAACTTTCAAAACTCAAAAAAATCGATTTTAATGGATTTACTTTGAATTAAGATATCTCCGCAACCAGACCTCCTAGAATATTCTAGTTTTCAGCTATGGATAGCTCTTGAAAAATTAATTAAGCGTTTTGCAAGCGAAAATGACGTCATAGCCTTATTTGCGGAACTGTAGGCATCCAAAGTCATACAAGCCTTCATAACTCAAAAAAATAACTTTGAATGCAAATATCTCGAAAACTAGACATTATAAAAGCGTTTGCTTTGGATGTGCTGGTTGCATTTGACAAAACCTGTCTATATATGTACGTTTCAATGGGTTCCAGAGACTTTCGTAAAAAAATTAATTTTTAGTGATAAGGGGGTAGTCCATGCTTTTTTTCGAAAATCGATTGGAAAAAAAAAAGTTGAGTTTTAAACGGCAATGCAAAGACCAGACCGTTATCTGTTCAACAACGTTAACCGCAACCTCTTACGAGCCTTATTTTGGAAGTTATGGCCATATTAAGATTATTAGTTTTTGGGTTGAAACAAGAAAGATTAACTTTGAATGAAAATTTCTCTGCAACCAGAGCCCACAAAATGCGCTAGTTTTCAGCAATGAATAGCTCTCCAAAAACTGATTAAGCGGTTAATAAACCGCAAGGCCTTCCGAGCCTTATTTGTGGAACTGTAGACATCCAAAGTCATGCAAACTTTCAAAACTCAAAAAAATCGATTTTAATGGATTTACTTTGAATTAAGATATCTCCGCAACCAGACCTCCTAGAATATTCTAGTTTTCAGCTATGGATAGCTCTTGAAAAACTAATTAAGCGTTTTGCAAGCGAAAATGACGTCATAGCCTTATTTGCGGAACTGTAGGCATCCAAAGTCATACAAGCCTTCATAACTCAAAAAAATAACTTTGAATGCAAATATCTCGAAAACTAGACATTATAAAAGGGTTTGCTTTGGATGTGCTGGTTGCATTTGACAAAACCTGTCTATATATGTACGTTTCAATGGGTTCCAGAGACTTTCGTAAAAAAATTAATTTTTAGTGATAAGGGGGTAGTCCATGCTTTTTTTCGAAAATCGATTGAAAAAATTAAGCTGAGTTTTAAACGGCAATGCAAAGACCAGACTGTTATCTGTTCAACAACGTTAACTGCAACCTCTTACGAGCCTTATTTTGGAAGTTATGGCCATATTAAGATTTTTAGTTTTTGGGTTGAATCAAGAAAGATTAACTTTGAATCAAAATTTCTCTGCAACCAGAGCCCACAAAATGCTCTAGTTTTCAGCAATGAATAGCTCTCTAAAAACTGATTAAGCGGTTAATAAACCGCAAGGCCTTCCGAGCCTTATTTGTGGAACTGTAGACATCCAAAGTCATGCAAACTTTCAAAACTCAAAAAAATCGATTTTAATGGATTTACTTTGAATTAAGATATCTCCGCAACCAGACCTCCTAGAATATTCTAGTTTTCAGCTATGGATAGCTCTTGAAAAATTAATTAAGCGTTTTGCAAGCGAAAATGACGTCATAGCCTTATTTGCGGAACTGTAGGCATCCAAAGTCATACAAGCCTTCATAACTCAAAAAAATAACTTTGAATGCAAATATCTCGAAAACTAGACATTGTAAAAGGGTTTGCTTTGGATGTGCTGGTTGCATTTGACAAAACCTGTCTATATATGTACGTTTCAATGGGTTCCAGAGACTTTCGTAAAAAAATTAATTTTTAGTGATAAGGGGGTAGTCCATGCTTTTTTTCGAAAATCGATTGGAAAAAAAAAGTTGAGTTTTAAACGGCAATGCAAAGACCAGACCGTTATCTGTTCAACAACGTTAACCGCAACCTCTTACGAGCCTTATTTTGGAAGTTATGGCCATATTAAGATTATTAGTTTTTGGGTTGAAACAAGAAAGATTAACTTTGAATGAAAATTTCTCTGCAACCAGAGCCCACAAAATGCGCTAGTTTTCAGCAATGAATAGCTCTCCAAAAACTGATTAAGCGGTTAATAAACCGCAAGGCCTTCCGAGCCTTATTTGTGGAACTGTAGACATCCAAAGTCATGCAAACTTTCAAAACTCAAAAAAATCGATTTTAATGAATTTACTTTGAATTAAGATATCTCCGCAACCAGACCTCCTAGAATATTCTAGTTTTCAGCTATGGATAGCTCTTGAAAACTTATTAAGCGTTTTGCAAGCGAAAATGACGTCATAGCCTTATTTGCGGAACTGTAGGCATCCAAAGTCATACAAGCCTTCATAACTCAAAAAAATAACTTTGAATGCAAATATCTCGAAAACTAGACATTATAAAAGGGTTTGCTTTGGATGTGCTGGTTGCATTTGACAAAACCTGTCTATATATGTACGTTTCAATGGGTTCCAGAGACTTTCGTAAAAAAATTAATTTTTAGTGATAAGGGGGTAGTCCATGCTTTTTTTCGAAAATCGATTGGAAAAAAAAAAGTTGAGTTTTAAACGGCAATGCAAAGACCAGACCGTTATCTGTTCAACAACGTTAACCGCAACCTCTTACGAGCCTTATTTTGGAAGTTATGGCCATATTAAGATTATTAGTTTTTGGGTTGAAACAAGAAAGATTAACTTTGAATCAAAATTTCTCTGCAACCAGAGCCCACAAAATGCGCTAGTTTTCAGCAATGAATAGCTCTCCAAAAACTGATTAAGCGGTTAATAAACCGCAAGGCCTTCCGAGCCTTATTTGTGGAACTGTAGACATCCAAAGTCATGCAAACTTTCAAAACTCAAAAAAATCGATTTTAATGGATTTACTTTGAATTAAGATATCTCCGCAACCAGACCTCCTAGAATATTCTAGTTTTCAGCTATGGATAGCTCTTGAAAAATTAATTAAGCGTTTTGCAAGCGAAAATGACGTCATAGCCTTATTTGCGGAACTGTAGGCATCCAAAGTCATACAAGCCTTCATAACTCAAAAAAATAACTTTGAATGCAAATATCTCGAAAACTAGACATTGTAAAAGGGTTTGCTTTGGATGTGCTGGTTGCATTTGACAAAACCTGTCTATATATGTACGTTTCAATGGGTTCCAGAGACTTTCGTAAAAAAATTAATTTTTAGTGATAAGGGGGTAGTCCATGCTTTTTTTCGAAAATCGATTGGAAAAAAAAAGTTGAGTTTTAAACGGCAATGCAAAGACCAGACCGTTATCTGTTCAACAACGTTAACCGCAACCTCTTACGAGCCTTATTTTGGAAGTTATGGCCATATTAAGATTATTAGTTTTTGGGTTGAAACAAGAAAGATTAACTTTGAATGAAAATTTCTCTGCAACCAGAGCCCACAAAATGCGCTAGTTTTCAGCAATGAATAGCTCTCCAAAAACTGATTAAGCGGTTAATAAACCGCAAGGCCTTCCGAGCCTTATTTGTGGAACTGTAGACATCCAAAGTCATGCAAACTTTCAAAACTCAAAAAAATCGATTTTAATGAATTTACTTTGAATTAAGATATCTCCGCAACCAGACCTCCTAGAATATTCTAGTTTTCAGCTATGGATAGCTCTTGAAAAACTTATTAAGCGTTTTGCAAGCGAAAATGACGTCATAGCCTTATTTGCGGAACTGTAGGCATCCAAAGTCATACAAGCCTTCATAACTCAAAAAAATAACTTTGAATGCAAATATCTCGAAAACTAGACATTATAAAAGGGTTTGCTTTGGATGTGCTGGTTGCATTTGACAAAACCTGTCTATATATGTACGTTTCAATGGGTTCCAGAGACTTTCGTAAAAAAATTAATTTTTAGTGATAAGGGGGTAGTCCATGCTTTTTTTCGAAAATCGATTGGAAAAAAAAAAGTTGAGTTCTAAACGGCAATGCAAAGACCAGACCGTTATCTGTTCAACAACGTTAACCGCAACCTCTTACGAGCCTTATTTTGGAAGTTATGGCCATATTAAGATTATTAGTTTTTGGGTTGAAACAAGAAAGATTAACTTTGAATGAAAATTTCTCTGCAACCAGAGCCCACAAAATGCGCTAGTTTTCAGCAATGAATAGCTCTCCAAAAACTGATTAAGCGGTTAATAAACCGCAAGGCCTTCCGAGCCTTATTTGTGGAACTGTAGACATCCAAAGTCATGCAAACTTTCAAAACTCAAAAAAATCGATTTTAATGAATTTACTTTGAATTAAGATATCTCCGCAACCAGACCTCCTAGAATATTCTAGTTTTCAGCTATGGATAGCTCTTGAAAAACTTATTAAGCGTTTTGCAAGCGAAAATGACGTCATAGCCTTATTTGCGGAACTGTAGGCATCCAAAGTCATACAAGCCTTCATAACTCAAAAAAATAACTTTGAATGCAAATATCTCGAAAACTAGACATTATAAAAGGGTTTGCTTTGGATGTGCTGGTTGCATTTGACAAAACCTGTCTATATATGTACGTTTCAATGGGTTCCAGAGACTTTCGTAAAAAAATTAATTTTTAGTGATAAGGGGGTAGTCCATGCTTTTTTTCGAAAATCGATTGGAAAAAAAAAAGTTAAGTTTTAAACGGCAATGCAAAGACCAGACCGTTATCTGTTCAACAACGTTAACCGCAACCTCTTACGAGCCTTATTTTGGAAGTTATGGCCATATTAAGATTATTAGTTTTTGGGTTGAAACAAGAAAGATTAACTTTGAATGAAAATTTCTCTGCAACCAGAGCCCACAAAATGCGCTAGTTTTCAGCAATGAATAGCTCTCCAAAAACTGATTAAGCGGTTAATAAACCGCAAGGCCTTCCGAGCCTTATTTGTGGAACTGTAGACATCCAAAGTCATGCAAACTTTCAAAACTCAAAAAAATCGATTTTAATGAATTTACTTTGAATTAAGATATCTCCGCAACCAGACCTCCTAGAATATTCTAGTTTTCAGCTATGGATAGCTCTTGAAAAACTTATTAAGCCTTTTGCAAGCGAAAATGACGTCATAGCCTTATTTGCGGAACTGTAGGCATCCAAAGTCATACAAGCCTTCATAACTCAAAAAAATAACTTTGAATGCAAATATCTCGAAAACTAGACATTATAAAAGGGTTTGCTTTGGATGTGCTGGTTGCATTTGACAAAACCTGTCTATATATGTACGTTTCAATGGGTTCCAGAGACTTTCGTAAAAAAATTAATTTTTAGTGATAAGGGGGTAGTCCATGCTTTTTTTCGAAAATCGATTGGAAAAAAAAAAGTTGAGTTTTAAACGGCAATGCAAAGACCAGACCGTTATCTGTTCAACAACGTTAACCGCAACCTCTTACGAGCCTTATTTTGGAAGTTATGGCCATATTAAGATTATTAGTTTTTGGGTTGAAACAAGAAAGATTAACTTTGAATCAAAATTTCTCTGCAACCAGAGCCCACAAAATGCGCTAGTTTTCAGCAATGAATAGCTCTCCAAAAACTGATTAAGCGGTTAATAAACCGCAAGGCCTTCCGAGCCTTATTTGTGGAACTGTAGACATCCAAAGTCATGCAAACTTTCAAAACTCAAAAAAATCGATTTTAATGGATTTACTTTGAATTAAGACATCTCTGCAACCAGACCTCCTAGAATGTTCTAGTTTTCAGCTATGGATATCTCTTGAAAAACTAATTAAGCGTTTTGCAAGCGAAAATGACGTCATAGCCTTATTTGCGGAACTGTAGGCATCCAAAGTCATACAAGCCTTCATAACTCAAAAAAATAACTTTGAATGCAAATATCTCGAAAACTAGACATTATAAAAGGGTTTGCTTTGGATGTGCTGGTTGCATTTGACAAAACCTTTCTATATATGTACGTTTCAATGGGTTCCAGAGACTTTCGTAAAAAAATTAATTTTTAGTGATAAGGGGGTAGTCCATGCTTTTTTTCGAAAATCGATTGGAAAAAATAAAGCTGAGTTTTAAACGGCAATGCAAAGACCAGACCGTTATCTGTTCAACAACGTTAACTGCAACCTCTTACGAGCCTTATTTTGGAAGTTATGGCCATATTAAGATTTTTAGTTTTTGGGTTGAAACAAGAAAGATTAACTTTGAATCAAAATTTCTCTGCAACCAGAGCCCACAAAATGCTCTAGTTTTCAGCAACGAATAGCTCTCCAAAAACTGATTAAGCGGTTAATAAACCGCAAGGCCGTCCGAGCCTTATTTGTGGAACTGTAGACATCCAAAGTCATGCAAACTTTCAAAACTCAAAAAAATCGATTTTAATGGATTTACTTTGAATTAAGATATCTCCGCAACCAGACCTCCTAGAATATTCTAGTTTTCAGCTATGGATAGCTCTTGAAAAACTAATTAAGCGTTTTGCAAGCGAAAATGACGTCATAGCCTTATTTGCGGAACTGTAGGCATCCAAAGTCATACAAGCCTTCATAACTCAAAAAAATAACTTTGAATGCAAATATCTCGAAAACTAGACATTATAAAAGGGTTTGCTTTGGATGTGCTGGTTGCATTTGACAAAACCTTTCTACATATGTACGTTTCAATGGGTTCCAGAGACTTTCGTAAAAAAATTAATTTTTAGTGATAAGGGGGTAGTCCATGCTTTTTTTCGAAAATCGATTGGAAAAAAAAAAGTTGAGTTTTAAACGGCAATGCAAAGACCAGACCGTTATCTGTTCAACAACGTTAACCGCAACCTCTTACGAGCCTTATTTTGGAAGTTATGGCCATATTAAGATTATTAGTTTTTGGGTTGAAACAAGAAAGATTAACTTTGAATGAAAATTTCTCTGCAACCAGAGCCCACAAAATGCGCTAGTTTTCAGCAATGAATAGCTCTCCAAAAACTGATTAAGCGGTTAATAAACCGCAAGGCCTTCCGAGCCTTATTTGTGGAACTGTAGACATCCAAAGTCATGCAAACTTTCAAAACTCAAAAAAATCGATTTTAATGGATTTACTTTGAATTAAGATATCTCCGCAACCAGACCTCCTAGAATATTCTAGTTTTCAGCTATGGATAGCTCTTGAAAAACTAATTAAGCGTTTTGCAAGCGAAAATGACGTCATAGCCTTATTTGCGGAACTGTAGGCATCCAAAGTCATACAAGCCTTCATAACTCAAAAAAATAACTTTGAATGCAAATATCTCGAAAACTAGACATTATAAAAGGGTTTGCTTTGGATGTGCTGGTTGCATTTGACAAAACCTGTCTATATATGTACGTTTCAATGGGTTCCAGAGACTTTCGTAAAAAAATTAATTTTTAGTGATAAGGGGGTAGTCCATGCTTTTTTTCGAAAATCGATTGGAAAAAATAAAGCTGAGTTTTAAACGGCAATGCAAAGACCAGACCGTTATCTGCTCAACAACGTTAACTGCAACCTCTTACGAGCCTTATTTTGGAAGTTATGGCCATATTAAGATTTTTAGTTTTTGGGTTGAAACAAGAAAGATTAACTTTGAATCAAAATTTCTCTGCAACCAGAGCCCACAAAATGCTCTAGTTTTCAGCAACGAATAGCTCTCCAAAAACTGATTAAGCGGTTAATAAACCGCAAGGCCTTCCGAGCCTTATTTGTGGAACTGTAGACATCCAAAGTCATGCAAACTTTCAAAACTCAAAAAAATCGATTTTAATGGATTTACTTTGAATTAAGATATCTCCGCAACCAGAATAGAATATTCTAGTTTTCAGCTATGGATAGCTCTTGAAAAACTAATTAAGCGTTTTGCAAGCGAAAATGACGTCATAGCCTTATTTGCGGAACTGTAGGCATCCAAAGTCATACAAGCCTTCATAACTCAAAAAAATAACTTTGAATGCAAATATCTCGAAAACTAGACATTATAAAAGGGTTTGCTTTGGATGTGCTGGTTGCATTTGACAAAACCTTTCTACATATGTACGTTTCAATGGGTTCCAGAGACTTTCGTAAAAAAATTAATTTTTAGTGATAAGGGGGTAGTCCATGCTTTTTTTCGAAAATCGATTGGAAAAAAAAAGTTGAGTTTTAAACGGCAATGCAAAGACCAGACCGTTATCTGTTCAACAACGTTAACCGCAACCTCTTACGAGCCTTATTTTGGAAGTTATGGCCATATTAAGATTATTAGTTTTTGGGTTGAAACAAGAAAGATTAACTTTGAATGAAAATTTCTCTGCAACCAGAGCCCACAAAATGCGCTAGTTTTCAGCAATGAATAGCTCTCCAAAAACTGATTAAGCGGTTAATAAACCGCAAGGCCTTCCGAGCCTTATTTGTGGAACTGTAGACATCCAAAGTCATGCAAACTTTCAAAACTCAAAAAAATCGATTTTAATGGATTTACTTTGAATTAAGATATCTCCGCAACCAGACCTCCTAGAATATTCTAGTTTTCAGCTATGGATAGCTCTTGAAAAACTAATTAAGCGTTTTGCAAGCGAAAATGACGTCATAGCCTTATTTGCGGAACTGTAGGCATCCAAAGTCATACAAGCCTTCATAACTCAAAAAAATAACTTTGAATGCAAATATCTCGAAAACTAGACATTATAAAAGCGTTTGCTTTGGATGTGCTGGTTGCATTTGACAAAACCTGTCTATATATGTACGTTTCAATGGGTTCCAGAGACTTTCGTAAAAAAATTAATTTTTAGTGATAAGGGGGTAGTCCATGCTTTTTTTCGAAAATCGATTGGAAAAAAAAAAGTTGAGTTTTAAACGGCAATGCAAAGACCAGACCGTTATCTGTTCAACAACGTTAACCGCAACCTCTTACGAGCCTTATTTTGGAAGTTATGGCCATATTAAGATTTTTAGTTTTTGGGTTGAAACAAGAAAGATTAACTTTGAATCAAAATTTCTCTGCAACCAGAGCCCACAAAATGCGCTAGTTTTCAGCAATGAATAGCTCTCCAAAAACTGATTAAGCGGTTAATAAACCGCAAGGCCTTCCGAGCCTTATTTGTGGAACTGTAGACATCCAAAGTCATGCAAACTTTCAAAACTCAAAAAAATCGATTTTAATGGATTTACTTTGAATTAAGACATCTCTGCAACCAGACCTCCTAGAATGTTCTAGTTTTCAGCTATGGATAGCTCTTGAAAAACTAATTAAGCGTTTTGCAAGCGAAAATGACGTCATAGCCTTATTTGCGGAACTGTAGGCATCCAAAGTCATACAAGCCTTCATAACTCAAAAAAATAACTTTGAATGCAAATATCTCGAGAACTAGACATTATAAAAGGGTTTGCTTTGGATGTGCTGGTTGCATTTGACAAAACCTGTCTATATATGTACGTTTCAATGGGTTCCAGAGACTTTCGTGGGCTCTGGTTGCAGAGGGGGGTAGTCCATGCTTTTTTTCGAAAATCGATTGGAAAAAAAAAAGTTGAGTTTTAAACGGCAATGCAAAGACCAGACCGTTATCTGTTCAACAACGTTAACCGCAACCTCTTACGAGCCTTATTTTGGAAGTTATGGCCATATTAAGATTTTTAGTTTTTGGGTTGAAACAAGAAAGATTAACTTTGAATCAAAATTTCTCTGCAACCAGAGCCCACAAAATGCTCTAGTTTTCAGCAACGAATAGCTCTCCAAAAACTGATTAAGCGGTTAATAAACTGCAAGGCCTTCCGAGCCTTATTTGTGGAACTGTAGACATCCAAAGTCATGCAAACTTTCAAAACTCAAAAAAATCGATTTTAATGGATTTACTTTGAATTAAGATATCTCCGCAACCAGACCTCCTAGAATATTCTAGTTTTCAGCTATGGATAGCTCTTGAAAAATTAATTAAGCGTTTTGCAAGCGAAAATGACGTCATAGCCTTATTTGCGGAACTGTAGGCATCCAAAGTCATACAAGCCTTCATAACTCAAAAAAATAACTTTGAATGCAAATATCTCGAAAACTAGACATTATAAAAGCGTTTGCTTTGGATTTGCTGGTTGCATTTGACAAAACCTGTCTATATATGTACGTTTCAATGGGTTCCAGAGACTTTCGTAAAAAAATTAATTTTTAGTGATAAGGGGGTAGTCCATGCTTTTTTTCGAAAATCGATTGGAAAAAAAAAAGTTGAGTTTTAAACGGCAATGCAAAGACCAGACCGTTATCTGTTCAACAACGTTAACCGCAACCTCTTACGAGCCTTATTTTGGAAGTTATGGCCATATTAAGATTTTTAGTTTTTGGGTTGAAACAAGAAAGATTAACTTTGAATCAAAATTTCTCTGCAACCAGAGCCCACAAAATGCGCTAGTTTTCAGCAATGAATAGCTCTCCAAAAACTGATTAAGCGGTTAATAAACCGCAAGGCCTTCCGAGCCTTATTTGTGGAACTGTAGACATCCAAAGTCATGCAAACTTTCAAAACTCAAAAAAATCGATTTTAATGGATTTACTTTGAATTAAGACATCTCTGCAACCAGACCTCCTAGAATGTTCTAGTTTTCAGCTATGGATAGCTCTTGAAAAACTAATTAAGCGTTTTGCAAGCGAAAATGACGTCATAGCCTTATTTGCGGAACTGTAGGCATCCAAAGTCATACAAGCCTTCATAACTCAAAAAAATAACTTTGAATGCAAATATCTCGAGAACTAGACATTATAAAAGGGTTTGCTTTGGATGTGCTGGTTGCATTTGACAAAACCTGTCTATATATGTACGTTTCAATGGGTTCCAGAGACTTTCGTAAAAAAATTAATTTTTAGTGATAAGGGGGTAGTCCATGCTTTTTTTCGAAAATCGATTGGAAAAAAAAAAGTTGAGTTTTAAACGGCAATGCAAAGACCAGACCGTTATCTGTTCAACAACGTTAACCGCAACCTCTTACGAGCCTTATTTTGGAAGTTATGGCCATATTAAGATTTTTAGTTTTTGGGTTGAAACAAGAAAGATTAACTTTGAATCAAAATTTCTCTGCAACCAGAGCCCACAAAATGCGCTAGTTTTCAGCAATGAATAGCTCTCCAAAAACTGATTAAGCGGTTTATAAACCGCAAGGCCTTCCGAGCCTTATTTGTGGAACTGTAGACATCCAAAGTCATGCAAACTTTCAAAACTCAAAAAAATCGATTTTAATGGATTTACTTTGAATTAAGACATCTCTGCAACCAGACCTCCTAGAATGTTCTAGTTTTCAGCTATGGATAGCTCTTGAAAAACTAATTAAGCGTTTTGCAAGCGAAAATGACGTCATAGCCTTATTTGCGGAACTGTAGGCATCCAAAGTCATACAAGCCTTCATAACTCAAAAAAATAACTTTGAATGCAAATATCTCGAGAACTAGACATTATAAAAGGGTTTGCTTTGGATGTGCTGGTTGCATTTGACAAAACCTGTCTATATATGTACGTTTCAATGGGTTCCAGAGACTTTCGTAAAAAAATTAATTTTTAGTGATAAGGGGGTAGTCCATGCTTTTTTTCGAAAATCGATTGAAAAAATTAAGCTGAGTTTTAAACGGCAATGCAAAGACCAGACTGTTATCTGTTCAACAACGTTAACTGCAACCTCTTACGAGCCTTATTTTGGAAGTTATGGCCATATTAAGATTTTTAGTTTTTGGGTTGAATCAAGAAAGATTAACTTTGAATCAAAATTTCTCTGCAACCAGAGCCCACAAAATGCTCTAGTTTTCAGCAATGAATAGCTCTCTAAAAACTGATTAAGCGGTTAATAAACCGCAAGGCCTTCCGAGCCTTATTTGTGGAACTGTAGACATCCAAAGTCATGCAAACTTTCAAAACTCAAAAAAATCGATTTTAATGGATTTACTTTGAATTAAGATATCTCCGCAACCAGACCTCCTAGAATATTCTAGTTTTCAGCTATGGATAGCTCTTGAAAAACTTATTAAGCGTTTTGCAAGCGAAAATGACGTCATAGCCTTATTTGCGGAACTGTAGGCATCCAAAGTCATACAAGCCTTCATAACTCAAAAAAATAACTTTGAATGCAAATATCTCGAAAACTAGACATTATAAAAGGGTTTGCTTTGGATGTGCTGGTTGCATTTGACAAAACCTGTCTATATATGTACGTTTCAATGGGTTCCAGAGACTTTCGTAAAAAAATTAATTTTTAGTGATAAGGGGGTAGTCCATGCTTTTTTTCGAAAATCGATTGGAAAAAAAAAAGTTGAGTTTTAAACGGCAATGCAAAGACCAGACCGTTATCTGTTCAACAACGTTAACCGCAACCTCTTACGAGCCTTATTTTGGAAGTTATGGCCATATTAAGATTATTAGTTTTTGGGTTGAAACAAGAAAGATTAACTTTGAATCAAAATTTCTCTGCAACCAGAGCCCACAAAATGCGCTAGTTTTCAGCAATGAATAGCTCTCCAAAAACTGATTAAGCGGTTAATAAACCGCAAGGCCTTCCGAGCCTTATTTGTGGAACTGTAGACATCCAAAGTCATGCAAACTTTCAAAACTCAAAAAAATCGATTTTAATGGATTTACTTTGAATTAAGACATCTCTGCAACCAGACCTCCTAGAATGTTCTAGTTTTCAGCTATGGATATCTCTTGAAAAACTAATTAAGCGTTTTGCAAGCGAAAATGACGTCATAGCCTTATTTGCGGAACTGTAGGCATCCAAAGTCATACAAGCCTTCATAACTCAAAAAAATAACTTTGAATGCAAATATCTCGAAAACTAGACATTATAAAAGGGTTTGCTTTGGATGTGCTGGTTGCATTTGACAAAACCTTTCTATATATGTACGTTTCAATGGGTTCCAGAGACTTTCGTAAAAAAATTAATTTTTAGTGATAAGGGGGTAGTCCATGCTTTTTTTCGAAAATCGATTGAAAAAATTAAGCTGAGTTTTAAACGGCAATGCAAAGACCAGACTGTTATCTGTTCAACAACGTTAACTGCAACCTCTTACGAGCCTTATTTTGGAAGTTATGGCCATATTAAGATTTTTAGTTTTTGGGTTGAAACAAGAAAGATTAACTTTGAATCAAAATTTCTCTGCAACCAGAGCCCACAAAATGCTCTAGTTTTCAGCAACGAATAGCTCTCCAAAAACTGATTAAGCGGTTAATAAACCGCAAGGCCGTCCGAGCCTTATTTGTGGAACTGTAGACATCCAAAGTCATGCAAACTTTCAAAACTCAAAAAAATCGATTTTAATGGATTTACTTTGAATTAAGATATCTCCGCAACCAGACCTCCTAGAATATTCTAGTTTTCAGCTATGGATAGCTCTTGAAAAACTAAATAAGCGTTTTGCAAGCGAAAATGATGTCATAGCCTTATTTGCGGAACTGTAGGCATCCAAAGTCATACAAGCCTTCATAACTCAAAAAAATAACTTTGAATGCAAATATCTCGAAAACTAGACATTATAAAAGGGTTTGCTTTGGATGTGCTGGTTGCATTTGACAAAACCTTTCTACATATGTACGTTTCAATGGGTTCCAGAGACTTTCGTAAAAAAATAAATTTTTAGTGATAAGGGGGTAGTCCATGCTTTTTTTCGAAAATCGATTGGAAAAAAAAAATTGAGTTTTAAACGGCAATGCAAAGACCAGACCGTTATCTGTTCAACAACGTTAACCGCAACCTCTTACGAGCCTTATTTTGGAAGTTATGGCCATATTAAGATTATTAGTTTTTGGGTTGAAACAAGAAAGATTAACTTTGAATCAAAATTTCTCTGCAACCAGAGCCCACAAAATGCGCTAGTTTTCAGCAATGAATAGCTCTCCAAAAACTGATTAAGCGGTTAATAAACCGCAAGGCCTTCCGAGCCTTATTTGTGGAACTGTAGACATCCAAAGTCATGCAAACTTTCAAAACTCAAAAAAATCGATTTTAATGGATTTACTTTGAATTAAGATATCTCCGCAACCAGACCTCCTAGAATATTCTAGTTTTCAGCTATGGATAGCTCTTGAAAAACGGGCTCTGCAACCAGAGCCCACAAAATGCTCTAGTTTTCAGCAACGAATAGCTCTCCAAAAACTGATTAAGCGGTTAATAAACCGCAAGGCCTTCCGAGCCTTATTTGTGGAACTGTAGACATCCAAAGTCATGCAAACTTTCAAAACTCAAAAAAATCGATTTTAATGGATTTACTTTGAATTAAGATATCTCCGCAACCAGACCTCCTAGAATATTCTAGTTTTCAGCTATGGATAGCTCTTGAAAAACGGGCTCTGCAACCAGAGCCCACAAAATGCTCTAGTTTTCAGCAACGAATAGCTCTCCAAAAACTGATTAAGCGGTTAATAAACTGCAAGGCCTTCCGAGCCTTATTTGTGGAACTGTAGACATCCAAAGTCATGCAAACTTTCAAAACTCAAAAAAATCGATTTTAATGGATTTACTTTGAATTAAGACATCTCTGCAACCAGACCTCCTAGAATGTTCTAGTTTTCAGCTATGGATAGCTCTTGAAAAACTGATTAAGCGTTTTGCAAGCGAAAATGACGTCATAGCCTTATTTGCGGAACTGTAGGCATCCAAAGTCATACAAGCCTTCATAACTCAAAAAAATAACTTTGAATGCAAATATCTCGAAAACTAGACATTATAAAAGGGTTTGCTTTGGATGTGCTGGTTGCATTTGACAAAACCTTTCTATATATGTACGTTTCAATGGGTTCCAGAGACTTTCGTAAAAAAATTAATTTTTAGTGATAAGGGGGTAGTCCATGCTTTTTTTCGAAAATCGATTGGAAAAAATAAAGCTGAGTTTTAAACGGCAATGCAAAGACCAGACCGTTATCTGCTCAACAACGTTAACTGCAACCTCTTACGAGCCTTATTTTGGAAGTTATGGCCATATTAAGATTTTTAGTTTTTGGGTTGAAACAAGAAAGATTAACTTTGAATCAAAATTTCTCTGCAACCAGAGCCCACAAAATGCTCTAGTTTTCAGCAACGAATAGCTCTCCAAAAACTGATTAAGCGGTTAATAAACCGCAAGGCCTTCCGAGCCTTATTTGTGGAACTGTAGACATCCAAAGTCATGCAAACTTTCAAAACTCAAAAAAATCGATTTTAATGGATTTACTTTGAATTAAGATATCTCCGCAACCAGACCTCCTAGAATATTCTAGTTTTCAGCTATGGATAGCTCTTGAAAAACGGGCTCTGCAACCAGAGCCCACAAAATGCTCTAGTTTTCAGCAACGAATAGCTCTCCAAAAACTGATTAAGCGGTTAACAAACCGCAAGGCCTTCCGAGCCTTATTTGTGGAACTGTAGACATCCAAAGTCATGCAAACTTTCAAAACTCAAAAAAATCGATTTTAATGGATTTACTTTGAATTAAGATATCTCCGCAACCAGACCTCCTAGAATGTTCTAGTTTTCAGCTATGGATAGCTCTTGAAAAACTAATTAAGCGTTTTGCAAGCGAAAATGACGTCATAGCCTTATTTGCAGAACTGTAGGCATCCAAAGTCATACAAGCCTTCATAACTCAAAAAAATAACTTTGAATGCAAATATCTCGAAAACTAGACATTGTAAAAGGGTTTGCTTTGGATGTGCTGGTTGCATTTGACAAAACCTGTCTATATATGTACGTTTCAATGGGTTCCAGAGACTTTCGTAAAAAAATTAATTTTTAGTGATAAGGGGGTAGTCCATGCTTTTTTTTGAAAATCGATTGGAAAAAAAAAAGTTGAGTTTTAAACGGCAATGCAAAGACCAGACCGTTATCTGTTCAACAACGTTAACCGCAACCTCTTACGAGCCTTATTTTGGAAGTTATGGCCATATTAAGATTTTTAGTTTTTGGGTTGAAACAAGAAAGATTAACTTTGAATCAAAATTTCTCTGCAACCAGAGCCCACAAAATGCTCTAGTTTTCAGCAATGAATAGCTCTCCAAAAACTGATTAAGCGGTTAATAAACCGCAAGGCCTTCCGAGCCTTATTTGTGGAACTGTAGACATCCAAAGTCATGCAAACTTTCAAAACTCAAAAAAATCGATTTTAATGGATTTACTTTGAATTAAGATATCTCCGCAACCAGAATAGAATATTCTAGTTTTCAGCTATGGATAGCTCTTGAAAAACTAATTAAGCGTTTTGCAAGCGAAAATGACGTCATAGCCTTATTTGCGGAACTGTAGGCATCCAAAGTCATACAAGCCTTCATAACTCAAAAAAATAACTTTGAATGCAAATATCTCGAAAACTAGACATTATAAAAGGGTTTGCTTTGGATGTGCTGGTTGCATTTGACAAAACCTTTCTACATATGTACGTTTCAATGGGTTCCAGAGACTTTCGTAAAAAAATTAATTTTTAGTGATAAGGGGGTAGTCCATGCTTTTTTTCGAAAATCGATTGAAAAAATTAAGCTGAGTTTTAAACGGCAATGCAAAGACCAGACCATTATCTGTTCAACAACGTTAACCGCAACCTCTTACGACCCTTATTTTGGAAGTTATGGCCATATTAAGATTTTTAGTTTTTGGGTTGAATCAAGAAAGATTAACTTTGAATCAAAATTCCTCTGCAACCAGAGCCCACAAAATGCTCTAGTTTTCAGCAATGAATAGCTCTCTAAAAACTGATTAAGCGGTTAATAAACCGCAAGGCCTTCCGAGCCTTGTTTGTGGAACTGTAGACATCCAAAGTCATGCAAACTTTCAAAACTCAAAAAAATCGATTTTAATGGATTTACTTTGAATTAAGATATCTCCGCAACCAGACCTCCTAGAATATTCTAGTTTTCAGCTATGGATAGCTCTTGAAAAACTAATTAAGCGTTTTGTAAGCGAAAATGACGTCATAGCCTTATTTGCGGAACTGTAGGCATCCAAAGTCATACAAGCCTTCATAACTCAAAAAAATAACTTTGAATGCAAATATCTCGAAAACTAGACATTGTAAAAGGGTTTGCTTTGGATGTGCTGGTTGCATTTGACAAAACCTGTCTATATATGTACGTTTCAATGGGTTCTAGAGACTTTCGTAAAAAAATTAATTTTTAGTGATAAGGGGGTAGTCCATGCTTTTTTTCGAAAATCGATTGGAAAAAAAAAAGTTGAGTTTTAAACGGCAATGCAAAGACCAGACCGTTATCTGTTCAACAACGTTAACCGCAACCTCTTACGAGCCTTATTTTGGAAGTTATGGCCATATTAAGATTTTTAGTTTTTGGGTTGAAACAAGAAAGATTAACTTTGAATCAAAATTTCTCTGCAACCAGAGCCCACAAAATGCTCTAGTTTTCAGCAACGAATAGCTCTCCAAAAACTGATTAAGCGGTTAATAAACTGCAAGGCCTTCCGAGCCTTATTTGTGGAACTGTAGACATCCAAAGTCATGCAAACTTTCAAAACTCAAAAAAATCGATTTTAATGGATTTACTTTGAATTAAGATATCTCCGCAACCAGACCTCCTAGAATATTCTAGTTTTCAGCTATGGATAGCTCTTGAAAAACTAATTAAGCGTTTTGCAAGCGAAAATGACGTCATAGCCTTATTTGCGGAACTGTAGGCATCCAAAGTCATACAAGCCTTCATAACTCAAAAAAATAACTTTGAATGCAAATATCTCGAAAACTAGACATTATAAAAGGGTTTGCTTTGGATGTGCTGGTTGCATTTGACAAAACCTGTCTATATATGTACGTTTCAATGGGTTCCAGAGACTTTCGTAAAAAAATTAATTTTTAGTGATAAGGGGGTAGTCCATGCTTTTTTTTCGAAAATCGATTGGAAAAAAAAAAGTTGAGTTTTAAACGGCAATGCAAAGACCAGACCGTTATCTGTTCAACAACGTTAACCGCAACCTCTTACGAGCCTTATTTTGGAAGTTATGGCCATATTAAGATTATTAGTTTTTGGGTTGAAACAAGAAAGATTAACTTTGAATCAAAATTTCTCTGCAACCAGAGCCCACAAAATGCGCTAGTTTTCAGCAATGAATAGCTCTCCAAAAACTGATTAAGCGGTTAATAAACCGCAAGGCCTTCCGAGCCTTATTTGTGGAACTGTAGACATCCAAAGTCATGCAAACTTTCAAAACTCAAAAAAATCGATTTTAATGGATTTACTTTGAATTAAGACATCTCTGCAACCAGACCTCCTAGAATGTTCTAGTTTTCAGCTATGGATAGCTCTTGAAAAACTAATTAAGCGTTTTGCAAGCGAAAATGACGTCATAGCCTTATTTGCGGAACTGTAGGCATCCAAAGTCATACAAGCCTTCATAACTCAAAAAAATAACTTTGAATGCAAATATCTCGAAAACTAGACATTGTAAAAGGGTTTGCTTTGGATGTGCTGGTTGCATTTGACAAAACCTGTCTATATATGTACGTTTCAATGGGTTCTAGAGACTTTCGTAAAAAAATTAATTTTTAGTGATAAGGGGGTAGTCCATGCTTTTTTTCGAAAATCGATTGGAAAAAAAAGTTGAGTTTTAAACGGCAATGCAAAGACCAGACCGTTATCTGTTCAACAACGTTAACCGCAACCTCTTACGAGCCTTATTTTGGAAGTTATGGCCATATTAAGATTTTTAGTTTTTGGGTTGAAACAAGAAAGATTAACTTTGAATCAAAATTTCTCTGCAACCAGAGCCCACAAAATGCTCTAGTTTTCAGCAACGAATAGCTCTCCAAAAACTGATTAAGCGGTTAATAAACCGCAAGGCCTTCCGAGCCTTATTTGTGGAACTGTAGACATCCAAAGTCATGCAAACTTTCAAAACTCAAAAAAATCGATTTTAATGGATTTACTTTGAATTAAGATATCTCCGCAACCAGACCTCCTAGAATATTCTAGTTTTCAGCTATGGATAGCTCTTGAAAAACTAATTAAGCGTTTTGCAAGCGAAAATGACGTCATAGCCTTATTTGCGGAACTGTAGGCATCCAAAGTCATACAAGCCTTCATAACTCAAAAAAATAACTTTGAATGCAAATATCTCGAAAACTAGACATTATAAAAGGGTTTGCTTTGGATGTGCTGGTTGCATTTGACAAAACCTTTCTATATATGTACGTTTCAATGGGTTCCAGAGACTTTCGAAAAAAAATTAATTTTTAGTGATAAGGGGGTAGTCCATGCTTTTTTTCGCAAATCGATTGGAAAAAATAAAGCTGAGTTTTAAACGGCAATGCAAAGACCAGACCGTTATCTGTTCAACAACGTTAACCGCAACCTCTTACGAGCCTTATTTTGGAAGTTATGGCCATATTAACATTTTTAGTTTTTGGATTGAAACAAGAAAGATTAACTTTGAATCAAAATTTCTCTGCAACCAGAGCCCACAAAATGCTCTAGTTTTCAGCAATGAATAGCTCTCCAAAAACTGATTAAGCGGTTAATAAACCGCAAGGCCTTCCGAGCCTTGTTTGTGGAACTGTAGACATCCAAAGTCATGCAAACTTTCAAAACTCAAAAAAATCGATTTTAATGGATTTACTTTGAATTAAGACATCTCTGCAACCAGACCTCCTAGAATGTTCTAGTTTTCAGCTATGGATAGCTCTTGAAAAACTAATTAAGCGTTTTGCAAGCGAAAATGACGTCATAGCCTTATTTGCGGAACTGTAGGCATCCAAAGTCATACAAGCCTTCATAACTCAAAAAAATAACTTTGAATGCAAATATCTCGAAAACTAGACATTGTAAAAGGGTTTGCTTTGGATGTGCTGGTTGCATTTGACAAAACCTGTCTATATATGTACGTTTCAATGGGTTCTAGAGACTTTCGTAAAAAAATTAATTTTTAGTGATAAGGGGGTAGTCCATGCTTTTTTTCGAAAATCGATTGGAAAAAAAAGTTGAGTTTTAAACGGCAATGCAAAGACCAGACCGTTATCTGTTCAACAACGTTAACCGCAACCTCTTACGAGCCTTATTTTGGAAGTTATGGCCATATTAAGATTTTTAGTTTTTGGGTTGAAACAAGAAAGATTAACTTTGAATCAAAATTTCTCTGCAACCAGAGCCCACAAAATGCTCTAGTTTTCAGCAACGAATAGCTCTCCAAAAACTGATTAAGCGGCTAATAAACTGCAAGGCCTTCCGAGCCTTATTTGTGGAACTGTAGACATCCAAAGTCATGCAAACTTTCAAAACTCAAAAAAATCGATTTTAATGGATTTACTTTGAATTAAGATATCTCCGCAACCAGACCTCCTAGAATATTCTAGTTTTCAGCTATGGATAGCTCTTGAAAAACTAATTAAGCGTTTTGCAAGCGAAAATGACGTCATAGCCTTATTTGCGGAACTGTAGGCATCCAAATTCATACAAGCCTTCATAACTCAAAAAAATAACTTTGAATGCAAATATCTCGAAAACTAGACATTATAAAAGGGTTTGCTTTGGATGTGCTGGTTGCATTTGACAAAACCTGTCTATATATGTACGTTTCAATGGGTTCCAGAGACTTTCGTAAAAAAATGGTAGTCCATGCTTTTTTTCGAAAATCGATTGGAAAAAAAAAAGTTGAGTTTTAAACGGCAATGCAAAGACCAGACCGTTATCTGTTCAACAACGTTAACCGCAACCTCTTACGAGCCTTATTTTGGAAGTTATGGCCATATTAAGATTTTTAGTTTTTGGGTTGAAACAAGAAAGATTAACTTTGAATCAAAATTTCTCTGCAACCAGAGCCTACAAAATGCTCTAGTTTTCAGCAACGAATAGCTCTCCAAAAACTGATTAAGCGGTTAATAAACCGCAAGGCCTTCCGAGCCTTATTTGTGGAACTGTAGACATCCAAAGTCATGCAAACTTTCAAAACTCAAAAAAATCGATTTTAATGGATTTACTTTGAATTAAGATATCTCCGCAACCAGACCTCCTAGAATATTCTAGTTTTCAGCTATGGATAGCTCTTGAAAAACTAATTAAGCGTTTTGCAAGCGAAAATGACGTCATAGCCTTATTTGCGGAACTGTAGGCATCCAAAGTCATACAAGCCTTCATAACTCAAAAAAATAACTTTGAATGCAAATATCTCGAAAACTAGACATTATAAAAGGGTTTGCTTTGGATGTGCTGGTTGCATTTGACAAAACCTTTCTATATATGTACGTTTCAATGGGTTCCAGAGACTTTCGTAAAAAAATTAATTTTTAGTGATAAGGGGGTAGTCCATGCTTTTTTTCGCAAATCGATTGGAAAAAATAAAGCTGAGTTTTAAACGGCAATGCAAAGACCAGACCGTTATCTGTTCAACAACGTTAACCGCAACCTCTTACGAGCCTTATTTTGGAAGTTATGGCCATATTAAGATTTTTAGTTTTTGGGTTGAAACAAGAAAGATTAACTTTGAATCAAAATTTCTCTGCAACCAGAGCCCACAAAATGCTCTAGTTTTCAGCAACGAATAGCTCTCTAAAAACTGATTAAGCGGTTTATAAACCGCAAGGCCTTCCGAGCCTTATTTGTGGAACTGTAGACATCCAAAGTCATGCAAACTTTCAAAACTCAAAAAAATCGATTTTAATGGATTTACTTTGAATTAAGATATCTCCGCAACCAGACCTCCTAGAATATTCTAGTTTTCAGCTATGGATAGCTCTTGAAAAACTAATTAAGCGTTTTGCAAGCGAAAATGACGTCATAGCCTTATTTGCGGAACTGTAGGCATCCAAAGTCATACAAGCCTTCATAACTCAAAAAAATAACTTTGAATGCAAATATCTCGAGAACTAGACATTATAAAAGGGTTTGCTTTGGATGTGCTGGTTGCATTTGACAAAACCTGTCTATATATGTACGTTTCAATGGGTTCCAGAGACTTTCGTAAAAAAATTAATTTTTAGTGATAAGGGGGTAGTCCATGCTTTTTTTCGAAAATCGATTGGAAAAAAAAAGTTGAGTTTTAAACGGCAATGCAAAGACCAGACCGTTATCTGTTCAACAACGTTAACCGCAACCTCTTACGAGCCTTATTTTGGAAGTTATGGCCATATTAAGATTTTTAGTTTTTGGGTTGAAACAAGAAAGATTAACTCTGAATCAAAATTTCTCTGCAACCAGAGCCCACAAAATGCTCTAGTTTTCAGCAATGAATAGCTCTCCAAAAACTGATTAAGCGGTTAATAAACCGCAAGGCCTTCCGAGCCTTATTTGTGGAACTGTAGACATCCAAAGTCATGCAAACTTTCAAAACTCAAAAAAATCGATTTTAATGGATTTACTTTGAATTAAGATATCTCCGCAACCAGACCTCCTAGAATATTCTAGTTTTCAGCTATGGATAGCTCTTGAAAAACTAATTAAGCGTTTTGCAAGCGAAAATGACGTCATAGCCTTATTTGCGGAACTGTAGGCATCCAAAGTCATACAAGCCTTCATAACTCAAAAAAATAACTTTGAATGCAAATATCTCGAAAACTAGACATTATAAAAGGGTTTGCTTTGGATGTGCTGGTTGCATTTGACAAAACCTTTCTATATATGTACGTTTCAATGGGTTCCAGAGACTTTCGTAAAAAAATTAATTTTTAGTGATAAGGGGGTAGTCCATGCTTTTTTTCGCAAATCGATTGGAAAAAATAAAGCTGAGTTTTAAACGGCAATGCAAAGACCAGACCGTTATCTGTTCAACAACGTTAACCGCAACCTCTTACGAGCCTTATTTTGGAAGTTATGGCCATATTAAGATTTTTAGTTTTTGGGTTGAAACAAGAAAGATTAACTTTGAATCAAAATTTCTCTGCAACCAGAGCCCACAAAATGCGCTAGTTTTCAGCAATGAATAGCTCTCCAAAAACTGATTAAGCGGTTAATAAACCGCAAGGCCTTCCGAGCCTTATTTGTGGAACTGTAGACATCCAAAGTCATGCAAACTTTCAAAACTCAAAAAAATCGATTTTAATGGATTTACTTTGAATTAAGATATCTCCGCAACCAGACCTCCTAGAATATTCTAGTTTTCAGCTATGGATAGCTCTTGAAAAACTAATTAAGCGTTTTGCAAGCGAAAATGACGTCATAGCCTTATTTGCGGAACTGTAGGCATCCAAAGTCATACAAGCCTTCATAACTCAAAAAAATAACTTTGAATGCAAATATCTCGAAAACTAGACATTATAAAAGGGTTTGCTTTGGATGTGCTGGTTGCATTTGACAAAACCTTTCTATATATGTACGTTTCAATGGGTTCCAGAGACTTTCGTAAAAAAATTAATTTTTAGTGATAAGGGGGTAGTCCATGCTTTTTTTCGAAAATCGATTGGAAAAAATAAAGCTGAGTTTTAAACGGCAATGCAAAGACCAGACCGTTATCTGTTCAACAACGTTAACTGCAACCTCTTACGAGCCTTATTTTGGAAGCTATGGCCATATTAAGATTTTTAGTTTTTGAGTTGAAACAAGAAAGATTAACTTTGAATCAAAATTTCTCTGCAACCAGAGCCCACAAAATGCTCTAGTTTTCAGCAACGAATAGCTCTCCAAAAACTGATTAAGCGGTTAATAAACCGCAAGGCCTTCCGAGCCTTATTTGTGGAACTGTAGACATCCAAAGTCATGCAAACTTTCAAAACTCAAAAAAATCGATTTTAATGGATTTACTTTGAATTAAGATATCTCCGCAACCAGACCTCCTAGAATATTCTAGTTTTCAGCTATGGATAGCTCTTGAAAAACGGGCTCTGCAACCAGAGCCCACAAAATGCTCTAGTTTTCAGCAACGAATAGCTCTCCAAAAACTGATTAAGCGGTTAATAAACCGCAAGGCCTTCCGAGCCTTATTTGTGGAACTGTAGACATCCAAAGTCATGCAAACTTTCAAAACTCAAAAAAATCGATTTTAATGGATTTACTTTGAATTAAGATATCTCCGCAACCAGACCTCCTAGAATGTTCTAGTTTTCAGCTATGGATAGCTCTTGAAAAACTGATTAAGCGTTTTGCAAGCGAAAATGACGTCATAGCCTTATTTGCGGAACTGTAGGCATCCAAAGTCATACAAGCCTTCATAACTCAAAAAAATAACTTTGAATGCAAATATCTCGAGAACTAGACATTATAAAAGGGTTTGCTTTGGATGTGCTGGTTGCATTTGACAAAACCTGTCTATATATGTACGTTTCAATGGGTTCCAGAGACTTTCGTAAAAAAATTAATTTTTAGTGATAAGGGGGTAGTCCATGCTTTTTTTCGAAAATCGATTGGAAAAAAAAAGTTGAGTTTTAAACGGCAATGCAAAGACCAGACCGTTATCTGTTCAACAACGTTAACCGCAACCTCTTACGAGCCTTATTTTGGAAGTTATGGCCATATTAAGATTTTAAGTTTTTGGGTTGAAACAAGAAAGATTAACTCTGAATCAAAATTTCTCTGCAACCAGAGCCCACAAAATGCTCTAGTTTTCAGCAATGAATAGCTCTCCAAAAACTGATTAAGCGGTTAATAAACCGCAAGGCCTTCCGAGCCTTATTTGTGGAACTGTAGACATCCAAAGTCATGCAAACTTTCAAAACTCAAAAAAATCGATTTTAATGGATTTACTTTGAATTAAGATATCTCCGCAACCAGACCTCCTAGAATATTCTAGTTTTCAGCTATGGATAGCTCTTGAAAAACTAATTAAGCGTTTTGCAAGCGAAAATGACGTCATAGCCTTATTTGCGGAACTGTAGGCATCCAAAGTCATACAAGCCTTCATAACTCAAAAAAATAACTTTGAATGCAAATATCTCGAAAACTAGACATTATAAAAGGGTTTGCTTTGGATGTGCTGGTTGCATTTGACAAAACCTTTCTATATATGTACGTTTCAATGGGTTCCAGAGACTTTCGTAAAAAAATTAATTTTTAGTGATAAGGGGGTAGTCCATGCTTTTTTTCGCAAATCGATTGGAAAAAATAAAGCTGAGTTTTAAACGGCAATGCAAAGACCAGACCGTTATCTGTTCAACAACGTTAACCGCAACCTCTTACGAGCCTTATTTTGGAAGTTATGGCCATATTAAGATTTTTAGTTTTTGGGTTGAAACAAGAAAGATTAACTTTGAATCAAAATTTCTCTGCAACCAGAGCCCACAAAATGCGCTAGTTTTCAGCAATGAATAGCTCTCCAAAAACTGATTAAGCGGTTAATAAACCGCAAGGCCTTCCGAGCCTTATTTGTGGAACTGTAGACATCCAAAGTCATGCAAACTTTCAAAACTCAAAAAAATCGATTTTAATGGATTTACTTTGAATTAAGATATCTCCGCAACCAGACCTCCTAGAATATTCTAGTTTTCAGCTATGGATAGCTCTTGAAAAACTAATTAAGCGTTTTGCAAGCGAAAATGACGTCATAGCCTTATTTGCGGAACTGTAGGCATCCAAAGTCATACAAGCCTTCATAACTCAAAAAAATAACTTTGAATGCAAATATCTCGAAAACTAGACATTATAAAAGGGTTTGCTTTGGATGTGCTGGTTGCATTTGACAAAACCTTTCTATATATGTACGTTTCAATGGGTTCCAGAGACTTTCGTAAAAAAATTAATTTTTAGTGATAAGGGGGTAGTCCATGCTTTTTTTCGAAAATCGATTGGAAAAAATAAAGCTGAGTTTTAAACGGCAATGCAAAGACCAGACCGTTATCTGTTCAACAACGTTAACTGCAACCTCTTACGAGCCTTATTTTGGAAGCTATGGCCATATTAAGATTTTTAGTTTTTGAGTTGAAACAAGAAAGATTAACTTTGAATCAAAATTTCTCTGCAACCAGAGCCCACAAAATGCTCTAGTTTTCAGCAACGAATAGCTCTCCAAAAACTGATTAAGCGGTTAATAAACCGCAAGGCCTTCCGAGCCTTATTTGTGGAACTGTAGACATCCAAAGTCATGCAAACTTTCAAAACTCAAAAAAATCGATTTTAATGGATTTACTTTGAATTAAGATATCTCCGCAACCAGACCTCCTAGAATATTCTAGTTTTCAGCTATGGATAGCTCTTGAAAAACGGGCTCTGCAACCAGAGCCCACAAAATGCTCTAGTTTTCAGCAACGAATAGCTCTCCAAAAACTGATTAAGCGGTTAATAAACCGCAAGGCCTTCCGAGCCTTATTTGTGGAACTGTAGACATCCAAAGTCATGCAAACTTTCAAAACTCAAAAAAATCGATTTTAATGGATTTACTTTGAATTAAGATATCTCCGCAACCAGACCTCCTAGAATGTTCTAGTTTTCAGCTATGGATAGCTCTTGAAAAACTGATTAAGCGTTTTGCAAGCGAAAATGACGTCATAGCCTTATTTGCGGAACTGTAGGCATCCAAAGTCATAAAAGCCTTCATAACTCAAAAAAAATACTTTGAATGCAAATATCTCGAGAACTAGACATTATAAAAGGGTTTGCTTTGGATGTGCTGGTTGCATTTGACAAAACCTGTCTATATATGTACGTTTCAATGGGTTCCAGAGACTTTCGTAAAAAAATTAATTTTTAGTGATAAGGGGGTAGTCCATGCTTTTTTTCGAAAATCGATTGGAAAAAAAAAAGTTGAGTTTTAAACGGCAATGCAAAGACCAGACCGTTATCTGTTCAACAACGTTAACCGCAACCTCTTACGAGCCTTATTTTGGAAGTTATGGCCATATTAAGATTTTTAGTTTTTGGGTTGAAACAAGAAAGATTAACTCTGAATCAAAATTTCTCTGCAACCAGAGCCCACAAAATGCTCTAGTTTTCAGCAATGAATAGCTCTCCAAAAACTGATTAAGCGGTTAATAAACCGCAAGGCCTTCCGAGCCTTATTTGTGGAACTGTAGACATCCAAAGTCATGCAAACTTTCAAAACTCAAAAAAATCGATTTTAATGGATTTACTTTGAATTAAGATATCTCCGCAACCAGACCTCCTAGAATATTCTAGTTTTCAGCTATGGATAGCTCTTGAAAAACTAATTAAGCGTTTTGCAAGCGAAAATGACGTCATAGCCTTATTTGCGGAACTGTAGGCATCCAAAGTCATACAAGCCTTCATAACTCAAAAAAATAACTTTGAATGCAAATATCTCGAAAACTAGACATTATAAAAGGGTTTGCTTTGGATGTGCTGGTTGCATTTGACAAAACCTGTCTATATATGTACGTTTCAATGGGTTCCAGAGACTTTCGTAAAAAAATTAATTTTTAGTGATAAGGGGGTAGTCCATGCTTTTTTTCGAAAATCGATTGGAAAAAAAAAGTTGAGTTTTAAACGGCAATGCAAAGACCAGACCGTTATCTGTTCAACAACGTTAACCGCAACCTCTTACGAGCCTTATTTTGGAAGTTATGGCCATATTAAGATTTTTAGTTTTTGGGTTGAAACAAGAAAGATTAACTTTGAATCAAAATTTCTCTGCAACCAGAGCCCACAAAATGCTCTAGTTTTCAGCAGCGAATAGCTCTCTAAAAACTGATTAAGCGGTTAATAAACCGCAAGGCCTTCCGAGCCTTATTTGTGGAACTGTAGACATCCAAAGTCATGCAAACTTTCAAAACTCAAAAAAATCGATTTTAATGGATTTACTTTGAATTAAGATATCTCCGCAACCAGACCTCCTAGAATATTCTAGTTTTCAGCTATGGATAGCTCTTGAAAAACTAATTAAGCGTTTTGCAAGCGAAAATGACGTCATAGCCTTATTTGCGGAACTGTAGGCATCCAAAGTCATACAAGCCTTCATAACTCAAAAAAATAACTTTGAATGCAAATATCTCGAAAACTAGACATTATAAAAGGGTTTGCTTTGGATGTGCTGGTTGCATTTGACAAAACCTTTCTATATATGTACGTTTCAATGGGTTCCAGAGACTTTCGTAAAAAAATTAATTTTTAGTGATAAGGGGGTAGTCCATGCTTTTTTTCGAAAATCGATTGGAAAAAATAAAGCTGAGTCTTAAACGGCAATGCAAAGACCAGACCGTTATCTGTTCAACAACGTTAACTGCAACCTCTTACGAGCCTTATTTTGGAAGCTATGGCCATATTAAGATTTTTAGTTTTTGAGTTGAAACAAGAAAGATTAACTTTGAATCAAAATTTCTCTGCAACCAGAGCCCACAAAATGCTCTAGTTTTCAGCAACGAATAGCTCTCCAAAAACTGATTAAGCGGTTAATAAACCGCAAGGCCTTCCGAGCCTTATTTGTGGAACTGTAGACATCCAAAGTCATGCAAACTTTCAAAACTCAAAAAAATCGATTTTAATGGATTTACTTTGAATTAAGATATCTCCGCAACCAGACCTCCTAGAATATTCTAGTTTTCAGCTATGGATAGCTCTTGAAAAACGGGCTCTGCGACCAGAGCCCACAAAATGCTCTAGTTTTCAGCAACGAATAGCTCTCCAAAAACTGATTAAGCGGTTAATAAACCGCAAGGCCTTCCGAGCCTTATTTGTGGAACTGTAGACATCCAAAGTCATGCAAACTTTCAAAACTCAAAAAAATCGATTTTAATGGATTTACTTTGAATTAAGATATCTCCGCAACCAGACCTCCTAGAATGTTCTAGTTTTCAGCTATGGATAGCTCTTGAAAAACTGATTAAGCGTTTTGCAAGCGAAAATGACGTCATAGCCTTATTTGCGGAACTGTAGGCATCCAAAGTCATACAAGCCTTCATAACTCAAAAAAAATACTTTGAATGCAAATATCTCGAGAACTAGACATTATAAAAGGGTTTGCTTTGGATGTGCTGGTTGCATTTGACAAAACCTGTCTATATATGTACGTTTCAATGGGTTCCAGAGACTTTCGTAAAAAAATTAATTTTTAGTGATAAGGGGGTAGTCCATGCTTTTTTTCGAAAATCGATTGGAAAAAAAAAAGTTGAGTTTTAAACGGCAATGCAAAGACCAGACCGTTATCTGTTCAACAACGTTAACCGCAACCTCTTACGAGCCTTATTTTGGAAGTTATGGCCATATTAAGATTTTTAGTTTTTGGGTTGAAACAAGAAAGATTAACTCTGAATCAAAATTTCTCTGCAACCAGAGCCCACAAAATGCTCTAGTTTTCAGCAATGAATAGCTCTCCAAAAACTGATTAAGCGGTTAATAAACCGCAAGGCCTTCCGAGCCTTATTTGTGGAACTGTAGATATCCAAAGTCATGCAAACTTTCAAAACTCAAAAAAATCGATTTTAATGGATTTACTTTGAATTAAGATATCTCCGCAACCAGACCTCCTAGAATATTCTAGTTTTCAGCTATGGATAGCTCTTGAAAAACTAATTAAGCGTTTTGCAAGCGAAAATGACGTCATAGCCTTATTTGCGGAACTGTAGGCATCCAAAGTCATACAAGCCTTCATAACTCAAAAAAATAACTTTGAATGCAAATATCTCGAAAACTAGACATTATAAAAGGGTTTGCTTTGGATGTGCTGGTTGCATTTGACAAAACCTGTCTATATATGTACGTTTCAATGGGTTCCAGAGACTTTCGTAAAAAAATTAATTTTTAGTGATAAGGGGGTAGTCCATGCTTTTTTTCGAAAATCGATTGGAAAAAAAAAGTTGAGTTTTAAACGGCAATGCAAAGACCAGACCGTTATCTGTTCAATAACGTTAACCGCAACCTCTTACGAGCCTTATTTTGGAAGTTATGGCCATATTAAAATTTTTAGTTTTTGGGTTGAAACAAGAAAGATTAACTTTGAATCAAAATTTCTCTGCAACCAGAGCCCACAAAATGCTCTAGTTTTCAGCAATGAATAGCTCTCCAAAAACTGATTAAGCGGTTAATAAACCGCAAGGCCTTCCGAGCCTTATTTGTGGAACTGTAGACATCCAAAGTCATGCAAACTTTCAAAACTCAAAAAAATCGATTTTAATGGATTTACTTTGAATTAAGATATCTCCGCAACCAGACCTCCTAGAATGTTCTAGTTTTCAGCTATGGATAGCTCTTGAAAAACTAATTGAGCGTTTTGCAAGCGAAAATGACGTCATAGCCTTATTTGCGGAACTGTAGGCATCCAAAGTCATACAAGCCTTCATAACTCAAAAAAATAACTTTGAATGCAAATATCTCGAAAACTAGACATTATAAAAGGGTTTGCTTTGGATGTGCTGGTTGCATTTGACAAAACCTTTCTATATATGTACGTTTCAATGGGTTCCAGAGACTTTCGTAAAAAAATTAATTTTTAGTGATAAGGGGGTAGTCCATGCTTTTTTTCGAAAATCGATTGGAAAAAATAAAGCTGAGTCTTAAACGGCAATGCAAAGACCAGACCGTTATCTGTTCAACAACGTTAACTGCAACCTCTTACGAGCCTTATTTTGGAAGCTATGGCCATATTAAGATTTTTAGTTTTTGAGTTGAAACAAGAAAGATTAACTTTGAATCAAAATTTCTCTGCAACCAGAGCCCACAAAATGCTCTAGTTTTCAGCAACGAATAGCTCTCCAAAAACTGATTAAGCGGTTAATAAACCGCAAGGCCTTCCGAGCCTTATTTGTGGAACTGTAGACATCCAAAGTCATGCAAACTTTCAAAACTCAAAAAAATCGATTTTAATGGATTTACTTTGAATTAAGATATCTCCGCAACCAGACCTCCTAGAATATTCTAGTTTTCAGCTATGGATAGCTCTTGAAAAACGGGCTCTGCGACCAGAGCCCACAAAATGCTCTAGTTTTCAGCAACGAATAGCTCTCCAAAAACTGATTAAGCGGTTAATAAACCGCAAGGCCTTCCGAGCCTTATTTGTGGAACTGTAGACATCCAAAGTCATGCAAACTTTCAAAACTCAAAAAAATCGATTTTAATGGATTTACTTTGAATTAAGATATCTCCGCAACCAGACCTCCTAGAATGTTCTAGTTTTCAGCTATGGATAGCTCTTGAAAAACTGATTAAGCGTTTTGCAAGCGAAAATGACGTCATAGCCTTATTTGCGGAACTGTAGGCATCCAAAGTCATACAAGCCTTCATAACTCAAAAAAAATACTTTGAATGCAAATATCTCGAGAACTAGACATTATAAAAGGGTTTGCTTTGGATGTGCTGGTTGCATTTGACAAAACCTGTCTATATATGTACGTTTCAATGGGTTCCAGAGACTTTCGTAAAAAAATTAATTTTTAGTGATAAGGGGGTAGTCCATGCTTTTTTTCGAAAATCGATTGGAAAAAAAAAAGTTGAGTTTTAAACGGCAATGCAAAGACCAGACCGTTATCTGTTCAACAACGTTAACCGCAACCTCTTACGAGCCTTATTTTGGAAGTTATGGCCATATTAAGATTTTTAGTTTTTGGGTTGAAACAAGAAAGATTAACTCTGAATCAAAATTTCTCTGCAACCAGAGCCCACAAAATGCTCTAGTTTTCAGCAATGAATAGCTCTCCAAAAACTGATTAAGCGGTTAATAAACCGCAAGGCCTTCCGAGCCTTATTTGTGGAACTGTAGATATCCAAAGTCATGCAAACTTTCAAAACTCAAAAAAATCGATTTTAATGGATTTACTTTGAATTAAGATATCTCCGCAACCAGACCTCCTAGAATATTCTAGTTTTCAGCTATGGATAGCTCTTGAAAAACTAATTAAGCGTTTTGCAAGCGAAAATGACGTCATAGCCTTATTTGCGGAACTGTAGGCATCCAAAGTCATACAAGCCTTCATAACTCAAAAAAATAACTTTGAATGCAAATATCTCGAAAACTAGACATTATAAAAGGGTTTGCTTTGGATGTGCTGGTTGCATTTGACAAAACCTGTCTATATATGTACGTTTCAATGGGTTCCAGAGACTTTCGTAAAAAAATTAATTTTTAGTGATAAGGGGGTAGTCCATGCTTTTTTTCGAAAATCGATTGGAAAAAAAAAGTTGAGTTTTAAACGGCAATGCAAAGACCAGACCGTTATCTGTTCAATAACGTTAACCGCAACCTCTTACGAGCCTTATTTTGGAAGTTATGGCCATATTAAAATTTTTAGTTTTTGGGTTGAAACAAGAAAGATTAACTTTGAATCAAAATTTCTCTGCAACCAGAGCCCACAAAATGCTCTAGTTTTCAGCAATGAATAGCTCTCCAAAAACTGATTAAGCGGTTAATAAACCGCAAGGCCTTCCGAGCCTTATTTGTGGAACTGTAGACATCCAAAGTCATGCAAACTTTCAAAACTCAAAAAAATCGATTTTAATGGATTTACTTTGAATTAAGATATCTCCGCAACCAGACCTCCTAGAATGTTCTAGTTTTCAGCTATGGATAGCTCTTGAAAAACTAATTGAGCGTTTTGCAAGCGAAAATGACGTCATAGCCTTATTTGCGGAACTGTAGGCATCCAAAGTCATACAAGCCTTCATAACTCAAAAAAATAACTTTGAATGCAAATATCTCGAAAACTAGACATTATAAAAGGGTTTGCTTTGGATGTGCTGGTTGCATTTGACAAAACCTGTCTATATATGAACGTTTCAATGGGTTCCAGAGACTTTCGTAAAAAAATTAATTTTTATGCTTTTTTTCGAAAATCGATTGGAAAAAAAAAGTTGAGTTTTAAACGGCAATGCAAAGACCAGACCGTTATCTGTTCAACAACGTTAACCGCAACCTCTTACGAGCCTTATTTTGGAAGTTATGGCCATATTAAGATTTTTAGTTTTTGGGTTGAAACAAGAAAGATTAACTTTGAATCAAAATTTCTCTGCAACCAGAGCCCACAAAATGCTCTAGTTTTCAGCAATGAATAGCTCTCCAAAAACTGATTAAGCGGTTAATAAACCGCAAGGCCTTCCGAGCCTTATTTGTGGAACTGTAGACATCCAAAGTCATGCAAACTTTCAAAACTGAAAAAAATCGATTTTAATGGATTTACTTTGAATTAAGATATCTCCGCAACCAGACCTCCTAGAATGTTCTAGTTTTCAGCTATGGATAGCTCTTGAAAAACTAATTAAGAGTTTTGCAAGCGAAAATGACGTCATAGCCTTATTTGCGGAACTGTAGGCATCCAAAGTCATACAAGCCTTCATAACTCAAAAAAATAACTTTGAATGCAAATATCTCGAAAACTAGACATTATAAAAGGGTTTGCTTTGGATGTGCTGGTTGCATTTGACAAAACCTGTCTATATATGTACGTTTCAATGGGTTCCAGAGACTTTCGTAAAAAAATTAATTTTTAGTGATAAGGGGGTAGTCCATGCTTTTTTTCGAAAATCGATTGGAAAAAAAAAAGTTGAGTTTTAAACGGCAATGCAAAGACCAGACCGTTATCTGTTCAACAACGTTAACCGCAACCTCTTACGAGCCTTATTTTGGAAGTTATGGCCATATTAAGATTATTAGTTTTTGGGTTGAAACAAGAAAGATTAACTTTGAATCAAAATTTCTCTGCAACCAGAGCCCACAAAATGCGCTAGATTTCAGCAATGAATAGCTCTCCAAAAACTGATTAAGCGGTTAATAAACCGCAAGGCCTTCCGAGCCTTATTTGTGGAACTGTAGACATCCAAAGTCATGCAAACTTTCAAAACTCAAAAAAATCGATTTTAATGGATTTACTTTGAATTAAGACATCTCTGCAACCAGACCTCCTAGAATGTTCTAGTTTCCAGCTATGGATAGCTCTTGAAAAACTAATTAAGCGTTTTGCAAGCGAAAATGACGTCATAGCCTTATTTGCGGAACTGTAGGCATCCAAAGTCATACAAGCCTTCATAACTCAAAAAAATAACTTTGAATGCAAATATCTCGAAAACTAGACATTATAAAAGGGTTTGCTTTGGATGTGCTGGTTGCATTTGACAAAACCTGTCTATATATGAACGTTTCAATGGGTTCCAGAGACTTTCGTAAAAAAATTAATTTTTAGTGATAAGGGGGTAGTCCATGCTTTTTTTCGAAAATCGATTGGAAAAAAAAAGTTGAGTTTTAAACGGCAATGCAAAGACCAGACCGTTATCTGTTCAACAACGTTAACCGCAACCTCTTACGAGCCTTATTTTGGAAGTTATGGCCATATTAAGATTTTTAGTTTTTGGGTTGAAACAAGAAAGATTAACTTTGAATCAAAATTTCTCTGCAACCAGAGCCCACAAAATGCTCTAGTTTTCAGCAATGAATAGCTCTCCAAAAACTGATTAAGCGGTTAATAAACCGCAAGGCCTTCCGAGCCTTATTTGTGGAACTGTAGACATCCAAAGTCATGCAAACTTTCAAAACTCAAAAAAATCGATTTTAATGGATTTACTTTGAATTA
Source organism: Melangyna quadrimaculata (assembly GCA_949320155.1). NCBI lineage: Eukaryota > Metazoa > Arthropoda > Insecta > Diptera > Syrphidae > Melangyna > Melangyna quadrimaculata. Next base: position 150,841,024 of record OX439483.1, read on the forward strand.
AGATATCTCCGCAACCAGACCTCCTAGAATGTTCTAGTTTTCAGCTATGGATAGCTCTTGAAAAACTAATTAAGAGTTTTGCAAGCGAAAATGACGTCATAGCCTTATTTGCGGAACTGTAGGCATCCAAAGTCATACAAGCCTTCATAACTCAAAAAAATAACTTTGAATGCAAATATCTCGAAAACTAGACATTATAAAAGGGTTTGCTTTGGATGTGCTGGTTGCATTTGACAAAACCTGTCTATATATGTACGTTTCAATGGGTTCCAGAGACTTTCGTAAAAAAATTAATTTTTAGTGATAAGGGGGTAGTCCATGCTTTTTTTCCGAAAATCGATTGGAAAAAAAAAAGTTGAGTTTTAAACGGCAATGCAAAGACCAGACCGTTATCTGTTCAACAACGTTAACCGCAACCTCTTACGAGCCTTATTTTGGAAGTTATGGCCATATTAAGATTATTAGTTTTTGGGTTGAAACAAGAAAGATTAACTTTGAATCAAAATTTCTCTGCAACCAGAGCCCACAAAATGCGCTAGTTTTCAGCAATGAATAGCTCTCCAAAAACTGATTAAGCGGTTAATAAACCGCAAGGCCTTCCGAGCCTTATTTGTGGAACTGTAGACATCCAAAGTCATGCAAACTTTCAAAACTCAAAAAAATCGATTTTAATGGATTTACTTTGAATTAAGACATCTCTGCAACCAGACCTCCTAGAATGTTCTAGTTTCCAGCTATGGATAGCTCTTGAAAAACTAATTAAGCGTTTTGCAAGCGAAAATGACGTCATAGCCTTATTTGCGGAACTGTAGGCATCCAAAGTCATACAAGCCTTCATAACTCAAAAAAATAACTTTGAATGCAAATATCTCGAAAACTAGACATTATAAAAGGGTTTGCTTTGGATGTGCTGGTTGCATTTGACAAAACCTGTCTATATATGAACGTTTCAATGGGTTCCAGAGACTTTCGTAAAAAAATTAATTTTTAGTGATAAGGGGGTAGTCCATGCTTTTTTTCGAAAATCGATTGGAAAAAAAAAGTTGAGTTTTAAACGGCAATGCAAAGACCAGACCGTTATCTGTTCAACAACGTTAACCGCAACCTCTTACGAGCCTTATTTTGGAAGTTATGGCCATATTAAGATTTTTAGTTTTTGGGTTGAAACAAGAAAGATTAACTTTGAATCAAAATTTCTCTGCAACCAGAGCCCACAAAATGCTCTAGTTTTCAGCAACGAATAGCTCTCTAAAAACTGATTAAGCGGTTAATAAACCGCAAGGCCTTCCGAGCCTTATTTGTGGAACTGTAGACATCCAAAGTCATGCAAACTTTCAAAACTCAAAAAAATCGATTTTAATGGATTTACTTTGAATTAAGATATCTCCGCAACCAGACCTCCTAGAATATTCTAGTTTTCAGCTATGGATAGCTCTTGAAAAACTAATTAAGCGTTTTGCAAGCGAAAATGACGTCATAGCCTTATTTGCGGAACTGTAGGCATCCAAATTCATACAAGCCTTCATAACTCAAAAAAATAACTTTGAATGCAAATATCTCGAAAACTAGACATTATAAAAGGGTTTGCTTTGGATGTGCTGGTTGCATTTGACAAAACCTGTCTATATATGTACGTTTCAATGGGTTCCAGAGACTTTCGTAAAAAAATGGTAGTCCATGCTTTTTTTCGAAAATCGATTGGAAAAAAAAAAGTTGAGTTTTAAACGGCAATGCAAAGACCAGACCGTTATCTGTTCAACAACGTTAACCGCAACCTCTTACGAGCCTTATTTTGGAAGTTATGGCCATATTAAGATTTTTAGTTTTTGGGTTGAAACAAGAAAGATTAACTTTGAATCAAAATTTCTCTGCAACCAGAGCCCACAAAATGCTCTAGTTTTCAGCAACGAATAGCTCTCCAAAAACTGATTAAGCGGTTAATAAACCGCAAGGCCTTCCGAGCCTTATTTGTGGAACTGTAGACATCCAAAGTCATGCAAACTTTCAAAACTCAAAAAAATCGATTTTAATGGATTTACTTTGAATTAAGATATCTCCGCAACCAGACCTCCTAGAATATTCTAGTTTTCAGCTATGGATAGCTCTTGAAAAACTAATTAAGCGTTTTGCAAGCGAAAATGACGTCATAGCCTTATTTGCGGAACTGTAGGCATCCAAAGTCATACAAGCCTTCATACTCAAAAAAATAACTTTGAATGCAAATTATCTCGAAAACTAGACATTATAAAAGGGTTTGCTTTGGATGTGCTGGTTGCATTTGACAAAACCTTTCTATATATGTACGTTTCAATGGGTTCCAGAGACTTTCGTAAAAAAATTAATTTTTAGTGATAAGGGGGTAGTCCATGCTTTTTTCGCAAATCGATTGGAAAAAATAAAGCTGAGATTTTAAACGGCAATGCAAAGACCAGACCGTTATCTGTTCAACAACGTTAACCGCAACCTCTTACGAGCCTTATTTTGGAAGTTATGGCCATATTAAGATTTTTAGTTTTTGGGTTGAAACAAGAAAGATTAACTTTGAATCAAAATTTCTCTGCAACCAGAGCCCACAAAATGCTCTAGTTTTCAGCAACGAATAGCTCTCTAAAAACTGATTAAGCGGTTTATAAACCGCAAGGCCTTCCGAGCCTTATTTGTGGAACTGTAGACATCCAAAGTCATGCAAACTTTCAAAACTCAAAAAAATCGATTTTAATGGATTTACTTTGAATTAAGATATCTCCGCAACCAGACCTCCTAGAATATTCTAGTTTTCAGCTATGGATAGCTCTTGAAAAACTAATTAAGCGTTTTGCAAGCGAAAATGACGTCATAGCCTTATTTGCGGAACTGTAGGCATCCAAAGTCATACAAGCCTTCATAACTCAAAAAAATAACTTTGAATGCAAATATCTCGAGAACTAGACATTATAAAAGGGTTTGCTTTGGATGTGCTGGTTGCATTTGACAAAACCTGTCTATATATGTACGTTTCAATGGGTTCCAGAGACTTTCGTAAAAAAATTAATTTTTAGTGATAAGGGGGTAGTCCATGCTTTTTTTCGAAAATCGATTGGAAAAAAAAAAGTTGAGTTTTAAACGGCAATGCAAAGACCAGACCGTTATCTGTTCAACAACGTTAACCGCAACCTCTTACGAGCCTTATTTTGGAAGTTATGGCCATATTAAGATTTTTAGTTTTTGGGTTGAAACAAGAAAGATTAACTCTGAATCAAAATTTCTCTGCAACCAGAGCCCACAAAATGCTCTAGTTTTCAGCAATGAATAGCTCTCCAAAAACTGATTAAGCGGTTAATAAACCGCAAGGCCTTCCGAGCCTTATTTGTGGAACTGTAGACATCCAAAGTCATGCAAACTTTCAAAACTCAAAAAAATCGATTTTAATGGATTTACTTTGAATTAAGATATCTCCGCAACCAGACCTCCTAGAATATTCTAGTTTTCAGCTATGGATAGCTCTTGAAAAACTAATTAAGCGTTTTGCAAGCGAAAATGACGTCATAGCCTTATTTGCGGAACTGTAGGCATCCAAAGTCATACAAGCCTTCATAACTCAAAAAAATAACTTTGAATGCAAATATCTCGAAAACTAGACATTATAAAAGGGTTTGCTTTGGATGTGCTGGTTGCATTTGACAAAACCTTTCTATATATGTACGTTTCAATGGGTTCCAGAGACTTTCGTAAAAAAATTAATTTTTAGTGATAAGGGGGTAGTCCATGCTTTTTTTCGCAAATCGATTGGAAAAAATAAAGCTGAGTTTTAAACGGCAATGCAAAGACCAGACCGTTATCTGTTCAACAACGTTAACCGCAACCTCTTACGAGCCTTATTTTGGAAGTTATGGCCATATTAAGATTTTTAGTTTTTGGGTTGAAACAAGAAAGATTAACTTTGAATCAAAATTTCTCTGCAACCAGAGCCCACAAAATGCGCTAGTTTTCAGCAATGAATAGCTCTCCAAAAACTGATTAAGCGGTTAATAAACCGCAAGGCCTTCCGAGCCTTATTTGTGGAACTGTAGACATCCAAAGTCATGCAAACTTTCAAAACTCAAAAAAATCGATTTTAATGGATTTACTTTGAATTAAGATATCTCCGCAACCAGACCTCCTAGAATATTCTAGTTTTCAGCTATGGATAGCTCTTGAAAAACTAATTAAGCGTTTTGCAAGCGAAAATGACGTCATAGCCTTATTTGCGGAACTGTAGGCATCCAAAGTCATACAAGCCTTCATAACTCAAAAAAATAACTTTGAATGCAAATATCTCGAAAACTAGACATTATAAAAGGGTTTGCTTTGGATGTGCTGGTTGCATTTGACAAAACCTTTCTATATATGTACGTTTCAATGGGTTCCAGAGACTTTCGTAAAAAAATTAATTTTTAGTGATAAGGGGGTAGTCCATGCTTTTTTTCGAAAATCGATTGGAAAAAATAAAGCTGAGTTTTAAACGGCAATGCAAAGACCAGACCGTTATCTGTTCAACAACGTTAACTGCAACCTCTTACGAGCCTTATTTTGGAAGCTATGGCCATATTAAGATTTTTAGTTTTTGAGTTGAAACAAGAAAGATTAACTTTGAATCAAAATTTCTCTGCAACCAGAGCCCACAAAATGCTCTAGTTTTCAGCAACGAATAGCTCTCCAAAAACTGATTAAGCGGTTAATAAACCGCAAGGCCTTCCGAGCCTTATTTGTGGAACTGTAGACATCCAAAGTCATGCAAACTTTCAAAACTCAAAAAAATCGATTTTAATGGATTTACTTTGAATTAAGATATCTCCGCAACCAGACCTCCTAGAATATTCTAGTTTTCAGCTATGGATAGCTCTTGAAAAACGGGCTCTGCAACCAGAGCCCACAAAATGCTCTAGTTTTCAGCAACGAATAGCTCTCCAAAAACTGATTAAGCGGTTAATAAACCGCAAGGCCTTCCGAGCCTTATTTGTGGAACTGTAGACATCCAAAGTCATGCAAACTTTCAAAACTCAAAAAAATCGATTTTAATGGATTTACTTTGAATTAAGATATCTCCGCAACCAGACCTCCTAGAATGTTCTAGTTTTCAGCTATGGATAGCTCTTGAAAAACTGATTAAGCGTTTTGCAAGCGAAAATGACGTCATAGCCTTATTTGCGGAACTGTAGGCATCCAAAGTCATACAAGCCTTCATAACTCAAAAAAAATACTTTGAATGCAAATATCTCGAGAACTAGACATTATAAAAGGGTTTGCTTTGGATGTGCTGGTTGCATTTGACAAAACCTGTCTATATATGTACGTTTCAATGGGTTCCAGAGACTTTCGTAAAAAAATTAATTTTTAGTGATAAGGGGGTAGTCCATGCTTTTTTTCGAAAATCGATTGGAAAAAAAAAAGTTGAGTTTTAAACGGCAATGCAAAGACCAGACCGTTATCTGTTCAACAACGTTAACCGCAACCTCTTACGAGCCTTATTTTGGAAGTTATGGCCATATTAAGATTTTTAGTTTTTGGGTTGAAACAAGAAAGATTAACTCTGAATCAAAATTTCTCTGCAACCAGAGCCCACAAAATGCTCTAGTTTTCAGCAATGAATAGCTCTCCAAAAACTGATTAAGCGGTTAATAAACCGCAAGGCCTTCCGAGCCTTATTTGTGGAACTGTAGACATCCAAAGTCATGCAAACTTTCAAAACTCAACAAAATCGATTTTAATGGATTTACTTTGAATTAAGATATCTCCGCAACCAGACCTCCTAGAATATTCTAGTTTTCAGCTATGGATAGCTCTTGAAAAACTAATTGAGCGTTTTGCAAGCGAAAATGACGTCATAGCCTTATTTGCGGAACTGTAGGCATCCAAAGTCATACAAGCCTTCATAACTCAAAAAAATAACTTTGAATGCAAATATCTCGAAAACTAGACATTATAAAAGGGTTTGCTTTGGATGTGCTGGTTGCATTTGACAAAACCTTTCTATATATGTACGTTTCAATGGGTTCCAGAGACTTTCGTAAAAAAAATAATTTTTAGTGATAAGGGGGTAGTCCATGCTTTTTTTCGAAAATCGATTGGAAAAAATAAAGCTGAGTCTTAAACGGCAATGCAAAGACCAGACCGTTATCTGTTCAACAACGTTAACTGCAACCTCTTACGAGCCTTATTTTGGAAGCTATGGCCATATTAAGATTTTTAGTTTTTGAGTTGAAACAAGAAAGATTAACTTTGAATCAAAATTTCTCTGCAACCAGAGCCCACAAAATGCTCTAGTTTTCAGCAACGAATAGCTCTCCAAAAACTGATTAAGCGGTTAATAAACCGCAAGGCCTTCCGAGCCTTATTTGTGGAACTGTAGACATCCAAAGTCATGCAAACTTTCAAAACTCAAAAAAATCGATTTTAATGGATTTACTTTGAATTAAGATATCTCCGCAACCAGACCTCCTAGAATATTCTAGTTTTCAGCTATGGATAGCTCTTGAAAAACGGGCTCTGCGACCAGAGCCCACAAAATGCTCTAGTTTTCAGCAACGAAAAGCTCTCCAAAAACTGATTAAGCGGTTAATAAACCGCAAGGCCTTCCGAGCCTTATTTGTGGAACTGTAGACATCCAAAGTCATGCAAACTTTCAAAACTCAAAAAAATCGATTTTAATGGATTTACTTTGAATTAAGATATCTCCGCAACCAGACCTCCTAGAATGTTCTAGTTTTCAGCTATGGATAGCTCTTGAAAAACTGATTAAGCGTTTTGCAAGGCATCCAAAGTCATACAAGCCTTCATAACTCAAAAAAAATACTTTGAATGCAAATATCTCGAGAACTAGACATTATAAAAGGGTTTGCTTTGGATGTGCTGGTTGCATTTGACAAAACCTGTCTATATATGTACGTTTCAATGGGTTCCAGAGACTTTCGTAAAAAAATTAATTTTTAGTGATAAGGGGGTAGTCCATGCTTTTTTTCGAAAATCGATTGGAAAAAAAAAAGTTGAGTTTTAAACGGCAATGCAAAGACCAGACCGTTATCTGTTCAACAACGTTAACCGCAACCTCTTACGAGCCTTATTTTGGAAGTTATGGCCATATTAAGATTTTTAGTTTTTGGGTTGAAACAAGAAAGAATAACTCTGAATCAAAATTTCTCTGCAACCAGAGCCCACAAAATGCTCTAGTTTTCAGCAATGAATAGCTCTCCAAAAACTGATTAAGCGGTTAATAAACCGCAAGGCCTTCCGAGCCTTATTTGTGGAACTGTAGACATCCAAAGTCATGCAAACTTTCAAAACTCAAAAAAATCGATTTTAATGGATTTACTTTGAATTAAGATATCTCCGCAACCAGACCTCCTAGAATATTCTAGTTTTCAGCTATGGATAGCTCTTGAAAAACGGGCTCTGCAACCAGAGCCCACAAAATGCTCTAGTTTTCAGCAACGAATAGCTCTCCAAAAACTGATTAAGCGGTTAATAAACCGCAAGGCCTTCCGAGCCTTATTTGTGGAACTGTAGACATCCAAAGTCATGCAAACTTTCAAAACTCAAAAAAATCGATTTTAATGGATTTACTTTGAATTAAGATATCTCCGCAACCAGACCTCCTAGAATGTTCTAGTTTTCAGCTATGGATAGCTCTTGAAAAACTAATTAAGCGTTTTGCAAGCGAAAATGACGTCATAGCCTTATTTGCGGAACTGTAGGCATCCAAAGTCATACAAGCCTTCATAACTCAAAAAAAATACTTTGAATGCAAATATCTCGAGAACTAGACATTATAAAAGGGTTTGCTTTGGATGTGCTGGTTGCATTTGACAAAACCTGTCTATATATGTACGTTTCAATGAGTTCCAGAGACTTTCGTAAAAAAATTAATTTTTAGTGATAAGGGGGTAGTCCATGCTTTTTTTCGAAAATCGATTGGAAAAAAAAAAGTTGAGTTTTAAACGGCAATGCAAAGACCAGACCGTTATCTGTTCAACAACGTTAACCGCAACCTCTTACGAGCCTTATTTTGGAAGTTATGGCCATATTAAGATTTTTAGTTTTTGGGTTGAAACAAGAAAGATTAACTTTGAATCAAAATTTCTCTGCAACCAGAGCCCACAAAATGCTCTAGTTTTCAGCAATGAATAGCTCTCCAAAAACTGATTAAGCGGTTAATAAACCGCAAGGCCTTCCGAGCCTTATTTGTGGAACTGTAGACATCCAAAGTCATGCAAACTTTCAAAACTCAAAAAAATCGATTTTAATGGATTTACTTTGAATTAAGATATCTCCGCAACCAGACCTCCTAGAATGTTCTAGTTTTCAGCTATGGATAGCTCTTGAAAAACTAATTAAGCGTTTTGCAAGCGAAAATGACGTCATAGCCTTATTTGCGGAACTGTAGGCATCCAAAGTCATACAAGCCTTCATAACTCAAAAAAATAACTTTGAATGCAAATATCTCGAAAACTAGACATTATAAAAGGGTTTGCTTTGGATGTGCTGGTTGCATTTGACAAAACCTTTCTATATATGTACGTTTCAATGGGTTCCAGAGACTTTCGTAAAAAAATTAATTTTTAGTGATAAGGGGGTAGTCCATGCTTTTTTTCGAAAATCGATTGGAAAAAATAAAGCTGAGTTTTAAACGGCAATGCAAAGACCAGACCGTTATCTGTTCAACAACGTTAACCGCAACCTCTTACGAGCCTAATTTTGGAAGTTATGGCCATATTAAGATTTTTAGTTTTTGGGTTGAAACAAGAAAGATTAACTTTGAATCAAAATTTCTCTGCAACCAGAGCCCACAAAATGCTCTAGTTTTCAGCAACGAATAGCTCTCTATAAACTGATTAAGCGGTTAATAAACCGCAAGGCCTTCCGAGCCTTATTTGTGGAACTGTAGACATCCAAAGTCATGCAAACTTTCAAAACTCAAAAAAATCGATTTTAATGGATTTACTTTGAATTAAGATATCTCCGCAACCAGACCTCCTAGAATATTCTAGTTTTCAGCTATGGATAGCTCTTGAAAAACTAATTAAGCGTTTTGCAAGCGAAAATGACGTCATAGCCTTATTTGCGGAACTGTAGGCATCCAAAGTCATACAAGCCTTCATAACTCAAAAAAATAACTTTGAATGCAAATATCTCGAAAACTAGACATTATAAAAGGGTTTGCTTTGGATGTGCTGGTTGCATTTGACAAAACCTGTCTATATATGTACGTTTCAATGGGTTCCAGAGACTTTCGTAAAAAAATTAATTTTTAGTGATAAGGGGGTAGTCCATGCTTTTTTTCGAAAATCGATTGGAAAAAAAAAGTTGAGTTTTAAACGGCAATGCAAAGACCAGACCGTTATCTGTTCAACAACGTTAACCGCAACCTCTTACGAGCCTTATTTTGGAAGTTATGGCCATATTAAGATTTTTAGTTTTTGGGTTGAAACAAGAAAGATTAACTTTGAATCAAAATTTCTCTGCAACCAGAGCCCACAAAATGCTCTAGTTTTCAGCAATGAATAGCTCTCCAAAAACTGATTAAGCGGTTAATAAACCGCAAGGCCTTCCGAGCCTTATTTGTGGAACTGTAGACATCCAAAGTCATGCAAACTTTCAAAACTCAAAAAAATCGATTTTAATGGATTTACTTTGAATTAAGATATCTCCGCAACCAGACCTCCTAGAATGTTCTAGTTTTCAGCTATGGATAGCTCTTGAAAAACTAATTAAGAGTTTTGCAAGCGAAAATGACGTCATAGCCTTATTTGCGGAACTGTAGGCATCCAAAGTCATACAAGCCTTCATAACTCAAAAAAATAACTTTGAATGCAAATATCTCGAAAACTAGACATTATAAAAGGGTTTGCTTTGGATGTGCTGGTTGTATTTGACAAAACCTGTCTATATATGTACGTTTCAATGGGTTCCAGAGACTTTCGTAAAAAAATTAATTTTTATGCTTTTTTTCGAAAATCGATTGGAAAAAAAAAGTTGAGTTTTAAACGGCAATGCAAAGACCAGACCGTTATCTGTTCAACAACGTTAACCGCAACCTCTTACGAGCCTTATTTTGGAAGTTATGGCCATATAAAGATTTTTAGTTTTTGGGTTGAAACAAGAAAGATTAACTTTGAATCAAAATTTCTCTGCAACCAGAGCCCACAAAATGCTCTAGTTTTCAGCAATGAATAGCTCTCCAAAAACTGATTAAGCGGTTAATAAACCGCAAGGCCTTCCGAGCCTTATTTGTGGAACTGTAGACATCCAAAGTCATGCAAACTTTCAAAACTCAAAAAAATCGATTTTAATGGATTTACTTTGAATTAAGATATCTCCGCAACCAGACCTCCTAGAAAGTTCTAGTTTTCAGCTATGGATAGCTCTTGAAAAACTAATTAAGCGTTTTGCAAGCGAAAATGACGTCATAGCCTCATTTGCGGAACTGTAGGCATCCAAAGTCATACAAGCCTTCATAACTCAAAAAAATAACTTTGAATGCAAATATCTCGAAAACTAGACATTATAAAAGGGTTTGCTTTGGATGTGCTGGTTGCATTTGACAAAACCTGTCTATATATGAACGTTTCAATGGGTTCCAGAGACTTTCGTAAAAAAATTAATTTTTATGCTTTTTTTCGAAAATCGATTGGAAAAAAAAAGTTGAGTTTTAAACGGCAATGCAAAGACCAGACCGTTATCTGTTCAACAACGTTAACCGCAACCTCTTACGAGCCTTATTTTGGAAGTTATGGCCATATTAAGATTTTTAGTTTTTGGGTTGAAACAAGAAAGATTAACTTTGAATCAAAATTTCTCTGCAACCAGAGCCCACAAAATGCTCTAGTTTTCAGCAATGAATAGCTCTCCAAAAACTGATTAAGCGGTTAATAAACCGCAAGGCCTTCCGAGCCTTATTTGTGGAACTGTAGACATCCAAAGTCATGCAAACTTTCAAAACTCAAAAAAATCGATTTTAATGGATTTACTTTGAATTAAGATATCTCCGCAACCAGACCTCCTAGAATGTTCTAGTTTTCAGCTATGGATAGCTCTTGAAAAACTAATTAAGAGTTTTGCAAGCGAAAATGACGTCATAGCCTTATTTGCGGAACTGTAGGCATCCAAAGTCATACAAGCCTTCATAACTCAAAAAAATAACTTTGAATGCAAATATCTCGAAAACTAGACATTATAAAAGGGTTTGCTTTGGATGTGCTGGTTGTATTTGACAAAACCTGTCTATATATGTACGTTTCAATGGGTTCCAGAGACTTTCGTAAAAAAATTAATTTTTATGCTTTTTTTCGAAAATCGATTGGAAAAAAAAAGTTGAGTTTTAAACGGCAATGCAAAGACCAGACCGTTATCTGTTCAACAACGTTAACCGCAACCTCTTACGAGCCTTATTTTGGAAGTTATGGCCATATAAAGATTTTTAGTTTTTGGGTTGAAACAAGAAAGATTAACTTTGAATCAAAATTTCTCTGCAACCAGAGCCCACAAAATGCTCTAGTTTTCAGCAATGAATAGCTCTCTAAAAACTGATTAAGCGGTTAATAAACCGCAAGGCCTTCCGAGCCTTATTTGTGGAACTGTAGACATTCAAAGTCATGCAAACTTTCAAAACTCAAAAAAATCGATTTTAATGGATTTACTTTGAATTAAGATATCTCCGCAACCAGACCTCCTAGAATATTCTAGTTTTCAGCTATGGATAGCTCTTGAAAAACTAATTAAGCGTTTTGCAAGCGAAAATGACGTCATAGCCTTATTTGCGGAACTGTAGGCATCCAAAGTCATACAAGCCTTCATAACTCAAAAAAATAACTTTGAATGCAAATATCTCGAAAACTAGACATTATAAAAGGGTTTGCTTTGGAGGTGCTGGTTGCATTTGACAAAACCTGTCTATATATGTACGTTTCAATGGGTTCCAGAGACTTTCGTAAAAAAATTAATTTTTAGTGATAAGGGGGTAGTCCATGCTTTTTTTCGAAAATCGATTGGAAAAAATAAAGCTGAGTTTTAAACGGCAATGCAAAGACCAGACCGTTATCTGTTCAACAACGTTAACTGCAACCTCTTACGAGCCTTATTTTGGAAGTTATGGCCATATTAAGATTTTTAGTTTTTGGGTTGAAACAAGAAAGATTAACTTTGAATCAAAATTTCTCTGCAACCAGAGCCCACAAAATGCTCTAGTTTTCAGCAACGAATAGCTCTCCAAAAACTGATTAAGCGGTTAATAAACCGCAAGGCCTTCCGAGCCTTATTTGTGGAACTGTAGACATCCAAAGTCATGCAAACTTTCAAAACTCAAAAAAATCGATTTTAATGGATTTACTTTGAATTAAGATATCTCCGCAACCAGACCTCCTAGAATGTTCTAGTTTTCAGCTATGGATAGCTCTTGAAAAACTAATTAAGAGTTTTGCAAGCGAAAATGACGTCATAGCCTTATTTGCGGAACTGTAGGCATCCAAAGTCATACAAGCCTTCATAACTCAAAAAAATAACTTTGAATGCAAATATCTCGAAAACTAGACATTATAAAAGGGTTTGCTTTGGATGTGCTGGTTGCATTTGACAAAACCTTTCTATATATGTACGTTTCAATGGGTTCCAGAGACTTTCGTAAAAAAATTAATTTTTAGTGATAAGGGGGTAGTCCATGCTTTTTTTCGCAAATCGATTGGAAAAAATAAAGCTGAGTTTTAAACGGCAATGCAAAGACCAGACCGTTATCTGTTCAACAACGTTAACCGCAACCTCTTACGAGCCTAATTTTGGAAGTTATGGCCATATTAAGATTTTTAGTTTTTGGGTTGAAACAAGAAAGATTAACTTTGAATCAAAATTTCTCTGCAACCAGAGCCCACAAAATGCTCTAGTTTTCAGCAACGAATAGCTCTCTATAAACTGATTAAGCGGTTAATAAACCGCAAGGCCTTCCGAGCCTTATTTGTGGAACTGTAGACATCCAAAGTCATGCAAACTTTCAAAACTCAAAAAAAATCGATTTTAATGGATTTACTTTGAATTAAGATATCTCCGCAACCAGACCTCCTAGAATATTCTAGTTTTCAGCTATGGATAGCTCTTGAAAAACTAATTAAGCGTTTTGCAAGCGAAAATGACGTCATAGCCTTATTTGCGGAACTGTAGGCATCCAAAGTCATACAAGCCTTCATAACTCAAAAAAATAACTTTGAATGCAAATATCTCGAAAACTAGACATTATAAAAGGGTTTGCTTTGGATTTGCTGGTTGCATTTGACAAAACCTTTCTATATATGTACGTTTCAATGGGTTCCAGAGACTTTCGTAAAAAAATTAATTTTTAGTGATAAGGGGGTAGTCCATGCTTTTTTTCGCAAATCGATTGGAAAAAATAAAGCTGAGTTTTAAACGGCAATGCAAAGACCAGACCGTTATCTGTTCAACAACGTTAACCGCAACCTCTTACGAGCCTTATTTTGGAAGTTATGGCCATATTAAGATTTTTAGTTTTTGGGTTGAAACAAGAAAGATTAACTTTGAATCAAAATTTCTCTGCAACCAGAGCCCACAAAATGCTCTAGTTTTCAGCAACGAATAGCTCTCTAAAAACTGATTAAGCGGTTAATAAACCGCAAGGCCTTCCGAGCCTTATTTGTGGAACTGTAGACATCCAAAGTCATGCAAACTTTCAAAACTCAAAAAAATCGATTTTAATGGATTTACTTTGAAATAAGATATCTCCGCAACCAGACCTCCTAGAATATTCTAGTTTTCAGCTATGGATAGCTCTTGAAAAACTTATTAAGCGTTTTGCAAGCGAAAATGACGTCATAGCCTTATTTGCGGAACTGTAGGCATCCAAAGTCATACAAGCCTTCATAACTCAAAAAAATAACTTTGAATGCAAATATCTCGAAAACTAGACATTATAAAAGGGTTTGCTTTGGATGTGCTGGTTGCATTTGACAAAACCTGTCTATATATGTACGTTTCAATGGGTTCCAGAGACTTTCGTAAAAAAATTAATTTTTAGTGATAAGGGGGTAGTCCATGCTTTTTTTCGAAAATCGATTGGAAAAAAAAAGTTGAGTTTTAAACGGCAATGCAAAGACCAGACCGTTATCTGTTCAACAACGTTAACCGCAACCTCTTACGAGCCTTATTTTGGAAGTTATGGCCATATTAAGATTTTTAGTTTTTGGGTTGAAACAAGAAAGATTAACTTTGAATCAAAATTTCTCTGCAACCAGAGCCCACAAAATGCTCTAGTTTTCAGCAATGAATAGCTCTCCAAAAACTGATTAAGCGGTTAATAAACCGTAAGGCCTTCCGAGCCTTATTTGTGGAACTGTAGACATCCAAAGTCATGCAAACTTTCAAAACTCAAAAAAATCGATTTTAATGGATTTACTTTGAATTAAGATATCTCCGCAACCAGACCTCCTAGAATGTTCTAGTTTTCAGCTATGGATAGCTCTTGAAAAACTAATTAAGCGTTTTGCAAGCGAAAATGACGTCATAGCCTCATTTGCGGAACTGTAGGCATCCAAAGTCATACAAGCCTTCATAACTCAAAAAAATAACTTTGAATGCAAATATCTCGAAAACTAGACATTATAAAAGGGTTTGCTTTGGATGTGCTGGTTGCATTTGACAAAACCTGTCTATATATGAACGTTTCAATGGGTTCCAGAGACTTTCGTAAAAAAATTAATTTTTATGCTTTTTTTCGAAAATCGATTGGAAAAAAAAAGTTGAGTTTTAAACGGCAATGCAAAGACCAGACCGTTATCTGTTCAACAACGTTAACCGCAACCTCTTACGAGCCTTATTTTGGAAGTTATGGCCATATTAAGATTTTTAGTTTTTGGGTTGAAACAAGAAAGATTAACTTTGAATCAAAATTTCTCTGCAACCAGAGCCCACAAAATGCTCTAGTTTTCAGCAATGAATAGCTCTCCAAAAACTGATTAAGCGGTTAATAAACCGCAAGGCCTTCCGAGCCTTATTTGTGGAACTGTAGACATCCAAAGTCATGCAAACTTTCAAAACTCAAAAAAATCGATTTTAATGGATTTACTTTGAATTAAGATATCTCCGCAACCAGACCTCCTAGAATGTTCTAGTTTTCAGCTATGGATAGCTCTTGAAAAACTAATTAAGAGTTTTGCAAGCGAAAATGACGTCATAGCCTTATTTGCGGAACTGTAGGCATCCAAAGTCATACAAGCCTTCATAACTCAAAAAAATAACTTTGAATGCAAATATCTCGAAAACTAGACATTATAAAAGGGTTTGCTTTGGATGTGCTGGTTGCATTTGACAAAACCTGTCTATATATGTACGTTTCAATGGGTTCCAGAGACTTTCGTAAAAAAATTAATTTTTATGCTTTTTTTCGAAAATCGATTGGAAAAAAAAAGTTGAGTTTTAAACGGCAATGCAAAGACCAGACCGTTATCTGTTCAACAACGTTAACCGCAACCTCTTACGAGCCTTATTTTGGAAGTTATGGCCATATAAAGATTTTTAGTTTTTGGGTTGAAACAAGAAAGATTAACTTTGAATCAAAATTTCTCTGCAACCAGAGCCCACAAAATGCTCTAGTTTTCAGCAATGAATAGCTCTCTAAAAACTGATTAAGCGGTTAATAAACCGCAAGGCCTTCCGAGCCTTATTTGTGGAACTGTAGACATTCAAAGTCATGCAAACTTTCAAAACTCAAAAAAATCGATTTTAATGGATTTACTTTGAATTAAGATATCTCCGCAACCAGACCTCCTAGAATATTCTAGTTTTCAGCTATGGATAGCTCTTGAAAAACTAATTAAGCGTTTTGCAAGCGAAAATGACGTCATAGCCTTATTTGCGGAACTGTAGGCATCCAAAGTCATACAAGCCTTCATAACTCAAAAAAATAACTTTGAATGCAAATATCTCGAAAACTAGACATTATAAAAGGGTTTGCTTTGGATGTGCTGGTTGCATTTGACAAAACCTGTCTATATATGTACGTTTCAATGGGTTCCAGAGACTTTCGTAAAAAAATTAATTTTTAGTGATAAGGGGGTAGTCCATGCTTTTTTTCGAAAATCGATTGGAAAAAATAAAGCTGAGTTTTAAACGGCAATGCAAAGACCAGACCGTTATCTGTTCAACAACGTTAACTGCAACCTCTTACGAGCCTTATTTTGGAAGTTATGGCCATATTAAGATTTTTAGTTTTTGGGTTGAAACAAGAAAGATTAACTTTGAATCAAAATTTCTCTGCAACCAGAGCCCACAAAATGCTCTAGTTTTCAGCAACGAATAGCTCTCCAAAAACTGATTAAGCGGTTAATAAACCGCAAGGCCTTCCGAGCCTTATTTGTGGAACTGTAGACATCCAAAGTCATGCAAACTTTCAAAACTCAAAAAAATCGATTTTAATGGATTTACTTTGAATTAAGATATCTCCGCAACCAGACCTCCTAGAATGTTCTAGTTTTCAGCTATGGATAGCTCTTGAAAACCTAATTAAGCGTTTTGCAAGCGAAAATGACGTCATAGCCTTATTTGCGGAACTGTAGGCATCCAAAGTCATACAAGCCTTCATAACTCAAAAAAATAACTTTGAATGCAAATATCTCGAAAACTAGACATTATAAAAGGGTTTGCTTTGGATGTGCTGGTTGCATTTGACAAAACCTGTCTATATATGAACGTTTCAATGGGTTCCAGAGACTTTCGTAAAAAAATTAATTTTTATGCTTTTTTTCGAAAATCGATTGGAAAAAAAAAGTTGAGTTTTAAACGGCAATGCAAAGACCAGACCGTTATCTGTTCAACAACGTTAACCGCAACCTCTTACGAGCCTTATTTTGGAAGTTATGGCCATATTAAGATTTTTAGTTTTTGGGTTGAAACAAGAAAGATTAACTTTGAATCAAAATTTCTCTGCAACCAGAGCCCACAAAATGCTCTAGTTTTCAGCAATGAATAGCTCTCCAAAAACTGATTAAGCGGTTAATAAACCGCAAGGCCTTCCGAGCCTTATTTGTGGAACTGTAGACATCCAAAGTCATGCAAACTTTCAAAACTCAAAAAAATCGATTTTAATGGATTTACTTTGAATTAAGATATCTCCGCAATTAGACCTCCTAGAATGTTCTAGTTTTCAGCTATGGATAGCTCTTGAAAAACTAATTAAGCGTTTTGCAAGCGAAAATGACGTCATAGCCTTATTTGCGGAACTGTAGGCATCCAAAGTCATACAAGCCTTCATAACTCAAAAAAATAACTTTGAATGCAAATATCTCGAAAACTAGACATTATAAAAGGGTTTGCTTTGGATGTGCTGGTTGCATTTGACAAAACCTGTCTATATATGTACGTTTCAATGGGTTCCAGAGACTTTCGTAAAAAAATTAATTTTTAGTGATAAGGGGGTAGTCCATGCTTTTTTTCGAAAATCGATTGGAAAAAATAAAGCTGAGTTTTAAACGGCAATGCAAAGACCAGACCGTTATCTGTTCAACAACGTTAACTGCAACCTCTTACGAGCCTTATTTTGGAAGTTATGGCCATATTAAGATTTTTAGTTTTTGGGTTGAAACAAGAAAGATTAACTTTGAATCAAAATTTCTCTGCAACCAGAGCCCACAAAATGCTCTAGTTTTCAGCAACGAATAGCTCTCCAAAAACTGATTAAGCGGTTAATAAACCGCAAGGCCTTCCGAGCCTTATTTGTGGAACTGTAGACATCCAAAGTCATGCAAACTTTCAAAACTCAAAAAAATCGATTTTAATGGATTTACTTTGAATTAAGATATCTCCGCAACCAGACCTCCTAGAATGTTCTAGTTTTCAGCTATGGATAGCTCTTGAAAACCTAATTAAGCGTTTTGCAAGCGAAAATGACGTCATAGCCTTATTTGCGGAACTGTAGGCATCCAAAGTCATACAAGCCTTCATAACTCAAAAAAATAACTTTGAATGCAAATATCTCGAAAACTAGACATTATAAAAGGGTTTGCTTTGGATGTGCTGGTTGCATTTGACAAAACCTGTCTATATATGAACGTTTCAATGGGTTCCAGAGACTTTCGTAAAAAAATTAATTTTTATGCTTTTTTTCGAAAATCGATTGGAAAAAAAAAGTTGAGTTTTAAACGGCAATGCAAAGACCAGACCGTTATCTGTTCAACAACGTTAACCGCAACCTCTTACGAGCCTTATTTTGGAAGTTATGGCCATATTAAGATTTTTAGTTTTTGGGTTGAAACAAGAAAGATTAACTTTGAATCAAAATTTCTCTGCAACCAGAGCCCACAAAATGCTCTAGTTTTCAGCAATGAATAGCTCTCCAAAAACTGATTAAGCGGTTAATAAACCGCAAGGCCTTCCGAGCCTTATTTGTGGAACTGTAGACATCCAAAGTCATGCAAACTTTCAAAACTCAAAAAAATCGATTTTAATGGATTTACTTTGAATTAAGATATCTCCGCAATTAGACCTCCTAGAATGTTCTAGTTTTCAGCTATGGATAGCTCTTGAAAAACTAATTAAGCGTTTTGCAAGCGAAAATGACGTCATAGCCTTATTTGCGGAACTGTAGGCATCCAAAGTCATACAAGCCTTCATAACTCAAAAAAATAACTTTGAATGCAAATATCTCGAAAACTAGACATTATAAAAGGGTTTGCTTTGGATGTGCTGGTTGCATTTGACAAAACCTGTCTATATATGTACCGTTTCAATGGGTTCCAGAGACTTTCGTAAGAAAATTAATTTTTATGCTTTTTTCCGAAAATCGATTGGAAAAAAAAAGTTGAGTTTTAAACGGCAATGCAAAGACCAGACCGTTATCTGTTCAACAACGTTAACCGCAACCTCTTACGAGCCTTATTTTGGAAGTTATGGCCATATAAAGATTTTTAGTTTTTGGGTTGAAACAAGAAAGATTAACTTTGAATCAAAATTTCTCTGCAACCAGAGCCCACAAAATGCTCTAGTTTTCAGCAATGAATAGCTCTCTAAAAACTGATTAAGCGGTTAATAAACCGCAAGGCCTTCCGAGCCTTATTTGTGGAACTGTAGACATCCAAAGTCATGCAAACTTTCAAAACTCAAAAAAATCGATTTTAATGGATTTACTTTGAATTAAGGTATCTCCGCAACCAGACCTCCTAGAATATTCTAGTTTTCAGCTATGGATAGCTCTTGAAAAACTAATTAAGCGTTTTGCAAGCGAAAATGACGTCATAGCCTTATTTGCGGAACTGTAGGCATCCAAAGTCATACAAGCCTTCATAACTCAAAAAAATAACTTTGAATGCAAATATCTCGAAAACTAGACATTATAAAAGGGTTTGCTTTGGATGTGCTGGTTGCATTTGACAAAACCTGTCTATATATGAACGTTTCAATGGGTTCCAGAGACTTTCGTAAAAAAATTAATTTTTATGCTTTTTTTCGAAAATCGATTGGAAAAAAAAAGTTGAGTTTTAAACGGCAATGCAAAGACCAGACCGTTATCTGTTCAACAACGTTAACCGCAACCTCTTACGAGCCTTATTTTGGAAGTTATGGCCATATAAAGATTTTTAGTTTTTGGGTTGAAACAAGAAAGATTAACTTTGAATCAAAATTTCTCTGCAACCAGAGCCCACAAAATGCTCTAGTTTTCAGCAATGAATAGCTCTCTAAAAACTGATTAAGCGGTTAATAAACCGCAAGGCCTTCCGAGCCTTATTTGTGGAACTGTAGACATTCAAAGTCATGCAAACTTTCAAAACTCAAAAAAATCGATTTTAATGGATTTACTTTGAATTAAGATATCTCCGCAACCAGACCTCCTAGAATATTCTAGTTTTCAGCTATGGATAGCTCTTGAAAAACTAATTAAGCGTTTTGCAAGCGAAAATGACGTCATAGCCTTATTTGCGGAACTGTAGGCATCCAAAGTCATACAAGCCTTCATAACTCAAAAAAATAACTTTGAATGCAAATATCTCGAAAACTAGACATTATAAAAGGGTTTGCTTTGGATGTGCTGGTTGCATTTGACAAAACCTGTCTATATATGTACGTTTCAATGGGTTCCAGAGACTTTCGTAAAAAAATTAATTTTTAGTGATAAGGGGGTAGTCCATGCTTTTTTTCGAAAATCGATTGGAAAAAATAAAGCTGAGTTTTAAACGGCAATGCAAAGACCAGACCGTTATCTGTTCAACAACGTTAACTGCAACCTCTTACGAGCCTTATTTTGGAAGTTATGGCCATATTAAGATTTTTAGTTTTTGGGTTGAAACAAGAAAGATTAACTTTGAATCAAAATTTCTCTGCAACCAGAGCCCACAAAATGCTCTAGTTTTCAGCAACGAATAGCTCTCCAAAAACTGATTAAGCGGTTAATAAACCGCAAGGCCTTCCGAGCCTTATTTGTGGAACTGTAGACATCCAAAGTCATGCAAACTTTCAAAACTCAAAAAAATCGATTTTAATGGATTTACTTTGAATTAAGATATCTCCGCAACCAGACCTCCTAGAATGTTCTAGTTTTCAGCTATGGATAGCTCTTGAAAACCTAATTAAGCGTTTTGCAAGCGAAAATGACGTCATAGCCTTATTTGCGGAACTGTAGGCATCCAAAGTCATACAAGCCTTCATAACTCAAAAAAATAACTTTGAATGCAAATATCTCGAAAACTAGACATTATAAAAGGGTTTGCTTTGGATGTGCTGGTTGCATTTGACAAAACCTGTCTATATATGAACGTTTCAATGGGTTCCAGAGACTTTCGTAAAAAAATTAATTTTTATGCTTTTTTTCGAAAATCGATTGAAAAAAAAATTTGAGTTTTAAACGGCAATGCAAAGACCAGACCGTTATCTGTTCAACAACGTTAACCGCAACCTCTTACGAGCCTTATTTTGGAAGTTATGGCCATATTAAGATTTTTAGTTTTTGGGTTGAAACAAGAAAGATTAACTTTGAATCAAAATTTCTCTGCAACCAGAGCCCACAAAATGCTCTAGTTTTCAGCAATGAATAGCTCTCCAAAAACTGATTAAGCGGTTAATAAACCGCAAGGCCTTCCGAGCCTTATTTGTGGAACTGTAGACATCCAAAGTCATGCAAACTTTCAAAACTCAAAAAAATCGATTTTAATGGATTTACTTTGAATTAAGATATCTCCGCAATTAGACCTCCTAGAATGTTCTAGTTTTCAGCTATGGATAGCTCTTGAAAAACTAATTAAGCGTTTTGCAAGCGAAAATGACGTCATAGCCTTATTTGCGGAACTGTAGGCATCCAAAGTCATACAAGCCTTCATAACTCAAAAAAATAACTTTGAATGCAAATATCTCGAAAACTAGACATTATAAAAGGGTTTGCTTTGGATGTGCTGGTTGCATTTGACAAAACCTGTCTATATATGTACGTTTCAATGGGTTCCAGAGACTTTCGTAAAAAAATTAATTTTTAGTGATAAGGGGGTAGTCCATGCTTTTTTTCGAAAATCGATTGGAAAAAATAAAGCTGAGTTTTAAACGGCAATGCAAAGACCAGACCGTTATCTGTTCAACAACGTTAACTGCAACCTCTTACGAGCCTTATTTTGGAAGTTATGGCCATATTAAGATTTTTAGTTTTTGGGTTGAAACAAGAAAGATTAACTTTGAATCAAAATTTCTCTGCAACCAGAGCCCACAAAATGCTCTAGTTTTCAGCAACGAATAGCTCTCCAAAAACTGATTAAGCGGTTAATAAACCGCAAGGCCTTCCGAGCCTTATTTGTGGAACTGTAGACATCCAAAGTCATGCAAACTTTCAAAACTCAAAAAAATCGATTTTAATGGATTTACTTTGAATTAAGATATCTCCGCAACCAGACCTCCTAGAATGTTCTAGTTTTCAGCTATGGATAGCTCTTGAAAACCTAATTAAGCGTTTTGCAAGCGAAAATGACGTCATAGCCTTATTTGCGGAACTGTAGGCATCCAAAGTCATACAAGCCTTCATAACTCAAAAAAATAACTTTGAATGCAAATATCTCGAAAACTAGACATTATAAAAGGGTTTGCTTTGGATGTGCTGGTTGCATTTGACAAAACCTGTCTATATATGAACGTTTCAATGGGTTCCAGAGACTTTCGTAAAAAAATTAATTTTTATGCTTTTTTTCGAAAATCGATTGGAAAAAAAAAGTTGAGTTTTAAACGGCAATGCAAAGACCAGACCGTTATCTGTTCAACAACGTTAACCGCAACCTCTTACGAGCCTTATTTTGGAAGTTATGGCCATATTAAGATTTTTAGTTTTTGGGTTGAAACAAGAAAGATTAACTTTGAATCAAAATTTCTCTGCAACCAGAGCCCACAAAATGCTCTAGTTTTCAGCAATGAATAGCTCTCCAAAAACTGATTAAGCGGTTAATAAACCGCAAGGCCTTCCGAGCCTTATTTGTGGAACTGTAGACATCCAAAGTCATGCAAACTTTCAAAACTCAAAAAAATCGATTTTAATGGATTTACTTTGAATTAAGATATCTCCGCAATTAGACCTCCTAGAATGTTCTAGTTTTCAGCTATGGATAGCTCTTGAAAAACTAATTAAGCGTTTTGCAAGCGAAAATGACGTCATAGCCTTATTTGCGGAACTGTAGGCATCCAAAGTCATACAAGCCTTCATAACTCAAAAAAATAACTTTGAATGCAAATATCTCGAAAACTAGACATTATAAAAGGGTTTGCTTTGGATGTGCTGGTTGCATTTGACAAAACCTGTCTATATATGTACCGTTTCAATGGGTTCCAGAGACTTTCGTAAGAAAATTAATTTTTATGCTTTTTTCCGAAAATCGATTGGAAAAAAAAAGTTGAGTTTTAAACGGCAATGCAAAGACCAGACCGTTATCTGTTCAACAACGTTAACCGCAACCTCTTACGAGCCTTATTTTGGAAGTTATGGCCATATAAAGATTTTTAGTTTTTGGGTTGAAACAAGAAAGATTAACTTTGAATCAAAATTTCTCTGCAACCAGAGCCCACAAAATGCTCTAGTTTTCAGCAATGAATAGCTCTCTAAAAACTGATTAAGCGGTTAATAAACCGCAAGGCCTTCCGAGCCTTATTTGTGGAACTGTAGACATCCAAAGTCATGCAAACTTTCAAAACTCAAAAAAATCGATTTTAATGGATTTACTTTGAATTAAGGTATCTCCGCAACCAGAATATTCTAGTTTTCAGCTATGGATAGCTCTTGAAAAACTAATTAAGCGTTTTGCAAGCGAAAATGACGTCATAGCCTTATTTGCGGAACTGTAGGCATCCAAAGTCATACAAGCCTTCATAACTCAAAAAAATAACTTTGAATGCAAATATCTCGAAAACTAGACATTATAAAAGGGTTTGCTTTGGATGTGCTGGTTGCATTTGACAAAACCTGTCTATATATGAACGTTTCAATGGGTTCCAGAGACTTTCGTAAAAAAATTAATTTTTATGCTTTTTTTCGAAAATCGATTGGAAAAAAAAAGTTGAGTTTTAAACGGCAATGCAAAGACCAGACCGTTATCTGTTCAACAACGTTAACCGCAACCTCTTACGAGCCTTATTTTGGAAGTTATGGCCATATAAAGATTTTTAGTTTTTGGGTTGAAACAAGAAAGATTAACTTTGAATCAAAATTTCTCTGCAACCAGAGCCCACAAAATGCTCTAGTTTTCAGCAATGAATAGCTCTCTAAAAACTGATTAAGCGGTTAATAAACCGCAAGGCCTTCCGAGCCTTATTTGTGGAACTGTAGACATTCAAAGTCATGCAAACTTTCAAAACTCAAAAAAATCGATTTTAATGGATTTACTTTGAATTAAGATATCTCCGCAACCAGACCTCCTAGAATATTCTAGTTTTCAGCTATGGATAGCTCTTGAAAAACTAATTAAGCGTTTTGCAAGCGAAAATGACGTCATAGCCTTATTTGCGGAACTGTAGGCATCCAAAGTCATACAAGCCTTCATAACTCAAAAAAATAACTTTGAATGCAAATATCTCGAAAACTAGACATTATAAAAGGGTTTGCTTTGGATGTGCTGGTTGCATTTGACAAAACCTGTCTATATATGTACGTTTCAATGGGTTCCAGAGACTTTCGTAAAAAAATTAATTTTTAGTGATAAGGGGGTAGTCCATGCTTTTTTCGAAAATCGATTGGAAAAAATAAAGCTGAGTTTTAAACGGCAATGCAAAGACCAGACCGTTATCTGTTCAACAACGTTAACTGCAACCTCTTACGAGCCTTATTTTGGAAGTTATGGCCATATTAAGATTTTTAGTTTTTGGGTTGAAACAAGAAAGATTAACTTTGAATCAAAATTTCTCTGCAACCAGAGCCCACAAAATGCTCTAGTTTTCAGCAACGAATAGCTCTCCAAAAACTGATTAAGCGGTTAATAAACCGCAAGGCCTTCCGAGCCTTATTTGTGGAACTGTAGACATCCAAAGTCATGCAAACTTTCAAAACTCAAAAAAATCGATTTTAATGGATTTACTTTGAATTAAGATATCTCCGCAACCAGACCTCCTAGAATGTTCTAGTTTTCAGCTATGGATAGCTCTTGAAAACCTAATTAAGCGTTTTGCAAGCGAAAATGACGTCATAGCCTTATTTGCGGAACTGTAGGCATCCAAAGTCATACAAGCCTTCATAACTCAAAAAAATAACTTTGAATGCAAATATCTCGAAAACTAGACATTATAAAAGGGTTTGCTTTGGATGTGCTGGTTGCATTTGACAAAACCTGTCTATATATGAACGTTTCAATGGGTTCCAGAGACTTTCGTAAAAAAATTAATTTTTATGCTTTTTTTCGAAAATCGATTGGAAAAAAAAAGTTGAGTTTTAAACGGCAATGCAAAGACCAGACCGTTATCTGTTCAACAACGTTAACCGCAACCTCTTACGAGCCTTATTTTGGAAGTTATGGCCATATTAAGATTTTTAGTTTTTGGGTTGAAACAAGAAAGATTAACTTTGAATCAAAATTTCTCTGCAACCAGAGCCCACAAAATGCTCTAGTTTTCAGCAATGAATAGCTCTCCAAAAACTGATTAAGCGGTTAATAAACCGCAAGGCCTTCCGAGCCTTATTTGTGGAACTGTAGACATCCAAAGTCATGCAAACTTTCAAAACTCAAAAAAATCGATTTTAATGGATTTACTTTGAATTAAGATATCTCCGCAATTAGACCTCCTAGAATGTTCTAGTTTTCAGCTATGGATAGCTCTTGAAAAACTAATTAAGCGTTTTGCAAGCGAAAATGACGTCATAGCCTTATTTGCGGAACTGTAGGCATCCAAAGTCATACAAGCCTTCATAACTCAAAAAAATAACTTTGAATGCAAATATCTCGAAAACTAGACATTATAAAAGGGTTTGCTTTGGATGTGCTGGTTGCATTTGACAAAACCTGTCTATATATGTACGTTTCAATGGGTTCCAGAGACTTTCGTAAGAAAATTAATTTTTATGCTTTTTTCCGAAAATCGATTGGAAAAAAAAAGTTGAGTTTTAAACGGCAATGCAAAGACCAGACCGTTATCTGTTCAACAACGTTAACCGCAACCTCTTACGAGCCTTATTTTGGAAGTTATGGCCATATAAAGATTTTTAGTTTTTGGGTTGAAACAAGAAAGATTAACTTTGAATCAAAATTTCTCTGCAACCAGAGCCCACAAAATGCTCTAGTTTTCAGCAATGAATAGCTCTCTAAAAACTGATTAAGCGGTTTATAAACCGCAAGGCCTTCCGAGCCTTATTTGTGGAACTGTAGACATCCAAAGTCATGCAAACTTTCAAAACTCAAAAAAATCGATTTTAATGGATTTAATTTGAATTAAGGTATCTCCGCAACCAGACCTCCTAGAATATTCTAGTTTTCAGCTATGGATAGCTCTTGAAAAACTAATTAAGCGTTTTGCAAGCGAAAATGACGTCATAGCCTTATTTGCGGAACTGTAGGCATCCAAAGTCATACAAGCCTTCATAACTCAAAAAAATAACTTTGAATGCAAATATCTCGAAAACTAGACATTATAAAAGGGTTTGCTTTGGATGTGCTGGTTGCATTTGACAAAACCTGTCTATATATGAACGTTTCAATGGGTTCCAGAGACTTTCGTAAACAAATTAATTTTTATGCTTTTTTTCGAAAATCGATTGGAAAAAAAAAGTTGAGTTTTAAACGGCAATGCAAAGACCAGACCGTTATCTGTTCAACAACGTTAACCGCAACCTCTTACGAGCCTTATTTTGGAAGTTATGGCCATATTAAGATTTTTAGTTTTTGGGTTGAAACAAGAAAGATTAACTTTGAATCAAAATTTCTCTGCAACCAGAGCCCACAAAATGCTCTAGTTTTCAGCAATGAATAGCTCTCCAAAAACTGATTAAGCGGTTAATAAACCGCAAGGCCTTCCGAGCCTTATTTGTGGAACTGTAGACATCCAAAGTCATGCAAACTTTCAAAACTCAAAAAAATCGATTTTAATGGATTTACTTTGAATTAAGATATCTCCGCAACCAGACCTCCTAGAATGTTCTAGTTTTCAGCTATGGATAGCTCTTGAAAAACTAATTAAGAGTTTTGCAAGCGAAAATGACGTCATAGCCTTATTTGCGGAACTGTAGGCATCCAAAGTCATACAAGCCTTCATAACTCAAAAAAATAACTTTGAATGCAAATATCTCGAAAACTAGACATTATAAAAGGGTTTGCTTTGGATGTGCTGGTTGCATTTGACAAAACCTGTCTATATATGTACGTTTCAATGGGTTCCAGAGACTTTCGTAAAAAAATTAATTTTTATGCTTTTTTTCGAAAATCGATTGGAAAAAAAAAGTTGAGTTTTAAACGGCAATGCAAAGACCAGACCGTTATCTGTTCAACAACGTTAACCGCAACCTCTTACGAGCCTTATTTTGGAAGTTATGGCCATATAAAGATTTTTAGTTTTTGGGTTGAAACAAGAAAGATTAACTTTGAATCAAAATTTCTCTGCAACCAGAGCCCACAAAATGCTCTAGTTTTCAGCAATGAATAGCTCTCTAAAAACTGATTAAGCGGTTAATAAACCGCAAGGCCTTCCGAGCCTTATTTGTGGAACTGTAGACATTCAAAGTCATGCAAACTTTCAAAACTCAAAAAAATCGATTTTAATGGATTTACTTTGAATTAAGATATCTCCGCAACCAGACCTCCTAGAATATTCTAGTTTTCAGCTATGGATAGCTCTTGAAAAACTAATTAAGCGTTTTGCAAGCGAAAATGACGTCATAGCCTTATTTGCGGAACTGTAGGCATCCAAAGTCATACAAGCCTTCATAACTCAAAAAAATAACTTTGAATGCAAATATCTCGAAAACTAGACATTATAAAAGGGTTTGCTTTGGATGTGCTGGTTGCATTTGACAAAACCTGTCTATATATGTACGTTTCAATGGGTTCCAGAGACTTTCGTAAGAAAATTAATTTTTATGCTTTTTTCCGAAAATCGATTGGAAAAAAAAAGTTGAGTTTTAAACGGCAATGCAAAGACCAGACCGTTATCTGTTCAACAACGTTAACCGCAACCTCTTACGAGCCTTATTTTGGAAGTTATGGCCATATAAAGATTTTTAGTTTTTGGGTTGAAACAAGAAAGATTAACTTTGAATCAAAATTTCTCTGCAACCAGAGCCCACAAAATGCTCTAGTTTTCAGCAACGAATAGCTCTCTATAAACTGATTAAGCGGTTAATAAACCGCAAGGCCTTCCGAGCCTTATTTGTGGAACTGTAGACATCCAAAGTCATGCAAACTTTCAAAACTCAAAAAAATCGATTTTAATGGATTTACTTTGAATTAAGATATCTCCGCAACCAGACCTCCTAGAATATTCTAGTTTTCAGCTATGGATAGCTCTTGAAAAACTAATTAAGCGTTTTGCAAGCGAAAATGACGTCATAGCCTTATTTGCGGAACTGTAGGCATCCAAAGTCATACAAGCCTTCATAACTCAAAAAAATAACTTTGAATGCAAATATCTCGAAAACTAGACATTATAAAAGGGTTTGCTTTGGATGTGCTGGTTGCATTTGACAAAACCTTTCTATATATGTACGTTTCAATGGGTTCCAGAGACTTTCGTAAAAAAATTAATTTTTAGTGATAAGGGGGTAGTCCATGCTTTTTTTCGCAAATCGATTGGAAAAAATAAAGCTGAGTTTTAAACGGCAATGCAAAGACCAGACCGTTATCTGTTCAACAACGTTAACCGCAACCTCTTACGAGCCTTATTTTGGAAGTTATGGCCATATTAAGATTTTTAGTTTTTGGGTTGAAACAAGAAAGATTAACTTTGAATCAAAATTTCTCTGCAACCAGAGCCCACAAAATGCTCTAGTTTTCAGCAACGAATAGCTCTCTAAAAACTGATTAAGCGGTTAATAAACCGCAAGGCCTTCCGAGCCTTATTTGTGGAACTGTAGACATCCAAAGTCATGCAAACTTTCAAAACTCAAAAAAATCGATTTTAATGGATTTACTTTGAAATAAGATATCTCCGCAACCAGACCTCCTAGAATATTCTAGTTTTCAGCTATGGATAGCTCTTGAAAAACTAATTAAGCGTTTTGCAAGCGAAAATGACGTCATAGCCTTATTTGCGGAACTGTAGGCATCCAAAGTCATACAAGCCTTCATAACTCAAAAAAATAACTTTGAATGCAAATATCTCGAAAACTAGACATTATAAAAGGGTTTGCTTTGGATGTGCTGGTTGCATTTGACAAAACCTGTCTATATATGTACGTTTCAATGGGTTCCAGAGACTTTCGTAAAAAAATTAATTTTTAGTGATAAGGGGGTAGTCCATGCTTTTTTTCGAAAATCGATTGGAAAAAAAAAGTTGAGTTTTAAACGGCAATGCAAAGACCAGACCGTTATCTGTTCAACAACGTTAACCGCAACCTCTTACGAGCCTTATTTTGGAAGTTATGGCCATATTAAGATTTTTAGTTTTTGGGTTGAAACAAGAAAGATTAACTTTGAATCAAAATTTCTCTGCAACCAGAGCCCACAAAATGCTCTAGTTTTCAGCAATGAATAGCTCTCCAAAAACTGATTAAGCGGTTAATAAACCGCAAGGCCTTCCGAGCCTTATTTGTGGAACTGTAGACATCCAAAGTCATGCAAACTTTCAAAACTCAAAAAAATCGATTTTAATGGATTTACTTTGAATTAAGATATCTCCGCAACCAGACCTCCTAGAATGTTCTAGTTTTCAGCTATGGATAGCTCTTGAAAAACTAATTAAGCGTTTTGCAAGCGAAAATGACGTCATAGCCTTATTTGCGGAACTGTAGGCATCCAAAGTCATACAAGCCTTCATAACTCAAAAAAATAACTTTGAATGCAAATATCTCGAAAACTAGACATTATAAAAGGGTTTGCTTTGGATGTGCTGGTTGCATTTGACAAAACCTGTCTATATATGAACGTTTCAATGGGTTCCAGAGACTTTCGTAAAAAAATTAATTTTTATGCTTTTTTTCGAAAATCGATTGGAAAAAAAAAGTTGAGTTTTAAACGGCAATGCAAAGACCAGACCGTTATCTGTTCAACAACGTTAACCGCAACCTCTTACGAGCCTTATTTTGGAAGTTATGGCCATATTAAGATTTTTAGTTTTTGGGTTGAAACAAGAAAGATTAACTTTGAATCAAAATTTCTCTGCAACCAGAGCCCACAAAATGCTCTAGTTTTCAGCAATGAATAGCTCTCCAAAAACTGATTAAGCGGTTAATAAACCGCAAGGCCTTCCGAGCCTTATTTGTGGAACTGTAGACATCCAAAGTCATGCAAACTTTCAAAACTCAAAAAAATCGATTTTAATGGATTTACTTTGAATTAAGATATCTCCGCAACCAGACCTCCTAGAATGTTCTAGTTTTCAGCTATGGATAGCTCTTGAAAAACTAATTAAGAGTTTTGCAAGCGAAAATGACGTCATAGCCTTATTTGCGGAACTGTAGGCATCCAAAGTCATACAAGCCTTCATAACTCAAAAAAATAACTTTGAATGCAAATATCTCGAAAACTAGACATTATAAAAGGGTTTGCTTTGGATGTGCTGGTTGTATTTGACAAAACCTGTCTATATATGTACGTTTCAATGGGTTCCAGAGACTTTCGTAAAAAAATTAATTTTCATGCTTTTTTTCGAAAATCGATTGGAAAAAAAAAGTTGAGTTTTAAACGGCAATGCAAAGACCAGACCGTTATCTGTTCAACAACGTTAACCGCAACCTCTTACGAGCCTTATTTTGGAAGTTATGGCCATATAAAGATTTTTAGTTTTTGGGTTGAAACAAGAAAGATTCAATATTCTAGTTTTCAGCTATGGATAGCTGTTGAAAAACTAATTAAGCGTTTTGCAAGCGAAAATGACGTCATAGCCTTATTTGCGGAACTGTAGGCATCCAAAGTCATACAAGCCTTCATAACTCAAAAAAATAACTTTGAATGCAAATATCTCGAAAACTAGACATTATAAAAGGGTTTGCTTTGGATGTGCTGGTTGCATTTGACAAAACCTGTCTATATATGTACGTTTCAATGGGTTCCAGAGACTTTCGTAAAAAAATTAATTTTTAGTGATAAGGGGGTAGTCCATGCTTTTTTTCGAAAATTGATTGGAAAAAAAAAGTTGAGTTTTAAACGGCAATGCAAAGACCAGACCGTTATCTGTTCAACAACGTTAACCGCAACCTCTTACGAGCCTTATTTTGGAAGTTATGGCCATATTAAGATTTTTAGTTTTTGGGTTGAAACAAGAAAGATTAACTTTGAATCAAAATTTCTCTGCAACCAGAGCCCACAAAATGCTCTAGTTTTCAGCAATGAATAGCTCTCCAAAAACTGATTAAGCGGTTAATAAACCGCAAGGCCTTCCGAGCCTTATTTGTGGAACTGTAGACATCCAAAGTCATGCAAACTTTCAAAACTCAAAAAAATCGATTTTAATGGATTTACTTTGAATTAAGATATCTCCGCAACCAGACCTCCTAGAATGTTCTAGTTTTCAGCTATGGATAGCTCTTGAAAAACTAATTAAGCGTTTTGCAAGCGAAAATGACGTCATAGCCTTATTTGCGGAACTGTAGGCATCCAAAGTCATACAAGCCTTCATAACTCAAAAAAATAACTTTGAATGCAAATATCTCGAAAACTAGACATTATAAAAGGGTTTGCTTTGGATGTGCTGGTTGCATTTGACAAAACCTGTCTATATATGAACGTTCCAATGGGTTCCAGAGACTTTCGTAAAAAAATTAATTTTTATGCTTTTTTTCGAAAATCGATTGGAAAAAAAAAGTTGAGTTTTAAACGGCAATGCAAAGACCAGACCGTTATCTGTTCAACAACGTTAACCGCAACCTCTTACGAGCCTTATTTTGGAAGTTATGGCCATATTAAGATTTTTAGTTTTTGGGTTGAAACAAGAAAGATTAACTTTGAATCAAAATTTCTCTGCAACCAGAGCCCACAAAATGCTCTAGTTTTCAGCAATGAATAGCTCTCCAAAAACTGATTAAGCGGTTAATAAACCGCAAGGCCTTCCGAGCCTTATTTGTGGAACTGTAGACATCCAAAGTCATGCAAACTTTCAAAACTCAAAAAAATCGATTTTAATGGATTTACTTTGAATTAAGATATCTCCGCAACCAGACCTCCTAGAATGTTCTAGTTTTCAGCTATGGATAGCTCTTGAAAAACTAATTAAGAGTTTTGCAAGCGAAAATGACGTCATAGCCTTATTTGCGGAACTGTAGGCATCCAAAGTCATACAAGCCTTCATAACTCAAAAAAATAACTTTGAATGCAAATATCTCGAAAACTAGACATTATAAAAGGGTTTGCTTTGGATGTGCTGGTTGTATTTGACAAAACCTGTCTATATATGTACGTTTCAATGGGTTCCAGAGACTTTCGTAAAAAAATTAATTTTTATGCTTTTTTTCGAAAATCGATTGGAAAAAAAAAGTTGAGTTTTAAACGGCAATGCAAAGACCAGACCGTTATCTGTTCAACAACGTTAACCGCAACCTCTTACGAGCCTTATTTTGGAAGTTATGGCCATATAAAGATTTTTAGTTTTTGGGTTGAAACAAGAAAGATTCAATATTCTAGTTTTCAGCTATGGATAGCTCTTGAAAAACTAATTAAGCGTTTTGCAAGCGAAAATGACGTCATAGCCTTATTTGCGGAACTGTAGGCATCCAAAGTCATACAAGCCTTCATAACTCAAAAAAATAACTTTGAATGCAAATATCTCGAAAACTAGACATTATAAAAGGGTTTGCTTTGGATGTGCTGGTTGCATTTGACAAAACCTGTCTATATATGTACGTTTCAATGGGTTCCAGAGACTTTCGTAAAAAAATTAATTTTTAGTGATAAGGGGGTAGTCCATGCTTTTTTTCGAAAATCGATTGGAAAAAAAAAGTTGAGTTTTAAACGGCAATGCAAAGACCAGACCGTTATCTGTTCAACAACGTTAACCGCAACCTCTTACGAGCCTTATTTTGGAAGTTATGGCCATATTAAGATTTTTAGTTTTTGGGTTGAAACAAGAAAGATTAACTTTGAATCAAAATTTCTCTGCAACCAGAGCCCACAAAATGCTCTAGTTTTCAGCAATGAATAGCTCTCCAAAAACTGATTAAGCGGTTAATAAACCGCAAGGCCTTCCGAGCCTTATTTGTGGAACTGTAGACATCCAAAGTCATGCAAACTTTCAAAACTCAAAAAAATCGATTTTAATGGATTTACTTTGAATTAAGATATCTCCGCAACCAGACCTCCTAGAATGTTCTAGTTTTCAGCTATGGATAGCTCTTGAAAAACTAATTAAGCGTTTTGCAAGCGAAAATGACGTCATAGCCTTATTTGCGGAACTGTAGGCATCCAAAGTCATACAAGCCTTGATAACTCAAAAAAATAACTTTGAATGCAAATATCTCGAAAACTAGACATTATAAAAGGGTTTGCTTTGGATGTGCTGGTTGCATTTGACAAAACCTGTCTATATATGTACGTTTCAATGGGTTCCAGAGACTTTCGTAAAAAAATTAATTTTTAGTGATAAGGGGGTAGTCCATGCTTTTTTTCGAAAATCGATTGGAAAAAAAAAGTTGAGTTTTAAACGGCAATGCAAAGACCAGACCGTTATCTGTTCAACAACGTTAACCGCAACCTCTTACGAGCCTTATTTTGGAAGTTATGGCCATATTAAGATTTTTAGTTTTTGGGTTGAAACAAGAAAGATTAACTTTGAATCAAAATTTCTCTGCAACCAGAGCCCACAAAATGCTCTAGTTTTCAGCAATGAATAGCTCTCCAAAAACTGATTAAGCGGTTAATAAACCGCAAGGCCTTCCGAGCCTTATTTGTGGAACTGTAGACATCCAAAGTCATGCAAACTTTCAAAACTCAAAAAAATCGATTTTAATGGATTTACTTTGAATTAAGATATCTCCGCAACCAGACCTCCTAGAATGTTCTAGTTTTCAGCTATGGATAGCTCTTGAAAAACTAATTAAGCGTTTTGCAAGCGAAAATGACGTCATAGCCTTATTTGCGGAACTGTAGGCATCCAAAGTCATACAAGCCTTCATAACTCAAAAAAATAACTTTGAATGCAAATATCTCGAAAACTAGACATTATAAAAGGGTTTGCTTTGGATGTGCTGGTTGCATTTGACAAAACCTGTCTATATATGAACGTTTCAATGGGTTCCAGAGACTTTCGTAAAAAAATTAATTTTTATGCTTTTTTTCGAAAATCGATTGGAAAAAAAAAGTTGAGTTTTAAACGGCAATGCAAAGACCAGACCGTTATCTGTTCAACAACGTTAACCGCAACCTCTTACGAGCCTTATTTTGGAAGTTATGGCCATATTAAGATTTTTAGTTTTTGGGTTGAAACAAGAAAGATTAACTTTGAATCAAAATTTCTCTGCAACCAGAGCCCACAAAATGCTCTAGTTTTCAGCAATGAATAGCTCTCCAAAAACTGATTAAGCGGTTAATAAACCGCAAGGCCTTCCGAGCCTTATTTGTGGAACTGTAGACATCCAAAGTCATGCAAACTTTCAAAACTCAAAAAAATCGATTTTAATGGATTTACTTTGAATTAAGATATCTCCGCAACCAGACCTCCTAGAATGTTCTAGTTTTCAGCTATGGATAGCTCTTGAAAAACTAATTAAGCGTTTTGCAAGCGAAAATGACGTCATAGCCTTATTTGCGGAACTGTAGGCATCCAAAGTCATACAAGCCTTCATAACTCAAAAAAATAACTTTGAATGCAAATATCTCGAAAACTAGACATTATAAAAGGGTTTGCTTTGGATGTGCTGGTTGCATTTGACAAAACCTGTCTATATATGAACGTTTCAATGGGTTCCAGAGACTTTCGTAAAAAAATTAATTTTTATGCTTTTTTTCGAAAATCGATTGGAAAAAAAAAGTTGAGTTTTAAACGGCAATGCAAAGACCAGACCGTTATCTGTTCAACAACGTTAACCGCAACCTCTTACGAGCCTTATTTTGGAAGTTATGGCCATATTAAGATTTTTAGTTTTTGGGTTGAAACAAGAAAGATTAACTTTGAATCAAAATTTCTCTGCAACCAGAGCCCACAAAATGCTCTAGTTTTCAGCAATGAATAGCTCTCCAAAAACTGATTAAGCGGTTAATAAACCGCAAGGCCTTCCGAGCCTTATTTGTGGAACTGTAGACATCCAAAGTCATGCAAACTTTCAAAACTCAAAAAAATCGATTTTAATGGATTTACTTTGAATTAAGATATCTCCGCAACCAGACCTCCTAGAATGTTCTAGTTTTCAGCTATGGATAGCTCTTGAAAAACTAATTAAGAGTTTTGCAAGCGAAAATGACGTCATAGCCTTATTTGCGGAACTGTAGGCATCCAAAGTCATACAAGCCTTCATAACTCAAAAAAATAACTTTGAATGCAAATATCTCGAAAACTAGACATTATAAAAGGGTTTGCTTTGGATGTGCTGGTTGTATTTGACAAAACCTGTCTATATATGTACGTTTCAATGGGTTCCAGAGACTTTCGTAAAAAAATTAATTTTTATGCTTTTTTTCGAAAATCGATTGGAAAAAAAAAGTTGAGTTTTAAACGGCAATGCAAAGACCAGACCGTTATCTGTTCAACAACGTTAACCGCAACCTCTTACGAGCCTTATTTTGGAAGTTATGGCCATATAAAGATTTTTAGTTTTTGGGTTGAAACAAGAAAGATTCAATATTCTAGTTTTCAGCTATGGATAGCTCTTGAAAAACTAATTAAGCGTTTTGCAAGCGAAAATGACGTCATAGCCTTATTTGCGGAACTGTAGGCATCCAAAGTCATACAAGCCTTCATAACTCAAAAAAATAACTTTGAATGCAAATATCTCGAAAACTAGACATTATAAAAGGGTTTGCTTTGGATGTGCTGGTTGCATTTGACAAAACCTGTCTATATATGTACGTTTCAATGGGTTCCAGAGACTTTCGTAAAAAAATTAATTTTTAGTGATAAGGGGGTAGTCCATGCTTTTTTTCGAAAATCGATTGGAAAAAAAAAGTTGAGTTTTAAACGGCAATGCAAAGACCAGACCGTTATCTGTTCAACAACGTTAACCGCAACCTCTTACGAGCCTTATTTTGGAAGTTATGGCCATATTAAGATTTTTAGTTTTTGGGTTGAAACAAGAAAGATTAACTTTGAATCAAAATTTCTCTGCAACCAGAGCCCACAAAATGCTCTAGTTTTCAGCAATGAATAGCTCTCCAAAAACTGATTAAGCGGTTAATAAACCGCAAGGCCTTCCGAGCCTTATTTGTGGAACTGTAGACATCCAAAGTCATGCAAACTTTCAAAACTCAAAAAAATCGATTTTAATGGATTTACTTTGAATTAAGATATCTCCGCAACCAGACCTCCTAGAATGTTCTAGTTTTCAGCTATGGATAGCTCTTGAAAAACTAATTAAGAGTTTTGCAAGCGAAAATGACGTCATAGCCTTATTTGCGGAACTGTAGGCATCCAAAGTCATACAAGCCTTCATAACTCAAAAAAATAACTTTGAATGCAAATATCTCGAAAACTAGACATTATAAAAGGGTTTGCTTTGGATGTGCTGGTTGTATTTGACAAAACCTGTCTATATATGTACGTTTCAATGGGTTCCAGAGACTTTCGTAAAAAAATTAATTTTTATGCTTTTTTTCGAAAATCGATTGGAAAAAAAAAGTTGAGTTTTAAACGGCAATGCAAAGACCAGACCGTTATCTGTTCAACAACGTTAACCGCAACCTCTTACGAGCCTTATTTTGGAAGTTATGGCCATATAAAGATTTTTAGTTTTTGGGTTGAAACAAGAAAGATTCAATATTCTAGTTTTCAGCTATGGATAGCTCTTGAAAAACTAATTAAGCGTTTTGCAAGCGAAAATGACGTCATAGCCTTATTTGCGGAACTGTAGGCATCCAAAGTCATACAAGCCTTCATAACTCAAAAAAATAACTTTGAATGCAAATATCTCGAAAACTAGACATTATAAAAGGGTTTGCTTTGGATGTGCTGGTTGCATTTGACAAAACCTGTCTATATATGTACGTTTCAATGGGTTCCAGAGACTTTCGTAAAAAAATTAATTTTTAGTGATAAGGGGGTAGTCCATGCTTTTTTTCGAAAATCGATTGGAAAAAAAAAGTTGAGTTTTAAACGGCAATGCAAAGACCAGACCGTTATCTGTTCAACAACGTTAACCGCAACCTCTTACGAGCCTTATTTTGGAAGTTATGGCCATATTAAGATTTTTAGTTTTTGGGTTGAAACAAGAAAGATTAACTTTGAATCAAAATTTCTCTGCAACCAGAGCCCACAAAATGCTCTAGTTTTCAGCAATGAATAGCTCTCCAAAAACTGATTAAGCGGTTAATAAACCGCAAGGCCTTCCGAGCCTTATTTGTGGAACTGTAGACATCCAAAGTCATGCAAACTTTCAAAACTCAAAAAAATCGATTTTAATGGATTTACTTTGAATTAAGATATCTCCGCAACCAGACCTCCTAGAATGTTCTAGTTTTCAGCTATGGATAGCTCTTGAAAAACTAATTAAGCGTTTTGCAAGCGAAAATGACGTCATAGCCTTATTTGCGGAACTGTAGGCATCCAAAGTCATACAAGCCTTGATAACTCAAAAAAATAACTTTGAATGCAAATATCTCGAAAACTAGACATTATAAAAGGGTTTGCTTTGGATGTGCTGGTTGCATTTGACAAAACCTGTCTATATATGTACGTTTCAATGGGTTCCAGAGACTTTCGTAAAAAAATTAATTTTTAGTGATAAGGGGGTAGTCCATGCTTTTTTTCGAAAATCGATTGGAAAAAAAAAGTTGAGTTTTAAACGGCAATGCAAAGACCAGACCGTTATCTGTTCAACAACGTTAACCGCAACCTCTTACGAGCCTTATTTTGGAAGTTATGGCCATATTAAGATTTTTAGTTTTTGGGTTGAAACAAGAAAGATTAACTTTGAATCAAAATTTCTCTGCAACCAGAGCCCACAAAATGCTCTAGTTTTCAGCAATGAATAGCTCTCCAAAAACTGATTAAGCGGTTAATAAACCGCAAGGCCTTCCGAGCCTTATTTGTGGAACTGTAGACATCCAAAGTCATGCAAACTTTCAAAACTCAAAAAAATCGATTTTAATGGATTTACTTTGAATTAAGATATCTCCGCAACCAGACCTCCTAGAATGTTCTAGTTTTCAGCTATGGATAGCTCTTGAAAAACTAATTAAGCGTTTTGCAAGCGAAAATGACGTCATAGCCTTATTTGCGGAACTGTAGGCATCCAAAGTCATACAAGCCTTCATAACTCAAAAAAATAACTTTGAATGCAAATATCTCGAAAACTAGACATTATAAAAGGGTTTGCTTTGGATGTGCTGGTTGCATTTGACAAAACCTGTCTATATATGAACGTTTCAATGGGTTCCAGAGACTTTCGTAAAAAAATTAATTTTTATGCTTTTTTTCGAAAATCGATTGGAAAAAAAAAGTTGAGTTTTAAACGGCAATGCAAAGACCAGACCGTTATCTGTTCAACAACGTTAACCGCAACCTCTTACGAGCCTTATTTTGGAAGTTATGGCCATATTAAGATTTTTAGTTTTTGGGTTGAAACAAGAAAGATTAACTTTGAATCAAAATTTCTCTGCAACCAGAGCCCACAAAATGCTCTAGTTTTCAGCAATGAATAGCTCTCCAAAAACTGATTAAGCGGTTAATAAACCGCAAGGCCTTCCGAGCCTTATTTGTGGAACTGTAGACATCCAAAGTCATGCAAACTTTCAAAACTCAAAAAAATCGATTTTAATGGATTTACTTTGAATTAAGATATCTCCGCAACCAGACCTCCTAGAATGTTCTAGTTTTCAGCTATGGATAGCTCTTGAAAAACTAATTAAGCGTTTTGCAAGCGAAAATGACGTCATAGCCTTATTTGCGGAACTGTAGGCATCCAAAGTCATACAAGCCTTCATAACTCAAAAAAATAACTTTGAATGCAAATATCTCGAAAACTAGACATTATAAAAGGGTTTGCTTTGGATGTGCTGGTTGCATTTGACAAAACCTGTCTATATATGAACGTTTCAATGGGTTCCAGAGACTTTCGTAAAAAAATTAATTTTTATGCTTTTTTTCGAAAATCGATTGGAAAAAAAAAGTTGAGTTTTAAACGGCAATGCAAAGACCAGACCGTTATCTGTTCAACAACGTTAACCGCAACCTCTTACGAGCCTTATTTTGGAAGTTATGGCCATATTAAGATTTTTAGTTTTTGGGTTGAAACAAGAAAGATTAACTTTGAATCAAAATTTCTCTGCAACCAGAGCCCACAAAATGCTCTAGTTTTCAGCAATGAATAGCTCTCCAAAAACTGATTAAGCGGTTAATAAACCGCAAGGCCTTCCGAGCCTTATTTGTGGAACTGTAGACATCCAAAGTCATGCAAACTTTCAAAACTCAAAAAAATCGATTTTAATGGATTTACTTTGAATTAAGATATCTCCGCAACCAGACCTCCTAGAATGTTCTAGTTTTCAGCTATGGATAGCTCTTGAAAAACTAATTAAGAGTTTTGCAAGCGAAAATGACGTCATAGCCTTATTTGCGGAACTGTAGGCATCCAAAGTCATACAAGCCTTCATAACTCAAAAAAATAACTTTGAATGCAAATATCTCGAAAACTAGACATTATAAAAGGGTTTGCTTTGGATGTGCTGGTTGTATTTGACAAAACCTGTCTATATATGTACGTTTCAATGGGTTCCAGAGACTTTCGTAAAAAAATTAATTTTTATGCTTTTTTTCGAAAATCGATTGGAAAAAAAAAGTTGAGTTTTAAACGGCAATGCAAAGACCAGACCGTTATCTGTTCAACAACGTTAACCGCAACCTCTTACGAGCCTTATTTTGGAAGTTATGGCCATATAAAGATTTTTAGTTTTTGGGTTGAAACAAGAAAGATTCAATATTCTAGTTTTCAGCTATGGATAGCTCTTGAAAAACTAATTAAGCGTTTTGCAAGCGAAAATGACGTCATAGCCTTATTTGCGGAACTGTAGGCATCCAAAGTCATACAAGCCTTCATAACTCAAAAAAATAACTTTGAATGCAAATATCTCGAAAACTAGACATTATAAAAGGGTTTGCTTTGGATGTGCTGGTTGCATTTGACAAAACCTGTCTATATATGTACGTTTCAATGGGTTCCAGAGACTTTCGTAAAAAAATTAATTTTTAGTGATAAGGGGGTAGTCCATGCTTTTTTTCGAAAATCGATTGGAAAAAAAAAGTTGAGTTTTAAACGGCAATGCAAAGACCAGACCGTTATCTGTTCAACAACGTTAACCGCAACCTCTTACGAGCCTTATTTTGGAAGTTATGGCCATATTAAGATTTTTAGTTTTTGGGTTGAAACAAGAAAGATTAACTTTGAATCAAAATTTCTCTGCAACCAGAGCCCACAAAATGCTCTAGTTTTCAGCAATGAATAGCTCTCCAAAAACTGATTAAGCGGTTAATAAACCGCAAGGCCTTCCGAGCCTTATTTGTGGAACTGTAGACATCCAAAGTCATGCAAACTTTCAAAACTCAAAAAAATCGATTTTAATGGATTTACTTTGAATTAAGATATCTCCGCAACCAGACCTCCTAGAAAAAAATTAATTTTTATGCTTTTTTTCGAAAATCGATTGGAAAAAAAAAGTTGAGT
This sequence comes from Melangyna quadrimaculata, assembly GCA_949320155.1. Lineage (NCBI taxonomy): Eukaryota > Metazoa > Arthropoda > Insecta > Diptera > Syrphidae > Melangyna > Melangyna quadrimaculata. The sequence continues at coordinate 150,881,417 of OX439483.1, forward strand.
TTTAAACGGCAATGCAAAGACCAGACCGTTATCTGTTCAACAACGTTAACCGCAACCTCTTACGAGCCTTATTTTGGAAGTTATGGCCATATTAAGATTTTTAGTTTTTGGGTTGAAACAAGAAAGATTAACTTTGAATCAAAATTTCTCTGCAACCAGAGCCCACAAAATGCTCTAGTTTTCAGCAATGAATAGCTCTCCAAAAACTGATTAAGCGGTTAATAAACCGCAAGGCCTTCCGAGCCTTATTTGTGGAACTGTAGACATCCAAAGTCATGCAAACTTTCAAAACTCAAAAAAATCGATTTTAATGGATTTACTTTGAATTAAGATATCTCCGCAACCAGACCTCCTAGAATGTTCTAGTTTTCAGCTATGGATAGCTCTTGAAAAACTAATTAAGAGTTTTGCAAGCGAAAATGACGTCATAGCCTTATTTGCGGAACTGTAGGCATCCAAAGTCATACAAGCCTTCATAACTCAAAAAAATAACTTTGAATGCAAATATCTCGAAAACTAGACATTATAAAAGGGTTTGCCTTGGATGTGCTGGTTGTATTTGACAAAACCTGTCTATATATGTACGTTTCAATGGGTTCCAGAGACTTTCGTAAAAAAATTAATTTTTATGCTTTTTTTCGAAAATCGATTGGAAAAAAAAAGTTGAGTTTTAAACGGCAATGCAAAGACCAGACCGTTATCTGTTCAACAACGTTAACCGCAACCTCTTACGAGCCTTATTTTGGAAGTTATGGCCATATAAAGATTTTTAGTTTTTGGGTTGAAACAAGAAAGATTCAATATTCTAGTTTTCAGCTATGGATAGCTCTTGAAAAACTAATTAAGCGTTTTGCAAGCGAAAATGACGTCATAGCCTTATTTGCGGAACTGTAGGCATCCAAAGTCATACAAGCCTTCATAACTCAAAAAAATAACTTTGAATGCAAATATCTCGAAAACTAGACATTATAAAAGGGTTTGCTTTGGATGTGCTGGTTGCATTTGACAAAACCTGTCTATATATGTACGTTTCAATGGGTTCCAGAGACTTTCGTAAAAAAATTAATTTTTAGTGATAAGGGGGTAGTCCATGCTTTTTTTCGAAAATTGATTGGAAAAAAAAAGTTGAGTTTTAAACGACAATGCAAAGACCAGACCGTTATCTGTTCAACAACGTTAACCGCAACCTCTTACGAGCCTTATTTTGGAAGTTATGGCCATATTAAGATTTTTAGTTTTTGGGTTGAAACAAGAAAGATTAACTTTGAATCAAAATTTCTCTGCAACCAGAGCCCACAAAATGCTCTAGTTTTCAGCAATGAATAGCTCTCCAAAAACTGATTAAGCGGTTAATAAACCGCAAGGCCTTCCGAGCCTTATTTGTGGAACTGTAGACATCCAAAGTCATGCAAACTTTCAAAACTCAAAAAAATCGATTTTAATGGATTTACTTTGAATTAAGATATCTCCGCAACCAGACCTCCTAGAATGTTCTAGTTTTCAGCTATGGATAGCTCTTGAAAAACTAATTAAGCGTTTTGCAAGCGAAAATGACGTCATAGCCTTATTTGCGGAACTGTAGGCATCCAAAGTCATACAAGCCTTCATAACTCAAAAAAATAACTTTGAATGCAAATATCTCGAAAACTAGACATTATAAAAGGGTTTGCTTTGGATGTGCTGGTTGCATTTGACAAAACCTGTCTATATATGAACGTTTCAATGGGTTCCAGAGACTTTCGTAAAAAAATTAATTTTTATGCTTTTTTTCGAAAATCGATTGGAAAAAAAAAGTTGAGTTTTAAACGGCAATGCAAAGACCAGACCGTTATCTGTTCAACAACGTTAACCGCAACCTCTTACGAGCCTTATTTTGGAAGTTATGGCCATATTAAGATTTTTAGTTTTTGGGTTGAAACAAGAAAGATTAACTTTGAATCAAAATTTCTCTGCAACCAGAGCCCACAAAATGCTCTAGTTTTCAGCAATGAATAGCTCTCCAAAAACTGATTAAGCGGTTAATAAACCGCAAGGCCTTCCGAGCCTTATTTGTGGAACTGTAGACATCCAAAGTCATGCAAACTTTCAAAACTCAAAAAAATCGATTTTAATGGATTTACTTTGAATTAAGATATCTCCGCAACCAGACCTCCTAGAATGTTCTAGTTTTCAGCTATGGATAGCTCTTGAAAAACTAATTAAGAGTTTTGCAAGCGAAAATGACGTCATAGCCTTATTTGCGGAACTGTAGGCATCCAAAGTCATACAAGCCTTCATAACTCAAAAAAATAACTTTGAATGCAAATATCTCGAAAACTAGACATTATAAAAGGGTTTGCTTTGGATGTGCTGGTTGTATTTGACAAAACCTGTCTATATATGTACGTTTCAATGGGTTCCAGAGACTTTCGTAAAAAAATTAATTTTTATGCTTTTTTTCGAAAATCGATTGGAAAAAAAAAGTTGAGTTTTAAACGGCAATGCAAAGACCAGACCGTTATCTGTTCAACAACGTTAACCGCAACCTCTTACGAGCCTTATTTTGGAAGTTATGGCCATATAAAGATTTTTAGTTTTTGGGTTGAAACAAGAAAGATTAACTTTGAATCAAAATTTCTCTGCAACCAGAGCCCACAAAATGCTCTAGTTTTCAGCAATGAATAGCTCTCCAAAAACTGATTAAGCGGTTAATAAACCGCAAGGCCTTCCGAGCCTTATTTGTGGAACTGTAGACATCCAAAGTCATGCAAACTTTCAAAACTCAAAAAAATCGATTTTAATGGATTTACTTTGAATTAAGATATCTCCGCAACCAGACCTCCTAGAATGTTCTAGTTTTCAGCTATGGATAGCTCTTGAAAAACTAATTAAGCGTTTTGCAAGCGAAAATGACGTCATAGCCTTATTTGCGGAACTGTAGGCATCCAAAGTCATACAAGCCTTCATAACTCAAAAAAATAACTTTGAATGCAAATATCTCGAAAACTAGACATTATAAAAGGGTTTGCTTTGGATGTGCTGGTTGCATTTGACAAAACCTGTCTATATATGAACGTTTCAATGGGTTCCAGAGACTTTCGTAAAAAAATTAATTTTTATGCTTTTTTTCGAAAATCGATTGGAAAAAAAAAGTTGAGTTTTAAACGGCAATGCAAAGACCAGACCGTTATCTGTTCAACAACGTTAACCGCAACCTCTTACGAGCCTTATTTTGGAAGTTATGGCCATATTAAGATTTTTAGTTTTTGGGTTGAAACAAGAAAGATTAACTTTGAATCAAAATTTCTCTGCAACCAGAGCCCACAAAATGCTCTAGTTTTCAGCAATGAATAGCTCTCCAAAAACTGATTAAGCGGTTAATAAACCGCAAGGCCTTCCGAGCCTTATTTGTGGAACTGTAGACATCCAAAGTCATGCAAACTTTCAAAACTCAAAAAAATCGATTTTAATGGATTTACTTTGAATTAAGATATCTCCGCAACCAGACCTCCTAGAATGTTCTAGTTTTCAGCTATGGATAGCTCTTGAAAAACTAATTAAGAGTTTTGCAAGCGAAAATGACGTCATAGCCTTATTTGCGGAACTGTAGGCATCCAAAGTCATACAAGCCTTCATAACTCAAAAAAATAACTTTGAATGCAAATATCTCGAAAACTAGACATTATAAAAGGGTTTGCTTTGGATGTGCTGGTTGTATTTGACAAAACCTGTCTATATATGTACGTTTCAATGGGTTCCAGAGACTTTCGTAAAAAAATTAATTTTTATGCTTTTTTTCGAAAATCGATTGGAAAAAAAAAGTTGAGTTTTAAACGGCAATGCAAAGACCAGACCGTTATCTGTTCAACAACGTTAACCGCAACCTCTTACGAGCCTTATTTTGGAAGTTATGGCCATATAAAGATTTTTAGTTTTTGGGTTGAAACAAGAAAGATTCAATATTCTAGTTTTCAGCTATGGATAGCTCTTGAAAAACTAATTAAGCGTTTTGCAAGCGAAAATGACGTCATAGCCTTATTTGCGGAACTGTAGGCATCCAAAGTCATACAAGCCTTCATAACTCAAAAAAATAACTTTGAATGCAAATATCTCGAAAACTAGACATTATAAAAGGGTTTGCTTTGGATGTGCTGGTTGCATTTGACAAAACCTGTCTATATATGTACGTTTCAATGGGTTCCAGAGACTTTCGTAAAAAAATTAATTTTTAGTGATAAGGGGGTAGTCCATGCTTTTTTTCGAAAATCGATTGGAAAAAAAAAGTTGAGTTTTAAACGGCAATGCAAAGACCAGACCGTTATCTGTTCAACAACGTTAACCGCAACCTCTTACGAGCCTTATTTTGGAAGTTATGGCCATATTAAGATTTTTAGTTTTTGGGTTGAAACAAGAAAGATTAACTTTGAATCAAAATTTCTCTGCAACCAGAGCCCACAAAATGCTCTAGTTTTCAGCAATGAATAGCTCTCCAAAAACTGATTAAGCGGTTAATAAACCGCAAGGCCTTCCGAGCCTTATTTGTGGAACTGTAGACATCCAAAGTCATGCAAACTTTCAAAACTCAAAAAAATCGATTTTAATGGATTTACTTTGAATTAAGATATCTCCGCAACCAGACCTCCTAGAATGTTCTAGTTTTCAGCTATGGATAGCTCTTGAAAAACTAATTAAGCGTTTTGCAAGCGAAAATGACGTCATAGCCTTATTTGCGGAACTGTAGGCATCCAAAGTCATACAAGCCTTCATAACTCAAAAAAATAACTTTGAATGCAAATATCTCGAAAACTAGACATTATAAAAGGGTTTGCTTTGGATGTGCTGGTTGCATTTGACAAAACCTGTCTATATATGAACGTTTCAATGGGTTCCAGAGACTTTCGTAAAAAAATTAATTTTTATGCTTTTTTTCGAAAATCGATTGGAAAAAAAAAGTTGAGTTTTAAACGGCAATGCAAAGACCAGACCGTTATCTGTTCAACAACGTTAACCGCAACCTCTTACGAGCCTTATTTTGGAAGTTATGGCCATATAAAGATTTTTAGTTTTTGGGTTGAAACAAGAAAGATTCAATATTCTAGTTTTCAGCTATGGATAGCTCTTGAAAAACTAATTAAGCGTTTTGCAAGCGAAAATGACGTCATAGCCTTATTTGCGGAACTGTAGGCATCCAAAGTCATACAAGCCTTCATAACTCAAAAAAATAACTTTGAATGCAAATATCTCGAAAACTAGACATTATAAAAGGGTTTGCTTTGGATGTGCTGGTTGCATTTGACAAAACCTGTCTATATATGTACGTTTCAATGGGTTCCAGAGACTTTCGTAAAAAAATTAATTTTTAGTGATAAGGGGGTAGTCCATGCTTTTTTTCGAAAATCGATTGGAAAAAATAAAGCTGAGTTTTAAACGGCAATGCAAAGACCAGACCGTTATCTGTTCAACAACGTTAACTGCAACCTCTTACGAGCCTTATTTTGGAAGTTATGGCCATATTAAGATTTTTAGTTTTTGGGTTGAAACAAGAAAGATTAACTTTGAATCAAAATTTCTCTGCAACCAGAGCCCACAAAATGCTCTAGTTTTCAGCAACGAATAGCTCTCCAAAAACTGATTAAGCGGTTAATAAACCGCAAGGCCTTCCGAGCCTTATTTGTGGAACTGTAGACATCCAAAGTCATGCAAACTTTCAAAACTCAAAAAAATCGATTTTAATGGATTTACTTTGAATTAAGATATCTCCGCAACCAGACCTCCTAGAATGTTCTAGTTTTCAGCTATGGATAGCTCTTGAAAACCTAATTAAGCGTTTTGCAAGCGAAAATGACGTCATAGCCTTATTTGCGGAACTGTAGGCATCCAAAGTCATACAAGCCTTCATAACTCAAAAAAATAACTTTGAATGCAAATATCTCGAAAACTAGACATTATAAAAGGGTTTGCTTTGGATGTGCTGGTTGCATTTGACAAAACCTGTCTATATATGAACGTTTCAATAGGTTCCAGAGACTTTCGTAAAAACATTAATTTTTATGCTTTTTTTCGAAAATCGATTGGAAAAAAAAAGTTGAGTTTTAAACGGCAATGCAAAGACCAGACCGTTATCTGTTCAACAACGTTAACCGCAACCTCTTACGAGCCTTATTTTGGAAGTTATGGCCATATTAAGATTTTTAGTTTTTGGGTTGAAACAAGAAAGATTAACTTTGAATCAAAATTTCTCTGCAACCAGAGCCCACAAAATGCTCTAGTTTTCAGCAATGAATAGCTCTCCAAAAATTGATTAAGCGGTTAATAAACCGCAAGGCCTTCCGAGCCTTATTTGTGGAACTGTAGACATCCAAAGTCATGCAAACTTTCAAAACTCAAAAAAATCGATTTTAATGGATTTACTTTGAATTAAGATATCTCCGCAACCAGACCTCCTAGAATGTTCTAGTTTTCAGCTATGGATAGCTCTTGAAAAACTAATTAAGCGTTTTGCAAGCGAAAATGACGTCATAGCCTTATTTGCGGAACTGTAGGCATCCAAAGTCATACAAGCCTTCATAACTCAAAAAAATAACTTTGAATGCAAATATCTCGAAAACTAGAAATTATAAAAGGGTTTGCTTTGGATGTGCTGGTTGCATTTGACAAAACCTGTCTATATATGTACGTTTCAATGGGTTCCAGAGACTTTCGTAAGAAAATTAATTTTTATGCTTTTTTCCGAAAATTGATTGGAAAAAAAAAGTTGAGTTTTAAACGGCAATGCAAAGACCAGACCGTTATCTGTTCAACAACGTTAACCGCAACCTCTTACGAGCCTTATTTTGGAAGTTATGGCCATATAAAGATTTTTAGTTTTTGGGTTGAAACAAGAAAGATTAACTTTGAATCAAAATTTCTCTGCAACCAGAGCCCACAAAATGCTCTAGTTTTCAGCAATGAATAGCTCTCTAAAAACTGATTAAGCGGTTAATAAACCGCAAGGCCTTCCGAGCCTTATTTGTGGAACTGTAGACATCCAAAGTCATGCAAACTTTCAAAACTCAAAAAAATCGATTTTAATGGATTTACTTTGAATTAAGGTATCTCCGCAACCAGACCTCCTAGAATGTTCTAGTTTTCAGCTCTTGAAAAACTAATTAAGCGTTTTGCAAGCGAAAATGACGTCATAGCCTTATTTGCGGAACTGTAGGCATCCAAAGTCATACAAGCCTTCATAACTCAAAAAAATAACTTTGAATGCAAATATCTCGAAAACTAGACATTATAAAAGGGTTTGCTTTGGATGTGCTGGTTGCATTTGACAAAACCTGTCTATATATGTACGTTTCAATGGGTTCCAGAGACTTTCGTAAGAAAATTAATTTTTATGCTTTTTTCCGAAAATCGATTGGAAAAAAAAAGTTGAGTTTTAAACGGCAATGCAAAGACCAGACCGTTATCTGTTCAACAACGTTAACCGCAACCTCTTACGAGCCTTATTTTGGAAGTTATGGCCATATAAAGATTTTTAGTTTTTGGGTTGAAACAAGAAAGATTAACTTTGAATCAAAATTTCTCTGCAACCAGAGCCCACAAAATGCTCTAGTTTTCAGCAATGAATAGCTCTCTAAAAACTGATTAAGCGGTTAATAAACCGCAAGGCCTTCCGAGCCTTATTTGTGGAACTGTAGACATCCAAAGTCATGCAAACTTTCAAAACTCAAAAAAATCGATTTTAATGGATTTACTTTGAATTAAGGTATCTCCGCAACCAGACCTCCTAGAATGTTCTAGTTTTCAGCTCTTGAAAAACTAATTAAGCGTTTTGCAAGCGAAAATGACGTCATAGCCTTATTTGCGGAACTGTAGGCATCCAAAGTCATACAAGCCTTCATAACTCAAAAAAATAACTTTGAATGCAAATATCTCGAAAACTAGACATTATAAAAGGGTTTGCTTTGGATGTGCTGGTTGCATTTGACAAAACCTGTCTATATATGTACGTTTCAATGGGTTCCAGAGACTTTCGTAAGAAAATTAATTTTTATGCTTTTTTCCGAAAATCGATTGGAAAAAAAAAGTTGAGTTTTAAACGGCAATGCAAAGACCAGACCGTTATCTGTTCAACAACGTTAACCGCAACCTCTTACGAGCCTTATTTTGGAAGTTATGGCCATATAAAGATTTTTAGTTTTTGGGTTGAAACAAGAAAGATTAACTTTGAATCAAAATTTCTCTGCAACCAGAGCCCACAAAATGCTCTAGTTTTCAGCAATGAATAGCTCTCTAAAAACTGATTAAGCGGTTAATAAACCGCAAGGCCTTCCGAGCCTTATTTGTGGAACTGTAGACATCCAAAGTCATGCAAACTTTCAAAACTCAAAAAAATCGATTTTAATGGATTTACTTTGAATTAAGGTATCTCCGCAACCAGACCTCCTAGAATATTCTAGTTTTCAGCTATGGATAGCTCTTGAAAAACTAATTAAGCGTTTTGCAAGCGAAAATGACGTCATAGCCTTATTTGCGGAACTGTAGGCATCCAAAGTCATACAAGCCTTCATAACTCAAAAAAATAACTTTGAATGCAAATATCTCGAAAACTAGACATTATAAAAGGGTTTGCTTTGGATGTGCTGGTTGCATTTGACAAAACCTGTCTATATATGAACGTTTCAATGGGTTCCAGAGACTTTCGTAAAAATATTAATTTTTATGCTTTTTTTCGAAAATCGATTGGAAAAAAAAAGTTGAGTTTTAAACGGCAATGCAAAGACCAGACCGTTATCTGTTCAACAACGTTAACCGCAACCTCTTACGAGCCTTATTTTGGAAGTTATGGCCATATTAAGATTTTTAGTTTTTGGGTTGAAACAAGAAAGATTAACTTTGAATCAAAATTTCTCTGCAACCAGAGCCCACAAAATGCTCTAGTTTTCAGCAATGAATAGCTCTCCAAAAACTGATTAAGCGGTTAATAAACCGCAAGGCCTTCCGAGCCTTATTTGTGGAACTGTAGACATCCAAAGTCATGCAAACTTTCAAAACTCAAAAAAATCGATTTTAATGGATTTACTTTGAATTAAGATATCTCCGCAACCAGACCTCCTAGAATGTTCTAGTTTTCAGCTATGGATAGCTCTTGAAAAACTAATTAAGAGTTTTGCAAGCGAAAATGACGTCATAGCCTTATTTGCGGAACTGTAGGCATCCAAAGTCATACAAGCCTTCATAACTCAAAAAAATAACTTTGAATGCAAATATCTCGAAAACTAGACATTATAAAAGGGTTTGCTTTGGATGTGCTGGTTGCATTTGACAAAACCTGTCTATATATGTACGTTTCAATGGGTTCCAGAGACTTTCGTAAAAAAATTAATTTTTATGCTTTTTTTCGAAAATCGATTGGAAAAAAAAAGTTGAGTTTTAAACGGCAATGCAAAGACCAGACCGTTATCTGTTCAACAACGTTAACCGCAACCTCTTACGAGCCTTATTTTGGAAGTTATGGCCATATAAAGATTTTTAGTTTTTGGGTTGAAACAAGAAAGATTAACTTTGAATCAAAATTTCTCTGCAACCAGAGCCCACAAAATGCTCTAGTTTTCAGCAATGAATAGCTCTCTAAAAACTGATTAAGCGGTTAATAAACCGCAAGGCCTTCCGAGCCTTATTTGTGGAACTGTAGACATCCAAAGTCATGCAAACTTTCAAAACTCAAAAAAATCGATTTTAATGGATTTACTTTGAATTAAGATATCTCCGCAACCAGACCTCCTAGAATGTTCTAGTTTTCAGCTATGGATAGCTCTTGAAAAACTTATTAAGCGTTTTGCAAGCGAAAATGACGTCATAGCCTTATTTGCGGAACTGTAGGCATCCAAAGTCATACAAGCCTTCATAACTCAAAAAAATAACTTTGAATGCAAATATCTCGAAAACTAGACATTATAAAAGGGTTTGCTTTGGATGTGCTGGTTGCATTTGACAAAACCTGTCTATATATGTACGTTTCAATGGGTTCCAGAGACTTTCGTAAGAAAATTAATTTTTATGCTTTTTTCCGAAAATCGATTGGAAAAAAAAAGTTGAGTTTTAAACGGCAATGCAAAGACCAGACCGTTATCTGTTCAACAACGTTAACCGCAACCTCTTACGAGCCTTATTTTGGAAGTTATGGCCATATAAAGATTTTTAGTTTTTGGGTTGAAACAAGAAAGATTAACTTTGAATCAAAATTTCTCTGCAACCAGAGCCCACAAAATGCTCTAGTTTTCAGCAATGAATAGCTCTCTAAAAACTGATTAAGCGGTTAATAAACCGCAAGGCCTTCCGAGCCTTATTTGTGGAACTGTAGACATCCAAAGTCATGCAAACTTTCAAAACTCAAAAAAATCGATTTTAATGGATTTACTTTGAATTAAGGTATCTCCGCAACCAGACCTCCTAGAATATTCTAGTTTTCAGCTATGGATAGCTCTTGAAAAACTAATTAAGCGTTTTGCAAGCGAAAATGACGTCATAGCCTTATTTGCGGAACTGTAGGCATCCAAAGTCATACAAGCCTTCATAACTCAAAAAAATAACTTTGAATGCAAATATCTCGAAAACTAGACATTATAAAAGGGTTTGCTTTGGATGTGCTGGTTGCATTTGACAAAACCTGTCTATATATGAACGTTTCAATGGGTTCCAGAGACTTTCGTAAAAATATTAATTTTTATGCTTTTTTTCGAAAATCGATTGGAAAAAAAAAGTTGAGTTTTAAACGGCAATGCAAAGACCAGACCGTTATCTGTTCAACAACGTTAACCGCAACCTCTTACGAGCCTTATTTTGGAAGTTATGGCCATATTAAGATTTTTAGTTTTTGGGTTGAAACAAGAAAGATTAACTTTGAATCAAAATTTCTCTGCAACCAGAGCCCACAAAATGCTCTAGTTTTCAGCAATGAATAGCTCTCCAAAAACTGATTAAGCGGTTAATAAACCGCAAGGCCTTCCGAGCCTTATTTGTGGAACTGTAGACATCCAAAGTCATGCAAACTTTCAAAACTCAAGAAAATCGATTTTAATGGATTTACTTTGAATTAAGATATCTCCGCAACCAGACCTCCTAGAATGTTCTAGTTTTCAGCTATGGATAGCTCTTGAAAAACTAAGTAAGCGTTTTGCAAGCGAAAATGACGTCATGGCCTTATTTGCGGAACTGTAGGCATCCAAAGTCATACAAGCCTTCATAACTCAAAAAAATAACTTTGAATGCAAATATCTCGAAAACTAGACATTATAAAAGGGTTTGCTTTGGATGTGCTGGTTGCATTTGACAAAACCTGTCTATATATGTACGTTTCAATGGGTTCCAGAGACTTTCGTAAGAAAATTAATTTTTATGCTTTTTTCCGAAAATCGATTGGAAAAAAAAAGTTGAGTTTTAAACGGCAATGCAAAGACCAGACCGTTATCTGTTCAACAACGTTAACCGCAACCTCTTACGAGCCTTATTTTGGAAGTTATGGCCATATAAAGATTTTTAGTTTTTGGGTTGAAACAAGAAAGATTAACTTTGAATCAAAATTTCTCTGCAACCAGAGCCCACAAAATGCTCTAGTTTTCAGCAATGAATAGCTCTCTAAAAACTGATTAAGCGGTTAATAAACCGCAAGGCCTTCCGAGCCTTATTTGTGGAACTGTAGACATTCAAAGTCATGCAAACTTTCAAAACTCAAAAAAATCGATTTTAATGGATTTACTTTGAAATAAGATATCTCCGCAACCAGACCTCCTAGAATATTCTAGTTTTCAGCTATGGATAGCTCTTGAAAAACTAATTAAGCGTTTTGCAAGCGAAAATGACGTCATAGCCTTATTTGCGGAACTGCAGGCATCCAAAGACATACAAGCCTTCATAACTCAAAAAAATAACTTTGAATGCAAATATCTCGAAAACTAGACATTATAAAAGGGTTTGCTTTGAATGTGCTGGTTGCATTTGACAGAACCTTTCTATATATGTACGTTTCAATGGGTTCCAGAGACTTTCGTAAAAAAATTAATTTTTAGTGATAAGGGGGTAGTCCATGCTTTTTTTCGAAAATCGATTGGAAAAAATAAAGCTGAGTTTTAAACGGCAATGCAAAGACCAGACCGTTATCTGTTCAACAACGTTAACCGCAACCTCTTACGAGCCTAATTTTGGAAGTTATGGCCATATTAAGATTTTTAGTTTTTGGGTTGAAACAAGAAAGATTAACTTTGAATCAAAATTTCTCTGCAACCAGAGCCCACAAAATGCTCTAGTTTTCAGCAACGAATAGCTCTCCAAAAACTGATTAAGCGGTTAATAAACCGCAAGGCCTTCCGAGCCTTATTTGTGGAACTGTAGACATCCAAAGTCATGCAAACTTTCAAAACTCAAAAAAATCGATTTTAATGGATTTACTTTGAATTAAGATATCTCCGCAACCAGACATCCTAGAATATTCTAGTTTTCAGCTATGGATAGCTCTTGAAAAACTAATTAAGCGTTTTGCAAGCGAAAATGACGTCATAGCCTTATTTGCGGAACTGTAGGCATCCAAAGTCATACAAGCCTTCATAACTCAAAAAAATAACTTTGAATGCAAATATCTCGAAAACTAGACATTATAAAAGGGTTTGCTTTGGATGTGCTGGTTGCATTTGACAAAACCTGTCTATATATGTACGTTTCAATGGGTTCCAGAGACTTTCGTAAAAAAATTAATTTTTAGTGATGATGATTTAGTCCATGCTTTTTTTCGAAAATCGATTGGAAAAAAAAAAGTTGAGTTTTAAACGGCAATGCAAAGACCAGACCGTTATCTGTTCAACAACGTTAACCGCAACCTCTTACGAGCCTAATTTTGGAAGTTATGGCCATATTAAGATTTTTAGTTTTTGGGTTGAAACAAGAAAGATTAACTTTGAATCAAAATTTCTCTGCAACCAGAGCCCACAAAATGCTCTAGTTTTCAGCAACGAATAGCTCTCCAAAAACTGATTAAGCGGTTAATAAACCGCAAGGCCTTCCGAGCCTTATTTGTGGAACTGTAGACATCCAAAGTCATGCAAACTTTCAAAACTCAAAAAAATCGATTTTAATGGATTAACTTTGAATTAAGATATCTCCGCAACCAGACATCCTAGAATATTCTAGTTTTCAGCTATGGATAGCTCTTGAAAAACTAATTAAGCGTTTTGCAAGCGAAAATGACGTCATAGCCTTATTTGCGGAACTGTAGGCATCCAAAGTCATACAAGCCTTCATAACTCAAAAAAATAACTTTGAATGCAAATATCTCGAAAACTAGACATTATAAAAGGGTTTGCTTTGGATGTGCTGGTTGCATTTGACAAAACCTGTCTATATATGTACGTTTCAATGGGTTCCAGAGACTTTCGTAAAAAAATTAATTTTTAGTGATAAGGGGGTAGTCCATGCTTTTTTTCGCAAATCGATTGGAAAAAATAAAGCTGAGTTTTAAACGGCAATGCAAAGACCAGACCGTTATCTGTTCAACAACGTTAACCGCAACCTCTTACGAGCCTAATTTTGGAAGTTATGGCCATATTAAGATTTTTAGTTTTTGGGTTGAAACAAGAAAGATTAACTTTGAATCAAAATTTCTCTGCAACCAGAGCCCACAAAATGCTCTAGTTTTCAGCAACGAATAGCTCTCCAAAAACTGATTAAGCGGTTAATAAACCGCAAGGCCTTCCGAGCCTTATTTGTGGAACTGTAGACATCCAAAGTCATGCAAACTTTCAAAACTCAAAAAAATCGATTTTAATGGATTAACTTTGAATTAAGATATCTCCGCAACCAGACATCCTAGAATATTCTAGTTTTCAGCTATGGATAGCTCTTGAAAAACTAATTAAGCGTTTTGCAAGCGAAAATGACGTCATAGCCTTATTTGCGGAACTGTAGGCATCCAAAGTCATACAAGCCTTCATAACTCAAAAAAATAACTTTGAATGCAAATATCTCGAAAACTAGACATTATAAAAGGGTTTGCTTTGGATGTGCTGGTTGCATTTGACAAAACCTGTCTATATATGTACGTTTCAATGGGTTCCAGAGACTTTCGTAAAAAAATTAATTTTTAGTGATAAGGGGGTAGTCCATGCTTTTTTTCGCAAATCGATTGGAAAAAATAAAGCTGAGTTTTAAACGGCAATGCAAAGACCAGACCGTTATCTGTTCAACAACGTTAACCGCAACCTCTTACGAGCCTAATTTTGGAAGTTATGGCCATATTAAGATTTTTAGTTTTTGGGTTGAAACAAGAAAGATTAACTTTGAATCAAAATTTCTCTGCAACCAGAGCCCACAAAATGCTCTAGTTTTCAGCAACGAATAGCTCTCCAAAAACTGATTAAGCGGTTAATAAACCGCAAGGCCTTCCGAGCCTTATTTGTGGAACTGTAGACATCCAAAGTCATGCAAACTTTCAAAACTCAAAAAAATCGATTTTAATGGATTTACTTTGAATTAAGATATCTCCGCAACCAGACCTCCTAGAATATTCTAGTTTTCAGCTATGGATAGCTCTTGAAAAACTAATTAAGCGTTTTGCAAGCGAAAATGACGTCATAGCCTTATTTGCGGAACTGTAGGCATCCAAAGTCATACAAGCCTTCATAACTCAAAAAAATAACTTTGAATGCAAATATCTCGAAAACTAGACATTATAAAAGGGTTTGCTTTGGATGTGCTGGTTGCATTTGACAAAACCTGTCTATATATGTACGTTTCAATGGGTTCCAGAGACTTTCGTAAAAAAATTAATTTTTAGTGATGATGATTTAGTCCATGCTTTTTTTCGAAAATCGATTGGAAAAAAAAAAGTTGAGTTTTAAACGGCAATGCAAAGACCAGACCGTTATCTGTTCAACAACGTTAACCGCAACCTCTTACGAGCCTTATTTTGGAAGTTATGGCCATATTAAGATTTTTAGTTTTTGGGTTGAAACAAGAAAGATTAACTTTGAATCAAAATTTCTCTGCAACCAGAGCCCACAAAATGCTCTAGTTTTCAGCAATGAATAGCTCTCCAAAAACTGATTAAGCGGTTAATAAACCGCAAGGCCTTCCGAGCCTTATTTGTGGAACTGTAGACATCCAAAGTCATGCAAACTTTCAAAACTCAAAAAAATCGATTTTAATGGATTTACTTTGAATTAAGATATCTCCGCAACCAGACCTCCTAGAATGTTCTAGTTTTCAGCTATGGATAGCTCTTGAAAAACTAATTAAGCGTTTTGCAAGCGAAAATGACGTCATAGCCTTATTTGCGGAACTGTAGGCATCCAAAGTCATACAAGCCTTCATAACTCAAAAAAATAACTTTGAATGCAAATATCTCGAAAACTAGACATTATAAAAGGGTTTGCTTTGGATGTGCTGGTTGCATTTGACAAAACCTTTCTATATATGTACGTTTCAATGGGTTCCAGAGACTTTCGTAAAAAAATTAATTTTTAGTGATAAGGGGGTAGTCCATGCTTTTTTTCGCAAATCGATTGGAAAAAATAAAGCTGAGTTTTAAACGGCAATGCAAAGACCAGACGACCGTTATCTGTTCAACAACGTTAACCGCAACCTCTTACGAGCCTTATTTTGGAAGTTATGGCCATATTAAGATTTTTAGTTTTTGGGTTGAAACAAGAAAGATTAACTTTGAATCAAAATTTCTCTGCAACCAGAGCCCACAAAATGCTCTAGTTTTCAGCAACGAATAGCTCTCCAAAAACTGATTAAGCGGTTAATAAACCGCAAGGCCTTCCGAGCCTTATTTGTGGAACTGTAGACATCCAAAGTCATGCAAACTTTCAAAACTCAAAAAAATCGATTTTAATGGATTTACTTTGAATTAAGATATCTCCGCAACCAGACCTCCTAGAATATTCTAGTTTTCAGCTATGGATAGCTCTTGAAAAACTAATTAAGCGTTTTGCAAGCGAAAATGACGTCATAGCCTTATTTGCGGAACTGTAGGCATCCAAAGTCATACAAGCCTTCATAACTCAAAAAAATAACTTTGAATGCAAATATCTCGAAAACTAGACATTATAAAAGGGTTTGCTTTGGATGTGCTGGTTGCATTTGACAAAACCTTTCTATATATGTACGTTTCAATGGGTTCCAGAGACTTTCGTAAAAAAATTAATTTTTAGTATAAGGGGGTAGTCCATGCTTTTTTTCGCAAATCGATTGGAAAAAATAAAGCTGAGTTTTAAACGGCAATGCAAAGACCAGACCGTTATCTGTTCAACAACGTTAACCGCAACCTCTTACGAGCCTAATTTTGGAAGTTATGGCCATATTAAGATTTTTAGTTTTTGGGTTGAAACAAGAAAGATTAACTTTGAATCAAAATTTCTCTGCAACCAGAGCCCACAAAATGCTCTAGTTTTCAGCAACGAATAGCTCTCCAAAAACTGATTAAGCGGTTAATAAACCGCAAGGCCTTCCGAGCCTTATTTGTGGAACTGTAGACATCCAAAGTCATGCAAACTTTCAAAACTCAAAAAAATCGATTTTAATGGATTAACTTTGAATTAAGATATCTCCGCAACCAGACATCCTAGAATATTCTAGTTTTCAGCTATGGATAGCTCTTGAAAAACTAATTAAGCGTTTTGCAAGCGAAAATGACGTCATAGCCTTATTTGCGGAACTGTAGGCATCCAAAGTCATACAAGCCTTCATAACTCAAAAAAATAACTTTGAATGCAAATATCTCGAAAACTAGACATTATAAAAGGGTTTGCTTTGGATGTGCTGGTTGCATTTGACAAAACCTGTCTATATATGTACGTTTCAATGGGTTCCAGAGACTTTCGTAAAAAAATTAATTTTTAGTGATGATGATTTAGTCCATGCTTTTTTCCGAAAATCGATTGGAAAAAAAAAAGTTGAGTTTTAAACGGCAATGCAAAGACCAGACCGTTATCTGTTCAACAACGTTAACCGCAACCTCTTACGAGCCTTATTTTGGAAGTTATGGCCATATTAAGATTTTTAGTTTTTGGGTTGAAACAAGAAAGATTAACTTTGAATCAAAATTTCTCTGCAACCAGAGCCCACAAAATGCTCTAGTTTTCAGCAATGAATAGCTCTCCAAAAACTGATTAAGCGGTTAATAAACCGCAAGGCCTTCCGAGCCTTATTTGTGGAACTGTAGACATCCAAAGTCATGCAAACTTTCAAAACTCAAAAAAATCGATTTTAATGGATTTACTTTGAATTAAGATATCTCCGCAACCAGACCTCCTAGAATGTTCTAGTTTTCAGCTATGGATAGCTCTTGAAAAACTAATTAAGCGTTTTGCAAGCGAAAATGACGTCATAGCCTTATTTGCGGAACTGTAGGCATCCAAAGTCATACAAGCCTTCATAACTCAAAAAAATAACTTTGAATGCAAATATCTCGAAAACTAGACATTATAAAAGGGTTTGCTTTGGATGTGCTGGTTGCATTTGACAAAACCTTTCTATATATGTACGTTTCAATGGGTTCCAGAGACTTTCGTAAAAAAATTAATTTTTAGTGATAAGGGGGTAGTCCATGCTTTTTTTCGCAAATCGATTGGAAAAAATAAAGCTGAGTTTTAAACGGCAATGCAAAGACCAGACCGTTATCTGTTCAACAACGTTAACCGCAACCTCTTACGAGCCTTATTTTGGAAGTTATGGCCATATTAAGATTTTTAGTTTTTGGGTTGAAACAAGAAAGATTAACTTTGAATCAAAATTTCTCTGCAACCAGAGCCCAAAAAATGCTCTAGTTTTCAGCAACGAATAGCTCTCCAAAAACTGATTAAGCGGTTAATAAACCGCAAGGCCTTCCGAGCCTTATTTGTGGAACTGTAGACATCCAAAGTCATGCAAACTTTCAAAACTCAAAAAAATCGATTTTAATGGATTTACTTTGAATTAAGATATCTCCGCAACCAGACCTCCTAGAATGTTCTAGTTTTCAGCTATGGATAGCTCTTGAAAAACTAATTAAGCGTTTTGCAAGCGAAAATGACGTCATAGCCTTATTTGCGGAACTGTAGGCATCCAAAGTCATACAAGCCTTCATAACTCAAAAAAATAACTTTGAATGCAAATATCTCGAAAACTAGACATTATAAAAGGGTTTGCTTTGGATGTGCTGGTTGCATTTGACAAAACCTTTCTATATATGTACGTTTCAATGGGTTCCAGAGACTTTCGTAAAAAAATTAATTTTTAGTATAAGGGGGTAGTCCATGCTTTTTTTCGCAAATCGATTGGAAAAAATAAAGCTGAGTTTTAAACGGCAATGCAAAGACCAGACCGTTATCTGTTCAACAACGTTAACCGCAACCTCTTACGAGCCTAATTTTGGAAGTTATGGCCATATTAAGATTTTTAGTTTTTGGGTTGAAACAAGAAAGATTAACTTTGAATCAAAATTTCTCTGCAACCAGAGCCCACAAAATGCTCTAGTTTTCAGCAACGAATAGCTCTCCAAAAACTGATTAAGCGGTTAATAAACCGCAAGGCCTTCCGAGCCTTATTTGTGGAACTGTAGACATCCAAAGTCATGCAAACTTTCAAAACTCAAAAAAATCGATTTTAATGGATTAACTTTGAATTAAGATATCTCCGCAACCAGACATCCTAGAATATTCTAGTTTTCAGCTATGGATAGCTCTTGAAAAACTAATTAAGCGTTTTGCAAGCGAAAATGACGTCATAGCCTTATTTGCGGAACTGTAGGCATCCAAAGTCATACAAGCCTTCATAACTCAAAAAAATAACTTTGAATGCAAATATCTCGAAAACTAGACATTATAAAAGGGTTTGCTTTGGATGTGCTGGTTGCATTTGACAAAACCTGTCTATATATGTACGTTTCAATGGGTTCCAGAGACTTTCGTAAAAAAATTAATTTTTAGTGATGATGATTTAGTCCATGCTTTTTTCCGAAAATCGATTGGAAAAAAAAAAGTTGAGTTTTAAACGGCAATGCAAAGACCAGACCGTTATCTGTTCAACAACGTTAACCGCAACCTCTTACGAGCCTTATTTTGGAAGTTATGGCCATATTAAGATTTTTAGTTTTTGGGTTGAAACAAGAAAGATTAACTTTGAATCAAAATTTCTCTGCAACCAGAGCCCACAAAATGCTCTAGTTTTCAGCAATGAATAGCTCTCCAAAAACTGATTAAGCGGTTAATAAACCGCAAGGCCTTCCGAGCCTTATTTGTGGAACTGTAGACATCCAAAGTCATGCAAACTTTCAAAACTCAAAAAAATCGATTTTAATGGATTTACTTTGAATTAAGATATCTCCGCAACCAGACCTCCTAGAATGTTCTAGTTTTCAGCTATGGATAGCTCTTGAAAAACTAATTAAGCGTTTTGCAAGCGAAAATGACGTCATAGCCTTATTTGCGGAACTGTAGGCATCCAAAGTCATACAAGCCTTCATAACTCAAAAAAATAACTTTGAATGCAAATATCTCGAAAACTAGACATTATAAAAGGGTTTGCTTTGGATGTGCTGGTTGCATTTGACAAAACCTTTCTATATATGTACGTTTCAATGGGTTCCAGAGACTTTCGTAAAAAAATTAATTTTTAGTGATAAGGGGGTAGTCCATGCTTTTTTTCGCAAATCGATTGGAAAAAATAAAGCTGAGTTTTAAACGGCAATGCAAAGACCAGACCGTTATCTGTTCAACAACGTTAACCGCAACCTCTTACGAGCCTTATTTTGGAAGTTATGGCCATATTAAGATTTTTAGTTTTTGGGTTGAAACAAGAAAGATTAACTTTGAATCAAAATTTCTCTGCAACCAGAGCCCACAAAATGCTCTAGTTTTCAGCAACGAATAGCTCTCCAAAAACTGATTAAGCGGTTAATAAACCGCAAGGCCTTCCGAGCCTTATTTGTGGAACTGTAGACATCCAAAGTCATGCAAACTTTCAAAACTCAAAAAAATCGATTTTAATGGATTTACTTTGAATTAAGATATCTCCGCAACCAGACCTCCTAGAATATTCTAGTTTTCAGCTATGGATAGCTCTTGAAAAACTAATTAAGCGTTTTGCAAGCGAAAATGACGTCATAGCCTTATTTGCGGAACTGTAGGCATCCAAAGTCATACAAGCCTTCATAACTCAAAAAAATAACTTTGAATGCAAATATCTCGAAAACTAGACATTATAAAAGGGTTTGCTTTGGATGTGCTGGTTGCATTTGACAAAACCTTTCTATATATGTACGTTTCAATGGGTTCCAGAGACTTTCGTAAAAAAATTAATTTTTAGTGATAAGGGGGTAGTCCATGCTTTTTTTCGCAAATCGATTGGAAAAAATAAAGCTGAGTTTTAAACGGCAATGCAAAGACCAGACCGTTATCTGTTCAACAACGTTTACCGCAACCTCTTACGAGCCTAATTTTGGAAGTTATGGCCATATTAAGATTTTTAGTTTTTGGGTTGAAACAAGAAAGATTAACTTTGAATCAAAATTTCTCTGCAACCAGAGCCCACAAAATGCTCTAGTTTTCAGCAACGAATAGCTCTCCAAAAACTGATTAAGCGGTTAATAAACCGCAAGGCCTTCCGAGCCTTATTTGTGGAACTGTAGACATCCAAAGTCATGCAAACTTTCAAAACTCAAAAAAATCGATTTTAATGGATTTACTTTGAATTAAGATATCTCCGCAACCAGACATCCTAGAATATTCTAGTTTTCAGCTATGGATAGCTCTTGAAAAACTAATTAAGCGTTTTGCAAGCGAAAATGACGTCATAGCCTTATTTGCGGAACTGTAGGCATCCAAAGTCATACAAGCCTTCATAACTCAAAAAAATAACTTTGAATGCAAATATCTCGAAAACTAGACATTATAAAAGGGTTTGCTTTGGATGTGCTGGTTGCATTTGACAAAACCTGTCTATATATGTACGTTTCAATGGGTTCCAGAGACTTTCGTAAAAAAATTAATTTTTAGTGATGATGATTTAGTCCATGCTTTTTTTCGAAAATCGATTGGAAAAAAAAAGTTGAGTTTTAAACGGCAATGCAAAGACCAGACCGTTATCTGTTCAACAACGTTAACCGCAACCTCTTACGAGCCTTATTTTGGAAGTTATGGCCATATTAAGATTTTTAGTTTTTGGGTTGAAACAAGAAAGATTAACTTTGAATCAAAATTTCTCTGCAACCAGAGCCCACAAAATGCTCTAGTTTTCAGCAATGAATAGCTCTCCAAAAACTGATTAAGCGGTTAATAAACCGCAAGGCCTTCCGAGCCTTATTTGTGGAACTGTAGACATCCAAAGT
This sequence comes from Melangyna quadrimaculata, assembly GCA_949320155.1. NCBI lineage: Eukaryota > Metazoa > Arthropoda > Insecta > Diptera > Syrphidae > Melangyna > Melangyna quadrimaculata. The sequence goes on from OX439483.1 coordinate 150,902,739, forward strand.
CATGCAAACTTTCAAAACTCAAAAAAATCGATTTTAATGGATTTACTTTGAATTAAGATATCTCCGCAACCAGACCTCCTAGAATGTTCTAGTTTTCAGCTATGGATAGCTCTTGAAAAACTAATTAAGCGTTTTGCAAGCGAAAATGACGTCATAGCCTTATTTGCGGAACTGTAGGCATCCAAAGTCATACAAGCCTTCATAACTCAAAAAAATAACTTTGAATGCAAATATCTCGAAAACTAGACATTATAAAAGGGTTTGCTTTGGATGTGCTGGTTGCATTTGACAAAACCTTTCTATATATGTACGTTTCAATGGGTTCCAGAGACTTTCGTAAAAAAATTAATTTTTAGTGATAAGGGGGTAGTCCATGCTTTTTTTCGCAAATCGATTGGAAAAAATAAAGCTGAGTTTTAAACGGCAATGCAAAGACCAGACGACCGTTATCTGTTCAACAACGTTAACCGCAACCTCTTACGAGCCTTATTTTGGAAGTTATGGCCATATTAAGATTTTTAGTTTTTGGGTTGAAACAAGAAAGATTAACTTTGAATCAAAATTTCTCTGCAACCAGAGCCCACAAAATGCTCTAGTTTTCAGCAACGAATAGCTCTCCAAAAACTGATTAAGCGGTTAATAAACCGCAAGGCCTTCCGAGCCTTATTTGTGGAACTGTAGACATCCAAAGTCATGCAAACTTTCAAAACTCAAAAAAATCGATTTTAATGGATTTACTTTGAATTAAGATATCTCCGCAACCAGACCTCCTAGAATATTCTAGTTTTCAGCTATGGATAGCTCTTGAAAAACTAATTAAGCGTTTTGCAAGCGAAAATGACGTCATAGCCTTATTTGCGGAACTGTAGGCATCCAAAGTCATACAAGCCTTCATAACTCAAAAAAATAACTTTGAATGCAAATATCTCGAAAACTAGACATTATAAAAGGGTTTGCTTTGGATGTGCTGGTTGCATTTGACAAAACCTTTCTATATATGTACGTTTCAATGGGTTCCAGAGACTTTCGTAAAAAAATTAATTTTTAGTGATAAGGGGGTAGTCCATGCTTTTTTTCGCAAATCGATTGGAAAAAATAAAGCTGAGTTTTAAACGGCAATGCAAAGACCAGACCGTTATCTGTTCAACAACGTTAACCGCAACCTCTTACGAGCCTAATTTTGGAAGTTATGGCCATATTAAGATTTTTAGTTTTTGGGTTGAAACAAGAAAGATTAACTTTGAATCAAAATTTCTCTGCAACCAGAGCCCACAAAATGCTCTAGTTTTCAGCAACGAATAGCTCTCCAAAAACTGATTAAGCGGTTAATAAACCGCAAGGCCTTCCGAGCCTTATTTGTGGAACTGTAGACATCCAAAGTCATGCAAACTTTCAAAACTCAAAAAAATCGATTTTAATGGATTAACTTTGAATTAAGATATCTCCGCAACCAGACATCCTAGAATATTCTAGTTTTCAGCTATGGATAGCTCTTGAAAAACTAATTAAGCGTTTTGCAAGCGAAAATGACGTCATAGCCTTATTTGCGGAACTGTAGGCATCCAAAGTCATACAAGCCTTCATAACTCAAAAAAATAACTTTGAATGCAAATATCTCGAAAACTAGACATTATAAAATGGTTTGCTTTGGATGTGCTGGTTGCATTTGACAAAACCTGTCTATATATGTACGTTTCAATGGGTTCCAGAGACTTTCGTAAAAAAATTAATTTTTAGTGATGATGATTTAGTCCATGCTTTTTTTCGAAAATCGATTGGAAAAAAAAAGTTGAGTTTTAAACGGCAATGCAAAGACCAGACCGTTATCTGTTCAACAACGTTAACCGCAACCTCTTACGAGCCTTATTTTGGAAGTTATGGCCATATTAAGATTTTTAGTTTTTGGGTTGAAACAAGAAAGATTAACTTTGAATCAAAATTTCTCTGCAACCAGAGCCCACAAAATGCTCTAGTTTTCAGCAACGAATAGCTCTCCAAAAACTGATTAAGCGGTTAATAAACCGCAAGGCCTTCCGAGCCTTATTTGTGGAACTGTAGACATCCAAAGTCATGCAAACTTTCAAAACTCAAAAAAATCGATTTTAATGGATTTACTTTGAATTAAGATATCTCCGCAACCAGACCTCCTAGAATATTCTAGTTTTCAGCTATGGATAGCTCTTGAAAAACTAATTAAGCGTTTTGCAAGCGAAAATGACGTCATAGCCTTATTTGCGGAACTGTAGGCATCCAAAGTCATACAAGCCTTCATAACTCAAAAAAATAACTTTGAATGCAAATATCTCGAAAACTAGACATTATAAAAGGGTTTGCTTTGGATGTGCTGGTTGCATTTGACAAAACCTTTCTATATATGTACGTTTCAATGGGTTCCAGAGACTTTCGTAAAAAAATTAATTTTTAGTGATAAGGGGGTAGTCCATGCTTTTTTTCGCAAATCGATTGGAAAAAATAAAGCTGAGTTTTAAACGGCAATGCAAAGACCAGACCGTTATCTGTTCAACAACGTTAACCGCAACCTCTTACGAGCCTAATTTTGGAAGTTATGGCCATATTAAGATTTTTAGTTTTTGGGTTGAAACAAGAAAGATTAACTTTGAATCAAAATTTCTCTGCAACCAGAGCCCACAAAATGCTCTAGTTTTCAGCAACGAATAGCTCTCCAAAAACTGATTAAGCGGTTAATAAACCGCAAGGCCTTCCGAGCCTTATTTGTGGAACTGTAGACATCCAAAGTCATGCAACTTTCAAAACTCAAAAAAATCGATTTTAATGGATTTACTTTGAATTAAGATATCTCCGCAACCAGACCTCCTAGAATGTTCTAGTTTTCAGCTATGGATAGCTCTTGAAAAACTAATTAAGCGTTTTGCAAGCGAAAATGACGTCATAGCCTTATTTGCGGAACTGTAGGCATCCAAAGTCATACAAGCCTTCATAACTCAAAAAAATAACTTTGAATGCAAATATCTCGAAAACTAGACATTATAAAAGGGTTTGCTTTGGATGTGCTGGTTGCATTTGACAAAACCTTTCTATATATGTACGTTTCAATGGGTTCCAGAGACTTTCGTAAAAAAATTAATTTTTAGTGATAAGGGGGTAGTCCATGCTTTTTTTCGCAAATCGATTGGAAAAAATAAAGCTGAGTTTTAAACGGCAATGCAAAGACCAGACGACCGTTATCTGTTCAACAACGTTAACCGCAACCTCTTACGAGCCTTATTTTGGAAGTTATGGCCATATTAAGATTTTTAGTTTTTGGGTTGAAACAAGAAAGATTAACTTTGAATCAAAATTTCTCTGCAACCAGAGCCCACAAAATGCTCTAGTTTTCAGCAACGAATAGCTCTCCAAAAACTGATTAAGCGGTTAATAAACCGCAAGGCCTTCCGAGCCTTATTTGTGGAACTGTAGACATCCAAAGTCATGCAAACTTTCAAAACTCAAAAAAATCGATTTTAATGGATTTACTTTGAATTAAGATATCTCCGCAACCAGACCTCCTAGAATATTCTAGTTTTCAGCTATGGATAGCTCTTGAAAAACTAATTAAGCGTTTTGCAAGCGAAAATGACGTCATAGCCTTATTTGCGGAACTGTAGGCATCCAAAGTCATACAAGCCTTCATAACTCAAAAAAATAACTTTGAATGCAAATATCTCGAAAACTAGACATTATAAAAGGGTTTGCTTTGGATGTGCTGGTTGCATTTGACAAAACCTTTCTATATATGTACGTTTCAATGGGTTCCAGAGACTTTCGTAAAAAAATTAATTTTTAGTGATAAGGGGGTAGTCCATGCTTTTTTTCGCAAATCGATTGGAAAAAATAAAGCTGAGTTTTAAACGGCAATGCAAAGACCAGACCGTTATCTGTTCAACAACGTTTACCGCAACCTCTTACGAGCCTAATTTTGGAAGTTATGGCCATATTAAGATTTTTAGTTTTTGGGTTGAAACAAGAAAGATTAACTTTGAATCAAAATTTCTCTGCAACCAGAGCCCACAAAATGCTCTAGTTTTCAGCAACGAATAGCTCTCCAAAAACTGATTAAGCGGTTAATAAACCGCAAGGCCTTCCGAGCCTTATTTGTGGAACTGTAGACATCCAAAGTCATGCAAACTTTCAAAACTCAAAAAAATCGATTTTAATGGATTTACTTTGAATTAAGATATCTCCGCAACCAGACATCCTAGAATATTCTAGTTTTCAGCTATGGATAGCTCTTGAAAAACTAATTAAGCGTTTTGCAAGCGAAAATGACGTCATAGCCTTATTTGCGGAACTGTAGGCATCCAAAGTCATACAAGCCTTCATAACTCAAAAAAATAACTTTGAATGCAAATATCTCGAAAACTAGACATTATAAAAGGGTTTGCTTTGGATGTGCTGGTTGCATTTGACAAAACCTGTCTATATATGTACGTTTCAATGGGTTCCAGAGACTTTCGTAAAAAAATTAATTTTTAGTGATGATGATTTAGTCCATGCTTTTTTTCGAAAATCGATTGGAAAAAAAAAAGTTGAGTTTTAAACGGCAATGCAAAGACCAGACCGTTATCTGTTCAACAACGTTAACCGCAACCTCTTACGAGCCTTATTTTGGAAGTTATGGCCATATTAAGATTTTTAGTTTTTGGGTTGAAACAAGAAAGATTAACTTTGAATCAAAATTTCTCTGCAACCAGAGCCCAAAAAATGCTCTAGTTTTCAGCAATGAATAGCTCTCCAAAAACTGATTAAGCGGTTAATAAACCGCAAGGCCTTCCGAGCCTTATTTGTGGAACTGTAGACATCCAAAGTCATGCAAACTTTCAAAACTCAAAAAAATCGATTTTAATGGATTTACTTTGAATTAAGATATCTCCGCAACCAGACCTCCTAGAATGTTCTAGTTTTCAGCTATGGATAGCTCTTGAAAAACTAATTAAGCGTTTTGCAAGCGAAAATGACGTCATAGCCTTATTTGCGGAACTGTAGGCATCCAAAGTCATACAAGCCTTCATAACTCAAAAAAATAACTTTGAATGCAAATATCTCGAAAACTAGACATTATAAAAGGGTTTGCTTTGGATGTGCTGGTTGCATTTGACAAAACCTTTCTATATATGTACGTTTCAATGGGTTCCAGAGACTTTCGTAAAAAAATTAATTTTTAGTGATAAGGGGGTAGTCCATGCTTTTTTTCGCAAATCGATTGGAAAAAATAAAGCTGAGTTTTAAACGGCAATGCAAAGACCAGACGACCGTTATCTGTTCAACAACGTTAACCGCAACCTCTTACGAGCCTTATTTTGGAAGTTATGGCCATATTAAGATTTTTAGTTTTTGGGTTGAAACAAGAAAGATTAACTTTGAATCAAAATTTCTCTGCAACCAGAGCCCACAAAATGCTCTAGTTTTCAGCAACGAATAGCTCTCCAAAAACTGATAAAGCGGTTAATAAACCGCAAGGCCTTCCGAGCCTTATTTGTGGAACTGTAGACATCCAAAGTCATGCAAACTTTCAAAACTCAAAAAAATCGATTTTAATGGATTTACTTTGAATTAAGATATCTCCGCAACCAGACCTCCTAGAATATTCTAGTTTTCAGCTATGGATAGCTCTTGAAAAACTAATTAAGCGTTTTGCAAGCGAAAATGACGTCATAGCCTTATTTGCGGAACTGTAGGCATCCAAAGTCATACAAGCCTTCATAACTCAAAAAAATAACTTTGAATGCAAATATCTCGAAAACTAGACATTATAAAAGGGTTTGCTTTGGATGTGCTGGTTGCATTTGACAAAACCTTTCTATATATGTACGTTTCAATGGGTTCCAGAGACTTTCGTAAAAAAATTAATTTTTAGTGATAAGGGGGTAGTCCATGCTTTTTTTCGCAAATCGATTGGAAAAAATAAAGCTGAGTTTTAAACGGCAATGCAAAGACCAGACCGTTATCTGTTCAACAACGTTAACCGCAACCTCTTACGAGCCTAATTTTGGAAGTTATGGCCATATTAAGATTTTTAGTTTTTGGGTTGAAACAAGAAAGATTAACTTTGAATCAAAATTTCTCTGCAACCAGAGCCCACAAAATGCTCTAGTTTTCAGCAACGAATAGCTCTCCAAAAACTGATTAAGCGGTTAATAAACCGCAAGGCCTTCCGAGCCTTATTTGTGGAACTGTAGACATCCAAAGTCATGCAAACTTTCAAAACTCAAAAAAATCGATTTTAATGGATTTACTTTGAATTAAGATATCTCCGCAACCAGACCTCCTAGAATGTTCTAGTTTTCAGCTATGGATAGCTCTTGAAAAACTAATTAAGCGTTTTGCAAGCGAAAATGACGTCATAGCCTTATTTGCGGAACTGTAGGCATCCAAAGTCATACAAGCCTTCATAACTCAAAAAAATAACTTTGAATGCAAATATCTCGAAAACTAGACATTATAAAATGGTTTGCTTTGGATGTGCTGGTTGCATTTGACAAAACCTGTCTATATATGTACGTTTCAATGGGTTCCAGAGACTTTCGTAAAAAAATTAATTTTTAGTGATGATGATTTAGTCCATGCTTTTTTTCGAAAATCGATTGGAAAAAAAAAAGTTGAGTTTTAAACGGCAATGCAAAGACCAGACCGTTATCTGTTCAACAACGTTAACCGCAACCTCTTACGAGCCTTATTTTGGAAGTTATGGCCATATTAAGATTTTTAGTTTTTGGGTTGAAACAAGAAAGATTAACTTTGAATCAAAATTTCTCTGCAACCAGAGCCCACAAAATGCTCTAGTTTTCAGCAATGAATAGCTCTCCAAAAACTGATTAAGCGGTTAATAAACCGCAAGGCCTTCCGAGCCTTATTTGTGGAACTGTAGACATCCAAAGTCATGCAAACTTTCAAAACTCAAAAAAATCGATTTTAATGGATTTACTTTGAATTAAGATATCTCCGCAACCAGACCTCCTAGAATGTTCTAGTTTTCAGCTATGGATAGCTCTTGAAAAACTAATTAAGCGTTTTGCAAGCGAAAATGACGTCATAGCCTTATTTGCGGAACTGTAGGCATCCAAAGTCATACAAGCCTTCATAACTCAAAAAAATAACTTTGAATGCAAATATCTCGAAAACTAGACATTATAAAAGGGTTTGCTTTGGATGTGCTGGTTGCATTTGACAAAACCTTTCTATATATGTACGTTTCAATGGGTTCCAGAGACTTTCGTAAAAAAATTAATTTTTAGTGATAAGGGGGTAGTCCATGCTTTTTTTCGCAAATCGATTGGAAAAAATAAAGCTGAGTTTTAAACGGCAATGCAAAGACCAGACCGTTATCTGTTCAACAACGTTAACCGCAACCTCTTACGAGCCTTATTTTGGAAGTTATGGCCATATTAAGATTTTTAGTTTTTGGGTTGAAACAAGAAAGATTAACTTTGAATCAAAATTTCTCTGCAACCAGAGCCCACAAAATGCTCTAGTTTTCAGCAACGAATAGCTCTCCAAAAACTGATTAAGCGGTTAATAAACCGCAAGGCCTTCCGAGCCTTATTTGTGGAACTGTAGACATCCAAAGTCATGCAAACTTTCAAAACTCAAAAAAATCGATTTTAATGGATTTACTTTGAATTAAGATATCTCCGCAACCAGACCTCCTAGAATATTCTAGTTTTCAGCTATGGATAGCTCTTGAAAAACTAATTAAGCGTTTTGCAAGCGAAAATGACGTCATAGCCTTATTTGCGGAACTGTAGGCATCCAAAGTCATACAAGCCTTCATAACTCAAAAAAATAACTTTGAATGCAAATATCTCGAAAACTAGACATTATAAAAGGGTTTGCTTTGGATGTGCTGGTTGCATTTGACAAAACCTTTCTATATATGTACGTTTCAATGGGTTCCAGAGACTTTCGTAAAAAAATTAATTTTTAGTGATAAGGGGGTAGTCCATGCTTTTTTTCGCAAATCGATTGGAAAAAATAAAGCTGAGTTTTAAACGGCAATGCAAAGACCAGACCGTTATCTGTTCAACAACGTTAACCGCAACCTCTTACGAGCCTAATTTTGGAAGTTATGGCCATATTAAGATTTTTAGTTTTTGGGTTGAAACAAGAAAGATTAACTTTGAATCAAAATTTCTCTGCAACCAGAGCCCACAAAATGCTCTAGTTTTCAGCAACGAATAGCTCTCCAAAAACTGATTAAGCGGTTAATAAACCGCAAGGCCTTCCGAGCCTTATTTGTGGAACTGTAGACATCCAAAGTCATGCAAACTTTCAAAACTCAAAAAAATCGATTTTAATGGATTTACTTTGAATTAAGATATCTCCGCAACCAGACCTCCTAGAATATTCTAGTTTTCAGCTATGGATAGCTCTTGAAAAACTAATTAAGCGTTTTGCAAGCGAAAATGACGTCATAGCCTTATTTGCGGAACTGTAGGCATCCAAAGTCATACAAGCCTTCATAACTCAAAAAAATAACTTTGAATGCAAATATCTCGAAAACTAGACATTATAAAAGGGTTTGCTTTGGATGTGCTGGTTGCATTTGACAAAACCTTTCTATATATGTACGTTTCAATGGGTTCCAGAGACTTTCGTAAAAAAATTAATTTTTAGTGATAAGGGGGTAGTCCATGCTTTTTTTCGCAAATCGATTGGAAAAAATAAAGCTGAGTTTTAAACGGCAATGCAAAGACCAGACCGTTATCTGTTCAACAACGTTAACCGCAACCTCTTACGAGCCTAATTTTGGAAGTTATGGCCATATTAAGATTTTTAGTTTTTGGGTTGAAACAAGAAAGATTAACTTTGAATCAAAATTTCTCTGCAACCAGAGCCCACAAAATGCTCTAGTTTTCAGCAACGAATAGCTCTCCAAAAACTGATTAAGCGGTTAATAAACCGCAAGGCCTTCCGAGCCTTATTTGTGGAACTGTAGACATCCAAAGTCATGCAAACTTTCAAAACTCAAAAAAATCGATTTTAATGGATTTACTTTGAATTAAGATATCTCTGCAACCAGACCTCCTAGAATATTCTAGTTTTCAGCTATGGATAGCTCTTGAAAAACTAATTAAGCGTTTTGCAAGCGAAAATGACGTCATAGCCTTATTTGCGGAACTGTAGGCATCCAAAGTCATACAAGCCTTCATAACTCAAAAAAATAACTTTGAATGCAAATATCTCGAAAACTAGACATTATAAAAGGGTTTGCTTTGGATGTGCTGGTTGCATTTGACAAAACCTGTCTATATATGTACGTTTCAATGGGTTCCAGAGACTTTCGTAAAAAAATTAATTTTTAGTGATAAGGGGGTAGTCCATGCTTTTTTTCGAAAATCGATTGGAACAAAAAAAGTTGAGTTTTAAACGGCAATGCAAAGACCAGACCGTTATCTGTTCAACAACGTTAACCGCAACCTCTTACGAGCCTTATTTTGGAAGTTATGGCCATATTAAGATTTTTAGTTTTTGGGTTGAAACAAGAAAGATTAACTTTGAATCAAAATTTCTCTGCAACCAGAGCCCACAAAATGCTCTAGTTTTCAGCAACGAATAGCTCTCCAAAAACTGATTAAGCGGTTAATAAACCGCAAGGCCTTCCGAGCCTTATTTGTGGAACTGTAGACATCCAAAGTCATGCAAACTTTCAAAACTCAAAAAAATCGATTTTAATGGATTTACTTTGAATTAAGATATCTCCGCAACCAGACCTCCTAGAATATTCTAGTTTTCAGCTATGGATAGCTCTTGAAAAACTAATTAAGCGTTTTGCAAGCGAAAATGACGTCATAGCCTTATTTGCGGAACTGTAGGCATCCAAAGTCATACAAGCCTTCATAACTCAAAAAAATAACTTTGAATGCAAATATCTCGAAAACTAGACATTATAAAAGGGTTTGCTTTGGATGTGCTGGTTGCATTTGACAAAACCTGTCTATATATGTACGTTTCAATGGGTTCCAGAGACTTTCGTAAAAAAATTAATTTTTAGTGATAAGGGGGTAGTCCATGCTTTTTTTCGAAAATCGATTGGAAAAAAAAAAGTTGAGTTTTAAACGGCAATGCAAAGACCAGACCGTTATCTGTTCAACAACGTTAACCGCAACCTCTTACGAGCCTTATTTTGGAAGTTATGGCCATATTAAGATTTTTAGTTTTTGGGTTGAAACAAGAAAGATTAACTTTGAATCAAAATTTCTCTGCAACCAGAGCCCACAAAATGCTCTAGTTTCCAGCAATGAATAGCTCTCCAAAAACTGATTAAGCGGTTAATAAACCGCAAGGCCTTCCGAGCCTTATTTGTGGAACTGTAGACATCCAAAGTCATGCAAACTTTCAAAACTCAAAAAAATCGATTTTAATGGATTTACTTTGAATTAAGATATCTCCGCAACCAGACCTCCTAGAATGTTCTAGTTTTCAGCTATGGATAGCTCTTAAAAAACTAATTAAGCGTTTTGCAAGCGAAAATGACGTCATAGCCTTATTTGCGGAACTGTAGGCATCCAAAGTCATACAAGCCTTCATAACTCAAAAAAATAACTTTGAATGCAAATATCTCGAAAACTAGACATTATAAAAGGGTTTGCTTTGGATGTGCTGGTTGCATTTGACAAAACCTTTCTATATATGTACGTTTCAATGGGTTCCAGAGACTTTCGTAAAAAAATTAATTTTTAGTGATAAGGGGGTAGTCCATGCTTTTTTTCGCAAATCGATTGGAAAAAATAAAGCTGAGTTTTAAACGGCAATGCAAAGACCAGACCGTTATCTGTTCAACAACGTTAACCGCAACCTCTTACGAGCCTAATTTTGGAAGTTATGGCCATATTAAGATTTTTAGTTTTTGGGTTGAAACAAGAAAGATTAACTTTGAATCAAAATTTCTCTGCAACCAGAGCCCACAAAATGCTCTAGTTTTCAGCAACGAATAGCTCTCCAAAAACTGATTAAGCGGTTAATAAACCGCAAGGCCTTCCGAGCCTTATTTGTGGAACTGTAGACATCCAAAGTCATGCAAACTTTCAAAACTCAAAAAAATCGATTTTAATGGATTTACTTTGAATTAAGATATCTCCGCAACCAGACCTCCTAGAATATTCTAGTTTTCAGCTATGGATAGCTCTTGAAAAACTAATTAAGCGTTTTGCAAGCGAAAATGACGTCATAGCCTTATTTGCGGAACTGTAGGCATCCAAAGTCATACAAGCCTTCATAACTCAAAAAAATAACTTTGAATGCAAATATCTCGAAAACTAGACATTATAAAAGGGTTTGCTTTGGATGTGCTGGTTGCATTTGACAAAACCTGTCTATATATGTACGTTTCAATGGGTTCCAGAGACTTTCGTAAAAAAATTAATTTTTAGTGATGATGATTTAGTCCATGCTTTTTTTCGAAAATCGATTGGAAAAAAAAAAGTTGAGTTTTAAACGGCAATGCAAAGACCAGACCGTTATCTGTTCAACAACGTTAACCGCAACCTCTTACGAGCCTTATTTTGGAAGTTATGGCCATATTAAGATTTTTAGTTTTTGGGTTGAAACAAGAAAGATTAACTTTGAATCAAAATTTCTCTGCAACCAGAGCCCACAAAATGCTCTAGTTTTCAGCAATGAATAGCTCTCCAAAAACTGATTAAGCGGTTAATAAACCGCAAGGCCTTCCGAGCCTTATTTGTGGAACTGTAGACATCCAAAGTCATGCAAACTTTCAAAACTCAAAAAAATCGATTTTAATGGATTTACTTTGAATTAAGATATCTCCGCAACCAGACCTCCTAGAATGTTCTAGTTTTCAGCTATGGATAGCTCTTGAAAAACTAATTAAGCGTTTTGCAAGCGAAAATGACGTCATAGCCTTATTTGCGGAACTGTAGGCATCCAAAGTCATACAAGCCTTCATAACTCAAAAAAATAACTTTGAATGCAAATATCTCGAAAACTAGACATTATAAAAGGGTTTGCTTTGGATGTGCTGGTTGCATTTGACAAAACCTTTCTATATATGTACGTTTCAATGGGTTCCAGAGACTTTCGTAAAAAAATTAATTTTTAGTGATAAGGGGGTAGTCCATGCTTTTTTTCGCAAATCGATTGGAAAAAATAAAGCTGAGTTTTAAACGGCAAAGCAAAGACCAGACCGTTATCTGTTCAACAACGTTAACCGCAACCTCTTACGAGCCTTATTTTGGAAGTTATGGCCATATTAAGATTTTTAGTTTTTGGGTTGAAACAAGAAAGATTAACTTTGAATCAAAATTTCTCTGCAACCAGAGCCCACAAAATGCTCTAGTTTTCAGCAACGAATAGCTCTCCAAAAACTGATTAAGCGGTTAATAAACCGCAAGGCCTTCCGAGCCTTATTTGTGGAACTGTAGACATCCAAAGTCATGCAAACTTTCAAAACTCAAAAAAATCGATTTTAATGGATTTACTTTGAATTAAGATATCTCCGCAACCAGACCTCCTAGAATATTCTAGTTTTCAGCTATGGATAGCTCTTGAAAAACTAATTAAGCGTTTTGCAAGCGAAAATGACGTCATAGCCTTATTTGCGGAACTGTAGGCATCCAAAGTCATACAAGCCTTCATAACTCAAAAAAATAACTTTGAATGCAAATATCTCGAAAACTAGACATTATAAAAGGGTTTGCTTTGGATGTGCTGGTTGCATTTGACAAAACCTTTCTATATATGTACGTTTCAATGGGTTCCAGAGACTTTCGTAAAAAAATTAATTTTTAGTGATAAGGGGGTAGTCCATGCTTTTTTTCGCAAATCGATTGGAAAAAATAAAGCTGAGTTTTAAACGGCAATGCAAAGACCAGACCGTTATCTGTTCAACAACGTTAACCGCAACCTCTTACGAGCCTAATTTTGGAAGTTATGGCCATATTAAGATTTTAAGTTTTTGGGTTGAAACAAGAAAGATTAACTTTGAATCAAAATTTCTCTGCAACCAGAGCCCACAAAATGCTCTAGTTTTCAGCAACGAATAGCTCTCGAAAAAAACTGATTAAGCGGTTAATAAACCGCAAGGCCTTCCGAGCCTTATTTGTGGAACTGTAGACATCCAAAGTCATGCAAACTTTCAAAACTCAAAAAAATCGATTTTAATGGATTTACTTTGAATTAAGATATCTCCGCAACCAGACCTCCTAGAATATTCTAGTTTTCAGCTATGGATAGCTCTTGAAAAACTAATTAAGCGTTTTGCAAGCGAAAATGACGTCATAGCCTTATTTGCGGAACTGTAGGCATCCAAAGTCATACAAGCCTTCATAACTCAAAAAAATAACTTTGAATGCAAATATCTCGAAAACTAGACATTATAAAAGGGTTTGCTTTGGATGTGCTGGTTGCATTTGACAAAACCTTTCTATATATGTACGTTTCAATGGGTTCCAGAGACTTTCGTAAAAAAATTAATTTTTAGTGATAAGGGGGTAGTCCATGCTTTTTTTCGCAAATCGATTGGAAAAAATAAAGCTGAGTTTTAAACGGCAATGCAAAGACCAGACCGTTATCTGTTCAACAACGTTAACCGCAACCTCTTACGAGCCTAATTTTGGAAGTTATGGCCATATTAAGATTTTTAGTTTTTGGGTTGAAACAAGAAAGATTAACTTTGAATCAAAATTTCTCTGCAACCAGAGCCCACAAAATGCTCTAGTTTTCAGCAACGAATAGCTCTCCAAAAACTGATTAAGCGGTTAATAAACCGCAAGGCCTTCCGAGCCTTATTTGTGGAACTGTAGACATCCAAAGTCATGCAAACTTTCAAAACTCAAAAAAATCGATTTTAATGGATTTACTTTGAATTAAGATATCTCCGCAACCAGACCTCCTAGAATATTCTAGTTTTCAGCTATGGATAGCTCTTGAAAAACTAATTAAGAGTTTTGCAAGCGAAAATGACGTCATAGCCTTATTTGCGGAACTGTAGGCATCCAAAGTCATACAAGCCTTCATAACTCAAAAAAATAACTTTGAATGCAAATATCTCGAAAACTAGACATTATAAAAGGGTTTGCTTTGGATGTGCTGGTTGCATTTGACAAAACCTGTCTATATATGTACGTTTCAATGGGTTCCAGAGACTTTCGTAAAAAAATTAATTTTTAGTGATAAGGGGGTAGTCCATGCTTTTTTTCGAAAATCGATTGGAAAAAAAAAAGTTGAGTTTTAAACGGCAATGCAAAGACCAGACCGTTATCTGTTCAACAACGTTAACCGCAACCTCTTACGAGCCTTAATTTGGAAGTTATGGCCATATTAAGATTTTTAGTTTTTGGGTTGAAACAAGAAAGATTAACTTTGAATCAAAATTTCTCTGCAACCAGAGCCCACAAAATGCTCTAGTTTTCAGCAACGAATAGCTCTCCAAAAACTGATTAAGCGGTTAATAAACCGCAAGGCCTTCCGAGCCTTATTTGTGGAACTGTAGACATCCAAAGTCATGCAAACTTTCAAAACTCAAAAAAATCGATTTTAATGGATTTACTTTGAATTAAGATATCTCCGCAACCAGACCTCCTAGAATATTCTAGTTTTCAGCTATGGATAGCTCTTGAAAAACTAATTAAGCGTTTTGCAAGCGAAAATGACGTCATAGCCTTATTTGCGGAACTGTAGGCATCCAAAGTCATACAAGCCTTCATAACTCAAAAAAATAACTTTGAATGCAAATATCTCGAAAACTAGACATTATAAAAGGGTTTGCTTTGGATGTGCTGGTTGCATTTGACAAAACCTGTCTATATATGTACGTTTCAATGGGTTCCAGAGACTTTCGTAAAAAAATTAATTTTTAGTGATAAGGGGGTAGTCCATGCTTTTTTTCGAAAATCGATTGGAAAAAAAAAAGTTGAGTTTTAAACGGCAATGCAAAGACCAGACCGTTATCTGTTCAACAACGTTAACCGCAACCTCTTACGAGCCTTATTTTGGAAGTTATGGCCATATTAAGATTTTTAGTTTTTGGGTTGAAACAAGAAAGATTAACTTTGAATCAAAATTTCTCTGCAACCAGAGCCCACAAAATGCTCTAGTTTTCAGCAATGAATAGCTCTCCAAAAACTGATTAAGCGGTTAATAAACCGCAAGGCCTTCCGAGCCTTATTTGTGGAACTGTAGACATCCAAAGTCATGCAAACTTTCAAAACTCAAAAAAATCGATTTTAATGGATTTACTTTGAATTAAGATATCTCCGCAACCAGACCTCCTAGAATGTTCTAGTTTTCAGCTATGGATAGCTCTTGAAAAACTAATTAAGCGTTTTGCAAGCGAAAATGACGTCATAGCCTTATTTGCGGAACTGTAGGCATCCAAAGTCATACAAGCCTTCATAACTCAAAAAAATAACTTTGAATGCAAATATCTCGAAAACTAGACATTATAAAAGGGTTTGCTTTGGATGTGCTGGTTGCATTTGACAAAACCTGTCTATATATGTACCGTTTCAATGGGTTCCAGAGACTTTCGTAAGAAAATTAATTTTTATGCTTTTTTCCGAAAATCGATTGGAAAAAAAAAGTTGAGTTTTAAACGGCAATGCAAAGACCAGACCGTTATCTGTTCAACAACGTTAACCGCAACCTCTTACGAGCCTTATTTTGGAAGTTATGGCCATATAAAGATTTTTAGTTTTTGGGTTGAAACAAGAAAGATTAACTTTGAATCAAAATTTCTCTGCAACCAGAGCCCACAAAATGCTCTAGTTTTCAGCAATGAATAGCTCTCTAAAAACTGATTAAGCGGTTAATAAACCGCAAGGCCTTCCGAGCCTTATTTGTGGAACTGTAGACATCCAAAGTCATGCAAACTTTCAAAACTCAAAAAAATCGATTTTAATGGATTTACTTTGAATTAAGGTATCTCCGCAACCAGACCTCCTAGAATATTCTAGTTTTCAGCTATGGATAGCTCTTGAAAAACTAATTAAGCGTTTTGCAAGCGAAAATGACGTCATAGCCTTATTTGCGGAACTGTAGGCATCCAAAGTCATACAAGCCTTCATAACTCAAAAAAATAACTTTGAATGCAAATATCTCGAAAACTAGACATTATAAAAGGGTTTGCTTTGGATGTGCTGGTTGCATTTGACAAAACCTTTCTATATATGTACGTTTCAATGGGTTCCAGAGACTTTCGTAAAAAAATTAATTTTTAGTGATAAGGGGGTAGTCCATGCTTTTTTTTCGAAAATCGATTGGAAAAAAAAAGTTGAGTTTTGAACGGCAATGCAAAGACCAGACCGTTATCTGTTCAACAACGTTAACCGCAACCTCTTACGAGCCTTATTTTGGAAGTTATGGCCATATTAAGATTTTTAGTTTTTGGATTGAAACAAGAAAGATTAACTTTGAATCAAAATTTCTCTGCAACCAGAGCCCACAAAAAGCTCTAGTTTTCAGCAACGAATAGCTCTCTAAAAACTGATTAAGCGGTTAATAAACCGCAAGGCCTTCCGAGCCTTATTTGTGGAACTGTAGACATCCAAAGTCATGCAAACTTTCAAAACTCAAAAAAATCGATTTTAATGGATTTACTTTGAATTAAGATATCTCCGCAACCAGACCTCCTAGAATGTTCTAGTTTTCAGCTATGGATAGCTCTTGAAAAACTTATTAAGCGTTTTGCAAGCGAAAATGACGTCATAGCCTTATTTGCGGAACTGTAGGCATCCAAAGTCATACAAGCCTTCATAACTCAAAAAAATAACTTTGAATGCAAATATCTCGAAAACTAGACATTATAAAAGGGTTTGCTTTGGATGTGCTGGTTGCATTTGACAAAACCTTTCTATATATGTACGTTTCAATGGGTTCCAGAGACTTTCGTAAAAAAATTAATTTTTAGTGATAAGGGGGTAGTCCATGCTTTTTTTCGAAAATCGATTGGAAAAAAAAAGTTGAGTTTTAAACGGCAATGCAAAGACCAGACCGTTATCTGTTCAACAACGTTAACCGCAACCTCTTACGAGCCTTATTTTGGAAGTTATGGCCATATTAAGATTTTTAGTATTTGGGTTGAAACAAGAAAGATTAACTTTGAATCAAAATTTCTCTGCAACCAGAGCCCACAAAATGCTCTAGTTTTCAGCAATGAATAGCTCTCCAAAAACTGATTAAGCGGTTAATAAACCGCAAGGCCTTCCGAGCCTTATTTGTGGAACTGTAGACATCCAAAGTCATGCAAACTTTCAAAACTCAAAAAAAAATCGATTTTAATGGATTTACTTTGAATTAAGATATCTCCGCAACCAGACCTCCTAGAATGTTCTAGTTTTCAGCTATGGATAGCTCTTGAAAAACTAATTAAGCGTTTTGCAAGCGAAAATGACGTCATAGCCTTATTTGCGGAACTGTAGGCATCCAAAGTCATACAAGCCTTCATAACTCAAAAAAATAACTTTGAATGCAAATATCTCGAAAACTAGACATTATAAAAGGGTTTGCTTTGGGTGTGCTGGTTGCATTTGACAAAACCTTTCTATATATGTACGTTTCAATGGGTTTCAGAGGATTTCGTAAAAAAATGCGTTTTTAGTGATAAGGGGCATGCTTTTTTTTGAAAATCGATTGGAAAAAAAAAAGTTTAGTTTTGAACGGCAATGCAAATGCCTGACCGTTATCTGTTCAACAACGTTAACCGCAACCTCTTACGAGCCTTATTTTGGAAGTTATGGCCATATTAAGATTTTTAGTTTTTGGGTTGAAACAAGAAAGATTAACTTTGAATCAAAATTTCTCTGCAACTAGTTTTCAGCAATGGGTAGCTCTTCAAAAACTGATGGAGCGGTTAATAAATTGCAAGGCCTTCCGAGCCTTATTTGTGGAACTGTAGACATCCAAAGTCATGCAAACTTTCAAAACTCAAAGAAATCGATTTTAAGGAATTTTTTTGAATTAAGACCTTCTAGAATGTTCTAGTTTTCAGCTATGGATAGCTCTTGAAAAACTAATTAAGCGTTTTGCAAGCGAAAATAACGTCATTAATGGTGGGTGAATTTAAGGTTGACTACAGCAACATTCGGGGACTGAGGCAGAATTTTTGTGCTGCATATGTCCGTACTGTGAAAAACAGGCCAGCTGTTTTGGCACTAAGTGAAACCCAGGTAGGGGAAAATACCGATCACTCGGAATTCAGCCTACATGGTTATAACTTAGTGCCTCTATTTTTTCCACATAATGGTCTCGCCATGTATGTTCGCAGTGATGTAGCTTATCAGCTTCAACCACAATATGGTTCATGTTTGAATACGAACTTTAATTTCATATGGTTTAAATTCACCATCCATAAGCGCATCATCCATACTTGTTTTATTTATCGTAGTCCTAGTTTGGATAGTAATTCGACTTCCAACGAATTCGATGCACTATCCGACTCCATCCAGAGAATTATTTCCCATTTTCCGCATAGTGAAATCGTTGTTACGGGCGATTTCTTTGTTCATAATTCTTCGTGGCTACGCTATTCGGGTCAGACAACACCCGAAGGAAGGTATGTCGAGATTTTTGCTGAGATAAACTGCGAATTACTCGTGCCACCAAAACACAGTTAAAGAAAAAACTCCCAAGAGAACCGTTTGGCAGTATGAGAAAGCCAACTGGGACGGTCTCATTGTTTTCTTCAGGAACTTTAACTGGTCACTATGCTTCCTCGATAGTGACGTAGATTCCAGTGCAGATATGATTACAAACTTAATTCTTTGTGGAATGAGAAATTTTATCCCGAATAGGGTGAAATCTATCAAACCCAAAGAAAACTCATGGTTTGATTCGAGCTGTAAAGAGGTTATTAGGGTTAGAGAAGTAAGCTTCCGAAGTTATAAAGCCAACCCTACTGAGGAAAACCGGAAAAAGTTTCAACAAGCTAGAAAGACCTGTAACGTTCATATTCGACGAACCAAATTTTTACATGATCAAAAATTACGGCAAAAAATTCTACAATGTCCCAAAGGTAGTAAACATTTTTGGTCATTTGTAAAAAACATACAAAACACCACCTCGTCCTCGGTTCCAACGCTCGTCTTCAACGATACTCCTTTTGTCAGCTCAATCGATAAAGCCAATTTGCTTGCAGCACAGTTTGCTGTTAATTCGTCGCTGCCTGAAAGTGTTATGACTCCTCCTGTACTTGAGAGCGCAAATGATTCTATGGGACAAATCTTCTTCCGCACTCATGCAGTTGCCAGAGTTCTGAAAGATCTCGATATACACAAATCCGCTGGCCCAGATAGTATCCCTCCCATTGTTCTGAAGAGGTTTTCTTCAACGCTGGCAGAACCACTGCGTACGCTTTTCCATCTGTCCTACTCTACTGGTCTCTTTCCGAGTGGATGGAAAACAGTATTTGTCCAGCCTGTCCCAAAAAAAGGCGTGTCTTCTACCCCCTCAAACTATCGACCAATTGCTATTACGTCCCTTCTTTCTAAGGTCATGGAAACGCTGATTAACTTCCAGCTCAAGAAATATCTCGAAGAACGAAAGCTTCTTAATGACCGGCAGTACGGCTTTCGTAGCAATAGGTCCACTGGTGATCTGATGGTATATCTCACCGAACAGTGGCACAAATCTTTACATCGTTTTGGAGAAAGTTAGATTATTGCGCTTGATATTTCTAAAGCATTTGATAGAGTTTGGCATCAAGCTCTCTTATCGAAAATGCGTCGTTTGGTATCGATGAATCTCTTCTTCGTTGGATTAGAAATTACCTTTCGGACCGTTCAATACAAGTTGTATTGGATGGTTTCAAATCTGAAATTCACAAAATAAATGCTGGTGTACCCCAGGGCTCCGTTCTGTCTCCGTCTCTCTTCCTTATATTCATAAACGATCTATTATCTGAAACTTCTAATCCATTAAATTGTTTCGCTGACGACAGTACCCTCAGCTTTTCATATTCGTTCTTAGATTCACATCCATGTCCTTTGGATGTGGAACTTGAACGGCAGCGTATGATAAGCTCATTAATTTCTGATCTCGACAGCATTGTCCAATGGGGAATAAAAAATCGT
Organism: Melangyna quadrimaculata; assembly: GCA_949320155.1. Taxonomy (NCBI): domain Eukaryota; kingdom Metazoa; phylum Arthropoda; class Insecta; order Diptera; family Syrphidae; genus Melangyna; species Melangyna quadrimaculata. The sequence continues at coordinate 150,922,781 of OX439483.1, forward strand.
GTAGAATTTAATGCTTCAAAAACTCAATGCTGTCTACTGTCGTTAAAACGAAACCCACCCCCATGCCACTATCCATGAGTGGCACTTGCATTGAGGAAACCGAAAAGCTTTCAGTCCTCGGTATGTGTATCACAGACCACCTTTTATGGAACGACCACATATTCGACATCGCCAAAAATGCTGCTAAGTGTTTAGGTTTTCTCCGTCGATGCAAGAAATTTGTCTCCCCTTCTGATCTGGCTGTGATCTACAAAGCCTTTATTCGTCCAAAACTTGAGTATAACTCTCACATTTGGGCAGGTGCTGCAATAACCCACTTGAGTTTATTGGATAGAATTGAAAAGAGAGCTCTTAAAATGATAGGTGAAAGAACTATAACGGAAACATTCTCATCTCTTGAGCACCATCGAAATGTTTCATGTCTTTCGTTATTTAACCGTTATTTCCATAAACAATGCTCTAGTGAAATAGCCAGTTGCATTCCTCCCCTTAAACAATTCAACTGTAATACTCGCGCTTCTAGGAATGCCCATCAGTTTACCCTTGAGCCCCATTTCGGACGTACTGTTAAGTACAGAGATTCTTTCTTTAGTCGCACTACTCGAATGTGGAATGCTCTACCCAGCTCAATTTTCCCCTGCCACTGTGATCTACAGACGTTCAAAACCAATTTGCATCGGTATCTCCTTTTAAATCCCCTCCAATCTACCTAATCGCTCGTGCTGTGTATATCATCTTAACGGTAGTCACAACCCCTTTTGCACGTGCTTAATATAAAAAATATAGCCTTATTTGCGGAACTGTAGGCATCCAAAGTCATACAAGCCTTCATAACTCAAAAAAATAACTTTGAATGCAAATATCTCGAAAACTAGACCTTTTAAAAGGGTTTGCTTGGGATGTGCTGGTTGCATTTGACAAAACCTTTCTATATATGTACGTTCAAAGGGTTCCAGAGACTTTCGTAAAAAAATGCGTTTTTAGTGATAAGGGGTTAGTCCATACTTTTTTTCGAAAATCGATTGGAAAAACAAAAGCTTAGTTTTGAACAGCAATGCAAAGGCCTGACCGTTATCTGTTCAACAACGTTAACCGCAACCTCTTACGAGCCTTATTTTGGAAGTTATGGCCATATTAAGATTTTTAGTTTTTCGGTTGAAACAAGAAAGATTAACTTTGAATCAAAATTTCTCTGCAACCAGAGCCCACACAATGCTCTAATTTTCAGCAATGGATAGCTCTTTAAAAACTGATTAAGCGGTTAATAAACCGCAAGGCCTTCCGAGCCTTATTTGTGGAACTGTAGACATTCAAAGTGATGCAAACTTTCAAAACTCAAAAAAATCGATTTTAATGGATTTACTTTGAATTAAGATATCTCCGCAACCAGACCTCCTAGAATGTTCTAGTTTTCAGCTACGGATAGCCCTTAAAAAACTTATTAAGCATTTTGCAAGCGAAAATGACGTCATAGGCTTATTTGCGCAACTGTAGGCATCCAAAGTCATACAAGCCTTCATACCTCAAAAAAATAACTTTGAATGCAATATATCTCGAAAACTAGACATTATAAAAGGGTTTGCTTTGGATGTGCTGGTTGCATTTGACAAAACCTTTCTAACGTTTCAATGGGTTCCAGAGACTTTCGTAAAAAAATGCGTTTTATAGTGATAAGGGGGTAGTCCATGCTTTTTTTCGAAAATCGATTGGAAAAAAAAAAAACAGTTTAGTTTTGAACGGCAATGCAAAGGCCTGACCGTTATCTGTTCAACAACGTTAACCGAAGTTATGGCCATATTTTTCTGAGGTAATCACCTAATGTTCTATGTGACCTTTCGAGGGCACCATTTGATTGTGGATGGTACGGACTAGTTTGGGTTTTATTGATTTTTAGAATTTTGCAAATATTTTTAAATAGTTCGCTAGTAAAGTTTGTTCCTTGATCTGTGAGAATTGTTTGAGGGATTCCATAAGTACAAACTATTTTCTTAACGAGTACTTTGGCCACAGTTCTTGCTTCTTGATTGGGTATAGCTATGACTTGTGCAAATTTTGTTAGGTCATCTATTCTTTCGAATGGAGTTTTTGCTGTTGTTGTAATGACCATTGGAAGTTTGTTACGTGCATACAACTTATTCTTTTGGCAAAGTCCACATGACGCAATGTAGTTCTTTATATCTTCATACATATTTTTCCATTTGTATGTCTTTTGTATGCGCTTGAGTGTACGTTTGACTCCTTGATGATCGCCTAAAGGTGTGTCATGAAATTCATGTAAAATTTTCTTAATCTCCTCTGGACTAGAGACTTGGTCAATGTTCTGACTTATATCTTGTTGTTGGTTTGGCGAGTTTTTGCTGTTACTGCGTGTTATCACATTAACTTCAGCTGTTTTCATACGGGAGAGAGCGTCTGCGTTTGTGTTCAAACTACCTGCTCTATGAGAAACTGTAAAATCGTATTCTTCAAGTTTAATTCGCCAGCGCATTATTCTCGAGGAAGGGTCCTTAAGGTTAAACATCCACACAAGTGGTTTGTGATCAGTAATTACTTCAAAGTGTCGACCGTACACGTATGGCCGGAAATGAGTTACCGCCCAAACAACTGCTAAAGCTTCTTTCTCTATGGTAGAATAGTTTTTTTCTGACTTATTTAATATCCTACTGGCAAATGCTATAGGCAAATCATTATCATCGTTATCTCTCTGTGACAATACTGCACCTATAGCTTCATTGCTGGCATCAGTTGTTACATAGGTTGTTACATAGGGTTCGATAGTTGCTCTTATTAATTGTTTGAATGATTCATCGCAAAATGCATCCCATTTAAAGATAACATCTTTTCGGAGGAGTTTGTTTAAAGGGTTTGCTATTTTAGAAAAGTTTTGTATGAATTTTCTGTAACATCCTGCTAAACCAAGAAAAGATTTAATGTCTTTCTGGGTTTTAGGATTCTCTATATTTTGAATAGCCGAGATCTTTTCTGGATCAGGCCTTACTCCTGATTCTGAAATAACATGGGCTAATGTATTTACTTCTTTTTCTAAAAACTTACACTTCTCTAACTGAATTTTTAGATTGTATTTATCTAAAGCTTGAAACACTTCAGTTAATTTTTTGTTATGGTCGCTTAAATTCTTTCCATATATCATTATATCGTCTAGATATACTAAACATTTTATACCTTGTAGCCCAGTAAGAACTTTATTCATCAACCGCTGGAATGTGGGAGGGGCATTACGTAAACCGAATGGCATTCTGTTGAACTCGAAATGTCAGTTTGGTGTACTAAATGCTGTTTTTTCTTTGTCCTCCTCATTAACTTCAATTTGATGAAATCCACTGCCTAGGTCCAGAGTTGTGAAATACTTCGAATCACCTAACTGTCCTAAGATGTCTTCGATATTAGGTATAGGATACGCATCCGCGATAGTCACTTCGTTAAGTTTCCTGTAGTCCACTACTACTCTCCACTTTTGTTTTCCTTTCTTTGGCACGACTAGTAGGGGAGCATTCCATGGACTTGAACTTGGTCTAATTATTTCATCTTGCAGCATTTTGTCTACTTGATTCTTTATTTCGTTTGTGTGAATTTGAGCTAATCGATATGGTCTAATGTTTACCGGGGGTATATTTGGGTTTGTCTTTATTTGATGTGTAATCCCAGAAGTAGTTGACAGGGTATCGCCGTCAAGAAAAAATAAATGGTTGTAAGTAGATAAGCAGATATCAATAATCGATTTCTTTTCTTCACTATTTAGGTGATCTAGTGGAAGTTGGTTTTGAATTTTACTCAATCTGTCGTTTATATGAGTTTGAGTATCGAATGAGTTTAGATTAAAAATATAGTAGTCATTACCATTTGAAAATTCTAAATTTAAGTCTTGTAGGACGACATCTTCATTGTTGGCGTTTAGTACGGATATATATATATATCCGTTTGTAGGCTCGGTTATAGCTGAAGAGGTATAAACTTGGGGACGAATTTCTTGTGAGAAATAAATTTGATTTGTTAGCCCGTGAATTGGTCCATATTTTATTATTTTTTCAGATCTAGCAGGTATGGTAATAGACTTTCGTTTACTAATGAAATCTGTGGTATATCTTTTATCTTTGAAGTGGTATATTAAAGTTTTGTCTTTATAATTTAGTATAGCTTTGAAATTTCGAAATAAGTCTTCACCTAAAATTCCGTCTTGACTTATTGGAAAATTTGCAGGCACTACCTGAAATAAGAATTTGAGATTTACGCCTGGTGTTATTTCTATGTTAAAAAGGATTGTACCTAGTGTTGATGTGGGATTGTTACCTATGCCTTTTAATTCAATTATATTGTTAGTATGAACCCAAAGCTCTTTATTTAATGTATTTATTTTTATTAAACACAAGCTTGCACCTGTGTCCAAAAGCATAATGTTTTGATTTGAGATAGTATCTTTAGAAGCTATGTTAATTTCGCTTTTGAAACTAGAAGCATTATATAAACAGCCTATATGAGCAACAGGCTTAGATTTTTCGTTATGATTTTGTATTATTTCAGCAGTACGTGAATTATTCACATCAGAGCTCAATTGTCCGTTTAGGAAATCTTGTAGATTATTTATTTGCGCGGTACTTCTATTTTGCCGGTGATTTTGGTTAAGAATAATATTGGATTTTCTTGTACAGTCTTTGTTTTCAAATGAATTGGGATATGTGGATATTTTTTGTTTAAAATTTTCTTGAGTTGACTTTAGGTTTGTAATAGAGGATTTAGGAATTTGAGACTGTAAACGAAATGGATTTGATTTTTGGTTTTGAGACAGTGGATTATGAGAATTTGAATTATTGTTTTGAGATGGTTGATTCAGTGGATTTAGTGAAATTGAATCTTCTTTTTGGGATCCATGATACAGTGGATGCAGAGAATATGAGTTTTCATTCTGGGATACAGTAGATTCGGTCGATACAGAGAAATTGAATCTTTATTTTGAGATTCTTGATGCAGTGGATACAGAGAAATTGAATCTTTATTTTGAGATTCTTGATACAGTGGATTCAGTGGATACAGAGAAATTGAATCTTTATTTTGAGATTCTTGATACAGTGGATTTTCCTTGTTGTCGATTTTACACCTTAATTTATGTGCTTTTTCTGGATCCGGGTGTTTGACGGGCCAGGTTTTTGGTAGTTTCCCGAACTTTGTGAGGCTCCAAATTGAGGTGAATTGCTTTGTTTGTTGTTAAACTGCCTTTTTCTGCACTGGTCTATTGTGTGGCCCACATTTTTGCAGTAACGACACGAAGTAGTACTAAACACGTTATTGACTCCCTCAGGCTGACTTGTAAAAGAATTAGGTCTGTAAATTCTGTTATTGTTCGAAAATCTGTTCGTGCTTTGCTGAAGACGACACTCTGTTGTGTTGTGTGTCTTTGTTCGGCAATTGTGACAGTATTTGTTTTCAGCTGTAACAAGAAGTTTTTCTTCTTCCATTGCAATATCTATAGCTTCGTCTAAATTTGTACATCTAGCGCTTTTTACCAGGGTTTTTAGCTGGGGTATTAGTCCATTACAAAAGCTATTTAAAATAGTTTAGCTGTTTAGGTTTCTGATGGCTATATTAGCAGCGTCATCTCCGGTGCTAGCGTTAGCATTATTTAGTTCATCAAAAAGAGCGTTGGCCCTTTCCGCGAAGGCACTTATGGGTTCTCTAAACCCTTGTTTAAACTGAAAAACTTCGGTCTGTATCACTTGCACGGACCGAGTTTTTCGGAAGTTCCTTATAAGTGCTTCTTTTAACTCTGCCCAAGCATTATAATCGTTATACTTGATTATAACATTATATGCCCGGTCAGTTAATTTAGATTTAACAACGTCGAGAAGTTCAGCCTTAAGAGGTCAGTGGTGGTCTTTTTAGATTGCAGGTCTACCAATTGAATGAATCTGTCTCTATTTTTGGCAGTACCATCAAACTCAGGTATGAGTTTAATGGCTTGGGAAACGTTAAAAGTCATTGCGTTTTGTTTTTTGTTGGAATGGGAACAGATGAAGTCTAAGTTTTTTGGCTCACCTTGTGTGGGTGGAGTACAGATGGAGTCTAAATTCTGTGATTCACTTCATTTTTACTCCACTCCATTTTTACTCCACTCACACATGGAGTAAAAATGGAGTCTTAATTCTGTGATTCACTTTGTGTGGGTGGAGTGAGAGTGGATTCTAAATTTTCTGACTCGCTTAGTGGGGATGGAGTAACAACCATAAGCTCACTATCTGAGGATCTACGGGGACGTGGAATCTTTCTATTTCTAAGCGAAATGTTTAGATTAAAACCAGACATATATTACCAACCAAAAGGAACTTTAATTTGGAATTTATTAACAATAATTAACAAGGAGGAGAGAGGAAAAAATAAAAAAACTTATAGGAAAACTGGTTACAAAATAAAATGGAGTTATAAACATTTAAATTATATAACAATAATAAGAAAAATATAAATAATTATATAAGTTATATTATTTTGCTTACAATAACATGTTGATGTTGTAATTGGTTAAATTTTGATGATGATGTTGAGATATGTTTATTTGCCTTGGCGTGGCAATTTCTTCCTTCCTTCCTTCTTTCGACCAAAGGAATTCGCTTTCCTCTGTGGGATATTGTTCACATTTTTTTTTTTTTTTTTAGTCGTTTGTTTTTTCACTATACATTTTTTTTTTAGACAGTATTTTAAAGCGAAACGTGTAAAAATTTTATTTATTTCATTTATTTGTTTTTACAAAAGCACTGCCTCTAATTATTTGTCAGAGTTAATTTGTCACTTTTAATTTTATAAATAGGACTTATAGGACTTTGAACAATTAAATTTATTTATGTTTGTTGAAATTTTTTTTTATTAAAATAACACTTCTTTTTTTTTTGCTTAGCAATGTTTCGGGATTAAAACCAGATGCTTTAGTTTTAAAATCCCACCGCTGCCACCATTTGTTGTGTTCCACTAGAACACAAGAAAACACAACTTCTTTAATTTACGTTTAAAATTAGAGTGACTCAAACTCTACTCATTATTTCCTTCGTTACCTATTCCGAAACCTAGATCGTCACTTCTTTCGAATCAACCATTCTACTTTACTTCACCTGCCTTGACACATATTGTTTATTTAAACAACGAGTGCACCATATGTTGTAATTGACCCATAACGTTGTTTTGTTGTTTGGTTGACATAGTTCGATTGCTGTTCCTTTCCACACGAGGAACCTTTAGTAATAATCGAACTATGTCATGTGTCTTGCAAGCGATTCTTTGGAATTGTGTGTGGTAACCGCAACCTCTTACGAGCCTTATTTTGGAAGTTATGGCCATATAAAGATTTTTCATTTTTGGGTTGAAACAAGAAAGATTAACTTTGAATCAAAATTTCTCTGCAACCAGTGCTCACACAATGCTCTAGTTGGCAATGGATAGCTCTCCAAAAACTGATTAAGCGGTTAATAAACCGCAGGGCTTCCCAGCCTTATTTGTGCAACTGTAGACATCCAAAGTCAATCAAACTTTCTAAACTGAAAAAAATCGATTTTAATGGATTTACTTTGAATTAAGATTTCTCCGCAACCAGACCTCATAGAAAGTTGTAGTTTTCAGCTATGGATAGCTCTTGAAAAACTAATTAAGCGTTTTGCCAGCGAAAATGACGTCACAGCCTTATTTGCGGAACTGTAGGCATCCCAAGTCATACAAGCATTCATTACTCAAAAAAATAACTTTGAATGCAAATATCTCGAAAACTAGACCTTATAAAAGGATTTGCTTTGGATGTGCATTTTTGTGGCCCCAAGGCAATTTTTTTGCCATGCGGCTGTTTTTTTTGCCCCGCGGCAGTTTATTTGCCATGCGGCAGTTTTTTTGCCCCGCGGCAATTTTTTTGCCCACCGGAAATTTTTTTTGCCCCGTGGCAGTTTTTTTTTGCCATGCGGCTGTGTTTTTTGCCCCGTGGCAGTTTTTTTTGCCCCGAGGCAATTTTTTTGCCCCGCGGCAGTTTTTTTTGCCCCGTGGCAGTTTTTTTTTGCCCCGAAGCAGTTTTTTTTGCCCCGCGCCAATTTTTTTTGCCATGCGGCTGTTTTTTTGCCCCGCGGCGGTTTTTTTTTGCCATGCGGCTGTTTTTTTTGCCCCGCGGCAGATTTTTTTTTGCCCCGTGGCAGTTCTTTTTTGCCCCGAAGCGGTATTTTTTGCCCCGCGGCAATTTTTTTTTTGCCATGCGGCTGTTTTTTTTTTGCCCCGCGGCAGTTTTTTTTGCCATGCAGCTGTTTTTTTTGCCCCGCGGCAGTTTTTTTTGCCCCGAGGCAATTTTTTTTTTGCCCCGCAGCAGTTTTTTTGCCCCGTAGCAGTTTTTTTGCCCCGAAGCAATTTTTTTGCCCACCGGCAATTTTTTTTTGCCATGCGGCTGTTTTTTTTTTTGCCCCGCGGCAGTTTTTTTTTTGCCATGCGGCTGTGTCTTCTGCCCCGTGGCAGTTTTTTTTTGCCCCGAGGCAATTTTTTTGCCCACCGGCAATTTTTTTTGCCCCGAGGCAGTTTTTTGGCCCCGAGGCAATTTTTTTTGCCATGCGGCTGTTTTTTTTTGCCATGCGGCTGTTTTTTTGCCATGCGGCTGTTTTATCCCCGCGCCAGTTTTTTTGCCCCGCGGCAATTTTTTGCCCCGGGGCAGTTTTTTTGCCCCGCGGCAGTTTTTTTGCCCCGAGGCAATTTTTTTTGCCCCGCGGTAGTTTTTTTTTGCCGCGAAGCGGTTTTTTTGCCCCGCGGCAATTTTTTTTGCCATGCGGCTGTTTTTTTTTTGCCATGCGGCTGTTTTTTTTTTGCCCCGCGGCAGTTTTTTTTGCCCCGAGGCAATTTTTTTTTTGCCCCGCAGCAGTTTTTTGCCCCGTAGCAGTTTTTTTGCCCCGAAGCAATTTTTTTGCCCACCGGCAATTTTTTTTTGCCATGCGGCTGTTTTTTTTGCCCCGCGGCAGTTTTTTTTTTTGCCATGCGGCTGTGTCTTCTGCCCCGTGGCAGTTTTTTTTTGCCCCGAGGCAATTTTTTTGGCCCGCGGCAATTTTTTTTGTCAAGTATATATAGCTCTTTGAGTATATATAATATGGAGTGCTCGTTTACATACCAAAAACTTAACTATCATAGGGGGCGCGAAAATCTATGCAGTAATTCAATTTTCAATATAGAGGGTTTTTACAACAACACCGTCGTCATAGCTGCAGCTATGACGCCCCCTATCACAGGCTCAAGTACTACAATGCATTAGGGATAGGAACGAGCACTCCATAATATATATACTCAAAGGTATAGCTATAGTTTCGCGAAAAGCCCAATAGCTAATGTAAACAGCACACTAAACACATCACTTTACATAAGCCTGATCCATATCTGTGTCGTGTGTTGTGTTGTGGAGTTGTGTGTAGCTATCGCTACAATGTATTTCATATGCGTAGAACCATATTTGTCTCGTGTGTTGTGTTGCAGTGTGGCGCATAAAATAGCCATGTTTTTTGCAGGTTCAGATAGAATTTGACGAAAAAAACAACATCTGAACTGAGGAATTTACATGTAAAATACAAAAACAACTGAAGTCCATATGAACTTAGCTAAGTCCAAATAATTATCGGTTCTTAACTTAAGTTCAGATAGAAAAAGTACTTCCAGCTCAAATTACTATTTTGTTATCAATAGTTTGTATGAAAACTTCAAAATATCTGAGCCAACGAATGAAAATATTTTTTATAAATAAAAAACAATGGATGACTTTGTTTTATAAATTAATTTTTTACTAATTTGTGATTTAAAATTGCGTATTTTCACATTTTTTTGTTTTATTAACGATCGGAATAATTTTCTATACGAGCTTTCTTTTTATTTGAATCTTTGTTTGAATATTTTTTTTTTTTAATTCATTTTTATTTTGTATTCAACTTAAAACTATCTTAAAGCTAGACAAAAATTCATGAAAAACTAGCCTAGTACCCTTTCACATAAGGAAACTGAGTTGCCGGCAACTGGGAGTTTGTAGGCGAGAAGGGCGTAAAAGGAACACAAAAAATCTCCCCTCAAACCCTTCTCGCCTACAAACTAGCTAGTTTCTGGCAACTCAGTTTCCTTGTGTGAAAGCGATCCTTCTTATCAATATCTTAAAAATAACTTACTGGCACTCACAGTACACATATCTAAGGTATTTTGAATCGCAGTTCCGCTGCAGTGCAGTTCCGCCTAGTGCGGTCTAACCTTAAGATGGCTGTCCATTGTGCCCATGCACAGTAAACAAAAACAAATTTATTGTGACTAATTTTTTTTACTATTGATTTTGACACATGCGCAGAACTGAACGAAAATGAAAACGCTAACGATATTACCTTTAATATATGTACCTTGACTGGCACTAACTAAGACGGCTTTCACACAAGGAAACTGAGTTGCCTAGAAACTAAAAATCGCCGGCAACTCAGTTTCCTTTTGTGAAAGGGGTCTAACTTCCAAAAGCTGAAAGGTAGTGATGGGGATACCAGTGGTGCGTTCTCTTATTAACCATAGTTAATTATGGTTGTTATGTCAAAAAAAAATTGTTGAAGGGGCATTGTTAGATTTAGTTGGAAATTGTTACATTTCATTTAGGAACGATTTATTGTTAGATATTGTTGATCTATCAAAACTTTATTTTATCGTTAATTACCATAAAATCATGTTATTTTTCTACAATGTAATCTCCTTTTTCATTAAAAATGGTAGAAAATTCAATTTTAATTCATTTCAATTCACCAAAAGCTTTGTTTTGATTCTTCAATTTTTATTTTTTGTAAACAAACCTTCTCACATGTGCTTTGACAGATCAACATTTTCAACTCATATCATGGAGATGAGTTGGAAATAGTTACGAATTGTAACTATTTGACACTAATAAACTGAATTTAGGAACGATGTGATGACGTCATTTAGTTACAAATCGTAACTATTTTGTAATAAAAGAACGACCATTGTTAACTATAGTTAACCATAGTTAACTATGGTTAATAAAAGAACGCACCACAGAGTTTCGTGATAGTGCTGGGCATTTTTGCTTCGATGACTTTTCTAAGATCGGATGTCGTTTTTTTCGACAATTTTATCTGAACCTGCAAAAAAACACGGCTAATATATGGAATTACAGCGACACACGACTCCACAACACAACACACGACACAGATGTGTATTAAGCCTGATCCACATCTCGTGTGTTGTGTTGTGGAGTTTTGTGTCGCTATCGCTACAATGTATTTCATATGCGTAGAACCATTTTTGTCTCGTGTGTTGTGTTGCAGTGTGGCGCAAATTATATTTATCCGTCGGAAATAAAAAAGGTTACTTCAAAAAAATATATTTTTAAATGTTAACTTTATTTTCTCTTCAACAAATAAAATATTTCAATAGTTTTTACATACATAGTTGTTACATACTACTCTGCAACTACTGCCAAATTCCTTCCGTGTTGAATCTATTTATATCGTTATCCTGATGAGTTGGTTTTCTTGTCCTCAGGGTTTATGGTAGTGTTGGTTAATTACTTTTTGTATCTTTATCTTATTTTGTTATTTGGTTGGTCATAAAATATCTGTTATGTATTTTATTTTGTTTTGTTATTATCATCTTGATTGGTTGATCATAAAATGTCTGTTATGTATTTTATCTTGTTACCTGTGGTAATCTTTACTAGGATGTTTGTAGATCATTAGCGATCTTAATTATTTTATTATTTCCTCTTATTTCCTGTTTGAGGTACAGTTGAGTGTTTATAACTCCCCCCATCGCTCAAAATGAATCGCCCCGATTCATCAATATGTTTCTGAAGTAAGGCAAGTCCTTTTTCTAATGTCATCTCTTGTTGTGGAGCCGTTGGTTCGATTATATGTTCCATCGGTATATTGTTGTTGATTTTGATTTCTTTTTTCTTAAAAAATAATGTTAATATAATAATAATTACAATAATTATACTTATAGTACTTATTCCAATAACTGACTTGGATTTTGTTATATTTAAGTAACTTAATGTGTCAATATTCTCAAACCTAAATTTTAGCTCAGTATTTTGGTCTATTATGTATGACTCAACAACATAGTCATTAATGGCATGTGTTTTTATATAGCTAAGTATTTTTTGAGTAGGGTTTGTATAGTTTTTATTATCTATATTAACAGTTTCGTTAAATGTTATTAAATAAATACCATTCATTTTATCATTATTTACAGTGTGGTTATTTTTTAATAAAATTGCTCCATCTTTTATAATTTCAAATTCTTTTTCAATTTCATTTATTTTATTGCATTTGGTAGGAATTTTATTTAATAAATCTGAAAGACATGATTTTTCATAATTTATTTTGCAAAAATATAAATTTATTTCTTGTTTACAATCCTTAATATTGTAAAATGATTCATTGCATTTTGCTATATTCTTATCAATTATTATTTTTTCTTTATTTTGTTCGATTGCTCTTGTTTCAAATATTTTACAATTTTTATAAATGATTGGGTATTTTATTAATATTATTATGACATCTTTAGTTTGAACAATCTTAAAATCACTAACATCTAAAAGATCGGATATTGACATAGTTCCATGTTCATTATTTGTTATTTTTTGAATATCTTTTTTATTTAATATGATTGGGTTTAAAACTTTAGCTTTGCTTAAAGCAATAGTTTGAATAAGGTTTTGTAACTCTAGTATTATTAATTTGTTTCTTTCTTGTAATCTTCTTATTTTTAATGTATTTTTTTCAGTATTTAAAACTTTAGTAATTTCTTGGATAGCTTGAAAGATCTGTGAATTGGTAGTTGCTTGTTTATTATTATTATAAATTAATTCATTTAATTTGTTTTCTACTAGTAAATGATCATCATGGTCAGGTACTCCTGATATCCAACTAAGTATCGTTCCTATAGTATTGATTGCTCTTTTGAACCTGGTAATTCTAACTTCATCTATTAGTGTCCTCGTTAAGGTTATTTCTGACATTATTTCTGCGTTTTCGTCTAAATTTAAGGTGGTAAAATCATACTTTAATTTTTCTACGTTTGATTCTTTTTCTAATTCCGCTATGATTTCATTAATATAAGTAATGTTTGTCATGTGGAATAACGTTCCATATTCTTTATAAACTGCTGTATTACCATTTTCTATAAGTAAATATTCACTCCTAGAATAATCTATTACATCTGATCTTATTAAAATAATATTTCTTATTGTAATAAAAATAATAATATGTTTTATGAAGTCCATTTCCTGAAAAGAATAAAAATCTACGATTTAATATTATCTTTATGTATTTAACCTTTGTTAGTTAATATTTGATCTTTTTTATCATCTATTACTTTGGTACGATTAAACCTCTTTTTTAATTTATTTCTTTCAGTGCCGTGGTTTTTCTCATAAACTATTTCGTTTTTCTTAAACTCTCTACTTTCACGATTTTCATTATGTGTCTTTAACATTTTTAATTGTTTTTCTTTCAAAATCTCCCTAAGATTGTGTTTTACCTTGTTGAATAACACTTCCTGGGGTTTTAGGCCTGTTACAGAGTGAACTGTTTCGTTATATTTATGTGCTACTTCTAGCACTGCCTGCTTATCATCTATTATATTGTATTCTGCTTTAATACAGCGTGTTATTTCGATTAGTGTACTATGAGTACGTTCTACTTGTCCGTTTGTCGTAGAATGACTAACTGGTACATAATATATTTCAATTTTCTTTCTTTCTAAAGTATTTTTAAAGAACACGGATTTGAAAACGGATTCGTTATCGCATATAACGTTTTTCACATAAGGAAATATATTTAAAATTTTTAGTAATTCGAGTTCGATACCAACTTTAGATTCAAGAGGATGTACGACTAAGAACTTTGAATAACTATCTACGACTGTAAGGTATATTTCTTTGCTTGCATAAAAAATATCTATATGTAGCTGGTTCACCTTCTTTTTCTGGTATGGGTTTAGTACCTATAGGAAATTTTATTGGTTTCCGATCGTATTTGTTTTCGTTGCAAACAACACAGGTATTTGTATATGAAGAAATGTGTTTGTTTTTATTTGATTATAATTTTCAAGAGTTCCTCTGTGTGCTCTTTTGTGTGTATCAGTGATTATGTTCAACTGGTCTTCTTTGTTCGGTATATCCTGTGCATGTATTTTAGATCGTAAAAATTTATTACTGAATATTTCGAGAAGTTTACTTTTAACTTCGTATAGATCTTCATCAGAAGCATAGATACATACTGTACCTGGAACTATATATTTTTTAAATAGAGTGATGACCTGATCAGTGTTTGTATATGTTATTGTATACCTCTTCAGTTTATTAAAACATGTCTCAATATTTTCTGAACTTATATTGCCTCTATTTAATATTATCTGTTGCTTAAAACAATTAACAGGCAAGGATGTCGTCTCTATTTGTATGTCATCACTGCTTTCAGCGGAATGAATAGTTTGACTTGAATTTGTTATTATATTTAGGTTTTGTCGGCTTAGTGCATCCGCGACAACGTTATCTTTACCTGGTTTGTATATAATTTTCGGTGCATATTCTTCAATTATAGCATGCCAGCGCTTCATTTTTATATTTGGGTTTCTTTTTGATACTGAGTACGTAAGTAGTTGATGATCAGTATGTATTTCTAGTTCTGCAACTCCGTACAAATAATTCCTTAAATTCTTTAAGGAATATACTATAGCGAAAAGTTCTTTTTCGTTTGTTGCATAATTTTTCTCTGCTTTATTCAGCGTTTTCGAAATGAATATAATTGGTTTGTCGTCTTGTGACAATACCCCTCCGATTGCATCATTACTGGCATCAGTAGTTAATATAAATTTTTTCTTAAAATCTGGTTGTGTCAACCTTACATTTTCGACTAAATATTCTTTTAGTTTATTAAATGCTTTTCTACCCTCATTTCCAATGTTTATATTACATTTCTTACTCTGGTTCTTTGATATCTTCCTATTTTCACCATTTAAATGAATTGTTAAGGGTTTAGTTATCTGAGCATAGTTTTGTATAAATTTACGATAGTACCCTGTCATTCCTAAGAAGCTTCTTAATTGTCTAAGGGTTTCTGGTTCTGGATACACTTTAATTGTGGTAATTTTCTTGGGATCGGTAGTAATTATATTCTCACTGATAACATATCCCAAAAATTCCACCTCTGTTTGATAGAATTTAGATTTGTCTAATGATATTTTCATATTTGCTTCTTTCAATATTTTTATTATTTCATTCAGGTGTTGAGTATGTTCTTCGATATTTTTTGAAAAAAACTATAATGTCGTCAATGTATACATGACAGATGTATGGCTTAAGAATATCATCCATAGCTCTTTGGAATATAGAAGGTGCGTTCTTTAGACCAAAAGGCAAGCGTATATATTCGTATTTACCATTATTCACGGAAAATGATGTCTTTTGAATATCAGATTCTTTCATTAATATCTGATGAAATCCACTTTCTAAATCTATCGTTGAAAAGTATTTAGATTTTCCCAAATTGCTTAAAATAACATTTGTGTCTGGGATTGGATATTTGTCACTTATATTGTGTTCATTGAGTTTCTTAAAGTCGATGACTAACCTGCTCTTAGGTGTTCCATCTTCGTTGAACCCTGAACCCTTTTTTTGGTACTACCCACACTGGACTTGAATATGGACTTTTACTTGGCCTAATTATATTATCTTTTAGCATTTTACTTATTTCCTTGTTTATAAATTCTGAAGCACTTAATGGATATGGCTACTGTTTTGTCCATATTGGTGATTCTATATTAGTTTTTATTTCTGCCACCACATCTGTACGGAATGGTAATGTAATATTTATTTTTGAATGTATTTTTTCGATAACGGAACGAACTTGTTTATTCAGAATATCAACGTTTTGATCTGATTGTACTTTTTCGATTACTTGGTTATTAAGGCGTGGTTCGAGACTGTAAATAGAACGTGAGTCAGTCGTACTCGATGACTCTAAGGTAACTTTAATTTCATTTCCTGTTTGTGTTATATTACTCTCCCATGGCAATGGTTCGCCATCCATGAACATCCTTTCTGCTTTATTATTGTATATCAATAAATTTCTTTCTAAATTTAAATTTATATTTGCACTTCGCAAAAGATTGTAACCTATCAAGCAATCTGCTTCTAGGTTCTCAATTTCGCAAAATCGAACCACTCTATCAAAAATATATATTACATAATAATATTTAATAATTGTAAACCCATTCACGGTTTTTACTCTTTTATTAATTTCCAATGTTTTCTTATCACTAAATATTTTTGGAGACGTGTAACAAGATGTTGCTCCAGTATCTATTAATATCTTTAACCATTTGCTTTTTATTCTTCTGTATATGTGGGGTAATCCCACGTTCCGTCTAAAAAATGATTCTCTTGAATGTTGTTTATCCTTACTTTGTTTGGTGGTTGGGAGCTTAATTGAACACTTTGTTCTCTTTCTCTTTTAATATTATTATTTTGATTATTATTCTGACTCAAATTTCTATTAAAATTCCTATTTTGATTAAATTGATTGTAAGTATTCCTAAATGGATTATTTTGATTATTATGTACCTGTCTAAACCTTTACATTTCCTGTGGAGTTACTTTTCTATAAGCTGAAGATCCTAATTCCATTGGATCTGGACTCTGGTGGCTAGCACTATTTGTTTGTTGATAACTATTTTGGGGTTTTTGTTGATATCTTAATGTATTACCGTATGTTTCGTTTCTAATATTATTTCTTTGATTGTATTGATTCAGAAATTTACTTCTTGTTTTGTTGCTTTCTAATTCCTGAGCCTGGGCTAATGCATTGGGCAAATCTTCAGGTTTCATACTAAATACCGTATCAGACATTGGCTGATGAAGGCCATTTATAAATGCTATTAATGCATTTTTCCTATATGATTCATTGAATTTCTCAGTGGTTTCACTATAAGTACCATATGTCATTATAACTTTATTTATTATTAATGTTAATTTTTCCGTAACTTCATTATAGAATTCTATTAACGTTTTTCTGCCCTGTGTTATCATACTTAATTCATGATTTAAAACATGTATTGGTCTTTTATCTGCGTAGGCGAAGTCTAATCTACTTAAAATGGCTTCAAGGTTAAGTACCGTACCATGACTGGTAAGAACTGAATTTGCATGACCAACTATTTTATTTCTCATTATGCTTAAAGCAGCAAAATATCGTCTACTTCCAGGAGTGTAGAGACTCATACTATTTTGACAAGCTTCTCGCCAACTCACATATCCCTCATTGCTACCTTCGAAAGTTGGTAAACTTTTAATAATGTCAAGACTTTCATTGTCTTGTATTTGTGGATCTATCGTTTGTTTTTTATAGTCTGTTACATTATTTGGAACTGTTAAATTTCCTAATTTTTTTGTTAATTCATCTATTTGATTCTGCTGTTGAGCAGTAGCCTGTTCAATAGCTAATTCAATTATTTGTTTTATACCTATAGTTGTTGTAATCATTTTAACAATTTTTATTTCACTTCTTAAAAATAATTTCTTACGATAATTTTCCAATAATTTTCTCTGCTTCTTAGAATGCGGGAATTGCTTTGCTGGTTTCTTCCTTTTAGTTCACTTTCAGGATACTTTGTTTTTCTCCTATTTATAAACAAATTTGGCTGATAGCTTCAATTTCACTTTGAAAGTTTTTAAGCCTTAATTTTATTTACAAGTACTTATGCAAATTTGACTATTTTATTCACTTTCACTTTTTACGTTAATAATGAGCTATCCCGGTTGAGCCCCCAATTATATTTATCCTTCGGAAATAAAAAAGGTTATTTCAAAAAAATATATTTTTAAATGTTAACTTTATTTTCTTTTCAACAAATAAAATATTTCAATAGTTTTTACATACATAGTTCTTACATACTACTCTGCAACTACTGGCAAATTCCTTCCGTGTTGAATCTATTTATATCGTTATCCTGATGAGTTGGTTTTCTTGTCCTCAGGGTTTATGGTAGTGTTGGTTAATTACTTTTTGTATCTTTATCTTATTTTGTTATTTGGTTGGTCATAAAATATCTGTTATGTATTTTATTTTGTTTTGTTATTATCATCTTGATTGGTTGATCATAAAATGTCTGTTATGTATTTTATCTTGTTACCTGTGGTAATCTTTACTAGGATGTTTGTAGATCATTAGCGATCTTAATTATTTTATTATTTCCTCTTATTTCCTGTTTGAGGTACAGTTGAGTGTTTATAACTCCCCCCATCGCTCAAAATGAATCGCCCCGATTCATCAATATGTTTCTGAAGTAAGGCAAGTCCTTTTTCTAATGTCATCTCTTGTTGTGGAGCCGTTGGTTCGATTATATGTTCCATCGGTATATTGTTGTTGATTTTGATTTCTTTTTTCTTAAAAAATAATGTTAATATAATAATAATTACAATAATTATACTTATAGTACTTATTCCAATAACTGACTTGGATTTTGTTATATTTAAGTAACTTAATGTGTCAATATTCTCAAACCTAAATTTTAGCTCAGTATTTTGGTCTATTATGTATGACTCAACAACATAGTCATTAATGGCATGTGTTTTTATATAGCTAAGTATTTTTTGAGTAGGGTTTGTATAGTTTTTATTATCTATATTAACAGTTTCGTTAAATGTTATTAAATAAATACCATTCATTTTATCATTATTTACAGTGTGGTTATTTTTTAATAAAATTGCTCCATCTTTTATAATTTCAAATTCTTTTTCAATTTCATTTATTTTATTGCATTTGGTAGGAATTTTATTTAATAAATCTGAAAGACATGATTTTTCATAATTTATTTTGCAAAAATATAAATTTATTTCTTGTTTACAATCCTTAATATTGTAAAATGATTCATTGCATTTTGCTATATTCTTATCAATTATTATTTTTTCTTTATTTTGTTCGATTGCTCTTGTTTCAAATATTTTACAATTTTTATAAATGATTGGGTATTTTATTAATATTATTATGACATCTTTAGTTTGAACAATCTTAAAATCACTAACATCTAAAAGATCGGATATTGACATAGTTCCATGTTCATTATTTGTTATTTTTTGAATATCTTTTTTATTTAATATGATTGGGTTTAAAACTTTAGCTTTGCTTAAAGCAATAGTTTGAATAAGGTTTTGTAACTCTAGTATTATTAATTTGTTTCTTTCTTGTAATCTTCTTATTTTTAATGTATTTTTTTCAGTATTTAAAACTTTAGTAATTTCTTGGATAGCTTGAAAGATCTGTGAATTGGTAGTTGCTTGTTTATTATTATTATAAATTAATTCATTTAATTTGTTTTCTACTAGTAAATGATCATCATGGTCAGGTACTCCTGATATCCAACTAAGTATCGTTCCTATAGTATTGATTGCTCTTTTGAACCTGGTAATTCTAACTTCATCTATTAGTGTCCTCGTTAAGGTTATTTCTGACATTATTTCTGCGTTTTCGTCTAAATTTAAGGTGGTAAAATCATACTTTAATTTTTCTACGTTTGATTCTTTTTCTAATTCCGCTATGATTTCATTAATATAAGTAATGTTTGTCATGTGGAATAACGTTCCATATTCTTTATAAACTGCTGTATTACCATTTTCTATAAGTAAATATTCACTCCTAGAATAATCTATTACATCTGATCTTATTAAAATAATATTTCTTATTGTAATAAAAATAATAATATGTTTTATGAAGTCCATTTCCTGAAAAGAATAAAAATCTACGATTTAATATTATCTTTATGTATTTAACCTTTGTTAGTTAATATTTGATCTTTTTTATCATCTATTACTTTGGTACGATTAAACCTCTTTTTTAATTTATTTCTTTCAGTGCCGTGGTTTTTCTCATAAACTATTTCGTTTTTCTTAAACTCTCTACTTTCACGATTTTCATTATGTGTCTTTAACATTTTTAATTGTTTTTCTTTCAAAATCTCCCTAAGATTGTGTTTTACCTTGTTGAATAACACTTCCTGGGGTTTTAGGCCTGTTACAGAGTGAACTGTTTCGTTATATTTATGTGCTACTTCTAGCACTGCCTGCTTATCATCTATTATATTGTATTCTGCTTTAATACAGCGTGTTATTTCGATTAGTGTACTATGAGTACGTTCTACTTGTCCGTTTGTCGTAGAATGACTAACTGGTACATAATATATTTCAATTTTCTTTCTTTCTAAAGTATTTTTAAAGAACACGGATTTGAAAACGGATTCGTTATCGCATATAACGTTTTTCACATAAGGAAATATATTTAAAATTTTTAGTAATTCGAGTTCGATACCAACTTTAGATTCAAGAGGATGTACGACTAAGAACTTTGAATAACTATCTACGACTGTAAGGTATATTTCTTTGCTTGCATAAAAAATATCTATATGTAGCTGGTTCACCTTCTTTTTCTGGTATGGGTTTAGTACCTATAGGAAATTTTATTGGTTTCCGATCGTATTTGTTTTCGTTGCAAACAACACAGGTATTTGTATATGAAGAAATGTGTTTGTTTTTATTTGATTATAATTTTCAAGAGTTCCTCTGTGTGCTCTTTTGTGTGTATCAGTGATTATGTTCAACTGGTCTTCTTTGTTCGGTATATCCTGTGCATGTATTTTAGATCGTAAAAATTTATTACTGAATATTTCGAGAAGTTTACTTTTAACTTCGTATAGATCTTCATCAGAAGCATAGATACATACTGTACCTGGAACTATATATTTTTTAAATAGAGTGATGACCTGATCAGTGTTTGTATATGTTATTGTATACCTCTTCAGTTTATTAAAACATGTCTCAATATTTTCTGAACTTATATTGCCTCTATTTAATATTATCTGTTGCTTAAAACAATTAACAGGCAAGGATGTCGTCTCTATTTGTATGTCATCACTGCTTTCAGCGGAATGAATAGTTTGACTTGAATTTGTTATTATATTTAGGTTTTGTCGGCTTAGTGCATCCGCGACAACGTTATCTTTACCTGGTTTGTATATAATTTTCGGTGCATATTCTTCAATTATAGCATGCCAGCGCTTCATTTTTATATTTGGGTTTCTTTTTGATACTGAGTACGTAAGTAGTTGATGATCAGTATGTATTTCTAGTTCTGCAACTCCGTACAAATAATTCCTTAAATTCTTTAAGGAATATACTATAGCGAAAAGTTCTTTTTCGTTTGTTGCATAATTTTTCTCTGCTTTATTCAGCGTTTTCGAAATGAATATAATTGGTTTGTCGTCTTGTGACAATACCCCTCCGATTGCATCATTACTGGCATCAGTAGTTAATATAAATTTTTTCTTAAAATCTGGTTGTGTCAACCTTACATTTTCGACTAAATATTCTTTTAGTTTATTAAATGCTTTTCTACCCTCATTTCCAATGTTTATATTACATTTCTTACTCTGGTTCTTTGATATCTTCCTATTTTCACCATTTAAATGAATTGTTAAGGGTTTAGTTATCTGAGCATAGTTTTGTATAAATTTACGATAGTACCCTGTCATTCCTAAGAAGCTTCTTAATTGTCTAAGGGTTTCTGGTTCTGGATACACTTTAATTGTGGTAATTTTCTTGGGATCGGTAGTAATTATATTCTCACTGATAACATATCCCAAAAATTCCACCTCTGTTTGATAGAATTTAGATTTGTCTAATGATATTTTCATATTTGCTTCTTTCAATATTTTTATTATTTCATTCAGGTGTTGAGTATGTTCTTCGATATTTTTTGAAAAAAACTATAATGTCGTCAATGTATACATGACAGATGTATGGCTTAAGAATATCATCCATAGCTCTTTGGAATATAGAAGGTGCGTTCTTTAGACCAAAAGGCAAGCGTATATATTCGTATTTACCATTATTCACGGAAAATGATGTCTTTTGAATATCAGATTCTTTCATTAATATCTGATGAAATCCACTTTCTAAATCTATCGTTGAAAAGTATTTAGATTTTCCCAAATTGCTTAAAATAACATTTGTGTCTGGGATTGGATATTTGTCACTTATATTGTGTTCATTGAGTTTCTTAAAGTCGATGACTAACCTGCTCTTAGGTGTTCCATCTTCGTTGAACCCTGAACCCTTTTTTTGGTACTACCCACACTGGACTTGAATATGGACTTTTACTTGGCCTAATTATATTATCTTTTAGCATTTTACTTATTTCCTTGTTTATAAATTCTGAAGCACTTAATGGATATGGCTACTGTTTTGTCCATATTGGTGATTCTATATTAGTTTTTATTTCTGCCACCACATCTGTACGGAATGGTAATGTAATATTTATTTTTGAATGTATTTTTTCGATAACGGAACGAACTTGTTTATTCAGAATATCAACGTTTTGATCTGATTGTACTTTTTCGATTACTTGGTTATTAAGGCGTGGTTCGAGACTGTAAATAGAACGTGAGTCAGTCGTACTCGATGACTCTAAGGTAACTTTAATTTCATTTCCTGTTTGTGTTATATTACTCTCCCATGGCAATGGTTCGCCATCCATGAACATCCTTTCTGCTTTATTATTGTATATCAATAAATTTCTTTCTAAATTTAAATTTATATTTGCACTTCGCAAAAGATTGTAACCTATCAAGCAATCTGCTTCTAGGTTCTCAATTTCGCAAAATCGAACCACTCTATCAAAAATATATATTACATAATAATATTTAATAATTGTAAACCCATTCACGGTTTTTACTCTTTTATTAATTTCCAATGTTTTCTTATCACTAAATATTTTTGGAGACGTGTAACAAGATGTTGCTCCAGTATCTATTAATATCTTTAACCATTTGCTTTTTATTCTTCTGTATATGTGGGGTAATCCCACGTTCCGTCTAAAAAATGATTCTCTTGAATGTTGTTTATCCTTACTTTGTTTGGTGGTTGGGAGCTTAATTGAACACTTTGTTCTCTTTCTCTTTTAATATTATTATTTTGATTATTATTCTGACTCAAATTTCTATTAAAATTCCTATTTTGATTAAATTGATTGTAAGTATTCCTAAATGGATTATTTTGATTATTATGTACCTGTCTAAACCTTTACATTTCCTGTGGAGTTACTTTTCTATAAGCTGAAGATCCTAATTCCATTGGATCTGGACTCTGGTGGCTAGCACTATTTGTTTGTTGATAACTATTTTGGGGTTTTTGTTGATATCTTAATGTATTACCGTATGTTTCGTTTCTAATATTATTTCTTTGATTGTATTGATTCAGAAATTTACTTCTTGTTTTGTTGCTTTCTAATTCCTGAGCCTGGGCTAATGCATTGGGCAAATCTTCAGGTTTCATACTAAATACCGTATCAGACATTGGCTGATGAAGGCCATTTATAAATGCTATTAATGCATTTTTCCTATATGATTCATTGAATTTCTCAGTGGTTTCACTATAAGTACCATATGTCATTATAACTTTATTTATTATTAATGTTAATTTTTCCGTAACTTCATTATAGAATTCTATTAACGTTTTTCTGCCCTGTGTTATCATACTTAATTCATGATTTAAAACATGTATTGGTCTTTTATCTGCGTAGGCGAAGTCTAATCTACTTAAAATGGCTTCAAGGTTAAGTACCGTACCATGACTGGTAAGAACTGAATTTGCATGACCAACTATTTTATTTCTCATTATGCTTAAAGCAGCAAAATATCGTCTACTTCCAGGAGTGTAGAGACTCATACTATTTTGACAAGCTTCTCGCCAACTCACATATCCCTCATTGCTACCTTCGAAAGTTGGTAAACTTTTAATAATGTCAAGACTTTCATTGTCTTGTATTTGTGGATCTATCGTTTGTTTTTTATAGTCTGTTACATTATTTGGAACTGTTAAATTTCCTAATTTTTTTGTTAATTCATCTATTTGATTCTGCTGTTGAGCAGTAGCCTGTTCAATAGCTAATTCAATTATTTGTTTTATACCTATAGTTGTTGTAATCATTTTAACAATTTTTATTTCACTTCTTAAAAATAATTTCTTACGATAATTTTCCAATAATTTTCTCTGCTTCTTAGAATGCGGGAATTGCTTTGCTGGTTTCTTCCTTTTAGTTCACTTTCAGGATACTTTGTTTTTCTCCTATTTATAAACAAATTTGGCTGATAGCTTCAATTTCACTTTGAAAGTTTTTAAGCCTTAATTTTATTTACAAGTACTTATGCAAATTTGACTATTTTATTCACTTTCACTTTTTACGTTAATAATGAGCTATCCCGGTTGAGCCCCCAATTATATTTATCCTTCGGAAATAAAAAAGGTTATTTCAAAAAAATATATTTTTAAATGTTAACTTTATTTTCTTTTCAACAAATAAAATATTTCAATAGTTTTTACATACATAGTTCTTACATACTACTCTGCAACTACTGGCAAATTCCTTCCGTGTTGAATCTATTTATATCGTTATCCTGATGAGTTGGTTTTCTTGTCCTCAGGGTTTATGGTAGTGTTGGTTAATAACTTTTTGTATCTTTATCTTATTTTGTTATTTGGTTGGTCATAAAATATCTGTTATGTATTTTATTTTATCTTGTTTTGTTATTATCATCTTGATTGGTTGATCATAAAATGTCTGTTATGTATTTTATCTTGTTACCTGTGGTTATCTTTACTAGTATGTTTGTAGATCATTAGCGATCTTATTTATTTTATTATTTCCTCCTATTTCCTGTTTGAGGTACAGTTGAGTGTTTATAACTCGCATAAAATATATGGAATGACAGCGACACACGACTCCACAACACAACACACGACACAGATGTGGATCAGGCTTTAGGCTTTAATGTCAAACTTTTCTTTTTGCTCTATTACATTTTTGTGGCAAAATCGCAGAATTTCAAATCTGTCACTTTACAAAACACGCTACTTGTCACAGTTCAATTTTATTTCAACGCATTTTTTTCTTCTCTAGTTTTGTTCGTTTAAATTTACCCACGAGCAAAGTATTCAATATTTCGCAAATTAAATTAAAAATTAACTCTGGAAAAAAGAAATGGCAGATATTGACGATTTGTTTGACTGTTTCGAAAGCAAAGAAGACACAACATCTGTCCCGGTTGCTGATGAAAATAACACCAAAGTTGAAGATGATTTAGAAGAAGGAGAAAGGTAAATACAATACTTTTTTTTCGTTAAGTAATTAAATTAATAAAAGTTTAATTAATAACAGTAAACCAGTGCCGAAAAGGCAGCACAAAGATAGCGAGAGCGAGTCGCCTTACAAACGTCCCAAAGTAACCGAATCAATTCTTGACGATATTTGTGTTGAAGCACTTAGCACTCGTATATCAGTACATGTGATTGAATCGCCGGAATCATGTACCCACGAGGTGGCAACCTATCCCGGACAGGAATACATCCCGTTGGCTGCATTCTCTGGTCCCCCATCCAAGGAGTATCCATTTATATTGGATCCTTTCCAAAAGGAAGCCATCATGTGCATTGACAACAATCAAAGTGTCCTTGTTTCGGCACATACATCGGCAGGTAAAACTGTAGTAGCCGAGTATTCCATTGCAAAGTCACTGAAGGCCAAACAAAGAGTCATCTACACAACTCCCATCAAGGCTCTTTCCAATCAGAAATTCCGAGAGTTCAGTGAGGAATTCAAGGATGTAGGATTGGTGACTGGCGATGTTACCATCAATCCGTCGGCCTCGTGCCTCATCATGACAACTGAGATTCTCAGAAACATGCTGTATAGAGGTTCAGAGATCATGAGGGAAGTTGGTTGGGTGGTGTTCGATGAAATCCATTACATGCGTGACAAAGAGCGTGGCGTTGTCTGGGAAGAGACTCTTATTCTACTGCCTGACAATGTCCGCTATGTATTCCTCTCTGCTACCATTCCCAATGCTCGCCAGTTTGCAGAGTGGGTGTGTCATCTGCACAAGCAACCGTGTCATGTCGTCTACACTGACTATCGTCCAACACCGCTGCAGCATTACATATTCCCAGCCGGAGGCGATGGCATCCACTTGATTGTCGACGAAAAGGGACTTTTCAAAGAGGACAACTTCAATACGGCTATGCAGGTCCTTCAGGGAGCTGGCGAAGCTAGCAAGGGAGACCAGAAGGGTCGAAAGGGCGGCGTTAAGGGCGTCAATGCCGGACAATCGAACATTTTCAAAATTGTCAAGATGATCATGGAGCGGAATTTCGCCCCGGTGATTATTTTCTCCTTCAGTAAGAAAGAATGCGAGGTGTATGCAATGCAAATGGCTAAACTCGACTTCAACACCAACGAGGAGAAGAAACTCGTCGATGAGGTCTTCAACAATGCTCTGGACGTTCTCTCCGAAGAGGATCGCCAGCTACCTCAGGTGGAAAACGTCTTGCCACTCTTACGACGTGGCATCGGCATCCATCATGGAGGTCTGCTACCAATTCTCAAAGAAATAATTGAAATTCTTTTCGGTGAGGGTTTGATAAAGGCTCTCTTCGCCACCGAAACCTTTGCCATGGGATTAAACATGCCGGCCAGGACGGTGCTCTTCACAGCACCAAGAAAATTCGATGGCAAAGAGTTTAGATGGATTACATCGGGTGAATATATTCAGATGTCTGGTCGTGCTGGACGTCGTGGTATCGATGACAAGGGTATTGTCATACTTATGATAGATGAGATGGTATCACCAGCTGTGGGACGAGCTATTGTTCAGGGCAAAGCTGATCCAATTAATTCGGCCTTCCATTTGACCTACAACATGGTCCTGAATTTACTAAGAGTCGAAGAAATCAATCCGGAATACATGCTGGAGCGGTCATTCTTTCAGTTCCAAAATCAGAGTTCCATTCCGGAGTTGTATAAGCAGGTAAGCTTAAAATCACACAAAAAAAACAACGAGTTACCATAGTTCACTAACGACTGAAACTCAAAGCGATTGTGGAAAGGGCCCTTATTTATTTGTTTCTCAATTTTTTGTTTTTTTATTTTTCTAGGTTCAAGATAAACAATTGGAATTAGAAAAATTCAAAATTCCCGATGAGCACAGCGTAGCATCCTACCATCATATTCGCGATCAATTGGATAATTTCGGCAAGCAATTCAGAACTTACATAACCAAACCGGAATATCTGATGCCGTTCTTGCAGCCAGGTCGACTTATCAAAGTCCAAAATGATACAGATGAATTTGACTGGGGTATCGTGGTAAATTTCAAGAAACAAGCAGACAGAGTACGCAATCCTCTCAAGGCAGAGACAAATGTTATTGTTGATGTTCTGCTTTATGTTACTGAGGAGTCAGCCAAAACCGACGAACCCAAACCGTGTACGCCCGGTAAGAAGGGGAACATGGAAGTTGTTCCAGTTCTGCACAAGCTTATTTCTCAAATATCCTCGCTGCGGGTTTACTATCCCAACGATTTGCGCCCTTCAGACAATCGTAAAAGTGTCCTCAAAACAATCGAAGAAGTTAAGAAACGCTTTCCCAAAGGACCACCACTTTTGAATCCCATCAAAGAGATGCACATCAAGGAGCCAGAATTCAAACAAATTGTAGAATCTATTGATAAATTCGAAGAACGTCTCTTTGCCCATCCTCTGCACAATGCAAAAGAACTACAGGCTGTCTATGCCAAATACACCAACAAGCTGGAAGTCCAGAATGAATTGAAGAACGTCAAAGCCAAACTGAAGGAGGCCAGGAGTCTTCTGCAAATGGACGAACTACAAAAGAGAAAGAGAGTTCTGCGGCGTATGGAATACTGCACAGCATCGGATGTTATCGAATTCAAGGGACGAGTTGCCTGTGAACTCAGTTCGGCCGATGAACTGCTTATGACAGAGATGATATTCAATGGTGTTTTCAATGAACTGACCACAGCCCAATCGGTTTCGCTGCTATCGACATTTGTATGTGACGAGAAATCCTCCGAAACACCGCAATCTACCGAAGAACTATCTGGACCGCTGCGCTCAATGCAGGACTTGGCACGTCGAATTGCCAAGATCTCTAACGAATGTAAACTTGATTTAGATGAAGAGACGTATGTGGAAAAATTCAAACCATTCATGATGGATGTTGTCTTGGCCTGGTGCAAGGGGGCGTCGTTTTTGAGTGTTTGCAAGATGACAGACATCTTTGAGGGATCGATTATTCGTTGTATGAGGCGATTGGAAGAGCTTCTTCGACAGATGTGTCAGGCAGCAAAGACAATTGGAAACACGGAGTTGGAGAATAAATTCTCGGAGGGTGTAAGATTGCTAAAGAGGGATATTGTGTTTGCTGCTTCGTTGTATTTGTAAAATAATCAGCAGATTGTGACGATGACGAGGATTTTAGTTTTTTTTTAGTTTTACATTCATTTAACAATTTAATTTTTTTTTTGATAATGTAACATTTTAGAACTATAAACAATGAAATACAAACATTTATAAATAAAATTTGTAATCTAAAAAAAAATATAGTCAATAGAGATTTTACATATTTCAGTCCGCTGGTTGTATACAAAAATGTGTTGTTTTTTATGTACAATTCCGCGCGGAAAGTTATATAGGAAAACAACAAAAAACAGGGAGTGAATAATGCACTTTCTTGCACGTTTTGATTTTTCCTGCAAATAGCACACCTTTTTGAGCGGGAGCAACCTCATATTCTCGTTGTTTACATATTTTCTGATCGAATTCCATAAAAATCTAAGATATTGTATGCAACATCCACATATGCTTTAATTTTATCCTAATTTGCTTGGACTATAAGGAATGTTCATTCTGTTTTCGTTAAAATAGGTAGGTACCATGATTTGAATCCAAGTTTTTGAGCATCCGTATTTTTAACTTTATTGGAGAAAAACAGCCCGAATAAATTTTGTATAGGAAGAACCTGTTATATGATTCAATTGAATCTTTCAATTCAAACTCAAAGGAAATAAAACTCACACTTAAAAAAGAATTCAAAGATCGAAAGATAAAAGATTATGAAAAAAAATTGATTTCTAATGTTTGTGCCAAAGCATAAGAAGACAAAAATAATAATAACTGTTGGAATTCTTAGAGAAAAAAATTATTGAACTTTGATTTTCGATGCAAAATGTGAAAGAAAATAATTTTTTGAAAAAGTGAACAACTATTTTTAAAATATGCGTGTTAAATGCGGATTTCAAAATGGTATAATTAATTATTGCATCACGAACCAATAGGAAGTTATTGGTAAAAATCAGAAACAAGAAAGTCAATTTAGCAAAAATAAATGTTTTAAAAATTAGCAAATTAAACGTGAAAATAATATCATGCGTTCAACATGCTAGATTTTTGGTTGATTGCCTGTTTTCATGATATTATCCTAGTGATAAATCCAAGCTTTTAACTTCTAGGGCCGATTGCAACATTACAAAGAATGTAAACAAAGTGCAAAAAACGGCTACATTTTCAAGCTTGTTTTGAATAATACCTGGTCTATTGGGCCCTAACAAAACCATAAAATATTTTCGCAGTTAGTTTTAGTTTATTTGCTATTTTCTTCAAACAAATAGTCTTTTGAGTTTTGAGCCAACTTTCAATCACTTATTTTTTTTTTTTAATTTAAAGCAAATGCTCAGACCCTCCGAATAAATCAAAATCTTATAATAATCTTGTTAAGTTTTGCTCAGAATCCTGTAATGCAGCTGTCTCCACAAGATTTCTTAGCTCCTCTAAGGACCTGATGGGCTTGCTGTACACGATTTTCTTAATGCAGCCCCAATACAAAAATTAAGTTGATTTAGGTCCTGGGTGGCCATAAAATTGGTCCCAGACCTCATATCCATCTGCCTGTATATCTGGCATTATTTGTAATGCAGCGGCGTACCTCCTCTGAGAAGCTGATCGGCTTGCTGTATTCGATTTATTTAATGCACCTCTTATAAGAAAATTAATTTGGTTATAACCACTACCAAAATATTTGATGGATTTAAAAAGGCTAATTGAAGAGGTATAATTCAAAACAAGCTCGAAAATGTAGCCGTTTTGTATGCACTTAAACATTTTTGGTAATGTTGCATTCGGCCCTAGAAGTTAAAAGCTTGGATTTATCATTAGGACAACATTATAAAGACAGGCAATCAATCAAGTATCTACCATGTTCAACGCATAGTATTGTTTTTACGTTTACTGTGCTAATTTTGGAAATGTTTGTGTTTGCTAAATTGGATCTAGTATTGCAGATATTTACAAATAACTTGCTATTGGGGGTAGATACAATAATAACCTATACCATTTTGAAATCCACATTTAACGCGCATATTTTAAAAATTGTTGGCCACTTAGGTATTCATGCATTTTTTCATACCAAAGAAGATTTAACTTTTTCAAAAATTATTTTCTTTCACATTTTGCATCAAAAATCAAAGTTCAATAATTTTTTTCTCTAAGAATTCCAACAGTTATTATAATCTTTCTTCTTATGTTGTGGCACAAACAATGTTAAATATTGCTACGTAAAAAAACGTTAGAATTCATTCACTTGTAGCCGTAGTATTCAAAAACGTAAAGTAGCGCAAAAAATAATGCACTGAACAAAAAAATGCATATCTTTTCTTGTGGTTGGGATAGACTTTTTTTATTAGGCGCCAGTTATAGGCTCCAGTTATAGCTTTCATTGAAATCCATCATTGAAACACAAATCAGTGAAACAGTGGAATATTTTCTGACAAGTCGGTTATAGCTATCATGAAATTTTATTTCATTGAAAATTCCATTCCCCATGCAAAAAACAACTTTGAGGTTAAAGTCGATCATTGAACGAAAAACTGACAGACGAGAACAGGAAGGGAAAGGAATACATTTCATTGGAACGAATGTGTTCCACTTTTGGGAACAAAATATCAGCTGTTCATTGAAAACGATTTTCATCATTGAAAAACAAAAAATGATTTTATATGAAAGTTGTAAAGAAAACTAAACATTTTTTTCACTAAACAAATTATATAACTGACAACCATCATTTTGGTACCAAAACGCAATCAGTTTCATTTGTTTAAGTGCATCAAAATTGATATTTTTTTTGGTCAATAAAATGTTTAGTTTGCTTTAACACTTTCTAATTAAATCACTTTTAGTTTTTCAATGATGGAAATCGTTTTCAATGAACAGCTGATATTTTGTTCCCAAAGGTGGAACACATTCGTTCCAATGAAATGTGTTCCTTTCTCTTCCTGTTCTCGTCTGTCAGTTTTTCGTTCAATGATCGACTTTTAACCTCAACGTTGTTTTTTGTATGGGGAATGGAATTTTCAATGAAAGAAAATTTCATGATAGCTATAACCGACCTGTCAGAAAATATTCCACTGTTTCACTGATTTGTGTTTCAATGATGGATTTCAATGAAAGCTATAACTGGCGCCTTAGTTTTCAGGACGGTCATAAAGTCTACTATGAGGCATTCCCAGGTTATCCATTACTTACTGGACACCCTGTATAAAAAACTTATTTATAATTCTGCCAATCATCAGTAAAAAAATTACTGAAGCAATTTACCTCATTAAAAATAATAAAAGGTTGTTGCTGGAGGTTTGACATTTAATTACTTATAGAATTTTAATGATTGCTATAACCGGCTGTAGTTAAAAAATTCCAGTTTTCACCTGGTTCAACTTTTACTGATGGGTTTTAATTATCGCTATAACTGGCCCCTAAGGCGCCAGTTATAGCGATAATTAAAAACCATCAGTAAAAATTTTCTTTTGGATAATTTGCTGTGTTAAAAAAAGAATTGAAACATTAAAATGGTACGAATCGATGGCAAAGCAATAAAAATATTTTTTTCTGCCAAAAAATAATCCCATCCTTTGTAAAAAAACCATTTATTTATTTTACTGATGGAAATTCGTTTTACTGAACAGCTGATTGTCTAAAAAAATGGAACATTTCGTTTCAGTTTTCTATGTTCCATTTTTTTACTGTTCCACTCATCAGTAAAAAAAATTACTGAAGCATTTTCCATCATTAAAAATAAATAAAAGATTGCGGCTGTGGGTTTGACATTAATTTACTGATATAATTTTACTGATTGCTTTAACCGCTCGTAAGTAAAAAATTCCAGTTTTCACCTGTTTCAATTTTTACTGATGGTTTTTAATTATCGCTATAACTGGCGCCTAATGATGCAAAATGCTTCAGTAATTTTTTTACTGATGAGTGGAACAGTAAAAAAATGGAACATAGAAAACTGAAACGAAATGTTCCATTTTTTGGGTTTTGACAATCAGCTGTTCAGTAAAACGAATTTCCATCAGTAAAATAAATAAATGCTTTTTTTACAAAAATTATTCATCCTTGGGATTATTTTTTGGCAGAAAAAAATATTTTTATTGATTTGCCATCGATTCGTACCATTTTAATGTTTCAATTCTTTTTTTAACACAGCAAATTATCCAAAAGAAAATTTTTACTGATGGTTTTTAATTATCGCTATAACTGGCGCCTTAGGTATTTATGTATATGTACATACACTCCGCTCCACTTGAATAGAAACAAACTTTTTTTTATTATCAGAGCGTGTGGCACTTTGGTAAATTCATACATTCACCTTTTGGTTTCAGTTCCTAAAAGAAAAATCTATTTCGAATAAAACTGCAGGGACAGAATAATTCAGGAAAATACCATAAGGTTATTTTGTTACCACTTTTTAATTACTTCATAAAATACAATGTTTTTTTGCGCGACTTGAATAGAAACAGTGTGCGTTTTGTCTCTTTAGACTACGGTAAGAAGAAAAAATATTTTTATAATAATAGTGGTGTAGATTAAAAATAATAATTGTTTGAACAAAGAAAAGATGAGCCGCGGTAAACCATTAAACCCTGCAAAGCCAAAATAGAAGTACACACGGAAAACAAGCTTCACCTACGCACAACTGCCAACAAAATAAGTAGAAGTGTGAAAATTGTTTGGTCAAACCATATAAATAAAGAAAACTATGGAAAAATATTATAAGGTAGGCTATCAAGAGCCACAACAGAAGCAGACCGAAGAATGATAATTAGACTGGCTTCAAATTCAAGCGGCTCTGATGCTAAAATCAAGGCTAAGAGTGGTATTACAGCGAGTCTTACCACTATTAGATGTGTTATTCGTGGGTTACAACATTTAAAGCGCCTAAAATTGAAGAAAAAACCACCGTTAAATCCAATACGAAGACAGAATATAATAGATTTTTGCAGGAAGAATATGACGTGGAAGGAAGAGTGGACAAAAGTGTTATTTTCTGACGAAAAAAGTTCAATTATGATGGCCTGGACGGATATAATTACTATTTTCATATTATAAGGGAGGAACCCAGGTTTCTGGAGCGCCACCATAGCCGAGAAGGCGGTGTAATGGCGTGGGTTGCGATTTTCTGGTTTTGAACAATTGTTCTGGACTTTCCCACATTGAAAATGACGGCAAACTCCTACAAGGAAATATTGCAAGATTTCCCTTAGTTTACCACTGTCTTTGGACCAATACCATGGACATTTCAAAAAGAAAAGGTGCCAATCCTCAACGCAAGGATCATTAACAGTTGGATATCCGAGAAAAATGTTACCTTTGTTTCAATGGCCACCGTATTCTCCGGACCTAAATATTATTGAAAACATATAAGGATGGATGGATCGTAAAGTTTACGATTCTGACCGGCAATATGAGGATAAAGAATCACTTATTGCTGCAATCAAAGAAGCATGAAGTGCAGTTTCTTTAAATTATATAAAATAACTGCATGATTCAGTCTCCAAATGGGTTTTTCAAGTTATTTCAAATAAAGATGATAGGAAAAATATTAAAATATGATTACGAATAGAAAACTACCCAATTTTAATGCACTTTTTCAATTTGTTTCCTTATTTAAGAGAATGTTTCTATTCAAGTGGCGCAAAAAAAAAAACAGTGTTTTAAATGAAGTAATTAGAGAAGTGGTAAAAAATAACCTAATAGTATTTTCCTGAATTATTCTGTCTTTGCAGTTTTATTCGCAATAGATCCCTCTTATAGGAACTAAAACAAAAGGTGAATTTATAAATTTACCAAAGTGCTACACGCTCAGACAGTAAACAAAATGTTTGTTTCTATTCAAGTGGAGCGGAGTTTATATGTATACGTAATATACGACTGTTTCAAAAATATATACATACTTTCAATTTTTCAAACAGCTTCAAAAGACATCTATGGAGATCAGAGCTCTTAATATAAATGTTAAAAAAAGACTTACCTTTTGAAGGTTTTGGAAGTACATACGGTTTGTATTGG
This sequence comes from Melangyna quadrimaculata, assembly GCA_949320155.1. Lineage (NCBI taxonomy): Eukaryota > Metazoa > Arthropoda > Insecta > Diptera > Syrphidae > Melangyna > Melangyna quadrimaculata. The sequence goes on from OX439483.1 coordinate 150,957,069, forward strand.
AAAAAACACCTGCTCGTATTTGGAATTTTATAACTATTATTACTCGTGAGTTATTTGACGAACTTGTCTTGGCTTACGTTATAAAAATCTTCAAAAAAGATCGTCGAGATGTTTTGTCGTAAATCCAACAGTTTTAAAGTTGCAGCTTTTCAAGACTATCTAAAGATAGAGATTGCCTTTTGTGTATGGTTATACATAATTACTATGAGGGCCGTGCTTGCGTTGCTTCGATTAATTGACAAAATAAAGTCTGAACTAATTTACTAAAATATAATGCATCATGTATTTTTGCATTCTCCAATCAGTATTTGAGTGCATTTATGGTAGTATAACAAAAGTCCCATTGAAATGTACGTAAATAGAAAGGTAGTGTCAAATGCAATCAGCACATCCAAAGCAAACCCTTTTATAAGGTCTAGTTTTTGAGATATTTGCATGCAAATTTATTTTTTTTGAGTTTTGAAACCTTGGTTATCTTTGTACGCCTACAGTTCCGCAAATAAGCCTCAGAGGACATTGCGGTTCTAAAAACGCTGAATTAGTTTTTCGATAGATATCCATAGCCGAGAACTAGAACATTCAACGAGGTCTGGTTGTGAAGATATTTGAATTCAAATAATTCCTTTTTTCGATCCAAAAATAAATGTCTATATGGTTATAAATTTCCAAAAAAGGTTCGTAAGAGGTTGTGGTTGACGTTGTTGAGTAGAGAACGGACAGGCTACAGGCCTTTCCATTGTTGTTTAAAATTTGATTGATTTTAATATTTTTGTAACTGATTTTCGATAAACAAGCAAAAAAAAAAGTATTCAAGAAAGTTTTAAATTAAATTTTCGGGTCATTCCTTCATATACTCGTACATAGCTACACACAAATTTGCACACAAAAATAGACTTACAATATCGCTTTCCAACAATTTACTTTACTAAAACAAAATACATCGGATTTGCCGATAAGCAGTTGCATAAGCAAAATAGCCCATTGTCTTGGCGTTAAGTTTTGGGACATCAGATATTTTTTACTGAAGCACTAGTAATTCTTAAAACTGTCCCGTCTGCTTCAACTCGAAATTAAGAATTACTAGTGCTTCAGTAAAAACTATATGATGTCTTGGGCTTGTTTCACACACATTCGGTTTCATTCGGTTCGGTCTGTACAGTTCGATTTCGGTTTTAGTCTAGACTTCTTCTCACAGACGGTTCATATTAGGTTTGTACTCACTTATAATTCAAATTAAATAAAATTTATTAAAAAAAAAATAATAAAATTTAATAAAAAAAAAAAATAAAATTTATTAAAAAAAAAATAATAAAATTTAATAAAAAAAAAAATAAAATTTATTAAAAAAAAAATAATAAACTTCAGAAAAACAGAAAATTAACCGCGGGATTGTTCGGTGCTAAGCGGTCTCTATTAGGTTTTTATCCCGCCGTTTTCATCGGTTCACCCATATCAGGCACATCCGAATACAGACCAAACCGATTGTGTGAAACGAGCCTTATATACATATCTCGGTTTGAAAAAAAAGACGTACATTTATAAAAAAAAAAATAACCCCATATTTATTAATGAATTCATTTACAAGTAAAAATCAAGTTTAATTTACTATAAAACTGAACCATCCAAAACGAAAAAAAAAAGACAAGAGCAATACAATGCAAATAATCGAATAAAAAAAGGTACAAAAAGAACATTTAAATAATAAAACTAGAAAAAAAAACAAAAGCTAAATAAATTTCTATTAAAACTTTTGGGCATCTTTGATTGTGTACACCGACACATCACCCGAAATCATACTCAAATCAGCCAAACTATCATCAGTCCTTCTCGGCGCTGCCAGCTTCATATCACTAGTTCGCAAATTGTCCGGAATCTTAACTTTACCCTCGTGCCGAACAACAGCAGGTATCATAGCCGAAACTAGATATCGTTGGATTTTGGGTCCTCCAGGAATTGTAAATTGAGATCGCTCATCGACAATCTGCAAATGAGAAATTAATAAAAAATATTGAAAGATGAAATGAAGTAATACAAAATTTATATATTTACATGTTTCAACTCCGACGAGATGTATGCCTTCTTGGGCAAGCTACGAACTTGATTTTGTGGTGGCTGCTGCTGGTTGCTTCTTGGTGATCCAACTCGACTATCGCAGTCTAATTTTCTCATAGCCTTTGACACTGATGTCGAGGAAGCCGGCGTCGAAGTCCCTGCTAATTCAGGTCTAACACTCGTAATCAATGGAGTTGTTGGTGTTTTATTTATATACGCCCCAATCGGACTACGCACATGAGCAAATTGCTGTTTCTTCACTGACGTTGTGAATTTATTTGCCATCTTCACAGTATTTCCCTGGGGTTTTTTGAACAAATCCAACTTGGGAAAGGGTTTTATATCCAAGACATGCTTATTTTTCACAGGTTTTGGCCTAAGAATGACAGTTTTGGGAGTGCATGGCGATGAGAGCATCGGCGATGGAGAACGATAACGTTCGAACTTTTTCACCGGAGTTAGGTGGCTTTTTTTGGCTATCGGCGATGGATGTTGTTCTTGCTGTTGGTGGTTATCTTTAGCTGCTTGCATGTATTGCATTCCTTTATTCATCATATACTCGACTTCTTCCATTGTGTCATTGAAATGAAGTGATTTCTCTTTCTCCTCATCATCCAGCAATTTTTCTTCTGATTTGTCGATTGTAAAACTTCGATTGAGAACATTTTCCAAACCCGGTTTCTTACTGCAAGCTAACGATTCATCATCATCGGACAGTTCAATAACCAAACTATCTTCATCGGATTGTAAAAGTTGTGTTGATGGTTCTGGAGAGGACTTCAATGGTTCCAATGAAAATTCTTCATCTTCGACTTGATAAGCTGATTCTTGAGATGGTTTCAATAATTCCAATGAAGATTCTTCATCTTCTGCTTGATCAGCTGACTCTGATGATGATTCTTGAGAGGATTTCAATGGTTCCAATGAAGATTCATGATCATCTTCTGCTGATTCCGATGATGGAATGTAATCTTCTGTTGCTTCTTGTGCGTCTTCCAAGGGACTCTTCACTGTTGTGTCGAGATCGATTAGGTGAAGAGATTCTCCAAGAGGATATTCCTCTTTTTCCAAACCAAAATCGATAAGATGCATGGATTTTTCAGCATGGTGTTCTTCTTCTTCTCTTTTCTCATCATTGAAGAACTTTTGCCGGCTATGCCTTTGTTGGAATAATTCCGATGACGAAGATCGCTCTGAAGAGTTTGTTGATAATTTTTGAATGACTCCTCTTTCACTACAAGCAGCTGTATCATTGGCTGTCTCATAGTTACCAGTGGTTTCGCTAGAATAACCAGTTTTTATAGCACTTTGATAGCTCGTCGAACTAGCCTCGGACTCAGACACATCAGAGTACTCCTCCATGATCGTTGACTGCCTCATCAATCCAACCATCTTAACTGGCGATATTGAATTCAACGTTTCCGGCGTCATTGTGTTTTCCCAGAATTTGGACGGAGCTTCAATATCATCCAATTGAGTTACATCTGTCAATGTGGGCAAGGCTTTCATTCGATACTCTGTTTCTTCGACATTCAACTCGTCTAGCAGGCGCTCTAAGGCATCGGCTTCCTCATCGAATGAAGGAGGTGGCACTCTTTTAAGTGTTGGTTTGACCTGATGCGACCCATGGAGATATTTGAACAGAGTGCTGTTTGGATCGGAGGCAGTTTTATCGCACATATTCTCCAGCGTTTCGAAACTTGTGTTGGTTACGTCCATGTCTTGGTTGGAATCGTTCATGCGAGTGTTGTCGACGGTCGGCTGGCGTTCAAATTTCCTGGGAGTGTTGGAAGCATGAAGACGTTCATGGAATTCCTCGATATTTTCCTTGTCGTCGTCTTCGACATCTCGTACAACACGAGGCATCTCTCTATCTGGCCGGGGAATCTTTTTTTCTTCGAGAATGACCTGCAGCTCGTCAGATAGTTGATAACTTAATCTCTGAGGAGTTTGGGGTGTTGCAGTTGAAGCAGGTGTTGTGGCTTTGGCTAAAGTGGGTGTTTTTCTAGGAACACACTATGTGATTAGAACTTTATCTGTTTACAATTCCCACCCAACTTAAAACATAAATCTAGATTTCTAAACTCTAGATTCCTAAAGGCAGAGGGTGGATACTGGATATGGAAATATGTTATAAATTCAAGAGGGTAGTGTGTGAACATACAATTTGCATGCTACGTTCTCAAGATGCAGGTGCAGATAAGTTAAAAACAATTTTGAATTCAAATTTTTACATAAAAGGAAACAAAATAAAGTTTGGAAAAATTTCAAGCAACAAGAGGGCTAATTTTTAGAGAATCAAAATACTTCCAAGTTTTACTTTTTATGCAAAAACAAAATAAATTTATCAAACATTTTTTTGTATTATGCAGCTACAAGCAAGTTGGTAAACTATTCTAGTTAATTCTAATTGACTAACTGTTAAATATTTACCGTTCTGTGAATAGATGTGTTTTAAATTTATTTCGCCAAGCATCTGTTGCTTGAAATTTGTCCAAGGACATTTCTTTTTAAATTTAATTTCAAAAAAATCAAATCTACTTTTGCGTTTGGATTTGGGTTAATTTTTTTTTTATATTATACGTAGCCAGTACGTATGAATAAAGTGGAAAAAAATAACAAGCTTACTTTTTGTTTGAAAATTTGTTAGGTGGTTGTTTTGAATGAAGGTTGATTGTAATTTTACTCGAAAAAGAAATTTTTTAAAGTAAAACAAGTAGATTTTGTGCAGAAATTGATTTGTGTTGAGAAAAATAAGCGGGCACTGCACGTTAAAATGAAATTTGTATTTTTTTACAGGTGTGCCAACAAAAATATGTGAAATTTTGAGAGTCGATTTTGTAAAATGAACGAGTACAGTCCTGATTTCGTTAAATTTAAAAGGGTGCCCTCTTTTTATTAGTATCGATTTACATTGAGCGATTTTTCAGTGCCGATTCCTTTTTGATTCCAATCGAATTATTTTCTATTGTTCCGAGACTAATTTGTGAAATAATTATGTGTGTGTGCGTAAATTATCTGATATTTATGCATATTTTGCACGTTCAGTCGAGTAAAATTAATTTGACAAATAATCCGATAAAAGGATTTAATGGTATATGTGTGTTTCGGGTCTACTCCTTTATTAATTCCGGAACAGAAAAATACTCCGAAAACATTACTCGGAACAGCCAATCGAATTATTTTGGAGTAAGCGGAGTCAAAAAGGTGATGTTCAAAAGGGTAGTTATGTGCATTCAAGAGGACACAAGCGTCCACAGGTTTTTCTCAAAATCCACCTCTGTCTACCAACTCCTACTCTCACCTCCACGTGGTGAACATCGGGTGTCTAGTACCTCAGCTGGAGACGGGGTTTAAATCCCCGTGGAAAGCTGTTGGGGACAGCCAACGAGAGAGGGGAGGAGGAGTGTTCCCACTAAGGCACTTCTCCTTTCATCGAGGCGGCAGCGGACGAATTCTCTAGATGGAATCAACGGTGGCGTCTACAGTTCCAGTTAGGTTGAACTACTTAGTGAACACCTTATATGGGCTACTACGACATATTTGTAGCTCAGGCCTATAAGGAGCGGTTTATCCGGCTCCCTACCCTTGGAGTTATACGAAGGGTCTGGTCCTCCGGGTCGGGGGTTGTGCGTCGGGGTAACTTCCCTACCACGTAAAAAAAAGTTGTTCCGAAACAACAACAAGCCTCGGATATGGATGATTTTAAAGTTGACGACCCCAGCAAACGAAACAAGGACAATGAATTTCGGATCTGCACGTGGAACGTCCTGTCCTTATACAGAACACGTGCAGCCGAACAATTAGTGGAGAACCTGGACAGGCTAAAGGCTGACGTAACAGCCATCCAGGAAGTGCGATGGGATGGAGAGGGCGTACGGAGACTGAAAACGTGTGACATCTACTACGGCGGGTGCTTGAAGGAACCGGGTCAGCGGCTCTTGGGTTGTGGTTTTGTGATAAGGGGAAGACTTAGGCAAGAAGTCTTGGGCTTCCGAAGTGTAAGCGAGCGCCTGGTCACAATCCGCATCAAAGGCAAATTTAAGAACATTTCGCTGATTTGTGTTCACGCCCCCCATGAAAGGAGAGAAGACTCAACCAAAGAAGCATTCTACGATCTCTTGGAGACAACGTATGATATGTGCCCGAAGTACGACGTGAAGATCATTCTTGGTGACTTCAACGCAAGATTCGGAAAGGAGGGCATCTTTGGTTCGATAGTCGGAGGACACAGCCTACACGACGAAACTTCCGGCAACGGACACAGGCTGGCAGACTTTGCGGCGGGGCGAAATGTCATCATCTCAAGCACCTACTTCCCACACCTCAATATACACAAGGGGACTTGGCGGTCGCGTGATCAAGTAACCGTCAACCAAATCGACCACGTTGCGATAGACGCGAGACATGCTTCCAGTATCTTGGACGTCCGAACGTTCCGAGGGGCCAACATTGACTCGGATCACTACCTGGTGGTAGCTAGACTACGTATGCGGATATCCATGACGCGACAACGCAGAGCAGATGCTGTGAAAAGATTCGATGTCGAGAAGCTTAAATCGCAAGAGACTGCCAGAACTTTTGCAGACCACGTAACTCTTAATCTCTCAAGAGGTCCGCTACCAGCATCAAGTGCAGAGGACCAGTGGGAACACTGTCAACAAGCCATTAGAAGTGCCACCTCTGATGTGCTGGGTTTCACTAGGCGAATACAACGAAACCCCTGGTTCGATGAGGAGTGCCGGCTAGCGCATGCAGCTAAGGACGAGGCCTACCAGGCAATGCTGCAGACTCGAACAAGAGCTGCTGAGAGAGTGGCCCGGGAGCTCTACGGGCTGAAACGAAAAGAGGAACGCCGACTTCTCAGGAGGAAAAAGAGAGAGCACGAGAAGCGGGCGGTAGAGTCTATTGAGGGTTGTAGCGGTAGGGGAGATGTTCGAAAATTTTATCAGAGGGTGAAGCGATCCACCCAAGGATTCAAGGCTAGAACGGAAGCCTGCCGAGATGAGAGTGGGAATATGGTAGTAGACACACAGTCAGTGCTGAGGATCTGGAAAGAACACTTCTCTAGACTGCTTAATGGCGAAGACAGCCAAGATGCCGCTAATAGGCAGAACGCTCCATTCAACTTGGACGATGATGGCCAAGAGTTCCGTCCACCCGACCTAACCGAAGTTCGGCTGGCGATATCCAAACTTAAGTCGTACAAGGCTGCAGGTGCGGATGGCTTACAAGCCGAACTATTTAAATCAGCGGGAGATGAATTGGCTAGGAGCATACACCAGCTCATCTGCAAAATTTGGTCGGAGGAAAGTATGCCCGATGAATGGAACCTCGGTATAGTGTGCCCCATCCATAAAAAGGGAGATGTTCTGAAATGTACCAACTACAGAGGAATTAGTCTCCTAAACGTCGCTTATAAAATCTTGTCGGCCATCCTGTGTGACCGCTTAAAACCTTTTGTCAACGATCTGATCGGCCCTTATCAGTGCGGTTTTAGGCCAGGCAAGTCAACCGTCGATCAAATGTTCACACTACGACAGATTTTAGAAAAATCCCGGGAATTCCAGATCGATACACACCACCTTTTTATCGATTTTAAAGTCGCGTATGATAGCGTGAAAAGGGACGAATTATACAGAGCCATGTCGAGTCTCGGCATCCCTGCCAAACTCGTCCGCTTGTGCAGGATGACGATGGAGAAATCTCGCTGCTCCGTCAAAATTGGTAAGAACACCACCGATTCCTTTGATGTTGAGAAAGGATTGAGGCAAGGCGACGCGTTATCATGCAACCTATTTAACATCGTTCTTGAAGCCATTGTACGCAACGCACATGTCAACACCAGCGGTACAATCTATCAAAAGTCCGTTCAATTGCTTGCATATGCGGATGACATAGACATTGTCGGCAGAACGAAGCGAGCTGTGGCAGGGGCATTTGCGAGCATTGAATCGGAGGCGGCTAGAATGGGATTGGCGGTTAATGAGGACAAGACGAAGTATATGCTGTCATCGAGAGAGGAATCTCAACATCGTCGACTCGGGCAAAATATCACGATGGACAGATATAACTTCGAAGTTGTCAAGGACTTTGTCTACCTGGGCTCCACTATTACATCGCAGAATGACATCAGTGCAGAGATCAAGCGAAGAATTACTCTTGCCAACCGCTGTTTCTTCGGTCTAAGAAGGCATTTAAGTAGTAAGGCCCTCTCTCAGAGAACCAAGGAGACTTTATACAAAACCCTAATCATCCCGGTCCTGCTTTATGGGTCAGAAGCATGGACACTGAAAGATTCGGATAAAAATCTGCTAGGGTGCTTTGAGAGGAAGATTCTTCGTGTGATTTTCGGTCCGGTGTGTATCGAAGGAGTATGGAGGAGAAGATTCAACGACGAGCTATACGGGCTATACAGCGACGTTGACCTGGTCAAAAAGCTGAAAATACAGCGGCTTAGATGGCTGGGGCACGTGGAGCGTATGGACAGCAATGCACCTGCCCGACGAGTCTTCGAATCCAACCCCGATGGGGTACGCAGCAGAGGAAGAACCCGTAACAGGTGGCGCAATCAAGTGAATGACGACATCAAAGCACTCGGTGTGCGCAACTGGAAGCGGCTAGCTAGGGACAGAGCTGGCTGGAGGGGCTTGTTAGTTGAGGCCGAAGCCCATCCTGGGCTGTGAGCGCCATCAAAAGTAAAGTAAGTAAGGAGTCAAAAAGGAGTAACTCCGAACCTCCAACCGAAAACGACATAAGTCGATTCAATTTCTAAAAGCAAGCTACGCAAAGAACAAACAGAAAATAAATGAGGAATGCGCACAAATTGAAACTGTACACAATTTTTTTTCTTTTATCCAACTGTCAAATCTTCACCGAGGGTTCCCGTGCAATCGGGCAATGTTGATCGGGACAAAGCAAATGCCGTCATGCTTAAATGCCTTCCACACTAGCCCACTGTGTATTAATACATGTCAAAAAAGTGGGAACAAATCATGTATAATAGTGTGGAAACAAAATATGAAAGCCCAGCCTACACAACCCGACATTCTACCCCACACGATTTGACATGTGTTAATACATGAATAATTTTAGGAATGGTTTTTATTCTATCCCACATTCTATCAGACTTTTTTTAGGTTAAGGTAATGTATAACTAAAACAAGTGTGGAAGCAAAATATGAAAAGTCATTTCTTTCACACAAATTTGGCAGCCACGTGGAATTCTTTCCCACTTTCAATTTGACATGTATTAATACACAGTGCGGTAGTGTGAAAGGGTTATTAAAAGGCAGTTTATGCTACGTTTAGATTTATTAACCTATTTTTGTTGGCAAGAAAAAAGTCGGTCAATATAGATCCGGAATATGATATATTGCAATCTGGAATATTATGTTTTTATTCATTCGTTTATACAAACGCATACATTAAGGAAATAGGTACCTTTCTTTTCCGCATACGCGAACGATTTTTGCATTGCCGACGTTTAGGTACAGACATGCTCTCCTTCCAGTTTAGACCAATTATTCTATTTAGCGCTGGAAAAATCGGTCAACGTTAATGCAGACTTTGTAAACAATAAGGCCGGGTCGCACAGAACGCGGACTGGCGAAGCGGTCATAACTGTTCACCTACAAAGAAAAAACGCGTTTAAATTTTGTTTGTAGTTTTTTTTAACAAAGAACGCCACACCATGCTCTTTTTGCCCCGGTCTTGAATCTTTCAACTTGTTTAAGGCTCTCCCAAACCAATGCGAAACATTTGCTCAAGAGGGCGAATCATTCACAATGGGCCTTACCAATAGTCAAATTTAGTAACGACTTAAATATTTAAGGAAAATAGACCATAATTGTATGCACTATAAAATATGAACCATACTTGTTATGTTTCATATTTTGGAGTCCATGCCATGTAATATTCATTATTTAGGATCCACCTAAATATTTAAGCCATACCATGGTTGGTTTATTATTTAGAGCCCATACAATTATGGTCCATTTTCCTTAAATATTTAAGTCGTTACTAAACTTGATTATTAGTAGGGCCCAATGATAACAAAAATGACCAATGATAAAAAAAACATAAACTGCCGTCCGCGATTGATTCGCTCTGCTTTCACGTTGGTTTGGGAGAACCTTTAAAAACTCTCCCAAACCGACGCAAAAAATTCTCTGACAATAGTTTTTTGTTGTTACGCATTGTGTATTCTTCATTTCAAACCATGGGAGGAATTCAAAGAAATGTAAATTAAAATGGCAATTTACTGCCTCAAATATTGCCAATGGAGCTCCTGGGTACCCTGAGGCCACACGAGCCTGTTGGCTACATAGATTGACTGTCAGTTCGTATACGTGAACTTCCTGTGACGTAGGCGGGACGCAACTTGTAAGAGCCCTTCCACATTACCCCACTGTGTATTAATGCATGTCAAATTGAAAGTGGGAAAGAATTCCACGCGACTGCCAAATTTGTGGGAAAGAAATGGCTTTTCATGTTTTGCTTCCACACTTGCTTGTATTAACACATTACCTTAACATACAAAAAAAGTGTAATAGAATGTGGGATAGAATTAACACATGTCAAATCGTGTGGGATAGAATGTAGGGTTGTGTAGTATGGGCTGCCATATTTTGTTGCCACACTATTCTATATGATTTGTCTCACACTTTTTTGATATGTATTAATACACAGTGGGCTAGTGTGGAAGGCCTTTAAGCAAGTTGCTTTCAAGTATCTGCGGTCACTTTCAGCTTTTACAAGGATAGTCTATCTGGGATTCTAAATACACATTTTAGTTGAATTTGCTTTGGCATCGGACTACGATTTTTTCTTACTTAACAAAAAATGACGTCGAATTTTGCATCAAGCCTTGCGATGGTCAACGCATAATACTGCCAATGCGTTGACGAATGCATTTCGGATTTCGTTGACGGATTGATTTTCATCTAATTCAAAAATTTCGATTATTTTTTAAAAACATTTTAAATTTTTTTTATTTTTTGGAGTGTTTTTAATCCATCATCATCGTAGCCATCCTTAAATGGAATTTGACAGTTCATACGTTGACAGATAGGTAAGAAACTAAATTACGTCGTACGAGGAATATTTCGTTCCAAAATGTCACCCAAACGCGCTAAAATCGCCTTTTCCCGATTTTAATCTCAAAAAAATCAGATGTCTTTTAGTTTTTTAATGCATCATCTCCGTATCCAACTTACAAACTCTCCAGAGCTAAACTCTTGAAATTTGAAAAAAAAAAACTCCCATAAAACTCTGTTTTATCCCAAAACCATACTTAAGAATTAATATCTTGTTAGGAAATTAAATTGGTCTCATAACCTCTTTATTTTAAGAGTTGAACACTTTTGCAGCAGAGAAATACTAAAATCTTATAGCTGAACCAATTTTTCTTCTTGGAATAAGATTATATAAACTTGTAGTCTTATAACAATCCTTTGGTGAAAATTCAACTCTAAACGTAGTTTTGTATAGTCTTTCTAATCTCATAACAACACATATTTAAGAGTTTTAATCATTTTAAACTTCTATAAAACTCCAAGTTCAATACCACCTATACCTAGAAACTATCTGGATTTCAAATAACAAAAGTTTTGCAATAGGATGCTAATAAGATCCCTAATGTTTGAAATCCCGTAAGAGGACATGTTCTTTATTATGGTCCAAAATTACTTTTTGCGTTGCAAAAATCATATTTTTGGAGCTTGTTTACGTACTTAAGAATAAGAAAAATAATGATTTCCAATAATTTAAGTAATTCGAAGTAACTCAGTTACAGCAAACCTCAAAAAAATTTTGGTTTGAAAGGGATTTATTCAAAATGGGTCGTTCAAGTGGGCGGATCACAAAAATTGAATGTTCAATAGAATTTCACGCTTTCTACTATTGCAATTAATAAAATAATTTAAACATTCCATAAGGAAATTTGCTTTTAACACCAACATTTTAGCACTGGTAACACGACTTTTTTTTTTAAAACAAATTACAATCTCTCCGAACATTCAAACCAAAAAAAGCTGCTAAAACCAACTTTGAAAAGCTTTATAAGTCAAACTTGTTAGCGGAAAATTATTTTGTTTGCTGTATTTGAAGCTGCGTTTATATTCCTTTTATAAATAACAAACAAAACTTTAAAAATAAATCATCGAAATTAGTATTTTTCCACTAAAGGTTAGACCGCACTAGGCGGAACTGCACGACAGCGGAACTGCGATTCAAAAAAATTTGTATGAAATTGTATGAAGTTCAGTTGCCGCTTAGTGCGATATAGCTAATACAATTTCATACAAATAATGTTTTGCCGCGTCGTGAAGTGTAGTTCCGCTGCTGTTATATGCGGTCTAACCTTAAATTTGGCTTTTTGGACCACACTGCACCGTTTATGGTTTGCTTACAGTTCTGTCAAATCTAATAGCCTTTTCACACCAAACCCAAAACCAGGTTTTCGGCAATTGGTTAACGAAAACTTGAAATGCGTTCACACCGAAAATTTATAAGTTTTCATTTGACATTTCATTTGTTTTGCTTAAACACAATGGTTTCGAGGAAGGGCCGCGACGCTTTGAAAATTGTCAGTGCCACAGAAAAGGGAAAAATCAAATGTTTTATGTGCAGTTAAAAGACAATTTATTAATATTGGAATTTAATAATGGAAATACAATCAATCCTGATTCGTTATAATGAATTTTTTTACCTAACCGATCAATTTCACGTAGTAGTTAGGATGTGCGGCACTGCGTCGCGCTCTCTTGTGTTCCAGCTGAAAAAATATTTTTTTCCTGACAGCAACCCATCAGCTATTTATATGACATTTAATTGAGCGCTGAATTTTTCACAAGGTGTTTGTTTAGTTCATCCTGCAAATCCAACATGATTTGGACAGGTTTTATTTAAAACTTGTGTTTTATCAAAACTTGTGGTTAAGCATAAATGTAGGGATAACTTGTGTTTTCGATCTAGGTTTTCAGCCAAAACCGATATTTTCGCGAAAACCGGGTTTTGGGTTTGGTGTGAAAAGGCTATAAGTCCTAAAAAAACATTTGAGATCTCATAAGAAGTTTTGTAGTTTCATAAATAAACTTTAATTCTTCGCTTCTAAAATCTATTATTTAAGCAATCTTATTCAAAGCGTTAATATAATTAAATTCTCATAAAGATGTTAATAGAAGAGTTAGTGTCTCATCAGCAGCTGCCATATTTAAATATTCAAACAGAGTTTTCTGAATGTTTTGAGGGTTACCATAATTTAAAAAAATTATAATTTCAAAACTGATAAAAACAAAAATTTTCAAGACGCAAAATAGAAATCTATTTTTCAAACATCAAAATAGCGTTTGCATTTTTTAACTAAATGAGAATTTACGCAATAGATAGCTACGATGTCAATGGAAATTTACATTTTAGATTATAAATGACTTTTTAATAATTTTTTTCACATTCCCGGTTTCATATTAAATTCCACTTTAATTTAAAAAAATGAAATTGATATCAAATTCATCGCGATTTATAACCAATGGCTCATTGCCTGAATTTGAATTTTATTTTGTTCCAAAATATTTCCATGGTAACCCTTCTCCTTATTAAAATTATAAATTAAATAATTTAAATAAGCATTATTTTGAAGGCGCTTCTTTTTTTTCGAGGTAAAATGTTCAAATTAGTAGATAACATTTCAACCGCATATATTTTTTGGTTCCCATACTTGTGAAAAACAATTGAATGTATCGCCTTTATGAGTATAATTAATTGACTTACGAAATAAATACAACACAAGCCCATTTTTTTTTGTTGACATAATACACAAAAAAACTAAAAAGCATTTTGTTCCTTCTTTTTAAAAATGCTTAATGAGAAAGAAGAGATAAGTGCACCTCCCATTGGAAGAGACGCATTCTCAAAGCAAGATTTATTTGAGATTTACAAGATTTTTTCGAGAGGCAATCGATAAAACAATTGTCATCTGAAAAGAAGAATGCAACTCGGATAATTAGATCAGAAGTATTGCAAAGAAACATATGTTATTGTTATGAGTAGGGAAAAGCCTCCCATAACTAGGCCATTTAACGCTTCTAACTGTCTTATAGAAATCTAGAAGTATTCTTCAAGATTACTTTTAGATCCCTTAAATTAGTCTAGTTAAGCTCTTGGAGCATCTTATAAGAGGCAAAATGTTACTTGGGAAGCAATCTTTCAATTTAATTTGACCGTCTATGGCTTGGTAAATCGGTAACAGAATGTTCGGAAATGTCACCCGAAATCCCGAAAACTCTCATTTTTCCCAAGCAAAACATATACTCTCAAAAACTTGGGATTTTTAAGAGATTTTGTATAATTCATCATAAATCATAGCCATCCTTCAATCATATTTGACAGTTGCCTATTTTGGAAATGTTAAAATTTGTTGGTCCCTCCTCTCATTAAAAGTTGTGGTAGAAAGAATATTTAATTTTTCATTAAATTTTCAACGAAAAGATATCTATGTAGCTTTATATACAAGTCTAAACGAGGCCACTGTCTTCTCTACTGGCTTCCCAACTGGCTTCGAAAATGGCAAGCCAGTTGACGAGCAAGTTGCTCAGGTTTGTATGTATTAGTAAGCAAATTTAAATGTATTGTAACTTGTAAGCCAGTACTGGCTCGTGTGGCCTCATGGTAAGTGCCTGTCCACATTGCATTTTGAATGCTTGGTGTTAATATGTTCGTTGTGTCCATACGATGACGAGTAAATCCTCTCAGTTCAATCTACCCATCCCTATCTCCCACCCTTGAAATCTATCTATCTTCCACTCACACAATAAACAATCTATCATGTTGAATCCGAGAATATTGGCTACGTTCGGGTGGTAAGCAGATACGTATCTGAGATACGTTAGAATCTGATATGTTTTCGAACGACCAAAACCGGATACGTAACCAAACCAAACAAAAACAAAAGAAAATGAACAGATGAGATGTCAGCTGTTAGTATAATCCAAACAAATCCGAAAATGTTTGGGATAGCTTTAGATTTCTTTTTGACATCAGCTGTTTGGCTCGTCAGCTGGTTTTTCCTTAGGCATTACAACAACACGAAGAAATCCAGATACCATTGGTTACGTATCCGACCGCGGCCATTGTTTGAAAGTGGCGCATCGGTGCAATTTAGGTTGAATCTACCCATCTCTTTTTCACTCACATAAAATCTACCTGTCTCACTGCATGCACCAAGCATGAAGACAAATGCAATTGTGTATGATGACTAAATTTATCTTTCAGAATAATTTTGGTATATTTTGTTGCAAGCAGGAATCTATAGTCATATTGTATATAACACCTATAGTACTATTAATGAGTCGATTTTCGGGACGATAGTCTTCGCCTATAGGTGGTGTATTATCGCTAGAGAGATTTAATGAGATTTTTAATGTATTTTTAACTCTATCTACAGATCAAATGCCCTCCCAGGCCTGTGGCACCACCACCGTCGTTTTGGTTTTTTGATAGTACTATAGATATTTATATACAATGCTATAGCAAACATGTTCCTCACTTTTTGTACTTTTTGCAAAAAGTAGGTCTAAAGTACGTCGGCCGAGAATTACAGTGTTCTATGTCGACCGACCCCTGTTTCGAGTTTTTGATGCTCGGATTTTGTATTAAATGACTATTGATTTACGTTTGAATGATAGCAAACAATAGATAATTGATAATTAATTATTAAAATATAACTTAGTTATTTAAGGAATTTCCTTTTAATAGGAATTTTACCTAATATTTTTCCCAAAGTTCTATAAGCCAATTCCAAATTTGCAAGTAGTTCAAACTTAGATGAGGGTTCTATGTACCATATAGAACCATGTAATTGTAAGGTAAGCATGTGGAGATTTGCTTAAAAATAGTTGAAAAACTTTAGTATTTCTAGTACAAAAGCAGCAGAAATCATTTTCTAATAAAATATGAAACAAAAAGCTTGTTTTTATATTTTTATTAAGTAGAAAAAACATAAGATAGAATTTGCATATAATGTATTCATTATATTTCACAGTTGAAAGTACATTTAAAGCCCGGTCAAATTCGACAATAAATTCTCAAAGCACGATGTAGCTCTGCATTTTTGATCAGTTGTTGGGGCATGTTAGTTTGCAACTCCGAAAAACTTGTGCTCGCTGCAGGAAAAATGCAACAGTGAAAAAATCGATAAAATCACCCAATTTTTATCGACATTTTCCTTTATAACTTTGAAAATATGCAACTTAGGAAATACCATTCACTATAAACTTGTTTGTTATAAAATGTTCTACAAGACCACATCAGCTTTAAATTCATGCATGTTATATTTGTGTTGCTATCTAACCAGGAATTAAAAACAAAAACCTGAAAAACTAAGTAATTTTGAAGAACTCAAAAAATAGGTCAGAAATTGTTAAATTCTGCTTAAAATTTGGATTCAAATAGTCTAGAGTATAATAAGATGAGATTCGAAAATTTGATTCGGTCAAATAGTTTTGGCAAGAAACATGATGTTAAATAAGTGCAACAAGCATCGTTGATGTCATTTTTGTACACGTACTTGGAAACCTTAACTATCATAAAATATAGTTATAATAGGCGTGTTTTTTAGTGCCCTCTATGTTAGCTTAAAAAAAATAAAATAAAATACAACAGCAAATGTGCTTAGTTCGCGGCGATAAACATCTCTGCTTAAGAATTAAGCTAAGATAAAAACAGTGCTTCCATTCACTATTTTCTACATTTATTCGATGAATTCTCAACAAATGTCAAAAATTCATCCAAAAATTCATTAATTTGGCAGATGGATCTTGAAGCACGGGTCGACTGACTGTTAAAAAAGATGACAGAAAAAAAGTTAAAAACTAAAGTTTTTTTTTATTTGTTAAAATATAATTTATTAATTCGAAATAAATGTTAATTTCCATTCCAATAAATAAAAGAAAGACCAGTTCCAGTGATGAGACGTTTCTTTAATTTATCAAAATTGTAACGATATTTTGTTTAATTTTTTTTTTGTTGACAGTCAAAATGTCAGAAAATGGCCGCGATCAAGAATCGATGCGATAAGATAGTTTCGTATCCATATTTAATTATTATATTATTTTAATTATTTTTCTGAAAAAATTCAAAAATACAATTCGACGACGGCAAACAAATCCAATTTTTCATTTTGCAGTCAGCGGTTTTTGACATTTTAGGATAGCATGGATAGCTAACACACGGGATTGCAACAACACGAACTTATCCGGATAGCTCTGCATAGGTTTTTGATCACGGCCAATGTCATTGTTATATCAGCGCTGCCAAATTATTTTATGAAGCAACGATGAGCGTTTTTTTGTGCCATTATTTCTAAGCTAACATAGAGGGCACAAAAAACACGCCTAATATTTATATCTTTTTTATGCAAATTATATAGCGATTTTAAAAGTTTCGAAATGTTCACGAAATTACATATTTACTTGAAAAGTGAACAATTTTCAGAACTTTTAAAATCGCTATAAAAGTTGCTTAGAAAAGATATAAATATTATAACTATATTTTATGATATTCAAGGGTTCCAAGTACGCGTACAAAAATGAGTGCCAACTTAAGTACCTTACTTTGACCACAGCAACGATGCAAACATTGCTGTTCTAAAGAACACTTCCTCATACTTAACTAATTTTTCATAAAAAGTGGAATAGAAGAGTTTTGAGATTTTACATCTCATTTCTTGTTATTTTCATAATATTTATGAAAAATTCTTTATCAATTTCAGGCATACTTTATGTATTTGAGCATTGCTTCAAATGATTTGTTTTTTTCTTGGTGCGAGTTCATTTTTCAGTGGCACTTACTTTACTTACTTTTGATGGCGCTCACAGCCCAGGATGGGCTTCGGCCTCAACTAACAAGCCCCTCCAGCCAGCTCTGTCCCTAGCTAGCCGCTTCCAGTTGCGCACACCGAGTGCTTTGATGTCGTCATTCACTTGATTAGGCCACCTGTTACGGGTTCTTTCTCTGCTGCGTACCCCATCGGGGTTGGATTCGAAGACTCGTCGGGCAGGTGCGTTGCTGTCCATACGCTCCACGTGCCCCAGCCATCTCAGCCGCTGTATTTTCAGCTTTTTGACCAGGTCAACGTCGCTGTATAGCCCGTATAGCTCGACGTTGAATCTTCTCCTCCATACTCCTTCGATGCACACCGGACCGAAAATCACACGAAGAATCTTCCTCTCAAAGCACCCTAGCAGATTTTTATCCGAATCTTTCAGTGTCCATGCTTCTGACCCATAAAGCAGGACCGGGATGATTAGGGTTTTGTATAAAGTCTCCTTGGTTCTCTGAGAGAGGGCCTTACTACTTAAATGCCTTCTTAGACCGAAGAAACAGCGGTTGGCAAGAGTAATTCTTCGCTTGATCTCTGCACTGATGTCATTCTGCGATGTAATAGTGGAGCCCAGGTAGACAAAGTCCTTGACAACTTCGAAGTTATATCTGTCCATCGTGATATTTTGCCCAAGTCGACGATGTTGAGATTCCTCTTTCGATGACAGCATATACTTCGTCTTGTCCTCATTAACCGCCAATCCCATTCTAGCCGCCTCCTATTCAATGCTCGCAAATGCCCCTGCCACAGCTCGCTTCGTTCTGCCGACAATGTCAATTGAACGGACTTTTGATAGATTGTACCGCTGGTGTTGACATGTGCGTTGCGTACAATGGCTTCAAGAACGATGTTGAATAGGTTGCATGATAACGCGTCGCCTTGCCTCAATCCTTTCTAAACATCAAAGGAATCGGTGGTGTTCTTACCAATTTTGACGGAGCAGCGAGATTTCTCCATCGTCATCCCGCAAAGGCGGACGAGTTTGGCAGGGATGCCAAGACTCGACATGGCTCTGTATAATTCGTCCCTTTTCACGCTATCATACACGACTTTAAAATCGATAAAAAGGTGATGTGTATCGATCTGGAATTCCCGGGATTTTTTCTAAAATCTGTCGGAGTTTGAACATTTGATCGACGGTTGACTTGCCTGGCCTAAAACCGATCAGATCGTTGACAAAAGGTTTTAAGCGGTCACACAGGATGGCCGACAAGATTTTATAAGCGACGTTTAGGAGACTAATTCCTCTGTAGTTGGTACATTTCAGAACATCTCCCTTTTTATTGATTTTCAGTGGCAACACTTTTAAAATTGGCAATTGAAAAGAAGTGTTGTTGAGGTTTTTGAATACTCTTTAAGTCGACACTTTCGAAAGATTTTTCAAGGTGGGAAATATTAAACAAAAACAACTAAGCAATGCTCCGTGTTAATTGAAGTTGGACAACTTTTGAAAACGGAATTAATTTAAAATGACAAATTTTGCAACATTCGCAAACATTTCGTAAAAATAATACTACGTACTAAATCTACTTAGAGCCGAAATGAGGTAATTTCGAAATTTGACAAAAAAGTGCTAATTTCATTTGACATCTCATTTCATTTTGAATTTGGAATGGCAGTTATCCGTTTATTTTTGTTGTTTTCTCTTTCTGTTTTATGTTGTTGATATTTTCATGCAAATTAGCTCATTTCGAAACGTGATTTTGTATAGGAAATTAGGTAATTTCGGATCTCATTTGGAAATTTGTAACGAAATTACTTCATTTGGACCAGTGAAAACGGCGTATAATGGTTGCATTTGCAAAATTGTAAGACTTTTGTTTTTTGAATGTGATTTTCAAAAAAATGCGTTATAAAGATACGAGTGAATAAAAATCATGAGTTCGTATAAAACACGCCTAGTGCAGCTATGGTCGTTATCAATTCCCTGAATTATAGAATGTCCTGAAGCAGAGAACTTAAAATTTATTTACTTATGCCTACGTGTTTTTTAAGAAAATCCATCAATACGAAGGTTACCAACGAGTTCCGCTTTTGAGGAACACATGAATCACTCCAGAGTATAATTTTTGTAATTCCTAGGGCAATCTTGCATAATACGGTTAAGAATCTTCAGCAAAGCACTAACAATGTCATTTCCAGTTCTTCCCATTCTGCTTTCATCCCACATGTAGCAGTAAAACTTGTTATTTAGTTAAAAATGTCCCGTAAGGTTATACAGATTCAACTTTGAGTGGTAAAAAAATGAGGTAACATCAGCTTTTGTACAGGTCAGTACATTTTGCATATTGCTCAACATACACCTTTGTTGTAGTTTTGGCAATCTGATACAAATTATAAGGTTCTATCTTTGAGTATATATAATATGGAGTGCTCGTTCCTATCCCTAATGCATTGTAGTACTTGAGCCTGTGATAGAGGGCGTAATTTCAATATAGAGAGGGTATTTTGACAGCTGCAGCTATGATGGTGTTGTTGTAAGAACCCTCTCTATATTGAAAATTGAATTACCACATAGATTACCGTGCCCCCTATGATGGTTACGTTTTTGGAATTTAAACGAGCACTCCATATTATATATACTCAAAGGGTTCTATGTGCATGTCCGTAAGAAAGAAAATATGTAAATTTTTTAGTGACCGCGAAGAGAGTAACAAAGTTCTATCAGCCAATTTTGCTACATAGAACCGTATAATTCTCAAAAGAACTACATATTGGTTCATAGAACTTTGATTTTTACGTTTTATATGGTGAATTAAGGTGCAAACCCATGGAGTCATTCGAAAGCGCTACAAAATAGGAATTCAACGATACCCATAACTCATTTTTCGTAAAAAATGGCGTTTAGAACCCTGTTATTCTCGGCCGACGAGTAGTTAAAGGCTTAACTACATAGGCCTACTTTTGTACAAAAGTACAAAAGTGAGAAATAAATATCTATTCTGAAGACACCTGCTTTCAAAAAAAACAATGAAGAATTGTGCATGGTGGTTTAATTTATATGTCAGAACAATGTTCGTATGTTTTTCGGCAAGAATGTTTCTTTAGCGAGCATTTTAATTTCTCACTTTTGTACAAAAGTAGGTCTATGTAGTTGAGGCTTAACTACGTAGACCTACTTTTGCCAAAAAGTACAAAAGTGAGAAATAAATATCTATGCGGAAGACATTTTTGTACTTTTTGCAAAAATTAGGTCTGCAGTTAAGCCTTAAAACAGAAAATAATTTCGCTTTATTTCAAAAAAATTAACGCTGAAAATGTGGTGGAACTTCTTAAGTCTTAACTTAATAAACCTATTTTTTTGTACAAAAGTGAGAAATTAAAATGCTCGCTAAGCAAACATGCTTGCATAATATAAATTAAAACACCATGCACAATTTTCTATTGTTTGTTTGCAAGCAGGTGTCTTCGGAATAGATATTTATTTCTCTTTTTTTTACAAAAGTAGGCCTATGTAGTTACGCCTTTACTCATGTAAAACATATGAAAATTGAGTTGTAGATTGTAGTTAAAAAAAAAATAAAATAGTTCATTCAAATGTACGGAAATTTATCAGACCGAAAGTCATGTCCTTTATTTTGTAAGGGTATACTCACTCACAGGTTTTATTATAACCTATTAATCACTCCAATTATTATTTTTTATTAAATTCTTCTTTATTCGTAAATTTTTATTTAAATAAATTAATCAATTTCAAATTGTTAGGAAAACATTTTTTTTTTAATTAGCAATATTTGATTAAATTCCTGTGTTTTATTTATCTATTAAGTTTTTTTATAATAATTAATTGGTGTTATTGGTTTTCTATTGAGGACATCTTGCAGTCTATAGGTTCTTAGGGGTCGCAATTCCACTTGATTTTTTGGCGTAAACGGTGATTCGTTAGATATTTCAGAAACATTTGACTGATTTTTTGGAGAATTTTGTATGACTATTTTACTACTCGTATTTGCAGTTCTTGGAGTCAAATAAGTGCCATTGTCATTGATCTGAGCAACTATATTATGATGCTTTCGTCTATTATGCATTACAAATGTGCTATTCAGGTCGTTCACAAAAAAATTATGGTTGTTGATATCAAGTGAATTGGAACTGTTTCTTTGGGATTCGTTTATTTTTATCGTATATGGCGAGATGGTCAGGTCTATAACTGCAACTGGCTCACAAGCAGTTAGAAACGCACGCCTTGTCTTTTGTCTTGTTGATATATTTTTGTTCAAAATTTTTGGAGTCATAACTCTTTATTATATTTATCGTCAAAGGATTATTTTCACTTTGAATTTTGAAAATGCAAAAAATTTTAAATTTTTAATTATTGTTTTAACTAATTTAGATAGGTATTATTTATTAATAATTTTTATTTTCACTAGCAACAGATATTGCAATAGTCCAGCTATTATTTACCTAATAAAAGCTCTTTCATATAACTATAAAACAAAAAAGCTCTTTATGTATTAAGAAGAAAATAGGTCAGTTTAAGTTTATTGAGGTGTAAGGAAAATGGATTTGATTTTGGGTATCATCACTTTGACAAACAATTCCTCAACAGAGAAAATGGAAATCTCAATTCAACTCATATTCTGCAACAAAATCGATTAATTTAATTATCGAATTTATACGATTACATTTTTTGAAAATGCTGTTATGCAATAATTAAGGAATAAGAAAGCTTAAGATAAATAAAGCCACCATACACAATTTCCAAGCAAGCAAGCTCACTTTTGTACTTTTTGCAAAAATTAGGTCTATTATGTAGTTAAGCCTTTATTCTGTATATATATATAGTGATGAGAAAGTCGAAAATAAGAAAAACAGTTCTATAAAAAGTACTGTTAATAACAATAGGCGTGTTTTTTCGTGCCCTCTAAGTTAGCTTAAGAAATAATGGCACAAAAAAAACGCTCATCATCGATTTGTTAGCGCGGTTCAGTAAGCGATTTTAAGTGCGTTTAAGTGATGTTCTATTTTTAGTACCAAATAAAGGAGATGACCAAAAGAACGAAATGCTTACTAATTAGTTAGCTATTACGACTATTATAATTTTGTTCTTACTATTTTATTTTATTTGATTGAAGGCATGACGCAGGATTTTTTCCAGGGGGGGGGGGGGCAGTTAAAAAATGAATGTGCAATTTTTGAATTCGATGTTTTTATTTTCATTAAAAGTTTATTTCTTTTGTCTAGGCATAGGTTAATAGTTGTAATTGATTTTAGGTTTAGGAATAGAAAATGTGACATTTTATTCGTGTTGACGTTAAATAATTGTTAAAGGAAGCAAATATCTCATTTTTCTTCAACATTTGTTACTTAGTGAATAGTAACTGCAACCGCTCTTTTCGAAAACGGTCAATTATTTCGTTGTAAAAGTTTGTTTGTTCTTTGACAATATTTCGATGAATGTACATCATGCACAACAAATCAAGTCGTTTGTCGGTCATTGTGGATCTAAGCCAAGTTTTTACTTTGCGTAAGGTGCTGAACGATCGCTCAGCGGTGCAAGTAGTTGCTGGAATTGAGAGCCCTATGCAAAGAGCTTAAAAAATCGATGGATAAAACTCCTCTGCACTGTTCAATAAATCAGAAATGTTTGAACAATCATTTCCATTAGTCTGTATTTTGTTAAAACTGTACCATATCTTGGACTTCGCCAGGAAATTATCCAGAAAGCCATATTTCTTTATTATTTTCTGTATAATTATATCGAATTGAATCCATAATTTGCATATTTTTTGGTGATAGCTGAAATAGTGAAAATGCAGATTCATTTTCTTCTGAAAAGCGTTCATCAACGTACGGAATATCAATAGCGTTTCTAAAATAACTTGGGGGGGTGGGGGGAGAAGCGGGAACATTTGATCGATGGATTTGTTTTTGAATTATTCTTGGGCAGCTTAAAACTATGCCTGATTCACTCAAGCATTTTTCCATTATCTCCCATAGAGATTTAAAGCAATTGTCACCAACCTCTTGATTTTGTTGAAACGATTTATTCAAAATATTCCGTCGGAACGGAAAATTCTCCGATTTTCTCCGAATCGGAGTCTTTTGCTTCGAAGTATTCTTCCGAACAGCTGTTCGGAACATTTTTCCGACATTATTGGATGCAGCCCGGTGTTTTGCGTTGACATGCGATGTAATGCGTTTTTGGATGCAAAAGTTTAAAATTCCGAAATCCTCCGACAGAAATTGTTCGCGGAATTTGTCTGATTTTCAGTGAATTGTAAGAAAAATTGTAATAAATAAAAAATATGATTTAAGAAATAAATTGTTTGTAGTTGTTGCTTGAATTTATGTTTCCAGGACAAGAGTGAACGATCAAACTAGCACCAAACAATACAAGCTCTGATAAAATTGTGCAAAATATCTATAGCACGAAACTATCTGTCGCATGTCAAATCAATGCGTCGTCGCATTTTGTATTTTTCCTTTCCGAATCCAACACCTCGAATGAAATTTGAATCTCCGACGGAGTATGCGTTGCGGAGAATGTTCCGCTCCGACGGATACCTCGCTTGGGCAGATTGACCTGATCTTTTACTGTTGACAGATTTGGGTCAACGCCCTGTAAAATATTAGCAACATGTTCTAGCATCGATGAGTAAAGGTTAGACCGCACACAACTGCAGCGGAACTACACTTCACGACGCGGCAAAACATTATTTGTATGAAACTGTATGAGCTATATCGCACTAAGCGGCAACTGAACTTCATTAAATTTCATACAAATTATTTTGAATCGCAGTTCCGCTGCAGTGCAGTTCCGCCTAGTGCGGTCTAACCTTAATGTGACATCACAAACAAACAAACTAAAAAGGTCGAATTTATGCAAGAGTAATAAAGTTGGAGGGCACGTTGCTTTGTTATTCTATTACCCTCTTCGGAAAGCTTTTGCAGTGCCTCAATTACAACAACGATATGCTCTCTCAGAACCCGAATGCTTTTGTATTTGTGTTGATTGTCGTTTTGATGATTGCTTTCTCTATCTTCGCCTATAGATATGACAGCTATCTTCAAATTGACAATCAACACAATTGATTCCACATCTGATAATGATAGAATCCCAAGGCAAACCATGCACCTTTCCGAACATTTCCGAACATAACAAAGAGTAAAATGAAAGCGGATATACACGGCTTGGCTCTGAGTCAGGGGGGGGGCAAACCATTGACTCTGACAAAAAAAAGAGCGCGTGTAACTCAGTACTCGTGGTAGAAGTGAATCTTCTTTGGCGAGCTAAAAATCTCGATATGTATAGGGAGGAATATTAAGCTTATATGCGTAAGACGCAGCTATGTGTTCTGTATCAAAATGATCGATGGGTTGGGGTTGTAAACTTGAAAATTAAATAATAATGCGGTGAAAATTTAAAGTAAAAAAAGGTGAAAATTTAAAAGATATAAATCGGTTTATTTGAGTAGGTTTTCCGAATATTTCCAAAAATTCCTGCACTCAAAATCTCTGCAAAATCAAAAATTTGTATATGACGACTTTAATTTGGTTTTATTTATTTTGCAACCATATATAATTCAAATTTTTTGGCAGGCTCTCCTGATTTAATTCAATTTTTTGAAATAAGCCTATTTTGAGATTAAATGTTTAAAATAATTTATATCTCCATACCAGTAGCAGTAGGAGATAGATAAAAATCTTAAACTAGTAAGATTCTTAGAATTTCATAATCTATTCACCAACATAATTTCAAAACTCTAGCATTCTAATTAAAGAAATTAGAAAAAAGACATAGAAGGATATTTTCCTTTTTATCTGCTACAATAATATAGACTATCAAAAAATCCAAACTTATTGCACTATAAAATATATTAGCCTATCAATAAAAAAATTTACTTTTACTCTACGTCCCACCACTTAGCTAATCCAAGATCTCAGCGTTGCACATGTGGCGTTACATTTGTTCGTTTCACAAAAATTCAACCTTGAAATTTCACTCTCAACGCGCTCAAAGAAGTTTCACTTCAAAAAGTTCATTTAAACAGTCGTTTTTGTGAACATTTCCTAGTTAATAATAAAAATAGAACTATATCATTGTTTGGCCAGAGCCGGGGGGCAAGTGCCCCCCCTTGTCACCCCCTGCGGCGGCCTATGCATGACGCACAACTGTTGTCGAAATACCTCAACTTATGAAATAGTTATACATCGACTCATCGTCGACAACAGTTTCACGTAACACTTAAGGGCCGCTACCTTTACCAGCAAAGAAAAAACGCGACGGGCAAATTTTGTTTGTAAATTTTTGCAAAGAACGCTCTGTTTGAAACAGCATTTAATGTGACGCAACGATTCAGTGGGACAAAGTAAAAAAAAAGCCTTACTTCCAGAATAATTTAACATAATACCTTCACAAACCACATACAAATTGCTTTTGTCGACTATGGGTCTTTTCTTGGCCATTTTCTTTATCTTGATGACAAGAAAAATCGAAAGAAAGATTTATTTGTGTGTTTTTTAAATAGTGCTTTGCAATACCTAAATATTTTCATAATATAATATTTTCTTCCTCTTCGTTCTGTGAAGAACAATTATTTGAAAATGAAATCAACAGGCGGTAACTGATATTTCTCAAAAATGTGCAGCAATTTAAAGACTCTCCCAAACCAATGCGGAACATTCGTTGCGGCGAAGAAACATTCGTCAGTCAAAATTAATTCATATGTTTCTCCGCCGCGTTGGTGTGGGGACTCTCATATATCACCATGTAAATAAATTTTGACATGCGAATGTTTCTTCGCCACAACGAATGTTCCGCATTGGTTTGGGAGAGCCTTAACTCTATCATGTTTAGTACGGTAACCGTGTAAGAGCTTTATGAAATGGACATCTTGTTGAAATCGATTACAGTCCGAGTGCAATAGGCAAATATCCTATCATCCCTGCAATGACTATTTTTGTTGGACCAGCTATACAAATGCTACTAGTTCTACTCGCTTGTTTAAGCCCGGGTTACCAATGGAAAACGCCATTAATAAATATAAAAAAATATTTGACTTTCATGTATCATTTATATTTTTAAATTTTTTTTTTTGTGACAAAATTATAAAAATTTTAAAGGTTTTTTCAGAATTTCTCTATCATTTCAGATTTTTTGAGATATCATAACCTTAAATCTAATTAACGATTTCTAGAAGTGTATCGAGATGGTTCGATATATTCAAAAAAAAATAAGTTTTTTTAATTGCCGATAGAAGTTTATGGTTGGACCGCACTCGATGAAACTGCACTGCAGCGGAACTACACTTCACACGAATTCGTATGAAATTGTATGAAGTTCAGTTTCCGCTTAGTGTGATATAGCTCATACAATATCATACAAATAATACTTTGGCGCGTTGTGAAGTCTAGTTCTTGTAAAGTTGCGTGCGTTCTTACATTCATTAAATACATCACGTAGTATAAGCCCAACACAGTTAAAATTTCTCAAACACCAACTAACATCGAAGTCATTTTCAAGCCGGATTCGAGTTTAGCGCATGATAAATCTTAGGAAAAAAAAACATACGGGTATGTAACGAAAAACTGTTAAATGTTGTGTTGTTTTTTCCATGTAAGATAGCTTACCCCGAGTAAGTAGGGATAGGGCCGATTTTGCTTTCGAATTGCTATGATCATTATTTATTTATATGAGCTAATATGCGTATTTTTCTCCAAATCTGTAATAGTCTTAAAAAAAAAACATTACACTTATACAAAAAAAAATAACAGTGTTTAGTCTTTATTTAAGATACTCTAAAGCAGTGTTTCCCAGCGTGGGGCCCACGCCCCATAGGGGGCAATTTGATATTATAGGGGCGCAATTTTTCTCCTAAAAATCTATGCTTCTTTTGTTTCCACTCTTACCCCCTGTTTCACAGTGGAAGTTTAAACTCCACTTTTAGTTTAAACTCCAGATCACTAGTATAAATGAACTCAGTTCAAGGTTGAAACGAAACTGTGAAACTGGGGGTTAAAGATATATTTCGGAACGTAACGATCTACTCGTGGGGGCCTATTCTGGAAAGCGCGGAGGATCGCTTTTAATGGCGGATTTCCATTTTCTTATTCCCAAAAGCGCTTTCGCTTTCCCTTTTTTGTATGAAAGCGATAGGTTTCTAGGGGACGAATTGGTGACGAATTGAAAACAAAAATGCAAACAAAATTAATTTGCAAATATATCTTCTTCCTTCTTAACATTATCATTTTAAATCACACTTATTTGGTTCATTTAAATGTTTTATTTTATGACTAATAGCAACAAAATCGAATAAATATACAAAAAATTATTCTTTTTGGCACAAAATATTAATAAAGAAGTTTCACATCAAAAAATTCTTCGACGGCCAAGAATAACTGTCATTTTTGTTTGGAAAAATTGAGAAGTGGAAGTAAAATTGGAATTTATTTTGGAAAAATTGAGAGAGTGGAAGTAAAAATTAAGGTGGGCATATTTGACATTAAAATAAGATAACTGGAAGGATCGCTTTCTTCCACTTTTGCTTTTGAGAACAACCTAAAGCGAAGACGGTCGAAATTGAAATATCGCTTTCAATAGGCCCCCTGTATTAATAAATTATATCAAACTGTTACCAACTTCACTTCACTCAATCACACTTGACAACAAATATGATCAGTTTTGATTTTTAACCGAAATCAAACACGCCAATGCAACCAAATATGCAAGGGAACTGTTTTATTACCTTCTCCAACTTGCTATTTAACTGAATGTAAATTTAGTGCCATAATTAATTTGCTAATTGATAACAAAAAAGAAATTGCCTGGATATTAGGACTCTTAAGACTGTAGCTGAATTGAATGACGCATGAAGCGCAAGGGATTTTTAAATAATAACAATTACATAACATTAAAAGTTAGAATAACATAACTTTTCAATTATTTCTTCTTTGAATTTCAGTTCTACATAATTATACTCGTATGTTTTGAAAATAAACGTATGGTTCACTTAATTTCTATGGATTTCTTCCTTATGTCAGCTATTAAATTTTTACACTGGACATTTCAGATTGTTGATGTTCAAAATTATTTTGGTATCTTCATAAATAATGTAAGGGGGACATGAGGATTTGGGAAAATTTGTGTGGGGCATAGCACAGAAAAGGTTGGAAAACACTGCTCTAAAGAATTTGATGAAAAATAAAAACAAAAGGCCATATAAGCCTGACTAACACCAGCCCTTACCTTGGATTCAAATTAATGACATTCAAGCTTGACAGATATTAATTTTGTATCCAGATTAAGCACAATGCATGCTATATACCAAAACCTACTTTGGAAATTTTTGGAGACCCATAGTGCATTTACAGTGCCGGCAAAAAAAATAGCACCGCCACTAAAAAGTTTAATTTTTATAAAAAAAAACAGCAACTGAAGAGAATTTGCTTCGCTTCTACTGTTACTTATTATTGCTTGATTGGCCACTTTCTATAAAAGCAAGATAAATGACATTAAAATGATAACGGTTCTTTTTTTGTAAATGAATATTGAGAGAGCATTGCCATTTTGTACGGTAAAAATAATAGCACTGCTCTTACTTTTCTGTTGGAACAAAGTCTTTATGTTTAATTTTGCAAAACAAAATATAAGAAAAATATAGTTTGTTTTTAAGTGATTTTTGCGACAAAAAAAAATAATAAAATAATATGGGCCGTGCAAAGCATTGTAGTGCCGAAAAACGTGATATTATTAAAAGAATGGTTGCAGAGGGCAAAACTTATGCAGAATTTAGGCGTTTAGTTGGCTGCTCTAAGAAAATGGTTCGTAATGCAATAATATTTGTTCCAAAAATTGAAACCCGTAGACAAAAACACGCCATTTCGCCATTACTCGTCCAACGTTTAATCCGAAAAAGTAAGAACGACCCGTTTAAGCCTGCAACAGAGTTAAGAAATGAACTGAATATTGCCGCATGTGTTGAAACTGTTCGCAGCTTGAAGGCTTGTAGCCCTAGAAAAGTCCCTCTTTTAACTGCTAAGCATACAACAAGGCGTATTTATTTCGCAAAACGACATTTGAACTGGTCAGTAGAAAGATGGAGAATTATTTTATGGACAGACGAGAGTAAGATCGTATTGTTTGGCGGAAAAGGTTCTCGTTCTTAAGTTAGGAGACCTTCGAATGCAGATTATAACCCAAAATTCACGACTAAAATGGTTAAACACGGAGGTTCAAGGATAATGGTATGGGCTTGTTTTTCGTACTATGGGATTGGCCCTATACATTGGATTAAAACCATCATGGATCAACACGTCTATGTTGATATTTTTGAAAAAGTGATGATGCCTTATGTAGAAGAAGAAATGCCATTAATATGGGTATTCCAGTAGGACAATGACCCCAAACACACCAGCAAGAAAGTGGTTTGGGGATCATTCGGTAAACGTCATGGAATGGCCAGCACAGTCGCCCTACCTCAATCCAATTGAGAACCTCTGGGCTGATGTCAAAAAAGCTGTTTCTATTATAAAACCGACCACCAATGAAACACTTTGGGCTGCAGTGGAAGCCTCCTGGAATGATATTCCAGTAAGAGGTGCCAGGATTTGATAAACTCTATGCCAAGACGTTGCAAAGCCGTTACTGCCAACAACGGATATACGACGAAATATTAATTTTAATGCATTATACTACTGTCAGCTTATTAATCATAATTATAAATGAAATCTTTTATTTTCCCTAGTTTTTTTAATTTTTAAATGAAATATAAAGTTGTGGTGCTATTTTTTTACCGCGTATTTTCCTAAGTTAAGCCTAGTACGCTGCTGATGCGAAACGAAAAATCCCATACAAAAATGACATGACGAAATCATAAACGAAAAATTTCGTTGTCCTTTTCGTTCTGTGGTATGCTGTTTGACCAGCGAAATTGATGATTATACCAGATTGTTTTGACAAGTCTCCACTCTCTTTTCGCAATGAATTAATTGCCTGGACCACTAATTGTGTGCGGAAAAATGACATTTGGGTTTATTCGTGTTTTTATTTGTTGATTCTTTCATTACAGCACTGTTTTTGTTTGATTTTTTCGTTGAATTTCTATTTATTTTTTTGCAATTTATTTAAAGTCTCCATGAATATTTTTCCGCTGTGTTTTCGTAAGCATTTCGTTGTCTTTTTGGAGACCGCAGGAAAATTTCGTTTCGCATCAGCAGCGGAAGCTTTAAAGTGAAACATCTTGAATATTTTCCAAATAAATGAATAAATTTTGAAAATCTTTTTCTGAACCCTTTCTTTAGAGTTAACTGTTTTTATTGATATATTAACAATGGCTGGTACGGATTTATTTAATTTTATATGAAAAATTTAATGAATAATTTTATAACAAAAATCTTTTATATCATGGTGCTATTTTTATTACCGCAGCTATATGTGTTTCGCTCTGACAACAACAATTGAGCTCTTCAGTAAGAATTGTTGTTGCCTTTCTTAGACACATCATGTTTTTATACGATGGCTACCGACGTATGTATAAAATAAGCTGCACTGATGTTTTTGGAATTATAATAACAAGAAGACAAACAATAACAATAGAAAAATTGCCAAAAACTTCTAAATTGCTAATTTCACGAAAACATTTCTACTGTTATTGTTTGTCCTGTTTTTATCAATACTAACGGTTAAAGGCAGGCTCAGTTCTTGTAGTATTTTTTAATTAATGTTTTATTTGAGACTGTATACAGTAAAACCCGCTTAAGAGAAAAACCCGCTTATCTGAAACACTTTTTTAATCCCCGAGTATTTTTCGACCAATTACCTTTAAAACTCGCTTTAGTGAAAAACCCGGATAACTGAAACATATTTTAAGTTAAATTTTATATTTTTCGTCAAAAAAAACCCTCTTAAGTGAAAAAATAATGATAATGAACTAGAGCTGATATAATCATGGTTTGTTGTTGAAACTACTTGATTTAAATTTTTGTCAGGCAACTTCAAAAGATAAAAACAATTATTTCTAGATAAAAATCTCCGCTTTATCGTATTTTTAAATCCGCCTAAGTGAATTTTTTTTTCACTTATCCGGACTCCGCTTATGTGAATTTTTTTCACTTAAGCGGGGTTCGTTTAAGTGAAAAACTCGCTTAAGTGAAAGAAAGACTGTGACGTTTTGCTGTTTCTCTTAAGCGGGTTTTACTGTACATTAAAATCAATAAGATACGCACATTGTTGTCTGGGAATAAGAACGATACAAGTCATATTTTTAAATTGTTAGTCATCAATTTCTGCATCACTAGATTTTTGTTTTTATTAAAACTTGCTAAAAAAACACAATTGTTTATTAATAAAAAGTAAATTTTTTTGTGTAGATAAGCTAGACATTATTTTATACTAACTTTTAATATGTTCCTGTTCTTTAATTTATCACGACTCCTAATTATCGTGATTATTTTACTTCAATTGATTTATAATTGTTTTTTTTTTTCAATGTAATATTATTGCATATATTATGTAATAATTTAAACACATGGTTAACTGTGGTGTCTCCTTTTAATTGCAAGCATTTAAATTTAAATAAAATCATTAAATTTAATTACTTTTTTTTTGTTGCGTCTGTTTAGATTTTTTCAGGAAAGTTATTTTGTATCTAATTTATTTATTATTATTTTATATTTTCAAAATAAAGAGATAAAAGATGCGCTCTCCAAAGGAAGAAAAATTAATAAAAAACAAAAGTCCTACCGTAACATTCTAGTTGAAAACTGTGGTGGTGGCGTGGGCTTATGGTGGGGCGACGGAAAATACTCTACAATATTGCATTATGATAGAAAACAACATATTAACGCCACCATTGTTGTTCGTCTTTGTCATCATTCGAGTTCGGATTCTGACCATTTTCTCGATCGGCAGCTGGTACGCGTGGAGGAGGCTGACTATATTGTGGGGGATTTGGTGGTCGGTATTTTACTTCGTCGTCTTCTGTCTTAATGCCTGGATAGCTCAGAGGCTGAATTGAATATTGTGGATAATCATCAACAGGTTCTTCTTTAATTTTAACAATATCATCACGGAAATCAGGTTTCCTTTCCTTGGTGTCCCGATCGCCTCGATCACGATCACCTCGTTCTCTGTCGCGTCTATCGCGCTTCTTATCTGAGCGATCACGCTCACGCTCACGAGACTTCGAACGCTTCTTCTTGCGGTCACGATCACGCTCGCGATCGCGTTCTTTTTCAACACCAATACCAGGACCTCCGGCGCCGGGACCACGTCTTTCTCTCTCCGCACGGTCGTCATACTCTCGATCACGGCTTCCACCGCGAACACGCTTCCTGCGCTCCCTAGACCTACTGCGATGTCTAGATCGTTCTCGCTCTCGTCGATCTCTTGATCTCGAACGCCGTCGGCCATCGAATCGGGGCGGTGGTGCTCCTCCACCTCCCACAACTCCACGATCACCGCCACGATCTTCTCTCTCCCTCTCGAGGCGATAGCGTTCACGTTCACGCTCATTGTCCTCTCGTCCGGAATGCTTGATGTTTACGTCAGCTCCACCGCGACGTGTTCCGCCCAAACCACCTCCCAAACGACGCGGCAACCAGCCCTTTACCGTTCTTGCTCTTTCCACATCAACCAACACTCGTTTGCCATCGATTTTCTTACCATCGGCATGCTTATACGCCGAGTGCATGTCACGCTCGTGCTCATACTCTATAAACGCATAGCCACGAGGTTTGCCCGTTTCCATGTCAGTTATCATAATGATCTTCTTAATCGGACCGTAAACTTCGAATTCACGACGTAATTTCGACTCTGAAGTGTCATAATTTACTCGAGCTACAAACAACGTCTTAAATGGATCCTCCGTTGCCTCAGCTATTTGCTGAGGATCCCATGTTGCGATTTCTCGTTCGAGCTTGTAAGCAACCTGTTGCGAGAGAAGTAAACAATTACGAAAAAAAATAAAAAAAATTAATAGGGTGTACAAATTTGGATTTGGGAGCATTTGCCGAGATTTAGAGAGACCTTTTTTGGAGTAACTTATTGACATTTCAATCAGCCGCTATAGAAGCAACATTCTATTTGGTTGTTGTCAGTGTGTGTGTGATACCTACCTAATTGTTCCTTGTAAAAAAAAAAAATTAATGATCTATTCGTGCGGTTATTTTTACTTTCTTGACCTTTTCTGGGATATACTTAGCAATTTTTGTTTGTCAAATAATTGTTTACACTTTGAAGCTGGAACTTTTGAAGCTTGAATGGTGCTGGTTCGAGTAAGGAAACACCAAGAAATATGAACTTTATATACTAACCCAATATAACTTACAAATGACAGCATAAGAAACGCTCACTCTTAGTAGTCTAATTTTACCTCTGGAGATTAACCACTTTTTAAACTTACAAATTTGATTGGAGCAAACATCTCTTGATTCAAATCCCACACCTTGATTAGACAATCGAAGATAGCGTGAGGTCGTGGTTCAAGGCGTTATACTAACCTGATCCATGATCAATAACATTACTTTGTTCATGTTCATGTTGAATGCATAGGGCTCATAGCCCAAAAACAGGTGAATGCACAATTAACTGTTTGAGAAATCTTATTTTTTTAAAATATTTTTACCAACAGAGACATGATGAATAAAAAGACTTACGTATTTTCGGTCTTAATAACCGTGCGTAGAAAACCAAAATCATAAAATTATTTGAATTACATTTTACCTTCCAATACATATCTTGAAATTTTTACCTACCAAACATTTTTTTTTAAATTACCGACACCTTCCCTTTACCTACCAATTCCATTGTCAACTGTTTTTTTTTTTTTAATTTCGAATTTAAATAGCAACATTCGAACTACTACTTACTGACACAAGGATTTTATTTGTTACCATATGAAAGCTGGATAGCTAGCAGCTACACAAAAACTTACACTGGGGGTCCTTATTGTTTGTTTTTAATTTGTATCAAAAACATATACATCAACTTACATACTTGGGTCCTCGTTTTGAAGCATAAAATCAGAACTTACATTTTGGTCCTTTTTCTTTTAAATCGAAGTGAATTGTTATCTCATCGGGTTCGAGTCTTGAAAAACTCTATGAGCTTTCTCCAGGTGTGAATGTTACATGAACAATTCAATCAAGTTGTGCGGGGAAATAAATGGGATTACCAGCCCTTGTTTTTTTTTTTTTGTTAGCCCTGGTACTTACGTTTTTACAAAATGCAAAAGAACTTTAGTATTTTTTTTTTGTTTTTATGGAATTTTGAAACAAAAGAAACAAACAAGCTTTTTTTTTTGTTTTGTTTATAGAAAAAGCTTTATTACTCTTATTTCTTTGGGAAACAAAAATTATAACAAAAAGACGAATTAGGTTCGCTTTAAAATCAAGAGTGATGCCTGTGAAGGAACCAAAATTATTTAGAAAAAAAAATCAACAACTTACTTACACAATTCATTGGGATAATTGATTGATTACCTGGCGGATGTATCTTTTCGATATAATTATCGAAATGATTCAACACCCGAAGATACAAACCAGTACCAGTGTGGAGCCCCCAAGTTTCAAGTACATAGGATAATGTATACCAAGAAACACGATTTGTTGTTGATAAAATAATATTATGTTTAAAGTTTTGCTTACAATTTGGTCGTGGTCCTTATTTCATTGTATTTTTTTTAATTAAAAAATTCAACTTGTTTTTTGTGTTTTTTTTTTTTTTTTGTTTTAATTCAAGTTTCAGGATGTAAGTTATTTTGCTATTTCTATTATGCTTATTTAAGAGTAAGAGTTTGAGATTTGATGGAGTAGGAATGCTAGCTGATAGCAAAAAAACAAAAAAAAAACGGTTTGAATAATTCCTATTTCAAGATATGAGCAAAAGTAAGTTATTGGACTTTGCCTGAGTCAGTGAAAGCTGCGTTTTTAAACGACTTTAATATTGCATTTTTTTAAGCTTAAGTTTTTTTTTTAAATTATGTACATAGATAAAGCATACGGAAGTAACTAAATACAACTTTTAATAAGAAATACTAGCCAGCAAAAATTGGAATAAATAAATACATTGCACGACTGGCTTCTCTTCTAAGAACTTGCTCTTATGGATTAAGTTTTTAATGTGGAAGCTTTGAAGAAGTAAGCTTTGCTAGGGAAAACAAATTATGGAAGGCAATATTAAACAAACTACATACATACATTATTGAGGTCACTTGTACTACTTTAATTGAATATATAGAACTCTTTCATTAGAGAAAAATATGGATTAAAAAAAAATTCTTCATTACGTTCTAGAACAATTTCAAAACACGTCCCACTAACTCGATTTATTTTTGGAATATACTGCCGAAACTCAAACAACTCAACAAGGATAATCAAAAACCCCGGCTTGTTTGTTCTTGTTCTTACGCCAGAAATCAGTCACCTATTTTTTCCGGGAAACCGTGTACCCGATACCATAGGTTGCTTGGGTAGCAAATACTTTTCAAGTACGCAGGGTTCCTGGTTAAAAACGGAAAAAAATGGGTACCCGACTACAAAGCTACGCAAATAAACGGGTACCCGGGTGCCCGGCTATGTCGGGTAAAGTTAAGAATTGAACATTGGGAATCCCTGGGTCTAAAGAATGCTTCCTAAAAATGTTGTAATGTTGTGTTAGAGTGAGCAAAAACATAAATGTAAGACCGCTCCCTGACTTGTAGGTAGGGTATCGTAAATTTGCGTATTCATGCGGTCCGCATATATGTATGTACATATATAAATGCAGTATAACGAACTAAGGTAAGAATGAACAGTAAGAAATCGGTATATACGGTGTTGCATAAAAAGTTTTGTCTGCTGAAAGTGTAAATTAAGTTTTGTAAGGTTTTTATAGGTCCGTTTTTTTTAAATTTTATTCTTCGATTATAAAATTTATCAACATAGTATTTTACTTCGTGTTTTAAGTTTTAAAGACCTTGAAGTTCATTTTTTTTTTCTAAAGTTGATTTTGTGGGACATATCAATTTAATCGGTGAAGAAAACCAACTCTATTTTGGGGTTTGTAAAACGATGGACTTAAGAATTTCAGGATCATTACGTTACCCGCGCACTTTACAACTGCTTAGTTTGACCTCACCTTGATATAGACTTCTCTCTGTGAGGTTCATGAAAACAGGATAGAAGCAGTACAGCGTAATTTTATTGGTTTTGCATTGAAGGAGTTACAATGGGCTGATCCTTATAACATTCCGCCTTACGAACATCGAATAAATCTTCTTCAGATTCAAAATTTGTCACAACGGAAGATGAGTAATGATATTATATTCGCACACCAACTAATAACTGGTAGTTTAGATGCGCCTTATTTATTAAATAGTTAAACTTTCAAACTGGAAACTTTCAACATCTATATATATATAATAAATGGTTGGCAAACTTTGTCCCACGTTTTTCTCCATAAATACTCAACGGAACTACATACTCAACGGGAAGACGTATCGATTCATTTCTATACGGACGGCTCATAAACCGATGATGGGGTTGGTGGAGGCGTGTAATCAGAAAGACTAAATTTAATTCTCTCATTTCGTCTTCCAGACCATTGTAGCGTATTCCAGTTTTTATCTTGGCTCAAGGAAAACGTGATATCGACTTCTGATACACGCATCTTATCAGACAGCCAAGCTGCCATAAAATCTCTCGACTGTGTCTTCACAAACTCTATAACAGCCCTAAACTGTCGATCATCTTTTATAAAGATGGCACAGCAGTTCAATATTCTCCTTTGTTGGGTGCCGGGCCATAGGGACATTCCGGGTAATTTTAAAGCTGATGAACTCGCCAAAGGTGGAACAAGACTACCTATTTTACCTGAAAAGGTAAATATCGGTATGCCTATAGCTACATGCAAATTTTTGCTGAAGCAAGATGCTTTAAGGAGAACAAACCTTAGGTGGAACAACTTAACCACTTGCCTGGCGACAAAACAGAACAAATTTATGGCCACGCTAGATGTGAGGCGCTCTTAGTGTTTGATATCTTTGAACAGATTACCTGTCAGCTCCGTAATTGGTGTCATAACCGGGCACTGCCTTATAGGCAAGCACGCAAAGCGGTTTGGAGTTTTCGCAAACGACTTTTGCAGAAGCTGTATGGACGAAGAGGAGGAAGAATCTGTAGTTCCTCATCTTCTCTGCACATGCCCTGCCCTATCCCAAAGACGTAGGCTCCATCTCGGAGACTTCTTCTTCAATGATCCTAGTGATCTGACAAACATAGACATAAGTAGTCTTGCACGCTTCATAAGAAGCTCCAACTGGTTTTAACGAGTGGGGAGAAAATCTTTCAAGATTTACGTGGTATCACAACGGACCAACTTATGGTCTAAGTGTGTCAGTTCTTGCTCGCAGCCACTTCAACCTAACCTTACCTAACATACTCAACGAATGTACCGTCGGAAAGGTTTGGTCCCACAGATGTGCACAAACCAAAAATTATGTGCGTATGTAGGTAAGCGTTAAGGTTGAAATTCGTTAATGGTAGAATTTCGACCAAAAGGCGATACTAGTTCATATACATACATATACATATATAATATACAATACAACCAGGCCGCCGTAAGCGTGATTGCAAGGCGTGCACCGCACATAGGCGTCACCTCTAGAGGCAGCAAATTAACAGATCAATCTAACTCTGTATTTTTTTTTTTAACTTATAAGCAGGGAAAGGATTTTGCTAACTTTGCCTTTTTTTTTGCGTGATCGTATGAAAGTATCGATTTTATACAAACACGGTTCATGTCATTCTGATTTAAAATATATGTATTTTATTTAGCCTTTTTTACCCGTTAGTGCTTTTTTTGGCTTTTTTACCCGTTAGTGTCTTTTTTATCAATTTTGACTTGCTTGCCTTTTTTTATCAAAGTTAATTGTTTTTTTTTTTTAATTTTTTTTTTAAGTAGGCCGCGCACTAAAGGGGTTTTTATTACCCTTAATATGACAAGCACAGTATGAGCATTAGGAAAATAAGGAAGGATTTATTTGAAAGGAGATACCGATACACATTGGTTTTTAAGTTCTGAATATCAAAATGGTGGGGGGGGGAATAGGGCCAGGTAAATCATTCCACATTACGATTGAAATTGTTTAAGGGGGGAATGCAACTGACTATTTCACTTGAACACTGTTTATAAAAACAGTGACATTGCGGCGGTGTTCGAAGTGATGTTATTGTTGCCGTTATTGTTGTATTACCTAACATTTTAAGGGCCCTTTTTTAAAAAGCTTAGATCGGTAATAGGAGCACCTGCCCATATATGAGAATTATACTCAAGCATTGGACGAATAAAGGCTTTGTAGAATACAGCCAGATCAAAGTGGTTAAAGCATCACTTGCATTTTCGGAGAAAACCTAAGCACTTAGCTGCGTTTTTGCGACGTCAAATATGTGGTCATTCCACAAAAGGTGGTCTGTGACACACATACCGGTTCGGTTTCCTCGACGCAAGTGCCGTCCATGGATAGCGGCATTGAGGGTGGGTTTCGCTTTAACGACAAGAGACAGCATTGAGTTTTTGAAGCATTAAATTCTACGAGGTTTCTGATTCCCCATTGGACAATGCTGTCGAGATCAGAATTAAATGAGCTGCCGCTCAAGTTCCGAAGGTAATGGATGTGAAGGTAATGGATGTGATGGTAATGGATGTGAATCTGAAAACGAATATGAGAAGCTAAGGGTACTGTCGTCAGCAAAACAGTTTAATGGATTAGAATTTTCAGACAAAAATTATTTATGAACTTAAGGAAGAGAGTAGGAGACAAAACGGAGCCATGGGGCACACCAGCATTTATTTTGTGAATTTCAGACTTAAAACCGCCCATACAACTTGTATTGGACGGTCCGAAAGGAAATTTCTTATCCAACGAAGAAGAGATTCATCGAAACCAAATGCGCGCATTTTCGATAAGAGAGCTTGATGCCAAACTCTATCAAGCGCTTTTGAAATATTAAGTGCAATAACCTTACTTTCTCCAAAACAATGTAAAGATTTGCGCCTGTTCGGTGAGATAAACCATCAGATCACCAGTGGACCTATTGCTGCGAAAGCTGTTCTGCCGGTCATTAAGAATTTTTTGTTCTTCGAGATATTTCTTGAGCTGGAAATTAATCAGCGAAAGAAGGGATGTTAGTACAATTGGTCGATAGTTGGAGGGTGAAGAAGATACGCATTTTTTAGGGACAGGCTTAACTCTAATTTTATTTTTAAAACCAAATTCTAAGTTCTTAAGGGACAATTTTTCAATAGTCAGATACCTTGTACTTTTCTTCCAATAAAACAAACATTTTTTTCTGTTGCTATAGGGTTTATTCTTCTGTTAGTTTAACAGTTGATTGAAAATTCGGCTCTTAACAACTTTTTTTCAAGGGTGCAAATTTATCGAATTTGTTTCTCAAATTGAAATATCAATCAGAGTTCAGTAGTTAAAACAAGGTATATGGTAGGGTTTTAATATTAAATCAAGGCAAGTTAAAGGGGTTTGAACTTTGCTAAGAAAATGACTTATGTATAACTTGAACAAAATTATTTCAATTAATGGCTATAATACTGGGTGTGTAGTAGGTAGAAACTCCACTCAAAATTGGTTCAACTTTTACAGTGGAATAGATATTAGTTTGAGTGGTGAAAGCTGGGAAGCATTTAACATACAAATTATTCGACTGTTAAACCAAGAACATCTATAGTATGCGACATTTAAATTTAAATTAGAAGCACTTTTTTTCAAGGGTGCAAATTTATCGAATTTGTTTCTCAAATTGAAATATCAATCAGAGTACAGTAGTTAAAACAAGGTACCTACGTGGTAGGGTTTTAATATTAAATCAAGGCAAGTTAAAGGGGTTTGAACTTTGCTAAGAAAAGGACTTATGTATAACTTGAACAAAATTATTTCGATTAATGACTATAATACTGGGTGTGTATAAAGGTAGAAACTCCACTCAAAAATGGTTCAACTTTTACAGAGGAACAGATATTAGGTGAGTGGTGAAAGCTGGGAAGCATTCAATATACAAATTATTCGACTACTAAACCAAGAACATCTATAGTATGCGACATTTAAATTTAAATTAGAAGCACTTATATTTGATAACTCGTTGACAAACGCGTTACAAACGCAAGTCTTAAAAAAAAGGTAGAGGAACTATTTAAAAACATACAAAAAACTAATGTCTACTTATTAATCATGTTCTCGCTTGCGGGGCACCTGTTTTTGTTGTTCGATTTTAACGAAATAAAAAAACTTCAATCCTATAAACAAAAACCATCAAGTTCTCTCCCTAAATTATTACAAAATTTAAACATCTCGCGCACTCCATTTCAAGACCACATAACCATACCTGTTCAGCCTTTTCACGCCGACGCCGCTCCAAGCGTTCTTGTCTTGTTTCGACACGTGTATGTGGCGGTGTTTCTTTGGGATCCTCAAAATCGCCTAAGAATTTGCCGACGCCCAAATATCCTCGAGACTTCTTTTCATGGGGAAGTTTATCTACGGGTGGTAAATATGGAATCGGGTCTCGAGCTGCAAACAAGGCTAGGAGATTTGGCGGCAAGTACTGTGTCATTTTTATTTAGTTCTTTTTTTGTATTGATAATTCCAACGTAGTTCACCTAAAAAAAGAAAAATGGCCAAAAAATGCAAATTTGGTTGAGTGAAAATTTTAAGTGCACAATATATTATTAGGATGAATAAAGT
Organism: Melangyna quadrimaculata; assembly: GCA_949320155.1. Classification (NCBI taxonomy): domain Eukaryota; kingdom Metazoa; phylum Arthropoda; class Insecta; order Diptera; family Syrphidae; genus Melangyna; species Melangyna quadrimaculata. Next base: position 150,998,676 of record OX439483.1, read on the forward strand.
TTTTCTCACCTTAAATAGCCATAGAAAGTTTGTTTAGTTCCTGGATTACAATTTAATTAAATGCTTTTTTCAAAAAAAATAGTTAAAAGTGGAAGAAAAAAGTATTTATTTCGTGGAGAATAAAATTTTCCACTTTGCTTTTAAAAGCCAAAGATGTCGGCTTTGACAGATGGCTTGATTTTTAACGAGAAATACAAAATGGCGACAAATTTAACGAAAAAGTAATAAATTAATCGAAAGTAGTGTCGGATTTACACGAATGCCAAAGATGCCAATATTTCTGCCAAAAAAATGGTAGCACCCCGAATCCACAGGCCATGAACGATGTCCATAATCCAATCAACAATCTGATTTGTATAGATATGTCACTGCTTGGACATGGATTTTTGCGACTCCACGGGATTTTTTTTAGATATGTTCCATAGTCTGGCCATCGTTCATGGCCTGTGAAATAATTTTTTTATGACATGCATTTACACGAGTTCAAATAATTGCAGATTTCAAAAAACTGGCAAGACTGCTTTCACACAAGGAAACTGAGTTGCTGGAAACTCGGAGTTTGTAGGCGAGAAGGGCAAGAAGCAAAGGGAATGGAAAAAATCTCCCTGGTCAACGTTTGAGGAGATTCTTATCACATTCCTTTATATGGAAAAAACAGAAATCTCCGGTAATTCAGTTTCCTTGTGTGAAAGCTACAAGGCAATTTAAGGAAAACGTCAAAAAATCTCCAGCAACTGGTTTCCCTGTGTGAAAGGGGAACAACATGCCATAAAAGAATGAGCAATGCTGCATTTACACGAATGGCAAAATGCCATTATATCTGTCAAATTATAGCCATTTTGCTTTTCATCGTGTAAACGCTCTATATACTGGCAATATTTTTGCCAAAATAAAATGGCAGAGATAATTTGGCATAAAATGCTGCCATTAATATGACTATGTGTAAACACTCTACTGACGCCATTTTCCGAAATTATCCCATTCTAGATAAGAATGAACACAATTTACAATTTAAGCCAGAACATGGTTCGAAAGGTTAAAGTTCCAAAGAAAGCCTTTTCAAAGCTAGGAATCTTATGAAATTTATGTTTGAAATGTCTTAAGATATGTGCCCAAATGTGTACTAAAATATAAAAATGGTTTCAATATAGATATGTACCAAATTTAGAAAATTTAATCCAAAATGTTCCGCCAATTTCATTACGGATTAGAATTGTTTCGTGTTATGCTGCATTTACACGAATGGCAAAATGCCATTATATCTGTCAAATTATAGCCAATTTTCCTTTCATCGTGTAAACGCTCTAAATACTGGCAACATTTTTGCCAAAATAAAATTGCAGAGATAATTTGGCATTAAATGCTACCATAAATATGACTATGTGTAAACACTTTACTGACAGCATTTTCTGAAATTATGCCATTCTGGATAAGAATGAACTTGCTCATTCTTTTATGGCATGTTGCCAGTATTTTGAAATCTGCCATTATTTGAACTCGTGTAAATGCATGTCATAAAAAAATTATTTCTGCCATTATTTTACCATTTTTTTGGCAGAAATATTGGCATCTTTGCCATTCGTGTAAATCCAGCATTAGGCATTACAATAACACGAACAAATCTAGAAACCATTGGCGACGTACCCGAATGCGGCCAATATGTCAATCTATAATAAAGAAGCTCGAATTTGTAAGTCATTTTAAAGAAGCTTTTTAAAAAACTCTATTGACATAATTATATACATATATTGAATAAATTGGACTCGTGGAGAGAAAGATAAATTCATTTCACTTGACTTTTGTCGTTTTGAGCATTTGGAAAGCTACTCTTCGTTGGTTTAAGACATAAGCTTCAATGCACGATAAACAGAAACAAGGTTTTTGCTTATTAGATAAACATAACATTCGGCATTTTCATATTCTTGGTATTTATGTGCCGTCACGGTCAGCTTTTATGTTTTTGTTCTATTTAAAGTGAAGACCATAGTTACAAATTTCATGTATGAAATTTTTTATATAAGCTCGGATTTATTTAAAGGAAAATTTAAAGTTTTAAAAAGGAAAAGGCTGATTAAGTTTTCGCATCTTCCAAATTATATCTAAGATGGCTGAGTGGTTAGAGTGATGGACTGTCACGTAGGAGTTCCCGAGTTCGATCCCTAGTGAGTTAAAAATATAATTTATGTTTTATAACTGTTTCCAATACTATAATTAATAAATAATTGCATTTGGTACTTGATTTCAGATAAAATGCAGTAAAAATCACATTAAAAAATCAAAATACAAATTTAGTTTTTTTTTTTTTATTTATTTTTGTTCAACTTCTATAATGGCCAGTTGGACCGAAATGCTGTAAGCCCAGTTTTGTGTAAAAGGCTATTTAAATTTATCGACACGATTAATTAATCTGAGTTGCACCAATCATCATCACAGATTTTTTAGCTAAAATTGAGTTCATTAACCATCCCTGCATTTTAGCATCGCTTTCAAAACTGAACGAAAAAGTTCCAACCCTTCAAGCAAGCGAGCTCGTTTTCGGTATGCAAACGTATCAAACAACGTATGGACGACTTCGCATTCGGATCCAAATACGGATCGAAAATCTGCGTTTTGCGGCTCAAATTAGTATGGAAATTAGAATCGCCACGGAGCCATTATGTGAATGTATTGTGAGAGAGAGAGTTTTTCAATTCACCATATCGGAGAACCGAAACCAAATGGAATCTAAAACGGTTCCAAAAAAAAATGAATGAATTGAGGCATACCATCTATTCCATTTCCTCCATTGGCTAAAAAAATAAAACAAACAGTATTTTTTCATTTCAAGAGTTTTTTTTATTTGTCATTCATAAATGGTTTTCTAAAGACTTTTTCGCACTTATAAACTTGACATATTTCCACAAATATAAATTTACATTTAATAAATAGAAACTTGCATTTCTGATTGGAAATTTTTAAAATTTTTAATAAGAAAAAAGAGATACAAAAGCAACCGTCTTTACCACGCTACCTACAAAACTGAACTAAAAAAAAAAAGTGGTGGAAATTAAGGCAAAATGATTGTATTGTATACTTCGCCTATACTCTCTCTATTTCTCGATGCTTGAAAAAAATACTCTCGATTCTCGTTCTTTTTACATGCGTACACAGAAAATTTGTTATTGTGTGTGAGTAGGGTTCCCAACATTTTTGCGACTGATTATAGTATTTTTCAAATAAGATTGAAAAAATATAGTACAATCCGAAAAATTATAGTATGTTATGAAAAGTGAAAGAAAAAGCCAAAATTATTTTGTCTGCATATTATTTTTTATAAAATCTATATTTTTTTGAACTTCTTGCATCATTTAATAATTTTTTATTAACAATACAAGTTTCGTAAGCCTTATCACATTCAATTTTCAAATTAATAGAGACCAAAAGCTCACTTTTGATTAATGAGAGACACGATTGGTTTCTTTCTTCCCGCCATTTTGAGTTCATGATTGAAAAAATCCTTTCCGTGAACGCCGAAGTGGCAGGAATGGAGAGTAGATATTAAATTAGCTTAAAAATATTTGGTTAATTGTTTTCGGTATTTTGAAAAATATGCAGCCATTTTTGATCTGAAGTTCTGTCCGTAAAATCTCTTGAATTCCTTACTTTTGCAAATATTTCATTGAGTATTGTTATTTCACAATAAAGTTCGTCCATCTTGATTTCCATTCTTTCTTGTAAGTTAAGAACTTGTAATGCCATCTCAAAGTCATCAAAGGAAAGCTCTTGTTTCAAATTGAATCTTTGAATTTTGTATAACCAGTTGTCTTCTTTAAAGTTAAACCATTTATCAAGGTATTCCAGACATTTATTGAAGAATACTATAAAATTGTTTTTGATTTGATCACTTTCTTTTGGAGATTTAGCATCTAAGGATTGCAACAATTTTTGTGTTTCATAACCAAAGAAACAATCTTTTTTGCGTTGTTCTAGCGCAATCTTTAAAGCCGACATAATGTTAAACAAATCTAAGACTGTGATGGTGTTACCTTCAAGTTGTTTGACAGCTTTATTAAAGTTATGCAATAAATGGCTAGCGAAGTTCAAATAGATTTGAACTTTAATGTTTCCATAAGTTTCTTGCATACATAAAATATCTTTGATATGCCTAGGACATTCTTCATCTAAACTAGTAAAATAGTCAATCAAAGGCTTCCAATTCAAAAGTATATTGTCCACGCAAGGTAGCAATGAGAGCCACCTAGTGCTAACATGACGTTTAAGCTCATGCCATTCACCTTCAACAGCCGCAACAAATTTTTTCAGTTCTTCTCTTCGAACTGCGGACGAAGAAAAATGGCTGTATGTTTTTAGAATTACATTTTCAATATCAACATTAAAAATAAACGGTAGATGATGGACAATGGAAGTACCTAGCAAAACATTGAAGAACTCACTGGGTGGGAAGAACTTTAGTGGGTGTTTGCGGCGCAATCGTACAATTTGAACTTGAACCACTTTCGTTTTCGCTTTCCATTTTTATTAACACCAATTTAGGAACATATTAACAATTTTGTGAACAAAAAACATGCATCTTTGTTTTTCACCCTTCCAGTGTTTTTTTTTTTAATTTATTTCTGGGTTCTGTCCAATAAAATTAGTTTTAAAAATTAACAGGAGGAAAATGGAACTTTAGTTTATTGATTCGTTTATTGGCCTTTTAAAATTAAAAGTGGTCGGTGCAACCGATAAATGTCATTTTAAAATCTAACGAAGCAATACAAATTTAAAAGAGCTTGGTGCAACTGGCAATAAGACTTGTATTTTTAGCATCTAATAGGTATTATACAACCATACATAAAAAAGTTCGCACTTCTTTTAAACTTGTATTTTACTTTTATACAACCATGTCGGAAGCTATCTATCAAGTTGAAGTGTCATTAAAATTTCCAATATCGCTCGTTAAAACTTCGTATCGGCTGCTTTAGGCTTCTATACAATCTGCTACTTTTAAAAGATCTGCGAATAAGTTTATAAGATTTTCCGAAATCACGTATACAAGCTATTAGCTTCTATAACATTCTTCTTTTTATGCTTAAGTAAACTTTACAAATGTCTTATGGAACTTCTAAGGCCTATTCTATTAAGCCGAACCGAAGCTAAAATGTTAGTTGGGAATTCATCTCTGTCATAAGATTCTAAAGATATGTTGCTTCTCTCGATGACTCTACATATTCTGCCTGAGTACTTGAAATAGCCACCGACCTTTGTTTATGGGAACGCCAGGTAATTGCAGCTCCATTCAATACAAAAACATATCCGGTGTATGATTTTCTATCGGTCTTGTCGTTCGCATGATCAGGCATCCGAGTATCCTCGAAGACCCAAAGTGTCCTTGGTATAAGTGAGCCCGTAGGTTTCCGTTCCTCGTAAATAGCGTAGAACACGCTTCGCAGCTGACCAGTACATATCTTGATAGGATTCGTTGTACTGTGCTTAACGATTAACTGTGAAGGCTTTGTCTGGCCTTGTTGCAATTGCCAAATACATAATAGTTTGTATATAGCAATCTGCTGCAAGCCTAATACAAATCATGCCACGTGGATTTGCATATAGCGAACTACTACAAGCTTTAGCTTTTGCATTATGTTCTTATACAAATCATACCACGTGGATTTGTATATAGCAAACTACTACAAGCTATATCTTTTGCATTTTATTCTTATGCAAATGTGCAGGTTTTTGCAGTTTGTATATAGCCAACTAATACAAATTATGCACCGTGGATTTGTAATAGCAAACTACTACAAGCTAAACCTTTTGCATTTTGTTCTTATGCAAATGTGCAGTTTTTGGCGTTTTGTATATAGCCAACTAGTACAAATCATGCCACGTGGGTTTTTATATATAGCAAACTACTACAAGCTATAGCTTTTGTTCTTATAAAAATCAAACCACGTGTATTTGTATATAGCAATATAGCTTTTGCATTTTGTTCTTATGCAAATAAGCAGTTTTTTGCGGATTGTATTTAGCCTACTTATACAAATTATGCCACGTGGATTTGTATAGAGCAAATTACTACAAGCTATAGCTTATGCATTCTGTTCTTATGTTAATGTGCAGGTCTTTGCGGTTTGTATATAGCCAATTAATACAAATCATTCCACGTGGATTTGTATATAGCAAATTACTACAAGCTATAGCTTTTGCATTTTGTTCTATAAAAATAAGCAGGTTTTTGCTGTTTGTATATAGCCAACTAATACAAATCATGCACCGTGGATTTGTATATAGCAAACTACTAAGAGCTATAGCTTTTGCATTTTGTTCTTATAAAAATCAAACCACGTCGATTTGTATATAGCAAACTACTACAAGCTATAGCTTTTGAATTTTGTTCTTATGCAAATGTGCAGGTCTTTGCGGTTTGTATATAGCCAACTAATACAAATCATGCCACGTGGATTTGTGTATAGCAAATTACTATACAAGCTATAGCTTTTGCATTTTGTTCTTATGCAAATAAGCAGGTCTTTGCGGTGTGTAAATAGCCAGCTAATACAAATCAAGCCACGTGGGTTCGTATATATGTAGCAAGTTACTACAAGCTATTTTTTTTGCATTTTTATTTATAGCCGTCTTATATAAATTTATGGAACTACAACAGCATTTGTACGTTTTGAATTTGCTGAACAAAATATACATAGTACTCGTATGTATATATATATATACATATGTTCATATTATGTACCTATCATACTTTTTGTGCGTTGTAAATTAATTTGTATTTCATGGAAATTCAGCGATGAGTAGTGAATAAGTATTGATGTTAATATTGATTTTGTTTTAACTTTATTGTTAACAAAACAAAACAAAAATTGGTTACCAGTAGGATATGAAGGCCGGAGCACGAAGTTTCGATCAAAAATCACAATCACAATATGAAAAACAAACCCTGTATGTGTTATCAATTTTTTTTTTTTCGATTTTGCATTCAAAGTTTCCCATAAGAGAAAACGAAAAAGGGTCTACATCAGTGTTGTCGCAAGCTGAAATGAAAAGTCGCTAGACCCACTTCCAAAAGTCGCTAGATGGGCTGAAATTCGGGGGACAAAAAGTCGCTAGACAAAAATCGGTAAATAAGTGTTAAAAAAAATTTCGCTTTGAATAACTTTTTATTTTTGTTCAAAAATTTAAAGTAAATTAACAAAAAACTTAGGTCTATAATAAATTTTAAACAGATGAATTGCCAACTGCGCTCATTCGCACTTATATTTTGCACATGTTTTTATGTGTGTGTGCCTATGTGTGGTGAATTTCAGTATCCAATTATTGGAAATAGAAAATGTCAAATTAATTTATATGACAGGAATGTAAAATTACCAGGGCCACTACCTACAAAAATAGTTTTTGCGTGTCACAACTCACAAATGCTTACCTTCAAAAGTCGCTAGAAACAATCTAGCAACATTAAAATATTTTTTGTCGCGGAAGAAATTGAAATATGACTAGATCTAGCACCAAAGTCGCTAGAACGGCAACCCTGGTCTACATTAAAAAGCAGTACTTTTCCTAAATACTTTTGTATGAACATAATACAATTGCAATAAAATAATTAAACATTATGTGATTTTGTAAATCAAGCGTAAAATATATCGAAAATGATAAATAAAATGCTTTACTTTGTGGGTGTAGTTAGTTAAAGTTAGTTAGTTAGTTAGTAAAATGGTACTTTATTGCTTCTTGAATTATATAATTTTACAAAGGATTGTACATTTAAGCGTGGCAAAGCCGTCCGCCGAGAATTGACAACAAGTTTAAACAATTATTTTTTTTACAAGTCAAAAAAAAAAGAAAATGTAGCTGAGATATACATATTTATATAAAAATTATACAAAAATTTTAATTTATTATTCTTTGTCTATATTTAAGTGCAGTTTTGCAATATGCCACCCAGCTGCCCCAATGTTGACTATCATTTAGTATATGTTTACAGTCTTCGAGTAGTAGTACTTACTCCGATATATCATCCAGAAATAGCGAGAATATTAAAGGGGCTGAGGAGGCATCCCTGCCTTACTCCAGCTGATACTTCAAATGATTCTGAAAGTGCACTCCCATTCCATATCATTGATTCATTATTTTCGTAAAGGCTTTTTAAGGTTCTTAAAAACTTCGACGAGATTCCGATCTGCGATAGTTTGTAAAACAGGCAACTTCGATTTACTTTATCGAATGCAGCTCGGAAGTCCACAAAAAAAGCATATAGTTTTTTGCTCTTATTTAAGTAGCCTTCGGCGATACTTGTAAGGGTGAAAATTTGATTCACTGTGGAATATCCCTCTCTGAATCCTGCTTGGAACTGACTAAGCTTGTTGTTTTCCCTTACCCACTTTGATAGCCTTGCATTCATAAGTCCGGTGAAGATTTTCGTAGTTGTATTCATAAAAGATATACCTCTATAATTGGCTGCATTATTTGGATCTCCCTTCTTGAAAATAGGGAAAATAATGTACTTTTGGAACTCTTCCGGTACCTTTCCTCGCTCATAGATATAATTGAACGCATTTAAAAGCTTTTCTAGAAAACCATGGTTGTTTTTTAACTAAATTGTTTCTGTTTGTCTTCGGTGATGCTAGAAATTGTATGATTCCTGTGAGAAAGCTAGGGTATAAGAGGGCATGCTCTGATGAGAGCAAATGCACGCACTCGTCTAGTTGCCTACGATAATCATTGGTGAACCTTTCTTTCCAAATGATTTTTGACAGAAGTGACAGCTCTTTTGTAACCGGCGATTTTCCACACAAAGCACACTCAATACTAAGTGGCATGTGATCCGAAAATATCTGCTTTGCTACCTGCATGTCTTCAACTATAGTTTGCCATTTACCATTTATCAGGGCATAGTCTACTGTCGAACATCCTTTTCCCTTTACGTATGTAAATTCACCTTCAAAATCGCTTTTTGTTCTTCCATTTAGTAGGCACATGTCAAAATTATCGCACATTTCTATTATTTTTTTTTCCTTTTGCATCCATAATTTTATCTTTCGATTTCCTTGCAATGTTTGAAAATAGTCATCTTCACCTTTAGCGATAGGGGCTACTTGATCACTTCCCACTCTTGCATTAAAATCGCCAACTAGTATAGCATTCTGACATCCTGAAGTAAGAAGGAAATCAAGCAATCCGTTGTAATCCCTTTGCCAGTTGGTACAATTTGTGTATAAAGGCACAATTTGTAGTTGGTTTCCATTAATATCCATTTGTACTATGTATCTATCATCTGTCCTGACGGGTGGGTGTTAAATAATGCTTGGTTAGAAAAAAATCAAGACAGAGGCGTAGGTAGGAGTATTAACAATTTATGTGATTCGGAAAAATTTGTTAGTTTTCAATATGAAGTTATGTATTTGAATAGATGAAAGTTTTTTTCCACTTCAGTTCTTGCAATGAAACAGATGAGCGTAATCTTGGTTTCGGTTCGGAATTACTCCTTCTATTCCAGATTTTTAATTTTCGATAGAAAAAAAAACAGAAACAATAAAAAAGGAGTAACTCCAGACTATCAAATGAAAACGAAATAAATATATAATTTAATTTTGTTCATCTCAATTTACCATAGATTTATAAATTTCTACATTAAAGATAGTGAAGAATTTTAAGTGCAAATTTGCTCATTTTCTTTTGGAGTTAGAGCGTGGACCGTGACATCGGTTTTTCGTTTTTTCACCATCATCTGAAAACTGTTAAAGCAAAAAGTGGGTTTTCTCGGGGTTTTTGACATCTCGCCCTCAACTATCAACTGTGAAAGTGAAAAGTGTGATTTTTCGGATTTTCGACATTTCGTCACCACTGTCAACTGCGATTCTATCCACTTTGGCTTTCCACTGGGCTTAGAGTGCTGGACGTGATTGTAGGTAAAATGTAGCTGCTAAATCCATTGGCGCCCTCAAATTTTGACATTTTGACACTTGTCAAATTGAAAAGTGAAATTTCTCGGTTTCTGTTGGTGCTAGAGCGCTGGCCGAAACACGGGGTAATACCACCCTCCTAAATCAATTGGCATCCTCAGATTTTGACATTTCGACGCTAAATGCATTACTTACTTTACTTTACATTTGATGGCGCTCACAGCCCAGGATGGGCTCGGCCTCAACTAACAAGCCCCTCCAGCCAGCTCTGTCCCTAGCTAGCCGCTTCCAGTTGCGCACATCGAGTGAGTGCTTTGATGTCGTCATTCACTTGTTTGCGCCACCTGTTACGGGTTCTTCCTCTGCTGCGTACCCCATCGGGGTTGGATTCGAAGACTCGTCGGGCAGGTGCGTTGCTGTCCATACGCTCCACGTGCCCCATTCATCTCAGCCAATTTATTTTCAGCTTTTTGACAAGGTCAACGTCGCTGTATAGCCCGTATAGCTCGTCGTTGAATCTTCTCCTCCATACTCCTTCGATACACACCGGACCGAAAATTACACGAAGAATCTTCCTCTTAAAGCACCCTAGCAGATTTTTATCTGAATCTTTCAGTGTCCATGCTTCTGACCGATAAAGCAGGACCGGGATGATTAGGGTCTTGTATAAAGTCTCCTTATTTCTCTGAGAGAGGGCCTTACTACTTAAATGCCTTCTTAGACCGAAGAAACAGCGGTTGGCAAGAGTAATTCTTCGCTTGATCTCTGCACTGATGTCATTCTGCGATGTTATAGTGGGGCCCAGGTAGACAAAGTCCTTGACAACTTCGAAGTTATATCTGTCCATCGTGATATTTTGCCGAGTCGACGATGTTGAGATTGCTCTCTCGATGACAGCATATACTTCGTCTTGTCCGCATTAACCGCCAATCCCATTTTAGCTGCCTCCGATTCAATGCTCGCAAATGCCCCTGCCATAGCTCGCTTCGTTCTGCTGACAATGTCTATGTCATCCGCATACGCAAGCAATTGAACGGACTTTTGATAGATTGTACCGCTGGTGTTGACATGTGCGTTGCGTACAATGGCTTCAAGAACGATGTTGAATAGGTTGCATGATAACGCGTCGCCTTGCCTCAATCCTTTCTAAACATCAAAGGAATCGGTGGTGTTCTTACCAATTTTGACGGAGCAGCGAGATTTCTCCATCGTCATCCCGCAAAGGCGGACGAGTTTGGCAGGGATGCCAAGACTCGACATGGCTCTGTATAATTCGTCCCTATTCACGCTATCATACTCGACTTTAAAATCGATAAAAAGATGGTGTGTATCGACCTGGAATTCCCGGGATTTTTCTAAAATCTGTCGGAGTGTGAACATTTGATCGACGGTTGACTTGCCTGGCCTAAAACCACACTGATAGGAGCCGATCAGATCGTTGACAAAATGTCTTAAGCGGTCACACAGAGTAGCCGACAAGATTTTATAAGCGACGTTTAGGAGACTAATTCCTCTGTAGTTGGTACATTTCAGAACATCTCCCTTTTTATGGATGGGGCACACTATACTGAGGTTCCATTCATCGGGCATACTTTCATCCGACCAAATTTTGCAGATGAGCTGGTGTATGCTCCTAGCCAACTCATCTCCCGCTGATTTAAATAGTTCGGCTTGTAAGCCATCCGCACCAGCAGCCTTGTACGGCTTAAGTTTAGATATCGCCTGCCGCACTTCGGTTAGGTCGGGTGGACGGAACTCTTGGCCATCACCGTCCAAGTTGAATGGAGCGTTCTACCTATTAGCGGCATCTTGGCTGTCTTCGCCATTAAGCAGTCTAGAAAAGAGTTCTTTCCAGATCAGCACTGACTGTGTGTCTACTACCATATTCCCACTCTCATCTCGGCAGGCTTCCGTTCTAGCCTTGTATCCTTGGGTGGATCGCTTCACCCTCTGATACAATTTTCGAACATCTCCCCTATCGCTACAACCCTCAATAGACTCTACCGCCCGCTTCTCGTGCTCTCTCTTTTTCCTCCTGAAAAGTCGTCGTTCCTCTTTTCGTTTCAGCCCGTAGAGCTCCCGGGCTACTCTCTCAGCAGCTCTTGTTCGAGTCTGCAGCATTGCCTGGTAGGCCTCGTCCTTAGCTGCATGCGCTAGCCGGCAATCTCCATCGAACTAGGTGTTTCGTTGTACGCCTAATGAAACCCAACACATCAGAGGCGGCACTTCTGATGGCTTGTTGACAGTGTTTCCACTGGTCCTCTGCACTTGATGCTGGTGGCAGACCTCCTGAGAGATTAAGAGTTACGTGGTCTGCAAAAGTTCTGGCGGTCTCTTGCGATTTAAGCTTCTCGACATCGAATCTTTTCACAGCATCTGCTCTGCGTTGTCGCGTCATGGATATCCACATACGTTGTCTAGCTACAACCAGGTAGTGATCCGAGTCAATGTTGGCCCCTCGGAACGTTCGGACGTCCAAAATACTGGAAGCATGTCTCGCGTCTATCGTCACGTGGTCGATTTGGTTGACGGTTAGTTGATCACTCAACCGCCAAGTCCCCTTGTGTATATTGAGGTGTGGGAAGTAGGTGCTTGAGATGATGACATTTCGCCCCTCTGCAAAGTCTGCCAGCCAGTGGCCGTTGCCGGAAGTTTCGTCGTGTAAGCTGTGTCCTCCGACTATCGAACCAAAGATGCCCTCCTTTCCAAATCTTGCGTTGAAGTCACCAAGAATGATCTTCACGTCGTATTTCGGGCACATGTCATACGTTGTCTCCAGGAGATCGTAGAATGCTTCTTTGGTTGAGTCCTCTCTCCTTTCATGGGGGGCGTGAACACAGATCAGCGTAATGTTCTTAAATTTGCCTTTGATGCGGATTGTGACCAGGCGCTCGCTTACACTTCGGAAGCCCAAGACTTCTTGCCTAAGTCTTCCCCTTATCACAAATCCACAACCAAAGACCCGCTGACCCTGTTCCTTCAAGCACCCGCCGTAGTAGATGTCACACGATTTCAGTCTCCGTATGCCCTCTCCATCCCATCGCACTTCCTGGATGGCTGTTACGTCAGCCTTTAGCCTGTACAGGTTCTCCACTAATTGTTCGGCTAAATCCATTCGCATCCTCAGATTTTGACATTTTGCCACTTGTCAAATTGAAAAGTGAAATTTATCGGTTTCTGTTGGTGCTAGAGCGCTGGCCAAAACACAAGGTTATACCACCCTCCTAAATCGATTGGCATTCTCAGATTTTGACATTTCGACACTTGTCAAATTTCTCGGTTTCTGTTGCTTCTAGAGCGCTGGCCGAAACGATAGGTAATACCACTCTCCTAAATCGATTGGCATCCTCAGATTTTGACATTTCGACAATTGTCAAATTTCAAAGTGAAATTACTCCGTTTCTGTTAGTGCTAAAGCACTGGTCGAGACACTAAGTAATACCACCCTCCTAAATAGATTGGCGCCCTCAGATTTTGACATTTCGACACCCGACCAGAAACCCACAGAGCTTTAATATTTTTGTATTAATATTTGTTTATTATTTTTATTTTTTTACAGCGTTTGTTAAATCGTGAAATTTGTCACATCTTAGGTGACTCACCCTGTATAATTTCCTTATATTTACTTTTTTCGCGCGAACGCTTAAGTGCATCTACCACAAATCTACTTCTACCTTTACTGACAAAATATGTAAAAATAATATTTGATTTAAATCCATGGGTAACTCAAGTTCCTAACAAACCCCTTCCTTCTACGCACATGAAATCATTTTGACGGCGACATTCAGCCATTAAAAAAAAAAAACAACAACAATACAGGTTTGTTTAAATTGTTTTCCGCTAAATAAAGCAAATAAGTTTCGATAATATTTTCCTCTCGATTTACAAACTCGCTTATTTTATTATTCTATTTTCGGGGTTCGAATCCTGCTGGTGCCAAATGTTTCTTTTTTTTTAACAATGAAGTTAAAACGTAAAACATTGGCAAAGCATCAACGCATTCAAATTTGGACTTTCCACTCGTATATCACAAGGTGGCCTAGTGGAAGTGTGCTCGGACAGTTGATCAGAAGGATGTGCGTTCAAACCCCGGAAAAATCTTGTAAGTAAAAATTTAAGTTTTTTTCAATTTAATTAAATTCTATACATTTCAGATTAACAAACATGCTGTGGCTCCACAAATGTTGAGAATATTATGTAACAATAAACAATAAAATGAAAATAAGCTAGAAAAATTTTTATTTTCCAACTGTATTGAACTGAAGAACTTATAAGGCCTTTTTAAGACCTTATTGTACAAGTTATTTGTTTTCGAAGTAACTGCAGGTGAAAATCATTTAATGACCTTATTATACATATTATTGTTTTCAGTATCTTGTTTCTTTAAGGCCTTATTATAATGTTCGTGGAAGTGTATTGATTTGCATAGCACTTGTGATGGAAGTTCTTATGGGAGTTAAATAGCTTGTATAACCTGCGCCAAAATGATTTGCATAAGACCTGTTTTGGTTACTTTTCAAGCCAGTAAATAGCTTCCTTAAGGCCTAGTTAAGATGTTCGTGGAAAGGTATTGATTTGCATAGTGCTTGTGATGGAAGTTCTTGTGGAGTTAATTAGCTTGTACAACTTACGCCAAAATGATTTGCATAAGACCTGTTATGATTACTATACAAGCCAGGAAATAGCTTGTATTTAACCTACTACAAGCTAAATTGTTAGTTGGGACTGCATCAAAGAATTCCATTAAATTCTTTCGCAGATCGCCGCCTTCCTGGATTTTATATGTCACCACCCGTTTCAGCAATGTTGCCTTCTTCGTTGGTCCCGTGGAAGCAAATTCAGACTTCAATCGCTACCAAACACCCATTGCCGTATCCAATCCTTTAATGAGACGCAATACACTCGGATCGATGGCAATGATCAAGTCTGACTTTGCTTTCGCGTCGTCATCCAACCACTTCTAAAGATCCTTTTTGGACTTATTGTTGTTTTCAACAAGTTCGGGTTTTGGTGCTGCTCCATTCACATGCTTCCATGTTCCAGTTTTCACCATCACGGCCTCGATTTGCATGACCCACGTGTCATAGTTGTCGCTGACGAGCGGCCTGATGGAATTCATGCTGTTCGACATTGCTTCTTTACTTTTTACTAATTTTTAAAAATATTTATACTTCGCGTTGGGACTGGGCCCATAACCTGATGAATTGAAAACGCAAAATTATATTTAAGCAAAAAGTTTATTTTAATCAAAGAAACAAGAAAGAATTAATTTGCGTAAGAAGTTTCTAGACAGAAAAAGAAGAAGTGACATATTCAGTCGTTTGAATTTAAAAAGCAATAGTGTTGCCAAGTATAAAATAGATGTAAATTGTTCTGTCCCTGGCAGGGCATTGTCAGAGCGCTGGTTGATATCTCTTAGTTCTAACAATATAAGAGCGTCTCTTCATACAGGAAGTCCCTTAATTCGTCAATAGTATTTTAGGGCATGATCCTTGGGTGTATTCTAAGTAAAAAATTGTTCTACAGTAAGGGCCTATCCAATTTTGATATCATTTATGGGGGATTCAAGAAAAGTCTTACTTTGGTGTACCCTGACCTATGCTATCCGTAATTGCGCTGTTAGTAATAATGATAGAAACTTTGTTTATACCTTTGTTCTTAGAAGAAATACCAGCCTTTGTAACTGCGTTTAAATAAATTTGATATCTTTTCTCAGTCTTAAGATATTCAGTTTTCAGCCTGTTCTATTTTTCCTGCCCATGGTAATTTTTTTACTCTGGGGTCAATTTTCTCCAAAAAAAATGCGTAATCAACATGGTGTTTTAATAATTTTTTTTGAATGAATGTAACAATACTAAAAATAAAAGTCAATAACAAGTTTTGCGGTTAAATTAAAAAAAAAGTTTTTTTTTATTTAAGCTCTGGGTTATTCTGGGTTAGGGTACACCAAAGTAAGACATTTCTTGAATCCCCGATAAATGATATCAAAATTGGAGATAGGCCCTTAACTGTAGAACAATTTTTTTCTTAATGCACCCAATAATTATGCCCTAAAATAATATTGACCAATTAAGGGACACCCTGTAGAATAAAGGCTTTCTAGTGAGACCAACTTTTTGTAAAAAGTACAAAAGTGAGAAATATAATGTATATGCTGAAGACACAGCTTGCAAAAAAACAATTTTCGTATGTTTTCTTGCAAGCGGGTTTCTTAATTATGCATATTTATTTCTCATTTTGTACTTTTTGCAAAATAAGGTCTAGTTACGCCTTAAGGATATTCATACAATGGCAGAAAAGACGCATAAATCTAAAGCTGGGGCCATATCGAGCGAGTAGAATAGCTCGCAACCAACTTTTCTATGTACTCATTTGAAGTGAAAAGGAAAGAACAAGAAGACTCCTCTGTGGTGCGGTTCTTTTTTGTTACTATAGTTGTTAACTATAGTTAATGTGTCAAAAACAAGAGTAGCAATGTCGTAGTTAAAAAAATAACTCTTGGTTACTTTTCATTTAGGAATGATCAGACTTAAAAACATAGTTGATCTGTCAAACGAAAGGGGTGCACAAAAAAAAATCAAAAAATGAGAAATAATAATCAAATACATCAAATTTATTAAAAAAAAATTGTATTAGTATTTTAAAAATGCATCTATTTTACAAATTAAATCACTATTAAAATCATTCTTGCACGAAATCGAATCATTACAAAATATTTGTAATTTGGTTTTGCTATTTTTTCATTCTTTATCGGCACACATTTCTATATTAAACAATTTACCAAATTGGAAGAATACAATTTCGAAAGAAAGTAAATTATTCAGAAAACAATTCCAAATATCAAAATCGATAAGAAAACAATAGGGGTAATTCACGATCCGGTGCAAGAAAAAAATTGTAAAATTTCGAAATTTGATCACTACTGCTATCACAAGCCAAATTCTACACCATTGAATTGTTCCATTGCAAAAGGGTTAGGTAGCAAACGTGCAAATCTGTTGCAAGATTTTAGTCAGTGTAAATTGTTGTTTAAAGCAAGAAAATTTTGCACTTTTACACTTTTGCAATGATGCTAACCCACTAATCTCTATATATAACTGGATAGCGTATCCAGCGTATCCATAGAAAGCTTTTGACTCCATTTGAAGATTGTTATACGGTGCGCTGGTCCACTCCAGTGTGCTAAACCAGTTGCATCAAATCGTGAATACCCCTAATATAATTGCAAATAAATAATTGAAAAACTGAAAACAGTTCCAAAAATAAAAGACAAAAACCAACACAAACTAACCACAAAATGAAAACATTCCCATTTCAGCTGTTTGAAAGATTAACTTTAAGCCTTTGGCTTTCCATTTAGGAACGACTTGATGACGTCATAAAGTTACTACCCTGCAAACCAAAACTCAGTAGTTTGTCTTGAAACACAACCACAAACAAAACGTATTCTATAAATGTATGTGTTTCTTTATTTACCAAAAACTCTCCCCTCAAAAAAAATATTTTTGTTTCTCCTAAAAAAAAAAATAAAACTCTTGTATCGTAAAAGGGAAGAAAGAGTGCGATGTATACGATGCACAAAGTTTTGTCTCATTTCGAATGTGCACAACATGACAAACAAAAACATTTATTTTATCGGCGAGCGCGAGTTATAAATTGTTGTTTTTGGTTGTTGTTTATATAAGAAACAAAGAAATTATATTTAATTATTGTCATTAAATTTAAATAGAAAATACAAACGTTTTATTAGTGTTTTATACTTTGTTATTACTGCATTTCAGATTCATCATGGTCAAGGAAACCATTTTCGACGATCGTCGTGTATTTTGAGATTGCAGCAAATTGTTCAAGAACGACCTTTGTCAGTACTTTAATGGAGGGGAAATTCACTACATTTCGCATGCTAGAAAGAGATAGCTGCTTCATGTATTCTCATGTATAAGAGGTATATAACTGAGTTTTTTCCCGAGCCCCTTTTTTTCGGTGGAAAAGAAGTACTTCAATTACGTACGTATTTCACGATTTCACGTTTGCTGGGTAGTAACTTTATGACGTCATCAAGTCGTTCCTAAATGGAAAGCCAAAGGCTTAAAGTTAATCTTTCAAACAGCTGAAATGGGAATGTTTTCATTTTGTGGTTAGTTTGTGTTGGTTTTTGTCTTTTAATTTTGGAACTGTTTTCAGTTTTTCAATTATTTATTTGCAATTATATTAGGGGTATTCACGATTTGATGCAACTGGTTTAGCACACTGGAGTGGACCAGCGCACCGTATAACAATCTTCAAATGGAGTCAAAAGCTTTCTATGGATACGCTGGATACGCTATCCAGTTATATATAGAGATTAGTGGGTTAGCATCATTGAAAAAGTGTAAAAGTGCAAAATTTTCTTGCTTTAAACAACAATTTACACTGACTAAAATCTTGCAACAGATTTGCACGTTTGCTACCTAACCCTTTTGCAATGGAACAATTCAATGGTGTAGAATTTGGCTTGTGATAGCAGTAGTGATCAAATTTCGAAATTTTACAATTTTTTTCTTGCACCGGATCGTGAATTACCCCTATTGTTTTCTTATCGATTTTGATATTTGGAATTGTTTTCTGAATAATTTACTTTCTTTCGAAATTGTATTCTTCCAATTTGGTAAATTGTTTAATATAGAAATGTGTGCCGATAAAGAATGAAAAAATAGCAAAACCAAATTACAAATATTTTGTAATGATTCGATTTCGTGCAAGAATGATTTTAATAGTGATTTAATTTGTAAAATAGATGCATTTTTGAAATACTAATACAATTTTTTTTTAATAAATTTGATGTATTTGATTATTATTTCTCATTTTTTGATTTTTTTTTTGTGCACCCCTTTCGTTTGACAGATCAACTATATTTTTAAGTCTGATCATTCCTAAATGAAAAGTAACCAAGAGTTATTTTTTTAACTACGACATTGCTACTCTTGTTTTTGACACATTAACTATAGTTAACTACTATAGTAACAAAAAAGAACCGCACCACAGGAGTCTTCTTGTTCTTTCCTTTTCACTTCAAATGAGTACATAGAAAAGTTGGTTGCGAGCTATTCTACTCGCTCGATATGGCCCCAGCTTTAGATTTATGCGTCTTTTCTGCCATTGTATGAATATCCTTAAGGCGTAACTAGACCTTATTTTGCAAAAAGTACAAAATGAGAAATAAATATGCATAATTAAGAAACCCGCTTGCAAGAAAACTTACGAAAATTGTTTTTTTGCAAGCTGTGTCTTCAGCATATACATTATATTTCTCACTTTTGTACTTTTTACAAAAAGTTGGTCTCACTAGAAAGCCTTTATTCTACAGGGTGTCCCTTAATTGGTCAATATTATTTTAGGGCATAATTATTGGGTGCATTAAGAAAAAAATTGTTCTACAGTTAAGGGCCTATCTCCAATTTTGATATCATTTATCGGGGATTCAAGAAATGTCTTACTTTGGTGTACCCCAACCCAGAATAACCCAGAGCTTAAATAAAAAAAAACTTTTTTTTTAATTTAACCGCAAAACTTGTTATTGACTTTTATTTTTAGTATTGTTACATTCATTCAAAAAAAATTATTAAAACACCATGTTGATTACGCATTTTTTTTGGAGAAAATTGACCCCAGAGTAAAAAAATTACCATGGGCAGGAAAAATAGAACAGGCTGAAAACTGAATATCTTAAGACTGAGAAAAGATATCAAATTTATTTAAACGCAGTTACAAAGGCTGGTATTTCTTCTAAGAACAAAGGCATAAACAAAGTTTCTATCATTATTACTAACAGCGCAATTACGGATAGCATAGGTCAGGGTACACCAAAGTAAGACTTTTCTTGAATCCCCCATAAATGATATCAAAATTGGATAGGCCCTTACTGTAGAACAATTTTTTACTTAGAATACACCCAAGAATCATGCCCTAAAATACTATTGACGAATTAAGGGACTTTTTTTAGGAGAAACAAAAATATTTTTTTTGAGGGGAGAGTTTTTGGTAAATAAAGAAACACATACATTTATAGAATACGTTTTGTTTTGGTTGTGTTTCAAGACAAACTACTGAGTTTTGGTTTGCAGGGTAGTAACTTTTTTATAATAACAGAGGCCACCCCCACAGGCCATATGAACGATGGCCGGACTATGAACGTGTCTAAAAAAATAGCATTGGGTCCAAAAAATCCATGTCCATGCAGCATAACATGCCGAAAAAAATAACGTTTTGAATAAGACATGGATGGCTGTTCAAAGCTTGGCCATGAGATGACGTTTCATGTGCGTGTGAGTTTTGTTCTGTTTTTTTTTTCTATGTGTAACTGAATCTTGTTGTAAAAGATAGAAGTAGTTATGAAAGGCTAATGAACGACATGACATATGATTTGCCCAGTGAGTAAAAATGCACTGTTTGTTGATTGGATTGTGGCTGTGATGTGGGACATCGGTATGGCCTGTGAAGTTGGCGTCTAAAAGAACGATGAAAGTTAACTATAGTTAACTTTGGAAAGAAAAAGAACGCACCACTGTTGTATGACTGTGGATCGAGTTTTGCAGATTATGTCATCATCATGTTTATCTATCTGCAAAGTGCAAATTTATCGCGTTACATGAATATCCTTCAGTTGGCATGTGTGAAAGTTGTTAAAAAAGTGGCAGTATGTGAAGTCATGTGGTTGACTTGTAGTAGAAAACTACTTCTATTGTGCCACCACGGCAGCACAAACTTTCATCATCTGTCATCCATGACATAAGCCAGCTGTCTTTTGTTACGCAGTTGTGTAGTTGTTGAACTACAAACTAGCACAAAAGCAAAACAAAGGGCCAACAGATTGCAATTTAATCAAATTTAACTCTACTAATCCCACGTTTAGCTCTCAGTTTAAATTAAATTGTTCTCTAGTGAAGTTCTTTGTTCCTTAAAATCAAAATTCCAAATGTCTATCTTTCAGATGGGAGCCGAAACCCATGCAGTGCCAATGAGCCTGTTCCGTGAACACAAACTTTCATCATCTGTCATCCATGACATAAGCCAGCTGTCTTTTGTTACGCAGTTGTGTAGTTGTTGAACTACAAACTAGCACAAAAGCAAAACAAAGGGCCAACAGATTGCAATTTAATCAAATTTAACTCTACTAATCCCACGTTTAGCTCTCAGTTTATATTAAATTGTTCCCTAGTGAAGTTCTTTGTTCCTTAAAATCAAAATTCCAAATGTCTATCTTTCAGATGGGAGCCGAAACCCATGCAGTGCCAATGAGCCTGTTCCGTGATAATCGTTATCGTGTCAAATCCGCCCTAACTGATAACCAAAAACTCGAAAGTCGAACCTTTGTACTGCTCGAGGGTGGCAAAGATGTCAGCTTCAACGATACCGATGTGGATTACCATTTCCGTCAGGAATCATTCTTCCAATACATGTTCGGCGTGAAGGAACCAGGATGCTATGGTGTACTCAATCTTGATAATGGTGAGTCAATTCTATTTGTTCCACGTCTCCCCGAAGAGTATTCTGTTTGGATGGGTCATCTGCACACTCTAGAAGAATTCAAATCTATGTATGAAACTGATAGAGTTCTTTACTGCGATCAGTTGGACGAATTCTTTAGCAAAGCCAATCCATCATTGATTCTAACATTGAGTGGAGTGAATTCGGACAGTGGACTCTCGGCTAAGCCAGCTTCGTTCGATGGAATTGAGAAATACATCCAGAACTGTGATATTCTTCATCCAATCATTGCGGAATGTCGAGTCATAAAATCGGCTGAAGAAATCGAGGTGCTACGATATGTTGCCAAGGTCTCCTCCGATGCCCACAAGAAGGTCATGTTGAAGATAAAGCCAGGAATGACCGAGTATCAAGGAGAGAGTGAGTTCCTTCACCATTCTTATTCGGTCGGTGGATGCCGACACACTTCGTACACTTGCATTTGTGGCACTGGATTGAATTCTTCCGTACTGCACTATGGACATGCTGCAGCTCCTAATAATCGAGTGATTTGTGATGGCGATATGTGCCTCTTCGATATGGGGGCCAATTATTGCGGATACGCAGCCGACATTACCTGCAGCTTCCCAGCTAATGGAAAGTTTTCCAACGATCAGAAATTGATTTACAACGCTGTCCTCGATGCCCGAAATGCCGTTTTAAATGAAGCACGTGAAGGAGTCTCTTGGGTAGACATGCACAAGCTTGCGACTCGTGTTATGCTGCAAGCACTCAAGGATGGTGGCATACTTAAAGGCGATGTCGATGAGATGATAGCTTCTGGTCTTGGGGCCATTTTTCAGCCTCACGGGTTGGGCCATCTAATTGGTCTGGATGTTCATGACGTTGGTGGATATCTGACAGGTCAACCAGAACGTCCAACCGAACCGGGTGTTTCTAAATTGCGATTTGCCCGAATCCTCAAGGCCAATATGTATGTCACCGTCGAACCCGGTTGTTATTTTATTGATTGTCTAATGGACAAAGCTCTAGCTGATCCCAATATGAACAAGTTCTTAAATATAAAGATTTATGAACGTTTCCGCAACTTTGGTGGAGTACGCATCGAGGATGATGTTTGGATTAAGAAAGATGGCTGCGAAAATTTCGCTATTGTTCCAAGAACTGTCGCGGAGATTGAAGAATTTATGAGTGGTCGTTGAAGACGGTAGGAGAAGATGCAACTGCTTTGTTATGAATGAGTATTTTTATTTTTTAGTATTAATATTGTTGTAATTTATATAACCGTTATATAATACCATTTATACCATGAATTTATATAGAAAAATAAATAAAAGCATATTAAATGTGTTTTGTTTAGCTTAGAAGCTTTTCTTAGGTAAGTCGTCTTCTCCGACTTGAATCAAGATTTGGATTCACATAAACATTTTTATTTGCTTACGAATGTGAACCTATATATTTATGAAATTCTCCAGAGCAGAATACAAAATTTCATATGAAAAAATTAGAATGTTTGCTAAATATACGTGGGTGCTAGTCATATCCACCCTCTATTTATGTGGTTATTTATCAACTTCTCCTTAGTTACAGTTTTTGATTAACATATCTTAATATTAACAATATTTTATAACTGCTTATTTATGGGACACATAAAACAGTTAAATTGATATGGTTTATAATCTTATCGATGGAAATGGAAACTCTGAAGTGATTACAATTTTAATGAAGCCAAAACGCGATGGTTTAAATTCCCACGTAGACACGAAAGCGATAACCGTCATACATAATGGCTTTTAAGACCTGTTTATGAAAATATTTGCTCGTAGCTATTGGCACATGGAGTCACGGCACTTAGCAGCGAGCGCGTGAAACTAACAAACGAGATAGATTTCTTTTCCATTTGACGTTCAATGCATTTCCCATAAGAGAAAAACAAAAACGGCTCGTAGAAACATTATTTTAACAAATTAATTTTATATTATAATTGCAATAGAATAATTAAACATGCTAGTTTGCAAATCAAACGTAAAATATATCGAAAATTATTACTAATTTGCTTTATTTTGCAGATAAAATATCATGTGCGTAGGTAGGTAAGAGTTTAGGGGACTAGAGTTTCTTATGGATTTTAATAAAACATTAATTTTCCTTTTTATTATAAGTAAAGAATGAAGTAGAAATGTTAAAGGTCCACTTTAGTGATCGTAAGAAAAAAAGATAATAGGTACCAGGAAATTATGTGTTGCACCAATAATTGCGGTTTTCTATTTTTCGATGAAATTCGTTCACTTTTGCTTTCGTAAAAATAGAATTATAACAGTCAAAAGCGCTCACTTAAGTAAATGTAATAAGCCAACGAAAATTAGTTTTCCAAATTATCAAAAGGAGTCACCTATAATGCACTTAAGTGATATAAATCTTCATTTTATTTTTTTGTATCAGGTACGCGCAGGTTAATATAAAGTTAATATAAATTATAGGGGCATCATTTGATTTCTCTGTGTTCGTTTGTTTTATCCTACCTCGTAAGTTTCTTTCTAAGAATAATTTTTTAACGTAATTTCGGGCAAAAAAAAACTTATCCTCCATTTAAAAAAAGGTTAGCACTCTTTTAAAGTAAACTCTTCTTAAAAATAGAACTTATTAAGAGTGATCGAGCTTGACAAGCTTACAACAAATGTGTAAATAGCCAATTGAAAAATATTTTTTTTTAACAATTTTTTCACAAGAAGATTTACGCCTCTGCCTTTCTCTATTTCTAATCGAGTACTTTTGTTGTTGTTTCTGGTTGTAAAGGTGGTTTGTTTACATTTTTCATTTAAGGTTAGACCGCACTAGGCGTAACTGCACTGCAGCGGAACTGCGATTCAAAATAATTTGTACGAAATTTAATGAAGTTCAGTTGCCGCTTAGTGCGATTTAGCTCATACAATTTCATACAAATAATGTTTTGCCGCGTCGTGAAGTGTAGTTCCACTGCAGTTGTGTGCGGTCGAACCTTTACAAAGCAAAGCATTTTAGCTATTTATTTTAATATATTTTCGGGTTGATTTATAAGCTTACACATTTTTTGGTTCTATTTCAATCATAAAATGGATACCCGTTGATATAAGATAATTTGGTATAACTAATTTTCATCAGGCGCTTTTTTCGTTTTCTCTTATGGGAAATACATTGAACGTCAAATCGAAAATAATTCTATCGCCTTTTGAAGCTTAAGCGCTTGAGATGCAGGTGGCGTGGAAAGCAACTTACCAGGTGTCAATACTAAACTAATTTCAGGCTGAGATTTATTTCTCGCATATACATATGAAATTTTAGTGAATACCAAACTTCTATTTTTGAGATTTTTGAAGTCCAGTGTGTTTATTGTTAGACTGCTTTCACACAAGGAAACTGAGTTGCTGGAAACTGGGAATTTGTAGTCGAGAAGTGCAAGAAGTAAGGGGAATGGAAAAAATCTCCCCGGTCAACGACGGAGATTTCTGTTTTTTTTCCATATAAAGTCTATTGGCTGAACGCACATTACGGACAGTGTGAGAAGGAATGTGATAAAAATCTCCTCAATCGTTGACCGGGGAGATTTTTTTCATTCCCCTTACTTCTTGCCCTTCTCGCAAACAAACTCCCAGTTTCCAGCAACTCAGTATCCTTGTGTGAAAGCAGTCTTACTTTAACAGTTTCCCCTTTCACATAGGGAAACTGAGTTACCAGAAACTTTGTAGTAGTAGTAGAAGAAAGAAGTACCAGAAAGTTTGTAGGCGCAGAAGGGCGTATTGGCACATGGAGTCACGGCACCTAGCAGCCAGCGCGTGAAACTAACAAACGAGATAGATTTCTTTTCCATTTGACGTTCAATGCATTTCCCATAAGAGAAAAACAAAAACAGCTCGTAGCAAAATTAATTTAACAAATTAATTTTATATGAACGGTTGTTTGTATTATAATTGCAATAGAATAATTAAACATGCTAGTTTGCAAATCAAACGTAAAATATATCGAAACTTATTACTAATTTGCTTTATTTTGCAGATGAAATATGTAAACAAACGTGCTTTTTTGTTGTTGTTTTCCAAAATGGATGCAAGGCGTCAGTCAGAACGATATCATGTGCGTAGGTAGGTAGTAGTTTAGGGGGCTAGAGTTTCTTATGGATTTTAATAAAACATTAATTTTCCTTTTTATTATAAGTAAAGAATGAAGTAGAAATGTTAAAGGTCCACTTTAGTGATCGTAAGAAGAAAATATAATATCAGGAAATTATGTGTTGCACCAATAATTGCGGTTTTCTATTTTTCGATTAATTTCGTTCACTTTTGCTTTCCTTAAAATAGAATTATAACAGTCCAAACCGCTCACTTAAGTAAATGTAATAAGCCAACGAAAATTAGTTTTCCAAATTATCAATTTATTCAATTACGAACAAACATATTTTTTTAATATTCGTGACTACGCCTCTGCCTTTCTCTATTTCTAATCGAGTACTTTTGTTGTTGTTTCTGGTTGTAAGGGTGGTTTGTTTACATTTTTCATTTACAAAGCAAAGCATTTTAGCTATCTATTTTAATATATTTTCGAGTTGATTTATAAGCTTACACATTTTTTGGTTCTATTTCAATCAAAATATGGATACCCGTTGATATAAAATAATTTGGTATAACTAATTTTCGTCAGGCGCTTTTTTCGTTTTCTCTTATGGGAAATACATTGAACGTCAAATCGAAAATAATTCTATCGCCTTTTGAAGCTTAAGCGCTTGAGATGCAGGTGGCGTGGAAAGCAACTTACCAGGTGTCAATAGCACTGGGGCCTATTTCTCCGCTACTACATCAGCTACAATCTAGTAGTATAACAGTTGTATTACATCATTTCTGTTTCAAACATACATTGGTTTTTCAGGTGTAGTACGTCAATGTAGCATTGGAGAATCGACTGGAAATATTGGAAAAAAGTATGATTCTGTTTCACAACTTATTGTAATTTTTTGTTACATTTACACAATAAAAATATTTGCTGTGATTGCTGTAACAGAATAAAATTGCTGCATTTAAAAGAAAATATACGAATGTAAGTATTTTTTTTTTGTATTGTAACATAAGAAATTCAAAAAATGTATGATTTATCTTTTGATTTTTTGTATAGTCGGTGAAAATTGACTCGTTGTAAATACACTTTCGGTCTTCTTTCAATTCTAATGTTGAATTCAAAATATTCGTCGAAAATATTTATATCGAAATCCATTTTTGATTTGCTTTTCTTTTATTTGTGTCTATTCAAAGTTCAAATATCTCACTTCTAAAAAAAAAACAATATAAATGGCCTCGTTCACTTTGCACTGAGATATGTTATCTCGAACAATTCAACGTAAAATGTAAATTTGAAGTCAGCTGTTGTTGACAATTCTCTTCAGACGTTCTAAATATATATTTTGCCTTCTTTGAACTCCTAAGGCAAGACCGCACTCAACTTCAGCGGAACTACACTTCACGTATCTTCAGAATAGATATTTATTTCTCACTTTTGTTCTTTTGTACAAAAGTAGGCCTATGTAGTTAAGCCTTTATTTTGAATTACTAATTTTCTTTCGTTATTTTGACGTTCATGGATTTTGGGGTTATTTTGTGATAAAACAAAAAGTTTTTTAATCACTTCATTCTCAAAGACCCTGTTTAGATTGGGAAGTTTGTGCACGGACTTACACCAGTTTGTAGGAAAGAGACGTGCGGAGTAAGTGGTCTCGTGAGGCATGTAGAAAATATAAACACCGGACTCACGAGTCTGCTTTGTTGTTCTTTCAATATGGAAGATGTTGTTGTTTCAATGCATTTTGAGGCACCTCACAGTTTGTAATGTAAACACGGTGGTACTCACCAGTCCGTACTCAATCTTCCCAATCTAAACAGGGTCAAATATACTCGTATATAAATTATACTCAATTACGAAAAACTATTATCCAATTCAATCATTTGTATCCAAATCGTATCTTGCTAACTTATGGTGGATTTACATGTATTTGCGTCTGTATAATGCAGAAAGTAGAGCAGGACAGATGCATACAAAAAATCCGAGTGAGTGAAAGGGAACCATTAAGAACATGAACATGTTCTTCTTCATTTCAGCGTTATGGCACTTTCCTATCATGCAGAAACAAAGTTCTTCTGCATTTTGATCTTTTCTCTCTATCTAACAAATATACATTTAGTATTTGGCATCCCTTTTTTTGTGCAGAAACCAAATGCAGATACATGTAAATCCACCATTAAAGACGAAAGACAAAACAACCGAAAAAAAGAATGGTGTAGTCGGGGTCTAGGTCTACATCATCCAGCTACATCATACAACACTTCCAGTTGTAGTTATGAAACAGAAAAATGTAGTTGATGTAGTTGTAGAACGTTGCTGTCAGATGTAGTTGATGTAGCTGCTGTAGTAGCGGAGAAATAGGCCCCTGATCTCTATAATACACTGGATAGTGGATTCATATAAAAATCTTGAAGCAAATTGAAGGAAAATTATAACAGTGCAAGGATACAACTGTTGACAGTTGTCAATTTTTTTTTTTAGTTTATAACAGTTTAAATTGTATTAAAATGGTGGTTTTTGTTTACATTTTTTTATTAGCTGATGTTTTTCGCGAGTAAGTAAGTAAGTTATTTATAATAGATCATAAAAAAAAAGATTTTAATTGATTTTTTCATAGTTTTCTTCGATATAAAACACAAAACATAATAGAGATCATCAGTGATAGTGTCCCATTATCCTTACATGGTGAGATTGCTCTGGTGAAATGGACAGAACAGGTTGCTTTAACACTAATCGCAAGAGATATGAATTCCATGAATCTGCAACTGAAGGCACCCAAATTGCTGGGAAAGAATATTCCATATCTGCGAAGAGAAAAGTATTCGTATCCATCAACCAGGGGCCTATTTCAGCGCTACTACATTAGTTACATCAACTACATCATACAACTACTTTCTACAACTACACCAACTACATTTTTTTGTTTCACATATCCCACTGGAAGATGCTGGATGATGTAGATCTAGACCCCGACTACACCATTCGTTTTTTTGGTTGTTTCGTCTCTCGTCTGTAATGGTGGATTTACATGTATCTGCATTTGGTTTCTGCAAAAAAAAGGGATACCAAATACAAAATGTATAATTGTTAGAGAGAAAAGATTAAAATGCAGAAGAACGTCGTTTCTGCATTATAGGAAAGTGCCATAATGCAGAAATGAAGACGAACATGTTCACCTTCTTAATGGTTCTCTTTCACTCGCTCTGATTTTTTTTATGCATCTGTCCTGTTCTACTTTTCTGCATTATTCAGACGCAAATACATGTAAATTCACCATAAGTTAGCAAAAAACGATTTGAATAGAAATGATTGAATTGGATAATAGTTTTTCGTAATTGAGAATGAAGTGATTAAAAAACTTTTTTTTATCACAAAATAACCCAAAAATACATAAACGTCAAAATAACGAAAGAAAATTAAAAATAAAATATAAAGGATTTTGAGATTTTTAATATTTTTGATGATGATTTCGAATTTAATATAAAGGTTACACCGCACTCGACGGAACTGCACTGAAGCGGAACTACACTTCAGACGGATTCGTATGAAATTGTATGAAGTTCAATTGCCGCTTAGTGCAAAATAGTTCATACAATTTTATACAAATAATAATAATTTGCCGCGTCGTGAAGCTTAGTTCCGCTGAAGTTCAGTGCGGTCTTGCCTTAAGAGTT
The DNA here is from genome assembly GCA_949320155.1 of Melangyna quadrimaculata. NCBI lineage: Eukaryota > Metazoa > Arthropoda > Insecta > Diptera > Syrphidae > Melangyna > Melangyna quadrimaculata. The sequence continues at coordinate 151,027,792 of OX439483.1, forward strand.
CAAAGAAGGCAAAATATATATTTAGAACGTCTGAAGAGAAATGTCAACAACAGCCGACTTCAAATTTACATTTTACGTTGAATTGTTCGAGATAACATATCTCACTGCAACGTGAACGAGGCCATTTATATTGTTTTTTTTTAGAAGCGAGATATTTGAACTTTAAAGAGACACAAATAAATAAAATAAAATAAAAAATGGATTTCGATATAAATTTTCGACGAAGATTTTGAAAGTGTATTTACAACGAATCAATTTTCACCGACTATACAAAAAATCAAAAGATAAATCATACCTTTTTTTAAATTTCTTATGTTTATATACAAAAAAAAAAAAACTTACATTCGTATATTTTCTTTTAAATGCAACAATTTTATTCTGTTACAGCAATCACAGCAAATATTTTTATTGTGAAAATGTAACAAAAAATTACAGTAAGTTGTACTACAACAATGTAGTATCAAAAGCTGCGAAACACAATCATACATTTTTCCAATATTTCCAGCCGATTCTCCAATGCTACATTGATGTACTACACCTGAAAAACCAATGTATGTTTGAAACAGAAATGATGTAATACAACTGTTATACTACTACATTGTAGCTGATGTAGTAGCGGAGAAATAAGGCCCCAGCAGTGCAAGTACTGCGTCTGTTGATGTTGCTGAAGAACTCATCCAGGACATAATTCTGCGCCTATTTTATTTACAAGTAAAAAATGACATGTTGTCTGATGAAATCTATTGCCCGCTTCGTATGCCGTCCAGGCACGCCATGGTGATCACAACAAGAGCACCCACACCGCTGGCTTACTATCGAACGACCGTCTTCTTCCACAACGTGTCATTGATCAGCATAAGATGTCCAAGGATGAATGGGAAGCGTCCATTATGACGTGGTGGCAAGAACATCGTGGTATGTTACGCGAAGATGCCATGATGGAATATTTGAAAATTGCACAAGACCTGGAAATGTACGGAGTGAATTATTTCGAGATCCGCAACAAAAAAGGAACTGAATTGTGGTTGGGTGTGAATGCTCTTGGTTTGAGCATATACGAACAGGAAGACAAGCTAACTCGAAAAATTGGATTCCTATGGTCTGAGATCAGGAATATTTCATTCTCAGAAAAGCGCTTCATAATTAAACCAATTGACAAAAAAGCACCCGACTTTGTGTTCTTTGCCCCACGCGTCAGGATCAATGAGAGAATTTTGGCCCTACGCATGGGTAACCATGAATTGTATATGCGTCGTCGCAAACCAGACACAATTGATGCCCAACAAATGAAAGCACAAGCCAGGGAGGAGAAGAATGCCAAGCAACAGGAACGAGAAAAGCTGCAATTGGCTCTGGCAGCACGCGAACGCGCCGAAAAGAAACAACAGGAATACGAAGACCGTCTCAAGCAGATGCAAGAGGAAATGGAACGTTCACAAAAGGACCTCATGGAGGCACAAGAGATGATTCGTCGTCTTGAAGAGCAATTAAAACAATTGCAAGCGGCAAAGGATGAGCTCGAACTCCACCAAATGGAGCTACAATCAATGTTGCAACGTCTCGAAGAGGCTAAACACATGGAACAAACCGAGAAAATCAAACTCCAAGAAGAAATCCAAGCCAAACAGGCTGAAGTGTTCCGAATTCAAGAGGAAGTCAATGCCAAGGACGATGAAACCAGATGGCTACAAGCTGAAGTTAAAGAAGCAAGGCTAACACAGGCTGAAGCTGCTGCTGCTTTTAATTTAATTAACAATTTTAGTTTTATAACATTTTATAAGACGCGTACTACGGAAAACGAGCGCTCGGTATATGTTTTATCTGTTAAATACGCAGAAACAATTCTTCAACTGAATTTCTTCAACATGTATTTAAGTTTGAGAGAAATATTACAATTTTTAATGAACACTTATTAAAATTGATGGAAAACAATAGCAAATTAAACAATTTTATTTATGTTTTGTTTTCGTTTGCGTTTGTACTACAAACAAACCAAACCACTGCTGTCAAACAAACAGCTGATATCAATGCACGATTTTTTGTGATGGTAAAAAACTATCTCTTTCTTTCCTTCGGTAAAAAAAAAGAGACAAAAGTGTGCAAAGATACAATTGTCAGATTCAATTTGCTTCAAAAAAAACTGTTATACGTATAGGGGATCCACTATCCAGTGTATTATAGAGATCAGTGAGCTGGTGTAGTTGTAGAAAATAGTTGTATGATGTAGTTGATGTAACTGATGTAGTAGCGCTGAAATAGGCCTCTGATCTCTATATATAACTGGATAGCGTATCCATACAAAAAAGTTGACGCCATTTGAAGCTGTTATAATGTAACATGGTACCTAATATAACAGATTTTTTATAACAGTATAACCCTTTTTTTAAATGTCAAAACTCAAAATGACAGACACAGATGAAAGTTTTTGTTGACTCAAATTTTTTTCTTTTCTTTTTGGTTGAGTTTTGTTCTTTTCATTTGTATCTCCTCGATTTATTAAATAATTAATCTTTAATTTATATCCAGTTAATAATTCAGTTAAATATCCAGTTAGTAATATTGTGCGTACTACGCCTAAATTGTTACCCAAATCGAAACATAGTAGTGAATCCAATGCCCAACCAGATGATCTTGACTTGGATTTGGACGAAGATGGCAAAGAAACCCAAGAATATACGAATAAAAAAAAGAAGAGGAATCGTGATAGTGGCGACGACTCCTGGCCAGAGTCTGAAGTTACAGCTAACGACGATTTGGATGAATCCATCAAAGTCGTGATAAAGCCAAAAGTCGGTGCTTCAAGTATGCCGTCACCAGCAGATGCCAACAAATCCCAAATGGGAACACATAATTACTTGAGAGCCCATGGGTAAGTTCTTTATAGACATTAATGTTAATCTGGTGTGCAGGAGTTTGTTCAAGCTGAAAAATGTTTAACATCAAACGTTTCGAGTTTTATCACTTTAAATCTGAGTGCCCTGGCAACGGCACATCATTATAAGACTCCACACATAAATGGCGCTATGTAATAAGTGCATTTTCTGCACATATGAAGTGAGAAACTCTTCGGAGGTTGTCTATCATATAGAAGCGATACACAATATTAAAGGATTCGAGGACAACGGCAAGGCTAAGTTGGCCTGTTTGCCAGAAGAAATTCCGCCCAGAATTTGACACCGCCACCACGATTGGGAGGCTCCAGCTAAGATACCCCGAATAAAACCAAGGCATGGGCTGGTGGGAACTCCTACTCTTTATCAGGTATAAAGCTTTAAAACGAGCCTATTAACAATTAATTATAGATATTGTATCCATCGCGATTATTGTTTTTAGAAGGCAAACTTGAGTGATTCCATTTTTTTGCTCGCGAGTGTATTAATAACTCTATAAACAATATCCAATGATCACTATTAAGGTTAGACCGCACTAGGCGGAACTGCACGGCAGCGGAACTGCGATTCAAAATAATTTGTATGAAATTGTATGAAGTTCAGTTGCCGCTTAGTGCGATATAGCTCATACAATTTCATACAAATTATGTTTTGCCGCGTCGTGAAGTGCAGTTCCGCTGCTGTTATGTGCGGTCTAACCTTTATACATTAATTTTTTTAAATAATTTTATACTTTACTTTAAACAAATCAAAACACAAAAATCTTTCACTCACTTTAATTACAGTTTTGATTTGTACACACAATAGACAAACAAAATTACGTCAAATTACTTTTTTCTTGTTCTTGGATTGACGTCAAATTAGGTACCAAGAACCCTTGTGTCATCTTCAAATGGAGTCAAAAAAAACTATTTTACGTATAGGGAATCCACTATCCAGTGTGTTATAGATATCAGTGGGTTCTACGCATATGAAACACATTGTAGCGATAGCGACACACGACTCGACAACACAACACACGACACCACACAGATGTGGATCAGGCTTAATGTAGGGTGACGTTGGGATAGATGCACCACCTTCTATTCAAATGATCATAACATTTTTAAATTTAACTCTGTTTGGCTGGTATTTTTATATCCCTTTAACAGTTTAGTTATGAAAGTTAGTACAAATACAAAGTTAAAAGTACAAAGAAAGTACTTTGTTGACCTCACACAAATCCCGGATTCATTAATATTAATTATATTATTATTATATTAAAATACAGGCTATTTTCAATATGCTGATGAAAATCACACGTTGGCCTCCACAAGAATGAACAACCATCACATTAACTAGCTGCAGGCTATGCAAATTAAGATGATCGTTCTGTGATCCAAGGAAGGCGTATGATATACATACATATTTATAAAAAGCTGGTCTTCATAATAAAAAAGAGTTCATTTTGATGAAGAACACAGTTGAATCCCTGGTGCCAGCTCCAACATCAATTTAAAATTTGTTTAAATAAAATACATATTTTTTTATGTAAACACACTTTTTTTTGCATCGAATTGAATCTTGTTCTTGTTCTTGATATTTTAACATTTTATTTATTATGAGAGCTGCAATCATAACATCCGCCATTGTTAAATTTTTTTTTTTTTTTTTTTTTTATATTTAGCGCGCGCTAAAGGGGTTATGAATACCCTTAATGTGATAAACACAGCACGAGCGATTAGGTAGGTTGGAGAGGATTTGAAAGGAGAAACCGATGTACATTGGTTTTGAATGTCTGTAGATCACAATGGGAGGGGAAGATAGCGCTGGGTAGAGCATTCCACATTCGTGTAGTGCGACTAAAGAAAGAATCTCTGTACTTAACTGTACGTCCGAAGTTGGGCTCAAGGGTAAACTGATGGGCATTCCTAGAAGCGCGAGTATTACTGTTGAATTGTTTAAGGGGAGGAATGCAACTGGCTATTTCGCTAGAGCAATTTTTGTTAAAATAACGGTAAAATAACGAAAGGCATGAAACATTTCTTCAAAAAACATTTCTTGAAAAATTCTTAAGAGAAATGATGTTTGACAGCCTGTTTGACAAATGTGAACGCAAATGGCTTCAATCCATCGAATATTCATCAAACCATATTTGTCAAACATATTTGAGAATGTGAACCCCCCTATTAAGGTTAGACCGCACTAGGCGGAACTGCACTGCAACGGAACTGCGATTCAAAATAATTTGTATGAAATTGTATGAAGTTCAGTTGCCGCTTAGTGCTCATACAATTTCATACAAATAATGTTTTGCCGCGTCGTGAAGTGTAGTTCCGTTGCGGTTGTGTGCGATCTAACCTTTAGTGTTCTTTGATTGAAATGAGTATATGTACATTGAGATTGAGTTCTTTTAGCACAGTCAATAGTTACACAAAAAAAGTGCTTTATTCCCAAAGCGCGATGTAGTTCTGCATTTTTGATATGTTGTTGGGGCATGTTAGAGTAGTATATATCCAAGTTTGTAACTTCGAAAAACCTGTGCTCGCTGCAGGAAAAATGCAACAGTGAAAAAAAACGCTAAAATCACCCCTTTTTTCCGACACTTTCCTTTATAACTTTGGAAATATGCAACTTAGGAAAAACCGTCCACTATAAACTTGTTTGTTATAAAATTTTCTACAAAACAACATCAATTTTAAATGCATGTTATATTTGTGTTGCTATCTAACCATGAATTAAAAAAAATCTGAAAAACTAAGTAAATTTGAAGCACTCAAAAATTAGGTCAAAAATTGTCCAATTCTTCTAAAAACTTGGAATCAAATAGTCTAGACTCTAGAGTATTACAAGACGAAATTCGATCCAAATCGGTGAAATAGTTTTGGCAAGAAATATGATGTTAATTAAGTGCAGCACAATTATGATGCAAACATTGCGGTGGTCAAAGTTTTTTAAGCAACTTTGGTCCTGAATTTAAAAGTTCCGAAAACTGTTCACTTGGCTTAAAAAAAGATGTAAATATTATAACTATATTTTATGATTTTATGTTTCTAAGTACGTGTATAAAAATCAGTGCCAACTTAAGTGTCCTGCTTTGACCACAACAAAGTCGGCGAACATTTTTTTTTCCGTCGAACGACGCGACGAAGCGATTTTGTGTATCGATAAATTTTTAAACTTTTATTTTATACCTATAATTTATTAACGTTTTTTTATTAATTGTTATCAATAAAATTAAAAAAAGTATTATTTTTTTTTTATTTTAACCTTCCCCAGACCACGTAGCTTAACCAATACTAAGGACCAGGAATCGCCACTGAGCAACATCTGTGTCGTGTGTTGTGTTGTGGAGTCGTGTGTCGCTGTCATTCCATATATTTTATGCGCCACACAACACACGAGACAAATATAGTTCTACGCATATGAAATACATTGTAGCGATAACGACATACGACTCCACAACACAACACACGACACAGATGTGGATCAGGCTTTAGCCATCATGTCTTCCGACGGTTTGGAAAGACCTCCTTCGGCCAAATGTTCTACCCAGGAACATATTACTTTTGTTTTTTGCACTTTAAATACTTACTTCTCAGCATTCCTACTTGAACATAGGATGCTGGTTTCAGTGTTGTGTCTGAAGACCTATCATAACAATATGCTTCCTTGATTTTCATTTCGTCGAAGCTAAGGACGCATATTTTCTGATTGCGGGTCAAAGTATTTGCCGCTTTCATTATTTTGATAACAGGCATCAGGACCCCTGGTGTTAAGTCAATCCTTTGTGCCCGTACCTGAAGCGTTCGAACACCAGGAAGGGGGAAGTTTTAACGCCTTAGGAACTTATAAGCTCGAGAACTTGTTGAATATAAAGTTATTGACTTTGCTATATCTTCTTCTGACCAGTTCATTTTAATTTAAAATCAAATTTAATTCAAAAAAATATTGAATATCCAACAAACTGCCAAATCCAGCGAAGTAGGTTTAAATCAAAATAAAACCATGAAAACTTCTTCTCAGCAGTAAAAATTCAATTTTATTTTAAAAACGCTTAGATATCTAAAGTTAAAATAATTAACTTAACAAATAATTGAAAAATAAAATTACACAAATTTACCTATAGAAAAACAAACAAAGCGCGAAATATTATAAATATCAAATTCTGTGGTGGGCCCTTGTGACGTCACGTAATTTTGTCAACCCAACCTCAATATGCGCAAAGCCATGTCTTGTTTTGGTGTAACCCCCAAAAAACACCCTTGGACCTTAGATATTTGTATAGACTCTTTTGATCCTTAATCCTTAAATTTAATCAGCCGTATCTATAAAATTATCTAAAAATGCCTTTTAGAGGTTATTTATTTAAGCATGCTTAAAGGCTCTCCCAAACCAATGCGAAACCTTCGGTGCGGCGAAGAAACATTCGCAGTTGGTGTGGGCACTCTCATTTATCATCCTGTAAATAAATTCTGAAAGGCGTATGTTTTTCAGCCGCGTTGGTGTGGGCACTCTCATTTATCACCATGTTAACTAATTTTGACTGATGAATGTTTCTTTGCCGCACCGAACGTTTCGCATTGGTTTGGGAGAACCTTAAATATTAAAGTTGCAATTAAATGACGTTACTTAAATTTGTATCTATAATCAATATTTTGTTCATACTTAACTAAACAACCGTAATTAACGCAAGAAAATTTGCAAAACTGATTCAAACTTCTAGTACATTTTTCACTCTCAGGCTTTTTCTGTCAGATTACAAAAAAAGCATACACAAAATAGCGTACAAATAATAAGACAGAAAGAGAAGCAACTGTTTGTATGTGTGTATGCATCAGCATCGTCAAACACAGAAGCATAGAGAAAATACTACCTAGAGAACCGACTTAAGGTGTCCATGCTCTTTCACCCTACAAGCTGAATTGAGAGGATTTATGCCCTATTCAGTAAGAATGTGTGCAGTTGCAATGCATTTTAAATGGGACAAAATGAGCTTTGTATGTATGCATTAGGGCATTTGCTCAAACGTGGTCATGTGCTCAATTGGTGAATCGGATATTCAAAAAAGGGAATCCGTTAAATTCAAAAAATGAAAAATAAAATATTTTGTCAATAAAATTGATGCTTCTAAATGTTTATGAACAAAAACTTTATTTGATATAGCCTTTTATTGCTTCTGGCATATAAATCCAGTAATATTTATTACTATTTCTATTGAAAACAAAGAAAATGTAATCAAAAAGTAGAAGCGAACCCTTGAAATTTAATGAGTACAAACCTTTAACTGCCATTTCCACCACACAGCTGCAGAGCAAAACTGAGAACCGAGTGGTGGATTTTTTGACATATGTTGTTGCTGTAATTACTGCGACAACAAAAAAATTTTAAATTTTTGGTTTCGTCGGTATTTTTTATTGATTTCGAAAAAAACTAGCGTGAAAAACATAAAATATCGCTTTTAATTCGGTTCAAGAACCTCGTCGCATGGCCAAAGGCCGACGGGTTCTAACGGCAATAGACAAGAATCAACAGTAACCGATTGCTGCTCCTCAAGAACACATAAAAATTCCACCATTTCCATGTAAAGAATATCCAAAAAGAGGACGCGTCCATATCAGAGGAAGACATTCCAATTGTTGCTGAGAAGCGGAGATGAAAAGATATGGATACCTACATCCGAAGAAGACGAAGATGAAAAACCCAAGCGAACTCGCCAAAAAGCTGTAGCTCCGAAGTCCGAAGAAGGCAGCAAGCAAATCAAATGCAAAAACAATGCAGTATCCAAAGGCGGTGCTATCTATGAACTTAATCTTGACGTATCTATGCCAGCAGTAACAGAAAAAGTCTATAAGTGCCACACTGACTTCCGCAAGGGCCAAGTAAAACCTTACAAATGCTCAAATTTCCTATACAACGACTATCAGGTAAATTTATCAAAAACAAAGAAATAGTATAGAATTTTCTACTAAATTGCAAAGCGCTTCATTAGATTACAGAGTGTACCATCGGTTCCGCAGACTTTTTTCAGAACGTGAACAGCGTGCAGACGAGATCAAGCAAATGAAACGGGAAGCATAAAGGCTGCAACATTGATCGGTCACATTGGTACACTTCGCCCCACCTTCGACTTATTTAATAATTTCACCAAGTCTACATATTTGTAGGTAGAACTGTAGTTGATAGAAAAGATCCTGCTGATTCATTTGCATTATCATCTGGCTCTTTTGGCAAGAGTTGACTTCCTGGACGGAGATATTGATTCGATAAGGTAATGATAAATACATTTTAAAAGTGAATCATTTCTCCAAATAAGAAAATTCTTCCATTTAGATTGCCGGTGTATTCATCTCATCAACTTCCCATTGTTATACCTCCAACGGAAGATGCCTCTGACGTCTATCAAGAGTATCTGGGCAGTGAAACATACTATGGCAGGAATTTTTTTGTTTGTTGTCCTATGTTAAGTATGTAAATAGAAATATCTCAATTTTTTGTTACATCCAATTTTCATTGGCTGCTCCGTTAAAAAAATACTATTTTGTTTTTATACTTTTATTAATTTGTATTTATTTTTGTAACTATGTATAATTATTTTAAATAACTTATTTTTATTAATGCATAAGCTTAATATATATGATTGGCAAAAGGAACAAATTTAAATAAAAATAGTGAATCCTATCTCAAACTATTTTATAAATTGCTGTTCTGGTACTCAAAAAATCTGATGGTACAAAAACATACTATCAATTTTGTACTTTACTTGAAGGCAGGAATTTTTTAGTTTGTTGTCATATGTTAAGTATGTAAATAGAAATATCTCAATTTTTTGTTAGATCCAATTTTCATTGGCTGCTCCGTTAAAAAAATACTATTTTGTTTTTATACTTTTATTAATTTGTATTTATTTTTGTAACTATGTATAATTATTTTAAATAACTTATTTTTATTAATGCATAAACTTAATATATATGATTCGCAAAAGGAACAAATTTAAATAAAAAGACAAAAAGAAACAAGTTTCTTTTAAATATGTTCTATAAAGTATTACAATGTTATGAGGAAGATTAATGATGCTTTAACAAAATAAAATGTTATTGATTTTGACAATGATTCAAGTGTATGTATGTATGTTTTTATTTGGTAAAATTTTACTGTTACATTTCAATAATTATATAACTATTGACAAATTTGTTATACAAATGATAGTCGTTTCACTAAAACTACAGTAAAACGACAAGGCTCTAGAGGCGACAGTTTCTGTCCAATCTCCACGCATCTCATCCTTATGACGAAATTCGTTCGAATTAAACATCAATTGACGCCTCCAGGGACGTGTCGTTTTACTGTCGTTTTAGTGAAACGACAACCGTAATAAGGGTGAATATCTTTATACATTGAATTCTCTGATATGATATAAGTAAATCTTAAAAAAAAGAAAGATCAATCCGAAGGCATGAATATTCTCTTCAAAAAGATATAACTGATCATGCAATTACTAAATCAGTTCAACTCTTGTTTTCATCACTCCTGAATGTCTCCACAATGTTAAATAGATTCTTCATTCGAATCTTTGTTGTTAAAGTTGTTTGCGGCGAAAATTTTTTGATTGTAGCTTGTTTGCCTATAATTCTCGGCATTGACCACCTTACTTCGATGTAAGCTGGAATATAAATACATAAAATATGTTTCAATATAATTGAAAGGGGATTGTGTCACAAAACAACAACTGTGGCTTAAAAAGCTAATTTCAATAATTATAAATATATTCTGTTCCACAAAAACATAAGGTAGGATTGCGAATCAAAATAAATGTATTTTTATGATCATACAAATAAAAATCATCGTTACAAACGTTTTCTTATACATTTTATAAATCCATCAAATCAGTCAAAGTAAAGCCTAGTACTCACTTCGAGTGAAAACAAAATGTCCATATAAAAGTGACACATATTTCACAGCGATGAAATTCAACACGAGAGCTGAGTAACCAAATGTAAAAACTAGTACTCAGATCGAGTGAAAATGAAATTCCTATATAAAAGTGACACTTATTTCACACCGATGAAATTAAAAACGAGAGGTGAGTACCCAAATGTGAAAGTGAAATATGAACCGGTTCAAAATGAATTTCGTTTTATAATTTTCATTTCGCAACGTGCAGCCAGCCACTAGGAAAAGAATACAAAATTTGTGGAAAAGTGTGACATTTGTCAATTAATTTATCAAGCTCAAAATAAAAGTTGAAAAATAATTTAATTAAATAACATAAGGAATTATTTTGGACTTAAATGTCGTTTATTTTTGAATTTAAAGTGCTACCATCAAGCAAAGAAAAGAAACCATGGTATTGAAAATAGTCTTCGTTAGCATTTTGTCAAGATTCTGTCAGAAAAACTTTCATACAAATCAATATTTGTTTCATTCAAAGTGAGTATCAAATATTAGAAAACTGAGGACTGAATATTCACGTGGAGAATCAATAATGGGTTCATAATGAATATTCACGTGAATTTGTACCGTATTTATTTTTCATTTCACAAAGAGGTGAGTACTAGGCTAAAGAGTGAAATATGAAACGGTTCAACATTAATTTCGTTTCATAATTTTCATTTCCTATCGTACGACCACTAGGAACAAATAAAATAGTTGTGGAAAAGTGTAAAATTTGTCAATAAATTAAAATGAAAGTTTTTATCTATATATTTATATATAAATGAATTGTTGTTCGTTTGTGTTCTTATATCTCAAGTTTGGTAGCTACGAATTCGATGAATTTTTTTTTGTTGGAAAGGTATTGTTCTGTAGCAGGTTTGTGTATACAAAAAATGACCTGTGACCGCTTACCATTTTTATGACAAAAAAAATTAAAAGTTAAAAAAAATATGTCAACAAAACGAAGAAAAATCAAACAGCATTTGTTTATAGAATCAAACCGGTAATTCAGATTTTATTATTGTCATTTATGGTAAAAAAAGTCAAACAAAACAACATTTCCTTACAGAATCTAAACGAAAATTCAGTGTTTATAAATCATGAAAGCTGTTTATGATGAAAAAGGTGGATTTTATTTTTTGGATGCACCTCGAGGTACCGGAAATACATTTTTAATTTCATTGATTTTAGAATGTATTCGGTCAAAAAAAAGCATTGGCGCTCGCTTTATTGGGAATTGCTGCTACCTTATTGGAAGGTGCTCGAACTGCACATTCTGCACTGTAGGCGGCGGATCGCTTTCATTGATGGATTTTTATTTTCTTATTCTCAAAAGCTCTTTTGCTTTCCATTTTTTGTTTGAAATCGATCATAAACATTTCGATCACCAAGAAACCTATCATTTTAAAACAAAAAATGGAAAGCGGAAGCCTTTTTAAGACTAAGAAAATTTAAATCCGCCATTATAAGCGATACGCCGCACTTTTCAGAATCGGCCTACAGAAGTTAACATATTGAACATACATATTAATGAAAGACCCATCACATGTAACATTCCAAAGAATTTGGAAACAGCACAGGTATTACAACAATGTAAGATTATTGTGTGGGATGAATGCACGATGGCTCATTTGGCGGTTTCTTTATATTATTGCGCGTAGTTCCACAATCAACTCCAGCGGATGAAATGAATGCATGTTTGAAATCATATTTGAGATATGTCAAAACAATCAGATTGAAAATAAAAATGAGTGTCCAATTGCGAAACGATTCATCGGCCGTTGTTTTCAAAGCAGTTGTTGAATATTGGTAATGGCAAAATGCCCATTGATGATGGATTAATAACATTGCCGGAACATTTTTGTGAGATTACCCAAACTCAAGAAGAATTAAATTAAAGATTAAAAAAGTTTTTCCAAATATTGGACAGCGACAGAAAGATCATGCTTGGTTGAGCGAACGAGCAATATTAGCAGGAAAAAATAAAGATGTTAACGATGTTAATTGGGATATTCAAAATGGAATAATTGGTGAACTAGTATCATAAAAGTCAATCGATTATATTATAGACGAAGATGACGTAGTGAACTATCCAACAGAATTACTTAATTAACTAGATTTACCTCCTGCCATAGATTTAGCCACCCCATAATTTTCGAATAAAAGTCAGTGTACCAATCATCATGCTTCGGAATAAAAATCAAAAAGAACTTTGAAACGGAACTAGACTTGCTGTTAAGCGCTTAATGAATAATGTAATCAAAGCCACAATTTTAAAAGGAAAGTATAAGGTATAAGGTCCTCCGAAAGCAACTACTCATTGAGGAACGACAGAAAGATTTTTGTTTATAGTTTTCAAAGCCTGCATTTAATTTTGTTGCTTTCTACTACTTGCTACTAATAAAACTCTTAACAAATATTTTTTTCAACTCAAATATTTTAAGAAAAAACAACGATATCGATTTAAGATTCTTACCAAAAATATAAACCATTACCTTCTATGTACATAATTATGTATGTGCTGTGTAATTTTGATATTTTTAAACCAATTCTTTAAAAAGATTAAAATCAATATGTTGCCAAAAAAGACTTTCCAAAAATGTATTAACTCAAAAAGTTCTAATACTCAAAATCGTTCCAAAATCAAAATTTGGCATATTATATGTACTTAGTTTGACTTTTTATATTCTTTGCAAGGTACAGTCCCTGTCTGATTTATGCAATTTTTTGTAGCCAATAGTCTGTTTTGAAATAATTGGCTTAAGTAAATAATCAGCCTTATCGGAAATAAGGATTTTTTCCCCGTATGAGACTGTCCAATCATAAATAATGTTCGAAAAATGGGAAAAAACTACAATGAAAAAACTAGATATCGTAAATCTATTTCCCGGGGGAAAATTAATGATGTTTCCCTGGAAAAAACTCGCCTCAATTTAGTTGAAGAATTTTAAAAATAGAAGGATATTACTACCTATTTTTGAAGGTTTTATAATTTTTTACTTGCTCTAATACCCCGACTCCACAGGCCATGAATGATGGCCGGACTATGGAACATGTCTAAAAAAAATACCATGCAGTCGCAAAAATCCATGTCCAAGCAGTGACATATCCATACAAATCAGATTGGATTATGGACATCGTTCATGGCCTGTGCAGTCGGGGTGTAAAGGATAAGTTTTGGTTTCGGTTTAAAAATATAGGCATTTTAATAAAATCCAACATTACGTTTACCGAGAAGTCCATCGGTATTGGTATGTGTGGCTGTATGTCCACTCTACAACAAGCTAAAGACTTAAAGGGGAAACGGCTTGGAGGAGAAATTGGTTTTGTTTTAAGCGATCTATATTAAGTTATTGTTTCTTTATATTTTGTACACATTTTGGAAATATTTTTAACACTTTCGGGTTTTTTCCCCTCATAAAGTAACACAGTTTTGCACAGAGGGAGAGAACAAAAATATTACAACAACAAAATAGACAAACAAAATAGTTTTCTTTAACTTTTGAATATTTTTACGCGTTTCCATTACATGAGAATTAAATCTACGATGCAAAATAGGTCTTAAGGTTAGACCGCACTAGGCGGAACTGCACGGCAGCGGAACTGCGATTCAAAATAATTTGTATGAAATTTAATGAAGTTCAGTTGCCGCTTAGTGCTATATAGCTCATACAGTTTCATACAGATAATGTTTTGCCGCGTCGTGAAGTGTAGTTCCGCTGCAGTTGTGTGCGGTCTAACCTTTAATCACCACAAATACTTCAAATATTTAATTTGATTTCATAAAATAATTTTCAAACTTTGACAGACAAATAATTTCAGAATATAAATTCACTCAAAGTATTTCGAAACTGATTCGAAGTAATTTCCGGGGGAGATTGAATCCGGGGGAGATTGACGAAAGGAGTATTCGAATCCAGGGAAAAATGAAAATCGGGAGTAGAACAATCTCTCCCGAAATTGCCGATAAGGCTGAATACCTCCATACCAAGAAAAGTTAAGAAAAAGGTAGAACCTATAAACTAAAAAAATCAAAACCGTAACTGTACTATCAAAACTGTTTCAAATTAAGTCTACTAAGTGTCACCAAAAGCATTTTTAATTGGAAAAATTATTTCCCAATGAAGTAGATAGTTTTGGAATTACGAAGTGGTTTATCTGGCAATTCCATTAAATTTCTACCAATTTTAAGATATATTCTATTTGTTATTTCAAGAAAAAGAACTTTTTAACTTACGAATCTCTATTCACACCACAGATTATGTTTGCTGTGCCAACTGTATGAGTGATGTACGTGCAGCACTCAATAATTGCAGGAATCTCTAGAATAAGATCACCATTGTCTTTCTTTTAGTCTAATGGAATTCGTACCAACATCAGATGATCACTGTGATTCGTTAGCACAAAATCAATTTTGGCCAATGGCAGTCGATGCTTTTGTTTGTTGCGTCAAGAAGGTATATAGCTTTGTTGCTGAGGAGGATGAATCGACCTCTTGGCTTATAGCCATGTCGATCGTATTTGACGCAAGGTGAGGAATATTTAAGTTCTTCAGAACCTAATGCTGTTGTCACAAAATTACTAACTTGCGCCGAGTGTTCCTTGGAAATGTGGTCTTTTTCGAACCATTTGGCAATACTTTGCGGGTAATTTTTCTTTTTATCTAGGTAGGTATATGGAAAACACACTTTATTTAGAAGGGAAATAAATTAACTTAACAAAAAACTGACCTTTAAAGACCTTTTCAGCTGTGACTTTTGAGTTCACATTGCTTCTTCTCATTACTCAGCTGCTGACTATAATTTCTTGTTAAGTGAAGCCGATGCACCATATGTAGGTATGTAGAGGCTTCCTGACAATGTTTTGGCTGCGGAAGGCCAACTCATGTCCAGCACTTTTGTTGGTAACTCCTTTGATAATCTTATAAGCCACTATCTCTTTGCATTGGCAATGAACTTTTCATTCACACCATTTGGTGGATCTTCTCTGGTGATGAAGCCTTTAATGAATGCTCGAATCTTAACAGCAGCCTCTGGTCTTCTTTTGGCAGCTTGAATCGCCAAAAACCGTCGGCAATATGATTGCAGTATAATTGTGTTCTCACGAATTTTAAGATACAGCTTGCGTTGTTTTCGTCCCTTCGAGTGTGACTGAATAATAGCTGCGACATCGCGTTTCTTCGCTTGGAATGCTTCTCAGAATCGAAGAGGGTCTTAGGGAACCAAATGAAAATCTTTTTTTACATTGTACCGCAGCTAGAAATAAACACAACAAACTTTTTAATGACATTAAAAATATGCTTTTATACAAGTAAATAAACTTTTATTGATATTAAAATAAAAACTTTACACGATTTTAGATTTCACATAAATTATTTTACTTAGAACTGTCAGATTTTTGACAAAACGAAAACAACAAAAAAAATTTACCTGTCAGTTTGAGCAAATTTCGCCATTTTGTTTTTTAATCCACCACTCACACCGATTCACGGATAGGAAAAAAAGAGTAGGTTAAGAGAGTTTTCTCTTACTCACCTCAAATAAATTTTGCGGGTGTTTAAGGCAAGGGGGGTACGAGTCGGGCCTCTAGGTAGTATACTTACTCTATGCACAGAAGGCGGAAGAAATGAAACCATTCCATTTGGGTTTGTTTTTATTTTATTTTGTTTTCAGAAATTTCTTTCCTACCTAATTGGTAAGAAAATTTGTAGGACATAAACAAATAACAAAATTTTCAGCATCTCAACTTATATAATGTAACCAAAAAAGAATAATTAACACTCGGCCATCACAATCACAGTGCGCACACATAAATACATATTTCCTTACTAAACCTACGCACAATTTGTTTTCATAAAAAAAAAAACAATTCTCGTGTCAAAATATATTTGAGTTGGCTTTGCGTAGCCTTTAAACGTGGTGAATGGCGTTTAAGGCCGTGTGTGAATTGGGTTAAAATGTTGGTTACATTTTCTACCACGATTAAAATTTGACGTTTGGTTTGAGGTGGGATCAAATTTAGATTTTTGCTATGTGAACTGTGGTAAAAGAGATTTATTAAAACACTATTTTGGCTAAGATTCCTTTAAATTATAAATGACTCGTATCTTGAGAAACGTCAAATTTTAACACATTTTAACCTGCTCTACAGCTGCATAAATTTTAACCGATTTTATTCACCACGCTAGTGTCAAAATTTAACCAAGATAGAAAATTTAACCAACATTTTAACCCAATTCACACTCGGCCTAACTAACGAGGGGCTTAAGTTAAGCTTTAATAAATTGATGAGATCCAACCCCCACTCACGAGCTGCCTTCATCCACTGATGAAAAAAAGAAGTGGACTAAGCAAGAAGACAAAGATGCTGATTTACAAACAACTCCTGAGACCAATCATTAGCTACAGCTTCTCAGTCTGGTACACCATCTCTAAGACAGCTATGAAGGAACTGCAATTCTTTGAGAGGAAAATCCTGAGGATTTTCACTTTGATCGACAACGACCAAAATACTTCAGAAACGAAGAACTCTACACCGAAGCCAAAATAACTCGGCTGGACAAATACCTGATGGTATCAGCTAAGAAGCTAGTTGCAAACATTGCCCACCACTCCAACCAACTAATTAAAAGGATGACAGACCAGCCACGACATCCCGAGCCAAGGTACCTCAGCGCATTGGATATCTTGGACGAGGATATATTCTCAACACCCACCGATGAAGAAGCAGCAGTAGAAGTCTACAGTGACCCAGGGTCAGCCAACCACCGTGGCTAACCGCCAACCCTATCCTAAACACCGATGAAACCACCACTGGACAACCGGGGCGGAACACCCCGAGGATAACAAATGGCGTTTTTCTTTTTTGGCTCTAAATAAATCTCTGAGCAGATGCTGAGCGATCAGAGCAGAGCTCTGAGCAGATTATGATCAGATTATGATCAGACTTATTTATGAAACACATTTGAGCACTGAACTGTCATTTCATAGGTGTGTTACTAAAATACATTTTTGTTTACCTGATTTAGACGGGCGACTGTCCTGGGAATCCATTTTTAATTTTTTGTGTTTCTTTCGTCTATCAAATCCCTGAAAAAAAGTGAAGTTGGCTTCGCTCAGCGTTTTGCTCGGTCATTTTATTCTGAGCTAGCTCAGGTGGAAAAAAGAAACGCACTTTTTGAGCTCTGATATGTCTGAGCTAAAAAAATAACATAGAATTTTTGTTTGACAGTTTCGTGATCTGCTCAGAGTTAAAAAAGAAAAACGCCAAAAGTTAACGTACTTTTAATTAAAGAAAAAAAAAAAACGATATGTATTATAATTTTGTATTTATATTCCTTATTTTTAGTCAATGTATAAGGTTAGGCCCCCTATGTGCCAACAAATTTGTAAAACCAATGGTTCTAGTTTTTTTAAGATTATCCTAAGTCAAATTGTAAATATATGTTCAATAAATAACCTTGAACCTTGAAATTAATCAGTTCTTCTTAGGACTCAGTCGAGATAGCACCTCTTAAAGGGATATTATATTTGATTTTCTTGCTTGTTGTGTCTTGTGTGGTGTGAGCTGTATGGTTGTTTGGGTTGCTGATGAGAAAATGTTGGGCCTAGGTTTTGGGTATTTATTTGCGGTTTCGAGAAGGGTAGGGTATTGTTTTCTTTTGGTAGGGTGCTCTAGTAAACATTGGACGAGAAATTTTTGTCGTAGTAAAATTTTTCGTCTAAAAAAAGTATTTAGGCAAACATCAATTGAAAGATGGCAGTCCCTAGATCACGAATATGCAATTTATAGTTTTGTAAGATGCTTAGTTTAGCCGCAAATCAAGTATGAATGTGCAAACTTTGGGGGGTCTACGATGCTTCTATGGCTCGCAAATCGAGTTTAAAGATAAAAGTCGGGTTTTCATATCATGCGATACATCGATTGAAAGGTGGTAGTCCCTGGATCACGAATATGCAATTTTTAGTTTTGTAAGATGCTTAGTTAAGCCGCAAATCATGGCTCGCAAATCGAGTTTAAAGATAAAAGTCGGTTTTTCATATCATGCGATACATCGATTGAAAGGTGGTAGTCAATGGGTCACGAATATGAAATTTTTAGTTTTGTAAGATGCTTAGTTTAGTCGCAAATCAAGTTTGAATGTGCAAAATTTGGGGGGTCTACGATGCTTCTATGGCTCTCAAATCGAGTTTAAAGATAAAACCTGATTTGTCGTTGTTATCATTTGCTGTGGTTTCAGTTTGTGTGTAGTAAACAGCACCATGGGTGGACCGCTTCGCGGGTTCAAGGATTTTAACCCCCTTTTCGGGTCCTCTGTCCCGCTCACTCGACTCCGTCGGTCCGCTTAGGGTATGCTCAGTCGGCTGGCAGGCGCCTATGTTGTCAGTGGGTCTGTTATCAAAGTTTTTTGTAGTAAACAGTCCTTTGGGTGGGCCGCTTCGCGGGTTTAAGGATTGTAACCCCCTTTTCGAGTCCTCTCTGTCCCGCTCACACGACTCCGTCGCTCCGCTTAGGGTATGCTCAGTCGTCTGGCAGGCGCCTATGTTGTCAGTCGATATGTTATCGAAGTTTTTTGTAGTAAACAGTTCTTTAAATCGCCCGCTTCGCGGGTTTAAGGATTTTAACCCCCTTTTCGGGTCCTCTGTCCCGCTCACGCGACTCTGTCGCTCCGTTTAGGGTATGCTCAGTCGTCTGGCAGGCGCCTATGTTGTCAGTCAATCTGTTATCAAAGTTTTTTGTAGTAAACAGTTCTTTGGGTGGCCCGCTTCGCGGGTTTAAGGATTTGAACCCCCTTTTCGGGTCCTCTGTCCCGCTCACGCGACTCCGTCGCTCCACTTAGGGCATGCGCAGTCGGCTGGCAGGCGCCTATGTTGTCAGTCGATCTGTGATCAAAGTTTTTTGTAGTAAACAGTTCTTTGGGTGGCACGCTTCGTGGGTTTAAAGATTTTAACCCCCTTTTCGGGTCCTCTGTCCAGCTCACACGACTCCGTCGCTCCGCTTAGGGTATGCTCAGTCGTCTTGCAGGCGCCTATGTTGTCAGTCGATATGTTATCGAAGTTTTTTGTAGTAAACAGTTCTTTGGGTGGCCCGCTTCGCGGGTTTAAGGATTTTAACCCCCTTTTCGGGTCCTCTGTCCCGCTCACGCGACTCTGTCGCTCCGTTTAGGGTATGCTCAGTCGTCTGGCAGGCGCCTATGTTGTCAGTCAATCTGTTATCAAAGTTTTTTGTAGTAAACAGTTCTTTGGGTGGCCCGCTTCGCGGGTTTAAGGATTTTAACCCCCTTTTCGGGTCCTCTGTCCCGCTCACGCGACTCCGTCGCTCCGCTTAGGGTATGCTCAGTCATCTGGCAGGCGCCTATGTTGTCAGTCGATTTGCTATCAAAGTTTTTTGTAGTAACTTTCAAAAAGTAAAAAAATGTAATTTTTTGCAAAAAAAAGTTAACTTTTTTGTAAAAAAATTATTTTTTTCTTGTACAAAAGGTTTTTTTTTTTTTTTGCAAAAAAGTTAACTTTTTTAAAAAGAAGTTAAGTTTTTCTAGTTTTTTTTTTTTTTTTGTACAAAATTTATTTTTGTAAAAAAGTTTATTTTATTTTTGCAGAAATTTCTTTTTTGTAAGAAAGTTATTTTTTTTTGTAAAAAAAATTTTTTTTAGTGTAAAAAAGTTATTTTTTTTTGTTGTAAAAAAAGTTTTTTTTTTGTAAAAAAGTTATTTTTTTTTGGAAAAAAGTTTTTTTTTTTGTAAAAAAGTTATTCTTTCTTTCAAAAAAAGTTATTCTTTTTTGTAAAAAAGTTATTTTTTTTAGCAATTCCACATCCAACGAGTTCCAACAAGAACTGAATTAAATTCCGGAATTTAACTTGCTTAAATACTTTTTATTGGACGAGAAATTTTTCGATGATCAGAAAAAAAAAATTGTCGTCCAATGAATGTACTTAACCGAATGAAAAATGAAATTCAATTCCCCAGACTGTGGCCTGGGGTAGAGCAGGACAGATGTATACAAGAAATCCGAGCGAGTGAAAGAGAACCATCAAGAAGATGAACATGTTCGTCTTGATTTCTGCATTATGGTACGTTCCTTTAATGCAGAAACGAAATTCTTCTGCATTTTGATCTTTTCTCTGTATCTAACAAACATACATTTTGTATTTGGCATCCCTTTTTTTGTGCAGAAACCAAATGCAGATACATGTAAATCCACCATTAGAGGCAAAAAATGATCTTAAAAATTTAGCGAGATAACGTTACCCGGTCAACTGATCTGCGGCCAATCGTAACGTTCCCATTTTTTACTGGTCCACTCCATCAGTAAAATAAATTACTGAAGCAATTTACATCATTTAAAATAATAAAAGGTTGTTGCTGGAGGTTTGACATTAAATTACTGATAGAATTTTAATGATTGCAATAACCGGCTGTACTTAAAAAATTCCAGTTTTCACCTGGTTCAACTTTTACTGGTGGTTTTTACTGATCGCTATAACTGGCCCCCTAACAAAAATGACGTCGAATTCTGCATCAAGTCTCGCGATGGTCCCCTTCAAGCAAAATCACGGACCCAAATTTCTCGGTTCACTTGGGACTCCAAAAAAAATGAGTGTCTCACACACAATAACAAATTTTCTGTGTACGCATGTAAAAAGAACGAGAATCGAGAGTATTTTTTTTAAGCACCGAGAAATAGAGAGAGCATAGGCGAAGTATACAATCATTTTGCCTTAATTTCCACCACTTTTTTTTAGTTCAGTTTTGTAGGTAGCGTGGCGAAGACGGTTGCTTTTGTATCTCTTTTTTCTTGTTAAAACTTTGAAAAAATTTGTAATCAGAAATGCAAGTTTCTATTTATTAATTGTAAATTTATATTTGTTGAAATATGTCATGTTTATAAGTGCGAAATAATCTTTAGAAAACCTTTTATGAATGATAAATAAAAAAAAACTCTTGTAATGAAAAAATTCTGTTTGTTTTATTTTTGTAGGCGATGGAGAAACTGGACTAGATGGGAAGTTTTTTTTAGTACATTTGGGTTGGGTTTTGGGTATGCCTCAATTCATTCATTTTTTTTGGACCGTTTTAGATTCCATTTGGTTTCGGTTCTCCGAGTATGGTGAATTGAAAAACTCTCTCTCTCACAATACATTCACATAATGGCTCCGTGGTGATTCTAATTTCCATACTAATTTGAGCCACAAAACGCAGTTTTTCGATCCGTATTTGGATCCGCATGCGAAGTCGTCCATACGTTGTTTAATACGTTTGCGGACCGAAAACGAGCTCGCTTGCTTGAAGGGTCAACGCATAATACTGCCAATGCGATGACGGATGCATTGACAGACTTTTCTGTCGCGCCAAAGTAACATGGATTAATTTTCATCTAATTCAAAAATTTCAATTTTTTTTAAATAATTTAAAAAAAATTGATTTTTTGGAGGTTTTTTAATGGTGGATTTACATGTATTTGCATTTGGGTTCTGTGCGAAAAAAGGGATGCCGTTTGTTTCGCATTGGTTTGGGAGAGCCTTTATGCGACAGATTTATGTGAAAAAACGAGCGTGTGATAGAGAACCATAAAGGTTAGACCGCACTAGGCGGAACTGCACTGCAGTGGAACTGCGATTCACAATAATTTGTATGAAATTTTATGAAGTTCAGTTGCCGCTTAGTGCGATATAGCTCATATAATTTCATACAAACAATGTTTTGCCGCGTCGTGAAGTGTAGTTCCGCTGCAGTTGTGTGCGGTCTAACCTTAAAGAAGATGAACATGTTCATCTTCATATCTGCATTACTGGCCGCCTCCACAGGCCATACACGATGGCCGGACTATGACCATGTCTAAAAAAAATCCCATGGAGTCCAAAAAATCCATGTCCATGCAGCAACATGTCGAAAAAAATAACGTTTTGAAAAAGACATGGAGACCTGTTCAAAGCTTGGCCATGAGATGACGTTTCGTGTGCGTGATTTTTCATGCTTTGCCCAGTTAGTAGAAATGCACTGTTTGTCGATTGGATTGTGGTTGGGATGTTGGACATCTGTATGACCTGTGGAATCGGACTGTTATGAAACTTCCTACAATCTGCTTCTACGAAGATCTGGATTTTGGTGTTCCCTCTCTATGTCCCAATCTACATTAATAGATTTTTCCAATGCCGATCTTTTGTTTGTTGGTGAAGAGAGTGAAAAGTAAGGGGTAGGGACCATTGTATATAAATATCTATAGTACTATCAAAAAACCAAAACGACGGTGGCGGTGCCACTGGCCTGGGAGGGCATTTGCTCTGTAGAATACACCACCTATAGGCGTTGACTATCGTCCCGAAATTCGGCTCATTAATAGTACTATAGGTTTTATATACAATGGTAGGGACCAAATCGTTTGTGCCACAAAACTCGAACGATTTTTCCAGTCTGTTTATGTTCTCTTTCACCTTCTTTCCTCCAGTTTTTTGTGTGTGTTCGGTGTCAGTGTGCCGTTCGTTTGATGGTGTGAGTGAATATCAATGAAAAATTAAGAGCTCAGCAATAAAAAAATGAAGAAGACAAGGAAAAAATGGTGTGGGTAATCTCATTAATCACAATGTATTTTAATTTTGACTTGCGAATGTTTCTTTGCCGCACCGAATGTTTCGCATTGGATTGGGAGAGCCTTTATGCGACAGATTTATGTGAAAAAACGAGCGTGTGATAGAGAACCATAAAGAAGATGAACATGTTCGTCTTCATATCTGCATTACTGGCCGCCTCCACAGGCCATGAACTATGGCCGGACTATGACCATGTCTAAAAAAAATCTCATGGAGTCCAAAAAATCCATGTCCATGCAGCAACATGTCGAAAGAAATAACGTTTTGAACAAGACATGGAGACCTGTTCAAAGCTTGGCTATGAGATGACGTTTTATGTGCGTGATTTTTGTTCTGGTTTTTCTTGAATGTGTAATTGAATTTTGTTGTAAAAGATAGAAGTAGTCGTGAAAGGCTAATGAACGACAGGACATCATGCTTTGCCCAGTTAGCTAAAAGTGCACTGTTTGTCGATTGGATTGTGGTTGAGATGTTGGACATCTGTATGACCTGTGGAATCGGCCTGTTATGAAACTTCCTGTAATCTGCTTCTACGAAGATCTGCATTTTGGTGTTCCCTCCCAACTAACATTTTAGCTTCAGTTCGGCTTAATAGAATAGGCTTTAGAAGTTCCATAAGACATTTGTTAAGTTTACTTAAGCATAAAAAGGAGAATGTTATACAAGCTAATATAGCTTGTATACGTGGTTTCGGAAAATCTTCTTATAAACTTATTCGCAGATCTTTTAAAAGTAGCAGATTGTATAAAAGCCTAAGGAAGCCGATACGAAGTTTTAACGAGCGATATTGGAAATTTGAATGACACTTCAACTTGACAGATAGCTTCGGACATGGTTGTATATAAGTGAAATACAAGTCTTATACAAGGTGAACAAAATTAATACAAAAAAAGAAAGATTCATTTTTATTTTTATTTTTTAATGTGATTTTTACTGCATTTTATCTGAAATCAAGTATCAAATTCAATTATTTATTAATTATAGTATTGGAAACAATTATAAAACATAAATTATATTTTTACCTCACTAGGGATCGAAGAGAACTCCTACGTGACAGTCCATCACTCTAACCACTCAGCCTTCTTAGATATAATTTGGAAGATGCAAAAACTTAATCAGCCTTTCCCTTTTTTAAAATTTTCCTTAAATAAATCCGAGCTTCTATAAAAATATTCACACATAAACAAGATTTCTTTAACTCTCTTATACATTTCGCGTGAGGAAACAAATGTACCTAAACGATTTCTTTAGCAGTCCCCTTACTCCATTTTCATTTCAATATAGTCTTAAATTAATATCAATAGTCTTAAAATAAACTAAGTAATAATGCATAGTTTTGATAATTTCAATCCGAAAAAACACGGCCAGGGGTGTGACGTTACAATCATCTGCTTATGTTCGGAAAAAAGAAAAATAATTAACTTTATTTGATTGTTATTATAATTTTTTCTATTTTAAACTGCTCATTAAGAATCTAAAAACAATTTATTTAAATACTTAAATTAATTATGGTGTGCACTTTAAATAGAACGAAAACATAAAAGCTGACCGTGACGTCACATAAATACCCAGATATACGAAAATGCCGAATTTTATGTTTATCTATGAGCATAAACCTCGTTCATGTTTATCGTGCATTGAAGCTTATGTCTTAAACCAACGAAAAGCATCTTTCTGAATGCTCAAAACACAAATCAAGTAAAATGAATTATCTTTCTCTCCACGAGTTCAATTTATTCAATATACATATATAATTATAAATGTGAATAGTTTTTTTAAAAAGCTTCTTTAAAATGACTTATACAAATTCGAGCTTCTTTATTATAGATTGACATATTGGCCGCGTTCGGGTACGTCGCCAATGGTATCTAGATTTGTACGTGTTGTTGTAATGCCTAAAGAAAAAACGCCGACGAACCAAACAGCTGATATCAAAAATAAATCTAAAGCTATCCCAAAAATGTTCGGATCTGTTTGAATTAATGCTCTCCCAAACCAACGCGGAACATTCGCTATGCAGGGCGAATCATTCACAATCATAAACAATAAATGACAATTAAATAATGCTAAACAATGTTTCTAAGTACGTGTATAAAAATCAGTGCCAACTTAAGTGTCCTGCTTTGACCACAACAAAGTCGGCGAACATTTTTTTTCCGTCGAACGACGTGACGAAGCGATTTTATGTATCGATAAATTTTTAAACTTTTATTTTATACCTATAATTTATTAACGTTTTTTTATTAATTGTTATCAATAAAATTAAAAAAAGTATTATTTTTTTTTTTATTTTAACCTTCCCCAGACCACGTAGCTTAACCAATACTAAGGACCAGGAATCGCCACTGAGCAACATCTGTGTCGTGTGTTGTGTTGTGGAGTCGTGTGTCGCTGTCATTCCATATATTTTATGCGCCACACAACACACGAGACAAATATAGTTCTACGCATATGAAATACATTGTAGCGATAACGACATACGACTCCACAACACAACACACGACACAGATGTGGATCAGGCTTTAGCCATCATGTCTTCCGACGGTTTGGAAAGACCTCCTTCGGCCAAATGTTCTACCCAGGAACATATTACTTTTGTTTTTTGCACTTTAAATACTTACTTCTCAGCATTCCTACTTGAACATAGGATGCTGGTTTCAGTGTTGTGTCTGTTCCTTGATTTTCATTTCGTCGAAGCTAAGGACGCATATTTTCTGATTGCGGGTCAAAGTATTTGCCGCTTTCATTATTTTGATAACAGGCATCAGGACCCCTGGTGTTAAGTCAATCCTTTGTGCCCGTACCTGAAGCGTTCGAACACCAGGAAGGGGGAAGTTTTAACGCCTTAGGAACTTATAAGCTCGAGAACTTGTTGAATATAAAGTTATTGACTTTGCTATATCTTCTTCTGACCAGTTCATTTTAATTTAAAATCAAATTTAATTCAAAAAAATATTGAATATCCAACAAACTGCCAAATCCAGCGAAGTAGGTTTAAATCAAAATAAAACCATGAAAACTTCTTCTCAGCAGTAAAAAATCAATTTTATTTTAAAAACGCTTAGATATCTAAAGTTAAAATAATTAACTTAACAAATAATTGAAAAATAAAATTACACAAATTTACCTATAGAAAAACAAACAAAGCGCGAAATATTATAAATATCAAATTCTGTGGTGGGCCCTTGTGACGTCACGTAATTTTGTCAACCCAACCTCAATATGCGCAAAGCCATGTCTTGTTTTGTTGTAACCCCCAAAAAACACCCTTGGACCTTAGATATTTGTATAGACTCTTTTGATCCTTAATCCTTAAATTTAATCAGCCGTATCTATAAAATTATCTAAAAATGCCTTTTAGAGGTTATTTATTTAAGCATGCTTAAAGGCTCTCCCAAACCAATGCGAAACCTTCGGTGCGGCGAAGAAACATTCGCAGTTGGTGTGGGCACTCTCATTTATCATCCTGTAAATAAATTCTGAAAGGCGTATGTTTTTCAGCCGCGTTGGTGTGGGCACTCTCATTTATCACCATGTTAACTAATTTTGACTGATGAATGTTTCTTTGCCGCACCGAACGTTTCGCATTGGTTTGGGAGAACCTTAAATATTAAAGTTGCAATTAAATGACGTTACTTAAATTTGTATCTATAATCAATATTTTGTTCATACTTAACTAAACAACCGTAATTAACGCAAGAAAATTTGCAAAACTGATTCAAACTTCTAGTACATTTTTCACTCTCAGGCTATTTCTGTCAGATTACAAAAAAAGCATACACAAAATAGCGTACAAATAATAAGACAGAAAGAGAAGCAACTGTTTGTATGTGTGTATGCATCAGCATCGTCAAACACAGAAGGCGGAAGAAATGAAACCATTCCATTTGGGTTTGTTTTTATTTTATTTTGTTTTCAGAAATTTCTTTCCTACCTAATTGGTAAGAAAATTTGTAGGACATAAACAAATAACAAAATTTTCAGCATCTCAACTTATATAATGTAACCAAAAAAGAATAATTAACACTCGGCCATCACAATCACAGTGCGCACACATAAATACATATTTCCTTACTAAACCTACGCACAATTTGTTTTCATAAAAAAAAAAACAATTCTCGTGTCAAAATATATTTGAGTTGGCTTTGCGTAGCCTTTAAACGTGGTGAATGGCGTTTAAGGCCGTGTGTGAATTGGGTTAAAATGTTGGTTACATTTTCTACCACGATTAAAATTTGACGTTTGGTTTGAGGTGGGATCAAATTTAGATTTTTGCTATGTGAACTGTGGTAAAAGAGATTTATTAAAACACTATTTTGGCTAAGATTCCTTTAAATTATAAATGACTCGTATCTTGAGAAACGTCAAATTTTAACACATTTTAACCTGCTCTACAGCTGCATAAATTTTAACCGATTTTATTCACCACGCTAGTGTCAAAATTTAACCAAGATAGAAAATTTAACCAACATTTTAACCCAATTCACACACGGCCTAACTTACGAGGGGCTTAAGTTAAGCTTTAATAAATTGATGAGATCCAACCCCCACTCACGAGCTGCCTTCATCCACTGATGAAAAAAAGAAGTGGACTAAGCAAGAAGACAAAGATGCTGATTTACAAACAACTCCTGAGACCAATCATTAGCTACAGCTTCTCAGTCTGGTACACCATCTCTAAGACAGCTATGAAGGAACTGCAATTATTTGAGAGGAAAATCCTGAGGATTTTCACTTTGATCGACAACGACCAAAATACTTCAGAAACGAAGAACTCTACACCGAAGCCAAAATAACTCGGCTGGACAAATACCTGATGGTATCAGCTAAGAAGCTAGTTGCAAACATTGCCCACCACTCCAACCAACTAATTAAAAGGATGACAGACCAGCCACGACATCCCGAGCCAAGGTACCTCAGCGCATTGGATATCTTGGACGAGGATATATTCTCAACACCCACCGATGAAGAAGCAGCAGTAGAAGTCTACAGTGACCCAGGGTCAGCCAACCACCGTGGCTAACCGCCAACCCTATCCTAAACACCGATGAAACCACCACTGGACAACCGGGGCGGAACACCCCGAGGATAACAAATGGCGTTTTTCTTTTTTGGCTCTAAATAAATCTCTGAGCAGATGCTGAGCGATCAGAGCAGAGCTCTGAG
This sequence comes from Melangyna quadrimaculata, assembly GCA_949320155.1. Lineage (NCBI taxonomy): Eukaryota > Metazoa > Arthropoda > Insecta > Diptera > Syrphidae > Melangyna > Melangyna quadrimaculata. The sequence goes on from OX439483.1 coordinate 151,056,351, forward strand.
CAGATTATGATCAGATTATGATCAGACTTATTTATGAAACACATTTGAGCACTGAACTGTCATTTCATAGGTGTGTTACTAAAATACATTTTTGTTTACCTGATTTAGACGGGCGACTGTCCTGGGAATCCATTTTTAATTTTTTGTGTTTCTTTCGTCTATCAAATCCCTGAAAAAAAGTGAAGTTGGCTTCGCTCAGCGTTTTGCTCGGTCATTTTATTCTGAGCTAGCTCAGGTGGAAAAAAGAAACGCACTTTTTGAGCTCTGATATGTCTGAGCTAAAAAAATAACATAGAATTTTTGTTTGACAGTTTCGTGATCTGCTCAGAGTTAAAAAAGAAAAACGCCAAAAGTTAACGTACTTTTAATTAAAGAAAAAAAAAAAACGATATGTATTATAATTTTGTATTTATATTCCTTATTTTTAGTCAATGTATAAGGTTAGGCCCCCTATGTGCCAACAAATTTGTAAAACCAATGGTTCTAGTTTTTTTAAGATTATCCTAAGTCAAATTGTAAATATATGTTCAATAAATAACCTTGAACCTTGAAATTAATCAGTTCTTCTTAGGACTCAGTCGAGATAGCACCTCTTAAAGGGATATTATATTTGATTTTCTTGCTTGTTGTGTCTTGTGTGGTGTGAGCTGTATGGTTGTTTGGGTTGCTGATGAGAAAATGTTGGGCCTAGGTTTTGGGTATTTATTTGCGGTTTCGAGAAGGGTAGGGTATTGTTTTCTTTTGGTAGGGTGCTCTAGTAAACATTGGACGAGAAATTTTTGTCGTAGTAAAATTTTTCGTCTAAAAAAAGTATTTAGGCAAACATCAATTGAAAGATGGCAGTCCCTAGATCACGAATATGCAATTTATAGTTTTGTAAGATGCTTAGTTTAGCCGCAAATCAAGTATGAATGTGCAAACTTTGGGGGGTCTACGATGCTTCTATGGCTCGCAAATCGAGTTTAAAGATAAAAGTCGGGTTTTCATATCATGCGATACATCGATTGAAAGGTGGTAGTCCCTGGATCACGAATATGCAATTTTTAGTTTTGTAAGATGCTTAGTTAAGCCGCAAATCATGGCTCGCAAATCGAGTTTAAAGATAAAAGTCGGTTTTTCATATCATGCGATACATCGATTGAAAGGTGGTAGTCAATGGGTCACGAATATGAAATTTTTAGTTTTGTAAGATGCTTAGTTTAGTCGCAAATCAAGTTTGAATGTGCAAAATTTGGGGGGTCTACGATGCTTCTATGGCTCTCAAATCGAGTTTAAAGATAAAACCTGATTTGTCGTTGTTATCATTTGCTGTGGTTTCAGTTTGTGTGTAGTAAACAGCACCATGGGTGGACCGCTTCGCGGGTTCAAGGATTTTAACCCCCTTTTCGGGTCCTCTGTCCCGCTCACTCGACTCCGTCGGTCCGCTTAGGGTATGCTCAGTCGGCTGGCAGGCGCCTATGTTGTCAGTGGGTCTGTTATCAAAGTTTTTTGTAGTAAACAGTCCTTTGGGTGGGCCGCTTCGCGGGTTTAAGGATTTTAACCCCCTTTTCGAGTCCTCTCTGTCCCGCTCACACGACTCCGTCGCTCCGCTTAGGGTATGCTCAGTCGTCTGGCAGGCGCCTATGTTGTCAGTCGATATGTTATCGAAGTTTTTTGTAGTAAACAGTTCTTTAAATCGCCCGCTTCGCGGGTTTAAGGATTTTAACCCCCTTTTCGGGTCCTCTGTCCCGCTCACGCGACTCTGTCGCTCCGTTTAGGGTATGCTCAGTCGTCTGGCAGGCGCCTATGTTGTCAGTCAATCTGTTATCAAAGTTTTTTGTAGTAAACAGTTCTTTGGGTGGCCCGCTTCGCGGGTTTAAGGATTTGAACCCCCTTTTCGGGTCCTCTGTCCCGCTCACGCGACTCCGTCGCTCCACTTAGGGCATGCGCAGTCGGCTGGCAGGCGCCTATGTTGTCAGTCGATCTGTGATCAAAGTTTTTTGTAGTAAACAGTTCTTTGGGTGGCACGCTTCGTGGGTTTAAAGATTTTAACCCCCTTTTCGGGTCCTCTGTCCAGCTCACACGACTCCGTCGCTCCGCTTAGGGTATGCTCAGTCGTCTTGCAGGCGCCTATGTTGTCAGTCGATATGTTATCGAAGTTTTTTGTAGTAAACAGTTCTTTGGGTGGCCCGCTTCGCGGGTTTAAGGATTTTAACCCCCTTTTCGGGTCCTCTGTCCCGCTCACGCGACTCTGTCGCTCCGTTTAGGGTATGCTCAGTCGTCTGGCAGGCGCCTATGTTGTCAGTCAATCTGTTATCAAAGTTTTTTGTAGTAAACAGTTCTTTGGGTGGCCCGCTTCGCGGGTTTAAGGATTTTAACCCCCTTTTCGGGTCCTCTGTCCCGCTCACGCGACTCCGTCGCTCCGCTTAGGGTATGCTCAGTCATCTGGCAGGCGCCTATGTTGTCAGTCGATTTGCTATCAAAGTTTTTTGTAGTAACTTTCAAAAAGTAAAAAAATGTAATTTTTTGCAAAAAAAAGTTAACTTTTTTGTAAAAAAATTATTTTTTTCTTGTACAAAAGGTTTTTTTTTTTTTTTGCAAAAAAGTTAACTTTTTTAAAAAGAAGTTAAGTTTTTCTAGTTTTTTTTTTTTTTTTGTACAAAATTTATTTTTGTAAAAAAGTTTATTTTATTTTTGCAGAAATTTCTTTTTTGTAAGAAAGTTATTTTTTTTTTGTAAAAAAATTTTTTTTTAGTGTAAAAAAGTTATTTTTTTTTGTTGTAAAAAAAGTTTTTTTTTTTTGTAAAAAAGTTTTTTTTTTTTGGAAAAAAGTTTTTTTTTTTGTAAAAAAGTTATTCTTTCTTTCAAAAAAAGTTATTCTTTTTTGTAAAAAAGTTATTTTTTTTAGCAATTCCACATCCAACGAGTTCCAACAAGAACTGAATTAAATTCCGGAATTTAACTTGCTTAAATACTTTTTATTGGACGAGAAATTTTTCGATGATCAGAAAAAAAAATTTGTCGTCCAATGAATGTACTTAACCGAATGAAAAATGAAATTCAATTCCCCAGACTGTGGCCTGGGGTAGAGCAGGACAGATGTATACAAGAAATCCGAGCGAGTGAAAGAGAACCATCAAGAAGATGAACATGTTCGTCTTGATTTCTGCATTATGGTACGTTCCTTTAATGCAGAAACGAAATTCTTCTGCATTTTGATCTTTTCTCTGTATCTAACAAACATACATTTTGTATTTGGCATCCCTTTTTTTGTGCAGAAACCAAATGCAGATACATGTAAATCCACCATTAGAGGCAAAAAATGATCTTAAAAATTTAGCGAGATAACGTTACCCGGTCAACTGATCTGCGGCCAATCGTAACGTTCCCATTTTTTACTGGTCCACTCCATCAGTAAAATAAATTACTGAAGCAATTTACATCATTTAAAATAATAAAAGGTTGTTGCTGGAGGTTTGACATTAAATTACTGATAGAATTTTAATGATTGCAATAACCGGCTGTACTTAAAAAATTCCAGTTTTCACCTGGTTCAACTTTTACTGGTGGTTTTTACTGATCGCTATAACTGGCCCCCTAACAAAAATGACGTCAAATTCTGCATCAAGTCTCGCGATGGTCAACGCATAATACTGCCAATGCGATGACGGATGCATTGACAGACTTTTCTGTCGCGCCAAAGTAACATGGATTAATTTTCATCTAATTCAAAAATTTCAATTTTTTTTAAATAATTTAAAAAAAAATTGATTTTTTGGAGGTTTTTTAATGGTGGATTTACATGTATTTGCATTTGGGTTCTGTGCGAAAAAAGGGATGCCGTTTGTTTCGCATTGGTTTGGGAGAGCCTTTATGCGACAGATTTATGTGAAAAAACGAGCGTGTGATAGAGAACCATAAAGGTTAGACCGCACTAGGCGGAACTGCACTGCAGTGGAACTGCGATTCACAATAATTTGTATGAAATTTTATGAAGTTCAGTTGCCGCTTAGTGCGATATAGCTCATATAATTTCATACAAACAATGTTTTGCCGCGTCGTGAAGTGTAGTTCCGCTGCAGTTGTGTGCGGTCTAACCTTAAAGAAGATGAACATGTTCATCTTCATATCTGCATTACTGGCCGCCTCCACAGGCCATACACGATGGCCGGACTATGACCATGTCTAAAAAAAATCCCATGGAGTCCAAAAAATCCATGTCCATGCAGCAACATGTCGAAAAAAATAACGTTTTGAAAAAGACATGGAGACCTGTTCAAAGCTTGGCCATGAGATGACGTTTCGTGTGCGTGATTTTTCATGCTTTGCCCAGTTAGTAGAAATGCACTGTTTGTCGATTGGATTGTGGTTGGGATGTTGGACATCTGTATGACCTGTGGAATCGGACTGTTATGAAACTTCCTACAATCTGCTTCTACGAAGATCTGGATTTTGGTGTTCCCTCTCTATGTCCCAATCTACATTAATAGATTTTTCCAATGCCGATCTTTTGTTTGTTGGTGAAGAGAGTGAAAAGTAAGGGGTAGGGACCATTGTATATAAATATCTATAGTACTATCAAAAAACCAAAACGACGGTGGCGGTGCCACTGGCCTGGGAGGGCATTTGCTCTGTAGAATACACCACCTATAGGCGTTGACTATCGTCCCGAAATTCGGCTCATTAATAGTACTATAGGTTTTATATACAATGGTAGGGACCAAATCGTTTGTGCCACAAAACTCGAACGATTTTTCCAGTCTGTTTATGTTCTCTTTCACCTTCTTTCCTCCAGTTTTTTGTGTGTGTTCGGTGTCAGTGTGCCGTTCGTTTGATGGTGTGAGTGAATATCAATGAAAAATTAAGAGCTCAGCAATAAAAAAATGAAGAAGACAAGGAAAAAATGGTGTGGGTAATCTCATTAATCACAATGTATTTTAATTTTGACTTGCGAATGTTTCTTTGCCGCACCGAATGTTTCGCATTGGATTGGGAGAGCCTTTATGCGACAGATTTATGTGAAAAAACGAGCGTGTGATAGAGAACCATAAAGAAGATGAACATGTTCGTCTTCATATCTGCATTACTGGCCGCCTCCACAGGCCATGAACTATGGCCGGACTATGACCATGTCTAAAAAAAATCTCATGGAGTCCAAAAAATCCATGTCCATGCAGCAACATGTCGAAAGAAATAACGTTTTGAACAAGACATGGAGACCTGTTCAAAGCTTGGCTATGAGATGACGTTTTATGTGCGTGATTTTTGTTCTGGTTTTTCTTGAATGTGTAATTGAATTTTGTTGTAAAAGATAGAAGTAGTTGTGAAAGGCTAATGAATGACAGGACATCATGCTTTGCCCAGTTAGCTAAAAGTGCACTGTTTGTCGATTGGATTGTGGTTGAGATGTTGGACATCTGTATGACCTGTGGAATCGGCCTGTTATGAAACTTCCTGTAATCTGCTTCTACGAAGATCTGCATTTTGGTGTTCCCTCCCAACTAACATTTTAGCTTCAGTTCGGCTTAATAGAATAGGCTTTAGAAGTTCCATAAGACATTTGTTAAGTTTACTTAAGCATAAAAAGGAGAATGTTATACAAGCTAATATAGCTTGTATACGTGGTTTCGGAAAATCTTCTTATAAACTTATTCGCAGATCTTTTAAAAGTAGCAGATTGTATAAAAGCCTAAGGAAGCCGATACGAAGTTTTAACGAGCGATATTGGAAATTTGAATGACACTTCAACTTGACAGATAGCTTCGGACATGGTTGTATATAAGTGAAATACAAGTCTTATACAAGGTGAACAAAATTAATACAAAAAAAGAAAGATTCATTTTTATTTTTATTTTTTAATGTGATTTTTACTGCATTTTATCTGAAATCAAGTATCAAATTCAATTATTTATTAATTATAGTATTGGAAACAATTATAAAACATAAATTATATTTTTACCTCACTAGGGATCGAAGAGAACTCCTACGTGACAGTCCATCACTCTAACCACTCAGCCTTCTTAGATATAATTTGGAAGATGCAAAAACTTAATCAGCCTTTCCCTTTTTTAAAATTTTCCTTAAATAAATCCGAGCTTCTATAAAAATATTCACACATAAACAAGATTTCTTTAACTCTCTTATACATTTCGCGTGAGGAAACAAATGTACCTAAACGATTTCTTTAGCAGTCCCCTTACTCCATTTTCATTTCAATATAGTCTTAAATTAATATCAATAGTCTTAAAATAAACTAAGTAATAATGCATAGTTTTGATAATTTCAATCCGAAAAAACACGGCCAGGGGTGTGACGTTACAATCATCTGCTTATGTTCGGAAAAAAGAAAAATAATTAACTTTATTTGATTGTTATTATAATTTTTTCTATTTTAAACTGCTCATTAAGAATCTAAAAACAATTTATTTAAATACTTAAATTAATTATGGTGTGCACTTTAAATAGAACGAAAACATAAAAGCTGACCGTGACGTCACATAAATACCCAGATATACGAAAATGCCGAATTTTATGTTTATCTATGAGCATAAACCTCGTTCATGTTTATCGTGCATTGAAGCTTATGTCTTAAACCAACGAAAAGCATCTTTCTGAATGCTCAAAACACAAATCAAGTAAAATGAATTATCTTTCTCTCCACGAGTTCAATTTATTCAATATACATATATAATTATAAATGTGAATAGTTTTTTTAAAAAGCTTCTTTAAAATGACTTATACAAATTCGAGCTTCTTTATTATAGATTGACATATTGGCCGCGTTCGGGTACGTCGCCAATGGTATCTAGATTTGTACGTGTTGTTGTAATGCCTAAAGAAAAAACGCCGACGAACCAAACAGCTGATATCAAAAATAAATCTAAAGCTATCCCAAAAATGTTCGGATCTGTTTGAATTAATGCTCTCCCAAACCAACGCGGAACATTCGCTATGCAGGGCGAATCATTCACAATCATAAACAATAAATGACAATTAAATAATGCTAAACAACAAAAAAAAAAAAAACTGCTGTCGGTGAATTTTCCGCGCCGTTTTCGCGTTGGTTTGGGAGAGATACTTCATACTAACAGCTGATATCTCACCTGTTTATTTTCTTGGTTTTCGTTTGCTTTGGTTACATACATACACGGTTTTGGTCGTTCGAAAACGTATCAGATGCTAAAGTAGATACCATATGTCTGCCTACCACCCGAACGTGGCCATTCTTTTATGATTCTTTACTAAGACTTAACAAGCCGTATCGAAGTATTCAATAAAGCTTATTGAAAATGGTTACAGACAGCTTTTAAAGGCAGCAACTTATATAAAAATTTGATGCAGCCTTTTTAAAGTGACATCTTCAATCTTCTTCTGTAATATCAATTTTAGAAGTCTATTCGAGTGACAGCTCGCAAACTCGGTAAGTACTCTTTATCTTATTTCTATTCGGCTTTAAAGAAGTAGTAATGCAGCTCGTTACATGTATAAGAAATTTAATTCCGCCGAAGGCCGTAGCTAAGCTTTATATAAAGTGAAACCTGCGTCACATCAATATTTTTAAGCTAAAAGAAGCTGAATTGTTAGTTGGGTATAGCTCATACAATTTCATAGAAATAATATTTTGCCGCGTTGTGAATTGTAGTTCCGCTGTAGTTGTGTGCGATCTTGAGCCTAGTACGCTGCTGATGTGAAACGAAAAATCCCATACAAAAATGACATGACGAAATCATAAACGAAAAATTACGTTTCTCCACTCTCTTTTCGCAATGAATTAATTGCCCGGGCCATTAATTGTGTGCGGAAAAATGACATTTTGGATTGTTCGTGTTTTTATTTGTTGTTTCTTTCATTACAGCACTGTTTTTATTTGATTTTTTTCGTTAAATTTCGATGTATTTATTTGCAATTTATTTAAACTCTCCATGAATATTTGTTCGCTGTGTTTTCGTAAGCATTTCTTTTGTCTTTCTGGAGACCGCAGGAAAATTTCGTATCGCGTCAGCAGCTTACTAGGCTTTACCTTTATGGCACTTTCCTATAATGCAGAAAAGGTTCTTCTGCATGTTGATCTTTTCTCTCTATCTAACAAATATACATTTTGTATTTGGTATCCCTTTTTTTGCAGAAACCAAATGCAGATACATGTAAGTCCCCTTTCATACAGGGAAACCAGTTGCTGGAGATTTTGCTGACGTTTTCCTTTAATTTCCTTGTACCTTTCACACAAGGAAACAAAAATTGCCGGAGAGCAACGCTATCCTATGAAGTTATTGATATAAGAAAAAGTTTACTAGAGGAATTTGGATGTCATTACAATACAGTCAAACTTCTTTAACGAACTTCCTTATAACGTAATTCTCTCTATAGCTCTATTTCAATTTGTTCCTCTTACCCTTAAAAAATATCCCATACGAATTATGTTCTTTATAACGAAATTCTCTATAGCGAAATTCTCTTTATAAGGAACTAATTTGTTGGCCCGAAAGCAAAGTTGTTTCTTGTATTTCTTATTTTAAAAGGGGACTCCCCGTTTTGGGAAGAATTTTCTTAGAGTGAATGTATGTATGTATGTAATGTATGGGTGCATGAAAAAGTAAACATGTGTAGTATGAATGTTACGCATATCAACAGGTCAATCGTTTGAGTTCGCATTATAAGTTAAAAAAAAAGTTCCAAAATGTCGAAGCGCAAAGTTTTTTCACTATCAGAGAAATTATCGATTATTGAAAAAGTTAAAAGGGGAGAAAAGAAAAAGGATAGTGCAGACAAATTTGGTGTATCGTTTAGTACATTGTCGACAATTTTAAAGAATGAATTCAAAATTTTAAAGTTTGCCGAAGAAAGTTCAAACAGAAGCCAAAAACAAACTAACCCTGAGGCTACACGGGCAAGTACTGGCAAGCAAGTTGGCTACATAGATTGACTGTCTAATTCCTATAGGTGAATATGCTGTGACGTAGGCGGCAAGCAACTTGGTAGGCAAGTTACCGGGCAAGTTGCTTTCAAGTTTTTTATTGGCCACGTTCTGCTAGCCTTTCTAGGGTGCGATCTTACATTTTGATAAAAAATTGCTTAAAATATGGTAAATCGTACTTTAATGACGAAAATAAAAATAAAACCACAAAATCGCAATCTCCCATGGGTTTGTACTTCATCTGAATCATAAATTTCGGTTTTTAATTTAAAAATTTAATTTCCAAAATTTCGATTTTTTTTATAATCAATTCTTTAAAAAATCACATTTTTTGGATGATTTTTAATCCATCATAATCATAGGCATCCTTAAATGGAATTTGACAATTCATACCTTGGCAGATAGCTAAGAAACTAAATTATGTCGTATGAGGAATATTTCGTTCCAAATGTCACACAAAAGCGCTAAAATCGCCTTTTCCCGCGCAAAAAATTTAATCTCCAAAAATTCAGATTTCTTTAAGTTGTTTCAATTCATCATCTCCGTAGCAATCTTTCAGTTAAATTTGACAGCCTATGACTTGCAAATCGGTAACAGAATGTTCCAAATAATATCATCCCCAAAACTCTCATTTTTTCCAAGCAAAAAATATACACAAAATTAAGATTTTAAAGATGTTTTGTATAATTAATCATAATCATAGCCATCCTTCAATCATATTTGACAGTTGTTGCCTATTTTTGAAATGTTAAAATTTCTTGGTCCCTCTCATCATTAAAAGTTGAATATTCAATTCCAATTTTTTTTGAGCGCGCACTAAAGGGATTTTGGCTGCCCTTAAAATGTTTAAACACAGTGCGAGCGTTGGGAAAATAGGGAAGGATTAAAGAGGAGATACCGATGCACATTGGTTTTGAACCTCTGAATATTAAAATGGTCGGGAAAGATAGAGATAGAGCCACATTCGGGTAGTGCGGCTCAAAAAAGAATCTCTATACTTGACAGTAAGTGCGAAGTTGAACTCGAGGGTAAACTGATGTGCATTCCTAGAGGTACGAGTATTACGGTTGAATTGTCTTAGGGGAGGAATGCAGCTGGCTATTTCACTAGAACAGTGTTTATTAAAGTAACGGTAAAATAATGTTAGACATGAAACATGGCGGCGGTGTTCGAGGGATGCAAATGTTTCTGTTATATTTCTGTCACCTATCATTTTCAAAGCTGTTTTTTGAATCCTATCTAAGATACTCAAGTGGGTTATTGGGGCACCTGCCCAAATATGAGAATTGTACTCAAGTTTCGGATGGATAAATGCTTTATAGATTACAGCCAGATCAGAAGGGGAGAAAAATTTTTTGCATCGCCGAAGAAAACCTAAGCATTTAGCTGCATTTTTGGCGACGTCGAATATGTGTTCATTCCACAGAAGGTGGTCTGAGATACACATACCGAGGACTGAAAGCTTTTCGGTTTCATCGGCATGGGAGGTGTGTTTCGTTTTGACGACAGAAGACAGCATTGAGTTTTCGAAGCATTAAATTCTACACGGTTTTTGATTCCCCATTGGACAATGCTGTCGAGATCAGAATTTAATGAGCTAATCATACGCTGCCGTTCTAGTTCCACATCCGAAGGACATGGATGTGAATCTGAAAACGAATATGAGAAGCTGAGGGTGCTGTCGTCAGCGAAACAGTTTAATGGATTAGAAGTTTCAGACAAAAGATCAATTATGAATATAAGGAAGAGAGTCGGAGACAAAACGGAGCCCTGGGGCCCACCAGCATTTATTTTGTGAATTTCAGACTTGAAACCGTCCAATACAACTTGTATTGATCGGTCCGAGAGGTAATTTCTAATCCAACGAAGAAGAGATTCATCGAAACCAAATGCGCGCATTTTCGATAAGAGAGCTTGGTGCCAAACTCTATCAAACGCATTAGAAATATCAAGCGCAATAATCTTACTTTCTCCAAAGCGATGTAAAGATTTGTTCCACTGTTCGGTGAGTCATTAAGAAGCTTTCGTTCTTCAAGATATTTCTTGAGCTGAAAATTAATCAGCGTTTCCATGACCTTGGAAAGAAGGGACGTTAATGCAATTGGCTGATAGTTTGAGGGTGAAGAAGATACGCCTTTTTTAGGGACAGGCTGGACAAATGCTGTTTTCCATCCACTCGGAAAGAGACCAGTAGAATAGGACAGATGGAAAAGCTTACGCAGTGGTTTTGCCAGCGTTGAAGAACACCTCTTCAGAACAATGGGAGGGATACTATCCGGGCCAGCGGATTTGTGTATGTCGAGGTCTTTTAGAACTCTAGCAACTGCACGAGTGCGAAAGAAGATTTGACCCATAGAATCGTTTACGCTCTCAAGTACAGGCGGAGTTCTATCACTTGCTGGCAGCGTCGAATTAACAGCAAACTGTGCTGCAAGCAAATTGGCTTTATCTTGCGAGCTGAAGACGAGTGTTGGAACCGAAGACGAAGTATTGTTTCGAATATTTTTTACAAATGACCAAACATTTTTATTACTATTGGGACATTGTAGTATTTTTTGCCTTAATTTTTGGTCATGCAAAAATTTGGTTCGTCGAATATGAGCTTTACATGTTTTCCTGGCCTGTTGAAACTTCTTCCGGTTTTCCTCAGTAGGTTTGGCTTTGTAACTACGGAAACTTACTTCTCTGACCCTAATAACCTCTTTACAGCTCGAATCAAACCATGAGTTTTCTTTGGGTTTGATAGATTTTACCCTATTCGGGATAAAATTTCTCATTCCACAAAGAATTAAGTTTGTTATCATATCTGCACTGGCATCTACGTCACTATCGAGGAAGCACAGTGACCAGTTAAAGTTACTGAATAAACCGTTGAGACCGTCCCAGTTGGCTTTCTCGTATTGCCAAACGGTTCTCGTTGGTACTTTCTCTTTAACTGAGTTTTGTTGGCACGAGAAATTAGCAGATATGACACAATGGTCTGATGTGCCTAGAGGCGATAATACACTAACAGTGTATTTATCAGGGTCAGAGGTAAGAAACAAGTCAAGTGTGTTGGCGGATTGACCTGCAACATCAGGGATTTGAGTTGGCTCGTCAACAAGCTGAGTCAGGTGGTTTAACTCAGCAAAGAGCTCAACATACCTTCCTTCGGGTGTTGTCTGGCCAGAAAAGCGAAGCCAACTAGAATTGTGTACATTGAAATCGCCCGCAATGACGATTTCAGTGTGAGGATAATGGGCAACAATTCTTTGAATGGAGTCGGAAAGAGCATCAAACTCGTTACAAGTTGAATTCCTGTCCAGATTGGGGCTTCGATAAACGAAACAAGTGTGAATGATGTGCTTAGACAACAACAATTGAGCTCTTCAGTAAGAATTGTTGTTGCCTTTCTTAGACACATGATTTTAGTCGATGGCTACCGACGTATTAATAATATAAGCTGCACTGATGTGCTGCAAATTATATAATTTCCAGGGGAATTTGGTTAAATTCTTGCACCTAGATAGTTGTTGTAATTGCCCGTGGTCTAGCATTTTATAAGAAGAAGGTAAACAATAACAATAGACAAATTGTTTTTGTTTTTTGTTAAGTGCACTTTTTAATATGAAATATTAATTTGGAAGGTTTTTGCGACCTATAGTGCAGATGTGTTTCGCTCTGACAACAACAATTGAGCTCTTCAGTAAGAATTGTTGTTGCCTTTCTTAGACACATGATTTTAGTCGATGGCTACCGACGTATTAATAAAATAAGCTGCACTGATGTGCTGCAAATTATATAATTTCCAGGGGAATTTGGTTAAATTCTTGCACCTAGATAGTTGTTGTAATTGCCCGTGGTCTAGCATTTTATAAGAAGAAGGTAAACAATAACAATAGACAAATTGTTTTTGTTTTTTGTTAAGTGCACTTTTTAATATGAAATATTAATTTGGAAGGTTTTTGCGACCTATAGTGCAGATGTGTTTCGCTCTGACAACAACAATTGAGCTCTTCAGTAAGAATTGTTGTTGCCTTTCTTAGACACATGATTTTAGTCGATGGCTACCGACGTATTAATAAAATAAGCTGCACTGATGTGCTGCAAATTATATAATTTCCAGGGGAATTTGGTTAAATTCTTGCACCTAGATAGTTGTTGTAATTGCCCGTGGTCTAGCATTTTATAAGAAGAAGGTAAACAATAACAATAGAAAAATTGTTTTTGTTTTTTTGTTAAGTGCACTTTTTAATATGAAATATTAATTTGGAAGGTTTAATAATAATATTTCATATTAAAAAGTGCACTTAACAAAAAAACAAAAACAATTTTTCTATTGTTATTGTTTACCTTCTTCTTATAAAATGCTAGACCACGGGCAATTACAACAACTATCTAGGTGCAAGAATTTAACCAAATTCCCCTGGAAATTATATAATTTGCAGCACATCAGTGCAGCTTATTTTATTAATACGTCGGTAGCCATCGACTAAAATCATGTGTCTAAGAAAGGCAACAACAATTCTTACTGAAGAGCTCAATTGTTGTTGTCAGAGCGAAACACATCTGCACTATAGGTCGCAAAAACCTTCCAAATTAATATTTCATATTAAAAAGTGCACTTAACAAAAAAACAAAAACAATTTTTCTATTGTTATTGTTTACCTTCTTCTTATGATGTGCTTATTTACCGTAAATTTTAACCACATGAAATTAAAGTTTGTATTAGAACACAAACCAAATTGTGGTTGAAGTTGGTATGCAACATAATTTCTTATATAAACGGCAAGACCATGGTGGGGAAAGAATAATGGCACTAAGTTGTACCCAAATAAATTAAATTCCGAATGATCAGAATTTTCACCAATCTGAGTTTCACTCATTGCCAAAACAGCTGGCATGTTTTGCACAGTATAGACATACGCAGCATAGAAATATCTCCTAAGCCCACGAATGTTGCTATAATCAACCCTACACTTACCCGCCATTAAAGAATTCAAAAATAACGAAAAACCAACTCGGACAATTACCTAAATTCAACGTCACATCTAAATTCCAATTTGAACTTTTCAATAACAATTTATCACTAGTGTTATGGCTTAGTGACAAATTGCACTGAACCACCCCTGGTTATTTAGAGAGACGAACAATTATCTATCCGAGATCATGTTAACTTAATCCCTGCGCGCAGTGTTACTTACTTACTTAGATCCTTGACCCCTCTAAGGGGCACAGGGCGTCAACTACCGCTACACGCCATCTCGTTCGGTTTCTGGAAATGTATTTTAGCTCTCCCCAACTTTTACCGAGCTTTTGTGATTCCTTGTCGACTGTTCTGCGCCAAGATTTTCTCTGGCCTCCAGGTCTTCTGCCATCTTGGATGAGTGGATCCCACTCCATTGCATGTCTTGCAATAGAGTCTGCACCACGACGTAGGGTGTGACCAATCCACTGCCACTTTCTTTTCCTAATAACGATGTCAATAGGACTTTGGCCCGTTCTCCGAAGGAGTTCTTGGTTGGAGATGGTGTTCGGCCAAAAAATCCTTAGGATGTTTCGGAGACATCTATTTTCGAAAGTTTGTAGCTTCCTTGTGACAGAGGCGGTCACTTTCCATGTACTACACCCATATAGTAGCACTGACTCTACGTTCGACCGGAACAGTCACAGCTTGGTCTTCGTACTGTAGACGTTGCTCCTCCAAACTTTAGACAGCATGCCGAAAGCAGCTTTAGCTTTGCCGATTCGGCAGTTAACATCTTCATCCGTACCACCGCCGTCTTTTGAGACAACACTACCGAGGTACAGGAAGTTGTCCACCGCTTCAACCTGCTGTCCCGCAACGACAACTTGAGAAGAAGATTCAGAAATGTTGAGGATTTTTGTTTTCCCGGTGTTGATCCTCAAACCGACTTTGTTTGCCTCGCATTCCAGATTAGTCACCATATGGTGAAGATCCATAATGTTGTGCGAGAGCAAACAAATATCGTCAGCGTAATCAAGATGTTGCAGGAACGAAAACATCGTCCATCGAATTCCACGCGCTTGCTCGGCTAGAGCTGCATGAAGGACATCCCCTATAACCACCAGGAAGAGTAGTGGAGATAGCAAACATCCTTGACGAACTCCGCTATGGATATCGAAGTCCTCTGATACCTTTCCGTTGTGTAAGACTTGACACGATGCACCCCCGTAGGTAGCCTTTATAACGGCGATAATCTTCTCGGGTACTCCTCTCCTACGTAAAGCTGACCAAATGAAATCTCGATTCAAACTATCGAAAGCCTTTTCGAAGTCGATGAAGAGCAAATGAAGAGGGGAACGGAACTCCACGCATTGTTCTATTATGATCCTCAAGGTGTTGATGTGATCAATGCAGGATGAGCCTGCACGAAATCCCATTTGCTCTTTGTCGAGAGTAGAATCGAGATGTTCTTTGATTCGTTCCAAGATTATTTTCGCCACCGCGGGGAGGACACAGATCCCTCTCCAGTTTCCGCAATCCGTAAGATTTCCCTTTTTTGGCAGTTTGACGATCATCCCTTTTTTCCATTCAATGGGGAAACTTTCGTTCTCCCATGCCTGTGCTATTAAGGGGTGTAGCAACTTCGCTGATGTTTGTGGATCTGCTTGGTAGAGCTCAGCGGGAATTCCGTCCAAACCTACCGCTTTGCTGTTCTTGAGGGATTTGATTGCTGATTTTATCTCGGCTAAACTGGGAGGGCAGGTGCGAATACGGGAACTAGTTTCTACGAATAGCTCATTTGGGTTAGGGGCTGGAACACCTCCGCTATCGCCTATGTGGTTGAGCACGCTAGCAAAATGTTCCTTCCATCTTCTGAGCTGATCCTCATCCGTAACTAGCAGGGTGCCGTCTACATCCTTGACGAGGTGTTGTTTCCGGGAGTTGTTGTTTCCAACCAATTCCTTGGTTATCTTGTAGACGGTACCACTGTCGCACCTAGATACTGCTTCCTCTGCCTGTTCTGCGAGAACATTTACGCGCCTCCTTTTGTCACGTCTGACACTACGCTGCACTTCTTTCCTTTTCCTACGGTACTGAGACTCGATGTTAAATCTCTCACTTACTGAGGCAGCCGCAAGTTGGGATCTAATCGCGTTCCTTTCTTCAATCTTACTCCATGTATCTGCAGAAAGCCATGTGCTTTGGCTTCTCTGCCTTATACCCACAGACTCAGTTGCGGCAGTTGCTCCAGTGTTGGTCTGCATTTTCTGGCGTGGCAATGCTGATGACTTCTGCTTCTGCGGCGAGGCGGTCCTTATATCTTTGGCGCACTGTAGGATCCCGTAATCTGTCGGTATTGTACCTGGGTGTACGCAGGAAGTTTTGCCGATTTCCATGTACTGAAGCAATTCGAAGACGAACGTAGGCAAGCATAAGATGGTGATCGCGAGCTAACCCTACATCAGCACCGCGTCTGTTTCGGACGTCGAGAAGACAATTTTTAAAGCGCTTGCTAATAGCGAAGTGATCGATTAAGTTCGCTGTACGATCTGTGGATAACCAACTTATCTTGTGCGAGATCCTATGCTCGAACAGAGTACCTCCAATGACTAGCTGATTTGCGTTACAGAAGTCAACAAACCGCTCTCCATTGTCGTTCCGTTCCCCGATACCGTGGTTACCCAGAACGTGCTTCAACGCTGTGTTGTCCTGGCCAACCTTAGCATTAATATCTCCCATTACTATAGTGATGTCTCCATTCAGCGAGCTTCTGAAAACCGCGCTAAGTTGGCTGTAAAATTCGTCCTTCTCGGCGTCCGACGCTTCCTCAGTTGGGGCATAGCACTGGATGATGGTGATTTTTCTTAATTTACTCTGGAACCTGGCTGTCAAAATACTGTCGTTGATGGGTTTCCAGGTTATAAGACTTTGCCGCGCCTTTGGAGTCAACATTAAACCTACGCCGGAACATCGGGAGCTTCCAACTGGTTTTCCGGAATAAATAAAGAAAGTGCTTTTCGAAGGTGAATCCACCTGCCCTGCGCTCAACCATCTCACTTCACTCAGACCCAAGATGTCTAGGTTGTACCGTAGGAATTCTTTCTCAAGTTGGAGGAATCTGGCGTTGTTAGGGCCTTCTTCGCGGTTATCGAGAAGAGTTTTAACATTACAGAATCCAATCTTTGTCCTTGTTCGATAGCCAAAAGTCGTCATCGTTTGATCATTCCTTATCCGAGGCTGTAGTTGCCGATTCGAAGCGGTTGATTTCTTTACATGTGGTAGGTTGCCAACCCGTCACACGACCCCCAGACCCGGAGGGCCGGATCCTTGTGTAGCCTTAGGACAGCAGGCCGGATAATCCGATAATCCGATACCAGTAGCCCACTACGGGATATGAGTGCTGCCGTTGACCCTTGAAGGGTTCATCCGCCACCATCTCTTTTTCAGCACCCTGGCTAGTACTGAAATTCCTTACCGACCTCAGCTCTAAATATTTCAGAGTAGCTCACGTAAGGTCTCTGTCGTCCATACTGTTGGTGACACCGTTGATTCTGATGAATTCATCCGCCGCACACCTTCCTTCTGATGGGCTCGTCTAAGACTTCAGCCGACTTATACAGCCAGTCATTTCCGACAGAGTATTTATAGTGTTGCTATTTTTGTCTCTTGTTCAACACTCGCGCTTATTTGTTTGGCAAGTCAAGTCCGGATGGACGAGACCAGTACCCGATGGTTACCACTTGGAGGTAAAATAAGCACAATTGATGTGTAGTATCCGTTACATCACTGGACATCGCCGTGTTGACGCCACTCAGTGACTACCCGCGTCCTACAACATCCAACCATCGCGCAGTGTGCGGGGGTTACACGCACAATGCTGCAACGATTAAGCTAACTCAACTGCGAGAGAAGATGGGAAGGAAAGGGAAGGATACCACTCGTTGTGCACTCGCTGTGTTTATTTTTTTTCTTTCTTCTTTCCACATTGCACTGTCACATTAACTGATTTTTTTTTTGTAATTTATTGTTTTATGTTGTTTTTGTTTTCGCGGCGCGAGTATTACATATTGTGTGGGTATTATTTTATATATTTTTTTTTTATTGAGACTTTTTAAACATTGAATTTTATTTAATTTTTTTGGGGGTATTGATTTTAAATATATTTTTTTAATGAATTATTGATGGTTGGAGTTAGGACGAGAACAACAGGCAACAAAGATAACATCGATGGAGGACAGTTATTGTACAAACAAAAAAAAAACAACTTTCAGAAACACACGAAGTTGATGTGCACGCGGTGATATGCAGATCGGCACTCAATATTCCACGAAAAGCTATCTAGATATCGCTTTATATACAAGTCTGAACGAGTCCACCTGCCTTTCAACTTGCTTCTCTACTGGCTCCAGAAATTCCATTCCAGTAGACGAGCAAGTTGCTTAGGTTTGTATGTATTAGTAAAATAATGTGTGTGTATTGCAACTTGCAATATAATAAATATAGTAGATGTGGATAAGGAAATGTTAAAATGGGTGCAGAAAAAACGATAATGATGTGAGAACTGCGTTTGATAATTTTCGAAGTTTTATTGAAACAAGAGATGAAACCTCAGATGATGCATATTTTCACCTTTCTAAATTGGAAGATTTTTATCATAAAACAAAAACCAAAACCGTTCATGTGCAATTGAAAATTGATATGTTTTTAATTAAAAATGAAAAGATATAAATTTCTTTAAAATGAGTTCTTTTTTATATACTTTTTTTCTTTGAAAATATAAAAGAACACTAACTTGCAGTGTTAAGGTTAGACCGCACTAGGCGGAACTGCACTGCAGCGGAACTGCGATTCAAAATAATTTGTATGAAATTTTATGAAGTTCAGTTGCCGCTTAGTGCGATATAGCTCATACAGTTTCATACAAATAATGTTTTGCCGCGTCGTGAAGTGTAGTTCCGCTGCAGTTGTGTGCGGTAGAACCTTTAAAAAAAATGTATTTTTCTATATAACAAATTTTGTATAAAACTTCTTTATAACGAAGCAATTTTTTGTTACCTTGAAGGTTCATTATAAAGAAGTTTGACTGTATTTCCAAAAAAAGACCCGAGAAACCGCGGGTAATTTTTCGCTAGTAGCTTTATATACAAGTCTGAACGAGGCCACTGTCTTCTCGAAACTGGCAAGCCAGTTGACGAGCAAGTTGCTCAGGTTTGCATGTGTTAGTAAGAAAATTTAAATGTATTGTAACTTATAAGCCAGGACTGGCTCGTGAGCTTCAGGGTAAGCTAGAAAATTTAAATGTATTGTAACTTGTAGGCCAGTACTGGCTCGTGTAGCCCCAGGGTAAGTCCATTCTTCACCGGGCTTCCTAAATCTCTTCTAAAAGAATTAAAAAGTATAAATTTAATAGTTTTTCATTAACCATTAACCCCAACCTTATTTTTGTATAAAAATTTCATTTCACTTCTGTGTTTAAAAAAGATTTTAAAAATATTCCACTAGAAAAATCAAGCAGTATAAATCCAGACCAATGTGAACCTGAACATGCCCTAAGGTTAAAGAAAACGTATTGTACAAGATTACTTTAAAATGACTCTCATCTCTATCATATATCGAATTTATTTTCCCCTCAACAAAATTTACCGTTCTGTTTTTTTTCTCGTCAAATCAAAATTACCACAAAAAAAGCACAAAAAAAACGTTTTGCAAATTCAAATAACGGTTGTTGTTTTTCTTTCCATTTTGCTGCGTAAAAAACTTCGTGGAGTCCTTTTGTGATTTTTTTTAAAAGAAACTTTTTTTTTACCAATATTCAACAAATACATAACTATTCAAATATTTAAAAAATAAAATTCTAATAATTTTACTATTTATTCTTATTAAAAAAAACTGCAAAAATATATTAAAAAATGTTAACCAATGACATGCAAATGGAGGCGAAATGTGAGCAGCCCGAAATCATAATGGCTGGAAAAGAATCTACTCCTACCCCTCCCATAACAACGGGAAATTCAGACGAACCAGAGAAGACGACGGCGACGACAAACAAATCAACTGGACTGGAAGTTGCCATCATGCTTCCACCCCCACCGGTTTTGGTGTCTTTGGTGGCAGCAGCAAATGCTAGTGCATCGTCGGGTTCCCGGCCTCCTTCATCAATTGCTGCATCCGACAAAGACGAGGAAGAGGTTCTAAGTTTACAAGTTCTATCCGCTAGATCTTCGACCCCCTACACTGTCCAGGGAGTTTGTTGTGCTAATGCAACTTGCGGACTAGAGGCAACAACAGATTCGAGCAACACGAGTCAATGGAAGGAGGAGGTGTCGACTCAGCTGGGGTCTGAGGTGAAAGAAGACATCATTGACCCAATTGAAGTTACTGATGATAATCACAACCATCTAAATGGACATTCGGATGAGCGCAGGAAATACTCACGTTCCGACTTATTAGATATACGCGATGAAATGATTGTTATAAGACCCGAATGTCTGGAGAGTGCAAGGTTGCAACGTTTGCATTTTAGAAAGTCTGAGAACGGTCCAGCCAATGGAAGTGGTTTGAGTGTGAGTACCTACATTGTGTTGTTTTTTGTAGTTCGAGAATGGATGAAAATCTCCAGCATGCATTTTGTGACTCCTATCTATAGTTTAGGTGGGTATGCAGTTTGCAATTAAATATTTCAATTTTTATAAATTATCAAAGATTTGCCTTATCCGAATTTAAATGGTTTTATATGGAACAGCAACCTGAAGGTAATTTGTTTTGGAAAACGTTCGTAAACTTAGAAATTTTAAACAGCTTTAATTTAAGAGGTAGTTGCAGCTGTTATTACATTTTATTCTGAAAAATTCTATAAGACACATTTTGACTTGCGATAATGCTATATAAAGGTTCTAGTACCATAGGGCAAGTGTTGGATTCGTACCCACAAAAAGTCGAACTCGAGATAATAATTTTCCATAACATTACGACGATAAAGAAAACGAAAAGTGGGTTCTGAAGCGATTTTCTTCAAAATTAAAAGTAAAGGTTATTTGGGTATTCCCTAGAAGGGAAATTGAATTTTTGTTTAGCTCAAGAAATAACGCTAGGTACCTACCTACCTTACAACAAATAAACAAATTGTGTTTTATTTTAAAAACAGCTCTAATAGACCGAGAGCCCACAGCAATTTTTGGGTCTGAACAATAGCAAACATTTCTAGGTAGGTAGATAGGTCCATACTATTCTTATGCAAATATGAAAGCCTGGCATGTCGGGGTTGGGGCCTTATGTACTTAATGCTGCATTGAAAATGCATTTTTTTCTTACAGCGCAGCTACCAATGGTAGGAACTTCAAAATTGTATTTAATTAAAAAGCTGGGCGCCCTAGATATGAATATGGCGTTCAAAACCCCATAACTCACATATGGGTCTGCAAGACGCGCTCAAAGATTGAAGCTTTGAGTGCATCTTGTAGCCATTTGGCTCTTCGGAAAATATTTTGGACTCCATAAACATGTCTTGGGCACTCAGCTTTTTTATTAAATACCGCATTTTAAATGCATTATTGCATACAAAGGCCCCAACCCTTACATGCCTGTCTATAAGGATGTTGACAAAAAAAAAATACGAGTTACTATAAAGAGTGCACCTGCTTGGCCGGGCGCTAAAAAATAAATATAATACAAAACTTGCTTTTTGATAAAAAATATTTTTTGTCATGAAAATTCATTCCACTGACAGAATTGCGGACGAAAATGTGTAAAACACTATCAATCAATTCTTGTTTTGATTGAGTCATTCGACAAAAATTGCTAAGCAGTGGTAGTAAGCCAGTTGAATTATAAACTTGTAATTTGTCATTTTCAATATCCTTTAACGGTTTCGAAAAGTCAGCTGTTGTTTGATCATTTTCTAATTCAATGCGAATATTTTTCGTCAGCGTGAGTTTTTTTTTATATTTTATTTTATAGCAGCTGTAGATCGATTTAATCAATGTTTGGTGAAAATCACCTGCTAAAAATATCAAGGTAGGTACCACCGAAAACATTACACTCCTTTCATCACGAACAGAATGCTTGATTGTATCATAATGCACGTTTCTGTTCAATATTAAGGGTGGTTGAGGTTAGGTTGAACTGGCTGCCAGCAAAGAACTGACACACTTAGACCATAAGTTGGTCCGTTGTGATACCGCGTGAATCTAAAGATTTTCTTCCCACTCGTTAAAACCGTTATGAAACTCGCGAGACTACTTATTTCTATGTTTGTCAGTTCACTAGGATCATTGAAGAAGAAGTCTCCCAGATGGAGCCTGCGTCTTTGGGATAGGGTAGTACATGTGCAGAGAGAGTTCAATATTTAATTTTGGAACATTTGACCGCACAAATGCCTCCAATTCGAGACACTCATAATATAATTCACGCCGTATTTTCGTGTTGAATGAATCTTGCGCCGAACGTTAATGTGTTATCATTCCCAATTTAGATAATGCTTTATTTGCAATTGTAATTGTAGTCCCCATATTTGGGGACTTTTTTCATTGTTGCATTCAGGGAGTTATTTCATTATGACAGTTAAAGTCGTTTTTATACATATACATAATATATAGATAGTTGATAGCAACTGAAGGTAATTTAGTTGCAGTTGTTATTACATTTTATACAGAAAAATTGTATACGACCCATTCTATTTTTGAAATAAAAATGGTTTTTTTTTGTTTGGGCTATACGAATTTAAAGACCTATATTTTTACTGTTCATACACACAAATCGAGTAAAAATTCAATAGATTTATGGCTAGACTATGATATGGTTATTTTGTTCTTTGATTTCCATAACGCATCACATCACACAGCCATTAAGTTTACCCAGTAACTTATTCTACTTACAGAGAAACAAGTCCTACCGTAACTCCAATCCACCTAACGATCTCATGCCTGCCTTCTTCAAACGCAAAGCAGGTACTTCTTCAAATGGCAATAACTCATCGAACTCAATCGTATATGATGATTTTAAATACAACGATTCGAATCCGTTTAGTAGGCATCATAACGATAGTAGTTTATCGTCTAACGGCAATAATAATTACCGTCGTATAGGAAGTGGCCGGATATCTAATCGCGAAGTCAATTGGGACTATATTCCGGAAGAGGATCCCCACAAAAACAATCTACCTGAATTTTTCAATACGAAAGATTCTATGGTAAGTATTCAGCCGAAGCCACAGCGTCCGCAACAAAAACAAAAACATGAACTTGACGACAATTCGAATTATGTTAAGCGTGTTATCGGCTCGGTGACCGGAGAATCATCATTCCGTTCGATCGGTTCTCGACATTCGATAAATTCAAGCGGCGAGGAACGTTACAATAGTAATGCCAGTAGCAGCACTAACAACAGAAGTGACGAACCCGAGTGGTTTAGTTGTGGTCCAACGTCCAGATTGGATACAATCGAATTGTGCGGTTTCAATGAATCTGATCAGCACAAGATACGATTGGAAATGTCCAAAAACAAACCAGATTCCAATAATAATCGACAAGATTTCACAACTGGCCATCATCACAATAAGGAGAAGAAGCATTTAGCTTTCCAGTTTGATGATTTCTCGACGACACATAATAATAAGTCTGTTCATGGATCGGGAGTTAATGCTGTAAATAAGATGCCATCATCCAAGTTTATGCCTCTGTTCAACGCCAAAAAGAGGGACGAAGATGCAAATGGGTCGTCAAAACATAGCTCGACGCAGTCGTTGAATGAATTCTTCAAGCGAAACGATATACCGCCAGGTAGTGGTGGAGGCCAAAAGGAAAAGCTCAGCACAACTGAAATGCCCAGTGTTGATGAAATTGAAGCCAAATGGAGGACTCATCATCAAACGAATGATGCTCGCAATAAAAATAATAAGTCCTCGGAGAATTTCAAAAACAGCTCGGAGAGCTTTAAAAAAATGCTCCATCAACTGAATCAGCAGCAACAACAACACGGTGCTGGCACTGCATCAACATCTTCTCCACCACCCCAACAACTCCATCCGCAAACAATCAGCGCCAACAATCAACAGCCGCCATTGAATCTCTTCAACAATGACAATTTATCAAATTTCATCAAACACCGCAATATCCAGCAGCAGTTACTACAGAAGCAACAGCAGCAAGCCGCATTCGCTCAACTCCAATTCAATGCCATTCTGAGTCGGCCCGATACACAAATGTTGCTCCTATCGTTGGCCCGTGGAGAGATATCAAAACACGGTTTAGTTATTCAGTTGGCAAATCCCAATCTAACTCAAGCCGACCGAGAGGCTATTTCGGCTGTGCTAACCTTCTCTGCGGCTGGTCAGTATCATCAGCAGTTGGCAATAAACAGCAATCAACAACAACAACAGCAGTTCATTGCTAACCAGTTGCAGAATCTTGCCCTGATGCATCAGATTAACAAAAGTCCAGGGCCAAGGAGGAATGCTAATGCAGGAGGAGGTGGTGGCGGCGGTGGTTCCGGTGCCGTTACTGGTACCGGCCCTGGTGCCTATCAAGCCAATAATGGAACTGGTGTTGGAAATAGTCCACGTACCTACACTCAAGAAGAACTCCAATCGCATGCAAACTTTATCCTTCACAATGCCATGTTGAAAAAGAAACTCGAAGAACAAAATATGGGCCTACAGAAAATGTTACATTTACAAACTTCCTTGATGAACGGAAACATAAATAATAATAATAATAATTCACGAAATGGTGGCAATGATTCAATGGCTGGAACCAAGAATTTTCACTATCAACATCAACAACAGCAGCAGCAGCCACAACAAAACAATCAGCAGCATCAACATCAACATCAACAACAACACCAACGTCATCGTAGAGGCTCAAATGCCGGCAATCGTAGCAATCATCCAATGGGACGTCGTCGTTCAACTTCTTCGTCATCATCAAATACCACAAATTCGGTTGGAAATTTGGCCTCTCAGTTGCAACATACTGTTAATATGCAGTTGCGTCGGCAGCTAGAACAGCGAAGAAATACTATTGCTACTGCAACAGTTGGAGGAGGTAAACACACTTTTATTTTATTTGTTTTAATTGTTTTTATTTCCAAAACTTATACGGGGTGTTTTGTATAAATTGTGATAAATGGCTAGAGCATATAGGATGAGTCAAAATAATAATAAAATAATATGGGATGATGGTTCTATTTCCTTTAGTTTAGGCACTACAGACAATTTTATAAAAAAAATGACTTGTAATAGGAGACAAAACTAAAGAAGAATAACGGCAGAACTTACAATGTTATGATATAGCTTCATTTTTTTTAAACCATAAAACTATTCTTTAATCTTATGTTTAGTTCCTTAAAAAACATAAAATTAATAAGATCATAGAATGTTATTATAATTAGTTTAATCAATTTTTTTTGTAAATTTGCATCTTCTGCCTAAATGGGGATCTTTTTAGATCTTTTTTCTTATTTTGAAACATGCTACAACTCTAGTCTTTTGTCACACCTTTTTTTCAAAATTCCCTGTACAGAAATACTTTTAATGTGGTATCATTTATTCCATGGTTCAAACTGAAACTGGTGAAAGAAGTCATGGCCTATCAGAATTTTGTAACTTGTCCATACCGAAAATTAACGGTTTTGAAATTTAAAAAAAACTACTTTGAACCAGTTTTTTTTGCTAACCACGCCCATATTTTATTTATGTTTTTTTTTAATATTTTTTCACTAAAAAATTGGTTCATAGAGTTTTTCTTATTTTATTGAAAAAAATATTTTTTATTGTCATAAAATGATACAAATTAATACATAATCTTGAATGCGTTTTTAGTTGTAGTTTGGCAAAGTTAAAGCCCAGTCAAAGAAATGATACCAAATATCATAAAAACCGTTATAAGCCCAAAAAGGAAGCCAAAACGAGAAAATCACTTCTTAAGTTTTTTTTTACTTAAAAGTAAAACAACCTCAGGAACCCATGGTTTTCGTCTGGCCCCGTAACCCTTAATATAAAATAGTGAATAAAATTTGGAGCGTTAATAAACCCTTTAACTGCGCTTATTTGTTCGCATTTTGAAAGGGCATTATGCACATTTAAGGGCTGCTATATCGTTGCCAAGTTGATGGCATGTAGTTTGCACAGATAAAATGAAAAATCTAAAGAATTTGGACTTTGAGTAAATGTTTTACCAGTTTTCGGACTATTACACTACAATTTATACTACAATTTATGGTTTTCCATGGATTTCTACTGACAAGTGTTAGAAAAACAACTATTTAGAATTTAAAATGCTGTGAATTAATAATGAAATAAATAATTTCCACAATTTCGCGGACACACTTGTTGTCTGATGTTATCCGCTGGCGAACCATGACCTGTGATATGTTCACCTTAAGGGCATTGGTCATTTGCTCTGCGATTCCCTCGTAGTCCTTCGCCGTCCTTCTCGAACCACATGTGTAGTCAAGGTCTATATGGTTCAGTATAGCTTTAGGCCATAAGAAATTGGTTATCATTGTTCTCCAGCGCTCGCCATTGACGGTGAATGCCTCAAAAACGTCATTTTTGACAAAGTACGGAGCAATTATGCCGCTACACAGTGTTCCGTTTGTGAATTCTGTGCACAAAAATTCTCATAGTTAAAAGTTGATATACCAAACTTTTGGTTAATTACTCCTTCCTCTGAAAAGTTCAAAATATATTGTGAAATAATATCGGTAATTTTTCGTATAGCATCATTTGAATCTGACGTCAAACTAATGGTGTTTTCGATTGGTAAATAAATCAATTTATTTTTGATTTGTCTCTGTCGAAGCGCAGATTTTGCTTTCCAATGGGTAAATAAATCGGTTTATTTTTTGGTTTAAAATCAATTTTGCAGATCTAAATTTATCGGCAGATTTACCCCTCCATGCTACTTTAGAAAAATGTGTTTTTTGAAGTTATAAAACAGACATAAAATTACACGAATACAATGACAAAAATAAATCAATTTAAAATGTCGGTCCAAGTCCAATCACCACGAAATAAATCAATTTTTAGATTGAATTCTGAATTTACCAATCGAAAGCACCATAAGAATTCTGTTACATTACAGTTATAAAAAAACGGCAAATAGCCGTCATTTATGCCTACTTAACTTTTTTAACTTTTCATAAATAACGGTTATTTGACGTTTATTTTAAAGTAATAAATGGTCTTTCACATTCATGTAAATTAATTCTGACTGGCGAAATTTTATATTTACCGCGCCAAATATTTTGTGTTTGTTTGGGAGAGCCTTCATGGCAACTGGTTGGATATTTTTGATAAATTGTTTTTCTTTAAAAAAAATCCCGAGTTTGGTTTTTTACTCATAAAAATCGCTTATCATTTGATTATGGTTTATTAGGATTATATAATTGGAACCTGTGAAATTAGCATCAGAAATTTAACCCACTGTGAAAAAAACTCGTCCCTAAAACCCGTTAAAAAACGACACAAATTTAACGATTTTTTTATTAAAACCATCTACCTATGTTATCTACTACATTTTTCATGTTAGTACAATTAATTTTTTCGCCTTGTGTCAAAATTATTTTTGGTTATGGTTGATTGTTAAGAAGTGTCAACCCAAATGGAAGTGCAATTTTAATTTATCTGTCGGTAGAAGTTTATTTTTTCCTAAAAATTATATTGCAATATTTGTTGAGATGCGAATTCCTCGACCTCGAAACGTAACCAAGTTTCAGTTTATGATAGTTTCTGCAGTTGGCTTTGCTTGCGGTGTTTATATTTGGCAGCCACTTATTCTAAGATATAAACGTGAAATTGAATCACCAGTGATTAACAATTTGGAAACACCAAATAGTACATCAGTGACAAAGTATGAAATTAAAAATTCCCCCAGTTTATAACAAAATAACCTTGTTAAAACAGTTAACAAAAATAACACTTCATTAAAATAACTTTGGTATATTTTCCAGATGAGTATAATCAAGTTTCTTAAAGGATATAAAGACTCGGGGCCCGGCATTATGGCCAAAGCGATTGTGGCCTCAACTATTATTGTATTAGGCTATCGCTTTCTTAAACCCGAATTGGAGTCGAGACGTCGCCGGCAAGCGGAATCCTATGCCAATTATTTATACGAGATCGAGCAGCGACAACAGCAACCTATTTCTAATATCTCGTCAACCATAAATGATGAATTTCAGTAAAACAAAAAAAAACCCACACACAAAATGGATTAACATGTGCAGTTCTTACATTTTAATTCTTTTCATTAGTTAATGTTGTTAAAAATAACTATTATGTTTTTGTTAATTAATCTTTTTTCCCTCAGTTTTTTCAACCTTTTTTTTATAAGGCAATGAATTACTTTTGAGGTATTCTCAAATTATTATTATATCACATTGAAAAATCACAGAAAAATAAATTGCATTTCATTCAGCAACTAATAAAGAAAAACAAACCATGAATTATGTAAAAAAAAATGAAATTGTTTTTTCATTCATATTTTGCATTCGTTTTCGTTTATGTAATTTGTGTTTTTAGGAAATGTTTTTTTTTTTTTTTTCTGAGAAATGTTATGAAATTGCTACAAAAGAGGTTAAGAAAAATTGTTGACATTTGGTAAGTAGTAATAGATTTTCCCATCAACCTCAAACAAAAAAAAGTACATAATTAAATGTTGTTTTTTCGGTGCTTGTACAATTTGTAACCCTATTACTAAAAACAACAGTTATTTTTAGAAAAAACAAGGAGCCCGTGCTTTTGTTGTTGTAGGTAATCGTGAGATTGAAAGGCATACAGCCGAAAAAAATGCCGGAAACAGTTACAGCCGTATCTATAAAATTATCTTAAAATGCCTTTCAGAGGTTATTTAGTTAAGCTTGCTTAAATATTAAAGTTGCCTTTAAATCACGTTACTTAAATTTGTATCTATAATCAATATTTCTTTCATACTTAACTAAACAACCGTAATGTAACGTAACGCAAGAAAATTGACAAATCTGATACAAATTTCTAGTACATTTTTCACTCTCAAGCTATTTCTGTCAGATTGCAAAAAAAATTTGCAAACACAAAAGAGTGCACAAATAATAAGACAGAAAGAGAAGCAACTGGGTGTATGTGTGTATGCATCGTCAAACACAGAAGACAGAAGAAATAAAACCATTCCATTTTGTTTTTTTTTTTTATTTTGTGTTCAGAAATTTCCTTCCTATATTGGTGAGAAAGTATATAATTTATTATATTAATTTCTTTAACAAAAAAAAAACAAAACAAAACAATTTAAAACCGGCCATCACAGTACACACATAAATATTTCCTTACTCAACCTACGCACAATTTGTTTTGATAAAAAAAAACAATTCTCATCTGTCAAAATATATTTAAGTTGGCTTTGCGTAGCCTTTAAACGCTTTGGATGGTGTTTAAGTTAAGAGGTGTTTAAGTTACGTTGCTTAAATGTGGAAATTGATTATAGATACCGATTTCACACTTAAGTGATATTTAGAGGTAGTTTAGAGTTAAGAAGCCTTTAAAATTTCTTTATAGATTCGGCTGTTAAAGTTCTGTAAACTTCAATATGAACTTTAACAGAATTTAGGGCTAAAATTATCAGAAAATCACAAATTTAAAAGTGACAGACCTTTTGGTTTATATAACAGAATTAATTTTAAATTTTCTATAATGTGAAGACGGTTATCTTAAATACCAAATTGCGGAAAAGTACAGAAACACAAATTCACACAAAATTCGTCTGATTTTTATTCTCAAAATTAGATTTTTTAAGACGAGCTTTGAATTTCATTACAATCAATTTTGGACAGGCTTTCACAGAAAGGAGAAATCATTGACATATTAGATATGGACAGCCAGCCGAATGACATTTCCATTCAAAAACCCCAAAGAATTCAGTTCGAGCAACATTAGCGCTTTTGTAGGACAAGCGGAACCAAAACAATATCTTTTCCCAAAGCCATCTCTTGTCATCGGGCTGAACCATCATTTTGTGTCATAGAAACTAATGCATTGGTTCCTGTGTTTCAGCACAGTAACCAATGCTTGTCTCGTCCGGTATCTTGAAAAAACACCATTGATTGCGTTGTATTGGAATTAATTTTTATTAAATTTCTTTCATTTCCCCTCTCTGAATTACGGTATGGATGGCCAGGACTTAAGAAATTAAACTTTGGATTACCTAGTTCATTTTGTTGAATTCTCGCCTCGAATTCGGGTCCATTTCTTGCAACGCAACTTGTAGTTTTATCAATAATATCTTTGTTTTTATTTTAATATAGGAAAATTAAGTTTTTTGTTGAAAATAGGTATAAGGCACAATATTTTTTTTTGTGTTTAAAAAGGATACTTTTAACCTCCGGCTCCGGTGGAGGATAGATGATGCCAATTATTGGGCCGGATAGTTTTTTGTGGTGGTGGCTTGATTTCTTCTTCAGGTTGTTTTGGTGGCAAGTTCGGTATCTTATGCTGGCATTTCAATTTATTTTATTGCACAGCTTAGGTTTTTTATGTGGAAATAATGTGATAGAATAAAACTTTTTTTAATTAATTTTAGTATGTTGATTTTTACAAAAAATAGCACTAAAAAGGTAAATACAAAACGAAAAAACAATTTAATTTCTTCAACGTTCTCAGTCTGTCACTTACTAGCAGCAAACTCAATAATTGTCAAAAGTTACAACGTGTTTTCCGCTTGTCCTACATTAGCGCTTTTTAATAAATGGAACCATTTGAAGTTTCAGGCTAGCAGTCCATACATTCCTATGTCAATGGGAGAAATATTTTACTTGTTAGCGCCCTCTTTTGTCAAAAATTAAAATTTGTTAATACGGGAACGGCTCAAAAATGCGTAAGACCCTGTTTAGATCGTAATTGCTCGCTACGTAGTGAGCAGTCACTGCGTGTCTACATTCTTGTAGTTTTCACTGATATGTATCTGAACTCTCATTGAACATATGCAAATTATGAACAAACTCGAACAAAATGCAACATTTTGGAACAGAATCATGACTGATGCTCACTACAATCTTCCAGCCGTATCTATAAAATTATCTTAAAATGCCTTTTAGAGGTTATTTAGTTAAGCTTGCTTAAATATTAAAGTTGCCTTTAAATCACGTTACTTAAATTTGTATCTATAATCAATATTCCTTTCATACTTAACTAAACAACCGTAATGTAACGTAACGCAAGAAAATTGACAATTCTGATACAAATTTCTAGTACATTTTTCACTCTCAGGCTATTTCTGTCAGATTGCAAAAAAAATTTGCAAACACAAAAGCATAGAGAAAATACTACCTAGAGAACCGACTTAAGGGGTCCATGCTCTTTCACCCTACAAGCTGAATTGAGAGGATTTATGCCCTATTCAGTAAGGATGTGTGCAGTTGCAATGCATTTTAAATGGGACAAAACGAGCTTTGTATGTATGCATTAGGGCATTTGCTCAAACGTGGTCATGTGCTCAATTGGTGAATCAGGTATTCAAAAAAGGGAATCCGTTAATTTCAAAAATTGAAAAATTAAATTTTTTGTCAATTAAATTGATGTTTCTAAATGTTTATGAACAACAATTTTATTTAATATAGCCTTTTATTGCTTCTGGCATACAAACCCGGTATTATTTATGACTATTTACGTTGAAAACAAAGAAAATGTAATCAAAAAGTAGAACCAAACCCTTGAAATTTAATGCGTACGTACCTTTAATTTTCACTTCCCCCACTACAGCTGCTGAGCAAAACTGAGAACCGAGTGGTGGTTTTTCTGACATTTGTTTTTGTTGCAATGTCTTCGACAACAAAACAAATTTTTATAAATTTTTTAAAATTCGTCGGTATTTTTATTTATTGTCGATAAAACTAGCCGGAAAAACTTAAATGTTGCTTATTTTTTTCGCGAAAATATTCCCACCAAAAGATTCAGCAATAAAATGTCCCGGAACACGTATTTTGGTCTAGTTTTTGGATCCCCGACTTTCGAATCGATCTTTTTTTTCCGTGCGCTTTTTTTGGATTAAATAACAAATCCTTGGACATTTGGTCGGTCGATTGGCTTCTATATGTGTTCCAAGAAACAGAGGCTAACAATTCTAACCGGTAGAGGGGCCTCATCAAATTTCTTGAATCGTTCATCATCGCAGGCAATGTCGTTTGGTCATCAATCTGGGTACATATTCTTGCGTCGGTTAACAGTCCGCAACGACAGTTCAATGGATATTCCCGCTATACTGAGTTTGCTGATCCAGTTGCTCATCTGCCTATGGTTCCGATAACCGATACAAATTTCCCGCTATCGTCAATTGTTTTGCCCCATTTGGTCACCGGCACAAGTTGGTTCAGTGATTGGTCTGAGGAACTGCTACGCTATCAGTACAGGCGATCCGAGCCCATAGATCAGGATATTTTAGCAACAATGAAAATGCAGGGACCTATTGGCTATTCTCCAAATCCCCGCCTTGATAGACGAAATCAAATACCATACGTGATGTAAACGAATGGCGTTGGGTCAAATAATGGAAATGGAATCCAGAATTCAAATAAGACTACAGAAAATGGAGTAAAAATTATACCAAGACGATATAGAAAAGTGGATATGAAGTACACAAAGCTTGGAACTCAAGACTTCGAATTCGAGCAATACAATCAAACATGTTTTGCTGGCCTGGAAGTCACACTGCCTAATTCGTATTGCAATTCAATGCTTCAGATTCTATATTTCATTGAGCCATCAAGGAAGCGCCTGTTAATTCATTCATGTGCTAAGGAGTTTTGCTTGTCTTGTGCATTGGGTTATCTTTTTCACATGCTTGATAAATCAAGGGGTGAGTAAAAAAATAGGAGTAACTTTGTTTAAAATAACTTATCTTGTTTCTTTTTTAGCTGCATCACCATGTCAAGCCAGTAACTTTCTTCGTTCATTTCGTACTGTACCCGAAGCTTCGGCATTGGGTTTGATTCTATCTGACCGATCCTCGAATGTCAATCTTGTAAGCTTAATCCAGGTGGGCAAATAATTATTTCAGTATTTTATTTTATTTTAATTTTCAATTTCTTTTTTTTAGAATTGGAATCGATTCATATTGCACCAAATGCATGCAGAAAATCTCGATTAACATAAAAACAGTCATTTAAATAGTTTGATGTATACAGAAAATTATGGTTTGCTTAACGTTAGAGTATCATTTTTGTTTATTGGAAAAAATTATTTTCCTGTACAGAAGATTATAAAGCATTTCAGCAGCATGATACACGAATTTCTGAGATGCTTTATAGACCAATCGCATGAAGAACTTAAGAAAACCGATCCAACCCCACTGAAAACTAATTCAAAAAATCAAGAACCTTACCAGAAAGATGATGAAATGTCCAATTACTCTTCGCTTCTCAATCAGAAGAAGAATATGAAACGTGCGACAGCGAAGTTTCAGAACAATCAAGTCTGAAGACTTGCATAGAAAACAACCTTCATATTTAAATATTAATTAATTTTAAACTAAATGTTTTCATTTCAAACTTTTGCAACTTTCGAATAAATGTTTCGAGACTCAAGCTGTTTTTTTGTCAAAAATTACATTCTAAATTCAAAAAAAAAAAGTCAAATAGCTCGTTTTCTTATTATTTAAATTTATTCGTTGATAAATTAAATTTGTTAAATTAAATTGAAATTGTTGCTGTTTTATATTGTTCGTCCGCAAGCGTCCTCAAATAAATGTTGTGCTTTTATCCGGAGATTTCCTTGTGCTAGAAGATTATTCTTATTTTCTTAATGCAAAAAAAAAAATACTTACACCCTTATTCATACAGAAAAAATAGTTATTTTAGCTCCCGTGTTTAGGAAAACTACACCATGGAATCTCAATGTTCCGGCCTCAAATGGAGCAGTTAGCAATTGCCTTTAGTTTGAGCCCAGAAAATTTGTATTCCATCGTGTAGTTTTCCTAAACACGGGAGCTAAAATAACTATTTTTTCTTTATGAATACGGGTGTTAATATATATTGTTACTTAAAATAAATAAATAAATTGGGTGGCACAACGGCTCATGAAGAACCAGGGCCTAGTGACTAACAACTCGCAACCATTCCTGTGCGCGCCTGTCGACAGGAATGGAGGGGACCTACAATTTTATGCCGAATCCGAACGGCTAGACGAGAAGCGCTTATTCGTGACAAGTGATACTCTTGGAGGATTTGTCTATTCCTCGCAAGAGGCAGTAGCCCTGTAAGACACTTTTTTAGTTTTTAGGTGTACGAGGCTGGGAAGCGAACCAACCCCTCCAGCGTCACAGTCGAACGCACTTACCATTACGCTACGGGCTACTACATATTGTTACTTATGTTATCTAAATAAACTGTTTCCATTCCCATCAAGCATCTTCCTTGCGCTATACTCAACCAACTGGAATATGTGAACCATTTGAAATATAAATAAAAAAAAAATAACTTCTAACCATCTCTCTACAAATTCTCTAAATGAGATACCATTTCACTTTCAGACTTTCCACCAAATAAAAATTTATCCCAAGGTGTTGCCAGTGAATTATTGATTATCTCTTCATTTATGCAATGTTCAGTGGCTTGCGCTTGTCAAAAAGATTCCTGGTGGAGAATCGCTTTGCCCGTCATTTCACCATCCTTTTTCTTTGTTTTCAACTTTTTTGTTTTTAACGTTTTTTTTTTCTCTTTTTAACTTGGGTTACATTTTATTTAAAGACTAAATTGGCAAACGCATTTTCTAGACTTTTACTACATTTATATATTTCAGAAATTTCATTGTAAAAACTTTTGGGACTTTGAGTAATATTATCGCGGTGCATTGCTGTTTTTTTAGGGAAGTTAAATTCGTTTGAATGATCCATTCTTATGATAAGAGTAAAGGAGTGTTTATTGCGAAACAACAATAAACAACAGAGAGTTAAAGATCAAATACATATAGGTCAAGATCTATTTATTCACTGGTCTGGCATTTTATCAAAAAAATATTGTTTACATATTTTTTTTTTAAATACACACCAGTTTAGCTTTCATCAAAGCCTTTCCGGATGACAAATCGATATCGAATGAAATTTCTGAAATTCGAATGTATTAAGCAACGAAAATAGAGTTCAATCAACTAAATCAAGATAGTGGTTTGGAAATAATAGCATTTTATAAGAACGCTTTTAACATTTTGAAGAAAAAAACATACAAAATACTTGTAAGTGCTAGTTATAAAACGCTATTATTTCCAAACCACACTCTTGATTTAGTTGATTGAAATGGTACTCAGTCTTAATTTAAGTACTCGTATTGATCATTATAATCAATTGAAATATGAAATTTTTTTTGAAATGTTTCTCTATATTTAAGTTGATTGTATTTTTTACTACCACGACCTAATTTAAGACTCATACTCAGAATTCAATCAAAACAAAATCTCGGCCGAGAATACATTGTTTTCTCTGTTTTTTTTAAAATGATCTACTAAAACTTTGAGAATCAAATAAAAGCAGAAGGAATTAAGATTGATAGATCCGAGGAAGCCTTCATGTAAAAAAGGCAAGTTCAAATTATACTTCCATTCTAAAGGTTTTAAAATCGTATTTAATAGAAATCTAAGAAATAATTTCATAGTATTTTCATTCCATTTATTTAAAAAAGTATTAAATTTACAATTATTAAGTTATAAAATAATAAACTTATGAATATAAATTACTTGTAACAAAAATAAAAATATATACCCATAAAATACTTAGATTTGAATAAAATAGTTTAGATTAGTTAGAAGGCAAAACATAGAAATTTCACCCTTTCTATAAGAGTTGCATTGGGGAACTTCACAATGACCAGGATCAGCCCGCGGAATTGTCTGCAATAAAACAAAAATGTAGTTACAGCCACATATTGAAAAATTGTAATATTCAATAAATAAATAATGGTAACAAAAGGAAAAAAAAGTATAAACCGAAAAGCTTTTGGACTGTATCTTTTTAACAGGTTGTCGAATAAAGGCTATTGATATCTTTTTGTAATCAGTGCTTGATGCTTTCAAAACTAGCATTAACAGTTTTTACATAAAATGCTTATTGAAAAAAATCACTCTTGAAATACACTTATTTGGAATGTGGTAAACGTATTCCAAGAGTTATTTTTGTTAATACTTCTTCTTTGGAAAAATTATTGATGCTTCTTTTGGGAGTAGGAAGTGCTGATTCAAGAAAGGTATCAACCACCTTTATTGGAGAACCCGTTCCAAAGATATACCTTAAAAGCTTTTCGCTGTCCACTTGTAAAAGTAAAATCTTAAAATGGATTGGGGTGTATCTTTGGAACTGGTTAACCAAAAAAGGTGGTTGATACTTTTTTGTAATCAGCGTTTGATACTTTCAAAACCAGCATCAACAATTTTTACATAAAATGCTTATTGAAAAAAATCACTCTTGAAATACACTTATTTGGTATGTGGTATACGTATTCCAAGAGTTATTTTTGTTAATACTTCTTCGTTGGAAAAATTGTTGATGCTTCTTTTGGGAGTAGGAAGTGCTGATTCAAGAAAGGTATCAACCACCTTTATTGGAGAACCCGTTCCAAAGATATACCTTAAAAGCTTTTCGCTGTCCACTTGTAAAAGTAAAATCTTAAAATGGATTGGGGTGTATCTTTGGAACTGGTTAACCAAAAAAGGTGGTTGATACTTTTTTGTAATCAGCGTTTGATACTTTCAAAACCAGCATCAACAATTTTTACATAAAATGCTTATTGAAAAAAATCACTCTTGAAATACACTTATTTGGTATGTGGTATACGTATTCCAAGAGTTATTTTTGTTAATACTTCTTCTTTGGAAAAATTGTTGATGCTTCTTTTGGGAGTAGGAAGTGCTGATTCAAGAAAGGTATCAACCACCTTTATTGGAGAACCCGTTCCAAAGATATACCTTAAAAGCTTTTCGCTGTCCACTTGTAAAAGTAAAATCTTAAAATGGATTGGGGTGTATCTTTGGAACTGGTTAACCAAAAAAGGTGGTTGATACTTTTTTGTAATCAGCGTTTGATACTTTCAAAACCAGCATCAACAATTTTTACATAAAATGCTTATTGAAAAAAATCACTCTTGAAATACACTTATTTGGTATGTGGTATACGTATTCCAAGAGTTATTTTTGTTAATACTTCTTCTTTGGAAAAATTGTTGATGCTTCTTTTGGGAGTAGGAAGTGCTGATTCAAGAAAGGTATCAACCACCTTTATTGGAGAACCCGTTCCAAAGATATACCTTAAAAGCTTTTCGCTGTCCACTTGTAAAAGTAAAATCTTAAAATGGATTGGGGTGTATCTTTGGAACTGGTTAACCAAAAAAGGTGGTTGATACTTTTTTGTAATCAGCGTTTGATACTTTCAAAACCAGCATCAACAATTTTTACATAAAATGCTTATTGAAAAAAATCACTCTTGAAATACACTTATTTGGTATGTGGTATACGTATTCCAAGAGTTATTTTTGTTAATACTTCTTCTTTGGAAAAATTGTTGATGCTTCTTTTGGGAGTAGGAAGTGCTGATTCAAGAAAGGTATCAACCACCTTTATTGGAGAACCCGTTCCAAAGATATACCTTAAAAGCTTTTCGCTGTCCACTTGTAAAAGTAAAATCTTAAAATGGATTGGGGTGTATCTTTGGATCTGGTTAACCAAAAAAGGTGGTTGATACTTTTTTGTAATCAGCGTTTGATACTTTCAAAACCAGCATCAACAATTTTTACATAAAATGCTTATTGAAAAAAATCACTCTTGAAATACACTTATTTGGTATGTGGTATACGTATTCCAAGAGTTATTTTTGTTAATACTTCTTCTTTGGAAAAATTGTTGATGCTTCTTTTGGGAGTAGGAAGTGCTGATTCAAGAAAGGTATCAACCACCTTTATTGGAGAACCCGTTCCAAAGATATACCTTAAAAGCTTTTCGCTGTCCACTTGTAAAAGTAAAATCTTAAAATGGATTGGGGTGTATCTTTGGAACTGGTTAACCAAAAAAGGTGGTTGATACTTTTTTGTAATCAGCGTTTGATACTTTCAAAACCAGCATCAACAATTTTTACATAAAATGCTTATTGAAAAAAATCACTCTTGAAATACACTTATTTGGTATGTGGTATACGTATTCCAAGAGTTATTTTTGTTAATACTTCTTCTTTGGAAAAATTGTTGATGCTTCTTTTGGGAGTAGGAAGTGCTGATTCAAGAAAGGTATCAACCACCTTTATTGGAGAACCCGTTCCAAAGATATACCTTAAAAGCTTTTCGCTGTCCACTTGGAAAAGTAAAATCTTAAAATGGATTGGGGTGTATCTTTGGAACTGGTTATATAATAGACCCCAAGGATGTAAGTGATTCACAATCATTCACAAATCGCACAAATCAACTGCCAAAGTTTGGAATATATCCATATGGGGTTTTCGAAGTGTTAGGAACAAAGTCTTTTCTCCTTAAAATATAAGAATACAAATTGATATAAATACTTACTACCTAATATCCGCAAGTCATGCAACAGATTATCCAATCAGATAAGTTATTGACATTAGCTGCTGAATGATGTTCCATAGTACCCATTGAATGCTGGCGAAGTGAAGGAGAAGGAAGGAGGAAATGAAGTTTATTTTGGTCGTACACTTCCATAACCAAGTGTACCTCCATAATTGTCTTAAAAGGTTGTTGATGATGTCGTTGATTGCTGTTTATTTTGGCCGGGTACGCTGATTTGTAAATCAGCTAATAGAGCATCCAAATCATCCATAATTTCTAGAGTTTTTTTCTATTTTCTGTACGCGTAGGGAGAAGTTATTTTTAAGCTGTGGAACTTTTTATTGCTAAAGATGTGGCGAATCACAAAACACATTTTATTTTTTGCACTTTTGTGGTTTTCCATCACTTAACGGAACACACTTTTTTCAGCTAGAATATTAATGTAATTTTCAATTTTTACCAATGAGTTGGATAAGGTTTTGTTCAGGAAATTGATTAAGATACAACAGAATTAGTTGAATTTGCAGAGAGTATATTTAGGTGAGTTGTCTATTTGGTTAGCGGTTCTAGCTAATCGGATTCACGATTGGTGGTTGTCTATTCAGTATCGTATCTGAAATTATATTAAAAAAAAATAATAAAAATGGTAAAAATGTGAAAGCACAAGAAGAAACAAACATAGAATTGTGAAGGATGAAGTTTGCTTTCGACTGGAATTCTTCCTGAGAGTAAGTTCGGCGACTATTTCTAAAACCTGCTCCATTATTGGCTTGATAGGCACCGGTTAATGCAGCGGAACCGCCACTTCGACCACCACCTATGCCTGCATTACCATTTCTACTTGGCCTTGGAATTTTGTTGACCTGATGCATCAGGCCAAGATTTTGCAATTGGTTAACAATGAAATGTTGCTGTTGTTGCTGCCCAGCGGCTGAGAAGGTTAGCACATCCGAAATAGCCTCTCGGTGGGCTTGAGTTAGATTGGGATTTGCCAATGACTAACTAAACCGTGTTTTGATATCTCTCCACTGGCCAACGATAGAAGAAACATGGAATCAATTCTGAAAGAAAAATGAGAAATTTATAAAAAAATGTATGTTTGTTTGAAACGTTCATAAGGTCGAGTTTCTTAATTATTAAAGAGAGTGCATCTGTAAGTTAATGGTTATAAAATACCTAAAGAATCATTGGTATTTTCTTAACAGGCTCACAAAGGCACAGTACATTATATTTTTAAAACTTTTATTAAAATTAAAAGAAATACACGATTTCACGTAATTTATTTTAAACTGTCACTTTTGACAAAACAACAAAAAAAACGTACCTGTCAGTTTGAGCAAATTAAGCCATTTTGTTTTTTAATCCACCACTCACACGGATTCACGGATATGAAAAAAAGAGTAGATTTAAGAGAGGCTTCTCTTATTCACCACAAAAAATTTTGCGGGTGTTTAAGGCAAGGGGGGTACGAGTCGGGCCTCTAGGTAGTATACTTACTCTATGCACAAAAGAGTGCACAAATAATAAGACAGAAAGAGAAGCAACTGGGTGTATGTGTGTATGCATCGTCAAACACAGAAGACAGAGGAAATGAAACCATTCCACTTTAGTTTTTTTTTTTTGATTTTGTTTTCAGAAATTTCCTTCCTATATTGGTGAGAAAGTATATCATTTACTATATTATTTTCTTTAACAAAAAAAAAAAAAAAACAAAACAAAACAATTTAAATCCGGCCATCGCAGTACACACATAAATATTTCCTTACTCAACCTACGCACAATTTGTTTTGATAAAAAAAAAAACAATTCTCATATGTCAAAATATATTTAAGTTGGCTTTGCGTAGCCTTTAAACGCTTTGGATGGTGTTTAAGTTAAGAGGTGTTTAAGTTACGTTGCTTAAATGTGGAAATTGATTATAGATACCGATTTCACACTTAATTGATATTTAGAGGTAGTTTAGAGTTAAGAAGCCTTTAAAATTTCTTTATAGATTCGGCTGTTCATGTTTTCTGCTTGACTGCCGCCTTCGTTTCCCCGTCACCGATTTCACCTACAAACTGCCGTCATTACGCACTAAGCAGTCACAATCTAAACGGCCTGTCAGTTAAAATTCTGTGCTAAGAAAAGTTCAGTTTGTACATACTAATATCTTACAATCACAATTTCACAAGAAAAGAGTATTTTCACTCGCCATCTACTACACAAATCTTTATATTTTGTTCCTCACTGAAGGGACTGAAGGCTTATGATTTTATCAACAAACTTCTTGTCACTACGCCGTATCGAACTTCCGCGGTATGAGGGTCTAAGTAGTTGAATAAAATATTAAAAACCCTTTCATGTGAATAATGTTTTTTTCAAGCAATATTCTTATATGGAAATTGTTATATATTGAGGGCTGGCAACGCTTTTGGCTATACCAAAAAAGAAACATACATGCTGGCAATACTGAAGACAACATAAGAACGAATAAGCCAAGCCGGAGATCAATGATAGTCAGAAAATACTCGCTACAAAGAAGAACTACTTAATTATTAGCTTTCTATTTTATGTACTATAAGAATATCAACCTAAATAATAATTAATAAAAGCGTCTAACTTAAGCCTGATCCACATCTGTGTCGTGTGTTGTGTTGTGGAGCCGTTTGTCGCTGTCATTCCATATATTTTATGCGCCACACTGCAACACAACAAACGAGACAAATATGGTTCTACGCATATGAAATACATTGAAGCGATAGCGACACACGACTCCACAACACAACACACGACACAGATGTGGATCAGGCTTTATTATTTACTATATTAGGCGTTTTTCTTTTTTAGCTCAGAAAAGAGTTCTGAACAGAGTCCGAGCATATCGAGCATGCTCTGAACATCCTCTGAACAAAGCGTGTTCTGGTTCTGAGCGCTCAGAATTATTTTTGAAACACACCCGAACACTAAACTGTCCCTTTTTTTTAATTTCACCTATCAAATGCTTGTGTTCAGCATTCAACTCGGTCTGCTCAGTTATTTTATTCTGAGCTCATAGAGCGCGCTCTGAACAAGCTCAGAACACGTTCAGAACTAAAAAAGAAACACAAATTTGAAGCTCTGAACGTTCAGAGGTAAAAAAGAAACACAATTTTTTGTTTGACAGTTCAGGCTCTGCTCTGAACTAAAAAAGCGACGAGAAAAGAATTCACGTTGGAGGACGTTGTTGCGAAGGAAACGTGCATTGGTTTCAATTGGGCTGAGCACGCTGGTCTAGACATAGTCGTTTTGCTGTTTATGGGTAAGAGAAAATCT
Organism: Melangyna quadrimaculata; assembly: GCA_949320155.1. NCBI lineage: Eukaryota > Metazoa > Arthropoda > Insecta > Diptera > Syrphidae > Melangyna > Melangyna quadrimaculata. Next base: position 151,097,984 of record OX439483.1, read on the forward strand.
AAAATCTTCTGTTTTTCATCTTTGTTGTTTTGGCACGGGAATGAGCCAAACAGAGTCACTGAGAAACATTGTAAGAGCCTGATTATACGGTTCGTTTTCCCGTTCGTTTCGTCTTTCGTGTTTTTGACAGGCAAGAACGTTCATGATTACATGGTTCGCGAAAATACGTACGTTCTTCCATTCGTTATTTTGACGTTCATGGAATTGGGGATGTTTTGTAAGAAAATAATCAGTAGTAATAAATAAAAATATTTTTTAATCACTTATTTCGCAAATACAAACGCATATTAGGTGTATCCAATTACGAAACACTATTTTCCAATTCAATAATTTTTGTTCAAATCGTTTTTTGCTAACATCGAGGAGATTTGTGGTTGCCAAATCAGAAACGTCAAAGTTCAACCAGAAAAAGTCTTGAAATTTTCATTCCTGCTTTCGTTACTTCCTCCCCTCTACATTTCTACTCCCCTCACCCAAGCTGTCAAAAAGACGAAAGACGAAACAACCGAAAAAACGAATCGTGTAATCGTGCACTAACTTCTGTTGCTGCTGCTGGTGTGGTACTTCAAACATGTTTGGGCAGGTTGGCCCATTTGATATAAGATCCTCATGGCCGAGTTATTTGCAGCGTCTTCAATTTTTTTTTGGAGCAAATGACATCGTGGACGAAAGTTAAGCCTCAACTACATAGACCGACCTAAATTAAAATGCTCGCTAAAGAAATATGCTTGCAAAAAAACATACGGAAATTGTTCTGACATAAATTAAACCACCATGTACAATTCTTCATTGTTTTTTTGCAAGCAGGTGTGTCTTCAGAATAGATATTTATTTCTCACTTTTGTACTTTTGTACAAAAGTAGGCCTATGTAGTTAAGCTTTTAGAAAAGAGCCATGTTCTTGGTGCAATTTAGGGATGCGGACTACGAAGTTTTAATTTCATTACTAACACCGAAGGGGCTACGGGATTTCTCGTTTTCTGAGATGTGCCAGAAACTATTCGAGTATTTTGATCCTGTACCTAACGCATTTGTTGAAAGGTACAATTTTCATCGCAGAATCCAGAAGAAAGGAGAAACAATTGCAGAGTTCATCAATGACTTACGAAGATTGAGTATACACTAGGGGTATTCACGATCCGATGCAACTGGTCTAGTATCATTGCAAAAGTGTAAAATTGAAAAATTATCTTCCAAACTGACAACGACACCAAGCAAATTTTACACTCCATGTTGCAATGGGGTTAAGGTATAGCAAAAATGCAAAACTGTTGCAAAATTTAAGGCAGTGTTGTTGTTATAGAGCAAGAACATTTTTGAATTTTACACTTTTGCAATGATACTAGACCAGTTGCATCGGATCGTGAATACCCCTACTGTAATTTTAGTGAACTCGATAAGATGTTACGTGGATCGCATAGTATGCGGTGTCTACGACGAGAGCGTTCAGAGGCGTCTATTTGCGAAAGAAAAACTTACATTAAAATGAGCAATGGAATTGTGTGTGTCTGCGGAGACGGCTGGAATGAATGTGACTGAGGTTCGAGCGAATGTTGCGGTTAAGGAAGATATGTTCGCAGTAAATAATGCGAAAAAGGATGAGCAAGTGTATCCTAAATGCTACCATTGTGGAGAGGCTCATCACTGAATGTGGATTCAAGGAGGCCAAATGCTACTTTTGTAGGAAGACCGGACATATTGCAAGAACGTGTCTTAAAAAGAGGTCCAGTAGGAAGACATCACAGAGTGCAAGAACAAGGACGAGTAAACTTGTTAAAGGAAAGACAAATGTTATTGAGTGGGATGAGTCGGACGAGTCGGTTTTCACTCTACAAACGATAGCCATGGTGGGTGGTTCTGGTGCTAAAAAAGGTAAAATTATGGCAGACCTTTGGTTGAATGGTGTAGCAGTGATCAGTAGCGGATCTAGAATTTGGCTGTGGGGGGGGCTTGGAAATCCAGTTTGAGGGAAAAATGAAATCTCACTGGCAAAAGCTCATATGTATATGCAGGTGTTTCGGCAGAATGAGCCATCTGGAGATCTCATTTTCGCAAACTACCCAAATTAACTAGTAGAGTAGGTACCAGTTTTGTTCGAACTATTACTGGAAAGCACAAAAGACAATAGTTTGCCGATTGAAAAATAAAATGTCGAAACTTCAAGACTTTTAGTCGGAGTCTAGAGAGATTGCAAATATTCATTTTCTTCTGAATGATATTCTGAGTGCAAAGAGAAAACTTACGCTTGTGAAATTTGGCTCCTTTACTAGATTTCGTGTATGTAATTGCTTAGTCCAAAAATGTTTTGTATGTTTAATTGACTTCGACATTGGAAATATAAGCCCCAAGATTCTCTTACCCCTGGCTGACCGTAAGAAACAATTCCTTTTGTATTAAACAATTACACTAAAATTGACACGTCGTTTTTCTCCAATTCTGCATTTTTTTTTTGTTAAATAAGCTAAATTTTAAGGGTAAATTGTTGTTGCATTTGACACATTAATCGTTCAGTCCAAGCTCCGTTTTTTCAATTATCTCTCCAATCTTACGCCCAAACTTCGGACTTTCACAGTCCCTAAAGTTAAGCCCCAAAAACCCTCTGAAATAAGTTTTTAGAGAATTGGTTGTTTAACCCCGACCACGCTTTTTTTATCCAATTCTTTTCAGGCCTTAGTCCTGAGCTTTTTTTTCGTCCCAATTTTTTGGGCTTTGTTTTTAGGGACTTATTGTCTTTGCGTTAAACATGTCCGTTATTCGTAGCCCCGAACTTGATTTATCTCCGATTCCCTTAAGACTTAATCCCCAATTAAATTATTTTGGGGTTTGGAAAAAAAATTACATAAGATGTAAATTGTTCAGCCCCAACCTCACTATTTTGTTTGATTTCAATATTTGAGACCAATAAAAAAAACTACACAGTATGTAATCTATTGCTTTTTATATTTCAATTAATTTTATAATCGGTTGTCGTGGGGGGGGCTTTAGCCCCTATAGCCACCCCCTGGATCCGCCACTGGCAGTGATGATGGAGGTGGATTAAGGTGCGACGTGTACGATCATTAATTCGGAGACTTGGGAAAGAATCAAAATTTTATCAGGAAACTTAAAACCATCGAAGATGATGCTGACTACATGAAATTCTGATCGTGTGAAATTGCTCGGAGAGGCATTAGTGGATGTCAAGTTTAAGGCAGTTGCTAGTAAGTTGCCTGTTGTTGTTGCTGCTGAGAGAGGTTCGAATCTGTTGGGGCGAAATTGGTTTGACGACTTCAAAATTTCTGTGCATGGAGTGCATAAAATTGATGCTTATAAAAACATTGACCAAGTGGTGATGATGTATCCTGAAGTTTTTAGTGATGGTTTGGGAGCGTATAAAGGTTCTGAAGTAAATATAGAATTGACGGAAGATGTTAAGCTAGTGTTTTTGAAATACAGACAAGTTCCTTTTGCTATTAGGCCAGCAGTGGAAGTTGAAATAGATCGGATGATTAAGAAACAAATACTAGAACCAGTGACGTACTCAGAGTGGGGTACACCGGTGGTGCCAGTGCGTAAAAGAGATGGTACTATCCGTTTGTGTGGAGACTACCGAAGCACGGTAAATATATCTATAAAAAAATTCTTATCCGATTCCTCCGATTAAAGAAATGTTAGCGCCAGTAGGTCAAGGCAAAGTTTATAGTAAATTTGATTTATCACATGAGTATCAACAACTGCGAGTGAGTGATGCATCAGCAAATATTTTGACATTGAATACGCATAAAGGGCTTTTCAAAGTAAGACGAATGCCATTTGGTGTGGCATGTGCCCGATTCATTTTCAATGCACAATGGATAAAATCCTCGCTGGTGTGAAAGGAGTTGGCGCGTATATCCATGACATTATTATTACGGGGAAGAATGAAGCAGATCAATATACTCAATATACTCCAATATTTATCCATAGAAGCTATTTATAAACGTTTATTGTACTTATTTAATCTCTCTTTAGTACTCCATAGAGTTAAAAAGGAGAACTTTTTAACTCCTATAGCACCTTAAAGAAGGAAATTCAGTTGCTTTGAAGAACATTTTAAGATAGTTCGAAAGAAGTGCTAAAGTAGTAAAGTATAGAGTGTGAAGAAAAATAAAAAAAGAAACTAGGTAAGCCTAGGGATCGAACTCTGGATGCCTCGCACTACTTGTAGAGCTCGCTAACCGCTCGGCCAATCTCTTATATGAAATAATTAGCATTAAAATCGATTGAATTTCCCAAATAATTTTATAACTCATAATTTACCTAAAAAAAATCTATTGAAAGCATTTTAGCCTGCCGCACGTGAATTAATATAAGAGCCTAATGCTTTCATTGCACATAATTATTTATGCAAATAATAAAGATGCCCACATTTTTAAAAAACTTAAAATGCGTTTTTTTGCAAGCAGGTGTCTTCAGAATAGATATTTATTTCTCACTTTTGTACTTTTGAACATTTGTACAAAAGACGGCCTATGTAGTTAAGCCTTAAGGATTGCATTAATATTTCTTTGGATCACTATTGGATATGGTTAAAGAAACATCGCAATATGACGCTGTTGTTATTGCTTATTGAAAGTCTAATGGATCAATTATATCACCTTTGACTCTTATACCGATTTGGCTTCCCGTCAGAAGGATTTCTGGTCCACTAAAGAAACGAATGATACTTTAGTGTCTGAAATCGAAAGCAATTTTGTTAGTTGGGAGCTGTGTTGTCACAGCTAGTGAATGGTGAAGAGTGTCCAGTTGCGTATCATTCACGCACATTAGGAAATGCTGAACGAAATTATGCCCAAATTGATCGTGAAGCGTTGTCAATTATCAATGGTGTTAAACATTTTCACCAATACTTGTCAGGGCGGGAATTCGTTATTTCTTCCGATCATTAGCCGTTGTTGGGCATTTTAAGTAGTAGCAAACCTATACCATTAATGGTTCCGCCAAGGATGCTGCGGTGATGGTGTCTGCGATTAGGTGGGTATGACTACGAATTGCGATACAGAAAGGGTGCAACAATGGAAACGCTGATGGTCGGAGCCGGTTACCATTGCCAGGGTGTTGAAGATGAACAAATTCCGCCTGCTGACGTATTGTTACTTGAAGTTTCGGACTATCGGATTACTGCTGAGAAAATACAGGATATGACAAAAAGAAATGACATTTTGAACAAAGTTATGTATAGGGTACTATACGGATGCCCGACGTCGAAGGTAGATGAGAAGCTTAAGCCGTACATAACACGAAGTACAGAGTTATCACTTCATAAGAACTGCTTACTTTGGGGAAATCGAGTCGTAGTACCAGATGAAGGACGCCAGGCGATGTTGAATTTGTTACACGCTAACCATCATGGAATAGTAGCAAGGAAGATGAATGCAAGGAGTTATTGTTGGTGGCCAAATCTTAATACGGATGTAGAGGCGTGTGTAAATAAGTGTGTTACATGTCAAGTACATCGGAATAATCCACCGAAAGCGCCTCTACAGTTATGTGAAAAACCAACAAATCCATTGTCGACGCTTCATTTGGATTTTGCTTGGCCATTTAAAGGCTACACATTTTTATTAGTTGTGGATGCGATGTCAAAGTGGTTAGCGGTTGTTTGTGTGAATAGACATTCATCAGCAGAAGTGATAAAGCATTTAAGAACTATGTTTGCGACACATGGTATACCAGATTTAATCATTTCTGATAATGGTGCTGCCTTTGTGTCAGAGGAGATTAAACAATTCTTTAAGAATAATATGATTGAATCCCGTACGTCATCGCCATATAATCCAGCAAGCAATGGCCAGCCGAACGGATGGTACAATATACGAAGAAAACTTTATCAACATTGACTGAGGGCGATATGCAGTTGAAGCTTCAGAGATTTTTGTTTCGTCAACATACGACAGTTCATGCTTCAACGGGTAAAGGTTAGACCGCACTTGGCGGAACTGCACTGCAGCGGAACTGCGATTGAAAATAATTTGTATGAAATTGTATGAAGTTCAGTTGCCGCTTAGTGCGATATAGCTCATACAATTTCATACAAATAATATTTTGCCACGTCGTGAAGTGTAGTTCCGCTGCGATTGTGTGCGGTCTAACCTTAAGACCACATCCGAGATGTTAATGGGAAGGAAGCACATAAACCAGCTACTGGCAACGTTTTTGGCTAAACCAAAAAAAAACATACATGCTGGCAATTTTGAAGACAACATAAGAAGGAACAAGCCAGCCGGAGATCAATGATAATCAGAAAATACTCGCTACAAAGAAGAACTACTTAATTATTAGCTTTCTATTTTATGTAATATAAGAATATCAATAAACCTGAATAATAATTAATAAGCGTCTTACTTATTATTTACTATATTGTAAAGTATATCCAATAGATATAAACAAAAAACTCTAGCAATTTTATTTGTTCTTGTGTTAGAAGAGATTTGTAAGGCAATAAAAAGCAAGTACCCTTCTTCACACAATGATACTGAGTTACCAGTAACTGCGATAAGGGAAGGGAACAAAATCTCCTCGGTCAACGATTTGAAGAGATTTTTATCGCATTCCTTCTCAAACTGTCTAGACTTTATAGGGAACCAACAAAAATCTCTGGCAATTTTGTTTCTTCGCGTGAAAGGTACAAGAGATTTTTAAGGTAATTAAAGGAAAACGTCAAAAATCTCCAGAAACTAGTTTCCCTCTGTGAAAGGGGACAAAGCGTCAAAAAATCTCCAGCATCTAGTTTTTCTGTTGTGAAAGGGGGCTATTCTTTTTACATCTTCAAAAACCATACAATTTTTTAATTAAAATCTACTACAATTTTAAATATCAGTTTTGCAGCCCATCTTACAGCTCACTTATTTTGACATTCCTTTTTGCTTTACACCAATTGTCATTTCAGCTGTCAAAAACAGAAAAGCCGCTAAAAGAGAATTCACAAAACACAACAACAACTCTCCTTCCTTATTCCCTCATATTCTCTCTATTCGTTGTTAAAAAAAAAAACTCAATTTCGTCCCGTTTGGCTGACTTCGTTTTCTTTTCGCTGCTGTTACTGCGGTTTAGCTGCCGCTCTCTCTCACCAACTTAGCCAAATGGCTATTGCTTTTTCTTCTACAAAATACAAATTTCAATTTTTTGTACGATTGTGAACGCGAAGTGAAGACGACGTAGTTAAGAAAACGTTACAAAATAATATAAGAACAAAATTAAGATAAAAAACAAAAATCTTTTTCTTATTCCTTATTTTTTACATAATACAAAATAAAAAAAAACAAGTTTTCTACAACTTAAAATTAATAAAAGAAAATGTGTGTTCTTACGACAGAAAAGGAAATTGTTAGCAAGCAACAAAATATATTTCAGTGCTATTAGCGCCAACGAGCTAAACTTAACGCAATATAAAAAAATATGTAGTAGGAAATATAAAAAAAAGTAAAAAAAAATAATTTCTCAAGAAAAATTACAAAATTTTTTAGGGCGAATTGGGAACGTGAAATAAAAATTCCCAACTAGAAAATCATTTTTGTGAATGAATTTATCGAAAAAAATAAGTTATAAAATAACAAAAAAATAATATACCACGTAAAATAGGTTCATTTTAACCTTTTTTACATTTTTTTTACAAAATTATTCTGACATCATATGTAACACGAAGTGTAAAAGCAAAAAAGTGCAAAAGCTAAATCAAAAGAAAGATCAAAAGAAGCAACAACACAAAAGGGTGTCCGCGAAAGACGGCGAAGATAAAAGCCAAGAAGAAAAAATCTAAAAAAATTAAACTTCCCCAACAAATCAAACTAAACTAAACCAAATGAAATATCTATGAACTACGGCGAAAAAGCACAAAACAAAGAGGCAGAAAGTTTTCCGAGTTCATTTTTTTTTGTTGATTTAATTCCACTTACAAACTTTTCAAAAAAAAAAAGAAAAACCACAACATAACCTGAAGAGGAAGGGAGATAAAAACGTGGTTCAGTACACTCATCTGGTCATCGCGTGAGGGAATTTTCATATTATCCAAACAAAAACAACCACAACCATATATTTTCCTTTCTCTGCAATTCGCCGTTCCCGTTGCCTGCCGTTGCCGTACACAAGTGTTTATGTGCCGTTGCTTCTCGTTCTCGTATTCGTGGTAAACGTCATCGTTCAAATGCGAGTGGTGATGGTGAATATGGTGAGCTGAATGCTGCCCTTTTGTTTTTAACATTTATCTGTCCCTTTCGTACTAATAAAAATAAAACGGCATATTTCTCAAAACAAAAGTAATCAAAACATAAATATCAAACAAAAAAAAGTAAATACATTACTATGTAAAATGTTAGGTTAGGGAATTTTTTTCTCTCAAATGTGTAAATGCGCGCGAAAAAGGAAAGAAAGAAAAAAAAACATTAAAAAATCGTAGCAAAACAAAAGTAATACACACAAAAATATATTAAAAAGAAACGATAAAAAGGAAAAACAAAGGCTAAGGAACCTTAAACACGACAAAAATTAAATTAAAAAAATGAATAATTGTGAAAGTACAGAAGGCAGCAATAGCAGCAGCGACATTGAAGAAACTCAAACTCAACAGACAATAGCTCTTTCTGAAGCCACCACGGCTTTAGAAGATTTAGCAACAACTACAACGACCGGAGAATTCTTTTATACACCCAACAAATCCAATGAAAATTTAAAAATTGATACAAAATGCGCAGGAAATACCACCACGATCGTAGCACCTGCCGCTGATGGCTCTATTATCGCTGCTAGCTCATTGATTGCCATCGCTACAGCGGCAACTACGACAACGGTCAGTTATGCAGCTATAGCAGCAATGGACACAGCTTCGGCAAATGCATTCGTTTGTGCACAAAAGCAGCAGACAGAAGCTATACTTTCATCTGAATGTGATAAAAATTCAACTAAAATTTGTGATAAAAAATCAACAGAACTACAAGAAGCGGATTCAGATTTAGAAAGTTCAGAAGTACTCTCCTCAAGTGAGGGCAATGGAGACAGTGGAATTAGTAGCAGCAACCAGAACAACCATGATGGGGTTGAGGAGAAGCAAGAGCTCACTGTCACTACATTCTCATCCCCAACGCCTTTGTTGATAGAAAACAAAGAAAAAACACCTAAAGCAGCGTATATTTCAACAACATTACCGTCGTTGTCATCGTCGCAAGCGAATACTCTTAGTGGCAGTAAGTTGGACAGTAATAACTCGATGTCCACAGCGACTACGAATCCAATTCCAAGTCTTTCTGTTGTCGGTAGCAATAATTCAGTGCTACAAGCACAAAAGAAGATCGACAACAATCATCATGTACTCCACCCTCACCATCTATACGCCCTGACGACAACTGCCAGTGCACCAACTTTAATGCAATCAAGTGACTATCGCCGTGCGGAATCACCTACCACGACAATTTCAACGGGTTCAGCAGGGGCGATGACGACGACGATGGGTCCTAATGCTGGTGCAATGATAACGAGACGTGTTTCATTTCCGAAAAGCGATGAAGCTTTAGTAACAGGATATTTAGAACCGGCTAATCCATGGGAGCATGGTGAGTATTTGTTTTCTATACATACATATACTTACTTTCCTAATCTTCGTATTTTTTTGGTATAGTGTACCCACCTATGTAGGTATCCATTTTAGTTGACAACGTCATTTTATACTTTTCTGCGTAATTTATACGATTTTTTTGTGTCTATTGAATCTGGAAAAATGAAATGGGTGGTGTGTTTTGTATGTATGTGGGTGGGAGATCTGTTACGTAAGGTTTCTAATCGATTTGGAAAGTTGTAAGAATGTAGCTATGTACTGTACATTGTACGTACCTATCTACATTCTTTAATAGATATGTATCTGTAGTAAACTTTATGTAGGTAGATATGTACATACATATATGACAAATGGGCAATGTTTTGTGTGTTTTCATTTATTTTTACTACGTTTTCGTATTGTGGCGTTGACCTCTCTCTTTTAGAAGTTTGAGGGTGTGTTTTTTGGAAATAGACTCAAAAGAACACGATGTTGTTGAATTATAATTCTAGGGTCTAATAATGTTACATGGCAAATAAAAAATAGTGACAAAGAAATATAGGTATGTATGTATACATATGTATGTATGCAGGTACATATATAAATACATAGGTAGGTATCTACATAATAATCTTCTCTTCGGCCAACTTTTATAAATGACGCACTATAGAAAGGAAAAATAACAACGCAAAAGGTGTCGTCAAACCAAGATCCTTTGAACTTATTAGTTTCTAAAGGTTCAATTAATTTAAACTTCCTCGGTTAAATAACAAAAGTGGGCAGGAATCCGATTTATCTAAAGATGAGGTTCGAACGCCACTTCTTAGTTCATTCTCATAAATAGGTACCTTCTATGTTTTCTTTAGGAACTTTAACTGGTCATCATGCTTCCTCGATAGTGACGTAGATTCCAGGGCAGATATGATTACAAACTTAATTATTTGTGGAATGAGATTTTTATTCCCGAATAGGGTGAAATCTATCAAACCCACAGAAAACTCATGATTTGATTCGAACTGTAAAAAGGTTATTAGGCACAGAGAGCCTAATGATGTTTATGATGCTTTTGATGTTATAAAAGCCAACCCAAGTGAGGAAAACCGGAAAAAGTTTCAACAAGCTAGAAAACCCTGTAACGTTCATATTCGACGAACTAAATTTTAACATGATCAAAAATTACGACAAAAAATACTACAATATCCTAAAGGTAGTAAAAATTGTTGTTTCATTTTTTAAAAATATACAGAATACCATCTCGTCCTCGGTTCCAACGCTCGTCTACAACGATGCTTCTTTTGTCAGCTCACTAGATAAAGCCAATTTGCTTGCAGTACAGTTTTTAATTCGAAGCCACCAGAAGGTGATAGAACTCCTCCTGTATTTGAGAGCGTAAATAATTGTATGGGACAAATCTTCTTTCCAAATCGTGCAGTAGTTTCTAGGGCTCTGAAAGATGTCGACATTCACAAATATGCTGCTCCAGATAGTATCCCCCCATTTTTCTGAAGAGTTGTTCTTTAACGCTGGAAAAACCACTGCGTAAGCTTTTCCATCTGTCCTATTTCTACTGGTCTCTTTCCGAGTGTATGAAAAAGAGTATTTGTCCAGCCTGTCCCTAAAAAAGGCGTGTCTTCTTCACCCTCTAACTTACGTCACCAATTGCACTTACGTCCCTTCTTTCCAATGGTACGGAAATGCTGATTAATTTCCAGATCAAGCAATATCTCGAAGACCGAAAGCTTCTTAATGACCGTCAGTACGGCTTTTGTAGCAATAGGTCCACTGGTGATCTGATGGTATATCTCACCGAACAGTGGAACAAATCTTTACATCATTTTGGAGAAAGTATGATTATTGCATTTGATAATTCAATCGATCTTCTTTTTAATCCCCTCCAAACTACCTAACCGCTCGAGCTGTGTACACCATTTTAACGGAGTCCCTTAAGCGCGCGCTAAATAAATTTAAAAAAAATTGTATTTGAAAATGCATGTTTGTTGTTGAAATACTTGCTCCAGGTGACTTTAATCGCAAAGGCCAAAGTTGCAGGTATAAACTTTAATATTTTCCATTTTGGTTTACAGTTTTATCGAACCTTTGATTAATAGTCTACTCAAAATACAGATATAGGATTTTGTGTATGGAATTTCAAGTGGTTTTTGAAACGTACGTCTACCGATTTTCATGAAATTTACACAAATTTTGTTGAAGAAAATTAATAATCACTGTCAAGATAGAGAAGTCATACCAAATTCAAAAATAAGTCCCACTTTAGTGTAGGTACGAGTAATATATTATGTTGATTAAAATATACCTATATATAGGCACCTACATATTCTATGTCACTTAGTTTCAACTGCTTGAAAGATATCTTTTTCACTCCCTTTTGCAACCCAATTTAAAATAAAATCACGTATGTCCTTCTTGATTATGAATAACATATCGCGGTTTTGCACTGCGACCTAAATATCTATTGTGCCCCCTTCTGGAGTTGGATCGGGTTACGCATCTTACAACTCTTCTCCAAGAATTTTAATATTTGAAGTACCATCAGAGATGGTAAATCACAGCGTCCCATGTGTTTGTTTCTTTGGTGCAAAAGTGCATCACATTAGCCTAGTATGTGGTTGTATGTGGTGCGGTGTTTTCTCATCGAAATTGCAGAATCTGTATGGGCATGTGGCACTGCTTACTAGGCCAAGAATACTAAGATGTCGTCTTAGTTTGCAGTGCCCAGTGAGGAGGCCTTAGTTATAGTTTTTGGGTCTCCTCTTCTATTTTGATTTTACTTCTAATCAGGTTTACTCCTATTCAGCTATAGGGTTCAGGTCTTGTTAAAGGGGACATTGCACATATTTTTGCTAATGAGTCCGCCTCTTCATTTCCAACGTGGCCGTTGCCGACATAATGGCAATCTTTTGGTTTCTGTAATTTCTTTCGGTTTTTGGTGGGCACATATTCCTCTAAATTGTACTTCCGCTTGGAAAATGCTAGTGGAATATACCATCGTTATAGAAATCTTGGTGCTAGGCCCAAATGTCCTTCCTAACACCACTGCTATTTAATAATAACATTTAATTAATTTATAGATTTTAATTCCACAATTCCACAAGTGAAACCTAATGCTGAATAGTTGAGTGACAGAATTGTGGTCCTCCTCGATATCATGACAATCCCTGGTAAAATGAAGAAGAAGAAGATAAAATTAAGTGTTATGTTGGTACCTATTCTTAGACAGTAAACTGATAATGTCGCTTGTATGTATATCTCAGGTACTCATTCTTGATCTTTGAGCGATGTTTTCGAAGAGGGAATCGTGACAAATCTTATATAAATTGAAGGTCGTGAGCACCATATTACCCATTTATTCTGGTAACTAACCAGGTACCCTTGCATACTCGAAAAGTATCAGGTATCAGAGTAACGAAACTGTATTAGGTACCCAAATTCCCAGAAAGTACCGGGAAGAAATGAACCGGGGTAGTTATCCCGGTATCCAGATATTAAGAGCTCTAATATGAAAGTAGCTTTTTAAAACTAAAAAATGAGTATTCATTTTTGACCGCAAATTTGTCGCAAGAGCAATGATGCTTTCTTCGTTTAACAAATAAAATTTTGCAGGAGCTTAAACAGAAATTTTTTTGATCCACTCTAATTTTCCAACATTGGGTCCTATCGGGAAGCTCGAGGAGAATTTTGTTTCTCCCGAAATATTGTATTCCTTCCAAAAAATCTTCCCTCGATTAAAAATCTGAGGAAATGACAGTCGAATATTCCTGGAAAAATTATTGCCGATACCAATAAATTCTTAAGGGAACTTTCGAGCATAATTCACCGAGTTGTTTGAGAAAAGGGACAGTAAGTCTCTTTTAAAACAAGAAGACAACTGCTTCGATTCGGGTTGGAATACAGCAACATAACACATTTTTGAAGTTTTGATATTTGCGGCGACTATAATTATGCACATGTTATGACTTGCGGCTCGTGGTGTAATTTATAATCTGAAAAAAATAATACAATTCATTAAAGATTTTTTGAATTTTATGATCTTAAAAAACAACTTTTCCATAAAATTTAAATCACTGCTAACAATGTGCGGAGTAAAAAGATCACCGAACGTCAGGAATACCATCGCATATCGACAAATAGCCGCTAAATTAAAAAGAGAAGTGCGATTAGCCAAAGCAGATGCATGGAAAAACTTTTTGGCTTCAATCAACCCATCAATGGAAGCTAGAACCCTATGGAGTAGAGTAAAGGCTATAAATGGAAACCATTCTACAAAAGGAATTAGTGCTATAGTTCATAACTCCACCACTGTTTTAGACCCATGTGAAATAGCCCAACTTTTTGCAACCAAATGGGCTGGGTATAGTGCAGATAATAACTTTCCGGACCATGTTTTAAGACTGAAAAACAGTGTTCAAGAAACACTCAATTATGAGTCTGACATGCTTATCAACCCGATCACGATTAACGAATTAATGGAATCACTAAGCAGAACCAAAGGGACAACTCCCGGCGCTGACAAGATTTCTTTCAAAATGCTTAAATATCTACCAGTGGAAGTAACACTCAGGCTAGTGATGTTATACAATAATATTTTGAAAGAAGGTGTTTACCCACATGAATGGAAGAAAGCTCATTTGATTCCTATCCCTAAGTGCAATTCGAACCAAAACTCCTTAGACAGCTACCGTCCAATATCCCTTCTTTCTGTACTGTCCAAATTATTCGAGAAAATAATAGGGAACAGGCTTAAATGGACTCAAGAAAGGCATCTCAACAGCGGTCAACACGGCTTTAGACCAGGAAGAGGAACCCATACTTTGTTTCACATGCTAGACCATGCAGTGCACGCAGAGTTAGCCTTACATCAACACTCTGTTCTTTTGTCCATGGACTTGGAGAAGGCTTTTGAAAGGGTAACTACTTATGGAGTAATCAATCAGCTAAAAGACTGGGGGATCAACAAACAACTTCTTCAGGTAATTTTTTCCTTTATGTCAAATAGAACCGTCATTGTCAAGATAAATGGACACCTCTCAAATGTAACTGCCATCCAGAATGGAATACCGCAAGGTTCACCAATATCTACAGTGTTATATAACGCTTATGTAAATCCACTTCTTGAAATACTTCAATCAGAGCTTATGCAGACAAATACCCTTCTTACCTATGCTGACAATATTTTTGTCTTAGCATCTGGAAAACCCGATGAAGTCAAAGATACCTTAGATTTTACAACATCAAAAGCACTTGAATGGTGTCAGGAATTCGGAGCAAAAATGCCATTAAATAAAATGGATGCATTACATGTTTGCAGAAAACATAATTGCCCAAACAATGCTATAACTATTTGTCACACAAGCATCCCTCTTCTAAACAATGCTAAAATTTTAGGACTGGTCTGTACTAAAACTTGGAAATGGCATTCACATGAAAAAATAGTATCTCAAAAGCTCGGTAAAACAATTAACTTACTTAAAATAATTTGCAGCAAGTACAAGGGTCCTCATATCAACACTGCGATCGATATAGCAAAAACGCTTTTAAGAGGAGCTATCCAACACGGCCTTACAATATTTTCTAATTGGACTAAGCAAAACGACCGAAATGTGCAAGTAAAAATAAATGCTGCGCTAAGAACTGCTTTAGGAGCATTACCATCAACTCCCATCGAAGCTTTACTGGCCGAATCAAATATTTTAGGCTTTCAAGATATGAAAGTTATAGCACAAACTAAACTTTTCTCTAAAAGTATTGTAAATACAAAGCATGCTCTTCATGAAATTTGCAAATCAGGTTGGATTGCAGCCGAAACATCGAAAAACAAAAGCTCCATCTCTTGCTCAATTCGCAACATCAAAGCTTCGAGGATAAACATACCTGAACTTCACGATTATGACAACCAAACTCCTCCTTGGATGTTTCCTGGATATCTTATAGATATTTCCTTAACAGAAACTTCAAAAGAACACACACCAAATGATGTTTTAAGACAAAAGTTTGCTGAAATTATACAAACTGGTAATTTTGGTTGCGTTCTATACACGGACGCTTCTTTTAAAGATGGAGTAACCGGATACTGCGTTTATAGACTTGATAGTAACAACAACAACATTTTACTACAACAACTTACCACCCCTGATCAAAATTCGTATACTGGTGAAGTAATGGCACTAGTAGAAGCGTTTAAATATGCCAGACATTCAAATGTCAAAACAGCTATCTGCAGTGACTCCCTAAGCGCTATTCTGGCGATTAAAAACAACAAAAGCAATGTTCCAATCATTCAGGCTCTTAGAGCGTTTCTCTCCTCAGAATGTCCACGTATTCGTTTAATATGGTCACCAGGACACGTAGGTATTCCAGGGAACGAAAAAGCAGATGCCGGTGCACGCCATGCAACTATTATGCCTCTAGAATACAAAATACCACCATTTTCAAACTCTATATGGACTCAATCTTTCAGGGTTATTCAAGAGGAAGCAGAAAATCGTTGGAAGCAATCAAAATCATTTCTGAGATCTCACAAACTTGATTTATCACCTGTAATCTATCACAAAGACTTAAACCGATCGCAAGCAGTACAGATTTCACGATTGAGACTGGGCCATACAATGTTTAACAAATCGCATCTTTTTAACAAAGAAGACCCTCCATCATGCAGCCTTTGCAGAGAAGTACTAACAGTTAAACATATTTTGCAATGCTGTAAAATAACAAAGGAACACTTCAAGGGAAATGTTCCCAAACTTGAAGAGTTACTAGATCCTTCAATACAACCCAGTACTTCAAAACTGTTTCCCCTATTAGCAAAGCATAATGTTAAAATTTAAAATATTACATCTTAAGACTTAATCTAAAAAATACACCTAATTATATAAAACGATAATGAATTCACTTGAAATAAATATTTAAAAAATTATAAATAAAACATAATAATATATGTACATATGTAGATATATATTTAACATTTATAGACTTATTTGAATTACTAATAGATAAAACTTATACAAAAAAATCTATTATTTGTAACCGCCATATGGGCATAATGTAAACCCCGGCGTTATATCCCGGACGATGTAAATTTATTTATATTGTATCCTTTGAAAATAAAATAAAATATAATAAAATAAATGTGCGGAGGTAACATTTTTCAGTCATCCGAAAATTGCATAATCTCTTCAAACTATTGAAATGCATTTTAAATAAGCCCTTGACTTTTGATTGTTGTTGCATTTCTTTGCTTTATTCAGACACGAGAATGTGTTGTCAAAAGTCTCACTTTTAATTTAGATTAAAAAAAAAAAAAAAAACATATTATCTTGGAATAAAAATTGCATACAAAAATGACGTTTACCTATAAACAAAAACAATTCTGAATTTGAATATCATTTAACAATAATATTTAATCAAAAAGGAGAACCAATAGTATTAATATGTATGTAGTACTGTCACGAGTACATATTATTAAAATCGACGGCACGAGTTATTTATTGTTGTTTCTTTTTATTATTTGTATGCAAAATACAAACCATATTTGAGTGATGTGTTGTGAGTATTTATTAAAAAAAAAAAAACATCAAATACAAGTTTCATAGTCTTTCTCGATCAAAGTTAAAGCATATTGAATATTGATTTATTTAATTATATAAGGCAAAAAATTTATTTGGTTATTTCTTCCAGAAGAAATATTTATTGTGAGAACGCAGCTGTAATTCTGGTCTAAATGCGCAATATTCGAAAAAAAAAAAACAGTATTTGAAATAACGGATCGGGGGGAAATTTTGTATCCGACAAGTTTGCGAAAAAAATGTCCTTAATTAAGTACAGTGGCAGGTTATGGGACTATAAACAAAATTATATTACTTTTTTTTTTAAATAATCAGTTTAAAAATTACATTTAATATTTTAGCTTTGTTACCGGGACCCGTTTTAACTTTAATCGATTTCAAAATTTCAAGAGGAGAAATTCATTCAATTGAATTGAATGCATTTTATTTAGCTTCAAAAGCTATTTAGTTTTCATTTTTACAATTTTTCACTTACATATTATTAAACTTGGAGTTGTATACTTTTCTTAATCTTATCTTTATACATTTTTAAATTATTACATAATATTATTATTATAAATAACTACTTTGTACATATTAGGTTAGTTTTTGTTTGAATAACTTAAAGTTAATTGAATTTTTAATTTCTTGTGGCAGGTTATTAAAACCTTGAAAACCTATATAAAATATAGTTTGCTGACTCCTTACAGTTCTTCTTCTAATAAATCGTAGGTCATTTCTTTTTCTTAAATTATAATCAACGAGTTCATTTACAAGTACAACATTTTCACATAAATTTATTTTGTATACAAATATCATAGATAACAAAAAAAGTCTTTGGCTTACATTTAACCATTTCTGGGAATTTAACATATTTTGAATTGAATATTATTCTCATTATTTTGTTTTGTTGCAATTCTAGTCTATTTTTATGACTTTGTGGCCACATATACAATAAACTGGCACAATAATCAAAATGAGGTTTAATTAAGATATTTTTTAGATATATTTTTACAAATATAATTTATGTGATCGTTAAAGTTTAGTTGTTCATCTAATACAATAACCAGATATATCATCGGTCTAACTTGTCCAATTTGTTCATTATTGATAGATAAATTAATAGAAATATTAATATTGGAAGACAAACTAACAGGAATACCTCGAAACACCATGCATTTAGTTTTAGCAACATTAAGCACCAGTCTGTTCATATTCAGCTATGTATTTATTCGCTCCAGATCTTGGTTTAGTACTTCTAAGCAATGCGTTAAGTTTTTGCAAGACACATAGAAGACCATCATCAGCAAAGGATAAGTTTTGACGATTGTATAACTTTGCTCATATCGTTTATGAACATAAGGAATAACCACACACCCAATATTGTACCTTGTGGTATTCCGATGTTCAAATCAATTGGATAAAAGATTTAAACCATTTGAGCTCTGTTGATTTTATTACAAAATACTTAAGCTTTTTTAATAAAATGTTGTGATCTACTGTTTCAAAAGCTCGCTTTAAGTCAAGGAAAACAGCAATTACATAATTTTTGTCGTCAATTTCTTTTAAAATTTAAACAGGTTTCACATGAATGGATTGCTCGAAATCCTGATTGGTAACTGTTAAGTAGGCTATGTCCTTCTAAGTGTTGTTGGAGTTGATTCACTGCACATTTTTTAATATTTTTTTTTGTATAAAGGTATAATGTTTATAGGCCGAAAGTCACTTAATGTTTTTGGGTTTGGGACATTTTTGTTGGCACTATAACGGATTCCTTCCAATATTGTGGAAAAACACCTGCACTTAGGGATATATTTACAATTCTGTTAATAACTGGCCAATTATGGACAAGGAATCTTTAAACGTTTTAACACTCATAAAATTTCTTTGTTGTGTTTATATCTATTGCACTAATTATGTTTTCTATACATATTTGATTGAGCTTAAAATCTATATTGCACTGATCTAGTATATTTTCATAATCACAAAATATCACAGATCTGATCATTAATAGATTGGACAAAAAATTCGTTAAATTTAACGCTTAATGTTGCACTATCGTTTATTACCGAACCATCTTCAAATTGCACAATAGATATAGTGTCATTATTCTTCTTTAGGACATATTTTCTCCACATGTCTTTCTGTGTACTTGCAGTTTCAATTTGCATTTTAATAAAATTCGATTTTGCTTCACATATTGTCTCTTTATATAGGTTTCGGTACCGTTGATATTCCAACCAAGCACCATCATCCTTACTAAAAACTGCATGTCTGTAAAGACTGATTTTTGTATTTTTCATAACATTTATGTCATTGCTAAACCACTCTGCGTTCACATATGGGACATAATTTTCTTTGACCATGGAATTTACTACCGTTTTAATATTTGACACAAATTGAACACATAAAACATTCAGACTAAACGGTTGTTCATTATCAAAATTAATAAATAAAGGAATATCAGACAATTTCAACACGAATACATTTTGGTCGTATACACAGTATTTAATTTACTCTTTGTCATTTCTCTCAAGTTCAAATAAGCCCCACCCTCATATAAATAGTAACATATTTATACGTCTGAGCTTAACGCCATCATCTAAGATGCGTATTTCAGTTTTTTTTTTTAACTAATATGATTGATTACATAGAGAATATATTATTCTGAAAATTGCAAACAAATTCCCTCTTCTGTTTCTATTCTTTTTTTAAATTACTGTGCCACTAAAATGGTACACAGTCCCCTTCGACCTTCTAGAATTATGTTCTATTATGTTCTTCAATCGTTAATATCACTCAATTGACAAACAACATTTTTCAAAAAACCTTTTTTGGCGAAGCTGTCTGCAATATACCCAAATTACCAGAAATTATTTTTTTTTGTATGAATATAATTAAATAGATTAAAAGCGGCAAATACAATAAATTAATAATCTAAAATAAAAATTATTTTTTTTGCTGTGACATTGTAAATTGCATAACAAAGCAACTATACAATTCATATAAACAAAAATTTAATTTCTCTAAAATATTTTTTATTTATTGCCTATTTTCTTTGAAACAAGTGATTTATAATTTTAGTTTGTATTTGTATTTAATTTTCAAGCTGGCATGTTCTTGATGCAACTTGGACTTTAATTAAAAAAAAAAAATATGTAAGCGAAAGAAGAATTGTAGCGTCCATCTGGCATATAATCAAATCCGTCACCTTTGAATTTGTCTAGACCTAATGATGCGTTTAACAAAGTCGAGATGATGCCCTGGTGCTGCTGATGGTGTGCTGGGTAAAGTCATTTATAAAAAAAGATGAAATGCTTCCGACATTTATCCATATTTTATTTTATTGTACTCACTCGTATAGCGCAAATAAATATTTGAGAATTTAATTTCTTGGTGTATTTGCCAAGTAATTAATTAGCAATTATTATTGGCTTAAAATTATTTGTGAATCTGAGTCATTGGCATGTGTAGATATTGAATTGAGAGACATTTTGAAAATTGCACAATAAATAGACTGAAAAGGAAAATCGTAATTGTTGCTTAGTAAGTGTATAGGGAATTTACATCTTTATAAAGATCGAGTAGTTTTGAGTTTGAGTAGGTATTTAAAATCATAATTCATTTTGATTCTCTCTTTTATACCTTTTCTATCATAATGCAGATATTTGCACATATGTATTTGTAGACAAAGGTTCTTATATAACCCAGGTTTAATAGATCCCATTGTGCTCCAGAAAGTGCTAAGAAGTTATGGATCTCTGAAGCTGGTGAGCCTTTAGGCCTTCCCCTTCCCCTTCGAGTCACATTCAGATTGGATCAGTGGACCCTTTTAGTTATCATGATAATTTGAGACCGGAAACAATAAAAATGATGTAATGAAAGACATAAACTGGTAAGTTTAAGTGGCTGCCAGCATAAAAACTGACACAGACGATGTTTTGGCCCATTGTGATTTACAAGAGTCACAGTCAGATTGGATCAGTGGACGCTTTTAGTTATCGGGATAGTTTGAGATACCGATAACAATAAAAATGATATAATGAAAGACGTCTGCCTCCATTAACTGGTAAGTTAAAGTGGCTGCCAGTATAAAAGCTGACACACTCAGAAGATATATTGGTCCATTGTGATACCACCTGAATCTTAACCAATTAGCGCATGAGAATTCTAATGTCGTATGTTAGCCCAGATAGAATCTGCAAGGAATCGATACTTCCTCGTCCTCGCCCATTCAGCTTCTGCAAAAACCAATTGAGAATACCCCAAGCCACATTGCGTGGTTGCCTATAAGTCAGTGTCCAGTTATGATCCCATATGCAGGTGATGTGCAATCTGTTTAAAGATTAAAGACAATTAGAGCGCTTCAGATCGAGCATTGGCCAGATCTGTTTGGTGGTCAGGCAAGTGCTGATTTTGTTTCGCCTAAGGTTTGTTTCCTTGCTTCAGCATAAGTTTGTATATAGAATAGGTAAACCAATATCTACCCTGTGTGGTAAAAAAGTGCATGTTGTTCAATTTTTGGCGAGTTCGTCAGCTTTACATTTTTCCTGTAATGTCCATATGGCCCCGCAACCAATAAAGGTGGATTTTTAACTGCTGCTTCATCTTCATATAAGAAATGATCGAGAGTTAAGGGCTATTTTGGAGTTTGCAGAAACTGAGTCTAGAGATTTTATTGCAGTTGGGCTATCTGAAATCCATACCACGTTTTTTTTAAGCCAAGAATAAACTTCAATAATCACATGGGAATCACTACAATGTTCAGGCAGACGAAAGGAAATACTTAAATTTTGTCAAACTGAGTACAAACGCCTCCGCCAACACCATCATCGGTTTTTGGTCTGTCGTCCGTGAAAAATGAACAGATTTACCTTCTAAGAAGGTCAGGTCCTCCAAGTGCATCTGGAGGGGATGGCAGATTGAAAGTTTTAAGGAAAAAAAAAAATATCCAGAAAAATACTGTAGCTTCAGATAAAAAAAAGAAAAATGATATTGAAAATGATTGCTCTTTCTATACTGATTCCATTTAGCACTCCTACATAATGTACATCCTTTTGCCCCCGATAATCTCATTACTTAATTCTTTATGACATCAATACATCATGTACTCATGTATGTATAAAGTTCATCATACTATACTAACAATCACTTATGGGTGCGTCCCAGACAAGGCAAGAAATAGAAAAGAACAAATATCAATTCTTTTTTTTTTTTTAATAAATATTGTCAACATCTTCTCCTGTTTCGTTGTAACACAAATAAATAGAAAACAAACTCACATCCGTTCATCATAATACACAAATATGTACACATTTTAGAAAATATAACTTTTGGATTTTTAAAAAAATACTGAACATTTTTTTTTTGAAAATTCAATATCTTGAAAACTGCCTCATGCATATTTTTTATTTGATGTGCAATTGTATTTTATTAAAACCTAAAAGTTGGCATACTATATTTTATTTTTGAAAATGTGCAAAAAAGTTTATATACATATAAAAAATTAATTGTTAAGAAAGCCGCTAACCGTTTTTTTTTCAATAATTCATACATATTTATCAAACAAATCAAATGACAAACATATATGTATGTATATGTACTTTATTTTGAGTTTTAATTTTTGTACACTTACCACTGCAACTGCACCTACCACTGCAACTGCACTTACCACTGCAACTGCACCTACCACTGCAACTGCAACTACCACTGCAACTGCACCTACCACTGCAACTGAGCAAAAGTGGGAATAATTTTGTTTAGGAAATATTTGAATTTAAATAAAAGAAAAATGATTGCAATTAAAGAAAATGGAAATAATTTCGAGAATTGGATGGAAGAAATATTGGTGAATGTAAGGATATAAAATTTTTATGATTTTAAATGTTTTAAATATATAAAAAATGTGTTAAATAATTTTATTTAGTTAGCTGAACGGAGAAGAGCAGAAAATTGTAGAAAAGAGCGCATGCGAATCAGAAAACAAGACGAACTATTAAGAAGAATTGAGGATTATTTTGCAATGGGATTTTGGAGGCATTGGGTTTATGTTAGTATCAGTTTTTGTTGTATATGTATTGAAACAAAAATAAACGTTTAAATTATTTCTCTATATGTATGTATATATAATTGTTTTTGTTTTAATTTAAGAATTCAAACATGTACCGACCACTGTTGTTTAATCGTTACCAAAAAAAACATCATGCCATCTATTAGTATTATATGAAGATATTTAGTTCGCGATTGATAGACGAAATTTATTCGCAAAATTATGACATTTTTCTGTACTAGTTTTTTTTTCATAATACTTAATTCTTTTTTTATCTTTGAAATATTTTTAATTTTATTTGGTATGTGGCATAATTCTTATTTTTGTGGTTAACAAGAAATAAGAATTATAATTAGTATTATGATGTTTTTTTCTTTGTTTTTTGAATTATAAATACAGCCATAATCCTTTTTGTTAATAAACTGATAATATTTTTCTTCTTTTACTTCATATATTTTGTTTTTAATTTATATTAATTATTGATAACTATTCGTGGTTTTTAGTTAGATGGTTGGTTATTAAAAAAAAAACTAATAATCGTACTTCTCATTCTTTTCTGGGTCTGCATAGTTTGGAATATTTGTTTTTGTTCTTCATTCTGGAAATCATTGTTTTTCAACGGGTATTATGGGGACTAAGCGATTGGCATATCGCTATATTCATATGTACATATTCAACTGATCTTATTCTGTAGGTAATGAATACAATCATTTTCTTATCGTCCTGTCTGCTTCCAAAATGTTAATACTGCGACTTGAAAAGAAACTTAATACTGTTAATACTTCGGCTTGAAAAGAAACTATTACCTTAATTAGGTTCGAAGCCATTGCATCGCGTTATCTCTCTTATTCATACATATGTATGTATGTATTTGTTCTCCAGCTGAGGTTTTCAACAAACACAAAACTTCATAGGAAAACGTCATTGGAACCTTTTCATTTTTTTTCTTTTTTCTCTACAACTTCTTAGGCCCAATTTATTCGTTTGTTCGATACTTTAGGTTGGTCTTGTTGGTATTGTGGCCAATATAAATTATTTTCTCCATATTATACATAATTATAAAATCTTTTCTGTATTTTTTTTTTTACTTTTTTTGGCACAAAATAAATTGATTTTTTGACACACAATTATTTTTGAATTAAGTACGATATAGTGCTTTTTGATTTGTAAGATTTACAAAAAAAAAACACCCGATTCGTGTGGTGTGTTGTGGCGCTATTGTTAGAATAAATTTTATATCCGTAGAACCACATTTATCTAATATGTTGTGTTGCTTTGAGGCATCGTATTAAATATAAGGACTTACAGCGACACACGACTCGACAACACAACACACGAGACCCGTTTGGTTTCGGCTTGAGAGTAATCGTAAATGATGCGTAACATGTACGCATAGGGCCAGGGTTTCCTTCTTTCATTATTTGTCAAAATAAAAATGGGCATTTTTTAAAAGGTTTTAAATTGAAATTTGTTACAAATTGAATTTTTTTAACAATCAAAACAACCATTAAAACAAAACTCACTCATATATCAAGCGATGAGTTTATCGAAATTGAGTTTATTACTAAAATTAAATTTCTACTAACCAACATTTCTGCATTTAATTTTTTTTTTAGAATTTCGGCTTCATGCCATAATATGAGGCATTTGTTCTTAGGCCAAATCAACAACAATTAAAAGGTTGAGTGCAAGAGTGGCGCTCGCATATTTGATTTTATTGTTTGAAACTTTAAGTCCCGTCAAATATTTTACTATTTGCTCACAGGTGACATCAATGCAATGAATTAAACATACTTGGGTACCATGATATGATGATGGTCGGAGCAAAGCATGCCCGATGAATGGAACCTTAACATTGTTTGCCCGATCCACAAGACAGGAAACCCTCTGAACTGCGCCAACTACAGAGGAATTACTCTCCTTAACATCATCGCCTACAAGATCTTCTCTGCCGTGTTATGTAAACGCCTGAAGCCGTTCGTCAACAACCTGATAGGTCCATATCAGTGTGGCTTCAGGCCAGGAAAGTCAACCATCGACCAAATATTCACACTGCGGCAGATCTTGGAAAAAACCCAGGAACTTCAAATCGACACTCACCACCTATTCATCGATTTTAAAGCCGCGTATGGCAGTATTTATAGAGACGAGCTATATAAAACAATGTTTAGTTTTGGTATCTCTGGCAAACTCTTCCGTTTGTGCAGGACGCTGCTCCATCAAGGTTAGCAAAGACCTCACCGACACCTTCGATGTCAAAAAAGGATTTAGGCAAGGCGATGCGCTGTTATGCGACTTCTTGACCATCATACTTGAAAGAATAGTGCAGAACTCTCACGTCAACACTGGAGGCACAATCTTTCAAAAGTCCGTCCAATTACTTGCATACGCCGACGATATTGCCATAATTGGAAGAACAAAGCATGATGTCACTGGGCAAAACAAAGTATATGCTGTCATCTAGAAAAGACGCTCAAACCAACGTCTTGGACAGAACGTCACCATAGACAGATATAACTTTGAGGTAGTTAAGGACTTTGTCTACCTGGGCTCCGCTTTATATTCAGACAACGATACCAACTATATCTATTTCTAAACTTTAAGGACAAGTAATAGCATTCCAAACAAAAAAAAATAACAATTTGTAAGTAAGCTTCTTTTTTTGAATTACTATTTAGAGTATGGTCAATGTTTAAGTAAAACAAATGTTTACTAATAAAGCTTATTAACGGTACCTGTCATAGGAAAACTGAAGTAGCCCGTAGCGTCATGGTTAGTGCGTTCGACTGTCTGGAGGCAGTTCGACGCTGGAGGTCTGGGTTCACTTCCCAGCCTCATCCACCTAAAAACTAAAAAAAGTTTTTTTCAGGGCTACTGCCTCTTGCGAGGAATTGACAAATCCTCCAAGAGTATCACTTGTCATGACTAAGTGCTTCTGTCAGCCGTTCGGATTCGGCATAAAATTGAAGGTACCTTCCATTCATTTAACAAGCGCACACAGGAATGGTTGCGAGTTGTTAGTCACTAAGCCCTGGTTCTTCACGAGCCGTATCGCCACCCAATTTATTTTTTTTTTATGTCATAGGACCACTGATTTCAACCAAAATTTTGGTACAAGAGCTCTTTCACAATTCAAACAATTTTCCATAGTATTAAAGTTTCTTATCGCAATTTGCATAAAACAAATGCAATTGCATGTCACTCACACGCTTAGCGCTGCGCTGGCTGTTGCTTGTTGGTTCACAGTGACAGCTTTCCCAACAATAAACTCTTTACTAACAGCCAGCTGTAATTCGAAACCTTACTTTAAATTGTCAAAACCATATTTTTTTTGTATTTCTCAAGACTTCTTCTATAATAGAGATATTATATGGAATAGAAAAAAACAACAACAAAACATGTTGATTCCTCGCGAAAAAAAATAAGATAAAGATAAGAAATAAATAAGAAGTCAGAAAAGAATTACAAAGCAGATCCTCTGACTGTCCTATAAAAATATATTTTATTTACAACTTTTTTGTTGTTTATAAATAAATAATCAGAAAAGAATTACAAAGCAGATCCTCTGACTGTCCTATAAAAATATATTTTATTTACAACTTTTTTGTTGTTTATAAATAAATAATGTACACATAGACGAGTTCATAATTATACATTATGTACATATTCATACTGAACAAAAAAAAATTGCGGCACAATAGTCATCGTTAGTTGTGATATAACGTGTCCCTTAGAAATTACTAGCGACGACACACTTTACCATACTCATTCAGCAGCCTCTCTCCACCTAACACTACTTGTACTCCTATGTGAGCAAATCACGCAAATTATATCATACATAACATAAATTCTCTTGTCCTATAATGAAGCGTTGCGATTATACGGTTGCCACCACACTTGCTAGATTAATAAGAGGGTTTATCTCAGATTTTCATGAATCGATTTTACTCTACCGGCGCATTTTCATGGGTAAAAAACAACAAGAGTAAAGTATGTAGTATCCGGTAGCGTAATGGTTAGTGCGTTGGACTGTCACGTTGGAGGTCTGAGTTCACTTCCCAGCCTCGTCCACCTAAAAACTAAAGTTTTTTTCAGGGCTACTGCCTGTTGCGAGAAATTGACAAATCCGCCAAGAGTATCACTTGTCATGAATAAATGCTTCTCGTCTAGCCGTTCGGATTCGGCATAAAATTGTAGGTCCCTTCCATTCCTGTCGACAAGCGCACACAAGGATGGTTTCGAGTTGTTAGTCCCTAGGCCCTGGCTCTTCACGAGCCGTTGCGCCAACCAATTTATTTATAATAAAGTATGAACACGTAGTTAGTTCGGATTAACATTGGCCAATTTTTGTTTTGCCGAGAAAAATTGTTGTTGTAATCGTGTGAGATTGAGGATCAGCCGACATGTTTCTACCAGTTTCAGGAAAAATCGGACGCCGCGGTGGTGAAAATTTCTTCGTGTGAGTTCACGTCAAAATGGATTTTTGTTGACGTTTTCTTTTGTAAAGACAAAGTCTGGAAGTCAGTCGAATGTGAACATCGCCTTTCATCTACCGGAATGTTGCTATTACAAAAGCGTCCCCAATGGCAATATCTAACCCAACGGCTCCATTGGCAGTATTTGAGGCAGTTAATTGCCTCTCAATTTGCCCAAAAAGGCGAAGATTCAAAATTTATTACCCTGACGATGGAATTGCCTTCCATCTAACGTGCAATGGGTGATATGCATAAAACGACAGTATTTACTAGAAGTAAAAGTTTAAAGTAAATACTTTTATTTCTAGTAAAAGGTTAAATTTTACAGTATTTACTTCCTTTCGTATGCATAAAAAAAGTAACTGCTTGATGGCATATACTCTCAGTATATACTGAATTCATCCTAGAATTCATCCGAAATTGATAGTAATTACTTGTATTATCATTTTTCTTCTCAAATAAATGATTAATTTGTTAGTTTTACGTTTGGATCATATTGTAATTTAGGGTTTCTTCAATTGTTGTTAAGTTAATTTGGCAGAAATTGTGATCAACGCAGGTTTTGCAAATACCCAAATGCACCTAACTTTTGTGCGTATTTTAAAGATACATAGTGTAATTATGAATAAGTCACAACAATCTTCAATTCAAAAATATAAATCAGAATCTATGAAAATATTGATTGCCGAATATAAACTTTAAAATGGCGGTGAACTTACCGAAGAATAATGGAGGAAGAGGCTTAACAATTTCAAGACTTATGTAAAAAAGAAGACGGGCCTTTAAAAACTTGTGAAATACCCATTAATCTTAAATGAAGGTTATATTTAAAGAAATTTTAGGTGCTTAAGGTGTGTTGACAATCATTTTATCTATTAGAAATTTTATATAAAGCACCAAGAGGGTTCCTAGGCACTAACTGTACCTTTAAAGTTTTAAACCTGTAATAATCGTTTTAATTAATATTTTCAACGGTCAAATTATGATCGCTTTCCAATGAATTCACCTAACTAATCTACGTTTTCCTTTTAAAAATGATTTAATTGTTTAAAATAAGATCCAGAATCCGATCTTCAATCTTAATTGTAACACTTTAAAATTACACCATTTCGGTAAATATTAACTGGAAGACAATTTCAACGTTGTTGCAACCTGATTACTTCGAAATATGACTCAAAACTGATATTTTTTGGCCTCACACCTAATAAATTTCTGGTTTAAAGCTAAAAAGTATGTATTATGAAATTTTCAATTTGCTATTTTATAACTTTGAAAAAACTAAGTATTTCCTTTAGAAAAATAGTACTTACTAGTTTTTATGCATACGGAATGAAGTATTTACTAAAAAAGTTCATCCGGAAAAAGTAAAAACTTCGAAAGTAAATACTTAATTTTCAGCATATACTGACTTTTTATGCCTACCAAAAATAGTTTATACTTAGATTTTCCCAGTAAGAGCATTTACTTTGTTTTATGCATACCACCCATTGTCCTTGCCAAACCGTCTCCATTGGAGTCCGTGGGCAAGTCAATAATGCAATTTATTGCCCTAAATATTATCTATGGAACTGCTGAAAATGTGTTATCCAATTCCAGACTTAATAAGTAGCTTAAGTATTTTGACTTGCTAAGAATTTTTTAAGATCAAAACTCTCAGGACTTCTGTTAGAAATATCATCGATTAATACCATGCATTATGCTAGAAATGTGGAACAAATTTCATACTAAATGACTGTGTAAGACCATACTGGTGTTCACATTTACTACACGAATCGTCCAAAAGAGCTAAATATCAAAAACAAATGAACTACGGTCTGCCGTTAATATTCAATATTAATGTCGTTGAATATGAACCCTGCTATGTTAGGAAGCGATCCAATTTTTAAGTATTGCCAGACAAACTGAGGAATTGTGTTTTATATTTTTCATATTTCTGAGATTCTGGTCATCTTATGTTTTTGATCACCCTTGCAGTCTAATTTTATAACCTCGAATGTCAAAAATTTGTAGGATTGAGATATTACTGTATTCGAAATTTCTTAGTTTACAATTAGTAATATAACAAATTAATTAATAATTGAGTTGAACGTTCGACTCGCGAGCCCTTAAAGCAAGGGCCTTAATGACATATTATGTCACCAAAACAAAAACAAGTTGAATACAGTTCACAATTGATTTTCGCTGCAAAATGCGTATTGGCAAGGTCCTCTCTCCTAAATTAGGAGTCCAAGTGTGATCGCCCGGACGAACCGCCAACGCGAAACATTCGCTCTGCAGGGCGAATCATTCACAATGATAATAAAAATGACAAATAAACAATGCTCAATGACAACAAAAACTGCCGTCGGCGAATGTTTCGCGCGGCTTTCGAGTTGGTTTGGGAGAGCCTTAAAACTATTTTGAATTAACAATTTCAATATCAAAACTAAAACCAACGCAACAAACTTCCAAAGCTGTGCTAAGTAGTAAAACAGTACCTACCAATGTGGTAACAGTGCTTGCGTTGCTTCCTATCGCTTGCAGCCTACCCCATTCATTCCGTCACGCACCGTCCCAATAAGCGACTATAAAGAAGTGTGGGACCCGCCGGCCTTTAGATTTAGAACTCTTATCACCAGCACAACAACACAAAAAAAAAGTAATCATGTTGTGGATGACTGATGAGAGATGCAGTGTGAAGAAGCAATCGCAATTGCAATTATTGCAACACAAAACAACAATGCGGTAGTTATTTCGCGGGCGAAGGCAAATGTTGTTCTTCTTTTACGAGTACCAAGGCCATGCGGCCGGCGATGTTTTTATTTCTTTTCATTTCATTTCGCTTTGCGATTTATTTATTTTATTTTTTTTTTTTGTGATGTTTGTCAGGCGAACGACGACGCGATTGTTGATTTGATCATCGTCGATGTTAGAACAACGAACAGAAAACATAATTTTGTTGGAAAAACAAAAATTGACATTCTTGAAGCATGCGACTTCTTCTCCCTCCTTATCCAATATCCATATATATAATATGTCTATGGAAGATTTTATTTTTGTTTGGAATTATTTCCTTATGAGCGGGTTTCATGAGGTCTTGTCACATAGTAAAGAGTATGTAAGGTTGTTGTTTACGATTAAATTAGACCTTGAGACGCAAATTTTATTTTGTTCTTATCTTTTATAATGTTTTCTTTTAATTTTCTATACAGTTTGAAGTCAAAAGGGGGACTATGTTATGGTTGGTCGAGTTTTGTTTTTTTTTTTTTTTGCTAGCAAAACAATTTTTTGACAGGAAGTTGGCCATATAAACTCGGTCGATTTGTAATTCGATTGTCATCTTTATTCAAACTAAGTTCGTTCTCTGTAAAATATCTTTGGACCTTTGCCATAATCTTTCTTTCTTACTTTGCGGCTTGTATTTTCTGTCAGTTTACAGTATTTCTTTATGATTTTGTTTTTGTTTTGATTTGAAGTCCCGTGAATACGAAACTTTCCATCAACCCACCATCATCATGATAGTAGAGCACACATTCTAGGTACATATATTCGCGGCCTTGGCTAGTTTGCTATTTTTCTCACTTTATTTCAAAGTTGATCTATTTTTGTAGTTATACTTTTATGCTAAAAAGAAGAACCATCACCTCATCATAAGAGGCTGAATCACCTTCGTGTTAATTTTGAAAAAAAAAAAAAAAAAAAATAATAATAACATATCATAGCATGGTGTTTGGTGGTTAGCGTGTCTCACTCTCACTATGTTATTTTTATTTCTTCTAGTTATACACATTATGTGCTGAAAAATATTGTTTTCTTTTTTTTTTTGGTTGGGTGTGAGGTTGAACTAGCATAAGCCATGGCAATGAACATGGTTTTCCATTCATTCGCTTCCTTCCATACGACGTAATTCAGTTTATAGAAATAATATAAACAACATTTTTTATAATATTTAAGGGTTGAGTATTGTGTTGTTGTTGTTGTTTTTTGTTTGTTTTGGAAATGCTTAATTAAATGTTGTTTTGGTGTTTGGAGCTAATACATTTTGTAGCTAATTGAGAGAATTTTGTTTTTAGATTTATAAAGGAATTCTTATACATATTTACATACGTGAATTTGGATTTATACGAATAAGAAAAAGATTGGGGTTGTCTATATAAACAAATTATTTTAACTTCTTTATCAGTTTTGGTACCATCAGTCAGTCATGTAACACAAAATATAAGAAATATCGACATTCCGTCTCATGTGAGCTTGTTATCTGTTTTCAAAGTTTATCATTTTCATTTACAGGTATTTAAATCCCTGACATTATTTATGAGGGATTGAAAGGTTTTCAATATTATCGTTGCAGCACGAATTGTAAATAAATAAACCTATTTAATTCTAAGATCATAACTTTTTTAAGATTCAAAAGAATAAAATGTAGACAGACAAGCTAAATAGCTTGAAACACTTTCCCATTGGAAACTTATTTTACTTTTACACCGAGTTTAGTTATTTTTTGTAATGAGAAAAATGATGAACCTTTGCAATTGGAAAAGTTGAGCGTCTGAACAGGAAATGCTTACACATTTATTGTTGGCCTTTTATTTTCTTGGTAAAAGAAATTTAAAAATGTAAAAAAAAAACATCAACAATATAAGATAAATCAATTGTATTTAATTTGAAAAATTAAAAAAAAAAAAAAATATATACCTACATTAAACACACTTAGGCCCATTTGCTGATACGAAACATACACTGTTCATTTCACCCCGCTTAGAATAGAAATAAAATACACGACTAGGTCGCACGAATTTGTTCTAGTGGTCTAGGTGTAGGGTTGCTAAGAATTGTAGGCATAAGGAC
This sequence comes from Melangyna quadrimaculata, assembly GCA_949320155.1. Taxonomy (NCBI): domain Eukaryota; kingdom Metazoa; phylum Arthropoda; class Insecta; order Diptera; family Syrphidae; genus Melangyna; species Melangyna quadrimaculata. The sequence goes on from OX439483.1 coordinate 151,130,437, forward strand.
ATATTAATTTATCTTCAATTTAGTTACATTTTATGTGTGTGGAAATAGTGATACAGTTAAAAAGTAACACAACTGTTTTAAGTCCAAAACATTAAATTTATTTGTTTGAATATAGTATCTTTGTTTGCAATGTTCTCTGAGAATATTTCAATTTCCAGAGTAATTTGCTAATCAGAACTTTAACTACTATAGTTACACCTATTTAGATATTTTGAAATGTAAATAATGTTGTTAGTTTTTAAATAAGTTCAAAGTAGCTGAGTCAAAACTCCCCGGTGCAGAAAAAACAATCTAGTTTTCGACAAGCCCCCAGAGAACAAAGGCCTTGCCGATTATCAACCCTTTTGCGTTGTCAGGCAAAAAAAAAAGTTGGCCTATGTGGGACTTGAATTTGTGATCTTCTGCTTTTCAGTCCAATGCGCTACCCATTGAGCTAACTCGATTTACAAAAATTCAATGTCGAAAGTGAATAAGTTTTATATCACTCTAATGAACAGGATTTTGGCTAGAAAAACTTAGAACAGGTTTTCTGTTCTAACTTGTCTGAGGTTTCTCACATATCTGTGCTCTTCTTATCTGAATTTTTCCACACTGATCAATCCTATAATATACAGATGGCTCACACGTCACACCTATAGTAAGAAGTGTGACATGAAACAGAAGACAAAGGAAACTGAGTAAAAAGTTCGATATCAAATAGAAGATAAAGGAAACTGATAACAAAGTGTCTTTTGATACTGAAATTGCATGGTGCTTATAGAATTTTTGTTTTTGGTGTACAAGAGACATTCCGGATTGGGTGCCGAAAATTGTTCAACAAGTTTTTACTAAGGAGGGCCTCGCGAGTGTTTGAAAAGCTTCCCTTGTCTTAATTGTTGCTACTGAAATTCAGCAAGGGCTTGCCAAGTATCTGAGAAGTTTTCCTCGTCTAGATTTTTCCTACTGAAAACTTACTAGGGCCTTGCCTAAACTAGACAGAAACTTCGCATTTTTCCAGGCGGATTTAATCAGACAATTTGAAACAAGCTCTAAAACAGATAACTTTTGAAAAATTTTGTAATGCAACATTATTTGTAATTTCTAGTAATGGGAACAAAATTAGACCAGTCGTTTACCAGTCATATGGAAGTATAATCCAAAAATAAGACAATTTATTAAAACTTCAAATCTTCTTCCGTTATGCAAATTTTCGGCAATAAACCTGAAATATATTTTTTTACAATCACTTTAAAGATGAAAGTTACGAATTAAACTGGGCAAAGCGGTTTTTGAGAAATTTTAAAAAAGAATTTTGTTCTAGAGGAGCTGAAATAAAAATTCGAATTTCTCCTCTAGTCAATCACATAAAAATGATTCAAATTTAAAGCAAATCGGTCCCTTTTAGGCTTTACTGTAGTTGAAAAATATCGGTCTAGAACATGCACATACAAACATATAACTCACCCTGTATAATTTATCATCCGAAAAATCTAAAGCGAAAAATAAAAGTAAAGAAATAAATCATTTACCTATTCCTATACAAGTAAGTGTGTGATCTTCAATTAAAATATTTATAAAATGACAGAAATGTTTCCAAATGAATTATTTTATTTAGATTTTGTATTGTTGTTATGTACATACATACGTACATACATACATACATATACATACATACATAAATATTAAATGGATGCATTTTTTTTAAAGAATTATTTCTGTAATCGGATTTGTCACAAAAAATGAATCAAAGAGAAATACTTTGCTTTTATAGCTAAAGTTTTATTATATTTTCCGCTATTTAAGTTAGTTGTGCCCACTTAATTTTCAAAAGAAATGTAACAGATGTGTTTTAAAAACAGAATTTTATTTGCAAATGAATAATTTTAAATTAAATGTTCGTTTTGAGTTGAGTAGGTAAGTTATTCTTCAACACTCTTATTAATAAACACTAGAGGCCAGTTTTTCAGTGCGAGGTTAAAGTTAAACCCCAGTTAACTTACCAAATTTGGTGAGTTAACTCTGGATGAACTCAACGACAATTCGTTTAATGTTTTATCTTCCGTGTTTTAAGCCTTCTTGACGTAACTATAAACAAATCTATTTCCAGAGTTAACTAACTCGGGTTTAACTCCCCACTGAAAAACTTTTGTGCAAGCACTTATACATAGAAATGTATATATATAGGTATTACGAAGTTTTGCTTCAATTAACTGTTTCAACATTTTAACAATAATTGATTGACATAAATATTAGGTAGGGAGGGACCATTGTAAAGACCAATAAATTATAATTCACGTGGTTAATATTAAATCTTATATTTGACAGCTCACCTAATCTTTAATCTTTTTTTTTAACAAAACTAGATAATTGAAAATATAAATTAATTATTATATAGGAACTATATACTATGTATTAATGACTGTATGAATACAGGGTGGGTCAAATAGCAGTTTTTTTTGTAATGCAATAAAATTAACAAAATTAAATTTTGTCCATGTATTATGGAACACAACGTCGTTAAAGTGGCTACCTCGACTGGCTTCGCAGCAGCGCATTATGTCACCATTTTCCCAGACCTTGTTGATGGTTTCGGGCTGTAGCTCCCGGTTTGCTTGGATGATATTGGCCTTTAGTGGTTAAATCGTTTCTAGATTGTTGGCATGACATCGGTTTTTCTCTTTCACGATTCCCCACAAAAAAGGTCCAAAATCGCAGCTCCGAGCCGGCCAATTGACATCGCCAAGATGGCTGAAAACACGATTTGGGAATTTGGTCCGCAAAAGATTGAGCTGCGTGGCATATTGCGCACTCCGGCATGAATCAGAGGTCGTCCAAATCCATGTCTTTAATTTCAGTAAAACAAAAAATCGGTTAACATGGCTCTGTCTCTGTCTCATTTTTTAAGAAAAAAGGTCCAATGATGCCACCACTCCACAATCCGCACCAAACTGTCCTCAGTGGATTCATAGGCTTCACATCAATCAAGTCCGGGTTTTCTGATCCCCATATGCGCCAATTTTGTTAACATTGCAGGTACGCGGTGGGTGCCTCATTTCAGCCAAAACATTTAAAAAAACGCACTGTTTGGGCTACACAGCACTCTATTTTGAAATAAGTTTTCAATATTTTCCAACGTTGTTCAAGCGACAATTGATTGTGTTTTCGATTGGCAAAATAAATCAATTTAGGTATTTTTGATTTCGATATGTCAAAACGCAGATTTTGCATTCCAATGGGCAAATAAATCGATTTATTTTTTGATTTAAAATCAATTTTGCAGATCTTGCACTTACACCAATGCAATTTAAATTGTCACTTTAGAAATTTGTTTTTTTTTATTGTTTGAATTTATTTCGATTAAATGAAAATCGATTAAAAGAAAACTATTTCTGATATAAAATGGGAGCAGTTAAAAATTATTTGGTAAATTCATGAAGCTCGAATTTTGCTCTCCTGAAAGTGCATCAAGTGGTGAGGAGTTTTTTGAAGTTATGAAATAGACAAAAAATTACACGAATACAATGACAAAAATAAATCAATTTGAAATGTCGTTCCATTCATCACGAAATAAATCAGTTTTTAGATTGAAATCTGAATTTTCCAATCGAAAACACCATGCCTTTCTGTCAAGATTTCGAGAGGAAAACAGCTGTCAGTGTCAAAATAACCTATGATTTAAAAAGAAACCACTAGATGGTCCACCCTTTACATTATGTGTACCTCAACACACACATTATACAAAAATAAATACGTAACTTAAACAAAAATTTCTTGTAAACAAAAAACAAATTGAACAAAAAAAACGGTATGTCAAACCAACTTTTTCTTATCGTTGACATCTGCTATAACCGTGACAATATTAATTATCACATTCCTTTCATGAAGTTGTTTAGTTATTTTTTTTTTCGTTTATCACAAAATAAAACAAAATATTTTGTTTATTTATTTTAATTTATTATACTCGTACATAATGTACATAGTACCTTCAATTATACAAATAATTTTTTTATTTTTTTGTTTGTTTTATTTTTCTCTTTATTTGATTATAAAATAATATATTTATGATATTTTCTCTGATTACACCTGATTATCTAACTCTAGTAAGTGGCCTATATCAGCAAAATATATAGATAATGAGTCTGAGGAGTTTTATTTAATATTTTTTTTTTTGCTTTGCTTTTTTATTTTTTTTTGTTGTTGTTTTTGTGTGAGATTAGCCAGTGTGTCTGGTTTGTCTTGCCTTGCTCTAAAATAAATAAATAAATAAAATTTGCAATTAATTTTAAATGGGAATACAAAATGGAAAATAATTGCACATAAAAAATAATGCTACCTATAGTAATCGGATTATCAGTTTGAATAGGGTGTTTAAAGTTTTAGATGCGATGGATCTGTTTGCTAATTTTTTTTTTCATATTTAACTGTCGAACAAAAACTCGATATTCATTCTCGTATGTGATGTTCAAATTTGACGCACTTCTGACTAACTTAATTTGACTGTGCGAAGTGTGGCTGATGAATTTTCAGGTAAAACTTCTGGGTTATTCGATTGTTAATATTTGTGTGAACGCTTCTGTTTCTGTAATCGGATTCAGAACCAATTTGTTCTTCTTTTCAATACAAGAACTGTCATTCTTACACCAATCGATAAGGGCATTAAATTGAGCTTATAACCAAAGAGCCAAACATACATACATACATATATGTATGTATATGGGTAAATATTTAAATTTTTAATATTTTGGACCCCAAATTGGACCCTAGATGGAAACAACTTATACCCCCTTATCACTTAAAATGCATTTTTCACGAAAGTTTCTGGAACCCATTGAAACATAGGAAAGGTTTTGTAAAATTCAATCAGCACATCCAAAGCAAACCGTTCTATAAGGTCTAGTTTTCGGTATATATGCATTCAAAGTTATTTTGTACCGCAAATAAGGCTCGGAGGTCATTCCGGTTTGTAAAACGCTAAATAAGTTTTTCAAGAGCTATCCATAGCAGAAAACATTCTATGAGGTCTGGTTGCGAAGATATCTCAATTCAAAGTAAATCCATTATTTTCGATTTTTTTGAGTTTTTAAAGTTTGGATGACTTTGGATGCCTGCAATTCCACAAATAAGGCTCAGAAGGCATTGCGGTTTTAAAAGCGCTTAATCAGTTTTTTGAGAGCTATCCATAGCTGAAAACTAGAGCATTGTATGGGGTCTGGTTGCAAAGATTTTTTGATTCAAAGAAAAATTTGTTCTCAACCCAAAAACTAAAAGTCTTTATATGGCCATTACTTTCCAAATGAGGCTCGTAGGAGGGTGCGGTTGACGTTGTTGAATAGAGAACGGAAAGGCCTTTGCACTTTTTTTTTCCAATCGATTTTCGAAAAAAAGCATCGATACTTATTTCATTGAAGTAATATCTGTTACTTTTTTCGTTGTTTCTTTTTATAGTTCCCTTTAAAAGGAACTGTACATACGTATTTGTGTATTTATGTACATACCATCATAACACTCTAACAAGAATCTTGTTAGTTTATGTTAAATCTTCGGTAATCTTTTCTCACTCCAACCTCATGATGAGATCGATATAGTATGTAGTAATAAGTGAGGCAGGTTTTTTAAATTTTTTTTAAAATTAAATTGCTTGCCTCACTTGGTTATTTCTTTCTCTGCTACATGAAATTTGGCTCCAATGAAATATGTCCCAAACATAAAATGAAAAATGGCCCCACAAATTTATATGAGAAACAACAAAAACAAAATATCAAATTTGTAACTTGGGGCCATTTTCATGGTTTTGGGTCCATTTTTCATTTTTAATTTTATTCTTAAACCAAAATACTTTTGCAAAAAAAACTTTGTTTGCAAACCGACTGACAACATATGCTCCTTCCAGGTATGCATTGAGCATACCCTAAGCGAAGCGATGGAGTCGCGTGAGCGGGACAGAGGACCCGAAAAGGGAGTTATAATCCTTAAACCCGCGAAGCTGGTACTTTTAAGGCTCTCCCAAACCGACGCAAAACATTTTTTGTACGACTGTAAAATTCCTGTTGTCGTTGCTTCTTATTTTAATTTTCGGGCTTTTACATTTTCTATTTGGGGCCATTTTTCATAAGATTGGGGCCTTTTTTCCATTTTGAAAATGGGTCCACTTTTCATTATGAAAAATTTGGGGCCATTTTTCGTTTGGGGCCATTTTTCATTGGGCCAAATTTCATGTAGCCTTCGTTCTCACTATACGGTTGAATTGCTATAGACCCTGTTTAGATTGGGAAGATTGAGTACGGACTGGTGAGTGCCATCGTGTTTACATTACAAACTATGACGCGCCTCAAAATACATTGAAACAACAACAACTTCCACATTGAAAGAACAGCAAAGCAGACTCATGAGTCCGGTGTTTATATTTTCTACATGCCTCACGAGGCCTCTTACCCCGCACTTCTCTTGCCTACAAACTGGCGTGAGTCCGTACACAAACTTCCCAATCTAAACAGGGTCATAAAGCATAGAGACGTCAAAATGAGTTGTGTGAATTGAGGCCAATGTGAACACCGCCATTTTTAACATGGTACTGTCATTGCCTGTCAGACTTTTTTTTTTTTTTTTTAAGAAACATGACAGTTCAGATTCCACCAGATGCCATCTGTCAAAAGAAAATTAATAAAATGACAAATGAAAAGTTGGTATCCAGATTATTTCTATAATGTGTGTGCATTTGATCGATTGAACTTGCAGGAGAAACTGGTCACTTGAAATAACAAAAAATAAAAACTTTTACCACTAAATGATTGACATTGTTTGGATAAGTTATTTATAATCTAAAATAAAATAATCAAAATAACCAGTCATTATTATCATATGTTTATATTTTCATTTTGACGCTTGCCTATATTTTTATTAAAAAAGAATGGTAGGTGTGATTAAAAAAAAAAAACACTAACCCCACACAAAACTTTTTCCACTCCACATTCGCCTTACACATACCTACTTATATTCAAAACGAATAATAATCTCTTGGCTTTCGATGTCTCCAAATGAATATAACTTTTAAGAAACCTCAAATCATCATTTAATGTAGCATAAAATCGATTAGATTTTGTTTTCTCTGTTTTGCCAAAGAATACAATAGGAAAAAGATTAAGGTCAAAGCTTCCCCGCTATTTCCACCCACGTATGCATATATGACAGTAATAGTAAAAATATATGCACTTACCTACACATCCGCGAATGTCAATAATTGTTCATAGCTGTATAACATTCCATAATTGTTCGGTTATGTAGTGCAACAAAAAAATGGTACACGTAGTTATTTTGACGTCAAAGAGCGACGTTGATGTCATATACTCATATTATATGTCAACAATTCCACATCCTTTTATCGATGTAGATATAGATATGTACCAGTATGAATTTGAAACGATAAAAGATAGACATGTCGCCACTAATCTCTTTCTAGTTCAATAGATACCTAGGTATAGATAGGTAGGTATGACGACAAATAAAATCGCACAACCATCAACAATTATTTAAGACTATACAGCCCTAATGTTAGCCTCGTCTCCTACTCTACAATAAAAAATGTCTACATTATCTCCATTCCAATTTGCTGACAGTGCTATAAAATTTAAATAATTTCATGCAAGAAAAACAATAAAAAGATGTTAAAATATGTATTTATGTTAACTTAAAAACAGTTTGAAAGAAAGAACAAGAAAAACCACATACAAATCAATATAATATTAAACAAAGCAAAAAAAAAAAACTCATAAATTGACAAGCAACTGTCATACACCGCAAGAACCCATTCTAATGTCAATAATAAATGCCCGAATTATTATTATTATCATCAAACCAAAATGTCTGCCTTCCATTATATGTATATACAAAATACATACATATTATGTTCTATTTATCTACTTACGTACGAGCATGTACATTATATTCAATACATGCTTGCTTACATTCAATGAAATGACGTCAACTTAAAATTTGCATTGGCTATTTGCCGATTAGTTTCTATAAAATATTTACTCTACTATTTTAGATTTTTTTTTGTAAACAAAGAAATTTGAGGGCCTGTCTACACTCATATAAAAGGTAATTAAATTACGCAAAAACATGATTTCCCGAATAACATTTCAATAAATTTTAACTAAAACGTTGAGAAACAGAGATGAAAACGTAAGCAAAAGAAAAAAAAAATAGAATGAGAAGCGAAGAGAAGATTAAATTGAGTTTGATTCCAAGGTCAAAACTTTTGTGTTGTAAAGTATGTACGTTCATTTAAGAAATTTTTCCAGTTTTATTCTGTTCATCGGTTCCCGCTGACCGGTTTCATTATCATGTTTTTTTTGGGAGCAATTACAGCACTGGACATTACCTTTGGCAATGCAGACTGGTTCGATTGGGTCAATGTATGAGACCCAAAGCAGTTTTCATCAAAGAAAACTTTTCGACACTGTAGGAATTCAGACTAAAAGTTTCTAACGATTCAGCCAAATAACCTAAAAAAATATCAAAATGTTTTTGTTTCGGTCGATTTGTGTGCTATACAATTTTTCATGTCGTCTGGGTGGTTGGTTGTTATCTTTTGTTGTTTTCCTTTCTTTCCATTTTTTTTGTATAGTTGTTTTGATTTCTTATTTGTTTTTTTTTTTTAATAGGTAGTAGGTACGTACTACGAAAACGTGATAGTAAATTCAAGCGAAAAAAAACGAGAGGGGGTAACTTTCCACAGATTGTTGAATAATAACAATGATTAGAATTTTGTATTAATTTTTTTTTGTATAATAAGCTTGATTTCGATAGGTGATTGATATTATATATTGAATTGTGATACAAAACTGTTTTACGCACAGTTCGGGATTGGAAAGGCTTTACTTATTCAAAGCACATTTATCTGTTTATTGAATTTAAATAGGAATGTTTTTTTGTTAACGTGGGTGAGGAGTACCTATATGTATTATAAAATAGTAGAAAATGTTTGATTATGGTGTAGGTATTTTATGCGTAAACATATTTGTTTCTTGTTTAAAAATAATTAAATTCTAGTCAAGTTATATAAACATACGATTGAAGGTTACTAAGGTATAGACATTTTTTTGTTTACGGTTATTGTTTGGGAGTGGAAAATTTTTCTACCAGCAAATTTTTTTTTTAACTGTTTGTTTGTGTTTTTTGTTGCTTCTTTTTTTTCATTGTCCATGAACTCGTCTTGAGTTTATTAACACTTGTAGGATGTGTGTAATCTTGGGGTTAACTTTTTTTTTGTCAAATGAAGTCCTTGAAGATTGGGGGGAGCAAACAGTATTGTGGAGAAAGAAATTGTGCGACATTTCTTTGAGGAGGAAATTTATGGCTTTCAAGTGTTGAAGTTGATTGCTTGGAAACTTTGGTCTATTTTTGGAATAAAAAAAAAAAAAATAAATAAAACGAACCTTTATGTATTTTATGGTTGTACTCAGTTTTAAGAGTTCTTAATTTAACAAGGTTGCCACTTTATTGGAAATCTTAACCCAGTTGGTAGAAGTTTTTAATTTTCCAAAAAAAACACGATTGATTTTTGTTTTTTTCTTACCCACCAACCATTTAATTTTATCAAACCGTTATTTTCTTCAATTCTCATAATTTACAAATGTATTTTGTTAAGCTAAGTAGGTACCTACATATGTTCTTGATTTTGTGTTATATCCTTTTCCCACGTAACCCAAAACCGGGTTTTCGTGAAAATATCGGCTTTGTAGCAAAACCTATCTCGCAAAACCCTAACGCACAAGATTCTTCCATATAAATTTCCTCCGAAGATAAATTTTATCGAGAATTTTTAGCCTGCCAGTACGCAGTTCACGACCTAAAATAAAATTGTAATCTAGTACTTTTTCAAAAAGTATTCACTTTTTTTAGCGCTTGAAATAATGTTCAATAAATTTTTTCACAGGTACATTTTGACATTTTAAGTAGTTCAACGGAAGAAATAGTTAAAAAAAAACAATTTTAAATTGATTTATAATTGATGTTTTGGAAGAAAATATTACCGAGGATGTGACTTTTCACATCAGATAAAAAAAAATACTAGACAAGCTGGTGGAAGAATATCTGACTTGTTGCTGTCAGGAAAAATGAATTCTACTGCTGGAACACAATAGACGCGACGCAAGGTTGCGCATCCTTATTACTACTAAGAAATGAATTAAATATAAAACCTAAAACCACACTTACGATTTTGATTAAATTTCGTGCCTCATATTTCTAAAATAATTGCAGGAAAACAGATCTCACGGGCTTACCCAAAATTTGAAAATTAATAAAAACAAACAAAATATTGGTGCAACATTTCAGTCGATTTAATATGATGTTAAAACGTTTTTAGTATGATACTAGATACTAAATCCATATGACTTTGACGTTTATAAATAATGTCAAAATGATGAGGTATGCTTGTGAACTTCTTTCACGAGTTATCACTTTTTTGCACATATGCATCAGCTGGAGTTAAATCCATATGACATTTTGACGTGTATAAATATCGAAATTAGGTATGTTTAAGCCCCCGCGCAGAAAAACATTCTAGTTTTCGACATGGCACTTGAAAGTTTTAAATAGATTCTGACAGGGCCCTAGCATGGCTGAGTAATGGCCAAAACTGCCTCGTCACAAAAACCACTTTAGGCCCCGGACCAGCAAAAACTAGAGTTGTTCATATTTTTGCTAGAAACATTTAAAAGGGTATTTTAGTATCGGTTGTGATCCGATAGTAAAATAACTCAGATCACAAATAAAAACCCATATAATAAAAATAATATCGCAAATTTGTATGAATTTAATACTATATTAAAGCAAATTAAGTATGATACTGGGCATTTTTGTAAAATACTCTTATTATCATATTATTTGATTTAGTATCGTGTACAAAAATGCGCTTAATCTAAACAACATCCCACCACAAAAACAACCGGATATGAACCACTTGAGAGATGAGTCATCTGGTATTTATTTTAATTTTAATGAAAAGTTCAAAAAGCCTTTGGCGGGGGTTCGTGGTAGAAAATAGAGTTTTTCGAAATTAAATACCTATATGATTATCTTGGTAGGATTTGCAAGAGCGTAAAATTTGTAACTTTTTTTTTTTTACCAAAACTGATCAATTGTAATAAAAGTTAAAATTTGTATTTTTCGATTCATCGATTCAATTCAAGTGCTTAGTCTGAAAGGATGCCGAAAACGTCCAACAAGTTCTTACTAGCGAGAACCTCACGGGAGTATGAAACATTTTCCTCGTCTAAATTTTACTTACTGAAAACTTGCAAGGGCTTGACGTATATTTGACAAGTTTTACTCGTCTAGATTTTCCCAGAAGAAAACTGACTAGTGCCAAGTCAAAACTAGACAGAAACTGGGCATTTTTCCAGCAGGGATTTTTCCAGGCGGGATCATATCTAAAACCTTAATGTTAGGCTGTTTAAAATTTTGCGCCAGTATATCCGAGACAAAATCATTTGTTGGGTACTTTTTTAACACTTCCATAATAATGTAATTATATTAATAAACTAATACATTTGTATGTCAAAACTGCTGAGCCACATTTTGGCTCTGAAATACCAGAACCAATTCGTGCTATCGAGGCATTCCTACATTTTTTTTTAAACATTGATCATGATGAGTCCAGTGAGATTGTCAATATGAAATACCAATTTTTGTAGACTGAAAGCCATTTTAACAATCTAATTTGAATAAAAAAATTCATCAAGTCCAATTAAATAGTGCTAAGTATTGTTTCCTTGATTCTAATGATCACTTAAATAATAATCTTTATTTGATAAAAAGAAAGTTCTTTCTTTAACTTATTTCACAAGTTTTTCTATATACATACGTCATAAAGTAAAATATGGCGCCACACTTATTTAGTCGAATCGTAACTAAATAAACAAAAGAAATTTCTTAACAATAAAAAATTATTTATTGAAAAAATCTAGATTCGATTTGTTGCCCAACAAAAACAATACAAATAAAAATCGACCCAGCAGTTTATATTATTGTGACTCATATTAAGAATTTGCTAATGTGAATAACAAATATTATAATAGTGTTGGGCAAGAAGTTACACGACGCCGACGTCAAAATTAAGATCGATTGATATTCGTCACAAAGAATCAAACAAACAAATAAACACCTCCTTTATATCGATAGAAAAAAAGATCACACGTTTCGGACAAATTTAATTTGAACATTTCATATAGTACTGTACATTACAATTACATATATCTGCGCATTTGCAATTTTGTTTGCAATTGATCAGTCCCCAGCAAACTAATTTTACCTATGTAGGTACGTACATCCAATATATAAATACAAATGATATTTTTTTTGTCATTTAAATAAAAAACATTGATTATAAAATAGGTAACTATCCATTTGACTCAAATAGAAAAAATAACCTACAATTCTTCACTTCAACGAATACAATCATTTCAATTGTTATCGAAATCAAATTTATTTATTTTTATATTATATTGCTTCAACTTTATTTTTTATTTTTTAATTTTTATGTATGTTATTACATGCTGCTTCCACACTGTTTGTGCTTTCAATTTGCAAAATAAACACTTTTTTTGTTCTGGTGCGATTTAAATTATTCACACATTTGCCATGGTGGCAATAGAGTATAGGTAATATGGTTATAAAGTTTAATGTGTTCCAACAATGAGCAATGGGCGATGTGAACGTGCCCGTTTGTATATTTAACTTAAATTTATCTAGAAATAAATGATTTCCTTTTAATAAATAGATGTTTTTTTTTTTTTGCTGTAAGTGTTTTTCTGTTTTTGTTGTTGGTGCTTCTCCTGATTCACTACGGGAATACAGTTTGACAAGCTTAAGTGTCGTGTCATGTCGTTATGAGTTAGTGTTAGCGACGTGATCAGTCCTCGTTACGGTTTTGTATCTTGTTGTTTTTATCTTGAGTTTATTTAGGTTTACATACTCGTATCTGCAGAAAAAGGAAAATTTTGCTGTAATTAATTTAATAAATGGTATTTACGCACAGGAAGTCACAGTTTGACAATTTTGTTTTCGGTTAGGTAAAGCGGACAGGTAAAGTTCGATCAAAAGAATTTTCTAGTGCTAATAAAAAAACTGAAGTCTATTTTTAACTCCAAATGGGGTAGGATTGGAGGCTTCTTAATTTGTTTTTGCTTTCACCTTGTCCAAATTAAAGACTTCCGCCAGTTCCATTATTTTTATAACCAGACATGGTTTGGTCCCACAGCATCTGGCGTTTTTTATACATATAAAAAGCAAAGTTTTATCATCTGACCAGTTCATTTTAATCACAACAAACAAAATAGTAGATATTTATAATTAATTAAAAAAAATCAAAACACAGACGCCGCAACCGCAATCAAAGTGACAGCTGTGTTGATGAACACGTCCAGACTTAAAAATGCTTGTTCAGTTGACAAAACATTGTTGATTTCTATCCATTTGAATCGGGTTGAGTTCGGGTCAACAAAAGTTCGTCAACTCTGTTGGTCTACATGTCTGCATTTACTCATCATTGTTGATCAGTACTGTTTATATACATAGTGGGGACGCTGCTTAAAATCAGCTGAACATTAAACTGAGTTTAAATTTTTGGTTTAACTCGGCCGGTTTCACAGTGAAATCTGATCTTCAGATCAGTTGAATTTCGTTTAACTAGGTTTTATGAAAAAGAGTTGGCAGCATTGTACGTTTTTGCTTCGCCAAGTGACGTATTACAAACAGTAAGTAGCTTTCCTTGTCTATTCTTTCATTTTCTGAAGCAAAGAACACGCGAAACAGCAACAATTATTTTGGGTTGTTGATAATCTGTCGACATTTTTTTATTAAGTGACACGAACAAAATTAAAAAAAATGTGAAAATAAACCAATAATTGTACAAAAAAGAGAAATAACAACTTTTCAACAGCAGACATAGATTTGCTGATGGAATTGGTTATGAAAAATAAGTAAATAAATTCCATAATGTTCTATGTATAGTGATCCAAAACGTTGAACATCGGTTTAATCGGAACAATACTGTCGTTTAACTTAAACTACAAGTTCAAGGTTTAAACGGAACTGTGAAACTGAATAACTTGTTGAACTGAAGTTTAAACTTCAACTGTGAAACTGGGGGTAAACGTTCTCCAAATTAAGCGATCTTCAGCGTCATTTCGCTTTGATTGATCTCTGTCCTTCCATATAGATTTGTTACAATCAAATATATTGTAAAAATATGATCATTTAATCGACCCATCTTTTTAGTCTTTCGCGAACTGATACTATAATACTGAGATCTCTTGAAGTTTTTCGCCACTCTATCTTATTTTGATTGTACGCACTTTTCTAGCTCCACCTTCTAGTACCTTTCGTTTTGGAGTTTCAATGACAAAACTATGATGGGAACAATGAGTCTCGTGGGATTTTGGAAAAAAAGATGTGTATCATCTAAATTAAAAAAAAAAAAAAAATGAATGCTCTTAAAAAAACAGGTAGCTTCTAGTGGTCAAAATTATTTTTATTTAATGAATTTTTAGAATTTCAGTAGAAGGTTTTTCGTACTGATTTAGAATTATTATTTCACCTTTTTTGGAGAATTTATGAAAACCAAGTAGGTACGCAATTTGAAAGATCATCATATGAGGCCGTGAGTGCAATAGTGGCCTAACTGCATTTTTTTTATTATTTTCAGTAGAACAAAAATAAGAAACAGGTTATTTTCAAACACTTATAGTTCGAAGACAAAGAAACAAAACTTTGATTTTATTTTTGCAATATGCTCAAAAATTACAGGATTTTGTTTTGGATTCATAATCCTTCAAAATACCGTTATAACTAATTTTAAAATCAGATAGTCCACTATTGCACAGAGGAAAAATGTAAAAAAAATTGAAAAGATAGGCAAAGGTTTTGTTAATAAAACAAGTTTTTTTATGTATTTTGTATTTTTATTTTATTTATTAATTAAGTTTTGTGTTAATTAAGTTGAAATTTAACATTTATCTGCACTTTCAGAAGTGTTAGGATTCATAAAAGCCTTTGTGGTATTTGCAATAAAATTATTATTTCTAAGATCAGTGTAAAAATTGTTATGTATTGACGGTAAAAACCGCAGAAGGTCCAGCAAATCCTTATTCTTCTCCATGCTTATAGGTCTTCCATCGGGGTATAAAGTTTTTAGGCTAAACTAAGCTTACATTATTTTTTTCGAAATAAAATACTTTGAAATGGAAAATTTTCTTAAAGAGAATATTATCTTGAGTCAGTTTAACTTAAGTCCATCTGTAGAGAATTTTCTATCTGAAATGTTTTTTTTCCAGTTTCAAAGTGGAGAAAAATTGGTCTTTGATCGTTTTTATGACATTGAGTTCTCAGCCTCATAAACTTAATTAGAATAATTACCGCCTACTTCTTATTGGCAATGATGTGTCCAAATATCATAATCCACACTGAATTATTAGCAACTCATGTCTGGGTTATTAAACAAACTATTGCTAGTGAACCTATTCTTATGAGAATGACCAAACAAATTCACGTGATTTTGTCAAATAATATGATCAAAGCATTACGAGTATATATCAACACTGCATTTTTCAAATGAGGTTCTTAAGTGTGGCATCTTCCAATAAATAGTAAGATAGAAGAACATTACTGTGGGAAAATGTGTGAACCTATTCAAATGATCCTCAGTATATATGTTTGAATGATGTAAATATGTTTAAATGATGGAGTTCTCTCACAGGCCCAACAGGCAAATCTGTTGAGACAGCTCTTCATGAGGTGGTAGGCACGATTGAAAAATCAATTCATTTCAAAGAATTTACCCTTATACTTCCTTGACATAGAAGGGGCCTTCAATAACGTCGAACATTTTGCAATTCGGCAAGCTCTTGACTCTACAGGCATCGATATGATGCTGTCAAACTGGATTGACTCCATGCTTCAAACGCGACTCGTAAACGCAGATTTAGGTGATAGCTGATAGCAATCTAAAAGTTTGGACGTGTAGGGGCACTCCACAGGGGGGGGGTCTTGTCACCCCTGCTTTGGCTTTTGGTCGTTAACCAGATTTTGGTTAAACTTAATTTAAGTGGTGTCAAAGTCGTTGCGTACGCAGATGACATCGTGATCATGGTCTCATGGAAATTTGTCCCCACATAATACGAGCTACTACAAACATCGCTCAACGAGCTCTGTAACTGGGCCAGTAGCTGTGGACTTAATGTCAACCCACTCAAGACAGAACTGGTTTTATATACGAGAAAACGAAACATTCCAAATTTAATCCCTCCCACCATAAATGGGACTCCGTTACATATCACAGGTACGGCAAAATATCTTGGTCTAGTAATTGATCGTAAACTAAACTGGAAGGAAAACATTAAAGAAAGAGAGAAGAAAGCGTCAATAGCATTCTGTACTTGTAGTAGAATTTTTGGTAAAAGATGGGGTCCATTCATTAGATGTATACAGCCATAATAAGGTCTATCTTGACATACGCATGTCTGGTTTGGTGGCCAGCCTTAGACAAGGCAACCAATCTCAAACCATGACTTAAATCCAAAGACTAGCGTGTATTGGCACAACCAGTGCCATGAGAACAACACCGACCGCAGCCCTAGAAACTTTTCTCTCACTCGCCCCAATTGACCTTTTCACGAAGGACATGGCGGCCAATAGTGCTTTGCGACTTAGACAGTCCAATCACTGGAAAAGGGCCTTTTTGGACATATAACGATAATGAACTTTATTAATATAGACATTCAAACAGACTATATGATACCACATACTGATTTCAATCCGGCGGCCTTAATAGATATCCCTACAAAAGATGTCTGGACGGAAAACCGGGTCAAAAATACAAATCATGTATCGGTTTTCACGGACGTTTCCAAGACGGGCGAACGGGTAGGGTCAGGCATCTTTTTAGAAAACCCACCTTTAAATAGATCAATAAAGCTTCCGAACTTCTGCAGTGTCTTCCAAGCGGAGGTATTTGCAGTTTATGAGGCAGCAAAGCATTTTGCCACATGTGAACTAGTAAACAAGAACATTGACATTTTCATAAACAGTCAGGCGTCTATCAAAGCCATCTTCTCTGTTGTCACAAAGTCAAAACTTAGCGCAACAAACACAGTTACCCTACGTTGGGTCCCAGGACACTGCGACATATATGAGAATGAAAAGGCAGACGAATTGGCGAAATACGGGTCATCCACTGATCCGAGCCAAACTGTATCGTCAGTACTTATGCCACTGGGGCTGGAAAAAAAACAGAATTCACCAGAAATTCCTCGAAGCCGCCAATGATAGGTGGTCACAGATTGACACGGATATTTCTAGGAAAAAACTGAATACTTAGTCTCGCTAAGCAGGCCTCAAATATCCCTATTGGTTGGAATCCTAACTGGTCACAACTCAATGGGAACCCACTTAAACAGAATGGGGATCATCGGATCCGACCTCTGTAGAGGTTCTCGACGAACAGGGTGACATCTCGTCTCTGCCACCAAAGAACACCCTGAAATTCATTCAGATTTCGGGATGGTTCAGGGAGGCACCCATTATCTAATCTTCCACTTGTTCCTTTCCTTACCCTTCCCTCTTCCTTCTTCTTCGCAAATCCTGGGGAGCGCAATGGATCCATTGAGATCCGAGTGAGGTGTTTCGGCTTGCCCAATCATCACCCCCTATAACCTAAACCCATAACCCAATATATGTTTGAAAGTTTACTAAAATACCATTGAAATTTCAGTAACATTTAAGTGATTGGTAAACCTTAGAAATTTATTATTAAACAATACAAATAATGCTGATATTTTGCCACTGTCGTCTGTCTGATTTTCCGTCTGTACCTCGTCCTCGACCCTCAGCCGTACAAAGGATTATTATTTATCTCAAAAACGACTCTAACGCTTTTGATGAAAGAATTACGCATTTATATTTAAAGTGTGGTTACTATTTTGGTAAAGAAAAATTACCAATAACAATAATTAACGGTTTCTGTCATATAACCTTTTTTTTTCATTTTGAAATTTCTCGTTAACAGCTTCTACGGTTTTGCTTTTGCCATATCAAAGGGCACGAATGTGCCGAGCCAAGTTCTGGCTCTACACCCTTTTCACATGATCAAACTTAAGCGATTATCGACACCCGACTAATTTCAGTACCAAAAAGTCAGAAACTTTCGCAGTATCTGCTAAGCTCATCAATCAGAGACGCCTCGCCAAATTTGAACTTTTTAGCATAAGCCGTTTTTGAGATTCTTGAGATACCTATAGGACTGCAAAAAATCTCAAAAACCGTTACTGACTGACTCACTGACAGATCATACAAATATGGAGCATTAACCTAAATCGTATAATCTTGTAATTTCGCACAACGGTAGGCCCTGTACTGCATACAAAGGAAAAATTCAAGGTTTTACATTCAGGGGGCATGGTAACCGTTAATTTTCATAGAATTGTTATAAATAATTTGGAGCACTTCTGATTGTCGTAGAATTATGAAATTTGGTAAAGCGGTAGGACTTGAAGTAAAAGCAACGGCAAAACTTTAAAATTTGAGATTTTACATTTGGTACTAAAATCCAGCAACGGCTTTCCAAGTATCTGTCAAGTTTTTCTAGTCTACATTTTCCCTACTGAAAACTTACTAGGGCCTTGTTTAACTAGACGGGTATTTATTATCATTTAAATGGAGCACTTTTGACTGATGAAAATTGGTAGCTATACGTTTAAGTTGTTAGCTATGGAGAGAAAGTTCGTGCGATCCAATTGTGCAGTTTATTTCATTTAGTTTTTAAAAACTTGAGTTTGAAAGCTTATTTCTTTTAATCTTCATTTAGATAGATTTTAAACAAATAAAATTTTAAATAGAATTTCTAGCTTTGGAAAAAAGCCATAGCATGATATTGTTGGTGTTGCCGTTTTTTTATTTTTTAACAACATGTTTCTATTTATTGCAGTTTTTTTTAAACTGTGTTTTTTGTTTGTCACTGTCACGTTGAAGGTCTGGGTTCGCTTCCCAGCCTCATCCACCTAAAAACTAAAAAGTTTTTTCAGGGCTACTGCCTCTTGCGAGGAATTGACAAAAAGTATCAATATTGTCATGAAAAAGTGCTTCTCGTCTAGCCGTTTGGATTCATCATAAAATTGTAGGTCTCTTCCATTCTTGTCGAAACGCGCACACAGAAATGGTTGCGAGTTGTCAGTCACGAGGCCCTGGTTCTTCACGAGCCGTTGAACCACCCAATTTATTTATTTATTTTTACTTCCGCCTTAAGGGAATGAAACGGGCACGCATTCCTTCTTGTTTCGACCTAACCTACAAAATGAGCTTTGTTTGAAAAAAATATCAATACATTAAGACCCATTTACCTACAAAACATCCTATATACCATTATTAACATGTACATATATGTACATTATGCATATGTAAAACGTATGTAATAGAATTCGTTTATTTGAAAACCTTCATTATATAATACTTTAATTTTAAAAAATCCTAATTTAAACTAAAAGAGAAGACAAATATAAAATAATAGGACATTTTCACTGCACGTGGCTTAAAATATCGCTTCCGTCAATGGATGTATAGTATACGTACGTAATTTTAATTAATTACTTTTTTTTCTAAAATACTCGTATATATGAGCTAACACATCTGGTTATTTTGTTGTTATTTCAAAAATAAAAGTACATCAATAGCACCTATAAACTTTAAAGCATTTTAGCAATAACAAGAGAAAGAAGAAATACAAAAAAAACTATAGGTACATACATTCTCACTCAATCGGAACCATCAATCATCGCAAATCGAGTCATAATGATGAGTGCATCAAGAATCATTGACATTTAAATGCTTTTTTTTAAATCTTCTTCGTCTTCTCAACACATACTAAAAGTTCAAAAACTTTTTTAAAATGTTCGTGTATACTTATTCAAAGAAAAAAGATTAAGATTGTCTATATCTATGTACCTCGTCAAGCTTCCCCAAAATGAGTATACACTTCTAATTATCTTGAGTAAACATTTTTTTGAATGCGCTAATTTTAGCCATTTGACAGCTTTTTTTGTGTCGATGGTTTTTGCTCGGCTGTGCGGTCTGTTGCTTGCGGTCTAATGAACGGGACAGACAAACCGACAATATTATATACAAATCGAAAGAAGAAATAAAAAAAAAATATAGGTATAAATAAAAGAAGTGTCAATAATTATTCATTGGATTTCTTTTTAGTGCTTCATTTGGATATAACATGGGCACAGAGCACAAGCGGTCGGTGGTGCGGCGAAACAACACAAATTGAACAATGATTTTTACATGTTATTTTTTTTTTTTTGAATATTTTTAACTTTTGCAATATTTGTTTAGTTTTTGTTATCAAGCTTAATTAATAGGTTTGTTTTGTCTGTCGAGATTTGTCCTTGCTTATTTTTTTTGATGTTTTGTTTTACTTTCAAATGTTAATTAAATCAAATTATCGCAATATCTGATCGATAAAAAGAAAACAACAATATGACTAAGGCCCAAGGGAAAATTCCCAAACTGTAAGAAGTTAGAAATTATTTGTAAATAAAAAGGTTTGTGAGGAGTTAAAATTTTCTTTTAATTGTAAATGTTACAAATCAGGTTTGTTGATGTATACGCAACTCAGAGTGAATGTTATTTATTGGGTACAGGTTTAGTGATCTTGTTTTAGAGAAATATTTTCTACTTCTGTTATAAATAAGATATTTCGGGAATTTAAATTTCTTTTATCATTTATCCAAATTTCGAAATGGAGTTATCTTTTCACCGGTTGTCTTTATGAAGAAAGCCCCAAGTTTTTTTTTTTGTAGGAAATTTTCTAAGCTATAAATTAGTCTTAAACGTTTTTTCTGTAAAACGTATCGTTAGGAAGATATTCAAGAAAAAAAATTCGTCGGCCCTTGACCCTCCCCCCGGTGCGGTGGGGTGTTTTTAATTTGCTCAAATTGTATTCATGTATAAAAACAAAAATTTTGCCAAGAGACAAACACAAATCGCAAATTTGCAACTTTTACGACTGAAAATAAATTTTTCGAAGCGCAAAGTTGCCTTTTTTTTAGTTTTCCTAAAAAAAAGTTAAACTTTTTTTTTTTTTTTTTTGGAAAACTAAAAAAAGCTGCATAATACCGATTCTTTAGTAAATTAGAAATGACAGCGCAAAATATATGTTTTTATTTTTAACGAGGTTAACCTCGGCGTGGAACGGAATTGTCCTCTTTTTTCCCCTAACAAGTAATTTTGAAAATTAAAAAAAAAATCATCGAACTCCGAATTTTAAAAAAGACAATAATGAAGACAATACAAATCTGATAGAAAACATAAAATGAAATAGATCTTATTTGACTTCCATGTGTCATGTCAACTCTTTAAATTTAATTGAAGATTCTTATTACCAAAATCCAAAATGTTCATTCCTAAAAAAACGAACTTTGTATTGAACTTAAAAAAATGTTTCGGCCAACCATAACCTCGCAAATTTTGTATTTACACATTAGAAACTAAAATTTTGAAAAATTAAATTTGAATTTTAGATGTTAATTAATTGCTAAAAATAGCCGGGATTAAAAGATTCAAATTTCACTTTTGAAAATCTTACCTATAGTTTATCTGAAAATGGGCTCTTGAATTTAAAAACAAAACGTTGAAAGAGTGTTCTAATTAATAAACTAACAATGGACAAAGGGAAGAAATATATTATTACCCGAAATGCTTAAGGGTATAATTTTAACTACATTTAATCACAAGAACCTAAGCTGTGAGTAATTGTATGACCCTTATAATCAATAGCAATATCCACGTTCACGTTGCTCTGATATCATAAAATTATCATACAATTCAACGTAAAATTTAAATTTGATGTCAGCTTTTCTTGACATTTTTCTTCAGATAGCTGACTAGGTATACGAGAATTTTTGGGATAGGTTGAGATTTCTTTTTTGAGAACAGCTGTTTTATCATCACCTGTTTTTTCACAAGGGATTACAATACAAACCAATCCGTTAGTGATCGATTGGCCTCGTTGAATGAATGAGTTCTTAAAAAAAATTTTATCTGAAGATAAATATATATAACTATCTTATTTATTTTTTATTTTAATTTATGTTATATTTTAAATATGAAATATATTTTTGTATGAGTTCATGGACCTAGTTTTTGATTTCATTTTGTCCTCTTGTTGCCCTCTTTTTAAAGGTAGATGATGTCCTCCAAAGTCCGGGATTTTAAAACTTTTTGTCCTAGGTTAGCTTATACAGCCACGGCAACCCTAACAAAGAACATTTTCGGTCGTAAAAGTTAAACAAAAAATGCGATTTTTGTATTTCTTGGTATTTGACAGCTCAAATTCGGTGATAATTTCACGATTCGTAAAATGTAGTTTCGGTCGTAAAAATTGCAAATATGCAATATTTATCCCCTTGGCATTTGGCACCTCAATATCAGCGCAAATTAAATACAACTAAAGTTTTTAAAGTCTTAAATAGGGGTGATAATTTCAAGATTCGGTCGAAAAATTGCAAATATGTGATTTTTGTATCTCTCAGTCACTTTACAGCCTAATTGAGTAAATTACAACTTGTGGTTTTTCACGATTCGCGAAAAATATTTGAAGTTCGAAATATATGCGATCTTTTTGTCTTCTGGACATTTGGCACCTCAAGATAATGATCAAATTAAAACACAACTTTATTTTAAAGTCCAATAACTTCATGATCAGCAAACAAATATTTTCGGTCGTAAAAGCTAAATATGCGGTTTGTTTATCTCCTTGGCATTTGGCACCTCAAGATAAGCAAATTAAAACACAACTTGAGTTTTTAAATTTAAAATGGCGGTGCTTATTTCACTATTCGCAACTGAAAGTATATTTACAGTCGTAAAAGCTGCAAATATGCGATTGTTTGTATGTCCTTGGCATCTTGGAAGTTCAAGTTCAGCAAATTAAAATACAGCTTTAATTCTAAAATGGCGGTGATAATGAATCGAACAAAATATTTTCGGTGGTAAAAGTTGGAAATATGTGAATTGTTATTTCCTTGGCATTTGGCACCTTAAGAAAATCTAATTAAAGCACAACTTGAACTTCAAAGTTTTATATGAAGGTGATAATTTCCCATAATTTACCAAAAATACATTTTCGGTCGTAAAAGTTACAAAATTTTGTTTTTGCATTTGACACTTCAAGTTGAACAAATTAAAAAAAGAACAACGATTCGCAAAATATTTTGTTTGGTTGTAAAAGATGTAAATATGCAATTTTTAAAAATATTTTTTAGCACTTAGCAGCACAAGTTGAGCAAATTAAAAAAAAAAAACAACGTTTCGCAAAATATTTTGTTTGGTTGTAAAAGTTGTAAATATGCAATTTTTAAAAATATTTTTTAGCACAAGTTGAGCAAATTACATCTTAGTTTTTTCACGATCCGTAAAATGTATTTTCGTCGTAAAAGTAAAAAATATTTTTTTCGGTCTATAAATGTTACACATTTGCGATTTTCTTATCTCCTTGGCATTTGACAGCTAAAATTGAGGAAATCAAAGTACAACATGATTATTTTTTAAATCTAAAATTGCAGTGATAATTTCACGATTCGCAAAATATATTTTCGGTCGCAAGAGTTGCAAATATGCGATTTTTGTATCTCCTTGGCATTTGACAGCTAAACTTTAGGAAAAATTCTTTCGCAAAATTTGCAAGCGAAAAACAATCTAGTTTTCGATAAGGCAGTAGAGAGTTTTACATAGATTCTGGCAAGGCACAAGCACGAATTAGCAAAGGCTAGAACACGGCCCTTGGCGATTATGAATCCTTTTGCCTCGTCAGGCAAACAAAATACAAAAAAAAAAAAAAAATGGATTATGTGGGATTTGATCCCGCTATCTTCTGTTTGTTTGTCCAGTGCGCTACCCACTGAGCTAGATCGCTGTACAAAAAATCAATGTCGAAAGTGAATAAATTTCATTCCATATAACCCAATAACAAATACATACAGAATAGAACCGGATTTTTAGGTAGAACAACTTAGAACAGGTTTTTTATTGAACAATCTTTTAATACACAGGTGTCTCACACCCATAGTAAGAAGTATGATATGAAAAAGACAAAGGAAAGAGAGCAAAAAGTGTCGTGTGATGCTAAATTTCGTCCAGAGAGAACTTATTGGGGCTTTGCCAAACTAGACAGATACTAGGAATTTTTAATTACGAAAATCGGAAATGGCGGTGCTTACTTCAAGCCAAAAAACGCCACTAGGCGGTCAGTTGTTGAATCTTTGAAGACGTAAACAACAAACGAAAATTGTTGTGAAAGATAAGTTAAGGTTCTTTTTGTTGCAACATACTTACATACATACCTATATTTGTTTCTGATTTCGAACTGCAAAACTTAAAACATAAAAAAAATTGATGGTTTTGGTTTCATAGTTTTAGTCTCAGCCAGAAACGAATATATGTATCACTTAACAACTTCAAAGATTGAAAATAATTGACCCTCAACTGTGTTTGATTTTAGCTGCAAAAGGCTGCCACTAAGTTTCGATTTGTTTTCAAAATCGGTTTTTTTTTTTTCAAAAACAATGCCAAGGATATTCATTTCCGTCAGATTAAAATAATTTATTTGCTGACAGCGGCCCCGACTTCAAATAAAATTTTCTTTGGCAAATGGCGACTAACTAAATTTACAAAAACAAAAATCCAAACAAAATGGCGGCAATAAAAATCAAAAATCGAATATCCGTCATTGTGAATGCTGATGATGTGTTTTGTTGGTGTATATACCGTTGCTGATGCTATAATATCACCTTCGAAATAACATAGCTGCCAACTTATATTTGACACAATATCATGTTTACACCTTCGTTTTTGTTTTTGCATTTTAAAGCCACAGTGCATTTGTTTTATTTTTATTTGAATAAATTGGAAGTTTTTTTTTAATTTTTGCATTTAATAAAAAAAATTATATTATGTAGATTCATACGTGGAATTGTATAATATAAAAATCTTGACACATACTCCTATTGTTTTTAATGAGTATAGATTATCTTTGACAGTAAATCATCGTGTTTTATTCATTTGCTGCTTCTAATTCTCCGCCTACACTTAATTTGTATACAATTTTAATTCCCACTTTTATCTTAATTTCGTGTGAGTGTGTTTAATAGTTTTGTGTGCTTGCTTCTTTATTTATTCTAATTAGTAGGCATGGCAAGCAAGTCAAATTATTACACACTTCCATTTCAATCAAAATAGAATATACAAAGCAAATTGTACAAAACCGCAAAGTAATAATAAAAATAAAAAAATTACAAACTCCTGGTTGTACAACAAGTAGTATCTATATAGAAGTCTGATTTATTAATGTCGAGAGAATTGAATAGCGATGGCGGCGGGCGGCCCTCAGAACAGCATACACAACACTTGAATCGTACACGAGACACCAATATACCTACCACCCACTATACCTCCTGCCCCACCAACTATACAATCAAACAACAACAACTGTACTAAAAAAAATTATCTAACAGAACTTGAAAATTTATCTATAAAAAAGAGTACATAAACTAGCCGCGCCGCGTCTCTGATGTAGGTACATATACATATGTATAACTTGGCTACTTTGGCAGGAATGCAACAAATTGCAAAGTACAGTAGCAGTGGCAGGGTCATAGAGTTCATTATTCATTCATTTGTTAAATTAGAAATGAACGATGTATTTATATTGAACAGCAATACACAATAAAAAACAATAAACCAACCGACTTCTACACAATTCGATCAATGGAAAAAAGAATTGAAAAAAAAAAAACATGCAATTTGTATTAAAACAAAATGTTTGTTTGAAATCATTTTTTTTGTGTCTGCTTTAGTAAATTTTAATTTGTTATTGCTGCTATTTAATTTGTTAGTAAAATGTCTACAGATAATTTTCTTCTTTTTCAAGAAAAAAAAAAAAAAAAATAGTAAACAAACGGAAACCCAAACACAGTTTTTTTTAATTTTGTTTTAAAATTGACAATCTACACCCCATTTTGGTTTTCTAAAAGAGGAAATGACGCCATTTTGTTTTATACACCTTTATGTGGAAATGGATTTTATGGTTTTTCTTCTAATTTAATTGCACGTGCTAGAGATGTAATTATTTTTGTTTCCTTATTGCCGTGGGGTTATGAGAAAGAAAGCAAAAACAACAATAAAAACAAATTCTTTGTTTGGTTGTTGAAAAGTAATTTGATATACTTGTAATTGTGGGTTGTGTAATTGTGTAACTTTTAACACAGAGGAAATGACTTAAGAACTATGTAATGTACATTACATCTGCCTACAGCGAATTTTTGTGACATAAGCTTATGATTTGTTGCCTGTTCAAAGTTTTTTTTTTGTTGTATTGTGTTAAATAAGCTTATTTGTAAGCTGTCAAATCCACAAACTTTCAAATGGGTTGTCATTCTTAGTTGAAATAGCTTGTGAACTTTTCGATTGGTAGAGCGGAACAACGATTCAAAACGTCGCGTGCGTCGCCTTAACGCCTCTGTTTCAAGTGTCAAATCCAATTAAGAAGCAATGTTCTTTTTGTTTCAGAAGAAGAATTGTCATTTTGACGTATGATATGTTCTCAGAGAGCCTGGTTACACGATAAGTTCTTTAGACAGTTATAGAAATATAGGGGGGGGGGGAGAATAAAATAACGTAAACAGTAATGAAAATTTTAAGATTTTCCCGTTTGAACTTTGACGTTTTTGATTTGACAATCACATTACTCGTCGATTTTGACAAAATCGATACACAAAAAACATATTGGCGAATATTTTTTTAGTCATACCAGGTTAAAAAATTGTATTTTGCTTATTTTAAACGAGTTCAGTAAGGTACTCTTAAAATTTTAATAAAATTAAAATTATCAAAATGGCTATTTTATCTTTCGTATGCTGCGAAGTGTTATTTCAAACTTTGTCTGTGTCAACTTGGTTTTTCCTTAAAACTCGCGTCTCCACAAAAATTAAAATCAAATTAAATTCTATCGTAGTAAAACCATATGACAGTTTGACGTTTAAAAATGTCAAAATTAGACATAATTGTGTCCACGAGCTGTCACTTTTTTGGACTTGTTCAGCTGAAGAAACTAGTTTGGCATGATACAACTTAAAAAAATATTTAAAATTAAGAACATTTTAGTAAACTGTTTGAAAATTACATTAATTTTAAGTAGTATCATACGAAAACCTTAGTACTGTTTTCATAATTAAATATTGTATAACATAAAAAAAATGATTAAAATATTTTTTGCCTCAAAAACAAATAACAAATGGCGTTTAAGTAAACGTCATTGTGCCAAAGTGTCGATTTGAGGTTTAGAAATTATCTTAAAAGCCCTATAGAGCAAAATCTTCGATATCTCTTGTTCCTAAACACGCCAATTTGTGGCAGGTTATTTGAAAGTGAAGTGACATTTGGTACTTATAGTCTTTGGCGTTTGGCGACTCTTCACATATGTATACCATCCCATCCTATTGCCCAGAGGGTTTAGTGTTTTTTCCTGCACCTGTCAGACGAGTACGGCATTTCTAAAAAAATTCATTACGTTATCTGTTTACTATTTTGGATTTAAATATTCCATGCTCCTTTTGTAAATCTTTCTCCTTTGAAACAAAAAAGCCTCAAATGGCTGGCTCAAAACTGTCAAAAAGCTTCACAAACACTTTGCCGTAAATTTTGCCCGGGAATTGGTTCAGGGCTCGTGAAGAAAAAATGTCCACACTCACGAGCACGCACGTTCACGCGTGAACATAAAAGAGAAAATTGTATTGGTTCACGGCATATGTATGGGTTCACAAGTTCATATTATGTACTAGGCCCTAGCGTCTACGTACAAAAGGTATTATTATTTGTATGTACAGTTATGACACGTATTCATGAATACATTTTATCCTGCCCTCCGTAAATAATTTAACTTCAGATTGCGAAGATCAAGCTTATATTTGAAAATGGTTTTAAGATTTCATTTTAAAAAGGAGTAGACATTTTAAAAGACTACGCAGAGGAAAAATATTAATGTCAAAAAAAATGTATTATTTGATTGACATTTCAAACAAAAAGCTGTGTTTCATTTGTGTGCATAATTTTTCTTGCTAAAAGCAAACACGTGTACAATTTTTTTTTTAATGAGTTATTTAACAAAAACTCAAAAAATATTAAATGTAAAATGTTTATATGAAACAAAAAAAAACAAACAAAATTCATCAACTCAATGTTATTATTAATTCTTAATTTATGTTTAAATTTTGACTTAAACATTAATTTATCTTTTGGGAAAGAAAATTAAATTTAATAGCATTTGGTTTGGTCATTTCAATTTTATTTTTAGTTAATTACTTACATAAAAACTTGTAAAATATTCGAAAAAGAAAAAAAAAGACCATCAAGGAGACCCCAAATGATGTCTTTCAATTTTCAAAAAAAAAAAAAAATAAATAAAAACTCGCCTGAATGTCTGCCATATTAACGTGAAAGAAAATGTAAAAGTCTGCTTTTTTTCTGTTTGGTTAGCTTGACGGGCGGAAGTTTGTCATTAAACTTGAATTTTGTTTTTATTTTATTTTGTTTTTTTTTTGTTCATAAAATGTACAAACGAAAATCGAGTTCACCCACATAAAAATGATGAAAACAAATTACAACAAAAAACAACAACAACAAAACTCACATAAGTCAAGTCAGTTGGAATGATCTCAATTCCGATGCTTAATTCCGGCGAATTAATCTTCATCCGAGTTTGTCATTAAATACACACATGTATGTACCTAGTGGTAGTACAGGAATCATCTCATCATTTTAAAATACAGATAATAAATTAAAGCATTTTTTTGTATTTCATCAATTTATTAATTTGTTCTTTATTATGATTATTTTGTTTTATTGTTGTTTTAATATCACTCGATTTTTTAATGAGTATGTGAGTGAGGTTGTCAATGGGAAGAACGACCAATGGTGGCGGCGCGCGGCGGCATGCATTGCATCGCAGGATCAAAGAATATCAAAATATAACATTTTTGCCAACAAATCGATTGAAATTGAAAAAGACAAGGGGGCGAGAAGAATGAAAAGAATTTTCATTGTTTTTGCAAAAAAAAAAAAATAAATTAAACAAAACAAAAATAAATATTCCAAAGCCACCGCCACCGGCAGAAATATTTTTAATTGCTCCCAATGTGTCTCTTGTGGCATAAAAATGTACATAAATGTGTTCTTATGCCTTGCCTCTGTGTCTCAGAGTATTGTGACACAGTCATAGTCATAGTTTTATCTTAAAAACTAAATCAAAATACTTAGGGTGCGTTGTGGATTTGGAAAAACCAGGTTAAGCATCATAACTTCGTTTGTTTTCTACGATTCAATACCACATAAATCGCGTTGTTTTTTAATTTATCTATTTCTACATAAGCTATGCTCTTTATTTCACACACTTTCTCTCTCTCTTTCCCTCTCGCCTTCTCTCTGTCTATCTCTCTGTCTCCTTCTGTCTGTGCAGCTCTCTGTCTCTTAATGCTTCTGCCACTAAATCTGTCTACATTTCTCCGTCTCTCTCACTCTCTTTTTCTAAGTCTCTCTTTAATAAACACACTCTAACTGGCTGTAAAAACTAAAAAGATTTTTTTCATGGCTACTGCATTGAATTGACGAATCCTCCAAGAGTATTACTTGTCATGAATAAGTGCTCCTCGTCTAGCCGTTCGGATTCGGCATACAATTGTAGGTCCCTTCCATTCCTGTCGACACACGCACACATGAATGGTTGCAAGTTGTTAGTCACTAGGCCCTGGTTCTTCACGAGCCTATGCGTCACACAATTTATTTATTTATTTGTTTTCTAACTGGCTGTATCTATCTTCCTCTCTTGTTTTCCCCAGAAATAAATTGGTGGCGTGACAGCTGACAGTTCGTATAGAACTAAGGGCTCTTGACTCAACTGTCAACCACAAGTAAAAGTATTTGTGCTAGGTTAGGAACGAGCATGCGATTTAAGTCACACAAATTAGAACTAATAAGTTTAAAGGTAACGTTCGACCGCATTGGTACCGCACATCAGGGCGAACTGCGCGATACTATACACATCACTCCACGACACCTTTTTTGATATATCGCATCTGAATTGCAGCTGCAATGGTGCAACGGCAAGCGTCTTATTTTATAAAAGAAAATGCAAGTGGCCCATTTGCTATACCGCTCCAGCCTTAAACTTCAAATGAATTGCAACACAACAAAGTTGGCTAGATTATAAGCCTTGTCGCGCTGGCCTGTAGTGCAATTTTGCTATTAGTTGCTATTTAGCTCATATGATTTCATACAAATATTATTTTGCTATTTCATATAAAGTTCCGTTGCTTTGCAATTTTGCCAATTAAATGTGAATGAGCGCACATAAAATCAAGAAGTCAACTTTTTTTTTAATCGCAGCGACAAAAAATCGCATGTTTTTTTTTGAGAAGTCGGCAACGAATAGAGGGGATCTACAATTTCCTGCCGAATCCGAACGGCTTAGACGAAAGGCACTTTTTATTGGCAAGATATTCTCTTGGCGAATCTGTCACTTTCGCGTAAGACAAAATCACTTCGATTCTTGCTTTTCCACATGTAAAAGTTGATGAAATATTTCAAAATTGGAGAAAGAATAAACATTTTTTTAATCCTCTTCATTGTCTTGGAACCTTCCGTAAAAAACAGAACAAGAACTCTTGACTTCGAACGGGTAGTACCCGCCATAATGGAGAACCCAGTTACCCGCTTATTTGAATACCACACGGGTAACCTTTTTTTGCTGTTTATAACCGGGTACTAGCGTATTCGTAAAGTATCTAGTACCCGGTTACCCGAGTAACCGTATGATGTTGTGTATCCGCGTATACCAGAGAAATACCCGGAAACAAAAGCTCTAGACGGAACATATATATTTATAGTAGGTTATCGCGAATAAATTGTTCCTGCTTCGAAAATTGGTGGTTTATGCTCAAAAGTTTCCCTGGGAGATCGGAGTTTATGAGTAACGGGGATACATTTTCAAAGAGAATTTGGCTGTCATCTAATAGGATATATAATTCGGGGAAATTTTAGAGGGAAATAAAACCGAAGAATTTGAAATAAGACTACTCCTTGTGGCGTATCTACACTAGTGCTCTTGATACCTGGATACCTGGGTACCCCTCTTTTCCGGGTGTTTTCCGGATACACAACACCATTCGGTGACTCAAGTACCCAATGATTTTCGAGTACCTAATTACCCGGATACCCAACACCATTCGATTAGTCGGGTACCCTGGTACCCAATACTTTTCGAGTACCTGATTACCCGGATACGCAACACCATATGGTTACTACGGTACCCTGTTACCCTTTACTTTCCGAGGACCACGCGGGTACTCGGGTACGTGACTACCGGGGTACTACCCGAATAAACTGGTACCTTGATATGGCGGGTACAACCCGGTCGATGTTAAGAGTTCTACTCTACAAGTCATAACTTTAAAATTGTTTGTAACCCACTTGAGTATTTACAAATTTCATAAAACTCGTTTAAAGCATTTAATCAATCCGATTTCAAAGTGTTCGTCAGATCGATGCTAGTATAATAATAGGGTTTTTTTTAAAATGAAGGCCACTTCTATATCAACAAATGCTGATGTTTAGGTTAACGTTATACTATTGACCTCAAGAACAATTTCTTACAACCTATAAACTTGCATTATATTCTCCTTTGTTCCGACAGGAAAGAAAAAAATACTTATTAATAGAAAAGCTAGCTATACACTTTAATAATAATAATAATTCATCACCTCAAACAATTTAATAAAAAAACAATTTCAAAAGCTCACTTTTATAGTGAGTTATCTGGTGTGTCTGTCCGTGGTATGTAGTGTGTGTGTAGTAAAACAACATTATGTATAAATGTGATATACCCCTACTGTATATGAATTTTAGAAGAATTATTGTTAAAACAAATATAGTGACTTGACTGATGTTGTCTTCTAGGCGACTAAAATGATGAATGTGCTTTTTTCAGCTTGTCTATTCTTATGAAATCAAATAAAATAATAGAATGGAACGCGGTGCGGTATGGCGGCATACTGTCGGATACCTATAGAGAAAAATCTACAAACACAAAAAATCAACAACAAACTACCTATCTGTCTATACTATTTAACCCCTAAAGTTACGGCAATGGGGGTAATGTGGGGCGCTAGATTATTGTACCCACTCGCTACTCTGTTCGGCATGGGCTCGGTAATAATAACAAAAGGCCACTTCCTTGCGGGATGAATGAATCAACAATTGCGGATAATAATGCTCATTATGATGATGATGCTGACGACGAATTCGGCGGCGGCGAAGACGACAACAATGAAGATGCTGCTGATGATGATGATGATGATGATGATGATGCCGTTGCCGTTGCCGTTGCGGCTGTCGACATCGTCATCGTCATCATATTGAGGTTTTTAAATTAAAAGGGGAAAGAAAAACATGAATTCAACATGCGGTGGCGATGATTGTATATAGTGTTGGAGTGGCGACGCAGAGGCGGTAGCGGTGCGGCTTCTTTGAATGCCCAGTGGGGCCAATTAAGGCGGGGAGGTAAATTGGGTGGTTGTTTTTATGATGCAGTATAGATAGTTTGTGTTTGATTATATGGTTCGGCAAGAGTAGGTTATTTAAGATTAAAATGACAAAGATCTTTGGAGAGGGCTGCTTAAATTAAGGTCAAATTATGAGAAAGTATAAAAGTCAATAAAAATATAACTTTTTCTTTGGCAAATAAGTTTTTTACAAACAAAACTATTCCGGGTCTATAAATCATACTATGTAGTTACCACAAAGTCGAGAAATCAAAATTTTCGAACGAAAACTTTGGAAAGTCTTGCATTATTTGTCGACAAAGACAGTGTTTTAGTGAAATAGCCAGTTGCATTCCTCCCCTCAAACAATTCAACCGTAATACTCGCGCTTCTAGGAATGCCCATCAGTTTATCCTCGAGCCCAACTTCGGACGTACTCTTAAGTACAGAGATTCTTTGTGCAGTCGCACCACACGAATGTGGAATGCTGTACCCGGCCCAATTTTCCCCTCCCATTTCGATATGCAAACATTCAAAACCAATGTGCATCGGTATCTCCTTTTAAATCTTCTCCTACTTACCTAATCGCTCGTGCTTTGTTAATAACAATTTAAGGGTATTCATAACCCCTTTTGTGCGCGCAGAATATAAAAAAAAAAGCCTCACCATTTTTTGTTGAGCAACTTTCTCGTCATTCGCTGTTTTGTTCCTTAAAAATCTACCATTCGCACAGGACTCATCGTTAGTTTTCGGCAGCCTCGCTAAGTGTCTCACTTCCTGACAACAAATTCAGTTTTATGTCGGTTATACTTTTCATGATTACAACAACCAAGAAAAATTGGAACCGGAGGAATTGGTTAATGTTAATACGGAACTAGCTTTTCCTGAACTTATTTATGTCTCGTCTAAAGTTACATCAATTTTATTTCCCAGCTTTCTCCGCTCTCCATTATGTAATCAAAGTCAAAAACAAACGTCAAACTAAAATGTCAAAATCAAATGTAAAACTCTCTTAGAGAAAATCCTAACCTTGCTGAACTTGACAGCTTGACACCTAATCCAGAGGATTACTCATCAACTAAATTTGATAACATACTTTCTTTTTATTCCTTCATTCGTGATACATCAAATTTTGACACCTCCATCGCAGGTCGATGGGAGTAGTTTCCTGTTCGAATCACAAGGAGAATGTGTAATTTTTTTCAATGAAAAACTAGACAACATTTAAATGCGTCTCCAAACAAAAAATTGGAGTTCTCACGTTTTAACTTAAAAACAAGTCTTTAAAATAACTTTGTGTCTCACTCCTACGTCATTTGTATTTTAAAGGGTGGTGTCAAAAAATTATTGGAAGTAATAACACCCCTGATAAGAAATTTAGAAAATCTCTATTTTCTGGCAACTCAGTTTCCTTATGTGAAAGCGGTCTAGTAAACGAATGGGGGTGTTCATTCAATAAAACCTTTTAAATGGTCTGTTTACATCCACTTCATAAAAGAATAAATTAAACAACATTTTTAATTTAACACGTTCTGCCTTCCAAAATCTTCTTCGGCCATGTAAACACTGAAAATACAATACCGATAAATAAAACTGAGATTGAGTGTTGAGAAAAACATGCATTACCTCTAACACGACCCCACTGTATATCCATCAATTGTTTTCCGCCTGAATTGTCTTTCCCGGCCACATTGTCGGTAAAAAAAAGACGCATTCTTTCTTGCCGTTCCTTAGCTACATAAACTGAAGTTCGGTGGCACTATGATGAATGTGAATGCATGCAACTAAAAAAAAAATAGTGTATAATCCTACAACAATACAACATCGTGTAGAAGCCGCTTTAATTGAAGCTTTTATTTCGCAATTTGATCTCCCTCATTTACCAGCCCTCTCCCTGCGGACAGTTTTGTTTCTGATGCGGTAGCAGTCAGTGGCGGTGGTGGCGGGGCGTGATGCACTTTACTTTCCCTATAGTTTTTCACCTTTGGTATTTTACGCGGCAATTTTCTGAATCATCACATAAACTACATACCTAACTCCTCCAATTCACTATCGCGAAAAGTACTAGTTTCTAATTCTTGTCGTTCTTCTATTAAGAGACAACACATTTTATTATTTTAGTCTTTCTTTGTAGACTTTCTTTAATTGAGGTTAAAATTGTTTGTTTTTAGGGGATGGTTAAACTTTTGTTGTTTTAAAAAGGTGTTCAACGTACGTTCAATGCCTTTAACGGAAGTGCATGTCCCAATTACTGAATTGAAGTAATTTTTATTTTGCATACAACAAAAAAAAAAATAAAATTTGTATAGCATAATTGTAGTTTTTGTTTTTATTTTGGAAGAAAAATTGCAAATATTGCAAAAACAAATCGGAAAACAAACATCATATCAAAGTCGTAAACAATTTTTTGTTCGAAAAGGAATTTGCAATGTGAAACCGTTTTACGTTATAAAAATGGGTGTGTTCAGATTTGTAGGCCACAGATGGAATTTTTCAATAATTCAAACTCAAATGTCATATCGACTCGTATTTCGGTTTCAGAATACATTCAACTTATACAAATCTTAGGTAGGTATTCCCTATTCATCATTTTGTTTTGTAGGTAGATATTGCGTTTGGGTTTTTGTGTTTTCTTTTCCGCATTAAAAAATATTAAATGAAGTATTTAAATATCGTATGACAAGCTGTCAAGTATTTTTTACTCTTTTTGCGCCTTTGACACTAAAGAGAATTAATATGAATGTTAGATGAGGAATATAGGAAGTACTTCTGAATTTATAATTAATATTTTAATGAGGCCTTCTACATTCTTATTGAACTTACATAAAAAATTGCTATCACAACATCCAATTATATCGAACTCAATTAAAATAAACTTCAAAAAATACTTACAAGTGGTTGATTGTCACTCAAATGACAAGTAATGGTTTAATTTGAGTTTATTGACCTCAAATTATACCTAAATAAAATTGATTTTAAAAAGAACATTGTTGAATTTATGAAGGTTTGGCAACCCACACACACACCCATATGTAAAACCAACAATGTAATAGATTCTGCATATATTTGTTCAGAAGCTGACGGCGTTTGTCATTCATTGGATTTTTTCTCATTTTAATCCAAAAGAGGGCACCATATACACGTGAATGACCGAAAATCGTATTTGATTTGGTTATACTTATTTAGTTAAGCAAACAGAAGCATTTGTTTTAAGCAAATATCAACCATTTAAGTTTGAGTAAAAGTGGATAAGTATGATGAGAGCAAAATTTTTTGAGCAAGTAATCGCATAATGCGAGGAATTGGGTTAGAATATTATTTGTAAACAATTTATAAAACAACATTAAAGCTATAATAAGCCAATTATAATTACTTATACGTATGTAACTACTACACCAGTCAGCTGAGATTTGTTTTCTGTAAAAATATAAGCCGAAACCATTTTATTTTGCTAGAAACTAGCAGTTTTGGACAAGTAAACAAACAAAACTTATTTTTTTTTTAACAGCAGGTAGCTCAAACAATGGAAATGACGTTACGAAAAAATGCATTTGGATTAATAAACTCAGTTTGACACCACCAACTATGATTTACCAAAATTTAAATGATGTTTAATTTTTTCTTACGATGTAGAAATGAGGTAAAATTTTATTTATGACAAAAAAAAATGACAAACTATCAATGTTCGAATTCATTAATTCAATGCGGTTAGTTAAATCGAATTCATCGATCCGGTTTCATCTTTGACAGAACGCACGTGTCAAAATAAAATTTATATTTGTCTGACTAGTAAACGAACCCGTTCGTCACCCAATGGCTATTTATCTTTCGAGCACGTAGTGAAACTATATGACACTTTGACGCTAATAAATGTCAAAATAAGTTGTGTTTGTGATTTTTTTGCACGAGCTCACTTTTTTGGAAGTGTTCAGAAAATGTCAAAAGTGACAACGTGAAATCAAAAAAATTGCTTTTTTATCTTGTAACTCCTAAATTAAAGGTAGACAAGAAATTTAAAGAAAATAAAAGATGTTATACGCATTTAGTGCAATGCTAATATGATAAAACAGACATTTTGAATTTTCCATCCATTATTTATCCTTTTTCCTTATTATTTAGTTTTGTTTTCTTTATTTGAGTCCAAAAATCTACGAAATGATCCTCTTTTTTCCACTGTTTTTAAATTTAAGTTTATTGACCAGTCATCTGACAGTTTGACACTTCTTACTCCACTTGCTCTATCTGAAAAGAAGGTGGATAAAACATTGTACTAAATTGTTCGGAACTTCATTGAACACAAAGTGACATAACGTAGAACAAAGTTTTTACTCATGGATGTGCTGAACAGATTCATTAAACAAACCTCTTTTATATACTGCCCATGAGAAAACCACTTTACAAATGTCAATATAATAAACAAAGGATTTTTTGTTCAAACAATATTGTCCTCAAAAAATATAAGTCTGCATATATGAAAACGAAAGGACGAAGCAAAATAATGTAACCATAACAATAATTAGACTTTGACTTTGTTTGCAATTTCCTTATTTGCCAAAGAAACACTTATGCCGACTATCTTTCCATTTCCAACTTACTTAATTATACGCACTATTTTTTAAAGCATCACCAGCAAAACCGAGTAGATTCTTTGTTCGTCTGTCGCCGTCGTCTTCATGCTTCCATAATTGTATACATCCATCCATAAAAAAAACAACAACTAAAAAAATAGGTTACTCTTGCTCTGCTGGCTTTTTATTTTTCATGCTAACAATGATGTCATAAGGATTCTCTGTTGTCGTTCCATTTTTTTACCCAATGATATCATTAACCTTTTGTGGGCAAATAAAAAAGGACTTCTCGCATGCCACTATGTTTTGTTATTTTTTTTTTTTTTTTGTTATTGAGTTTAGTTTTCAATTTGGTCTTCGAGTCTCTCGAGAATAGTATCTTAGGCTTTGTTTTTGTAAATAGTATGCTCACTACTAAAACACGACACGTCTGACCTTATACAACTTCAATATTTCGTTTTTTTAATATTTAATTTAGGGAAACAAAAAAAACTAAAGCGCAGGCATGCCAATCTATATGCTACTCCTATCTGACAAGAAGATCATCAAGATTTATTGCTATTGTTTGACATGGAAGAATGTCTAGTTAAATCGCGTGCTGAACACATTTAGGGTGGTGGGTAAATGGATACAGCAACACAACATTTGATGGCGTAATTTTGGGATTGTTTTGTTTAACATTATTGCGTATTGGAATTATATTTGTGTTTGCTTTATATGATTTTGGAACTGTTTTTACAATGTTATAACGATACAATTTGTTAGTGCTGTAATTTCTAAAATTAAAAATGAAATCGTGAATATGATGAAAGTGCAACCATCTTAGGCCGGATTTACACGAGTGACAAAACGTCATTATTTCTATCATTGTGTACCTATTTTAATCGTTAAACACATTGGCTCTAAGTAATTAAGGAATTTTGAGTCGAATCTAGCTTAGATTCGATTTTTTTATATGGAATAAGCTCTACTTTAGGATAAATTTGACTAAAAATTGGTTTATAACTTAGGGCCATTAATAGTTGAATAATGACAGAAATAATGAAAATTTATCATCCATGTAATTCCGGCATTTTATAAAAATGTTGAGCCTGATTTCACGGTTCGTGTTTTCATTTCGTCTCTACACCCCTCACCAAATCTGTTACAAAGACGAATCGAACAAAAAACCAATCGTGTAATCGGGGTCTTTGAAAAAATACTGTTATGTAATTAAAGATGTATTGTTGTGTCAGTCGTCAACATTTTACTGTCATATTGACAACTGAATCAAAAATACATCTTAATGGCCATGTTCATTGAAAACACAGCTGATGACAAAAAAGGCTGTTACCAAAAAGTGTGTATCAAGCTATCCTAAAAGGTTTTTCCATACACAATAATGTCAAAACCCGACTGACTACATTCGGGAACTTTAAAAAAAAAAATACAAATTTGAAATAAAAGATTGAGCCCGATTACACGATTTGTTTTTTTAAGGTTGTTTCGTCTTTCGTCTTTTGGAGAGATTTGGTGAGGGGAGTAGAAATATAGATGAAAGGAATAGTAAAGAAAGCAGGAATGAACATTTCAAGACTTTCTGGTTGAACTTTGACGTTTCTGATTTTGCAACTACAATGCTCCTCGATGTTAGCAAAAAACGATTTAAACAAAAATGATTGAATGGGAAAATTGTTTTTCGTGATTGAATATACATACCTAATATACGAGTATATTTGAGAAATAAGTGATTTCAAACTATTTTTATTTATTTCATATATATTATTTTTGTTGTCAAACTCCTTTTTTCTCATTTAAAAAATAGTCAAATTTCCTAAAATAGGTATCACTGAATAGGAATTTACACATACTCATGACATTGCACAAAAACTTTATGTTATACCACACTATTTTCTATAAATTTGGGAAATTTCAAATAATTCAATAAATGAAAAATTTGACATAAAGAATACCTCACTTTTAATCCATTTTTTTTTTCGCTGCACCTTGAGAGTGGTGGAGAAACATATTTGTTACATATATTCTGTATGTAATCTTTTTTCTCATGCCGAATGCATTTATTAGGTATCACTAGATTGCATGAATAAAAGAAACATATTTATTAATTCTTTAATTTAAAATCTTAGAAGAAGAAATAAAGGGACGGGCATATCGAGGAAAAAGTGAGGATTTTTTCAAAATAGTAGGAGTTACACAAACACAAATGCATTCACACATGGTCGGAATGCCGTGAGATAGCTAAATGCTGGGGCCCCCAAAAGAATTTTTAGCTGTGTGTTTGAGAGATGTATTTTTGAGATTTAAGTTTAATAGTAAACAAACTTATTAAACTAAATAGAAAAGTGAAATAAATGTAAATATAGTGAATACATGCAATACTTCATCGAAAAAAAAAAAATATATTACATATGCGGTGCTGCGTCAAATTCTGTAAAAACATCATGTGAAATAGGAGACACAATCAGCCCGTGAGATGCAAAAATTGTAAACTCCATATTATAGGTGTTTTTACACGATTTAACGCATATTTTTTTAAATAAAGCATTGCAAATATTCACTATGTTAACTTTTATTTCACTTTTTTATAATAAGTCATTTAACTATTTTAGCGTTTTGAAATCATAAAACACTTTTCTCTAGCTCGGTAAAATGACAGTGGTGTGTTCTTTTTCTATAAAATGTTAACTATTGTTGTTGTGTCAAATAAAATTTTAAAATGTCATTGTTAAAAGTGTTACACTGTATAAAAATTTTATTGGTATGTCAATCGAAAGGGGTTGAAAAAAAATGGAAATTCATTTAGAATGAAAATAATCAAAGAAATTTTTTTATTGCATCTAATTTAATAAGCCTTATTGAATGTGCAAAATTTTCGCACGGGTCTTCTGGTTTTTATTTATAACCACTGATTATTTT
This sequence comes from Melangyna quadrimaculata, assembly GCA_949320155.1. NCBI lineage: Eukaryota > Metazoa > Arthropoda > Insecta > Diptera > Syrphidae > Melangyna > Melangyna quadrimaculata. Next base: position 151,170,545 of record OX439483.1, read on the forward strand.
CACACCAAACACCCCCAAATTCCATGAACGTCAAAATAACGAAAGGATGTAGGTCCGTATTTTCGCGAACCATGAAATCATGAACGTGCGTGCCTGTCAAAAACACGAAAGACGAAACGAATGAAAAAACGAACCTTATAATCAGGCTCCTACTTTAGCGAGATGTCAGTTTGTCTTAAGCAACGTGCGCTCTCAAGCGCTGTTCCCCCCTGAGAGCATAAGTGAATGAAACTGAACAAAAACTAACAAACCGTCATTATAGACGCATTATTTGATTTCCTTGTATTCGTTTGCTTACGTTCGATTCACCGCTTCAGTGCCCCTCCGTGCATTACAGTTGTAGCTTAAGAATGAAAATGGATGGATTAAGGCATTGATTTTAGTCTTTTCCCTACCAGTTTTTTTGACAGAAATTCTGAAAATGTATCAGTAGTGTAAGTTCAGCTTTAGAAACTGTCTCTTTTGAAATAGTAAACAAGCTTCACGATGGTTCCATTTATAAAAAATATTGATACACTAGCGACAATTGGCGCAAAGCGGAAAACATTGTGAAACTTTTGACGTTGACATGGGTTTAAGGCTACATGTAGACTTTCGGTGTTATGCAGCGTTAACATTATTCGTTTTTGGTCGTACATATAACAAGTGTAAATGATAAAACGTCGTAGATACAACAACAAAAGTGTTAATGATAAAACAGTAGAATGAACTAAGGGCGAATTGATTTTTTTTTGATATTTTTCTATTGATATTTTTAATTTTTACTTGAGATATAGGTATAGATAAAATGACAAGTTATGGATTCGTAAACAAAATCGAACTGGAGATATTAATTTTACTTTTTTTATTTTTAAAAGGAGAGAGGCTACTTTTTGGTAATTTAGTACCCTTTCACACAGGGAAACCAGTTGCCGGAGATTTTTTTTACGTTTTCCTTTAATTGCTTTATGTAGCTTTCACACAAAGAAACAAAACTGCCGGAGATTTTTGTTTCTTTCCATAAATAAGTCTTTTGGAATGTGATAAAAATCTCCTCAAACGTTGACCGAGGAGATTTTTTTTCATTCCCTTCATTGCCCTTCTCGCCTTCAAACTCCCAGTTGCCGGCAACTCAGTTTCCTTGTGTGAATTTGTGAAAGCAGTCTTAATTGTTAAGAGTTGGCGCGATAGAATAATCCCCGTTCAAAACTAACTTCAAATTCTTCAGTTAAATTAAAAAAATCATTGCATTTTATTTTTTTGCAATTTTTCACAAGGTCACAGTTTATTCCATTGATTTGAACACAGGCATTGGTATATTACAGATCCATAACAAACCACAATGACGAAATACTTACCAACTTTCTCACAAAAAGTAAACATCCAATATCCTTTCTTGTTTCCAGTATTACACTTTGTTCACTTTGAAATTATAAAATTCCCAACTTTCGTGACGGTAGTGGTGGTATTTTAATACACCAACCCCATCCTCATCCATACTCAGGTAAGCATAATAAAAATTCAAACAAACCGAATTAATTATCGAAATATCCTTGTTGCATTTTTAATATGAACATACAAAAAAAAATATATTGTTTTCATTGTTAAGAGCACATCCTTGAACGTTTCAGAGTGTTAACTGTTTTTGAGTCATGACTAGGCCCGGAATGATTTCACAGTTGCATGCAAAAAAAAAAAAAACATTAAATGAAAGTCCCACTTTCATCATCATCATATCGGTTTCTCATTTTATAAATGGAAAAAAGGAAAATGAGCTCTATTTGAAATGCCAATTGCATTATAAAGTCCTGGCCTGCTTGCTTGGTTGGCTAAAGCTATATGGATAAGCTATCATATTATTATTATTATATTGTGCATCTAGAAACTCATTAGTTCTTCCATTAAAAATTGATGACACAGTTCGTTCATCATTGTCGTTCTGTCGGTCGCGGTGGGGTCTATTGATGATGATTTGTGTTTGTTGGACTTATTTTCCTCTTCCGATACGTCCTATATAAATACAAACAAATTGAAAAAATATAAACATAATGTATGTACAAGAGGAATTTACCTATAAAAATCTCAATGAATTCTGGTTGAATTGAATTTCTAAAAATGTATGTCAAGGCGATATTTCATTATTCAAACAATATCGCGCGATATGTATGCACATACAATGAAAATGACACTGCAACAATTCTTTTTTAAGAGGCACCACACCGGCACCAGCACCACCGCCGCTGCCGCCACCGCCGACGTGTGCATCATTCATCATTGAATCGTTGTTTTTCTTCTGCCATTGTTGTCATGGCCATTTCCTCGAAAATGCACAATGCGGGGAATTTATTTCCCTTTTTTTTTGTGTCTGTTTGTTTGTTGGTCTTCTGGCCCACTCAATAAGACATCTTATATATGTATATATAGTGGCTCAAAACAAATAGTGGGTTGAGTGTGGCAAGGATGAGGACTCTATCTCAAGAAAACAATAAATAGTAATGAAATGAAATAATCTTTCGTGACTAAAACCAATCTTGAGTTATTGTGCGTCACATGCACAATTATTGCACTTTCCCACGAGTAAGCGCAAATTAATCGAACGCATTGAAGGGTAGAGTTTAATTCATTTTTCTTTTTGTTTTATAAATTATTTATTCTTGAAATAAACGGTTTTAAGGTGAAGGTCAGTTCACAGTTTAAATAAATTTTATTTAACAATTATTATTAAAGTGAGTAATATGACACATTTAAAAAAAATAACTGGAACAAAGCTCTGTGATGAATAAGTCGATTATGAGCTATTTGTCTCGGATGATCACAATAGTACTTTGTTTTAAGACAGAGAATATTATTCTGTTATTTTGTTCTGTCATTAAAACAAAAGCCTTTCCAGGCTATCCCATTGTGTAATTGAAAGTGTGAGAAAAAATTCCTTTCGATTTTCAAATCTGTTCGAAAAAAATGGGTAGGTTCAGAGAACTTAGGGGACTTGCAAGTAAGGCAAATTTCTAGAATGTGATTGGCCAGCTGTCAAAAGTTCCCTTCATTTGAAACAATTTTTCGACAGCTGACCAATCACAGTCTAGAAATTTGGCTTACTTGCAAGTCCCCTAAGTTCTCTGAACCTACCCAATGTACCTATTTGTATATTTTACTTTCACACTTGCATCGGAAAATTGACATTTACCATAACCTCTAACCCTCAAGTGAGAACAAATATAGGAAGGTTTTAGAAGGAAGGAATGTTGAAAAAGTGTCCAACAGAATTGTGAAGGCATCTATATATATATATAAAAGGATCGTGGTTTGTGCGGATGCTTAAAACTTGAAAACGACTGAACCAAATTAGATACTTTTATCTGCGGGTTTATTCGAACTTACGAAGCGAAGGTTTAGAAAAAAAAAGAAAACTCGGAATATTCTCAACAGGTGGCTCTGTATGCGCAGATTTCGTTTTTCAGCAGCATAACTCGAGAACGGATCGTTCGATTTTTACGATTTTGGTTGTGATGGATTTGTTTTGGCCCAGAGAAGAAAACTTTGGAGAAATATACCGGACATTTCCAGGAAAAATGGATATCTGGGGAGATCTGGTTTTAAGTATGTACATTTCTTCGCATTTAATCGAAAATTGTAGCGAGAAATGGATTTCGATCGGTAAGCAGCTATAACGGAAATGGTGGCATATTCTACCTTCCAGTGGAACTGAAAAAAAAAAAAACATTACTGTTTTCACTGATATTGGCCATTATTCGTATAAGATCTAAGATTGCCTTGGTACTCACCTTAAGGGGATTGAGGCTACGTTGTTAGAAGGCTTTCGAACCATTCTGCATGGAAATTGCCATTAAATCATCAAGTGGTTGGAGAACCTTCATGCAACATTTCAAAGAATTCTTCTTCGATGGCGAAAGTATTGCAGCAATGTAACATTACAACCCAGGACAAATGCAAAATGGCTCACAAACGCGCATGGGAAATCCTGAATCGCACGATATGCGAAATGAAGAAAGAAGAATCGGTGGCACAATGATTATGCTGTAAAGCATACGCTGTCTGTCATTCCCAGATCAATTCCGGAAGATGAATTGAGCACTTGCCTGAATGCGTCGGCTTTATGGAGTTGAACAAATTACAATTGAAATGAAACACGCGAGTTGCATTAGGAAATTACTTATTCGCTGCTGAGTTCTCCAGACAATGGTTGAAGATGCGCAATGGCGGGATTCCAGTCGACTAAATCATCGGATTGAATTTCCACCGAATTTTGTCCAACATAATGAATATTTTATCGAATATGGCTTAGAATTATACTGGCCATAATTGATTGAGTGCACGACCAATTTTGGCTGCAAAAAAACAAGAATGTGAATCATTTGATTCTCATCATTTAAAATCAAAACGTCGAAGAGTTAATTTTTTTTATACAAATCCATTCACCTTTAATGGGATGTAAACGAAGCCAAAACTATCTCACAGAATTTGTCATTCAAGCGACAATTTCGACGTTAAAATTCCCCTTATTCCGAGCGATTTGCCATTCGCATTTAAGCGTTTTTAATTTCCCGTGCGTGTCGCTTTCGGTATGAGAATTAATAAGACGCAAACACAATTGCTCGATGTTTGTGTCATCAATTCCCATGTTTCTCACATCATCAATTATATGTGGCGTGCTCACGGGTCGGCTCACGTGTCCCGCTTTGTACGTGTACCCAACCAAGAATATAAAGATTGAAAAAAAATTCTCAGATTTGAATGGCAATGCAAAGTTCTGTCCGTTCTGTATTCAACAACGTCAACCGCAACCTCTTGCGATCCTTTTTTTGGAAAGTTATCAGATCACCATATAAATACTATTAGTTTTGGGTCGAAAATAATGGATTTACTTTCAATTTACATATACATATATATAAATTGTATAATATTTGTGACCTTTTTATCGATAAAGATAGATATAACTTTTTGTGGGCTATAGGTCAATAAATTAAAGATGTTATTTGATGTGCAACGTTTCGAGCTCTTCATCAGGCCTTTATTTATAAAAATTATAAAAGTTATACATACATACGTTAATATAAAAAGTATTATATATGACGTCAAGTAACTTACAAACAATATTTAAAGAATTTACGTTAAGGGAATAAACCACTCATTATAGGTACATACTAATCTCATGAAATACAATTTATTACAAAGAAACACATTAATTAAAAAGTTTAAACTTTAAATTTTATACATATATCTTCGGAACCAGAGCTCACAGAATATTCTAGTTTTCAGCTATGGATAGCTTTTAAAAAACTGATTATCTTTTAGTTTGTGCACCGAAATCCACAATCTGTCAAATATTGGAGAGCAAGGATGAAATATACTCAAAAATATCAAAACTGTGCAAAAGTACGGAAACGAAAATTCAACCAAATTCCGTATTACCTAATGAGCTAGAGACGATGTTTGGCTCTTATTCTTTTATTCTCAAAATGCCATTTAACTGAAGTGTGATTTTCAGTCCAAAGAATTTTCTCGGACAGAAAATCACAATTAGTGAAAAATTATAACTCTCTCGTGAGCGTTCTCTGATGTCCAAAATTGAAAAATGCACAGAAAATCACAGAAAATTAAAATAAATGAACGAACCTTTTGCTTATAACGCAACGTTAAATTGGACTTTTTGAAACATCCGGCCTTACCATCGGGGATACTTAGTTTCTATTCCAAGCCATTGTAATACACACAGAAGATTGGTTTTGGGTTTTTGTTTTAACTGTGGAATGCTGTAGGTGGAAGGACTTCCAGTTTTCTATTTCGGAGCTATTTTCAGAGATATTTTTGTACCAAATAGGCCCATTTGCTGAAACGAAACTTAAATGTTAAAGTTCAATACAAGATCTTATGTGAGAGTCTACGCTGCAGAAAAAGTAGAACATACGCGGTAATGTGTTAATATAAATATATAAGTTTCATTTCAAGAAAACAGATTGAAATATCTGATAAATGTTTTCAAGTGTGCACAATTTACTGTCAGAACCCAAATGAAAACAAAAAAAAGGTTTGCAAAATTTTATGAAAATTTAAAGTTTCCAGACAGTCATATTAAGCCTGTTTGTTTACTTTCCAAAACTGTTTATTTCCACTGATTTCACTCCGAATTTCTGTCAAAATTTATATAAAAAAAAATCAAATTGTTGGAACTTTGAACTAAAAACTATCGGTTGTTTAATCCCCAAAACTAACAAATAAATAAAAACAATACACTACACTACCAGGATAACTGGCAGGCTACTCACAGGCAAAAATATTATACTATTTGTTCAGATATACTAACACACATATACGCTTCTAGTTCTACTCCCTTGTCTAAACCCCGGGTTATCGATCTGACTAAAGGACTCTTTTTAATTTTATCTTAAGCAAAACTTTAATTTATAAAACATACTGCATTATAGAAAATTCACAACCTTAATCTCCCACAAAAAATGATTTACTTTTTATAAAACCAATTTTATTCTTTTTATTTTCAGTTTGCATGGTGAATAGCATCTCAGAAATTGCCGAATTATATGTACAATCGTGCAACAAACACAATACCACACCAATTCCATCAGTTTTAGAACATTTGAAAATTATCGAACTTGATAAAACAATACGCCAGCCAAGTTTATTATTGAAAAACATCAAACTTATGCCTGCCGATTGTGAAGCCCTCGAGGAGATTTTCAAAAGGGTAAAAAAAAACATCGTTATATGTGCAATGTGCATAATATGTATATAAAAAATAAAAAATTAAAAACAAAAAAATCTATTCATCATTACCATGATCATGATCATCACCGCTTGAGTGAGTTTATTTAAGATATAAAATTCTTAAAATATTCCACTCCATTGCAGGTTCAATATAAATCCATTGATGTGTCATCGTGTGAACTGAATGAAGCTGCCGCTAGTGCCCTATTCGATATGTTCGAATATTATGAGGTGACAAATGAATTGGATATATCATCGAATGCTGATGGTTTGACACCACGTGGCTGGACATCATGCATCTATATGGTTAGTCATAGTAGAGCATTGCAAGTTCTTAACGCTCAGGGTAATCCATTATCGAAGAATTGTGCAGATAGTTTGGGTAGTGCATTGAATTCGTCTAACTTGCATACAATTAAATTGGAGCACTGCGGATTGAGGGGTCATCCCTTGGACTCGTTATGTAAGTATCTAAGCATATATCTGAGCAGCCTTTAGTGGGAGATCATTTATTTTTGTCCTTTACAATTTTGAACAGTTAATAAACCACGTTTGAATATTTAAAAATATTCCTTCAAAAGGCTGCTAATTTATATACAAAAAAAAAAACCTTAGAAGCATTTTATAACAAAAACTATTTTATTACAGGTACAAAATTACGCAATAATCAGATATTAAAAGAGCTATGGCTTGCGTACAATGATCTCACATGCTTGGATGCTGACAAAATAGCACAATTACTCAGAACAAATCACTTTTTACAGTTAATTGATATAAGCAATAATAATATAAAGGTAAGTTTGAATAAAAAAAAAAAAAAAAAAAAAAAAAAAAAAAAAAAATAGCTAGGTACATATACATATATTATACATATGATATTCCACATGTTTGGGTGTTTTCTTAGAAAAGTATCATTTATGATTCTAGCACATGATAACAAGGTATATTTAATTTTGTATAGCCTAGATACACATTTTCTATTACAAAAATTGAAATACCAGACTGCGCGGCGTAAAATTCCCAAAAGTTTGTCTTTGTATATTTTATTATTTTGTTAATAACTCTATTCGGCTGTTCAAACATATTTGATGAATTCTGTATATCTTAAATAAAATAAAAAAAAAAAAATGTTTATTTGCACTTTTGTGACAAAAGTATTTTGCTTGAATTTGACTGTAAAATTTAATTAATCTTCCATTCTAGGAAGGAGTACATAAATAGTGACGTAGATTTTGTTTTAATTGAACAAAACATCAAACTGAGTTAAAAATAGAATAGAATCTGCCACCAGCCACGTAGAAATAGAATCTGAGATGATATCACTGAATTAAAAAAAACGGGAACCTTTAAATAATGATTGATTTAACAGATCCTTATTATTAAGCTCTTCTGGCGCCTAAAGCATTTTTGACAATTTATTTCTACCTCAGCATTGAAGCTACAATTATGTACATTGTACATAGGTTAGGTTAGGTTAGGAGGGGTGTACACAGCCTAGGCTGTTGCGTACACGGGGGCCTATTGATCCATTGTGATCCCCCTATAAATAAAAACAGAGATGTTCCTAACTAATGGTTCACAAAGACTGGTTCGTTTGTGAACCAGCCTGTTTTTTCTATGAATTTTCTCATATTTGCCATTATAGTCTAGGAAAGATAGGAAATTTAATATGGGCAACCGGGGACAAATTAATTCATGAAATTTTATTGCTGGTATCGACGCAGAATTTTATCCTCAACAACATATCCAAATTCCTCTAAAATCCCTGAATTGATTTTTTGTGTAGACGCATTTTGAGAGGTGGAGACGGGAGGGAGGCGGGAGTTTGTCCAGCTGAAAAATTTGTTGTAATACAATCTAATCATATGACATATGTTTTAAGGATGCTTTTCAACGCTGATTCTAAAGAGAACAAAACTGAAAAGATACATGTATGCTGTGGAAAGTTAACGTCATTTTTATGGAATGATAACTTTTTTTTAAAGTACAAGTAGTATATTACCAAAAACCATTTTAAAATAATGGGATATTAATGAAATTTAGTATAAATGTTTGATTTGGCATGCTTACCAAGAATCAAAAGAGTCCCCAAAAATATCTTTGGTTAGAGGGTGTTGTTTTTGCCGGTGAGATGCAAGTGAGTGATTATTACCATAACATCCATGAACAAATTCTGACACTTATGAACTTTGCTAAAAATATTAAATTTATATTGTCACCCAAGGATCAAAAGAATCCGTACAAATATCTAAGGTCCAAGTGTGTTTTTTTGGGGGTGTAATTTTTGATCTGCTTAACGAAAAAACAGTAATTTCAGTTTCAAAATTAATCTAACTTTTTTAGGGTGCTTGTATCATATTGGTTTTTCTTTTATTAAATTTGGCGTTAAAAAATATCTTCGAATCATATATCATATGTCATATGTACTATCTCGATTACACGAAAATACAATTTTTCTAAGAGCTAACATTTTGCTCCGTATAGCGCAGGTCAAACATAAACTCTCTAAAAAAAACTCTTTTGTTCAAGTAATTTTAATGGGCTCTTTTAATACTTGGAAACCATGAAATATTTAATATTTTTAACAAATTTCATCAGTGTCAAAAGTTGTTCATAGATGTTATGGTAATAATGACGCACTAACATCTCGCCCTCAAAAAAACACCCTTTCACCACAGATATTTTTGGGGACTCTTTTGATTCTTAGTAAACATGTCAAATGAAATATTTATACCAACATTTATTAAAATCCCATTATTTTAAAATGGTTTTGGGTAATATTTTACTTGTTGTACTTTAAAAAAGTGATCATTCCATAAAAATGACATTAACTTTCCACAGGATACATGTATCTTTTCATTTTTGATCACTTTAGAATCAGCGTTGAAAAGCACCCTAAAAACATTTGTCATATGATTAGATTGTATTACAACAAATTTTGCAGCTTGACAAACTCCCGCCTCCCTCCCCTCTCCGCCTCTTAAAATGCGCCTATACAAAAAGCCAATGCGGGGATTTTGGGGGACTTTGGATATGTTGTTGCGGATATAATTCTGCGTCGATACCAGAAATAAAATTTCATGAATTAATTTGTCCCTGGTCCGATCCTATCTTTCTTGGACTATTAGTCTAGAAAAGATAGGAAATTTAATATGGGCAACCGGGGACAAATTAATTCATGAAATTCTATTGCTGTTATCGACGCAGAATTTTATCCTCAACAACATATCCAAAGTCCTCCAAAATCCCTGAATTGACTTTTTGTGTAGACGCATTTTAAGAGGTGGAGAGGGGAGGGAGGCGCGAGTTTGTAAAGCTGAAAAATTTGTTGTAATGCAATCTAATCATATGACACATGTTTTTAGGGTGCTTTTCAACGCTGATTCTAAAGAGACCAAAACTGAAAAGATACATGTATACTGTGGAAAGTAAATGTAATTTTTATGGAATGATCACTTTTTTTAAAGTACAACAAGTAATATATTACCCAAAACCATTTTATAATGATAATAATGAAATTTAGAATAAATATTTCATTTGGCATGCTTACCAAGAATCAAAAGAGTCCCCAAAAATATCTTTGGTTGAAGGGTGTTTTTTTGATGGAGAGATGCAAGTGAGTGATTATTACCATAACATCCATGAACAAATTCTGACACTTATGAACTTTGCTAAAAATATTAAATTTATATTGTCACCCAAGGATCAAAAGAATCCGTACAAATATCTAAGGTCCAAGTGTGTTTTTTTGGGGGTGTAATTTTTGATCTGCTTAACGAAAAAACAGTAATTTCAGTTTCAAAATTAATCTAACTTTTTTAGGGTGCTTGTATCATATTGGTTTTTCTTTTATTAAATTTGGCGTTAAAAAATATCTTCGAATCATATATCATATGTCATATGTACTATCTCGATTACACGAAAATACAATTTTTCTAAGAGCTAACATTTTGCTCCGTATAGCGCAGGTCAAACATAAACTCTCTAAAAAAAACTCTTTTGTTCAAGTAATTTTAATGGGCTCTTTTAATACTTGGAAACCATGAAATATTTAATATTTTTAACAAATTTCATCAGTGTCAAAAGTTGTTCATAGATGTTATGGTAATAATGACGCACTAACATCTCGCCCTCAAAAAAACACCCTTTCACCACAGATATTTTTGGGGACTCTTTTGATTCTTAGTAAACATGTCAAATGAAATATTTATACCAACATTTATTAAAATCCCATTATTTTAAAATGGTTTTGGGTAATATTTTACTTGTTGTACTTTAAAAAAGTGATCATTCCATAAAAATGACATTAACTTTCCACAGGATACATGTATCTTTTCATTTTTGATCACTTTAGAATCAGCGTTGAAAAGCACCCTAAAAACATTTGTCATATGATTAGATTGTATTACAACAAATTTTGCAGCTTGACAAACTCCCGCCTCCCTCCCCTCTCCGCCTCTTAAAATGCGCCTATACAAAAAGCCAATGCGGGGATTTTGGGGGACTTTGGATATGTTGTTGCGGATATAATTCTGCGTCGATACCAGAAATAAAATTTCATGAATTAATTTGTCCCTGGTCCGATCCTATCTTTCTTGGACTATTAGTCTAGAAAAGATAGGAAATTTAATATGGGCAACCGGGGACAAATTAATTCATGAAATTCTATTGCTGTTATCGACGCAGAATTTTATCCTCAACAACATATCCAAAGTCCTCCAAAATCCCTGAATTGACTTTTTGTGTAGACGCATTTAAAGATGCGGAGAGGGGACGGAGCCGGGAGTTTGTCAAGCTGAAAAATTTGTTGTAATACAATCTAATCATATGACACATGTTTTAAGGGTGCTTTTCAACTGAGTGCTTTTCAGCTGATTCTAAAGAGACCAAAACTGAAAAGATACATGTATCCTGTGGAAAGTTAATGTCATTTTTATGGAATGGTCACTTTTTTAAAGTACAACAAGTAATATATTAACCAAATCATTTTAAAATAATAAAGAGATAACGCAGTCTTTCCTGGAAATCGAGGAGCTATTGATTTGGCCTTTCGTTACTAGGTCAAATTTTCAGGTGCCGTAAATAATTGGCTACTTCTGTTTCTGTTTGATAATGACCCTTACCTTGCCAGTTAATCTGCTATATTATTCCCTTCGATATTGATATGTCCAGGAACCCTGCTTAGTTGGAGTTACAAATATTTTCTAGTACGCCTCGTCATTTTGCTACTACCTTGGATCTTATAGTCTCGCTGGCTAATGCATTGTACAATGTAAAGATTCTTAAAGCGTGATCAACGTTTCATGATTCATATACAGTGTGTCCCACAGTCACCGCCCCAGACAAAAACCATGCGCTACTGATGTAATTTTAAGTCGAAAAACTCAATAAGTAATTTTATCGTTTTCACTTAGTTTCGACATAAACGGTTTTTATGATTTTTAGTCTTGTTTCTTTTAACTTGCTGTAAGTTTACCAAACCATAACAGATTCTTGATTTTTTTTATTTGCACAAGAGAAGTTAGCAGTTTTTATTCGCTCTACAACTGTTTTCTAAGTGGGTACCTGTATTCTCGCAATTTTTTATCAAACACATTTTGTTGCCATTAAAAGATTGTTTTTTTTTTTTATTTGAACCCCATGGTCTACGGCTTAACGGCGACATAACAAAATAAAGAGCACCCAATAACCTTTTCAACTACGTATGACGTTGTGTTAAATGAAACCATCATTCAAATTTCAACAACTTCCAACTTATTTTGTCGGCAATACATTTTTGTTACAATTGTCTGGTTTTGTAAAGAAAAGAGATAAAATCGTAAATTAAAAAAAAAATCAATTACTTTGCGAATTCTTAAAATGCCGATAAATAAGTGTTTTTATTTCTATCCTATCATTTCTCTGCTTCGAGTTATAGGCTACAAAGGTTTGCTTATAATTTTTTAAATATCACAGTGAACAACTTTTTCTTTATATATTTTTTAAATCTTAAATTTTGATTTTAAAATTAGAAAAATATTTACGAATTCCGTATTTAACTTTTTTTTTTTTTAATTTTTGTTTTCAGGATGAAGGACTAATGAAAATAGTCAAAGCCCTTATCGAACAGTCTACTGACCTGGAGCGCCAGAAAATCGCTGCTGCTGCTCTAGCCTTTGCCATTTCCGAAGCTGAACACAAAAAAAGACTAGAACAACAGCAAGCGAGCAAGATCATTTCAAGTACAAATAATACCACCACATCATCTCAAACAACAAATGGTGGTTCTTCAAATGGAATAGGTATAAGTACCGATGATGAAATGACAAGTGGCGATAGTGATGCTAGTCCTGCCGAAGAAGATGACGATGAAGATGACGATGACGACGAAGCCGATGATGCTGATGTGGATACAGACGCCAATGATGCTGAAGATGATGATGGGACGACTACAGAAGACGATGGTGGTGGTTCACGAGTGGAGGACGATGACGACGATGAAGATACGGTTAAAACATCGACAATTAAAACAACGCCACCTATAAATGGACAATCGAAGTTGGATAAACTTTTATCTATGAACAATAGTGATAGCAGTGAAGAAGCCCCAACGGACACAGTTGCTGCTTCCGATATAAGTGTAAGTGATGATATTTTTGACAGTACAAATACCGTTGCGCCGCCGTTGGTTTCGTCCACTCCTATTGTAGAACCAATACTGGATCAACCAGTGTCTAATAGTAATAATAACTCTGCGGTGGCGGTTCAGTTCGAAGTTGATGGTTTGATCGTTGGATCAGACTTAGCCAAGCCTGCTGTTCTCACCAAAGCATTGGATGTAAATAAAAACTCAACAAAGCTGGATGATTTTGACGATACCCACAGTACAGATTCGGCTTTTGAGAGTTCGTCTGATGGTGATATAAGTAGACACTTGCCGGATGAATTTGTGGACAGATTCGATGGCAAGGAGGAAGTAGAAACGGCCACTATAGCCACAGAAGCTTTAACCACACCAACACCCACCCCACCTCCTCCACCATTGATGGTGCCCATAGAGATGGCGCCACCACCGACATCCACAACACCAAAATCAATCGAAGTCACACCTCTGAGACAGTTAGCAGCATCGGCCTCGCCGAATACCAGCTGTGACAGTTCCAGCGGCGACATATCCGCACTGAAGAACGCTGCTCTCACCGGCACTAGTCCCTCACCAGCGCCGGGAATGCGTCGCACCGAATCCACCTGCACCATAACTCAGTCAACTCGTGTCCGATCACATAGTTCGGACAGTCTGAGTAGTGATAACTCGCTGGATGGTAGCATAAGTGATACCGCCAGCGGGAATTTCTCCACTCGAATCAACGAGAAACTAACCAAAAACGACACTTTAACCAGACAAAAGCAATTCGATGTGCCTCTTGATAGTAGTAAGATACCAAACGGCCTTAAAGCTCTGGCTCTATGGAACAATAACCTGACCAAAGAATCAGGTCCCCTCATAGCCGATTTACTAGCGACTACTGTATCTCTGGAACTGCTCAATATTGGCAAGAACATCCTGTCAAATGATTTTGTTGCAGCGATTCGTGATAGTTTATCACAAAATACAACTCTAACAACCCTCGGATTGCAGAGTGCCCATTTGAGCTGCGCTGGCATCCGAACGCTGTCGTCGATATTACAATTTGGTGGCAATAGCACTTTGCACCGCATCGATATACGTGATAACAAAATCGAAGTAGAGAGCTTGAATATGCTGGCGGAGGCATTGAAGTCCAATACAACTGTGACGCAGATCGACATCGATGATGAACCAAAGAGGCTGTCGGTAAGTAGCGATGCTAGTTGGGTGTGTAATTTTTGCAAAAATATTGATAATGTATATACGTACAAACAACAAATGTTGTGCACCCATAATTCACCTAAACAGTTTGAGAGGGTGTGGAAAAAATCACCATTCCGTTCGCACCGCGTGGTGAGTATTTTGAGTATTTAAAAAATAAAAACTTGTTGCTGTTTTCCATTTATTATAGTTCTTATTAAAATTGTTACTGTTGTTGTTGTTATTGTTGAAACGAATTGTTATAGAATTTGTTTCGTAGAAAAAAGGTTCTATATTTCGTTGTTTTAATTTTAAGTGTTAAAAATTAAATTCTTCTTTTTTACCCTGATTTGTTTTTATATTTTTGTATAGATAGTAATTTTATTTGAAAATGTGTTTTCTGGTACCACAGAATTCGATATTTAACATCGAAATGAGTTTTAGAAATTGATGTAAAAAAATAGGTCGGAGGTTTTTCTGTTTGAATGTGATTAAAGGTATTTGGGTACGTTGTCCTGGTAATTATTGTCCATAAGAATCTAAAAATGAGATTCATTTTATTGGTACTCATGACACTTCTGAGCTTAATTTGTTCTCACCGGCCAACTTAAAAATGTTTGTCTCTTCCCATGTTATAATCCATCTGGGAAGAACATATCTTATTTTTTTAGACGTCGTTATTCCAGCACGTTGGTTTATGAGTTTTTCAAAATTTAATTTCATTATTTTAGTGAATAGCTTCAGAAACGTGATATCTATCGTTTCTGGGGTTGCTTACTTATCACAAGAGACTCGAAAGTTACTTTCTGTTTCAGTTTTATTTATTTTACGTAAATCTAAAAAATTAAAATTTGTTTGTCCATGCCAAAGGTTGAATTCGAATATTACCTCATGTTTGGACTCTCAAATGACCGTTATATATCGTGAACTATTTTTACTCAAAAACAAACGTTCCTTGGAACGGTATCTGATATTCATCGCCTTAACCAACTTAAATCTCCAATAATCCATTACACAGGTCTGTTTAAAATTAGAAGTGCCCTTTGTGTTTCGATAGTGAACTTGCATAACCATCGAGTTGAACTTCGAATTTCTATAGATTTTTGGCAATTGAACTTACTTACTTATGCTGGCGCTACAGTCCGGTGTGGACCAGGGCCTCAACCAACAAGCCTTCCCTAGCTAGCTGTTTCCAGTTTCGCGCGCCAAGTTGGTTGAGGTCTTTTTCCACCTGCATGCGCCCTCGGTTTCACGGCCTTCCTCTACTGTGCCGTCTCTCAGGGAGGGATTCAAAGACTTCGGACCGGAGCATTGTTGTCCATCCGCTCTACGTGACCCAGCCACCTGAGTCTATGCCTTTTCACTTTTGTGAACAGTTCGTTGTTGTATCTTCTCCTCCATTCCCCGTTTATGCATATTGGCAATTGAACGTTAAAGTTAATGCTACACTGGAAAATTGCCTTTTTAGCTAACTCGGGTTCAAATTTTCGACCACTCTTTCAATCATATCGGCCGGTATTCCATGAATAACACACATGTTTATCAACGTAAACGAGAGATTTCACATATCCCCGTATCGAATGGTTTCAGGCAGGATCTTGGTGGCCAGTTGGCAGGACGATTTTTTGAGATGATTTTTAACGAATATTTCCCCCAGTAAAGCAATCGATTCGTCAACAATTATATTTAACTGAGCCCTGATTTTGGAAATAAGTTTCCACAATTAATAAGCTTTGTTCTAGGCGTAAGTCTATTTATGATGAAATAGCAATGAATACTGAACAAAAACGTCCTATAGACAAACCAGTTGATAATTTGAAGAATCTTCGTGTTTACGTGGAAACTAAGTCCACTTGATTAAATTTAGTTTATTTCAAATTTATTGAGAACTTACACCCTTAGGACCAGTTGCAAAAATAAATAATTATATCGGGAATTAAATATTTTATCAATTCACCGATTTCAATGGATTAACGGAAGGTTCAACAGTAGTTCAAGTTTCAAATTGGCCATTATCGCATACTTGTATCCTGCATTGTTGAACCACGGTAAATCCGCAGAAATAAGTGAGTTAAGAAATATTCGATCCATGGTTCAAACTCAAGGACTGTTTTAAGTGGTTATTGCTAGGTTTTCTGTTGGTTGATATTTGACAATGGTTACTTAATCACTTTTCTGGGTAGTCTATGCCCTGCCCTCAATCGGTTCATTAAAAAAAATATTTTTACGAATATGTACCAATATTCAATGAATTTGTAGGTACTTGTTATTTTAATTTCAACGGTTAAAGCCCGGGACAGATAGGACGCGGTCTGGCGGTGCGGTCGACATTTTTGACCGTCGCGTTCTTTGTCTTGTGTAGAATCACTTGTTGTTGTTCAAACAGAACGCGGTCAAATCATCCGGCGAAAAATAGAACGCGACGGGCAAATTTATTTTGTAAATTTTTACAAAGAACGCAACGGTCAAGCGTCAAAAAAGACCAAACGTCAAAACAAACCTCTGAAAACAGCTGCATGTGAGATTATTATTTTGTATTGATTTTGGTAATTCTCTTTAATTTATTCGTTTTCTTTTCCAATTTTAAGACAAATTAAAAAGAAAAAAATCTGTGTGACATTGAAATACTGATTGAATTAGTTTCAACAAACATAATCATGTATGATTGCAAGCACCCGGAGAATAAAGATATTGCTAAAAAGACGAAGACATGGAGAAGAAATAGCTTCTTTTTTTGGTTTATCTCATGAACACATTTTCGTTTTTTTTCTGGTTGCAAGTGTAAGTAGGAGAAGAACTTCATCTTCGTCAGAACTGCTGCTGCTGCTCAGCTCATATTTTTGTTTTCATTCCGACCAACTGCTCAACAGAAAAACACATACGAAACTAGAACGCCGAAAGCTGAACGCGTTCTGTCTGACATTATAGAACGCAGCGGTCAACGACACGTCCTGACCGTACCGCCAGACCGCGTCCTGTGTGTCCCGAGCTTAAACGATATTAATAACCATAAGGTCTGTTCAACTTTTATCTGATCTCAACCCACACTAGTAACTTCCCATTGGTGCACTTGAAAACCATAAACAATATACATATATTTACATATTTACCGAAGTGGTGGGTGGTAGAATATATATTATATAATTATATATTTTATAAAGTAATAACTTTGGCTTTTTGGATAATCAGATAGAGATACAGAGCAAAATGTGACATTACCTATATTTTGTACTTTCGCTATTTATAATAGTAAAATTTTTATAATTTTTTTTGTAAATAGCTTACAAAAATCTAAGAATCCAAAACTTTTTTTCCCAACTCTTCTCGGTATGGAGGAGGTATTAATTATTTAAGCCAATTATTTCAAAACAGACTATTGACTAAAAAAATACCAAAAATCAGGGGAGTGTACCTAAAAAAAAAAAAAACATGGTTTCAAAGAATATAAAAAGGAAAATTAAGTGTCATATGCAAAATTTCGATTTTGTAGCGATTTTGAGTGTAAGAATTTTTCGAATTAAAACATTTTTGAAAAGTTGTTTCTTGCAACATTTTGATTTTTAGCTTTTTTAAGGGTGGTTTTAAAAATTTCAAAATTACACAACATTTAGGTGGTATAGGTATATATTTTTGGTATAATTTTGAAACCGATATCATTGTTTGTTTTGTTCTAGTTTTTTTGCTCTAAGAAAAAAACTTTTTATTGAATTCTTTTAAAAAAAATTATCAGTTGTTGACTACGTCATTATATGTTAAAAAATAGATTGGGTTCGGAATCATTTTTTGTTCTTGAAATATTTGAGACGAAAATTATTTTTCAACTGGTTTTCTTAGTGAAAAATAAAAAGGGTCTGTTGAATTTTTTTTTTAATATTTACCAATTTGGTATTGTGTAATTATGTGTAAATTAAAATTAGTCTGAAGGGAATATCTTATTCCGTTCTCGAGATATTCCAGATAAATTACGTTTTACAGCTCCTTTTTAAATTGCTGTATTAAACAAAACGGTTTATTGAATTTGTTAGAAAACCTTTTCAGCATGTTATGACAATATTATCTGTAAAATAAAATTTATCCGAGGTCGATATCTTTATTCATTCTCGAGATATGGTGGACGAAAAAAGTACCCCGAACGTACGTACACACATACAGACATCTTGCTAAAAACGATGAATTCTAATTCTAGAGACCTCAAAACGTGAAGATATGTCAAAATTTTCAATTCGAAAAATCGCACCTATTACAATAACTTCCAATGGGAAGTTAATAATTGAGGATTATTTTAAGATACTAGAATTTTCATTTTAATTGTTAAACAAGAGAATTTAAAGAAAGCAATTTGTTCGTCGCGAATAGCCGCAATTCATTACGACTAATTTATTTTCTCAAATTTCTCATATTTAAACAAATAAAATATCAGATTCTATAATTTTAAAATTAATCTTAAATCGATATATTAAGGTTTAATAATTTTTGAATTCCCATTTGTTTGTGTATTCGTCAGTCGTTGGTCGCTCCCATGTGAATGGTCCTTTATAATGGTCAACTCAAAATAACGACCACACCAATCTCCTCCTCCAGTTAATATGCTTACTGAAACTTTTTTCCTGTGATTCTTCCTTTCAATTTTCTTATTTATAAAAATTACTATAAAACCTATGGTGGGAATCGCTTTTCCTTATCCGTAAATTCCAAATAAGTTGTTGTTTTATGTGTATTTCGGTATCAAGAATTGTCTGTGTCCTTCATGTTGTCCAATAGCCCGCGACTCCATGATCAAATGAAAATTACTCTAGCATATCGCCACCTGATTGCAAGAACTAGGTAACTTGATAAAACATCCAATATACGCATTTATTTTGTGTTGAATGTTTTTTTTTTTGCTTGGCTTGTTTTTTTTTTTTTTTTTTTGAAAGTGGACCGAGACCCCTGTTGTAACAAATTGTGGTAAACATTTTTTTAAAAATTGGTTGACTGTTTCAAAATGTAAGTCTAAAATAACGAAAAATGTGACTACTGAGTTTGATTTGTGAAAATGTTTTCTGTTTTTCTAAAAGAAGGTGTAGTCTAAAGATTTGCTCTGTGTTCCCAAGTTTCTCAAATAAAGCATCATATTGTACAGTACATACATACCTGTGGTGATTAGTATAAACATGACAACTCCGTAAAAGTAATTTAAGGTAAAGGCATTTAAATTTGTATTTAAATGTTGTAAAATCTTTAAAAAAAAAGAAATCATTTATTTTCAAGTAAATTAATATTTTGACCAAATTTGAAGCAAATCGGTCAACTCGTTAAGGCTCTCGATATAAAGTGTGAGTCAAAAGGAAATTTTCCATGTTTATACCAAACACCATAGATATATTTATTTATGTACTTTTAAAATTGTTGAAACTGAAGAAAAGTAATCCTCAAAATAATTGATTTTGTTGTCTCTGTTTATCAAATACATATTTCAATATCTTTCGACGAAGGTAACACTAAATCAAGAATAAAATTCGCCTGATCAAAAAAGGCACAGTCGTAACTTAATCTCATGAAAGAAATAATTTTCATAAATCAGGTTTGTGTTTCTCTTTAAAGTGACTTCACAAGGTAATTTGTCTTCGCAGCGTTTTTTTAAAGTAAATCGTTCTTTTGCACTACACTCAATTTTCTATCTGTTTTTTTTTTTTCGTTCGTAGTTAATAAAAAAAAAAAAAAAAATTGGAATGTGAATATTTTTTTTTTGAATTTTCCTTTTCTAAATTTTGAATGCATATTTTTGTTTTTTTTTTTTTTTTTTTTTTTGTATTGCTGTTTACCTGAATTCCTATTACATTTCCCTGATTGATTCTCTTGATCTACAACAAAACAAAAAACTCATCCGCCCATCATGCTCGTTATTGTCATGTACATCATCACTGATGAAAGGTTTAGTTTTTCTTGTATTTCCTATGAAAACACACACAAAAATAATTATTCAGAATGTTCAAAATTTTTTTTTAAACTATCCTCTAATCCTTAAACAAATAAAAATGCATTTATATTTATTTTATTTTCTTCTGCAGATTGGCAGCGATGCTCAACTCGACTATGCGCGTGTTTTAGAAAACGTCCGTTCGCTATGTGCCCGCAATGAAAACCAACCGCCATCTACAGCTACAAACGCCGCAGACAAGACTACAGCAGTATTAGCAGCAAAGCGTCGCGGTGCCTACTACATGGGTTCCCGCAAAATCTCCTTAACTTGCCATACGCCTCCACCCAGAGCAGCAATTGTTGATCAGGCAACCCCAACAAGCAGTAAACTTGAGGTGAAAAAGAAAACCGCTGTTCGTCTGCGATCTCCTATCCCAAGTCCACCCACAATCTCACCGTCGTCGTCCCCAGTGCCAAGTCCTTCGAAAAGTCGCTTTCAAGTATTCCGTGTGTCGGAAGTCAGTCCACTTACATCACCAATGACCCCGTCCCCATCACCATCCCCCACGCCTTCACCGACACCATTAGGTACGGCTCCTGGTGTCATCATCAATTCCAAAGATTCCACAACAACTATTAAGAGGCTTTCAACATCGCCACGTTCTAGGTTCCAAGTGATGAAGATCTATGAAGATCCAGGTGTGCCGCTTGCACATCGAACTTTGCCACCGATAACACCATCGCCATCACCACCAACAGCGCCTAGCATACAAATGCCCTCGTTTACTCCAACACCACCAACGTCATTGTCATATTCTACGACAGCAACAGCAACAACAAACACAACGACGAAGCCACCACCACTAATATGGACATTCGAAGAGCAAACAATTACTACAACACCAGCAACGCCACCTATTCTAGATAATGCAACATCAGCAGAGCCAACTTTTAATAATGATTCGACTGCTGCTGCAACAGCAACATCAACAACAACAACCACATCAACAATAACAAATAATTCAGCTAAAAATACCAAATCAAATCCAAATTCAATAGATGTAAATAATAGTACAAATAATACCGTTAAACCAAATGATCAGATGGATGCATCGGCATCGGCGAGTGTTACAAATACAACACAGCCGACCGTTCAAGTTCCACCGCACGATGAAAATGAATCAACAAAATGTCAAAAACACCTTTGTCCTCCGCCATTGCCAGTTGTGGAAGATGATCAACGAACGCTAACCAATAATCCTGATGTAAATATCGATTCCATAGCAGTAAACACAACATCATGTTCAAGTGCACAATCTGAATTCACAATCACAACAACAACATCAGCAACACAATCTACAAACGAACCACAAGATTTAAACTTATCTCAAGATCTGCAATCACAACCCGCCGCCGCCCCAGCAGTTTCCCCAGCTTCTGGTCGAACAAGAAAAAACTCATGGATCCCGAATTCAACGTATCCTGGAACAGTAGATCGTCTACTGAGCATGTTCCAGAATCCAGCCCACTTATTTCGTAGTTCCTCGCCAGATACAACGACCTCAACCAGTCAGGAAGATCGAGGGACGCCGCCGCCACACCCATCCGAAGAAGACCTACAGCAGTCATTAGTTCCAGTGCGAAGGCGAACTCCACCCGCCGGTAACCAATTTCCATGGTGTAAATTGGGCACAGAAATGTGTAAGCCCGTCACAACTGTCATGCAGAGCGCTGCAGCAGTTTCCAGTGGATATGTAGCCTGTGGGCCACCAACAACGGCAGTTGTAGCCTCAGTAGAGAGTCCACGATCGTTTTTCGACGCCGCCTCAAAGCAGCTGCGAGACTTTAGCAAACAAGTATTCCGCCAGAATATTGCCTTTGGCAATGAGGCGACCAACGTCAATCAAGAGCAGCAGCAGCAACTGCTCCAACATGACTGTGATACAATACCGAGTGATATGAAGCTGGAAATTAAAGAGAACATCTCTCCGGAGCATACCATCAACGAGGAACAATTGAAATCCTTACAGAAGATTGGCGGTAGCCCAGGCAGCTGCAGCACTAGCAGCAGTGGAACTGAAACAACCGAAGGTGCATCTATACCATCGACATCTTCCTCGCCATCGTCACTGCTCAGTATACCGCTTATAGAAATTCCCCCAACAATACCATCAGCAGAATCAATAGGATTAGGAGAAGCAGGAAAAGGAGGATCATTAATAACACAATCGACAACACAATCCTCCCCGCAACCACAGCAACATGTTGTTCTAAATGAAGAACAATCTTGTAATTCCTGATGCCAAGGGTGGTGAGTAACCAAATAAAAAAAATAATAAATTATTTTGTGGAGCTCTATTTTTATATTATTTAAAAAAAAACAAAACAAACAAAAATAAATACAAACTTAAAATAAATATTGTTTAGAAAACCATACATTTTAAGATAAAAAAAAAACACAAATGCAAACAAATTGTACAAGAGTACTTAGTAGATGTATTGCTTTAATGCAAAACAAAAAGTTAATTAATAATTTTAACTCTAAAAAAAACGACAAAAAAAAAATTATTAAATTATGTTACGATTTTTTTTGTTTAAAAATGAGAAAAATATTTTATATCATCATTTTCTATTACATCTTTTTTGTTATAAAATAAATTACAAATTCAAGGAACAAAAATATTTTATTTTTTATAAAATCTACCATATTGTGTAAATTTATGTAGATGTTTTTGGCTCATTATGTTTTTGTGAGTTTAAAGAAACAATTATTTTTCACTGTTAAAACTTTATTTGCTTTATGTTTATTTTTTTTTTGGGAATTTTAAAGTGTAAACGTTACAAGTACCTGTCAACTTAAGTATTGAGTTGGTGTAAATAAAGTTGGGACTACATAAATGTGTGCATACTGAGTGCCTGGTTGGCATGATCGTTTGACTGAACGTCTCCGCCAGACTAACCCGTTCAATAGAAAACTGAACTTAACTTGGTTAACAATGGGACAGCAGCACCATCAGCATTAAGCTTGATTTATTTAATCTCAAACAACTTTGTTCATTTGAAAAAGGTGCGATTAATAACTTAATATTAAGCCAAAAGTTTTCAAAACCATTTAATTTTTGTATAAGAAAAACAAAAACATACTTTATACCATTTTTGTATTCTGTTTTTTTTAATGGATTTAATAATCAAACAATTCATGTGCAATATTTATTGATTATAAGCCTTCTAATATGTTTGTATACATGTTTAAATTTAAAAAAAATCCTTCTCTACTAAAAAGCTAAAACTAAGTTATTATGAGTGAAGCACCATCTTAACAAAAAATAGGTTTTATGTTTAATTATAAAATACAATAATAAGCTGTTATTTTGACTCTAAAAATGTGTGGGAATAGAAAGATGTTTGTAGATTATTCCTTGAACGTATACATTATTGGTTATAAAATTAAATCAATACCAAAATTCAAAAGTGAAATTAAAACCCTTTATTTGCTTTTACGACACCAATTCAATTGAACCTACAAGGACAAGCCTTTTTCGATGCTAAGTATACATTTTTAAATGTTTATTTTCACAAAAAAAAACTCTCCAGAGTTAAGCTGTGTGAAAATTTTAGCCAAGCAGTTTGCAGTTTCAAAATTGTTCCAACTTAGCAATAAACCATTAATTTGCTTACCTTTATGCTTTATATCATGGTGCCCGTCAAAAATTAGTGTAGGGATTAATTCCATATTACATTTTCTGAAGCTAAATAATGGTGACAGTTCAATAAATTAAAAAAAAAAAAACAATTATACCAACTGAAAGGTCAACAAATATTTTTAAATGCCAATAAGCTTTTATAATTGGTCTAAGGCTAAGTGCGTACATGCAAGTCCTACCGAAAATAAATAATTTAATCACTAATTGACCGATGATCGCGCACATTATATAACTTTTTAATTTTTAATGCCAAATATTTAATTGATTTTTCACTCAATTACATTTTAAGTTTTATTTTTTGCATAGCTTTTCAAACATAAAACAAAAACGTAGCCATAAGTTACTATTTTTTTTTTCTTTCGGCGGACATTTAAACATGATTTATAGCCAATTTCTTAACAGTGTACTAAAGCTAGGGCCAGTACTTAATGTTAGTACTCAAATCGGTATCAACTCATTTCTTCACTCAAGTACTAAGGCCTAGTCCTGACAATTTGGTACCGAGAATCAATTAGAACTCAGAACTAGCTACATCCTCAAAATCACCTAATAACCTGGTTAAAACACTCAAATTGTTACCCAGAGATTTCTTCTCTATTCAGAATCCACTAAGCCCTAGTTCTGTCAATTTGGTACCCTTTTAGGGCCCGGTATCGGCTAAAACTTCGTCAATACCAGCTAGTCAATTGTATTCGGTATCACTTTCACAAGTTCTTATTGTAACAATTGTGTCCTTTTATGTCGCAGGTCTGCTGCATAACTAAAAACTGCAACATAAAATTGCAAACACATAAGGTTTTTTTGTCTCCATGGGTATCAATTTTTGTCGTTTTTCTTCCAGAGCTTCCATCGTCGAGACGGTCGGCATGAAATAAAAATATCTTTTAATATTAAATTACATAATAGCAACATGATATTTCAGATACAAAAATACTGTCAAAATCACAATTAGAATAGTTTTAGACGCATGTATTAGGTTATAAATATGTACTGCTATGTAAACCTAGATGCTGAAGTACTAAGTTTTCGTTATTATCGATTATTAAAGCTAGTACGTGGTCTAGCTAGACTCTGTACTAAATTGGCTTAGTACTTTTGTGAAGGAATTGGAATTTGGAATTGGGAATTGAGTAAAAAATAAAGGGACAAATGTAGTTTCATACGGGCTTAAGGATTAACAGTACAGGGGGCAAGCGTTTATTAAGCTATTGAATCGTGGCTGTTGAAAAAGAGTGTCTACCGATAGCTTTGGTCAAAAAATAACAAAACCACTAGTACGAGCAGTTTTTCGAGGTTGCTGTTGTTAGAAAATTCTGTTTTCGGTTGCGATTTAATAACCGATGGTGTATCGATTTAACGATAACATATTTTTAAAGTACCTACTTACTAAGCCTTCACATACCTAATATATATGTTTCTTGTTAACTCTGTTTTTATTTTGCCCATCACCTCTAGTTATCGGTAAGGCTCATTGCCATTTTCTGACCTTTCAGGTGGTATGATTCTATGTTTTTAATGGTACCATTGATCCCCAGAGTCTTTGATCTTTGCTTACTAAGCTTAAACTTGTAACGGTACATTAAAAAAATTGTCTGTTTGTATAACAGATTTCAATATTAATAATTAAAAAAAAAAAACTTGTTGATGAAAATTCGATTGAGCGGAAAATAATTTTGTTTTCATTAAAAAACAACATCTACAATATTCTATTAATCTTTATTTATTTATATATTAGATCAAACATTATTATTTTTAATTATTATTTAAACAATAGATCTCACGGCGCGGCGTTTGTAGTATAAACAAAACAACAAAACAAAACAAAACAGAACAAAAAAAAACATGATTATTATAATATTTCAACAATAGTCAGTTTGCAATACACAAATTAAAAATGGATATCTACAAATATTAATAAACCCTACAATAAAAACAAAACAAAATAGACCAAACGTTATAGCAAATTTCTCAATACCTACTTTATAAATAATAGTAAATCCAAAATTGAAAATTATGATTATTATTTCACTCAAATAAAAAAAAATAATAAATAATAACACAAACAAAAACAAAATAAAATAAAATAAAACAAAACATAATAAATAAAATAAACAAAAAATAAACCTAAATAATGTAAAACTATATTAAAAAAAATAAAGTTATCTTCTAACAAACCACTTAATATATGTATATTTTTAATAAGAACAAACAAAATATTAAAAAAAAAAATATTTTTACGTACCTACCTTATTCAAAGTTAAACAATATTTTGTTTAATTAAATTTGGAAAAAAAAGTGAAACTTTTTATGAGGACAATTATTTAAAAACATTATGTTTGAGTGTCTTTATTTTTTTAGTCGATTAGTAGTCGACTGCTCATACTATAAATAGCGTATTAATTATTGTTATTATTTTTTTTTTCACTATGATAGTGTGATAAGAAAAACAAAAACATCAATATAATAATAGGAGCAGTGTATTTAAAAATATATTAATATTATTAATGATATATTTAAAGAAAAAATAAATAAATATTTTAACTATTGGTAAACTTTTTAACTTATTCACGAGTGAACTTTTTTGAAACCTAAAAAAGAAAAATGATTTAAAAAAAGAGTATATTTTATTGTAATGAATTCACTTTTTATCACTTTCGTACCTTGATTCAAAATATCAATTAAACAAAAAAACAAATTATAACATTATATTTGTCTATAAGTATGTTAAGTGAAAATTTAAATAAACATAAAAGAAAGAGATGATTAAAATGACCCCTACCTTGTAGAATACTTTTAATTTATAACTTATTTTAACAAACATACAATTAAAATAATTAAACTAATGTATAATTATTTAATTTTGATTTGATTAACAAACTTGATATCAAAGAAAAAAAAGAAAAGAAATAATAAATTATAAAATAATTCTAACTGTAAAAAAAAGAAATTATCCTACCTATTATGTACTACTTAAATTAAAATTAAACAACAAAAAAAAAAAAACAATAACAATAGATTGTTTAGTTTATAGAAATATTACTTTCAATTTTAAGAGAGCTAGTTAAAATATAAAATGAAATGAAAAATTACATACATACATACATACACATACACATATATATATACACACATTATGTATATATAACATACATAGTGCTGGCATACACGAGCGCAAAAAAGAATTAATTCACGAAAGAGAAAAGATGATTTTTAGGAAGAAAAAAAGGATGCAATTTTTTTTCCGTTTCTTTCTTTCTTTCTAAAAATCATGCGTGCAAGCGAGCACATTTATTATAAAAAGCAAATTATGGATTCAAAATTTTAATTTAAAAAAAAAATAATAACTTAAAAATGAGCTAAATTTGATCACATGAAATTCTTTACATTTCAATGAAGTTCTTTACACAGTCCTCTTTCATTCTATATAAGTTACTGGTGATTTTTTATCGGTTTCTTTACATTTCTTCTTAAATTTTTTGTAGTTGCCCTTAAAAATTTATTTTCTAGTCGCACACTACGTGAAGTGTAAAATGTTACGTAAAGAAAATCTTTTAAACTTGTTGACCAGGTGATTATTTTTACTCCTTACTTCTTGCACTTCTATCCTAAACATTGAAAGTTTCTGGAACCAAAGTTTTCTTGTCTGAAAGGGCACAGCAGACGAGGAACAAGAAGAAAAAAAAAAAAAACCAAAAAGGATGTGACAAAAGCTTACCAAAAGGTTTTATTAGAGCCGAAATGAGGTAATTTCGGATACTACCAAAAAAGTCTTTTCATAATCAAATTTGCTAATTTCGTTTGACATCTCATTTCATTTTGAACTTGGTTTGGCAGTTAAACGTTTGTTTTCTATTTCTGTTTTATTTTTTTTTTTAGCATAGTGTTTTAACATTTTCATATAAAAGCTTTTCAGAGCTTTTGAAATTAATTCCTGCTGGATGCATTCACCTTTTTTTTAAATCGGATACTATTTCTTGTGTTTATCCCATTTTACCGTATACATAATTATATTTAAAAAAAAATAGTTCTAAATCCATCCCTTAAATCCACCGTTTTAATATAATTTTTTTATTCTTACCCGTTTTACCCTACAAAAAAGCTAAGTTTTCAAAAATATTTAACCCTTAAGCCGTTCTATGATTTCATTCTCCAACTATGTATAACCTAACAACAAGGATTTTTCTAAATCGGATATATTTTGTTCTGTTTATACCCAGTTTCACTGTCTATCCTTAAAGGGATCCTCGGAGTTCATCCTCTGAATATATCCGTTTAAACACAAAAAGAGTTTTTGTGTTTATCCCCTAAATAGCTAAATTTTCAAAAATACTTAACTCTCAATCTATTCTATAATTTTATTCAGAAATTTTGTGTAGTGCACTTTTATTGAAATTTTCTATTTGGAAGTTTTTGGCGACATATGGTGCAGATGTGTTTCGCTCTGACAACAACAACTCAGCTCTTCAGTAAGAATTGTTGTTGCCTTTCAATGGCTACCGACTTCAAAATTGAAAATATAATTTTATTCTCTAACTATAACCTGCCAAACAAAGAAATTTTGAAATTAAATATATTTCATTTTGTTTTTACCCCTTTCACCTTATAAATAGCAACGTTTTGATTTTTAAATAAGTGAACCTTAAACTCTGTTTTCTGAAATTACAATTGAAACACAAAAGGAGTTCTTAATTTTTAGTTGGATACCATTGTTCGTGTTTACTCGACTTAAACCTAGATTTTTAAGTAATGAATTTGTTTACTATAATTTTTTAATCCTATGTAACAATTCATTAATAAGCATTTTAAACTCAAGTCTTTTCACATGTCAACTGCCTTAAGGAGTTCGTATAAATCGGGTTTCCATGCATCGGATATTATCAGTACGCAGGGTTAAGGAATAATTACCATATTCCATTGGGCATTCCAGCAAATTTCCTTATCCATTTCGGTAATCTTCTATTTTTTTACTGCAAATAAAACTTGCAATTTAAAGGTCGATATGTAATAAGAGGTCCAATTTAAAGAAGACGAATGTGGTTTGGTGTAGACTTTATACTCTACATGCCCCTATAACAGCAGGAGCAACATAACACATTATGGGCTCTGATTTGCCTCAAACACACGAAATTTGGTAGCTGCATCCACCTCTTAACTGTCCATGACACTCATCTTAACCCTATGACTGACTAATTTTTCAAAAAAAAAAAAAAAAAAAGATTTACACTCATAAGTCGTTTAACTTTGCAAATACCAAAATCATTTTTAAATTCGGACTTTTCCACTTCATTCATAAAACGTATATTTAATATTTTATCAATCACCTGATTATGAGTTATAATTATTAGATTTGCATACATACACAATAACTAATCATTTAGATTCCGTGGAATTTTTGTCACAAATTGCAGATTTATATTTGAACTACAAAATGAATAAGGTGTTCAAATTTAAGCTCTTACTAACTTTTTAAACATTAAATGCCGGCTTTTGGCTAAAATGAATGCAATAGTGAACTCTACTTTTTATTATTAACAAAATTTATTACGAAAAGAATCCAATCATCCAATCCAATAAATTAAAGTAGGAAAATTTGCAAGAACTTGCAATGAATGTTTAAAATTTTTACAACACTTTTTTAAAATACCATGCAACAAACAAATAAAAAAATAAATTTAAATTTAAACACATAAATAAATTATCCAAATAATTTGTCACCACTCATTAATCACTAACTTTTGTAATGTGATTTCTTTGTCTATTTGAAAAATTTTTACAAAATAAAAAAAACCTTGCATACAAGTTTTCCCACTTTTTTTGTGATAAATAATTAAAAACAAAACAAATATACTTATATATTTTTTTGTTCATGCCCATAAGTCAAAGACTTAAACTTCCTTAGTTTTATTTTTGTAAATCTGTTTTGTCTATTGAAACAAAGAAAACAAATGATTAAACTGTATGCAAACAAAGTTTGTAAAACGAAAACAAATTAAAAAAAGGAAACCGTAGTTTTAGTTTTGTCTGAAAGAAATTTTATTTTTTACCCTCTTTCATAATAATTACAAACAATTATTACAAAACAAAAAAACACAAATTAGAAGTTAGATGGTAGTTTTTAATGTTAAAACAATTAGATTCTTTATTTTTTGTTTGTTTGTCGTTCATAAGAGGAACGAGTGAGTGAACAAATAACTTAACATACATAAATCATTAAAACAAAGAAAAAAAAAAAAAGATTTATAATTTCCTTATTATGTACTTTATGTCAAAACCCGCCCTATTAAATCGTGTATATTTTTTTTATGTTTTAACCATTTTGTTTGTATATAATGTAGTTATGTACAAAGTTAAAATAAAAAAAAAATAAAAACATAAAAATGTTTATAAACGAAATAAAAAAAACAAACAAATAAATAAAGCTTACACAAAAATGAAAGAAAATATATATAATATTACTACAAAAATTACATAAATGTATATTAGAGAAAAACAATATTTTTATTTTCTAATTTTTATTTATTTTAAAATTAATAAAACAAACAAACAAAACATACAAACAAAATTCTTATATAATTTGAATAAAAATAAAAAATTATGATTATGAAAATAAATTTAAATGGTTGTTTTAATTATTAATATCATCAGAGAGGTGTATTAGTTCAATGGTAAGGCGTTGTGTATTATTTCAGGGGTTAGGCAAAGATAAACCTCTACGAACCAAACAAAGACACAGTCCAGTATGGATTTAAATTAAATGTTCCCTTATGGTTGGTCTTGAGCGTCCGTCGTCGGCTATTAAATTTATTCAAACGCACGTTTTGTGTGTCCATTTTCACTTTTGCTGCTGACGTAGGCTTGAATTTTTGTTTGAGTTATGGAATTTTAAATGTTGAACCCTCCGAATTAGAGTATAAGTGACGACGACTACCACCACGCGACAACAAAGGAAAAATGGATTAATGTATTGGTAAGGTGTGTGTTTCGAATTCATTATGGTTGTTTATTTAGATATGAATTTAATATCTCAAACACTGAATAAAGCAATAGCACACAACTAATGTATGATAATATTAGGATAAACTCGAACAAGGTTTGATTTAAAGATAAGGGAAAAAAGAATCCTTGAATCAACTTCTATTTGGTCATACAAAATTAGTTTTCGTACAAAATATCTCTGAAAATTGGTGCAGTTTTAAGTTACAGCTGAATTCAAAGTGAATACTTTTCTGTCACATCATGGAATGTGGCCTTACGAAGAAATAAACAAAAATTTGGATGAAAATATACCAAAAACTAGACGAGGCGCCCTTTATAGTCGCTTCGCTATCGCTAACTAACACTCCCTATCTGAATAGTATAGTATACCTACAGTATAGACTTGCAAAAATAAACACGTCTGATGTTTAGGGATAGTTTTTTTCACAGCTAATCATCTTTAATCCATGATAAGTGGCGCTGGGAAATCCTCAAATATGGTTTTTGATCAAATTTTTTTTTAACAAAATTCAAAGTATGAGTTGCTAATGATTAGCATTTTTAATATGAAAGCCCTAACGGTTCTCTTTAAAAAACTTAATTTTTTTTTTTTACCAAAAAGGCATATTTAAAATTAGAAAGGAATAAAAACATATAAAAAAAAAACGAAAACTAGGCTAAGAGTAGCCGCCAATGATTCATAGCAATTTTAGAAGATCAATACAGAATTGCCGAAGTTATTGGCCATTTCCCTAAATCTAATTTATCATTTTACAACCATACTTTTTTACGGACCAATTGCCAATTTTTTTTTTTAATTTCTCAATTTTGTATGTTTTAGACGCTTTTTTGAAGCTTGTTTTTTTTATATGTTAAAATGACCGTTGATTGGCCAAGATTGTAATGAAATACAAAAATTGGTTGGAAAATGGAAATGATATTGCCCGTTTTGTAAAAAAACTTTCTTTTTTATCTATCGCAGCCCATAAGTCTATACAATTATATCAAAATCTATAAACATTTGTTTTTACAAACATGCCTGACAAATTCGTCAGACATCTCAACTTCTGAGATCGGAGCTGTATTTTCCGAGTAAAAGACGAATTTGTGGAGTTCATTGGTCAATTTTTGAAAAAATAAAAAATCATTTCACTAAACTGTAAAATTTTCCAAGTGGCAACTTTTCTGGTTATGGATTTTTTCTATACAGAATGGGCACCTGCATTGGTTTAAAGTCGCAAAACTTATGAAGTCATTTTCTTGTTTTCAAGTTGCATTCAACAACCTCTATCTTTAACAAACTACAACTGATTCTTAAAAAGTTTTGTTTATTTAATCGAAAATCCTTAACCGTTTAATCTTTGTCTATAACTTTTTGCCGTTAACGGTTCGATGTCCTTTTATTAAAGAAAATACTTTAATGATTAGCATTTTTTCTTTTTTTCTAATATGAAAGCCCTAACGGTTCTCTTTAAAAAACTTAATTTGTTTTTTTTTTACCAAAAAGGCATACTTAAAATTAGAAAGGAATAAAAACATGAAAAAAACGAAAACTAGACTAAGAGTAGTCGCCAAAGATTCATATCATAAATACCCCTTGTACCGGGTCCAATTCTAAATTTTTTATACATTGAAATATAATCTCTGTTTTATAACCTTTCATTTGGTACCTCATTTTAGAAGATCAAGACAGAATTGCCGAAGTTATTGGGCATTTCCCTAAATCTAATTTATCATTTTACAACCATAAATTTTTATCGACCAATTGCCTAGATTTTTTTTTAATTTCTCAATTTTGAATGTTTTAGACGCTTTTTTGAAGCTTGTGGTTAAGGCAGACAAATGTTTTATATGTCAAAATGACCGTTGATTGGATAAGATTGTATTGGGATACAAATTTTGGAAATTGGTTGGAAAACGGAAATTATTTTGTCCGTTTTGTAAAAAACTTTCTTTTTTATCTGTCGAAGCCCATAACTCTATAAAATTATATCAACACATATAAATATTTGTTTTTACAAACATGCCTGACAAATTAATCTTTCCTCAGACATCTCAACTTCTGAGATCGGAGCTGTATTTTCCGAGTAAAAGACGAATTTGTGGAGTTCATTGGTCAATTTTTCAAAAAAAATTCATTTCTTTCACTAAACTGTAAAAATTCCGAAGTGTCAACTTTTCTGATTATGGGTTTTTATAAATACAGAATGGGTACCTGCATTGGTTTAAAGTCGAAAAACTTATGAAGTCATTTTCTTGTTTTCACTTCGCTTAGGAGTTATAACGGTGTTTCTGATTAAAAGTCAAGTTGCATTCAACTGCCTCTATCCTTACCAAACTACAACTCATTCTTGAAAAGTTTTGTTTATTTAATCGAGAATGCTTAACCGTTTAATCTTCGTCTATAACTTTTTGATCTGTGGTTAACTGTTTTCCCACAATTAATTAGCGAACGCAATTTTTTCAATTTTTACAGCGTTTTTTTCATTTCGATGTCATTATATTCAAGAAAATACTTTAATGATTAGCATTTTTTCTTTTTTAATATGAAAGCCCTAACTGTTTTCTTTAGAAAACTTAATTTGGTTTTTACCAAAAAAGGCATACCAATTTAAAATAAAAAATTAAAAATGAAACAAAACATATGAACAAAAATAAAACTAGGCTACGAGTAGTCGCCAAAGATTCATAGCAAAAATACACCTTGTAACGGGTCCAATTCTAAATTTGTTCATTGGAATATAATCTCTCTTTTATTACCTTTCATTTGGTACCTCATTATAGCCCCACGGCATTATTTTTTTGCCCCGCGGCATTTTTTTTTTTGCCCCACGGCATTTTTTTGACCCGTGGCATTTTTTTTTGCCCCGCGGAATTTTTTTTTGCCCCGCTGCATTTACTTTTGCCCCTATATGACGACAATGCAAGGACCTGTCTGTTTTCTATTCAACAACGTTAACCGCGACCTCCTACGAGCCTTTTTTGGATTTAAGGACTTAGTTTTGGGTCGAAAATAAAAGAAACATTGAATTCAAATATCTTCGCAATTAGACCTCGTGGACTATCAGCTATGGATAGCTCTAAAAAAACTGTAGGTATCGAAAAATATCCAAGCTTTCAAAACTCAAAAAAACTACTTTGAATGCAAATATAGAGAAAACTTAAACATATCCTTAAAAGGGTTGAACACAGTGAGAGTTTGGAAAAAAGAGAAGCGCATTGGTTTTGATCCTTTCAATATCAAAATGGTAGGGAAAAATAGTGCCAGGTAAACCATTCTATAATCGGGTATTACAGTCGAACGTTCGATTTGCTATTCAAAATTGTTAAGCTGGTTAAAAAATTACCAGTTTTCTAATCAATGATTTTAAGGATTTAACTAAAAATTAAAAACAGAATATAAATAAATTTCGGTAAAATGTTATAGATGAGAGTCAGTTTACCCGTGGAAAAGAGTTATTTATTAATAAAGAAAGTCTATGTAGGTACAAATCTTTATTAAGTAGTCAAAAAGAAGTACACACTCAACACCTATTTATAATATACTCATTCTCTATAAGCCTCTAAATAACAAATTCCCTACTCACGTGCATAATCACGACCCTGCATCTGTTCAAAAACATTTACAGAGAAGAACAGCAAACCATTTATCACGTCTATTCATACAAAATACCTATCCATATCCATACAAAACACTATGCAAATAGAAGATAGAATTTAAACTTTTTTTCAAATTTAAATAATAAAAAAAAAACGGCCGGTAATACATTAATTCTAGCCCATGGCTGTAGCGCAGAAGTCAAACCAAAAGAAATACAAAACTAAATAAACAGAACCGTACATACATACATGTATATAAATACCAAATCCATGAATGAAAATGAATTACAAACAAAAAAAGACGAGCCTCCCAAACTCAACTTCATTCCAAACCAACCAACCAACCCAAGTCCCAGCAAAAGCATTTTAGGCACTCGTTCTTTTGGGACAGAAAGGTGACACCAAAAATAACTCAAAATTTGAGTGGAGTGAGATTGTTTTCATGCATTCAGAGAGTTTAGAGCAAAACAACATCAACAAAAAACACATGGATGACGGGGACGGCTATGGGGGTTGTAGATTGTGTGTTTACATTTCCTCTTTTTTTGTGGGAATCTTCATTCACCCGCCATTCGTGCAATGTTGACGGAAGTGAATACAAAATACAAACGTCCTCTGCTCTGTTAAATAACATGTGTTCTCACCTAAGTTAACAGAAATCTCCAGTTAAAAGAACAGTACGCCCGCATCTCGTTCCATATAATATTTAGCAGAGGGGTTGTTTGAGTTTCTCATGACGATGATGATGGGGTTGGGAAATGATTTCGCGCTAGAAAATCCAACCAGAAGAACTATAGTTCTTCCAGTGATAGCCGCTGGGACTGAATATTCAGTTATAGTTGAACGTTGGAGGAATACGGTTGAGTTTAACGGTATGTTTCTTAAAACAAAAGAAACAAAACGAGACTGACGCTGCCGCCGACGGACGGTTGAAATTTAAATTAAACTTAAAGAAATCAAAAGAAAAACTACCAATTGGGAATTGCTTTCATAACAAATTCTGGCGTAGAAATATAAAATTTAATTAATTTAACCATTTGTGTAACTTGTTTTGTTTATAAGACGAACTAAAAAAAATAAACAACAATAATGTCTTCGACTGAAATGAATGGCACTTGTAAGACCAATAACGGTGGTTCTGAGTCATTTAAAAAAATTCTTGATATTCATAATAATTTAAATCGATCAAATTTTAATAACAATAATAAATGTGTTGTGATGGCAGATAGTGAACACCGGAGTAATGGTGCGGCTGGTGGTACAACAATAACTTCGAATAGTGATCATAAATTTAGTGATAAAGTTTTTGGTTGGGGTAAATTTCAGCCGAAATTTTTACAACGTTTTTGTACAGCAAAATGGGCACTTTTCTGGCTTTGTTGGGGTGGAGCAATGCAAGGTAATATTTAAATAAGCATTTATTAACAAAAAAAAAAGCAGTATATTAAATATTATACAAACGGTGCAGTGCATTAACGCCCGCGGAATTATCCCCCGCGGGTGTTAATAACTTTTTAAAGTAGTAATAAGGCCCACCACAAAAAGGAACTAAGACCCGCGGGTGTTTTTGCTTTTTGGAATTGGCATTAAGACCCAAACTTCATACATTATGATTCTTAAAAACTTTTACCCAAATCACTGTTTACTACAAACACTCTGAAAGCATACCGACTGACAACATAGACGCCTGCCAGGCGACTGAGCATACCCTAAGCGAAGCGACGCGACGGAGTCGCGTGAGCGGGACAGAGGACCCGAAAAGGGAGTTAAAATCCTTGAACCCGCGAAGCGGGCCACCCAAAGTACTATTTGGTACAAAAACTTTGAAAGCAGACCGACTGATAGCATAGGTGCCTGCCAGATGGGGTTTATTTCCATTTTAAATTGGAATTAAAACCCATCAGAAATAGGAATTATCCCCCGCGGGCGTTAATTCCAATTTAAAAAGGAATTAACACCCGCAGGGGTCATTTTGAAAATAAATGAGTCCCAATAAAAAAATATGTACAAGGTGTATGATAAGACTTTTTTTGTTTGTAATAATAAAAATAAATACTTTGAAATCATAAAAAAAATATTTAATTCTTAAATATTATTTAACTAATTTTAATACTTTTTATTTTACATACTTTTTTTCAACATACTTTTTTTTACATACTTTTTTTCAACAAAATGGAATAAAAGCGCTTGAACTTAAAATTTGACTCAACCGTATTATATAAAGTGTTTACTTGTACTTTTAAAAAAATTAGTCAAATCTATAAAATATGAGTCCCTGAGCCAAGTTTAAAAAAACGAGTCCCTTTCGACTCAAAGGAGTCCCAGTGGTAACACGATAAACAAAACTGTATAGGTATGTACTATTTGTTTGTATTTACTATTAAATATTAATATTGAAAACAATTAAATTTATTTAATATGTTCACTTCTTAGAATTTTAATAATTTAAAATTTAAAAAAATTTATAAATAAAAATATAAGTTTTATACAAATCATCGTCCTAGTATTGAATGCCCTATATGCCAAAATGCCTTTTTGAACTGAGTTGGTAGGTACTAGGTACATGCAAACTTAAGTTTTCATGCCGCTTTTTAAAATTTTTAATTAAGAAGTTTATTTTTTATCTCTTTCCATTGCTGAGATATTCAAAATGGTTTTGACGTATAGCCATCAAAGTCATTATTTGTACAAAAAAAAAAAAAAAAAAAAATAGCAATCGGGAATCAATGTGATTATATTGGCTCTTTAAAAATAAAGCATTTAGGTACTCAGAAAAATTCGTACTTAGAAAATAATAAAAAAAATCGTAATAGTTATAAATTATGATTTATTAATTCTGCATGTACAAATCTGCATAAAGATTAAAGAGTCCAGTGCAAAAAGAAATGCCTAGAATAGAAACTTTATTTTTTAATTGAGCTATAGAATTTCGAATGCAATTTCGTTTCCTCTGATAAATTTCAGAAGTAGGCAAAGAAAAAAATAGTATTTTTTTATCAAATAACTTAATTAATAAAGGCCATTTAAACAATAAATAACTGTTTTTTTCTGTTGAGTGCGCCTGCACTTTTTTTTTCTAAAATTTCAATTTCTTAGTTTTTGCGACATTAAGTTCAAATAGGTTTCACTCTGACAACAAGATTTGGTAACAATTGTTGTTGGTTTTTTTAGATGCATGGTTTTAGTCGATGGATATCAACATACATATAGGTGTGTTAAAACTTTCAAATTGAAATATTCGATAGACCACGGGCAATTGAATTACTCTTATACCCCCAGTTTCACAGTGGAAGTTTAATTTAAACTCAAATTTTGGTTTGAACTTCAGTTCAACAATTTATTCAGTTTCACAGTTTCTTCAGTTCAACAATTTATTTAGTTTCACAGTTTCGTTTATACCTTGAACTGAGTTCAATTTGTAGTTTAATGCCGTGTTTCATTGGACGTCCGAAAGCGTCCAGAAGCGTCCGGAAGTCTTCTGGAACCATTCCATTTGCACACAAAAAACGCTTCTGATGATTCTGAGAAGAGAAATTGGATTCTGGATTTCAAATCAAAATCCACTCAAGAAGCACTAATACATTCAAACTTAAACGTCACAACAAAATGCAATCTACTTGATGTTATTTTTAACTTTCCATTTTAATTTAATTTGCATCCAAAATCAAAGCTTTTGGTAAATTTTTAATAAACAAATTAAGAAAAAATCAAACAAAAAATATTATTTGGAAGTTCTAAGTTGATACACTCGTGTTTTACATTTCACTTTTTGTGTGGTAGCAAATAATTTTTATATCACGGTTCACCTATACAGATACAAAACCTCAGAATTGAGTAGAAGCATCTTGGACTGTTCAATTGGATTTCAGAATGGTCGAAATTTATTAACTAATTTTCCATAACCAATTCCATCAGCAATTCTATGTCTGCTGTTGAAAAGTTTATATTTCTTTTGTTTTGCCCAATCATTGGTTTATTTTCCATTTTTTTAAAATTTTGTTCGTGTCACTTGAAAAAAAATCATCGACAGATTATCAACAACCCAAAACCAATCAGAAAGAGAAAGAATAGATAAGGAAAGCTAGGCACTGTTTGCAATACGTCACTTGGCGTAGCAAAAACGTATAATGCTACCAACTTTTTTTTTCATAAAATCTAGTTAAACAAAGTTCAACTGAACTGAAGTTCGGATTTCACTGTGAAACCGAAAAAAAATAAAAGAAATATTTGAATTGAATTTTTGAACAACAACTTAAAGGCGCTACCACCAATTGTTTGGCTGGAGATATAGCTATTTCGTGCTTTGTCACTTTTGCACTCATCAGTCTCCTTTTTGTGGTGCTGAGCTTTAATCCAATTTTATTATGAAAAACTTTTTATGCACACCATAGATTTGCTCAGTCTTAGCAGTCGTGTGCACTACGCACTTCACCGCTTTAGACCACTGACGTGACAGGTCGAGATGTGTTATTTGTTTATCAAATGCATTTGGAGCATCAGCATTTTTATAAGCGTCTTTAAGTATGCTG
This sequence comes from Melangyna quadrimaculata, assembly GCA_949320155.1. Classification (NCBI taxonomy): domain Eukaryota; kingdom Metazoa; phylum Arthropoda; class Insecta; order Diptera; family Syrphidae; genus Melangyna; species Melangyna quadrimaculata. The sequence continues at coordinate 151,209,781 of OX439483.1, forward strand.
TCTTGATCCGCCTCCATTTTGCTCCATACCTTATTTCGATAGACTACAATTCGCAGTACGTATCAAAGGGGAGAGGTTGGAAGATCGGTAACGAACCAGACTATTAAGTTATTATTGTTATTATTGTACTATTCGTACTAGAATGTCAGATTATTATACTACGTTTTCATTAAACCGAAATGAGGTAATTTCGAAATTTGTCAAAAAAGTGTTTTCATTATCAAATTTGGTAATTTCATTTGACATCTCATTTCATTTTGAATTTGAAATGGCAGTTAGCCGTTTATTTTTGTTGTTTTCTCTTTCTGTTTTATGTTGTTGAGTATAGTGTATTGATATTTTCATACAAAAGCTTTAAAGAGCTTTTGAAACTGATTCCCGCAGGATGCATTCACCTTATTTGCAACCAAATTTCGTGCAAATGAGCTTGAGATTACCTCATTTCGAAATGTGATTTTGTATGGGAAATTAGATAATTTCAGATCTCATTTGGAAATTTGCAACGAAATTACCTCATTTGGCCCAGTGAAAATGGCATATTAGGCTTGACCATTCTTTATTCCGTCAATTTCATTGAGTTGTTGTTGTTGTTCGAAAATTCAATGAAATTGACGGAATAAATAATGGTCAAGCCTAATAAGCAGACATTCTAGTACGAATAGTACAATAATAACAATGAAATATTTGAAGTTAGTTTAAGTTTCAGCTGAATTTAAGTTTAAACTTCCACTCTGAAACTGGGGGTAAGGATTTTTCCGGAAAATTCCGACTATATAATTTGCAACACATTGGTGCGGTTTATTTTATATAAATGTCGGTAGCCATCGACTAAAATTATACTCCTAAGAATGCCAACAACAATTCTAACTGAAGAGCTCAATTGTGATACTAAATGTCGCAAATTGAAATTTTCATTCCCATAGATAATTTTCCGCCTGATCCTCTTTCGGATAAGATTTTGCGTAATCAAAAAATCCAATTAAATTAAAGCCAAATTACACGGATAAATTTATTCACCATATTTACTTATTAGTTTTAATTCTGATTCACAAATGGAGGGATCATATACTATTACTATCACAGCTGAACACAGCTGTTTCATCATTTTTAATTGATAAGAAAATTTAAATAGACAACAAATTCTCAAATTGTATTTAGTACGAGTAAAATGTTGATTTTATTAATTAATGGAAGGTTATTTACTTAACCTATTAATATAATTCGATTTTTCTGACTTGGTTCGGTACAACAGCTGTTGATGAGCCCTCTAGACTGGAGTATCTGGAAAATCCTAAGTAGTGGTCATATTCGAAATGTAAAGTTAAGTAGGTACATATATCTACTAGACAAATATTTCTTGATTATTGTTACAATGTTTTTTTAAGAAGTTAGGCTGCGCGTATCGTAGTACTACAAAGCACTGCGAGAAATGTTTCCTTGCGAGAAAAATATTTACATTTATTCTTATAAACGTGGGCACAGTGAACCGATATTTGCTGCCAGTGTTGCGATTTTATCACATACTTATCACAAGCATCACGTTCACAAACTCTTTTGACCACTTTTGCTCGAATCTCGAATACCTTCTCGCATCGCTTCTCGCATCGCATCGCTTTGCCGCACTACTGTTTCATGTGGTTTAAATTCACCATCCATAAGCGCATCATCCATACTTGTTTTGTTTATCGTAGTCCTAGTTTGGATGGTAATTCGACTTCCAATGAACTCGATGCACTATCTGACTCCATCCAGAGAATTATTTCCCATTTTCCGCACAGCGAAATCGTTGTTACGGGCGATTTCAATGTACATATTTTTTCGTGGCTACGCTATTCGGGTCAGACAACACCCGAAGGAAGGTACGCCGAGATTTTAGCTGAGTTAAACAACTTAACTCAGCTTGTTGACGAGCCTACTCGGATTCCTGACGTTGCAGGTCAATCCGCTAACACTCTAGACTTGTTCCTTACCTCTGACCCTGATAAATACACTATTAGTATATTATCGCCTCTAGGCACATCAGACCATTGTGTCATATCTGCAAATTTCTCATGCCAACAAAATCCAGTTAGAGAAAAAACTCCCAAGAGAACCGTTTGGCAATATGAGAAAGCCAACTGGGACGGTCTCAATGATTTTTTCAGGAGCTTTAACTGGTCACTATGCTTCCACGATAGTGACGTAGATGCCAGTACAGATGTGATCACAAATTTAATTCATTGTGGAATGAGAAATTTTATCCCGAATAGGGTAAAATCTATCAAACCCAAAGAAAACTCATGGTTTGATTCGAGCTGTAAAGAGGTTATCAGGATCAGAGAAGTAAGCTTCCGTTGTTATAAAGCCAGAGGAAAACCGGAAAAAGTTTCAACAAGCTAGAAAGACCTGTAAAGTTCATATTCGAAGAACCAAATTTTAACATGATCAAAAGTTACGGCAAAAAATACTACAATGTCCCAAAGGTAGTAAAAATTTTTGGTCATTTGTAAAAAACATACGAAACACCACCTCGTCCTCGGTTCCAACGCTCGTCTTCAATGATACTCCTTTTGTCAGCTCACTAGATAAAGCCAATTTGCACTCGAGAGCGTAAATGGTTTTATGGGACAAATCTTCTTTCGCACTCGTGCAGTTGCTAGAGTTCTAAAAGATCTCAACGTTCACAAATCTGCTGGCCCGGACAGTATCCCTCCCATTGTTCTGAAGAGGTGTTCTTCAACGCTGGCAAAACCACTGCGTAAGCTTTTCCATCTGTCCTACTCTACTGTTCTCTTTCCGAGTGGATGGAAAACAGCATTTGTCCAGCCTGTCCCTAAAAAAGCCGTGTCTTCTTCCCCCTCCAACTATCGACCAATTGCCTTTACGTCCCTTCTTTCCAAGGTCATGGAAATGCTGATTAATTTTAAGCTTATGAAATATCTCGAAAAACGAAAGCTTCTTAATGACCGGCAGTACGGCTTTCGTAGCAATAGGTCCACTGGTGATCTGATGGTATATCTCACCGAACAGTGGCACAAATCTTTACATCGTTTTGGAGTTAGTAAGCTTATTGCGCTTGATATTTCAAAAGCATTTGAGAGTTTGGCATCAAGCTCTCTTATCGAAAATGCGTGCATTTGGTATCGATGAATCTCTTCTTCGTTGGATTAGAAATTACCTTTCGGACCGCTCAATACAAGTTGTATTGGACGGTTTCAAATCTGAAATCCACAAAATAAATGCTGGTGTGCCCCAGGGCTCCGTTTTGTGTCCGACCCTCTTCCTAATGTTCATAAACGATCTCTTATCTGAAACTTCTAATCCATTAAACTGTTTTGCTGACGACAGTACCCTCAGCTTTTCATATTCTTTTCTTGATTCACATCCATGTCCTTCGGATGTGGAACTTGAACGGCATCGTATGATAAGCTCATTAAATTCTGATCTTGTCAGTATTGTCCACTGGAGAATAAAAAACCGTGTAGAATTTAATGCTTCTAAGACTCAATGCTGTCTCCTGTCGTTAAAGTGGAACCCACCCCCAATGCTGCTATTCATGAGCGGCACTTGCATAGGGGAAACTAAACAGCTTTCAGTCCTCGGTATGTGTGTCACAGACCACCTTTTGTGGAACGACCACATATTTGATATCGCCAAAAATGCTGCTAGGTGTTTAGGTTTTCTCCGTCGATGCAAGAAATTTTTCTCCCCCTCCGATCTGGCTGTGATCTACAAAGCCTTTATTCGTCCAAAACTTGAGTACAACTCCCATATTTGGGCAGGTGCTCCAATAACCCACTTGAGTCTATTGGATAGAATTCAAAAGAGAGCTCTTAAAATGATAGGTGAAAGAACTATAACGGAAACGTTTAAATCTATGGAGCACCGTCGAAATGTTTCATGCCTTTCGTTATTTTACCGTTATTTTACCGTTATTTTAACAAACATTGCTCTAGCGAAATAGCCAGTTGCATTCCTCCCCTTAAACAATTCAACCGTAATACTCGCGCTTCTAGGAATGCCCATCAGTTTACCCTTGAGCCCAACTTCGGACGTACAGTTAAGTACAGAGATTCTTTCTTTAGTCGCACTACACGAATGTGCAATGCTCTACCCAGCTCTATCTTCCCCTCCCATTGTGATCTACAGACATTCAAAACCAATATACATCGGTTTCTCCTTTCAAATCCCCTCCAACCTACCTAAGCCCTTTAGCGCGCGCTAATTATAAAAAATAAAAAAAAAAAAAAAAAAAAAAACTGTATGCGCAGCCTTACACTGATCTAAAGTAGAAAGAACCTAATGCCGTTTTCCTTTGGACGTCCGGAAGCGTCCAGGAGCGTCCGGAAGTCTTCTGAAACCATTCCATTTGCACAAAAGTACACTTCTGACGATTCTGAGAAGAGAATTCGATTCTAGATTTAAAATCAGAATCCACTCAAGAAGCACTAATACATTTAAAATCAAATGTCAAAAAAAAACCTACTCAAGCGTTTTGACAGCAAATTGTGAGAAATGAACAAAAATTGTTAAGACTTTTTGGCAAAACATCGATGTTCAACGAAAAAACATACGAAAAATTTCAGCTTTCAATGCTTTTGAAGTATTAAAATCATTTATGTTGAGAAAGCTAAGGAACCAATTTACACATGATTTTTTGTATAAACGACTTGTAAGATGTTCATTTATGTTAAATAATTTAATATCGATGTTCAAACAATAAAACCATCGATGTTCAGAAAGGATAGACACAGTTTACAAACGATTTTTCTTACCTAAGACTTGTTAGATGTTCATTGATGCATAATAACTTAAGATCGATGTTCAAGCATTAAAATCATCGATGTTCAGAAAGCTAAAAATGCACCAATTACACATGATTTTTTGTATAAACGACTTGTTAGTTGTTCATCCATGCTGAATAATTTAAGATCGTTTTCAAACATACAAATCAGCGAAATAGAAGAAATCATGGCACTTTGTTCAATCTATTTTTGTAAAGAAAATTTTTGAACTCATCGATGTTATGGAAGAAATTAAGAACATGGTTATAATTTTCAAAACAATGAAGGTATTTTACATTTGTAATGTATTGCATTTTTATGTTGCAAATAAAAATGCATTAAAACATCGATGTTAAAAAAAAATCGGGGATTATATTTCGATCATTTTTGACATCGAGATTAGTTTTTCGATGTTGACTTATCGATGTTAACATCGATGATTTTCCAATATCGCTCATCCCTACCATTAAATCTTTTTACGATTCACCAATACAAAGATAAAACGTCAGAATTGAGCAGAAACATTACAAACTGTTCTATATGATATCAGAATGATTGGAACCTTGAGTGAAACCAATGGAAAACAGCATTCGAGTCACTTGCGAATGAAAAGCAACTCAAGTGTTAAAATTATGAATTTAATGGGTACTAAAAAATATATTTTTGAAGGGTTTGGTACGATAACCCACTTTTTTATTCCTGTTTTTTTTCCCGCTTTTTATAATCGGGTTTCTTATAATCGCAACAAAAAAAAACTAGTTTTGATTGCAAAAGCAGGGGCTGAATCGCGTCCTCCGTGAACTGAACGAGTAGGTGGTTCACGGATTTTGGTAGCTGGTAGTTTGGGATCACGACTTACGTGAACGTATGTTCGTTAACGTGAGGCAAACGAAATTTGGCATTATGTCCTACGTGTACGAGTGCGCAATCGTTTACGTTCACTAGATTTGTCACCCATCAAGTCTAGAGTTTACGGAATTGTATTTTAGTTGAATTTATTTTTGAAGAGTGTGAAAAAAATTTCAATTTTGAATAAAACAATATATTTTAGATATAATTGTTATTATTGTACTATTCGTACTAGAATGTCAGCTTATTAGGCTTGACCATTCTTTATTCCGTCAATTTTTATTTTAGAATTTGACTAGTAAATTTACATAAAAGTAATTATTATTGTAGGACAAATTACAACAAAATATATCTGACCCTAAAGCCTATTTTGGCGGATTATAATGAAGGGAGCATCCTTATTTGGCCAAAAATCTTCTGCTAAATACATGTTAGGGTAAAGCCACTGCTATTTAAACGTGGGAGAGCTAAAGTAGGAAACTCAATGCAGCTGGGCCACCAACAAAAGAACCTTAGCTTTGAAAAACGGTTAAAAAGTAGAATTTGACCAAAACTGCCAATCGTCAACAATTGTTGCCCAAATGCTGTTCCACACCTCACTAATTTGGTAGTTTTGGGCAGAAGAGAGCGCTCACGAGAGAGTAAAAGAATTTCTTTGGGCTGAAATTGTTGGTCTGTCAAATGCCAGGTTGAGGAACGTTGTATAAAAAAATTTACTGTTGTAGAGTCATCGGTTCAGTTTGCTTCGCGTTGGTATAAAAAAAGTTACAAACAATTAAAAGGATAATTGTGTGAGATAATTCCTGTGAGAGAATTTCATCCCCACTCTTCAAAATTTGACAGACCAACAATTTCTGCCCAAAAATCTTGGGAACACACCTAAAATCTTATTTTTAGGTTTTTGCTGATCAAAAGTTTCAAGCAAAAAAAAGAAGCTTTCTTTTAACAAAGCTTCGAAAACCATTACTGGAGGTGGCCCTTACGACGAAAAGCAACTTACAGAAGAAGAGCTACTTATAGTAGTTGAAGGTACTGAACAAGAAACTGCGGTTTAAGGTTTCGCAGGTGTGAAAACGTTTGGATATTTCCAAATTAACGTTGTTCCAAATAAAACGTAAATCCCAGAGAATCCGCCAATCAAATTTACTTCAACCCTGGAGACCCTTACTGCAAAATTTTCTGTTGAACATTCACTTCGTTGTCTGTTTGAAGATAATTGTGTAACCAGCGATTGTGTTCAAAACAAAGAAATTGAACCATCGACATCAGTGAAGGCTGCAAAAACTTAGTTGTTTACGAACGATTTTTTTCATTTAGTTAATTCATACTTTCATCCGAACTTAAAAAATCAAAACAATTAATGTCGAATTCCTTACAACCATTTGAAGTCGATTTCATTAAAAAAAATTTCTTGGTAGAAGGAATTTAAAAAAAATTCGATTTTTGTTTGAAGGTGTGTGAGTGCAATTTGACAGAAATTTTGTTTCCGCACAAAAACTAAGAAGTAGTGCGCGCTAAGCAAATATTAAAGTGTATTTTATTTTCGCGTTGTTTTGATAATTTAAAAGCAAATATATTTCGTCTGATAATTGAAAAACATCAAAAACAATTGTGCGCGTAATCAAGTAAAAAAATTACAATCCAAAATTAATCCACACACAGCAGCGAGGATCTATTCTGAATATTTCACTAGGGGACGAAGAAAAATAATTTTGCAACGTGTTTTCCTCGCGAATTGTATGTTATTTTAATGGGATTTTTTGTTTCTTGAAGATACGCACAATTATCTTTACTTTTTTTCATCATTCACTGAAATATTAAACAATTAAGAACACTTAAACATTTGTTTTCTTTTTTAACTTCGTCACAAAATTGTAATGAGAACATTTAATTCCATCTTGATGCATGAGAAATGTCAAATCTTGATAGTGTGTGTGCGATCTGATGTGAAATCTAGCTAAAAACGCAAGATTTGTTTGACAGCATTAAAATCGATTTTGTTTAGAAAAAATTCGATTTGTTCAGAAAAATTCGAATTTTTTTGGTTGTAAGGAATTCGACATAAGATTACATAATATGGGTGCGTTCAGAACTTGATTTGTTACAATTTTTTAACATTAATCTACTACACTCATTTTTTTTCATTTTATAGATTACGTTCCGTCAGCTAACGTAGGTCGCGATCCCAATACGTTAACTTGATTATCGAGTGGCGTAATTTTCATTTGCTCGATCCGTTCACGGAGGACGCGATTCGGCTCCAGGATTATAAAAAATATTAAAATCTGAAATAAGAAAAGAAGTTTCAATTAACTTTTTTTTTACATTTTTGACTTAAGCTAAATAATTTTTTTTTTTTGACAGAATTAAACTTTAAAAATTCTTAGGTATGTTCTTATCCTTGTTGTTTAGTATACTTGTTCTATTAAAGGGCACGTTTTGGTTTCGGGTTTCGGTGGCAGAGAAGTCCAAAAAAGTGGATTTCGTCATGACATCCAACGGCCTGTGTACATGAAACTGTTGAGCTTATATGACTGCACTGATTTGCTTCAACTTCGGTTATTAACATTTACTCGTCTATAAGTGATTTCCCAGCTATAGGAGAGATTCGAATTTTTGTTGAACTTATATACATCTAGAACGGGTAGACAAATAATATTTGAATTCTCTGTCTATTAAACATTCGAAACTGCCGAAAGCTATACAATCCCAAAAAAATAATCCAAAACCTAATTGAACACAAAAACGGTCGTTCGTTGTTTTTTTCTGTTTCAAATTTAAGTCATCAAACGAATCATAATAATTAAACTCGTTTAATGTCCTTCAACCAAATGTGTCATGTCAATTATTTAAAATTCTATCATCACCCTTCGGCACTTCCTCAATTCTCCTCAGTGTATGGAAAATTAAGTTCCAAAATGATATGCCTCTCATATTATATCGTTTCAAATACAAGTGTCTTGTCCAACACACATAAATCCTTTTTAAGTTGCGTGCTGAAGCAAAAATGATATCTCACCACCCATGTCCTTCGCAATCCTTTCATTCTTAATACTGTTGCTTGCTACTATACTAGTACTAACCTAGCTGATACCAAAACTCCGCATATTTCCCTTCCTTCAAAAATAACACTTTGATATTTGATCACGTGTCACACAAAATGCATCCACGCACGCAATTCCAGTTTCAGCAGTTGTTGGTTCGGCTTCGGGCTGTTTCGGTTGTCCTTGGCAGCAATAATATTTTACGAATCATCATCCTAAAGAGGGCTAGGGTCCATGCTAGCTATGGTGATTGGTGTTGGTGCGAGGATGAAATCCTAGCAACAGATGCCTGCGTGCATTAATTACTATAAAACGAAATCTCTACACACATTATTTCTCGGTGCAATGAATCCTGTCCCTGGATCTCGATCTGGGTGTGATAGGTTTTTTGAATCCATGGAAATCCATTAAATGGCTCATAGCATAAGGTTTCGCCTCCGGTTTAAGTGGTTGCACTTATGGGTTATGGCGGTCGGTCGGTGGTGGCACGCGCCTCTCTAGAAACTTTATTATTTTGTTTTTCTTTATTTTCTGCGTTGCTCTCTAAATGACAAAGAAATTTTATATTGTGCGGTTTTGTCACAATAAACAATAACAATACAAAGGACCTTATAGTCGCGAGAAATAATGTTTAAGAGTCCTTTTTTGCGCGGTCGGCTCGCGCTCAATGAAAACAAAATATTATTTATTTGCAGGAAATGAGTTATGTTTTATGTTTCACCTTCCTATGTATTGTGTTTTTGTCCTGACGCAACGCCCTAGTTCATATAAATAATAATGATAAACGATATCACGTGCAAGTGGTATTAATATTTATAACGTTTCATTTGCGGAATGGAAGCGATTAACTGTGTCCAGAATCAGGTGGCTTATATTTAACGCTTTTTTTTTTTTGGAGTATTATTATGCGATACTTGATTGTAGGCTTCAGGAATTTTTGATAGGTATTAAAATTTGATGGAAAAAGGGGTTAATGGAAATGACTTTTGAATGAGGATTATATTACAAGAGTTTTTCAGTAAAACAATTTAAAAAATAAGACCCAAATAATGTTTGTTTTCCTTTAAAATGATCAATGCATACTTGACCCTTGAAACACTATACAAATTACATATACTTATAAATATTATAGATCTTCAAATAATTAAATCGCGATTTATTATCAATATTAACTACACATGAACAAAGAATTATTGAGCAAATGATTTTTCAAGTCTAAATGGCGCCCGAGTAGACTTTATAATAATTTGTCGTACTTCAATATTATACGCAATATTTAAAAGTTTTTTTTTGTACCAACCAACAGTTTGAAAATAATTTTTCAAAAGGCGCCTGAGTAGAGCTACAAAAATGTATTCTGCATCAATTTGTTTTCTTTAAAAAATCATAACTTCAGTTTCAATGGCCATATTTTCAAGGGAAAGATGTTTAAATAAATCCAAAAAGTAGCACTACATTTGAACCACCAATTTAAAGAAGGGAATAAACGACACAATTTCCAAAAATAACTTTTTGATGCAAATGTCTTCTGTAAGGGAGGGTAGACGCATCTGTAAGGCCTAAGAATGCAACAAAAACCATTTTGACTACCGAGATGTACTTGATTTTATAAATGTAGATAGTTGATCCAATTTCAAATAAAATAAAATAATTTAAATGAAATAAATCCCAGAGCGGAAACGTTTTTATTGAACGAGAGCTTATAATCAAGTGAAGAAAAATAATATAAATATTTTGAAAGATAAAATAAATTGATTAGAACTACTAAGTTACAATATCCCCACTTAATCAATTCATTTAAATATTAAATTAAATAAACAAGTTAATATAAGTAACTAACATAAATATAACAAAACATAAACATAAACATAAGAAACGAATTAACTTTTTGATAAACCCACATTTTGAGTACAAAAAGTATGTTTTAAGTTAGAAACTGGTTTTGGTAAGTTGTCGGCTACCATTTTCTCGGTTTCTATTTTCACAAGTTCAATAGTTTTGTGTTGAATAACGCATTGACGCACAAAATGATGACGTATGTCAATATGTTTCGTTCGTTGACTACAGACTTCAGTTTTTGCTATCTTCATTGCACTATCATTATGGGCCATGTATTCTGATTCGGCAGTAGAGAGTGCCACTGTAGGCTGTCGTTTACTTGTCCAAGATATTGCACCATTTTGAAGTTTAAAAACGTAACCAGTACAGGATAATCGACCATCAACATCAGACGCCCAATCAGCATCACTATACCCATGCATCTCCGATTTTTCTTCCTTCGATCCAAAAGTAAATTTGTAGGTACTTGTTTTCTTCAAATAACGGAAAATTCGCTTAACTGCATTCCAATGTGGTCGAGCAGGTTCATGGTTAAATCTGCTGACATTACCTATTGCAATGCAATGTCGGGTCGAGTACATTGAGAAAGATACAAAATGCTACCCACAGCTTCTTGATAGGGAACATTCTTCATGTCATCCAGTTCATCTTCAGTTTTTGGTGACATTTCCTTTGTCAACTTGCTATTGGTATCTGCTGGTGAATCTATCGGATGACAATTCGACATTCCAAATTTTTCAAGTATCGCCTTTGTATATTTTTCTTGGTCCAAAGAAATTGTGCCATTTTTACGATCCCGAGTTATATGCATTCCAATGCAACTGCTTGCTTCACCCAAATCTTTCATACTAAAATGTTTTGTCAGATTACTCTTCAGTTGATTTTTCCAGGCATTGTTGTTTGAAAAAATCAACAAATCATCAACATAAACAGCTACAAATATCATGCTCTTCCCTTCTCGTCGAACGTAAATACATGCATCTGATTCACATCTTTTGAACCCAGATTTTCGAAGAACATCGTTAAGTTTGAAATTCCATTGACGGCTAGCTTGTTTAAGCCCATAAATAGCTTTCTTCAGTAAACAAACTCTCTCTAAGATATTGCCTCCTTTACTGTCATTGGTTCGTTAAAGTTTTCAGATGTCATATATGTGACACAGTCAGGAAATTTTCTTTGCTTAGGTGGTCGCTCTGAACGTCTTAATGAATTTGATGAGTTGACACTATCTTGTAAATCAGGTGGTTGGTTATTTATTATTTCTGTAACACTTTCAGTATTAACAGATCTCACTTCCGGTTGGTTTGTTAAATTTTCTGTAACACATTCAGCTTCATTACAGTTTTCATCTGCCAACATTCTCCAAGTTGCATCTTTATTGGTTTCTGGTACAACTTCATGAACTCTTTCTTGAAATTCAACTTCAGTTTCAATGTCTGTACCATTATCGGATTCCAAGAAAATGACATCTCGACTTGTGATTACTTGTCTGGTGTTTGTATCATACATTCGATAACCTTTTGTTCCATCAGAGTATCCCAAGAAAATTAATTTTTGTGATTTAACGTCAAACTTTCTTCGTTTTTGATCTGGAATATGCACCATCCCAATCGATCCAAAAACTCTCAAGTGACTTAAATTTGGTTTGGAACCACTCCAAATTTCGATCGGTGTTTTGTCTTCCAGAATTCGAGAGACAGAACGATTTTTCAAATACGTTGCGGTTGACATAGCTTCAGCCCAAAATGTTTTTGGAAGTTTTGCATCCTCTAAAATACACCTCGCACGCTCTACCACTGTACGAATCATTCTTTCAGCTAGTCCATTTTGTTGTGGGGTATAAGGTGTTGAAGTTTGTCTCTCAATACCACATGATTTGAACAATTCATTGAATTTCCGGTTGCAAAATTCGGTTCCATTGTCAGACCTGAACTTTTTAATGGTCTTGTCAGTTTGATTTTCAACGTATGACTTTAATTCGCAAAACTTCTGGAACACTTCATCTTTTGATTTCAGAAAGTATGTAAATGTCATACGACTGAAATCATCAACGAAAACCAATGCATATCTAGCTCCACCAGTCGACACATTTTCCATTGGTCCTACCAAATCTGCATGAATTACTTCAAGTAATTCTTTTGCTCTCGAACCATTCTTACTAAAAGGAAGACGATGTTGCTTACCTTTCAAGCATGTAACACATACGTTTTCCCCACTGTCTTCAACAAATTGAACACCATCAACAGCGCCAGATTTCATATTCTTCAAATCTTGGAAGTTCAAATGGCCTAAACGACAATGCCAGGTCTCAGAACTATCAGTTGATGCAACTGCGATATTACTGCAATTTCTTAATCCATTCAGTCGATAAAGCCCATCAACCATTGTTGCCTTCGCCAGTAAACAGCCCTGCTGATCTCGAATCTCACAATGATCTTTGAAGAATTTGACATCATTACCACGCTTTGTCATTTGACTTACCGATAATAAATTTGCGGAAATATCGGGAATACATAAAACATTCTGCACATCTATTCTATTCGTTCGACCATTCACCTCAACAAATAACTCCACAGACCCACACATTTCAATTTTCATCTTGTTACTGTTTGCAGCAGTGATTTCGGAAATAATTGACTTCTCACCATTCGAAATCCAATTCCTGTTCATCGTTAGATGCTGTGTTGCACCGGAATCTATATACCAGTCATTTTTGTTGAATTTTCCTGTCAGGAAAACTGCACTACATGAAGCATTAGATTTACTTGCAACATAATTCTTCTTGTTTGAAATATTGTCTTTAGTTTTATAAGGACAATCGGGAGACTTATGACCTTTTTTGTTGCAAGTATAACAACGAATTCCTTTCTTTTGTATACGTATACCTTTCTTGTTGCTACTCAAGAAAGCATTTTCTGTACTTGGCGACGAAATCTCTTGCAATAACTTTGTTCTTACTGCATCACTTGACAACTTTGTTTCAGTATTGTCAAGAGCCATTACCATCGGTGTGTACTTTTCAGTCAATCCACACATTAAGAAAATTGCGAACCACTCATCGTCGACCTTGAAGCCAATAGCGTTTAAACGATGTGCGGCTGTTATTATCGCTGATACATAGATATCCATCGAACTACAATTTTCTAATTTTGTTCCAGTCAATTGTTTGACTAAATGAATTCGATTAGCTCGACCTTTATCTTCAAAAGTTGCTTTCAATTTTTCCCAAGCATTTTTCGCATCTGTAGCACCTTGAACATCAACAAATAAGCTGGGATCAACACTCAATATAATGGTTGTTCTAGCTTTTATTATTTTAGCCTCTACGGTTTCAGTTCCTAGAACAGCATCCCAATGACCAATATACTCCAGATATGTTTGCATAGCAAATTTCCAAGTCGCATAATTTTCCCTTCCTTTGAGTCGCTCAATCGCTGACAAAAAACACGAATTCTTCTCATTAGCCATTTTGATTGAAGATTGTATACGATGACCAGAAAATTATGAAGCTCAATATTTGTTAATAAATAACGTTTAAAAATTCCAAACAAATTAGAATCTTTGATTTCCTGGGCCCATAAACTGTAGAAAGTTGATCCAATTTCAAATAAAATAAAATAATTTAAATGAACGAGAGCTTATAATCAAGTGAAGAAAAATAATATAAATATTTTGAAAGATAAAATAAATTGATTAGAACTACTAAGTTACAATAATAAAGCATAAAGCCTTAGGAAGGAAACAAATCCTGGATTTATTTCCTTCTTAGAACTAATTTGTTTTACTTATATAGGTGCAAAAATATTTGTTTGCTCCAGAAAAGCAACGTTACCCCAGAAATGACCATCGAAAAAGCTTATTCGGATAAAATATAAAATCCCCATAAACCACAAAAAAAGGGAAGACATTCGAAAAATCCTCGAATATATATAGAAGAGGATAAGAAACAGTAGTTCTACCTGAACAGGAAGATGACTAAAAAATGTCATAACCAATGTTGTTTTTTAAGTTTGAACATTTGTTTTTTTAATTAAAAAAATTTATTTTCCGTTACGGTTACCTTTTTTTTGCAATTTCAAATTTTCAGTTGTAAGAAGGAAATAACTCCAAGCTTTTTAAGACGGTATATCTGGCTACAAGGAACAGATAGGAACAAAATGTCTTTTGCATATGATTCAAATCATAGTCATCATCTATATGTCAAAAATCCAGGAAATTAAAATTATAGAAGATATTAAGTTTTTTTCGTCTCCTGAAAAATTAGGTCGAATGGATTTATTCCCTTCTTTAAATTGGTGATTCATTTGTGTATATAAAATTATTTGGGAGGGACTATAACTTTCATACTAAAGGGCTGTGTAGGTAACCCTTCAATTTGGTTTTCGATTATTTTTATTCAAAAGTTAATGAAAAATTTAGCTATTTAAAATAAAAAAAAAAACTATTTAAATTTTATTTATTTTTGGTTATTTTTACATATATTTCACGATGGCATCCAATTTTGTATTGAATAAAAATAAATAAAATTTCTCCGAAAAATTCCTGAAATTTGAAAGACGCGAAGATTAAAATAAAAATTCAACCTGAAACATTATTTATACATTATAATGTTGTTACGGTGATTTTTTTTAATGTTAATAATTTTTACCTCCACTAGTAGGCCGATTCTGGAAAGTGCGGCGGATCGCTTTCAGTGGCGGATTTGTATTTTCTTACTCTCAAAAGCGCTTTCGCATTCCATATGAAATCGATCATTACTTGTTCAATCACCTAGAAACCTATCGCTTTCAAACAAAAAATGGAAAGCGAAAACGCTTTTGAGAACAAAAGAAAATACAAATCCGCCATTGAAAACCGACACCGAAGTCTTTTCAGATGTGCAGTACTTATGTGAAGTGATTCACTGTGCCGAACAATAAGTCCTCCTCTTCATTAAATAACTATAAATCTCTTTTGATTCGAATTTCAAACAAAAGATCTCACTTAAGTATTCTAAAACCCCCATAAATATAATGTAGTGGTAGTCGTCCCATCATCAATTTTCAAAACAAACAGACAAAAAAAAAATACATTAAATCATCCTTTAATTTGCGACGTGTGACTAACATATTGCTTTTCATTGCCTGCTGCGGTCGACAGCGGCGACAGCGGCAGCACACCACAATTACAACCAATTATTAAATTTAAGAGAGACAATCTTTTTCTGGAGACTCCGAAAGACTTTATAATATTTAATAGTAGCATCAGCCCACCAAAGTCAAGAATTTATTTACTTCAGTTTTTATTTTATTTTTTTTTTAACTACACATTTATGATCAATTTAAATCAAGAAATGGAATAAAAATAAAAATAATATAGAAAAAAAAATTCGGCGGGTATTCCTAGAAGCGTGATTCTGATTAAATTGGATAATGTGACGCGTGGGTGGCGTTATCTGAGCATGGAACACAAACACTACTTTTTTTGTTGGTCATTTATTTTCGGTGTATAGATTAACATTGTCATGTGATAAAGATACCGGAACTATTTCCACCCGCTCTGCGTTGCGGACAACCCGATTAACAATGTGAGAGTAGGTATAGGTAGTGTTCATACAGCAGGATGTTTCAGATTCCAAAAAAGATTTTAGTGGAAAAACGGAAATAGTTCTTTAGCGTCAGGCGAAATGGTCAATGGTAAATTTATGGTTGTGTCAGATTCGGCTTATTTTCATCTTTAAATTGGAACTAAGATCATAATCTTACAGCCTTAGGGGCCAGTTATAGCGATCAGGAAAACGCATCAGGAAAACGCATCAGGAAAAGTTGAAACAGTATGAAATTGAATATTTTTTCCTGATGGTCGTTTATAGCTAAGGCGCCAGTTATATCTTTCATTGAAATCCATCATTGAAACACAAATCAGTGAAACAGTGGAATATTTTCTGACAGGTCGGTTATAGCTTTCATGAGATTTTCTTTCTTTGAAAATTCCATTCCCCATTCAAAAAACAACTTTTAGGTTAAATTCGATCATTGAACGAAAAACTGACAGACGAGAACAGGAAGAGAAAGGAATACATTTCATTGGAACGAATGTGTTCCACTTTTGGGAACAAAATATCAGCTGTTCATTGAAAACGATTTTCATCATTGAAAAACAAAAAATGATTTTATATGAAAGTTGTAAAGAAAACTAAACATTTTTTTTCACTAAAAAAATTATATAACTGACAACCATCATTTTGGTACAAAAACGCCATCAGTTTTATTTGTTTAAGTGCATCAAAATTGAAAGACAAAATTTTCAATGATGGTTTTCAATGAAAGCTATAACTGGCGCCTATCATGAGATTTTCTTTCATTGAAAATTCCATTCCCCATTCAAAAAACAACTTTTAGGTTAAATTCGATCATTGAACGAAAAACTGACAGACGAGAACAGGAAGAGAAAGGAATGCATTTCATTGGAACGAATGTGTTCCACTTTTGGGAACAAAATATCAGCTGTTCATTGAAAACGATTTTCATCATTGAAAAACAAAAAATGATTTTATATGAAAGGTGTAAAGAAAACTAAACATTTTTTTTTCACTAAAAAAATTATATAACTGACAACCATCATTTTGGTACCAAAACGCCATCAATTTTATTTGTTTAAGTGCATCAAAATTGAAAGACAAAATTTTCAATGATGGTTTTTAATGCAAGCTATAACTGGCGCCTAACAGGAAAAAATATGTCAGTTGGCCAGCCTACCGCCAAGTTTTCCTTATTGAAATGCACACAAAAAACTTTTCCGTCCGCAATTCTGTCAGTGGAATCAGTGAAATTGGAATTCAAATCATTGGAATTTTTGTTCCATTTTGTGAGAAATTACGATTAGCTGGCACGAAAACTGAATTTACATCAGGAAAATAAATAAATACATTTTTTACAAAAAAATAATTGTTTAATTGAAAATTTTACTTGATAAAAAACTTCTATGAGTTATTTGTCATCGATTAGTGTAGCATTTGTGTTTCAAATCGAATGAAAATAGTGCACAAAATCGATTTGAAAGTTTTTCCTGATTCGTTTTCCTGATCGCTATAACCGGCCCCTTATTCTGGCAACCTCACTGATGCCTCACAAGTCACAATAACCTCATAACTCGTGGTGAACTCGCCTCATAAAAACTTAAAAATTATGATCTGCTCCTTGGCAGATCACAGCTCACGTTGTTCTTGTGAGGTTTTTTCTTCTGAGGGCTTCCACAAAATACGAAATACCGCCTTATACAAAAACAAGCTAACACAAAATTGTGACCTGTGACCCTCACAACGAAAGAATAGGGCTGTTAGATTAGACTATCAAGGGACTCAATTTACGGAAAACTTCAATTTCTGACGTCTATGAAGTTGACAGGGCAACGTTTACCTATAGTAATGGGACCAATGCAGTAATGTGCAGTATTTTTGCATTTCTATTCCTGATTTTGCAGTTGCTCAAAAAGTGGGTGTAATCGAGTGACCTATGCTATAACTTCACAGTGAAGTTAGCAGGGCACATCATGTATCTTGTGAACGAATCGTGCTAGGAATTTGCAGTGAAGCTACAATTTTGTTTGCATAATAGAGCTAGTTTGCCGAAATGTTTCCTAAACATTTATTTTTTGGACATTTGAATAGAATCGATAAAATAGAACAATCGTTAATCGGTGAAATAGAACAAATGAAGCTATTTCGTGTGTTTGACGTTTATGCTGCCGGCAATGACAGTGCATATTGTCATTCGATAAACGTTCGTAACTCTTGATTTCTATTGAGAAGAAAAATGTCGCAGCACTATATCGGTGCTGGGTGCAGAGTAATTCAGAAATATTGGTGCAATCTCGCATTTCATTGTATATTTCGTCGTTTGGACACCAAGGCAGACATCTCAAAGAGATCGAACAAAAGTAAATATAAATCGAAAGTGAAATATTAAACTTGAAACTGAACGTGTGCTGTTGTTAGTGACGGGCAATTTGCTGTAAAAAAACTGTTTTTTACATTCTCTGTTTAAAAATCTGTATAAATAGTGGTAAATTACTT
This sequence comes from Melangyna quadrimaculata, assembly GCA_949320155.1. Taxonomy (NCBI): domain Eukaryota; kingdom Metazoa; phylum Arthropoda; class Insecta; order Diptera; family Syrphidae; genus Melangyna; species Melangyna quadrimaculata. The sequence goes on from OX439483.1 coordinate 151,228,329, forward strand.
GTAAAAAATATAAAACACTCAAAATATGTTACAAACTGTAAGAAATCGTAAAAAACTGTAAAATATGTATTTAATTTGTATTTCATTTAAAGGCACGTTTTTGTTCACAGAACATTTTCAGGGTCGAGAAAATACAATAAGGCCCATGTTTTCAGTGTTGGGCTAAGCCCAAGTTAGTTAACTCTGGAAATAGATCTATCTACAGTTACTTCAGGAAGCTTGATGGTGAATGCAGAATGCCTGTTAAATACTGCGTATTAAACAGACTCTGTTCAAAAACGGCTGCCATTGGAAGTATGTACTGACAAATTTAGAGTCAAAATGCAGAAGGAACTCGAATATCGACAGAATATAGCACTGAACGAATTTGCTCTAAATGCATATTATTAACATCCCTTGTTTGATAACTTGCTTTTGAAAAATTTATCAGCAGAGGGGGACATCATTTTAAGCAAAAAATCAGACTCTTTGAAGTAACTTATAAAAAAGAAATAAATAAGCCTGATTTGCTTTTTGGTACTGATATAAAACATAGCCATCTTTCCTGATTGGCTTTAAAGCTTAAAAGGATATTTTCAAATTGGGCTCAAATCTATACGCCATTCTTTGAAATCACATAACCTTTAAAAAGTCGAACAAAGGAGAATGTCCAAAAATGTATGGGCGAAACCCCGAGAATCGATTAAGAAAAGTCATACGTGGTTTGAAAGGACATTAATTTTTGACAAATATGGAATCATTTTCTTAAAAATTTATCCCCGGGACTGGATATGACAATTTAAAATTTTAAAAAACACAGTGTTTCTTCATGTAAAAAAAAGTAAAATGTTGCACATCTTCATATTGTGGTTGATTCATGTTATTAAATAGGTTAACAAAAAGTTACTAAAATCAGCAGGTACAAGATAATGATGTCTTCATTCATAAAATGGCGGTTATCACTCATACCGTAACTCAACAGTTTCGAAACAAATAGTTGCCTACCTAAGCATACCCGACAACAGTTATAGGAAATAGTATGTGCGTAAGAATTAAGAACAACTTATAAATCATTCGCATACTGTTATACGAATGAATAATTAAGACCTGCCTTTTCTTTACTATGTAACTTTAAAACTCCGAAATGAAAACGGAATAAGGGAAAACTAAGAATTCTTTGACGGCAGTGCCAGTGGTAAAATTCGGAAATGTTTTGTTTTCATAATTTATTCCGGAATGTGTTAATTAATTTCTTGGGTAAGAGTACTTTTAATATATTGACGAGACTAGTAATGTACCAATTTATAACTGTTAACACATTTTCGCATTAAAAGAATGCAACGTTCAAATCACATGTATTTCCTCCTATACCGTCCTATACTGCTGCTAGCTCACATTCCAAAAAAAATACAGCGTTCGCCACGCTTTTAATGATTTGTTTTTTTAACCTTGTATTTTTGAGCATTGCCTTATGAAAACCAGTTTTTTTCGAAAAAAAAGTTTTCGAAGCCTTGTCTTAATAGAAACTTTATTTTACGAAACTTTTGCGAATAACCATTTAGCCGAGTAGATATGTAGGTATGTTTTTAAATCAATACCTGTTCTTTTCTGTACACCCTCACCAATGTTGTATACATGAAAAAACACCTTGCTATTAAAAATAAATAAATTGTCATAGCCAGCCTTGGGGATAACTTATAAATAAAATAATTTCATATTTGATATCAACAGTCAATGCCCTTACAAACCATATATGTTTTTTTCTTATCGACTCTGGGTTTTTTTTGGGCACTCTCCTTTAAATATAATTTTAAGTTAAAGGTTAGATCGCACTTGACGGGACTGGCACTGCAGCGGAACTACACCACACGAATTCGTATGAAATTGTATGAAGTTCAGTTGGCCCTTATCAATAGAATAGTACGCTCCATTCCTCTTCTGTCATATATCCTCTCTTCAGACATCCGTTTGATCTTCATCAAGAAATGCACCGTCCAGCTCGCATTGTTTTCTCATTATTCTCTTGTTCTGTTTGTTAAATTATTTGAATACTGTTCATACAAAACTACTAAAATCGCGATTAAAAATGGGGTGGTTTGTGAAAGAGATATACTTTAAAACCTATTCTCATATCAACCAAATATACACACGAAATTTCATAAAAATCGGTCAAGTCATTTTGGAGGAGTTTGACCACAAACACCGTGACATATATGTTATATATATATATATATCTATATATATATTTTATATACATTAGATTTATTGGTTAACCATTTTGGTATATATTGGGTATTGCCAACACTATTGGACCGATTTAAATTAAGTTTTCGAATTTCGTCTTGTAATACTATAGACTACTTGAGTCCAAATTTTTAGTAGAATCGGAGAATGTTTGACCTATTTCTTGAGTGCTTCAAAATTACTTAGTTTTTCAGAATTTGTTTTTTAATGCATGGATAGATAGCAACACAAATAAAACATGCTAATGTTAACTAATGTTGTCTTGTAGAAATTTTTATAGCAAGCAAGTTTATGGAGGACGGTTTTTTACTAAGTTTCATATTTCCAAAGTTATGAAGGAAAAAATGGGGTGAATTTAGCGTTTTTTTTTCACTGTTGCATTTTTCCTGCAGCGAGCACAAGTTTTTCGAAGTTGGAAACTTAGCTACAGACTACTCTAACATGCCCCAACAACATATAAAAAATGCAGAACTGCATCGCACTTTGCGATTTTAGCACTTTTTTTTTGTAATTATTGACTGGGCTAGTATAAAATAATTATAAACTGAATTTAATAAAAATCACTTACCCGTTTTTACAATATAGAATGTTGTGAATAATACCTAGTTATTTTGTAAGAAATTCAAAAAATTATGTACATACGTAAAGAAAAATCTTATTTTTAATGGACACTGCTTAAAATATTTTGACAAAATTTTGTATTTAAAATATAATAGTCTAAGAGCCCAGGGCCGCCTGACATACCTTAATTTATCAAAGCTAAGATTTTTTCTGCGAACAGATACAGATAGAACAAATGGATACTAGGAATCTTCAATCCGGGTGCAATTAAGAGGTAGCGAGCGTTTAAGTTACAAGCAAATGTTGCAACATTGCGTTATTTTATCAAAGCTGAATTTTTGATATGTCTTAGGGGATGGTGTCATTTAATTTATTTGACACTTTCCAGACATCTACAGTGGGACCTAACGAAAGCCAGACACTTTAAATCTGTCAAACTAATCGTGCCATTTACATAACAGAATTGAATCAAGATTTTATGTTTTCTGTGGGCATATATTCTACAATATTTTTTAATCAGCAAGACACCTACAGCGGGGCCTTAAGTCACCTTAAAATTGTCAAAAGAATAATTCTTTGTTACTAAAACGTGATATTTTCGCCCCACTGTAGATGTATAGCTGATGGGGAATTATTTTTAAGCAGTTGCCCATAAAACATATAAATATTAGCTTTAAAACTACCACGTAAATGGCACGATTAGTTTGACATATTTTAGGTCTCTGGCTCATGTTAGGCCCCACTGTAGATGTCTGGCAAGTGTCCAATAAAGTTAATGACACCATCCCCTAAGACATATCAAAAATTCAGCTTTGATAAAATATCGCAATGTTGCAACATTTGTATGCAACTTAAACACTCGCTACCTCTAAATTGCACCCGGATTGAAGATTCTTAGTATCCATTTGTTCTTAGCTACCATAGTACCTGTTCGCAGAAAAAATCTTAGCTTTGATAAAATAACGTATGTCTGGCGGCCCTGGGCTCTTACCCTATAAGATACATGGATAATTATAATTACTTACTAAAAAATACTCTTTTCCAAAATCCTTATTACCGTTAGTTAATAAGAATATTGATTAATTTTTAGTTCCGGGTTTTTGTTTATCGGGATCAGGACATAATCTCGAATCTCAAAATCCCGAATGCATATAATCATTTACCCCAAAATATCGGATCTGAGAATGTTGGCTTTTTTAAATAACGTCCTCTTTTGATTCTAAATTCTCAGTAGCATTCTTTCACAACATTTTTGGTGAAGTTCAACAGTTATAACTTCCCCCAAATGAGAAATTGAATATTTATTTATATTAATGGTGGATACACAGGATATGCGTATGTTATTCGCCCATTTTCATAAAATTGATATAAATTATTTGGAGCATTTCTGATTATCGTGGAATGATGATTTTGGAGCGGCAGGACGAAATCTCGCAAATTAAAATCTCGCAATCGAAATCTCGCAATTACAGAAACCCGCTTTTCATAATCTCGCAATTTCAAAAACCCGCTTTTTATAATCCTGCAATTACATAAACCCGCAAGCTAAAATCTCGAAAACTAAAATCTCGCATTAAAAAAACATATAGGACTTATATAAGTTACGTTATACTATGTTTTTTGTTTGTGTATGTTGTCAGTTGGTGTGCTTTCCGTTTATGTGCAATAAACAGTACATTTAGTGGCCCGCTTTGCGGGTTCAAGGATTTTAACTTCCTTTTCGGGTCCTTTGTCCCGCTCAAGCGACTCCGTCGCTCCGCTTAGGGTATGCTCAGTCCCCAGGCAGGCGCCTATATTGTCAGTTGGTGTGCTTTCAGTTTATTTCTAATAAACAGTACCTTGGGTGGCCGGCGTATCGGGTTCCAGGATTTTATCTTCCTTTGTTGACATCTGGTTTTTCATTTTCCATTTGCAGGATTTTATTTTTCAGTGCGGAATTCCAACGTGATGTGTTAATGCGAGATTTTAGTTTGCGAGATTTTAGTTGGAATTTGCGAGATTTTTGGTTGTGCAATAAAAATGCGAGATTGTTAAAAGCGAGATTTTGTTATTGCGAGTTTATGAAAAGCGGATTTATTAGTTTGCGAGATTTCGTGTTTCGAGATTTATAAAAAAATGCGAGATTTCGTTATTCGAGGTTTTAGTTTGCAAAATATCGTAGCGCTCCCTTTGGCATCTGCCCAATTTATCAGAATCGATATTAAACAAAGAATTGAGCAAAATTTTGTAGGGTTATCTACTTGGCAAGTTTTCTTTTATTAAATAATTACAAAAATTTGAAATGAAAACTTGATTAGTGAACCTACAAAATTTAGGTCAGTACTCATTTCATTTCTCTAATAATTTTGAGGTTCTTCGATATTACTCTACTTAAAGTATTTGATTTTTAACAGTTATAAACTTAGAACTTGGTGTACTTCTAGATCTCACTACTTTTTACGGCTGACTTGTTACGCAAAGGCTTTTTTTATAAAGAAGAACTTTTTTTCCCGGTAGGCGCTTTGTCTTTAAGTTTAAGTGTCATTAGATTCACCATTAAAAAGTACCATGAAATTATGTGCCATAAGCATAGGTTATACCAAAATCGTTTTTTCCGTTTGATGCTCAAAAATCTCCCTCCTCAAAAAAATACCCTAAAGTCTTATAATTTAAATTGCCTTATGAAAATTGTATTCAAAACGGTGACCACCATAATATCTTGTTTTTTGACCTAAACCCTACCAATTCAATTAAGAAGGTCACAAATAATTCCCATATTTAAAATAAAATAAAAAAGTGCGTATACGCCCTAGTGCACCCCTTGTTCATAGTTTTTATAGATAATAGAAAGATGCGGATACGGGACATTGTTTTTATAGGACTATTACAAACTTTTAAAAGAAAATATGAGCCAAATCAGTTGAACGATTTTCAAGTGATGCACTTAGCAACGAACAGCATGGCGGCCTAATTAAGAACGATATTTTTATAAAATTTTAAAATGCATAACTTTTGTTTGGGAAATCCGTTTGGGGTGCATTGACTTGGCATAGTATGGTCGATAAATTAGAAAAAAAATGCTCGAATTGACCAGAAAGTTTATAAAGACATTGAGGAACATGGTATGGATTCTTATTCATTTGAAATCGTATGCCTATAAAATTTGTTTTTAAGGACGATAATGATCCCACAAGTGCTCAACGGATTGCTAAGAAAGTGTTTGCATATTCAAGAAGTCATTTTTTAGATTAGACCGTCTATCCAGAACTTGCGGGGAGACATCAAGGGATGGTTAAAGTTAAAAAAAAAAAAAAAACATTTTGATCAGAATGTTCTAAATTTTTGAGGAAATCTGATAGAGTACACCACTATCAAGATTCCATGCCTTACGCGAAAATATGCAAGGAATTTTGCCTGAAATTATAAAGAATTAAGGTTTTCCTACAATATATTCACATTAACATATTGAAATTTCAAAGATTTTTAATGTTATGAGAACATTTTGTTTCTGTTCTTAATTAAATTGCCAGACGAAATAAGAGTTAAATTAATGTTTATTTTTTTCCCACTAATATTCTCATGCTTATATGTTTTAAACATTACTCAAAGTGTACCGTAGTTCATGGGCTATTATTAAAACCACTACTCACCCTCAACAGATTTCCCAAACAAAAGTTATGCATTTTAAAATTTTATAAAAATATCGTTCTTAATTAGGCCGCCACGACTGTATGTATGTACATTACATACATAATACAACACTATACTCGTATATTTGAATATGTATTTTGAAAAATTACTTGCAGATAATATTTGTACTTGGACAGTATGACGCCCTGAAAAATTCGCATGCCAGCAAGCACTTTCCTTACATGGTAACCCGGCCACCTTAGATCGGAGTTAACTTATTACCCTTTTAATAATTCCAAACATCGACTTTGACAGTTTTTTGACGAGCCAACTCGAATTCCTGACGTTCCAGGTCAATCCGCCAACACTCTGGACTTGTTCCTTACCTCTGACCCTGATAAATACACTATTAGTGTATTATCGCCTCTAGGCACATCAGACCATTGTGTCATATCTGCAAATTTCTCGTGCCACCAAAACTCAGTTAAAGAAAAAACTCCCAAGAGAACCGTTTGGCAGTACGAGAAAGCCAACTGGGACGGTCTCAATGCTTTCTTCAGGAACTTTAACTGGTCACTATGCTTCCTCGATAGTGACGTAGATGCCAGTGCAGATATGATCACAAATTTAATTCTTTTTGTGGAATGAGAAATTTTATCCCGAATAGGGTTAAATCTATCAAAAGAAAACTCGTGGTTTGATTCGAGCTGTAAAGAGGTTATTAGGGTTAGAGAAGTAAGTTTCCGTAGTTACAAAGCTAACCCTACTGAGGAAAACCGGAAAATGTTTCAACAACCAAATTTTTGCATGACCAAAAATTAAGGCAAAAAATACTACAATGTCCCAATAGTAGTAAAAATTTTTGGTCATTTGCAAAAAACATTCGAAACACTTCTTCGTCTGCGGTTCCAACGCTCGTCTTCAACGACACACCTGCTGTCAGCTCGCAAGATAAAGGCAATTTGCTCGCAGCACAGTTTGCTGTTAATTCGACGCTGCCAGTAAGTGATAGAACTCCGCCTGTAATTGAGAGCGTAAACGATTTTATGGGACAAATCTTCTTCCGCACTCGTGCAGTTGCTAGAGTTCTAAAAGATCTCGATATTCACAAATCCGCTGGCCCGGATAGTATCCCTCCCATTGTTCTGAAGAGGTGTTCTTCAACGCTGGCAAAACCACTGCGTAAGCTTTTCCATCTATCCTACTCTACTGGTCTCTTTCCGAGTGGATGGAAAACAGCATTTGTCCACCCTGTCCCTAAAAAAGGCGTATCTTCTTCACCCTCAAACTATCGTCCAATTGCACTTACGTCCCTTCTTTCCAAGGTCATGGAAACGCTGATCAATTTTCAGCTCGAGAAATATCTCGAAGAACGAAGGCTTCTTAATGACCGGCAGTACGGCTTTTGTAGCAATAGGTCCACTGGTGATCTGATGGTATATCTCACCGAACAGTGGAACAAATCTTTACATCGTTTTGGAGAAAGTAAGATTATTGCACTTGATATTTCAAAAGCATTTGATAGAGTTTGGCATCAAGCTCTCTTATCGAAAATGCGTGCATTTGGTTTCGATGAATCTCTTCTTCGTTGGATTAGAAATTACCTTTCGGACCGTTCAATACAAGTTGTATTGGACGGTTTCAAGTCTGAAATCCACAAAATAAATGCTGGTGTGCCCCAGGGCTCCGTTTTGTCTCCGACTCTCTTCCATATTTTTATAAATGATCTTTTGTCTGAAACTTCTAATCCATTAAACTGTTTCGCTTACGACAGTACCCTCAGCTTCTCATATTCGTTTACAGATTCTCATCCATGCCCTTTGGATGTGGCACTTGAACGGCAGCGTATGATAAGCTCATTAAATTCTGATCTCGACAGCATTGTCCAATGGGGAATCAAAAATCGCGTAGAATTTAATGCTTCAAAATCTCAATGCTGTCTAGTGTCGTCAAAACGAAACCCACCCCTCATGCCACTATCCATGAGTGGTTCGCACATTGAGGAAACTTAAAAGCTTTCAGTCCTCGGTATGTGTATCACAGACCACCTTCTGTGGAACGATCACATATTTGATGTTGCCAAAAATGCTGCTAAATGTTTAGGTTTTCTTCGGCGATGCAAGACATTTTTCAACCTTTCTGATCTGGCTGTTATCTATAAAGCCTTTATTCGTCCAAAACTCGAGTACAATTCTCATGTTTGGGCAGGTGCTCCAGTAACTCACTTGAGTCTATTGGATAGAATTCAAAGAAGAGCTATGAAAATGATAGGTGATAGAAATATAACGGAAGCATTTGCACCTCTCGAACACCGACGCAATGTTTCATGTCTTTCGTTATTTTACCGTTATTTTCATAACCAGTGCTCTAGCGAAATAGCCAGTTGCATTCCTCCCCTAAAACAATTCAACCGTAATACTCGTATTTCTGGGAATGCACATCAGTTTACCCTTGAGCCCAACTTCGGACGTACTGTTAAGTATAGAGATTCTTTCTTTAGTCGCACTACAAGAATGTGGAATGCTTTACCCGGCACTATCTTTCCCTGCCATTTTGATATTCAAAGGTTCAAAACCAATGTGCACCGGCATCTCCTCTTAAATCCTTTCCTATTTTCCTAACACTTGCACTGTTTTTAAACATTTTAAACGCGCACTAAATGTGCGCGCTTTATTTAAAAAAAAAAAAAAAAATTCAGAATTATCTGATCAGTTTATCCCTAGTTAGATCACCAAATTTATTAAGTTAATGTGGTATCTAAACTTTCCGAAAAAAATATGTATCAGGAGTTAACACAGGCTTAACCCCGAAATTAGGATAACTTCGGACTTAAAAACTAGGCCTTATTATGTGCCCGGCCTCTTGTAGCACTCATTTCAACATAACTTTAACTTAAAAACTATTATTGGGAATATTTATTTTACAAATATGGATCTGGACTCCTCAGATTGATTCTATTTTTCAAGGAAACACCCTGTGGGCTCTATTTATTTAGTTTTCAAAGAACACTTGTAAAGTTCAATATGTATTGTATAGCTACTCGTTTCCGAAAGATTAATTTGCTGACAGCAAAGCGTATATAGTAGAGTATACAAAAACTCAAGCACACCTTCACTATAATCCATAAATTCTGATGCAATGACCATTTATCTTCTATATATATCAACTCTGATGGGATATTTATTTTTAAAAAAATATATAAATACCTTCACGTATATAAATAATAATATTTATATTTTTCTGTTTATACCAATTTGTTGGTCAACTTTGTTTTTCTTTTTTGTCGCCGTATCTTAGTGACCAATAAATCAGTGAGTGAAAATGTGATTGATAAGCCTGAGCCGCTATGGATAAGGATATATATTCTGATAAATTAGACCAACAACGAATGGTCAATAAATGTGGAAAAAGCCAGTGATGAATGGAAAGGAAGGTAGAGAGGATAAAGGAGAGATATAACCTGGTAACTTTGAGCGAACAAAAAAATAGGATGTCCTGCTGCAGGATAACATCAGGCTCGATTATATAGGTACAGATTTTTAACCAGAGTTTGATGAAGTAGGTGTAGGATTCCCCAAAAGGGAATGCAGCAGCAGTGAAAAGAAGTGAGTATAGTAAATGTATGTCATTTGGATGAAAGAGTAGTGTATAGTATAAGCTGTAAGTGTTCCTTTGGGCCATTTGAAAAGTCAACTGTAATTTAAAGTGGATCGGTAGGATGAAAGATAGGATACTTACATATTATATAGTGGTTCAGGAAATATAGGAAGGGTGATGATGATTTTTATTTTTATTTTTTTTAAATAAGGGCAATGAGTTTTTAAGCTGAAGAAATAATGTTGTGGACACAATATTGGAACGTGAAGTTGAAATAAAGGACACTGAACACAATAATTTTGATGTTTTTCTTTAGGATTTCAATTTGAGCCGATACGATTTTGTTTGGTTTTGCATTCCTTTAAAAATAGTCTTAAAATTTTATAGCATTGCAATTTGTAATTAAATTACGTCGGAATTTTCAGTGTGCTAACTTGCCAAATTCTTACATAGTATACGTACGTCTTCTTGTTTTCTTGATATATGTTTGAACTAAATTTTATTTATTTCTAAAAAGTAAATATGTATTTATTAAATCGTCCAAGGCTTCAAAGAAGGGACATAAGACTTGACCCCTTTTCTAGTTGCCACTGCCCGGATTCAGAACTGATTGCAAACTATAAATATTTTACATTTAAGAGTCGCAACAGCATCCCACATCATGCAACAACATTACATTCATTAAACCCTCACAAAACTTCTTAACAAACAATCAACAACAAAAAAAGATAACATAAGTTCAATCTCTCAAATGGCCATCAAAAGCCATCATCTGCAAATCACAAATTAGAAGTCAAATTGTTTTCCGATACCAATCACTTTCAATAAAATTGGAACCAACAACAAACAAAACAACACTCAAATCTTTTCAAATAAGGATAATTCGAAAATGACATAACAGAACAAAACAGCACACCCCTATATGACAATTTTCCCTAAAAATCACTTGACACTGGTGGCTATTAAATTATCGACAATATAAACATTTTATTACTTTTTTTTTTGTTGTATTGTAAGTATTTATTTTTCTACCCTCATCTATATTTTCCCACTGTTTGCTTCTAGGCTAAGAATATACAGTAGGTTACTCTTCTTCTTCTAAAAACATCCCACTTAAGTTGTTTCAATAGTATAGTTTAGTTGGTTTGGTGATGCTGATGGTTTGTTTGATGGTTTACAAAAGGCAAACATCCCCATCAGATATTTTTTCGATATTGCAATGATGAAGATGATGTGTGGTCATGTTTCTTATTTGTCCTATAAAAGGATATGCAGGGTGTCGAAAAGGTCAGAGGGTGATATAGACGACCGACGACGACGCACGCTTTGTTACAATAAATTGTTTTTTTTTAAGTTAAAAATATTTTTTATTATGAGTAATACAACAAAAAAAAAAATATAATTTAAAATGTATAGAAATCAATTTGCGACACCTTATGAGTGTTGTCCAAATTTAATAAAAGCGAAAATGTGACACACCTGCTGGGTTTTAAATTATCTTCTTTTCTGAAGGGTCAACTATGTATTGTCAGCGTAACTTATCGAAGCTTACAAAGATTTTGTGAAGTGCTTTGGGACTTAATTCCAACAAAAAAATTATCGCTGCTTCTTTATATTTTATGTGTACGTTTTGAACAATTTATTTTCGTCCTATTTTAATTTTTAACTCAATGAAATCTCACTTAATTGTTCTTGAGGCATTATGCGTTTCTACGCTAATTTGTACTGAGTATATCAAGATTTCTATACTTACTTACTTACTTAGGTCCTCGGACCTATTACGTCCGTGATGTTTCCTTTCCTGTCGACAGGCGCACACAGGAATGGTTGCGAGTTGTTAGTCACTAGGCCCTGGTTCTTCATGAGCCGTTATGCCACCCAATTTAATTATTTTTTTTTTGTAAGGGCCTCCACTACTCCTACGCGTCATCGTGTAAAGTTCGGTATTGGAGATACGGTTGGGCCAGAAAATCCTCAAGATGTTTCGTAGACATCTATTAACGAACGTTTGCAGCTTTCTAGTGACAGTGTCAGTGAATTTCCAAGTGCTGCACCCGTAAAGCAGAACGGATTCAACATTGGAGCGGAACAGTCGTAGCTTGGTCTTTAAGCTAAACGAGTTGTTTCTCCATATTTTGGACAGCATTCTGAACGCAGCCTTTGCTTTTCTGATTCGGCTGCTTACGTCCAGTTCAGTTCCGCCACCCGTAGAGACAATACTCCCAAGATATTGGAAATCCTCTACCATCTCTACCGGTAGTCCAGAAATATTTACTTGGATTGATGAGGAAGTTCCAAGGCTGATCCTTTTAGTTTTTGCCGAGTTGATCTTAAGCCCTACGATTTCTGCTTCTCTCTCCACCCTTGTTGTCATTTGATGGAGATCCATGATCCTATGAGAGAGTAAGCATATGTCGTCCACATAGTCCAGATGTTTGAGGTGAGATTGCAGAGTCCACTGAAATCCTCCATTTTCGTTTGACAAAGCTGCGTGCAGTACGCCACTTATCACCAACAGGAACAGTATTGGTGACAGTATACAGCCTTGCCTAACCCCACTTTGGATTTCAAACTCCTCTGACAGCCTACCTTTGTGCAAAACGTGACATTTGGATCCATCATATGTAGCCTTGATAATAGCAATCAATTTATCTGGGATGCCCCTCCTGCGCAAAGCAAACCAAATAAATTCTCTATTGACACTGTCGAACGCCTTTTCAAAATCGATGAACAGCAGGTGAAATGGTGATCGATATTCAACGCACTGTTCGATGATGATCCGCAAGGTGCTGATGTGATCCACACAGGAAGATCCAGTGCGAAATCCTGCTTTTTCGGCGTCGAGTGTGTATTGAGGTGGTCTTTAATTTGGGCTAATACTGCAGGCAGAACGCATATTCCTCTCCAGTTTTCGAACTGTGTAAAATCTCCTTTCTTTGGAAGCTTGACAATCATTCCTTTTTTCTACTCTTCAGGAAAGCACCCTGTTTCCCAAGCTCTCTTAATAAGTGGGTGCAGTAGCTCGCTCGATGTTGTTGGGGCTGCTCCTAAGAGCTCTGCAGGAATACCGTCAAGTCCAACCGCCTTGTTGTTCTTCAGTGCTTTGATGGCGGTGATAATTTCTTCTTTACTGGGGGATACGGTGCGTATTCGGAAAATTGTTACTTCAGGTGGCTCAGTGGGAATAGGGTTCACTTCACTGGCAAAAATGTGGTTTTAAACCGCAGAAAAGTGTTCCCTCCACCTTTTGAGCTGATCCTCATCCGAAATTAGCAGGGATCCGCTTATTTCTTTAACCAGGTGTTGTTAAGAGCTCACACCTACTCACACCTACTAGCGGCTACTTCTGCTTCTGTAGCCAATGCGTTGATGTAGTTACTCTTATCACGTCGCACACTACGGTGAACTTCCCTCATCTTCATGCGGTACGTAGACTCAAGCTCGTTTCTCTCTGCTGCTGGGGTAGCTGCGATGCGAGCTTTAAGGTGTTTCCTTTCTTCAATCTTTGCCCAAGTTTCGTCGGAAAGCCAAGCACTATTTCTTCCTTGCGCCCGGCCGACTATACTTTCAGCACCGGATATGAACACATTTTTCACAGAACACCAATGATTTTCCATGGATGTGGTTTCCGTGCTGCTGATTGCGTTCAATCCTTGTGAAAGGTGGTGCACTGCGGGATCCTTTAGTCTATCTGTATTAAACTTGGGCATTCGAGTGTTTCCTTGGGATCTCCGAACTGCAGCTGTACGCAATCTTACGATAGCAACCATCAGATGGTGGTCCCGGGCCATTCCCTTGTCAGCATCTCCTCTGTTACGGACGTCCTGGAGACTGCTTCTAAAACGTCGACTGATCGCGAAGTGGTCAATTTGGTTGGAAGTTGCTTGTCTGTCAGTCGACACCCAACTGACTTTGTTCGAACATGGTCCCTCCAATTACAAATCCGTTGGCGTTGCAGAAATCGACAAATCGTTCGCCATTGTCGTTTCGGTTACCAACACCATGTTTTCCCATTTCTATAAGCGTTCTGATATCTTCATTTCATTTTATTTTCAGTTAATTTAACACTCAAACTCTAGAGGTCACTAAGATAGATCGAAAAATAAAAGTGCAGAGAATTAATTCATCGGGAATCTGCTGGACGTGGGAAATTATTTCACTTTTAATGGGAATCTGCTGCACTTTTCACAATGTATTTGATTCCCACCGAGAGAGAGAATATATATCACCCTAAATTTTGTGGAATGGTTTCTCACCTAAAATTGGAGGCAAATCATCCATTTCTTAATTTTTAGGGACAAAATTTAGATTTTTGGAGTACAATGCAAAAAATATTAAAAAATCGTGCGATATTTCAATAGTTTTTGCATTAAGGCTCTCCCAAACCAACGCGAAAGCGGCGCGGGCCATTCGCTGACGGCAGTTTTTGTTGTTGTTTAGCATTGTTTATTTGTCATTTTGAATGATTCGACCAGCATAGCGAGCGAATGTTCCGCGTTGGAGAGACTTTATGCTCCAAATTTAAAAATCTCAAACCAAACCTTATAAATTCATTTAAAATTATTGAATACTAGGTGTGCAGTTCTTAGTTTTTGACAACAAAGATTTTGAAAATTGAAGCTTAAAGCAAGACATACAAAAATATCCGGCGATTTCTTTCTATTTTTGCTTGCATTACTACAAAAAGATCAGCATCAGAAATCATAAGCAGAAGTGTAATTTTTTCTCACACTAAGGGCCAGTTTGTTCACAGTTGGTTAAATTTAGTATGTGACTTTCATAGGCTTTAATTAACTAACGCTAATCAACCAAAATTGGCTGATTAGTGAAATACATCATTAGCAACTCATACTTTGAATTTTGTAAACAAAATTTGATCAACAAAACATTTGAGGATTTCCCAGCTCCACTAATCATAAATTAAAGATAATCAGCTGTGAACAAACTGGCCCTAAGTGCAATAAGCTTCATAACTCCATTTTTTAAACTGAAATTCTTTCTCAATAAAAATTGTAATAAATTCTCTCAGTGGTTATCAACGCGTTTGAAAAGTCGAGCACATTTCCACATAAAGTGAAATAAATTCCGATGTGGAATGATTTCCCTGAACCAAAAACTTGAAATTGTCACATGGACATGACAGTCTTAGTTGAACAAAAAAACTCGAAAATCACTTTTTTTTTCATTATAACTTTATAACTATTTGCTTTGGTCGAATTTGAGCTGAAGAGTCTTGCCTAACTAAAAAATGTGGGTTACCTGCACTTAAACGAGAACTTGAATGTGATTTAATAGCAAAACCCTGATTTTATACCAAAATATATAAAAAAATTACTTTTTGAGATAAAATATAAATAGACTCCACATTGTAGCGTTCCTTTAATTTATTTATTTAAATAAAATTTGGATTATTAACTTGTATTTATTTGTAATACACGACTGGGTCGCACGTATTAAGAATATAATAATAAATTAAAAGTAGTTTGAGCTAAATAAAAAAGATGCTCTTTGATTTCTTGAACCAATATGATTTTATGCTAACAAAAATTTAAGAATCATATGAGTGGTTTTAAATTGAAGAATTGAACTTTCGCAAACAACTTAAAAATATAATAATTTTTATAATAATTTTAACTATCCGCCTGTAAGACCTCATGCAATGCACGGCACTAGTTAGGAGGAATAGAAGGAAAGGAAAGATTTTTGTTGGCACAGTGGATTGAGAATTAGATGTTAATTATCTCATGAAATTCCACGGGTGGTATCCAGTTGAAACTGGGTATATAGAAAAGAATGCTACCTAGACTGGAGCTCGAACCCTCACGTCCAGGTTTTGGTACAAAAAAAGGAGAAAAGAAATAGTTTAATCTAATTGAATTAAAACCCCAAAACTGCAATTTTGTGACTTACCTAACCCCTTTCTTCGCCTGACCCTGAGAACGATTGCAATTTTTATTGATCTCTTTTTACATTTAGAAAATATCCTAAAATTTGCTGTACCGTAATTAATTACCTCAATTAAGTAGTTTAAGTGCCGACAAATTTATATTATATAAAGTATATTTTCTAAGCGTATTTTAAAAGAGACCTGGAACTTGCAGAATATTTTTTTTTTTTTTTTCAATTTCGAAGCTTTTGAGTTTATTTGCGTTTATTTATTCAAAAATTTTCAAAATATTAGCTACATTCTCTGTTGAGCCACAAGAGGAAGTTAGTGTGATACGTAAGTCTTGCATTTTATTTTTTTTTGACAAAACCAATACTTGTTCTATTGAACAATTAAAGATAACAATGTACATATCTTTGTTTCCATTTAATAAAGAAATATTTATAGGCAGTTGAAATAGTATCGTATGTATTTCAAAACTTATAAATATATTTTCTTTTAATCGGGTGTGAGGTGGCGTGTACGCAACTTTTTCCCATAGGGAATCAGGTGACGGAAATGTTTTTTTTTTCTTTAAGTTGTGTTACATTTTGTTTTGCTACATATTTTTATAATTTTTGTATTCTACATTATGTTCTATTTAAATCTCAGGTTTGTGTTAACACATGCATCACCTTTTGAGACTCTATAAGCCTACCCAAGTATTTTAATGTTTACAAAAAAGCTTATAACTCTGATATCTTTGATCATGCCAATAGCTCTATATAAAGTAAGCCTTGTAATCCTTTTTAGGAACTTTTTAAGTGCACCACTTTTTCTTTTGTTTCCAGGGCATATTTAAGGCATTTTTTTGGGAAATGTTAAGAATAGTCAAAATTATACTGAACAAAATTTACCATATCGAACATTTTAAAAACACGATTTTCCCAATTTTTTAACAACTTAAAATTTTAAATTCAGTTTTAAATTGCATCATCATTCGTCTTTCGGAGTATACTCACTTAATTTTTTGCGTTAACTCGAATTAAATTTCAAAACGCAAGAGATTTTGCACTGACAAACTGCCCTGAGGCGTATTTATTTTATAAACTTTTATCAGGAAGTTCATGCGACCAATAAGCAGAACCTTAAACTTTCTCCCAAGCTAAGCGTTTTTTTTATAAAGGAAATTGCTTTACCCTTAACAAACATTTATTTTAAGCACGAAACCTCTCAGAATAGAAACCCTATTTTGTTTTTACAAACATTCAATTATAAAAAGAATAGAAGACATAAAGCTAATATAATTTATGACAAAAGGACTAAATTATATTTCCCTTATGTCATACAAACGTTCGTAGAAGTTCACCAAAAATAAATAGAAAAATTCTAACAAATCAACAAGTCACGTATACGCAGTTAATCATTCTTTATACCTTATATGCGCACACTTTTGGATAATAATTTTAGAAGGAAAACAACAAATTTGGTGGAATTTATGGCCTCTTTTCACATTTTTCAAGAATAAGAACATTTCCTTGAATCTTGTAAAGAAAAAATGAAAAGTTAAAATATTTAAGGAACAACCATTTAGCTCCCCAGTTGATTATAATTTAATTCTTTTCATTTTTATTTTTCTGCCAATGAATGCACTTTATGTAAAACCGCTACGTGACATTTGCTACATCACAGGGCAGACCTTCTTCATTGGATCATAGAGTAATCGGTGATTTTGTTCAACAAGAGAAAAAGGATAACAAAAGCATTGTTCGTTAGCCTTCTGTAGGTTGGTATGTATTTATGTCTGCATTCAAGGAGACTACCATCATCATATCACCGTTGCCGTCGTGTCAGCGTGTCGTCGGTCGTTTAAAAAAGTGTTAAAGAATGCAAAAACCAAAGGCGTTCAATATCCTTTCAATAGTTTCTTTCCAAACCCTCTCGAAGGCAATGATACTCTTTGAGATCGAGCTATCTATGTACTTTACTTTTATTTGCCTTCGGTATTTTTTCTTCTACTTATTCTTCTTTTATTAGGTGCACTCTCTCAGTCCCTCTATCATTGAATGAAAGTTTGAAGGGAAGTTAGAAGTTTGATTTCTTTCTCTTTTAAAAAGGTGATGCTACTAAGAGGCTTAAAGTTTTTGTGGTTTATCTGCCTAATGTGGCAGAGCAAAAGTTGCTTAGTTTCTTGGTTTACTTTTGAAGATTGCAATGAAAGGTTCTCAAGAAATGATGTGCAACTTGAAGTTGAAAAGAGAAGCAAGAAATAATCATACCTAGCAATATCATGCGGAATAATGATTTTTGCATTTAAATAAAAGTTTCCTTTTCAAGTTTCCATTTATAATTCACTGTAAATTCTTAGTTTAACTAAAAGTTGCATCGTGTTAACGTCCACATATACTATTTTCATATTTTTTTACAAGTTGAAAGTACAAGTGACCTCAATTCCAGAAATGAATGGCGGTTTCGCCCAGATGTGACAGTTGCGTCTTTAGCTAGACTATTCATATCATATCTGGGCGATACTGAGTTGAGGTCAACTCACTACTTGTACTTTTTCATTGAATTGTATTCATTTTGGGGAACACTTAAAACAGAATTAATTTTAATATTTAAATTTCTTCATCTCATAGTAAAACCTGAATGCAACTAAAAGTTGCACCATGTAAACCCAAACAAAAAAAAAAACTGTAAAGGCTCTCCTAAACCAATGCGGAACATTCGTTGCGGCGAAAAAACATTCGCATGTCAAAATTTATTTACATGGTGATATATGAGAGTACCCACACCAACGCGGCGGAGAAACATATGAAATAATTTTGAGTGACGAATGTTTTTTCGCCGCAACGAATGTTTCGCATTGGTTTGGGAGAGCCTTAATTCTATATATTTTTGTACAGGTCTAACAGTTAAAGGCTTGATTTACCTTAAATTTACAACAATCTCAGCTTTCATATATTCTCTACAGGTTTTATAATTTAACCTCAATATAACTAAAAGTTGCACCATGTAAATTTATTATATCTATTACAGAACACATAGTACCGCCTCAATGCGATTAAAAGTTTCATCATGTAAACGCCCAAATATAAAAAAAAAAAATCTCTGGTCTCATAGTAAAATTTTTTTAATGAAAGTTGCATCGTATAAACGTCCGAGTATAGTGAATCTTTTAAAAATGAATTGTTTGTACTTGTCTCATAGTTGAACATTTATGTAACTAAAAGTTGCCTCGTGTAAACGCCCAAATACATATTATCTTTTTTTAGTAAAACCTTAATAAAAATAAAAGTTGCATCGTGTAAACGCCTTACTATAAAAAAGTCTGTTTTCTTAATTTTTTTGCAGGCCTCATAGTAAATGGATTCATCAACATCTCTATCACCACCATCGAACGACGTTTCGGCTTACGCTCCCGTCAAACTGGACTTGTTGCTAGCGGTTATGACATTGCATCCTTCATTTGTCTTGTTCCTGTTTCCTACTTCGGTGGGCGTATTGGTGCGTCAAAACCTCGCTGGATAGCTTGGGGTATAATATTAATGGGCTTAGGGTCAATAGTTTTTGCCCTACCACATTTTATTGCCAGTTCTTATAAGGCAACATTTGCCGAAGACAACACCTGTCAAAGTGACAGAAATTCAACCGTTGACGTAAGGACTGTCAAAAAGATTTTAAAAACACAAAGTAACTAATTTCTAATCCCTAATTTGTGTAGTATTGCAATGAAGGCTTCAAATCAGAAACTGAAAAAGAAAATATTTCATGGAGTGTATGGTTCTTTTTTGCGGCACAACTTCTTCATGGTGCTGGAGCTTCACCATTGTTTACACTAGGCGTTACATATATCGATGAAAATGTCTCCAAGAAAATGTCATCTGTTTACTTAGGTAAGAGAAAATGTCTACAAAGCATCTGTGTAAATCGTTTTCACTTTGAAATGTTTCAAAACAAATATTAAGCGTTTTTCCGCACAGTTTATAGTTTTGTGTGATGCGATAGGCGAAAGGCGAGGCATAGGGTTTGATTTCGTTTCGTTGTCTGGCTTGGATAAATAAAATCCTCCGTCATCATCAATCATCCATTTTCATTTCTTTGGTAAATTTTCTGGTGCGGTTGTTCAATATCAAATACCAAAATGTAATCAAACAAGATGTTATTAGATGCCGATAAATTTTCGGTAGAGAGGGAAAGTTTTCAGAAAGACAGCATAATCACTGGGACTGGGAGACATCTGAGACCCCAAGTCCTTTTTGGTATATTTTGTTTGGTAAAATGACAAAGATCTTATGGAGGAATGAATATTTGGTGTTCGAAGGATTCATGTTGTTTACATCCAATATCTTGGTGACCTAGTTATGTAAATATCATTCGCCTTTTGCATTGTTTCTTCTTCGAGTTCTTGCTTCTCCGTGTCCGTGGTTATTCGGCTGTCAGAATAGAATAGAAAGTTATTTCCAGATAAGGACGAAAAGCAAGTAGTAATTTGGGGGGCGGGGGTGGTATGTCGGAGGGAATCGAAGGGGTTTTGTGGAAATTTATTGTCTTTTGTCAGACAATTGCGATTGGAGCTTAAATTTTATAGACAATATACTCCTACTTATGGAGAGTGAGAGACAGAGTAGTAAACAATTGGAAAGAGATTTACAATATATTAGCGCAAAAATGGGGAGGATGTGGATGTCAATGTTTTGGGCGACGCATATTCTTTTTTTTTCCTTCTTATTGGCGTTATTAGAAAAGGGTAGTTTTTGTTTACCTAGACAAGTTGATGCCGACGCACCATACCGCTCACTGCTTTGGAGTTCGAAACCACAATAAATTTAAAATGTTATCTCATAAAAGCATAGCACATTGACGGGATTATTATTAAGTCAAAAGGGATTTCAAAGGCCGAATGAGATAGGGCAAGATTGGTTTTGGGTATATTACTTGGAATTTTAAATTGATTTAAAACAAAAGGGGACACATGGGTTATTTAATGATAATGAAGAGGGGTTTTCCATTTCGACCTGCCACTTCGGTCAGCGATATACATAGCGGGTAATCCAATTAGAAAGTCAGAAGATTAATATTGGGGATTGTTTAGATTCAAAATGTCATTTCAAATTGAAACTGATTGGATTACATAAGGAAATAGAAGTCATAGCTCATAGAAAAGAAATTTTTTTGTCCATTGTTTTGAGAAATTCTTCATGCAAAATTGCGTATGAGGACATCAAAATTTTCCACTTTACAGCTTGACACTATGACGCAATTTTAGTGTGACCCAAGGCGAAATTGACGATTTTTAAATTTAAAGACGATTTAATTTTGAGGCTACTTTAGGTAGGTATATTTAAACACTTGTATTAAAGTTTAAACCGTCAAAGGCTGATTTTATTTTTTTTTAATATAGAAGATAGAAGAACAGATAAAAATATAAAATAGGTCACTTTAAAGAAAATTTTATTATCTTTATTTTATGTGGACCATTTTCTATACCTATCTGCTATCTTTGCTGGAAAAAGAGTTATAGGCAAATAAGTAAAAAAAAAAACAAGAAATCGATTTTAATTTTATTTTTTTTTATTTTAATAAATTAAAAATATATTTAAAATTTTTTAATAGGCCAATTGTATATTAAATTTTATTCTCTTTAATAATAAATTTAGCTTGGTTTTCAAGTTATATGCAAAAAACCAGAGCAGTTACTCCCCCTCCTCAAAATTGAACCCTCTTGTTTAAAAACGCTCCGTTGTTTTCTCATCGATTGAATGATTTTTACAATAAAAACCCTGAAACTTTTTAGTTCCATTCTATATGACATAATCAATAGCATATTAGTGGCTTTCTGTAATATGACATGTATGTAATTTCATCAAGCTCTAGCCGGTGCATTTTTTCGCCAATTTAAGTGATGAAGGTGACAAACTTATAGAGAATTTAATGTTGTTTAAGCAGAAGCCTAGGTTTTTTACAATTACAGGCACGGTTTTTGAGTTATAAGCTAAAATCTAACGAGAGAACTGTGTTTTCCAATAAGTATCTAGAAAACGTTGGTATTTTTTCACCATACTCTAGTGGCCAAACCGTTAATTCTAAAAAAAAATTGTAAACCATTTTTGTAGAAAATTTTATGTTCTATAAAGGGTAGAAGCTAATTTTATCCAAAAAGTGTATATTTTGTGGACTTTCTGGTAAAAAAAAACTGAAAAAAAGGTCGAACATTTTGAGTTTTTTTGCGATTTTTGCTGTGAAGCCATATCCGTAGGAATTAGATAGTAAAATTGAAATTCGGTTTCAGCGACCACACAGAGAAAAAAACAACGTAAAATCAAAGCAAAAAACTTTGATTCTAATATTTTTCGGAACGATTTGGCGCCAACGCCGTAAATTCTTAAATCAAAGTGGAGCGGCTTTATTTCAAAGTGATACGTTTACATGTTGATTTAAAGTGGAATCATAGGTTAATCAAATTCATCCATCTTTTAAAGCAACATTTATCTACTTCGAATCAACGTAGATTGAACTTCGCTTGGTTAGGTATTGATTCAAAATGGCTACCCACGCCACGCTTCTTTGTTTACATTTATAAAAGATAACGACAAATGTATATTCATGATCGACGCATTTCATTTTTGTGGTGAATCATTTATTTGTGACGACTTAAGTGAATCGTTTGATGCTATGAGTATTTCATAGTAATAAATATAGGAAAAGTAATTAAATATTGTTTTTCGATAATATGAAAGTGAATTTTGAGTGCGCGTTAAATTTGTTCACAAATGTAAGGGCCCCTTCTTCGAAAAACAACAACGCGCTCTCGAAATTCTTTATAGTAAGCTTACAAAGCCAAACAAATTAAGGTTTACTTAACTTTGCAACACTTTGAAACTACGTTGATGGCACTTTAAATGCTATAAAAGTGGATCACAAAGTAAAATGTGGATTTCAATGTAAAAATGAATACGTTTTACTTTTAAACGAGGTTGAGTGCACTTTAAATGTTGATATCAATTTAAAAATGATAACTTTTCACTTTACAACAACGTTGAACGAAATGTATATGCACAAAAGTTGATTTCGATGTATAAATAAACACGTTTTACTTTGAAACTAGGTTGAATCTCTTATAATTACGTCGCATATTCAAATTAAGATTGTTTCAACGTAAAAATGAAAATGCTCCACTTCATTTAAAAAACTTTAGATTAAATGCGCTCGTATTTAACTTTAGAAAACATTTTTTCCCTCAGCGCACTAAAACATAAAACGTGAGTGAGAAAAAAACTTCCATATTTTTTTTCCTGACCAAAACACCATTTGACTGGCCGCAACAAGAATAGCAGTCGCAGTAGCAGCTAGAACAATTGTCAAACAAAATCGTACGCTCTAATTTCCATGTGCCCACAATGCAGCTGTATACAGCTTGATAGTTTCTGTTGATAAATAAAATATACCCCTCTTATTAGATTTCTATCAGTAGACTTTTTGTTTCCTATTGAAAATGTGAAAGCGTGCAGCAAAAGTTAAAAGTTGACCAACTTGTGCGATACGATGCGATGATGTGATAGCAGCTGCGTCGCAATGTGTTTGCAACATAGAATTTGTGTGCATTTAATATTTTGACAACTACTTCTACTACAGCTGCGATTGCAAACGCGGCTACGTCTTCATTTGCTGTGTTTTATTATATTTTATCTGGATCTGGATTAATTTTTACACGTAGTACAAAAACAATTTGGGATCCTGCTTTCTATCTGGAGCTATTTCAAGATCAAAGAATTAGTTTTAATTCTCAACACCAGGTGACCATTTTGATTCGTAAATGTTGTCAACACTTTGAAAAAAAAAATCAAGATCCAGATCCCGATAAAAGATAATAAAACACTTACTTCAAATACTTTTCCATTTTTATTTTTTGTTTACATGTCCAAATTGAAAATGTCAAAATTGAAAGCACAATCAAAATTTTTGTGGGATCTGGATCGTTTTACTATCAATGGATGATTCATATGGATCTTGGTGGATAATAAAACGCGGTTATTGTGTTTAGCCAGTAACGCGTATGCCATCTTCTGTCATATTTTCTTACGCACGATCTGTCACTCAATTAGGGCTGTTCAGTTTGAAATTCTTAAGATAATGTTTTAAGTGTGACACTAAATGGTAAGTGTTTGTTATTCAGGAAAAAATTAGACCGTTACCTTAAAGCTAAAAATAAAAAATAGATAACCTGTGTCACGCTTAAAGCCTTAAAATATAGGCTGTCAATAAGTTTGCGCCAGTGCATTGTGGTAGTGGTTGGACAGTACCTAAACCTTACGAAAAGAGTTCTTATTTTCCGCGTTTTTAAAAGCATAAACTTTACTCTACTTTTATTAACATTTGCGCCTTAATAAAAATGGATGTTAGTCATTGTTCTCTAAATTTACTTTTATCATTGGCCAACAGTCCACCTCACAAATCTAAAGGAAACAAATCTTTTTCTAAATAAACCAACGACTACGTTTCTACCAAACGTCAAATAAATGGGAGATATACACTCCTCGTCATAAAGTTAGAAGCAGTCATTTTTGAGAATTTAATTTGATTTGTCTCGTGTTATACGCCAAAGAGATCAAAATTTTATATGACACAAGAGAGACTATTCAATGTGCCATAGCAAATCCTATGCTTGCACTTCAAGAACAAAAATTAACGGCAGCCAAGAGAATAAATGTTAGCTGAGTCACTTTTTTAAGTAATTTTATATCGTCATAAGGTTAGAAGCACATACAAAATTGAAGAAAAACGATGGTTTAAATTTTTAAAAATTTTTTTTTTGACAAATTTATTTACTTAACAGAGTGTACCGCCGCCAGATTTAAACGAAAATTCCAAAATTCGATGTTTAAAAGAGTTATACAGTGATTTCAGATAGTCAAGTGAAATTTTAATCAAGGCCAAATTAACGGTGTGAATCAGTCATCGCATTGCTTCGATTTCATGTGAGCCATCCCAATAAATTTTCTTTTATTTTGAAGTCCGGTGAATAGGAAACCAAAGCGGCAATAGAACATTTTTCCTTAAAATAATGATTTAAACACTCGAGCTGCATGAAAAGGAGCATTATTTTGTTGAAAACCATTGCGGTTTGTCCAAAAAGATTAATGGTTCGCGGAAACAATGCTTCTGACAATGTTTTGTAGTACCAAGATGACTGGAAATCAGGCATCTTAGTACTTTAAACTGCCAAGTTAAGTGTTCCCTAATAGGATATTGCGGCCCAGATCATAACGACTCCTTCCCTGTTGTGATGTAGGTTGAGAAATAACTTATTTTTCCTCAACAAGTTGGGTATAGTAATTTTTCCACGATATGAGAAAAGAGGAACGATTTCTGAACCGTCATCACAACAGGGAAGGAGGCGTAATGATCTGGGCCGCAATATCCTATTAGGGAACAATTAACTTGGCAGTTGAAATGACTAAGATGCCTGAATTCCGGTCATCTTGGTACTACAAAACATTGCGAGAAGCATTGTTTCCGCGAACCAATGATCTTTATGGACACACAAATTAAAAAAAAACACTCGGGAACCAGGAAGCTAAAGATAGTATTTTATTTTTAAGATTCTTTTTTTTTCTCACTCATCGCCGATTTTTGTAACGATTCCTTAGGACAAAAAAATGTGCTTGTTGTTTATCGTTAATTATTTGCAATCGTTCCAACAATAAACAGATTTTGTGTGAGAGAATTATTGGAACAGATTTAAGTAGGTACATAACCCTATCTATGTAAAAAAAAATTTAACAACCAAACTCAAATTTGTTCATAATTTAAGGAATCATTTTTTTTTTTTAAATGGACATGTCAGTGTCAGCTAAAAAACTAAAAAGTTTTTTCAGAGCTACTGCCTCTTGCGAGGAATTGACAAATTCTCAAGAGTATCACTTGCATTAATAAGTGCTTCTCATCTAGCCGTTCGGATTCGGCATAAAATTGAAGGTCCCTTCCATTCCTGGCGACACGCGCCAACAGAAATGGTTGCGAGTTGTTAGTCACTAGGCCCTGGTTCTTCACGAGCCGTTGTGCCACCCAATTTATTTTATATGTTTATGTCAGTGGGCGGAAATTTTTGTTTATAGTTTCTTATATGTAAAATATTGAAAAGATTTATCAGAATCGGTTCAGATTTTATTGAATTTTGCCCACCTCTTCGTTTAAACCGGAACCAGTGTGCAGTAGGAACATTATTGTGGAGTTCTTCCTTCATTGTGTACTCTAAGTTTCCGTTATAATTTTCGTGTTTTTGCTTATTTAATTTTTAAACCTCACACTCAGTGCTGCATTAAAATTATATTCAGAGAAAATGTATTCATTCTGACAAGTTTACAAGTGTTCGTTGTGTTTCAGCATTACTTTGTACATGTCAGACAAGTCGTTTACCTTATAAGTGAAATTGCGATTATTGGACAAGACAAGTTTTGTCATTCAGAAGAAAATAATTCTTGACATTTGCCACATTCTGTTACAGAAAGAACCAAACCAAAGGATTTCGCCCTTGTAATATTTTATAGTGACAAGTTTCGATCGTTCAAAGACTTGACGCTTTGTGTTGTTTTTTGTAAGAACTGTCATTATTTTATGCATGTTCAGTTGCGGTTTATTACAAAAACTGTATAGCACACTAGTACAACTGAACATATCCTCAAGATTTAATGTTTTAAATTTTGCATACATTAAGTATGACAAAAAATATTGCATTTAAAATTTTTACAAAAATAAACGACGCACATTTTTTAGAAAGTCTTATCTCATCAGAAAAGTGCGTATACGCCCGAGTGTACCACAATAAAGTTGCCGTTTTCATAGAGAATAAAACTACAACGGACATTATTGTTAGAATTTAAATGAAGTTAAGTTAACGCAAAGTGAAATGATAGCAGATATTTAATCTAAGGAGAAAACGTCTGTTGGTTGTCTGTCTTAACACTAAGGGCAACGTAATTCAATTCGCGTTCAGGATTTTTAATCTATCGATTTCGATGAATTAAATGAGCTTTATCTATAGCGTTTTTTAATTTTCTTGCATTAGTTCCCGGGGTTCTCATTTCGTTAAGAATTTCATAGACAAACTGAAATAATTAACGAATATAATCTTCAGCTTTAGATTAAGATCCTTTTCGCGTCAGAGCTTTATCAGATTCTAGCATAGTCTTTTTTAGGTGCCTCAAGTAAATTGATATCTAATAGACCAAGAACCGACAGCAAATTTTGGGAGTGAATGAATAACCAAGATATGAGTATGAGGGTTTGTATGTGCCAATATCGTGGTATGGAAAAAAAAGTCTGGCAGATTTTTTTTCTGAGAAAAATATTGGAATACGCTATTTTGAAAACACCACCCTGGCCAAGGGCTGAAACAGGAAAACTGCCAGACTTTGGTTTTCGAAACCACGATATATGAAACGACAAACCCTCATACTCATATTTTGGTTATCCATCCACTCCCAAAATTTGCTGTCGGCTCTTAGACTATAAGTCTTTAATGATGTGGAATTGGTTTTATTCCTTTTGAGTTGCCGACTCATGGGGAGAATGATCCCCTTGATCTCTCCCTATCTAAGCTACTGGATTGGTATTCAACTACTCGGTCCACTTTCCACAACTATAACTTTGTTCCCAGTGATATCTCTTCATTTTTAAAAATATATTTGTATCAAAGTATTAGAAATTCTGTGCTCTACAATATGAAAGCTCCTAAGAGCTAGTTTTTCAATGTGCCGTTAAAGTTAAACCCGAGTTAATTTATCAAACGAACTCAAAAGATGTTTTTGATGCGTTATACTCGTTTATCGTTTGTTAGCCCTTTCTACATGCATCCTGCATTAAAAAAATCCTCCTGGAGTAATTTCTATACAAATGTATGCCAAAATTAGTTAACTACAGTTTAACTCACCACTTACAAACTGAGCCTCAGAAATTAAAAAAAAAAAATTCAGAACGAAAATATTGGTCGTGCAGAAAAAAACATAAAAGACGACTTTGAAACATTTAATTTTGAATAGATCAATTTTTATTTTACAGTATATAGTATTTTGACGTGGTCTTGGGGATTGAATTTAAGATTTTTGAATGTTTCGTATGATTCCCTTGATATAAGAACAAATAAGCCTTCATATATATGTACTTTGTTCCACGAAATAATGTATCCTTCCTTTGCTACGAATATTTTATAAAAAATTCTCATAATAACATATTATGCCTATGCTCAATTTATTTAGTTCCTTCATAAATCCTTGCAAATCCCTACACACATCATAGAACTTCCAGTACATAAAAGTCAGTAAAAAAACATCCCATAAAATCCCCCTTTTCGCATGCTTTTGGGCTGCTTATAATAGACAAACGTTTTTAATATTAAGACACTTTTCCTCCACCGTTAAGCATCAATCTCATTTTTTGTTTGTTTGTTTTTCTTCTATATACTTCATAGGAATCTACTACACAATGGCAGTAATTGGCCCGGCTATTGGATACGTACTGGGTGGACAACTTTTACAAATCTATACGGACTTCTTAACCGTCGATTCAGCAACGTAAGTTGAGACATTTTGTCATCTCTTAAAATTAATTGAAATAAATGAAATAAAAATCCAGTGCGTATACAAATACATATATCTTTTAAATATGATCTCTCTTATCTATTAGCTTTACAAAAAAAGTCCTTTAAGGACAAGGAGATGCGTGACTTTTTCTATATAAATCTCTAAGGTATATGGATGGTTCGGTGGGCAGGAATTTATTACAGAAAAAAAAGAAGCTAAATCACATCTGTGGTAATAATAAACCGTGTCAACCAACTAAGCTGGTATTCATAGCCATCAGGATCAGGATGTAAAAGGAAACACCTCTTGTTTGCTGTTGCTGGTGTAGTTATTATTATTATTGTATAATGCAACAGGAACTTTTTTTTTCTTCTGGGATAATATGTAAAAGAGGGTGACTGAAAATATACAATCACACATTAGCGAACAGTGTTTTTTGCTTTGGTATCGCATGGGAGCTCCTTCGCCCAGTCATCCTTCTTTTGTTTATTGCTATGGTGATCCGCAGGTATTTTTACACATTTCCACCTGTAACATAGAATTCCTTACTTTTTATTCCCTGCAGCGTCCAACACCTACCTATGGATGAACATAAAGGTATATTGCTACTCGTATAAAGAAAAAGGAATCATCATCATCTGGGGGGTTAACGTTTAGTTATTTGTAAATATTTGTAGAAAATCCTGCAGAGGGTACTTAGTTTTGTGCGAGGATAATCTAATGACGTAGAAAAAACACATTTCAGTGCGATATAAAAAAGGATATACTCGGTATAATACAAACAGTATTTCTTGTGCTTGTTTAACATAACGGATTTTCATTTAATTGAATTTCTTCTTTTTTTCTTTGCTTGATCAAACACACTGTAAGGGGCGAACATGGATTTTTACCTACAATGGAAGATGTCAACACTTAGGTATTAAGATTAAGCCAAGTGTAAAATTTTGAGATTGAAAATTCGTGCTTGGAGAAGATGGTGTATGTATTTCTAAGTAAAATATGTATTTTTAAAAGGATTGGGTCCGACGAGTGAGATACACAATTATTTAGATTAGAGAAAGATATGGGCCACGTCCACGTGCGTCGGTCATCGGGAATTGCTAAAATTTTGCGGACTGCTAACGTTTTTACTTGCGATATACAAATAGGTTGGCACGAGTACGATAACTTTGGCGCCAAAAACAAATAACGTTTTTTTGTAGAAGGGTCAAAAACAAGCATCTTTTACTATGGGAGGGGGGTTCTATCTCACTCCGCTTAGGAGGTAGAGGCATTTTAGAAAAAAAAGACTTTAAACGGAAAAAAATATTTAAAAACAACGGCAACACTTACAATAAAGTACTATACCGGTTTTAAAAGCAAGAGATCTATTCTTTAATCCTAAAGGTAAATTGAATTATTCATGCCTACAGTTTTCGAAAAATTTGCGTGCAAACTCAAAAGTTTGATAAAAAATAAAAAAAAATCGTTTAGACCAATTTTTTTCAAAGTTGTGAAATAAAGTGCTAAATTGGCTTTTAGTGGTCAATGCTTATATTAATTCTGAATCGAATACAAAAGATCGAATGTTTTATGTCTTCAAGTTTTTGATCAAATTGAAAATTACTACAAGTACTTTTTTATGAGATTTTTACTTTTTTGCTTGCTTATATAAATAGAGTATGCTAGCAGCCAGCATTCCGGCGCGGCTTATAAACAGTGAGGTATGTCGCCTAAGTATTTTGAATGTAAATTGTTTTTGTAAAATATAGGTGTTCTTTCCCCAATTTTGGGCGATTTTTCCAAACTAAATTTCAACGGAATTTATTGTCAATAGTTTTCTTTAACAATAGGTATCATGGATGACCCGATTCTCGGGTTAAGGATTTTAACTCCCTTTTTGGGTCCCCTGTCCCGCTCACCAACTCCGTTGATCCGCTTAGGGTATACTCAGTCGCCAGGCAGGCGCCTATGTTGTCAGCGGGTGCGCTTTCAATTTATTTGTATTACACAGCACCTTAGGTGGCCCGCTTCGCGGGTTCAAGGATTTTAACTCTCTTTTTGGGTGTTCGATTCAGAATTGATAGAAGCATTGACTACCTACTAAAAGCCAATTTAGCACTTCATTTCACAATTAAAAAAAAAAAAAAACTGCTCTAAACTTTTTTTTTTTTCATTTTTTTTTATCAAACTTTTGAGTTTGCATGCAAATTTTTCGAAAACTGTAGGCATGAATAATTCTCTAGGATCAAAGAACAGATTTCTGGCTTTCAAAAACCGGTATAGTACTTTATTGTTAGTGTTGCCGTTGTTTTTTAATATTTTTTTTCCACCTCCTAAACGGGGTGAGATAGACCCAACCGCCTATAGTAAAAAACGCTTGTTGTTGACCCTACCACAAAAACCGTTATCAATTTTTGGCGCCAAAGTTATCGTACTCTCCCCAATAGGCAAGCTATGGATTTGTAAAAAAAAATGAGATCGAAATATTATTTTTCCATAACATTGTGATGATAGAGAACGTGAAAAAAATTGGGCCTCGCTTTGTCAATTTTTGGATTTTCTTCAAACTTGGTACCTATTGTTTTTTTTTTTTTTTGAGTAATACGGCCACACGTTTTTTGATTTTTTTAAGGACCAAAAATAACGTTACCTGCCATACGTTTTTTTTAGCCAAAATGGAAAATATTATTTTTCTCAAAACTGGTTCGGAGGATTTTCTCATTTTTTCATTTACTCGAAAAAAAAGAAGAAGAAGATTCTCACTTAAGTTTGCACTGATTTTTGTACACGTACTTGGGAGCCTTTACTAGCATATAACATAATTAAAATACTTACTTACTTTACTTTTGATGGCACCCACAGCCCAGGATGGGCTTCGGCCTCAACTAACAAGCCCCTCCAGCCAGCTCTGTCCCAAGCTAGCCGCTTCTAGTTGCGCACACCGAGTGCTTTGATGTTGTCATCCACTTGTTTGTACCACCTGTTACGGGTTCTTCCTCTGCTGCGTACCCCATCGGGGTTGGATTCGAAGACTCGTCGGACAGGTGCGTTGCTGTCCATACGCTCCACGTGCCCCAGCCGTCTCAGCCGCTGTATTTTCAGCTTTTTGACCAGGTCAACGTCGCTGTATATCCCGTATAGCTCGTCGTTGAATCTTCTCCTCCATACTCCGAAATCTCCACCGGACCGAAAATCACACGAAGAATCTTCCTCTCAAAGCACCCTAGCAGATTTTTATCCGAATCTTTCAGTGTCCATTCTTCTGACCCATAAAGCAGGACCGGGATGATTAGGGTCTTGTATAAAGTCTCCTTGGTTCTCTGAGAGGGCCTTACTAATTAAATGCCTTCTTAGACCGAAGAAACAGCGGTTGGCAAGAGTAATTCTTCGCTTGATCTCTGCACTGATGTCATTCTACGATGTAATAGTGGAGCCCAGGTAGACAAAGTCCTTGACAACTTCGAAGTTATATCTGTCCATCGTGATATTTTGCCCGAGTCGACGATGTTGAGAATCCTCTCTCGATGACAGCATATAATTCGTCTTGTCCTCATTAACCACCAATCCCATTCTAGCCGCCTCCGATTCAATGCTCGCAAATGCCCTTGCCACAGCTCGCTTCGTTCTGCCGACAATGTCTATGTCATCCGCATATGCAAGCAATTGAACGGACTTTTGATAGATTGTACCGCTGGTGATGACATGTGCGTTGCGTACAATGGCTTCAAGAACGATGTTGAATAGGTTGCATGATAACGGGTCGCCTTGCCTCAATCATTTCTCAACATCAAAGGAATCGGTGGTGTTCTTACCAATTTTGACGGAGCAGCGAGATTTCTCCATCGTCATCCTGCAAAGGCGGACGAGTTTGGCAGGGATGCCGAGACTCGACATGGCTCTGTATAATTCGTCCCTTTTCACGCTATCATACGCGACTTTAAAATCGATAAAAAGGTGGTGTGTATCGATCTGGAATTCCCGGGATTTTTCTAAAATCTGTCGGAGTGTGAACATTTGATCGACGGTTGACTTGCCTGGCCTAAAACCGCACTGATAAGGGCCGATCAGATCGTTGACAAAAGGTTTTAAGCGGTCACACAGGATGGCCGACAAGATTTTATAAGCGACGTTTAGGAGACTAATTCCTCTGTAGTTGGTACATTTTAGAACATCTCCCTTTTTACTATACCGAGGTTCCATTCATCGGGCATACTTTCCTCCGACCAAATTTTGCAGATGAGCTGGTGTATGCTCCTAGCCAATTCATCTCCCGCTGATTTAAATAATTCGGCTTGTAAGCCATCCGCACCAGCAGCCTTGTACGACTTAAGTTTGGATATCGCCAGCCGCACTTCGGTTAGGTCGGGTGGACGGAACTCTTGGCCATCATCGTCCAAGTTGTATGGAGCGTTCTGCCTATTAGCGGCATCTTGGCTGTCTTCGCCATTAAGCAGTATAGAGAAGTGTTCTTTCCAGATCCTCAGCACTGACTGTGTGTCTACTACCATTTTCCCACTCTCATCTCGGCAGGCTTCCGTTCTAGCCTTGTATCCTTGGGTGGATCGCTTCACCCTCTGATAAAATTTTCGAACATCCCCCCTACCGCTACAACCCTCAATAGACTCTACCGCCCGCTTCTCGTGCTCTATCTTTTTCCTCCTGAGAAGTCGGCGTTCCTCTATTCGTTTCAGCCCGTAGAGCTCACGGGCTACTCTCTCAGCAGCTCTTGTTCGAGTCTGCAGCATTGCCTGGTAGGCCTCGCTGCATTCGCTAGCCGGCACTCTTCATCGAACCAGGGGTTTCATTGTATTCGCCTAGTGAAACCCAGCACATCAGAGGCGGCACTTCTGATGGCTTGTTGACAGTAGTTCCACTTGTCCTCTGCACTTGATGCTGGTGGCGGACCTCCTGAGAGATTAAGAGTTACGTGGTCTGCAAAAGTTCTGGCAGTCTCTTGCGATTTAAGCTTCTCGACATCGAATCTTTTCACAGCATCTGCTCTGCGTTGTCGCGTCATGGATATCCGCATACGTAGTCTAGCTACCACCAGGTAGTGATCCGAGTCAATGTTGGCCCCTCGGAATGTTCGGACGTCCAAGATACTGGAGGCATATCTCGCGTCTATCGCAACGTGGTCGATTTGGTTGACGGTAAGTTGATCACGCGACCGCCAAGTCGCCTTGTGTATATTGAGGTGTGGGAAGTAGGTGCTTGAGATGATGACATTTCGCCCCGCCGCAAAGTCTGCCAGCCTGTTTCCGTTGTCGGAATTTTCGTCGTGTAGGCTGTGTCCTCCGACTATCGAACCAAAGATGCCCTCCTTTCCGAATCTTGCGTTGAAGTCACCAAGAATGATCTTCACGTGGTACTTTGCTTCTTTGGTTGAGTCCTCTTTTCTTTCATGGGGGGCGTGAACACAGATCAGCGAAATGTTCTTAAATTTGCCTTTGATGCGGATTGTGACGAGGCGCTCGCTTACACTTTGGAAGCCCAAGACTTCTTGCCTAAGTCTTCCCCTTATCACAAATCCACAACCAAAGAGCCGCTTTCCCTGTTCCTTCAAGCACCCGCCGTAGTAGATGTCACACGATTCCAGTCTCCGTATGCCCTCTCCATCCCATCTCACTTCCTAGATGGCTGTTACGTCAGCCTTTAGCCTATCCAGGTTCTCCACTTATTGTTCGGCTGCACGTGTTCTGTATAAGGACAGGACGTTCCACGTGCAGATCCGAAATTCATTGTCCTTGTTTCGTTTACTGGGGTCGTCAACTTTAAGATCATCCATATCCGAGGCTTGTTGTTGTTTCGGAACAAACTTTTTTTACGTGGTAGGGAAGTTACCCCGACGCACACATAATTAAAATATTTATATCTTTTTTTTAAGCAACTTTGGTAGCGATCTTAAAAGTTACGAGCATTTTACACTGTATAAATAAAAATGATTTCTTGAAGCATTTTTGCGAAAATTTTCAAACATTTAAATACCAAAAGTTACTAAATAAAATAAATAAATATTATAACGAAATTTAGTGACAGTTAAGGCTTCCAAGTACTTGTACAAAAATCAGTGCCAACTTAAGTGTCCTACTTTGACCACAGTAATGATGCAAACATTGCTTGTTGCACTTAGTTAACGTCATTTTTCTTGCCAAAACTATTTGACCGATTTGGATCGAATACTGGAATTTCGTCTTTTAATACTCTATACTATTTGATTTCGGTAGTAGCCTCTAGCGTAATGTTTAGTGCGTTTGACTGTCACGCTGGAGGTCTGGGTTCGCTTCCCAGCCTCGTCCACCTAAAAACTAAAAAGTTTTTTTTCAGGGCTACTGCCTCTTGCGAGGAATTGACAAATCCTCCAAGAGTATCACTTGTCACGAATAAGTGCTTCTCGTCTAGCCGTTTGGATTCGGCATAAAATTGAACGTCCCTTCCATTCTTGTCGACAGGCGCACAGAGGAATGGTTGCGAGTTGTTAGTCACTAAGCCCTGGTTCTTCATGAGCCGTTGTGCCACCCAATTTATTTTTTACTATTTGATTTCGAATTTTTAGCAAAATTGGACAAGTTTTGACCTATTTTTTGAGTGCTTCAAAATAACTTAGTTTTCAGATTTTTTTTGTTTAATTCATGGTTAGATAGCAACACAAATATAACATGCATGAATTTAAAACAAATGTGATCTTGTAGAAAATTTTATAACAAACAAGTTTATAGTGGATGGTTTTTTCTAAATTGCATATTTCCAAAGTTATACAGGAAAATGTCGAAAAAAATGGGGTGATTTTAGCGTTTTTTTCACTGTTGCATTTTTCCTGCAGCGAGCACAAAGGGTTTTCGAAGTTGCAAACTTAGCTACAGACTACTCTAACATGCCCCAACAACATATCAAAAGTGCAGAACTACATCGCGCTTTGCGATTTTATTGTCGAATTTGAATGCGCTATTAGATTTTGAAAATTGTAAAAAAAATCTTTTTTTCCGATTAAAAAAAACAATGAAGTACATAGTCCAATTTTGAATAAGCGTCGAAGTTACAATACATTAAAATGTGGCAATATAAAAATATCTTCATAATAAGATACAAATTTGAGTTCGATTTGTCCGTACGTGACCGTGGAATGTGCCTTTTTTTCATAATTAAGAAAAAGCTTGTACATAATGTACAACATAAAATTTATATCATAAAATTCAGAAATATTAAGGGTATTCATGCAACGTCGTAAGTTTACAAATTTTGTGAAATGATAAGTCTACACAAAAGTTTGCATGAACGACTTTTTTATTAATTTGATAATGCTGTTAAATTGAATCAGCTGTTCGTTTATTTGACAGATTTGGTGTGTGATACATTAGACGTGTTTAGATTTCGAAGTTATTTTTCAATGAAGAACCTCTCCCGAACCAATGCGAATGTCTCGCAACGATAAAAGAATTAAAAGATACACGATAGAACTACAATAGTCGTAGGCTTACGGTAGTGGTTGGACGAAAATGAGCGAACACAAAAAAATCATATACCAAGTGCGCCCTAATGTTGGTTTCTTGATTTGCGCCCCCGATGTTGATGTAGTTTTGTCGTCGTCAACAATTGGTTGGGGAGAACCTTTATAATTCTACCTTAATAGTTTACGAAAAGTAGCTTTCTTAATCATTGATTAAATGAAGACGTCCTAGTCCTAATTATTCTTTCTGGCATAAACAACGTTTTAAGTCACTTTTATCGCCAACTTATTGCGATTCGATAGTTACAGAACACGGTCAGAGTTCTTTTTTAGTTCTCTGAGTGAGATATCATATTACGTAAATCATATTTATGAACTAAGCCACAATGACGTTTGGATAAGTTTAACAAAATAAATTTGGTTAATTTTCCCCATCAAAATCCTTGGATAATTTTAACCAAATTGTGTAAACCATTTCCCATACAAAATTTGACAGTTTACAAGAGCAAGTTCGTGCGATCCAGTCGTGCATTTTTACTTGCAATATACATATGTAGGTAGGTCATAACGGCTATAACTCGTAGGGAGATCATGACGTTATCTAGAATGACAAAAATCTCAAAAAAACCCAAAAAAAATCTCGAATGCAAAAATCTCGAATGTATAAAGTCTTAAACGTACAAAAATTACGAAACGACTATATCTAGAAAAAAAATCTCGAAAAAAAAATTGATTCGAGATTTTTTTTTTTACCTTTTTCAATAGTTTAAACTCAAATAAAACACATAATATGTTCAATTTATGAAACAATTTATTTTTGTGGTAAAAAAAGAACAACAAATGAAAATGTTTTTAACAAAAATCAAATATTTTATATGATATTATGTATATACATATGTACATATACATATGTATACTAGACTGATTCAAAAATAAAAAAAGGCTCCGATTTCCAATGCCACAAGCTTATAATTTAGATATGAGCAAAATAATAAGCCTGTTAAAAATTCAGATTTTTAAATTAATTTTTAGAGGTCGCTCATCGCTATTTTCTGTTTTCCATACGATTTGTATGGGACAAAACAATGTTTTGTACTTGGAAATTTATAACGTTATAATAGCAAGTATTCTTAGTAAAAGCAAGAAGTTGCTGATAAATTTTAGTAAATTTAGTCGGATTCTTTTTAGTTTTATGAGAAAGTTGGTTCATTTCTTAATATCTTGAAAAATAAAAGTTCTAGAAACATCCGGTTTTGAGTATTTGACTAGAAATTAATAAGATCATTGAATTTTTAAAACAAAAATAATACTTAATTACGTAAAATTTTGAGGAACTATCGTTTGATTTTTTGTTTTAATTTATTTTTTTTCAGAGTTTTGAGTTTGGAAATGATTTTTTCAAAAAGTGTTCACGAAATGAACTTTATTTGAAAGGGAAATAAAAGAAGGGATTTCTAGGTTTGCAAAAAGGTATAACAGGGCGTTGTTAGTGTTGCCGTTGTTTTTTAATAATTTTTATTCTGTTTTAAATCAAGTTTTTAGAAAACTGCCCCTCCCACCTAAACGAGGAGGGTAGATCCCCCCTTACACACGACTTTTTTCTTTTCTCGGATAGACCTACATGATCAAGCTTTTTGTCACACCTTAGGTGAAGCACTCTGCATAATAGCTGAAATTCTCAATAGGGAATACAAAAAACAGTGAAATTAACCATTAGTTCCACTTTGACCTTTAATAACTTTGGAAGGAGTACATTTATTAGATAAAAAGTGTTAACCTTTTTTGTAGAACGTTCAATTTTCTAAAAAAAATTTTATCCTATTCATTTAAATACTTGCTATTATAAAGTTATAAATTTCCAAGAACAAAACTTGGTTTTGTCCCATAAAAATCGTATGGAAAATAGAAAATAGCGATGAGCGACCTCTATGTAAAAATTTATTTAAAAATCTGAATTTTTAACAGGCTTATTATTTTGCTCATATCTAAGTTATAAGCTAGTGGCATTGAAAATCGGAGCCTTTTTTTTATTTTTGAATCAGTCTAATGTATACTCGTACCGCAACATAAGAAATATCAAAAATGTACAATAATTATTCAATACGAGGGAAAATATCAAAATAAAACAAAATTAAACAAATAACTCTAAAACTAAATAACTTCTATGAACTGGAGTTATATGCAAGACTCTTAAGGGAGCTTACATGACTTTTTTCTTCTTTTTCGTCCAGTATTTTTAAGATTTGCTTTTCTGTTTTGGTTTCTTAGTTTCTTGACCAATTTGAATTTTTTGAACCACACAGCTAACCTGAGTTGACTCACTAGCCAAAACTTTAATTAATTTATAAAGTCCAACATGTGGCCTTCCAACTAAAACCATGAGCCTCCCATGCGAGGACTCAACTCTGTTTTGTGTTCTGGGTAAGCTCTGTTTTGTTTGGTCAGCACATGACCAAAAAACTTACGTTGTTTTAAGAGACCGTAGGTAGGTAGGTAGAAATGGCGGCCACGGGCAGTCTAGCCCATAGCCCAATTAGCGCTGAAGTGCGCCGTTTTGATACCATAACTCGTTTGAACCTGTGGATGGAATTGAAGAGAGAGAATATGGGCATATTCTCAGGATATCGTCCCTTTTTATTTGAGTAATAGGATTTTGTTGTAGCTTTTAGCACCATCATCAGAAAGTGTATCACTCACTCAACCAGATCAGCACCCGCACCCGCACCATCCACAGTTAGCCCACTAGGCACTGGAGCGTCCACTGATCTGATTGAATGATCATCCGGCCGCTGTGCACCACAAACCCCCACCAGAACCCTAGTCCACTATCTTGTGATCATAGGGAATCGACGAAAGGTATAATGCAGAAGTAGCCGAAATTTGTCCTAGAGCCATTTCGTCGCGTTGAGAAAAGAAATCAAGTCTTTGCTCTTCATTTTAGAAAGTTCGTTAATGTCGTCAAAGAATGCTCTTCCGAGTGACTGTTTTCTAGCTTTGGCCAGAGCAGGGCATTTGCAGAGGAAATGAACTACTGTTTCCTTTGCCTGCTGGTCCTCACAGCTCCGACAGTGAGTATTGTGAGGTATGCCCAGCTTCGCTGCATGCTCTCCTATTGGCCAGTGTCCGCTACAGGTTGCAACTACCCTGGCTATGTCTTGCCTGGGTCTGCGTATTAGATCAGTTGTTCGGTTCTTGTCATAGGTGGGCCAAATCTTCCTAGATATAATACAGTTTGATAAACTACGGTTTTCTTTAGAAGGATAAATTGAGAGAATGTTGCCCTTCATAACTCTAAGCGGAATGTTGACTCTTTCCGCAAGTGAGCCATGAAGGGCTGAACCTTGCCTGGCCAGCTCGTCAGCCCGTTCATTTCCCTCAATGCCACTGTGACCCGGGACCCAGATTAGAGTGACATTGAGGTCAGTGTTCAGAGCCGCAAGCTCATCCCGGCATTGCTGGACCAGTTTGGAGGATGCTGTAGCTGAACTAATGGCTTTAACAGCCGCTTGGATGTCTGTAATAATAGCTGCATTACGGTTCTGGTTTGGATCTGCTTTTAGTAACTTGCAAGCTTTCCTGATTGCCAGCAATTCAGCTTGAAAGACGCTAGCAAGGTCAGGTAGCCGAAAGGACCTAGATACATATAGAGACTCAGAGAAGATTCCTGCACCAACGCCACACTCCATCTTTGAGCCATCAGTAAAGATAGTTGTGTCGAAATCTTTCGTCACGACGTTATCATTCCAATCCTTCCTGGATGGAAATTTAACTTTGAAATCCTTACTGATACTCATTGTAGGGGTGCAGTAGTCAGTGGGAGTCGAAAACATTTCCATTGGAATCAAGTCTGTGATATTCCTGTGACCATAGGGCTTGGCAAACCAAGAGTTTGATTCTTTAAGCCTTAAAGCGCTGCAAGATACTAGATATTTAATATGTAAATCAAGTCGTAGAAGGTGCATATAAACACTTAAGGCATCAGTCGGGCAGGATCTTATAGCCCCTGTCGTGCCAATGCTAGCAGTTCTTTGAACCTTCCTAAGCCTATCGATGTTATATTTTTTGTTAAGTGCAGGCCACCATACAATCGAATCGTATGTAAGGATCGGTCGTACCACGGCTGTGTACGTCCACAGGATCATCTTCGACTGAAGCCTCGACTGTTTACCAAAAGTTTTACTACAGTCATAGAATGCTATGCAGGCCTTCTTGACCCTTTCTTCAATGTTCAGCTTCCAATTTAATTTGGGGTCGAGAATAACACCTAAATATATTTATTTAATATAAAAGACTCTAGAATGGATTCAGTAAGCTCGTTGTTGAAAGCCCCTTCAACATCTAAGAAAGTGGCAAGAGTATATTCTTTATAGTTTATAGTTTTCTCAATAACGCGCACTATTTTTTTGCCTTTATTTGCCTTAAAGGTATGCGTGTTGAGAGTTTTCAAGTGGACATCTATCCAGGATGTCTCTAATATGGATGTCGAGGATGCGCTCTAAGGTTTTAAGCACAAAAGAGGTTAGACCAATTGGACGAACATCCTTCGCAGATTCATGCCTACCGACTTTCGGGATAAAAACTACTCTTACGTGTCTCCAGCACTCGGGAACATAGTTTAGAGATAAACATCCTTTAAAAATTCAGCCAGGGAACTGCTATCTCTTGCAGTTTCTGGAGCATAATTGGCAGTATGCCGTCTAGGCCTGGAGACTTATACGGTGAGAATGTATTAATTGCCCAGGCAATTTTTTCTTTTGTTATAACGGTATTGATATGCTTTACTCGAGCTGAAGACATGTCCCAAGGTTCCAGCGTCGCTAACATACTGTTCTCGCAGCCCGGGAAGTGCGTCGTCATTAATAGCTCCAAAGACTCAGCTGGAGAGACTGTCCAGGAACCTTCAGGCTTTTTCAAGAATGATGGATTGCAATGTTCCTTAGATAGAACTTTACCGAGCCTTGCGGAATGTTTTATATTTTCAATTGACTGACAGAATTCTCTCCAGCCTTGTTGCTTGGCTGATGCGAGAGCTCGCTTGTAAACCTTGAGACAGTCTTTATAGGGTTGATAAAACTTATGTTTGTGGCAGATAT
Organism: Melangyna quadrimaculata; assembly: GCA_949320155.1. NCBI lineage: Eukaryota > Metazoa > Arthropoda > Insecta > Diptera > Syrphidae > Melangyna > Melangyna quadrimaculata. The sequence continues at coordinate 151,269,285 of OX439483.1, forward strand.
TGAAGATTGTTCTAGTCATTTTCCTTATATTAGATAGGTCTTCATTCCACCTAGGGGGTAGTGTCTTACGGCTATATTTTATTGGACAGGAGACCTTTAAAGCAGTGCTCATTGATGCCTCAAAGGATTTCACCTTTGACTCAAGATCTATCACCGAGTCTGGACTTAGGTTCGGTGTATTGCTCAGTTTAGATTTTACAACTTGACTGAATTTCTTCCAGTCTATTCTTTTGGGATTTCTATAAGGGGGTTTATTTTCGGTTTTGAAATTAATGCTGAAGAGTATCCATCTATGGGCCGAAAAACATTTCAGAAGGGATACCCTCCAATTTTCTACTATTAGATTCATTTTGTTATTTACGATCGTTACATCCAGTACGTCCTCCCAGCCTTCATGACTATCCGAGCTCGGAAATACAAAGGTGGGAGTGCTACCTCTGTTGCAGACCGTCAGGTAATTTTCAATAATAAAATCAAAAAGAGACTCACCTCGTTCATTGATCTCTGAACTACCCCATAGGGTATGTCGTGCATTAGCATCATTACCAATCACAAGGTTAGTCCCTATGGCTTTAGCTTCATTTGTAAGGTCTTGCAACTCTTCCGGCGGTGACTGCCTGTCATGGGCCGAGTACGCCGAGGCCAACAATAAGCCGTCTGCATTTTCATCCTCCAACCTTACAACTGTTAGATCAGGAGTGCTAAGATTTGGACACAAAAAAGCTTTTAAGTGTTTTTTAGCTAAAATACAAGTTCTAGGCTTACCTTAGTCCGGGCTTGCGATTTTATATAACAGGTCGTATTGGTGATCTTGGAGGCCTCTTACTCTGAGTCCATTCACCCGTGGTTCTTGAATGACCGCTACGTCGCCGTTTTCCTCCCTCAGGAAAACCCGCAGATTATCCGAGGCACATTTAGAGTGCTTCAGATTAATCTGTACGACTCGCAGCGCGTTTTTAATTTTGTGAGCAGCTTGCACAGTCAGGGCCTGGCGGCTCGCTAGGGACAACGACATCACCAACAACTTCGTCGATCTCGACTTTGTCATCAGCTTTTTCGGGGCTTCTCCTTGACTATGCAAGATTTTAATGCGGCTAATACGTATGCCAATCTTCAGCTTGAAATCGGCCTTCTCGAGAGCTCCCCGGCTTTCTTCGCTGATCCTCAGAAGATAAGATCCGCTGTTCTTCTGCGGTTCCTCTGCCTTAATGACAGCCCAGTCATGCATAGGAACTAGCGGATTTAGCCTCTGAAGTCCGCGGATCAGCTCTTGTCCGCTCGGCTTGATGCCCATGAGGGGCAACCAAATGCGAGCCTTTGGTTGTCTAGGGATATCCTTAGCTGGGATAAGCTTGAGCTTTAGCCCTCGCAGTCATTGCTGATCTTAGCAACGCTTTAACTAAGGAAATCTCTAGAGAACCCGTCCTAACACTTAATTACCCTATATCCCCTGAGCACCTCACTAGAGTCGAAACCAGGATAGGGAACCTCACTTGCCGATAAAGTGTATAAAAACATCATCTCTGAGAGCTTGGGCTCGATGAGGTTCCACACAGCCAACAGACCTTTGTTGTTTGTGGAGAGCTCATCCACAACCGATACCTGGAGATCGTCTCTGACAACTTCCGGAGTATGCGGTTGCGCTGCTCTGAGAGGTGGCATTTGTTCACTCCTACTAGGGTTGTCTAGCCTACTCTTCTTCTGCGGTTGTGTGGTCTCTTCTTGAGACCTATTCCGCTTGGGGGCGTTTTCTTGTATAGCCAGAAGACCGTTGTAATCTTCAACGATCTTCTGGTACATTATTTTGTCAGCGGCGTCCCTCTCATGGACCGTTCCAGCTTCCTCATTCTTGGCTATCTTGTCAAGAAAGTAGGTAGCTCTCTTGAACTGGTCCTTAAGAAGGGCCCTCGCTGATTGTCTTTGCGGGATTTATTGGTGGGTTTGGAAAGTACAGGGGTACTATGTCTAGTACTGCCTGTGCTTCCTGAAGGTACGGGTGGCCCATGAGTACCGAGACTTCCGGTGCTCACTGAGCTACCCTTAAGGGTTTCTTGGCTAGAGGCCAAGAGTTCATCCTCTGTGTCGGCGGATGGTTCTACGTCTGTATTGTCAGTATCGTCCATAGTGTAAAGCAAAAAGATTTGATTCCCACGAGTAGGTCGGAAAGGAAAGGTCAGCCCAGGCAGAGCCGATAAACCGGGGTAAGGCAAAGAATATGACGGACCCTGCCAAGGCGTCCGAAAGACCTCGTTAGAGACTAGTTTACCCCCAGCTTTCCATTTCTTCGGCACGGATTATGAAAACGATCACACCACCACTGAAAATTAGGGACCCCGTATCTTTGGTCAAATCGCATTGCTGAGTGTTGAACTATTGAGAAGTAAGGGAACACTACAACAATTCGAACTGACCTTAGCTTATCCCCATCTTGAAATCGCACAAGATTAGCTGTGGTGATCATTAACGCCAGGCACCCACTAGGAGGGTTTGATACGAGGATTTTTGCCGAGCAGTAATTAGCAAAGTGGTAAAAATTAATCTAATGGCATTTTCCTGAATTATTCTGTCCCTGCAGTTTTATTCAATAGATCCCTCTTATAATAACTAAAACCAAAAGGTGAATTTATAAATTTACCAAAGCGCTACACGCTCTTATGTTAAAAAAAAAAGTTTTTTTCTATTCAAGTGGAGCGGAGTGTAAATAGAAAGGCATTGTCAAATGCAATCAGCACATCAAAGCAAACCCTTTTATAAGGTCTAGTTTTTGAGATATTTGCATGCAAAGTTTTTTTTTCGAGTTTCGAAACCTTGGTTATCTTTGTATGCCTACAGCTCGGCCAATAAGCCTCGGAGGACATTGCGGTAGGACAAGTTTTGGATTTGTAAAATAAATATAACTATTTTTCCCTAACATTACGGTGATGGAGAAAGCGAAAAGAGTGGGTCTGGCAATTCTGTGTGTTTGTCTGTGTGTCTGTACCTCGACCTTCCAGTCTAAACCAAAAACAAAACTTTGAACTGGTTTGAAAACAGCGATTTTAAAATTTATTTTGTCAGAGGTATTAACATTTCATTTAATTTATAAAATATATGGCGTGATGCTCTGTCATTTTCTTTGAGTCAAAACGTCATAATCTTGGCAATCCAACCAATACACTTCAAGATTTTAGCTTTTAAAGCGAACCTTAATCGATTTTTTTTGGAGACTTTGTTTTGTTGATTTTTTGTGTTTTATAATTTTCCAAGAAAAAAACGATAATGTCCTCTTAAAAAGCTTATATCTTGAGTTCTCTTGGTCGGATTGCCAAGGTTATGACGTTTTGCCTTAAAGAAAGTGACAGAGCATCACGGCATATATTTTACAAATTTAATGAAGCGGTAATACTTCTGACAAAATAAATTGGAAAATCGCTGTTTTTAATCCCTCGGCAAAGGCTGAAAAAGAAACCTACCAGACGATTGTTTTCGATACCACGATATATGCACCAACAAACCCTCATACTCATATTTTGGTTTTCAATCCACTCCCAAAATTAGCTGTGGGCTCTAAGACTATAAGGTTATTATAGGAAATTCACTAAAGGGAAATTGAAATTTTGTTTTAGGTCAAGAAATAACTGTAGGTACCTGATATTTATTTCAAAAACGATTTTGATAAAAAAAAAATAAAAGTTACTATACCAATAACGGTTATTAATGGTAGCTGTGAATAACCGGTTTATTGATTTTCAAATTTCTCATTAATTTCTTCACCGATTTCAACCAATTTTTGTATACAGGAGGCCTATTTTAGATTAAACCATTTTAAATACAAAAAATGTTTCGGGTTCGAATCCTGTTAGTACCCATTTTTTTTTTTTGGTTTAGTTTAAAATGATAAAAATATTAACTTCAAATACTTAAAAAATTCGTGCGAATTTTTTAAAAATACTTGTATACGTTTTCAAAAAGTTTCTCAAAAAACCAAGTCAAACAAAAAAGCTAAACAAAGTCGTAAAAAGGAAACTTGTGGACAGTGCGAGGACGAATTGAATACTGACACAGAAGATGACGGACTCAAAAGCATTGGGTGTGACCTCTGTAGCAAGTGGTATCATTTATCTTGCACACAGCTTTGTTCAAAGACATTTGAAGAAGCGAAAAAAAAAGAAGTTATTTATTTGTGATTTTTGTGCATGATTTTGTTTAAACTATGTACCTACAATAAAGATATTAAGGCATATGAAAACAAGTACCTGCCGTATTAAATTTTTTTGTGATAAAGACTGTGAATGTACAACTTTATTTTAAGCTTAGTTTACATAAAATGAATTCTTTATTTAGTTTATATTTTTTTTTTTATTATTTTTAAGTATTTATTAACTATAAAGACGATTATTTAATATGAAGTACCTGCCATAATTTTAACTTTCAAAGACAGTTAATTAAGAACTTTTTATTTATTTTTTTTCCTATTTTTCTATGTAAAACTATTTACTACAGAAGATGGCAAATTGAATTTGAAATATCGCCATAACTATGTTCTTAGTCAAAATTAACATTATAAATATGTAACTTTTATTTGATGACTGAAAAAAAAGTTACACTGAAATGTTTTTTATTTAATGTGAATTCGAGAAAAGGTCATATAATGCTGGTGTTCGAAATATGGAAACTCTTTGTTCGGCTTTGGGAAACAAGTGTTCGAGAAAAGGCAAAAGTAGTTGTTTTTCAATTATACTATTAGTACAAGAGCCGATAGCAAATTTGGGAGTGGATGTATAACCAAAATCTGAGTATGAAGGTTTATAGGTGCATATTTTGTGATATCGAAATCAAAAGTCTGGCAGGTTTCTATTCCATCCTTTTGCGGGGGTGGGGGGGTTGAAAATAGAGATTTTCTTATATTCTTATCAGGGGTATTATCACTTCCATCAATTTCTTGAAAGTTCATTATGATGCTCTGTCATTTTCCTTAAATCAAAGTACCTTAATCTTGTTAATATGACGAGTAGAACTCAAGAAATAAGCTTTTTAAACGAACCTAATCGCCTTTTTTTGGAGACTTTGTTTTGTTGATTTTTTGCGGTTAATAAATCTCCAAGAAAAAAACCGATTAGGCTCGCTTATAAAGCTTATATCTTGAGTTCTATTAGTCATATCACCGAGATTAAGGTGTTTGGACTTAGGGAAAATGACAGAGCATCTTAAAGTATTTTTTATAAATTGATGGAAGTGATAATATCCTTGATAAGAATTTTAGAAAATCTCTATTTTAAATCCCCAACCCCGCCAAAGGCTGCACAAAAAAAAAAAACACCAGATTTCGATATCACAAAATATGCACCTATAAACCCCCATACTCAGATTTTGGTTATACATCCACTCCCAAAATTTGCTGTCGGCTCTTAGACTATATATTTCTGAGAAATCGATATCAATAATTGAAAAACTTGCTATGAGGCATGAAACTATTTGAGTTGGCCCATCTAAATAAGTAAACAGTATTTTTCTAGGCTCAAGGCCAGTATTTCTTACAGCCCTTTACTATTTGAACTCGGTAAACTGTTCGAGAACTGGTGCTACTACCCTATTTACAAATGAAGTTGATGAGGCGGTCGATGAATGTGAACGCTAACAAAACGACTCAGGTTGATCGACTTGTCGATGAGTGTGAACCCTCCTTTTGTTTTTACTAAACTATAAGCCAGACTACAAAATTGTCAAGATTTTGAATTTTTTAAATAATTATAATCAAGTGGGGCGTCAAAAAAAAAGCGGGGCTTAATATTTGATGACATTAAACCTTCACTCTGACTTGGCGTATTATTTCGTTTTCTTTTTTTAAATAATTAACCTCATTGACCGAGCCAGAGTGTAAGATGTAGGTACTTATACCAATCAAAAAGGACAACTCGATCCCGAGCAAACAATTTAACAGCTAAATAAATACAACATATTTCATTTTAATCATTATTCTTAATTTTATTTTCCAGACAACTTTGTTTACGGGACATAAATGTTTTTTTTTTTTTATTTTCAGATTGGGCCTTACAAGTCTCAGCAAAGTTTGGATAGGCGCCTGGTGGATTGGATTCTTCTTTGCTGCCCTGGCATGTGTTCTATTATCAATTCCAATTTTTGGCTATCCAAAATCCCTGCCCGGGTCCGAAGAGATCAAACTCGAAAGAGTCTCCGAAGCATACAATGGAAAATCCGAAGAAGATAGCCAAAATTTCACTAAACTCAAGGAACTTCCAAAAGCCCTACTGTCACTCCTACGAAATCCGACATTTTTCTTTCTCAATTTAGCTGGAGCATCTGAGGGCTTGGTTATAGCTGGATTTTCAGCCTTTTTGCCAAAAGAAATCGAAAATCAATTCAGTATTTCGCCAGTTTTTTCAGCATTGATTATGGGAATTATTGTGGTGCCGGCAGGAGGTGGTGGTACATTTTTGGGAGGATATTTGATAAAGAAATTCGATTTGGCCTGCTCGGGAATTATTCGAATGTGCTTGATAGCAACAACGATTTCGGCATTCTTTACAATGAGTTTCTTGCTGTCGTGTAAGAATTTAAGCTTTGCCGGAGTGACATCGGCGTATAACGATATTGCAACAACTTCAACTGTCAATTTGATGGACTATGCGGTTCAATTAGATGACACTTGCAACAATGGCTGTCATTGCAGTCGAATGAATTACGATCCGATTTGTGGATCAGATGGCGTTATGTACTTTAGTCCCTGTCATGCTGGCTGTCAACAAGAGCGGGCCCATGGTGAGTCGAAGATTTATCTAGACTGCGACTGCATAAAGGCGCCGGAAAACGCTACTTATGAAGCTATAAACACAATGTGTGAATCGGGTTGTTCACATTTATGGTATTTTGTCTTTTTCTGCTTTGTTCTAATGCTGTTTACGTTCTTGGCAACGATGCCAGCTTTATCAGCAACATTGAGGTAAACAAAATCGGGACCCCTAAAATATCTCCTGTGGGTTGCTATAACTTTGTTTTTCCAGGTGCGTTCAAGATGACCAACGTTCGTTTGCTCTAGGAATTCAATGGATCAAAGTTCGTCTCTTGGGAACAATTCCCGCCCCACTGATATTTGGATCCCTTATCGACGAAACGTGCATTTTATGGAAGGAAACATGTGAGGAACATGGAGCATGTCTTGTTTACGACAACAACAGCATGAGCAGGTGAGAAAATTTCATATTCAACAGGGCCTTCACTTTGACCATCGATTTTATTTATTTTTGTTTTCATTTCTATGTATAACACAGGTCAATGTGGTTTCTCGCACTCACCGGCAAAATAGCATCGGTGTTGTTTTTCTTTGGCGCATGGTGGTTTTACATTCCACCCAAGACTGTGAGTGAAAATAATGGTGGTGGGGGAGTAAATGCTATTAACAGCGACAACAATAGCCATGATGATGTCTGTTACGAAGAAGAAAGACAGTCAACACAACAAGAGCAACAAGTGCAGCCGTCGTCACCGGCATCGTCCATTGATGTAGATATTATGAATGAAAAATTGAAACATGCGCAGCAATATCCAAACAGTAAAGGCCGATTTTAAGTGACAATTTTATTGATTGTCTAGTTTAAAGAAGGTTGTTTGGAAATGTTTGATCATTTGTATGAAATTAAAAACGAAAAAGAAAACAAATACTGCCATTTTCTTAAGATAAACGACAAAGTTTTTTGCATAAATATATTGATTGTTTAGTTTGAAGTTTGTTTGGAAATTTTTGATCATGTATGAAGTTAAAAACGAAAAAGACAAAAAGAAAAACAAAATACTGCCATTATCTTAAGATACATTTTTGACAAATGCTTGTTTTTAAATGCGCAAAAATTGATTTTAAAATATTTATAGTATCTATAACTACCTATATATTATTAATGTGATGAATAATTTTTTTTTTTTATATTAAGAAATAACTTATATAAAACCCTATGCTATGTGTTAGATTTTTAAGAATGCCGTCGTAAATGTCATGTAGATTTTTTCAACTTAAAATAACTTTAATGCATAAAATATTTTATGGTCTTTTGCCAAAAAAAAAAGAAAATTTAAAAGAATATGGTCTGCTGACAGTTTAACTTCATAATCTACTGTATCTACTGTACTACTTATCGGTCAAATTGAAATTTTAAGGTGGTAACAAAAGGTATTTAGTGGTTCTATTTGACGGTATTCACATTGGCTTCACTTCGCGCAACTCATTTTGACGTCTCCGTATTTAACCTCACTTAAGCCCGTATGATACAACATTTTGTTCTCATTTTTAATTCATTAAATCATGACTTATTGCCAGCAAAGAGGAAAAGAAAATATTATTTTTTATGAAAAGAACGACATTATGTTTTGACAATTACAATGTCCACAAAAGTAAATATACACCAAAAACTAGTGTTCTCATGAGTCCAGTGTATACTTTTTTTGTAGTCACAGTGTACTTTGAAATAATTTTTAATTTTCAATTTCTGAAAAGTCAAAAAATAGCTGCCAGAATCTGAATTATGTTCATTTTCAATACATTTTTTGTGACTTTTTTACATTAATGTGGTCATTGTGTACACGCTCACTCATATCGGTATTTTCAATTATAAATTGTTTGAACTCTCTAGTTTCATTTTCAATGCCTTAAAAATGAGAAATCAAGAATAAGTTAAACCGCACGCGCTCGAAAATCCACTCAAATAAACCCTTTTTCTTATTTCAATTAGCCAAATACTTTTTTAATGGCTTTTAATTTTTTTCCAAACTACCAAGAAAAAACCAAATCTATGAAACAAAAAAAAGCTAACGGTAACAATTTTGTCTTCAGGTATCCTTAAAAGCGTAGAAAAAGCTTCCATCCTGAAAGCTCTCCCTTATAAAATCCAAAGAAAAATATGTATTTGTAAGCATAACCATTGCCACGGTAACTCTGATTTGATGTGCTTATTGTTGGCAAACACAAAGAGGATTTTTAGCGAGGATACGATCAGCAGTGTTGCCAAATCGAAATTCCAAATAAAGTCAAATCTGACTTGTTGACTTTATTTGTCTCTTCCAAATCAAGTCAAATATTTGAAAATTTTGTTTTTAGTCAAAAAAAAGTCAAATATCAAAATACCAAATATTAACGATAACGTGAATACATTTTCTTAATTATAAACAAAACATAAAGTATTTCAACTTCAATTCAACGAGTTAATAAATAAATAATATTTCATAAATTATTATTATATAAAAATAGGTATAAGTTAAGGTACATAAAGTTAAAGATCTTCAATTCAATTTCATTGGTTATATCTACAATATATACAAACATATAGCATATGCTCTTCTACTTCTACATTGGAAATTGGCAAAACCAATATTGATATAGAAAACTTCGCCAACTCTTTAAATGGATTTTCTCCACTGGCATCCTTATACGAATAAACTTCGCACCAGAAAGGCACTCACCCCAATAACGAAATTCGTATTATTAAGTCGTATTTTGTCGTATGTTGGGCTTGTGGTTTCCTCAATAGTAAAATATCATCTTTTTTGGTACAAAGCTTTTGAGAAAACAAAATTAACAAAAGAACAAAAAGTGTTCGAAAAGAACACAATTTGACCGTTTCGCCATGTCTTTTGATCAAGATTTTGTTAAGTTTAAATACCAGCATCAAATATCTCTATTCATAAATTCTTAAAAGTTTTGCACCAAGAAATATGATATTTTACCATTGAGGAAGCCACAAGCCCAACATACGACCAAATACGACTTAATAATACGAATTTCGTAATTGGGGTGACTGTCTCTTTTATGTTTTTCCATTTTATGAAACAAAGATTGCTCCACTGGCTTAAAATCTTTTCTTTTGAATCAGACTCAACCTTCATCTCTTCCAGAACTGGAAGCAATGAGATTTTGTTTTGGGAAAGGCATGTGTCGTTAGAAAGCATGCTGATCTGTTTGAGAATTTTTAGATTTTTTGGCACTCTGCTGTTATTCTTTTAGTAGTTTAATAATAAAACTTTTGCAGTTTTTTCTAAAAAATATGAATTTCTTCGTCGTTCACTTCCGATTTCGGCACACTGAAGTTGAAATGTATTTTAAAATATTTTAACAAAAAGTTAAGTTGCAAATTGAATTATTGAATAAAGTCAAAAAACAAGTCAAAACACTTTTGACAAGATTTGTATTTCAGTTCATGTCAACAGCGATGAAATCTTGTCAAATTTGACATGAAACAGGTCAACACGGCAACACTGACGATCAGTACGACTCGAGCCGTTCGAAAGACATGTCATAGTGTGGGGTGTACGCTTGATAATACGAGAAAAAGGCACATACATATTTTTATATGCAGCAGGCACCCTTTGGAGAAGGAAAGCTCTCCCATAAGGCCTGTCCTGCACATATTCATTGGACAGAGTATAGTATGATGTTAGAGTAAGATAAAACAAAGAGACTTCAAAATGAGTTAAGCAAAATAAGGCCAAAGTGAACATAGACATTTGTATGCTTGTGTTTTTACAGAAACCCAATTTCCTATGTATAATTTAAATGTCGTGTAATCTTACGCTTTTAAATTTTACATCTGATGTCTCAGTTTCCACAAAATGATGGCTGTCACTTTTGACATTGACAGTTTTAATTATTTCCCTATTGACGAAAGACGACTTTTGAGAACAAAAACATGATTAAGGTAGTACGTTTCGTAGCGATAGCCTTATGCTGCATGAATTTACACGAATGGCTGTTTGGCATTTTTCTGTCAGTTAACTTTACTGGCAAAAGAATGGGCAAATTCATTCTTTTGTCAGCATCATGACAGAAATACTGACAATTTTCCAATCGTGTAAATGTGACATTACGTTATATTATTATTATCACGAAACAAGGTCCGTTAAGCAAGAAATAATAATGCAATTGGATACATTAAAATAAAAATTGTTTTTTCCATAAAATATTAAAAACATAATATGAAAGAACATAAGAAAACTATAAAACGGCGCATTGTAGTACTTTTTAATCATACAATTATTATAATAAATTAAGACAAAATATTAAAAATAAGTCATTTGTATATGCATACCTTTTTACTTGTACATGTATAACTTTTGTAATTTCATAAAATTTAATATTACATTCTTGATAAAATACTTTTTTAAATAGATTAGTATGTTTAAATATATGTATGTATGTGTATAACTAAGTGTTCGAAAAACTAGAAAAAGTTGCGTTTTTATTTGGAAGCTAAGATTTAATTTTAATAATTTTTGAAAGCATTTGTTATTTGTTATACTGTCATTGTGAATCGAGCTTAGTAAACAATTCAACCCCTTGCAGAGAATTAAAAATATCTGAAATCAACGGGACAGGATGATTCACATCTTCGAGTTGATCATTCAGGGCCGTATCTTTATTATCCGCACAGACCCGAATCTTGCCGTTGGATTTGAGGATTGGTAACAGCGGTGTACCCCATTCCGAGTTTTCAATTTTTTCAATAATGCCCTCCTTTTCTAACTTCATCAGCTCTTGTTCGACCTCATCTTTAAATGAAAATGGTATTCTACGCGGCTTACAAAATGTAGGTCTTGCATTTGGTTTAAAACCTAAAGAAATGACAGTGTTTTGGTAACGACCCCACCTTACATCAAACAAATCACTAAATGTCTTCTAATTTCTTCAACTGACCTTCGGTACTATTCACAAAATGTTCACCTACCATTTCTTTCCCGCGAATACTCCAAGTTATACCCAACAAACTCTTTATATCACTACCAATCAATGGTTTCTTTTCTGCACAATCTACATATATCCACTATTTGGAATTATCCCAAAATCTGCGTACTCAAAAAATCGATAGCTAACACCACTTTTCCCAACGGTGTTATGACACCACCATCGTAATAATTGCGAAGACATAAATTACTTTCCTCTAATTTTGTATTGTTTCAAATTTTTTTAAAAACCCTCAACGGTAGCACTGACACACCCGCCCCTGAGTCTAATTCTACCCATAGCGGCACATTATTCAATTTAATTTTTAATACAAGAGCATTTATGTTCACATTTTCAACTGACACATTATAAAGCACAGTACACATATCTAAGGTACTATCAGGCGCAGCTTTCCAAATTTCAAAATGGCTGCCCTCTTAATTTAATTTTTTACTATTGATTTTGACAACATGAGCAGAACTGAACAAAAATGAACATGCTAATGATATTACCTGTAAGATATGTATCTTGATTATAAAGAACCTCTTCTGTATAATCTTCTTATTCTAAGTTATTATTTTTTTTTATTCTGTTTTCTACAAGTTTTTTCTAACTGGCTGAACACAATAGAGTGCCGCAACAAGAACTGCAGTTGCAAGTAGAACAGTTGTCAAAAAATATCGTACGCTGTATTTTCTATGTGCCCACAATGCAGCAGTACAGCTTGATCATTTTTGTTGATAAATTCCAAAATATATGCCTCTTATTCATTGCTAAATAACACTGGTCTACAGTGGTTTTGTTGCCCTAGATATAAGATTGATTTTGGATATATTTATGCTCACAATTCATGAAACTATCAATGATTTTGTAAGATTTGCTCTCACCCTCCCACTCACTTCCACTGGTAGACTGTCCCGATATCTGTAAATTTGGCAACATAATTGTTCCTGAGGGCATGCGAATTACTTTTGAAATGTGAATAGGCCGAGGGAGTAAGGATCACGTGATGTTTATATGTGCGAAAAAGTTGCGCAAAATAAATTTTATTACTAACAAGCTGATAATTGCTCAAAATATAAGATATGTAAAAATCATAAAAACAAGAGCACATTCAGTACTTTCATGAATACATTTGTAATTTGGAAACTTGAAAACATACAAATTTGCAAATATATCCAGGGCAACACAATTTTTTTTTTTGTGTAGAGCTGTGTAATTGTTTCACATTCATTCATTTTTTTTATAACCAAATACAACATAAAAACGCTGAAAACAGAAATAATTTTTCTTCCTCGCAGTAGATTCTTTTTTTTTTTTCTATTGAGAATGTGAAAGCATACAGCAGAAGTTAAAAGTTGACCAACTTGTGCAATGATGCGATAGCAACTGCGTCGCATTGTGTTCGCAACACTGAATTTGTGTGTATTTAATGTTTTGACAAATACTGCACCACCGATTGCAAATGCGGCTATAATGTCTTCATTGTGTTCAACCAGTAAATGTCCTTTCATGTTAAATTTTCTACAAATAAAAGACTTGTACTTACAGGTTTTAAATACATCACCTGCTTTTCCACATGCAAAGCACAGTTGTTGCTTGCTTTCATCCTTTCCACCTCTTCTTTGATTCAGCCGTTGCTGTTGTTGAAATTCTATCGTTCCTTGTCGGTCGCTCCCTGCTTCTTGTTTTTGATTACTGCAACTGCTTCCTGTTTTCAATAGATGTATATTTGACTCTTTCTCTCTTAAAGATTATTCCCGCTGCAAAGCCACTTGCAAGACTTCGGATAGCGGCTTTTCGATGTCCTCCTCACACACCCGATCCAAAATTGGAAACGAAAAATACCATACAAAAATGACATGACGAAATCATAAACGCAAAAATTTCGTTGTCCTTTTCGTTCTGTGGTACGCTGTTCGACCAGCGAAATTGATGATTATACCAGATTGTTTTGACAAGTCTCCACTCTCTTTTCGTAATGAATTTATTGCCCGGACCATTAATTGTGTGCGGAAAAATGACATTTGGGTTTGTTCGTCTTTTTATTTATTGTTTCTTTCATTACATTGTTTCTTTTTTTTCGTTAAATTTCTATCTATTTATTTGCAATTTATTTAAACTCTCCATAAATATTTTTCCGCTGTGTTTTCGTGAGCATTTCAATGTCTTTTTGGAGACCGCAGGAAAATTTCATTTCGCATCAGCAGCGTACTAGGCTTTTGAGTAAACCAGTTACGAAACGGTTTTTGACGAAACTCTCAAAAGAACTGTTAAAATTGCAGCCCCTGGCCATGCTTTTCACGCGCACTAGCCAACTGTTAACTGCTTCAGATTCCGCTTGCTTGAGATCGAAAAATTGTATACGTTTTCCTACACATGACGACACAATCTGGAAGTGTTTTCTCATACATTCCATGAGTTCTGTGTAATTCAACTCCTTGGGTTTCTTAGGAAAAATTACCTCCCTCACAACTTCGTAAGCTTGCTGACTAACAGTCGTCAGAATTACCGGCACCCGAAGCACATCTTCCACATAATTTGCCAGGAAATACTATTCCAAGCGCTCCTCGTATATAGAAAAATCGTCCTCGATGTTAAATGATAGCACTGCCCCCACGTGCGCTGAGCTACGCACCACTTCCATACTTTTGATTTTTTTTTTTCTCGCACACGATTCAGTTAAAACAATTTTTCCTCGTCGCCACTGTTGTGTCCTCTGATAAATAAAAAGACTTGTGTTCGGGTCGCTGGTTACAAATGAACTGCTTTATTTATATATATCTTAATCTCGATTCACAATGGCAGTATAACAAATATAACATTAATACAATATTTTCTGCCATTAAATCCAATTTTAAAAAAATTGAAATTATGGGAGAAATAATAGCGATTCGTCAGTCATGCCATATGCTTTTCTGTATTTAAACATCACCATAAGAATATCCCTTCCGCTGGTTCAATAACACTGGTCAACAAAACTTACATTTCAGTTTTGTAGCAAAAACTGTTTCAGTAAGAGATGGTTCCAAAAGACAGAAATATTTTTAAACAAAATCAGATACGAACAGATTTTGTGTTCCATAGTCAACGGTCAGGCGAAAACCATGTATTCCTGAGGTAATTTTAAATCGAAGTTTTCTCGTTTTTGCTTCCTTTTAGAAATTTTATGATTTTTGGCCAAACTCCAACCGATTCTTGTTTTTTTTTTTATCAAAAATACCATTTTTCCTATTTTAAAATAAAAGCCTATTTTTTTTCTTTAAAATATTTAAATTGTTTAACAAGAAATTATATTCAAAATTATTTATGACCGATTTTATGAAGGCCTTTTAAATATTTAAAAGGTCATTTAGCCTTAAAATGAGGATTTTTGGTTTCACCAACTGCTTTTAAATATAACAGGCTCTTAAACACCCTTATAAACTAAAAGCCCATTTTCTTCTCATTAAAATTTAAAAGCGTCATGAAAGTCATCACATCCCGTGAACATATGTACATATATACATTTTTTGATATCCCATTTGTTTTTTGTTTTGCAAATTGGAACTAAAAAGTATGAATAGGTAGGTAATACATTTTGGGTTTCTTTTTAGTATAATAAAAGATGAAGAGCAACATGAGATTCAACGCCAAAGAGTATTCCCCGTCCACAGGATTTTTTACTTGGTAATGGTAGCTATTGGTATACATGCATGAATTATTTCTTTGACGATCAAGAAATAAAATACAATTTTAAAGTGCTTTAAATTGTTTATATTTTAATGAATGATAAAAAAAAGTAAAGATAATTGTGCGTGTATCTTTAAGCAACAAAAATCCGATTATAAAATATATAATTCGCGAGAAAAACATGTCCCCAAGTGAAATATTCATATTAGATCCTCGCCGATGTGCCGCTTGTATTTTGAGGTGTAATTTTTGTTACTTAAATACGCGCACAATTGGTTTTGTTTTTTTTTTTTACAATTATTGTAGGAAATATATTTGTTTTTAAATAGGATAACCAACACAAAGAATTAAATACACTTTAATATTTGTTGTGCGTGCAAATATTCTTTTACTCTCTGTGGCAACAAAATTGCTGTCAAATCGCACACACAATTTTTTTTCATTTCGTGACATTTTGTGTTTTTGAAAAATGTTGATTCACTCTTTCTCGGTGTACTTCATTTTGTAAGAGGAGCATAACTGAACAAATTTATTGGTCTGCTATAATTTATAAGGATTTTAGATAAAAGCGATTTTAGTCAATGTTTATGAAATTGGCTCATAGCTTAAACTTAGGCTGCGCGTATAGTAGTGCGACAAAGCGATGCGATACGGGAAATGTTTCCGTGCGAGAAAAATATTTACATTTATTCTTATAAACGTGGGCACAGTGAAGCGATATTTGCTGCGAGTGTTGCAATTTTATCACATACTTATCGCAAGCATCACGTTCACAAACTCTTTTGACCACTTTTGCTCGAATATCGAATACCTTCTCGCATCGCAATGCTTTGTCACACTACTGTACGCGCAACCTTAGTGTATATTTTTGATTTTGTTTACATAATTTTTTTACTAGAAAAAAGATAAGTATTTTTAAGAGAAAAAATTGGGCCTTCATAATAAAATAGGAAAAATGATACTTAATAATATAAAAAATTTGTAAGAAGGGTAAAAACTGTTAGTTGATCTTAAAAAAAAAAAATAAAGAATAGGTTGCAGTTTGGCAAAATTAAAACTAATTGGAAAAAAAATCAGAACAAAAATCCGAAAAACCGATATAAGTCGAAAAGGAAGCCAAAACGAAGAAATTACCTATTAAGTTTTTCGACTTAAAATAGTACGCTGCTGATTCGAAACGAAAAATCACATAAAAAATAACATGATGAAATCATAAACGAAAAATTTCGTTGTGCGTTGTTTTGAGAAGTCTCCACTCCCTTTTCGCACAGAATTAATTGCCCGGACCATTAATATTGTAAGTGCGGAAAATGACCTTTGGATTAGTTCGTGTTTTTGTTTTACTTTTTTCGTTAACTAAATTTTCTTTTATTTATTTGCAATTTGTGAAACTCTCCATGAATGTTTTTCACTATGGTTTAGTTCGTGTTTTTGTTTGATTTTTTTCGTTAACTAAATTTTCTTTTATTTATTTGCAATTTGTGAAACTCTCCATGAATGTTTTTTACTATGGATTAGTTCGTGTTTCTTGTTTTTGTTTGATTTTTTTCGTTAACTAAATTTTCTTTTATTTATTTGCAATTTGTGAAACTCTCCATGAATGTTTTTCACTATGTTGTAAGGCCTAGTTCGCTGCTGATGCGAAACGAATTTTTCCTGTGATCTACAAAAAGACTATGAAATGCTTACCTATAATTTTATTGTCAAACTAAATTATTTGTGTTTGTTAATTTCCACCTACCTGTTGTTTTCTTTATTATTTTAAGTGATTTCTACAAATCTCACGATTTGTCAACCATAAGAATCATGGACGAGGGCGTGTTTTTTATTAAATTTTACCAACTCTGGCATGACGACGAGAAACGCTTCAATATGCATACCCTCGTATACTTTCATGGTTTAAAATCGGTTTGAGAACTACAATGAGTTTCTCTTAACGCTCACATCACGTTTTCTCGTCGCATTGTGAATCGGTCTTTAACAAATTAGAATGCGGTAGGGGGGTAGACAAATTTAGTACCTCTTTTTCTATTTATAATCGCATCGTTGCAACCAATAGGGAACCTTGAACTAACCCCCCATATTATTAAACGGAGCTAGCTGCTACTTACAAGCTAGTTAAACCAAGACGGAAGCTGGTTTAGCGAAGGGTTAAATAAGAAGAGAAAATATACGTTTTAATTCCCGAGCTATCTCTTAATCCATGCTTACACGAGAGCTCGAAAGTTACAGGTGAGTTTAGGCTCTCCCAAACCAACGCGAAACTTTCAGTACGGCGGAGAAACATTCACCGTTGGTGTGGGCACTCTCATATATCACCATGTAAATACATTTTGACAGGCGAATGTTTCTCCGTCGCGTTGGTGTGGGCACTCCCATTTATCACCATGTAAATACATTTTGACTGGCGACTGTTTCTCCGCCACGCCGAATGTTTAGCGTTGGTTTGGGAGAGCCTTTTAGCGCCGTTTTTATTAATATGGCTGAAAGAGAATACGTATTTTAAATCGCTCTTATGTAAAAGCTGACATAATATTTGCAATACAACATCCCTGGTGGAGACAAATTCACCTCTGAAGAGCGCGTTAACACTTTTGACCCTTTTTAGACCATTACTATTCACTACACCATAACGATGGTTTTGTGGGTGATATCTGTGAGGGGATAAGAGACTCTTCACTGTTTTTGCCAAAAAAAACCATGTTGTGGTGTAGGGAACAGTCGCAATCTAAATAAAGTCTTTGTTTACAATTTTAATTTGCCGAAAAAAAAAACACCAGATTAACTGCGCATGAATTACCTGCTCATTTTTGTTTTCGTAATAAAAACAAATAAACAAGCAACAAAAATATTTATATTCTGCTTTTATGAAGCATATGTTCTTTATGGTTAACGGTTTTGGCATCACATCACATGTACTTGATATGTGTTATGATAATGTTATGATTTTGACAATTTATTTACTAGGTCCGATACGATGGTTAATGTTATTTAAAATAAAAAAAAAAGTTTTTATTAGAAAAACAAGTAGGTAATTTTGTAATAAAAGAAATGTTCTGTAAATGAATAAATCAATGCTAGACATGGATTCTATGAGAGAAATTCATTGTTCTTGTTTTTTTTTTATAAGAATTGGTGTCAAATTGAATACCTTACTACATATGTGTGTCCATCAGTTACAAAGTCTGTTCACTGTGTTTAATGAAACTAAAACTTTAGATCTCCTGAACCAATGCGAAATCGGAGCAAAGCATTCGCAACGATTTCAAAAATTTTATAGAATCGAGTTGAGGAGCTAGTAGCTAACCCAACGGCTCCATTGGCAATATTTGAGGCAATAAATTGCCTATCTATTTGCTCAAAAAGGCGAAAATTCAAAATTTATTGCCTCGACGATAGAAAGCAATAATTGCCTAAAATCTCCCGCGCAATATTGTTATTTTGCCATACCCATATGTCCGTATTGGCGGAATTGAAAGAAATGTAAATGAAAGTGGCAATTTATTCCCTCAAATGGAGATTCTGTTAATTGTTATACATGAAGTTGTCGTTTACTGGTGTCGTTTATAATAAATTATTACCACCTCATCTACTCGCGTACCAGTTTTATTCGAAAGTCTGTTAAATATCATATACAAAATTAAAATGGTTGAATCAGGCATTTTCTGAAGTCATGTATTTCTTAGGTTATGACACCTTCGCGTGGCAGACACCTTGCCGTGGTGTCAAGGCTTGAGTTTCAAAGATTCATCTGACCTGCCGTAGTTTGGGCTAACCAAAAGCGGTGGCAATTTTGAGGAGTTACGACCAAGATCTGCCCCCCTAATCCAGGGTGTAATGTGGACCGTGCCTATTGGATGGTTTGCAGCCAGGGAGTATACCGTTTGTATTACCCAGTAAGGCCAAGTACGCAGATCGCACTAAACTAAATTGTATGTCTACAATTTGTATCTCTAGAATCGTTTTATTAAATTTAAAACATTTTGATACTTCATTTTGAAGCGCTAATATTTGACTTTGTGTAAAAATGGAAGTTATAAATGCATTGATTTTAGATTTTATTTTACCATTTTTTGTTTACAAAAATTCTGAATATTTACCATTCGAGAAGAAATAAAAAATAACATTAGAAAATGCATGTTTTTTTAAAGTTCTTTTATTTAATTTATTAAAAAAACTATAAAACAATTTATTCATACATATTATCATACACAATAATATACACCAGCTGAAAAATATCTTTATTTATTTTATAACATCCCTGTGTCTTCAATTGTTCATCATGTTCCTTGCACCACAAAAGAAACTATCGACAAATTCACCATAAATGTTGAAGTCAACATTGCACAGCTGACAGGCGCCATTACTGTATTTTTGAATTCGCCACAAAACACATATTCACTTTTCCCAACGAATCATCTCTTTCGCACTCATTCATGCTTATTGGAATTTTATGCTTTTCACACAACACACCCATCGATTATTTTGACTTTTCTTTTCGGATTCTTTTTCGTTAATGTCAAATTTTTCCCCTTTGAACTTTGATGCATTTCTTCATTTAAATTTTCACTCAGTCCGGTGAATTTATAACGAATCGGTCAGTAACCGCCGATAATTTCAAATCTAAAAGAAAAAACAGTTCTTTTTTTTTATAACTTTTCTAGATATTTTTCGGTCATTCAACTATAATCAAACAAACAAAACACTAACTCGCGAAAATTAACGTCATCAAACTCGCATAAAGTGTCGCCAAGGTATTTTTCTGCTAAATTCCAGAATATAACGGAAGGTTTAGTGGGTGATGGATGCTGCTGATGATGGTAGAACACAATGGAGTTTCTGTCCTGTTTTTTTTAACTCGTCCATCTATGGTATAAGCGGTCTAAATCTAAACTAGAATTTTCCATCCAAGTAAAAATGCGTGTGTATGGATGCAATTTGCAGTAAAATGTTGTGTTATTTTTAATTTGTTTTCGCCTTTCGCGGTCGATGAGATGCATGTGGCTCTTTTTTGTCTGTCAAAAACTGTTTTGTTTGTTTTTACGGATTACATAAAAATATACAAAAATATTTGAGGAAAAAAGAAGAAAAACAAAAGAAACAAGAAGGGGAAAAAAAGAGTTAATAAAGAACAACAAAACGGAGAGAAATCGAACTGCAGTTGCAGCAAAAAAAGGAAAGATGTTTTGATGTCACAGTGAAAAGAAAAGTGTGGTTTTTTTGTTGCAATTTAATATTTGTTTAAAAAAGAGATCAGTTAAACCGAAGCCGTGAAAAAAAATCTTTAGAAAAAAAAGTAGAGCAAACCATCGCATCGTGTGTGTACTGGAATCAATCTGGAACCCCTCGGGAAAAATCAATCTGCCTCCCCCAAATGAATTTATACAGAAAACAGAAACCATAACCTTCCTCTTACAAAAGAAAAATTGTACAAATGTTATTTTTTTGTCTTCTTTCACTTTCACCTCCCGCGTAGGCCCGTTCGTCCGTAGTGTGTGTCAAAAAAAGCTCAAAAAGTGAGATTTATTCTATTCCTAATTGATCCATAATTGAATCATTGAATTCATTCATTATTCCATTTATGAGTGTGAATTCATTTCATTTATTTAGGAGAAGTGAATAACGGTGTTTTTTTTTTCTTCTTTCAAAAAAATGTCTAATTTCCCCAGAGTGAATGCATTCAGCAAACAAAAAGGATAAAAACATTAAAAAGTAAATAAACTTTCGGGTGAGTGAATTTAAATTCTTTTTATGAAAAGAATTGTGTGGCTAAATAATATATGAACATATGTATTTTCAAGGAACTAAATAGGTACTACACAATCACACCACACATGTTTTTATAAAGTTTATATATCTGCCAGCTACCCAAGCAAACTATATCTATGGTCGTTTTTCTTTTTGTAGGTAGGTTTTTTTTTCTTTTTGTCACCTCGTTTACATCCACTTGCAATCTCACCATCATCATTAATAAATTCGAATTCGGAAGCCCTAATTAGCTCTTATCTTCATTTAATGTAGGTAGGTAGTAGGTTGTTTAGGTAGGTAGGCTCACGCCTGGGGTTTTAAAGATTTTCTGAAGCTATTGTTAGAATTACCTATCTTTAAATTTGCTTTATCATGTGCGATGTTTTTACTTTACTCTATCTCTTTCTTTTTAAATCCCTCTTAAATTTGGAGTCCACAATAGGGATTTAATGGGGGGATGCCCTTTTCAATGAATATTTCTATTGAAGAGAATCCTTGAGACTTTCTTCTGCGAAGGATGGAGATGGTATTGATATATAAATATAAACAGTAAATAGATTTAGAAAAGTTGCAAAAAAAGGGATTACCTAGCTAGGTACCTAAGCAAGTGGGATTTTTTATTCGAGGAATTTTCCCTAAATAATTTGTAGGTATTTTCCTAATTTAAATCAGAATGTGAAGAATGTTCGTTTGTGTTTTTTTTTTTAACGAGCAGATTACTTTTGAATCTAAGCGGAGAGCAAAAATGAGTTGAAATACCTTAAAGTTTAAAACTAATAATACCTACTTAGTCGTGATTAAATGAGTTTAAGGCCCCAGTTATAGCTATCATTGAAAACCATCATTGAAAAAGTTAGCTGTTGATTTTGAGACCCTTCGAAAGTTTAATCATTGATTATTTTAATGCAGAAATATAGCTTACGACTTTAAAATTATTTCTCCTCTAAAAAAAAATCATTTTGACCCATATCTTCTCCATAACGTAACTTTTAATTTTTAAATGATGAACTACCTCACCAATGATCATTGAAAAAATTAAAAGTAACGTTATGGGGAAGATATGGGTCAAAATGAATTTTTTTTGAAGGTGAAATAATTTAAAAAACGTAAGCTATATTTCTGCATTAAAATATTCAATGATTAAACTTTCGGAAGGTCTCAAAATCAACAGTTAACTTTTTCAATGATTGTTTTCAATGATAGCTATAACTGGCCCCTAAGCTTCAATCTGCTTTAAATTCTGAGATCACCTAACCGTACCAATTGTAATCCCCACAAATGAAGATTAAAAATAATGGTGTTTCCATTGGTTTCCGAATCGCAAAATAATAATAAAATCAACCAATCCAATAACAAGATATGAAGGCTAAATACCTACCTAAAAAAAGTATAAAAAAGGCAATTTTTTCAATAAACCCATAACATTATCATTCGAATTTTTTGGTTAAAGCGTGGTATGCAGTATTTTTAAAACTGATAAATGACAAGTTCAAAGTTTAATCAAAATATAAGAGCCGTTCTCGAAAAAACTTGATATAACCGACATCGTTGTATACGACAGCTTCCCGTTTTAGATGAGCTAAAACAAAAATTCTAATATCTTCACTAGGGAATCACATAAAAACGCTTCACACACAATTAAAAAAAAATCGGTCCAACCGTTAAGGGTTTAGCTCGGTGTACATCAGGACGCACAGACGCACAAACACTTTTTTGAACTTCTCGATTATCGTAATGTTAGTTTTGATTAAAAACCTCTGTAATTTTTTTGACAATTAACCAATAGGTGCATAAAATCGATGCTTGCGATCTCTTAATAATGACATTTTAAAAATCAGAAACAAATGTTGGTAATGTCTTTGAGAACATAAGAACCAAAGAGCACCTAAAAAGGCCCTATTTGTACATGTTACATGTTATTTGCGATTACTCTAAAGCCGGAAACACACGGGTCGAGCAAAATATTTAATACGCCTCAGGGCGATACAACACACCAGATAAACGTGGTTCTACGGATAAAAAATACATTCAAACAATAGTGCCACAACACACCACACGAGACAGGTGTTTTTTTTTTTTATAATCTTAAAATTCAAAGAGCTCTATGTATATCGTACGTCATTCAAAAATAATTTTGTGTCAAAAAATTAATTTATTTTGTGTCAAAAAATAAAAACAAATACAGAAAAGATTTTATAATTGCATAGAGAAAATAATTCATATTGGCCAAAATACCAACAAGACCAACTAATCGAGCAAACGAATAAATTGGGGCTTAGGAGTTCTAAAGAAAAAAGAAAAAAATGAAAAGGTTCCAATGACATTTTCCTATGAAGTTTTGTGTTTGTTGAAAACCTCAGCTGGAGAACAAATAGACTGTACACACATACATATTGTATGTACATATATAATTTCTTCTTCTAAGTGACGCGATGCAATGGCTTTGAACCTAATTCAGGTAATAGTTTCTTTTCAAGCCGAAGTATTAACAGTATTAATAAAGTTTCTTTTCAAGTCGCAGTATTACCATTTTGGAAGCAGACAGGACGATCAGAAAAGTAAGCTGAATATGTATAAGCCAATGGCTTAGTCCCCATAATACCAGTTAACAAACATTGATACCCAGAATGAAGAACAAAAACAATTATTCCAAACTATGCACACCCGATACAGAGATTATTCGTTTTTTTTTTATAACCCACGCTCTAACTAAAAGCCACGAATAGATATCAATCATTAAATTAAATTCAATCATTAAATTAAATAAAAAACAAATTATATGAAGTAAAAGAAGAGAAATATAATCAGTTTATTAAACAAGAAGGATTATGGGTGTATCTATAATTCAAAAAACAAAGAAAAAAACATCATATAATACTAATTATAATTCTTATTTCTTGTTAACCACAAAAATAAGAATTATAATTAAATTTGGAATCCAACATACAAAAAAGATTTAAATATTTCAAAGAATCTGAATATATGAATATATGAAAGAATTAGATTTTAATAAACAAAAAATTAAAACTGAAAAAAAACAGATATTTAGTACTAAATTTCTTCAATAAACCTTGTACAAAATATCTTCATGTAATACTGAAAGATTCCATGATGTTTTTTTCTCTTCATATTAAATAACGGTAGCCGAAATTTAATTGAATTCTTTGATTTAAAAAAAATACATAATCAATAATTTTAACATTATAGGTATCAAAAACTTATACTCACATAGACCCAATCCCTCCAAAATCCATTTTCAAAATAATCTTTAATTATTCTGAATAATTCTTCTTGTCTCCTTATTCTCCTGAGTTCTTTTCTATAAATTTCTTCTCTTCTCCATGCAGCCAACTAAAAAAATGTATGTACCACATTTTAAATATTTTTAAAACCTTTAAAATCATAAAAATTTCATATACTCACATTATCTGACATTTCATCTAACCATTGATATTCATTTTCATATACCGCATTAGGTCCACTAGTTCCAGGTATCTTAAAAATTTTATTTAACACATTTTTATATTGATTTACATTTCAAATCATAAAAATTTAATATACTCACATCCTCCGGCATTTCATTAATCCACTTCTGGACATCATATACTTTTTTAATAATTCCGCTTGGTCCAGGTTGCTAAAAAAATTTCATTATCACATTTTTATATTATTTAACAATTTAAATCATAAAAATTTTATATACTCACATTCTCCAACATTTCATCTATCCATTTTTGTATATCGTATTCAATTTCTTGCATCTTAGCTATTTTTCCCTTATTTATTTCAATTTATTTCTTTCGCACAATTCTTCTTACTTCCGTTCACTTCGATATATTTTTAATAATGATTTATTTTTTTTAATTTTTTGGCTTATATAGAATTTTAGATTTCATGACCAACTGGGTGTTATAAAAATTATTACATAATCGGGCCAGTAGAAAAAGTGTATAGTGGATCATTTAATATATCTAATTTCAATTTTGCCACCTGACGCTCTCAGAGACTCATTGTAATTGGTAATTTGTGAATGGTAAATGGTTATATTGGTAGTAATGGTAAGATTGGTAATATTGGTGAGATAGTTAAGATAGGTATGAGTGTTAAGAGTGGTAAGATTGGTAACTTGTAATAAAGTGGCAATTGGTATATTTTGATGTAAAGGTGTTGTTTATGGTAATTGCAGTTGCAGCGGTAGTTGCAGTTGCAGTGGTAGGTGCAGTTGCAGTGGTAGGTGCAGTTGCAATGGTAGGTGCAGTTGCACTGGTAAGTAAAGTCGCAGTGGTAGGTGCAGTTGCAGCAACTGCACCTGCCACTGCAACTGCACTTACCACTGCAACTGCACTTACCACTGCAACTGCACTTACCACTGCAACTGCACTTACCACTGCAACTGCACTTACCACTGCAACTGCACTTATCACTGCAACTGCACTTACCACTGCAACTGCACTTACCACTGCAACTGCACTTACCACTGCAACTGCACTTACCACTGCAACTGCACTTACCACTGCAACTGCACTTACCACTGCAACTGCAACTACCACTGCATCTGCAACTACCACTGCAACAGCACCTGCCACTGCAACTACCACTGCAACTGCACTTACCACTGCAACTGCACTTACCATTGCAACTGCACTTACCACTGCAACTGCACTTACCACTGCAACTGCACTTATCACTGCAACTGCACTTACCACTGCAACTGCACTTACCACTGCAACTGCACTTACCACTGCAACTGCACTTACCACTGCAACTGCACTTACCACTGCAACTGCACTTACCACTGCAACTGCACTTACCACTGCAACTGCACTTACCACTGCAACTGCACTTACCACTGCAACTGCACCTACCACTGCAACTGCACTTACCACTGCAACTGCACTTACCACTGCAACTGCACTTATCACTGCAACTGCACTTACCACTGCAACTGCACTTACCACTGCAACTGCACTTACCACTGCAACTGCACTTACCACTGCAACTGCACTTACCACTGCAACTGCACTTACCACTGCAACT
The DNA here is from genome assembly GCA_949320155.1 of Melangyna quadrimaculata. Lineage (NCBI taxonomy): Eukaryota > Metazoa > Arthropoda > Insecta > Diptera > Syrphidae > Melangyna > Melangyna quadrimaculata. The sequence continues at coordinate 151,295,443 of OX439483.1, forward strand.
GCACTTACCACTGCAACTGCACTTACCACTGCAACTGCACTTACCACTGCAACTGCAACTACCACTGCAACTGCACTTACCACTGCAACTGCACTTACCATTGCAACTGCACTTACCACTGCAACTGCACTTACCACTGCAACTGCACTTACCACTGCAACTGCACTTACCACTGCAACTGCACTTACCACTGCAACTGCACTTACCACTGCAACTGCACTTACCACTGCAACTGCACTTGCCACTGCAACTGCACTTACCACTGCAACTGCACTTACCACTGCAACTGCAACTACCACTGCATCTGCAACTACAACTGCAACTGCACTTACCACGGAAACTACCACTGCAACTGCAACTACCACCGCAACTACCATAAACAACACCTTTACATCAAAATATACCAATTGCCACTTTATTACAAGTTACCAATCTTACCACTCTTAACACTCATACCCATACCTATCTTAACTATCTCACCAATATTACCAATCTTACCATTACTACCAATATAACCATTTACCATTCACAAATTACCAATTACAATGAGTCTCTGAGAGCGTCAGGTGGCAAAATTGAAATTAGATATATTAAATGATCCACTATACACTTTTTCTACTGGCCCGATTATGTAATAATTTTTATAACACCCAGTTGGCCATGAAATCTAAAATTCTATATAAGCCAAAAAATTAAAAAAAATAATTCATTATTAAAAATATATCAAGCAATACAGAAGTGAATATTATTTTGTGAAGAATTAAATAAAAGAAAAATGGATGCAACGAAAGAAAATGAATACAATGTTCAAAAATGGATAGATGAAATGTTGGAGAATGTGAGTATATAAAATTTTTATGATTTAAATTGTTAAATAATATAAAAATGTGATAATGAAATTTTTTTAGCAACCTGGACCAAGCGGAATTATTAAAAAAGGATATGATGTCCAGAAATGGATTAACGAAATGCCGGAGGATGTGAGTATATTAAATTTTTTTGATTTGAAATGTAAATCAATATAAAAATGTGTTAAATAAAATTTTTAAGATACCTGGAACTAGTGGACCTAATGCGGTATATGAAAATGAATATCAATGGTTAGATGAAATGTCAGATAATGTGAGTATATTAAATTTGTATGATTTTAATGGTTTTAAAAATATTTAAAATGTGGTACATACATTTTTTTAGTTGGCTGCATGGAGAAGAGAAGAAATTTATAGAAAAGAACTCAGGAGAATAAGGAGCCAAGAAGAATTATTCAGAATAATTAAAGATTATTTTGAAAATGGATTTTGGAGGGATTGGGTCTATGTGAGTATAAGTTTTTGATACCTATAATGTGAAAATTATTTATTATGTATTTTTTTTAAATTAAAGAATTCAATTAAATTTCGGCTACCGTTATTTAATATGAAGAGAAAAAAACATCATGGAATCTTTCAGTATTTCATGAAGATATTTTGTACAAGGTTTATTGAAGAAATTTAGTACTAAATATCTGTTTTTTTTTCAGTTTTAATTTTTTGTTTATTAAAATCTAATTCTTTCATATATTCATATATTCAGATTCTTTGAAATATTTAAATCTTTTTTGTATGTTGGATTCCAAATTTAATTATAATTCTTATTTTTGTGGTTAACAAGAAATAAGAATTATAATTAGTATTATATGATGTTTTTTTCTTTGTTTTTTGAATTATAGATACACCCATAATCCTTCTTGTTTAATAAACTGATTATATTTTTCTTCTTTTACTTCATATAAATTGTTTTTTATTTAATTTAATGATTGATAACTTTTCGTGGTTTTTAGTTAGAGCGTGGGTTATAAAAAAAAAAAACCAATAATCTCTGTATCGGGTGTGCATAGTTTGGAATAATTGTTTTTGTTCTTAATTCTGGGTATCAATGTGAGATAATGGGGAGGAAGCCATTGGATTATACATATTCAACTGATTTTATTCTGTAGGTAATGGATCCAATATACTTTTCTGATCGTCCTGTCTGCTTATCAAATGTTAATACTGCGACTTGAAAAGAAACTTAATTAATACTGTTAACACTTCGGCTTGAAAAGAAAATTAATTAATACTGTTATTACTTCGGCTTGAAAAGAAACTATTTCCTGAATTAGGTCCAAAGCCATTGCATCGCATCACTTAGAAGAAGAAAATTGTCATCTCTCTTATATACATATAATATGTATGTATGTACAATGTATTTGTTCTCCAGCTGAGGTTTTCAACAAACACGAAACTTCATAGGAAAATGTCATTGGAACCTTTTCATTTTTTTCTTTTTTCATTAGAACTCCTTAGCCACAATTTATTCGTTTGTTCGATTGGTTGGTCTTGTTGGTATTGTGGCCAATATGAATTATTTTCTGCATATATGTGATTATAGAATGTTTTCTGAATTATTTTTTATTTTTTGACACAACATAAATTGATTTGTTGACACAAAATTATTTTTGAATTAAGTAGGATATAGAGCTCTTTGAATTTTAAGATTATAAAAAAACAAAACACCTGTCTCGTGTGGTGTGTTGTGGTGCTATTGTTAGAATATAATTTTATATCCGTAGAACCACATTTATCTAATGTGTTGTGTTGCTGTGAGGCGTATTAAATATTTGGACTGGGAGCGAGACACGACTCGACAACAAAACACACGCGACGCGTGCGGTTCCTTTTTTCATTTGTTTTAGGTGCTCTTTGGTTCTAATCTTCCTAAAAACATTATAAACTTTTCTTGCAGATTTTTAAAGTGACATTTAAAGATCGCAAGCATCGGTTTTATGCACCTATTGGTTTCGTGTCAAAAAAAATCATCTAGGTTTTAATCAACCATTCTGTTTTTATGTAATGAGAGTAAGATTATAAGACTGCAAAAATTACAAAATAAAGCAATTAGATGTATTTTAAAGTGCAAAAGATATATCGCTGGCTCAATACTTTAATGTTCTATGTTAGGTTTTCATTAGTCTGAGATATTCGCTTCCAAAGTTTTACGAATTAAGGACCTACTTTCTTTTTTCTGTGTTCGATATCGATATAATTAACACTTTTCAATTTTAACATATAACATTTTTCTAACTTTTTTGAATTTTCTGTAAGTTTTTTGTTCTATGTCGGACATAGAACATCGAAGCACTGAGGGAGATATATGGAAATCAATGGCACATTGGGAAAAAATTAAATAAAATATGCAGTGAAATTACAAAATATAGTTACTGCGATTGTAAGACCGTAAAAAACTGTTATTTGCCAGTACTTTTTGATATTTTATTTATTGATTTAATTTATTTTATGGTCTATATGAACGTTTAATGACTGAACATAACTCAGAATCTTTGCAATGTTTATGTTTGTTAGGGCTATAAAACAGCCATTTGTTGAAGAAAAAACATGGAACATACATTTTCTTAAAGTCGACAAAAAAGCGAATATTTTGATATAAGAAAACATATTTTTGAATTTTATATGACATAGAACATTAAAGTATTGAGCCAGCGATATGTCAATTCGTTTTATGTTGAACTCTTTGAAGTGGTTATCAGTAAAGCAAAGAATTGTTATGAATGTTTTAGTTTTTGTATTTAAAATAATAAACAACTTAATGCCAAATTATTTATTTGATTATATACAATTTATAAGAGACTTACGCAAAATTCTCTCAAATACAAAGGATTTAAATTGTTCAATAGTTTAAACGCTGATGCCAAAAATGAAACAAACTTAAATATACAGCTATATAAAAGAAAAGTTATTGAATATGTAAAATCACACTATTAGAACCTATGTAAAATCAATTATGTAAATGTATTTATGTATATTAATGTAAATAGTTAACTAAACTAAATAAATAAACTTAAACTTAAATTACGATGATGGAGAAGTTCAAAAAAATGTTTGTGCGTCTGTGCGTCCTGATGTACACCAAGCTAAACCCTTAACGGTTGGACCGATTTTTTTGAAAATTTGGTGTGAAGCGTTTTTATGTGATTCCCTAGCGGAGAAATTCGAAATCTATGTCGTAGCTCATCTAAAACGGGTAGCTGCCATACAACGATCTCAGTTTTGGGCTATTCCATTATCGCGGGTGCAACATTTAGACAGACTTTAAATATTTTTATAATAAAATAAAAGAATATTTGAATGAAATTCTTACTTGAAGCGTTACATTTTCGACTATTCGGTTTGGATTCGTTTATAAAACACGAATTAAATAAATAAATCGTCAGAAAAAAAGGTTTCAAAGTGCGATCGCGGGTGCAATGAATTTGGCTCACATTTCTTGATCATAGTACGAAAATCGCAAAAGTCTGTTAATTGTGAAACATTTGCTATTTTTTTCTTACATTTTACTGAACGACATTGATTCAATCAACTAAAGACATACAAATTAAGAAAGCAAAAATCAACAACGATTTTTCACTTTTAAAGCAATCGCGGGTGCAACATCAAATTATCGCGGGTGCAACGCGTCTTACTGTAATGAATATTGACACCAGTAAAACGATTTAAATGAACTGGATGAGTGATCAAAATAATATTTATTTATTTATTTACAAAAGAAGCTTATAAAATAAATTTACAAACTCTTGAAGAATTAAGGCATTAGGGTAACGAGACCATGTAATGCCGTTTAAATTAGGATTTAAATTATTTTAATTGTTTTATATTTCATTGTTTTTTCCGTGGAGTGTTGTAGATCGAATAATGTTCTTAGTGGTATCTAGATTTCTAGGGTCAAGAAGGTCAGCCAGCTGTTCTGATCGACTTGAAGTTTGTCTGGACTTTGGGCATTCTATTAGGATGTGCTGGACAGTGAGAGCCACTTTACAGTCTACGCATTCCTCTGCTTCACTTCGGTTGTATATGTGCTTGGTGTTGAATAAGGTTTTTCCTACTCGAAAGCGAAATAGCGTTATACATTCTTGTCTCGTAAGCTCTGGGTGATATGGAATGTGGACTCTTTCGGACTGGTGGCTTCGTAGGAAACAATTGTTCCTACCCCATTGTTCTTTTAATTCACTGTTGTGGTTCTCCAGCCAAACTCTTCGAACTAGCTGGTGAAAATTTGGTGTTTCTATTATTAGCGGAAGGTTTTGTGCGTTTTTTGCTGCATTATCGGCTGCTTCATTTCCTTTGATTCCCATATGTCCTGGTACCCATGACAGTGAAATGTTTTCGTTCAGGTTAACTTTAAGCATTTTAAGAGATGGACATTTAATTGTTGGACTCTTAAGCCCATTCAGAAATTCTAAGTTGTCGGTACAAATAAGAGTTTTTTCGGACCAGTCACGGGATATTTGTATTGCTTTTTTAAGTCCAGCCAGCTCAGCAATATAATTTCCTGCAGGGACTGGAAGCAGGCCTTGGTGAAGGATAGTAGTACATCCTGAGGGCAAGAGTTCGGTGACTGAATATGAGGAGTAGTTTTCCGTTGATGATCCATCTGTGTATAAGATTCTATTTGGCTTGACAGAATTAATGTAATCCTTGTGCATCATCTGGAAAAAATTGGCTGGTGTAGAGTCTTTTTTATATTTTGCTAAGCTGGTATCGATTTGCAGATTATTTAAAGACTAGTCAGTACCGTTCTCTATTAATTATTAGTTTGTTTTTTTTCTCAATGCGTCAATATTTTCGAAAAATACTGTGTTGCGATTCTCTTATCGCTCGTGCAACATTGAGACTCACTTTGAGTATATTTATAATTAAATAAAAAAATATTTTAATGAAATTATTGCTTGAGGGCTACATTTTAATCTATTCCCTACGTAGAAGTGCTCTGCATTAGGGCTGGCCACGGGATGAGACTCGGCGAGACTTTTGGAAGTCTCGTCTCGTTAAAATCGAAAATTTTATTCTCGTCTCGGTCTCGTGTCGATCTCGTCTCGGTCTCGTCTCGGTCTCGTCTCCGAAAATAACAACTTCCGGACAACCTGTTGATTATTGGAACGTCAAAGTATAATAGTTCGTCCCGCCTTTAGTTTGAATATGAGTAGAAATAAATATTTAACTGAAATTGGATTTTTCAATTTATTAGACTCACTGTAAATTTCGGTCCAACTAAACAGTCCCGTCTCGGTCTCGGCTCGGATGCTTTAAATGCAGTCTCGTCTTGTCTCGTCTCGTCTCGTCTCGTCTCGTCTCGTCTCGTCTCGTCTCGTCTCGTCTCGTCTCGTCTCGTCTCGTCTCGTCTCGTCTCGTCTCGTCTCGTCTCGTCTCGTCTCGTCTCTGTCTCGTCATGTGAGACCGAGGTAGGCATTTTTTCAAGCTTGCGGCTTTATTTTTGTGCAGCAGTCTCGTCTCTTTCCTTACTTCTTTGCATTTTATATTAAATTGTTAAAAAAAAAAACAAAAAAAAAAAACTTGGCAAACAAAAATTATTATTAAAGGCTTATTTATTAATAAAATATGATACATCACTCAATAATGTTAGTGTCGACAAGTTGCAACCAATTTGAATCAACGTTTTTTTTTGATTCAACATACAATTTACTCCTTATAGTGACTGGTTAAATTTTGTTTTTGATTTTTTCTTACTTTAAAAAAGTTTCACTAAAGTAAACACTTTATTTCTGTGTAAAAAACAAACTTGTATATATAATATTTTATATCGCGGGTGCGGCTCCTAACATTAAGCACCTCATATTTGGGATATTCGCAAAATAAGTATGCCATCCAAAAGGTCAGTAATTGGTCAAAAAAGGTCAACCAGTGTCAGAAATTGGTCAGCCAGGAAATTTGTAATCAAAGGTTAAAGTTTTTCAAGGTCACCAACTATTTTTGGCACCTCATTTATGGGATATTCGCAAAAAAAGTGTACCATTTGAAAGGCCAACGACTCGTGATAATAGGTCAGTTAGTTTCAGTAATTGGTTAGCAACTTCACAACGTTATTTTTATTTTCCCCCAATTTTGCACTAATTTAGCAAATTTCTGGGTCCGATGGAATGAAGCAAGTCCGCTGACCGAAAAGCAAAATGCTTAGCCAACGTTTCACAAAGGCTCAATAAACCACGGAGGAGGAAATGTTTTGGCCTGGGGATGGTTTTCTAATCAAAGAATCGGACCAATTCATAGAATAGATGGTATAATGGATCGTTTTGTGTATGATGACGTCCTTCAAAACATGATGCTGCCACACGCAGAAGTAGAAATGCCCTTAAAATGGACATTCCAATATGACATCGATCCAAAACATACCGCAAAATAAGTCCAAAATTGGATTTTGGAAAATAAAATCAACGTTTTGAAGTGGCCGGTACAGTCACCTGACCTCATCCCCATAAAAAAAACCTATTGGAGATTGAAGATCGCCAGCTTCAACGTGATAGCTGCAAAAACAAGGATTTTCTTGTTGTTCTAACAGAAATTGCTTGGAAGTATCGTATAGTTGTCAAGCATCAGCTATCAAAAATAGTGGCTTCATAACAAAATATTGGAAAACAACTACAGAATTTAATTGTGTGCTTCAGTTTTGTCGCAATTGCTTTTAATAATTTTTTAAATTTTTTGTTGTATTTCCTTTACTGTGTAATTAATATACTTTTTTTCCTTGCGATTGAAGAGCTAATGTATACCTACATTAACCAAATAAAATTCATTTAAATATATTCAAGTTTAGAAATTAACCTAAGCAAAATGTAACCAAGTGAAATTGAGTGCTTTTGTTTTGTCCGACACTGTATATATATATAAAGTCCTATAATGTTTTTTAATGCCAGATTTTACTTTTCGAGATTTTAAGTTTGCGGGTTTTTGTAAATGCGAGATTATAAACAACTGGTTTTTGTAATTTTGTGATTTGTGAAAAGCGTGTTTCTGTAATTGCGAGATTTCGTATTGCGAGATTTCGATTGCGAGATTTTAATTTGCGAGATTTCGTAGCCAACCCGTCCTGATGTATGTACATGTACATCGAACTAGAGCCTGAACGGTTGGACGGATTTGCTTTAAATTTCGTGTAAAACATTCTGCCCTAGCGAGGTATCCGTCGGAGCGGAAAATTCTCCGCAACGCATACTCCGTCGGAGGTGCAAATTACATTCGAGGTGACCGATTCGGAAAGGAAAAATATAAAATGCGACGACGTATTGATTTGACATGCGACAGATAGTTTCGTGCTATAGATAGCTTGTACAAGTTTATGAGAGCTTGTATTGTCTGGTGCTTGTTTTTTCGTTTACTCTTATCCTGGAAACGTAAATTCAACCAACAAGTACAAACAATTTCTTTCTTTAATAATATTTTTTATTTATTACATTTTTCTTACAATTCACTGAAAATCGGAAACAAATTCCGCGAACAATTTCTGTCGGAGGATTTCGGAACAATATTTTAAATTTTTCATCCAAAAACGCATTACATGGCATGTCAACGCAAAACACCGGGCTGCATCCAATAATGTCGGAAAAATGTTCCGAACAGCTGTTCGGAAAAATACCTCGAAACAAAAAGCCTCCAATTCGGAGAAAATCGGAAAATATTCCGTTCCGACGGATTTTTTTTTTTTTTTATAATCGACGCGCACTTAAGGGGTTGTTACTTCCCTTAATATGTAAACACAGTGCGAGCGTTAGGAAAATAGGATAGGGTTTAAAAGGAGATGTCGATGCACATTGGTTTTGAATTTCTGAATATCATAATGGGAGGGAAAAATAGAGTAAGGTATAACATTCCACATTCGTGTTGTGCGGCTAAAAAAAGAATCCCTGTACTTGACAGTACGTCCGAAATTGGGCTCAAGGATAAACTGATGGGCATTCCTAGAAGCGCGAGTATTGCGGTTAAATTGTTTAAGGGGAGGAATGCAACTAGCTATTTCACTGGAGCACTGTTTGTAAAAGTAGCGATAAAATAAGACAAGACATGAAACATTACGTCGGTGCTCTAGAGATCCTCTACACACGTTGACAGTCAGACCGAAATGGAGACTGAAGACTACCTAAACATGGTTCTTCTGAGTGAGGATGAGCTCTTGGGCTCCTCTTCTGACTCAGAAGATGTTAATAAAACGGTGGTGGAGGCTGGTCTGCCTAAATGTAGCCAAAATGCTGCAGTTAGTCCAGATTAACCTCCAACACTCCATTAAGGCTTCGGCCTCTCTTCTTCTCCGTCTATCCAGGGGGAATGAAGATATCGTTCTGATCCAAGAACCATGGATTGTCAAATCCCTGGTTAAGAAAGTCGGAACTCCTGGATACTACTTACTGTATGCGTCAGATAAAGGTGAACCTAGATCTTGCATACTCGTTAAAAGTAGCATTAATGTATATTTACTCCCTCATTTCAGCGACAGAGATATAACCGCAGCCAGGCTAAAAACGACAAACGGCATGTACTGGCTAGTGTCAGCTTATCTCGGCCATGACCACCTTGGCCCTCTTCCCAGTAATACACTGGAAAGTATAGTCACTGAAGCAGAACGGCAGAAAATCCGCCTAATAATTGGAAGTGACGCTAACGCCCATCATACAGTATGGGGCAGCACTGACATCAATGATAGAGGTGAGTCTCTTTTCGATTATATCTTAAGTACTAACCTTATAGTAAGTAACGTTGGGAATGAACCCACATTTGTTACTAAAAACCGACAAGAGGTACTAGACATAACTCTAGTCTCAGACACTATTCATCAATCTATTATGAATTGGAAAGTTTCAAAAGAACATTCGTTCTCCGATCACAGATACATTCAGTTTAGTCTGAATGTTGAAGTTCCCACTACCCGACCAGAATTTCGAAATTTCAGGAAAACTGATTGGTCCAAATACAGGAAAACACTTGTTAGTTTAATTAAACCTGAACTTCTAAGTCCTCCCTCTAGTACGACTGAACTTGACACCAAAGTCAATGACCTCACGTTAGCCTTAAATAAGTCAATGGCGATCTCCTGTCCACTTATTGAAATAAGGGGAAAAGGAAAACCACATTGGTGGACCTCAGGGCTTGAGCCTCTCAGAAAAAACTGTAGGAAGCTCTTCAATAGAGCAAAAAACACAAGAGCAGTTTCAGACTGGGAATCCTATAAAGAGGCCCTAAAATCATATAAAAAAGAATTGAGGAAATCTAAACGCGCTTCTTAGAGAGCCTTCTGTGGCAGAGTAGAAGAAACCTCAGAAGCATCAAGACTTAGAAAAATCCTCTCAACCAGTCCAGCAATGCCCAGCTGTTTGAAAAATGCTGACGGCTCTTGGACAAATACTTGCGAAGAATCACTCAATCTGCTATTAGATACTCATTTGCCAGGTAGCTCCCAAACTTTAAACAGTACTGATCACATTAGATCTAACAATAATCTAACTTTTCCACAAGGTTTGATAACAAGGGAAAAATTGTTGTGGGCTATCAACAGCTTCAAACCTTACAAGTCTCCAGGACCAGACGGCATAATACCAGCCGAACTTCAAATGAGCTCATGTATAATGCTGCCTATTTTAGAAATAATCTTTAATAGCTGCTTGAACTTGGCTCATATTCCTAGTTCATGGAGAGAAGTAAAAGTTGTTTTTATACCCAAAGCAGGTAAATGCTCCCATGTTAATCCGAAAGATCTCAGACCTATTAGTCTATCATCATTCCTTCTCAAAACATTTGAACGACTGATTGATATTCACTTACGTACCAGTATTGATACGAGACTCTTGTCTCAGTCTCAACACGCGTACTGCAAAGGGAAATCGGTGGAAACGGTACTAAATACTTTGGTACGCACCATAGAATATTCCCTCTACCATAAAGAATATACAATGGTTGCTTTCCTAGATATAGAAGGCGCTTTTAACAATGTCGACACATCTGCAATCGCATCTGCACTGCCATGTCTGAAGGTAGACAGTTCGCTTGGTGAACTGATCAATCAAATGCTGACAAGCAGGATTATCAATTCAAAACTGGGCGATTTCTCTGCAAAAAGATCAGTCAGTAGAGGTACGCCACAAGGCGGTGTTCTATCTCCCCTTCTCTGGAACCTTGTAGTAAACGAACTGCTTACAAGCCTGGAAGCGGAGGGATACAGAGTGATTGCCTATGCGGACGATGTTGCTATCGCCGTATCAGGTAAGTATCCTATTGTCTTAAAGGATCTCTTACAAAATGCCTTAAACAAGCTAATAGACTGGGCAGAACGGTGTGGACTGGGTGTCAACCTCCACAAAACTGATCTTGTCCTCTTCTCCAGGAAATATAAAATTCCACACATAGATCCTCCCACCATTAAAGGAATTCCACTAACATTCTCCGACAAAGCTAAATATCTGGGTCTTATTTTAGATAAGAAGTTAAGTTGGAAACCTAATATAGAAGAAAGAGTTCGGAAGGCCACAGTAGCACTCTTCTCTTGTAAGAAAGCCATTGGAAGTAAATGGGGACTCCAACCCCGTATTACTCACTGGCTATACATCTCGGTAATTAGACCGATTCTAACATATGGGGTGGCAGTATGGTGGACAGCTCTAGATATAGCGGTTAACCGCGATAAACTTAGTAAAGTCCAAAGATCAGCTTGCATGTGTATAAGTGGAGCACTTCGTTCTACTCCCTCCGCGGCACTGGACACTCTTCTTCATCTGACACCCCTCGATATATTTAGTAAACAAAGGGCAGCGAGTTCGGCAATCCGTCTTAAAGCCTCTTCACAGTGAACCAATAATGAAATAGGCCACTCAGCTATTCTGAACTCATACAGATCACTTCCAAGTATAATTGACTACACCATCCCACAATTCCGTTTCGATAAAAATTTTCAAGTTGCCATACCCTCCCGATCCACATGGGAGGACGTGACATTCTTGGAAGACGACTCGATTCACTTTTATACGGACGGTTCAAAAACCGAGGATGGGGTTGGTGGAGGCGTGTACTCAGAAAGATTAAATTTAAGTCTCGCATTTCGTCTTCCAGACCATTGTAGCGCGTTTCAGGCGGAACTTTTGGCGATAAAAGAAGTTTTATCTTGGCTTAAAGAAAACGTGATATTGACTTCTGATATCCGCATCTTCTCAGACAGCCAAGCTGCCACAAAATCTCTCGACTGTGTCTCTACAAACTCTAAAACAGCCCTTAACTGTCGATCATCTCTTATAGAGATGGCGCAGCAGTTCCAAATTCTCCTTTGTTGGGTGCCGGGCCATAGAGACATTCCGGGTAATTGTAAAGCTGATGAACTCGCCAAAGTTGGAACAAGACTAGCTATTTTACCTGAAAAGGTAGACACCGGTATGCCTATAGCTACATGCAAATTTTTGCTGAAGCAAGATGCTTTAAGGAGAACAAACCTAGGTAGAACAACTTAACCACTTGCCTGGCGACAAAACAGATCTGGCCTACGCTAGATGTGAGGCGCTCTAAGTGTTTGATATCTTTGAACAGATTGCATATCAGCTCCGTAATTGGTGTCATAACCGGGCACTGTCTTATAGGCAAGCACGCAAAGCGGCTTGGAGTTTTCGCAAACGATTTTTGTAGGAGCTGTATGGATGAAGAGGAGGAAGAATCTGTTTCTCATCTTCTCTGCACATGCCCTGCCCTATCTTAAAGACGTAGGCTCCATCTCGGAGACTTCTTCTTCAATGATCCTAGTGAGCTGACAAACATAGACATAAGTAGTCTCGCACGCTTCATTAGAAGCTCCAACTGGTTTTAACGAGCGGGGAGAAAATCTCTCTAGATTCACGTGGTATCACAACGGATCAACTTATGGTCTAAGTGTGTCAGCCCCTTGCTGGCAGCCACTTCAACCTAACCTAACCTAACCTAGAGATGTAAATGTTTCCGTTATGGTTTTATCACCTATCATTTTTAAAGCTTTTTTTTGAATACTATCCAAAAGACTCAAGTAAGTAAGGAGGAGCACCTGCCCAGATATGCGAATTATACTCAAGTTTTGGACGGATGTACGCCTTATAGATCGTAGCCATATCAGAAGGGGAGACAAATTTCATGCATCTTCTTAGGAATCCTAAACATTTTGCAGCGTTTTTAGCGACGTCGAATATGTGATCATTCCACAAGAGGTGGTCAGTGATACACATACCAAGAACTGAAAGCTGTTCAGTTTCCTCGATGCAAGTGCCACTCATGGATAGCGGCATGGGGTGTGGGTTTCGCTTTAACGACAAGAGACAGCATTGAGTTTTTGAAGCATTGAATTCTACACGGTTTCTTAATCCCCAATGGACAATGCTGACAAGATCAGAATTCAATGAGCTAATCATACGCTGCCGTTGAAGTTCCACATCCGAAGAACAGGGATGTGAATCTAGAAACGAATATGAGAAGCTGAGGGTACTGTCGTAAGCGAAACAGTTTAATGGATTAGAAGTTTCAGACAAAAGATCATTTATAAAAATATGGAAGAGTGTCGGAGACAAAACGGAGCCCTGGGGCACACCAGCATTTACTTTATGAATTTCAGACTTGAAACCATCCAATACAACTTGTATTGAACGGTCCGAAAGGTAATTTCTAATCCAACGAAGAAGAGATTCATCAATACCAAATGCACGCATTTTCGATAAGAGAGCTTGATGCCAAACTCTATCAAACGCTTTTGAAATATCAAGTGCAATAATCTTACTTTCTCCGAAACGATGTAAAGATTTGTGCCACTGTTTTTTTTTTTTTTTCTTCGGTCATTAAGAAGCTTTCGTTCTTCGAGATATTTCTTAAGCTGGAAATTAATCAGCGTTTCCATGACCTTGGAAAGAAGGGACGTAATGTGGTCGATAGTTAGAGGGTGAAGAAGATACGCCTTTTTTAGGGACAGCCTGGACAAATGCTGTTTTCCATCCACTCGGATAGAGTCCAGTAGAGTAGCAAAGATGGAAAAGCTTGCGTAGTGGTTTTGCCAGCGTTGAGGACACCTCTTCAGAACAATGGGAGGGATACTATCCGGGCCAGCGGATTTGTGAATGTCGAGATTCTGAAAACTCTAGCAACTGCACGAGTGCGAAAGAAGATTTTTCCCATAAGATCATTTACGTTCTCAAGTACAGGAGGAGTCATAACACTCTCTGGCAGCGTCGAATTAACAGCAAACTGAGCTGCAAGCAAATTGGCTTTATCTTGCGAGCTGACAAAAGGAGTGTCATTGAAGACGAGCGTTGGAACCGAGGACGAGGTGGTATTACGTATGTTTTTTACAAATGACCAAAAATTTTTACTACCTTTGGGACATTGTAGTATTTTTTGCCGTAATTTTTGATCATGAAAAAATTTGGTTCTTCGAATATGAACGTTACAGGTCTTTCTAGCTTGTTGAAACTTTTTCCGGTTTTCCTCTGTAGGGTTGGCTTTATAACAACGGAAGCTTACTTCTCTGACCCTAATAACCTCTTTACAGCTCGAATCAAACCATGAGTTTTCTTTGGGTTTGATAGATTTCACCCTATTCGGGATAAAATTTCTCATTCCACAAAGAATTAAATTTGTAATCATATCTGCACTGGAGTCTACGTCACTATCGAGGAAGCATAGTGACCAATTAAAGTTACTGAAGAAACCGTTGAGACCGTCCCAGTTGGCTTTCTCGTATTGCCAAACGGTTCTCGTTGGTACTTTCTCTTTAACTGAGTTTTGTTGGCACGAGAAATTCGCAGATATGACACAATGGTCTGATGTGCCTAGAGGCGGTAATACACTTACAGTATATTTATCAGGGTCAGAAGTAAGGAACAAGTCTAGAGTGTTCGCAGATTGACCTGTAACGTCAGGGATTCGAGTTGGCTCATCAACGAGCTGAGTAAGATGGTTTAACTCAACTAAGATCTGAACATACCTTTCTTCGGGTGTTGTCTGGCCAGAAAAGCGGAGCCAACTAGAATTGTGTACATTGAAATCGCCCGCAATGACGATTTCAGTGTGAGGATTATGGGAAACAATTCTTTGGATGGAGTCGGACAGAGCATCAAATTCGTGAGAAGTTGAATTTCTGTCCAGGTTTGGACTCCTATAAATGAAGCATGTATGAATAATGTGCTTGTTTACCGTGAATTTCAACCATAGAAAATTAAAGTTTGTGTTAACACACACACCATATTGAGGTTGGAGCTGGTAAGCAACATCGTTTCTTACATACACAACGAGGCCATGATGAGAAAAGAATAATGGCACTAAATGATACCCATGTAGATTAAATTCCGAATAATCAGTATTTTCTCCCACCTGAGTCTCACTCAGTGCCAATATAGCTGGTCTGTTAATTACAGAATGAATGTATGCAGCACAGAAATTCTTCTTTAACCCACGAATGTTGGAACAATCCATTTTAAAATTACCTCTCATTACAAACAATTCAAAAAACTTACCTTAAAACCAAATCAGACAATTTAATCTATGTAGATTAATAGAATTAGGGCCCAATTGAGCTTTTCAATACATATTACCACCAGTGTTATGCCTTAGTGACAATATGCATCGATCTACCCCTGGATCCCTAAATCAGTATGCTACAATACATCTGATATTGATTTAGCTCTCTCATTGAATCATTATGTGAAAGCTTGCCTTATAATGTATTCAATGCTTAAGCTAAAGCAACTGCGTGTGAAAGGGAAGGGAAAAATTAGGGATTTACCACTCGTTCTGTTTTTTTTTTTTTTTTTCTATTGCACATTTCACTACACTGGCACATTAGCTATTTTTTTTGGTAGTTGTTGTTGTTGATGAATATTATATCTTACGCGGCGCGAATATTGTTTGATTTGTGTTTTTTTTTTTATATATAGAATTTATTATTTGGTAAATTTTAATAATAATTTTGGGGCTATTTGTAAGAATTATGATATTAGAAACAGGCAACAGAGATACAATATGGACAAATTATTGCACAACAAGAAATAAATAAATTAAACTTCCACAAGACACACGAAGTTGATGTGCATGCGATGGTATGCAGATCGGCACGATTATTATGTGATCCCCTAGAGGATAAATTGAAATGTTTGTTTTAGCTCATCTAGAATGGGTAGCTGTCATACAACGATTGCGGTTTAATCAAGTTTTCTCAAAAATGGCCCAAACGATTATGATAAAACTTCGAAAGTGTAATCCATAAGCTGTTTGAATAATACTGAATACGGTTTTTGTCAAAAAATTCGTACAACGGAATTTAAGTTTTGGGTTCTTTTTAGCAAGTTTGCCGGCTTTTCACTTGTTTTGGTATATGCCCCAATATCTCATAAGAGTACGCGTGGAGATGTATATATTTTGTAAGTAATGACAATACTCAGTAAATTAACAAATAGTCTAAAGGATTCAAAATCTGTCATTTCATACAAATAAGACGGTGTTCACATTGGAATGGTTCTTCCGACTATTTTTGACTTCTCTGAAATTTATCTCACTCCTATTTCATAGTTAAAAAGGGAGAAAAGTAGTAAATTTTTAAAGAAGTTACAATTTTGTGTATTTTTTCTGACGTTCTTATTTGTTAATTCGAAGGAGTCAGTCCAATGTGAACACCGTCTATTGAAAAGTGAAAGTGACATGCTGATATGAAGTAAAGATTGTGCTGTCTCTAGTTTTCAAAAATGACAACCTACTTATTCTTGTCATAAAAATGACAAGACTCAAACAGATATTATTTTGTGTTTGTCTAAATGCATGTAACGAATTTATTTTTTCATTAATATGTAATTTTTATGAAAGTTTTGTCACTCCTTTAAAAGCGACATAAAGAATGAATTTGCTCAGTACCTATTTGTCAGTATAATGCCAAAGCATTACAGCGCTAATATTTGACTTTGTGTAAAAATGAACGTTATTTATGCATTGATTTTAGACTTACTTTAGCCCATTTTTTTAAAAGAAATTCTTAATATTTATCATTCGAAAACAAATGAAAAATAAGAATAGGAAATGCATGTTTTTTAAAGTTCTTTTATTTAATTTATTACTAAAATATACTTCAATTTATTCATAGATTATTATCATACACAATAATCTAATACACTAATACCTTTTTAAATTTTCCATTCAATAAAAAAAAGGTTGAAAAATATCTTTATTTATTTTATAACATATCTGCTTTTCCAATGTTTCATCAAGTTCCTTGCACCACAAACAAAACTCTGTTTACAAGCTCTCAAGCTCAAGTCGATGTCAACATTGCACAGCTGACTGACGCCATTACTATATTTTTGAATTCGCCACAAAACACATGTTCACTTTACCGCAGGAGAATTTTATGTTTTTTTTTCACGCAGCCATCCACTTATTTTGACTTCTCTTTTCCAATTCATTTTCGTTAAAGTCGTATTTTTTCCCTTTGATGCTTCTTCATTTAAATTTTCAAACAGTCGTACGGTGAATTTATAACGAATTGGTTAGGAATTGCTGATAATTTCAAATTTAAAAGAAAATAAGAAAAATAAGAGCCATTCAACTATAATCAAACAAGCATAACACAAACTTGCGTAGAATAACGTCATTTAAGTCGCCTAGAAATGTCGCCAAATTTCAGAATATAACAGAAGGTTAAGTGGCTGATGATGATGGTGAACAATGGAATTAACTGTTGAATTGTTTTTTTTTTATTGTAACTTCCATGTATGGTATAAGCGGTCTTAACTAGAATTTCCCATCCAAGTAATGCGTGTGTATAGATGCAATTTGCAGTAAAAAGTTGTTATTTTTAATCTTGTTTTCGCCTTTCGCGGTCGATGAGATGCATGTGGCTCGTTTTTGTCTCTCAATAACTGTTCTTTGTTTTTATGGATTACATAAAAAGGAACAAAAATATTTGAGGAAAAAAAGAAGAAAAGCAAAAAAACAAGAAGGGGAAAAAAGAGTTAAAAAGGGACAACAAAACGGAGAGAAATCGAATTGTGCAGTAAAAAAAGGAAAGATGTTTTGATGTCACAGTGAAAAGAAAAGTGTGCTTTTTTTTATTGCAATTTCATATTTTTTGTTGTTTTAAGAAGTGATCAGCTAAACCGAAACCGTGAAAAAAACTTTAGAAGAAAAAAGTAGAGCAAACCATCGCATCGTGTGTGTACTGGAATCTGGAATCCCTCGGGATGAATCAATCTGCATCCTCCAAACGAATTTATACAGAAAAGAGAATCCATAAATTATTAAATAATAGCAACCTTCCTCTATCAAAAAAAAAATTGTGCATGTTATGTATTGTTGTATTCTTTCATTTTCACCTCCCGCGTAGGCCTGTTCGTCGCGTAGTGTGTGTCAAAAAAAGCTCAAAAAGTGAGATTTATTTTATTCCTGATTGATCCATAATTGAATCTTTGAATTCATTCATTATTCCATTTGTAATGCGGAAAAGTGAATAACGGTGAGTTTTTTTCTTCTTTCAAAAAATTGTCAAATTTCCCCAGAGTGAATGCATTCAGAAAACAAAAAGGATACAAATTTCAAAAAAGAATAAATACAATTTCGGGTGAGTGAATTTAAAATGTTTTTATTAAAAGAATTGTGGCTAAATAATATATGTATGTATTTTCAAGGAACTAAATACTACGCAATCACACCCCACATGTTTTTATAAAGTTTATATTTCTGCCAGCTACCCAAGCAAACTATTACTATAGGGGCGCAGTCGTTTTTCTTTTGTCACCTTGTTCTACAACCACTTGCAATCTCACCATCATCATTAATAAATTCGAAATCGGAAGCCCTAATTAGCTCTTATCGTCATATAGTGTAGGTAGTAGGTTGTTTATGTAGGTAGGCTCACGCCCGGGGTTTTTAAGATTTTCTGCAGCTATCATTGGAATTACCTATCCTTAAATTTTCTTTATAATGTGCGATGTTTTGACTTTACTCTATTTCTTTCCTTCTATCTCCCTTTCAAATTTGGAGTTCAGAATAGAGATTTAATGAGGGGATGCCCTTGTCAATGAAGATTTCTATTGAAGAGAATCGTTGAGACTTTCTTCTGCGAAGGATGGAGATGGTATTGATAATAAGATATTGATATGTAGATATAAATAAGAAATAGAAAAGTTGCAAAAACAGGGACTAGCTAGGTACCTACGTAAGTGGGATGATTTATTCGAGGAATTTTCCTTAAATAATTCGAATTTTCCTAATTTAAATAAGAATGTGAAGAATGTTCGTTTGTGTTTTTTTTTTAAACGAGCAGATTACTTATGAATCAAAGCGGAGAGCAAAAACTTGGAATACCTAAAAGTTTAAAACTTATTATACCTAGTCGTCATTGAATGGGATATATCTTGAATCTGCTTTAAATTCTGAGTTTAACTAACCGTACCAATTATAATCCCCTCAAATGAAAATAATGGTGTTTTCCACTGATAAAAAAAATAAATTTAATTTAAAAACTGGTAAATGACATGTTATGTTTAATCAAAATCCGTTCCTGAGATAACTTGATAAAACTGAAATCATTGTATGATAGACCCGTTTTAGATGAGCTAAAACAAAAATTCGAATTTCTGCACTAGGGAATCACATAAAAACGCTTGACAGCAAATAAAAAAAAAAAATCTGTCCAACCGTTTAGGCTTTAGCTCGAGGTACATCAGGACGCATAGATGCACAAACACTTATTTGAACTTCTCCATCATCGTAATGTTAGTTTTGATTAAAACCTCTGTGATTTTTTTTTGACACGAAAACGATAGGTGCATAAGACTGATGCTTGTGATCTCTAAATGTCATTTCAAAAATCTACAAGAAAATGTTGGTAATGTTTTTAGGCACATAAGAACCAAAGAGCATCGTTAACAAATGAAAAAAGGAACAACACGCGTCTCGTGTGTTGTCGGGTCGTGTTTCGCTGCCAGTCAATATATATATAGTCAATATATTTAATACGCATAACAGCAACACAACACATTAGATAAATGTGGTTCTCGTTCTACGTATATAAAATATATTCTAACAATAGCGCCACAACACAGCACACGAGACAGGTGTTTTTTTTTATAATCTTAAAATTCAAAGAGCTCTATGTATATCGTACTTCATTCAAAAATAATTTTGTGTCAAAAAATTAATTTATTTTATGTCAAAAAATAAAAACAAATACAGAAAAGATTCTATAATTACATAGAGAAAATAATTCATATTGGCCACAATACCAACAAGACCAACTAATAGAGCAAACGAATAAATTGGGGCTAAGGAGTTCTAAAGAAAAAATAAAAAAATGAAATGAAAGGTTTGTTGAAAACCTCAGCTGGAGAACAAATAAATTGTACATAGATACATATTGTATGTACATATATAATTTCTTCTTCTAAGTGACGCGATGCAATGGCTTTGAACATAATTCAGGTAATAGTTTCTTTTCAAGCCGAAGTAATAACAGTATTAATTAATTTTCTTTTCAAGCCGAAGTGTTAACATTATAAATTAAGTTTCTTTTCAAGTCGCAGTATTACCATTTTGGAAGCAGACAGGACGATCAGAAAAGTATGTAGATTGGACCTACAGAATACAATCAGTTGAATATGTATAAGCCAATGGCTAAGTCCCCATAATACCAGTTAACAAACATTGATACCCAGAATGAAGAACAAAAACAATTATTCCAAACTATGCACAACCGATACAGAGATTATTCGTTTTTTTTTAGAAACCACGCTCTAACTAAAAGCCACGAATAGTTATCAATCATTAAATTAAATAAAAAACAAATTATATGAAGTAAAAGAAGAAAAATATAATCAGTTTATTAAACAAGAAGGATTATGGGTGTATCTATAATTCAAAAAAAAAAGAAAAAAACATCATATAATACTAATTATAATTCTTATTTCTTGTTAACCACAAAAATAAGAATTATAATTAAATTTGGAATCCAACATACAAAAAAGATTTAAATATTTCAAAGAATCTGAATATATGAATATATGAAAGAATTAGATTTTAATAAACAAAAAATTAAAACTGAAAAAAAAAACAGATATTTAGTACTAAATTTCTTCAATAAACCTTGTACAAAATATCTTCATGAAATACTGAAAGATTCCATGATGTTTTTTTCTCTTCATATTAAATAACGGTAGCCGAAATTTAATTGAATTCTTTAATTTAAAAAAAATACATAATAAATAATTTTAACATTATAGGTATCAAAAATTTATACTCACATAGACCCAATCCCTCCAAAATCCATTTTCAAAATAATCTTTAATTATTCTGAATAATTCTTCTTGTCTCCTTATTCTCCTGAGTTCTTTTCTATAAATTTCTTCTCTTCTCCATGCAGCCAACTAAAAAAATGTATGTACCACATTTTAAATATTTTTAAAACCATTAAAATCATACAAATTTAATATACTCACATTATCTGACATTTCATCTAACCATTGATATTCATTTTCATATACCGCATTAGGTCCACTAGTTCCAGGTACCTTACAAATTTTATTTAACACATTTTAATATTGATTTACATTTCAAATCATAAACATTTAATATACTCACATCCTCCGGCATTTCGTTAATCCATTTCTGGACATCATATACTTTTTTAATAATTCCGCTTGGTCCAGGTTGCTAAAAAAATTTCATTATCACATTTTTATATTATTTAACAATTTAAATCATAAAAATTTTATATACTCACATTCTCCAACATTTCATCTATCCATTTTTGTATATCGTATTCAATTTCTTGCATCTCAACTATTTTTCCTTTATTTATTTCAATTTATTTCTTTCACACAATTCTTCTTACTTCCGTTCACTTCGATATATTTTTAATAATGATTTATTTTTTTTAATTTTTTGGCTTATATAGAATTTTAGATTTCATGACCAACTGGGTGTTATAAAAATTATTACATAATCGGGCCAGTAGAAAAAGTGTATAGTGGATCATTTAATATATCTAATTTCAATTTTGCCACCTGACGCTCTGAGAGACTCATTGTAATTGGTAATTTGTGAATGGTAAATGGTAAATGGTTATATTGGTAGTAATGGTAAGATTGGTAATATTGGTGAGATAGTTAAGATAGGTATGAGTGTTAAGAGTGGTAAGATTGGTAACTTGTAATAAAGTGGCAATTGGTATATTTTGATGTAAAGGTGTTGTTTATGGTAATTGCAGTTGCAGTGGTAGTTGCAGTGGTAGGTGCAGTTGCAGTGGTAGGTGCAGTTGCAGTGGTAAGTGCAGTTGCAGTGGTAAATGGAGTTGCTGTGGTAGTTGCAGTTGCAGTGGTAGTTGCAGTGGTAAGTGCAGTTGCTGTGGTAGTTGCAGTTGCAGTGGTAGTTGCAGTTGCAGTGGTAAGTGCAGTTGCAGTGGTAAGTGCAGTTGCAGTGATAAGTGCAATTGCAGTGGTAAGTGTAGTTGCAGTGGTAAGTGCAGTTGCAGTGGTAAGTGCAGTTGCAGTGGTAAGTGCAGTTGCAGTGGTAAGTGCAGTTGCAGTGGTAAGTGTAGTTGCAGTGGTAAGTGCAGTTGCAATGGTAAGTGCAGTTGCAGTGGTAAGTGCAGTTGCAGTGGTAAGTGCAGTTGCAGTGGTAAGTGCAGTTGCAGTGGTAAGTGCAGTTGAAGTGGTAAGTGCAGTTGCAGTGGTAAGTGTAGTTGCAGTGGTAAGTGCAGTTGCAATGGTAAGTGCAGTTGCAGTGGTAAGTGCAGTTGCAGTGGTAAGTGCAGTTGCAGTGGTAAGTGCAGTTGCAGTGGTAAGTGCAGTTGCAGTGGTAAGTGCAGTTGAAGTGGTAAGTGCAGTTGCAGTGGTAAGTGTAGTTGCAGTGGTAAGTGCAGTTGCAATGGTAAGTGCAGTTGCAGTGGTAAGTGCAGTTGCAGTGGTAAGTGCAGTTGCAGTGGTAAGTGCAGTTGCAGTGGTAAGTGCAGTTGCAGTGGTAAGTGCAGTTGCAGTGGTAAGTGCAGTTGAAGTGGTAAGTGCAGTTGCAATGGTAGGTGCAGTTGCACTGGTAAGTAAAGTCGCAGTGGTAGGTGCAGTTGCAGCAACTGCACCTGCCACTGCAACTGCACTTACCACTGCAACTGCACTTACCACTGCAACTGCACTTACCACTGCAACTGCACTTACCACTGCAACTGCACTTACCACTGCAACTGCACTTACCACTGCAACTGCACTTACCACTGCAACTGCACTTACCACTGCAACTGCACTTACCACTGCAACTACACTTACCACTGCAACTGCACTTATCACTGCAACTGCACTTACCACTGCAACTGCAACTACCACTGCAACTGCAACTACCACAGCAACTGCACTTACCACTGCAACTACCACTGCAACTGCAACTACCACAGCAACTCCATTTACCACTGCAACTGCACTTACCACTGCAACTGCACCTTCCAATGCAACTGCACCTACCACTGCAACTGCAACTTCCACCGCAACTACCATAAACAACACCTTTACATCAAAATATACCAATTGCCACTTTATTACAAGTTACCAATCTTACCACTCTTAACACTCATACCTATCTTAACTATCTCACCAATATTACCAATCTTACCATTACTACCAATATAACCATTTACCATTTACCATTCACAAATTACCAATTACAATGAGTCTCTCAGAGCGTCAGGTGGCAAAATTGAAATTAGATATATTAAATGATCCACTATACACTTTTTCTACTGGCCCGATTATGTAATAATTTTTATAACACCCAGTTGGTCATGAAATCTAAAATTCTATATAAGCCAAAAAATTAAAAAAAATAAATCATTATTAAAAATATATCGAAGTGAACGGAAGTAAGAAGAATTGTGTGAAAGAAATAAATTGAAATAAATAAAGGAAAAATAGTTGAGATGCAAGAAATTGAATACGATATACAAAAATGGATAGATGAAATGTTGGAGAATGTGAGTATATAAAATTTTTATGATTTAAATTGTTAAATAATATAAAAATGTGATAATGAAATTTTTTTAGCAACCTGGACCAAGCGGAATTATTAAAAAAGTATATGATGTCCAGAAATGGATTAACGAAATGCCGGAGGATGTGAGTATATTAAATGTTTATGATTTGAAATGTAAATCAATATTAAAATGTGTTAAATAAAATTTGTAAGGTACCTGGAACTAGTGGACCTAATGCGGTATATGAAAATGAATATCAATGGTTAGATGAAATGTCAGATAATGTGAGTATATTAAATTTGTATGATTTTAATGGTTTTAAAAATATTTAAAATGTGGTACATACATTTTTTTAGTTGGCTGCATGGAGAAGAGAAGAAATTTATAGAAAAGAACTCAGGAGAATAAGGAGACAAGAAGAATTATTCAGAATAATTAAAGATTATTTTGAAAATGGATTTTGGAGGGATTGGGTCTATGTGAGTATAAGTTTTTGATACCTATAATGTTAAAATTATTTATTATGTATTTTTTTTAAATTAAAGAATTCAATTAAATTTCGGCTACCGTTATTTAATATGAAGAGAAAAAAACATCATGGAATCTTTCAGTATTTCATGAAGATATTTTGTACAAGGTTTATTGAAGAAATTTAGTACTAAATATCTGTTTTTTTTCAGTTTAAATTTTTTGTTTATTAAAATCTAATTCTTTATATATAGTCATATTCTTTGAAATATTTAAATCTTTTTTGTATGTTGGATTCCAAATTTAATTATAATTCTTATTTTTGTGGTTAACAAGGAATAAGAA
This sequence comes from Melangyna quadrimaculata, assembly GCA_949320155.1. NCBI lineage: Eukaryota > Metazoa > Arthropoda > Insecta > Diptera > Syrphidae > Melangyna > Melangyna quadrimaculata. The sequence goes on from OX439483.1 coordinate 151,320,064, forward strand.
TTATAATTAGTATTATATGATGTTTTTTTCTTTGTTTTTTGAATTATAGATACACCCATAATCCTTTTTGTTTAATAAACTGATTATATTTTTCTTCTTTTACTTCATATAATTTGTTTTTTATTTAATTTAATGATTGATAACTATTCGTGGTTTTTAGTTAGAGCGTGGGTTATAAAAAAAACGAATAATCTCTGTATCGTGCATAGTTTGGAATAATTGTTTTTGTTCTTAATTCTGGAAATCAATGTGAGATAATGGGGAGGAAGCCATTTGATTAAACATATTCAACTGATTTTATTCTGTAGGTAATGGATCCAATATACTTTTCTGATCGTCCTGTCTGCTTCTCAAATGTTAATACTGCGACTTGAAAAGAAACTTAATTAATACTGTTAATACTTCGGCTTGAAAAGAAACTATTACCTGAATTAGGTTCAAAGCCATTGCATCGCGTCACTTAGAAGAAGAAAATTGTCATCTCTCTTATATACATATAATATGTATGTATGTACAATGTATTTGTTCTCCAGCTGAGGTTTTCAACAAACACGAAACTTCATAGGAAAATGTCATTGGAACCTTTTCATTTTTTTCTTTTTTCATTAGAACTCCTTAGCCACAATTTATTCGTTTGTTCAATAATTATTGGTTGGTCTTGTTGGTATTGTGGCCAATATGAATTATTTTCTGCATATATGTGATTATAGAATGTTTTCTGAATTATTTTTTATTTTTTGACACAACATAAATTGATTTGTTGACACAAAATTATTTTTGAATTAAGTAGGATATAGAGCTCTTTGAATTTTAAGATTATAAAAAAACAAAACACCTGTCTCGTGTGGTGTGTTGTGGTGCTATTGTTAGAATATAATTTTATATCCGTAGAACCACATTTATCTAATGTGTTGTGTTGCTGTGAGGCGTATTAAATATTTGGACTGGGAGCGAGACACGACTCGACAACAAAACACACGCGACGCGTGCGGTTCCTTTTTTCATTTGTTTTAGGTGCTCTTTGGTTCTAATGTTCCTAAAAACATTATAAACTTTTCTTGCAGATTTTTAAAGTGACATTTAAAAATCGCAAGCATCGGTTTTATGCACCTATTGGTTTCGTGTCAAAAAAACAATCATCTAGGTTTTAATCAACTATTCTGTTTTTATGTAATGAGAGTAAGATTATAAGACTGCAAAAATTACAAAATAAAGCAATTAGATGTATTTTAAAGTGCAAAAGATATATCGCTGGCTCAATACTTTAATGTTCTATGTTAGGTTTTTATTAGTCTGAGATATTCGCTTCCAAAGTTTTACGAATTAAGGACCTACTTTCTTTTTTCTGTGTTCGATATCGATATAATTAACACTTTTCAATTTTAACATAGAACATTTTTCTAACTTTTTTGAATTTTCTTCAAGTTTTTTGTTCTATGTCGGACATAAAACATCAAAGCACTGAGGGAGATATATGGAAATCAATGGCAGATTGGGAAAAAATTAAATAAAATATGCAGTGAAATTACAAAATATAGTTACTGCGATTGTAAGACCGTAAAAAACTGTTATTTGCCAGTACTTTTTGATATTTTATTTATTGATTTAATTTATTTTATGGTCTATATGAACGTTTAATGACTGAACATAACTCAGAATCTTTGCAATGTTTATGTTTGTTAGGGCTATAAAACAGCCATTTGTTGAAGAAAAAACATGGAACATACATTTTCTTAAAGTCGACAAAAAAGCGAATATTTTGATATAAGAAAACATATTTTTGAATTTTATATGACATAGAACATTAAAGTATTGAGCCAGCGATATGTCAATTCGTTTTATGTTGAACTCTTTGAAGTGGTTATCAGTAAAGCAAAGAATTGTTATGAATGTTTTAGTTTTTGTATTTAAAATAATAAACAACTTAATGCCAAATTATTTATTTGATTATATACAATTTATAAGAGACTTACGCAAAATTCTCTCAAATACAAAGGATTTAAATTGTTCAATAGTTTAAACGCTGATGCCAAAAATGAAACAAACTTAAATATACAGCTATATAAAAGAAAAGTTATTGAATATGTAAAATCACACTATTAGAACCTATGTAAAATCAATTATGTAAATGTATTTATGTATATTAATGTAAATAGTTAACTAAACTAAATAAATAAACTTAAACTTAAATTACGATGATGGAGAAGTTCAAAAAAATGTTTGTGCGTCTGTGCGTCCTGATGTACACCGAGCTAAACCCTTTACGGTTGGACCGATTTTTTTTGAAAATTTGGTGTGAAGCGTTTTTATGTGATTCCCTAGCGGAGAAATTCGAAATCTATGTCGTAGCTCATCTAAAACGGGTAGCTGCCATACAACGATTTCAGTTTTGGGCTATTCCATTATCGCGGGTGCAACATTAAGACAGACTTTAAATATTTTTATAATAAAATAAAAGAATATTTGAATGAAATTCTTACTTGAAGGGTTACATTTTCGACTATTCGGTTGGGATATGTTTATAAAACACAAATTAAATAAATAAATCGTCAGAAAAAAGGTTTCAAAGTGCGATCGCGGGTGCAATGAATTTGGCTCACATTTCTTGATCATAGTACGAAAATCGCAAAAGTCTGTTAATTGTGAAACATTTGTTATTTTGTTCTTACATTTTACTGAACGACATTGATTCAAGCAACTAAAGACATACAAATTAAGAAAGCAAAAATCAACAACGATTTTTCACTTTTAAAGCAATCGCGGGTGCAACATCAAATTATCGCGGGTGCAACGCGTCTTACTGTAATGAATATTGACATCAGTAAAACGATTTAAATGAACTGGATGAGTGATCAAAATAATATTTATTTATTTATTTACAAAAGAAGCTTATAAAATAAATTTACAAACTCTTGAAGAATTAAGGCATTAGGGTAACGAGACCATGTAATGCCGTTTAAATTAGGATTTAAATTATTTTAATTGTTTTATATTTCATTGTTTTTTCCGTGGAGTGTTGTAGATCGAATAATGTTCTTAATGGTATCTAGATTTCTAGGGTCAAGAAGGTCAGCCAGCTGTTCTGATCGACTTGAAGTTTGTCTGGACTTTGGGCATTCTATTAGGATGTGCTGGACAGTGAGAGCCACTTTACAGTCTACGCATTCCTCTGCTTCACTTCGGTTGTATATGTGCTTGGTGTTGAATAAGGTTTTTCCTACTCGGAAGCGAAATAGCGTTATACATTCTCGTCTCGTAAGCTCTGGGTGATATGGAATGTGGACTCTTTCGGACTGGTGGCTTCATAGGAAACAATTGTTCCTACCCCATTGTTCTTTTAATTCACTGTTGTGGTTCTCCAGCCAAACTCTTCGAACTAGCTGGTGAAAATTTGGTGTTTCTATTATTAGCGGAAGGTTTTGTGCGTTTTTTGCTGCATTATCGGCTGCTTCATTTCCTTTGATTCCCATATGTCCTGGTACCCATGACAGTGAAATGTTTTCGTTCAGGTTAACTTTAAGCATTTTAAGAGATGGACATTTAATTGTTGGACTCTTAAGCCCATTCAGAAATTCTAAGTTGTCGGTACAAATAAGAGTTTTTTCGGACCAGTCACGGGATATTTGTATTGCTTTTTTAAGTCCAGCCAGCTCAGCAATATAATTTCCTGCAGGGACTGGAAGCAGGCCTTGGTGAAGGATAGTAGTACATCCTGAGGGCAAGAGTTCGGTGACTGAATATGAGGAGTAGTTTTCCGTTGATGATCCATCTGTGTATAAGATTCTATTTGGCTTGACAGAATTAATGTAATCCTTGTGCATCATCTGGAAAAAATTGGCTGGTGTAGAGTCTTTTTTATATTTTGCTAAGCTGGTATCGATTTGCAGATTATTTAAAGACTAGTCAGTACCGTTCTCTATTAATTATTAGTTTGTTTTTTTTCTCAATGCGTCAATATTTTCGAAAAATACTGTGTTGCGATTCTCTTATCGCTCGTGCAACATTGAGACTCACTTTGAGTATATTTATAATTAAATAAAAAAATATTTTAATGAAATTATTGCTTGAAGGGCTACATTTATTTTAATCTATTCCCTATGTAAAAGTGCTCTGCATTAGGGCTGGCCACGAGATGAGACTCGGCGAGACTTTTGGAAGTCTCCTCTCGTTAAAATCGAAAATTTTATTCTCGTCTCGGTCTCGTGTCGATCTCGTCTTGGGCTCGTCTCCGAAAATAAAAACTACCGGACAACCTGTTGATTATTGGAACGTCAAAGTATAATAATTTGTCCCGCCTTTAGTTTGAATATGAGTAGAAATAAATATTTAACTGAAATTGGATTTTTCAATTTATTAGACTCACTGTAAATTTCGGTCCAACTAAACAGTCCCGTCTCGGCTCGGATGCTTTAAATGCAGTCTCGTCTTGTCTCGTCTCGTCTCTGTCTCGTCATGTGAGACCGAGGTAGGCATTTTTTCAAGCTTGCGGCTATATTTTTGTGAAGCAGTCTCTTTCCTTACTTCCCTGCATTTTATATTAAATTTCTAAAAAAAAAAACAATCTTGGCAAACAAAAATTATTATTCAAGGCTTATTTATTAATAAAATATGATACATCACTCAATAATGTAAGTGTCGACAAGTTGCAACCAATTTGAATCAACGTTTTTTTTTTTTGATTCAACATACAATTTACTCCTTATAGTGACTGGTTAAATTTTGTTTTTGATTTTTTCTTACTTTAACAAAGTTTCACTAAAGTAAACACCTTATCTGTGTAAAAAACAAACTTGTATATATAATATTTTATATCGCGGGTGCGGCTCCTAACCTTTAACACTACATATTTGGGATGTTCGCAAAAAAAAAGTATGCCATCCAATAGGTCAGTAATTGGTCAAAAAAGGTCAACTAGTGTCAGTAATTGGTTAGCCATAGGTTATTTTATATGAATTTTTGAAGTTTTTTTTGTTTTTCAAGGCCGTATAAGACTTTTAGCACCTCATTTACCGAATTTTCCAAAAAAAAGATACCATTTGAAAGGTTATTAAATCCTCATAAAAGGTGAACATGTTTCAGAAATTGGTCAGCCTAAGTTTTTTATCCCATAAATGAGGTGCCAAAAATAGTTGGTGACCTTGAAAAACTTTAACCACTGCTTACAAATTTCCTGGCTGACCAATTTCTGAAACTAGTTGACCTGTTTTGCCCAATTACTGAACTTTTAGATGGCAAACTTTTTTTTTCGAATATCCCATATATGAGGTGCCAAAGGTTAGGAGTCCGCGGGTGCAAAAAACTTACAATGGCGATTAAATAACATTTGTGACAACATGTCTACCAAGTAAATAACCTCAAAGCAGCTATGATAGGTGCAGTTCATACTGACTCTTCGTATGACAAGGCTCAAAAACGTGTTTTCTTTAAATTTTTGTTTGTTTGTTATTAAATACAAACCATCTACGTTGCATTGTTATACTTAAATAAACTAAAAATATTGTTATTTACAAATTGATGCCGAAAATTGTCTATAACGGAATCGCCCTTTTAGTATTTAATAAAACACAATTTTACACAAAATAAACAAATATTCATACTAAATAGTCGCCCTAATTACGAAATTCGTATTATTAAGTCGTATTTGGTCGTATGTTGGGTTTGAGGTTTCCTTAATGGTAAAGTATCATCTTTTTGGTTCAAAGGTTTTGAGAATTTTCGAATTGAGACTTTGCGATGCTGGTATTAAAACTTTACACAACATATTTATCAAAAGACATGGCGAAAAGAATACAAATTGTTCGAAAGGAACACAAATTGTTCTTTTCACCATGTCTTTCAATGGTCATATTGTTAAATATAAATAACACCATCGCAATGTCTCTATTCTCAAATTCTCAAAAGCTTTGCAACAAAAAAGATTAAATTTTACCATTAAAGAAACCACAAGCCCAACATACGACCAAATACGACTAAATAATACGAATTTTGTAATAGGGGTGAGTATTTCATAATTTGAATTAAAATCAAAACCACGCCCCGTGAATGAAAAATCTCAAATTTTAAAATTTTTCCTTTGTCTGCACTTTAAGCCCTACCGCTGTTTTAAATTTAATCGTTCTACGACAATCAGAAGTGCTCCAAATAATTTATATCAATTCTATGAAAATGGGAGGGTACCATGCCCCCTGAATGGAAAATCATGAATTTCTCGATTTTTTCCTTTGTATACACCACAGGGCCTACCGTTGTGCGAAATTACAAGATTCTACGATGTCGGGAAGTGCTCCATAACTTCGATGATCTGTCAGTCAGTCAGTCAGTTACGGTTTTTGTGATTTTTGCAGTCTAATGTCTCGGGAACCCCTTATGCTAAAGAATTGAAATTTGGTGAGTTATCTAAACCTGGTGAGCTGAGCAAATGCTGGGAGTTTGAAGTTTCTGACATTATTGGTACTGAAGTTAGAGGTTGGTCGAAAATCGCCTGAGTTTGATCCTGTAAAAAGGGTGTAGTGCCAGAACTTGGCTGGGCACTACCGTGCCCTTTGAATTAAAGTCTCAATAAAAATCAATTCAATTCGTCACTGAAAAGAACATGTGGATCGGTGGTTAATTGTCTATGGATTCTAGCATTTAATTAATCAATTAAGTAATAATTTAATTTTTGCAAATCGGGAACATCAATTAAATATAACTACTTAATCTTTCTTGCATCAAAAGTGTTCTGTGCTTTGCTGTAAAAAAATTATGTTTGTTCAAAAATAATTGGTGTACCTAAATAAATATGTATTCTTATTATTATCTTATATTTGTCTCCCTGTATGAACATTTCATTGAGGAAATAAAAGATAAATCCCAATTTGTACTCTATTAATTGAAATCTTTTATCATAAAAGCCACACAAATGTGTCTTTTATGATTCATTAAAGATTCCATAACAGATTGTGGCATGCTGAATACCAAAACTGCGGTTCGTAAAAGATTTGTTGAGTTTCGAACTTTTGACAGCACTCATAGCAGATATCTTAACAGATTTCATAACAGTTTGGCATGCCGAATACCAAAATCTCTATTATAAGTTAAAACTCTTATTGAAACAGCATTTCATTTAAGTTCAAATCAATATACACGCACCACCGCGTGTTTCCAGGGTTGGACCCAAAAAATCATCAGTCAATAATGCCACACCCACTTCACTAAATCTATATAATTTTCGAAAATCTTCACCAATTGGACATCTTTTGTTTTTATAAACACGATTTGTTACAAAATTATTCTGAAACTCGGCCATTTTGATACTTGTTTATAAACTGAGTAAGAGAAAACCCATGCTTAACAATTCATGAGATCGTTCTCATGCAATCAATCGTTTTCTCATATTTTTGCATATCAAAACTATAACTTTCTCACAGCGAGCTTTTGTCAAGAGATCGATCTCAACACTTTGAGTTCGAACTCATAGCTTGAGATTGATCTCGGTCTCTGTATTTTCTTTTTGCATACCACTCTAGGAAAATTCTCAGAAAAATGAGTAATATATAAATAACATCATCGCAATTTCTCTATTCTCAAAAGCTTTGCAACAAAAAAGATTAAATTTGAAGGTTTTGAATGAACAACAACCACTTGTGTTGGCTACCACCGCGTATTACATAGGCTGGAATTATTGCAATTTCATGGCTGCTACACCCATCATCAGATTCCTTTAGTGGTGCTTAGTCTATAGTTCCAATTTTAATTTATAACCCGGGGTTTAGACAAGCGAGTAGAACTAGTATCATTTGTATCATAGTGTTAGTTTTATGGATGTATGTGGAACTAGTAGCATAGATAAACAATATAAAGATACACATCTTTCGTACGTTTTACCCCCCAAAACCCATTTGTTTACATTGTTGTTTTTGTAATTTAATTCTGTGTCCATGAATAAATTGAAATCCAACAACAAAGTTACGGTGGTGGAAATCAGTAAGTTGCACTAGTGTGCGTGTTTTAAAGCACACTAGTAAAACTTACTGATTTCCACCACGGCTAAACCCACCTTTTAGCTTGTAGGCAAACCGGTTTGACAGCCAAAGATTTGTATCTTTATTTGTTTATCTATGCAAGTAGCTCTCTGCGCGTTTTGTCAGCTAGAATGATTTTTCATACAGTGAAATATACAAATTATGGAAACTATGGAAACAAAACAAATAAATGAAAACAATACACTATACTAGCAGGATAACTGGCAGGCTACTCGCAGGCAAAAATATTATACTATTTGGGCTACTAGTTGGCTCTCTCGTATTCTGATACACTAACACACATAAACGCTACTAGTTCTACTCGCTTGACCAAGCTAACCTCAGAGGCCGCTCCACTACGAATTGCACCACCGAGGTCACCTGATCGTGCCCATCCAAATGAAGGTTTTTTCTAATTTTACAATTGCATTTGGACAACTAGCATACAAATATGACGGAGCGAAAGCTATGTAGCCTAACTGCAAGTGTTATCACGAGAAAACACCTTTGAATGAAACTTAATTCTTGACCAGTGTCAAATCTTTGATACAATTTTCCTCCTTACACATATGCAGCGAATTGTTGCGGTGATAACGGAGAGGAGAAAAAGAAAGAACCCGAATGAATAACATCTAACTTGTGTGTGGCTTGTAAAAATGCTAGTTGTCCAAATGCAATTGTAAAATTAGAAAAACAAAACAAAATAATTCGATTGGCTGTTCCGAGTAATGTTTTCGGAGTATTTTTCTGTTCTGGAATTAATAAAGGAGTAGACCCAGAACACACAAATACATATAAACCCTTTCATCGGATTATTTGTCAAATTAATTTTACTCGATTGAACGTGCAAAATATACATAAATATCAGACAATTTACGTCCACACACATAAATAGTTCACAAATTAATCTCGGAACAATAGAAATTAATTCGATTGCAATCAAATAGGAGTAGTACTGTTCCGAAATCCAATCGAAAACGACATAACGAAAAACTTAGGTCTATAATAAATTTGAAACAGATGAATTGCTTAAATCAGACTACTGCGCTCATTCGTACTTACATTTTGCACATGTATCTAATTATTGGAAATAGAAAATGCCAAATTAATTTAAATGATAGGAATGTTAAATCACCAGGGCCTCTACATAAAAAAATAGTATTTGCGTATCACAACTCACAAATGCTCACTCTCAAAAGCCGCTAGAAAAGTCGCTAGAAATAATCTAGCGACATCAAAGTATTTTTTGTCGCGGAAGAAATTGAAATGTCGCTAGATCTAGCGAAAAAGTCGCTAGAACGGCAACCCTGACCATCACCTTGAATCTGTCAAAATAATAATTCTTTGTTACTAAAACGTGATTTGTTCGCTTATTTTAACTGTTTTTAAATGTCTGGCTGATGAATACGCCCCACTGTAGATGTATAGCTGATGGGGATTTATTTTTAAACAGTTGCCTATAAAACATATAAATATTAGCTTCAAAACTACAACGTAAATGGCACGATTAGTTTGACATATTTTAAGTGTCTGGCTCACGTTAGGCCCCTTTGTAGATGTCTGGCAAGTGTCCAATAAAGTTAATGACACCATCCCCTAAGACATATCAAAAATTCAGCTTCGATAAAATAACGCAATGTTATAATGGCAGTTTGACAGAAAGATAGAGAATTTTTTTTAGTGGATTGGTAACATTAACTCAAAAATCGTGTTTTTTGAGCTATGCCGGTTTTCTTAAACAGCAACGATATGTAGGTGGTCATACGACTATAACTTTTCAAAAAATGCGGTTGACGTTGTTGAATAGAAACAAAATTTTTTTTTATCAGAGCGTGTAGCGCTTTGGAAAATTGATAAATTCACCTTTTGGCTTTAGTTCCTATAAGAGGGATCTATTGCGAATAAAACTGCAGGGACAGAATAATTCAGGAAAATACAATTAGGTTATGTTTTACCACTTTTCTAAATACTTCATTTAAAACACTGATTTTGTTTGTGCGCCACTTGAATAGAAATACTCTCTATAATAAGGAAACAATTGAAAAAAATGCAGTACAAGAGGGTAGTTTTGTATTGATAATCTATTTTAATAATGTGGGCTACCACCTTTATTTGAAATAACTTCAAAAACCCTGTTGGAAAGTGAATCATGCAGTTATTTTATATAATTTAAAGAAATTGCACTTCATGCTTCTTTGATGACTGTTAAAAATCCTTGTGTTGTGGATTGGCACGTGGTCTTGTTGAAATGTCCATGGTATTGGTCCATAGACATCGTTTAACTTAGGGAAAGCTTCTTGCAATATTTCCTTCTATGAGTTTTCCGTAATTTTCAATATGGGAAGCTCATTAATTGTTCCAAACCAGTCAATCGCACCCCACACCATTACACCGCTTTTTTTGGTTATGTTAACGCTCCAGAAACCTTGGTTCCTTCCTCGTAACATGAACATAGTAATTATATCCGTTCGGGCCATCTAAAATGAATTGTTTTCGTCAGAAAATACCACTTTTGTTCACTCTTCCTTCCACATCATATTCTCCCTGCAAAAATCTATTATATTTGTCTTCGAATTGGATTAAACTGTGTTTTTTTTTTTCAATTTAAGGTGCTTTAAATGTTGTGACCCACAAATAACACGTCTAATAATGTTAAGACTCGCTGTTATGCCACTTCGCCTTGATTTTAGCAGCAGTCGGTTGAATTTGTAGCCACTCTAATAATCTTTCTTTGGTTTGCTTTTGTTGTGGCTCTTGATTGCCTACTTCACACATTTTTACCATAGTTTTCTTTATTTCTAAGGTTCAATTTTCAAAGTTCTACTTATTTGTTTGGCAATTGTGCGTAGAGTGAGCTTGTTTTCCGCGTGTACTTCTATTTTGACTTTTTCTGCACGGTTTACTGGTTTTCCGCGGCCCATATTTTCTTTGATAAAACAATTGTTATTTTTAATCTACACTTCTATTATTAGAACAATATTTTATGTCCTCTTACTGTAATCTATAGAGACAAAATGCACACTGTTTCTATTCAAGTGGCGCAAAAAAAAACAGTGTATTTAATGAAGTAATTAGCAAAGTGGTAAAAAATAACCTAATGGTCCCTGCAGTTTTATTCGAAATAGAACCCTCTTATAAGAACTAAAACCATAAGGTGAATTTATCAATTTACCAAAGCGCTACACGCTCTTATGTTAAAAAAAAAGTTTGTTTCTATTCAAGTGGAGCGGAGTGTAAATAGAAAGGTATCGTCAAATGCAATCAGCGCATCCAAAGCAAAACCTTTTATTAGGTCTAGTTTTTGAGATATTTGCATGCAAAGTTATTTTTTAGAGTTTTGAAACCTTGGTTATCTTTGTATGCCTACAGTTCCATAAATAAGCCTCGGAGGCCATTGCGGTTTTTAAAACGCTATCCGAAGCTGAAAACTGGAACATTCTGCGAGGTTTGGTAGTGAAGATATTTGAATTCAAAGTCATTCTTTTATTTTCGACCCAAAGCCTTCATATGGCTATAACTTTCCAAAAAATGCTCGTAGCACGTTCCGGTTGAATACTGAACGGACAGGACTTTGCATTGCCATCCAATTCTGAGAAATTTTTTTTCAAAAGATTTTTGAAAAAAAGCATGAAAGTATCCGGAACCCATTAAAATGTACATAAATATAAAGGTATTGTCAAATGCAATCAGCACATCCAAAGCAAACCCTTTTACAACGTCTAGTTTTTGAGATATTTGCATGCAAAGTTTTTTTATTTTAGTTTTGGAACCTATGTTATCTGTGTATGCCTACAGTTCACGTTAATCTTTCCTTCCTTCCGCACTATGACTTCATGATCAACAAAGCCTATCAAATGCTCGGTTGTATTTAAAGAAAAACCAAAGAGTTTACTGATTCCTATACTTTACTTTCACTTTTTAACTCTCTGGTGAGATCTTCACTTGAGTATTGCTGCACGGTCTGGAATCCTTACTATGCTAACTCATCTGAAAGAATTAAAAGAGTTCAGAGAAATTTTACGCGGCATACTTTTATTAAGTTGAATTGGAGAATAGTAACACCACAGATAATAAATTATTATTTATTTATTTATTATTTATTATCTGTGGTAACACCCTTTATGAAATCAGATGTCTTTTATTTGGAATAAAATCGTTGGAAACGCGCCGTAAATACTTTTCGGTTACGTTTATCCGAGATATCATTACTGATCATAATCATACATTAAATGTCATCCGCTAGAGGCTTTAATCAATGAGGGTAATGCACCTTCAAGAGTAACACGAGAACGGTTTGTAATTTATGAGCCGTTTCATCGCAGTAACTACGCCCGCAATGAGTCAATCTACCGTTGCATTAGAGAAAGTAACTTATTATGCTCTGGAGTTGATTTTTATTTGGTTTGTACCAGAGAACATTTTAAATCCATAGTTCTCAAAAATATATAAACGTTGTAAATTCGAAAACTCATCTCTTATCTTAATTTTGTTAATAAATATTTATTTTCTATAATGTATGTATTTATTATACCCGCCTACAAAAATGTAAATATCTTAGTCTGTAAGAGTATACTATACTTTGATTACTGAAATAATCTAAACTTAAACTTATACTTAATGGTAGCTGTGATATAACCGATTTATTGATTTTCAAATTTCTCGTTAATTTCTTCACCGATTTCAACCAATTTTTTTTTTTATATGCAGGGGGCCTATTTTAGATTAAACAATTTTAAATACAAAAAATGTTTAATTAAAAATGGATTAATGATTTTTTTTTTAATTTTGTGTGTTATTTCACTCATGTAAGACAATTTGCTGTGTTATTCTTATTATCAACAACGTAACGATTTTTATTATTATCTGAACATCAAATTATTAAAAAAAAGTGCCGATATGGCTCGCAATTGTTGTGCGAGCCGTGGATAACTTAATAATATAATAGCATTAATTTGGATGTTCGATATCAAATTTTTATTCACCAAACCTGGTTATGAGCTCAGAACATCAGTATTAAACTGCTTTCAGGTAAACAAAAACTTTTAAGCCTTAAGCTAGTGGATATATTTATTAAGAATTTTAATAGATAATGACAAGACTTAAAAAAAATTATATGTGGGTATATGTCATACGTAACTGGGTACTTCCTAAGCAATCTTTATAACCTTATTTTTTTTTTGTTTAGCTAAACTAATAGTTCATTGTTTGGGGGGGTTCACACTCATCGACAAGTTCTTCAACTCGTGTCGAAACATCACATTATTTGTAATGTGACCACAAGTTGAACGACTGTCGGAAGTTTTTTGATATTTTGCTCGGTCGAACGGTCGCTAATGTGAACACTAGTTGAACAACTGATAGATCTGAAAATTTGGATTTTAGTGCTTCTTTTTAATTTATTATGTGAGATTTATGGAGAATGGGTTGAAATAGAAGTAAACCCACAAAAAGAAGGAGAAAAAATTAATTTCTTTCGTTGAAACGATGCAAAAAGTTAAATCTACGCCGTGTTTGCTTTCTGAAAATGTATTTACAAATGAAGTTGATGAAGTGGTCGATGAATGTGAACGCTAAGCAGTGTCCACATTATGCCAATCAACACTGTTTATTTACATTGTCGGTCAACACGCTCAACATTTTAACCTGTCCACACATTGTCTGTAAGTGTGTACGTGTTGAAGCGTACTGTCATGTGTTATATGACATATTTGTCATGTGCCTACCAATAGAGGCACAAAACCGCATGCAGTGTCTATATAAATCAGTTTGTTGATTGTTTTTTGGCTTTTGATGTTGGGCATCTCCAAGCCCAGTAGGTTTGTACGTCTGTGGAAACACTAATTTTTTTACATACTCAATTCTGTACGTCAATTTTTAAAAATAGCAGCGTTTTTTTGTCTGACCAATTAATTTCAAATAACAATACAAATTAAAACTACAAACGAAAACAAAACAGAATCTTATTACACAAATCAAAAAACAATACAAAATATATTGCACGCAGACGCCACAACCGCAATGAAAATGACATATGTGTTGATCAACACGTCCAGACTTAAAAATTATTGTTCAATCGACTCAACATTGTTGATTTCTATCCATTTGAAGCGGGTTCCGTTCGGGTCAATAAAAGTTTATAGACTCTGTTGAATAACACGTCCACATTTATCAGCACTGTTGATATACACAAATCAACATAATGTGGACGCAGCTTAACAAAACGACTCAGGTTGATCGACTTGTCGATGAGTGTGAACCTTCCTTTTGTTTTTACTAAACTAAAATCCAGACTATTACAAAATTGTCAAGATTTTACATTTTTTTAAATAATCCGTCAAAAAAAAAAAGACGCGGGTCTTAATTTTTGATGACCTTAAATCTTCACTCTGACTTGGTTTATTATTTTTTTTTTTTTTTAATAAATAACCTCATTGACCGAGCCACAGTGTAAGATGTAGGTACATATACCAATCAAAAAGGACAACTCGATCCCGAGCATATTTGCTCATTATTCCTAATTTTATTTTCCAGACAACTTTCTTTACAGGACATAAATGTATTTTTATATTTTTTTTTTTTTTCAGATTGGGCCTTACAAGTCTCAGCAAAGTTTGGATAGGCGCCTGGTGGATTGGATTCTTTTTTGCTGCTCTGGCATGTGTTCTTTTATCAATTCCAATTTTTGGCTATCCAAAATCCCTGCCCGGCTCCGAAGAGATCAAACTCGAAAGAGTCTCCAAAGCATACAATGGAAAATCCGAAGAAGATAGCCAAAATTTCACTAAACTCAAGGAACTTCCAAAAGCCCTACTGTCACTCCTACGAAATCCGACATTTTTCTTTCTCAATTTAGCTGGAGCATCTGAGGGCTTGGTTATAGCTGGATTGTCAGCCTTTTTGCCAAAAGAAATCGAAAATCAATTCAGTATTTCGCCAGTTTTTTCAGCATTGATTATGGGAATTATTGTGGTGCCGGCAGGAGGTGGTGGTACATTTTTGGGAGGATATTTGATAAAGAAATTCGATTTGGCCTGCTCGGGAATTATTCGAATGTACTTGATAGCAACAACCATTTCGGCATTCTTTACAATGAGTTTCTTGCTGTCGTGTAAGAATTTAAGCTTTGCCGGAGTGACATGGCGTATAACGATATTGCAACAACTTCAACTGTCAATTTGATGGACTATGCGGTTCAATAAGATGACACTTGCAACAATGGCTGTCATTGCAGTCGAATGAATTACGACCCAATTTGTGGATCAGATGGCGTCATATACTTTAGTCCCTGTCATGCTGGCTGTCAACAAGAGCGGGCCCATGGTGAGTCGAAGATTTATCTAGACTGCGACTGAAAACGCTACTTATGAAGCTATAAACACAATGTGTGATTCGGGTTGTTCACATTTATGGTATTTTGTCTTTTTCTGCTTTGTTCTGATCCTGTTTACGTTCTTGGCAACGATGCCAGCTTTATCAGCAACATTGAGGTAAACAAAATCGGGACCCTTAAAATATCTCCTGTGGGTTGCTATAACTTTGATTTTCCAGGTGCGTTCAAGACGACCAACGTTCGTTTGCTCTAGGAATTCAATGGATCAAAGTTCGTCTCTTGGGAACAATTCCCGCCCCACTGATATTTAGATCCCTTATCGACGAAACGTGCATTTTATGGAAGGAAACATGTGAGGAACATGGAGCATGTCTTGTTTACGACAACAACAGCATGAGCAGGTGAGAAAATTTCATATTCAACAGGTCCTTCACTTTGACCATCGATTTTATTTATTTTTGTTTTCATTTCTATGTATAACACAGGTCAATGTGGATTCTCGCACTCACCGGCAAAATAGCATCGGTGTTGTTTTTCTTTGGCGCATGGTGGTTTTACATTCCACCCAAGACTGTGAGTGAAAATAATGGTGGTGGAGGAGTAAATGCTATTAACAGCGACAACAATAGCCATGATGATGTCTGTTACGAAGAAGAAAGACAGTCAACACAACAAGAGCAACATGTTGATATTATGAATGAAAATTTGAATCATGCGCAGCAATATCCAAACAGTAGAGGCCGATTTTAAGTGACAGTTTTATTGATTGTTTAGTTTGAAGAAGGTTGTGTGGAAATGTTTGATCATTTGTATGAAATTAAAAATGAAAAAGACAAAAAGAAAACAAATACTGCCATTTTCTTAAGACAAACGACAAAGTTTTTTGCATAAATATATTGATTGTTTAGTTTGAAGTTTGTTTGGAAATTTTTGATCATGTATGAAGTTAAAAACGAAAAAGACAAAAAGAAAAACAAAATACTGCCATTATCTTAAGATACATTTTTGACAAATGCTTGTTTTTAAATGCGCAAAAATAGATTTTAAAATATTTATAGTATCTATAACTACCTATATATTATTAATGTGATGAATAATTTTTTTTGTTTTATATTAAGAAATAACTTATATAAAACCCTATGCTATGTGTTAGATTTTTAAGAATGCCGTCGTAAATGTCATGTAGATTTTTTCAACTTAAAATAACTTTAATGCATAAAATATTTTATGGTCTTTTGCCAAAAAAAAGAAAATTTAAAAGAATATGGTCTGCTGACAGTTTAACTTCATAATCTACTGTATATATAGACTTATCGGTCAAATTGAAATTTTAAGGTGGTAACTAGTGGTTCTATTTGACGGTATTCACATTGGCTTCACTTCGCGCAACTCATTTTGACGTCTCCGTATTTAACCTCACTTAAGCCCGTATGATACTACATTTTGTTCTCATTTTTAATTCATTAAATCATGACTTATTGTCAGCAAAGAGGAAAAGAAAATATTATTTTTTATGAAAAGAACGACATTATGTTTTGACAATTACAATGTCCACAAAAGTAAATATACACCAAAAACTAGTGTTCTCATGAGTCCAGTGTATACTTTTTTTGTAGTCACAGTGTACTTTGAAATAATTTTTAATTTTCAATTTCTGAAAAGTCAAAAAATAGCTGCCAGAATCTGAAATATGTTCATTTTCAATACATTTTTTGTGACTTTTTTACATGAATGTGGTCATTGTGTACGTGCTCACTCATATCGGTATTTTCAATTATAAATTGATTGAACTCTCTAGTTTTATTTTTAATGCCTTAAAAATGAGAAATCAAAACGGACTATATTAATACTTTTAACATCAATACAAATAATGTGCCAAACCGCACGCGCTCGAAAATCCACTCAAATAAACCCTTTTTCTTATTTCAATTAGCGAAATAGTTTTTTAATGGCTTTAAATTTGTTTCCAAACTACCAACATAAAAACAAATCTATGAAACAAAAAAAATGTGTGAGTACCGGGACTCAAGGGGATGATGTGTAAACATCAGTGTAGTATATAGTTTATACTATAGCTTACAGTATATAGTAAACTAATGAGGTTGCCAAAGGCGCCCGTCGAACATGTTATGTTATTTCATGTGATTCAGGGCTGAGCGTAAATATGTATTTAATTTTGTTTCTAACCTCACCCTCCACTTTCAAAAAAGGTACTTTTAGAGAATGTGGCAACTCTTAAAATCATACCCAATGTAGACCTTAAAATCATAACAGTTACACCATGCATTAAAAAACTGCATTTTCCACAATTATATGATGGTGATAATTTTCCCGACACTATTTAATGCACAAACCGTTGGCTTGGTTGGTGTCGTTGGTGTATTACTATACCCAACCACATTACCGACATTTAACACATTATCTCAATTTACTCTATTAAATGCACGAACCATTCGCATCCATTAGTTAAAAATCTGAATAAACAAGATGGTGGCGTATCCGTTATTTTGTCTTTCCTCTTTCAAGTTTACCCATACCGAGAGTTTTTTTTTTCTTAATACCTAGCGCTAAGATGTTTACACATCAAAAAAAGCTAACGGTAACAATTTTGTCTTCAGGTATCCTTAAAAGCGTAGAAAAAGCTTCCATCCTGAAAGCTCCCTTATAAAATCCAAAGAAAAATATGTATTTGTAAGCATAACCATTGCCACGGTAACTCTGATTTGATGTGCTTATTGTTGGCAAACACAAAGAGGATTTTTAGCGAGGATACGATCAGCAGTGTTGCCAAATCGAAATTCCAAATAAAGTCAAATCTGACTTGTTGACTTTATTTGTCTCTTCCAAATCAAGTCAAATATTTGAAAATTTTGTTTTTAGTCAAAAAAAAGTCAAATATCAAAATACCAAATATTAATGATAACGTAAATACATTTTTTTAATTATAAACAAAACATAAAGTATTTCAACTTCAATTTAACGAGTTAATAAATAAATAATATTTCATAAATTATTATTATATAAAAATAGGTATAAGTTAAGGTACATAAAGTTAAAGATCTTCAATTCAATTTCATTGGTTATATCTATATGTTTGTATATAGCATATGCTCTTCTACTTCTACATTGGAAATTGGCAAAACCAATATTGATATAGAAAACTTCGCCAACTCTTTAAATGGATTTTCTCCACTGGCTTTATACGAATAAACTTCGCACCAGAAAGGCACTCACCCCAATAACGAAATTCGTATTATTAAGTCGTATTTGGTCGTATGTTGGGCTTGTGGTTTCCTCAATAGTAAAATATCATCTTTTTTGGTACAAAGCTTTTGAGAAAACATAATTAACAAAAGAACAAAAAGTGTTCGAAAAGAACACAATTTGACCGTTTCGCCATGTCTTTTGATCAAGATTTTGTTAAGTTTAAATACCATCATCAAATGTCTCTATTCATAAATTCTTAAAAGCTTTGCACCAAAAAATATGATATTTTACCATTGAGGAAGCCACAAGCCCAACATACGACCAAATACGACTTAATAATACGAATTTCGTAATTGGGGTGACTGTCTCTTTTATGTTTTTCCATTTTATGAAACAAAGATTGCTCCACTGGCTTAAAATCTTTTCTTTTGAATCAGACTCAACCTTCATCTCTTCCAGAACTGGAAGCAATGAGCTTTTGTTTTGGGAAAGGCATGTGTCGTTAGAAAGCATGCTGATCTGTTTGAGAATTTTTAGATTTTTTGGCACTCTGCTGTTATTCTTTTAGTAGTTTAATAATAAAACTTTTGCAGTTTTTTCTAAAAAATATGAATTTCTTCGTCGTTCACTTCGGATTTCGGCACACTGAAGTTGAAATGTATTTTAAAATATTTTAACAAAAAGTTAACTTGCAAATTGAATTATTGAATAAAGTAAAAAAACAAGTCAAAACACTTTTGACAAGATTTGTATTTCAGTTCATGTCAACAGCGATGAAATCTTGTCAAATTTGACATGAAACAGGTCAACACGGCAACACTGACGATCAGTACGACTCGATCCGTTCGAAAGACATGTCATAGTGTGGGGTGTACGCTTGATAATACGAGAAAAAGGCACATACATATTTTTATATGCAGCAGGCACCCTTTGGAGAAGGAAAGCTCTCCCATAAGGCCTGTCCTGCACATATTCATTGGATAGAGTATAGTATGATGTTAGAGTAAGATAAAACAAAGAGACTTCAAAATGAGTTAAGCAAAATAAGGCCAAAGTGAACATAGACATTTGTATGCTTGTGTTTTTACAGAAACCCAATTTCCTATGTATAATTTAAATGTCGTGTAATCTTACGCTTTTAAATTTTACATCTGATGTCTCAGTTTCCACAAAATGATGGCTGTCACTTTTGACATTGACAGTTTTAATTATTTCCCTATTGACGAAAGACGACTTTTGAGAACAAAAACATGATTAAGGTAGTACGTTTCGTAGCGGTAGCCTTATGCTGCATGAATTTACACGAATGGCTGATTGGCATTTTTCTGTCAGTTTACTTTACTGGCAAAAGAATGAGCAAATTCATTCTTTTGCCAGCATCATGACAGAAATACTGACAATTTTCCAATCGTGTAAATGTGACATTACGTTATATTATTATTATCACGAAACAAGGTCCGTTAAGAAAGAAATAATAATGCAATTGGATTCATTAAAATAAAAATTGTTTTCTCCATAAAATATTAAAAACAAAATATGAAAAAAAAAATAAAAATAAATATGTAATTAAAAAAATTAGTTTCAACCCGATTAAGAACATAAGAAAACTATAAAACGGCGCATTGTAGTACTTTTTAATCATACAATTATTATAATAAATTAAGACAAAATATTAAAAATAAGTCATTTGTATATGCATACCTTTTTACTTGTACATGTATAACTTTTGTAATTTCATAAAATTTAATATTACATTTTTGATAAAATACTTTTTAAAATAGATTAGTATGTTTAAATATATGTATGTATGTGTATAACTAAGTGTTCGAAAAACTAGAAAAAGTTGCGTTTTTATTTGGAAGCTAAGATTTAATTTTAATAAATTTTGAAAGCAATTGTTATTTGTTATACTGCCATTGTGAATCGAGCTTAGTAAACAATTCACCCCCTTGCAGAGAATTAAAAATATCTGAAATCAACGGAACAGGATGATTCACATCTTCGAGTTGATCAATCAGGGCCGTATCTTAATTATCCGCACAGACCCGTATCTTGCCGTTGGATTTGAGGATTGGTAACAGCGGTGTACCCCATTCCGAGTTTTCAATTTTTTCAATAATGCCCTCCTTTTCTAACTTCACCAGCTCTTGTTCGACCTCATCTTTAAATGAAAATGGTATTCTACGCGGCTTACAAAATGTAGGTCTTGCATTTGGTTTAAAACCTAAAGAAATGACAGTGTTTTGGTAACGACCCCACCTTACATCAAACAAATTTTGAATACAAGAGGATTTATGTTCACATTTTCAACTGACACATTATAAAGCACAGTACACATATCTAAGGTATTATCAGACGCAGCTTTCCAAATTTCAAGATGGCTGCCCTCTGTGTAAGTACACACTTAACAAAAACAATTTTTTTGTGATTGTTTGAAATTCAGTTTTTTTACTATTGATTTTGCCAACATGAGCAGAACTGAACAAAAATTAACATGCTAATGATATGACCTGTAATATATGTATCTTGATTATAAAGAACTTCTTCTGTATAATCTTCTTGTTCTAAGTTATTATTTTTTTTTATTCTGTTTTCTACAAGTTTTTTCTAACTGGCTGAACACAATAGAGTGCCGCAACAAGAACTGCAGTTGCAAGTAGAACAGTTGTCAAAAAATATCGTACGCTGTAGTTTCTATGTGTCCACAAGCAGTACAGCTTGATCATTTTTGTTGATAAATTTCAAAATATATGCCTCTTATTCATTGCTAAATAACACTGGTCTACGGTGGTTTTGTTGCCCTAGATATAAGATTGATTTTGGATATATTTATGCTCACAATTCATGAAACTATCAATGATTTTGTAAGATTTGCTCTCACCCGCCCACTCACTTCCACTGGTAGACTGTCCCGATTTCTGTGAATTTGGCAACATAATTGTTCCTGAGGGCTATGAATTACTTTTGAAATGTGAATAGGCCGAGGGAGTAAGGATCACGTGATGTTTATATGTGCGAAAAAGTTGCGCAAAATAAATTTTATTACTAACAAGCTGATAATTGCTCAAAATATAAGATATGTAAAAATCATAAAAACAAGAGCACATTCAGTACTTTCATGAATACATTTGTAATTTGGAAACTTGAAAACATACAAATTTGCAAATATATCCAGGGCAACACAATTTTTTTTTTTTTGTAGAGCTGTGTAATTGTTTCACATTCATTCACTATTTTTATAACCAAATACAACATAAAAACGCTGAAAACAGAAATAATTTTTCTTCCTCGCAGTAGATTCTTTTTTTTGTTTTCTATTGAGAATGTGAAAGCATACAGCAGAAGTTAAAAGTTGACCAACTTGTGCAATGATGCGATAGCAACTGCGTCGCATTGTGTTCGCAACACTGAATTTGTGTGTATTTAATGTTTTGACAAATACTGCACCACCGATTGCAAATGCGGCTATAACATCTTCATTGTGTTCAACCAGTAAATGTCCTTTCATGTTAAATTTTCTACAAATAAAAGACTTGTACTTACAGGTTTTAAATACATCACCTGCTTTTCCACATGCAAAGCACAGTTGTTGCTTGCTTTCATCCTTTCCATCTCTTCTTTGATTCAGCCGTTGCTGTTGTTGAAATTCTATCGTTCCTTGTCGGTCGCTCCCTGCTTCTTGTTTTTGATTACTGCAACTGCTTCCTGTTTTTAATAGATGTATATTTGACTCTTTCTCTCTTAAAGATTATTCCCGCTGCAAAGCCACTTGCAAGACTTCGGATAGCGGCTTTTCGATGTCCTTTTCACACACCCGATCTAAAATTGGAAACGAAAAATACCATACAAAAATGACATGACGAAATCATAAACGCAAAAATTTCGTTGTCCTTTTCGTTCTGTGGTACGCTGTTCGACCAGCGAAATTGATGATTATACCAGATTGTTTTGACAAGTCTCCACTCTCTTTTCGTAATGAATTTATTGCCCGGACCATTAATTGTGTGCGGAAAAATGACATTTGGGTTTGTTCGTCTTTTTATTTATTGTTTCTTTCATTACATTGTTTCTTTTTTTTCGTTAAATTTCTATCTATTTATTTGCAATTTATTTAAACTCTCCATAAATATTTTTCCGCTGTGTTTTCGTGAGTCTTTTTGGAGACCGCAGGAAAATTTCATTTCGCATCAGCAGCGTACTAGGCTTTTCAGTAAACCAGTTACGAAACGGTTTTTGACGAAACTCTCAAAAGAACTGTTAAAATTGCAGCCCCTGGCCATGCTTTTCACGCGCACTAGCCAACTGTTAACTGCTTCAGATTCTGCTTGCTTGAGATCGAAAAATTGTATACGTTTTCCTACACATGACGACACAATCTGGAAGTGTTTTCTCATACATTCCATGAGTTCTGTGTAATTCAACTCCTTGGGTTTCTTAGGAAAAATTACCTCCCTCAAAACTTCGTAAGCTTGCTGACTAACAGTCGTCAGAATTACCGGCACCCGAAGCACATCTTCCACATAATTTGCCAGGAAATACTGTTCCAAGCGCTCCTCGTGTATAATCGCCCTCGATGTTAAATGATGGCACTGCCCCCACGTGCGCTGAGCTACGCACCACTTCAATACTTTAGATTTTTTTTTTCTCGCACACGATTCAGTTAGAACAATTTTTCCTCGTCGCCACTGTTGTGTCCTCTGATAAATAAAAAGACTTGTGTTCGGGTCGCTGGTTACAAATGAACTGCTTAATCTTAATCTCGATTCACAATGGCAGTATAACAAATATATCAGCAATACAATATTTTCTGCCATTAAATCCAATTTAAAAAAAATTGAAATTATGGGAGAAATAATAGCGATTCGTCAGTCATGCCATATGCTTTTCTGTATTTAAACATCACCATAAGAATATCCCTTCCGCTGGTTCAATAACACTGGTCAACAAAACTTACATTTCAGTTTTGTAACAAAAACTGTTTCAGTAAGAGATGGTTCCAAAAGACAGAAATATTTTTAAACAAAATCAGATACGAACAGATTTTGTGTTCCATAGTCAACGGTCAGGCAAAAACCATGTATTCCTGAGGTAATTTTAAATCGAAGTATTTAAGGGGTAATTTTTCTCGTTTTTGCTTCCTTTTAGAAATTTTATGATTTTTGGCCAAACTCCAACCGATTCTTGTTTTTTTTTTTTATCAAAAATACCATTTTTCCTATTTTAAAATAAAAGACTATTTTTTTTTCTTTAAAATATTTAAATTGTTTAACAAGAAATTATATTTAAAAATATTTATGGCCGATTTCATGAAGGCCTTTTAAATATTTAAAAGGTCATTTAGCCTTAAAATGAGGATTTTTGGTTACACCAACTGCTTTTAAATATAACAGGCTCTTAAACACCCTTATAAACTAAAAGCCCATTTTCTTCTCATTAAATTTTAAAAGCGTCATGAAAGTCATCACATCCCGTTAACATATGTACATATATACATTTTTTGATATCCCATTTGTTTTTTGTTTTGCAAATTGGAACTAAAAAGTATGAATAGGTAGGTAATACATTTTGGGTTTCTTTTTAGTATAATAAAAGATGAAGAGCAACCTGAGATTCAACGCCAAAGAGTATTCCCCGTCCACAGGATTTTTTACTTGGTAATGGTAGCTATAGGTATACATGCATGAATTATTTCTTTGACGATCAAGAAATAAAATACAATTTTAAAGTGCTTTGAATTGTTTATATTTTAATGAATGATCAAAAAAAAGTAAAGATAATTGTGCGGGAATGAATGAATGGATCAATTCGGGGTTTGATGCACTGCGACCTTTGATCTATTGTGCCCCCATCTAGAGCTCAATGAGATTGCTCACTTAAAGCTCATCCTCCAATTTTAGTTCTTTTATAAACTTAAGTATTTGGAGTATTTTCAGTGAGGGTTGGTCCCTCTCCTCTATCTGGTAATTTCCCAGATATCTGTGCCTTTGATGCACAAGTGCATTGCATTTGCCTAATATGTGGTCAGGTGTTTCCTCCTGAATGTTGCAGAATCTACAAGTTGCACTTCTCACTAAGCCGAGAATACTGAGATGTCTTTTTAGTTTGCAGTGTCCAGTGAGTAAACCCGTTATTATTCTTAGGCTGTTCCTGCTAAGATTTATGCAGGCTTTGTAGCGTTCTTGGTTGAAGTTCCCAAGTAATAATTTGGCTTGCCTCAGTTTTGGGAGTTCTTTCCAAATTTTGGATCTTTTTGCCTCCTCTTCTGATTTGATCTTGTTTTTGATCACATTTTCACCTAATCCGCAATAGGGCTCAGGCCCTATTAGGGGGGTTGTTGCTCCTATTTTGGCCAGGGAGTCTGCCTCCTCATTACCATCGATACCTACGTGGCCCGGTACCCAATATAGTGAGACATTGTTGTTTTTGCCCAGTTCATTTAACCTCCTCAAGCATTCCCAAACCAATTTTGAGCTAATGCCATAGGAGCTTAAAGCTTTAAGCGCGGCTTGGCTATCTGACATGATGGCAATGTTCCGATTTCGGTAGTTCCTTTCAAGGTTACGTTCTGCACATTTACCTATGGCGTTTACTTCCGCCTGGAAAATGCTTGTGGACTGTCCCATCGGTACAGATAGTTTGGTTCTTGGCCCAAATATACCCGCCCCAGTCCCTTCAGACGTTCTTGATCCATCAGTATACCATTTGATGGCGTTTGGATTAAGATTGTAGTTCGTTGTTTCGCCTACCCACTCTGCCTTGCTACATAACTCCGTTTGAAAATTTTGTTCGAAGTTATATTTTTTAATCATGGCATCCCTTGGAATGTCAAGAAGGTTTGTTACTGTCGACCTGGAGATGCATTGCCTTTCTCTGTTACCTATGCATTTTCCGGTCCCAGTTCCCTCCTTGGCAAATCTCATGATTGCTCCCTGAGCAGTACTGTCTATGACCACGTATAGTGGTGTTAGGTGAAGGATAACCTCCATTGCTGCTGTGGGGCAAGTTCTCATTGCTCCAGTTATGCATATGCATGCGAGCCGTTGGATTTTTTCTAGGGCATTCCTAGTTGTATGAAGTTCGGTTCTTTTGTGCCATGCAACTGCACCATAGGTAATGATGGGCCTTACCATCATGGTGTACATCCATCTTAGGATATTTGGTTTGCAACCCCATGATTTTCCTGCAAGACTCTTACATATCATAAGGCCCTTTGTGGCTTTCCCGACAGTTATTTCTAAGTGTTTGTTCCAAAGAAGTTTGCTATCTATTGTGATACCTAGGTATTTTACCTCCATCTTTGTTTCAATGACTTTACCAGCTAAACTAATAGGTTTCATTCGTGGCAGAAGCCTTTTGTTGGTAAATGGTACGATAGTCGTTTTTGCAGGGTTAATATTTAGTCCTACAGATTGACACCATTTACTTGTGATTTTCAGTCCTCTTTGTAATATTTCACAGAGAGTTTCTTCGAACTTTCCTAGGGCTGTTATTACGATGTCGTCGGCAAAGCCTATGCATCGTATGCCCTGAGAAGTTAGACTTTCTAATAGCTCATCCACTACAAGACTCCACAGCAAGGGTGACAGTACCCCTCCCTGCGGACAGCCTCTTGTTGTGATGATTTTCTTGACACTTTGCCCTGTGTGTGCCTCTGCCGTTCTTGTTCTCAGCATTTCACTAATCCATCTTGTTATGGTGATGGGTACACACTTCCTTACTTGGGCTTTATTTACTGCATCATGAGAGATGTTATCGAAAGCACCTTCAATGTCTAGGAAGGCACATAGTGCAGTTTCTTTATTCTTTAAAGCAATTTGTAGTGTGTTAGTGAGCTCGTACAGAGCAGTTTCTGTGGATCTGCCTGCTCTATATGCATGCTGTCGATTGCTGAGAGGCATTATATTAAGTACTTCTGATCTTATGAAGTTGTCAACTATTTTCTCCAAAGTCTTCAGTAGAAAAGATGTAAGACTTATCGGCCTGAACGACTTTGGATGGGTTGTATCTTTTTTCCCCATTTTAGGAATAAAGATTACCTTAGCCCTTCTCCATAGGCTTGGTATATACCCAAGTGCTATGCTACTACGAAGTATGCTAATTAATTGGGGCATAAGTTCCTCTTTACCTTTTTGTAAAAGAGCTGGAAAGATACCATCCACCCCCGGTGACTTGAAGGGTTGAAAGGTGCTTAGCGCCCATTCAAGCCAGAGCAGATAGTTTTAGCTATCTTCCAGGCTTCCCGGTTGAGTTTGAACGGTATCCTCTCTATTATATCCCCTACCATTGGTAGACTTCCTGGAAAGTGAGTGTTTAGCAAAAGGGAAGACCGTTGCTCCTCATTTTCGGTGAAGCTACCATCAGGGTTACGAAGTGCTAAGGAAGTTATAGATTTTTCATTCGCTAAAACTTTATGCAGTCTTGCCGCTACAGGGGTAGATGAAATTCCCTCACAGAAAATTGCAAAACTTTTTCTTTTAGCCTTTCTTATTTCCCCATTATATTTGGTCAACTCTGCAGAGTAGTTAAGCCACTCTCCAGTTCTTTTTGCCTCATTGAAGAGTTTTCTTACCTTGGATCTCAGTTTCGATAGGTTGTTTCTGTTTCTTAATGATTTTAAGGGGGCAACTGAGTTCATATGCCTCATTGATTGCCCCACTAAACTCATTAACTATCTGTTCTAATTCAAGGTTACTGTTTGTTGTTCTAACTGGACCTATTTGCTCAAGGTTAGTCTTGAGAATGTTTTTGTAAAGATCCCAGTTTGTTTTCTTAGGGTTCCTTCCAGAGGATTCCTCTGTGGAAAGGCCTTCTAAGGTAAACAAAATTATTCTGTGATCAGACATTGATGGTTCATTGGAGACTCTCCAATCCCTTACTAAGCTGCTTACGTTCGGGGTACCGAGCGTTAAGTCTAATACTTCTTCTCTAGTTCTAGTTACAAAGGTGGGAGTTTTCCCCACGTTAAATATATCTAGATTTTTTCCAATAATAAAGTTTAAAAGGTACTCACCCCTTCGGTTGATATCGGTACTACCCCATGTTGTATGGTGGGCGTTTGCATCGCACCCCACCAACAACGGTAGTTTCTTAGTGTTGCAGTAGTCCACGAGCCTTTGCACCTCCAGCGGTGGAATGTTATCTTCATCACCTGGGAAGTAGGCTGATGCCACAACCATTGTGCAGGGGCTGCCCTCGATGTCGATCTGAGCCTGGATCGGAACTAGATACTGCGTCATAAATTCTGAAAGACAAACAAATTTTATATTATTTCTTATTTTTATGCATGTTCTGGGTGAGTCTTGTCTCATGTCCCAGATAAGTGTAGAGTCCTTACTTGTTAGGCCTCTTAGGGGCCAGTTATAGCTTTCATTGAAAACCATCATTGAAAAAGTTGTCTGTTGATTTTGAGACCCTTCGAAAGTTTAATCATTAAATATTTGAATGCAGAAATATAGCTTACGACTTCAAAATTATTTCTCCTCCAAAAAAAAATTCATTTTGACACATATCTTCCCCATAAGGTAACTTTTAATTTTTTCAATGATCATTGGTAAGGTAGTTCATCATTGAAAAATTAAAAGTTACTTTATGTGGAAGATATGGGTCAAAATGAATTTTTTTTGAAGGAGAAATAATTTTGATGTCGTAAGCTATATTTCTGCATTCAAATATTCAATGATTAAACTTTCGAAAGGTCTCAAAATCAACAGTTAACTTTTTCAATGATGGTTTTCAATGATAGCTATAACTGGCACCTTACTTGACCCCCGTAAATCCAGGGTTCTTGAATCAGTACTATCCCTAGGTTTTCCACCGTAAACTTCCTTACTATAACGGCTGATGCCGCCTTAGCATGGTGTACGTTTACTTGGGCTACCCTGGTACTGATCCCACGTCGTATCATTTTTGTTCTTAGTTGGAGGCAAAGGCCTCCTCATCTGCTAACAGATGCTCTTCTTCCTCCTCAGTCAGAAGCGTTTCGTGTTGTTCCTGGTAAGGAGAGAGGTCTATGCCCTCTATTCCTTTACCAGTTTGACCTATTAGTATATTTTCCAATATCTTTACCTGGTTTTCTTTATTCTTTTCAGAAGGCTGGGGTTGTGGTTCTGCGGTTGAGGTGGTAAGGGTAGCTAATGGAGGTGCTGGTGTGAAGGGTAATGGGATTGGGGTGGTTTCAGGACAAGTTGTCCATGGGCACAGACACATTGCTCACTTGACCGGGAGGTTTACTCTCTTGGGTCGTGGCCACTGTGTTGTGAGAGACGTCTTTTCTTTGACCTGGAGGTGTTCTACCTTGACCAATGGACGCCGCTCCTTCTTCTGCCCGGTGTAGTACAGTCCTAGAGGGCGTCCTCTTGAGGTACTTACTACAACCCGGTCTCGGATCTTCACCGTGGAGGATTCTCTCCATGCGGTCCGCATACTCACTCGCGGTGACATCCCGCGGAGTGTTAAATTTTGTGTGGTTTTTGTTGTTTTTTTGTTTAATTTGTTTCGTAATTTGATCCCACGAGTAGCTAGAGAAGGGTTGGTCCACCATATCAGAGCTCCGCATGATATGGTAAGGTCATAGTTACTCTTTGATTCAACCTGGTTTTAAAGAGGTACCGTTAGAATACAGCCGGTATACCCCCTGGCTGCAAACCATTCAATGGGCACGGTCCACTTTACACCCTTGATTAGGGGGCGCAGGTCTTAGTCGTAACTCCTCAAAATCACTACCGCTTTTGGTGGTCCCAAACTACGGCGGGTCAGATGAGTCTTTGAAACTTAAGCCTCCGCACCACGACAAGGTGCCTGCCATGCAGAGGTGCGTGTATCCTTAAGCAACAAAAATCCGATTATAAAATATATTATTGGCGAGAAAAACATGTTCCCAAGTGAAATATTCATATAAGATCCTCGCCGATGTGCCGCTTGGATTTTGAGGTGTAATTTTTGTTACTTAAATACGCGCACAATTTTTTTTGTTTTTTTTTTTTACAATTGTTGTAGGAAATATATTTGTTTTTAAATAGGATAACCAACACAAACAATTAAATACACTTTAGTATTTGTTGTGCGCGCAAATATTCTTGTACTCTCTGTGGCAACAAAATTGCTGTCAAATGGCACACAATTTTTTTTTCATTTCGTGACATTTTCACCCTTATTCATAAAGAAAAAATAGTTGTTTTAGCTTCCGTGTTTAGGAAAACTACACCATGGAATAAGAATGTTCCGGACTCAAATGGAGCAGTAAGTAATTGCCTTTAGTTTGAGCCCAGAAAACTTTTATTCCATGGTGTACTTTTCCTAAACACAGGAGCTAAAATAACTATTTTTTCTTTATGAATACGGGTGTTTGTGTTTATGAAAAATGTTGATTCACTCTTTCTCGGTGTACTTCATTATGTAAGAGGAGCATAACTGAACAAATTTATTGGTCTGTTATAATTTATAAGGATTTTAGATAAAAGCGATTTTAGTCAATGTTTATGAAATTGGCTCATAGCTCAAACTTAGGCTGCGCGTATAGTAGTGCGACATAGCGATGCTTTGACCCTTTTTAGACCATTACTATTTATTACACCATAACGATGGTTTTGTGGGTGAAATCTGTGAGGGGATAAGAGGCTCTTCACTGTTTTTGCCAAAAAAAACCATGTTGTGGTGTAGGGAATAGTCGCAATCTAAATAAAGTCTTTGTTTACAATTTTAATTTGCCGACAAAAAACACCAGATTAACTGCGCATGAATTACCTGCTCATTTTTGTTTTCGTAATAAAAACAAATAAACAAGCAACAAAAATATTTATATTCTGCTTTTATGAAGCATATGTTCTTTATGGTTAACGTTTTTGGCATCTCATCACATGTCACATGTCACATGAAAAGAATTGTGTGGCTAAATAATATATGAACATATGTATTTTCAAGGAACTAAACAGGTACTACACAATCACACCACACATGTTTTTATAAAGTTTATATATCTGCCAGCTACCCAAGCAAACTATATCTATGGTCGTTTTTCTTTTTGTAGGTAGGTTTTTTTTTCTTTTTGTCACCTCGTTTACATCCACTTGCAATCTCACCATCATCATTAATAAATTCGAATTCGGAAGCCCTAATTAGCTCTTATCTTCATTTAATGTAGGTAGGTAGTAGGTTGTTTAGGTAGGTAGGCTCACGCTGGGGTTTTAAAGATTTTCTGAAGCTATTGTTAAAATTACCTATCTTTAAATTTGCTTTTCATGTGCGATGTTTTTACTTTACTCTATCTCTTTCTTTTTAAATCCCTCTCAAATTTCGAGTCCACAATAGGGATTTAATGGGGGGGATGCCCTTTTCAATGAATATTTCTATTGAAGAGAATCCTTGAGACTTTCTTCTGCGAAGGATGGAGATGGTATTGATATATAAATATAAACAGTAAATAGATTAATAGATTTAGAAAAGTTGCAAAAAAAAGGGATTACCTAGCTAGGTACCTAAGCAAGTGGGATTTTTTATTCGAGGAATTTTCCCTAAATAATTTGTAGGTATTTTCCTAATTTAAATCAGAATGTGAAGAATGTTCGTTTGTGTTTTTTTTTTAACGAGCAGATTACTTTAGAATCTAAGCGGAGAGCAAAAATGAGTTGAAATACCTTAAAGTTTAAAACTAATAATACCTACTTAGTCGTGATTAAATGAGTTTAAGGCCCCAGTTATAGCTATCATTGAAACCCATCATTGAAAAAGTTAGCTGTTGATTTTGAGACCCTTCGAAAGTTTAATCATTGATTATTTTAATGCAGAAATATAGCTTACGACTTTAAAATTATTTCTCCTCTAAAAAAAAATCATTTTGACCCATATCTTCTCCATAACGTAACTTTTAATTTTTAAATGATGAACTACCTCACCAATGATCATTGAAAAAATTAAAAGTAACGTTATGGGGAAGATATGGGTCAAAATGAATTTTTTTTGAAGGTGAAATAATTTAAAAAACGTAAGCTATATTTCTGCATTAAAATATTCAATGATTAAACTTTCGGAAGGTCTCAAAATCAACAGTTAACTTTTTCAATGATGGTTTTCAATGATAGCTATAACTGGCCCCTAAGCTTCAATCTGCTTTTTATTCTGAGATCACCTAACCGTACCAATTGTAATCCCCACAAATGAAGATTAAAAATAATGGTGTTTCCATTGGTTTCCGAATCGCAAAATAATAATAAAATCAACCAATCCAATAACAAGATATGAAGGCTAAATACCTACCTAAAAAAAGTATAAAAAAGGCAATTTTTTCAATAAACCCATAACATTATCATTCGAATTATTTGGTTAAAGCGTGGTATGCAGTATTTTTAAAACTGATAAATGACAAGTTCAAAGTTTAATCAAAATATAAGAGCCGTTCTCGAAAAAACTTGATATAACCGACATCGTTGTATACGACAGCTTCCCGTTTTAGATGAGCTAAAACAAAAATTATAATATCTTCACTAGGGAATCACATAAAAACGCTTCACACACAATTAAAAAAAAAATCGGTCCAACCGTTAAGGGTTTAGCTCGGTGTACATCAGGACGCACAGACGCACGAACACTTTTTTGAACTTCTCCATTATCGTAATGTTAGTATTGATTAAAGCCTCTGTAATTTTTTTGACAATTAACCAATAGGTGCATAAAATCGATGCTTGCGATCTCTAAATAATGACATTTTAAAAATCAGAAACAAATGTTGGTAATGTCTTTGAGAACATAAGAACCAAAGACCACCTAAAAAGGCCCTATTTGTACATGTTACATGTTATTTGCGATTACTCTAAAGCCGGAAACACACGGGTCGAGTCGTGTGAAGCTGTCAGTCAAAATATTTAATACGCCTCAGGGCGATACAACACACCAGATAAACGTGGTTCTACGGATAAAAAATACATTCAAACAATAGTGCCACAACACACCACACGAGACAGGTGTTTTTTTTTTTTATAATCTTAAAATTCAAAGAGCTCTATGTATATCGTACGTCATTCAAAAATAATTCTGTGTCAAAAAATTAATTTATTTTGTGTCAAAAAATAAAAACAAATACAGAAAAGATTTTATAATTACATAGAGAAAATAATTCATATTGGCCAAAATACCAACAAGACCAACTAATCGAGCAAACGAATAAATTGGGGCTTAGGAGTTCTAAAGAAAAAAGAAAAATATGAAAAGGTTCCAATGACATTTTCCTATGAAGTTTCGTGTTTGTTGAAAACCTCAGCTGGAGAACAAATATGTAGATTGTACACACATACATATTGTATGTACATACATAATTTCTTCTTCTAAGTGACGCGATGCAATGGATTTGAACCTAATTCAGGTAATAGTTTCTTTTCAAGCCGAAGTATTAACAGTATTAATTAAGTTTCTTTTCAAGTCGCAGTATTACCATTTTGGAAGCAGACAGGACGATCAGAAAAGTAAGCTGAATATGTATAAGCCAATGGCTAAGTCCCCATAATACCAGTTAACAAACATTGATACCCAGAATGAAACACAAAAACAAGTATTCCAAACTATGCACACCCGATACAGAGATTATTCGTTTTTTTTTATAACCCACGCTCTAACTAAAAACCACGAATAGTTATCAATCATTAAATTAAATAAAAAACAAATTATATGAAGTAAAAGAAGAAAAATATAATCAGTTTATTAAACAAGAAGGATTATGGGTGTATCTATAATTCAAAAAACAAAGAAAAAAACATCATATAATACTAATTATAATTCTTATTTCTTGTTAACCACAAAAATAAGAATTATAATTAAATTTGGAATCCAACATACAAAAAAGATTTAAATATTTCAAAGAATATGACTATATATAAAGATTTAGATTTTAATAAACAAAAAATTTAAACTGAAAAAAAAAACAGATATTTAGTACTAAATTTCTTCAATAAACCTTGTACAAAATATCTTCATGAAATACTGAAAGATTCCATGATGTTTTTTTCTCTTCATATTAAATAACGGTAGCCGAAATTTAATTGAATTCTTTAATTTAAAAAAAATACATAATAAATAATTTTAACATTATAGGTATCAAAAACTTATACTCACATAGACCCAATCCCTCCAAAATCCATTTTCAAAATAATCTTTAATTATTCTGAATAATTCTTCTTGTCTCCTTATTCTCCTGAGTTCTTTTCTATAAATTTCTTCTCTTCTCCATGCAGCCAACTAAAAAAATGTATGTACCACATTTTAAATATTTTTAAAACCATTAAAATCATACAAATTTAATATACTCACATTATCTGACATTTCATCTAACCATTGATATTCATTTTCATATACCGCATTAGGTCCACTAGTTCCAGGTATCTTAAAAATTTTATTTAACACATTTTTATATTGATTTACATTTCAAATCAGTAAAATTTAATATACTCACATCCTCCGGCATTTCATTAATCCACTTCTGGACATCATATCCTTTTTTAATAAGTCCGCTTGGTCCAGGTTGCTAAAAAAATTTCATTATCACATTTTTATATTATTTAACAATTTAAATCATAAAAATTTTATATACTCACATTCTCCAACATTTCATCTATCCATTTTTGAACATTGTATTCATTTTCTTTCGTTGCATCCATTTTTCTTCTATTTAATTCTTCACAAAATTATATTTACTTCTGTATTGCTTGATATATTTTTAATAATGAATTATTTTTTTTAATTTTTTGGCTTATATAGAATTTTAGATTTCATGACCAACTGGGTGTTATAAAAATTATTACATAATCGGGCCAGTAGAAAAAGTGTATAGTGGATCATTTAATATATCTAATTTCAATTTTGCCACCTGACGCACTAAGAGACTCATTGTAATTGGTAATTTGTAAATGGTAAATGGTAAATGGTTATATTGGTAGTAATGGTAAGATTGGTAATATTGGTGAGATAGTTACGATAGGTATGAGTGTTAAGAGTGGTAAGATTGGTAACTTGTAATAAAGTGGCAATTGGTATATTTTGATGTAAAGGTGTTGTTTATGGTAATTGCAGTTGCAGTGGTAGTTGCAGTTGCAGTTGCAGTGGTAGGTGCAGTTGCAGTACTAGGTGCAGTTGCAGTGGTAAGTGCAGTTGCAGTGGTAAGTGCAGTTGCAGTGGTAAGTGCAGTTGCAGTGGTAAGTGCAGTTGCAGTGATATGTGCAGTTGCAGTGGTAAGTGCAGTTGCAGTGGTAGTTGCAGTGGTAGGTGCAGTTGCAGTGGTAAGTGCAGTTGCAATGGTAAGTGCAATTGCAGTGGTAAGTGCAGTTGCAGTGGTAAGTGCAGTTGCAGTGGTAAGTGCAGTTGCAGTGGTAAGTGCAGTTGCAGTGGTAAGTGCAGTTGCAGTGGTAAGTGCAGTTGCAGTGGTAAGTGCAGTCGCAGTGGTAAGTGCAGTTGCAGTGGTAAGTGCAGTTGCAGTGGTAAGTGCAGTTGCAGTGGTAAGTGCAGTTGCAGTGGTAAGTGCAGTTGCAGTGGTAAGTGCAGTCGCAGTGGTAAGTGCAGTTGCAGTGGTAAGTGCAGTTGCAGTGGTAAGTGCAGTTGCAGTGGTAAGTGCAGTTGCAGTGGTAAGTGCAGTTGCAGTGGTAAGTGCAGTTGCAGTGGTAAGTGCAGTTGCAGTGGTAAGTACAGTTGCAGTGGTATTTTGATTGCACCTACCACTGCAACTGCACCTACCACTGCAACTGCACCTACCACTGCAACTGCACCTACCACTGCAACTGCATCTACCACTGCAACTGCACTTACCACTGCAACTGCACTTACCACTGCAACTGCACTTACCACTGCAACTGCACTTATCACTGCAACTGCACTTACCACTGCACTGCACTTACCACTGCAACTGCACTTACCACTGCAACTGCACTTACCACTGCAACTGCACTTACCACTGCAACTGCACTTACCACTGCAACTGCACTTACCACTGCAACTGCACTTACCACTGCAACTGCACTTACCACTGCAACTGCACTTACCACTGCAACTGCACTTACCACTGCAACTGCACTTACCACTGCAACTGCACTTACCACTGCATTTGCACTTACCACTGCAACTGCAACTGCACCAACCAATGCAACTGCACCTACCACTGCAACTGCAACTGCACCTACCAATGCAAATGCAATTGCAATTACCACAAATAATACTTTTACCCTTAAATATATCAATTGCCAATTTAATACAAATTACCAAACTGACCACTCTTACCAATCTTACCAGTATTACCATTAACCATTTACCAATTACCAATTACAATGAGTCTCTTAGTGCATCAGTTGGCAGAATACAATTTAAGTAAATTAAATAATCCACTATACACTTTTTCTACTGGCCCGATTTTGTAATAATTTTTATAATACCCAGTTGTCCATGAATTCGAAAATTCTATATAAGTCGAAAAAATTAAAAAAATAAATCATTAATGAAAAAATCTCAAGCTGAGCGGAAGTGAGAAGAATTGTGTGAAGAAAAATAATTGAATTTAATTATAAAAAAATGAATGCACTGGATAATAATGATAATGATTTTAAGAAATCAATAGATGAAATGTTAGGGAATGTATGTATATAAATTTTTTTTAATTTTGAATGTTAGAAAATATAAAAAAGTGGTTAATAAAAGTTTTTTCAGTTAGGTGTATTTGAAAAAGAAGATAAAGAGCTCAGGCGAAATTTTAGACATAATTTATTAACAAGAATAAAAAAGTTTTTCGAAGAGGGATTTTGGAAAGAATGGTCTTATGTATGTATAAGTTTTTGATTTGAAAAGAAAAAAAAAAAGAAAAGTTTAAATTATTTCTGTATAATGTATATTGTTTTGTTTTTATTATAGAATTCAATTAAATATCGACCACCGCTAATAAACCGTACCAGAAAAAATTACATCTTTCAGTACAAAAGTTATGAAGGCCTTTTGTACTAGAATGACTTCAGTGATTCTCTGTGTTAGTTTGTTTTTTGCTTATTAATACTTACATTGCAATTCTTTTTATATTCATTTAAATATTTTTAATTTTTTTCTGGTACGTGGCAATCCAAACCTTATTATAATTCTTATTTGTTTGGCTAACAATAAATAAGAATTATAATTAGTGTTGATGATTTTTTGAATTATATTGTAGCCATTTAATAAACTGCGACAATTTTGTTTTGTTTTTCTATAAATAATTTGTTTTAATTTAATTGAATGACTTATTATTGTTTTTATGACAATCAGTAATTTAGTAAAAGGGTGGTTATTCTTCTATCGCAGAAGAATGTACATTTATTTGAACTTGGCTTATATTATCAGCATTGTGACCAATAAAAGCCTCTATGCGGAGCCTTTGAAATCTTGTATCTAGATTTCTGTTTGATTGTGCATCACTGCCTTGAACTTTGCAATTGGAATTGTGAAGAATTTCAGCAATGGCTATGGCACTCATTCCGATTCCACCTACACCAATTGTATCGGATGTGCATTGAAAGTTCACAATATTGTTCTTTGTTCTTGAAATAAGTGCTTGTTAGTTCAGATCTGTAATACATACATATGTTATGTACATACATGTATATGCATTTTGCTTTAAGCTGAGGGTTTGCTCACGAGTCTTACTAGGATCGACTTCAACACATTTTTTTTAGATTCTTATTCATTTTTTTCTTTCTTAAATTCTTAGCCCCAATTTGTTCGTTCCTCTAGTTCAGGTTTTTCATTTCCATTTCATTTCCATTTATTCCTTAATAATTTAAAAATACATAACAAATGCATAATAATTATAGAATCTTTTCTATATATTTTTCATTTTTTCTTTTTTGACACAAAATCATTACTTATTATTTTTGAATTAAGAACGATTGAGTTCTTCAAATTTTAAGATTGTATAAAAATAAAAACACTTGTCTCGTCTGGTGTGTTGTGTTGCTGTTGTTAGAATATACCTTTTTTATATCCGTAGAACCACATTTATCTAGTATTTTTTTATTTTTATTTATTTTTATTTTTTTTAATTTTAAACTAAAACATTGACCAATAATAATGAAGCTGAAGATCGCTGCATCCGAGTTTTTGTTTTTCTTTTACAGTTGCAGACCTCGAAATGTATCAACGATATTGGAAAATTTCAAATACCAAAATGTTGTCCAAATAATTTTCCAGGGGCGATGTCCGTTACTTTTTCAAATTTGCATCCCGTTATATTTTTTTCAATTAGTTTTTAAACATTTTAAAATTAACTTTTTTTTAAACGGGCAGATAGACCAAACTAACGGTTAAAAAAAGAAAACAAAAATGGCACTGTGTAGAACAGACCTTTTTCTAAAGGCGATGTTCCTTAGTTTTTTTTATTATTTTATTAAGCGTTTTTAACAATGAAACATAAAAAAAAGAACAAAAAAACTTTAAGCCCTTATAACTTCGGATCAACGAATGCTACGTAAAAAAAAGTACACAGAAAAATTTAGTTTTCCAAGCTCAAGAGGCAACGTTTTTTTTTTTATTCATGTTCTTATTCTTACGCCATTAATTTATGCTAGCAACTAATTAGGTATAACAAAACGAAAAAATAACAAAAAGGCCAGTTGGCAGGTTTTTTTGTGCAAAAAAAAAAACCGCTCGAATTTTATGATTGAAATTGGTAAATGGGTTATTTAAGAGTATACAAGCATATCGGCGTAGGTGTTAGTTTTAAGCTTAAGCCACCATTTTGAAAAATGCCATGAAGTAAATATAGAAAACGAAATTATCTTTCTTTTCTTCATACAAATTTTGCTTGTAAACTGAAAAACATACTTCTTGACGCTTTAACTCTCAATGAATACGACACACAAAAAATCTTTATATGGAAATAATTAAGATAATTTAGCTTTTTATTTATATATATGTACCTATATAAAAAAAAAATTACGATAAGTCATTCTCGAGATATAAGATAAATCACGTTTTTCAAAATTGTGGCTGACGCACAACAATTAAAGCCGCGCCGATGTTTTTTTCTATACTCAGAGACAGCCCATTTACCAATTTCAATCATAAAATTCGAGCGGTTTTTTTAGTTGCTAAGCAAAAAATAAATGGCGTAAGAACATGAATAAAAAAAAAAAAATAAAAAAATCGCCTTTAGAGCTTGGAAAACTAAATTTTTCTGTGTACTTTTTTTTTACGTAACATTCGTTGATCCGAAAATATAAGGGCTTATAGTCTTTTTGTTCTTTTTTTATGTTTCATTGTTAAGAACGCTTAATAAAATATTAAAACAAAAAACTAAGGAACATCGCCTCTACAAAAAGGTCTGTTCTACACAGTGCCATTTTTGGTTTCTCTTTTTAACCGTTAGTTTGGTCTATCTGCCCGTTTAAAAAAAAAGTTAATTTTAAAATGTTAAAAAACTAATTAAAAAAAATATAACAAGATGCAAATTTGAAAAAGCCAGACATCGCCCCTGGAAAATTATTTGCACAACATTTTGGTATTTGAAGTTTTCCAATATCATTGATACTTTTCGACGTCTACTACTTTAAAGGAAAAAAAATGCAGCGATCTTCAGCTTCATCAATAATAAAGACTTTTTCTGTGCATTCAAATAATTTTGATTTTATACACGGGAGCGGGTCAAAATTCTGGATTTCAAAATTTTGTACTCTGTTTGAAATTTTTTTGAAAATACTGTATGACCAAAATTCTGTATTTCAGAATTCTGTATTTCAAAATGCTGTAGGTATGTCCATAATTCTGTATATCCAAAATGCTGTATGTGCAAAATTCTGTTTTTAAAAATTCTGTTTATGCCCAAGTTTATTATTTTAAAGGAGAATTAACATAACAAAATCAACAATAATTTTCTATTTATAAATTTGTATTAAAAAAAATAAAATGAAAAATACTTCCAGATAACCGCCTACACGTATTACCTCAAACAGAAAATGTTACTCAAATCAGTTTTTTTTCTCATAATATAACATACGTCGAATTTTCTTATTTTTCAGAATTTAGTTTTCCTTTTTTTGTGACCCCATTTTTGCCATTGCCACCTGCGCGTTCGCGAAATCAGATCCATTTTTAAATTCAATATACCATATTTTGAATCTCGTATTTGACTTAAGACGTATGTTGGTATACCAAAAGTACATATATATTTCAATTCACTCCTACAAATATTGAGAAACGCACAACATCGCGTACGAGTGTTCATATGTTATCATAAGAATCTAGTATTAATCCGAATTAAAGTCGTATTTGTGATGTTTATTTTGTCCTTTCAATTTTTTTAAACGAGATTTATACAGTCTGATACCAGGCCTAAACGTTGTTTTGCATCTTTTGAATAATTCCGTTATTTTTTTAGAATTCCCAGTAGGCATATCATTTTTTTAAAACTGGCAGCAGCTATAAAATATTCTAATCTACAAATATACTAAGCAAAGAAGCGTAGTTTTGACTAATCCCTCGGCAGCAACAAGCTTTTTATCATAAAAATCTGTATTCTGTATTTAAAAAAAAAATCAAAACGATTTTTTTTTTAAATACAGAATTTTGAAAAACAGAATTTTAAAATACAGAATTTTGATATACAGAATTTTAAAATACAGAATTTTCTTCATACAGAATTTTGTGTAACCAGAATTTTGAAAAACAGTATTTTGAAATGCAGAATTTTGAAAACAGAATTTTGACCATACAGAATTTCGACCCCAACCCTTTATACACAAAAGTCGTATGACTCAATACTGTTTCTTACTTTTAAGAAATTGCCTTGCCTTTGGACTTTCTAAAAAGGTATACATCTTACCAATGGAGACTCTAAATCAAAAGTTACAACTATTTAAACTCAATCAGTCGTGGTTTTAAGATAAATTAAAATCACAACAAAAACATAAATATTAAAAAAGTAGCCAAGTTCTTCTAATACAAAAACTTTGCGTAACAAGTCAGCCGTAAAAAGTAATGAGATCTAAAAATACGCCAAGTTCTATGTTTATTAATGTTAAAAATCAAATATTTTAAGTAGAGTAATATCGAAGAAGCTCAAAATTATTAGAGACTATTATTTAATGATTACTGGCGTAAATT
Organism: Melangyna quadrimaculata; assembly: GCA_949320155.1. Taxonomy (NCBI): domain Eukaryota; kingdom Metazoa; phylum Arthropoda; class Insecta; order Diptera; family Syrphidae; genus Melangyna; species Melangyna quadrimaculata. The sequence goes on from OX439483.1 coordinate 151,360,693, forward strand.
GAGTTGGTTCAGTAGTCAGGCTTTCATTTCAAAATTGATAAATTAAGTAAAAAAAGAAAACGGTGGACCCCGTATGGGTGAGCAAAAAGTACATTAAAGCACTTACTGAACTACTTTTCACTCTTAAGAGCAAAAGTTTCTTATAAAATAAGTACTTAGAGGGTTCTCACAATATCCCCAAAGGCCCCATAGGGCTCTATTGTTCTGTTTGAGGATCCTACAGCTCTGTTACAGGGCCTAGATCTCGTCTTGAAGGACCCTATAGCTCTATTGGAGACATCTACAGCTCTGTTGGAGGCTCTACATCTCTGTTTGAGGGCTCAACAACTCTGTTAGAAGCCCTAGAGCTCAGTTGGCGGCCCTGCACCTTTATTGAAGGACCCTAGAGCATTGTGAGAGGCCTCTTCATCACATCAGCCCTACAGCTCGATTAGAGGACCTTCAATTAATATTGAGATTTTGACCCAAGAGTGGCCCCGACAAATCTCTTGGAAAATTTAAACAAAACCCTTGAGGTTTAAGTCCTACTTGCTCCACAAAAGGACTAGACATTTCTTGCAATGCGCCCTTTCAAAAAAAAAATTGTTTTGACCGCAAAAAAAGCATGTATCCAATAAAAGGATTTCTGTGTCTCAAACAATGCAAATTATGAAAAAGCTATATCCGAACCTCATCAAAATTCAACTCAATATCCAGAACTTCTAACTTCTCAGAAAAATCCAAAATTTACAATGAGATCCGCTTTATTGAAATCTAGAATTCCAAATAGATCCATATAAATCTCCCAATTAATTGTTTTTCGCCGTCTGATTTTGATTTTTTTGTTGAGTTTGTTCGAATTTCATACAGACCAACAATTTAGAGACGACAAATTACAATTCCCCAACTAGTATTCCAAAACTGAAGATGGCAGCATTAGAAAATTTTGTTTGGCGTTTGGAACAAAAGAACAGGCCAGATAAATCATGTGTCATTTGTGCGAAAAGTTCAAGATATTGCTTTGTGGAAACGTATTAAACATAAATATTTAAAGCCCCAGTCCACCCCTGTGTCAGTTCATATATTTAATGCGCCCCAAAGCAACACAACATACTAGATAAATGTGGTTCTACGGATATAAAAAAGGTATATTCTAACAACAGCAACACAACACACCAGACGAGACAGGTGTTTTTATTTTTATACAATCTTAAAATTCGAAGAACTCAATCGTTCTTAATTCAAAAATAATAAGTAATGATTTTGTGTCAAAAAAGAAAAAATGAAAAAAATATAGAAAAGATTCTATAATTATTATGCATTTGTTATGTATTTTTAAATTATTAAGGAATAAATGGAAATGAAATGGAAATGAAAAACCTGAACTAGAGGAACGAACAAACGAACAAATCGGGGCTAAGAATTTAAGAAAGAAAAAAATGAATAAGAATCTAAAAAAAATGTGTTGAAGTCGAACCTAGTAAGACTCGTGAGCAAACCCTCAGCTTAAAGCAAAATGCATATACATGTATGTACATAACATATGTATGTATTACAGATCTGAACTAACAAGCACTTATTTCAAGAACAAAGAACAATATTGTGAACTTTCAATGCACATCCGATACAATTGGTGTAGGTGGAATCGGAATGAGTGCCATAGCCATTGCTGAAATTCTTCACAATTCCAATTGCAAAGTTCAAGGCAGTGATGCACAATCAAACAACAATCTAGATACAAGATTTCAAAGGCTTCGCATAGAGGCTTTTATTTGTCACAATGCTGATAATATAAGCCAAGTTCAAATAAATGTACATTCTTCTGCGATAGAAGAATAACCACCCTTTTACTAAATTACTGATTGTCATGAAAACAATAATAAGTCATTCAATTAAATTAAAACAAATTATTTATAGAAAAACAAAACAAAATTATCGCAGTTTATTAAATGGCTACAATATAATTCAAAAAATCATCAACACTAATTATAATTCTTATTTATTGTTAGCCAAACAAATAAGAATTATAATAAGGTTTGGATTGCCACGTACCAGAAAAAAATTAAAAATATTTAAATGAATATAAAAAGAATTGCAATGTAAGTATTAATAAGCAAAAAACAAACTAACACAGAGAATCACTGAAATCAATCTAGTACAAAAGGCCTTCATAACTTTTGTACTGAAAGATGTAATTTTTTCTGGTACGGTTTATTAGCGGTGCTCGATATTTAATTGAATTCTATAATAAAAACAAAACAATATACATTATACAGAAATAATTTAAACATTTATTTTTTTTTTCTTTTCAAATCAAAAACTTATACATACATAAGACCATTCTTTCCAAAATCCCTCTTCGAAAAACTCTTTTATTCTTGTTAATAAATTATGTCTATTATTTCGCCTGAGCTCTTTATCTTCTTTTTTAAATACACCTAACTGAAAAAACTTTTATTAACCACTTTTTTATATTTTCTAACATTCAAAATTAAAAAAAATTTATATACATACATTCCCTAACATTTCATCTATTGATTTCTTAAAATCATTATCATTATTATCCAGTGCATTCATTTTTTTAAAATTAAATTCAATTATTTTTCTTCACACAATTCTCCTCACTTCCGCTCAGCTTGAGATTTTTTCATTAATGATTTATTTTTTTAATTTTTTCGACTTATATAGAATTTTCGAATTCATGGACAACTGGGTATTATAAAAATTATTACAAAATCGGGCCAGTAGAAAAAGTGTATAGTGGATTATTTAATTTACTTAAATTGTATTCTGCCAACTGATGCACTAAGAGACTCATTGTAATTGGTAAATGGTAATACTGGTAAGATTGGTAAGAGTGGTCAGTTTGGTAATTTGTATTAAATTGGCAATTGATATATTTAAGGGTAAAAGTATTATTTGTGGTAATTGCAATTGCATTTGCATTGGTAGGTGCAGTTGCAGTGGTAGATGCACTTGCGGTGGTAGTTGCAGCTGCAGTGGTAGGTGCAGTTCCAGTTGCAGTGGTTAGTGCACTGCACTGCAACTGCATCTACCACTGCAACTGCAACTGCACCTACCACTGCAACTGCTCTTACCACTGCAACTGCACCTACCAATGCAACTGCACCTACCACTGCAACTGCACCTACCACTGCAACTGCACTTACCACTGCAACTGCACCTACCACTGCAACTGCACCTACCACTGCAACTGCTCTTACCACTGCAACTGCACCTACCACTGCAACTGCACCTACCAATGCATCTGCACCTACCACTGCAACTGCATCTACCACTGCAACTGCAACTACCACCGCAAGTGCAACTACCACTGCAACTCCACTTACCACTGCAACTGCACCTACCACTACAAGTGCAACTTCAACTTCCACTGCAACTGCAAATGCACTTACCACTGCAACTACAACTGAAACTGCACCTACCACTGCAACTGCAACTACCACTGAAACTGCACCTACCAATGCAAATGCATCTACCACTGCAACTGCACTTACCACTGCAACTGCACCTACCACTGCAACTGCTCTTACCACTGCAACTGCACCTACCAATGCAACTGCACCTACCACTGCAACTGCACCTACCACTGCAACTGCTCTTACCACTGCAACTGCACCTACCACTGCAACTGCACCTACCAATGCATCTGCACCTACCACTGCAACTGCATCTACCACTGCAACTGCACTTACCACTGCAACTGCACTTACCACTGCAACTGCACTTACCACTGCAACTGCACTTATCACTGCAACTGCACTTACCACTGCAACTGCACTTACCACTGCAACTGCACTTACCACTGCAACTGCACTTACCACTGCAACTGCACTTACCACTGCAACTGCACTTACCACTGCAACTGCACTTACCACTGCAACTGCACTTACCTTTGCAACTGCACTTACCACTGCAACTGCACTTACCACTGCAACTGCACTTACCACTGCAACTGCACTTACCACTGCAACTGCACTTACCACTGCAACTGCACTTACCACTGCAACTGCACTTACCACTGCAACTGCACTTACCACTGCATTTGCACTTACCACTGCAACTGCACTTACCACTGCAACTGCACCTACCACTGCAACTGCACCTACCACTGCAACTGCAACTACCACCGCAACTACCATAAACAACACCTTTACATCAAAATATACCAATTGCCACTTTATTACAAGTTACCAATCTTACCACTCTTAACACTCATACCAATCTTAACTATCTCACCAATATTACCAATCTTACCATTACCATTTACCATTCACAAATTACCAATTACAATGAGTCTCTCAGAGCGTCAGGTGGCAAAATTGAAATTAGATATATTAAATGATCCACTATACACTTTTTCTACTGGCCCGATTATGTAATAATTTTTATAACACCCAGTTGGTCATGAAATCTAAAATTCTATATAAGCCAAAAAATTAAAAAAAATAAATCATTATTAAAAATATATCGAAGTGAACGGAAGTAAGAAGAATTGTGCGAAAGAAATAAATTGAAATAAATAAGGGAAAAATAGCTAAGATGCAAGAAATTGAATACGATATACAAAAATGGATAGATGAAATGTTGGATAATGTGAGTATATAAAATTTTTATGATTTAAATTGTTAAATAATATAAAAATGTGATAATGAAATTTTTTTAGCAACCTGGACCAAGCGGACTTATTAAAAAAGGATATGATGTCCAGAAGTGGATTAATGAAATGCCGGAGGATGTGAGTATATTAAATTTTACTGATTTGAAATGTAAATCAATATAAAAATGTGTTAAATAAAATTTTTAAGATACCTGGAACTAGTGGACCTAATGCGGTATATGAAAATGAATATCAATGGTTAGATGAAATGTCAGATAATGTGAGTATATTAAATTTGTATGATTTTAATGGTTTTAAAAATATTTAAAATGTGGTACATACATTTTTTTAGTTGGCTGCATGGAGAAGAGAAGAAATTTATAGAAAAGAACTCAGGAGAATAAGGAGACAAGAAGAATTATTCAGAATAATTAAAGATTATTTTGAAAATGGATTTTGGAGGGATTGGGTCTATGTGAGTATAAGTTTTTGATACCTATAATGTTAAAATTATTTATTATGTATTTTTTTTAAATTAAAGAATTCAATTAAATTTCGGCTACCGTTATTTAATATGAAGAGAAAAAAACATCATGGAATCTTTCAGTATTTCATGAAGATATTTTGTACAAGGTTTATTGAAGAAATTTAGTACTAAATATCTGTTTTTTTTTCAGTTTTAATTTTTTGTTTATTAAAATCTAATTCTTTCATATATTCATATATTCAGATTCTTTGAAATATTTAAATCTTTTTTGTATGTTGGATTCCAAATTTAATTATAATTCTTATTTTTGTGGTTAACAAGAAATAAGAATTATAATTAGTATTATATGATGTTTTTTTCTTTGTTTTTTGAATTATAGATACACCCATAATCCTTCTTGTTTAATAAACTGATTATATTTTTCTTCTTTTACTTCATATAATTTGTTTTTTATTTAATTTAATGATTGATAACTATTCGTGGTTTTTAGTTAGACCGTGGGTTATAAAAAAAAACGAATAATCTCTGTATCGTGCATAGTTTGGAATAATTGTTTTTGTTCTTAATACTGGGTATCAATGTGAGATAATGGGGAGGAAGCCATTGGATTATACATATTCAACTGATTTTATTCTGTAGGTAATGGATCCAATATACTTTTCTGATCGTCCTGTCTGCTTATCAAATGTTAATACTGCGACTTGAAAAGAAACTTAATTAATACTGTTAACACTTCGGCTTGAAAAGAAAATTAATTAATACTGTTATTACTTCGGCTTGAAAAGAAACTATTACCTGAATTAGGTCCAAAGCCATTGCATCGCATCACTTAGAAGAAGAAAATTGTCATCTTTCTTATATACATATAATATGTATGTATGTACAATGTATTTGTTCTCCATCTGAGGTTTTCAACAAACACGAAACTTCATAGGAAAATGTCATTGGAACCTTTTCATTTTTTTCTTTTTTCATTAGAACTCCTTAGCCACAATTTATTCGTTTGTTCGATTGGTTGGTCTTGTTGGTATTGTGACCAATATGAATTATTTTCTGCATATATGTGATTATAGAATCATTTCTGTATTATTTTTAATTTTTTGACACAACATAAATTGATTTGTTGACACAAAATTATTTTTGAATTAAGTACGATATAGAGCTCTTTGAATTTTAAGATTATAACAAAACAAAACACCTGTCTCGTGTGGTGTGTTGTGGTGCTATTGTTAGAATATAATTTTATATCCGTAGAACTACATTTATCTAATGTGTTGTGTTGCTGTGAGGCGTATTAAATATTTGGACTGGGAGCGAGACACGACTCGACAACAAAACACACGCGACGCGTGCGGTTCCTTTTTTCATTTGTTTTAGGTGCTCTTTGGTTCTAAAATCGCAAGCATCGGTTTTATGCACCTATTGGTTTCGTGTCAAAAAAACAATCATCTAGGTTTCAATCAACTATTCTGTTTTTATGTAATGAGAGTAAGATTAAAAGACTGCAAAAATAACAAAATAAAGCAATTAGATGTATTTTAAAGTGCAAAAGATATATCGCTGGCTCAATACTTTAATGTTCTTTGTTAGGTTTTCATTAGTCTGAGATATTCGCTTCCAAAGTTTTACGAATTAAGGACCTACTTTCTTTTTTCTGTGTTCGATATCGATATAATTAACACTTTTCAATTTTAACATAGAACATTTTTCTAACTTTTTTGAATTTTCTTCAAGTTTTTTGTTCTATGTCGGACATAGAAAATCAAAGCACTGAGGGAGATATATGGAAATCAATGGCAGATTGGGAAAAAATTAAATAAAATATGCAGTGAAATTACAAAATATAGTTACTGCGATTGTAAGACCGTAAAAAACTGTTATTTGCCAGTACTTTTTGATAATTTATTTATTGATTTAATTTATTTTATGGTCTATATGAACGTTTAATGACTGAACATAACTCAGAATCTTTGCAATGTTTATGTTTGTTAGGGCTATAAAACAGCCATTTGTTGAAGAAAAAACATGGAACATACATTTTCTTAAAGTCGACAAAAAAGCGAATATTTTGATATAAAAAAACATATTTTTGAATTTTATATGACATAGAACATTAAAGTATTGAGCCAGCGATATGTCAATTCGTTTTATGTTGAACTCTTTGAAGTGGTTATCAGTAAAGCAAAGAATTGTTATGAATGTTTTAGTTTTTGTATTTAAAATAATAAACAACTTAATGCCAAATTATTTATTTGATTATATACAATTTATAAGAGACTTACGCAAAATTCTCTTAAATACAAAGGATTTAAATTGTTCAATAGTTTAAACGCTGATGCCAAAAATGAAATAAACTTAAATATACCTATATAAAAGAAAAGTTATTGAATATGTAAAATCACACTATTAGAACCTATGTAAAATCAATTATGTAAATGTATTTATGTATATTAATGTAAATAGTTAACTAAACTAAATAAATAAACTTAAACTTAAATTACGATGATGGAGAAGTTCAAAAAAATGTTTGTGCGTCTGTGCGTCCTGATGTACACCGAGCTAAACCCTTAACGGTTGGACCGATTTTTTTTGAAAATTTGGTGTGAAGCGTTTTTATGTGATTCCCTAGCGGAGAAATTCGAAATCTATGTCGTAGCTCATCTAAAACGGGTAGCTGTCATACAACGATTTCAGTTTTGGGCTATTCCATTATCGCGGGTGCAACATTAAGACAGACTTTAAATATTTTTATAATAAAATAAAAGAATATTTGAATGAAATTCTTACTTGAAGCGTTACATTTTCGACTATTCGGTTGGGATATGTTTATAAAACACAAATTAAATAAATAAATCGTCAGAAAAAAGGTTTCAAAGTGCGATCGCGGGTGCAATGAATTTGGCTCACATTTCTTGATCATAGTACGAAAATCGCAAAAGTCTGTTAATTGTGAAACATTTGTTATTACCATTTGAAAGGCCACCGACTCGTGATAATAGGTCAGCTAGTTTCAGTAATTGGTTATTACCATTTGAAAGGCCACCGACTCGTGATAATAGGTCAGCTAGTTACAGTAATTGGTTAGTATTAGCTTATTTTATATGATTTTTTGAAGTTTTTTTGTTTTGCAAGGCCTTATAAGACTTTTAGCACCTCATTTACCGAATTTTCCAAAAAAAAGATACCATTTGAAAGGTTATTAAATCCTCATAAAAGGTGAACATGTTTCAGAAATTGGTCAGCCTAAGTTTTTTATCCCATAAATGAGGTGCCAAAAATAGTTGGTGACCTTGAAAAACTTTAACCACTGCTTACAAATTTCCTGGCTGACCAATTTCTGAAACTAGTTGACCTGTTTTGACCAATTACTGAACTTTTAGATGGCAAACTTTTTTTTTCGAATATCCCATATATGAGGTGCCAAAGGTTAGGAGTCCGCGGGTGCAAAAAACTTACAATGGCGATTAAATAACATTTGTGACAACATGTCTACCAAGTAAATAACCTCAAAGCAGCTATGATAGGTGCAGTTCATACTGACTCTTCGTATGACAAGGCTCAAAAAACGTGTTTTCTTTAAATTTTTGTTTGTTTGTTATTAAATACAAACCATCTACGTTGCATTGTTATACTTAAATAAACTAAAAATATTGTTATTTACAAATTGATGCCGAAAATTGTCTTTAACGGAATCGTCCTTTTAGTATTTAATAAAACACAATTTTACACAAAATAAACAAATATTCATACTAAATAGTCGCCCTGATTACGAAATTCGTATTATTAAGTCGTATTTGGTTGTATGTTGGGTTTGAGGTTTCCTTAATGGTAAAGTATCATCTTTTTGGTTCAAAGGTTTTGAGAATTTTCGAATAGAGACTTTGCGATGCTAGTATTAAAACTTTACACAACATATTTATCAAAAGACATGGCGAAAAGAATACAAATTGTTCGAAAAGAACACAAATTGTTCTTTTCACCATGTCTTTCAATGGTCATATTGTTAAATATAAATAACACCATCGCAATGTCTCTATTCTCAAATTCTCAAAAGCTTTGCAACAAAAAAGATTAAATTTTACCATTAAAGAAACCACAAGCCCAACATACGACCAAATACGACTAAATAATACGAATTTTGTAATAGGGGTGAGTATTTCATAATTTGAATTAAAATCAAAACCACGCCCCGTCAATGAAAAATCTCAAATTTTAAAATTTTTCCTTTGTCTGCACTTTAAGCCCTACCGCTGTTTTAAATTTAATCGTTCTACGACAATCAGAAGTGCTCCAAATAATTTATATCAATTCTATGAAAATGGGAGGGTACCATGCCCCCTGAATGGAAAATCATGAATTTCTCGATTTTTTCCTTTGTATACACCACAGGGCCTACCGTTGTGCGAAATTACAAGATTCTACGATGTCGGGAAGTGCTCCATAACTTCGATGATCTGTCAGTCAGTCAGTCAGTTACGGTTTTTGCGATTTTTGCAGTCTAATGTCTCGGGAACCCCTTATGCTAAAGAATTGAAATTTGGTGAGTTATCTAAACCTGGTGAGCTGAGCAAATGCTGGGAGTTTGAAGTTTCTGACATTATTGGTACTGAAGTTAGAGGTTGGTCGAAAATCGCCTGAGTTTGATCCTGTAAAAAGGGTGTAGTGCCAGAACTTGGCTGGGCACTACCGTGCCCTTTGATTTAAAGTCTCAATAAAAATCAATTCAATTCGTCACTGAAAAAAACATGTGGATTGGTGGTTAATTGTCTATGAATTCTAGCATTTAATTAATCAATTAAGTAATAATTTAATTTTTGCAAATCGGGAACATCAATTAAATATAACTACTTAATCTTTCTTGCATCAAAAGTGTTCTGTGCTTTGCTGTAAAAAAATAATGTTTGGTCAAAAATAATTGGTGTACCTAAATAAATATGTATTCTTATCTTATCTCATCTTATATTTGTCTCCCTGTATGAACATTTCATTGAGGAAATAAAAGATAAATCCCAATTTGTACTCTATTAATTGAAATATTTTATCATAAAAGCCACAAAAATGCGTCTTTTATTCTTTTATGATTCATTAAAGATTCCATAACAGATTGTGGCATGCTGAATACCAAAACTGCGGTTCGTAAAAGATTTGTTGAGTTTCGAACTTTTGACAGCACTCATAACAGATATCTTAACAGATTTCATAACAGTTTGGCATGCCGAATACCAAAATCTCTATTATAAGTTAAAACTCTTGTTGAAACAGCATTTCATTTAAGTTCAAATCTCCTATATACACGCACCACCGCGTGTTTCCAGGGTTGGACCCAAAAAATCATCAGTCAATAATGCCACACCCACTTCACTAAATCTATATAATTTTCGAAAATCTTCACCAATTGGACATCTTCTGTTTTTATAAAAACGATTTGTTACAAAATTATTCTGAAACTCGGCCATTTTGATACTTGTTTATAAACTGAGTAAGAGAAAACCCATGCTTAACAATTCATGAGATCGTTCTCATGCAATCAATCGTTTTCTCATATTTTTGCATATCAAAACTATAACTTTCTCACATCGAGCTTTTGTCAAGAGATCGATCTCAACACTTTGAGTTCAAACACATAGCTTGAGATTGATCTCGGTCTCTGTATTTTTTTTTTTGCATACCACTCTAGGAAAGTTCTCAGAAAAATGAGTAATATATAAATAACATCATCGCAATTTCTCTATTCTCAAAAGCTTTGCAACAAAAAAGATTAAATTTAACCATTAAAGAAACCACAAGCCCAACATACGACTAAATAATACGGATTTTGTAATAGGGGTGAGTATTTCATAATTTTAATTAAAATCGTTAGAGCTTAAAAAAAGAAGGTAACTTATTAATTGTTATTTTTTTGTTGAATTCCATTACTTGCCCTTTAAGTTTATACCGCACGAATAAATTCAGTAATAACGATGTAAACTAACCGTGCTAGGTATAGCAGAGTACTTATCATTTGCACCCATGTTATTTAACAAAAAAATAATAGAATAGACTGGCCACGGCAAAAACACCTCAAAAGATAATGTTAAGCAGCGTCCACATTATGTAGATTTGTGTATATCGACTGTGCTGATCAACAATGTTGAGTTAATGCGGACGTGTAAATCAACAGAGTCGATCAACTTTTATTGACCCGAACGTAACCCGATTCAAATGGGAAGAAATCAACAATGTTGAGTCGACTGAACGATAATTTTTAAGTCCAGACGTGTTGATCAACACAGATGTCATTTTTATTGCGGTTGTGGCGTCTTCGTGCAATATATTTTGTTTTGTATTTTGATTTGTGTAATTAGATACTGATACTTTTCCGTTTTTAGTCTTATTAGTATTGTTATTTGAAATGAATTGGTTTTTAAATGGACGTGAAAAATTGAGTAGGTAAAAAATGAGTGTTTCCATGGACGTATGTACCTATACCTACTGGGCTTGGAGATGCCCAACTTTCAAAGCCACAAAACAATCAACAAACTGATTTGTATAGACTCTGCATGGGGTGTTGTCCCTCTATTGGTAGGTACATGACAAATATGTCACATAACACATAACAGAGTATACCCTTCAACACGTACACACTAACAGGCAATGTGTGGACAGGTTTAAATATTGAATATCAACAATGTAAATAAACAATGTTGATTGGCGTAATGTGGACGCTGCTTTATAATAAACAATATTAAAGCTTTAATTTATCGGCTAAAATATCGTTTTACTCGTGCATTACTTTTTGGTTGTGGAGCAGAATAGAAGTATTAAAATAAATAATAAACAGTATTAAAGCTTTAATTTATCGGCTAAAATATCGTTTTACTCGTGCATTACTGTAAAGTAAGATAACAAGTATTTGTTATTTTAATATAGTATTTGTTAATTTTAATATCTTCTGTCTTTATTGTATTGAGTCTTCTTAAAAACTAAAGCTTAAAATCTACCTAACTTCTACTCTACCCTGTGAAGTGTTTCTATCTTGCAGCGTGTGCAAGATATCACATTTCCATACTTCCCGTCGCATGGATTGTGGTTGACATCGGTGGGAGCTACTTCGTTGATAGAAATAGTTGTGTCAGCATAAATAGTTATCGTCGATGATAATGACGATGACCTTGACTACGACGACGATGACGACGACGACGACGACGACGACCACGACGACGGCGGGTACAGCAGCTTTGGTTGCGGTCGGCGACGACCTAGGCGATCGGGTTAACTTAGATACCTACGTTTTTTACAGTTTTTTTTTTTAAACATCTTGTTTATCGATATGTCCGAAACGTACTTGTTTTGTGTTTGCTTTGTAATTAGGTTCCGGCTTTTCATTTTAATTAGCGCAACGAATACCTATAATTGAATCATGTTATGGTTTTGGGTTGCTTCTTGCTTTCTTTTGAAATAAAGATTTTGTTTTTGTTATTTACATACAATTTTTACTTGCGATATACGTAGTAGATATAGGGCAAGTTTAGGATTCGTTCTAAAATTTAAAATTTGAGATAATAATTTTCTCTAACGAACGCAAAAAAAGTGGGTGTCGCAATTCTGTCTGTCTGTCCGTCTGTCTTGTCCGTCTGTCTGTCTGTACCTCGACCTGTAGCCTAAACAGCTGAAGCGATTTTCTTCAAACTTTAGACTTAAGCTTCTTATGCGATTCCCTAGAGGGGAAATTGAATTATTTTTTTAACTCAAAAAATAACGGTACCTGTCATACAACCAATATAAAAAACGTATTTCAACCAAAATTTGTATACAAAAGGTCCCTTATAATTTTAACAATTTTGCATATAACAATTTTCGAAAAAATTATTTTTGGATTTTTAAAAAAATATTAAATTTTTTTTTGAAAATTCAATATCTTGAAAACGGGATAATAATTTTTTTTTAGTTTCGTATTTTATTAAGTACTAAGAGCTGGGCATACCAAATTTTATTTTAGAAAATTTTCAAGAATTTTTATATATAAAAAATTAATTAAAAAAAAAACCGCTCTAACGATTTTTGATTTTTTATTTCATAAATTCATATTTATTAAGCAAATCAGATGGCTACTTTTTTTTGAGCTCTATCTTTTTGTAGCTATTAAAATAACTAATTTATAATAATTAATAGTAATCATTTATATTTTCAATTGTTTTTAAAACATTTTTTAATCATAATGTTATGGAACAAATAAATATGTACATTGTCTATTTCAAGCTTCGTCAAAGTTGTTAGCTATGAGAGCAAGTTTGGTGCGATCCAGTCGTGCCCATTTTTTCATCTACTAATGGCTTTCAATTAGGTGTTGCAATAATAATGATGGGCGCTTTGCTTTTACTTCATTGAACTTAATGGTAGAATAATTTGTATGGTTTTTGTCTGTATATTGTCATTTATACGCAATTATTTCTTTTATTGGTCGATTTTGTGTAAGCAATTTGAAGAACAAAGGAGGAAAAACAATTATTAAGAAATACAAAAATATATACACGGTGTTCCAAAAGTCAACGTCGAAACGAAAACGGGTGATAGGGTAGGTGGTGACAGTTATTAGAAAAATTATTAAAAAAATTGTTGCTATATTTTTGCCCAACAAAGTACTCAAAATTTTTACATTGGCCAAATTCAATGGACGGAAGTGTAAAAAAAATGTACTACGAAATTTTGGCAAGTTACCTTAAAAGTTGGCGTGTTCAATTCTCATTTCAAAATGGTGTAACATTTCTGAGAATATTCCAAAAATACTTCTATTCCATAAATAGGCTCTTCCGACTATTTTTGACTTCTCTGAAATTTTTCTCACTCCTGCTTCATAGTTAAAAGGGGAGAAAAGTAGTAAATTTTCAAAGAAGTTAAAATTTTGTGGATTTTTTTTTTGACGTTCTCCTTTGTTAATTCGGAGGAGTCAGTCCAATGTGAACACCGTCTAATGAAAAGTGAAAGTGACATGCTGATATGAAGTAAAGATTGTGCTGTCTCTAGTTTTCAAAAATGACAACCTACTTATTCTTGTCATAAAAATAACAAGACTCAAACAGATATTATTTTGTGTTTGTCTAAATGCATGTAACGAATTTATTTTTTCATTAATATGTAATTTTTATGAAATTTTTGTCACTCCTTTAAAAGCGACATAAAGAATGAATTTGCTCAGTACCTATTTGTCAGTATAATGCCAAAGCATTACAGCGCTAATATTTGACTTTGTGTAAAAATGAACGTTATTTATGCATTGATTTTAGACTTACTTTAGCCCATTTTTTTAAAAGAAATTCTTAATATTTATCATTCGAAAACAAATGAAAAATAACAATAGGAAATGCATGTTTTTTAAAGTTCTTTTATTTAATTTATTACTAAAATATACTTCAATTTATTCATAAATTATTATCATACACAATAATCTAATACACTAATACCTTTTTAAATTTTCCATTCAATAAAAAAAAGGTTGAAAAATATCTTTATTTATTTTATAACATATTTTATAACAAAACTCTGTTTACAAGCTCTCAAGCTCAAGTCGATGTCAACATTGCACAGCTGACTGACGCCATTACTATATTTTTGAATTCGCCACAAAACACATGTTCACTTTACCGCAGGAGAATTTTATGTTTTTTTTCACGCAGCCATCCATTTATTTTGACTTCTCTTTTCCAATTCATTTTCGTTAAAGTCGTATTTTTTCCCTTTGATGCTTCTTCATTTAAATTTTCAAACAGTCGTACGGTGAATTTATAACGAATTGGTTAGGAATTGCGGATTTCAAATTTAAAAGAAAATAAGAAAAATAAGAGCCATTCAACTATAATCAAACAAGCATAACACAAACTTGCGAAGAATAACGTCATTTAAGTCGCCTAGAAATGTCGCCAAATTTCAGAATATTACAGAAGGTTTAGTGGCTGATGATGATGGTGAACAATGGAATTTCAGTTCAATTGTTTTTTTTTTTTAATTGTAACTTCCATGTATGGTATAAGCGGTCTTAACTAGAATTTCCCATCCAAGTAATGCGTGTGTATAGATGCAATTTGCAGTAAAAAGTTGTTATTTTTAATCTTGTTTTCGCCTTTCGCGGTCGATGAGATGTATGTGGCTCGTTTTTGTCTCTCAAAAACTGTTTTCTTTGTTTTTATGGATTACATAAAAAGGAACAAAAATATTTGAGGAAAAAAAGAAGAAAAGCAAAAAAACAAGAAGGGGAAAAAAGAGTTAAAAAAGGACAACAAAACGGAGAGAAATCGAATTGTGCAGTAAAAAAGGAAAGATGTTTTGATGTCACAGTGAAAAGAAAATTGTGCTTTTTTTGTTGCAATTTAATATTTTTTGTTGTTTAAAAAGTGATCAGGTAAACCGAAACCGTGAACAAAACTTTAGAAGAAAAAAGTAGAGCAAACTATCGCATCGTGTGTGTACTGGAATCTGGAATCCCTCGGGATGAATCAATCTGCATCCTCCAAACGAATTTATACAGAAAAGAGAATCCATAAATTATTAAATAATAGCAACCTTCCTCTATCAAAAACAAAATTGTGCATGTTATGTATTTTGTTGTCTTCTTTCATATTCACCTCCCGCGTAGGCCTGTTCGTCGCGTAGTGTGTGTCAAAAAAAGCTCAAAAAGTGAGATTTATTTTATTCCTGATTGATCCATAATTGAATCTTTGAATTCATTCATTATTCCATTTGTAATGCGGAAAAGTGATTAACGGTGAGTTTTTTTCTTCTTTCAAAAAATTGTCAAATTTCCCCAGAGTGAATGCATTCAGAAAACAAAAAGGATACAAATTTCAGAATAAGAATAAATAAAATTTCGGGTGAGTGAATTTAAAATGTTTTTATTAAAAGAATTGTGGCTAAATAATATATGTATGTATTTTCAAGGAACTAAATACTACGCAATCACACCCCACATGTTTTTATAAAGTTTATATTTCTGCCAGCTACCCAAGCAAACCATTACTATAGGGGCGCAGTCGTTTTTCTTTTGTCACCTTGTTCTACAACCACTTGCAATCTCACCATCATCATTAATAAATTCGAAATCGGAAGCCCTAATTAGCTCTTATCATCATATAGTGTAGGTAGTAGGTTGTTTAAGTAGGTAGGCTCACGCCCGGGGCTTTTAAGATTTTCTGCAGCTATCATTGGAATTACCTATCCTTAAATTTTCTTTATAATGTGCGATGTTTTGACTTTACTCTATTCCTTTCCTTCTATCTCCCTTTCAAATTTGGAGTTCAGAATAGAGATTTAATGAGGGGATGCCCTTGTCAATGAAGATTTCTATTGAAGAGAATCGTTGAGACTTTCTTCTGCGAAGGATGGAGATGGTATTGATAACAAGATATTGACATGTAGATAAAAATTAGAAATAGAAAAGTTGCAAAAACAGGGACTAGCTAGGTACCTACTTAAGTGGGATGATTTATTCGAGGAATTTTCCTTAAATAATTCGAATTTTCCTAATTTAAATAAGAATGTGAAGAATGTTCGTTTGTGTTTTTTTTTAAACGAGCAGATTACTTTAGAATCTAAGCGGAGAGCAAAAACTTGGAATACCTAAAAGTTTAAAACTTATTATACCTAGTCGTCATTGAATGGGATATATCTTGAATCTGCTTTAAATTCTGAGTTTAACTAACCGTACCAATTATAATCCCCTCAAATGAAAATAATGGTGTTTTTCACTGATAAAAAAAATAAATTTAATTTTAAAACTGGTAAATGACATGTTATGTTTAATCAAAATCCGTTCCTGAGATAACTTGATAAAACTGAAATCGTTGTATGACAGACCCGTTTTAGATGAGCTAAAACAAAAATTCGAATTTCTGCACTAGGGAATCACATAAAAACGCTTGACACCAAATAAAAAAAAAAAATCTGTCCAACCGCTTAGGCTCTAGCACGAGGTACATCAGGACGCACTTCTCCATCATCGTAATGTTAGTTTTGATTAAAACCTCGATGATTTTTTTTGACACGAAAACGATAGGTGCATAAGACTGATGCTTGCGATCTCTAAATGTCATTTCAAAAATCTACAAGAAAATGTTGGTAATGTTTTTAGGCACATAAAAACCAAAGAGCATCGTAAACAAATGAAAAAAGGAACCACACGCGTCTCGTGTGTTGTCGGGTCGTGTGTCGCTGTCAGTCAATATGTATAAAGTCAATATATTTAATACGCATCACAGCAACACAACACATTAGATAAATGTGGTTCTCGTTCTACGGACATAAAATATATTCTAACAATAGCGCCACAAGCACACGAGACAGGTGTTTTTTTTTTTTATAATTTTAAAATTCAAAGAGCTCTATGTATTGTATATCGTACTTCATTCAAAAATAATTTTGTGTCAAAAAATTAATTTATTTTGTGTCAAAAAATAAAATCAAATACAGAAAAGATTCTATAATTACATAGAGAAAATAATTCATATTGGCCACAATACCAACAAGACCAACTAATCGGGCAAACGAATAAATTGGGGCTAAGGAGTTCTAAAGAAAAAATAAAAAATGAAAAGGTTCCAATGACATTTTCCTATGAAGTTTCGTGTTTGTTGAAAACCTCAGCTGGAGAACAAATATGTAGATTGTACACACATACATATTGTATGTACATATATAATTTCTTCTTCTAAGTGACGCGATGCAATGGATTTGAACCTAATTCAGGTAATAGTTTCTTTTCAAGCCGAAGTATTAACAGTATTAATTAAGTTTCTTTTCAAGTCGCAGTATTACCATTTTGGAAGCAGACAGGACGATCAGAAAAGTAAGCTGAATATGTATAAGCCAATGGCTTAGTCCCCATAATACCAGTTGACAAACATTGATACCCAGAATGAAGAACAAAAACAATTATTCCAAACTATGCACACCCGATACAGAGATTATTCGTTTTTTTTTATAACCCACGCTCTAACTAAAATCCACGAATAGTTATCAATCATTAAATTAAATAAAAAACAAATTATATGAAGTAAAAGAAGAAAAATATAATCAGTTTATTAAACAAGAAGGATTATGGGTGTATCTATAATTCAAAACACAAAGAAAAAAACATCATATAATACTAATTATAATTCTTATTTCTTGTTAACCACAAAAATAAGAATTATAATTAAATTTGGAATCCAACATACAAAAAAGATTTAAATATTTCAAAGAATATGACTATATATAAAGAATTAGATTTTAATAAACAAAAAATTTAAACTGAAAAAAAAAACAGATATTTAGTACTAAATTTCTTCAATAAACCTTGTACAAAATATCTTCATGTAATACTGAAAGATTCCATGATGTTTTTTTCTCTTCATATTAAATAACGGTAGCCGAAATTTAATTGAATTCTTTAATTTAAAAAAATACATAATAAATAATTTTAACATTATAGGTATCAAAAACTTATACTCACATAGACCCAATCCCTCCAAAATCCATTTTCAAAATAATCTTTAATTATTCTGAATAATTCTTCTTGTCTCCTTATTCTCCTGAGTTCTTTTCTATAAATTTCTTCTCTTCTCCATGCAGCCAACTAAAAAAATGTATGTACCACATTTTAAATATTTTTAAAACCATTAAAATCATACAAATTTAATATACTCACATTATCTGACATTTCATCTAACCATTGATATTCATTTTCATATACCGCATTAGGTCCACTAGTTCCAGGTATCTTAAAAATTTTATTTAACACATTTTTATATTGATTAACATTTCAAATCATAAAAATTTAATATACTCACATCCTCCGGCATTTCATTAATCCACTTCTGGACATCATATACTTTTTTAATAATTCGGCTTGGTCCAGGTTGCTAAAAAAATTTCATTATCACATTTTTATTTATTTAACATTTCAAATCATAAAAATTTTATATACTCACATTCTCCAACATTTCATCTATCCATTTTTGAACATTGTATTCATTTTCTTTCGTTGCATCCATTTTTCTTCTATTTAATTCTTCACAAAATTATATTTACTTCTGTATTGCTTGATATATTTTTAAT
Organism: Melangyna quadrimaculata; assembly: GCA_949320155.1. Classification (NCBI taxonomy): domain Eukaryota; kingdom Metazoa; phylum Arthropoda; class Insecta; order Diptera; family Syrphidae; genus Melangyna; species Melangyna quadrimaculata. The sequence goes on from OX439483.1 coordinate 151,379,844, forward strand.
AATGAATTATTTTTTTTAATTTTTTGGCTTATATAGAATTTTAGATTTCATGACCAACTGGGTGTTATAAAAATTATTACATAATCGGGCCAGTAGAAAAAGTGTATAGTGGATCATTTAATATATCTAATTTCAATTTTGCCACCTGACGCTCTGAGAGACTCATTGTAATTGGTAATTTGTAAATGGTAAATGGTAAATGGTTATATTGGTAGTAATGGTAAGATTGGTAATATTGGTGAGATAGTTAAGATAGGTATGGGTATGAGTGTTAAGAGTGGTAAGATTGGTAACTTGTAATCAAGTGGCAATTGGTATATTTTGATGTAAAGGTGTTGTTTATGGTAATTGCAGTTGCAGCGGTAGTTGCAGTTGCAGTGGTAGGTGCAGTTGCAGTGGTAGGTGCAGTTGCAGTGGTAAGTGCAGTTGCAGTGGTAAATGAAGTTGCTGTGGTAGTTGCAGTTGCAGTGGTAGTTGCAGTTGCAGTGGTAAGTGCAGTTGCAGTGGTAAGTGCAGTTGCAGTGGTTAGTGCAGTTGCAGTGGTAAGTGCAGTTGCAGTGGTAAGTGCAGTTGCAGTGGTAAGTGCAGTTGCAGTGGCAGGTGCAGTTGCTGCAACTGCACCTACCACTGCGACTTTACTTACCAGTGCAACTGCACCTACCATTGCAACTGCACTTACCACTGCAACTGCACTTACCACTGCAACTGCAACTACCACTGCAACTGCAACTACCACAGCAACTTCATTTACCACTGCAACTGCACTTACCACTGCAACTGCACCTACCACTGCAACTGCACCTACCACTGCAACTGCAACTACCGCTGCAACTGCAATTACCATAAACAACACCTTTACATCAAAATATACCAATTGCCACTTTATTACAAGTTACCAATCTTACCACTCTTAACACTCATACCTATCTTAACTATCTCACCAATATTACCAATCTTACCATTACTACCAATATAACCATTTACCATTCACAAATTACCAATTACAATGAGTCTCTTAGAGCGTCAGGTGGCAAAATTGAAATTAGATATATTAAATGATCCACTATACACTTTTTCTACTGGCCCGATTATGTAATAATTTTTATAACACCCAGTTGGTCATGAAATCTAAAATTCTATATAAGCCAAAAAATTAAAAAAAATAAATCATTATTAAAAATATATCGAAGTGAACGGAAGTAAGAAGAATTGTGCGAAAGAAATAAATTGAAATAAATAAGGGAAAAATAGCTAAGATGCAAGAAATTGAATACGATATACAAAAATGGATAGATGAAATGTTGGATAATGTGAGTATATAAAATTTTTATGATTTAAATTGTTAAATAATATAAAAATGTGATAATGAAATTTTTTTAGCAACCTGGACCAAGCGGAATTATTAAAAAAGTATATGATGTCCAGAAATGGATTAACGAAATGCCGGAGGATGTGAGTATATTAAATGTTTATGATTTGAAATGTAAATAAATATTAAAATGTGTTAAATAAAATTTTTAAGATACCTGGAACTAGTGGACCTAATGCGGTATATGAAAATGAATATCAATGGTTAGATGAAATGTCAGATAATGTGAGTATATTAAATTTGTATGATTTTAATGGTTTTAAAAATATTTAAAATGTGGTACATACATTTTTTTAGTTGGCTGCATGGAGAAGAGAAGAAATTTATAGAAAAGAACTCAGGAGAATAAGGAGACAAGAAGAATTATTCAGAATAATTAAAGATTATTTTGAAAATGGATTTTGGAGGGATTGGGTCTATGTGAGTATAAGTTTTTGATACCTATAATGTTAAAATTATTTATTATGTATTTTTTTTAATTAAAGAATTCAATTAAATTTCGGCTACCGTTATTTAATATGAAGAGAAAAAAACATCATGGAATCTTTCAGTATTTCATGAAGATATTTTGTACAAGGTTTATTAAAGAAATTTAGTACTAAATATCTGTTTTTTTTCAGTTTAAATTTTTTGTTTATTAAAATCTAATTCTTTCATATATTCATATATTCAGATTCTTTGAAATATTTAAATCTTTTTTGTATGTTGGATTCCAAATTTAATTATAATTCTTATTTTTGTGGTTAACAAGAAATAAGAATTATAATTAGTATTATATGATGTTTTTTTCTTTGTTTTTTGAATTATAGATACACCCATAATCCTTCTTGTTTAATAAACTGATTATATTTTTCTTCTTTTACTTCATATAATTTGTTTTTTATTTAATTTAATGATTGATAACTATTCGTGGTTTTTAGTTAGAGCGTGGGTTTTAAAAAAAAAACGAATAATCTCTGTATCGTGCATAGTTTGGAATAATTGTTTTTGTTCTTAATTCTGGAAATCAATGTGAGATAATGGGGAGGAAGCCATTGGATTATACATATTCAACTGATTTTATTCTGTAGGTAATGGATCCAATATACTTTTCTGATCGTCCTGTCTGCTTCTCAAATGTTAATACTGCGACTTGAAAAGAAACTTAATTAATACTGTTAACACTTCGGCTTGAAAAGAAAATTAATTAATACTGTTATTACTTCGGCTTGAAAAGAAACTATTACCTGAATTAGGGCCAAAGCCATTGCATCGCATCACTTAGAAGAAGAAAATTGTCATCTCTCTTATATACATATAATATGTATGTATGTACAATGTATTTGTTCTCCATCTGAGGTTTTCAACAAACACGAAACTTCATAGGAAAATGTCATTGGAACCTTTTCATTTTTTTCTTTTTTCATTAGAACTCCTTAGCCACAATTTATTCGTTTGTTCGATTGGTTGGTCTTGTTGGTATTGTGGCCAATATGAATTATTTTCTGCATATATGTGATTATAGAATGTTTTCTGAATTATTTTTTATTTTTTGACACAACATAAATTGATTTGTTGACACAAAATTATTTTTGAATTAAGTAGGATATAGAGCTCTTTGAATTTTAAGATTATAAAAAAACAAAACACCTGTCTCGTGTGGTGTGTTGTGATGCTATTGTTAGAATATAATTTTATATCCGTAGAACTACATTTATCTATTGTGTTGTGTTGCTGTGAGGCGTATTAAATATTTGGACTGGGAGCGAGACACGACTCGACAACAAAACACACGCGACGCGTGCGGTTCCTTTTTTCATTTGTTTTAGGTGCTCTTTGGTTCTAATGTTCCTAAAAACATTATAAACTTTTCTTGCAGACATTTAAAAATCGCAAGCATCGGTTTTATGCACCTATTGGTTTCGTGTCAAAAAAACAATCATCTAGGTTTTAATCAACTATTCTGTTTTTATGTAATAAGAGTAAGATTATAAGACTGCAAAAATTACAAAATAAAGCAATTAGATGTATTTTAAAGTGCAAAAGATATATCGCTGGCTCAATACTTTAATGTTCTATGTTAGGTTTTCATTAGTCTGAGATATTCGCTTCCAAAGTTTTACGAATTAAGGACCTACTTTCTTTTTTCTGTGTTCGATATCGATATAATTAACACTTTTCAATTTTAACATATAACATTTTTCTAACTTTTTTGAATTTTCTGTAAGTTTTTTGTTCTATGTCGGACATAGAACATCGAAGCACTGAGGGAGATATATGGAAATCAATGGCACATTGGGAAAAAATTAAATAAAATATGCAGTGAAATTACAAAATATAGTTACTGCGATTGTAAGACCGTAAAAAACTGTTATTTGCCAGTACTTTTTGATAATTTATTTATTGATTTAATTTATTTTATGGTCTATATGAACGTTTAATGACTGAACATAACTCAGAATCTTTGCAATGTTTATGTTTGTTAGGGCTATAAAACAGCCATTTGTTGAAGAAAAAACATGGAACATATATTTTCTTAAAGTCGATGTTGAAGTTGATATAAAAAAAAAAATTTTTGAATTTTATATGACATAGAACATTAAAGTATTGAGCCAGCGATATGTCAATTCGTTTTATGTTGAACTCTTTGAAGTGGTTATCAGTAAAGCAAAGAATTGTTATGAATGTTTTAGTTTTTGTATTTAAAATAATAAACAACTTAATGCCAAATTATTTATTTGATTATATACAATTTATAAAAGACTTACGCAAAATTCTCTCAAATACAAAGGATTTAAATTGTTCAATAGTTTAAACGCTGATGCCAAAAATGAAACAAACTTAAATATACAGCTATATAAAAGAAAAGTTATTGAATATGTAAAATCACACTATTAGAACCTATGTAAAATCAATTATGTAAATGTATTTATGTATAATAATGTAAATAGTTAACTAAACTAAATAAATAAACTTAAACTTAAATTACGATGATGGAGAAGTTCAAAAAAGTGTTTGTGCGTCCTGATGTACACCGAGCTAAACCCTTAACGGTTGGACCGATTTTTTTGAAAATTTGGTGTGAAGCGTTTTTATGTGATTCCCTAGCGGAGAAATTCGAAATCTATGTCGTAGCTCATCTAAAACGGGTAGCTGCCATACAACGATCTCAGTTTTGGGCTATTCCATTATCGCGGGTGCAACATTTAGACAGACTTTAAATATTTTTATAATAAAATAAAAGAATATTTGAATGAAATTCTTACTTGAAGCGTTACATTTTCGACTATTCGGTTTGGATTCGTTTATAAAACACGAATTAAATAAATAAATCGTCAGAAAAAAAGGTTTCAAAGTGCGATCGCGGGTGCAATGAATTTTGCTCACATTTCTTGATCATAGTACGAAAATCGCAAAAGTCTGTTAATTGTGAAACATTTGTTATTTTTTTCTTACATTTTACTGAACGACATTGATTCAATCAACTAAAGACATACAAATTAAGAAAGCAAAAATCAACAACGATTTTTCACTTTTAAAGCAATCGCGGGTGCAACATCAAATTATCGCGGGTGCAACGCGTCTTACTGTAATGAATATTGACATCAGTAAAACGATTTAAATGAACTGGATGAGTGATCAAAATAATATTTATTTATTTATTTACAAAAGAAGCTTATAAAATAAATTTACAAACTCTTGAAGAATTAAGGCATTAGGGTAACGAGACCATGTAATGCCGTTTAAATTAGGATTTAAATTATTTTAATTGTTTTATATTTCATTGTTTTTTCCGTGGAGTGTTGTAGATCGAATAATGTTCTTAATGGTATCTAGATTTCTAGGGTCAAGAAGGTCAGCCAGCTGTTCTGATCGACTTGAAGTTTGTCTGGACTTTGGGCATTCTATTAGGATGTGCTGGACAGTGAGAGCCACTTTACAGTCTACGCATTCCTCTGCTTCACTTCGGTTGTATATGTGCTTGGTGTTGAATAAGGTTTTTCCTACTCGGAAGCGAAATAGCGTTATACATTCTTGTCTCGTAAGCTCTGGGTGATATGGAATGTGGACTCTTTCGGACTGGTGGCTTCGTAGGAAACAATTGTTCCTACCCCATTGTTCTTTTAATTCACTGTTGTGGTTCTCCAGCCAAACTCTTCGAACTAGCTGGTGAAAATTTGGTGTTTCTATTATTAGCGGAAGGTTTTGTGCGTTTTTTGCTGCATTATCGGCTGCTTCATTTCCTTTGATTCCCATATGTCCTGGTACCCATGACAGTGAAATGTTTTCGTTCAGGTTAACTTTAAGCATTTTAAGAGATGGACATTTAATTGTTGGACTCTTAAGCCCATTCAGAAATTCTAAGTTGTCGGTACAAATAAGAGTTTTTTCGGACCAGTCACAGGATATTTGTATTGCTTTTTTAAGTCCAGCCAGCTCAGCAATATAATTTCCTGCAGGGACTGGAAGCAGGCCTTGGTGAAGGATAGTAGTACATCCTGAGGGCAAGAGTTCGGTGACTGTTTTCCGTTGATGATCCATCTGTGTATAAGATTCTATTTGGCTTGACAGAATTAATGTAATCCTTGTGCATCATCTGGAAAAAATTGGCTGGTGTAGAGTCTTTTTTATATTTTGCTAAGCTGGTATCGATTTGCAGATTATTTAAAGACTAGTCAGTACCGTTCTCTATTAATTATTAGTTTGTTTTTTTTCTCAATGCGTCAATATTTTCGAAAAATACTGTGTTCCGATTCTCTTATCGCTCGTGCAACATTGAGACTCACTTTGAGTATATTTATAATTAAATAAAAAAATATTTTAATGAAATTATTGCTTGAAGGGCTTTATTTTAATCTATTCCCTACGTAGAAGTGCTCTGCATTAGGGCTGGCCACGAGATGAGACTCGGTGAGACTTTTGGAAGTCTCGTCTCGTTAAAATCGAAAATTTTATTCTCGTCTCGGTCTCGTGTCGATCTCGGCTCGGATGCTTTAAATGCAGTCTCGTCTCGTCTCGTCTCGTCTCGTCTCGTCTCGTCTCGTCTCGTCTCGTCTCGTCTCGTCATGTGAGATCGAGGTAGGCGTTTTTTCAAGCTTGCGGCTATATTTTTGTGCAGCAGTCTCGTCTCTTTCCTTACTTCTTTGCATTTTATATTAAATTGTTAAAAAAAAAAAACAAAAAAAAAAAACTTGGCAAACAAAAATTATTATTAAAGGCTTATTTATTAATAAAATATGATACATCACTCAATAATGTTAGTGTCGACAAGTTGCAACCAATTTGAATCAACGTTTTTTTTGATTCAACATACAATTTACTCCTTATAGTGACTGGTTAAATTTTGTTTTTGATTTTTTCTTACTTTAAAAAAGTTTCACTAAAGTAAACACTTTATTTCTGTGTAAAAAACAAACTTGTATATATAATATTTTATATCGCGGGTGCGGCTCCTAACATTAAGCACCTCATATTTGGGATATTCGCAAAATAAGTATGCCATCCAAAAGGTCAGTAATTGGTCAAAAAAGGTCAACCAGTGTCAGAAATTGGTCAGCCAGGAAATTTGTAATCAAAGGTTAAAGTTTTTCAAGGTCACCAACTATTTTTGGCACCTCATTTATGGGATATTCGCAAAAAAAGTGTACCATTTGAAAGGCCAACGACTCGTGGTAATAGGTCAGCTAGTTTCAGTGATTGGTTAGCCATAGCTTATTTTATATGAATTTTTGAAGTTTTTTTATTTTTCATGGCCGTATTAGACTTTAAGCACCTCATTAACCGAATTTTTCAAAAAAAAGATACCATTTGAAAGATTATTAAATCCTAACCTAAGTTTTTTATCCCATAAATGAGGTGGCAAAAATAGTTGGTGACCTTGAAAAGCTTTAACCATTGCTTACAAATTTCCTGGCTGACCAATTTCTGAAATTAGTTGACCTGTTTTGACCAATTACTGAACTTTTAGATGGCAAACTTTTTTTTTCGAATATCCCATATATGAGGTGCCAAAGGTTAGGAGTCCGCGGGTGCAAAAAACTTACAATGGCGATTAAATAACATTTGTGACAACTTGTCTACCAAGTAAATAACCTCAAAGCAGCTATGATAGGTGCAGTTCATACTGACTCTTCGTATGACAAGGCTCAAAAAACGTGTTTTCTTTAAATTTTTGTTTGTTTGTTATTAAATACAAACCATCTACGTTGCATTGTTATACTTAAATAAACTAAAAATATTGTTATTTACAAATTGATGCCGAAAATTGTCTATAACGGAATCGCCCTTTTATTATTTAATAAAACACAATTTTACACAAAATAAACAAATATTCATACTAAATAGTCGCCCTAATTACGAAATTCGTATTATTAAGTCGTATTTGGTCGTATGTTGGGTTTGAGGTATCCTTAATGGTAAAGTATCATCTTTTTGGTTCAAAGGTTTTGAGAATTTTCGAATAGAGACTTTGCGATGCTGGTATTAAAACTTTACACAACATATTTATCAAAAGACATGGCGAAAAGAATACAAATTGTTCGAAAAGAACACAAATTGTTCTTTTCACCATGTCTTTCAATGGTCATATTGTTAAATATAAATAACACCATCGCAATGTCTCTATTCTCAAATTCTCAAAAGCTTTGCAACAAAAAAGATTAAATTTTACCATTAAAGAAACCACAAGCCCAACATACGACCAAATACGACTAAATAATACGAATTTTGTAATAGGGGTGAGTATTTCATAATTTGAATTAAAATCAAAACCACGCCCCGTCAATGAAAAATCTCAAATTTTAAAATTTTTCCTTTGTCTGCACTTTAAGCCCTACCGCTGTTTTAAATTTAATCGTTCTACGACAATCAGAAGTGCTCCAAATAATTTATATCAATTCTATGAAAATGGGAGGGTACCATGCCCCCTGAATGGAAAATCATGAATTTCTCGATTTTTTCCTTTGTATACACCACAGGGCCTACCGTTGTGCGAAATTACAAGATTCTACGATGTCGGGAAGTGCTCCATAACTTCGATGATCTGTCAGTCAGTCAGTCAGTTACGGTTTTTGCGATTTTTGCAGTCTAATGTCTCGGGAACCCCTTATGCTAAAGAATTGAAATTTGGTGAGTTATCTAAACCTGGTGAGCTGAGCAAATGCTGGGAGTTTGAAGTTTCTGACATTATTGGTACTGAAGTTAGAGGTTGGTCGAAAATCGCCTGAGTTTGATCCTGTAAAAAGGGTGTAGTGCCAGAACTTGGCTGGGCACTACCGTGCCCTTTGATTTAAAGTCTCAATAAAAATCAATTCAATTCGTCACTGAAAATAACATGTGGATTGGTGGTTAATTGTCTATGAATTCTAGCATTTAATTAATCAATTAAGTAATAATTTAATTTTTGCAAATCGGGAACATCAATTAAATATAACTACTTAATCTTTCTTGCATCAAAAGTGTTCTGTGCTTTGCTGTAAAAAAATAATGTTTGTTCAAAAATAATTGGTGTACCTAAATAAATATGTATTCTTATCTTATCTCATCTTATATTTGTCTCCCTGTATGAACATTTCATTGAGGAAATAAAAGATAAATCCCAATTTGTACTCTATTAATTGAAATCTTTTATCATAAAAGCCACAAAAATGCGTCTTTTATTCTTTTATGATTCATTAAAGATTCCATAACAGATTGTGGCATGCTGAATACCAAAACTGCGGTTCGTAAAAGATTTGTTGAGTTTCGAACTTTTGACAGCACTCATAGCAGATATCTTAACAGATTTCATAACAGTTTGGCATGCCGAATACCAAAATCTCTATTATAAGTTAAAACTCTTGTTGAAACAGCATTTCATTTAAGTTCAAATCTCCTATATACACGCACCACCGCGTGTTTCCAGGGTTGGACCCAAAAAATCATCAGCCAATAATGCCACACCCACTTCACTAAATCTATATAATTTTCAAAAATCTTCACCAATTGGACATCTTCTGTTTTTATAAACACGATTTGTTTATTATTCTGAAACTCGGCCATTTTGATACTTGTTTATAAACTGAGTAAGAGAAAACCCATGCTTAACAATTCATGAGATCGTTCTCATGCAACCAATCGTTTTCTCATATTTTTGCATATCAAAACTATAACTTTCTCACATCGAGCTTTTGTCAAGAGATCGATCTCAACACTTTGAGTTCGAACTCATAGCTTGAGATTGATCTCGGTCTCTGTATTTTTTTTCGCATACCACTCTAGGAAAGTTCTCAGAAAAATGAGTAATAATATAAATAACATCATCGCAATTTCTCTATTCTCAAAAGCTTTGCAACAAAAAGATTAAATTTGAAGGTTTTGAATGAACAACAACCACTTGTGTTGGCTACCACCGAGTATTATATATGCTAGAATTATTGCAATTTCATGGCTGCCACACCAATCATCAGATTCCTTTAGTGGTGCTTAGTTTATAGTTCCAATTTTAATTTATAAATTATTTTGCCGTCAACTGGATTTGAACCTGGACCAAGCTACCTCAGAGGCCGCTCCACTACGCATTCCACCACCGAGGTCACCTGATCGTGCCCATCCAAGTGACGGTTTTTTCTAATTTTACAATTGCATTTGGACAACTAGCATACAAATATGACGGAGCGAAAGCTATGTAGCCTAACTGCAAGTGTTATCACGAGAAAACACCTTTGAATGAAACTTAATTCTTGACCAGTGTCAAATCTTTCATACAATTTTCCTCCTTACACATATGCAGCGAATTGTTGCGGTGATAACGGAGAGGAGAAAAAGAAAGAACCCGAATGAATAACATCTAACTTGTGTGTGGATTGTAAAAATGCTAGTTGTCCAAATGCAATTGTAAAATTAGAAAAACAAAACAAAATAATTCGATTGGCTGTTCCGAGTAATGTTTTCGGAGTATTTTTCTGTTCCGGAATTAATAAAGGAGTAGACCCAGAACACACAAATACATATAAACCCTTTCATCGGATTATTTGTCAAATTAATTTTACTCGATTGAACGTGCAAAATATACATAAATATCAGACAATTTACGTCCACACACATAAATAGTTCACAAATTAATCTCGGAACAATAGAAATTAATTCGATTGCAATCAAATAGGAGTAGTACTGTTCCGAAATCCAATCGAAAATGACATAACGAAAAACTTAGGTCTATAATAAATTTGAAACAGATGAATTGCTTAAATCAGACTACTGCGCTCATTCGTACTTACATTTTGCACATGTATCTAATTATTGGAAATAGAAAATGCCAAATTAATTTAAATGATAGGAATGTTAAATCACCAGGGCCACTACATAAAAAAATAGTATTTGCGTATCACAACTCACAAATGCTCACTCTCAAAAGCCGCTAGAAAAGTCGCTAGAAATAATCTAGCGACATTAAAGTATTTTTTGTCGCGGAAGAAATTGAAATGTCGCTAGATCTGACCATCACCTTGAATCTGTCAAAATAATAATTCTTTGTTACTAAAACGTGATTTGTTCGCTTATTTTAACTGTTTTTAAATGTCTGGCTGATGAATACGCCCCACTGTAGATGTATAGCTGATGGGGATTTATTTTTAAACAGTTGCCTATAAAACATATAAATATTAGCTTCAAAACTACAACGTAAATGGCACGATTAGTTTGACATATTTTAAGTGTCTGGCTCACGTTAGGCCCCACTGTTGATGTCTGGCAAGTGTCCAATAAAGTTAATGACACCATCCCCTAAGACATATCAAAAATTCAGCTTCAAAAAAATAACGCAATGTTATAATGGCAGTTTGACAGAAAGATAGAGAATTTTTTTTAGTGGATTGGCAACATTAACTCAAAAATCGTGTTTTTTGAGCTATGCCGGTTTTCTTAAACAGCAACGATATGTAGGTGGTCATACGACTATAACTTTTCAAAAAATGCGGTTGACGTTGTTGAGTACAGAACGGACATACACTCCGCTCCACTTGAATAGAAACAAAATTTTTTTTTATCAGAGCGTGTAGCGCTTTGGAAAATTGATAAATTCACCTTTTGGCTTTAGTTCCTATAAGAGGGATCTATTGCGAATAAAACTGCAGGGACAGAATAATTCAGGAAAATACAATTAGGATATGTTTTACCACTTTTCTAAATACTTCATTTAAAACACTGATTTTTTTTGTGCGCCACTTGAATAGAAATACTCTCTATAATAAGGAAACAATTGAAAAAACTGCAGTACAAGAGGGTAGTTTTTTATTGATAATCTATTTTAATAATGTGGGCTACCACCTTTATTTGAAATAACTTCAAAAACCCTGTTGGAAAGTGAATCATGCAGTTATTTTATATAATTTAAAGAAATTGCACTTCATGCTTCAGTCATCAAGACTGTTAAAAATCCTTGTGTTGTGGATTGGCGCGTTGTCTTGTTGAAATGTCCATGGTATTGGTCCATAGACATCGCTTAACTTAGGGAAAGCTTCTTGCAATATTTCCTTCTATGAGTTTTCCGTAATTTTCAATATGGGAAGCTCATTAATTGTTCCAAACCAGTCAATCGCACCCCACACCATTACACCGCTTTTTTGGTTATGTTAACGCTCCAGAAACCTTGGTTCCTTCCTCGTAACATGAAAATAGTAATTATATCCGTTCGGGCCATCTAAAATGAATTGTTTTCGTCAGAAAATACCACTTTTGTTCACTCTTCCTTCCACATCATATTCTCCCTGCAAAAATCTATTATATCTGTCTTCGAATTGGATTAAACGGTGTTTTTTTCTTCAATTTAAGGTGCTTTAAATGTTGTGACCCACAAATAACACGTCTAATAATGTTAAGACTCGCTGTTATGCCACTTCGCCTTGATTTTAGCAGCAGTCGGTTGAATTTGTAGCCACTCTAATAATCTTTCTTTGGTTTGCTTTTGTTGTGGCTCTTGATTGCCTACTTTACACATTTTTACCATAGTTTTCTTTATTTCTAAGGTTCAATTTTCAAAGTTCTACTTATTTGTTTGGCAATTGTGCGTAGAGTGAGCTTGTTTTCCGCGTGTACTTCTATTTTGACTTTTCCTGCACGGTTTACTGGTTTTCCGCGGCCCATATTTTCTTTGATAAAACAATTGTTATTTTTAATCTACACTTCTATTATTAGAACAATATTTTATGTCCTCTTACTGTAATCTATAGAGACAAAATGCACACTGTTTCTATTCAAGTGGCGCAAAAAAAACAGTGTATTTAATGAAGTAATTAGCAAAGTGGTAAAAAATAACCTAATGGTCCTGCAGTTTTATTCGAAATAGAACCCTCTTATAAGAACTAAAACCATAAGGTGAATTTATCAATTTACCAAAGCGCTACACGCTCTTATGTTAAAAAAAAAAGTTTGTTTCTATTCAAGTGGAGCGGAGTGTAAATAGAAAGGTATCGTCAAATGCAATCAGCGCATCCAAAGCAAAACCTTTTATAAGGTCTAGTTTTTGAGATATTTGCATGCAAAGTTATTTTTTAGAGTTTTGAAACCTTGGTTATTTTTGTATGCCTACAGTTCCATAAATAAGCCTCGGAGGCCATTGCGGTTTTTAAAACGCTATCCGAAGCTGAAAACTGGAACATTCTGCGAGGTTTGGTAGTGAAGATATTTGAATTCAAAGTCATTCTTTTATTTTCGACCCAAAGCCTTCATATGGCTATAACTTTCCAAAAAATGCTCGTAGCTCGTTCCGGTTGAATACTGAACGGACAGGACTTTGCATTGCCATCCAAATCTGAGAAATTTTTTTTCAAAAGATTTTTGAAAAAAAGCATGAAAGTCTCCGGAACCCATTAAAATGTACATAAATAGAAAGGTATTGTCAAATGCAATCAGCACATCCAAAGCAAACCCTTTTACAAGGTCTAGTTTTTGAGATATTTGCATGCAAAGTTTTTTATTTTAGTTTTGGAACCTAGGTTATCTGTGTATGCCTACAGTTCACGTTAATCTTTCCTTCCTTCCGCACTATGACTTCATGATCAACAAAGCCTATCAAATGCTCGGTTGTATTTAAAGAAAACCCAAAGAGTTTACTGATTCCTATACTTTACTTTCACTTTTTAACTCTCTGGTGAGATCTTCACTTGAGTATTGCTGCACGGTCTGGAATCCTTACTATGCTAACTCATCTGAAAGAATTAAAAGAGTTCAGAGAAATTTTACGCGGCATACTTTTATTAAGTTGAATTGGAGAATAGTAACACCACAGATAATAAATTATTATTTATTTATTTATTATTTATTATCTGTGGTAACACCCTTTATGAAATCAGATGTCTTTTATTTGGAATAAAATCGTTGGAAACGCGCCGTAAATACTTTTCGGTTACGTTTATCCGAGATATCATTACTGATCATAATCATACATTAAATGTCATCCGCTAGAGGCTTTAATCAATGAGGGTAATGCACCTTCAAGAGTAACATGAGAACGGTTTGTAATTTATGAGCCGTTTCATCGCAGTAACTACGCCCGCAATGAGTCAATCTCCCGTTGCATTAGAGAAAGTAACTTATTATGCTCTGGAGTTGATTTTTATTTGGTTTGTACCAGAGAACATTTTAAATCCATAGTTCTCAAAAATATATAAACGTTGTAAAGTCGAAAACTCATCTCTTATCTTTATTTTGTTAATAAATATTTATTTTCTATAATGTATGTATTTATTATACCCGCCTACAAAAATGTAAATATCTTAGTCTGTAAGAGTATACTATACTTTGATTACTGAAATAATCTAAACTTAAACTTATACTTAATGGTAGCTGTGATATAACCGATTTATTGATTTTCAAATTTCTCGTTAATTTCTTCACCGATTTCAACCAATTTTTTTTTTATATGCAGGGGGCCTATTTTAGATTAAACAATTTTAAATACAAAAAATGTTTAATTAAAAATGGATTAATGATTTTTTTTTTTAATTTTGTGTGTTATTTCACTCATGTAAGACAATTTGCTGTGTTATTCTTATTATCAACAACGTAAAGATTTTTATTATTAACTTAAAAATGGATTAATGATTTTTTTTTTAATTTTGGGTGTTATTTCACTCATGTAAGACAATTTGCTGTGTTATTCTTATTATCAACAACGTAACGATTTTTATTATTATCTGAACATCAAATTATTTAAAAAAAAAGTGCCGATATGGCTCGCAATTGTTGTGCGAGCCGTGGATAACTTAATAATATAATAACATTAATTTGGATGTTCGATATCAAATTTTTATTCACCAGAACATCAGTATTAAACTGCTTTCAGGTAAACAAAAACTTTTAAGCCTTAAGCTAGTGGATATATTTATTAAGAATTTTAATAGATAATGACAAGACTTAAAAAAAATTATATGTGGGTATATGTCATACGTAACTGGGTACTTCCTAAGCAATCTTTATAACCTTATTTTTTTTTTGTTTAGCTAAACTAATAGTTCATTGTTTGGGGGGGTTCACACTCATCGACAAGTTCTTCAACTCGTGTCGAAACATCACATTATTTGTAATGTGACCACAAGTTGGACGACTGTCGGAAGTTTTTTGATATTTTGCTCGGTCGAACGGTCGCTAATGTGAACACTAGTTGAACAACTGATAGATCTGAAAATTTGGATTTTAGTGCTTCTTTTTAATTTATTATGTGAGATTTATGGAGAATGGGTTGAAATAGAAGTAAACCCACAAAAAGAAGGAGAAACAAATTAATTTCTTTCGTTGAAACGATGCAAAAAGTTAAATCTACGCCGTGTTTGCTTTCTGAAAATGTATTTACAAATGAAGTTGATGAAGTGGTCGATGAATGTGAACGCTAAGCAGTGTCCACATTATGCCAATCAACACTGTTTATTTACATTGTCGGTCAACACGCTCAACATTTTAATCTGTCCACACATTGTCTGTAAGTGTGTACGTGTTGAAGCGTATACTGTCACTGTCATGTGTTATATGACATATTTGTCATGTGCCTACCAATAGAGGCAGTGTCTATATAAATCAGTTCGTTGATTGTTTTTTGGCTTTTGATGTTGGGCATCTCCAAGCCCAGTAGGCTTATACGTCTGTGGAAACACTAATTTTTTTACATACTCAATTCTGTACGTCAATTTTTAAAAATAGCAGCGTTTTTTTGTCTGACCAATTAATTTCAAATAACAATACAAATTAAAACTACAAACGAAAACAAAACAGAATCTTATTACACAAATCAAAAAACAATACAAAATATATTGCACGCAGACGCCACAACCGCAATGAAAATGACATATGTGTTGATCAACACGTCCAGACTTAAAAATTATTGTTCAATCGACTCAACATTGTTGATTTCTATCCATTTGAATCGGGTTCCGTTCGGGTCAATAAAAGTTTATAGAGTCTGTTGAATAACACGTCCACATTTATCAGCACTGTTGATATACACAAATCAACATAATGTGGACGCTGCTTAACAAAACGACTCAGGTTGATCGACTTGTCGATGAGTGTGAACCCTCCTTTTGTTTTTACTAAACTAAAATCCAGACTATTACAAAATTGTCAAGATTTTACATTTTCTTAAATAATCCATCAAGTGGGGCGTCACAAAAAAGACGCGGGTCTTAATTTTTGATGACCTTAAATCTTCACTCTGACTTGGCTTATTATTTCTTTTTTTTTTAATTAATAACCTCATTGACCGAGCCACAGTGTAAGTTGTAGGTACATATACCAATCAAAAAGGACAACTCGATCCCGGCATATTTGCTCATTATTCCTAATTTTATTTTCCAGACAACTTTCTTTACGGGACATAAATGTATTTTTATATTTTTTTTTTTTTTCAGATTGGGCCTTACAAGTCTCAGCAAAGTTTGGATAGGCGCCTGGTGGATTGGATTCTTTTTTGCTGCTCTGGCATGTGTTCTTTTATCAATTCCAATTTTTGGCTATCCAAAATCCCTGCCCGGCTCCGAAGAGATCAAACTCGAAAGAGTCTCCGAAGCATACAATGGAAAATCCGAAGAAGATAGCCAAAATTTCACTAAACTCAAGGAACTTCCAAAAGCCCTACTGTCACTCCTACGAAATCCGACATTTTTCTTTCTCAATTTAGCTGGAGCATCTGAAGGCTTGGTTAAAGCTGGATTGTCAGCCTTTTTGCCAAAAGAAATCGAAAATCAATTCAGTATTTCGCCAGTTTTTTCAGCATTGATTATGGGAATTATTGTGGTGCCGGCAGGAGGTGGTGGTACATTTTTGGGAGGATATTTGATAAAGAAATTCGATTTGGCCTGCTCGGGAATTATTCGAATGTACTTGATAGCAACAACCATTTCGGCATTCTTTACAATGAGTTTCTTGCTGTCGTGTAAGAATTTAAGCTTTGCCGGAGTGACATGGCGTATAACGATATTGCAACAACTTCAACTGTCAATTTGATGGACTATGCAGTCGAATGAATTACGACCCAATTTGTGGATCAGATGGCGTCATGTACTTTAGTCCCTGTCATGCTGGCTGTCAACAAGAGCGGGCCCATGGTGAGTCGAAGATTTATCTAGACTGCGACTGAAAACGCTACTTATGAAGCTATAAACACAATGTGTGAATCGGGTTGTTCACATTTATGGTATTTTGTCTTTTTCTGCTTTGTTCTGATGCTGTTTACGTTCTTGGCAACGATGCCAGCTTTATCAGCAACATTGAGGTAAACAAAATCGGGACCCTTAAAATATCTCCTGTGGGTTGCTATAACTTTGATTTTCCAGGTGCGTTCAAGACGACCAACGTTCGTTTGCTCTAGGAATTCAATGGATCAAAGTTCGTCTCTTGGGAACAATTCCCGCCCCACTGATATTTAGATCCCTTATCGACGAAACGTGCATTTTATGGAAGGAAACATGTGAGGAACATGGAGCATGTCTTGTTTACGACAACAACAGCATGAGCAGGTGAGAAAATTTCATATTCAACAGGTCCTTCACTTTGACCATCGATTTTATTTATTTTTGTTTTCATTTCTATGTATAACACAGGTCAATGTGGATTCTCGCACTCACCGGCAAAATAGCATCGGTGTTGTTTTTCTTTGGCGCATGGTGGTTTTACATTCCACCCAAGACTGTGAGTGAAAATAATGGTGGTGGGGGAGTAAATGCTATTAACAGCGACAACAATAGCCATGATGATGTCTGTTACAAAGAAGAAAGACAGTCAACACAACAAGAGCAACAAGTGCAGCCGTCGTCACCGGCATCGTCCATTGATGTTGATATTATGAATGAAAATTTGAATCATGCGCAGCAATATCCAAACAGTAGAGGCCGATTTTAAGTGACAGTTTTATTGATTGTTTAGTTTGAAGAAGGTTGTGTGGAAATGTTTGATCATTTGTATGAAATTAAAAACGAAAAAGACAAAAAGAAAACAAATACTGCCATTTTCTTAAGATAAACGACAAAGTTTTTTGCATAAATATATTGATTGTTTAGTTTGAAGTTTGTTTGGAAATTGTTGATCATGTATGAGGTTAAAAACGAAAAAGACAAAAAGAAAAACAAAATACTGCCATTATCTTAAGATACATTTTTGACAAATGCTTGTTTTTAAATGCGCAAAAATTGATTTTAAAATATTTATAGTATCTATAACTACCTATATATTATTAATGTGATGAATAATTTTTTTTTTTGATATTAAGAAATAACTTATATAAAACCCTATGCTATGTGTTAGATTTTTAAGAATGCCATCGTAAATGTCATGTAGATTTTTTCAACTTAAAATAACTTTAATGCATAAAATATTATGGTCTTTTAACAAAAAAAAAGAAAATTTAAAAGAATATGGTCTGCTGACAGCTTAACTACATAATCTACTGTATATATAGACTTATCGGTCAAATTGAAATTTTTTTTTTATGAAAAGAACGACATTATGTTTTGACAATTACAATGTCCACAAAAGTAAATATACACCAAAAACTAGTGTTCTCATGAGTCCAGTGTATACTTTTTTTGTAGTCACAGTGTACTTTGAAATAATTTTTAATTTTCAATTTCTGAAAAGTCAAAAAATAGCTGCCAGATTCTGAATTATGTTCATTTTCAATACATTTTTTGTGAATTTTTTATATTAATGTGGTTATTGTGTACGCGCTCACTCATATCGGTATTTTCAATTATAAATTGTTTGAACTCTCTAGTTTCATTTTTAATGCCTTAAAAATGAGAAATTAAAACGGACTGTATTAATACTTTTAACATCAATACAAATTATGTTCCAAACCGCACGCGAATTAATCATCAAACTCGTGTTTTTATGTTTTTTAAAAATACTTTATTAAAATACCAAACACGACCACTCCGTTGTGCGGCATAAATGAAACTTAACTTACAATACCAAATTGATGACTGATCTGATGGATACAGTCATCACAAACACGGAATACTGCCTATTATGCAGTTCCCATGGAATTACTTATAATATCCGATTGGATGTTTATTCCATAACATCCGATTGGATGTATATGTTTATGTCTATTGATATGAAATGTAGAAGCCAACTTGACTTTATGAGGATTCTTAACTTATGTATATGTTTATGTCTATTGATATGAAATGTAGAAGCCAACTTGACTTTATGAGGATTCTTAACTCGCGCTCGAAAATCCACTCAAATAAACCCTTTTTCTTATTTCAATTAGCGAAATAGTTTTTTAATGGCTTTAAATTTGTTTCTAAACTACCAAGAAAAAAACAAATCTATGAAACAAAAAAAATGTGTGAGTACCGGGACTCAAGGGGATGATGTGTAAACATCAGTGTAGTATATAGTTTATACTATAGCTTACAGTATATAGTAAACTAATGAGGTTGCCAAAGGCGCCCGTCGAACATGTTATGTTATTTCATGTGATTCAGGGCTGAGCGTAAATATGTATTTAATTTTGTTTCTAACCTCACCCTCCACTTTCAAAAAAGGTACTTTTAGAGAATGTGGCAACTCTTAAAATCATACCCAATGTAGACCTTAAAATCATAACAGTTGCACCATGCCTTAAAAAACTGCATTTTCCACAATTATATGATGATGATAATTTTCCCGACACTATTTAATGCACAAACCGTTGGCTTGGTTGGTGTCGTTGGTGTATTACTATACCCAACCACATAACCGACATTTACCACATTATCTCAATTTACTCTATTAAATGCACGAACCATTCGCATCCATTAGTTAAAAATCTGAATAAACAAGATGGTGGCGTATCCGTAATTTTGTCTTTCCTCTTTCAAGTTTACCCATACCGAGAGTTTATTTTTTTCTTAATACCTAGCGCTAAGATGTTTACACATCAAAAAAAGCTAACGGTAACAATTTTGTCTTCAGGTATCCTTAAAAGCGTAGAAAAAGCTTCCATCCTGAAAGCTCCCTTATAAAATCCAAAGAAAAATATGTATTTGTAAGCATAACCATTGCCACGGTAACTCTGATTTGATGTGCTTATTGTTGGCAAACACAAAGAGAATTTTTAGCGAGGATACGATCAGCAGTGTTGCCAAATCGAAATTCCAAATAAAGTCAAATCTGACTTGTTGACTTTATTTGTCTCTTCCAAATCAAGTCAAATATTTGAAAATTTTGTTTTTAGTCAAAAAAAAAGTCAAATATCAAAATACCAAATATTAATGATAACGTAAATACATTTTTTTAATTATAAACAAAACAAAGTATTTCAACTTCAATTCAACGAGTTAATAAATAAATAATATTTCATAAATTATTATTATATAAAAATAGGTATAAGTTAAGGTACATAAAGTTAAAGATCTTCAATTCAATTTCATTGGTTATATCTATATGTTTGTATATAGCATATGCTCTTCAACTTCTACATTGGAAATTGGCAAAACCAATATTGATATAGAAAACTTCGCCAACTCTTTAAATGGATTTTCTCCACTGGCATCCTTATACGAATAAACTTCGCACCAGAAAGGCACTCACCCCAATAACGAAATTCGTATTATTAAGTCGTATTTGGTCGTATGTTGGGCTTGTGGTTTCCTCAATAGTAAAATATCATCTTTTTTGGTACAAAGCTTTTGAGAAAACATAATTAACAAAAGAACAAAAAGTGTTCGAAAAGAACACAATTTGACCGTTTCGCCATGTCTTTTGATCAAGATTTTGTTAAGTTTAAATACCAGCATCAAATGTCTCTATTCATAAATTCTTAAAAGCTTTGCACCAAAAAATATGATATTTTACCATTGAGGAAGCCACAAGCCCAACATACGACCAAATACGACTTAATAATACGAATTTCGTAATTGGGGTGACTGTCTCTTTTATGTTTTTCCATTTTATGAAACAAAGATTGCTCCACTGGCTTAAAATCTTTTCTTTTGAATCAGACTCAACCTTCATCTCTTCCAGAACTGGAAGCAATGAGCTTTTGTTTTGGGAAAGGCATGTGTCGTTAGAAAGCATGCTGATCTGTTTGAGAATTTTTAGATTTTTCGGCACTCTGCTGTTATTCTTTTAGTAGTTTAATAATAAAACTTTTGCAGTTTTTTCTAAAAAATATGAATTTCTTCGTCGTTCACTATCGATTTCGGCACACTGAAGTTGAAATGTATTTTAAAATATTTTAACAAAAAGTTAAGTTGCAAATTGAATTATTGAATAAAGTCAAAAAACAAGTCAAAACACTTTTGACAAGATTTGTATTTCAGTTCATGTCAACAGCGATGAAACTCTTGTCAAATTTGACATGAAACAGGTCAACACGGCAACACTGACGATCAGTACGACTCGAGCCGTTCGAAAGACATGTCATAGTGTGGGGTGTACGCTTGATAATACGAGAAAAAGGCACATACATATTTTTATATGCAGCAGGCACCCTTTGGAGAAGGAAAGCTCTCCCATAAGGCCTGTCATGCACATATTCATTGGTCAGAGTATAGTATGATGTTAGAGTAAGATAAAACAAAGAGACTTCAAAATGAGTTAAGCAAAATAAGTCCAAAGTGAACAAAGACATTTGTATGCTTGTGTTTTTACAGAAACCCAATTTCCTATGTATAATTTAAATGTCGTGTAATTTTATGCTTTTAAATTTTACATCTGATGTCTCAGTTTCCACAAAATGATGGCTGTCACTTTTGACATTGAGAGTTTTAATTATTTCCCTATTGACGAAAGACGACTTTTGAGAACAAAAACATGATTAAGGTAGTACGTTTCGTAGCGATAGCCTTATGCTGCATGAATTTACACGAATGGCTGTTTGGCATTTTTCTGTCAGTTTACTTTACTGGCAAAAGAATGGGAAAATTCATTCTTATGTCAGCATCATGACAGAAATACTGACAATTTTCCAATCGTGTAAATGTGACATTACGTTATATTATTATTATCACGAAACAAGGCCCGTTAAGCAAGAAATAATAATGCAATTGGATTCATTAAAATAAAAATTGTTTTTTCCATAAAATATTAAAAACAAAATATGAAAAAAAAAATAAAAATAAATATGTAATTAAAAAAATTAGTTTCAACCCGATTAAGAACATAAGAAAACTATAAAACGGCGCATTGTAGTACTTTTTAATCATACAATTATTATAATAAATTAAGACAAAATATTAAAAATAAGTCATTTGTATATGCATACCTTTTTACTTGTACATGTATAACTTTTGTAATTTCATAAAATTTAATATTACATTTTTGATAAAATACTTTTTTAAATAGATTACAAGTTTAAATATATATATGTATGTGTATAACTAAGTGTTCAAAAAACTAGAAAAAGTTGCGTTTTTATTTGGAAGCTAAGATTTAATTTTAATAAATTTTGAAAGCAATTGTTATTTGTTATACTGTCATTGTGAATCGAGCTTAGTAAACAATCCAACCCCTTGCAGAGAATTAAAAATATCTGAAATCAACGGGACAGGATGATTCACATCTTCGAGTTGATCATTCAGGGCCGTATCTTTATTATCCGCACAGACCCGAATCTTGCCGTTGGATTTGAGGATTGGTAACAGCGGTGTACCCCATTCCGAGTTTTCAATTTTTTCAATAATGCCCTCCTTTTCTAACTTCACCAGCTCTTGTTCGACCTCATCTTTAAATGAAAATGGTATTCTACGCGGCTTACAAAATGTTGGTCTTGCATTTGGTTTAAAACCTAAAGAAATGACAGTGTTTTGGTAACGACCCCACCTTACATCAAACAAATCACTAAATGTCTTCTAATTTCTTCAACTGACCTTCGGTACTATTCACAAAATGTTCACCTACCATTTCTTTCCCGCGAATACTCCAAGTTATACCCAACAAACTCTTTATATCCCTACCAATCAATGGTTTCTTTTCTGCACAATCTACATATATCCACTATTTGGAAGCATCCCAAAATTTGCATACTCATAAAATCGTTAGCTAACACGGTGTTATGACACCACCATCGTAATAATTGCGAAGACATAAATTACTTTCCGCTAATTTTGTATTGTTTCAATTTTTTTTTAAAACCCTCAACGGTAGCACTGACACACCCGCCCCTGAGTCTAATTCTACCCATAGCGGCACATTATTCAATTTAATTTTGAATACAAGAGGATTTATGTTCACATTTTCAACTGACACATTATAAAGCACAGTACACATATCTAAGGTATTATCAGACGCAGCTTTCCAAATTTCAAGATGGCTGCCCTCTGAGTAAGTACACACTTAACAAAAACAATTTTTTTGTGATTGTTTGAAATTCAATTTTTTTACTATTGATTTTGACAACATGAGCAGAACTGAACAAAAATTAACATGCTAATGATATGACCTGTAATATATGTATCTTGATTATAAAGAACTTCTTCTGTATAATCTTCTTGTTCTAAGTTATTATTTTTTTTTATTCTGTTTTCTACAAGTTTTTTCTAACTGGTTGAACACAATAGAGTGCCGCAAAAAGAACTGCAGTTGCAAGTAGAACAGTTGTCAAAAAATATCGTATGCTGTATGTTCTATGTGCCCACAATGCAGCAGTACAGCTTGATCATTTTTGTTGATAAATTTCAAAATATATGCCTCTTATTCATTGCTAAATAACACTGGTCTACGGTGGTTTTGTTGCCCTAGATATAAGATTGATTTTGGATATATTTATGCTCACAATTCATGAAACTATCAATGATTTTGTAAGATTTGCTCTCACCCTCCCACTCACTTCCACTGGTAGACTGTCCCGATTTCTGTGAATTTGGCAACATAATTGTTCCTGAGGGCATGCGAATTACTTTTGAAATGTGAATAGGCCGAGGGAGTAAGGATCACGTGATGTTTATATGTGCGAAAAAGTTGCGCAAAATAAATTTTATTACTAACAAGCTGATAATTGCTCAAAATATAAGATATGTAAAAATCATAAAAACAAGAGCACATTCAGTACTTTCATGAATACATTTGTAATTTGGAAACTTGAAAACATACAAATTTGCAAATATATCCAGGGCAACACAATTTTTTTTTTTGTAGAGCTGTGTAATTGGTTCACATTCATTCACTATTTTTATAACCAAATACAACATAAAAACGCTGAAAACAGAAATAATTTTTCTTCCTCGCAGTAAATTCTTTTTTTTTTCCTATTGAGAATGTGAAAGCATACAGCAAAAGTTAAAAATTGACCAACTTGTGCGATGATGCGATAGCAGCTGCGTCGCATTGTGTTCGCAACACTGAATTTGTGTGTATTTAATGTTTTGACAAATACTGCAGCACCGATTGCAAATGCGGCTATAACGTCTTCATTGTGTTCAGCCAGTAAATGTCCTTTCATGTTACATTTTCTACAAATAAAAGACTTGTACTCACAGGTTTTAAATACATCACCTGCTTTTCCACATGCAAAGCACAGTTGTTGCTTGCTTTCATCCTTTCCACCTCTTCTTTGATTCAGCCGTTGCTGTTGTTGAAATTCTATCGTTCCTTGTCGGTCTCTCCCTGCTTCATGTTTTTGATTACTGCAACTGCTTCCTGTTTTCAATAGATGTATATTTGACTCTTTCTCTCTTAAAGATTATTCCCGCTGCAAAGCCACTTGCAAGACTTCGGATAGCGGCTTTTCGATGTCCTCCTCACACACCCGATCCAAAATTGGAAACGAAAACGAAAAATACCATACAAAAATGACATGACGAAATCATAAACGAAAAATTTCGTTGTCCTTTTCGTTCTGTGGTACGCTGTTCGACCAGCGAAATTGATGATTATACAAGATTGTTTTGACAAGTCTCCACTCTCTTTTCGTAATGAATTTATTGCCCGGACCATTAATTGTGTGCGGAAAAATGACATTTGGGTTTGTTCGTCTTTTTATTTATTGTTTCTTTCATTACATTGTTTCTTTTTGTTCGTTAAATTTCTATCTATTTATTTGCAATTTATTTAAACTCTCCATAAATATTTTTCCGCTGTGTTTTCGTGAGTCTTTTTGGAGACCGCAGGAAAATTTCATTTCGCATCAGCAGCGTACTAGGCTTTTGAGTAAACCAGTTACGAAACGGTTTTTGACGAAACTCTCAAAAGAACTGTTAAGATTGCAGCCCCTGGCCATGCTTTTCACGCGCACTAACCAACTGTTAACTGCTTCAGATCCTGCTTGCTTGAGATCGAAAAATTGTATACGTTTTCCTACACATGACGACACAATCTGGAAGTGTTTTCTCATACATTCCATGAGTTCTGTGTAATTCAACTCCTTGGGTTTCTTAGGAAAAATTACCTCCCTCACAACTTCGTAAGCTTGCTGACTAACAGTCGTCAGAATTACCGGCACCCGAAGCACATCTTCCACATAATTTGCCAGGAAATACTGTTACAAGCGCTCCTCGTATATAGAAAAATCGTCCTCGATGTTAAATGATGGCACTGCCCCCACGTGCGCTGAGCTACGCACCACTTCCATACTTAAGATTTTTTTTCTCACACACGATTCAGTTAAAACAATTTTTCCTCGTCGCCACTGTTGTGTCCTCTGATAAATAAAAAGACTTGTGTTCGAGTCGCTGGTTACAAATGAACTGCTTTATTTATATATATCTTAATCTCGATTCACAATGGCAGTATAACAAATATAACAGCAATACAATATTTTCTGCCATTAAATCCAATTTTAAAAAAATTGAAATTATGGGAGAAATAATAGCGATTCGTCAGTCATGTCATATGCTTTTCTGTATTTAAACATCACCATAAGAATATCCCTTCCGCTGGTTCAATAACACTGGTCAACAAAACTTACATTTCAGTTTTGTAACAAAAACTGTTTCAGTAAGAGATGGTTCCAAAAGACAGAAATATTTTTAAACAAAATCAGATACGAACAGATTTTGTGTTCCATAGTCAACGGTCAGGCGAAAACCATGGATTCCTGAGGTAATTTTAAATCGAAGTTTTCTCGTTTTTGCTTCCTTTTAGAAATTTTATGATTTTTGGCCAAACTCCAACCGATTCTTGTTTTTTATCAAAAATACCATTTTTCCTATTTTAAAATAAAAGCCTATTTTTTTTTCTTTAAAATATTTAAATTGTTTAACAAGAAATTATATTTAAAATTATTTATGGCCGATTTCATGAAGGCCTTTTAAATATTTAAAAGGTCATTTAGCCTTAAAATGAGGATTTTTGGTTTCACCAACTGCTTTTAAATATAACAGGATTTTAAACACCCTTATAAACTAAAAGCCCATTTTCTTCTCATTAAATTTTAAAAGCGTCATGAAAGTCATCACATCCCGTTAACATATGTACATATATACATTTTTTGATATCCCATTTGTTTTTTGTTTTGCAAATTGGAACTAAAAAGTATGAATAGGTAGGTAATACATTTTGGGTTTCTTTTTAGTATAATAAAAGATGAAGAGCAACCTGAGATTCAACGCCAAAGAGTATTCCCCGTCCACAGGATTTTTTACTTGGTAATGGTAGCTATAGGTATACATGCATGAATTATTTCTTTGACGATCAAGAAATAAAATACAATTTTAAAGTGCTTTAAATTGTTTATATTTTAATGAATGATCAAAAAAAAGTAAAGATAATTGTGCGGGTATGAATGAATGAATCAATTCGGGGTTTGATGCACTGCGACCTTTGATCTATTGTGCCCCCATCTAGAGCTCAATGAGATTGCTCACTTAAAGCTCATCCTCCAATTTTAGTTCCTTTATAAACTTAAGTATTTGGAGTATTTTCAGTCCCTCTCCTCTATCTGGTAATTTCCCAGATATCTGTGCTTTTGATGCACAAGTGCATTGCATTTGCCTAATATGTGGTCAGGTGTTTCCTCATGAATGTTGCAGAATCTACAAGTTGCACTTCTCACTAAGCCGAGAATACTGAGATGTCTTTTTAGTTTACAGTATCCAGTGAGTAAACACGTTATTATTCTTAGGCTGTTCCTGCTGAGATTTATGCAGGCTTTGTATCGTTCTTGGTTGTAGTTCCCAAGTAATAATTTGGCTTGCCTCAGTTTTGGGAGTTCTTTCCAAATTTTGGATCTTTTTGCCTCCTCTTCTGATTTGATCTTGTTTTTGATCACATTTTCACCTAATCCGCAATAGGTCTCAGGCCCTATTAGGGGGGTTGTTGCTCCTATTTTGGCTAGGAAGTCTGCCTCCTCATTACCATCGATACCCACGTGGCCCGGTACCCAATATAGTGAGACATTGTTGTTTTTGCCCAGTTCATTTAACCTCCTCAAGCATTCCCATACCAATTTTGAGCTAATGCCATAGGAGCTTAAAGCTTTAAGCGCGGCTTGGCTATCTGACATGATGGCAATGTTCCGATTTCGGTAGTTCCTTTCAAGGTTACGTTCTGCACATTTATCTATGGCGTTTACTTCCGCCTGGAAAATGCTTGTGGACTGTCCCATCGGTACAGATAGTTTGGTTCTTGGCCCAAATATACCCGCCCCAGTCCCTTCAGACGTTCTTGATCCATCAGTATACCATTTGATGGCGTTTGGATTAAGATTGTAGTTCGTTGTTTCGCCTACCCACTCTGCCTTGCTACATAACTCCGTTTGAAAATTTTTTTCGAAGTTATATTTTTTAATCATGGCATCCCTTGGAATGTCAAGAAGGTTTGTTACTGTCGACCTGGAGATGCATTGCCTTTCTCTGTTACCTATGCATTTTCAGGTCCCAGTTCCCTCCTTGGCACATCTCATGATTGCTCCCTGAGCAGTACTGTCTATGACCACGTATAGTGGTGTTAGGTGAAGGATAACCTCCATTGCTGCTGTGGGGCAAGTTCTCATTGCTCCAGTTATGCATATGCATGCGAGCCGTTGGATTTTTTCTAGAGCATTCCTAGTTGTATGAAGTTCGGTTCTTTTGTGCCATGCAACTGCACCATAGGTAATGATGGGCCTTACCATCATGGTGTACATCCATCTTAGGATATTTGGTTTGCAACCGCATGATTTTCCTGCAAGTCTCTTACATATCATAAGGGCATTTGTGGCTTTCCCGACAGTTATTTCTAAGTGTTTGTTCCAAAGAAGTTTGCTATCTAGTGTGATACCTAGGTATTTTACCTCCTTCTTTGTTTCAATGACTTTACCAGCTGAACTAATAGGTTTCATTCGTGGCAGAAGCCTTTTGTTGGTAAATAGTACGATAGTCGTTTTTGCAGGGTTAATATTTAGTCCTACAGATTGACACCATTTACTTGTGATTTTCAGTCCTCTTTGTAATATTTCACAGAGAGTTTCTTCGAACTTTCCTAGAGCTGTTATTACGATGTCATCGGCAAAGCCTATGCATCGTATGCCCTGAGAAGTAAGACTTTCTAATAGCTCATCCACTACAAGACTCCACAGCAAGGGTGACAGTACCCCTCCCTGCGGACAGCCTCTTGTTGTGATGATTTTCTTGACACTTTGCCCTGTGTGTGCCTCTGCCGTTCTTGTTCTCAGCATTTCACTAATCCATATTGTTATGGTGATGGGTACACACTTCCTTACTAGGGCTTTATTTACTGCATCCTGAGAGATGTTATCGAAAGCACCTTCAATGTCTAGGAAGGCACATAGTGCAGTTTCTTTATTCTTTAAAGCAATTTGTAGTGTGTTAGTGAGCTCGTACAGAGCAGTTTCTGTGGATCTGCCTGCTCTATATGCATGCTGTCGATTGCTGAGAGGCATTATATTTAGTACTTCTGATCTTATGAAGTTGTCAACTATTTTCTCCAAAGTCTTCAGTAGAAAAGATGTAAGACTTATCGGCCTGAACGACTTTGGATGGGTTGTATCTTTTTTCCCCATTTTAGGAATAAAGATTACCTTAGCCCTTCTCCATAGGCTTGGTATATACCCAAGTGCTATGCTACTACGAAGTATGCT
The DNA here is from genome assembly GCA_949320155.1 of Melangyna quadrimaculata. Taxonomy (NCBI): domain Eukaryota; kingdom Metazoa; phylum Arthropoda; class Insecta; order Diptera; family Syrphidae; genus Melangyna; species Melangyna quadrimaculata. The sequence goes on from OX439483.1 coordinate 151,408,661, forward strand.
AATTAATTGGGGCATAAGTTCCTCTTTACCTTTTTGTAAAAGAGCTGGAAAGATACCATCCACCCCCGGTGACTTAAAGGGTTGAAAGGTGCTTAGCGCCCATTCAAGCCTTTTGCCAGAGCAGATAGTTTTAGCTATCTTCCAGGCTTCCTGGGTTTGAACGGTATCCTCTCTATTATATCCCCTACCATTGGTAGACTTCCTGGAAAGTGAGTGTTTAGCAAAAGGGAAGACCGTTGCTCCTCATTTTCGGTGAAGCTACCATCAGGGTTACGAAGTGCTAAGGAAGTTATAGATTTTTCATTCGCTAAAACTTTATGCAGTCATGCCGCTACAGGGGTAGATGAAATTCCCTCACAGAAAATTGCAAAACTTTTTCTTTTAGCCTTTCTTATTTCCCCATTATATTTGGTCAACTCTGCAGAGTAGTTAAGCCACTCTCCAGTTCTTTTTGCCTCATTGAAGAGTTTTCTTACCTTGGATCTCAGTTTCGATAGGTTGTTGTTCCACCATGGAGCATCTTTCTGTTTCTTAATGATTTTAAGGGGGCAACTGAGTTCATATGCCTCATTGATTGCCCCACTAAACTCATTAACTATCTGTTCTAATTCAAGGTTACTGTTTGTTGTTCTAACTGGACCTATTTGCTCAAGGTTAGTCTTGAGAATGTTTTTGTAAAGATCCCAGTTTGTTTTCTTAGGGTTCCTTCCAGAGGATTCCTCTGTGGAAAGGCCTTCTAAGGTAAACAAAATTATTCTGTGATCAGACATTGATGGTTCATTGGAGACTCTCCAATCCCTTACTAAGCTGCTTACGTTCGGGGTACCGAGCGTTAAGTCTAATACTTCTTCTTTAGTTCTAGTTACAAAGGTGGGAGTTTTCCCCACGTTAAATATATCTAGATTTTTTCCAATAATAAAGTCTAAAATCGTTGTATGGTGGGCGTTTGCATCGCACCCCACCAACAACGGTAGTTTCTTAGTGTTGCAGTAGTCCACGAGCCTTTGCACCTCCAGCGGTGGAATGTTATCTTCATCACCTGGGAAGTAGGCTGATGCCACAACCATTGTGCAGGGGCTGCCCTCGATGTCGATCTGAGCCTGGATCGGAACTAGATACTGCGTCATAAATTCTGAAAGACAAACAAATTTTATATTATTTCTTATTTTTATGCATGTTCTGGGTGAGTCTTGTCTCATGTCCCAGATAAGTGTAGAGTCCTTACTTGTTAGGCCTCTTAGGGGCCAGTTATAGCTTTCATTGAAAACCATCATTGAAAAAGGTGTCTGTTGATTTTGAGACCCTTCGAAAGTTTAATCATTAAATATTTGAATGCACAAATATAGCTTACGACTTCAAAATTATTTCTACTCCAAAAAAAATTCATTTTGACCCATATCTTCCCCATAACGTAACTTTTAATTTTTTCAATGATCATTGGTAAGGTAGTTCATCATTGAAAAATTAAAAGTTGCTTTATGTGCAAGATATGGGTCAAAATGAATTTTTTTTGAAGGAGAAATAATTTTGATGTCGTAAGCTATATTTCTGCATTCAAATATTCAATGATTAAACTTTCGAAAGGTCTCAAAATCAACAGTTAACTTTTTCAATGATGGTTTTCAATAATAGCTATAACTGGCACCTTACTTGACCCCCGTAAATCCAGGGTTCTTGAATCAGAACTATCCCTAGGTTTTCCACCGTAAACTTCCTTACTATAACGGCTGATGCCGCCTTAGCATGGTGTACGTTTACTTGGGCTACCCTGGTACTGATCCCACGTCGTATCATTTTTGTTCTTAGTTGGAAGCAAAGGCCTCCTCATCTGCTAACAGATGCTCTTCTTCCTCCTCAGTCAGAAGCGTTTCGTGTTGTTCCTGGTAAGGAGAGAGGTCTATGCCCCCTATTCCTTTACCAGTTTGACCTATTAGTATATTTTCCAGTATCTTTACCTGGTTTTCTTTATTCTTTTCAGAAGGTTGGGGTTGTGGTTCTGCGGTTGAGGTGGTAAGGGTAAGTAATGGAGGTGCTGGTGTGAAGGGTAATGGGATTGGGTGGTTTCAGGACAAGTTGTCCATGGGCACAGACACATTGCTCACTTGACCGGGAGGTTTACTCTCTTGGGTCGTGGCCACTGTGTTGTGAGAGACGTCTTTTCTTTGACCTGGAGGTGTTCTACCTTGACCAATGGACGCCGCTCCTTCTTCTGCCCGGTGTAGTACAGTCCTAGAGGGCGTCCTCTTGAGGTACTTACTACAACCCGGTCTCGGATCTTCACCATGGAGGATTCTCTCCATGCGGTCCGCATACTCACTCGCGGTGACATCCCGCGGAGTGTTAAATTTTGTGTGGTTTTTGTTGTTTTTTTGTTTGATTTGTTTCGTAATTTGATCCCACGAGTAGCTAGAGAAGGGTTGGTCCACCATATCAGAGCTCCGCATGATATGGTAAGGTCATAGTTACTCTTTGATTCGACCTGGTTTTAAAGAGGTACCGTTAGAATACAGCCGGTATACCCCCTGGCTGCAAACCATCCAATGGGCACGGTCCACTTTACACCCTTGATTAGGGGGGGCAGGTCTTAGTCTTAACTCCTCAAAATCACTACCGCTTTTGGTGGTCCCAAACTACGGCGGGTCAGATGAATCTTTGAAACTTAAGCCTCCGCACCACGACAAGTTGCCTGCCATGCAGAGGTGCGTGTATCCTTAAGCAACAAAAATCCGATTATAAAATATATTATTCGCGAGAAAAACATGTTCCCAAGTGAAATATTCATATAAGATCCTCGCCGATGTGCCGCTTGGATTTTGAGGTGTAATTTTTGTTCCTTAAATACGCGCACAATTTTTTTTGTTTTTTTTTTTTACAATTGTTGTAGGAAATATATTTGTTTTTAAATAGGATAACCAACACAAAGAATTAAATACACTTTAATATTTGTTGTGCGTGCAAATATTCTTTTACTCTCTGTGGCAACAAAATTGCTGTCAAATCAAATCGCACACACAATTTTTTTTCATTTCGTGACATTTTGTGTTTATGAAAAATGTTGATTCACTCTTTCTCGGTGTACTTCATTATCTGTAATAATTTATAAGGATTTTAGATAAAAGCGATTTTAGTCAATGTTTATGAAATTGGCTCATAGCTTAAACTTAGGCTGCGCGTATAGTAGTGCGACAAAGCGATGCGATACGAGAAATGTTTCCGTGCGAGAAAAATATTTACATTTATTCTTATAAACGTGGGCACAGTGAAGCGATATTTGCTGCGAGTGTTGCAATTTTATCACATACTTATCGCAAGCATCACGTTCACAAACTCTTTTGACCACTTTTGCTCGAATATCGAATACCTTCTCGCATCGCAATGCTTTGTCACACTACTGTACGCGCAACCTTAGTGTATATTTTTGATTTTGTTTACATAATTTTTTTACTAAAAAAAAGATAAGTATTTTTAAGAGAAAAAATTGGGCCTTCATAATAAAATAGGAAAAATGATACTTAATAATATAAAAAAATTGTAAGAAGGGTAAAAACTGTAAGTTGATCTTAAAAAAAAAAATAAAGAATAGGTTGCAGTTTGGCAAAATTAAAACTAATTGGAAAAAAAAAATCAGAACAAAAATCCGAAAAACCGATATAAGTCGAAAAGGAAGCCAAAACGAAGAAATTACCTATTAAGTTTTTCGACTTCAAATAGTACGCTGCTGATTCGAAACGAAAAATCACATAAAAAATAACATGATGAAATCATAAACGAAAAATTTCGTTGTGCTTTATGTTGTGCGTTGTTTTGAGAAGTCTCCACTCCCTTTTCGCACAGAATTAATTGCCCGGACCATTAATATTGTAAGTGCGGAAAATGACCTTTGGATTAGTTCGTGTTTTTGTTTGATTTTTTTCGTTAACTAAATTTTCTTTTATTTATTTGCAATTTGTGAAACTCTCCATGAATGTTTTTCACTATGGATTAGTTCGTGTTTCTTGTTTTTGTTTGATTTTTTTCGTTAACTAAATTTTCTTTTATTTATTTGCAATTTGTGAAACTCTCCATGAATGTTTTTCACTATGTTGTGAGGCCTAGTTCGCTGCTGATGCGAAACGAATTTTTCCTGTGATCTACAAAAAAGACTATGAAATGCTTACCTATAATTTTATTGTCAAACTAAATTATTTGTGTTTGTTAATTTCCACCTACCTGTTGTTTTCTTTATTATTTTAAGTGATTTCTACAAATCTCACGATTTGTCAAACATAAGAATCATCGACGAGAGCGTGTTTTTTATTAAATTTTACCAACTCTGGCGTGACGACGAGAAACGCTTCATTATGCATACCCTCGTATACTTTCATGGTTTGAAATCGGTTTGAGAACTACGATGAGTTTCTCTTAGCGCTCACATCACGTTTTCTCGTCGCATTGTGAATCGGGCTTTAACAAATTAGAATGTGGTAGGGGGAGTAGACAAATTTAGTACCTCTTTTTCTATTTAAAATCGCATCATTGCAACCAATAGGGAACCTTGAACTAACCTCCCATATTAATAAACGGAGCTAGCTGCCACTTACAAGCTAGTTAAACCAAGACGGAAGCTGGTTTAGCGAAGGGTTAAATAAGAAGAGAAAATATACGTTTTAATTCCCGAATAATCTCTTAATCCATGCTTACACGAGAGCTCGAAAACTACAGGTGAGTTAACGCTCTCTCAAACCAACGCGAAACATTCAGTGCGGCGGAGAAACATTCACCGTTGGTGTGGGCACTCTCATATATCGCCATGTAAATAAATTTTGACAGGCGAATGTTTCTCCGTCGCGTTGGTGTGGGCACTCCCATTTATCACCATGTAAATACATTTTGACTGGCGACTGTTTCTCCGCCACGCCGAATGTTTCGCGTTAGTTTGGGAGAGCCTTTTAGCGGCGTTTTTATTAATATGGCTGAAAGAGAATACGTATTTTAAATCGCTCTCGTGTAAAAGCTGACATAATATTTGCAATACAACATCCCTGGTGGAGACAAATTCACCTCTGAAGAGCGCGTTAACACTTTTGACCCTTTTTAGACCATTACTATTCACTACACCATAACGATGGTTTTGTGGGTGAAATCTGTTAGGGGATAAGAGGCTCTTCACTGTTTTTGCCAACAAAACCATGTTGTGGTGTAGGGAACAGTCGGAACAAAGTCTTTGTTTACAATTTTAATTTGACGAACAAAAAACACCAGATTAACTGCGCATGAATTACCTGCGCATTTTTATTTTCGTAATAAAAACAAATAAACAAGCAACAAAAATATTTATATTCTGCTTTTATGAAGCATATGTTCTTTATGGTTAACGTTTTTGGCATCTCATCACATGTACTTGATATGTGTTATCATTATTTTGACAATTTATTTACTAGGTCCAATACGATGGTTAATGTTATTTAAAATAAAAAAAAAAGTTTTTATTAGAAAAACAAGTAGGTAATTTTGTAATAAAAGAAATGTTCTGTAAATGAATAAATCAATGCTAGACATGGATTCTATGAGAGAAATTCATTGTTCTTGTTTTTTTTTATAAGAATTGGTGTCAAATTGAATACCTTACTACATATGTGTGTCCATCAGTTACAAAGTCTGTTCACTGTGTTTAATGAAACTAAAACTTTAGCTCTCCTGAACCAATGCGGAGCAAAGCATTCGCAACGATTTCAAAAATTGTATAGAATCGAGTTGAGGAGTTAGTAGCTAACCCAACGGCTCCATTGGCGATATTTGAGGCAATAAATTGCCTATCTATTTGCTCAAAAAGGCGAAAATTCAAAATTTATTGCCTCGACGATAGAAAGCAATAATTGCCTAAAATCTACCGCGCAATATTGTTATTTTGCCATACCCATATGTCCCTATTGGCGGAATTGAAAGAAATGTAAATAAAAGTGGCAATTTATTCCCTCAAATGGAGATTCTGTTAATTGTTATACATGAAGTTGTCGTTTACTGGTGTCGTTTATAATAAATTATTACCACCTCATCTATTCGCGTACCAGTTTTATTCGAAAGTCTGTTAAATATCATATACAAAATTAAAATGGTTGAATCAGGCATTTTCTGAAGTCATGTATTTCTTAGGTAATGACACCTTCGCGTGGCAGACACCTTGCCGTGGTGCCAAGGCTGGAGTTTCAAAGATTCATCTGACCTGCCGTATTTTGGGCTAACCAAAAGCGGTGGCAATTTTGAGGAGTTACGACCAAGATCTGCCCCCCTAATCCAGGGTGTAATGTGGACCGTGCCTATTGGATGGTTTGCAGCCAGGGAGTAGGTATACCGGCTGTATTACCCAGTAAGGCCAAGTACGCAGATCGCACTAAACTAAATTTTATGTCTACAATTTGTATCTCTACAAGCGTTTTATTAAATTTAAAACATTTTGATACTTCATTTTGAAGCACTAATATTTGACTTTGTGTAAAAATGGAAGTTATAAATGCATTGATTTTAGATTTTATTTTACCATTTTTTGTTTACAAAAATTCTGAATATTTACCATTCGAGAAGAAATAAAAAATAACATTAGAAAATGCATGTTTTTTTAAAGTTCTTTTATTTAATTTATTAAAAAAAACTATAAAACAATTTATTCATACATATTATCATACACAATAATATACACCAGCTGAAAAATATCATTATTTATTTTATAACATCCCTGCGTCTTCAATTGTTCATCATGTTCCTTGCACCACAAAAGAAACTATCGACAAATTCACCATAAATGTTGAAGTCAACATTGCACAGCTGACAGGCGCTAATAGGCGTTTTTCTTTTTTAGTTCAGAGCAGAGCCTGAACTGTCAAACAAAAAATTGTGTTTCTTTTTTACCTCTGAACGTTCAGAGCTTCAAATTTGTGTTTCTTTTTTCGTTCTGAACGTGTTCTGAGCTTGTTCAGAGCACGCTCTATGAGCTCAGAATAAAATAACTGAGCAGACCGAGTTGAATGCTGAACACAAGCATTTGATAGATGAAATTGAAAAAAAAGTGACAGCTTAGTGTTCAGGTGTGTTTCAAAAATAATTCTGAGCGCTCAGAGCCAGAACACGCTTTGTTCAGAGGATGTTCAGAGCATGCTCGAAATGCTCGGACTCTGTTCAGAACTCTTTTCTGAGCTAAAAAAGAAAAACGCCTAATACTGTTTTTTTGAATTCGCCACAAAACACATATTCACTTTACCCAACGAATCATCTCTTTCGCACTCATTCATGCTTATTGGAATTTTATGTTTTGTCACACAAAACACCCATCGATTATTTTGACTTTTCTTTTCGAATTCATTTTCGTTAAAGTCAAATTTTTCCCCTTTGAACTTTGATGCATTTCTTCATTTAAATTTTCACTCAGTCCAGTCTACGGTGAATTTATAACGAATTGGTCAGTAACCGCGGATAATTTCAAAGCTAAAAGAAAAAACAGTTCTTTTTTTTATAACTTTTCTAGATAATTTTCGGTCATTCAACTATAATCAAACAAACAAAACTCTAACTAGCGAAAATTAACGCCATCAAACTCGCATAAAAAGTGTCGCCAAGTTATTCTTCTGCCAAATTCCAGAATATAACGGAAGGTTTAGTGGGTGATGGATGCTGCTGATGATGGTAGAACACAATGGAGTTTCTGTCCTGTTTTTTTTTAACTCGTCCATCTATGGTATAAGCGGTCTAAATCTAAACTAGAATTTCCCATCCAAGTAAAAATGCGTGTGTATGGATGCAATTTGCAGTAAAATGTTGTGTTATTTTTAATTTGTTTTCGCCTTTCGCGGTCGATGAGATGCATGTGGCTCTTTTTTGTCTGTCAAAAACTGTTTTGTTTGTTTTTACGGATTACATAAAAATATACAAAAATATTTGAGGAAAAAAGAAGAAAAACAAAAGAAACAAGAAGGGGAAAAAAAGAGTTAATAAAGAACAACAAAACGGAGAGAAATCGAACTGCAGTTGCAGCAAAAAAAGGAAAGATGTTTTGATGTCACAGTGAAAAGAAAAGTGTGGTTTTTTTGTTGCAATTTAATATTTGTTTAAAAAAGAGATCAGTTAAACCGAAGCCGTGAAAAAAAATCTTTAGAAAAAAAAGTAGAGCAAACCATCGCATCGTGTGTGTACTGGAATCTGGAACCCCTCGGGATAAATCAATCTGCCTCCCCAAAATGAATTTATACAGAAAACAGAAACCATAACCTTCCTCTTACAAAAGAAAAATTGTACAAATGTTATTTTTTTGTCTTCTTTCACTTTCACCTCCTGCGTAGGCCCGTTCGTCCGTAGTGTGTGTCAAAAAAAGCTCAAAAAGTGAGATTTATTTTATTCCTAATTGATCCATAATTGAATCTTTGAATTCATTCATTATTCCATTTGTGGGTGTGAATTCATTTCATTTATTTAGGAGAAGTGAATAACGGTGTTTTATTTCTCTAATTTTTGTCTTATTTCCCCAGAGTGAATGCATTCAGCAAACAAAAAGGATAAAAACATTAAAAAGTAAATAAACTTTCGGGTGAGTGAATTTAAATTCTTTGTATTAAAAGTATTGTGTGGCTAAATAATATATGAACATATGTATTTTCAAGGAACCAAATAGGTACTACACAATAACACCACACATGTTTTTATAAAGTTTATATTTCTGCCAGCTACCCAAGCAAACTTTACTTATTGGGGCGCAGTCGTTTTTCTTTTTGTAGGTAGGTTTTTTGTCACCTCATTTACATCCACTTGCAATCTCACCATCATCATTAATAAATTCGAATTCGGAAGCCCTAATTAGCTCTTATCTTCATTTAATGTAGGTAGGTAGTAGGTAGTAGGTTGTTTAGGTAGGTAGGCTCACGCCTGGGGTTTTAAAGATTTTCTGAAGCTATTGTTAGAATTACCTATCTTTAAATTTGCTTTATCATGTGCGATGTTTTTACTTTACTCTATCTCTTTCTTTTTATATCCCTCTCAAATTTGGAGTCCACAATAGGGATTTAATGGGGGGGATGCCCTTTTCAATAAATATTTCTATTGAAGAGAATCCTTGAGACTTTCTTCTGCGAAGGATCGAGATGGTATTGATATATAAATATAAACAGTAAATAGATTTAGAAAAGTTGCGAAAAAAGGGATTACCTAGCTAGGTACCTAAGCAAGTGGGATTTTTTATTCGAGGAATTTTCCCTAAATAATTGGTAGGTATTTTCCTAATTTAAATCAGAATGTGAAGAATGTTCGTTTGTGTTTTTTTTTTAAACGAGCAGATTACTTTTGAATCTAAGCGGAGAGCAAAAATGAGTTGAAATACCTTAAAGTTTAAAACTAATAATACCTACTTAGTCGTGATTAAATGAGTTTAAGGCCCCAGTTATAGCTATCATTGAAAACCATCATTGAAAAAGTTAGCTGTTGATTTTGAGACCCTTCGAAAGTTTAATCATTGATTATTTTAATGCAGAAATATAGCTTACGACTTAAAAATTATTTCTCCTCTAAAAAAAAATCATTTTGACCCATATCTTCTCCATAACGTAACTTTTAAACCCATAACATTATCATTCGAATTTTTTGGTTAAAGCGTGGTATGCAGTATTTTTAAAACTGATAAATGACAAGTTCAAAGTTTAATCAAAATATAAGAGCCGTTCTCGAAAAACTTGATATAACCGACATCGTTGTATACGACAGCTTCCCGTTTTAGATGAGCTAAAAAAAAAATTCGAATATCTTCACTAGGGAATCACATAAAAACGCTTCACACAAAATTAAAAAAAAAATCGGTCCAACCTTTAAGGGTTTAGCTCGGTGTACATCAGGACACACAGACGCACAAACACTCAAACACTTTTTTGAAGTTCTCCATAATCGTAATGTTAGTTTTGATTAAAACCTCGATAATTTTTTTGACACTAAACTAAAAAATTAGGTGCATAAAATCGATGCTTGCGATCTCTAAATAATGGCATTTTAAAAATCAGAAACAAATGTCTTTGAGAACATAAGAACCAAAGAGCACCTAAACAAAAATGAAAAAATGCCCTATTCGTACATGTTACATGTTATTTGCGATTACTCTAAAGCCGGAAACACACGGGTCGAGTCGTGTGTAGCTGTCAGTCAAAATATTTAATACGCCTCAGGGCGATACAACACACCAGATAAACGTGGTTCTACGGAAAAAAAAATACATTCAAACAATAGTGCCACAACACGAGACAGGTGTTTTTTTTTATAATCTTAAAATTCAAAGAGCTCTATGTATATCGTACTTCATTCAAAAATAATTTTGTGTCAAAAAATTAATTTATTTTGTGTCAAAAAATAAAAACATATACAGAAAAGATACTATAATTACATATATGAAGAAAATAATTCATATTGGCCACAATACCAACAAGACCAACTAATCGAGCAAACGAATAAATTGGGGCTTAGGAGTTCTAAAGAAAAAAGAAAAAAATGAAAAGGTTCCAATGACATTTTCCTATGAAGTTTCGTGTTTGTTGAAAACCTCAGCTGGAGAACAAATACATTGTTCATATATATGTACACATATTGTATGTACATATATAAGAGAGATGACAACTTTCTTCTTCTAAGTGACGCGATGCAATGGCTTTGAACCTAATTCAGGTAATAGTTTCTTTTCAAGCCGAAGTGTTAACAGTATTAATTAAGTTTCTTTTCAAGGCGCAGTATTAACATTTGAGAAGCAGACAGGACGATCAGAAAAGTATATTGGATCCATTACCTACAGAATAAAATCAGTTGAATATGTATAATCCAATGGCTTCGTCCCCATTATCTCACATTGATTTCCAGAATTAAGAACAAAAACAATTATTCCAAACTATGCACACCCGATACAGAGATTATTGGTTTTTTTTTTTTATAACCCACGCTCTAACTAAAAACCACGAATAGTTATCAATCATTAAATTATATAAAAAACAAATTATATGAAGTAAAAGAAGAAAAATATAATCAGTTTATTAAACAAGAAGGATTATGGGTGTATCTAGAATTCAAAAAACAAAGAAAAAAACATCATATAATACTAATTATAATTCTTATTTCTTGTTAACCACAAAAATAAGAATTATAATTAAATTTGGAATCCAACATACAAAAAAGATTTAAATATTTCAAAGAATCTGAATATATGAATATATGAAAGAATTAGATTTTAATAAACAAAAAATTAAAACTGAAAAAAAAACAGATATTTAGTACTAAATTTCTTCAATAAACCTTGTACAAAATATCTTCATGTAATACTGAAAGATTCCATGATGTTTTTTTCTCTTCATATTAAATAACGGTAGCCGAAATTTAATTGAATTCTTTAATTTAAAAAAAATACATAATAAATAATTTTAACATTATAGGTATCAAAAACTTATACTCACATAGACCCAATCCCTCCAAAATCCATTTTCAAAATAATCTTTAATTATTCTGAATAATTCTTCTTGTCTCCTTATTCTCCTGAGTTCTTTTCTATAAATTTCTTCTCTTCTCCATGCAGCCAACTAAAAAAATGTATGTACCACATTTTAAATATTTTTAAAACCATTAAAATCATACAAATTTAATATACTCACATTATCTGACATTTCATCTAACCATTGATATTCATTTTCATATACCGCATTAGGTCCACTAGTTCCAGGTATCTTAAAAATTTTATTTAACACATTTTAATATTTATTTACATTTCAAATCATAAACATTTAATATACTCACATCCTCCGGCATTTCGTTAATCCATTTCTGGACATCATATACTTTTTTAATAATTCCGCTTGGTCCAGGTTGCTAAAAAAATTTCAATATCACATTTTTATATTATTTAACATTTTAAATCATAAAAATTTTATATACTCACATTCTCCAACATTTCATCTATCCATTTTTGAACATTGTATTCATTTTCTTTCGTTGCATCCATTTTTCTTTTATTTAATTCTTCACAAAATAATATTCACTTCTGTATTGCTTGATATATTTTTAATAATGAATTATTTTTTTTAATTTTTTGGCTTATATAGAATTTTAGATTTCATGGCCAACTGGGTGTTATAAAAATTATTACATAATCGGGCCAGTAGAAAAAGTGTATAGTGGATCATTTAATATATCTAATTTCAATTTTGCCACCTGACGCTCTAAGAGACTCATTGTAATTGGTAATTTGTGAATGGTAAATGGTAAATGGTTATATTGGTAGTAATGGTAAGATTGGTAATATTGGTGAGATAGTTAAGATAGGTATGAGTGTTAAGAGTGGTAAGATTGGTAACTTGTAATAAAGTGGCAATTGGTATATTTTGATGTAAAGGTGTTGTTTATGGTAATTGCAGTTGCAGCGGTAGTTGCAGTTGCAGTGGTAGGTGCAGTTGCAGTGGTAGGTGCAGTTGCAGTGGTAAGTGCAGTTGCAGTGGTAAGTGCAGTTGCAGTGGTAAGTGCAGTTGCAGTGGTAAATGGAGTTGCTGTGGTAGTTGCAGTGGTAAGTGCAGTTGCTGTGGTAGTTGCAGTTGCAGTGGTAGTTGCAGTTGCAGTGGTAAGTGCAGTTGCAGTGGTAAGTGCAGTTGCAGTGGTAAGTGCAGTTGCAGTGATAAGTGCAGTTGCAGTGGTAAGTGTAGTTGCAGTGGTAAGTGCAGTTGCAGTGGTAAGTGCAGTTGCAGTGGTAAGTGCAGTTGCAGTGGTAAGTGCAGTTGCAGTGGTAGTTGCAGTTGCAGTTGCAGTGGTAGGTGCAGTGGTAGGTGCAGTTGCAGTGGTAGGTGCAGTTGCAGTGGTAAGTGCAGTTGCAGTGGTAAATGGAGTTGCAGTGGTAAGTGCAGTTGCTGTGGTAGTTGCAGTTGCAGTGGTAGTTGCAGTTGCAGTGGTAAGTGCAGTTGCAGTGGTAAGTGCAGTTGCAGTGGTAAGTACAGTTGCAGTGGTAAGTGCAGTTGCAGTGGTAAGTGCAGTTGCAGTGGTAAATGGAGTTGTGGTAGTTGCAGTTGCAGTGGTAGTTGCAGTTGCAGTGGTAAGTGCAGTTGAAGAAATAAGTGTAGTTGCAGTGGTAAGTGCAGTTGCAGTGGTAGTTGCAGTGGTAGGTGCAGTTGCAGTGGAAAGTGTAGTTGCAGTGGTAGTTGCAGTTGCAGTGGTAAGTGCAGTTGCAGTGGTAAGTGCAGTTGCAGTGGTAAGTGCAGTTGCAGTGGTAGTTGCAGTGGTAGGTGCAGTTGCAGTGGTAGTTGCAGATGCAGTGGTAGTTGCAGTTGCAGTGGTAACTGCAGTTGCAGTGGTAAGTGCAGTTGAAGTGGTAAGTGCAGTTGCAGTGGTAAGTGCAGTTGCAGTGGTAAGTGCAGTTGCAGTTGTAAGTGCAGTTGCAGTGGTAAGTGCAGTTGCAGTGGTAAGTGCAGTTGAAGAAATAAGTGTAGCTGCAGTGGTAAGTGCAGTTGCAGTGGTAGTTGCAGTGGTAAGTGCAATTGCAGTGGTAAGTGCAGTTGCAGTGGTAAGTGCAGTTGCAGTGGTAAGTGCAGTTGCAGTGGTAAGTGCAGTTGAAGTGGTAAGTGCAGTTGCAGTGGTAAGTGCAGTTGCAGTGGTAGGTGCAGTTGCAGTGGTAGTTGCAGATGCAGGGGTAGTTGCAGTGGTTGCAGCACTTACCACTGCAACTGCACTTCCCACTTCAACTGCACTTACCACTGCAACTGCACTTACCACTGCAACTGCACTTACCACTGCAACTGCACTTACCACTGCAACTGCACTTACCACTGCAACTGCACTTACCACTGCAACTGCAACTGCACTTACCACTTCAACTGCACTTACCACTGCAACTGCACTTACCACTGCAACTGCACTTACCACTGCAACTGCACTTACCACTGCAATTGCACTTACCACTGCAACTGCACTTACCACTGCAACTGCACTTACCACTGCAACTGCACTTACCAATGCAACTGCACTTACCACAGCAACTGCAACTACCACTGCAACTGCACTTTCCACTGCAACTGCACCTACCACTGCAACTACCACTGCAACTGCACTTACCACTGCAACTACACTTATTTCTTCAACTACACTTACCACTGCAACTGCACTTACCACTGCAACTGCACTTACCACTGCTACTGCACTTACCACTGCAACTGCACTTACCACTGCAACTGCACTTACCACTGCAACTGCACTTACCACTGCAACTGCACTTACCACTGCAACTGCACTTACCACTGCAACTGCACTTACCACTTCAACTGCACTTACCACTGCAACTGCACTTACCACTGCAACTGCACTTACCACTGCAACTGCACTTACCACTGCAACTGCACTTACCACTGCAATTGCACTTACCACTGCAACTGCACTTACCACTGCAACTGCACTTACCACTGCAACTGCACTTACCACTGCAACTGCACTTACCACTTCAACTGCACTTACCACTGCAACTGCAACTACCACCGCATCTGCAACTACCACTGCAACTACCACTGCAACTGCACTTACCACTGCAACTGCACTTACCACTGCAACTGCACTTACCACTGCAACTGCACTTACCACTGCAACTACACTTACCACTGCAACTGCACTTATCACTGCAACTGCACTTACCACTGCAACTGCACTTACCACTGCAACTGCACTTACCACTGCAACTGCAACTACCACTGCAACTGCAACTACCACAGCAACTGCACTTACCACTGCAACTACCACAGCAACTCCATTTACCACTGCAACTGCACTTACCACTGCAACTGCACTTACCACTGCAACTGCACCTACCACTGCAACTGCACCTACCACTGCAACTGCAACTACCGCTGCAACTGCAATTACCATAAACAACACCTTGACATCAAAATATACCAATTGCCACTTTATTACAAGTTACCAATCTTACCACTCTTAACACTCATACCTATCTTAACTATCTCACCAATATTACCAATCTTACCATTACTACCAATATAACCATTTACCATTTACCATTCACAAATTACCAATTACAATGAGTCTCTTAGAGCGTCAGGTGGCAAAATTGAAATTAGATATATTAAATGATCCACTATACACTTTTTCTACTGGCCCGATTATGTAATAATTTTTATAACACCCAGTTGGTCATGAAATCTAAAATTCTATATAAGCCAAAAAATTAAAAAAAATAATTCATTATTAAAAATATATCAAGCAATACAGAAGTGAATATAATTTTGTGAAGAATTAAATAAAAGTAAAATGGATGCAACGAAAGAAAATGAATACAATGTTCAAAAATGGATAGATGAAATGTTGGAGAATGTGAGTATATAAAATTTTTATGATTTAAAATGTTAAATAATATAAAAATGTGATAATGAAATTTTTTTAGCAACCTGGACCAAGCGGAATTATTAAAAAAGTATATGATGTCCAGAAATGGATTAACGAAATGCCGGAGGATGTGAGTATATTAAATGTTTATGATTTGAAATGTAAATCAATATTAAAATGTGTTAAATAAAATTTTTAAGATACCTGGAACTAGTGGACCTAATGCAGTATATGAAAATGAATATCAATGGTTAGATGAAATGTCAGATAATGTGAGTATATTAAATTTGTATGATTTTAATGGTTTTAAAAATATTTAAAATGTGGTACATACATTTTTTTAGTTGGCTGCATGGAGAAGAGAAGAAATTTATAGAAAAGAACTCAGGAGAATAAGGAGACAAGAAGAATTATTCAGAATAATTAAAGATTATTTTGAAAATGGATTTTGGAGGGATTGGGTCTATGTGAGTATAAGTTTTTGATACCTATAATGTTAAAATTATTTATTATGTATTTTTTTTAAATTAAAGAATTCAATTAAATTTCGGCTACCGTTATTTAATATGAAGAGAAAAAAACATCATGGAATCTTTCAGTATTTCATGAAGATATTTTGTACAAGGTTTATTGAAGAAATTTAGTACTAAATATCTGTTTTTTTTTCAGTTTTAATTTTTTGTTTATTAAAATCTAATTCTTTCATATATTCATATATTCAGATTCTTTGAAATATTTAAATCTTTTTTGTATGTTGGATTTCAAATTTAATTATAATTCTTATTTTTGTGGTTAACAAGAAATAAGAATTATAATTAGTATTATATGATGTTTTTTTCTTTGTTTTTTGAATTCTAGATACACCCATAATCCTTCTTGTTTAATAAACTGATTATATTTTTCTTCTTTTACTTCATATAATTTGTTTTTTATTTAATGATTGATAACTATTCGTGGTTTTTAGTTAGAGCGTGGGTTATAAAAAAAAACGAATAATCTCTGTATCGTGCATAGTTTGGAATAATTGTTTTTGTTCTTAATTCTGGAAATCAATGTGAGATAATGGGGAGGAAGCCATTGGATTATACATATTCAACTGATTTTATTCTGTAGGTAATGGATCCAATATACTTTTCTGATCGTCCTGTCTGCTTCTCAAATGTTAATACTGCGACTTGAAAAGAAACTTAATTAATACTGTTAACACTTCGGCTTGAAAAGAAAATTAATTAATACTGTTATTACTTCGGCTTGAAAAGAAACTATTACCTGAATTAGGTTCAAAGCCATTGCATCGCGTCACTTAGAAGAAGAAAATTGTCATCTCTCTTATATACATATAATATGTATGTATGTACAATGTATTTGTTCTCCAGCTGAGGTTTTCAACAAACACGAAACTTCATAGGAAAATGTCATTGGAACCTTTTCATTTTTTTCTTTTTTCATTAGAACTCCTTAGCCACAATTTATTCGTTTGTTCGATTGGTTGGTCTTGTTGGTATTGTGGCCAATATGAATTATTTTCTGCATATATGTGATTATAGAATCTTTTCTGTATTATTTTTTATTTTTTGACACAACATAAATTGATTTGTTGACACAAAATTATTTTTGAATTAAGTACGATAAAACAAAACACCTGTCTCGTGTGGTGTGTTGTGGTGCTATTGTTAGAATATAATTTTATATCCGTAGAACCACATTTATCTAATGTGTTGTGTTGCTGTGAGGCGTATTAAATATTTGGACTGGGAGCGAGACACGACTCGACAACAAAACACACGCGACGCGTGCGGTTCCTTTTTTCATTTGTTTTAGGTGCTCTTTGGTTCTAATGTTCCTAAAAACATTATAAACTTTTCTTGCAGATTTTTAAAGTGACATTTAAAAATCGCAAGCATCGGTTTTATGCACCTATTGGTTTCGTGTCAAAAAAACAATCATCTAGGTTTTAATCAACTATTCTGTTTTTATGTAATGAGAGTAAGATTATAAGACTGCAAAAACTACAAAATAAAGCAATTAGATGTATTTTAAAGTGCAAAAGATATATCGCTGGCTCAATACTTTAATGTTCTATGTTAGGTTTTCATTAGTCTGAGATATTCGCTTCCAAAGTTTTACGAATTAAGGACCTACTTTCTTTTTTCTGTGTTCGATATCGATATAATTAACACTTTTCAATTTTAACATAGAACATTTTTCTAACTTTTTTGAATTTTCTTCAAGTTTTTTGTTCTATGTCGGACATAAAACATCAAAGCACTGAGGGAGATATATGGAAATCAATGGCAGATTGGGAAAAAATTAAATAAAATATGCAGTGAAATTACAAAATATAGTTACTGCGATTGTAAGACCGTAAAAAACTGTTATTTGCCAGTACTTTTTGATAATTTATTTATTGATTTAATTTATTTTATGGTCTATATGAACGTTTAATGACTGAACATAACTCAGAATCTTTGCAATGTTTATGTTTGTTAGGGCTATAAACAGCCATTTGTTGAAGAAAAAACATGGAACATACATTTTCTTAAAGTCGACAAAAAAGCGAATATTTTGATATAAAAAAACATATTTTTGAATTTTATATGAGATAGAACATTAAAGTATTGAGCCAGCGATATGTCAATTCGTTTTATGTTGAACTCTTTGAAGTGGTTATCAGTAAAGCAAAGAATTGTTATGAATGTTTTAGTTTTTGTATTTAAAATAATAAACAACTTAATGCCAAATTATTTATTTGATTATATACAATTTATAAGAGACTTACGCAAAATTCTCTCAAATGCAAAGGATTTAAATTGTTCAATAGTTTAAACGCTGATGCCAAAAATGAAACAAACTTAAATATACAGCTATATAAAAGAAAAGTTATTGAATATGTAAAATCACACTATTAGAACCTATGTAAAATCAATTATGTAAATGTATTTATGTATATTAATGTAAATAGTTAACTAAACTAAATAAATAAACTTAAACTTAAATTACGATGATGGAGAAGTTCAAAAAAATGTTTGTGCGTCTGTGCGTCCTGATGTAAACCGAGCTAAACCCTTAACGGTTGGACCGATTTTTTTTGAAAATTTGGTGTGAAGCGTTTTTATGTGATTCCCTAGCGGAGAAATTCGAAATCTATGTCGTAGCTCATCTAAAACGGGTAGCTGCCATACAACGATTTCAGTTTTGGGCTATTCCATTATCGCGGGTGCAACATTAAGACAGACTTTAAATATTTTTATAATAAAATAAAAGAATATTTTAATGAAATTCTTACTTGAAGGGTTACATTTTCGACTATTCGGTTGGGATATGTTTATAAAACACGAATTAAATAAATAAATCGTCAGAAAAAAAGGTTTCAAAGTGCGATCGCGGGTGCAATGAATTTGGCTCACATTTCTTGATCATAGTACGAAAATCGCAAAAGTCTGTTAATTGTGAAACATTTGTTATTTTTTTCTTACATTTTACTGAACGACATTGATTCAATCAACTAAAGACATACAAATTAAGAAAGCAAAAATCAACAACGATTTTTCACTTTTAAAGCAATCGCGGGTGCAACATCTAATTATCGCGGGTGCAACGCGTCTTACTGTAATGAATATTGACATCAGTAAAACGATTTAAATGAACTGGATGAGTGATTAAAATAATATATATTACTAGTCAGTACCGTTCTCTATTAATTATTAGTTTGTTTTTTTCTCAATGCGTCAATATTTTCGAAAAATACTGTGTTCCGATTCTCTTATCGCTCGTGCAACATTAAGACTCACTTTGAGTATATTTATAATTAAATAAAAAAATATTTTAATGAAATTATTGCTTGAAGGGCTACATTTTAATCTATTCCCTACGTAAAAGTGCTCTGCATTAGGGCTGGCCACGAGATGAGACTCGGCGAGACTTTTGGAAGTCTCGTCTCGTTAAAATCGAAAATTTTATTCTCGTCTCGGTCTCGTGTCGATCTCGGCTCGGATGCTTTAAATGCAGTCTCGTCTCGTCTCGTCTCGTCTCGTCATGTGAGACCGAGGTAGGCATTTTTTCAAGCTTGCGGCTATATTTTTGTGCAGCAGTCTCGTCTCTTTCCTTACTTCCTTGCATTTTATATTAAATTGTTAAAAAAAAAACAAAAAAAAAAAACTTGGCAAACAAAAATTATTATTAAAGGCTTATTTATTAATAAAATATGATGCATCACTCAATAATGTTAGTGTCGACAAGTTGCAACCAATTTGAATCAACGTTTTTTTTACTAGAATTTACTCCTTATAGTGACTGGTTAAATTTTGTTTTTGATTTTTTCTTACTTTAAAGTTTCACCATTGTATATGAAAACTATAGTAATATCATGAGAAGCGCCGACTACTGAGTCACGTAGTGTCGAAATCCACCAACTTCTCTCAACACTTTTTGTTGAGGAAACAAATTTGAAGGTCGAGATCTAACTCCCTTACTCCCTTACAGTCTTACAAGACTAACTCTTTCTAAAAATTAATGTCTACGCTGTCAAAATCATAGAACATGTTGCAAACACATGCGCCACCAGCCGTACAAATCCAGCGAAAATAAAAACGACTCCATGAGAATACTATAGTTTTCATATACAATGGTTTCACTAAAGTAAACACTTTATTTCTGTTTAAAAAACAAACTTGCATATACAATATTTTATATCGTGGGTGAGGCTCCTAACCTTTAGCACCTCATATTTGGGATATTCGCAAAAAAAGTATGCCATCCAAAAGGTCAATAATTGGTCAAAAAAGGTCAACTAGTGTCAGTTATTGGTTAGCCATAGGTTATTTTATATGCATTTTTGAAGTTTATTTGTTTTTCAAGGCCGTATAAGACTTTTAGCACCTCATTTACCGAATTTTCCAAAAAAAAGATACCATTTGAAAGGTTATTAAATCCTCATAAAAGGTGAACATGTTTCAGAAATTGGACAGCCTAAGTTTTTTATCCCATAAATGAGGTGCCAAAAATAGTTGGTGACCTTGAAAAACTTTAACCACTGCTTACAAATTTCCTGGCTGACCAATTTCTGAAACTAGTTGACCTGTTTTGACCAATTACTGAACTTTTAGATGGCAAACTTTTTTTTTCGAATATCCCATATATGAGGTGCCAAAGGTTAGGAGTCCGCGGGTGCAAAAAACTTACAATGGCGATTAAATAACATTTGTGACAACATGTCTACCAAGTAAATAACCTCAAAGCAGCTATGATAGGTGCAGTTCATACTGACTCTTCGTATGACAAGGCTCAAAAAACGTGTTTTCTTTAAATTTTTGTTTGTTTGTTATTAAATACAAACCATCTACGTTGCATTGTTATACTTAAATAAACTAAAAATATTGTTATTTACAAATTGATGCCGAAAATTGTCTATAACGGAATCGCCCTTTTAGTATTTAATAAAACACAATTTTACACAAAATAAACAAATATTCATACTAAATAGTCGCCCTAATTACGAAATTCGTATTATTAAGTCGTATTTGGTCGTATGTTGGGTTTGAGGTTTCCTTAATGGTAAAGTATCATCTTTTTGGTTCAAAAGTTTTGACAATTTTCGAATAGAGACTTTGCGATGCTGGTATTAAAACTTTACACAACATATTTATCAAAAGACATGGCGAAAAGAATACAAATTGTTCGAAAAGAACACAAATTGTTCTTTTCACCATGTCTTTCAATGGCCATATTGTTAAATATAAATAACAGCATCGCAATGTCTCTATTCTCAAATTCTCAAAAGCTTTGCAACAAAAAAGATTAAATTTTACCATTAAAGAAACCACAAGCCCAACATACGACCAAATACGACTAAATAATACGAATTTTGTAATAGGGGTGAGTATTTCATAATTTGAATTAAAATCAAAACCACGCCCCGTGAATGAAAAATCTCAAATTTTAAAATTTTTCCTTTGTCTGCACTTTAAGCCCTACCGCTGTTTTAAATTTAATCGTTCTACGACAATCAGAAGTGCTCCAAATAATTTATATCAATTCTATGAAAATGGGAGGGTACCATGCCCCCTGAATGGAAAATCATGAATTTCTCGATTTTTTCCTTTGTATACACCACAGGGCCTACCGTTGTGCGAAATTACAAGATTCTACGATGTCGGGAAGTGCTCCATAACTTCGATGATCTGTCAGTCAGTCAGTCAGTCAGTCAGTCAGTTACGGTTTTTGCGATTTTTGCAGTCTAATGTCTCGGGAACCCCTTATGCTAAAGAATTAAAATTTGGTGAGTTATCTAAACCTGGTGAGATGAGCAAATGCTGGGAGTTTGAAGTTTCTGACATTATTGGTACTGAAGTTAGAGGTTGGTCGAAAATCGCCTGAGTTTGATCCTGTAAAAAGGGTGTAGTGCCAGAACTTGGCTGGGCACTACCGTGCCCTTTGATTTAAAGTCTCAATAAAAATCAATTCAATTCGTCACTGAAAAGAACATGTGGATTGGTGGTTAATTGTCTATGGATTCTAGCATTTAATTAATCAATTAAGTAATAATTTAATTTTTGCAAATCGGGAACATCAATTAAATATAACTACTTAATCTTTCTTGCATCAAAAGTGTTCTGTGCTTTGCTGTAAGAATATAATGTTTGTTCAAAAATAATTGGTGTACCTAAATAAATATGTATTCTTATCTTATCTCATCTTATATTTGTCTCCCTGTATGAACATTTCATTGAGGAAATAAAAGATAAATCCCAATTTGTACTCTATTAATTGAAATCTTTTATCATAAAAGCCACACAAATGTGTCTTTTGACAGCACTCATAGCAGATATCTTAACAGATTTCATAACAGTTTGGCATGCCGAATACCAAAATCTCTATTATAAGTTAAAACTCTTGTTGAAACAGCATTTCATTTAAGTTCAAATCTCCTATATACACGCACCACCGCGTGTTTCCAGGGTTGGACCCAAAAAATCATCAGTCAATAATGCCACACCCACTTCACTAAATCTATATAATTTTCGAAAATCTTCACCAATTGGACATCTTCTGTTTTTATAAACACGATTTGTTACAAAATTATTCTGAAACTCGGCCATTTTGATACTTGTTTATAAACTGAGTAAGAGAAAACCCATGCTTAACAATTCATGAGATCGTTCTCATGCCATCAATCGTTTTCTCATATTTTTGCATATCAAAACTATAACTTTCTCACATCGAGCTTTTGTCAAGAGATCGATCTCAACACTTTGAGTTCGAACTCATAGCTTGAGATTGATCTCGGTCTCTGTATTTTTTTTTTTGCATACCACTCTAGGAAAGTTCTCAGAAAAATGAGTAATACATAAATAACATCATCGCAATTTCTCTATTCTCAAAAGCTTTGCAACAAAAAAGATTAAATTTAACCATTAAAGAAACCACAAGCCCAACATACGACTAAATAATACGGATTTTGTAATAGGGGTGAGTATTTCATAATTTTTATTAAAATCGTTAGAGCTAAAAAAAAGAAGGTAACTTATTAATTGTTATTTTTTTTTTGAATGCCATTACTTGCCCTTTAAGTTTATACCGCACGAATAAATTCAGTAATAACGATGTAAACTATCCCTGCTAGGTATAGCAGAGTACTTATCATTTGCACCCATGTTATTTAACAAAAAAATAATAGAATAGACTGGCCACAGCAAAAACACCTCAAAAGATAATGTTAAGCAGCGTCCACATTATGTAGATTTGTGTATATCGACTGTGCTGATCAAAAATGTTGAGTTAATGCGGACGTGTAAATCAACAGAGTCGATCAACTTTTATTGACCCGAACGTAACCCGATTCAAATGGGAAGAAATCAACAATGTTGAGTCGACTGAACGATAATTTTTAAGTCTAGACGTGTTGATCAACACAGATGTCATTTTTATTGCGGTTGTGGCGTCTTCGTGCAATATATTTTGTTTTGTATTTTGATTTGTGTAATTAGATACTGATACTTTTCCGTTTTTAGTCTTATTAGTATTGTTATTTGAAATGAATTGGTTTTTAAATGGACGTGAAAAATTGAGTAGGTAAAAAATGAGTGTTTCCATGGACGTATGTACCTACACCTACTGGGCTTGGAGATGCCCAACTTCAAAGCCACAAAACAATCAACAAACTGATTTGTATAGACTCTGCATGGGGTGTTGTCCCTCTATTGGTAGGTACATGACAAATATGTCACATAACACATGACAGAGTATACCCTTCAACACGTACACCCTAACAGGCAATGTGTGGACAGGTTTAAATGTTGAGCGTGTTTATCAACAATGTTGATTGGCGTAATGTGGACGCTGCTTTATAATAAACAATCGTAAAGCTTTAATTTATCGGCTAAAATATCGTTTTACTCGTGCATTACTTTCTGGTTGTGGAGCAGAATAGATACCTACGTTTTTTTACAGTTTTTTTTCAACATCTTGTTTATCGATATGCCCGAAGCGTACTTGTTTTGTGTTTGCTTTGGAGAAGAAAATGCATTTCAGAGAAAAAAAATTAAACTTTGTAATTAGGTTCCGGCTTTGCATTTTAATTAGCGCAACGAATACCTATAATTGAATCATGTTATGGTTTTGGGTTGCTTCTTGCTTTCTTTTGAAATAAAGATTTTGTTTTTTTATTTACATACAATTTTTACTTGCGATATACGTAGTAGATATAGGGCAAGTTTAGGATTCGTGCTAAAATTTAAAATTTGAGATAATAATTTTCTCTAACGAACGCAAAAAAAAGTGGGTGGGTCTGTCCGTCTGTCTGTCTGTACCTCGACCTGTAGCCTAAACAGCTGAAGCGATTTTCTTCAAACTTTGGACTTATGCGATTCCCTAGAGGGGAAATTGAATTATTTTTTTAACTCAAAAAATAACGGTACCTGTCATACAACCACTATAAAAAAACGGATTTCAACCAAAATTTGTATACAAAAGGTCCCTTATAATTTTAACAGTTTTGCATATAACAATTTTCGAAAAAATTATTTTTGGATTTTTAAAAAAATACCTATTAAATTTTTTTTTGAAAATTCAATATCTTGAAAACGGGATAATATTTTTTTTTTTAGTTTCGTGAAAAATTGTATTTTATTAAGTACTAAGAGCTGGCATACCAAATTTTATTTTAGAAAATTTTCAAGAATTTTTATATATACAAAATTAATTAAAAAAAACCGCTCTAACGATTTTTGATTTTTTTTTTTCATAAATTCATATTTATTAAGCAAATCGGATGGCATACTTTTTTTGAGCTCTATCTTTTGTAGCTATTTAAATAACTAATTTATAATAATTCATAGTAATCATTTATATTTTCAATTGTTTTTAAAACATTTTTTAATCATAATGTTATGGAACCAATAAATATGTACATTGTCTATTTCAAGCTTCGTTAAAGTTGTTAGCTATGAGAGCAAGTTTGGTGCAATAATAATGATGGGCGCTTTGCTTTTACTTCATTGAACTTAATGGTAGAATAATTTGTATGGTTTTTGTCTGTATATTGTCATTTATACGCAATTATTTTTTTTTATTGGTCGATTTTGTGTAAGCAATTTGAAGAACAAAGGTGGAAAAACAATTATTAAGAAATACAAAAATATATACACGGTGTACCAAAAGTCAACGTCGAAACGAAAACGGGTGACAGTTATTAGAAAAATTATTAAAAAAAATTGTTGCCATGTATTTTATGAGTATGTGGATTTAAAAAAAAAAATCGAAAAAAACATCAACCTGTGACGTTCTTTTAAGTGCCGTGATTACAAATCTTAACTTTTCTCAACTTTTTTTTTTGTTATAGAACCTGAATAACCCCGCTAACAAATGCATTCAAAAATTTAAACACACCTGCATCAGTTTTAAAGAAAATATCACTTTTTTGCCCAACAAAGTACTCAAAATTTTTACATGGGCCAAATTCAATGGACGGAAGTGTAAAAAAAATGTACTACGAAATTTTGGCAAGTTACCTTAAAAGTTGGCGTGTTCAATTCTCATTTCAAAATGGTGTAACATTTCTGAGAATATTCCATAAATACTTCTATTCCATAAATAGGCTCTTCCGACTATTTTTGACTTCTCTGAAATTGTTCTCACTCCTGCTTCATAGTTAAAAGGGGAGAAAAGTAGTAAATTTTCAAAGAAGTTAAAATTTTGTGGATTTTTTTTTTGACGTTCTCCTTTGTTAATTCGGAGGAGTCAGTCCAATGTGAACACCGTCTAATGAAGAGTGAAAGTGACATGCTGATATGAAGTAAAGATTGTGCTGTCTCTAGTTTTCAAAAATGACAACCTACTTATTCTTGTCATAAAAATGACAAGACTCAAACAGATATTATTTTGTGTTTGTCTAAATGCATGTAACGAATTTATTTTTTCATTAATATGTAATTTTTATGAAAGTTTTGTCACTCCTTTAAAAGCGACATAAAGAATGAATTTGCTCAGTACCTATTTGTCAGTATAATGCCAAAGCATTACAGCGCTAATATTTGACTTTGTGTAAAAATGAACGT
This sequence comes from Melangyna quadrimaculata, assembly GCA_949320155.1. Taxonomy (NCBI): domain Eukaryota; kingdom Metazoa; phylum Arthropoda; class Insecta; order Diptera; family Syrphidae; genus Melangyna; species Melangyna quadrimaculata. The sequence continues at coordinate 151,434,565 of OX439483.1, forward strand.
TATTTATGCATTGATTTTAGACTTACTTTAGCCCATTTTTTTAAAAGAAATTCTTAATATTTATCATTCGAAAACAAATGAAAAATAACAATAGGAAATGCATGTTTCTTAAAGTTCTCTTATTTAATTTATAACTAAAATATACTTCAACTTATTCATACATTATTATCATACACAATAATCTAATACACTTATACCTACCTTTTTAAATTTTCCATTCAATAAAAAAAAGGTTGAAAAATATATTTATTTATTTTATAACATATCTGCTTTTCCAATGTTTCATCAAGTTCCTTGCACCACAAACAAAACTCTGTTTACAAGCTCTCAAGCTCAAGTCGATGTCAACATTGCACAGCTGACTGACGCCATTACTATATTTTTGAATTCGCCACAAAACACATCTTCACTTTACCGCAGGAGAATTTTATGTTTTTTTTTTTACGCAGCCATCCATTTATTTTGACTTCTCTTTTCCAATTCATTTTCGTTAAAGTCGTATTTTTTCCCTTCGATGCTTCTTCATTTTAATTTTCACACAGTCGTACGGTGAATTTATAACGAATTGGCTAGGAATCGCGGATAATTTCAAAGTTAAAAGAAAATAAGAAAAATAAGAGCCATTCAACTATAATCAAACAAGCATAACACAAACTTGCGAAGAATAACGTCATTTAAGTCGCCTAGAAATGTCGCCAAATTTCAGAATATAACAGAAGGTTTAGTGGCTGATGATGATGGTGAACAATGGAATTACTGTTCAATTGTTTTTTTTTATTGTAACTTCCATGTACTCGTGTAAGCGGTCTTAACTAGAATTTCCCATCCAAGTAATGCGTGTGTATAGATGCAATTTGCAGTAAAAAGTTGTTATATTTAATCTTGTTTTCGCCTTTCGCGGTCGATGAGATGCATGTGGCTTGTTTTTGTCTCAAAAACTGTTCTTTGTTTTTATGGATTACATAAAAAGGAACAAAAATATTTGAGGAAAAAAAGAAGAAAAGCAAAAAAACAAGAAGGGGAAAAAAGAGTTAAAAAAGGACAACAAAACGGAGAGAAATCGAATTGTGCAGTAAAAAAAGGAAAGATGTTTTGATGTCACAGTGAAAAGAAAAGTGTGCTTTTTTTATTGCAATTTAATATTTTTTGTTGTTTTAAGAAGTGATCAGCTAAACCGAAACCGTGAAAAAAACTTTAGAAGAAAAAAGTAGAGCAAACCATCGCATCGTGTGTACTGGAATCTGGAACCCCTCGTGATTAATCAATCTGCCTCCCCCAATCGAATTTATACAGAAAGGAGAAACCATAAATTATTAAATAAAAGCAACCTTCCCCCAACAAATACAAAATTGTACATGTTGTTTTGTTGTCTTCTTTCACTTTCACCTCCCGCGTTAACCAGTGTGTCAAAAAAAGCTCAAAAAGTGAGATTTATTTAATTCCTAATTGATCCATAATTGAATCTTTGAATTCATTCATTATTCCATTTGTGATTGTGAATTCATTTCAATTATTTTGGAGAAGTGAATAACGGCGTTTTTTTCTTCTATCAAAACATTGTCTAATTTCCCCAGAGTGAATGCATTCAGAAAACAAAAAGGATACAAATTTCAAAAAAGAATTTCAAAAAAGAATACAATTTCGGGTGAGTGAATTTAAAATGTTTTTATTAAAAGAATTGTGGCTAAATAATATATGTATGTATTTTCAAGGAACTAAATACTACGCAATCACACTCCACATGTTTTTGTAAAGTTTATATTTCTGCCAGCTACCCAAGCAAACTATTACTATAGGGGCGCAGTCGTTTTTCTTTTGTCACCTTGTTCTACAACCACTTGCAATCTCACCATCATCATTAATAAATTCGAAATCGGAAGCCCTAATTAGCTCTTATCGTCATATAGTGTAGGTAGTAGGTTGTTTATGTAGGTAGGCTCACGCCCGGGGTTTTTAAGATTTTCTGCAGCTATCATTGGAATTACCTATCCTTAAATTTTCTTTATAATGTGCGATCTTTTGACTTTACTCTATTTCTTTCTTTCTATCTCCCTTTCAAATTTGGAGTTCAGAATAGAGATTTAATGAGGGGATGCCCTTGTCAATGAAGATTTCTATTGAAGAGAATCGTTGAGACTTTCTTCTGCGAAGGATGGAGATGGTATTGATAATAAGATATTGATATGTAGATATAAATTAGAAATAGAAAAGTTGCAAAAACAGGGACTAGCTAGGTACCTACGTAAGTGGGATGATTTATTCGAGGAATTTTCCTTGAATAATTCGAATTTTCGTAATTTAAATAAGAATGTGAAGAATGTTCGTTTGTGTTTTTTTTTTTTTAAACGAGCAGATTACTTTAGAATCTAAGCGGAGAGCAAAAACTTGGAATACCTAAAAGTTTAAAACTTATTATACCTAGTCGTGATTGAATGGGATTTATCTTGAATCTGCTTTAAATTCTGAGTTTAACTAACCGTACCAATTGTAATCCCCTCAAATGAAAATTAAAAATAATGGTGCAATTTATTTTTAAAACTGGTAAATGACATGTTATGTTTAATCAAAATCCTTTCTTGAGAAAACTTGATAAAACTGAAATCGTTGTATGTCAGACCCGTTTTAGATGAGCTAAAACAAAAATTCGAATTTCTGCACTAAGGAATCACATAAAAACGCTTGACACCAAATAAAAAAAAAAATCTGTCCAACCGTTTAGGCTCTAGCTGGAGGTACATCAGGACGCATAGATGCACAAACACTTATTTGAACTTCTCCATCATCGTAATGTTAGTTTTGATTAAAACCTCGGTGATTTTTTTTGACACGAAAACGATAGGTGCATAAGACTGATGCTTGCGATCTCTAAATGTAATTTCAAAAATCTACAAGAAAATGTTGGTAATGTTTTTAGGCCCATAAGAACCAAAGAGCATCGTTAACAAATGAAAAAAGGAACCACACGCATCTCGTGTGTTGTTGGGTCGTGTGTCGCTGTCAGTCAATATGTATAAAGTCAATATATTTAATACGCATCACAGCAACACAACACATTAGATAAATGTGGTTCTCGTTCTACGGACATAAAATATATTCTAACAATAGCGCCACAAGCACACGAGACAGGTGTTTTTTTTTTTTATAATCTTAAAATTCAAAGAGCTCTATGTATTGTATATCGTACTTCATTCAAAAATAATTTTGTGTCAAAAAATTAATTTATTTTGTGTCAAAAAATAAAAACAAATACAGAAAAGATTCTATACTAAAAATGATTTATTGACCAATTTGGAATTAATAATTGTGATTGGAAGTGATTAAAAATAATCTTTCCGTCGGCTTTTTTTGGTCACTGTAGTTTTTGCAATGAAACAATTAAGTTACATTAGCTTTCCCGACGTTTCGGCAGGGGTTGCTGCCTTCTTCAGGGGAACTTTATTTGGACAACAAGAAAAAATATATTGTTTACATTATAATAACAATAATTGAAACAATACAAAATACACTCACTTTAATAAAACTGTGTTTAAATTTAAACTGACATTTAAAATTATTGTATCTAATAATTGTAATATTATTTACAAAAGTAAAGAAATAACCACTTCAAACGAAGTTTAGTCTATGGAATTTAAACAATGAGTAAAGAAACTGAAAGAATACTGTGTTATGATGAGACAAGAGAACAATAGATGGCAGAGATGTTTTGGGTGTCTTGTTTTCTGTTCATGTTGTTGTTGTTGTTGATGATGTGTAATGTTTCTAGGGTGTATCGTTTCGAAACATGTTTCTCTGTCTGTAGGACTTTGACACCTTCAAAATCTGGAGAGTGGCCGTTTTCGATACTGTGGCTCGCCAGGGCTGTCTTTCCAGAATTGTTTGATTTGATATCCGATTTATGATTAGAAATTCGCTGTTTAAGAAATTGTTTTGTAGTTCCGATGTAACACTGGTTGCATGGTTCATTAGGTTTACCCTTACAATTTATTTTGTAAATGACATCAGTAACTTTATCCTTATCCGCTTTCGTTTTAAGTTTAGTGAAAAGGTGACTCAGAGTTTTATTTGATTTGAAGGCCAGGCGAACATCTGTTAGTTTTTGGTTTATCACTTCTTTAAAATTCTCAGTCAGTCTTGGGATGTAAACCATACTTTTGTAGTAACCATTATTCGGGTCTTTAGTGTCTTCGCTTGGAATTTTGCAATTGTGTTTCTGAAGTAGACCACGAATTATAGAATTTGGAAAACCATTGTCACTCAGGATTTTTTTGATTTTTTTCTCATTGGCAGAGTGAAATTTTTCGTCGCTGAGTGCGAAAACTTTACTGACGAGATTGGATGCAGTGTTCATAACTATGTGCCTCGCTTGGTTAGACCGAAAGTTGACTAATCTTCCCGATGCAGTATGTTTTTGGTACCAGTCAAACAATAGACGGTTGTTTTCACGATGGATTTTTACGTCCAAAAATGCTATTGACCTGTTATGTTCCATTTCCACAGTGAACTGGATTTTCGGGTGGAATCCGTTAAGGATCAGCTGCACTTTTTCAATGTTGCGTTTGTCCATCACGGCAAAAATGTCATCTACATACTTAGCAACAAAAGTAGGCCTTTCTTCCATTCCACTAAAACATTCATCTAGTACGTGATCAAGTACTAAATCTGCAATCGTGGGTGACAAAGGGTTGCCCATAGGCATGCCAAAAATTTGTTTGAAAATGTCATCTTTAAATTGAAGATAGTTATTTTCCTTGAGGCAGAAATCAAGGATTTCAAGAAATTTGTTCAGATTAATTCTAGTGTTTTCACTAATTATTTCCCATTTCTTTTTTATAATGGTGATGGCACAATTAATAAAAGATTCTATAATTACATAGAGAAAATAATTCATATTGGCCACAATACCAACAAGACCAACTAATGGAGCAAACGAATAAATTGGGGCTAAGGAGTTCTAAAGAAAAAATAAAAAATGAAAAGGTTCCAATGACATTTTCCTATGAAGTTTCGTGTTTGTTGAAAACCTCAGCTGGAGAACAAATAGATTGTACACACATACATATTGAATGTACATATATAATTTCTTCTTCTAAGTGACGCGATGCAATGGCTTTGAACCTAATTCAGCTAATAGTTTCTTTTCAAGCCGAAGTATTAACAGTATTAATTAAGTTTCTTTTCAAGTCGCAGTATTACCATTTTGGAAGCAGACAGGACGATCAGAAAAGTAAGCTGAATATCTATAAGCCAATGGTTAATTCCCCATAATACCAGTTAACAATCATTGATACCCAGAATGAAGAACAAAAACAATTATTCCAAACTATGCACACCCGATACAGAGATTATTCGTTTTTTTTTTATAACCCACGCTCTAACTAAAAGCCACGAATAGATATCAATCATTAAATTAAATAAAAAACAAATTATATGAAGTAAAAGAAGAAAAATATAATCAGTTTATTAAACAAGAAGGGTGTATCTATAATTCAAAAAACAAAGAAAAAAACATCATATAATACTAATTATAAATCTTATTTCTTGTTAACCACAAAAATAAGAATTATAATTAAATTTGGAATCCAACATACAAAAAAGATTTAAATATTTCAAAGAATCTGAATATATGAATATATGAAAGAATTAGATTTTAATAAACAAAAAATTAAAACTGAAAAAAAACAGATATTTAGTACTAAATTTCTTCAATAAACCTTGTACAAAATATCTTCATGTAATACTGAAAGATTCCATGATGTTTTTTTCTCTTCATATTAAATAACGGTAGCCGAAATTTAATTGAATTCTTTAATTTAAAAAAAATACATAATAAATAATTTTAACATTATAGGTATCAAAAACTTATACTCACATAGACCCAATCCCTCCAAAATCCATTTTCAAAATAATCTTTAATTATTCTGAATAATTCTTCTTGACTCCTTATTCTCCTGAGTTCTTTTCTATAAATTTCTTCTCTTCTCCATGCAGCCAACTAAAAAAATGTATGTACCACATTTTAAATATTTTTAAAACCATTAAAATCATACAAATTTAATATACTCACATTATCTGACATTTCATCTAACCATTGATATTCATTTTCATATACCGCATTAGGTCCACTAGTTCCAGGTATCTTAAAAATTTTATTTAACACATTTTTATATTGATTTACATTTCAAATCATAAAAATTTAATATACTCACATCCTCCGGCATTTCATTAATCCACTTCTGGACATCATATCCTTTTTTAATAAGTCCGCTTGGTCCAGGTTGCTAAAAAAATTTCATTATCACATTTTTATATTATTTAACATTTTAAATCATAAAAATTTTATATACTCACATTCTCCAACATTTTATTAATCAATTTTTGAACATTGTATTCATTTTCTTTCGTTGCATCCATTTTTCTTCTATTTAATTCTTCACAAAATTATATTCCCTTCTGTATTGCTTGATATATTTTTAATAATGAATTATTTTTTTTAATTTTTTGGCTTATATAGAATTTTAGATTTCATGACCAACTGGGTGTTATAAAAATTATTACATAATCGGGCCAGTAGAAAAAGTGTATAGTGGATCATTTAATATATCTAATTTCAATTTTGCCACCTGACGCTCTGAGAGACTCATTGTAATTGGTAATTTGTGAATGGTAAATGGTAAATGGTTATATTGGTAGTAATGTTAAGATTGGTAATATTGGTGAGATAGTTAAGATAGGTATGAGTGTTAAGAGTGGTAAGATTGGTAACTTGTAATAAAGTGGCAATTGGTATATTTTGATGTGAAGGTGTTGTTTATGGTAATTGCAGTTGCAGCGGTAGTTGCAGTTGCAGTGGTAGGTGCAGTTGCAGTGGTAAGTGCAGTTGCAGTGGTAAATGGAGTTGCTGTGGTAGTTGCAGTGGTAAGTGCAGTTGCTGTGGTAGTTGCAGTTGCAGTGGTAGTTGCAGTTGCAGTGGTAAGTGCAGTTGCAGTGGTAAGTGCAGTTGCAGTGGTAAGTGCAGTTGCAGTGATAAGTGCAGTTGCAGTGGTAAGTGTAGTTGCAGTGGTAAGTGCAGTTGCAGTGGTAAGTGCAGTTGCAGTGGTAAGTGCAGTTGCAGTGGTAAGTGCAGTTGCAGTGGTAAGTGCAGTTGCAGTGGTAGTTGCAGTGGTAGGTGCAGTTGCAGTGGTAGTTGCAGATGCAGTGGTAGTTGCAGTTGCAGTGGTAACTGCAGTTGCAGTGGTAAGTGCAGTTGAAGTGGTAAGTGCAGTTGCAGTGGTAAGTGCAGTTGCAGTGGTAGTTGCAGTGGTAAGTGCAGTTGCAGTGGTAAGTGCAGTTGCAGTGGTAAGTGCAGTTGCAGTGGTAAGTGCAGTTGCAGTGGTAAGTGCAGTTGCAGTGGTAAGTGCAGTTGCAGTGGTAAGTGCAGTTGCAGTGGTAAGTGCAGTTGCAGTGCTAAGTGCAGTTGCAGTGGTAAGTGCAGTTGCAGTGATAAGTGCAGTTGCAGTGGTAAGTGCAGTTGCAGTGGTAAGTGCAGTTGCAGTGGTAAGTGCAGTTGCAGTGGTAAGTGCAGTTGCACTTATTGCTTTGTGGAAACGTATTAAACATAAATATTTAAAGCCCCAGTCCACCCCTGTGTCAGTTCATATATTTAATGCGCCCCAAAGCAACACAACATACTAGATAAATGTGGTTCTACGGATATAAAAAAGGTATATTCTAACAACAGCAACACAACACACCAGACGAGACAAGTGTTTTTATTTTTATACAATCTTAAAATTCGAAGAACTCAATCGTTCTTAATTCAAAAATAATAAGTAATGATTTTGTGTCAAAAAAGAAAAAATGAAAAAAATATAGAAAAGATTCTATAATTATTATGCATTTGTTATGTATTTTTAAATTATTAAGGAATAAATGGAAATGAAATGGAAATGAAAAACCTGAACTAGAGGAACGAACAAATTGGGGCTAAGAATTTAAGAAAGAAAAAAATGAATAAGAATCTAAAAAAAATGTGTTGAAGTCGATCCTAGTAAGACTCGTGAGCAAACCCTCAGCTTAAAGCAAAATGCATATACATGTATGTACATAACATATGTATGTATTACAGATCTGAACTAACAAGCACTTATTTCAAGAACAAAGAACAATATTGTGAACTTTCAATGCACTTTCGATACAATTGGTGCAGGTGGAATCGAAATGAGTGCGATAGCCATTGCTGAAAGTCTTCACAATTCCAATTGCAAAGTTCAAGGCAGTGATGCACAATCAAACAGAAATCTAGATACAAGATTTCAAAGGCTCCGCATAGAGGCTTTTATTGGTCACAATGCTGATAATATAAGCCAAGTTCAAATAAATGTACATTCTTCTGCGATAGAAGAATAACCACCCTTTTACTAAATTACTGATTGTCATGAAAACAATAATAAGTCATTCAATTAAATTAAAACAAATTATTTATAGAAAAACAAAACAAAATTGTCGCAGTTTATTAAATGGCTACAATATAATTCAAAAAATCATCATAACACTAATTATAATTCTTATTTATTGTTAGCCAAACAAATAAGAATTATAATAAGGTTTGGATTGCCACGTACCAGAAAAAAATTAAAAATATTTAAATGAATATAAAAAGAATTGCAATGTAAGTATTAATAAGCAAAAAACAAACTAACACAGAGAATCACTGAAATCAATCTAGTACAAAAGGCCTTCATAACTTTTGTACTGAAAGATGTAATTTTTTCTGGTACGGTTTATTAGCGGTGGTCGATATTTAATTGAATTCTATAATAAAAACAAAACAATATACATTATACAGAAATAATTTAAACTTTTATTTTTTTTTCTTTTCAAATCAAAAACTTATACATACATAAGACCATTCTTTCCAAAATCCCTCTTCGAAAAACTCTTTTATTCTTGTTAATAAATTATGTCTATTATTTCGCCTGAGCTCTTTATCTTCTTTTTTAAATACACCTAACTGAAAAAACTTTTATTAACCACTTTTTTATATTTTCTAACATTCAAAATTAAAAAAAAATTATATACATACATTCCCTAACAATTCATCTATTGATTTCTTAAAATCATTATCATTATTATCCAGTGCATTCATTTTTTTATAATTAAATTCAATTATTTTTCTTCACACAATTCTTCTCACTTCCGCTCAGCTTGAGATTTTTTCATTAATGATTTATTTTTTTAATTTTTTCGACTTATATAGAATTTTCGAATTCATGGACAACTGGGTATTATAAAAATTATTACAAAATCGGGCCAGTAGAAAAAGTGTATAGTGGATTATTTAATTTACTTAAATTGTATTCTGCCAACTGATGCACTAAGAGACTCATTGTAATTGGTAAATGGTAATACTGGTAAGATTGGTAAGAGTGGTCAGTTTGGTAATTTGTATTAAATTGGCAATTGATATATTTAAGGGTAAAAGTATTATTTGTGGTAATTGCAATTGCATTTGCATTGGTAGGTGCAGTTGCAGTGGTAGATGCACTTGCGGTGGTAGTTGCAGCTGCATCTACCACTGCAACTGCACCTACCACTGCAACTGCACCTACCACTGCAACTGCTCTTACCACTGCAACTGCACCTACCAATGCAACTGCACCTACCACTGCAACTGCACCTACCACTGCAACTGCTCTTACCACTGCAACTGCACCTACCACTGCAACTGCACCTACCAATGCAACTGCACCTACCACTGCAACTGCATCTACCACTGCAACTGCACTTACCACTGCAACTGCACTTACCACTGCAACTGCACTTACCACTGCAACTGCACTTACCACTGCAACTGCACTTACCACTGCAACTGCACTTACCACTGCAACTGCACTTACCACTGCAACTGCACTTACCACTGCAACTGCACTTACCACTGCAACTGCACTTACCACTGCAACTGCACTTACCACTGCAACTGCACTTACCACTGCAACTGCACTTACCACTGCAACTGCACTTACCACTGCAACTGCAACTACCACTGCAACTGCAACTACCACAGCAACTGCACTTACCACTGAAACTACCACTGCAACTGCAACTACCACAACAACTCCATTTACCACTGCAACTGCACTTACCACTGCAACTGCACTTACCACTGCAACTGCACCTACCACTGCAACTGCACCTACCACTGCAACTGCAACTACCATAAACAACACCTTTACATCAAAATATACCAATTGCCACTTTATTACAAGTTACCAATCTTACCACTCTTAACACTCATACCTATCTTAACTATCTCACCAATATTACCAATCTTACCATTACTACCAATATAACCATTTACCATTTACCATTCACAAATTACCAATTACAATGAGTCTCTTAGAGCGTCAGGTGGCAAAATTGAAATTAGATATATTAAATGATCCACTATACACTTTTTCTACTGGCCCGATTATGTAATAATTTTTATAACACCCAGTTGGTCATGAAATCTAAAATTCTATATAAGCCAAAAAATTAAAAAAAATAATTCATTATTAAAAATATATCAAGCAATACAGAAGTAAATATAATTTTGTGAAGAATTAAATAGAAGAAAAATGGATGCAACGAAAGAAAATGAATACAATGTTCAAAAATGGATAGATGAAATGTTGGAGAATGTGAGTATATAAAATTTTTATGATTTAAAATATTAAATAATATAAAAATGTGATAATGAAATTTTTTTAGCAACCTGGACCAAGCGGAATTATTAAAAAAGTATATGATGTCCAGAAATGGATTAACGAAATGCCGGAGGATGTGAGTATATTAAATTTTTATGATTTGAAATGTAAATCAATATAAAAATGTGTTAAATAAAATTTTTAAGATACCTGGAACTAGTGGACCTAATGCGGTATATGAAAATGAATATCAATGGTTAGATGAAATGTCAGATAATGTGAGTATATTAAATTTGTATGATTTTAATGGTTTTAAAAATATTTAAAATGTGGTACATACATTTTTTTAGTTGGCTGCATGGAGAAGAGAAGAAATTTATAGAAAAGAACTCAGGAGAATAAGGAGACAAGAAGAATTATTCAGAATAATTAAAGATTATTTTGAAAATGGATTTTGGAGGGATTGGGTCTATGTGAGTATAAGTTTTTGATACCTATAATGTTAAAATTATTTATTATGTATTTTTTTTAAATTAAAGAATTCAATTAAATTTCGGCTACCGTTATTTAATATGAAGAGAAAAAAACATCATGGAATCTTTCAGTATTTCATGAAGATATTTTGTACAAGGTTTATTGAAGAAATTTAGTACTAAATATCTGTTTTTTTTTCAGTTTTAATTTTTTGTTTATTAAAATCTAATTCTTTCATATATTCATATATTCAGATTCTTTGAAATATTTAAATCTTTTTTGTATGTTGGATTCCAAATTTAATTATAATTCTTATTTTTGTGGTTAACAAGAAATAAGAATTATAATTAGTATTATATGATGTTTTTTTCTTTGTTTTTTGAATTCTAGATACACCCATAATCCTTCTTGTTTAATAAACTGATTATATTTTTCTTCTTTTACTTCATATAATTTGTTTTTTATTTAATGATTGATAACTATTCGTGGTTTTTAGTTAGAGCGTGGGTTATAAAAAAAAACGAATAATCTCTGTATCGTGCATAGTTTGGAATAATTGTTTTTGTTCTTAATTCTGGAAATCAATGTGAGATAATGGGGAGGAAGCCATTGGATTATACATATTCAACTGATTTTATTCTGTAGGTAATGGATCCAATATACTTTTCTGATCGTCCTGTCTGCTTCTCAAATGTTAATACTGCGACTTGAAAAGAAACTTAATTAATACTGTTAACACTTCGGCTTGAAAAGAAAATTAATTAATACTGTTATTACTTCGGCTTGAAAAGAAACTATTACCTGAATTAGGTTCAAAGCCATTGCATCGCGTCACTTAGAAGAAGAAAATTGTCATCTCTCTTATATACATATAATATGTATGTATGTACAATGTATTTGTTCTCCAGCTGAGGTTTTCAACAAACACGAAACTTCATAGGAAAATGTCATTGGAACCTTTTCATTTTTTTCTTTTTTCATTAGAACTCCTTAGCCACAATTTATTCGTTTGTTCAATAATTATTGGTTGGTCTAGTTGGTATTGTGGCCAACATGAATTATTTTCTGCGTATATGTGATTATAGAATCTTTTCTGTATTATTTTTTATTTTTTGACACAACATAAATTGATTTGTTGACACAAAATTATTTTTGAATTAAGTACGATAAAACAAAACACCTGTCTCGTGTGGTGTGTTGTGGTGCTATTGTTAGAATATAATTTTATATCCGTAGAACCACATTTATCTAATGTGTTGTGTTGCTGTGAGGCGTATTAAATATTTGGACTGGGAGCGAGACACGACTCGACAACAAAACACACGCGACGCGTGCGGTTCCTTTTTTCATATGTTTTAGGTGCTCTTTGGTTCTAATGTTCCTAAAAACATTATAAACTTTTCTTGCAGATTTTTAAAGTGACATTTAAAGATCGCAAGCATCGGTTTTATGCACCTATTGGTTTCGTGTCAAAAAAAATCATCTAGGTTTTAATCAACTATTCTGTTTTTATGTAATGAGAGTAAGATTATAAGACTGCAAAAATTACAAAATAAAGCATTTAGATGTATTTTAAAGTGAAAAAGATATATCGCTGGCTCAATACTTTAATGTTCTATGTTAGGTTTTCATTAGTCTGAGATATTCGCTTCCAAAGTTTTACGAATTAAGGACCTACTTTCTTTTTTCTGTGTTCGATATCGATATAATTAACACTTTTCAATTTTAACATAGAACATTTTTCTAACTTTTTTGAATTTTCTTCAAGTTTTTTGTTCTATGTCGGACATAAAACATCAAAGCACTGAGGGAGATATATGGAAATCAATGGCAGATTGGGAAAACATTAAATAAAATATGCAGTGAAATTACAAAATATAGTTACTGCGATTGTAAGACCGTAAAAAACTGTTATTTGCCAGTACTTTTTGATAATTTATTTATTGATTTAATTTATTTTATGGTCTATATGAACGTTTAATGACTGAACATAACTCAGAATCTTTGCCATGTTTATGTTTGTTAGGGCTATAAAACAGCCATTTGTTGAAGAAAAAACATGGAACATACATTTTCTTAAAGTCGACAAAAAAGCGAATATTTTGATATAAAAAAACATATTTTTGAATTTTATATGACATAGAACATTAAAGTATTGAGCCAGCGATATGTCAATTCGTTTTATGTTAAACTCTTTGAAGTGGTTATCAGTAAAGCAAAGGATTGTTATGAATGTTTTAGTTTTTGTATTTAAAATAATAAACAACAACAACAATTATTTATTTGATTATATACAATTTATAAGAGACTTACGCAAAATTCTCTCAAATGCAAAGGATTTAAATTGTTCAATAGTTTAAACGCTGATGCCAAAAATGAAACAAACTTAAATATACAGCTATATCAAAGAAAAGTTATTGAATATGTAAAATCACACTATTAGAACCTATGTAAAATCAATTATGTAAATGTATTTATGTATAGTAATGTAAATAGTTAACTAAACTAAATAAATAAACTTAAACTTAAACTTAAACTTAAATTACGATGATGGAGAAGTTCAAAAAAATGTTTGTGCGTCTGTGCGTCCTGATGTACACCGAGCTAAACCCTTAACGGTTGGACCGATTTTTTTTGAAAATTTGGTGTGAAGCGTTTTTATGTGATTCCCTAGCGGAGAAATTCGAAATCTATGTCGTAGCTCATCTAAAACGGGTAGCTGCCATACAACGATTTCAGTTTACCATTATCGCGGGTGCAACATTTAGACAGAATTTAAATATTTTTATAATAAAATAAAAGAATATTTTAATGAAATTCTTACTTGAAGGGTAACATTTTCGACTTGGATACGACTTGGATTCGTTTATAAAACACAAATTAAATAAATAAATCGTCAGAAAAAAAGGTTTCAAAGTGCGATCGCGGGTGCAATGAATTTGGCTCACATTTCTTGATCATAGTACGAAAATCGCAAAAGTCTGTTAATTGTGAAACATTTGTTATTTTTTTCTTGCATTTTACTGAACGACATTGATTCAATCAACTTAAGACATACAAATTAAGAAAGCAAAAATCAACAACGATTTTTCACTTTTAAAGCAATCGCGGGTGCAACATCAAATTATCGCGGGTGCAACGCGTCTTACTTTAATGAATATTGACATCAGTAAAACGATTTAAATGAACTGGATGAGAGATTAAAATAACATATTTTACTAGTCAGTACCGATCTCTATTAATTATTAGTTTGTTTTTTTTTCAATGCGTCACTATTTTCGAAAAATACTGTGGTGCGATTCTCTTATCGCTCGTGCAACATTGAGACTCACTTTGAGTATATTTATAATTAAATAAAAAAATATTTTAATGAAATTATTGCTTGAAGGGCTACATTTTAATCTATTCCCTACGTAGAAGTGCTCTGCATTAGGGCTGGCCACGAGATGAGACTCGGCGAGACTTTTGGAAGTCTCGTCTCGTTAAAATCGAAAATTTTATTCTCGTCTCGGTCTCGTGTCGATCTCGTCTCGGTCTCGGTCTCGTCTCCGAAAATAACAACTTCCGGACAACCTGTTGATTATTGGAACGTCAAAGTATAATAATTCGTCCCGCCTTTAGTTTGAATATGAGTAGAAATAAATATTTAACTGAAATTGGATTTTTCAATTTATTAGACTCACTGTAAATTTCGGTCCAACTAAACAGTCCCGTCTCGGTCTCGGCTCGGATGCTTTAAATGCAGTCTCGTCTTGTCTCGTCTCGTCTCGTCTCGTCTCGTCTCGTCTCGTCTCGTCTCGTCTCGTCTCGTCTCGTCTCGTCTCGTCTCGTCTCGTCTCGTCTCGTCTCGTCTCGTCTCGTCTCGTCTCGTCTCGTCTCGTCTCGTCTCGTCTCGTCTCGTCTCGTCTCGTCTCGTCTCGTCTCGTCTCGTCTCGTCTCGTCTCGTCTCGTCTCGTCTCGTCTCGTCTCGTCTCGTCTCGTCTCGTCTCGTCTCGTCTCGTCTCGTCTCGTCTCGTCGTGTGAGACCGAGGTAGACATTTTTTCAAGCTTGCGGCTATATTTTTGTGAAGCAGTCTCTTTCCTTACTTCCCTGCATTTTATATGAAATTGTTAAAAAAAAAAAAAACAATCTTGGCAAACAAAAATTATTATTCGAGGCTTATTTATTAATAAAATATGATACATCACTCAATAATGTTAGTGTCGACAAGTTGCAACCAATTTGAATCAACATACAATTTACTCCTTATAGTGACTGGTTAAATTTTGTTTTTGATTTTTTCTTACCTTAACAAAGTTTCACTAAAGTAAACACTTTATTTCTGTGTAAAAAACAAACTTGTATATATAATATTTTATATCGCGGGTGCGGCTCCTAACATTAAGCACCTCATATTTGGGATATTCGCAAAATAAGTATGCCATCCAAAAGGTCAGTAATTGGTCAAAAAAGGTCAACTAGTGTCAGAAATTGGTCAGCCAGGAAATTTGTAATCAAAGGTTAAAGTTTTTCAAGGTCACCAACTATATTGGCACCTCATTTATGGGATATTCGCAAAAAAGTGTACCATTTGAAAGGCCAACGACTCGTGATAATAGGTCAGTTAGTTTCAGTAATTGGTTAGCAACTTCAAAACGTTATTTTTATTTTCCCCCAATTTTGCACTAATTTAGCAAATTTCTGGGTGCGATGGAATGAAGCAAGTCCGCTGACCGAAAAGCAAAATTCTTAGCCAACGTTTCACAAAGGCTCAATAAACCACGGAGGAGGAAATGTTTTGGCCTGGGGATGGTTTTCTAATCAAAGAATCGGACCAATTCATAGAATAGATGGTATAATGGATCGTTTTGTGTATGATGACGTCCTTCAAAACATGATGCTGCCACACGCAGAAGTAGAAATGCCCTTCAAATGGGCATTCCAATATGACATCGATCCAAAACATACCGCAAAATAAGTCCAAAATTGGATTTTAGAAAATAAAATCAACGTTTTGAAGTGGCCGGTACAGTCACCTGACCTCATCCCCATAAAAAAAAACCTATTGGAGATTGAAGATCGCCAGCTTCAACGTGATAGCTGCAAAAACAAGGATTTGTTGTTCTAACAGAAATTGCTTGGAAGTATCGTATAGTTGTCAAGCATCAGCTATCAAAAATAGTGGCTTCATAACAAAATATTGGAAAACAACTACAAAATTTAATCGTGTGCTTCAGTTCTTTACTGTGTAATTAATATACTTTTTTTCCTTGCGATTGAAGAGCTAATGTATACCTACATTAACCAAATAAAATTCATTTAAATATATTCAAGTTTAGAAATTAACCTAAGCAAAATGTAACCAAGGGAAATTGAGTGCTTTTGTTTTGTCCGACACTGTATATATATATATAAAGTCCTATAATGTTTTTTAATGCGAGATTTTAGTTTTTGAGATTTTAAGTTTGCGGGTTTTTGTAAATGCGAGATTATTAACAACTGGTTTTTGTAATTTTGTGATTTTTGAAAAGCGTGTCTTTGTAATTGCGAGATTTCGTATTGCGAGATTTCGATTGCGAGATTTTAATTTGCGAGATTTCGTAGCCAACCCGTCCGATGTATGTACATGTACATCGAACTAGAGCTTGAACGGTTGGACGGATTTGCTTTAAATTTCGTGTAAAACATTCTGCCCTAGCGAGGTATCCGTCGGAGCGGAAAATTCTCCGCAACGCATACTCCGTCGGGGATGCAAATTACATTCGAGGTGACCGATTCGGAAAGGAAAAATATAAAATGCGACGACGCATTGATTTGACATGCGACAGATATTTTCGTGCTATAGATATTTTGCACAAGTTTATGAGAGCTTGTATTGTCTGGTGCTTGTTTTTTCGTTTACTCTTGTCCTGGAAACGTAAATTCAACCAACAAGTACAAACAATTTCTTTCTTTAATAATATTTTTTATTTATTACATTTTACTTACAATTCACTGAAAATCGGAAACAAATTTCGCGAACAATTTCTGTCGGAGGATTTCGGAACAATATTTTAAATTTTTCATCCAAAAAACGCATTACATCGCATGTCAACGCAAAACACCGGGCTGCATCCAATAATGTCGGAAAAATGTTCCGAACAGCTGTTCGGAAAAATACCTCGAAGCAAAAAGCCTCCAATTCGGAGGAAATCGGAGAATATTCCGTTCCGACGGATTTTTTTTTTTTTTTTTTTTATAATCGACGCGCACTCAAGGCGTTGTTACTACCCTTAATATGTAAACACAGCGTTAGGAAAATAGGATAGGGTTTAAAAGGAGATGTCGATGCACATTGGTTTTGAATTTCTGAATATCATAATGGGAGGGAAAAATAGAGTAAGGTATAACATTCCACATTCGTGTTGTGCGGCTAAAAAAAGAATTCCTGTACTTGACAGTACGTCCAAAATTGGGCTCAAGGATAAACTGATGGGCATTCCTAGAAGCGCGAGTATTGCGGTTAAATTGTTTAAGGGGAGGAATGCAACTAGCTATTTCACTGGAGCACTGTTTGTAAAAGTAGCGATAAAATAAGACAAGACATGAAACATTACGTCGGTGCTCTAGAGATCCTCTACACACGTTGACAGTCAGACCGAAATGGAGACTGAAGACTACCTAAACATGGTTCTTCTGAGTGAGGATGAGCTCTTGGGCTCCTCTTCTGACTCGGAAGATGTTAATAAAACGGTGGTGGAGGCTGGTCTGCCTAAATGTAGCCAAAATGCTGCAGTTAGTCCAGATTAACCTCCAACACTCCATTAAGGCTTCGGCCTCTCTTCTTCTCCGTTTATCCAGGGGGAATGAAGATATCGTTCTGATCCAAGAACCATGGATTGTCAAATCCCTGGTAAAGGGACTCGGAACTCCTGGATACTACTTACTGTATGCGTCAGATAAAGGTGAACCTAGATCTTGCATACTCGTTAAAAGTAGCATTAATGTATATTTACTCCATCATTTCAGCGACAGAGATATAACCGCAGCCAGGCTAAAAACGACAAACGGCATGTACTGGCTAGTGTCAGCTGATCTCGGCCATGACCACCTTGGCCCTCTTCCCAGTAATACACTGGAAAGTATAGTCACTGAAGCAGAACGGCCGAAAATCCGCCTAATAATTGGAAGTGACGCTAACGCCCATCATACAGTATGGGGCAGCACTGACATCAATGATAGAGGTGAGTCTCTTTTCGATTATATCTTAAGTACTAACCTTATAGTAAGTAACGTTGGGAATGAACCCACATTTGTTACTAAAAACCGACAAGAGGTACTAGACATAACTCTAGTCTCAGACACTATTCATCAATCTATTATGAATTGGAAAGTTTCAAAGAACATTCGTTCTCCGATCACAGATACATTCAGTTTAGTCTGAATGTTGAAGTTCCCACTACCCGACCAGAATTTCGAAATTTCAGGAAAACTGATTGGTCCAAATACAGGAAAACACTTGATAGTTTAATTAAACCTGAACTTCTAAGTCCTCCCTCTAGTACGACTGAACTTGACACTTGACACCAAAGTCAATGACCTCACGTTAGCCTTAAATAAGTCAATGGCCATCTCCTGTCCACTTATTCAAATAAGGGAAAAAGGAAAACCACATTGGTGGACCTCAGGGCTTGAGCCTCTCAGAAAAACTGTAGGAAGCTCTTCAATAGAGCAAAAAACACAAGAGCAGTTTCAGACTGGGAATCCTATAAAGAGGCCCTAAAATCATATAAAAAAGAATTGAGGAAATCTAAACGCGCTTCTTTGGACTACGCGGACGACGTATGCTTACACTCTCATAGGATCATGGATCTCCATCAAATGACAACAAGGGTGGAGAGAGAAGCAGAAATCGTAGGGCTTAAGATCAACTCGGCAAAAACTAAAAGGATCAGCCTTGGAACTTCCTCATCAATCCAAGTAAATATTTCTGGACAACCGGTAGAGATGGTAGAGGATTTCCAATATCTTGGGAGTATTATCTCTACGGGTGGCGGAACTGAACTGGACGTAAACAGCCGAATCAGAAAAGCAAAGGCTGCGTTCGGAATGCTGTCCAAAATATGGAAAAACAACTCTTTTAGCTTAAAGACCAAGCTACGACTGTTCCGCTCCAATGTTGAATCCGTTCTGCTTTACGGCTGCAGCACTTGGAAAGTCACTGAAATTGTCACTAGAAAGCTGCAAACCTTCGTTAATAGATGTCTACGAAACATCTTGAGGATTTTCTGGCCCAACCGTATCTCCAATGCCGAACTTCATGCGAGAACGGGTCAGGAGCCCATAGACTCCATTATACGAAGAAGAAAATGGCAGTGGATTGGCCATACGCTTCGAAAAGGCGATCGGTGCATTGCATCTCAAGCAATGCAGTGGAACCCGCTCACACAGGAGGGAAGACAAGTGGGCCGGCCTAGAAGTACATGGCGAAGAACGGTCGAACAGGAATCGGCACGACTGGGGAAAAGTTGGAGAGAGCTGAAATATATTTCAAGAAATCGTACACGATGGCGCGTAGGTGTAGTGGAGGCCCTATGTCCCGTAAGGGAAACAGCACGGACGTAATAGGTCCGAGGACCTAAGTAAGTAGTAAGTAAGTTCTTAGAGAGCCTTCTGTGGCAGAGTAGAAGAAACCTCAGAAGCATCAAGACTAAGAAAAATCCTCTCAACCAGTCCAGCAATGCCCAGCTGTTTGAAAAATGCTGACGGCTCTTGGACAAATACTTGCGAAGAATCACTCAATCTGCTATTAGATACTCATTTTCCAGGTAGCTCCCAAACTTTAAACAGTACTGATCACATTAGATCTAACAATAATCTAACTTTTCCACAAGGTTTGATAACAAGGGAAAAATTGTTGTGGGCTATCAACAGCTTCAAACCTTACAAGTCTCCAGGACCAGACGGCATAATACCAGCCGAACTTCAAATGAGCTCATGTATAATGCTGCCTATTTTAGAAATAATCTTTAATAGCTGCTTGAACTTGGCTCATATTCCTAGTTCATGGAGAGAAGTAAAAGTTGTTTTTATACCCAAAGCAGGTAAATGCTCCCATGTTAATCCGAAAGATCTCAGACCTATTAGTCTATCATCATTCCTTCTCAAAACATTTGAACGACTGATTGATATTCACTTACGTACCAGTATTGATACGAGACTCTTGTCTCAGTCTCAACACGCAAAGGGAAATCGGTGGAAACGGCACTAAATACTTTGGTACGCACCATCGAATATTCCCTCTACCATAAAGAATATACAATGGTTGCTTTCCTAGATATAGAAGGCGCTTTTAACAATGTCGACACATCTGCAATCGCATCTGCACTGTCATGTCTGAAGGTGGACAGTTCGCTTGGTGAACTGATCAATCAAATGCTGACAAGCTGGATTATCAATTCAAAACTGGGCGATTTCTCTGCAAAAAGATCAGTCAGTAGAGGTACGCCACAAGGCGGTGTTCTATCTCCCCTTCTCTGGAACCTTGTAGTAAACGAACTGCTTACAAGCCTGGAAGCGGAGGGATACAGAGTGATTGCCTATGCGGACGATGTTGCTATCGCCGTATCAGGTAAGTATCCTATTGTCTTAAAGGATCTCTTACAAAATGCCTTAAACAAGCTAATAGACTGGGCAGAACGGTGTGGACTGGGTGTCAACCCCCACAAAACTGATCTTGTCCTCTTCTCCAGGAAATATAAAATTCCACACATAGATCCTCCCACCATTAAAGGAATTCCACTAACATTCTCCGACAAAGCTAAATATCTGGGTCTTATTTTAGATAAGAAGTTAAGTTGGAAACCTAATATAGAAGAAAGAGTTCGGAAGGCCACAGTAGCACTCTTCTCTTGTAAGAAAGCCATTGGAAGTAAATGGGGACTCCAACAACCCCGTATTACTCACTGGCTATACATCTCGGTAATTAGACCGATTCTAACATATGGGGTGGCAGTATTGTGGACAGCTCTAGATATAGCGGTTAACCGCGATAAACTTAGTAAAGTCCAAAGATCAGCTTGCATGTGTATAAGTGGAGCACTTCGTTCTACTCCCTCCGCGGCACTGGACACTCTTCTTCATCTGACACCCCTCGATATATTTAGTAAACAAACGGCAGCGAGTTCGGCAATCCGTCTTAAAGCCTCTTCACAGTGAACCAATAATGAAATAGGCCACTCAGCTATTCTGAACTCATACAGATCACTTCCAAGTATAATTGACTACACCATCCCACAATTCCGTTTCGATAAAAATTTTCAAGTTGCCATACCCTCCCGATCCACATGGGAGGACGTGACATTCTTGGAAGACGACTCGATTCACTTTTATACGGACGGTTCAAAAACCGAGGATGGGGTTGGTGGAGGCGTGTACTCAGAAAGATTAAATTTAAGTCTCGCATTTCGTCTTCCAGACCATTGTAGCGCGTTTCAGGCGGAACTTTTGGCGATAAAAGAAGTTTTATCTTGGCTTAAAGAAAACGTGATATTGACTTCTGATATCCGCATCTTCTCAGACAGCCAAGCTCCCATAAAATCTCTCGACTGTGTCTCTACAAACTCTAAAACAGCCCTTAACTGTCGATCATCTCTTATAGAGATGGCGCAGCAGTTCCAAATTCTCCTTTGTTGGGTGCCGGGCCATAGAGACATTCCGGGTTATTGTAAAGCTGATGAACTCGCCAAAGTTGGAACAAGACTACCTATTTTACCTGAAAAGGTAGACACCGGTATGCCTATAGCTACATGCAAATTTTTGCTGAAGCAAGATGCTTTAAGGAGAACAAACCTTAGGTGGAACAACTTAACCACTTGCCTGGCGACAAAACAGATCTGGCCTACGCTAGATGTGAGGCGCTCTAAGTGTTTGATATCTTTGAACAGATTGCATATCAGCTCCGTAATCGGTGTCATAACCGGGCACTGTCTTATAGGCAAGCACGCAAAGCGGCTTGGAGTTTTCGCAAACGATTTTTGTAGGAGCTGTATGGATGAAGAGGAGGAAGAATCTGTTTCTCATCTTCTCTGCACATGCCCTGCCCTATCTAAAAGACGTAGGCTCCATCTCGGAGACTTCTTCTTCAATGATCCTAGTGATCTGACAAACATAGACATAAGTAGTCTCGCACGCTTCATTAGAAGCTCCAACTGGTTTTAACGAGCGGGGAGAAAATCTCTCTAGATTCACGTGGTATCACAACGGACCAACTTATGGTCTAAGTGTGTCAGCCCCTTGCTGGCAGCCACTTCAACCTAACCTAACCTAACCTAGAGATGTAAATGTTTCCGTTATGGTTTTATCACCTATCATTTTTAAAGCTTTTTTTTGAATACTATCCAAAAGACTCAAGTAAGTTGGAGGAGCACCTGCCCAGATATGCGAATTATACTCAAGCTTTGGACGGATGTACGCCTTATAGATCGTAGCCATATCAGAAGGGGAGAAAAATTTCATGCATCTTCTTAGGAATCCTAAACATTTTGCAGCGTTTTTAGCGACGTCGAATATGTGATCATTCCACAAGAGGTGGTCAGTGATACACATACCAAGAACCGAAAGCTGTTCAGTTTCCTCGATGCAAGTGCCACTCATGGATAGCGGCATGGGGTGTGGGTTTCGCTTTAACGACAAGAGACAGCATTGAGTTTTTGAAGCATTGAATTCTACACGGTTTCTTAATCCCCAATGGACAATGCTGACAAGATCAGAATTCAATGAGCTAATCATACGCTGCCGTTGAAGTTCCACATCCGAAGAACAGGGATGTGAATCTAGAAACGAATATGAGAAGCTGAGGGTACTGTCGTAAGCGAAACAGTTTAATGGATTAGAAGTTTCAGACAAAAGATCATTTATAAAAATATGGAAGAGAGTCGAAGACAAAACGGAGCCCTGGGGCACACCAGCATTTACTTTATGAATTTCAGACTTGAAACCATCCAATACAACTTGTATTGAACGGTCCGAAAGGTAATTTCTAATCCAACGAAGAAGAGATTCATCAATACCAAATGCACGCATTTTCGATAAGAGAGCTTGATGCCAAACTCTATCAAACGCTTTTGAAATATCAAGTGCAATAATCTTACTTTCTCCAAAACGATGTAAAGATTTGTGCCACTGTTTTTTTTTTTTTTTTTTTTTTTTCTTCGGTCATTAAGAAGCTTTCGTTCTTCGAGATATTTCTTAAGCTGGAAATTAATCAGCGTTTCCATGACCTTGGAAAGAAGGGACGTAATGTGGTCGATAGTTAGAGGGTGAAGAAGATACGCCTTTTTTAGGGACAGCCTGGACAAATGCTGTTTTCCATCCACTCGGATAGAGTCCAGTAGAGTAGGAAAGATGGAAAAGCTTGCGCAGTGGTTTTGCCAGCGTTGAAGAACACCTCTTCAGAACAATGGGAGGGATACTATCCGGGCCAGCGGATTTGTGAATGTTGAGATCTTTTAGAACTCTATTAACTGCACGAGTGCGAAAGAAGATTTTTCCCATAAGATCATTTACGTTCTCAAGTACAGGAGGAGTCATAACACTCTCTGGCAGCGTCGAATTAACAGCAAACTGAGTTGCAAGCAAATTGGCTTTATCTTGCGAGCTGACAAAAGGAGTGTCATTGAAGACGAGCGTTGGAACCGAGGACGAGGTGGTATTACGTATGTTTTTTACAAATGACCAAAAATTTTTACTACCTTTGGGACATTGTAGTATTTTTTGCCGTAATTTTTGATCATGAAAAAATTTGGTTCTTCGAATATGAACGTTACAGGTCTTTCTAGCTTGTTGAAACTTTTTCCGGTTTTCCTCTGTAGGGTTGGCTTTATAACAACGGAAGCTTACTTCTCTGACCCTAATAACCTCTTTACAGCTCGAATCAAACCATGAGTTTTCTTTGGGTTTGATAGATTTCACCCTATTCGGGATAAAATTTCTCATTCCACAAAGAATTAAATTTGTAATCATATCTGCACTGGAGTCTACGTCACTATCGAGGAAGCATAGTGACCAATTAAAGTTACTGAAGAAACCGTTGAGACCGTCCCAGTTGGCTTTCTCGTATTGCCAAACGGTTCTCGTTGGTACTTTCTCTTTAACTGAGTTTTGTTGGCACGAGAAATTCGCAGATATGACACAATGGTCTGATGTGCCTAGAGGCGGTAATACACTTACAGTATATTTGTCAGGGTCAGAGGTAAGGAACAAGTCTAGAGTGTTCGCAGATTGACCTGTAACGTCAGGGATTCGAGTTGGCTCATCAACGAGCTGAGTAAGATGGTTTAACTCAGCAAAGATCTGAACATACCTTCCTTCGGGTGTTGTCTGGCCAGAAAAGCGGAGCCAACTAGAATTGTGTACATTGAAATCGCCCGCAATGACGATTTCAGTGTGAGGATTATGGGAAACAATTCTTTGGATGGAGTCGGACAGAGCATCAAATTCGTGAGAAGTTGAATTTCTGTTCAGGTTTGGACTCCTATAAATGAAGCATGTATGAATAATGTGCTTGTTTACCGTGAATTTCAACCATAGAAAATTAAAGTTTGTGTTAACACACACACCATATTGAGGTTGGAGCTGGTAAGCAACATCGTTTCTTACATACACAACGAGGCCATGATGAGAAAAGAATAATGGCACTAAATGATACCCATGTAGATTAAATTCCGAATAATCAGTATTTTCTCCCACCTGAGTCTCACTCAGTGCCAATATAGCTGGTCTGTTAATTACAGAATGAATGTATGCAGCACAGAAATTCTTCCTTAACCCACGAATGTTGGAACAATCCACTCTAAAATTACCTCTCATTACAAACAATTCAAAAAACTTACCTTAAAACCAAATGAGACAATTTAATCTATGTAGATTAATAGAATTAGGGCCCAATTGAGCTTTTCAATACATATTACCACCAGTGTTATGCCTTAGTGACAATATGCATCGATCTACCCCTGGATCCCTAAATCAGTATGCTACAATACATCTGATATTGATTTAGCTCTCTCATTGAATCATTATGTGAAAGCTTGCCTTATAATGTATTCAATGCTTAAGCTAAAGCAACTGCGTGTGAAAGGGAAGGGAAAAATTAGGGATTTACCACTCGTTGTGTTTTTTTTTTTTTTTTTTTTCTATTGCACATTTCACTACACTGGCACATTAGCTATTTTTTTTGGTAGTTGTTGTTGTTGATGAATATTATTTCTTACGCGGCGCGAATATTGTTTGATTTGTGTTTTTTTTTTATATATAGAATTTATTATTTGGTAAATTTTAATAATAATTTTGGGGCTATTTGTAAGAATTATGATATTAGAAACAGGCAA
The DNA here is from genome assembly GCA_949320155.1 of Melangyna quadrimaculata. Lineage (NCBI taxonomy): Eukaryota > Metazoa > Arthropoda > Insecta > Diptera > Syrphidae > Melangyna > Melangyna quadrimaculata. Next base: position 151,460,049 of record OX439483.1, read on the forward strand.
CAGAGATACAATATGGACAAATTATTGCACAACAAGAAATAAATAAATTAAACTTCCACAAGACACACGAAGTTGATGTGCATGCGATGGTATGCAGATCGGCACGATTATTATGTGATCCCCTAGAGGATGAATTGAAATGTTTGTTTTAGCTCATCTAGAATGGGTAGCTGTCATACAACGATTGCGGTTTAATCAAGTTTTCTCAAAAATGGCCCAAACGATTATGATAAAACTTCGAAAGTGTAATCCATAAGCTGTTTGAATAATACTGAATACGGTTTTTGTCAAAAAATTCGTACAACGGAATTTAAGTTTTGGGTTCTTTTTAGCAAGTTTGCCGGCTTTTCACTTGTTTTGGTATATGCCCCAATATCTCATAAGAGTACGCGTGGAGATGTATATATTTTGTAAGTAATGACAATACTCAGTAAATTAACAAATAGTCTAAAGGATTCAAAATCTGTCATTTCATACAAATAAGACGGTGTTCACATTGGACTGGTTCTTCCGACTATTTTTGACTTCTCTGAAATTTATCTCACTCCTGTTTCATAGTTAAAAAGGGAGAAAAGTAGTAAATTTTTAAAGAAGTTAAAATGTTGTGGATTTTTTTTATGTAATTTGTATGAAAGTTTTGTCACTCCTTTAAAAGCGACATAAAGAATGAATTTGCTCAGTACCTATTTGTCAGTATAATGCCAAAGCATTACAGCGCTAATATTTGACTTTGTGTAAAAATGAACGTTATTTATGCATTGATTTTAGACTTACTTTAGCCCATTTTTTTTAAAAGAAATTCTTAATATTTATCATTCGAAAACAAATGAAAAATAACAATAGGAAATGCATGTTTTTTAAAGTTCTTTTATTTAATTTATTACTAAAATATACTTCAATTTATTCATACATTATTATCATACACAATAATCTAATACACTTATACCTACCTTTTTAAATTTTCCATTCAATAAAAAAAAGGTTGAAAAATATATTTATTTATTTTATAACATATCTGCTTTTCCAATATTTCATCAAGTTCCTTGCACCACAAACAAAACTCTGTTTGCAAGCTCACAAGCTCAAGTCGATGTCAACATTGCACAGCTGACTGACGCCATTACTATATTTTTGAATTCGCCACAAAACACATGTTCACTTTACCGCAGGAGAATTTTATGTTTTTTTTCACGCAGCCATCCATTTATTTTGACTTCTCTTTTCCAATTCATTTTCGTTAAAGTCGTATTTTTTCCCTTTGATGCTTCTTCATTTAAATTTTCAAACAGTCGTACGGTGAATTTATAACGAATTGGTTAGGAATTGCTGATAATTTAAATTTAAAAGAAAATAAGAAAAATAAGAGCCATTCAACTATAATCAAACAAGCATAACACAAACTTGCGTAGAATAACGTCATTTAAGTCGCCTAGAAATGTCGCCAAATTTCAGAATATAACAGAAGGTTAAGTGGCTGATGATGATGGTGAACAATGGAATTAACTGTTCAATTGTTTTTTTTTTTTATTGTAACTTCCATGTATGGTATAAGCGGTCTTAACTAGAATTTCCCATCCAAGTAATGCGTGTGTATAGATGCAATTTGCAGTAAAAAGTTGTTATTTTTAATCTTGTTTTCGCCTTTCGCGGTCGATGAGATGCATGTGGCTCGTTTTTGTCTCTCAAAAACTGTTCTTTGTTTTTATGGATTACATAAAAAGGAACAAAAATATTTGAGGAAAAAAAGAAGAAAAGCAAAAAAACAAGAAGGGGAAAAAAGAGTTAAAAAAGGACAACAAAACGGAGAGAAATCGAATTGTGCAGTAAAAAAAGGAAAGATGTTTTGATGTCACAGTGAAAAGAAAAGTGTGCTTTTTTTATTGCAATTTAATATTTTTTGTTGTTTAAAAACGTGATCAGGTAAACCGAAACCGTGAAAAAAACTTTAGAAGAAAAAAGTAGAGCAAACCATCGCATCGTGTGTGTACTGGAATCTGGAATCCCTCGGGATAAATCAGTCTGCCTCCTCCAAACGAATTTATACAGAAAAGAGAATCCATAAATTATTAAATAATAGCAACCTTCCTCTATCAAAAAAAAATTGTGCATGTTATGTATTTTGTTGTCTTCTTTCATTTTCACCTCCCGCGTAGGCCTGTTCGTCGCGTAGTGTGTGTCAAAAAAAGCTCAAAAAGTGAGATCTATTTAATTCCTGATTGATCCATAATTGAATCTTTGAATTCATTCATTATTCCATTTGTAATGCGGAAAAGTGAATAACGGTGAGTTGTTTTCTTCTTTCAAAAAATTGTCAAATTTCCCCAGAGTGAATGCATTCAGAAAACAAAAAGGATACAAATTTCAGAAAAAGAATAAATAAAATTTCGGGTGAGTGAATTTAAAATGTTTTTATTAAAAGAATTGTGGCTAAATAATATATGTATGTATTTTCAAGGAACTAAATACTACGCAATCACACCCCACATGTTTTTATAAAATTTATATTTCTGCCAGCTACCCAAGCAAACTATTACTATAGGGGCGCAGTCGTTTTTCTTTTGTCACCTTGTTCTACAACCACTTGCAATCTCACCATCATCATTAATAAATTCGAAATCGGAAGCCCTATATATATATATTATCGTCATATAGTGTAGGTAGTAGGTTGTTTAAGTAGGTAGGCTCACGCCCGGGGTTTTTAAGATTTTCTGCAGCTATCATTGGAATTACCTATCCTTAAATTTTCTTTATAATGTGCAATGTTTTTACTTTACTCTATTTCTTTCTTTTTATCTCCCTTTCAAATTTGGAGTTCAGAATAGAGATTTAATGAGGGGATGCCCTTGTCAATGAAGATTTCTATTGAAGAGAATCGTTGAGACTTTCTTCTGCGAAGGATGGAGATGGTATTGATAATAAGATATTGATAGGTATGTAGATATAAATTAGAAATAGAAAAGTTGCAAAAACAGGGACTAGCTAGGTACCTACGTAAGTGGGATGATTTATTCGAGGAATTTTCCTTAAATAATTCGAATTTTCCTAATTTAAATAAGAATGTGAAGAATGTTCGTTTGTGTTTTTTTTTTTTAAACGAGCAGATTACTTTAGAATCAAAGCGGAGAGCAAAAACTTGGAATACCTTAAAGTTTAAAACTTATTATACCTAGTCGTGATTGAATGGGATTTATCTTGAATCTGCTTTAAATTCTGAGTTTAACTAACCGTACCAATTGTAATCCCCTCAAATGAAAATTAAAAATAATGGTGTTTTCCACTGATAAAAAAAAACAATTTATTTTTAAAACTGGTAAATGACATGTTATGTTTAATCAAAATTCGTTCTTGAGAAAACTTGATAAAACTGAAATCGTTGTATGGCAGACCCGTTTTAGATGAGCTAAAACAAAAATTCGAATTTCTGCACTAGGGAATCACATAAAAACGCTTGACACCAAATAAAAAAAAAAATCTGTCCAACCGCTTAGGCTCTAGCACGAGGTACATCAGGACGCACTTCTCCATCATCGTAATGTTAGTTTTGATTAAAACCTCAGTGATTTTTTTTGACACGAAAACGATAGGTGCATAAGACTGATGCTTGCGATCTCTAAATGTCATTTCAAAAATCTACAAGAAAATGTTGGTAATGTTTTTAGGCACATAAAAACCAAAGAGCATCGTAAACAAATGAAAAAAGGAACCACACGCGTCTCGTGTGTTGTCGGGTCGTGTGTCGCTGTCAGTCAATATGTATAAAGTCAATATATTTAATACGCATCACAGCAACACAACACATTAGATAAATGTGGTTCTCGTTCTACGGACATAAAATATATTCTAACAATAGCGCCACAAGCACACGAGACAGGTGTTTTTTTTTTTATAATCTTAAAATTCAAAGAGCTCTATGTATATCGTACGTCATTCAAAAATAATTTTGTGTCAAAAAATTAATTTATTTTGTGTCAAAAAATAAAAACAAATACAGAAAAGATTTTATAATTATATAGATAAAATAATTCATATTGGCCAAAATACCAACAAGACCAACTAATCGAGCAAACGAATAAATTGGGGCTTAGGAGTTCTAAAGAAAAAAGAAAAAAATGAAGAGGTTCCAATGACATTTTCCTATGAAGTTTCGTGTTTGTTGAAAACCTCAGCTGGAGAACAAATAAATTGTATGTACACACATACATATTGTATGTACATATATAATTTCTTCTTCTAAGTGACGCGATGCAATGGATTTGAACCTAATTCAGGTAATAGTTTCTTTTCAAGCCGAAGTATTAACAGTATTAATTAAGTTTCTTTTCAAGTCGCAGTATGACCATTTTGGAAGCAGACAGGACGACCAGAAAAGTATGTAGATTGGACCTACAGAATACAATCAGTTGAATATGTATAAGCCAATGGCTAAGTCCCCATAATACCAGTTAACAAACATTGACACCCAGAATGAAGAACAAAAACAATTATTCCAAACTATGCACACCCGATACAGAGATTATTCGTTTTTTTTATAAACCACGCTCTAACTAAAAGCCACGAATAGTTATCAATCATTAAATTAAATAAAAAACAAATTATATGAAGTAAAAGAAGAAAAATATAGTCAGTTTATTAAACAAGAAGGATTATGGGTGTATCTATAATTCAAAAAACAAAGAAAAAAACATCATATAATACTAATTATAATTCTTATTTCTTGTTAACCACAAAAATAAGAATTATAATTAAATTTGGAATCCAACATAAATATTTCAAAGAATATGAATATATGAATATATGAAAGAATTAGATTTTAATAAACAAAAAATTTAAACTGAAAAAAAAACAGATATTTAGTACTAAATTTCTTCAATAAACCTTGTACAAAATATCTTCATGAAATACTGAAAGATTCCATGATGTTTTTTTCTCTTCATATTAAATAACGGTAGCCGAAATTTAATTGAATTCTTTAATTAAAAAAAAATACATAATAAATAATTTTAACATTATAGGTATCAAAAACTTATACTCACATAGACCCAATCCCTCCAAAATCCATTTTCAAAATAATCTTTAATTATTCTGAATAATTCTTCTTGTCTCCTTATTCTCCTGAGTTCTTTTCTATAAATTTCTTCTCTTCTCCATGCAGCCAACTAAAAAAATGTATGTACCACATTTTAAATATTTTTAAAACCATTCAAATCATACAAATTTAATATACTCACATTATCTGACATTTCATCTAACCATTGATATTCATTTTCATATACCGCATTAGGTCCACTAGTTCCAGGTATCTTAAAAATTTTATTTAACACATTTTTATATTGATTTACATTTCAAATCATAAAAATTTAATATACTCACATACTCCGGCATTTCATTAATCCACTTCTGGACATCATATCCTTTTTTAATAAGTCCGCTTGGTCCAGGTTGCTAAAAAAATTTCATTATCACATTTTTATATTATTTAAAATTTTAAATCATAAAACTTTAATATACTCACATTCTCCAACATTTTATTAATCAATTTTTCAACATTGTATTCATTTTCTTTCATTGCATCCATTTTTCTTTTATTTAATTCTTCACAAAATTATATTCACTTCTGTATTGCTTGATATATTTTTAATAATGAATTATTTTTTTTAATTTTTTGGCTTATATAGAATTTTAGATTTCATGACCAACTGGGTGTTATAAAAATTATTTCATAATCGGGCCAGTAGAAAAAGTGTATAGTGGATCATTTAATATATCTAATTTCAATTTTGCCACCTGACGCTCTAAGAGACTCATTGTAATTGGTAATTTGTGAATGGTAAATGGTTATATTGGTAGTAATGGTAAGATTGGTAATATTGGTGAGATAGTTAAGATTGGTATGAGTGTTAAGAGTGGTAAGATTGGTAACTTGTAATAAAGTGGCAATTAGTATATTTTGATGTAAAGGTGTTGTTTATGGTAGTTGCGGTGGTAGTTGCAGTTGCAGTGGTAGGTGCAGTTGCAGTGGTAGGTGCAGTTGCAGTGGTAAGTGCAGTTGCAGTGGTAAGTGCAGTTGCAGTGGTAAATGGAGTTGTTGTGGTAGTTTCAGTGGTATATTGCAGTTGCTGTGGTAGTTGCAGTGGTAGTTGCAGTTGCAGTGGTAAGTGCAGTTGCAGTGGTAAGTGCAGTTGCAGTGGTAATTGCAGTTGCAGTTGTAAGTGCAGTTGCAGTGGTTAATGCAGTTGCAGTGGTAAGTGCAGTTGCAGTGGTAGTTGCAGTGGTAGGTGCAGTTGCAGTGGTAGTTGCAGATGCAGTGGTAGTTGCAGTTGCAGTGGTAAGTGCAGTTGCAGTGGTAAGTGCAGTTGCAGTGGTAAGTGCAGTTGCAGTGGTAAGTGCAGTTGCAGTGATAAGTGCAGTTGCAGTGGTAAGTGCAGTTGCAATGGTAAGTGCAGTTGCAGTGATAAGTGCAGTTGCAGTGGTAGGTGCAGTTGCAGTGGTAGTTGCAGATGCAGTGGTAGTTGCAGTTGCAGTGGTAAGTGCAGTTGCAGTGGTAAGTGCAGTTGCAGTGGTAAGTGCAGTTGCAGTGGTAAGTGCAGTTGCAGTGGTAAGTGCAGTTGCAGTGGTAAGTGCAGTTGCAGTGGTAAGTGCAGTTGCAGTGGTAAGTGCAGTTGCAGTGGTAAGTGCAGTTGCAGTGGTAAGTGCAGTTGCAGTGGTAAGTGCAGTTGCAGTGATAAGTGCAGTTGCAGTGGTAAGTGCAGTTGCAATGGTAAGTGTAGTTGCAGTGGTAAGTGCAGTTGCAGTGGTAGTTGCAGTGGTAGGTGCAGTTGCAGTGGTAGTTGCAGTTGCAGTGGTAAGTGCAGTTGCAGTGGAAAGTGCAGTTGAAGTGGTAAGTGCAGTTGCAGTGATAAGTGCAGTTGCAGTGGTAAGTGCAGTTGCAGTGGTAAGTGCAGTTACAGTGGTAAGTGCAGTTGCAGTGGTAAGTGCAGTTGCAGTGGTAAGTGCAGTTGCAGTGGTAAGTGCAGTTGCAGTGGTAAGTGCAGTTGCAGTGGTAAGTGCAGTTGCAGTGGTAAGTGCAGTTGCAGTGGTAAGTGCAGTTGCAGTGGTAAGTGCAGTTGCAGTGGTAAGTGCAGTTGCAGTGGTAAGTGCAGTTGCAGTGGTAAGTGCAGTTGCAGTGGTAGTTGCAGCGGTAGGTGCAGTTGCAGTGGTAGTTGCAGATGCAGTGGTAGTTGCAGTTGCAGTGGTAAGTGCAGTTGCAGTGGTAAGTGCAATTGAAGTGATAAGTGTAGTTGCAGTGGTAAGTGCAGTGTCAATGGTAAGTGCAGTTGCAGTGGTAAGTGCAGTTGCAGTGGTAAGTGCAGTTGCAGTGGTAAGTGCAGTTGCAGTGGTAAGTGCGGTTGAAGTGGTAAGTGCAGTTGCAATGGTAGGTGCAGTTGCACTGGTAAGTAAAGTCGCAGTGGTAGGTGCAGTTGCAGCAACTGCACCTGCCACTGCAACTGCACTTACCACTGCAACTGCACTTACCACTGCAACTGCACTTACCACTGCAACTGCACTTACCACTGCAACTGCACTTACCACTGCAACTGCACTTACCACTGCAACTGCACTTACCACTGCAACTGCACTTACCACTGCAACTGCAACTACCACTGCATCTGCAACTACCACTGCAACTGCACCTACCACTGCAACTACCACTGCAACTGCACTTACCACTGCAACTGCACTTACCACTGCAACTGCACTTACCATTGACACTGCACTTACCACTGCAACTACACTTATCACTTCAATTGCACTTACCACTGCAACTGCACTTACCACTGCAACTGCAACTACCACTGCATCTGCAACTACCACTGCAACTGCACCTACCACTGCAACTACCACTGCAACTGCACTTACCACTGCAACTGCACTTACCACTGCAACTGCACTTACCACTGCAACTGCACTTACCACTGCAACTGCACATGCCACTGACACTGCACTTATCACTGCAACTGCACTTACTACTGCAACTGCAACTACCACTGCTACTGCAACTGCACCTACCACTGTAACTAGACCTACCACTGCAACTGCACTTACCACTGCAACTGCACTTACCACTGCAACTGCACTTACCACTGCAACTGCACTTACCACTGCAACTGCACTTACCACTGCAACTTCACTTACCACTGCAACTGCACTTACCACTGCAATTGCACTTACCACTGCAACTGCACTTACCACTGCAACTTCACTTACCACTGCAACTGCACTTACCACTGCAATTGCACTTACCACTGCAACTGCACTTATCACTGCAACTGCACTTATCACTGCAACTGCACTTATCATTGCAACTGCACTTTCCACTGCATCTGCACCTACCAATGCAACTACCACTGCAACTGCACATACCACTGCAACTGCACCTACCACTGCAACTGCAACTACCGCTGCAACTGCAAATACCATAAACAACACCTTCACATCAAAATATACCAATTGCCACTTTATTACAAGTTACCAATCTTACCACTCTTAACACTCATACCTATCTTAACTATCTCACCAATATTACCAATCTTACCATTACTACCAATATAACCATTTACCATTCACAAATTACCAATTACAATGACTCTCTCAGAGCGTCAGGTGGCAAAATTGAAATTAGATATATTAAATGATCCACTATACACTTTTTCTACTGGCCCGATTATGTAATAATTTTTATAACACCCAGTTGGTCATGAAATCTAAAATTCTATATAAGCCAAAAAATTAAAAAAAATAATTCATTATTAAAAATATATCAAGCAATACAGAAGTGAATATAATTTTGTGAAGAATTAAATAAAAGAAAAATGGATGCAATGAAAGAAAATGAATACAATGTTGAAAAATTGATTAATAAAATGTTGGAGAATGTGAGTATATTAAAGTTTTATGATTTAAAATTTTAAATAATATAAAAATGTGATAATGAAATTTTTTTAGCAACCTGGACCAAGCGGACTTATTAAAAAAGGATATGATGTCCAGAAATGGATTAACGAAATGCCGGAGGATGTGAGTATATTAATTGTTTATGATTTGAAATGTAAATCAATATTAAAATGTGTTAAATAAAATGTTTAAGATACCTGGAACTAGTGGACCTAATGCGGTATATGAAAATGAATATCAATGGTTAGATGAAATGTCAGATAATGTGAGTATATTAAATTTGTATGATTTTAATGGTTTTAAAAATATTTAAAATGTGGTACATACATTTTTTTAGTTGGCTGCATGGAGAAGAGAAGAAATTTATAGAAAAGAACTCAGGAGAATAAGGAGACAAGAAGAATTATTCAGAATAATTAAAGATTATTTTGAAAATGGATTTTGGAGGGATTGGGTCTATGTGAGTATAAGTTTTTGATACCTATAATGTTAAAATTATTTATTATGTATTTTTTTTTTAATTAAAGAATTCAATTAAATTTCGGCTACCGTTATTTAATATGAAGAGAAAAAAACATCATGGAATCTTTCAGTATTACATGAAGATATTTTGTACAAGGTTTATTGAAGAAATTTAGTACTAAATATCTGTTTTTTTTCAGTTTTAATTTTTTGTTTATTAAAATCTAATTCTTTCATATATTCATATATTCAGATTCTTTGAAATATTTAAATCTTTTTTGTATGTTGGATTCCAAATTTAATTATAATTCTTATTTTTGTGGTTAACAAGAAATAAGAATTATAATTAGTATTATATGATGTTTTTTTCTTTGTTTTTTGAATTATAGATACACCCATAATCCTTCTTGTTTAATAAACTGATTATATTTTTCTTCTTTTACTTCATATAATTTGTTTTTTATTTAATTTAATGATTGATAACTATTCGTGGTTTTTAGTTAGAGCGTGGGTTATAAAAAAAACCAATAATCTCTGTATCGGGTGTGCATAGTTTCGAATAATTGTTTTTGTTCTTAATTCTGGAAATCAATGTGAGATAATGGGGACGAAGCCATTGGATTATACATATTCAACTGATTTTATTCTGTAGGAAATGGATCCAATACACTTTTCTGATCGTCCTGTCTGCTTCTCAAATGTTAATACTGCGACTGAAAAGAAACTTAATTAATACTGTTAACACTTCGGCTTGAGTTTGGACTGGGAGCGAGACCCGACTCGACAACAAAACACACGCGACGCGTGCGGTTCCATTTTTCATTTGTTTTAGGTGCTCTTTGGTTCTAATGTTCCTAAAAACATTATAAACTTTTCTTGCAGATTTTTAAAGTGACATTTAAAAATCGCAAGCATCGGTTTTATGCACCTATTGGTTTCGTGTCAAAAAATCAATCATCTAGGTTTTAATCAACTATTCTGTTTTTATGTAATGAGAGTAAGATTATAAGACTGCAAAAATTACAAAATAAAGCAATTAGATGTATTTTAAAGTGCAAAAGATATATCGCTGGCTCAATACTTATTTATTCCCTTAACGTAAATTCTTTAAATATTGTTTGTAAGTTACTTGACGTCATATATAATACTTTTTATATTAATGTATGTATGTATAACTTTTATAATTTTTATAAATAAAGGCCTGATGAAGAGCATAAACATGCTCGAAACGTTGCACATCAAATAACATCTTTAATTTATTGACCTATAGCCCACAAAAAGTTATATCAATCTTTATCGATAAAAGGTCACAAATATTATACAATTTATTGCTGGCTCAATACTTTAATGTTCTATGTTAGGTTTTCATTAGTCTGAGATATTCGCTTCCAAAGTTTTACGAAGCAGATTTTGTGTCAAAATATCATTATTTATTAAAAAAAATAGTAAAATATTTAACTGACTAAGATACTTAATTGAATTAAGGACCTACTTTCTTTTTTCTGTGTTCGATATCGATATAATTAACACTTAATTAACATTTTTCTAACTTTTTTGAATTTTCTGTAAGTTTTTTTGTTCTATGTCGGACATAGAACATCGAAGCACTGAGGGAGATATATGGAAATCAATGGCACATTGGGCAAAAATTAAATAAAATATGCAGTGAAATTACAAAATATAGTTACTGCGATTGTAAGACCGTAAAAAACTATTATTTATGCTAAAAAATTACACAATTACACATAAAGTGCAAAATTCCAGATTATAGTTTATCAATAGAGTTTTTGCATTTGCCAATACTTTTTGATAATTTATTTATTGATTTAATTTAATTTATGGTCTATATGAACGTTTAATGACTGAACATAACTCAGAATCTTTCGAATGTTTATGTTTGTTAGGGCTATAAAACAGCCATTTGTTGAAGAAAAAACATGAAACATACATTTTCTTAAAGTCGACAAAAAAGCGAATATTTTGATATAAAAAAACATATTTTTGAATTTTATATGACATATAACATTAAAGTATTGAGCCAGCGATATGTCAATTCGTTTTATGTTGAACTCTTTGAAGTGGTTATCAGTAAAGCAAAGAATTGTTATGAATGTTTTAGTTTTTGTATTTAAAATAATAAACAACTTAATGCCAAATTATTTATTTGATTATATACAATTTATAAGAGACTTACGCAAAATTCTCTCAAATACAAAGGATTTAAATTGTTCAATAGTTTAAACGCTGATGCCAAAAATGAAACAAACTTAAATATACAGCTATATAAAAGAAAAGTTATTGAATATGTAAAATCACACTATTAGAACCTATGTAAAATCAATTATGTAAATGTATTTATGTATATTAATGTAAATAGTTAACTAAACTAAATAAATAAACTCAAACTTAAATTACGATGATGGAGAAGTTCAAAAAAATGTTTGTGCGTCTGTGCGTCCTGATGTACACCGAGCTAAACCCTTTACGGTTGGACCGATTTTTTTTGAAAATTTGGTGTGAAGCGTTTTTATGTGATTCCCTAGCGGAGAAATTCGAAATCTATGTCGTATCTCATCTAAAACGGGTAGCTGCCATACAACGATTTCAGTTTTGGGCTATTCCATTATCGCGGGTGCAACATTAAGACAGACTTTAAATATTTTTATAATAAAATAAAAGAATATTTGAATGAAATTCTTACTTGAAGCGTTACATTTTCGACTATTTGGGTTGGATTCGTTTATAAAACACAAATTAAATAAATAAATCGTCAGAAAAAAAGGTTTCAAAGTGCGATCGCGGGTGCAATGAATTTGGCTCACATTTCTTGATCATAGTACGAAAATCGCAACAATGTGCTAATTGTGAAACATTTGTTATTTTTTTCTTGCATTTTACTGAACGACATTGATTCAATCAACTTAAGACATACAAATTAAGAAAGCAAAAATCAACAACGATTTTTCACTTTTAAAGCAATCGCGGGTGCAACATCAAATTATCGCGGGTGCAACGCGTCTTACTTTAATGAATATTGACATCAGTAAAACGATTTAAATGAACTGGATGAGAGATTAAAATAACATATATTACTAGTCAGTACCGTTCTCTATTAATTATTAGTTTGTTTTTTTTTTCAATGCGTCACTGTTTTCGAAAAATACTGTGGTGCGATTCTCTTATCGCTCGTGTAACATTGAGACTCACTTTGAGTATATTTATAATTAAATAAAAAAATATTTTAATGAAATTATTGCTTGAAGGGCTACAGTTTAATCTATATCCTACGTAGAAATGCTGTGCATTAGGGCTGGCCACGAGATGAGACTCGGCGAGACTTTTGGAAGTCTCGTCTCGTTAAAGTCGAAAATTTTATTCTCGTCTCGGTCTCGTGTCGATCTCGTCTCCGAAAATAACAACTTCCGGACAACCTGTTGATTATTGGAACGTCAAAGTATAATAATTCGTCCCGCCTTTAGTTTGAATATGAGTAGAAATAAATATTTAACTGAAATTGGATTTTTCAATTTATTAGACTCACTGTAAATTTCGGTCCAAATAAACAGTCCCGTTTTGGTCTCGGCTCGGATGCTTTAAATGCAGTCTCGTCTCGTCTCATCTCGTCTCATCTCGTCTCGTCTCGTCTCGTCTCGTCTCTGTCTCGTCATGTGAGACCGAGGTAGGCATTTTTTCAAGCTTGCGGCTATATTTTTGTGAAGCAGTCTCTTTCCTTACTTCCCTGCATTTTATATTAAATTGTTAAAAAAAAAAAAACAATCTTGGCAAACAAAAATTATTATTCAAGGCTTATTTATTAATAAAATATGATACATCACTCAATAATGTTAGTGTCGACAAGTTGCAACCAATTCGAATCAACGTTTTTTTTTTTGATTCAACATACAATTTACTCCTTATAGTGACTGGTTAAATTTTGTTTTTGATTTTTTCTTACTTTAAAGTTTCACTAAAGTAAACACTTTATTTCTGTTTAAAAAACAAACTTGTATATACAATATTTTATATCGTGGGTGAGGCTCCTAACCTTTAGCACCTCATATTTGGGATATTCGCAAAAAAAGTATGCCATCCAAAAGGTCAGTAATTGGTCAAAAAAGGTCAACTAGTGTCAGTAATTGGTTAGGTTATTTTATATGAATTTTTGAAGTTTTTTTGTTTTTCAAGGCCGTATAAGACTTTTAGCACCTCATTTACCGAATTTTCCAAAAAAAAGATACCATTTGAAAGGTTATTAAATCCTCATAAAAGGTGAACATGTTTCAGAAATTGGTCAGCCTAAGTTTTTTATCCCATAAATGAGGTGCCAAAAATAGTTGGTGACCTTGAAAAACTTTAACCACTGCTTACAAATTTCCTGGCTGACCAATTTCTGAAACTAGTTGACCTGTTTTGACCAATTACTGAACTTTTAGATGGCAAACTTTTTTTTCGAATATCCCATATATGAGGTGCCAAAGGTTAGGAGTCCGCGGGTGCAAAAAACTTACAATGGCGATTAAATAACATTTGTGACAACATGTCTACCAAGTAAATAACCTCAAAGCAGCTATGATAGGTGCAGTTCATACTGACTCTTCGTATAACAAGGCTCAAAAAACGTGTTTTCTTTAAATTTTTGTTTGTTTGTTATTAAATACAAAACATCTACGTTGCATTGTTATACTTAAATAAACTAAAAATATTGTTATTTACAAATTGATGCCGAAAATTGTCTATAACTGAATCGTCCTTTTAGTATTTAATAAAACACAATTTTACACAAAATAAACAAATATTCATACTAATAGTCGCCCTAATTACGAAATTCGTATTATTAAGTCGTATTTGGTCGTATGTTGGGTTTGAGGTTTCCTTAATGGTAAAGTATCATCTTTTTGGTTCAAAGGTTTTGAGAATTTTCGAATAGAGACTTTGCGATGCTAGTATTAAAACTTTACACAACATATTTATCAAAAGACATGGCGAAAAGAATACAAATTGTTCGAAAAGAACACAAATTGTTCTTTTCACCATGTCTTTCAATGGTCATATTGTTAAATATAAATAACACCATCGCAATGTCTCTATTCTCAAATTCTCAAAAGCTTTGCAACAAAAAAGATTAAATTTTACCATTAAAGAAACCACAAGCCCAACATACGACCAATTTGTAATAGGGGTGAGTATTTCATAATTTGAATTAAAATCAAAACCACGCCCCGTGAATGAAAAATCTCAAATTTTAAAATTTTTCCTTTGTCTGCACTTTAAGCCCTACCGCTGTTTTAAATTTAATCGTTCTACGACAATCAGAAGTGCTCCAAATAATTTATATCAATTCTATAAAAATGGGAGGGTACCATGCCCCCTGAATGGAAAATCATGAATTTCTCGATTTTTTCCTTTGTATACACCACAGGGCCTACCGTTGTGCGAAATTACAAGATTCTACGATGTCGGGAAGTGCTCCATAACTTCGATGATCTGTCAGTCAGTCAGTCAGTTACGGTTTTTGCGATTTTTGCAGTCTAATGTCTCGGGAACCCCTTATGCTAAAGAATTGAAATTTGGTGAGTTATCTAAACCTGGTGAGCTGAGCAAATGGTTTCTTCAGACTTAAATATGTGCAGGCAAACAAAGATTTTAAAAAGTTGTGGAATGTTAAACGTCGAAATTATGCTATGGAAGTCGCTCGAAAAATCTCGGACTGTAGCAATGCATCAGATTTTTGGAAAACAGTGCGGGAGGTAAACGGAAAAATTAAAAGGAACGGAGCAATACCAATTGGACTTCCAATACTGGCAGACTACTTTAGTGGAATGACAAAAGATAACTACATCAATACCTCCCAATTTGCGGTTCCCAGCAGGAGGTAGAAACTGTCAAAATGAGAAGTGGAAATTTGCTAGTAGAGGTAGTAAATGAGTACAATTACTTAGGTGTTCTCATTACAAGGAATCTTAATTTTAAAAGACATATGACAGGAAAACTTGCAAAATCAAAAAGTGCTATAAATGCGACCTGGAGGAGTGTAATGTCCAGCAGCGATGTGGATTCAGCATCAAAATATCGAGTTTTTGAGGCAACAGCTAAAGCCATAATGTGTTATGCCGCGCAAAGTTGGGGATATATGGAATTTGAAGAAGTAGAGCAA
Source organism: Melangyna quadrimaculata (assembly GCA_949320155.1). Taxonomy (NCBI): domain Eukaryota; kingdom Metazoa; phylum Arthropoda; class Insecta; order Diptera; family Syrphidae; genus Melangyna; species Melangyna quadrimaculata. Next base: position 151,475,596 of record OX439483.1, read on the forward strand.
CTTTTGCGATACTTTTTGAAAAGAATTTTCAAGTTGCCTCAGTCAACACCAAATCATATTCTTTATCTTGAAACTGGGTTATCTCCTTTGTACATATCAACGTTAAAAATGCAGGTCGACTATGCCATAAAAACGCTTAATATGGACGACAGAAGATTGCCAAAAAAGATAAGTATGCTGGTAATAAGAAAAGAAATTTCTTGGTTTGCACAGTGGAAGATATTGGCAAAATATTGTAGCTATTCGTTAGATCTACACATAAATAATATCGAAGCTTGGGAACCTGAGGTGTACGAGTTAATTAAGGCAGTAGATCTGAGAAAAAGACAGGATTTCGAATTGAAGGCAAGGTCATCTCTACAACGAGTTATTTATGCCCAACTTAATCATAACTTAATGAACAGGAACTACTTCAATTGTAAATACTCAACAGAGGAAATATCGACAATCATTAAAACAAGAGCAGAGATTATCCAATTGAATTTCATTCCTTACAGAAGTGACCTTGAGGATATATGTGGGCTGTGCAATATGAGGGCGAGAGATGATGTATACCACTTTTTGGGAAGATGTCCTATTTTGGCAGAAATTCGAGCTTCAGTGTTTGGAAAAAGTGTCTTGAGCAATGTAGAAATGAAAAATTGTCTAAACGGTGAAAATTGGAAACAATTGTCTAAATACATACAATGGGGGTTAAGATACCGAAAAAAATCTGAGCAAATGCTGGGAGTTTGAAGTTTCTGACATTATTGGTACTGAAATTAGAGGTTGGTCGAAAATCGCCTGAGTTTGATCCTGTAAAAAGGGTGTAGTGCCAGAACTTGGCTGGGCACTACCGTGCCCTTTGATTTAAAGTCTCAATAAAAATCAATTCAATTCGTCACTGAAAAGAACATGTGGATTGGTGGTTAATTGTCTATGGATTCTAGCATTTAATTAATCAATTAAGTAATAATTTAATTTTTGCAAATCGGGAACATCAATTAAATATAACTACTTAATCTTTCTTGCATCAAAAGTGTTCTGTGCTTTGCTGTAAAAAAATAATGTTTGTTCAAAAATAATTGGTGTACCTAAATAAATATGTATTCTTATTATTATCTTATATCTGTCTCCCTGTATGAACATTTCATTGAGGAAATAAAAGATAAATCCCAATTTGTACTCTATTAATTGAAATCTCTTATCATAAAAGCCACACAAATGTGTCTTTTATGATTCATTAAAGATTCCATTACAGATTGTGGCATGCTGAATACTAAAACTGCGGTTCGTAAAAGATTTGTTGAGTTTCGAACTTTTGACAGCACTCATAGCAGATATCTTAACAGATTTCATAACAGTTTGGCATGCCGAATACCAACATCTCTATTATAAGTTAAAACTCTTGTTGAAACAGCATTTCATTTAAGTTCAAATCTCCTATATACACGCACCACCGCGTGTTTCCAGGGTTGGACCCAAAAAATCATCAGTCAATAATGCCACACCCACTTCACTAAATCTATATAATTTTCGAAAATCTTCACCAATTGGACATCTTCTGTTTTTATAAACACGATTTGTTACAAAATTATTCTGAAACTCGGCCATTTTGATACTTGTTTATAAACTGAGTAAGAGAAAACCCATGCTTAACAATTCATGAGATCGTTCTCATGCAATCAATCGTTTTCTCATATTTTTGCATATCAAAACTATAACTTTCTCACATCGAGCTTTTGTCAAGAGATCGATCTCAACACTTTGAGTTCGAACTCATAGCTTGAGATTGATCTCGGTCTCTGTATTTTTTTTCGCATACCACTCTAGGAAAGTTCTCAGAAAAATGAGTAATAATATAAATAACATCATCGCAATTTCTCTATTCTCAAAAGCTTTGCAACAAAAAGATTAAATTTGAAGGTTTTGAATGAACAACAACCACTTGTGTTGGCTACCACCGAGTATTATATATGCTAGAATTATTGCAATTTCATGGCTGCCACACCAATCATCAGATTCCTTTAGTGGTGCTTAGTTATAGTTCCAATTTTAATTTATAAATTATTTTGCCGTCAACTGGATTTGAACCTAGACCAAGCTACCTCAGAGGCCGCTCCACTACGCATTCCACCACCGAGGTCACCTGATCGTGCCCATCCAAGTGACGGTTTTTTCTAATTTTACAATTGCATTTGGACAACTAGCATACAAATATGACGGAGCGAAAGCTATGTAGCCTAACTGCAAGTGTTATCACGAGAAAACACCTTTGAATGAAACTTAATTCTTGACCAGTGTCAAATCTTTCATACAATTTTCCTCCTTACACATATGCAGCGAATTGTTGCGGTGATAACGGAGAGGAGAAAAAGAAAGAACCCGAATGAATAACATCTAACTTGTGTGTGGCTTGTAAAAATGCTGGTTGTCCAAATGCAATTGTAAAATTAGAAAAACAAAACAAAATAATTCGATTGGCTGTTCCGAGTAATGTTTTCGGAGTATTTTTCTGTTTTGGAATTAATAAAGGAGTAGACCCAGAACACACAAATACATATAAACCCTTTCATCGGATTATTTGTCAAATTAATTTTACTCGATTGAACGTGCAAAATATACATAAATATCAGACAATTTACGTCCACACACATAAATAGTTCACAAATTAATCTCGGAACAATAGAAATTAATTCGATTGCAATCAAATAGGAGTAGTACTGTTCCGAATCCAATCGAAAACGAAATAACGAAAAACTTAGGTCTATAATAAATTTAAAACAGATGAATTGCTTAAATCAGACTACTGCGCTCATTCGTACTTACATTTTGCACATGTATCTAATTATTGGAAATAGAAAATGCCAAATTAATTTAAATGATAGGAATGTTAAATCACCAGGGCCACTACATAAAAAAATAGTATTTGCGTATCACAACTCACAAATGCTCACTCTCAAAAGTCGCTAGAAAAGTCGCTAGAAATAATCTAACCATATCAAAATATTTTTTGTCGCGGAAGAAATTGAAATGTCGCTAGATCTAGCGACAAAGTCGCTAGAACGGCAACCCTGAACATCACCTTGAATCTGTCAAAATAATAATTCTTTGTTACTAAAACGTGATTTTTTCGCTTATTTTAGCTGTTTTTAAATGTCTGGCTGATGAATACGCCCCACTGTAGATGTATAGCTGATGGGGAATTATTTTGAAACAGTTGCCCATAAAACATATAAATATTAGCTTCTAAACTACAACTTAAATGGCACGATTAATTTGACATAGTTTAAGTGTCTGGCTCACGTTAAGCCCCATTGTAGATGTCTGGCAAGTGTCCAATAAAGTTAATGACACCATCTCCTAAGACATATCAAAAATTCAGCTTCGATAAAATAACGCAATGTTATAATGGCAGTTTGACAGAAAGATAGAGAATTTTTTTTAGTGAATTGGCAACATTAACTCAAAAATCGTGTTTTTTGAGCTATGCCGGTTTTCTTAAACAGCAACGATATGTAGGTGGTCATACGACTATAACTTTTCAAAAAATGCGGTTGACGTTGTTGAGTACAGAACGGACAGGCCTTTGCATTGTCGTTCAAATTTGAGAATTTTTTTTTTCAATCATTTCATTTTTTCACGAAAGTCTCCGGAACGGGAACCCATTGAAATGTACATATACTCCGCTCCACTTGAATAGAAACAAAATTTTTTTTTATCAGAGCGTGTAGCGCTTTGGAAAATTGATAAATTCACCTTTTGGCTTTAGTTCCTATAAGAGGGATCTATTGCGAATAAAACTGCAGGGACAGAATAATTCAGGAAAATACAATTAGGTTATGTTTTACCACTTTTCTAAATACTTCATTTAAAACACTGATTTTTTTTGTGCGCCACTTGAATAGAAATACTCTCTATAATAAGGAAACAATTGAAAAAACTGCAGTACAAGAGGGTAGTTTTTTATTGATAATCTATTTTAATAATGTGGGCTACCACCTTTATTTGAAATAACTTCAAAAACCCTGTTGGAAAGTGAATCATGCAGTTATTTTATATAATTTAAAGAAATTGCACTTCATGCTTCTTTGATGACTGTTAAAAATCCTTGTGTTGTGGATTGGCGCGTTGTCTTGTTGAAATGTCCATGGTATTGGTCCATAGACAACGTTTAACTTAGGGAAAGCTTCTTGCAATATTTCCTTCTATGAGTTTTCCGTCATTTTCAATATGGGAAGCTCATTAATTGTTCCAAACCAGTCAATCGCACCCCACACCTTTACACCGCTTTTTTGGTAATGTTAACGCTCCAGAAACCTTGGTTCCTTCCTCGTAACATGAAAATAGTAATTATATCCGTTCGGGCCATCTAAAATGAATTGTTTTCGTCAGAAAATACCACTTTTGTTCACTCTTCCTTCCACATCATATTCTCCCTGCAAAAATCTATTATATTTGTCTTCGAATTGGATTAAACGGTGTTTTTTTCTTCAATTTAAGGTGCTTTAAATGTTGTGACCCACAAATAACACGTCTAATAATGTTAAGACTCGCTGTTATGCCACTTCGCCTTGATTTTAGCAGCAGTCGGTTGAATTTGTAGCCACTCTAATAATCTTTATTTGGTTTGCTTTTGTTGTGGCTCTTGATTGCCTACTTTACACATTTTTACCATAGTTTTCTTTATTTCTAAGGTTCAATTTTCACAGTTCTACTTATTTTTTTGGTAATTGTGCGTAGAGTGAGCTTGTTTTCCGGTGTACTTCTATTTTGGCTTTTTCTGCACGGTTTAATGGTTTTCCGCGGCCCATATTTTCTTTGATAAAACAATTGTTATTTTTAATCTACACTTCTATTATTAGAACAATATTTTATGTCCTCTTACTGTAATCTATAGAGACAAAATGCACACTGTTTCTATTCAAGTGGCGCAAAAAAAAACAGTGTATTTAATGAAGTAATTAGCAAAGTGGTAAAAAATAACCTAATGGTCCCTGCAGTTTTATTCGAAATAGAACCCTCTTATAAGAACTAAAACCATAAGGTGAATTTATCAATTTACCAAAGCGCTACACGCTCTTATGTTAAAAAAAAAGTTTGTTTCTATTCAAGTGGAGCGGAGTGTAAATAGAAAGGTATCGTCAAATGCAATCAGCGCATCCAAAGCAAAACCTTTTATAAGGTCTAGTTTTTGAGATATTTGCATGCAAAGTTTTTTTATTTTAGTTTTGGAACCTAGGTTATCTGTGTATGCCTACAGTTCACGTTAATCTTTCCTTCCTTCCGCACTATGACTTCATGATCAACAAAGCCTATCAAATGCTCGGTTGTATTTAAAGAAAAACCAAAGAGTTTACTGATTCCTATACTTTACTTTCACTTTTTAACTCTCTGGTGAGATCTTCACTTGAGTATTGCTGCACGGTCTGGAATCCTTACTATGCTAACTCATCTGAAAGAATTAAAAGAGTTCAGAGAAATTTTACGCGGCATACTTTTATTAAGTTGAATTGGAGAATAGTAACACCACAGATAATAAATTATTATTTATTTATTTATTATTTATTATTTATTATCTGTGGTAACACCCTTTATGAAATCAGATGTCTTTTATTTGGAATAAAATCGTTGGAAACGCGCCGTAAATACTTTTCGGTTACGTTTATCCGAGATATCATTACTGATCATAATCATACATTAAATGTCATCCGCTAGAGGCTTTAATCAATGAGGGTAATGCACCTTCAAGAGTAACACGAGAACGGTTTGTAATTTATGAGCCGTTTCATCGCAGTAACTACGCCCGCAATGAGTCAATCTCCCGTTGCATTAGAGAAAGTAACTTATTATGCTCTGGAGTTGATTTTTATTTGGTTTGTACCAGAGAACATTTTAAATCCATAGTTCTCAAAAATATATAAACGTTGTAAAGTCGAAAACTCATCTCTTATCTAAATTTTGTTAATAAATATTTATTTTCTATAATGTATGTATTTATTATACCCGCCTACAAAAATGTAAATATCTTAGTCTGTAAGAGTATACTATACTTTGATTACTGAAATAATCTAAACTTAAACTTATACTTAATGGTAGCTGTGATATAACCGATTTATTGATTTTCAAATTTCTCGTTAATTTCTTCACCGATTTCAACCAATTTTTTTTTTATATGCAGGGGGCCTATTTTAGATTAAACAATTTTAAATACAAAAAATGTTTAATTAAAAATGGATTAATGATTTTTTTTTTAAATTTTGTGTGTTATTTCACTCATGTAAGACAATTTGCTGTGTTATTCTTATTATCAACAACGTAACGATTTTTATTATTATCTGAACATCAAATTATTAAAAAAAAGTGCCGATATGGCTCGCAATTGTTGTGCGAACCGTGGATAACTTAATAATATAATAACATTAATTTGGATGTTCGATATCAAATTTTTATTCACCAAACCTGGTTATGAGCCCAGAACATCAGTATTAAACTGCTTTCAGGTAAACAAAAACTTTTAAGCCTTAAGCTAGTGGATATATTTATTAAGAATTTTAATAGATAATGACAAGACTTAAAAAAAATTATTTGTGGGTATATGTCATACGTAACTGGGTACTTCCTAAGCAATCTTTATAACCTTATTTTTTGTTTGTTTAGCTAAACTAATAGTTCATTGTTTGGGGGGGTTCACACTCATCGACAAGTTCTTCAACTCGTGTCGAAACATCACATTATTTGTAATGTGACCACAAGTTGAACGACTGTCGGAAGTTTTTTGATATTTTGTTCGGTCGAACGGTCGCTAATGTGAACACTAGTTGAACAACTGATAGATCTGAAAATTTGGATTTTAGTGCTTCTTTTTAATTTATTATGTGAGATTTATGGAGAATGGGTTGAAATAGAAGTAAACCCACAAAAAGAAGGAGAAACAAATTAATTTCTTTCGTTGAAACGATGCAAAAAGTTAAATCTACGCCGTGTTTGCTTTCTGAAAATGTATTTACAAATGAAGTTGATGAAGTGGTCGTTGAATGTGAACGCTAAGCAGTGTCCACATTATGCCAATCAACACTGTTTATTTACATTGTCGGTCAACACGCTCAACATTTTAACCTGTCCACACATTGTCTGTAAGTGTGTACGTGTTGAAGCGTACTGTCATGTGTTATATGACATATTTGTCATGTGCCTACCAATAGAGGCACAAAACCCCATGCAGTGTCTATATAAATCAGTTTGTTGATTGTTTTTTGGCTTTTGATGTTGGGCATCTCCAAGCCCAGTAGGTTTGTACGTCTGTGGAAACACTAATTTTTTTACATACTCAATTCTGTACGTCAATTTTTAAAAATAGCAGCGTTTTTTTGTCTGACCAATTAATTTCAAATAACAATACAAATTAAAACTACAAACGAAAACAAAACAGAATCTTATTACACAAATCAAAAAACAATACAAAATATATTGCACGCAGACGCCACAACCGCAATGAAAATGACATATGTGTTGATCAACACGTCCAGACTTAAAAATTATTGTTCAATCGACTCAACATTGTTGATTTCTATCCATTTGAATCGGGTTCCGTTCGGGTCAATAAAAGTTTATAGACTCTGTTGAATAACACGTCCACATTTATCAGCACTGTTGATATACACAAATCAACATAATGTGGACGCTGCTTAACAAAACGACTCAGGTTAATCGACTTGTCGATGAGTGTGAACCCTCCTTTTGTTTTTACTAAACTAAAATCCAGACTATTACAAAATTGTCAAGATTTTACATTTTCTTAAATAATCCATCAAGTGGGGCGTCAAAAAAAAAAGACGCGGGTTTTAATTTTTAATGACCTTAAATCTTCACTCTGACTTGGCTTATTATTTCTTTTTTTTTTTAAATTAATAACCTCATTGACTGAGCCACAGTGTAAGTTGTAGGTACATATACCAATCAAAAAGGACAACTCGATCCCGGCATATTTGCTCATTATTCCTAATTTTATTTTCCAGACAACTTTCTTTACGGGACATAAATGTATTTTTATATTTTTTTTTTTTTTTTTTTCAGATTGGGCCTTACAAGTCTCAGCAAAGTTTGGATAGGCGCCTGGTGGATTGGATTCTTTTTTGCTGCTCTGGCATGTGTTCTTTTATCAATTCCAATTTTTGGTTATCCAAAATCCCTGCCCGGCTCCGAAGAGATCAAACTCGAAAGAGTCTCCGAAGCATACAATGGAAAATCCGAAGAAGATAGCCAAAATTTCACTAAACTCAAGGAACTTCCAAAAACCCTACTGTCACTCCTACGAAATCCGACATTTTTCTTTCTCAATTTAGCTGGAGCATCTGAAGGCTTGGTTATAGCTGGATTGTCAGCCTTTTTGCCAAAAGAAATCGAAAATCAATTCAGTATTTCGCCAGTTTTTTCAGCATTGATTATGGGAATTATTGTGGTGCCGGTAGGAGGTGGTGGTACATTTTTGGGAGGATATTTGATAAAGAAATTCGATTTGGCCTACTCGTGAATTATTCGAATGTGCTTGATAGCAACAACGATTTCGGCATTCTATACAATGAGTTTCTTGCTGTCGTGTAAGAATTTAAGCTTTGCCGGAGTGACATCGGCGTATAACGATATTGCAACAACTTCAACTGTCAATTTGATGGACTATGCGGTTCAATTAGATGACACTTGCAACAATGGCTGTCATTGCAGTCGAATGAATTACGACCCGATTTGTGGATCAGATGGCGTCATGTACTTTAGTCCCTGTCATGCTGGCTGTCAACAAGAGCGGGCCCATGGTGAGTCGAAGATTTATCTAGACTGCGACTGAAAACGCTACTTATGAAGCTATAAACACAATGTGTGAATCGGGTTGTTCACATTTATGGTATTTTGTCTTTTTCTGCTTTGTTCTGATGCTGTTTACGTTCTTGGCAACGATGCCAGCTTTATCAGCAACATTGAGGTAAACAAAATCGGGACCCTTAGAATATCTCCTGTGGGTTGCTATAACTTTGATTTTCCAGGTGCGTTCAAGACGACCAACGTTCGTTTGCTCTAGGAATTCAATGGATCAAAGTTCGTCTCTTGGGAACAATTCCCGCCCCACTGATATTTAGATCCCTTATCGACGAAACGTGCATTTTATGGAAGGAAACATGTGAGGAACATGGAGCATGTCTTGTTTACGACAACAACAGCATGAGCAGGTGAGAAAATTTCATATTCAACAGGTCCTTCACTTTGACCATCGATTTTATTTATTTTTGTTTTCATTTCTATGTATAACACAGGTCAATGTGGATTCTCGCACTCACCGGCAAAATAGCATCGGTGTTGTTTTTCTTTGGCGCATGGTGGTTTTACATTCCACCCAAGACTGTGAGTGAAAATAATGGTGGTGGGGGAGTAAATGCTATTAACAGCGACAACAAAAGCCATGATGATGTCTGTTACGAAGAAGAAAGACAGTCAACACAACAAGAGCAACAAGTGCAGCCGTCGTCACCGGCATCGTCCATTGATGTTGATATTATGAATGAAAATTTGAATCATGCGCAGCAATATCCAAACAGTAGAGGCCGATTTTAAGTGACAGTTTTATTGATTGTTTAGTTTGAAGAAGGTTGTGTGGAAATGTTTGATCATTTGTATGAAATTAAAAATGAAAAAGACAAAAAGAAAACAAATACTGCCATTTTCTTAAGATAAACGACAAAGTTTTTTGCATAAATATATTGATTGTTTAGTTTGAAGTTTGTTTGGAAATTTTTGATCATGTATGAGGTTAAAAACGAAAAAGACAAAAAGAAAAACAAAATACTGCCATTACCTTAAGATACATTTTTGACAAATGCTTGTTTTTAAATGCGCAAAAATAGATTTTAAAATATTTATAGTATCTATAACTACCTATATATTATTAATGTGATGAATAATTTTTTTTTTTATATTAAGAAATAACTTATATAAAACCCTATGCTATGTGTTAGATTTTTAAGAATGCCGTCGTAAATGTCATGTAGATTTTTTCAACTTAAAATAACTTTAATGCATAAAATATTTTATGGTCTCTTAACAAAAAAAAGAAAATTTAAAAGAATATGGTCTGCTGACAGTTTAACTTCATAATCTACTGTATATATAGACTTATCGGTCAAATTGAAATTTTAAGGTGGTAACTAGTGGTTCTATTTGACGGTATTCACATTGGCTTCACTTCGCGCAACTCATTTTGACGTCTCCGTATTTAACCTCACTTAAGCCCGTATGATACTACATTTTGTTCTCATTTTTAATTCATTAAATCATGACTTATTGTCAGCAAAGAGGAAAAGAAAATGTTATTTTTTATGAAAAGAACGACATTATGTTTTGACAATTACAATGTCCACAAAAGTAAATATACACCAAAAACTAGTGTTCTCATGAGTCCAGTGTATACTTTTTTTGTAGTCACAGTGTACTTTGAAATAATTTTCAAAAAATAGCTGCCAGAATCTGAATTATGTTCATTTTCAATACATTTTTTGTGACTTTTTTACATTAATGTGGTTATTGTGTACGCGCTCACTCAAATCGGTATTTTCAATTATAAATTGTTTGAACTCTCTAGTTTCATTTTTAATGCCTTAAAAATGAGAAATCAAAACGGACTATATTAATACTTTTAACATCAGTACAAATTATGTGCCAAACCGCACGCGCTCGAGAATCCACTCAAATAAACCCTTTTTCTTATTTCAATTAGCGAAATAGTTTTTTAATGGCTTTAAATTTGTTTCCAAACTACCAAGAAAAAAACAAATCTATGAAACAAAAAAAATGTGTGAGTACCGGGACTCAAGGGGATGATGTGTAAACATCAGTGTAGTATATAGTTTATACTATAGCTTACAGTATATAGTAAACTAATGAGGTTGCCAAAGGCGCCCGTCGAACATGTTATGTTATTTCATGTGATTCAGGGCTGAGCGTAAATATGTATTTAATTTTGTTTCTAGCCTCACCCTCCACTTTCAAAAAAGGTACTTTTAGAGAATGTGGCAACTCTTAAAATCATACCTAATGTAGACCTTAAAATCATAACAGTTGCACCATGCCTTAAAAAACTGCATTTTCCACAATTATATGATGATGATAATTTTCCCGACACTATTTAATGCACAAACCGTTGGCTTGGTTGGTGTCGTTGGTGTATTACTATACCCAACCACATTACCGACATTTACCACATTATCTCAATTTACTCTGTTAAATGCACGAACCATTCGCATCCATTAGTTAAAAATCTGAATAAACAAGATGGTGGCGTATCCGTAATTTTGTCTTTCCTCTTTCAAGTTTACCCATACCGAGAGTTTTTTTTTCTTAATACCTAGCGCTAAGATGTTTACACATCAAAAAAAGCTAACGGTAACAATTTTGTCTTCAGGTATCCTTAAAAGCGTAGAAAAAGCTTCCATCCTGAAAGCTCCCTTATAAAATCCAAAGAAAAATATGTATTTGTAAGCATAACCATTGCCACAGTAACTCTGATTTGATGTGCTTATTGTTGGCAAACACAAAGAGGATTTTTAGCGAGGATACGATCAGCAGTATTGCCAAATCGAAATTCCAAATAAAGTCAAATTTGACTTGTTGACTTTATTTGTCTCTTCCAAATCAAGTCAAATATTTGAAAATTTTGTTTTTAGTCAAAAAAAGTCAAATTTCAAAATACCAAATATTAATGATAACGTAAATACATTTTTTTAATTATAAACAAAACATAAAGTATTTCAACTTCAATTCAACGAGTTAATAAATAAATAAAATTTCATAAATTATTATTATATAAAAATAGGTATAAGTTAATGTACATAAAGTTAAAGATCTTCAATTCAATTTCATTGGTTATATCTATATGTTTGTATATAGCATATGCTCTTCTACTTCTACATTGGAAATTGGCAAAACCAATATTGATATAGAAAACTTCGCCAACTCTTTAAATGGATTTTCTCCACTGGCATCCTTATACGAATAAACTTCGCACTAGAAAGGCACTCATCCCAATAACGAAATTCGTATTATTAAGTCGTATTTGGTCGTATGTTGGGCTTGTGGTTTCCTCAATAGTAAAATATCATCTTTTTTGGTACAAAGATTTTGAGAAAACATAATTAACAAAAGAACAAAAAGTGTTCGAAAAGAACACAATTTGACCGTTTCGCCATGTCTTTTGATCAAGATTTTGTTAAGTTTAATACCAGCATCAAATGTCTCTATTCATAAATTCTTAAAAGCTTTGCACCAAAAAATATGATATTTTACCATTGAGGAAGCCACAAGCCTAACATACGACCAAATACGACTTAATAATACGAATTTCGTAATTGGGGTGACTGTCTCTTTTATGTTTTTCCATTTTATGAAACAAAGATTGCTCCACTTGCTTTAAATCTTTTCTTTTGAATCAGACTCAACCTTCATCTCTTCCAGCACTGGAAGCAATGAGCTTTTGTTTTGGGAAAGGCATGTGTCGACAGAAAGCATGCTGATCTGTTTGAGAATTTTTAGATTTTTCGCCACTCTGCTGTTATTCTTTTAGTAGTTTAATAATAAAACTTTTGCAGTTTTTTCTAAAAAATATGAATTTCTTCGTCGTTCACTATCGATTTCGGCACACTGAAGTTGAAATGTATTTTAAAATATTTTAACAAAAAGTTAAGTTGCAAATTGAATTATTGAATAAAGTCAAAAAACAAGTCAAAACACTTTTGACAAGATTTGTATTTCAGTTCATGTCAACAGCGATGAAATCTTGTCAAATTTGACATGAAACAGGTCAACACGGCAACACTGACGATCAGTACGACTCGAGCCGTTCGAAAGACATGTCATAGTGTGGGGTGTACGCTTGATAATACGAGAAAAAGGCACATACATATTTTTATATGCAGCAGGCACCCTTTGGAGAAGGAAAGCTCTCCCATAAGGCCTGTCCTGCACATATTCATTGGACAGAGTATAGTATGATGTTAGAGTAAGATAAAACAAAGAGACTTCAAAATGAGTTAAGCAAAATAAGGCCAAAGTGAACATAGACATTTGTATGCTTGTGTTTTTACAGAAACCCAATTTCCTATGTATAATTTAAATGTCGTGTAATCTTACGCTTTTAAATTTTACATCTGATGTCTCAGTTTCCACAAAATGATGGCTGTCACTTTTGACATTGACAGTTTTAATTATTTCCCTATTGACGAAAGACGACTTTTGAGAACAAAAACATGATTAAGGTAGTACGTTTCGTAGCGGTAGCCTTATGCTGCATGCATTTACACGAATAACTGATTGGCATTTTTCTGTCAGTTTACTTTACTGGCAAAAGAATGAGCAAATTCTTTCTTTTGCCAGCATCATGACAGAAATACTGACAATTTTCCAATCGTGTAAATGTGACATTACGTTATATTATTATTATCACGAAACAAGGTCCGTTAAGCAAGAAATAATAATGCAATTGGATTCATTAAAATAAAAATTGTTTTTTCCATAAAATATTAAAAACAAAATATGAAAAAAAAAAAAAATAAAAAAATATGTAATAAAAAAAAATTGTTGATTCTGTTTGAACTCAATAAAGGAAAATTAGTTTCAACCCGATTAAGAACATAAGAAAACTATAAAACGGCGCATTGTAGTACTTTTTAATCATACAATTATTATAATAAATTAAGACAAAATATTAAAAATAAGTCATTTGTATATGCATACCTTTTTACTTGTACATGTATAACTTTTGTAATTTCATAAAATTTAATATTACATTTTTGATAAAATACTTTTTTAAATAGTTTACAAGTTTAAATATATATATGTATGTGTATAACTAAGTGTTCAAAAAACTAGAAAAAGTTGCGTTTTTATTTGGAAGCTAAGATTTAATTTTAATAAATTTTGAAAGCAATTGTTATTTGTTATACTGTCATTGTGAATCGAGCTTAGTAAACAATTCAACCCCTTGCAGAGAATTAAAAATATCTGAAATCAACGGGACAGGATGATTCACATCTTCGAGTTGATCATTCAGGGCCGTATCTTTATTATCCGCACAAACCCGAATCTTGCCGTTGGATTTGAGGATTGGTAACAGCGGTGTACCCCATTCCGAGTTTTCAATTTTTTCAATAATGCCCTCCTTTTCTAACTTCACCAGCTCTTGTTCGACCTCATCTTTAAATGAAAATGGTATTTTACGCGGCTTACAAAATGTAGGTCTTGCATTTGGTTTAAAACCTAAAGAAATGACAGTGTTTTGGTAACGACCCCACCTTACATCAAACAAATCACTAAATGTCTTCTAATTTCTTCAACTGACCTTCGGTACTATTCACAAAATGTTCACCTACCATTTCTTTCCCGCGAATACTCCAAGTTATACCCAACAAACTCTTTATAACCCTACCAATCAATGGTTTCTTTTCTGCACAATCTACATATATCCACTATTTGGAAGCATCCCAAAATTTGCGTACTCATAAAATCGTTAGCTAACACCACTTTCCCAACGGTGTTATGACACCACCATCGTAATAATTGCGAAGACATAAATTACTTTCCGCTAATTTTGTATTGTTTCAATTTTTTTTAAAAACCCTCAACGGTAGCACTGACACACCCGCCCCTGAGTCTAATTCTACCCATAGCGGCACATTATTCAATTTAATTTTGAATACAAGAGGATTTATGTTCACATTTTCAACTGACACATTATAAAGCACAGTACACATATCTAAGGTATTATCAGACGCAGCTTTCCAAATTTCAAGATGGCTGCCCTCTGTGTAAGTACACACTTAACAAAAACAATTTTTTTGTGATTGTTTGAAATTCAGTTTTTTTACTATTGATTTTGCCAACATGAGCAGAACTGAACAAAAATTAACATGCTAATGATATGACCTGTAATATATGTATCTTGATTATAAAGAACTTCTTCTGTATAATCTTCTTGTTCTAAGTTATTATTTTTTTTTATTCTGTTTTCTACAAGTTTTTTCTAACTGGCTGAACACAATAGAGTGCCGCAACAAGAACTGCAGTTGCAAGTAGAACAGTTGTCAAAAAATATCGTACGCTGTATTTTCTATGTGCCCACAATGCAGCAGTAGAGCTTGATCATTTTTGTTGATAAATTCCAAAATATATGCCTCTTATTCATTGCTAAAAAACACTGGTCTACAGTGGTTTTGTTGCCCTAGATATAAGATTGATTTTGGATATATTTATGCTCACAATTCATGAAACTATCAATGATTTTGTAAGATTTGCTCTCACCCGCCCACTCACTTCCACTGGTAGACTGTCCCGATTTCTGTGAATTTGGCAACATAATTGTTCCTGAGGGCTATGAATTACTTTTGAAATGTGAATAGGCCGAGGGAGTAAGGATCACGTGATGTTTATATGTGCGAAAAAGTTGCGCAAAATAAATTTTATTACTAACAAGCTGATAATTGCTCAAAATATAAGATATGTAAAAATCATAAAAACAAGAGCACATTCAGTACTTTCATGAATACATTTGTAATTTGGAAACTTGAAAACATACAAATTTGCAAATATATCCAGGGCAACACAATTTTTTTTTTTTGTAGAGCTGTGTAAATGGTTCACATTCATTCACTATTTTTATAACCAAATACAACATAAAAACGCTGAAAACAGATTATTTTTTTTTTTTTTTTCTATTGAGAATGTGAAAGCATGCAGCAAAAGTTAAAAGTTGACCAACTTGTTTGATACGGTGCGATGATGCGATAGCAGCTGCGTCGCATTGTGTTCGCAACACTGAATTTGTGTGTATTTAATGTTTTGACAAATACTGCAGCACCGATTGCAAATGCGGCAATTTTTTTTTCCGCTGTGTTTTCGTGAGCATTTCGATGTCTTTTTGGAGACCGCAGGAACCGCAGACCGCATCAGCAGCGTACTAGGCTTTCGAGTAAACCAGTTACGAAACGGTTTTTGACGAAACTCTCAAAAGAACTGTTAAGGTTGCAGCCCCTGGCCATGCTTTTCACGCGCACTAACCAACTGTTAACTGCTTCAGATTCTGCTTGCTTGAGATCGAAACATTGTATACGTTTTCCTACACATGACGACACAATCTGGAAGTGTTTTCTCATACATTCCATGAGTTCTGTGTAATTCAACTCCTTGGGTTTCTTAGGAAAAATTACCTCCCTCACAACTTCGTAAGCTTGCTGACTAACAGTCGTCAGAATTACCGGCACCCGAAGCACATCTTCCACATAATTTGCCAGGAAATACTGTTCCAAGCGCTCCTCGTATATAGAAAAATCGTCCTCGATGTTAAATGATGGCACTGCCCCCACGTGCGCTGAGCTACGCACCACTTCCATACTTAAGATTTTTTTTCTCACACACGATTCAGTTAAAACAATTTTTCCTCGTCGCCACTGTTGTGTCCTATGATAAATAAAAAGACTTGTGTTCGAGTCGCTGGTTACAAATGAACTGCTTTATTTATATATATCTTAATCTCGATTCACAATGGCAGTATAACAAATATATCAGCAATACAATATTTTCTGCCATTAAATCCAATTTAAAAAAAAATTGAAATTATGGGAGAAATAATAGCGATTCGTCAGTCATGCCATATGCTTTTCTGTATTTAAACATCACCATAAGAATATCCCTTCCGCTGGTTCAATAACACTGGTCAACAAAACTTACATTTCAGTTTTGTAACAAAAACTGTTTCAGTAAGAGATGGTTCCAAAAGACAGAAATATTTTTAAACAAAATGAGATACGAACAGATTTTGTGTTCCATAGTCAACGGTCAGGCGAAAACCATGTATTCCTGAGGTAATTTTAAATCGAAGTTTTCTCGTTTTTGCTTCCTTTTAGAAATTTTATGATTTTTGGCCAAACTCCAACCGATTCTTGTTTTTTTTTTATCAAAAATACCATTTTTCCTATTTTAAAATAAAAGCCTATTTTTTTTTCTTTAAAATATTTAAATTGTTTAACAAGAAATTATATTTAAAAATATTTATGGCCGATTTCATGAAGGCCTTTTAAATATTTAAAAGGTCATTTAGCCTTAAAATGAGGATTTTTGGTTTCACCAACTGCTTTTAAATATAACAGGCTCTTAAACACCCTTATAAACTAAAAGCCCATTTTCTTCTCATTAAATTTTAAAAGCGTCATGAAAGTCATCACATCCCGTTAACATATGTACATATATACATTTTTTGATATCCCATTTGTTTTTTGTTTTGCAAATTGGAACTAAAAAGTATGAATAGGTAGGTAATACATTTTGGGTTTCTTTTTAGTATAATAAAAGATGAAGAGCAACATGAGATTCAACGCCAAAGAGTATTCCCCGTCCACAGGATTTTTTACTTGGTAATGGTAGCTATAGGTATACATGCATGAATTATTTCTGTGACGATCAAGAAATAAAATACAATTTTAAATTGCTTTAAATTGTTTATATTTTAATGAATGATCAAAAAAAAGTAAAGATAATTGTGCGGGTATGAATGAATGAATCAATTCGGGGTTTGATGCACTGCGACCTTTGATCTATTGTGCCCCCATCTAGAGCTCAATGAGATTGCTCACTTAAAGCTCATCCTCCAATTTTAGTTCTTTTATAAACTTAAGTATTTGGAGTATTTTCAGTGAGGGTTGGTCCCTCTCTTCTATCTGGTAATTTCCCAGACATCTGTGCCGTTGATGCACAAGTGCATTGCATTTGCCTAATATGTGGTCAGGTGTTTCCTCCTGAATGTTGCAGAATCTACAAGTTGCACTTCTCACTAAGCCGAGAATACTGAGATGTCTTTAGTTTACAGTGTCCAGTGAGTAAACCCGTTATTATTCTTAGGCTGTTCCTGCTGAGATTTATGCAGGCTTTGTATCGTTCTTGGTTGTAGTTCCCAAGTAATAATTTGGCTTGCCTCAGTTTTGGGAGTTCTTTCCAAATTTTGGATCTTTTTGCCTCCTCTTCTGATTTGATCTTGTTTTTGATCACATTTTCACCTAATCCGCAATAGGGCTCAGGCCCTATTAGGGGGGTTGTTGCTCCTATTTTGGCCAGGGAGTCTGCCTCCTCATTACCATCGATACCTACGTGGCCCGGTACCCAATATAGTGAGACATTGTTGTTTTTGCCCAGTTCATTTAACCTCCTCAAGCATTCCCATACCAATTTTGAGCTAATACCATAGGAGGTTAAAGCTTTAAGCGCGGCTTGGCTATCTGACATGATGGCAATGTTCCGATTTCGGTAGTTCCTTTCAAGGTTACGTTCTGACATTTACCTATGGCGTTTACTTCCGCCTGGAAAATGCTTGTGGACTGTCCCATCGGTACAGTAGTTTGGTTCTTGGCCCAAATATACCCGCCCCAGTCCCTTCAGACGTTCTTGATCCATCAGCCTTGCTACATAACTCCGTTTGAAATTTTTTTTCGAAGTTATATTTTTTAATCATGGCATGCCTTGGAATGTCAAGAAGGTTTGTTACTGTCGACCTGGAGATGCATTGCCTTTCTCTGTTACCTATGCATTTTCCGGTCCCAGTTCCCTCCTTGGCACATCTCATGATTGCTCCCTGAGCAGTACTGTCTATGACCACGTATAGTGGTGTTAGGTGAAGGATAACCTCCATTGCTGCTGTGGGGCAAGTTCTCATTGCTAAAGTTATGCATATGCATGCGAGCCGTTGGATTTTTTCTAGAGCATTCCTAGTTGTATGAAGTTCGGTTCTTTTGTGCCATGCAACTGCACCATAGGTAATGATGGGCCTTACCATCATGGTGTACATCCATCTTAGGATATTTGGTTTGCAACCCCATGATTTTCCTGCAAGTCTCTTACATATCATAAGGGCCTTTGTGGCTTTCCCGACAGTTATTTCTAAGTGTTTGTTCCAAAGAAGTTTGCTATCTATTGTGATACCTAGGTATTTTACATCCATCTTTGTTTCAATGACTTTACCAGCTAAACTAATAGGTTTCATTCGTGGCAAAAGCCTTTTGTTGGTAAATAGTACGATAGTCGTTTTTGCAGGGTTAATATTGAGTCCTACAGATTGACACCATTTACTTGTGATTTTCAGTCCTCTTTGTAATATTTCACAGAGAGTTTCTTCGAACTTTCCTAGGGCTGTTATTACGATGTCATCGGCAAAGCCTATGCATCGTATGCCCTGAGAAGTAAGACTTTCTAATAGCTCATCCACTACAAAACTCCACAGCAAGGGTGACAGTACCCCTCCCTGCGGACAGCCTCTTGTTGTGATGATTTTCTTGACACTTTGCCCTGTGTGTGCCTCTGCCGTTCTTGTTCTCAGCATTTCACTAATCCATATTGTTACGGTGATGGGTACACACTTCCTTACTAGGGCTTTATTTACTGCATCCTGAGAGATGTTATCGAAAGCACCTTCAATGTCTAGGAAGGCACATAGTGCAGTTTCTTTATTCTTTAAAGCAATTTGTAGTGTGTTAGTGAGATCGTACAGAGCAGTTTCTGTGGATCTGCCTGCTCTATATGCATGCTGTCGATTGCTGAGAGGCATTATATTTAGTACTTCTGATCTTATGAAGTTGTCAACTATTCTCTCCAAAGTCTTCAGTAGAAAAGATGTAAGACTTATCGGCCTGAACGACTTTGGATGGGTTGTATCTTTTTTCCCCACTTTAGGAATAAAGATTACCTTAGCCCTTCTCCATAGGCTTGGTATATACCCAAGTGCTATGCTACTACGAAGTATGCTAATTAATTGGGGCATAAGTTCCTCTTTACCTTTTTGTAAAAGAGCTGGAAAGATACCATCCACCCCCGGTGACTTAAAGGGTTGAAAGGTGCTTAGCGCCCATTCAAGCCTTTTGCCAGAGCAGATAGTTTTAGCTATCTTCCAGGCTTCCCGGTTGAGTTTGAACGGTATCCTCTCTATTATATCCCCTACCATTGGTAGACTTCCTGGAAAGTGAGTGTTTAGCAAAAGGGAAGACCGTTGCTCCTCATTTTCGGTGAAGCTACCATCAGGGTTACGAAGTGCTAAGGAAGTTATAGATTTTTCATTCGCTAAAACTTTATGCAGTCTTGCCGCTACAGGGGTAGATGAAATTCCCTCACAGAAAATTGCAAAACTTTTTCTTTTAGCCTTTCTTATTTCCCCATTATATTTGGTCAACTCTGCAGAGTAGTTAAGCCACTCTCCAGTTCTTTTTGCCTCATTGAAGAGTTTTCTTACCTTGGATCTCAGTTTCGATAGGTTGTTGTTCCACCATGGAGCATCTTTCTGTTTCTTAATGATTTTAAGGGGGCAACTGAGTTCATATGCCTCATTGATTGCCCCACTAAACTCATTAACTATCTGTTCTAATTCAAGGTTACTGTTTGTTGTTCTAACTGGACCTATTTGCTCAAGGTTAGTCTTGAGAATGTTTTTGTAAAGATCCCAGTTTGTTTTCTTAGGGTTCCTTCCAGAGGATTCCTCTGTGGAAAGGCCTTCTAAGGTAAACAAAATTATTCTGTGATCAGACATTGATGGTTCATTGGAGACTCTCCAATCCCTTACTAAGCTGCTTACGTTCGGGGTACCGAGCGTTAAGTCTAATACTTCTTCTTTAGTTGTAGTTACAAAGGTGGGAGTTTTCCCCACGTTAAATATATCTAGATTTTTTCCAATAATAAAGTCTAAAAGGTACTCACCCCTTCGGTTGATATCGGTACTACCCCATGTTGTATGGTGGGTGTTTGCATCGCACCCCACCAACAACGGTAGTTTCTTAGTGTTGCAGTAGTCCACGAGCCTTTGCACCTCCAGCGGTGGAATGTTATCTTCATCACCTGGGAAGTAGGCTGATGCCACAACCATTGTGCAGGGGCTGCCCTCGATGTCGATCTGAGCCTGGATCGGAACTAGATACTGCGTCATAAATTCTGAAAGACAAACAAATTTTATATTATTTCTTATTTTTATGCATGTTCTGGGTGAGTCTTGTCTCATGTCCCAGATAAGTGTAGAGTCCTTACTTGTTAGGCCTCTTAGGGGCCAGTTATAGCTTTCATTGAAAACCATCATTGAAAAAGGTGTCTGTTGATTTTGAGACCCTTCGAAAGTTTAATCATTAAATATTTGAATGCAGAAATATAGCTTACGACTTCAAAATTATTTCTACTCCAAAAAAAATTCATTTTGACCCATATCTTCCCCATAACGTAACTTTTAATTTTTTCAATGATCATTGGTAAGGTAGTTCATCATTGAAAAATTAAAAGTTACTTTATGTGGAAGATATGGGTCAAAATGAATTTTTTTTGAAGGAGGAATAATTTTGATGTCGTAAGCTATATTTCTGCATTCAAATATTCAATGATTAAACTTTCGAAAGGTCTCAAAATCAACAGTTAACTTTTTCAATGATGGTTTTCAATAATAGCTATAACTGGCACCTTACTTGACCCCCGTAAATCCAGGGTTCTTGAATCAGTACTATCCCTAGGTTTTCCACCGTAAACTTCCTTACTATAACGGCTGATGCCGCCTTAGCATGGTGTACGTTTACTTGGGCTACCCTGGTACTGATCCCACGTCGTATCATTTTTGTTCTTAGTTGGAGGCAAAGGCCTCCTCATCTGCTAACAGATGCTCTTCTTCCTCCTCAGTCAGAAGCGTTTCGTGTTGTTCCTGGTAAGGAGAGAGGTCTATGCCCCCTATTCCTTTACCAGTTTGACCTATTAGTATATTTTCCAGTATCTTTACCTGGTTTTCTTTATTCTTTTCAGAAGGTTGGGGTTGTGGTTCTGCGGTTGAGGTGGTAAGGGTAGGTAATGGAGGTGCTGGTGTGAAGGGTAATGGGATTGGGGTGGTTTCAGGACAAGTTGTCCATGGGCACATACACATTGCTCACTTGACCGGGAGGTTTACTCTCTTGGGTCGTGGCCACTGTGTTGTGAGAGACGTCTTTTCTTTGACCTGGAGGTGTTCTACCTTGACCAATGGACGCCGCTCCTTCTTCTGCCCGGTGTAGTACAGTCCTAGAGGGCGTCCTCTTGAGGTACTTACTACAACCCGGTCTCGGATCTTCACCATGGAGGATTCTCTCCATGCGGTCCGCATACTCACTCGCGGTGACATCCCGCGGAGTGTTAAATTTTGTGTGGTTTTTGTTGTTTTTTTGTTTAATTTGTTTCGTAATTTGATCCCACGAGTAGCTAGAGAAGGGTTGGTCCACCATATCAGAGCTCCGCATGATATGGTAAGGTCATAGTTACTCTTTGATTCGACCTGGTTTTAAAGAGGTACCGTTAGAATAAAGCCGGTATACCCCCTGGCTGCAAACCATCCAATGGGCACGGTCCACTTTACACCCTTGATTAGGGGGGGGCAGGTCTTAGTCGTAACTCCTCAAAATCACTACCGCTTTTGGTGGTCCCAAACTACGGCGGGTCAGATGAATCTTTGAAACTTAAGCCTCCGCACCACGACAAGGTGCCTGCCATGCAGAGGTGCGTGTATCCTTAAGCAACAAAAATCCGATTATAAAATATATTATTCGCGAGAAAAACATGTTCCCAAGTGAAATATTCATATAAGATCCTCGTCGATGTGCCGCTTGGATTTTGAGGTGTAATTTTTGTTACTTAAATACGCGCACAATTTTTTTTGTTTTTTTTTTTTTACAATTGTTGTAGGAAATATATTTGTTTTTAAATAGGATAACCAACACAAACAATTGTTGTGCGCGCAAATATTCTTGTACTCTCTGTGGCAAAAAAATTGCTGTCAAATAGCACACACAATTTTTTTTTCATTTCGTGACATTTTGTGTTTATGAAAAATGTTGATTCACTCTTTCTCGGTGTACTTCATTATCTGTTATAATTTATAAGGATTTTAGATAAAAGCGATTTTAGTCAATGTTTATGAAATTGGCTCATAGCTCAAACTTAGGCTGCGCGTATAGTAGTGCGACAAAGCGATGCGATGCGAGAAATGTTTCCGTGCGAGAAAAATATTTACATTTATTCTTATAAACGTGGACACAGTGAAGCGATATTTGCTGCGAGTGTTGCAATTTTATCACATACTTATCGCAAGCATCACGTTCACAAACTCTTTTGATTACTTTTGCTCGAACCTCGAATATCGAATACCTTCTCGCATCGCAATGCTTTGTCACACTACTGTACGCGCAACCTTAGTGTATATTTTTGATTTTGTTTATATAATTTTTTTACTAAAAAAAAGATAAGTATTTTTAGGAGAAAAAATTGGGCCTTCTAATAAAATAGGAAAAATGATACTTAATAATATAAAAAATTTGTAAGAAGGGTAAAAACTGTTAGTTGATCTTAAAAAAAAAAATAAAGAATAGGTTGCAGCTTGGCAAAATTAAAACTAATTGAAAAAAAAAATCAGAACAAAAATCCGAAAAACCGTTATAAGTCGAAAAGGAAGCCAAAACAAAGAAATTACCTATTAAGTTTTTCGACTTCAAATAGTACGCTGCTGATTCGAAACGAAAAATCACATAAAAAATAACATGATGAAATCATAAACGAAAAATTTCGTTGTGCTTTATGTTGTGCGTTGTTTTGAGAAGTCTCCACTCTCTTTTCGCACAGAATTAATTGCCCGGACCATTAATATTGTAAGTGCGGAAAATGACCTTTGGATTAGTGTTTTTGTTTGATTTTTTTCGTTAACTAAATTTTCTTTTATTTATTTGCAATTTGTGAAACTCTCCATGAATGTTTTTCACTATGTTGTAAGTCCTAGTTCGCTGCTGATGCGAAACGAATTTTTCTTGTGATCTACAAAAAGACTATGAAATGCTTACCTATAATTTTATTGTCAAACTAAATTATTTGTGTTTGTTAATTTCCACCTACCTGTTGTTTTCTTTATTATTTTAAGTGATTTCTACAAATCTCACGATTTGTCAAACATAAGAATCATCGACGAGAGCGTGTTTTTTATTAAATTTTACCAACTCTGGCGTGACGACGAGAAACGCTTCATTATGCATACCCTCGTATACTTTCATGGTTTGAAATCGGTTTGAGAACTACGATGAGTTTCTCTTAGCGCTCACATCACGTTTTCTCGTCGCATTGTGAATCGGGCTTTAACAAATTAGAATGTGGTAGGGGGAGTAGACAAATTTAGTACCTCTTTTTCTATTTAAAATCGCATCGTTGCAACCAATAGGGAACCTTGAACTAACCTCCCATATTAATAAACGGAGCTAGCTGCCACTTACAAGCTAGTTAAACCAAGACGGAAGCTGGTTTAGCGAAGGGTTAAATAAGAAGAGAAAATATACGTTTTAATTCCCGAATAATCTCTTAATCCATGCTTACACGAGAGCTCGAAAACTACAGGTGAGTTAAGGCTCTCTCAAACCAACGCGAAACATTCAGTGCGGCGGAGAAACATTCACCGTTGGTGTGGGCACTCTCATATATCGCCATGTAAATAAATTTTGACAGGCGAATGTTTCTCCGTCGCGTTGGTGTGGTCACTCCCATTTATCACCATGTAAATACATTTTGACTGGCGACTGTTTCTCCGCCACGCCGAATGTTTAGCGTTGGTTTGGGAGAGCCTTTTAGCGCCGTTTTTATTAATATGGCTGAAAGAGAATACGTATTTTAAATCGCTCTCGTGTAAAAGCTGACATAATATTTGCAATACAACATCCCTTGTGGAGACAAATTCACCTCTGAAGAGCGCGTTAACACTTTTGACCCTTTTTAGACCATTACTATTCACTACACCATAACGTTGGTTTTGTGGGTGAAATCTGTGAGGGGATAAGAGGCTCTTCACTGTTTTTGCCAACAAAACCATTTTGTGGTGTAGGGAACAGTCGGAACAAAGTCTTTGTTTACAATTTTAATTTGACGAACAAAAAACACCAGATTAACTGCGCATGAATTACCTGCGCATTTTTATTTTCGTAATAAAAACAAATAAACAAGCAACAAAAATATTTATATTCTGCTTTTATGAAGCATATGTTCTTTATGGTTAACGGTTTTGGCATCACATCACATGTACTTGATATGTGTTATCATTATTTTGACAATTTATTCACTAGGTCCGATACGATGGTTAATGTTATTTAAAATAAAAAAAAAAGTTTTTATTAGAAAAACAAGTAGGTAATTTTGTAATAAAAGAAATGTTCTGTAAATGAATAAATCAATGCTAGACATGGATTCTATGAGAGAAATTCATTGTTCTTGTTTTTTTTTTATAAGAATTGGTGTCAAATTGAATACCTTACTACATATGTGTGTCCATCAGTTACAAAGTCTGTTCACTGTGTTTAATGAAACTAAAACTTTAGCTCTCCTGAACCAATGCGAAATCGGAGCAAAGCATTCGCAACGATTTCAAAAATTTTATAGAATCGAGTTGAGGAGCTAGTAGCTAACCCAACGGCTCCATTGGCAATATTTGAGGCAATAAATTGCCTATCTATTTGCTCAAAAAGGCGAAAATTCAAAATTTATTGCCTCGACGATAGAAAGCAATAATTGCCTAAAATCTACCGCGCAATATTGTTATTTTGCCATACCCATATGTCCCTATTGGCGGAATTGAAAGAAATGTAAATAAAAGTGGCAATTTATTCCCTCAAATGGAGATCCTGTTAATTGTTATACATGAAGTTGTCGTTTACTGGTGTCGTTTATAATAAATTATTGACACCTCATCTATTCGCGTACCAGTTTTATTCGAAAGTCTGTTAAATATCATGTACAAAATTAAAATGGTTGAATCAGGCATTTTCTGAAGTCATGTATTTCTTAGGTTATGACACCTTCGCGTGGCAGACACCTTGCCGTGGTGTCAAGGCTTGAGTTTCAAAGATTCATCTGACCTGCCGTAGTTTGGGCTAACCAAAAGCGGTGGCAATTTTGAGGAGTTACAGGGTGTAATGTGGACCGTGCCTATTGGATGGTTTGCAGCCAGGGAGTATACCGGCTGTATTACTCAGTAAGGCCAAGTACGCAGATCGCACTAAACTAAATTTTATGTCTACAATTTGTATCTCTACAATCGTTTTATTAAATTTAAAACATTTTGATACTTCATTTTGAAGCACTAATATTTGACTTTGTGTAAAAATGGAAGTTATAAATGCATTGATTTTAGATTTTATTTTACCATTTTTTGTTTACAAAAATTCTGAATATTTACCATTCGAGAAGAAATAAAAAATAACATTAGAAAATGCATGTTTTTTTAAAGTTCTTTTATTTAATTTATTAAAAAAAACTATAAAACAATTTATTCATACATATTATCATACACAATAATATACACCAGCTGAAAAATATCATTATTTATTTTATAACATCCCTGCGTCTTCAATTGTTCATCATGTTCCTTGCACCACAAAAGAAACTATCGACAAATTCACCATAAATGTTGAAGTCAACATTGCACAGCTGACAGGCGCTAATAGGCGTTTTTCTTTTTTAGTTCAGAGCAGAGCCTGAACTGTCAAACAAAAAATTGTGTTTCTTTTTTACCTCTGAACGTTCAGAGCTTCAAATTTGTGTTTCTTTTTTCGTTCTGAACGTGTTCTGAGCTTGTTCAGAGCACGCTCTATGAGCTCAGAATAAAATAACTGAGGAGACCGAGTTGAATGCTGAACACAAGCATTTGATAGGTGAAATTGAAAAAAAAGTGACAGCTTAGTGTTCAGGTGTGTTTCAAAAATAATTCTGAGCGCTCAGAGCCAGAACACGCTTTGTTCAGAGGATGTTCAGAGCATGCTCGAAATGCTCGGACTCTGTTCAGAACTCTTTTCTGAGCTAAAAAAGAAAAACGCCTAATACTGTTTTTTTGAATTCGCCACAAAACACATATTCACTTTACCCAACGAATCATCTCTTTCGCACTCATTCATGCTTATTGGAATTTTATGTTTTGTCACACAAAACACCCATCGATTATTTTGACTTTTCTTTTCGAATTCATTTTCGTTAAAGTCAAATTTTTCCCCTTTGAACTTTGATGCATTTCTTCATTTAAATTTTCACTCAGTCCAGTCTACGGTGAATTTATAACGAATTGGTCAGTAACCGCGGATAATTTCAAAGCTAAAAGAAAAAACAGTTCTTTTTTTTATAACTTTTCTAGATAATTTTCGGTCATTCAACTATAATCAAACAAACAAAACTCTAACTAGCGAAAATTAACGCCATCAAACTCGCATAAAAAGTGTCGCCAAGTTATTCTTCTGCCAAATTCCAGAATATAACGGAAGGTTTAGTGGGTGATGGATGCTGCTGATGATGGTAGAACACAATGGAATTTCTGTCCTGTTTTTTTTTTTTTGTAACTCGTCCATGTATGGTATAAGCGGTCTAAATCTAAACTAGAATTTCCCATCCAAGTAAAAATGCGTGTGTATGGATGCAATTTGCAGTAAAATGTGTTATTTTTAATTTGTTTTCGTCTTTCGCGGTCGATGAGATGCATGTGGCTCTTTTTTTGTCTGTCAAAAACTGTTTTGTTTGTTTTTACGGATTACATCAAAATAAACAAAAATACTTGAGGAAAAAAGAAGAAAAACAAAAGAAACAAGAAGGGGAAAAAAGAGTTAATAAAGAACAACAAAACGGAGAGAAATCGAACTGCAGTTGCAGCAAAAAAAGGAAAGATGTTTTGATGCACAGTGAAAAGAAAAGTGTGGTTTTTTTGTTGCAATTTAATATTTGTTTAAAAAAGAGATCAGTTAAACCGAAGCCGTGAAAAAAAATCTTTAGAAAAAAAAGTAGAGCAAACCATCGCATCGTGTGTGTACTGGAATCTGGAACCCCTCGGGATAAATCAATCTGCCTCCCCCAAATGAATTTATACAGAAAACAGAAACCATAACCTTCCTCTTACAAAAGAAAAATTGTACAAATGTTATTTTTTGTCTTCTTTCACTTTCACCTCCCGCGTAGGCCCGTTCGTCCGTAGTGTGTGTCAAAAAAAGCTCAAAAAGTGAGATTTATTTTATTCCTAATTGATCCATAATTGAATCTTTGAATTCATTCATTATTCCATTTATGAGTGTGAATTCATTTCATTTATTTAGGAGAAGTGAATAACGGTGTTTTTTTTTTCTTCTTTCAAAAAAATGTCTAATTTCCCCAGAGTGAATGCATTCAGCAAACAAAAAGGATAAAAACATTAAAAAGTAAATAAACTTTCGGGTGAGTGAATTAAAATTCTTTTTATGAAAAGAATTTTGTGGCTAAATAATATATGAACATATGTATTTTCAAGGAACTAAATAGGTACTACACAATCACACCACACATGTTTTTATAAAGTTTATATTTCTGCCAGCTACCCAAGCAAACTATATCTATGGGGGCGCAGTCGTTTTTCTTTTTGTAGGTAGGTTATTTTTTCTTTTTGTCCCCTCGTTTACATCCACTTGCAATCTCACCATCATCATTAATAAATTCGAATTCGGAAGCCCTAATTAGCTCTTATCTTAATTTAATGTAGGTAGGTAGTAGGTTGTTTAGGTAGGTAGGCTCACGCCTGGGGTTTTAAAGATTTTCTGAAGCTATTGTTAGAATTACCTATCTTTAAATTTGCTTTATCATGTGCGATGTTTTTACTTTACTCTATCTCTTTCTTTTTATATCCCTCTCAAATTTGGAGTCCACAATAGGGATTTAATGGGGGGGATGCCCTTTTCAATGAATATTTCTATTGAAGAGAATCCTTGAGACTTTCTTCTGCGAAGGATGGAGATGGTATTGATATATAAATATAAACAGTAAATAGATTTAGAAAAGTTGCAGAAAAAGGGATTACCTAGCTAGGTACCTAAGCAAGTGGGATTTTTTATTCGAGGAATTTTCCCTAAATAATTTGTAGGTATTTTCCTAATTTAAATCAGAATGTGAAGAATGTTCGTTTGTGTTTTTTTTTTAAACGAGCAGATTACTTTTGAATCTAAGCGGAGAGCAAAAATGAGTTGAAATACCTTAAAGTTTAAAACTAATAATACCTACTTAGTCGTGATTAAATGAGTTTAAGCTTCAATCTGCTTTAAATTCTGAGATCACCTAACCGTACCAATTGTAATCCCCACAAATGAAGATTAAAAATAATGGTGTTTCCATTGGTTTTCGAATCGCAAAATAATAATAAAATCAACAAATCCAATAACAAGATATGAAGGCTAAATACCTACCTAAAAAAAGTATATAATATACATTATCATTCGAATTTTTTGGTTAAAGCGTGGTATGCAGTATTTTTAAAACTGATAAATGACAAGTTCAAAGTTTAATCAAAATATAAGAGCCGTTCTCGAAAAAACTTGATATAACCGACATCGTTGTATACGACAGCTTCCCGTTTTAGATGAGCTAAAACAAAAATTCTAATATCTTCACTAGGGAATCACATAAAAACGCTTCACACACAATTAAAAAAAAATCGGTCCAACCGTTAAGGTTTTAGCTCGGTGTACATCAGGACGCACAGACGCACGAACACTTTTTTGAACTTCTCCATTATCGTAATGTTAGTTTTGATTAAAACCTCTGTAATTTTTTTGACAATTAACCAATAGGTGCATAAAATCGATGCTTGCGATCTCTAAATAATGACATTTTAAAAATCAGAAACAAATGTTGGTAATGTCTTTGAGAACATAAGAACCAAAGAGCACCTAAAAAGGCCCTATTTGTACATGTTACATGTTATTTGCGATTACTCTAAAGCCGGAAACACACGGGTCGAGCCGTGTGTAGCTGTCAGTCAAAATATTTAATACGCCTCAGGGCGATACAACACACCAGATAAACGTGGTTCTACGGATAAAAAATACATTCAAACAATAGTGCCACAACACACCACACGAGACAGGTGTTTTTTTTTTTATAATCTTAAAATTCAAAGAGCTCTATGTATATCGTACGTCATTCAAAAATAATTTTGTGTCAAAAAATTAATTTATTTTGTGTCAAAAAATAAAAACAAATACAGAAAAGATTTTATAATTACATAGAGAAAATAATTCATATTGGCCAAAATACCAACAAGACCAACTAATCGAGCAAACGAATAAATTGGGGCTTAGGAGTTCTAAAGAAAAAAGAAAAAAATGAAAAGGTTCCAATGACATTTTCCTATGAAGTTTTGTGTTTGTTGAAAACCTCAGCTGGAGAACAAATAGACTGTACACACATACATATTGTATCTACATATATAATTTCTTCTTCTAAGTGACGCGATGCAATGGCTTTGAACCTAATTCAGGTAATAGTTTCTTTTCAAGCCGAAGTATTAACAGTATTAATAAAGTTTCTTTTCAAGTCGCAGTATTACCATTTTGGAAGCAGACAGGACGATCAGAAAAGTAAGCTGAATATGTATAAGCCAATGGCTTAGTCCCCATAATACCAGTTAACAAACATTGATACCCAGAATGAAGAACAAAAACAATTATTCCAAACTATGCACACCCGATACAGAGATTATTCGTTTTTTTTTTATAACCCACGCTCTAAATAAAAGCCACGAATAGATATCAATCATTAAATTAAATAAAAAACAAATTATATGAAGTAAAAGAAGAGAAATATAATCAGTTTATTAAACAAGAAGGATTATGGGTGTATCTATAATTCAAAAAACAAAGAAAAAAACATCATATAATACTAATTATAATTCTTATTTCTTGTTAACCACAAAAATAAGAATTATAATTAAATTTGGAATCCAACATACAAAAAAGATTTATATATTTTAAAGAAATAAAAAATTAAAACTGAAAAAAAAACAGATATTTAGTACTAAATTTCTTCAATAAACCTTGTACAAAATATCTTCATGAAATACTGAAAGATTCCATGATGTTTTTTTCTCTTCATATTAAATAACGGTAGCCGAAATTTAATTGAATTCTTTAATTTAAAAAAAATACATAATAAATAATTTTAACATTATAGGTATCAAAAACTTATACTCACATAGACCCAATCCCTCCAAAATCCATTTTCAAAATAATCTTTAATTATTCTGAATAATTCTTCTTGGCTCCTTATTCTCCTGAGTTCTTTTCTATAAATTTCTTCTCTTCTCCATGCAGCCAACTAAAAAAATGTATGTACCACATTTTAAATATTTTTAAAACCATTAAAATCATACAAATTTAATATACTCACATTATCTGACATTTCATCTAACCATTGATATTCATTTTCATATACCGCATTAGGTCCACTAGTTCCAGGTATCTTAAAAATTTTATTTAACACATTTTTATATTGATTTACATTTCAAATCAAAAAAATTTAATATACTCACATCCTCCGGCATTTCGTTAATCCATTTCTGGACATCATATCCTTTTTTAATAATTCCGCTTGGTCCAGGTTGCTAAAAAAATTTCATTATCACATTTTTATTTATTTAACATTTTAAATCATAAAAATTTTATATACTCACATTCTCCAACATTTCATCTATCCATTTTTGAACATTGTATTCATTTTCTTTCGTTGCATCCATTTTTCTTCTATTTAATTCTTCACAAAATTATATTTACTTCTGTATTGCTTGATATATTTTTAATAATGAATTATTTTTTTTAATTTTTTGGCTTATATAGAATTTTAGATTTCATGACCAACTGGGTGTTATAAAAATTATTACATAATCGGGCCAGTAGAAAAAGTGTATAGTGGATCATTTAATATATCTAATTTCAATTTTGCCACCTGACGCTCTGAGAGACTCATTGTAATTGGTAATTTGTGAATGGTAAATGGTAAATGGTTATATTGGTAGTAATGGTAAGATTGGTAATATTGGTGAGATAGTTAAGATAGGTATGAGTGTTAAGAGTGGTAAGATTGGTAACTTGTAATAAAGTGGCAATTGGTATATTTTGATGTGAAGGTGTTGTTTATGGTAATTGCAGTTGCAGCGGTAGTTGCAGTTGCAGTGGTAGGTGCAGTTGCAGTGGTAAGTGCAGTTGCAGTGGTAAATGGAGTTGCTGTGGTAGTTGCAGTGGTAAGTGCAGTTGCTGTGGTAGTTGCAGTTGCAGTGGTAGTTGCAGTTGCAGTGGTAAGTGCAGTTGCAGTGGTAAGTGCAGTTGCAGTGGTAAGTGCAGTTGCAGTGATAAGTGCAGTTGCAGTGGTAAGTGTAGTTGCAGTGGTAAGTGCAGTTGCAGTGGTAAGTGCAGTTGCAGTGGTAAGTGCAGTTGCAGTGGTAAGTGCAGTTGCAGTGGTAAGTGCAGTTGCAGTGATAGTTGCAGTGGTAGGTGCAGTTGCAGTGGTAGTTGCAGATGCAGTGGTAGTTGCAGTTGCAGTGGTAACTGCAGTTGCAGTGGTAAGTGCAGTTGAAGTGGTAAGTGCAGTTGCAGTGGTAAGTGCAGTTGCAGTGGTAAGTGCAGTTGCAGTGGTAAGTGCAGTTGCAGTGGTAAGTGCAGTTGCAGTGGTAAGTGCAATTGCAGTGGTAAGTGCAGTTGCAATGGTAAGTGCAGTTGCAGTGGTAAGTGCAGTTGCAGTGGTAAGTGCAGTTGCAGTGGTAAGTGCAGTTGCAGTGGTAAGTGCAGTTGCAGTGGTAAGTGCAGTTGCAGTGGTAAGTGCAGTTGCAGTGGTAAGTGCAGTTGCAGTGGTAAGTGCAGTTGCAGTGGTAAGTGCAGTTGCAGTGGTAAGTGCAGTTGCAGTGGTAAGTGCAGTTGCAGTGGTAAGTGCAGTTGCAGTGGTAAGTGCTTACCACTGCAACTACCACTGCAACTGCAACTACCACAACAACTCCATTTACCACTGCAACTGCACTTACCACTGCAACTGCACTTACCACTGCAACTGCACTTACCACTGCAACTGCACCTACCACTGCAACTGCACCTACCACTGCAACTGCATCTACCACTGCAACTGCACTTACCACCGCAACTGCACTTACCACTGCAACTGCACTTACCACTGCAACTGCACTTATCACTGCAACTGCACTTACCACTGCAACTGCACTTACCACTGCAACTGCACTTACCACTGCAACTGCACTTACCACTGTAACTGCACTTACCACTGCAACTGCACTTACCACTGCAACTGCACTTACCACTGCAACTGCACTTACCACTGCAACTGCACTTACCACTGCAACTGCACTTACCACTGCATTTGCACTTACCACTGCAACTGCACTTACCACTGCAACTGCACTTACTACTGCAACTGCACTTACCACTGCAACTGCACTTACCACTGCAACTGCACTTACCTTTGCAACTGCACTTACCACTGCAACTGCACTTACCACTGCAACTGCAACTACCACTGCATCTGCAACTACCACTGCAACTGCACCTACCACTGCAACTGCACTTACCACTGCAACTGCACTTACCATTGACACTGCACTTACCACTGCAACTGTACTTACCACTTCAACTGCACTTACCACTGCAACTGCACTTACCACTGCAACTGCACTTACCACTGCAACTGCACTTACCACTGCAACTGCACTTACCACTGCAACTGCACTTACCACTGCAACTGCACTTACCACTGCAACTGCACTTACCACTGCAACTGCACTTACCACTGCAACTGCACTTACCACTGCAACTGCACTTACCACTGCAACTGCACTTACCACTGCAACTGCACTTACCACTGAAACTACCACTGCAACTGCAACTACCACAACAACTCCATTTACCACTGCAACTGTACTTACCACTGCAACTGCACCTACCACTGCAACTGCACCTACCACTGCAACTGCTCTTACCACTGCAACTGCACCTACCAATGCAACTGCACTTACCACTGCAACTGCACTTACCACTGCAACTGCACTTACCACTGCAACTGCACTTACCACTGCAACTGCACTTACCACTGCAACTGCAACTACCACTGCATCTGCAACTACCACTGCAACTGCACCTGCCACTGCAACTACCACTGCAACTGCACTTACCACTGCAACTGCACTTACCACTGCAACTGCACTTACCACTGCAACTGCACTTACCACTTCAACTGCACTTACCACTGCAACTGCACTTACCACTGCAACTGCACTTACCACTGCAACTGCACTTACCACTGCAACTGCACTTACCACTGCAACTGCACTTACCACTGCAACTGCACTTACCACTGCAACTGCACTTACCACTGCAACTGCAACTACCACTGCAACTGCAACTACCACAGCAACTGCACTTACCACTGCAACTACCACAGCAACTCCATTTACCACTGCAACTGCACTTACCACTGCAACTGCACCTACCACTGCAACTGCAACTACCGCTGCAACTACCACAGCAATCCCATTTACCACTGCAACTGCACTTACCACTGCAACTGCACTTACCACTGCAACTGCACTTACCACTGCAACTGCACTTACCACTGCAACTGCACTTACCACTGCAACTGCACTTACCACTGCAACTGCACTTACCACTGCAACTGCACTTACCACTGCATTTGCACTTACCACTGCAACTGCACTTACCACTGCAACTGCACTTACTACTGCAACTGCACTTACCACTGCAACTGCACTTACCACTGCAACTGCACTTACCTTTGCAACTGCACTTACCACTGCAACTGCACTTACCACTGCAACTGCAACTACCACTGCATCTGCAACTACCACTGCAACTGCACCTACCACTGCAACTGCACTTACCACTGCAACTGCACTTACCATTGACACTGCACTTACCACTGCAACTGTACTTACCACTTCAACTGCACTTACCACTGCAACTGCACTTACCACTGCAACTGCACTTACCACTGCAACTGCAACTACCACTGCAACTGCAACTACCACAGCAACTGCACTTACCACTGAAACTACCACTGCAACTGCAACTACCACAACAACTCCATTTACCACTGCAACTGCACTTACCACTGCAACTGCACTTACCACTGCAACTGCACCTACCACTGCAACTGCACCTACCACTGCAACTGCAACTACCACCGCAACTACCACCGCAACTACCATAAACAACACCTTTACATCAAAATATACCAATTGCCACTTTATTACAAGTTACCAATCTTACCACTCTTAACACTCATACCCATACCTATCTTAACTATCTCACCAATATTACCAATCTTACCATTACTACCAATATAACCATTTACCATTCACAAATTACCAATTACAATGAGTCTCTGAGAGCGTCAGGTGGCAAAATTGAAATTAGATATATTAAATGATCCACTATACACTTTTTCTACTGGCCCGATTATGTAATAATTTTTATAACACCCAGTTGGTCATGAAATCTAAAATTCTATATAAGCCAAAAAATTAAAAAAAATAAATCATTATTAAAAATATATCGAAGTGAACGGAAGTAAGAAGAATTGTGTGAAAGAAATAAATTGAAATAAATAAAGGAAAAATAGTTAAGATGCAAGAAAGCCAATACGATATACAAAAATGGATAGATGAAATATTGGCGAATGTGAGTATATAAAATTTTTATGATTTAAATTGTTAAATAATATAAAAATGTGATAATGAAATTTTTTTAGCAACCTGGACCAAGCGGAATTATTAAAAAAGTATATGATGTCCAGAAATGGATTAACGAAATGCCGGAGGATGTGAGTATATTAAATGTTTATGATTTGAAATGTAAATCAATATAAAAATGTGTTAAATAAAATGTTTAAGATACCTGGAACTAGTGGACCTAATGATGTATATGAAAATGAATATCAATGGTTAGATGAAATGTCAGATAATGTGAGTATATTAAATTTTTATGATTTTAATGGTTTTAAAAATATTTAAAATGTGGTACATACATTTTTTTAGTTGGCTGCATGGAGAAGAGAAGAAATTTATAAAAAAGAACTCAGGAGAATAAGGAGACAAGAAGAATTA
Organism: Melangyna quadrimaculata; assembly: GCA_949320155.1. NCBI lineage: Eukaryota > Metazoa > Arthropoda > Insecta > Diptera > Syrphidae > Melangyna > Melangyna quadrimaculata. Next base: position 151,511,570 of record OX439483.1, read on the forward strand.
TTCAGAATAATTAAAGATTATTTTGAAAATGGATTTTGGAGGGATTGGGTCTATGTGAGTATAAGTTTTTGATACCTATAATGTTAAAATTATTTATTATGTATTTTTTTTAAATTAAAGAATTCAATTAAATTTCGGCTACCGTTATTTAATATGAAGAGAAAAAAACATCATGGAATCTTTCAGTATTTCATGAAGATATTTTGTACAAGGTTTATTGAAGAAATTTAGTACTAAATATCTGTTTTTTTTCAGTTTTAATATTTTGTTTATTAAAATCTAATTCTTTCATATATTCATATATTCAGATTCTTTGAAATATTTAAATCTTTTTTGTATGTTGGATTCCAAATTTAATTATAATTCTTATTTTTGTGGTTAACAAGAAATAAGAATTATAATTAGTATTATATGATGTTTTTTTCTTTGTTTTTTGAATTATAGATACACCCATAATCCTTCTTGTTTAATAAACTGATTATATTTCTCTTCTTTTACTTCATATAATTTGTTTTTTATTTAATTTAATGATTGATAACTATTCGTGGTTTTTAGTTAGAGCGTGGGTTATAAAAAAAAAAACCAATAATCTCTGTATCGGGTGTGCATAGTTTGGAATAATTGTTTTTGTTCTTAATTCTGGAAATCAATGTGAGATAATGGGGACGAAGCCATTGGATTATACATATTCAACTGATTTTATTCTGTAGGTAATGGATCCAATATAATTTTCTGATCGTCCTGTCTGCTTCTCAAATGTTAATACTGCGACTTGAAAAGAAACTTAATTAATACTGTTAACACTTCGGCTTGAAAAGAAAATTAATTAATACTGTTATTACTTCGGCTTGAAAAGAAACTATTACCTGAATTAGGTCCAAAGCCATTGCATCGCATCACTTAGAAGAAGAAAATTGTCATCTCTCTTATATACATATAATATGTATGTATGTACAATGTATTTGTTCTCCATCTGAGGTTTTCAACAAACACGAAACTTCATAGGAAAATGTCATTGGAACCTTTTCATTTTTTTCTTTTTTCATTAGAACTCCTTAGCCACAATTTATTCGTTTGTTCGATTGGTTGGTCTTGTTGGTATTGTGGCCAATATGAATTATTTTCTGCATATATGTGATTATAGAATCTTTTCTGTATTATTTTTTATTTTTTGACACAACATAAATTGATTTGTTGACACAAAATTATTTTTGAATTAAGTACGATAAAACAAAACACCTGTCTCGTGTGGTGTGTTGTGGTGCTATTGTTAGAATATAATTTTATATCCGTAGAACCACATTTATCTAATGTGTTGTGTTGCTGTGAGGCGTATTAAATATTTGGACTGGGAGCGAGACACGACTCGACAACAAAACACACGCGACGCGTGCGGTTCCTTTTTTCATTTGTTTTAGGTGCTCTTTGGTTCTAATGTTCCTAAAAACATTATAAACTTTTCTTGCAGACATTTAAAAATCGCAAGCATCGGTTTTATGCACCTATTGGTTTCGTGTCAAAAAAACAATCATCTAGGTTTTAATCAACTATTCTGTTTTTATGTAATGAGAGTAAGATTATAAGACTGCAAAAATTACAAAATAAAGCAATTAGATGTATTTTAAAGTGCAAAAGATATATCGCTGGCTCAATACTTTAATGTTCTATGTTAGGTTTTCATTAGTCTGAGATATTCGCTTCCAAAGTTTTACGAATTAAGGACCTACTTTCTTTTTTCTGTGTTCGATATCGATGTAATTAACACTTTTCAATTTTAACATAGAACATTTTTCTAACTTTTTTGAATTTTCTTCAAGTTTTTTGTTCTATGTCGGACATAAAACATCAAAGCACTGAGGGAGATATATGGAAATCAATGGCAGATTGGGAAAAAATTAAATAAAATATGCAGTGAAATTACAAAATATAGTTACTGCGATTGTAAGACCGTAAAAAATTGTTATTTGCCAGTACTTTTTGATAATTTATTTATTGATTTAATTTATTTTATGGTCTATATGAACGTTTAATGACTGAATATAACTCAGAATCTTTGCAATGTTTATGTTTGTTAGGGCTATAAAACAGCCATTTGTTGAAGAAAAAACATGGAACATACATTTTCTTAAAGTCGACAAAAAAGCGAATATTTTGATATAAAAAAACATATTTTTGAATTTTATATGACATAGAACATTAAAGTATTGAGCCAGCGATATGTCAATTCGTTTTATGTTGAACTCTTTGAAGTGGTTATCAGTAAAGCAAAGAATTGTTATGAATGTTTTAGTTTTTGTATTTAAAATAATAAACAACTTAATGCCAAATTATTTATTTGATTATGTACAATTTATAAGAGACTTACGCAAAATTCTCTCAAATACAAAGGATTTAAATTGTTCAATAGTTTAAACGCTGATGCCAAAAATGAAACAAACTTAAATATACAGCTATATAAAAGAAAAGTTATTGAATATGTAAAATCACACTATTAGAACCTATGTAAAATCAATTATGTAAATGTATTTATGTATATTAATGTAAATAGTTAACTAAACTAAATAAATAAACTTAAACTTAAATTACGATGATGGAGAAGTTCAAAAAAATGTTTGTGCGTCTGTGCGTCCTGATGTACACCGAGCTAAGCCCTTAACGGTTGGACCGATTTTTTTTGAAAATTTGGTGTGAAGCGTTTTTATGTGATTCCCTAGCGGAGAAATTCGAAATCTATGTCGTAGCTCATCTAAAACGGGTAGCTGCCATACAACGATTTCAGTTTTGGGCTATTCCATTATCGCGGGTGCAACATTTAGACAGACTTTAAATATTTTTATAATAAAATAAAAGAATATTTTAATGAAATTCTTACTTGAAGGGTAACATTTTCGACTTGGATTCGACTTGGATTCGTTTATAAAACACAAATTAAATAAATAAATCGTCAGAAAAAAAGGTTTCAAAGTGCGATCGCGGGTGCAATGAATTTGGCTCACATTTCTTGATCATAGTACGAAAATCGCAAAAGTCTGTTAATTGTGAAACATTTGTTTTTTTTTTTTTTACATTTTACTGAACGACATTGATTCAATCAACTAAAGACATACAAATTAAGAAAGCAAAAATCAACAACGATTTTTCACTTTTAAAGCAATCGCGGGTGCAACATCAAATTATCGCGGGTGCAAGCGTCTTACTTTAATGAATATTGACATCAGTAAAACGATTTAAATGAACTGGATGAGAGATTAAAATAATATATATTACTAGTCAGTACCGTTCTCTATTAATTATTAGTTTGTTTTTTTTCTCAATGCGTCAATATTTTCGAAAAATACTGTGTTCCGATTCTCTTATCGCTCGTGCAACATTAAGACTCACTTTGAGTATATTTATAATTAAATAAAAAAATATTTTAATGAAATTATTGCTTGAAGGGCTACATTTTAATCTATTCCCTACGTAGAAGTGCTCTGCATTAGGGCTGGCCACGAGATGAGACTCGGCGAGACTTTTGGAAGTCTCGTCTCGTTAAAATCGAAAATTTTATTCTCGTCTCGGTCTCGTGTCGATCTCGTCTCGGTCTCGTCTCGGTCTCGTCTCCGAAAATAACAACTTCCGGACAACCTGTTGATTATTGGAACGTCAAAGTATAATAATTCGTCCCGCCTTTAGTTTGAATATGAGTAGAAATAAATATTTAACTGAAATTGGATTTTTCAATTTATTAGACTCACTGTAAATTTCGGTCCAACTAAACAGTCCCGTCTCGGTCTCGGCTCGGATGCTTTAAATGCAGTCTCGTCTTGTCTCGTCTCGTCTCGTCTCGTCTCGTCTCGTCTCGTCTCGTCTCGTCTCGTCTCGTCTCGTCTCGTCTCGTCTCGTCTCGTCTCGTCTCGTCTCGTCTCGTCTCGTCTCGTCTTGTCTCGTCTCGTCTCGTCTCGTCTCGTCTCGTCTCGTCTCGTCTCGTCTCGTCTCGTCTCGTCTCGTCTCGTCTCGTCTCGTCTCGTCTCGTCTCGTCTCGTCTCGTCTCGTCTCGTCTCGTCTCGTCTCGTCTCGTCTCGTCTCGTCTCGTCTCGTCTCGTCTCGTCTCGTCTCGTCTCGTCTCGTCTCGTCTCGTCTCGTCTCGTCTCGTCTCGTCTCGTCTCGTCTCGTCTCGTCCCGTCCCGTCTCGTCTCGTCTCGTCTCGTCTCGTCTCGTCTCGTCTCGTCTCGTCTCGTCTCATCTCGTCTCATCTCGTCTCGTCTCGTCTCGTCTCGTCTCGTCTCGTCTCGTCTCGTCTCGTCTCGTCTCGTCTCGTCTCGTCTCGTCTCGTCTCGTCTCGTCGTGTGAGACCGAGGTAGACATTTTTTCAAGCTTGCGGCTATATTTTTGTGAAGCAGTCTCTTTCCTTACTTCCCTGCATTTTATATGAAATTGTTAAAAAAAAAAAAAACAATCTTGGCAAACAAAAATTATTATTCGAGGCTTATTTATTAATAAAATATGATACATCACTCAATAATGTTAGTGTCGACAAGTTGCAACCAATTTGAATCAACATACAATTTACTCCTTATAGTGACTGGTTAAATTTTGTTTTTGATTTTTTCTTACCTTAACAAAGTTTCACTAAAGTAAACACTTTATTTCTGTGTAAAAAACACACTTGTTTATATAATATTTTATATCGCGGGTGCGGCTCCTAACATTAAGCACCTCATATTTGGGATATTCGCAAAATAAGTATGCCATCCAAAAGGTCAGTAATTGGTCAAAAAAGGTCAACTAGTGTCAGAAATTGGTCAGCCAGGAAATTTGTAATCAAAGGTTAAAGTTTTTCAAGGTCACCAACTATATTGGCACCTCATTTATGGGATATTCGCAAAAAAGTGTACCATTTGAAAGGCCAACGACTCGTGATAATAGGTCAGTTAGTTTCAGTAATTGGTTAGCAACTTCAAAACGTTATTTTTATTTTCCCCCAATTTTGCACTAATTTAGCAAATTTCTGGGTGCGATGGAATGAAGCAAGTCCGCTGACCGAAAAGCAAAATTCTTAGCCAACGTTTCACAAAGGCTCAATAAACCACGGAGGAGGAAATGTTTTGGCCTGGGGATGGTTTTCTAATCAAAGAATCGGACCAATTCATAGAATAGATGGTAACGGGTGATTTTTTAGCTGGTTTGTTTTGGCAACATTGGTTTTGACAGCTGACGTGTGTTTAGTACCTTGTGTCACTGTCAAACAGCTTCAGTTTGGTTTGCAATTTAACCATGGATCGTCTTACAAATGAACAACGCTTGCAAATTATTGAATTTTACTATCAAAATTCGTGCTCGGTTCGAAATGTTCATCGCGCGCTGCTTCCATTTTATGGTCGGCATTCTCGACCTTCTGAGCAGTCTATTCGGAAGATTGTGACCAAATTTCGCACCAAATTTACTTTGTTGGACATTAAACCACCAACACGTTTACGTACTGTGCGTAGTGAAGAAAATATTGCGGCCGTATCAGCTAGTGTGACAGAAGACCGCGAAATGTCGGCGCCGTTCCCAGCAGTTAGGCCTTTGTTACAGCACTACGTGGAAAATTTTGCGGAAGGATTTGGGCGTAAAGCCTTTTAAAATACAGCTGGTGCAAGAACTAAAGCCAGCCGACCTACCACAACGCCGAATTTTTGGTGAATGGGCTCTTGGAAAGCTGGCCGAGGATCCGCTTTTTTATCGAAAAATTGTGTCAGCGATGAGGCTCATTTTTGGTTGAATAGGTACGTAAATAAGCAAAATTGCCGCATTTGGAGTGAAGATCAGCCAGAAGCATTGCAACAGCTACCAATGCATCCTGAAAAAGCCACTGTTTGGTGCGGTTTATGGGCCGGCGGCATTATTGGGCCATATTTCTTCAAAGATGATGCAGCGTTACTGTCAATGGTGAACGCTACCGAGCGATGATAACAAACTTTTTTTTGCCCGAAATGGAAGTTCTTGACTTGCATGATATGTGGTTTCAACAAGACGGTGCCACATGCCACACAGCACGCGAAACAATGGCGCAATTGCGAGGCGAGTTTGGTGAACAGTTAATTTCACGTTTCGGGCCGGTCAATTGGCCGCCTAGATCGTGCGATTTGACACCATTAGACTATTTTTTGTGGGGGTATGTCAAGGCTAATGTCTATAGGGACAAGCCCGCTTCGATTGACGCACTGGAAGCCAACATCCATGCATTCATTCGTGAGATACCGGCCGATATGTGTGAAAGAGTATGCCAAAATTGGACTCAGCGGATGGGCTACCTGAGACGCAGCCGCGGTCAACATTTGCATGAAATTATCTTTAAACATTCAATTACAAGGTTCAAACTATCGATTCAAATAAATATTTCATTCATTTTTTCGAATTTTTTGTGTTTTTTTTTTTTTTTAAAGTTCTAAACCTCTTAAAAAATCACCCATTATAATGGATCGTTTTGTGTATGATGACGTCCTTCAAAACATGATGCTGCCACACGCAGAAGTAGAAATGCCCTTCAAATGGACATTCCAATATGACATCGATCCAAAACATACCGCAAAATAAGTCCAAAATTGGATTTTGGAAAATAAAATCAACGTTTTGAAGTGGCCGGCACAGTCACCTGACCTCATCCCCATAAAAAAAAAAACCTATTGGAGATTGAAGATCGCCAGCTTCAACGTGATAGCTGCAAAAACAAGGATTTGTTGTTCTAACAGAAATTGCTTGGAAGTATCGTATAGTTGTCAAGCATCAGCTATCAAAAATAGTGGCTTCATAACAAAATATTGGAAAACAACTACAAAATTTAATCGTGTGCTTCATTTCTTTACTGTGTAATTAATATACTTTTTTTCCTTGCGATTGAAGAGCTAATGTATACCTACATTAACCAAATAAAATTCATTTAAATATATTCAAGTTTAGAAATTAAATTAAGCAAAATGTAACCAAGTGAAATTGAGTGCTTTTGTTTTGTCCGACACTGTATATATATATAAAGTCCTATAATGTTTTTTAATGCCAGATTTTAGTTTTCGAGATTTTAAGTTTGCGGGTTTTTGTAAATGCGAGATTATAAACAACTGGTTTTTGTAATTTTGTGATTTGTGAAAAGCGTGTTTCTGTAATTGCGAGATTTCGTATTGCGAGATTTCGATTGCGAGATTTTAATTTGCGAGATTTCGTAGCCAACCCGTCCTGATGTATGTACATGTACATCGAACTAGAGCTTGAACGGTTGGACGGATTTGCTTTAAATTTCGTGTAAAACATTCTGCCCTAGCGAGGTATCCGTCGGAGCGGAAAATTCTCCGCAACGCATACTCCGTCGGAGATGCAAATTACATTCGAGGTGACCGATTCGGAAAGGAAAAATATAAAATGCGACGACGCATTGATTTGACATGCGACAGATATTTTCGTGCTATAGATATTTTGCACAAGTTTATGAGAGCTTGTATTGTCTGGTGCTTGTTTTTTCGTTTACTCTTGTCCTGGAAACGTAAATTCAACCAACAAGTACAAACAATTTCTTTCTTTAATAATATTTTTTATTTATTACATTTTACTTACAATTCACTGAAAATCGGAAACAAATTCCGCGAACAATTTCTGTCGGAGGATTTCGGAACAATATTTTAAATTTTTCATCCAAAAACGCATTACATCGCATGTCAACGCAAAACACCGGGCTGCATCCAATAATGTCGGAAAAATGTTCCGAACAGCTGTTCGGAAAAATACCTCGAAGCAAAAAGCCTCCAATTCGGAGGAAATCGGAGAATATTCCGTTCCGACGGATTTTTTTTTTTTTTTTTTTTTTATAATCTTCGCGCACTCAAGGGGTTGTTACTACCCTTAATATGTAAACACAGCGTTAGGAAAATAGGATAGGGTTTAAAAGGAGATGTCGATGCACATTGGTTTTGAATTTCTGAATATCATAATGGGAGGGAAAAATAGAGTAAGGTATAACATTCCACATTCGTGTTGTGCGGCTAAAAAAAGAATTCCTGTACTTGACAGTACGTCCAAAATTGGGCTCAAGGATAAACTGATGGGCATTCCTAGAAGCGCGAGTATTGCGGTTAAATTGTTTAAGGGGAGGAATGCAACTAGCTATTTCACTGGAGCACTGTTTGTAAAAGTAGCGATAAAATAAGACAAGACATGAAACATTACGTCGGTGCTCTAGAGATCCTCTACACACGTTGACAGTCAGACCGAAATGGAGACTGAAGACTACCTAAACATGGTTCTTCTGAGTGAGGATGAGCTCTTGGGCTCCTCTTCTGACTCGGAAGATGTTAATAAAACGGTGGTGGAGGCTGGTCTGCCTAAATGTAGCCAAAATGCTGCAGTTAGTCCAGATTAACCTCCAACACTCCATTAAGGCTTCGGCCTCTCTTCTTCTCCGTTTATCCAGGGGGAATGAAGATATCGTTCTGATCCAAGAACCATGGATTGTCAAATCCCTGGTAAAGGGACTCGGAACTCCTGGATACTACTTACTGTATGCGTCAGATAAAGGTGAACCTAGATCTTGCATACTCGTTAAAAGTAGCATTAATGTATATTTACTCCATCATTTCAGCGACAGAGATATAACCGCAGCCAGGCTAAAAACGACAAACGGCATGTACTGGCTAGTGTCAGCTGATCTCGGCCATGACCACCTTGGCCCTCTTCCCAGTAATACACTGGAAAGTATAGTCACTGAAGCAGAACGGCAGAAAATCCGCCTAATAATTGGAAGTGACGCTAACGCCCATCATACAGTATGGGGCAGCACTGACATCAATGATAGAGGTGAGTCTCTTTTCGATTATATCTTAAGTACTAACCTTATAGTAAGTAACGTTGGGAATGAACCCACATTTGTTACTAAAAACCGACAAGAGGTACTAGACATAACTCTAGTCTCAGACACTATTCATCAATCTATTATGAATTGGAAAGTTTCAAAAGAACATTCGTTCTCCGATCACAGATACATTCAGTTTAGTCTGAATGTTGAAGTTCCCACTACCCGACCAGAATTTCGAAATTTCAGGAAAACTGATTGGTCCAAATACAGGAAAACACTTGATAGTTTAATTAAACCTGAACTTCTAAGTCCTCCCTCTAGTACGACTGAACTTGACACCAAAGTCAATGACCTCACGTTAGCCTTAAATAAGTCAATGGCCATCTCCTGTCCACTTATTCAAATAAGGGGAAAAGGAAAACCACATTGGTGGACCTCAGGGCTTGAGCCTCTCAGAAAAAACTGTAGGAAGCTCTTCAATAGAGCAAAAAACACAAGAGCAGTTTCAGACTGGGAATCCTATAAAGAGGCCCTAAAATCATATAAAAAAGAATTGAGGAAATCTAAACGCGCTTCTTAGAGAGCCTTCTGTGGCAGAGTAGAAGAAACCTCAGAAGCATCAAGACTAAGAAAAATCCTCTCAACCAGTCCAGCAATGCCCAGCTGTTTGAAAAATGCTGACGGCTCTTGGACAAATACTTGCGAAGAATCACTCAATCTGCTATTAGATACTCATTTTCCAGGTAGCTCCCAAACTTTAAACAGTACTGATCACATTAGATCTAACAATAATCTAACTTTTCCACAAGGTTTGATAACAAGGGAAAAATTGTTGTGGGCTATCAACAGCTTCAAACCTTACAAGTCTCCAGGACCAGACGGCATAATACCAGCCGAACTTCAAATGAGCTCATGTATAATGCTGCCTATTTTAGAAATAATCTTTAATAGCTGCTTGAACTTGGCTCATATTCCTAGTTCATGGAGAGAAGTAAAAGTTGTTTTTATACCCAAAGCAGGTAAATGCTCCCATGTTAATCCGAAAGATCTCAGACCTATTAGTCTATCATCATTCCTTCTCAAAACATTTGAACGACTGATTGATATTCACTTACGTACCAGTATTGATACGAGACTCTTGTCTCAGTCTCAACACGCGTACTGCAAAGGGAAATCGGTGGAAACGGCACTAAATACTTTGGTACGCACCATCGAATATTCCCTCTACCATAAAGAATATACAATGGTTGCTTTCCTAGATATAGAAGGCGCTTTTAACAATGTCGACACATCTGCAATCGCATCTGCACTGTCATGTCTGAAGGTGGACAGTTCGCTTGGTGAACTGATCAATCAAATGCTGACAAGCAGGATTATCAATTCAAAACTGGGCGATTTCTCTGCAAAAAGATCAGTCAGTAGAGGTACGCCACAAGGCGGTGTTCTATCTCCCCTTCTCTGGAACCTTGTAGTAAACGAACTGCTTACAAGCCTGGAAGCGGAGGGATACAGAGTGATTGCCTATGCGGACGATGTTGCTATCGCCGTATCAGGTAAGTATCCTATTGTCTTAAAGGATCTCTTACAAAATGCCTTAAACAAGCTAATAGACTGGGCAGAACGGTGTGGACTGGGTGTCAACCCCCACAAAACTGATCTTGTCCTCTTCTCCAGGAAATATAAAATTCCACACATAGATCCTCCCACCATTAAAGGAATTCCACTAACATTCTCCGACAAAGCTAAATATCTGGGTCTTATTTTAGATAAGAAGTTAAGTTGGACACCTAATATAGAAGAAAGAGTTCGGAAGGCCACAGTAGCACTCTTCTCTTGTAAGAAAGCCATTGGAAGTAAATGGGGACTCCAACCCCGTATTACTCACTGGCTATACATCTCGGTAATTAGACCGATTCTAACATATGGGGTGGCAGTATGGTGGACAGCTCTAGATATAGCGGTTAACCGCGATAAACTTAGTAAAGTCCAAAGATCAGCTTGCATGTGTATAAGTGGAGCACTTCGTTCTACTCCCTCCGCGGCACTGGACACTCTTCTTCATCTGACACCCCTCGATATATTTAGTAAACAAACGGCAGCGAGTTCGGCAATCCGTCTTAAAGCCTCTTCACAGTGAACCAATAATGAAATAGGCCACTCAGCTATTCTGAACTCATACAGATCACTTCCAAGTATAATTGACTACACCATCCCACAATTCCGTTTCGATAAAAATTTTCAAGTTGCCATACCCTCCCGATCCACATGGGAGGACGTGACATTCTTGGAAGACGACTCGATTCACTTTTATACGGACGGTTCAAAAACCGAGGATGGGGTTGGTGGAGGCGTGTACTCAGAAAGATTAAATTTAAGTCTCGCATTTCGTCTTCCAGACCATTGTAGCGCGTTTCAGGCGGAACTTTTGGCGATAAAAGAAGTTTTATCTTGGCTTAAAGAAAACGTGATATTGACTTCTGATATCCGCTTCTTCTCAGACAGCCAAGCTGCCATAAAATCTCTCGACTGTGTCTCTACAAACTCTAAAACAGCCCTTAACTGTCAATCATCTCTTATAGAGATGGCGCAGCAGTTCCAAATTCTCCTTTGTTGGGTGCCGGGCCATAGAGACATTCCGGGTAATTGTAAAGCTGATGAACTCGCCAAAGTTGGAACAAGACTACCTATTTTACCTGAAAAGGTAGACACCGGTATGCCTATAGCTACATGCAAATTTTTGCTAAAGCAAGATGCTTTAAGGAGAACAAACCTTAGGTGGAACAACTTAACCACTTGCCTGACGACAAAACAGATCTGGCCTACGCTAGATGTGAGGCGCTCTTAGTGTTTGATATCTTTGAACAGATTGCATATCAGCTCCGTAATTGGTGTCATAACTGGGCACTGTCTTATAGGCAAGCACGCAAAGCGGCTTGGAGTTTTCGCAAACGATTTTTGTAGGAGCTGTACGGATGAAGAGGAGGAAGAATCTGTTTCTCATCTTCTCTGCACATGCCCTGCCCTATCTAAAAGACGTAGGCTCCATCTCGGAGACTTCTTCTTCAATGATCCTAGTGATCTGACAAACATAGACATAAGTAGTCTCGCACGCTTCATTAGAAGCTCCAACTGGTTTTAACGAGCGGGGAGAAAATCTCTCTAGATTCACGTGGTATCACAACGGACCAACTTATGGTCTAAGTGTGTCAGCCCCTTGCTGGCAGCCACTTCAACCTAACCTAACCTAACCTAGAGATGTAAATGTTTCCGTTATGGTTTTATCACCTATCATTTTTAAAGCTTTTTTTTTGAATACTATCCAAAAGACTCAAGTAAGTTGGAGGAGCACCTGCCCAGATATGCGAATTATACTCAAGCTTTGGACGGATGTACGCCTTATAGATCGTAGCCATATCAGAAGGGGAGAAAAATTTCATGCATCTTCTTAGGAATCCTAAACATTTTGCAGCGTTTTTAGCGACGTCGAATATGTGATCATTCCACAAGAGGTGGTCAGTGATACACATACCAAGAACCGAAAGCTGTTCAGTTTCCTCGATGCAAGTGCCACTCATGGATAGCGGCATGGGGTGTGGGTTTCGCTTTAACGACAGCATTGAGTTTTTGAAGCATTGAATTCTACACGGTTTCTTAATCCCCAATGGACAATGCTGACAAGATCAGAATTCAATGAGCTAATCATACGCTGCCGTTGAAGTTCCACATCCGAAGAACAGGGATGTGAATCTAGAAACGAATATGAGAAGCTGAGGGTACTGTCGTAAGCGAAACAGTTTAATGGATTAGAAGTTTCAGACAAAAGATCATTTATAAAAATATGGAAGAGAGTCGGAGACAAAACGGAGCCCTGGGGCACACCAGCATTTACTTTATGAATTTCAGACTTGAAACCATCCAATACAACTTGTATTGAACGGTCCGAAAGGTAATTTCTAATCCAACGAAGAAGAGATTCATCAATACCAAATGCACGCATTTTCGATAAGAGAGCTTGATGCCAAACTCTATCAAACGCTTTTGAAATATCAAGTGCAATAATCTTACTTTCTCCAAAACGATGTAAAGATTTGTGCCCCTGTTTTTTTTTTTTTTTTTTTTTCTTCGGTCATTAAGAAGCTTTCGTTCTTCGAGATATTTCTTAAGCTGGAAATTAATCAGCGTTTCCATGACCTTGGAAGGAAGGGACGTAATGTGGTCGATAGTTAGAGGGTAAAGAAGATACGCCTTTTTTAGGGACAGCCTGGACAAATGCTGTTTTCCATCCACTCGGATAGAGTCCAGTAGAGTAGGAAAGATGGAAAAGCTTGCGCAGTGGTTTTGCCAGCGTTGAAGAACACCTCTTCAGAACAATGGGAGGGATACTATCCGGGCCAGCGGATTTGTGAATGTCGAGATCTTTTAGAACTCTATTAACTGCACGAGTGCAAAAGAAGATTTTTCCCATAAGATCATTTACGTTCTCAAGTACAGGAGGAGTCATAACACTCTCTGGCAGCGTCGAATTAACAGCAAACTGAGTTGCAAGCAAATTGGCTTTATCTTGCGAGCTGACAAAAGGAGTGTCATTGAAGACGAGCGTTGGAACCGAGGACGAGGTGGTATTACGTATGTTTTTTACAAATGACCAAAAATTTTTACTACCTTTGGGACATTGTAGTATTTTTTGCCGTAATTTTTGATCATGAAAAAATTTGGTTCTTCGAATATGAACGTTACAGGTCTTCCTAGCTTGTTGAAAATTTTTCCGGTTTTCCTCTGTAGGGTTGGCTTTATAACAACGGAAGCTTACTTCTCTGACCCTAATAACCTCTTTACAGCTCGAATCAAACCATGAGTTTTCTTTGGGTTTGATAGATTTCACCCTATTCGGGATAAAATTTCTCATTCCACAAAGAATTAAATTTGTAATCATATCTGCACTGGAGTCTACGTGACTATCGAGGAAGCATAGTGACCAATTAAAGTTACTGAAGAAACCGTTGAGACCGTCCCAGTTGGCTTTCTCGTATTGCCAAACGGTTCTCGTTGGTACTTTCTCTTTAACTGAGTTTTGTTGGCACGAGAAATTCGCAGATATGACACAATGGTCTGATGTGCCTAGAGGCGGTAATACACTTACAGTATATTTATCAGTGTCAGAAGTAAGGAACAAGTCTAGAGTGTTCGCAGATTGACCTGTAACGTCAGGGATTCGAGTTGGCTCATCAACGAGCTGAGTAAGATGGTCTAACTCAACTAAGATCTGAACATACCTTTCTTCGGGTGTTGTCTGGCCAGAAAAGCGGAGCCAACTAGAATTGTGTACATTGAAATCGCCCGCAATGACGATTTCAGTGTGAGGATTATGGGAAACAATTCTTTGGATGGAGTCGGACAGAGCACCAAATTCGTGAGAAGTTGAATTTCTGTCCAGGTTTGGACTCCTATAAATGAAGCATGTATGAATAATGTGCTTGTTTACCGTGAATTTCAACCATAGAAAATTAGAGTTTGTGTTAACACACAAACCATATTGAGGTTGGAGCTGGTAAGCAACATCGTTTCTTACATACACAACGAGGCCATGATGAGAAAAGAATAATGGCACTAAATGATACCCATGTAGATTAAATTCCGAATAATCAGTATTTTCTCCCACCTGAGTCTCATTCAGTGCCAATATAGCTGGTCTGTTAATTACAGAATGCATGTATGCAGCACAGAAATTCTTCCTTAACCCACGAATGTTGGAACAATCCACTCTAAAATTACCTCTCATTACAAACAATTCAAAAAACTTACCTTAAAACCAAATCAGACAATTTAATCTATGTAGATTAATAGAATTAGGGCCCAATTGAGCTTTTCAATACATCTTACCACCAGTGTTATGCCTTAGTGACAATATGCATCGATCTACCCCTGGATCCCTAAATCAGTATGCTACAATACATCTGATATTCATTTTGCTCTCTCATTGAATCATTATGTGAAAGCTTGCCTTATAATGTATTCAATGCTTAAGCTAAAGCAACTGCGTGTGAAAGGGAAGGGAAAAATTAGGGATTTACCACTCGTTGTGTTTTTTTTTTTTTTTTTTTTTTCTATTGCACATTTCACTACACTGGCACATTAGCTATTTTTTTTGGTAGTTGTTGTTGTTGATGAATATTATATCTTACGCGGCGCGAATATTGTTTGATTTGTGTTTTTTTTTTTATATATAGAATTTATTATTTGGTAAATTTTAATAATAATTTTGGGGCTATTTGTAAGAATTATGATATTAGAAACAGGCAACAGAGATACAATATGGACAAATTATTGCACAACAAGAAATAAATAAATTAAACTTCCACAAGACACACGAAGTTGATGTGCATGCGATGGTATGCAGATCGGCACGATTATTATGTGATCCCCTAGAGGATAAATTGAAATGTTTGTTTTAGCTCATCTAGAATGGGTAGCTGTCATACAACGATTGCGGTTTAATCAAGTTTTCTCAAAAATGGCCCAAACGATTATGATAAAACTTCGAAAGTGTAATCCATAAGCTGTTTGAATAATACTGAATACGGTTTTTGTCAAAAAATTCGTACAACGGAATTTAAGTTTTGGGTTCTTTTTAGCAAGTTTGCCGGCTTTTCACTTGTTTTGGTATATGCCCCAATATCTCATAAGAGTACGCGTGTTCACATTGGACTGGTTCTTCCGACTATTTTTGACTTCTCTGAAATTTATCTCACTCCTATTTCATACTTAAAAAGGGAGAAAAGTAGTAAATTTTTAAAGAAGTTACAATTTTGTGTATTTTTTCTGACGTTCTTATTTGTTAATTCGAAGGAGTCAGTCCAATGTGAACACCGTCTATTGAAAAGTGAAAGTGACATGCTGATATGAAGTAAAGATTGTGCTGTCTCTAGTTTTCAAAAATGACAACCTACTTATTCTTGTCATAAAAATGACAAGACTCAAACAGATATTGTCTTGTGTTTGTCTAAATGCATGTAACGAATTTATTTTTTCATTAATATGTAATTTGTATGAAAGTTTTGTCACTCCTTTAAAAGCGACATAAAGAATGAATTTGCTCAGTACCTATTTGTCAGTATAATGCCAAAGCATTACAGCGCTAATATTTGACTTTGTATAAAAATGAACGTTATTTATGCATTGATTTTAGACTTTATTTAGCCCATTTTTTTAAAAGAAATTCTTAATATTTATCATTCGAAAACAAATGAAAAATAACAATAGGAAATGCATGTTTCTTAAAGTTCTTTTATTTAATTTATAACTAAAATATACTTCAATTTATTCATACATTATTATCATACACAATAATCTAATACACTTATACCTACCTTTTTAAATTTTCCATTCAATAAAAAAAGGTTGAAAAATATCTTAATTTATTTTATAACATATCTGCTTTTCCAATGTTTCATCAAGTTCCTTGCACCACAAACAAAACTCTGTTTACAAGCTCACAAGCTCAAGTCGATGTCAACATTGCACAGCTGACTGACGCCATTACTATATTTTTGAATTCGCCACAAAACACATGTTCACTTTACCGCAGGAGAATTTTATGTTTTTTTTTTCACGCAGCCATCCATTTATTTTGACTTCTCTTTTCCAATTCATTTTCGTTAAAGTCGTATTTTTTCCCTTTGATGCTTCTTCATTTAAATTTTCACACAGTCGTACGGTGAATTTATAACGAATTGGCTAGGAATCGCGGATAATTTCAAAGTTAAAAGAAAATAAGAAAAATAAGAGCCATTCAACTATAATCAAACAAGCATAACACAAACTTGCGAAGAATAACGTCATTTAAGTCGCCTAGAAATGTCCCCAAATTTCAGAATATAACAGAAGGTTTAGTGGCTGATGATGATGGTGAACAATGGAATTAACTGTTCAATTGTTTTTTTTTATTGTAACTTCCATGTATGGTATAAGCGGTCTTAACTAGAATTTCCCATCCAAGTAATGCGTGTGTATAGATGCAATTTGCAGTAAAAAGTTGTTTTCGCCTTTCGCGGTCGATGAGATGCATGTGGCTCGTTTTTGTCTCTCAAAAACTGTTCTTAGTTTTTATGGATTACATAAAAAGGAACAAAAATATTTGAGGAAAAAAAGAAGAAAAGCAAAAAAACAAGAAGGGGAAAAAAGAGTTAAAAAGGGACAACAAAACGGAGAGAAATCGAATTGTGCAGTAAAAAAAGGAAAGATGTTTTGATGTCACAGTGAAAAGAAAATTGTGCTTTTTTGTTGCAATTTAATATTTTTTGTTGTTTAAAAAAGTGATCAGGTAAACCGAAACCGTGAAAAAAACTTTAGAAGAAAAAAGTAGAGCAAACCATCGCATCGTGTGTGTACTGGAATCCCTCGGGATAAATCAATCTGCCTGCTCCAAACGAATTTATACAGAAAAGAGAATCCATAAATTATTAAATAATAGCAACCTTCCTCTATCAAAAAAAAATTGTGCATGTTATGTATTTTGTTGTCTTCTTTCATTTTCACCTCCCGCGTAGGCCTGTTCGTCGCGTAGTGTGTGTCAAAAAAAGCTCAAAAAGTGAGATTTATTTTATTCCTGATTGATCCATAATTGAATCTTTGAATTCATTCTTTATTCCATTTGTAATGCGGAAAAGTGAATAACGGTGATTTTTTTCTTCTTTCAAAAAATTGTCAAATTTCCCCAGAGTGAATGCATTCAGAAAACAAAAAGGATACAAATTTCAAAAAAGAATAAATACAATTTCGGGTGAGTGAATTTAAAATGTTTTTATTAAAAGAATTGTGGCTAAATAATATATGTATGTATTTTCAAGGAACTAAATACTACGCAACCACATCCCACATGTTTTTATAAAGTTTATATTTCTGCCAGCTACCCAAGCAAACTATTACTATAGGGGCGCAGTCGTTTTTCTTTTGTCACCTTGTTCTACAACCACTTGCAATCTCACCATCATCATTAATAAATTCGAAATCGGAAGCCCTAATTAGCTCTTATCGTCATATAGTGTAGGTAGTAGGTTGTTTGAGTAGGTAGGCTCACGCCCGGGGTTTTTAAGATTTTCTGCAGCTATCATTGGAATTACCTATCCTTAAATTTTCTTTATAATGTGCGATGTTTTTACTTTACTCTATTTCTTTCTTTTTATCTCCCTTTCAAATTTGGAGTTCAGAATAGAGATTTAATGAGGGGATGCCCTTGTCAATGAAGATTTCTATTGAAGAGAATCGTTGAGACTTTCTTCTGCGAAGAAATCTATCTACATGTCAAGATATTGACATGTAGATATAAATTAGAAATAGAAAAGTTGCAAAAACAGGGACTAGCTAGGTACCTACGTAAGTGGGATGATTTATTCGAGGAATTTTCCTTAAATAATTCGAATTTTCCTAATTTAAATAAGAATGTGAAGAATGTTCGTTTGTGTTTTTTTTTTTTTTAACGAGCAGATTACTTTAGAATCTAAGCGGAGAGCAAAAACTTGGAATACCTAAAAGTTTAAAACTTATTATACCTAGTCGTGATTGAATGGGATTTATCTTGAATCTGCTTTAAATTCTGAGTTTAACTAACCGTACCAATTGTAATCCCCTCAAATGAAAATTAAAAATAATGGTGTTTTCCACTGATAAAAAAATCAATTTATTTTTAAAACTGGTAAATGACATGTTATGTTTAATCAAAATCCGTTCCTGAGATAACTTGATAAAACTGAAATCATTGTATGACAGACCCGTTTTAGATGAGCTAAAACAAAAATTCGAATTTCTGCACTAGGGAATCACATAAAAACGCTTGACAGCAAATAAAAAAAAAAAAATCTGTCCAACCGTTTAGGCTTTAGCTCGAGGTACATCAGGACGCATAGATGCACAAACACTTATTTGAACTTCTCCATCATCGTAATGTTAGTTTTGATTAAAACCTCGGTAATTTTTTTTTGACACGAAAACGATAGGTGCATAAGACTGATGCTTGCGATCTCTAAATGTCATTTCAAAAATTTGCAAGAAAATGTTGGTAATGTTTTTAGGCACATAAGAGCCAAAGAGCATCGTAAACAAATGAAAAAAGGAACCACACGCGTCTCGTGTGTTGTCGGGTCGTGTGTCGCTGTCAGTCAATATGTATAAAGTCAATATATTTAATACGCATCACAGCAACACAACACATAAGATAAATGTGGTTCTCGTTCTACGGATATAAAATATATTCTAACAATAGCGCCACAACACAGCACACGACACAGGTGTTTTTTTTTATAATCTTAAAATTCAAAGAGCTCTATGTATATCGTACTTCATTCAAAAATAATTTTGTGTCAAAAAATTAATTTATTTTATGTCAAAAAATAAAAACAAATACAGAAAAGATTCTATAATTACATAGAGAAAATAATTCATATTGGCCACAATACCAACAAGACCAACTAATCGAGCAAACGAATAAATTGGGGCTTAAGAGTTCTAAAGAAAAAAGAAAAAAATGAAAAGGTTCCAATGACATTTTCCTATGAAGTTTTGTGTTTGTTGAAAACCTCAGCTGGAGAACAAATAGATTGTACACACATACATATTGTATGTACATATATAATTTCTTCTTCTAAGTGACGCGATGCAATGGCTTTGAACCTAATTCAGGTAATAGTTTCTTTTCAAGCCGAAGTAATAACAGTATTAATTAATTTTCTTTTCAAGCCGAAGTGTTAACATTATTAATTAAGTTTCTTTTCAAGTCGCAGTATTACCATTTTGGAAGCAGACAGGACGATCAGAAAAGTAAGCTGAATATGTATAAGCCAATTGCTTAGTCCCCATAATACCAGTTAAAAAACATTTGTACCCAGAATGAAGAACAAAAACAATTATTCCAAACTATGCACACCCGATACAGAGATTATTGGTTTTTTTTATAACCCACGCTCTAACTAAAAACCACGAATAGTTATCAATCATTAAATTAAATAAAAAACAAATTATATGAAGTAAAAGAAGAAAAATATAATCAGTTTATTAAACAAGAAGGATTATGGGTGTATCTATAATTCAAAAAACAAAGAAAAAAACATCATATAATACTAATTATAATTCTTATTTCTTGTTAACCACAAAAATAAGAATTATAATTAAATTTGGAATCCAACATACAAAAAAGATTTAAATATTTCAAAGAATCTGAATATATGAATATATGAAAGAATTAGATTTTAATAAACAAAATATTAAAACTGAAAAAAAACAGATATTTAGTACTAAATTTCTTCAATAAACCTTGTACAAAATATCTTCATGAAATACTGAAAGATTCCATGATGTTTTTTTCTCTTCATATTAAATAACGGTAGCCGAAATTTAATTGAATTCTTTAATTTAAAAAAAATACATAATAAATAATTTTAACATTATAGGTATCAAAAACTTATACTCACATAGACCCAATCCCTCCAAAATCCATTTTCAAAATAATCTTTAATTATTCTGAATAATTCTTCTTGTCTCCTTATTCTCCTGAGTTCTTTTTTATAAATTTCTTCTCTTCTCCATGCAGCCAACTAAAAAAATGTATGTACCACATTTTAAATATTTTTAAAACCATTAAAATCATAAAAATTTAATATACTCACATTATCTGACATTTCATCTAACCATTGATATTCATTTTCATATACATCATTAGGTCCACTAGTTCCAGGTATCTTAAACATTTTATTTAACACATTTTTATATTGATTTACATTTCAAATCATAAACATTTAATATACTCACATCCTCCGGCATTTCGTTAATCCATTTCTGGACATCATATACTTTTTTAATAATTCCGCTTGGTCCAGGTTGCTAAAAAAATTTCATTATCACATTTTTATTTATTTAACATTTTAAATCATAAAAATTTTATATACTCACATTCTCCAACATTTCATCTATCCATTTTTGTATATCGTATTCGCTTTCTTGCATCTTAACTATTTTTCCTTTATTTATTTCAATTTATTTCTTTCACACAATTCTTCTTACTTCCGTTCACTTCGATATATTTTTAATAATGATTTATTTTTTTTAATTTTTTGGCTTATATAGAATTTTAGATTTCATGACCAACTGGGTGTTATAAAAATTATTACATAATCGGGCCAGTAGAAAAAGTGTATAGTGGATCATTTAATATATCTAATTTCAATTTTGCCACCTGACGCTCTAAGAGACTCATTGTAATTGGTAATTTAGAATGGTAAATGGTTATATTGGTAGTAATGGTAATGGTGAGATAGTTAAGATAGGTATGAGTGTTAAGAGTGGTAAGATTGGTAACTTGTAATAAAGTGGCAATTGGTATATTTTGATGTAAAGGTGTTGTTTATAGTAATTGCAGTTGCAGTGGTAGTTGCAGTTGCAGTTGCAGTGGTAGGTGCAGTGGTAGGTGCAGTTGCAGTGGTAGGTGCAGTTGCAGTGGTAAGTGCAGTTGCAGTGGTAAATGGAGTTGCAGTGGTAAGTGCAGTTGCTGTGGTAGTTGCAGTTGCAGTGGTAGTTGCAGTTGCAGTGGTAAGTGCAGTTGCAGTGGTAAGTGCAGTTGCAGTGGTAAGTGCAGTTGCAGTGGTAAGTGCAGTTGCAGTGGTAAGTGCAGTTGCAGTGGTAAGTGCAGTTGCAGTGGTAAATGGAGTTGTTGTGGTAGTTGCAGTTGCAGTGGTAAGTGCAGTTGCAGTGGTAGTTGCAGTTGCAGTGGTAAGTGCAGTTGCAGTGGTAAGTGCAGTTGAAGAAATAAGTGTAGTTGCAGTGGTAGGTGCAGTTGCAGTGGTAAGTGCAGTTGCAGTGGTAGGTGCAGTTGCAGTGGTAGGTGCAGTTGCATTGGTAGGTGCAGTTGCAGTGGTAAGAGCAGTTGCAGTGGTAGGTGCAGTTGCAGTGGTAGGTGCTGTTGCAGTGGTAGATGCAGTTGCAGTGCAGTGCACTTACCACTGCAACTGGAACTGCACCTACCACTGCAGCTGCAACTACCACCGCAAGTGCAACTACCACTGCAACTACCACTGCAACTCCACTTACCACTGCAACTGCACCTACCACTACAAGTGCAACTTCAACTTCCACTGCAACTGCAATTGCACCTACCACTGCAACTACCACTGAAACTGCACCTACCACTGCAACTGCACTTACCACTGCAACTGCAACTACCACTGAAACTGCACCTACCAATGCAAATGCATCTACCACTGCAACTGCACTTACCACTGCAACTGCACCTACCACTGCAACTGCACTTACCACTGCAACTGCACCTACCACTGCAACTGCACCTACCACTGCAACTTCACTTACCACTGCAACTGCACCTACCAATGTAACTGCACCTACCACTGCAACTGCACCTACCACTGCAACAGCATCTACCACTGCAACTGCACCTACCAATGCAAATGCAATTGCAATTACCACAAATAATACTTTTACCCTTAAATATATCAATTGCCAATTTAATACAAATTACCAAACTGACCACTCTTACCAATCTTACCAGTATTACCATTAACCATTTACCAATTATCAATTACAATGAGTCTCTTAGTGCATCAGTTGGCAGAATACAATTTAAGTAAATTAAATAATCCACTATACACTTTTTCTACTGGCCCGATTTTGTAATAATTTTTATAATACCCAGTTGTCCATGAATTCGAAAATTCTATATAAGTCGAAAAAATTAAAAAAATAAATCATTAATGAAAAAATTTCAAGCTGAGCGGAAGTGAGAAGAATTGTGTGAAGAAAAATAATTGAATTTAATTATAAAAAAATGAATGCACTGGATAATAATGATAATGATTTTAAGAAATCAATAGATGAATTGTTAGGGAATGTATGTATATAATTTTTTTTTAATTTTGAATGTTAGAAAATATAAAAAAGTGGTTAATAAAAGTTTTTTCAGTTAGGTGTATTTAAAAAAGAAGATAAAGAGCTCAGGCGAAATAATAGACATAATTTATTAACAAGAATAAAAGAGTTTTTCGAAGAGGGATTTTGGAAAGAATGGTCTTATGTATGTATAAGTTTTTGATTTGAAAAGAAAAAAAAATAAAAGTTTAAATTATTTCTGTATAATGTATATTGTTTTGTTTTTATTATAGGATTCAATTAAATATCGACCACCGCTAATAAACCGTACCAGAAAAAATTACATCTTTCAGTACAAAAGTTATGAAGGCCTTTTGTACTAGATTGATTTCAGTGATTCTCTGTGTTAGTTTGTTTTTTGCTTATTAATACTTACATTGCAATTCTTTTTATATTCATTTAAATATTTTTAATTTATTCCTGGTACGTGGCAATCCAAACCTTATAATAATTCTTATTTATTTGGCTAACATTAAATAAGAATTATAATTAGTGTTATGATGATTTTTTGAATTATATTGTAGCCATTTAATAAACTGCGACAATTTTGTTTTGTTTTTCTATAAATAATTTGTTTTAATTTAATTGAATGACTTATAATTGTTTTCATGACAATCAGTAATTTAGTAAAAGGGTGGTTATTCTTCTATCGCAGAAGAATGTACATTTATTTGAACTTGGCTTATATTATCAGCATTGTGACCAATAAAAGCCTCTATGCGGAGCCTTTGAAATCTTGTATCTAGATTGTTGTTTGATTGTGCATCACTGCCTTGAACTTTGCAATTGTTCACAATATTGTTCTTGAAATAAGTGCTTGTCAATTCAGATCTGTAATACATACATATATATGCATTTTGCTTTAAGCTGAGGGTTTGCTCACGAGTCTTACTAGGTTCGACTTCAACACATTTTTTTTAGATTCTTATTCATTTTTTTCTTTCTTAAATTCTTAGCCCCGATTTGTTCGTTTGTTCGTTCCTCTAGTTCAGGTTTTTCATTTCCATTTCATTTCCATTTATTCCTTAATAATTTAAAAATACATAACAAATGCATAATAATTATAGAATCTTTTCTATATTTTTTTCATTTTTTCTTTTTTGACACAAAATCATTACTTATTATTTTTGAATTAAGAACGATTGAGTTCTTCGAATTTTAAGATTGTATAAAAATAAAAACACCTGTCTCGTCTGGTGTGTTGTGTTGCTGTTGTTAGAATATACCTTTTTTATATCCGTAGAACCACATTTATCTAGTATGTTGTGTTGCTTGGGGGCGCATTAAATATATGAACTGACACAGGGGTGGACTGGGGCTTTAAGGGTCTCCCGGGACTTTTAAAGGGCCATCACAAGCTACATTATTGACAAAATTATTGAAACTAATTTTTTTGAATTTTAAAATTGAAATATTTATGTTTAATACGTTTCCACAATGCAATATCTTGAACTTTTCGCACAAAAGACACATGATTTATCTGGCCTGTTCTTTTGTCCCAAACGCCAAACAAAATTTTCTAATGCTGCCATCTTCAGTTTTGGAATACTAGTTGGGGAATTGTAATTTGTCGTCTCTAAATTGTTGGTCTGTATGAAATTCGAACAAACTCTACAAAAAAATCAAAATTAGACAGCGAAAAACAATTAATTGGTAGATTTGTATGGGTCTGTTTGGAATTGACGTTTGGAATTCTAGATTTCAATATAGCGGATTTTTCTGAGAAGTCAGAAGTTCTGGATATTGAGTTGAATTTTGATGAGGTTCGGATATAGCTTTTTCATAAATTGCATTGTTTGAGACACAGAAATCCTTTTATTGGATACATGCATTTTTTGCGGTCAAAACAATTTTTTTTTTGATAGGGCGCATTGCAAGAAATGTCTAGTCCATTTGTGGAGTAAGTAGGGCTAAAACCTCAAGGGTTTTGTTTAAATTTTCCAAAGATTTGTGGGGGCCACTCTTGGGTCAAAATCTCAATATTAATTGAAGGTCCTCTAATCGAGCTGTAGGGCTGATGTGATGAAGAGGCCTCTCACAATGCTCTAGGGTCCTTCAGTAAAGTTGCAGCGCCGCCAACTGAGCTCTAGGGCCTCTAACAGTGTTGTTGAGCCCTCAAACAGAGATGTAGAGCCTCCAACAGAGCTGTAGAGGTCTTCAATAGAGCTATAGGGTCCTTCAAGAAGAGATCTAGGCCCTGTCACAGAGCTGTTAGAACCTCAAACAGTACTATAAAGCCCTATGGGGCCTTTGGGGATACTGTGGGAACCCTCTAAGTACTTATTTTATAAGAAACTTTTGCTCGTAAGAGTGAAAAGTAGTGCTGTAAGTGCTTTAATGCACTTTTTGCTCACCCATACGGGGCCCACCATTTTCTTTTATTACCTAATTTCTCAATTTTGAAATGAAAGCCTGACTAGTAAACCAACTCAATTTAAGCCAGTAATCATTAAATAAAAGATGTCTCAAATAATTTTGAGCTTCTTCGATATTAGTCTACTTAAAATATTTGATTTTTAACATTAATAAACTTAGAACTTGGCGTATTTTTAGATCTCATTACTTTTTACGGCTGACTTGTTACGCAAAGTTTTTGTATTAGAAGAACTTGGCTACTTTTTTAATATTTATGTTTTTGTTGTGATTTTAATTTATCTTAAAACCACGACTGATTGAGTTTAAATGGTTGTAACTTTTGATTTAGAGTCTCCATTGGTAAGATGTATACCTTTTTAGAAAGTCCAAAGGCAAGGCAATTTTTTAAAAGTAAGAAACAGTATTGAGTCATACGACTTTTCTGTATAAAGGGTTGGGGTCGATATGCTGTATGGTCAAAATTCTGTTTTCAAAATTCTGCATTTCAAAATACTGTTTTTCAAAATTCTGGTTACTCAAAATTCTGTATGAAGAAAATTCTGTATTCTAAAATTCTGTATATCAAAATTCTGTATTTTAAAATTCTGTTTTTCAAAATTCTGTATTTAAAAAAAAATCGTTTTGATTATGTAAAAAAGTGAGCACTTTTTTAACATTATCAAAACAATTTTTTTTTTTAATACAGAATACAGATTTGTATGATAAAAAGCTTGTTGCTGCCGTAAGATTAGTCAAAACTACGCTTCTTTGCTTAGTATATTTGTAGATTAGAATATTTTATAGCTGCTGCCAGTTTTAAAAAAATGATATGCCTACTGGGAAGACATCAGCTGAGTTTTGTCCTGCCTTTGAAAATTCTAAAAAAATAACGGAATTATTCAAAAGATGCAAAACAACGTTTAGGCCTGGTATCAGAATGTATAAATCTCGTTTAAAAAAATTCAAAGGACAAAATAAACATCACAAATACGACTTTAATTCGGATTAATACTAGATTCTTATGATAACATATGAACACTCGTAAGCGATGTTGTGCGTTTCTCAATATTTGTAGGAGTGAAGTTGAATATATATGTACTTTTGGTATACCAACATACGTCTTAAGTCAAATACGAGATTCAAAATATGGTATATTGAATTTAAAAATGGATCTGATTTCGCGAACGCGCAGGTGGCAATGGCAAACATGGGGTCACAAAAAAAGGAAAACTAAATTCTGAAAAATAAGAAAATTCGACGTATGTTGTATTATGAGAAAAAAACTGATTTGAGTATTATTTTCTGTTTGAGGTAACACGTTTAGGCGGTTATCTGGAAGTATTTTTCATTTTTTTTTTAATACAAATTTATAAATAGAAAATTAATGTTGTTTTTGTTATGTTAATTCGCCTTTAAAATAATAAACTTGGGCATAAACAGAATTTTGCACATACAGCATTTTGGATATACAGAATTATGGACATACCTACAGCATTTTGAAATACAGAATTCTGAAATACAGAATTTTGGTCATACAGTATTTTCAAAAAAATTTCAAACAGAGTACAAAATTTTGAAATCCAGAATTTTGACCCGCTCCCGTGTATAAAATCAAAATTATTTGAATGCACAGAAAAAGTTTTTATTATTGATGAAGCTGAAGATCGCTGCATTTTTTTTTCCTTTAAAGTAGTAGACGTCGAAAAGTATCAATGATATTGGAAAACTTCAAATACCAAAATGTTGTGCAAATAATTTTCCAGGGGCGATGTCTGGCTTTTTCAAATTTGCATCTTGTTATATTTTTTTTAATTAGTTTTTTAACATTTTAAAATTAACTTTTTTTTTTAAACGGGCAGATAGACCAAACTAACGGTTAAAAAGAGAAACCAAAAATGGCACTGTGTAGAACAGACCTTTTTCTAGAGGCGATGTTCCTTAGTTTTTTGTTTTAATATTTTATTAAGCGTTCTTAACAATGAAACATAAAAAAAGAACAAAAAGATTATAAGCCCTTATATTTTCGGATCAACGAATGTTACGTAAAAAAAAAGTACACAGACAAATTTAGTTTTCCAAGCTCTAAAGGCGATTTTTTTATTTTTTTTTTTTTATTCATGTTCTTACGCCATTTATTTTTTGCTTAGCAACTAAAAAAACCGCTCGAATTTTATGATTGAAATTGGTAAATGGGCTGTCTCTGAGTATAGAAAAAAACATCGGCGCGGCTTTAATTGTTGTGCGTCAGCCACAATTTTGAAAAACGTGATTTATCTTATATCTCGAGAATGACTTATCGTAAATTTTTTTTTATATAGGTACATATATATAAATAAAAAGCTAAATTATCTTAATTATTTCCATATAAAGATTTTTTGTGTGTCGTATTCATTGAGAGTTAAAGCGTCAAGAAGTATGTTTTTCAGTTTACAAGCAAAATTTGTATGAAGAAAAGAAAGATAATTTCGTTTTCTATATTTACTTCATGGCATTTTTCAAAATGGTGGCTTAAGCTTAAAACTAACACCTACGCCGATATGCTTGTATACTCTTAAATAACCCATTTACCAATTTCAATCATAAAATTCGAGCGGTTTTTTTTTTGCACAAAAAAACCTGCCAACTGGCCTTTTTGTTATTTTTTCGTTTTGTTATACCTAATTAGTTGCTAGCATAAATTAATGGCGTAAGAATAAGAACATGAATAAAAAAAAAAACGTTGCCTCTAGAGCTTGGAAAACTAAATTTTTCTGTGTACTTTTTTTTTACGTAGCATTCGTTGATCCGTAGTTATAAGGGCTTAAAGTTTTTTTGTTCTTTTTTTTATGTTTCATTGTTAAAAACGCTTAATAAAATAATAAAAAAAACTAAGGAACATCGCCTTTAGAAAAAGGTCTGTTCTACACAGTGCCATTTTTGTTTTCTTTTTTTAACCGTTAGTTTGGTCTATCTGCCCGTTTAAAAAAAAAGTTAATTTTAAAATGTTTAAAAACTAATTGAAAAAAATATAACGGGATGCAAATTTGAAAAAGTAACGGACATCGCCCCTGGAAAATTATTTGGACAACATTTTGGTATTTGAAATTTTCCAATATCGTTGATACTTTTCGAGGTCTGCAACTGTAAAAGAAAAACAAAAACTCGGATGCAGCGATCTTCAGCTTCATTATTATTGGTCAATGTTTTAGTTTAAAATTAAAAAAAAATTAAAATAAATAAAAATAAATAAAAATAAATAAAAAAAAAAAAATACTAGATAAATGTGGTTCTACGGATATAAAAAAGGTAAATTCTAACAACAGCAACACAACACACCAGACGAGACAGGTGTTTTTATTTTTATACAATCTTAAAATTCGAAGAACTCGTTCTTAATTCAAAAATAATAAGTAATGATTTTGTGTCAAAAAAGAAAAAATGAAAAAAATATAGAAAAGATTCTATAATTATTATGCATTTGTTATGTATTTTTAAATTATTAAGGAATAAATGGAAATGAAATGGAAATGAAAAACCTGAACTAGAGGAACGAACAAACGAACAAATCGGGGCTAAGAATTTAAGAAAGAAAAAAATGAATAAGAATCTAAAAAAAATGTGTTGAAGTCGAACCTAGTAAGACTCGTGAGCAAACCCTCAGCTTAAAGCAAAATTCATATATATGTATGTACATAACATATGTATGTATAACAGATCTGAATTGACAAGCACTTATTTCAAGAACAAAGAACAATATTGTGAACTTTCAATGCACTTCCGATACAATTGGTGTAGGTGGAATCGAAATGAGTGCGATAGCCATTGCTGAAAGTCTTCACAATTCCAATTGCAAAGTTCAAGGCAGTGATGCACAATCAAACAACAATCTAGATACAAGATTTCAAAGGCTCCGCATAGAGGCTTTTATTGGTCACAATGCTGACAATATAAGCCAAGTTCAAATAAATGTACATTCTTCTGCGATAGAAGAATAACCACCCTTTTACTAAATTACTGATTGTCATGAAAACAATTATAAGTCATTCAATTAAATTAAAACAAATTATTTATAGAAAAACAAAACAAAATTGTCGCAGTTTATTAAATGGCTACAATATAATTCAAAAAATCATCATAACACTAATTATAATTCTTATTTAATGTTAGCCAAATAAATAAGAATTATAATAAGGTTTGGATTGCCACGTACCAGAAATAAATTAAAAATATTTAAATGAATATAAAAAGAATTGCAATGTAAGTATTAATAAGCAAAAAACAAACTAACACAGAGAATCACTGAAATCAATCTAGTACAAAAGGCCTTCATAACTTTTGTACTGAAAGATGTAATTTTTTCTGGTACGGTTTATTAGCGGTGGTCGATATTTAATTGAATTCTATAATAAAAACAAAACAATATACATTATACAGAAATAATTTAAACTTTTATTTTTTTTTTCTTTTCAAATCAAAAACTTATACATACATAAGACCATTCTTTCCAAAATCCCTCTTCGAAAAACTCTTTTATTCTTGTTAATAAATTATGTCTATTATTTCGCCTGAGCTCTTTATCTTCTTTTTTAAATACACCTAACTGAAAAAACTTTTATTTACCACTTTTTTATATTTTCTAACATTCAAAATTAAAAAAAATTTATATACATACATTCCATAACATTTCATCTATTGATTTCTTAAAATCATTATCATTATTATCCAGTGCATTCATTTTTTTATAATTAAATTCAATTATTTTTCTTCACACAATTCTTCTCACTTCCGCTCAGCTTGAGATTTTTTCATTAATGATTTATTTTTTTAATTTTTTCGACTTATATAGAATTTTCGAATTCATGGACAACTGGGTATTATAAAAATTATTACAAAATCGGGCCAGTAGAAAAAGTGTATAGTGGATTATTTAATTTACTTAAATTGTATTCAGCCAACTGATGCACTAAGAGACTCATTGTAATTGGTAAATGGTTAATGGTAATACTGGTAAGATTGGTAAGAGTGGTCAGTTTGGTAATTTGTATTAAATTGGCAATTGATATATTTAAGGGTAAAAGTATTATTTGTGGTAATTGCAATTGCATTTGCATTGGTAGGTGCAGTTGCAGTGGTAGATGCAGTTGCAGTGGTAGGTGCAGTTGCAGTGGTAGGTGCAGTTACATTGGTAGGTGCAGTTGCAGTGGTAAGTGCAGTTGCAGTGGTAGGTGCAGTTGCAGTGGTAGGTGCAGTTGCAGTGGTAAGTGCAGTTGCAGTGGTAGGTGCAGTTGCAGTGGTAAGTGCAGTTGCAGTGGTAGATGCATTTGCATTGGTAGGTGCAGTTTCAGTGGTAGTTGCAGTTGCAGTGGTAAGTGCAGTTGCAGTGGTAGGTGCAGTTTCAGTGGTAGTTGCAGTGGTAGGTGCAATTGCAGTTGCAGTGGAAGTTGAAGTTGCACTTGTAGTGGTAGGTGCAGTTGCAGTGGTAAGTGGAGTTGCAGTGGTAGTTGCAGTGGTAGTTGCACTTGCGGTGGTAGTTGCAGCTGCAGTGGTAGGTGCAGTTCCAGTTGCAGTGGTAAGTGCACTGCACTGCAACTGCATCTACCACTGCAACTGCACCTACCACTGCAACTGCACCTACCACTGCAACTGCTCTTACCACTGCAACTGCACCTACCAATGCAACTGCACCTACCACTGCAACTGCACCTACCACTGCAACTGCACTTACCACTGCAACTGCACTTACCACTGCAACTGCACTTACCACTGCAACTGCACTTACCACAGCAACTGCAACTACCACTGCAACTGCACTTTCCAATGCAACTGCACCTACCACTGCAACTACCACTGCAACTGCACTTACCACTGCAACTACACTTATTTCTTCAACTGCACTTACCACTGCAACTGTACTTACCACTGCTACTGCACTTACCACTGCAACTGCACTTACCACTGCAACTGCACTTACCACTGCAACTGCACTTACCACTGCAACTGCACTTACCACTGCAACTGCACTTACCACTGCAACTGCACTTACCACTTCAACTGCACTTACCACTGCAACTGCACTTACCACTGCAACTGCACTTACCACTGCAACTGCACTTACCACTGCAATTGCACTTACCACTGCAACTGCACTTACCACTGCAACTGCACTTACCACTGCAACTGCACTTACCACTGCAACTGCACTTACCACTGCAACTGCACTTACCACTGCAACTGCACTTACCACTGCAACTGCACTTACCACTTCAACTGCACTTACCACTGCAACTGCAGTTACCACTGCAACTGCAACTACCACTGCATCTGCAACTACCACTGCAACTGCACCTACCACTGCAACTACCACTGCAACTGCACTTACCACTGCAACTGCACTTACCACTGCAACTGCACTTACCACTGCAACTGCACTTACCACTGCAACTACACTTACCACTGCAACTGCACTTATCACTGCAACTGCACTTACCACTGCAACTGCACTTACCACTGCAACTGCACTTACCACTGCAACTGCAACTACCACTGCAACTGCAACTACCACAGCAACTGCACTTACCACTGCAACTACCACAGCAACTCCATTTACCACTGCAACTGCACTTACCACTGCAACTGCACTTACCACTGCAACTGTACCTACCACTGCAACTGCACCTACCACTGCAACTGCAACTACCGCTGCAACTGCAATTACCATAAACAACACCTTTACATCAAAATATACCAATTGCCACTTTATTACAAGTTACCAATCTTACCACTCTTAACACTCATACCTATCTTAACTATCTCACCAATATTACCAATCTTACCATTACTACCAATATAACCATTTACCATTTACCATTCACAAATTACCAATTACAATGAGTCTCTCAGAGCGTCAGGTGGCAAAATTGAAATTAGATATATTAAATGATCCACTATACACTTTTTCTACTGGCCCGATTATGTAATAATTTTTATAACACCCAGTTGGTCATGAAATCTAAAATTCTATATAAGCCAAAAAATTAAAAAAAATAATTCATTATTAAAAATATATCAAGCAATACAGAAGTAAATATAATTTTGTGAAGAATTAAATAGAAGAAAAATGGATGCAACGAAAGAAAATGAATACAATGTTCAAAAATGGATAGATGAAATGTTGGAGAATGTGAGTATATAAAATTTTTATGATTTGAAATGTTAAATAAATAAAAATGTGATAATGAAATTTTTTTAGCAACCTGGACCAAGCCGAATTATTAAAAAAGTATATGATGTCCAGAAGTGGATTAATGAAATGCCGGAGGATGTGAGTATATTAAATTTTTATGATTTGAAATGTTAATCAATATAAAAATGTGTTAAATAAAATTTTTAAGATACCTGGAACTAGTGGACCTAATGCGGTATATGAAAATGAATATCAATGGTTAGATGAAATGTCAGATAATGTGAGTATATTAAATTTGTATGATTTTAATGGTTTTAAAAATATTTAAAATGTGGTACATACATTTTTTTAGTTGGCTGCATGGAGAAGAGAAGAAATTTATAGAAAAGAACTCAGGAGAATAAGGAGACAAGAAGAATTATTCAGAATAATTAAAGATTATTTTGAAAATGGATTTTGGAGGGATTGGGTCTATGTGAGTATAAGTTTTTGATACCTATAATGTTAAAATTATTTATTATGTATTTTTTTTAAATTAAAGAATTCAATTAAATTTCGGCTACCGTTATTTAATATGAAGAGAAAAAAACATCATGGAATCTTTCAGTATTTCATGAAGATATTTTGTACAAGGTTTATTGAAGAAATTTAGTACTAAATATCTGTTTTTTTTTTCAGTTTTAATTTTTTGATTATTAAAATCTAATTCTTTATATATAGTCATATTCTTTGAAATATTTAAATCTTTTTTGTATGTTGGATTCCAAATTTAATTATAATTCTTATTTTTGTGGTTAACAAGAAATAAGAATTATAATTAGTATTATATGATGATTTTTTCTTTGTTTTTTGAATTATAGATACACCCATAATCCTTCTTGTTTAATAAACTGATTATATTTTTCTTCTTTTACTTCATATAATTTGTTTTTTATTTAATTTAATGATTGATAACTATTCGTGGTTTTTAGTTAGAGCGTGGGTTATAAAAAAAACGAATAATCTCTGTATCGTGCATAGTTTGGAATAATTGTTTTTGTTCTTAATTCTGGAAATCAATGTGAGATAATGGGGAGGAAGCCATTGGATTATACATATTCAACTGATTTTATTCTGTAGGTAATGGATCCAATATACTTTTCTGATCGTCCTGTCTGCTTCTCAAATGTTATTACTGCGACTTGAAAATAAACTTAATTAATACTGTTAATACTTCGGCTTGAAAAGAAAATTAATTAATACTGTTATTACTTCGGCTTGAAAAGAAACTATTACCTGAATTAGGTTCAAAGCCATTGCATTGCGTCACTTAGAAGTAGAAATTATATATGTACATACAATATGTATGTGTGTACAATCTATTTGTTCTCCAGCTGAGGTTTTCAACAAACACGAAACTTCATAGGAAAATGTCATTGGAACCTTTTCATTTTTTTTCTTTTTTCTTTAGAACTCCTAAGCCCCAATTTATTCGTTTGCTCGATTAGTTGGTCTTGTTGGTATTTTGGCCAATATGAATTATTTTCTGCATATATGTGATTATAGAATCTTTTCTGTATTATTTTTTATTTTTTGACACAACATAAATTGATTTGTTGACACAAAATTATTTTTGAATTAAGTACGATAAAACAAAACACCTGTCTCGTGTGGTGTGTTGTGGTGCTATTGTTAGAATATAATTTTATATCCGTAGAACCACATTTATCTAATGTGTTGTGTTGCTGTGAGGCGTATTAAATATTTGGACTGGGAGCGAGACACGACTCGACAACAAAACACACGCGACGCGTGCGGTTCCTTTTTTCATTTGTTTTAGGTGCTCTTTGGTTCTAATGTTCCTAAAAACATTATAAACTTTTCTTGCAGATTTTTAAAGTGACATTTAAAAATCGCA
Source organism: Melangyna quadrimaculata (assembly GCA_949320155.1). NCBI lineage: Eukaryota > Metazoa > Arthropoda > Insecta > Diptera > Syrphidae > Melangyna > Melangyna quadrimaculata. Next base: position 151,545,716 of record OX439483.1, read on the forward strand.
AGCATCGGTTTTATGCACCTATTGGTTTCGTGTCAAAAAAACAATCATCTAGGTTTTAATCAACTATTCTGTTTTTATGTAATGAGAGTAAGATTATAAGACTGCAAAAATTACAAAATAAAGCAATTAGATGTATTTTAAAGTGCAAAAGATATATCGCTGGCTCAATACTTTAATGTTCTATGTTAGGTTTTCATTAGTCTGAGATATTCGCTTCCAAAGTTTTACGAATTAAGGACCTACTTTCTTTTTTCTGTGTTCGATATCGATATAAATAACACTTTTCAATTTAAACATAGAACATTTTTCTAACTTTTTTGAATTTTCTTCAAGTTTTTTGTTCTATGTCGGACATAAAACATCAAAGCACTGAGGGAGATATATGGAAATCAATGGCAGATTGGGAAAAAATTAAATAAAATATGCAGTGAAATTACAAAATATAGTTACTGCGATTGTAAGACCGTAAAAAACTGTTATTTGCCAGTACTTTTTGATAATTTATTTATTGATTTAATTTATTTTATGGTCTATATGAACGTTTAATGACTGAACATAACTCAGAATCTTTGCAATGTTTATGTTTGTTAGGGCTATAAAACAGCCATTTGTTGAAGAAAAAACATGGAACATACATTTTCTTAAAGTCGACAAAAAAGCGAATATTTTGATATAAAAAAACATATTTTTGAATTTTATATGACATAGAACATTAAAGTATTGAGCCAGCGATATGTCAATTCGTTTTATGTTGAACTCTTTGGAGTGGTTATCAGTAAAGCAAAGAATTGTTATGAATGTTTTAGTATTTGTATTTAAAATAATAAACAACTTAATGCCAAATTATTTATTTGATTATATACAATTTATAAGAGACTTACGCAAAATTCTCTCAAATACAAAGGATTTAAATTGTTCAATAGTTTAAACGCTGATGCCAAAAATGAAACAAACTTAAATATACAGCTATATAAAAGAAAAGTTATTGAATATGTAAAATCACACTATTAGAACCTATGTAAAATCAATTATGTAAATGTATTTATGTATATTAATGTAAATAGTTAACTAAACTAAATAAATAAACTTAAACTTAAATTACGATGATGGAGAAGTTCAAAAAAATGTTTGTGCGTCTGTGCGTCCTGATGTACACCGAGCTAAACCCTTAACGGTTGGACCGATTTTTTTTGAAAATTTGGTGTGAAGCGTTTTTATGTGATTCCCTAGCGGAGAAATTCGAAATCTATGTCGTAGCTCATCTAAAACGGGTAGCTGCCATACAACGATTTCAGTTTTGGGCTATTCCATTATCGCGGGTGCAACATTAAGACAGACTTTAAATATTTTTATAATAAAATAAAAGAATATTTTAATGAAATTCTTACTTGAAGGGTTACATTTTCGACTATTCGGTTGGGATATGTTTATAAAACACAAATTAAATAAATAAATCGTCAGAAAAAAGGTTTCAAAGTGCGATCGCGGGTGCAATGAATTTGGCTCACATTTCTTGATCATAGTACGAAAATCGCAAAAGTCTGTTAATTGTGAAACATTTGTTATTACCATTTGAAAGGCCACCGACTCGTGATAATAGGTCAGTTAGTTTCAGTAATTGGTTAGCCATAGGTTATTTTATATGATTTTTTGAAGTTTTTTTGTTTTTCAAGGCCTTATAAGACTTTTAGCACCTCATTTACCGAATTTTCCAAAAAAAAGATACCATTTGAAAGGTTATTAAATCCTCATAAAAGGTGAACATGTTTCAGAAATTGGTCAGCCTAAGTTTTTTATCCCATAAATGAGGTGCCAAAAATAGTTGGTGACCTTGAAAAACTTTAACCACTGCTTACAAATTTCCTGGCTGACCAATTTCTGAAACTAGTTGACCTGTTTTGACCAATTACTGAACTTTTAGATGGCAAACTTTTTTTTTCGAATATCCCATATATGAGGTGCCAAAGGTTAGGAGTCCGCGGGTGCAAAAAACTTACAATGGCGATTAAATAACATTTGTGACAACTTGTCTACCAAGTAAATAACCTCAAAGCAGCTATGATAGGTGCAGTTCATACTGACTCTTCGTATGACAAGGCTCAAAAAACGTGTTTTCTTTAAATTTTTGTTTGTTTGTTATTAAATACAAACCATCTACGTTGCATTGTTATACTTAAATAAACTAAAAATATTGTTATTTACAAATTGATGCCGAAAATTGTCTATAACGGAATCGCCCTTTTAGTATTTAATAAAACACAATTTTACACAAAATAAACAAATATTCATACTAAATAGTCGCCCTAATTACGAAATTCGTATTATTAAGTCGTATTTGGTCGTATGTTGGGTTTGAGGTTTCCTTAATGGTAAAGTATCATCTTTTTGGTTCAAAGGTTTTGAGAATTTTCGAATAGAGACTTTGCGATGCTGGTATTAAAACTTTACACAACATATTTATCAAAAGACATGGCGAAAAGAATACAAATTGTTCGAAAAGAACACAAATTGTTCTTTTCACCATGTCTTTCAATGGCCATATTGTTAAATATAAATAACAGCATCGCAATGTCTCTATTCTCAAATTCTCAAAAGCTTTGCAACAAAAAAGATTAAATTGTACCATTAAAGAAACCACAAGCCCAACATACGACCAAATACGACTAAATAATACGAATTTTGTAATAGGGGTGAGTATTTCATAATTTGAATTAAAATCAAAACCACGCCCCGTGAATGAAAAATCTCAAATTTTAAAATTTTTCCTTTGTCTGCACTTTGAGCCCTAACGCTGTTTTAAATTTCATCGTTCTACGACAATCAGAAGTGCTCCAAATAATTTATATCAATTCTATGAAAATGGGAGGGTACCACGCCCCCTGAATGGAAAATCTTGAATTTGTATAGACCACAGGGCCTACCGTTGTGCGAAATTACAAGATTCTACGATGTCGGGAAGTGCTCCATAACTTCGATGATCTGTCAGTCAGTCAGTTACGGTTTTTGCCATTTTTGCAGTCTAATGTCTCGGGAACCCCTTATGCTAAAGAATTGAAATTTGGTGAGTTATCCAAACCTGGTGCTGAGCAAATGGTTTCTTCAGACTTAAATATGTGCAGGCAAACAAAGATTATAAAAAGTTGTGGAATGTTAAACGTCGAAATTATGCTATGGAAGTCGCTCGAAAAGTCTCGGACTGTAGCAATGCATCAGATTTTTGGAAAACAGTGCGGGAGGTAAACGGAAAAGTTAAAAGGAACGGAGCAATACCAATTGGACTTCCAATACTGGCAGGCTACTTTAGTGGAATGACAAAAGATAACTACATCAATACCTTCCAATTTGCGGTTCCCAACCTTCAGAACAATACTTTGGATGCCCCATTTTCGGTTGCTGAAGTCGAAGCTGCACTCAAGGAGTCAAAAAATGACAAAGCCCCTGGATCGGATGGCGTTCCAATGGAATTCTTCAAATTTAGTACTTCAGGTCTTGTTTTGAAATTAACAGCTGCGCTTAACTGTATGCTTGTTTCTGGTTCTGTACCTGAATATTTTAATAAAGCTCTGCTTACCCCTATCCTTAAAAAAGGCGATTCCAGTAGCCCAGAAAACTACAGAGGTATTTCACCAAACCAGGCTGGTTTTCGTAGGGATTATTCCACTGTAGATCAAATTTATGTGCTTACCAATATTGCGGAAATGTTTATAAATAAGAAGAAAAAATTGTATGCATTCTACATCGATCGGAACACTTTGAGTTCGAACTCATAGCTTGAGATTACTCTCGGTCTCTGTATTTTTTTTCGCATACCACTCTAGGAAAGTTCTCATTAAAATCAGTAATAATATAAATAACATCATCGCAATTTCTCTATTCTCAAAAGCTTTGCAACAAAAAGATTAAATTTGAAGGTTTTGAATGAACAACAACCACTTGTGTTGGCTACCACCGAGTATTATATATGCTAGAATTATTGCAATTTCATGGCTGCCACACCAATCATCAGATTCCTTTAGTGGTGCTTAGTTTATAGTTCCAATTTTAATTTATAAATTATTTTGCCGTCAACTGGATTTGAACCTAGACCAAGCTACCTCAGAGGCCGTTCCACTACGCATTCCACCACCGAGGTCACCTGATCGTGCCCATCCAAGTGACGGTTTTTTCTAATTTTAAAATTGCATTTGGACAACTAGCATACAAATATGACGGAGCGAAAGCTATGTAGCCTAACTGCAAGTGTTATCACGAGAAAACACCTTTGAATGAAACTTAATTCTTGACCAGTGTCAAATCTTTCATACAATTTCCCTCCTTACACATATGCAGCAAATTGTTGCGGTGATAACGGAGAGGAGAAAAAGAAAGAACCCGAATGAATAACATCTAACTTGTGTGTGGCTTGTAAAAATGCTAGTTGTCCAAATGCAATTGTAAAATTAGAAAAACAAAACAAAATAATTCGATTGGCTGTTCCGAGTAATGTTTTCGGAGTATTTTTCTGTTCCGGAATTAATAAAGGAGTAGACCCAGAACACACAAATACATATAAACCCTTTCATCGGATTATTTGTCAAATTAATTTTACTCGATTGAACGTGCAAAATATACATAAATATCAGACAATTTACGTCCACACACATAAATATTTCACAAATTAATCTCGGAACAATAGAAATTTATTCGATTGCAATCAAATAGGAGTAGTACTGTTCCGAAATCCAATCGAAAACGAAATAACGAAAAACATAGGTCTATAGTAAATTTGAAACAGATGAATTGCTTAAATCAGACTACTGAGCTCATTCGCACTTACATTTTGCACATGTATCTAATTATTGGAAATAGAAAATGCCAAATTAATTTAAATGATAGGAATGTTAAATCACCAGGGCCACTACATAAAAAAATAGTATTTGCGTATCACAACTCACAAATGCTCACTCTCAAAAGCCGCTAGAAAAGTCGCTAGAAATAATCTAGCGACATCAAAGTATTTTTTGTCGCGGAAGAAATTGAAATGTCGCTAGATCTAGCGAAAAAGTCGCTAGAACGGCAACCCTGACCATCACCTTGAATCTGTCAAAATAATAATTCTTTGTTACTAAAACGTGATTTGTTCGCTTATTTTAACTGTTTTTAAATGTCTGGCTGATGAATACGCCCCACTGTAGATGTATAGCTGATGGGGATTTATTTTTAAACAGTTGCCTATAAAACATATAAATATTAGCTTCAAAACTACAACGTAAATGGCACGATTAGTTTGACATATTTTAAGTGTCTGGCTCACGTTAGGCCCCACTGTAGATGTCTGGCAAGTGTCCAATAAAGTTAATGACACCATCCCCTAAGACATATCAAAAATTCAGCTTCAAAAAAATAACGCCATGTTATAATGGCAGTTTGACAGAAAGATAGAGAATTTTTTTTAGTGGATTGGCAACATTAACTCAAAAATCGTGTTTTTTGAGCTATGCCGGTTTTCTTAAACAGCAACGATATGTAGGTGGTCATACGACTATAACTTTTCAAAAAATGCGGTTGACGTTGTTGAGTACAGAACGGACATACACTCCGCTCCACTTGAATAGAAACAAAAATTTTTTTTATCAGAGCGTGTAGCGCTTTGGAAAATTGATAAATTCACCTTTTGGCTTTAGTTCCTATAAGAGGGATCTATTGCGAATAAAACTGCAGGGACAGAATAATTCAGGAAAATACAATTAGGTTATGTTTTACCACTTTTCTAAATACTTCATTTAAAACACTGATTTTTTTTTGTGCGCCACTTGAATAGAAATACTCTCTATAATAAGGAAACAATTGAAAAAACTGCAGTACAAGAGGGTAGTTTTTTATTGATAATCTATTTTAATAATGTGGGCTACCACCTTTATTTGAAATAACTTCAAAAACCCTGTTGGAAAGTGAATCATGCAGTTATTTTATATAATTTAAAGAAATTGCACTTCATGCTTCTTTGATGACTGTTAAAAATCCTTGTGTTGTGGATTGGCGCGTTGTCTTGTTGAAATGTCCATGGTATTGGTCCATAGACATCGTTTAACTTAGGGAAAGCTTCTTGCAATATTTCCTTCTATGAGTTTTCCGTAATTTTCAATATGGGAAGCTCATTAATTGTTCCAAACCAGTCAATCGCACCCCACACCATTACACCGCTTTTTTGGTTATGTTAACGCTCCAGAAACCTTGGTTCCTTCCTCGTAACATGAAAATAGTAATTATATCCGTTCGGCCCATCTAAAATGAATTGTTTTCGTCAGAAAATACCACTTTTGTTCACTCTTCCTTCCACATCATATTCTCCCTGCAAAAATCTATTATATTTTGTCTTCGAATTGGATTAAACGGTGTTTTTTTCTTCAATTTAAGGTGCTAATGTTGTGACCCACAAATAACACGTCTAATAATGTTAAGACTCGCTGTTATGCCACTTCGCCTTGATTTTAGCAGCAGTCGGTTGAATTTGTAGCCACTCTAATAATCTTTCTTTGGTTTGCTTTTGTTGTGGCTCTTGATTGCCTACTTTACACATTTTTACCATAGTTTTCTTTATTTCTAAGGTTCAATTTTCACAGTTCTACTTAGTTTTTTGGTAATTGTGCGTAGAGTGAGCTTGTTTTCCGGTGTACTTCTATTTTGACTTTTTCTGCACGGTTTAATGGTTTTACGCGGCCCATATTTTCTTTGATAAAACAATTGTTATTTTTAATCTACACTTCTATTATTAGAACAATATTTTATGTCCTCTTACTGTAATCTATAGAGACAAAATGCACACTGTTTCTATTCAAGTGGCGCAAAAAAAAACAGTGTATTTAATGAAGTAATTAGCAAAGTGGTAAAAAATAACCTAATGGTCCCTGCAGTTTTATTCGAAATAGAACCCTCTTATAAGAACTAAAACCATAAGGTGAATTTATCAATTTACCAAAGCGCTACACGCTCTTATGTTAAAAAAAAAAGTTTGTTTCTATTCAAGTGGAGCGGAGTGTAAATAGAAAGGTATCGTCAAATGCAATCAGCGCATCCAAAGCAAAACCTTTTATAAGGTCTAGTTTTTGAGACATTTGCATGCAAAGTTATTTTTTAGAGTTTTGAAACCTTGGTTATCTTTGTATGCCTACAGTTCCATAAATAAGCCTCGGAGGCCATTGCGGTTTTTAAAACGCTATCCGAAGCTGAAAACTGGAACATTCTGCGAGGTTTGGTAGTGAAGATATTTGAATTCAAAGTCATTCTTTTATTTTCGACCCAAAGCCTTCATATGGCTATAACTTTCCAAAAAATGCTCGTAGCACGTTCCGGTTGAATACTGAACGGACAGGACTTTGCATTGCCATCCAATTCTGAGAAATTTTTTTTCAAAAGATTTTTGAAAAAAAGCATGAAAGTATCCGGAACCCATTAAAATGTACATAAATAGAAAGGTATTGTCAAATGCAATCAGCACATCCAAAGCAAACCCTTTTACAAGGTCTAGTTTTTGAGATATTTGCATGCAAAGTTTTTTTATTTTAGTTTTGGAACCTAGGTTATCTGTGTATGCCTACAGTTCACGTTAATCTTTCCTTCCTTCCGCACTATGACTTCATGATCAACAAAGCCTATCAAATGCTCGGCTGTATTTTAAGAAAACCCAAAGAGTTTACTGATTCCTATACTTTACTTTCACTTTTTAACTCTCTGGTGAGATCTTCACTTGAGTATTGCTGCACGGTCTGGAATCCTTACTATGCTAACTCATCTGAAAGAATTAAAAGAGTTCAGAGAAATTTTACGCGGCATACTTTTATTAAGTTGAATTGGAGAATAGTAACACCACAGATAATAAATTATTATTTATTTATTATCTGTGGTAACACCCTTTATGAAATCAGATGTCTTTTATTTGGAATAAAATCGTTGGAAACGCGCCGTAAATACTTTTCGGTTACGTTTATCCGAGATATCATTACTGATCATAATCATACATTAAATGTCATCCGCTAGAGGCTTTAATCAATGAGGGTAATGCACCTTCAAGAGTAACACGAGAACGGTTTGTAATTTATGAGCCGTTTCATCGCAGTAACTACGCCCGCAATGAGTCAATCTCCCGTTGCATTAGAGAAAGTAACTTATTATGCTCTGGAGTTGATTTTTATTTGGTTTGTACCAGAGAACATTTTAAATCCATAGTTCTCAAAAATATATAAACGTTGTAAAGTCGAAAACTCATCTCTTATCTTTATTTTGTTAATAAATATTTATTTTCTATAATGTATGTATTTATTATACCCGCCTACAAAAATGTAAATATCTTAGTCTGTAAGAGTATACTATACTTTGATTACTGAAATAATCTAAACTTAAACTTATACTTAATGGTAGCTGTGATATAACCGATTTATTGATTTTCAAATTTCTCGTTAATTTCTTCACCGATTTCAACCAATTTTTTTTTTATATGCAGGGGGCCTATTTTAGATTAAACAATTTTAAATACAAAAAATGTTTAATTAAAAATGGATTAATGATTTTTTTTTTTAATTTTGTGTGTTATTTCACTCATGTAAGACAATTTGCTGTGTTATTCTTATTATCAACAACGTAACGATTTTTATTATTATCTGAACATCAAATTATTAAAAAAAAAAGTGCCGATATGGCCCGCAATTGTTGTGCGAGCCGTGGATAACTTAATAATATAATAGCATTAATTTGGATGTTCGATATCAAATTTTTATTCACCAAACCTGGTTATGAACCCAGAACATCAGTATTAAACTGCTTTCAGGTAAACAAAAACTTTTAAGCCTTAAGCTAGTGGATATATTTATTAAGAATTTTAATAGATAATGACAAGACTTTAAAAAAATTATTTGTGGGTATATGTCATACGTAACTGGGTACTTCCTAATGTCGTTTTCGATTGGATTTCGGAACAGTACTACTCCTTTTTAATTCCAATCGAATTATTTTCTATTGTTCCGAGACTAATTTGGGAAATATTTATGTGTGTGGACGTAAATTGACTGATATTTATGTTTATTTTGCACGTTCAGTCGAGTAAAATTAATTTGACAAATAATCCGATGAAAGGGTCATATGTATTTGTGTGTTCTGGGTCTACTCTTTAATTAATTCCGGAACAGAAAAATACTCCGAAAACATTACTCGGAACAGCCAATCGAATTATTTTGGAGTAAGCGGAGTCAAAAAAGAGTAACTCCGAACCTCCAACCGAAAACGACATAAGCAATCTTTATAACCTTATTTTTTTTTGTTTAGCCAAACTAATAGTTCATTGTTTAGGGGGTTCACACTCATCGACAAGTTCTTCAACTCGTGTCGAAACGTCACATAATTTGTAATGTGACCACAAGTTGAACGACTGTCGGAAGTTTTTCAAGTTTTTTGATATTTTGCTTGGTCGAACGGTCGCTAATGTGAACACTAGTTGAACAACTGATAGATCTGAAAATTTGGATTTTAGTGCTTCTTTTTAATTTATTATGTGAGATTTATGGAGAATGGGTTGAAATAGAAGTAAACCCACAAAAAGAAGGAGAAAAAATTAATTTCTTTCGTTGAAACGATGCAAAAAGTTAAATCTACGCCGTGTTTGCTTTCTGAAAATGTATTTACAAATGAAGTTGATGAAGTGGTCGATGAATGTGAACGCTAAGCAGTGTCCACATTATGCCAATCAACACTGTTTATTTACATTGTCGGTCAACACGCTCAACATTTTAACCTGTCCACACATTGTCTGTAAGTGTGTACGTGTTGAAGCGTATACTGTCACTGTCATGTGTTATATGACATATTTGTCATGTGCCTACCAATAGAGGCACAAAACCACATGCAGTGTCTATATAAATCAGTTCGTTGATTGTTTTTTTTTCTCCAAGCCCAGTAGGTTTGTACGTCTGTGGAAACACTAATTTTTTTACATACTCAATTCTGTACGTCAATTTTTAAAAATAGCAGCGTTTTTTTGTCTGACCAATTAATTTCAAATAACAATACAAATTAAAACTACAAACGAAAACAAAACAGAATCTTATTACACAAATCAAAAAACAATACAAAATATATTGCACGCAGACGCCACAACCGCAATGAAAATGACATATGTGTTGATCAACACGTCCAGACTTAAAAATTATTGTTCAATCGACTCAACATTGTTGATTTCTATCCATTTGAATCGGGTTCCGTTCGGGTCAATAAAAGTTTATAGACTCTGTTGAATAACACGTCCACATTTATCAGCACTGTTGATATACACAAATCAACATAATGTGGACGCTGCTTAACAAAACGACTCAGGTTGATCGACTTGTCGATGAGTGTGAACCCTCCTTTTGTTTTTACTAAACTAAAATCCAGACTATTACAAAATTGTCAAGATTTTACATTTTCTTAAATAATCCATCAAGTGGTGCGTCAAAAAAAAAGACGCGGGTCTTAATTTTTGATGACCTTAAATCTTCACTCTGACTTGGCTGATTATTACTTTTTTTTTTAATTAATAACCTCATTGACCGAGCCACAGTGTAAGATGTAGGTACATATACCAATCAAAAAGGACAACTCGATCCCGAGCATATTTGCTCATTATTCCTAATTTTATTTTCCAGACAACTTTCTTTACAGGACATAAATGTATTTTTATATTTTTTTTTTTTTTTTCAGATTGGGCCTTACAAGTCTCAGCAAAGTTTGGATAGGCGCCTGGTGGATTGGATTCTTCTTTGCTGCTCTGGCATGTGTTCTATTATCAATTCCAATTTTTGGCTATGCAAAATCCCTGCCCGGCTCCGAAGAGATCAAACTCGAAAGAGTCTCCGAAGCATACAATGGAAAATCCGAAGAAGATAGCCAAAATTTCTTTAAACTCAAGGAACTTCCAAAAGCCCTACTGTCACTCCTACGAAATCCGACATTTTTCTTTCTCAATTTAGCTGGAGCATCTGAGGGCTTGGTTATAGCTGGATTTTCAGCCTTTTTGCCAAAAGAAATCGAAAATCAATTCAGTATTTCGCCAGTTTTTTCAGCATTGATTATGGGAATTATTGTGGTGCCGGCAGGAGGTGGTGGTACATTTTTGGGAGGATATTTGATAAAGAAATTCGATTTGGCCTGCTCGGGAATTATTCGAATGTGCTTGATAGCAACAACGATTTCGGCATTCTTTACAATGAGTTTCTTGCTGTCGTGTAAGAATTTAAGCTTTGCCGGAGTGACATCGGCGTATAACGATATTGCAACAATTTCAACTGTCAATTTGATGGACTACCCGGTTCAATTAAACGACACTTGCAACAATGGCTGTCATTGCAGTCGAATGAATTACGACCCGATTTGTGGATCAGATGGCGTCATGCACTTTAGTCCCTGTCATGCTGGCTGTCAACAAGAGCGGGCCCATGGTGAGTCGAAGATTTATCTGGACTGCGACTGAAAACGCTACTTATGAAGCTATAAACACAATGTGTGAATCGGGTTGTTCACATTTATGGTATTTTGTCTTTTTCTGCTTTGTTCTGATGCTGTTTACGTTCTTGGCAACGATGCCAGCTTTATCAGCAACATTGAGGTAAACAAAATCGGGATCCTTAAAATATCTCCTGTGGGTTGCTATAACTTTGATTTTCCAGGTGCGTTCAAGACGACCAACGTTCGTTTGCTCTAGGAATTCAATGGATCAAAGTTCGTCTCTTGGCAACAATTCCCGCCCCACTGATATTTAGATCCCTTATCGACGAAACGTGCATTTTATGGAAGGAAACATGTGAGGAACATGGAGCATGTCTTGTTTACGACAACAACAGCATGAGCAGGTGAGAAAATTTCATATTCAACAGGTCCTTCACTTTGACCATCGATTTTATTTATTTTTGTTTTCATTTCTATGTATAACACAGGTCAATGTGGATTCTCGCACTCACCGGCAAAATAGCATCGGTGTTGTTTTTCTTTGGCGCATGGTGGTTTTACATTCCACCCAAGACTGTGAGTGAAAATAATGGTGGTGGGGGAGTAAATGCTATTAACAGCGACAACAAAAGCCATGATGATGTCTGTTACGAAGAAGAAAGACAGTCAACACAACAAGAGCAACAAGTGCAGCCGTCGTCACCGGCATCGTCCATTGATGTTGATATTATGAATGAAAATTTGAATCATGCGCAGCAATATCCAAACAGTAGAGGCCGATTTTAAGTGACAGTTTTATTGATTGTTTAGTTTGAAGAAGGTTGTGTGGAAATGTTTGATCATTTGTATGAAATTAAAAATGAAAAAGACAAAAAGAAAACAAATACTGCCATTTTCTTAAGACAAACGACAAAGTTTTTTGCATAAATATATTGATTGTTTAGTTTGAAGTTTGTTTGGAAATTTTTGATCATGTATGAGGTTAAAAACGAAAAAGACAAAAAGAAAAACAAAATACTGCCATTATCTTAAGATACATTTATAGTATCTATAACTACCTATATATTATTAATGTGATGAATAATTTTTTTTTTTGATATTAAGAAATAACTTATATAAAACCCTATGCTATGTGTTAGATTTTTAAGAATGCCATCGTAAATGTCATGTAGATTTTTTCAACTTAAAATAACTTTAATGCATAAAATATTATGGTCTTTTAACAAAAAAAAAGAAAATTTAAAAGAATATGGTCTGCTGACAGTTTAACTACATAATCTACTGTATATATAGACTTATCGGTCAAATTGAAATTTTAAGGTGGTAACAGGTATTTAGTGGTTCTATTTGACGGTATTCACATTGGCTTCACTTCGCGCAACTCATTTTGACGTCTCCGTATTTAACCTCACTTAAGCCCGTATGATACTACATTTTTTTCTCATTTTTAATTCATTAAATCATGACTTATTGTCAGCAAAGAGGAAAAGAAAATATTATTTTTTATGAAAAGAACGACATTATGTTTTGACAATTACAATGTCCACAAAAGTAAATATACACCAAAAACTAGTGTTCTCATGAGTCCAGTGTATACTTCTTTTGTAGTCACAGTGTACTTTGAAATAATTTTCAAAAAATAGCTGCCAGAATCTGAAATATGTTCATTTTCAATACATTTTTTGTGACTTTTTTACATTAATGTGGTTATTGTGTACGCGCTCACTCATATCGGTATTTTCAATTATAAATTGTTTGAACTCTCTAGTTTCATTTTTAATGCCTTAAAAATGAGAAATCAAAACGGACTATATTAATACTTTTAACATCAGTACAAATTATGTGCCAAACCGCACGCGCTCGAGAATCCACTCAAATAAACCCTTTTTCTTATTTCAATTAGCGAAATAGTTTTTTAATGGCTTTAAATTTGTTTCCAAACTACCAAGAAAAAAACAAATCTATGAAACAAAAAAAATGTGTGAGTACCGGGACTCAAGGGGATGATGTGTAAACATCAGTGTAGTATATAGTTTATACTATAGCTTACAGTATATAGTAAACTAATGAGGTTGCCAAAGGCGCCCGTCGAACATGTTATGTTATTTCATGTGATTCAGGGCTGAGCGTAAATATGTATTTAATTTTGTTTCTAGCCTCACCCTCCACTTTCAAAAAAGGTACTTTTAGAGAATGTGGCAACTCTTAAAATCATACCCAATGTAGACCTTAAAATCATAACAGTTACACCATGCCTTAAGAAACTGCATTTTCCACAATTATATGATGGTGATAATTTTCCCGACACTATTTAATGCACAAACCGTTAGCTTGGTTGGTGTCGTTGGTGTATTACTATACCCAACCTCATTACCGACATTTACCACATTATCTCAATTTACTCTATTAAATGCACGAACCATTCGCATCCATTAGTTAAAAATCTGAATAAACAAGATGGTGGCGTATCCGTAATTTTGTCTTTCCTCTTTCAAGTTTACCCATACCGAGAGTTTGTTTTTTTCTTAATACCTAGCGCTAAGATGTTTACACATCAAAAAAAGGTAACGGTAACAATTTTGTCTTCAGGTATCCTTAAAAGCGTAGAAAAAGCTTCCATCCTGAAAGCTCCCTTATAAAATCCAAAGAAAAATATGTATTTGTAAGCATAACCATTGCCACAGTAACTCTGATTTGATGTGCTTATTGTTGGCAAACACAAAGAGGATTTTTAGCGAGGATACGATCAGCAGTGTTGCCAAATCGAAATTCCAAATAAAGTCAAATTTGACTTGTTGACTTTATTTGTCTCTTCCAAATCAAGTCAAATATTTGAAAATTTTGTTTTTAGTCAAAAAAAAAGTCAAATATCAAAATACCAAATATTAATGATAACGTAAATACATTTTTTTAATTATAAACAAAACATAAAGTATTTCTACTTCAATTCAACGAGTTAATAAATAAATAATATTTCATAAATTATTATTATATAAAAATAGGTATAAGTTAAGGTACATAAAGTTAAAGATCTTCAATTCAATTTCATTGGTTATATCTATATGTTTGTATATAGCATATGCTCTTCTACTTCTACATTGGAAATTGGCAAAACCAATATTGATATAGAAAACTTCGCCAACTCTTTAAATGGATTTTCTCCACTGGCATCCTTATACGAATAAACTTCGCACCAGAAAGGCACGCACCCCAATAACGAAATTCGTATTATTAAGTCGTATTTGGTCGTATGTTGGGCTTGTGGTTTCCTCAATAGTAAAATATCATCTTTTTTGGTACAAAGCTTTTGAGAAAACATAATTAACAAAAGAACAAAAAGTGTTCGAAAAGAACACAATTTGACCGTTTCGCCATGTCTTTTGATCAAGATTTTGTTAAGTTTAAATACCAGCATCAAATGTCTCTATTCATAAATTCTTAAAAGCTTTGCACCAAAAAATATGATATTTTACCATTGAGGAAGCCACAAGCCCAACATACGACCAAATACGACTTAATAATACGAATTTCGTAATTGGGGTGACTGTCTCTTTTATGTTTTTCCATTTTATGAAACAAAGATTGCTCCACTGGCTTAAAATCTTTTCTTTTGAATCAGACTCAACCTTCATCTCTTCCAGAACTGGAAGCAATGAGCTTTTGTTTTGGGAAAGGCATGTGTCGACAGAAAGCATGCTGATCTGTTTGAGAATTTTTAGATTTTTCGGCACTCTGCTGTTATTCTTTTAGTAGTTTAATAATAAAACTTTTGCAGTTTTTTCTAAAAAATATGAATTTCTTCGTCGTTCACTTCCGATTTCGGCACACTGAAGTTGAAATGTATTTTAAAATATTTTAACAAAAAGTTAAGTTGCAAATTGAATTATTGAATAAAGTCAAAAAACAAGTCAAAACACTTTTGACAAGATTTGTATTTCAGTTCATGTCAACAGCGATGAAATCTTGTCAAATTTGACATGAAACAGGTCAACACGGCAACACTGACGATCAGTACGACTCGAGCCGTTCGAAAGACATGTCATAGTGTGGGGTGTACGCTTGATAATACGAGAAAAAGGCACATACATATTTTTATATGCAGCAGGCACCCTTTGGAGAAGGAAAGCTCTCCCATAAGGCCTGTCCTGCACATATTCATTGGACAGAGTATAGTATGATGTTAGAGTAAGATAAAACAAAGAGACTTCAAAATGAGTTAAGCAAAATAAGGCCAAAGTGAACATAGACATTTGTATGCTTGTGTTTTCACAGAAACCCAATTTCCTATGTATAATTTAAATGTCGTGTAATCTTACGCTTTTAAATCTTACATCTGATGTCTCAGTTTCCACAAAATGATGGCTGTCACTTTTGACATTGACAGTTTTAATTATTTCCCTATTGACGAAAGACGACTTTTGAGAACAAAAACATGATTAAGGTAGTACGTTTCGTAGCGGTAGCCTTATGCTGCATGAATTTACACGAATGGCTGATTGGCATTTTTCTGTCAGTTTACTTTACTGGCAAAAGAATGAGCAAATTCATTCTTTTGCCAGCATCATGACAGAAATACTGACAATTTTCCAATCGTGTAAATGTGACATTACGTTATATTATTATTATCACGAAACAAGTTCCGTTAAGCAAGAAATAATAATGCAATTGGATTCATTAAAATAAAAATTGTTTTTTCCATAAAATATTAAAAACAAAATATGAAAAAAAAAAAAAAAATAAAAATAAATATGTAATAAAAAAAATTGTTGATTCTGTTTGAACTCAATAAAGGAAAATTAGTTTCAACCCGATTAAGAACATAAGAAAACTATAAAACGGTGCATTGTAGTACTTTTTAATCATACAATTATTATAATAAATTAAGACAAAATATTAAAAATAAGTCATTTGTATATGCATACCTTTTTACTTGTACATGTATAACTTTTGTAATTTCATAAAATTTAATATTACATTTTTGATAAAATACTTTTTTAAATAGATTACAAGTTATATATATATATGTATGTGTTTAACTAAGTGTTCGAAAAACTAGAAAAAGTTGCGTTTTTATTTGGAAGCTAAGATTTAATTTTAATAAATTTTGAAAGCAATTGTTATTTGTTATACTGTCATTGTGAATCGAGCTTAGTAAACAATTCAACCCCTTGCAGAGAATTAAAAATATCTGAAATCAACGGGACAGGATGATTCACATCTTCGAGTTGATCATTCAGGGCCGTATCTTTATTATCCGCACATACCCGAATCTTGCCGTTGGATTTGAGGATTGGTAACAGCGGTGTACCCCATTCCGAGTTTTCAATTTTTTCAATAATGCCCTCCTTTTCTAACTTCACCAGCTCTTGTTCGACCTCATCTTTAAATGAAAATGGTATTCTACGCGGCTTACAAAATGTAGGTCTTGCATTTGGTTTAAAACCTAAAGAAATGACAGTGTTTTGGTAACGACCCCACCTTACATCAAACAAATCACTAAATGTCTTCTAATTTCTTCAACTGACCTTCGGTACTATTCACAAAATGTTCACCTACCATTTCTTTCCCGCGAATACTCCAAGTTATACCCAACAAACTCTTTATAACCCTACCAATCAATGGTTTCTTTTCTGCACAATCTACATATATCCACTATTTGGAAGCATCCCAAAATTTGCGTACTCATAAAATCGTTAGCTAACACCACTTTCCCAACGGTGTTATGACACCACCATCGTAATAATTGCGAAGACATAAATTACTTTCCGCTAATTTTGTATTGTTTCAATTTTTTTTAAAAACCCTCAACGGTAGCACTGACACACCCGCCCCTGAGTCTAATTCTACCCATAGCGGCACATTATTCAATTTAATTTTGAATAGAAGAGGATTTATGTTCACATTTTCAACTGACACATTATAAAGCACAGTACACATATCTAAGGTATTATCAGACGCAGCTTTCCAAATTTCAAGATGGCTGCCCTCTGTGTAAGTACACACTTAACAAAAACAATTTTTTTGTGATTGTTTGAAATTCAATTTTTTTACTATTGATTTTGACAACATGAGCAGAACTGAACAAAAATTTTTTTTATCTGTTTTCTACAAGTTTTTTCTAACTGGCTGAACACAATACAGTGCCGCAACAAGAACTGCAGTTGTCAAAAAATATCGTATGCTGTATGTTCTATGTGCCCACAATGCAGCAGTACAGCTTGATCATTTTTGTTGATAAATTTCAAAATATATGCCTCTTATTCATTGCTAAATAACACTGGTCTACGGTGGTTTTGTTGCCCTAGATATAAGATTGATTTTGGATATATTTATGCTCACAATTCATGAAACTATCAATGATTTTGTAAGATTTGCTCTCACCCTCCCACTCACTTCCACTGGTAGACTGTCCCGATTTCTGTGAATTTGGCAACATAATTGTTCCTGAGGGCATGCGAATTACTTTTGAAATGTGAATAGGCCGAGGGAGTAAGGATCACGTGATGTTTATATGTGCGAAAAAGTTGCGCAAAATAAATTTTATTACTAACAAGCTGATAATTGCTCAAAATATAAGATATGTAAAAATCATAAAAACAAGAGCACATTCAGTACTTTCATGAATACATTTGTAATTTGGAAACTTGAAAACATACAAATTTGCAAATATATCCAGGGCAACACAATTTTTTTTTTTGTGTAGAGCTGTGTAATTGTTCCACATTCATTCATTTTTTTTGTAACCAAATACAACATAAAAACGCTGAAAACAGAAATAATTTTTCTTCCTCGCAGTAGATTCTTTTTTTTTTCCTATTGAGAATGTGAAAGCATGCAGCAAAAGTTAAAATTTGACCAACTTGTGCGATACGGTGCGATGATGCGATAGCAGCTGCGTCGCATTGTGTTCGCAACACTGAATTTGTGTGTATTTAATGTTTTGACAAATACTGCAGCACCGATTGCAAATGCGGCAATTTTTTTTCCGCTGTGTTTTCGTGAGCATTTCGATGTCTTTTTGGAGACCGCAGGAACCGCAGACCGCATCAGCAGCGTACTAGGCTTTCGAGTAAACCAGTTACGAAACGGTTTTTGACGAAACTCTCAAAAGAACTGTTAAGATTGCAGCCCCTGGCCATGCTTTTCACGCGCACTAACCAACTGTTAACTGCTTCAGATTCTGCTTGCTTGAGATCGAAAAATTGTATACGTTTTCCTACACATGACTACACAATCTGGAAGTGTTTTCTCATACATTCTATGCGTTCTGTGTAATTCAACTCCTTGGGTTTCTTAGGAAAAATTACCTCCCTCACAACTTCGTAAGCTTGCTGACTAACAGTCGTCAGAATTACCGGCACCCGAAGCACATCTTCCACATACTTTGCCAGGAAATACTGTTCCAAGCGCTCCTCGTATATAGAAAAATCGCCCTCGATGTTAAATGATGGCACTTGCCCCCACGTGCGCTGAGCTACGCACCACTTCCATACTTTAGATTTTTTTTTCTCGCACACGATTCAGTTAAAACAATTTTTCCTCGCCGCCACTGTTGGGTCCTCTGATAAATAAAAAGACTTGTGTTCGGGTCGCTGGTCGCTGGTTACAAATTAACTGCTTTATTGTTATATATCTTAATCTTGATTCACAATGGCAGTATAACAAATATAACAGCAATACAATATTTTCTGCCATTAAATCCAATTTTAAAAAAATTGAAATTATGGGAGAAATAATAGCGATTCGTCAGTCATGCCATATGCTTTTCTGTATTTAAACATCACCATAAGAATATCCCTTCCGCTGGTTCAATAACACTGGTCAACAAAACTTACATTTCAGTTTTGTAACAAAAACTGTTTCAGTAAGAGATGGTTCCAAAAGACAGAAATATTTTTAAACAAAATGAGATACGAACAGATTTTGTGTTCCAGAGTCAACGGTCAGGCGAAAACCATGGATTCCTGAGGTAATTTTAAATCGAAGTATTTAAGGGGTAATTTTTCTCGTTTTTGCTTCCTTTTAGAAATTTTATGATTTTTGGCCAAACTCCAACCGATTCTTGTTTTTTTATCAAAAATACCATTTTTCCTATTTTAAAATAAAAGCCTATTTTTTTTTTTCTTTAAAATATTTAAATTGTTTAACAAGAAATTATATTTAAAAATATTTATGGCCGATTTCATGAAGGCCTTTTAAATATTTAAAAGGTCATTTAGCCTTAAAATGAGGATTTTTGGTTTCACCAACTGCTTTTAAATATAACAGGCTCTTAAACACCCTTATAAACTAAAAGCCCATTTTCTTCTCATTAAATTTTAAAAGCGTCATGAAAGTCATCACATCCCGTTAACATATGTACATATATACATTTTTTGATATCCCATTTGTTTTTTGTTTTGCAAATTGGAACTAAAAAGTATGAATAGGTAGGTAATACATTTTGGGTTTCTTTTTAGTATAATAAAAGATGAAGAGCAACAGGAGATTCAACGCCAAAGAGTATTCCCCGTCCACAGGATTTTTTACTTGGTAATGGTAGCTATAGGTATACATGCATGAATTATTTCTGTGACGATCGAGAAATAAAATACAATTTTAAAGTGCTTTAAATTGTTTATATTTTAATGAATGATCAACAAAAAGTAAAGATAATTGTGCGGGTATGAATGAATGAATCAATTCGGGGTTTGATGCACTGCGACCTTTGATCTATTGTGCCCCCATCTAGAGCTCAATGAGATTGCTCACTTAAAGCTCATCCTCCAATTTTAGTTCTTTTATAAACTTAAGTATTTGGAGTATTTTCAGTGAGGGTTGGTCCCTCTACTCTATCTGGTAATTTCCCAGACATCTGTGCCTTTGATGCACAAGTGCATTGCATTTGCCTAATATGTGGTCAGGTGTTTCCTCCTTAATGTTGCAGAATCTACAAGTTGCACTTCTCACTAAGCCGAGAATACTGAGATGTCTTTTTAGTTTACAGTGTCCAGTGAGTAAACCCGTTATTATTCTTAGGCTGTTCCTGCTGAGGTTTATGCAGGCTTTGTATCGTTCTTGGTTGTAGTTCCCAAGTAATAATTTGGCTTGCCTCAGTTTTGGGAGTTCTTTCCAAATTTTGGATCTTTTTGCCTCCTCTTCTGATTTGATCTTGTTTTTGATCACATTTTCACCTAATCCGCAATAGGGCTCAGGCCCTATTAGGGGGGTTGTTGCTCCTATTTTGGCTAGGGAGTCTGCCCCTCATTACCATCGATACCCACGTGGCCCGGTACCCAATATAGTGAGACATTGTTGTTTTTGCCCAGTTCATTTAACCTCCTCAAGCATTCCCATACCAATTTTGAGCTAATGCCATAGGAGCTTAAAGCTTTAAGCGCGGCTTGGCTATCTGACATGATGGCAATGTTCCGATTTCGGTAGTTCCTTTCAAGGTTACGTTCTGCACATTTACCTATGGCGTTTACTTCCGCCTGGAAAATGCTTGTGGACTGTCCCATCGGTACAGATAGTTTGGTTCTTGGCCCAAATATACCCGCCCCAGTCCCTTCAGACGTTCTTGATCCATCAGTATACCATTTGATGGCGTTTGGATTAAGATTGTAGTTCGTTGTTTCGCCTACCCACTCTGCCTTGCTACATAACTCCGTTTGAAAATTTTGTTCGAAGTTATATTTTTTAATCATGGCATCCCTTGGAATGTCAAGAAGGTTTGTTACTGTCGACCTGGAGATGCATTGCCTTTCTCTGTTACCTATGCATTTTCCGGTCCCAGTTCCCTCCTTGGCAAATCTCATGATTGCTCCCTGAGCAGTACTGTCTATGACCACGTATAGTGGTGTTAGGTGAAGGATAACCTCCATTGCTGCTGTGGGGCAAGTTCTCATTGCTCCAGTTATGCATATGCATGCGAGCCGTTGGATTTTTTCTAGGGCATTCCTAGTTGTATGAAGTTCGGTTCTTTTGTGCCATGCAACTGCACCATAGGTAATGATGGGCCTTACCATCATGGTGTACATCCATCTTAGGATATTTGGTTTGCAACCCCATGATTTTCCTGCAAGACTCTTACATATCATAAGGCCCTTTGTGGCTTTCCCGACAGTTATTTCTAAGTGTTTGTTCCAAAGAAGTTTGCTATCTAGTGTGATACCTAGGTATTTTACCTTCTTCTTTGTTTCAATGACTTTACCAGCTAAACTAATAGGTTTCATTCGTGGTAGAAGCCTTTTGTTGGTAAATGGTACGATAGTCGTTTTTGCAGGGTTAATATTTAGTCCTACAGATTGACACCATTTACTTGTGATTTTCAGTCCTCTTTGTAATATTTCACAGAGAGTTTCTTCGAACTTTCCTAGGGCTGTTATTACGATGTCGTCGGCAAAGCCTATGCATCGTATGCCCTGAGAAGTTAGACTTTCTAATAGCTCATCCACTACAAAACTCCACAGCAAGGGTGACAGTACCCCTCCCTGCGGACAGCCTCTTGTTGTGATGATTTTCTTGACACTTTGCCCTGTGTGTGCCTCTGCCGTTCTTGTTCTCAGCATTTCACTAATCCATCTTGTTATGGTGATGGGTACACACTTCCTTACTTGGGCTTTATTTACTGCATCATGAGAGATGTTATCGAAAGCACCTTCAATGTCTAGGAAGGCACATAGTGCAGTTTCTTTATTCTTTAAAGCAATTTGTAGTGTGTTAGTGAGCTCGTACAGAGCAGTTTCTGTGGATCTGCCTGCTCTATATGCATGCTGTCGATTGCTGAGAGGCATTATATTTAGTACTTCTGATCTTATGAAGTTGTCAACTATTTTCTCCAAAGTCTTCAGTAGAAAAGATGTAAGACTTATCGGCCTGAACGACTTTGGATGGGTTGTATCTTTTTTCCCCATTTTAGGAATAAAGATTACCTTAGCCCTTCTCCATAGGCTTGGTATATACCCAAGTGCTATGCTACTACGCAGTATGCTAATTAATTGGGGCATAAGTTCCTCTTTACCTTTTTGTAAAAGAGCTGGAAAGATACCATCCACCCCCGGTGACTTGAAGGGTTGAAAGGTGCTTAGCGCCCATTCAAGCCTTTTGCCAGAGCAGATAGTTTTAGCTATCTTCCAGGCTTCCCGGTTGGGTTTGAACGGTATCCTGTCTATTATATCCCCTACCATTGGTAGACTTCCTGGAAAGTGAGTGTTTAGCAAAAGGGAAGACCGTTGCTCCTCATTTTCGGTGAAGCTACCATCAGGGTTACGAAGTGCTAAGGAAGTTATAGATTTTTCATTCGCTAAAACTTTATGCAGTCATGCCGCTACAGGGGTAGATGAAATTTCCTCACAGAAAATTGCAAAACTTTTTCTTTTAGCCTTTCTTATTTCCCCATTATATTTGGTAAACTCTGCAGAGTAGTTAAGCCACTCTCCAGTTCTTTTTGCCTCATTGAAGAGTTTTCTTACCTTGGATCTCAGTTTCGATAGGTTGTTGTTCCACCATGGAGCATCTTTCTGTTTCTTAATGATTTTAAGGGGCAACTGAGTTCATATGCCTCATTGATTGCCCCACTAAACTCATTAACTATCTGTTTTAATTCAAGGTTACTGTTTGTTGTTCTAACTGGACCTATTTGCTCAAGGTTAGTCTTGAGAATGTTTTTGTAAAGATCCCAGTTTGTTTTCTTAGGGTTCCTTCCAGAGGATTCCTCTGTGGAAAGGCCTTCTAAGGTAAACAAAATTATTCTGTGATCAGACATTGATGGTTCATTGGAGACTCTCCAATCCCTTACTAAGCTGCTTACGTTCGGGGTACCGAGCGTTAGGTCTAATACTTCTTCTCTAGTTCTAGTTACAAAGGTGGGAGTTTTCCCCACGTTAAATATATCTAGATTTTTTCCAATAATAAAGTCTAAAAGGTACTCACCCCTTTGGTTGATATCGGTACTACCCCATGTTGTATGGTGGGCGTTTGCATCGCACCCCACCAACAACAGTAGTTTCTTAGTGTTGCAGTAGTCCACGAGCCTTTGCACCTCCAGCGGTGGAATGTTATCTTCATCACCTGGGAAGTAGGCTGATGCCACAACCATTGTGCAGGGGCTGCCCTCGATGTCGATCTGAGCCTGGATCGGAACTAGATACTGCGTCATAAATTCTGAAAGACAAATAAATTTTATATTATTTCTTATTTTTATGTATGTTCTGGGTGAGTCTTGTCTCATGTCCCAGATAAGTGTAGAGTCCTTACTTGTTAGGCCTCTTAGGGGCCAGTTATAGCTATCATTGAAAACCATCATTGAAAAAGTTAACTGTTGATTTTGAGACCTTTCGAAAGTTTAATCATATTCATGCAGAAATATAGCTTACGACTTCAAAATTATTTCTCCTCCAAAAAAAATTCATTTTGACCCATATCTTCCCCATAACGTAACTTTTAATTTTTTCAATGATCATTGGTAAGGTTGTTCATCATTGACAAATTAAAAGTTACTTTATGGGGAAGATATGGGTCAAAATGAATTTTTTTGAAGGAGAAATAATTTTGAAGTCGTAAGCTATATTTCTGCATTCAAATATTCAATGATCAAACTTTCGAAAGGTCTCAAAATCAACAGTTAACTTTTTCAATGATGGTTTTCAATGATAGCTATAACTGGCACCTTACTTGACCCCGTAAATCCAGGATTCTTGAATCAGTACTATCCCTAGGTTTTCCACCGTAAACTTCCTTACTATAACGGCTGATGCCGCCTTAGCATGGTGTACGTTTACTTGGGCTACCCTGGTACTGATCCCACGTCGTATCATTTTTGTTCTTAGTTGGAGGCAAAGGCCTCCTCATCTGCTAACAGATGCTCTTCTTCCTCCTCAGTCAGAAGCGTTTCGTGTTGTTCCTGGTAAGGAGAGAGGTCTATGCCCTCTATTCCTTTACCAGTTTGACCTATTAGTATATTTTCCAGTATCTTTACCTGGTTTTCTTTATTCTATTCAGAAGGCTGGTTGTGGTTCTGCAGTTGAGGTGGTAAGGGTAGGTAATGGAGGTGCTGGTGTGAAGGGTAATGGGATTGGGGTGGTTTCAGGACAAGTTGTCCATGGGCACAGACACATTGCTCACTTGACCGGGAGGTTTACTCTCTTGGGTCGTGGCCACTGTGTTGTGAGAGACGTCTTTTCTTTGACCTGGAGGTGTTCTACCTTGACCAATGGACGCCGCTCCTTCTTCTGCCCGGTGTAGTACAGTCCTAGAGGGCGTCCTCTTGAGGTACTTACTACAACCCGGTCTCGGATCTTCACCATGGAGGATTCTCTCCATGCGGTCCGCATACTCACTCGCGGTGACATCTCGCGGAGTGTTAAATTTTGTGTGGTTTTTGTTGTTTTTTTGTTTAATTTGTTTCGTAATTTGATCCCACGAGTAGCTAGAGAAGGGTTGGTCCACCATATCAGAGCTCCGCATGATATGGTAAGGTCATAGTTACTCTTTGATTCGACCTGGTTTTAAAGAGGTACCGTTGGAATACAGCCGGTATACCCCCTGGCTGCAAACCATCCAATGGGCACGGTCCACTTTACACCCTTGATTAGGGGGGGCAGGTCTTAGTCGTTACTCCTCAAAATCACTACCGCTTTTGGTGGTCCCAAACTACGGCGGGTCAGATGAATCTTTGAAACTTAAGCCTCCGCACTACGACAAGGTGCCTGCCATGCAGAGGTGCGTGTATCCTTAAGCAACAAAAATCCGATTATAAAATATATTATTCGCGAGAAAAACATGTTCCCAAGTGAAATATTCATATAAGATCCTCGCCGATGTGCCGCTTGGATTTTGAGGTGTAATTTTTGTTACTTAAATACGCGCACATTTTTTTTTGTTTTTTTTTTTACAATTGTTGTAGGAAATATATTTGTTTTTAAATAGGATAACCAACACAAAGAATTAAATACACTTTAATATTTGTTGTGCGTGCAAATATTCTTTTACTCTCTGTGGCAACAAAATTGCTGTCAAATCGCACACACAATTTTTTTTCATTTCGTGACATTTTGTGTTTATGAAAAATGTTGATTCACTCTTTCTCGGTGTACTTCATTATCTGTTATAATTTATAAGGATTTTAGATAAAAGCGATTTTAGTCAATGTTTATAAAATTGGCTCATAGCTCAAACTTAGGCTGCGCGTATAGTAGTGCGACAAAGCGATGCGATGCGAGAAATGTTTCCGTGCGAGAAAAATATTGACATTTATTCTTATAAACGTGGACACAGTGAAGCGATATTTGCTGCGAGTGTTGCAATTTTATCACATACTTATCGCAAGCATCACGTTCACAAACTCTTTTGATTACTTTTGCTCGAATATCGAATACCTTCTCGCATCGCAATGCTTTGTCACACTACTGTACGCGCAACCTTAGTGATTTTGTTTATATAATTTTTTTACTAAAAAAAAGATAAGTATTTTTAAGAGAAAAAATTGGGCCTTCATAATAAAATAGGAAAAATGATACTTAATAATATAAAAAATTTGTAAGAAGGGTAAAAACTGTTAGTTGATCTTAAAAAAAAAATATAGAATAGGTTGCAGCTTGGCAAAATTAAAACTAATTGAAAAAAAAAAAATCAGAACAAAAATCCGAAAAACCGTTATAAGTCGAAAAGGAAGCCAAAACAAAGAAATTACCTATTAAGTTTTTTGACTTCAAATAGTACGCTGCTTTATGTTGTGCGTTGTTTTGAGAAGTCTCCACTCCCTTTTCGCACAGAATTAATTGCCCGGACCATTAATATTGTAAGTGCGGAAAATGACCTTTGGATTAGTTCGTGTTTTTGTTTGATTTTTTTCGTTAACTAAATTTTCTTTTATTTATTTGCAATTTGTGAAACTCTCCATGAATGTTTTTCACTATGTTGTAAGGCCTAGTTCGCTGCTGATGCGAAACGAATTTTTCCTGTGATCTACAAAAAGACTATGAAATGCTTACCTATAATTTTATTGTCAAACTAAATTATTTGTGTTTGTTAATTTCCACCTACCTGTTGTTTTCTTTATTATTTTAAGTGATTTCTACAAATCTCACGATTTGTCAAACATAAGAATCATCGACGAGAGCGTGTTTTTTATTAAATTTTATCAACTCTGGCGTGACGACGAGAAACGCTTCATTATGCATACCCTCGTATACTTTCATGGTTTGAAATCGGTTTGAGAACTACGATGAGTTTCTCTTAACGCTCACATCACGTTTTCTCGTCGCATTGTGAATCGGGCTTTAACAAATTAGAATGTGGTAGGGGGAGTAGACAAATTTAGTACCTCTTTTTCTATTTAAAATCGCATCGTTGCAACCAATAGGGAACCTTGAACTAACCTCCCATATTAATAAACGGAGCTAGCTGCCACTTACAAGCTAGTTAAACCAAGACGGAAGCTGGTTTAGCGAAGGGTTAAATAAGAAGAGAAAATATACGTTTTAATTCCCGAATAATCTCTTAATCCATGCTTACACGAGAGCTCGAAAACTACAGGTGAGTTAAGGCTCTCTCAAACCAACGCGAAACATTCAGTGCGGCGGAGAAACATTCACCGTTGGTGTGGGCACTCTCATATATCGCCATGTAAATAAATTTTGACAGGCGAATGTTTCTCCGTCGCGTTGGTGTGGGCACTCCCATTTATCACCATGTAAATACATTTTGACTGGCGACTGTTTCTCCACCACGCCGAATGTTTAGCGTTGGTTTGGGAGAGCCTTTTAGCGCCGTTTTTATTAATATGGCTGAAAGAGAATACGTATTTTAAATCGCTCTCGTGTAAAAGCTGACATAATATTTGCAATACAACATCCCTGGTGGAGACAAATTCACCTCTGAAGAGCGCGTTAACACTTTTGACCCTTTTTAGACCATTACTATTCACTACACCATAACGATGGTTTTGTGGGTGAAATCTGTGAGGGGATAAGAGGCTCTTCACTGTTTTTGCCAAAAAAAACATGTTGTGGTGTAGGGAATAGTCGCAATCTAAATAAAGTCTTTGTTTACAATTTTAATTTGACGAACAAAAAACACCAGATTAACTGCGCATGAATTACCTGCGCATTTTTATTTTCGTAATAAAAACAAATAAACAAGCAACAAAAATATTTATATTCTGCTTTTATGAAGCATATGTTCTTTATGGTTAACGGTTTTGGCATCACATCACATGTACTTGATATGTGTTATCATTATTTTGACAATTTATTTACTAGGTCCGATACGATGGTTAATGTTATTTAAAATAAAAAAAAAAGTTTTTATTAGAAACACAAGTAGGTAATTTTGTAATAAAAGAAATGTTCTGTAAATGAATAAATCAATGCTAGACATGGATTCTATGAGAGAAATTCATTGTTCTTGTTTTTTTTTTATAAGAATTGGTGTCAAATTGAATACCTTACAACATATGTGTGTCCATCAGTTACAAAGTCTGTTCACTGTGTTTAATGAAACTAAAACTTTAGCTCTCCTGAACCAATGCGAAATCGGAGCAAAGCATTCGCAACGATTTCAAAAATTTTATAGAATCGAGTTGAGGAGCTAGTAGCTAACCCAACGGCTCCATTGGCAATATTTGAGGCAATAAATTGCCTATCTATTTGCTCAAAAAGGCGAAAATTCAAAATTTATTGCCTCGACGATAGAAAGCAATAATTGCCTAAAATCTACCGCGCAATATTGTTATTTTGCCATACCCATACGTCTCTATTGGCAGAATTGAAAGAAATGTAAATGAAAGTGGCAATTTATTCCCTCAATTGGAGATCCTGTTAATTGTTATACATGAAGTTGTCGTTTACTGGTGTCGTTTATAATAAATTATTGACACCTCATCTATTCGCGTACCAGTTTTATTCGAAAGTCTGTTAAATATCATGTACAAAATTAAAATGGTTGAATCAGGCAATTTCTGAAGTCATGTATTTCTTAGGTTATGACACCTTCGCGTGGCAGACACCTTGCCGTGGTGTCAAGGCTTGAGTTTCAAAGATTCATCTGACCTGCCGTAGTTTGGGCTAACCAAAAGCGGTGGCAATTTTGAGGAGTTACGACCAAGATCTGCCCCCCTAATCCAGGGTGTAATGTGGACCGTGCCTATTGGATGGTTTGCAGCCAGGGAGTATACCGGCTGTATTACCCAGTAAGGCCAAGTACGCAGATCGCACTAAACTAAATTGTATGTCTACAATTTGTATCTCTAGAATCGTTTTATTAAATTTAAAACATTTTGATACTTCATTTTGAAGCGCTAATATTTGACTTTGTGTAAAAATGGAAGTTATAAATGCATTGATTTTAGATTTTATTTTACCATTTTTTGTTTACAAAAATTCTGAATATTTACCATTCGAGAAGAAATAAAAAATAACATTAGAAAATGCATGTTTTTTTTAAAGTTCTTTTATTTAATTTATTAAAAAAACTATAAAACAATTTATTCATACATATTATCATACACAATAATATAATACACCAGCTGAAAAATATCTTTATTTATTTTATACCATCCCTGCGTCTTCAATTGTTCATCATGTTCCTTGCACCACAGAAGAAAGTATCGACAAATTCACCATAAATGTTGAAGTCAACATTGCACAGCTGACAGGCGCCATTACTGTTTTTTTGAATTCGCCACAAAACACATATTCACTTTACCCAACGAATCATCTCTTTCGCACTCATTCATGCTTATTGGAATTTTATGTTTTTTCACACAGAACACCCATCGATTATTTTGACTTTTCTTTTCGAATTCATTTTCGTTAAAGTCAAATTTTTCCCCTTTGAACTTTGATGCATTTCTTCATTTAAATTTTCACTCAGTCCAGTCTACGGTGAATTTATAAGGAATTGGTCAGTAACCGCGGACAATTTCAAAGCTAAAAGAAAAAACAGTTCTTTTTTTTATAACTTTTCTAGATATTTTTCGGTCATTCAACTAATCAAACAAACAAAACTCTAACTAGCGAAAATTAACGTCATCAAACTCGCATAAAGTGTCGCCAAGGTATTTTTCTGCTAAATTCCAGAATATAACGGAAGGTTTAGTGGGTGATGGATGCTGCTGATGATGGTAGAACACAATGGAATTTCTGTCCTGTTTTTTTTTTTAACTCGTCCATCTATGGTATGTATAAGCGGTCTAAATCTAAACTAGAATTTCCCATCCAAGTAAAAATGCGTGTGTATGGATGCAATTTGCAGTAAAATGTTGTGTTATTTTTAATTTGTTTAATTTGTTTGCCTTTGGCGGTCGATGAGATGCATGTGGCTCTTTTTTGTCTGTCAAAAACTGTTTTGTTTGTTTTTACGGATTACATAAAAATAAACAAAAATATTTGAGTAAAAAAGAAGAAAAACAAAAGAAACAAAAGGGGAAAAAAAGAGTTAATAAAGAACAACAAAACGGAGAGAAATCGAACTGCAGTTGCAGCAAAAAAAGGAAAGATGTTTTGATGTCACAGTGAAAAGAAAAGTGTGGTTTTTTTTGTTGCAATTTAATATTTGTTTAAAAAAGTGATCAGTTAAACCGAAGCCGTGAAAAAAAAACTTAGAAAAAGAAAGTAGAGCAAACCATCGCATCGTGTGTGTACTGGAATCTGGAACCGCTCGGGATAAATCAATCTGCCTCCCCAAAATGAATTTATACAGAAAACAGAAACCATAACCTTCCTGTTACAAAAGAAAAATTGTACAAATGTTATTTTGTTGTCTTCTTTCACTTTCACCTCCCGCGTAGGCCCGTTCGTCCGTAGTGTGTGTCAAAAAAAGCTCAAAAAGTGAGATTTATTTTATTCCTAATTGATCCATAATTGAATCTTTGAATTCATTCATTATTCCATTTGTGGGTGTGAATTCATTTCATTTATTTAGGAGAAGTGAATAACGGTGTTTTATTTCTCTAATTTTTGTCTAATTTCCCCAGAGTGAATGCATTCAGCAAACAAAAAGGATAAAAACAATAAAAAGTAAATAAACTTTCGGGTGAGTGAATTTTAATTGTTTTTATTAAACGAATTGGGTGGCTAAATAATATATGAACATATGTATTTTCAAGGAACTAAATAGGTACTACACAATCACACCACACATGTTTTTATAGAGTTTATATTTCTGCCAGCTACCCAAGCAAACTATACCTATGGGGGCGCAGTCGTTTTTCTCTTTGTAGGTAGGTTTTTTTCTTTTTGTCACCTCATTTACATCCACTTGCAATCTCACCATCATCATTAATAAATTCGAATTCGGAAGCCCGGTTGTTTGAAGTAGGTTGTTTAGGTAGGTAGGCTCACGCCTGGGGTTTTAAAGATTTTCTGAAGCTATTGTTAGAATTACCTATCTTTAAATTTGCTTTATCATGTGTGATGTTTTTACTTTACTCTATCTCTTTCTTTTTATATCCCTCTCAAATTTGGAGTCCACAATAGGGATTTAATGGGGGGGATGCCCTTTTCAATAAATATTTCTATTGAAGAGAATCCTTGAGACTTTCTTCTGCGAAGGATCGAGATGGTATTGATATATAAATATAAACAGTAAATAGATTTAGAAAAGTTGCGAAAAAAGGGATTACCTAGCTAGGTACCTAAGCAAGTGGGATTTTTTATTCGAGGAATTTTCCCTAAATAATTGGTAGGTATTTTCCTAATTTAAATCAGAATGTGAAGAATGTTCGTTTGTGTTTTTTTTTTAAACGAGCAGATTACTTTTGAATCTAAGCGGAGAGCAAAAATGAGTTGAAATACCTTAAAGTTTAAAACTAATAATACCTACTTAGTCGTGATTAAATGAGTTTAAGCTTCAATCTGCTTTAAATTCTGAGATCACCTAACCGTACCAATTGTAATCCCCACAAATGAAGATTAAAAATAATGGTGTTTCCATTGGTTTCCGAATCGCAAAATAATAATAAAATCAACCAATCCAATAAAAAGATATGAAGGCTAAATACCTACATAAAAAAAGTATAAAAAAGGCAATTTGTTCAATAAACCCATAACATTATCATTCGATTTTTTTGGTTAAAGCGTGGTATGCAGTATTTTTAAAACTGATAAATGACAAGTTCAAAGTTTAATCAAAATATAAGAGCCGTTCTCGAAAAAACTTGATATAACCGACATCGTTGTATACGACAGCTTCCCGTTTTAGATGAGCTAAAACAAAAATTCTAATATCTTCACTAGGGAATCACATAAAAACGCTTCACACACAATTAAAAAAAAATCGGTCCTACCGTTAAGGGTTTAGCTCGGTGTACATCAGGACGCACAGACGCACGAACACTTTTTTGAACTTCTCCATTATCGTAATGTTAGTTTTGATTAAAACCTCTGTAATTTTTTTGACAATTAACCAATAGGTGCATAAAATCGATGCTTGCGATCTCTAAATAATGACATTTTAAAAATCAGAAACAAATGTTGGTAATGTCTTTGAGAACATAAGAACCAAAGAGCACCTAAAAAGGCCCTATTTGTACATGTTACATGTTATTTGCGATTACTCTAAAGCCGGAAACACACGGGTCGAGCCGTGTGTAGCTGTCAGTCAAAATATTTAATACGCCTCAGGGCGATACAACACACCAGATAAACGTGGTTCTACGGATAAAAAATACATTCAAACAATAGTGCCACAACACACCACACGAGACAGGTGTTTTTTTTTTTTATAATCTTAAAATTCAAAGAGCTCTATGTATATCGTACGTCATTCAAAAATAATTTTGTGTCAAAAAATTAATTTATTTTGTGTCAAAAAATAAAAACAAATACAGAAAAGATTTTATAATTACATAGAGAAAATAATTCATATTGGCCAAAATACCAACAAGACCAACTAATCGAGCAAACGAATAAATTGGGGCTTAGGAGTTCTAAAGAAAAAAGAAAAAAATGAAAAGGTTCCAATGACATTTTCCTATGAAGTTTCGTGTTTGTTGAAAACCTCAGCTGGAGAACAAATAGATTGTACACTCATACATATTGTATGCACATATATAATTTCTTCTTCTAAGTGACGCGATGCAATGGCTTTGAACCTAATTCAGGTAATAGTTTCTTTTCAAGCCGAAGTATTAACATCATTAATTAAGTTTCTTTTCAAGTCGCAGTATTAACATTTGAGAAGCAGACATGACGATCAGAAAAGTATATTGGATCCATTACCTACAGAATAAAATCAGTTGAATATATATAATCCAATGGCTTCGTCCCCATTATCTCACATTGATTTCCAGAATTAAGAACAAAAACAATTATTCCAAACTATGCACACCCGATACAGAGATTATTGGTTTTTTTTTTATAACCCACGCTCTAACTAAAAACCACGAATAGTTATCAATCATTAAATTAAATAAAAAACAAATTATATGAAGTAAAAGAAGAAAAATATAATCAGTTTATTAAACAAGAAGGATTATGGGTGTATCTATAATTCAAAAAACAAAGAAAAAATCATCATATAATACTAATTATAATTCTTATTTCTTGTTAACCACAAAAATAAGAATTATAATTAAATTTGGAATCCAACATACAAAAAAGATTTAAATATTTCAAAGAATATGACTATATATAAAGAATTAGATTTTAATAAACAAAAAATTTAAACTGAAAAAAAACAGATATTTAGTACTAAATTTCTTCAATAAACCTTGTACAAAATATCTTCATGAAATACTGAAAGATTCCATGATGTTTTTTTCTCTTCATATTAAATAACGGTAGCCGAAATTTAATTGAATTCTTTAATTTAAAAAAAATACATAATAAATAATTTTAACATTATAGGTATCAAAAACTTATACTCACATAGACCCAATCCCTCCAAAATCCATTTTCAAAATAATCTTTAATTATTCTGAATAATTCTTCTTGTCTCCTTATTCTCCTGAGTTCTTTTCTATAAATTTCTTCTCTTCTCCATGCAGCCAACTAAAAAAATGTATGTACCACATTTTAAATATTTTTAAAACCATTAAAATCATACAAATTTAATATACTCACATTATCTGACATTTCATCTAACCATTGATGTTCATTTTCATATACCGCATTAGGTCCACTAGTTCCAGGTATCTTAAAAATTTTATTTAACACATTTTAATATTTATTTACATTTCAAATCATAAACATTTAATATACTCACATCCTCCGGCATTTCGTTAATCCATTTCTGGACATCATATACTTTTTTAATAATTCCGCTTGGTCCAGGTTGCTAAAAAAATTTCATTATCACATTTTTATATTATTTAACATTTTAAATCATAAAAATTTTATATACTCACATTCTCCAACATTTCATCTATCCATTTTTGAACATTGTATTCATTTTCTTTCGTTGCATCCATTTTTCTTTTATTTAATTCTTCTCAAAATAATATTCACTTCTGTATTGCTTTATATATTTTTAATAATGAATTATTTTTTTTAATTTTTTGGCTTATATAGAATTTTAGATTTCATGGCCAACTGGGTGTTATAAAAATTATTACATAATCGGGCCAGTAGAAAAAGTGTATAGTGGATCATTTAATATATCTAATTTCAATTTTGCCACCTGACGCTCTAAGAGACTCATTGTAATTGGTAATTTGTGAATGGTAAATGGTAAATGGTTATATTGGTAGTAATGGTAAGATTGGTAATATTGGTGAGATAGTTAAGATAGGTATGAGTGTTAAGAGTGGTAAGATTGGTAACTTGTAATAAAGCGGCAATTGGTATATTTTGATGTAAAGGTGTTGTTTATGGTAATTGCAGTTGCAGCGGTAGTTGCAGTTGCAGTGGTATGTGCAGTTGCAGTGGTAGGTGCAGTTGCAGTGGTAAGTGCAGTTGCAGTGGTAAATGAAGTTGCTGTGGTAGTTGCAGTAGTAGTTGCAGTTGCAGTGGTAGTTGCAGTTGCAGTGGTAAGTGCAGTTGCAGTGGTAAGTGCAGTTGCAGTGGTAAGTGCAGTTGCAGTGATAAGTGCAGTTGCAGTGGTAAGTGTAGTTGCAGTGGTAAGTGCAGTTGCAGTGGTAAGTGCAGTTGAAGAGATAAGTGTAGTTGCAGTGGTAAGTGCAGTTGCAGTGGTAAGTGCAGTTGCAGTGGTAAGTGCAGTTGCAGTAGCAAGTGCAGTTGCAGTGGTAAGTGCAGTTGCAGTGGTAAGTGCAGTTGCAGTGGCAAGTGCAGTTGCAGTGGTAAGTGCAGTTGCAGTGGTAAGTGCAGTTGCAGTGGCAAGTGCAGTTGCAGTGGTAAGTGCAGTTGCAGTGGTAAGTGCAGTTGCAGTGGCAAGTGCAGTTGCAGTGGTAAGTGCAGTTGCAGTGGTAAGTGCAGTTGCAGTGGTAAGTTTAGTTGCAGTGGTAAGTGCAGTTGCAGTGGCAAGTGCAGTTGCAGTGGTAAGTGCAGTTGCAGTGATAAGTGCAGTTGCAGTGATAAGTGCAGTTGCAGTGATAAGTGCAGTTGCAGTGGCAAGTGCAGTTGCAGTGGTAAGTGCAGTTGCAGTGGTAAGTGCAGTTGCAGTGTTAAGTGCAGTTGCAGTGGTAAGTGCAGTTGCAGTGGTAAGTGCAGTTGCAGTGGCAGGTGCAGTTGCTGCAACTTACCACTGCAACTGCACTTGCCACTGCAACTGCACTTACCACTGCAACTGTACTTACCACTGCAACTGCACTTGCCACTGCAACTGCACTTACTACTGCAACTGCATTTACCACTGCAACTGCACTTACCACTGCAACTGCACTTACCACTGCAACTGCACTTACCACTGCAACTGCATTTACCACTGCAACTGCACTTACCACTGCAACTGCACTTGCCACTGCAACTGCACTTACCACTGCAACTGCACTTACCACTGCAACTGCACTTATCACTGCAACTGCACTTACCACTGCAACTGCACTTATCACTGCAACTGCACTTACCACTGCAACTGCACTTACCACTGCAACTGCACTTACCACTGCAACTGCACTTACCACTGCAACTGCACTTACCACTGCAACTGCACTTACCACTGCAACTGCACTTACCACTGCAACTGCACTTACCACTGCAACTGCACTTACCACTGCAACTGCACTTACCACTGCAACTGCTCTTACCACTGCAACTGCACTTAACACTGCAACTGCACTTACCACTGCAACTGCACTTATCACTGCAACTGCACTTACCACTGCAACTGCACTTATCACTGCAACTGCACTTACCACTGCAACTGCACTTACCACTGCAACTGCACTTACCACTGCAACTGCACTTACCACTGCAACTGCACTTACCACTGCAACTGCACTTACCACTGCAACTGCACTTACCACTGCAACTGCACTTACCACTGCAACTGCACTTACCACTGCAACTGCACTTACCACTGCAACTGCAACTACCACTGCAACTGCAACTACCACTGCAACTACCACAGCAACTTCATTTACCACTGCAACTGCACTTACCACTGCAACTGCACCTACCACTGCAACTGCACCTACCACTGCAACTGCAACTACCACAGCAACTGCACTTACCACTGCAACTGCACTTACCACTGCAACTGCACTTACCACTGCAACTGCACTTACCACTGCAACTGCACTTACCACTGCAACTGCACTTACCACTGCAACTGCACTTACCACTGCAACTGCACTTACCACTGCAACTGCACTTACCACTGCAACTGCACTTACCACTGCAACTGCTCTTACCACTGCAACTGCACTTAACACTGCAACTGCACTTACCACTGCAACTGCACTTATCACTGCAACTGCACTTACCACTGCAACTGCACTTATCACTGCAACTGCACTTACCACTGCAACTGCACTTACCACTGCAACTGCACTTACCACTGCAACTGCACTTACCACTGCAACTGCACTTACCACTGCAACTGCACTTACCACTGCAACTGCTCTTACCACTGCAACTGCACTTAACACTGCAACTGCACTTACCACTGCAACTGCACTTATCACTGCAACTGCACTTACCACTGCAACTGCACTTATCACTGCAACTGCACTTACCACTGCAACTGCACTTACCACTGCAACTGCACTTACCACTGCAACTGCACTTACCACTGCAACTGCACTTACCACTGCAACTGCACTTACCACTGCAACTGCACTTACTACTGCAACTGCACTTACCACTGCAACTGCACTTACCACTGCAACTGCACTTACCTTTGCAACTGCACTTACCACTGCAACTGCACTTACCACTGCAACTGCAACTACCACTGCATCTGCAACTACCACTGCAACTGCACCTACCACTGCAACTGCACTTACCACTGCAACTGCACTTACCATTGACACTGCACTTACCACTGCAACTGTACTTACCACTTCAACTGCACTTACCACTGCAACTGCACTTACCACTGCAACTGCACTTACCACTGCAACTGCAACTACCACTGCAACTGCAACTACCACAGCAACTGCACTTACCACTGAAACTACCACTGCAACTGCAACTACCACAACAACTCCATTTACCACTGCAACTGCACTTACCACTGCAACTGCACTTACCACTGCAACTGCACCTACCACTGCAACTGCACCTACCACTGCAACTGCAACTACCACCGCAACTACCATAAACAACACCTTTACATCAAAATATACCAATTGCCACTTTATTACAAGTTACCAATCTTACCACTCTTAACACTCATACCCATACCTATCTTAACTATCTCACCAATATTACCAATCTTACCATTACTACCAATATAACCATTTACCATTCACAAATTACCAATTACAATGAGTCTCTGAGAGCGTCAGGTGGCAAAATTGAAATTAGATATATTAAATGATCCACTATACACTTTTTCTACTGGCCCGATTATGTAATAATTTGTATAACACCCAGTTGGTCATGAAATCTAAAATTCTATATAAGCCAAAAAATTAAAAAAAATAATTCATTATTAAAAATATATCAAGCAATACAGAAGTGAATATAATTTTGTGAAGAATTAAATAAAAGTAAAATGGATGCAACGAAAGAAAATGAATACAATGTTCAAAAATGGATAGATGAAATGTTGGAGAATGTGAGTATATAAAATTTTTATGATTTAAAATGTTAAATAATATAAAAATGTGATAATGAAATTTTTTTAGCAACCTGGACCAAGCGGAATTATTAAAAAAGTATATGATGTCCAGAAATGGATTAACGAAATGCCGGAGGATGTGAGTATATTAAATTTTTATGATTTGAAATGTAAATCAATATAAAAATGTGTTAAATAAAATTTTTAAGATACCTGGAACTAGTGGACCTAATGGTGTATATGAAAATGAATATCAATGGTTAGATGAAATGTCAGATAATGTGAGTATATTAAATTTGTATGATTTTAATGGTTTTAAAAATATTTAAAATGTGGTACATACATTTTTTTAGTTGGCTGCATGGAGAAGAGAAGAAATTTATAGAAAAGAACTCAGGAGAATAAGGAGACAAGAAGAATTATTCAGAATAATTAAAGATTATTTTGAAAATGGATTTTGGAGGGATTGGGTCTATGTGAGTATAAGTTTTTGATACCTATAATGTTAAAATTATTTATTATGTATTTTTTTTAAATTAAAGAATTCAATTAAATTTCGGCTACCGTTATTTAATATGAAGAGAAAAAAACATCATGGAATCTTTCAGTATTTCATGAAGATATTTTGTACAAGGTTTATTGAAGAAATTTAGTACTAAATATCTGTTTTTTTTTCAGTTTAAATTTTTTGTTTATTAAAATCTAATTCTTTATATATAGTCATATTCTTTGAAATATTTAAATCTTTTTTGTATGTTGGATTCCAAATTTAATTATAATTCTTATTTTTGTGGTTAACAAGGAATAAGAATTATAATTAGTATTATATGATGTTTTTTTCTTTGTTTTTTGAATTATAGATACACCCATAATCCTTTTTGTTTAATAAACTGATTATATTTTTCTTCTTTTACTTCATATAATTTGTTTTTTATTTAATTTAATGATTGATAACTATTCGTGGTTTTTAGTTAGAGCGTGGGTTATAAAAAAAACGAATAATCTCTGTATCGTGCATAGTTTGGAATAATTGTTTTTGTTCTTAATTCTGGAAATCAATGTGAGATAATGGGGAGGAAGCCATTTGATTAAACATATTCAACTGATTTTATTCTGTAGGTAATGGATCCAATATACTTTTCTGATCGTCCTGTCTGCTTCTCAAATGTTAATACTGCGACTTGAAAAGAAACTTAATTAATACTGTTAACACTTCGGCTTGAAAAGAAAATTAATTAATACTGTTATTACTTCGGCTTGAAAAGAAACTATTACCTGAATTAGGTCCAAAGCCATTGCATCGCATCACTTAGAAGAAGAAAATTGTCATCTCTCTTATATACATATAATATGTATGTATATACAATGTATTTGTTCTCCATCTGAGGTTTTCAACAAACACGAAACTTCATAGGAAAATGTCATTGGAACCTTTTCATTTTTTTCTTTTTTCATTAGAACTCCTTAGCCACAATTTATTCGTTTGTTCGATTGGTTGGTCTTGTTGGTATTGTGGCCAATATGAATTATTTTCTGCATATATGTGATTATAGAATCTTTTCTGTATTATTTTTTATTTTTTGACACAACATAAATTGATTTGTTGACACAAAATTATTTTTGAATTAAGTACGATAAAACAAAACACCTGTCTCGTGTGGTGTGTTGTGGTGCTATTGTTAGAATATAATTTTATATCCGTAGAACCACATTTATCTAATGTGTTGTGTTGCTGTGAGGCGTATTAAATATTTGGACTGGGAGCGAGACACGACTCGACAACAAAACACACGCGACGCGTGCGGTTCCTTTTTTCATATGTTTTAGATGCTCTTTGGTTCTAATGTTCCTAAAAACATTATAAACTTTTCTTGCAGATTTTTAAAGTGACATTTAGAGATCGCAAGCATCGGTTTTATGCACCTATTGGTTTCGTGTCAAAAAAAATCATCTAGGTTTTAATCAACCATTCTGTTTTTATGTAATGAGAGTAAGATTATAAGACTGCAAAAATTACAAAATAAAGCAATTAGATGTATTTTAAAGTGCAAAAGATATATCGCTGGCTCAATACTTTAATGTTCTATGTTAGGTTTTCATTAGTCTGAGATATTCGCTTCCAAAGTTTTACGAATTAAGGACCTACTTTCTTTTTTCTGTGTTCGATATCGATATAATTAACACTTTTCAATTTTAACATATAACATTTTTCTAACTTTTTTGAATTTTCTGTAAGTTTTTTGTTCTATGTCGGACATAGAACATCGAAGCACTGAGGGAGATATATGGAAATCAATGGCACATTGGGCAAAAATTAAATAAAATATGCAGTGAAATTACAAAATATAGTTACTGCGATTGTAAGACCGTAAAAGACTATTATTTATGCTAAAAAATTACACATAAAGTGCAAAATTCCAGATTAAAGTTTATCAATAGAGGATCCTGAAAGCCAGGTTCCGGACTAGAGTACGTCGCGTCACCATCATACAGTGTTACGCCCCAACTTTGCTCTCTTCTGACGAGGAGAAGGAGGCCTTTTATAACCGGCTGAGTGCTGCTTATGATAGCGTTCCACGAGGTGATATAGTTATGGTGATGGGAGACTTAAATGCCAAGGTTGGCAATGACAACACTGGGCTAAGGCATGTCATGGGAAAACATGGTGTTGGTAACCGAAACGACAATGGCGAACGATTTGTCGATTTCTGCAACGCCAACGGCCTTGTTATTGGAGGGACCATGTTCGAGCATAAGACGTGCCACAAAGTCAGTTGGGTGTCGACTGACAGACAAGCAACTTCCAACCAAATTGACCACTTCGCGATCAGCCGGCGTTTTAGAAGCAGTCTCCAGGACGTCCGTAACAGAAGAGGTGCTGACATGGGAATGGCCCGGGACCACCATCTGATAATTGCTACCGCAAGATTACGTACAGCTGCAGTTCGGAGACCCCAAGGAAACACTCGAATGCCCAAGTTTAATACAGATAGACTAAAGGATCCTGCAGTGCGCCAACAACTAGGGGACCACCTTTCACAAGGATTGAACGCAATCAGCAGCACGGAAACCACATCCATCGAAAATCATTGGTGTGCTGTGAAAAATGTGTTCATATCCGGTGCTGAAAGTATAGTCGGCCGGGCGCAAGGAAGAAATAGTGCTTGGCTTTCCGACGAAACTTGGGCAATGATCGAAGAAAGGAAACACCTTAAAGCTCGCATCGCAGCTACCCCAGCAGCAGGGAGAAACGAGCTTGAGTCTACGTACCGCATGAAGATGAGGGAAGTTCACCGTAGTGTGCGACGTGATAAGCGTAACTACATCAACGCACTGGCTACAGAAGCAGAAGAAGCCGCTAGTAGGTGTGACAGTAGGACCGTCTACAGAATTACCAAAGAGCTCACTGGTGTCCAGAGCTCTAAACAACACCTGGTTAAAGACACAAACGGATCCCTGCTAATTTCGGATGAGGACCAGCTCATAAGGTGGAGGGAACACTTTTCTGCGGTTTTAAACCGCGTTTTCGCAAGTGAAGTGAACCCTATTCCCACTGAGCTACCCGAAGTAACAATTACCCGAATACGCACCGTACCCCCCAGTAAAGAAGAAATTATCACCGCCATCAAAGCACTGAAGAACAACAAAGCGGTTGGACTTGACGGTATTCCTGCAGAGCTCTTAGGAGCAGCCCCAACGACATCGAGCGAGCTACTGCACCCACTTATTAAGAGAGCTTGGGAAGCAGAAAGCTTTCCTGAAGAGTGGAAAAAAGGAATGATTGTCAAGCTCCCAAAGAAAGGAGATCTCACACAGTGCGAAAACTGGAGAGGAATATGCGTTCTGCCTGCAGTAGCCAAGATAATAGCAAGGATAATATTGGACCGAATTAAAGACCACCTCGAAGACACACTCGACGCCGAACAAGCAGGTTTCCGCACTGGATCTTCCTCTGTTGATCACATCAACACCTTGAGGATCATCATCGAACAGTGCGTTGAATATCGATCACCACTTCACCTGCTGTTCATCGATTTTGAAAAGGCGTTCGACAGTGTC
This sequence comes from Melangyna quadrimaculata, assembly GCA_949320155.1. Taxonomy (NCBI): domain Eukaryota; kingdom Metazoa; phylum Arthropoda; class Insecta; order Diptera; family Syrphidae; genus Melangyna; species Melangyna quadrimaculata. The sequence continues at coordinate 151,587,329 of OX439483.1, forward strand.
AATAGAGAATTTATTTGGCTTGCTTTGCACAGGAGGGGCATCCCAGATAAATTGATTGCTATTATCAAGGCTACATATGATGGATCCAGGTGTCACGTTTTGCACAAAGGTAGGCTGTCAGAGGAGTTTGAAATCCAAAGTGGAGTTAGGCAAGGCTGTATACTGTCACCAATACTGTTCCTGTTGGTGATAAGTGACGTACTGCACGCAGCTTTGTCAAATGGAAATGGAGGAATTCAGTGGACTCTGCAATCTCACCTCAAACATCTGGACTATGCGGACGACGTATGCTTACTCTCTCATAGGATCATGGATCTCCATCAAATGACAACAAGGGTGGAGAGAGAAGCAGAAATCGTAGGGCTTAAGATCAACTCGGCAAAAACTAAAAGGATCAGCCTTGGAACTTCCTCATCAATCCAAGTAAATATTTCTGGACAACCGGTAGAGAGGGTAGAGGATTTCCAATATCTTGGGAGTATTATCTCTACAGGTGGCGGAACTGAACTGGGCGTAAACAGCCGAATCAGAAAAGCAAAGGCTGCGTTCGGAATGCTGTCCAAAATATGGAGAAACAACTCTTTTAGCTTAAAGACCAAGCTACGACTGTTCCGCTCCAATGTTGAATCCGTTCTGCTTTACGGCTGCAGCACTTGGAAAGTCACTGAAATTGTCACTAGAAAGCTGCAAACCTTCGTTAATAGATGTCTACGAAACATCTTGAGGATTTTCTGGCCCAACCGTATCACCAATGCCGAACTTCATGCGAGAACGGGTCAGGAGCCCATAGACTCCATTATACGAAGAAGAAAGTGGCAGTGGATTGGCCATACGCTTCGAAAAGGCGATCGGTGCATTGCATCTCAAGCAATGCAGTGGAACCCGCTCACACAGGAGGGAAGACAAGTGGGCCGGCCTAGAAGTACATGGCGAAGAACGGTCGAACAGGAATCGGCACGACTGGGGAAAAGTTGGAGAGAGCTGAAATATATTTCAAGAAATCGTACACGATGGCGCGTAGGTGTAGTGGAGGCCCTATGTCCCGTAAGGGAAACATCACGGACGTAATAGGTCCGAGGACCTAAGTAGTAGTAGTAATAGAGTTTTTGCATTTGCCAATACTTTTTGATAATTTATTTATTGATTTAATTTATTTTATGGTCTATATGAACGTTTAATGACTGAACATAACTCAGAATCTTTGCAATGATTATGTTTGTTAGGGCTATAAAACAGCCATTTGTTGAAGAAAAAACATGGAACATACATTTTCTTAAAGTCGACAAAAAAGCGAATATTTTGATATAAAAAACATATTTTTGAATTTTATATGACATAGAACATTAAAGTATTGAGCCAGCGATATGTCAATTCGTTTTATGTTGAACTCTTTGAAGTGGTTATCAGTAAAGCAAAGAATTGTTATGAATGTTTTAGTTTTTGTATTTAAAATAATAAACAACTTAATGCCAAATTATTTATTTGATTATATACAATTTATAAGAGACTTACGCAAAATTCTCTCAAATACAAAGGATTTAAATTGTTCAATAGTTTAAACGCTGATGCCAAAAATGAAACAAACTTAAATATACAGCTATATAAAAGAAAAGTTATTGAATATGTAAAATCACACTATTAGAACTAATGGAATTTCCTTTTTATAATTAAAGAATAAGACACGACTTAAATGAACGAATGAAAAGTTTTTAATGCGAAAGAAAATAAATTTTCATATAAATCTAAAAACTGAAAAACTGCTTTGATTTATAAAATTAATTTAAACAAAGTGATTTAGAAAACAAGTAAATAAAACTATCTGAGAGTGTATATTTAACACCCCCTCTCAATCCAGAATGTTTTACTTAAGCATCTTATTGCATTCCTAGAAGATTTGTAAATTTTAAGAAAGCTGCCTTCGGAAGTGGCTTCGTTAATATGTCAGCTACCATTTCATCTGATGGACAGTATTTTAACTGGATGATTTTCTTCTCTGCTAAATCTTTTATGTGATGATGGCAAATATCAATGTGTTTGGTTCGTGCTCCACATTTATCTGACTCTATTAGCCGAATGCATCCTTGGTTATCCTCATAAATAATAGTTGGGCTAAGTTCGTTTTCCCCCATTTCTGTTAAAAGTGCTCGTAACCAAACGAGTTCCCGACTTGCATATGAGGCCGCAACATATTCTGCTTCTGTTGATGACATGGCTACTGAAGTTTGCTTCCGGCTTGACCAAGCTATACTACTACCTGCTAGTTGAAACACATATCCGCTGGTAGATTTTCTGTCTGTTGTATCACCAGCCCAGTCTGCATCCACGAAACACACGAAATCTCTTTCTTTATTTGAATGTAGCCACAAAGACTTATCGATACTAGATGCCAGGTACCTTATGACTCGTTTCACCGCTTTCCAGTCACTTTCAGTTGGCGATTCTATACGTCTGCTGAGAAGACTCACTGCCAAAGATATATCGGGTCTTGATACCGTTCCAATATAGAGCAGTGATCCTATGGCCTGACGATATAAATTGTTGTTGGGTAGCTTTGAGCTTATTTCTTCAGTTGAACCCAAGAAACCTGTTTCCATTGGTGTTAAAGCTGGTTTTGAATTTTCAAGATTATAGGTTTTTAGCAATTGTACAATCTTACTTCGTTGGCTTAATCGAAACGATCCATCTTCTTCACGTTTTATCTCTATGCCCAGATAATTCTTAACTTCTCCAAGATCCTTTATCTTCAAATGTTGTTCCAATTCTGTACACAACTTTCTTGTAAATTCCTCAGACAACCCAGCTACCAACATATCGTCGACATATAACAATATGAATGTTGTTTTACCATTGCTTTCCTTTCTTGAAAATAAACAGGAATCTGCTTCTCCTGACTTAAAACCGATCCCATTTAAAATTGCTGTCGCTTTCTTGCTCCATTCACGTGCCGATTGTTTGAGACCATAAATACTTTTGTTTAGTCTCAAAACCTTTTCTTCTTGTCCCAAAATTTCGAAACCTGGGGGCTGATCCATATAAATTTCTTCTTTTAGAGTTGCATTTAAGTAAGCGTTCTTAACATCAAAGTGCCGGACATGTAACCCTCTCGAATGTGCCACAACAAGAAGAGTACGGATTGTTTCGTGTTTCACTACGGGAGCAAAGGTTTCGTCGTAGTCCTCACCGTATTTTTGAGAAAAACCTCTAGCTACTAAACGTGCCTTGTATGTACTTACTCTTCCATCTGCAGCCATTTTGGTTTTGAACACCCATTTGCAGCTCACTGTTCTTTTCCCTGGTGGCAGATCCGCAAGAGTCCAAACTTGATGTTCCTTCATCGACTCAAGTTCATCTTGAGCAGCATTAGTCCACGCATGTTGTTGTGCAACTGGCAAACGTGATAGTTCTTCCCATGAATTCGGCTCTTTTATGATTTCAGCTTGGGCTTTGTACGACAGACGATGGGGCGGGATACCTTTATTCGAACGGTCTGATCTACGAATGCACTCAGTCATTGGTAGTTCCACAACAGCATTACCTTCATCATCGGTTATATCAGCATCATCGTCATCAGGAGACTGAACTTCACCAGCTAAACTATTAGATTGTTTGTTCTTGTTTGACCCCAATTCCACTGAAAAATGTTCACAGTTCTCTTTCCATGGAATCTCTAGAATTTTGGGTTTGTGTAAAGCATTCAAATTTTGATTAAACAATTTGTTCGTATTCGGTTTTTGATTTTCAGGATCGCTTTCTATAATCCTCAAAGATCTTGATATCCAGACTCGATTTGATTTTGGATCTAATATACGATATCCCTTCGTATTGAAGTCATAACCAACCAGAACACCTTCTTCAGCCTTATCATCCCACTTTTTCCTCTTCTGCTTTGGTACTAAAGTGAACGCTCTTGATCCAAACACCCGGATGTGACTGAGATCGGGTTTATCACCGGTGAATAGTTCGACTGGAGTCTTTTCAAGACTGCTGCTAGGTAATCTGTTCTGTAGATATGCTGCAGTCAAAACGGCTTCTCCCCAAAATCGGTTTGCAAGATTGGCATCCAGAAGCATACACTTTGCTGATTCAGTAAGGCTTCTGTTTTTACGTTCTGCTACGCCATTTTGTTGAGGTGTATACGGGACTGTGTATTGATGTTGTATGCCTTCCCTCTTAAGAAACTCTTCTAATTCTTTCGATACATACTCCTTGCCATTATCTGAACGAAGAACTACTGGTTTTCTTCCATACCTGTTTGACATAGCCGCAACATAGTCCTTTATAGCATTTGCCGCTTCATCTTTTGACTTAAGCAAACGCAGCACTGTATAAGTAGAGAAGTCGTCTATTAATGTTAGGAAGTACCTGTTACCACTAGGAGTTGCTGTCTGCATAGGACCACATAAATCAGAGTGGACTAATCTTAATGGCTCCTTTTCTTTAGTCACTCTCACTGGGAACTTTGATTGTGCCAGTTTTCCTTTGATGCAGTGCTCACAAAAGATTTTGTCAGCGCACTTCTTAACTGTTATACCGGTTGCAAGTCCATCTTTAACAAGCCTCTCAATAGCAACTGGATCTCTATGGCCTAGTCGACGATGCAACTGATGCATACACAATGCACTTTCAGCTCTACAGGCAGATTCAGAAGATTCTCCAGTTTGCATCTTATATAAACTACCATCGCTTCTAGCTTCTGCAACCACTTTTGAACCATTCATAATCTTACACGTATTTCCCTGAAACACCACAATGTCCAAGACTTGAAATCCGCTGCACCGAAAGCAGTCCTCCATCTAGTGCAGGAACATACAGGACGTTTTGCAGCTCAATTTTCTGACAAAGTTTGTTCGACAGTAGACAGTTCAGCCAACCACATCCAACTCCTGATGCCAAAACTGATGATCCATTTGCAAGATAGATTCTGGTGTTATCGTCTTGAAGAGTCGCAAAGAAACTTCTATCATTTGTCATATGATTTGTTGCTCCTGAATCGATGTACCAACCACCAGTCTTCGCCCTGGCTCCTGCACAGACTTCAAACGAAACATACTTTTTAGTATCATTGTCAATCGTTGTCGACGCAATTGAAGACTTAACGTCGACTCCCTTTTGCATAGAGGATCTGTATCGAAAACAGTCTGCCTTCAAATGACCATGTTTGTTGCAGTAGAAACATTTCCTTGTTTCTTTTCCATCCGTTTTCTTCGTTTTTGTTGATTTTGAAACCTCGTGTTGACTATTTTTACCTGCCGACCACATAGCAACTTCTTGTCCACTATTTATACCAGCAATGCTCTCCAGACGCCTTTGGTATTCATCTAACATCTTTCCCGTCACGTACTCTATGGTCAAATCAGCTTCATCGCGACCCTCGAGTGCGGTGACGAGCCCTGAATATGATTCTGGTAGACCAATAACACAGCAACAACTTCTTCTTCATCCAATGCCTTGCCTGACCCTCTGAGCAAACCAACAACTCGTATAATGGGATCTATATGTTCAGACATTTTGCCACCAGTGTAATGAAGGCTGTACAGCTTTCTCCTCAAATACAGCCGACTTCCAAAAGTTGACCTCTCGTACTTCTTTGAGAAAGCTTCCCAAATGCTGTATGCATCCTCCAGGTGAGCAATATGCATAAGTTGACCATCCTCAACGCTCAAAGTTATGTACGCCTTAGCCTTGTTGTTTTTCTTCGTCCATTCTTCATTAACTTCTGCAGCCTTTGGTATACTAACCACATCCCAAAGCTCATCTCGTACCAATATCGCTTGCAGCTTAGTCTTCCAAAAGACATAATTTCCTCCGTTTAACATAGAAACATTCGCCTTAAGATCCATTACGAATAGAATTGTTTTACAATATTGTCCTCGAACAAAATTAACAAAAATCTTTACTTTTGCCACGATACTGGGCCCATAACCTAATGGAATTTCCTTTTTATAATTAAAGAATAAGACACGACTTAAATGAACGAATGAAAAGTTTTTAATGCGAAAGAAAATAAATTTTCATATAAATCTAAAAACTGAAAAACTGCTTTGATTTATAAAATTAATTTAAACAAAGTGATTTAGAAAACAAGTAAATAAAACTATCTGAGAGTGTATATTTAACACCCCCTCTCAATCCAGAATGTTTTACTTAAGCATCTTATTGCATTCCTAGAAGATTTGTAAATTTTAAGAAAGCTGCCTTCGGAAGTGGCTTCGTTAATATGTCAGCTACCATTTCATCTGATGGACAGTATTTTAACTGGATGATTTTCTTCTCTGCTAAATCTTTTATGTGATGATGGCAAATATCAATGTGTTTGGTTCGTGCTCCACATTTATCTGACTCTATTAGCCGAATGCATCCTTGGTTATCCTCATAAATAATAGTTGGGCTAAGTTCGTTTTCCCCCATTTCTGTTAAAAGTGCTCGTAACCAAACGAGTTCCCGACTTGCATATGAGGCCGCAACATATTCTGCTTCTGTTGATGACATGGCTACTGAAGTTTGCTTCCGGCTTGACCAAGCTATACTACTACCTGCTAGTTGAAACACATATCCGCTGGTAGATTTTCTGTCTGTTGTATCACCAGCCCAGTCTGCATCCACGAAACACACGAAATCTCTTTCTTTATTTGAATGTAGCCACAAAGACTTATCGATACTAGATGCCAGGTACCTTATGACTCGTTTCACCGCTTTCCAGTCACTTTCAGTTGGCGATTCTATACGTCTGCTGAGAAGACTCACTGCCAAAGATATATCGGGTCTTGATACCGTTCCAATATAGAGCAGTGATCCTATGGCCTGACGATATAAATTGTTGTTGGGTAGCTTTGAGCTTATTTCTTCAGTTGAACCCAAGAAACCTGTTTCCATTGGTGTTAAAGCTGGTTTTGAATTTTCAAGATTATAGGTTTTTAGCAATTGTACAATCTTACTTCGTTGGCTTAATCGAAACGATCCATCTTCTTCACGTTTTATCTCTATGCCCAGATAATTCTTAACTTCTCCAAGATCCTTTATCTTCAAATGTTGTTCCAATTCTGTACACAACTTTCTTGTAAATTCCTCAGACAACCCAGCTACCAACATATCGTCGACATATAACAATATGAATGTTGTTTTACCATTGCTTTCCTTTCTTGAAAATAAACAGGAATCTGCTTCTCCTGACTTAAAACCGATCCCATTTAAAATTGCTGTCGCTTTCTTGCTCCATTCACGTGCCGATTGTTTGAGACCATAAATACTTTTGTTTAGTCTCAAAACCTTTTCTTCTTGTCCCAAAATTTCGAAACCTGGGGGCTGATCCATATAAATTTCTTCTTTTAGAGTTGCATTTAAGTAAGCGTTCTTAACATCAAAGTGCCGGACATGTAACCCTCTCGAATGTGCCACAACAAGAAGAGTACGGATTGTTTCGTGTTTCACTACGGGAGCAAAGGTTTCGTCGTAGTCCTCACCGTATTTTTGAGAAAAACCTCTAGCTACTAAACGTGCCTTGTATGTACTTACTCTTCCATCTGCAGCCATTTTGGTTTTGAACACCCATTTGCAGCTCACTGTTCTTTTCCCTGGTGGCAGATCCGCAAGAGTCCAAACTTGATGTTCCTTCATCGACTCAAGTTCATCTTGAGCAGCATTAGTCCACGCATGTTGTTGTGCAACTGGCAAACGTGATAGTTCTTCCCATGAATTCGGCTCTTTTATGATTTCAGCTTGGGCTTTGTACGACAGACGATGGGGCGGGATACCTTTATTCGAACGGTCTGATCTACGAATGCACTCAGTCATTGGTAGTTCCACAACAGCATTACCTTCATCATCGGTTATATCAGCATCATCGTCATCAGGAGACTGAACTTCACCAGCTAAACTATTAGATTGTTTGTTCTTGTTTGACCCCAATTCCACTGAAAAATGTTCACAGTTCTCTTTCCATGGAATCTCTAGAATTTTGGGTTTGTGTAAAGCATTCAAATTTTGATTAAACAATTTGTTCGTATTCGGTTTTTGATTTTCAGGATCGCTTTCTATAATCCTCAAAGATCTTGATATCCAGACTCGATTTGATTTTGGATCTAATATACGATATCCCTTCGTATTGAAGTCATAACCAACCAGAACACCTTCTTCAGCCTTATCATCCCACTTTTTCCTCTTCTGCTTTGGTACTAAAGTGAACGCTCTTGATCCAAACACCCGGATGTGACTGAGATCGGGTTTATCACCGGTGAATAGTTCGACTGGAGTCTTTTCAAGACTGCTGCTAGGTAATCTGTTCTGTAGATATGCTGCAGTCAAAACGGCTTCTCCCCAAAATCGGTTTGCAAGATTGGCATCCAGAAGCATACACTTTGCTGATTCAGTAAGGCTTCTGTTTTTACGTTCTGCTACGCCATTTTGTTGAGGTGTATACGGGACTGTGTATTGATGTTGTATGCCTTCCCTCTTAAGAAACTCTTCTAATTCTTTCGATACATACTCCTTGCCATTATCTGAACGAAGAACTACTGGTTTTCTTCCATACCTGTTTGACATAGCCGCAACATAGTCCTTTATAGCATTTGCCGCTTCATCTTTTGACTTAAGCAAACGCAGCACTGTATAAGTAGAGAAGTCGTCTATTAATGTTAGGAAGTACCTGTTACCACTAGGAGTTGCTGTCTGCATAGGACCACATAAATCAGAGTGGACTAATCTTAATGGCTCCTTTTCTTTAGTCACTCTCACTGGGAACTTTGATTGTGCCAGTTTTCCTTTGATGCAGTGCTCACAAAAGATTTTGTCAGCGCACTTCTTAACTGTTATACCGGTTGCAAGTCCATCTTTAACAAGCCTCTCAATAGCAACTGGATCTCTATGGCCTAGTCGACGATGCAACTGATGCATACACAATGCACTTTCAGCTCTACAGGCAGATTCAGAAGATTCTCCAGTTTGCATCTTATATAAACTACCATCGCTTCTAGCTTCTGCAACCACTTTTGAACCATTCATAATCTTACACGTATTTCCCTGAAACACCACAATGTCCAAGACTTGAAATCCGCTGCACCGAAAGCAGTCCTCCATCTAGTGCAGGAACATACAGGACGTTTTGCAGCTCAATTTTCTGACAAAGTTTGTTCGACAGTAGACAGTTCAGCCAACCACATCCAACTCCTGATGCCAAAACTGATGATCCATTTGCAAGATAGATTCTGGTGTTATCGTCTTGAAGAGTCGCAAAGAAACTTCTATCATTTGTCATATGATTTGTTGCTCCTGAATCGATGTACCAACCACCAGTCTTCGCCCTGGCTCCTGCACAGACTTCAAACGAAACATACTTTTTAGTATCATTGTCAATCGTTGTCGACGCAATTGAAGACTTAACGTCGACTCCCTTTTGCATAGAGGATCTGTATCGAAAACAGTCTGCCTTCAAATGACCATGTTTGTTGCAGTAGAAACATTTCCTTGTTTCTTTTCCATCCGTTTTCTTCGTTTTTGTTGATTTTGAAACCTCGTGTTGACTATTTTTACCTGCCGACCACATAGCAACTTCTTGTCCACTATTTATACCAGCAATGCTCTCCAGACGCCTTTGGTATTCATCTAACATCTTTCCCGTCACGTACTCTATGGTCAAATCAGCTTCATCGCGACCCTCGAGTGCGGTGACGAGCCCTGAATATGATTCTGGTAGACCAATAACACAGCAACAACTTCTTCTTCATCCAATGCCTTGCCTGACCCTCTGAGCAAACCAACAACTCGTATAATGGGATCTATATGTTCAGACATTTTGCCACCAGTGTAATGAAGGCTGTACAGCTTTCTCCTCAAATACAGCCGACTTCCAAAAGTTGACCTCTCGTACTTCTTTGAGAAAGCTTCCCAAATGCTGTATGCATCCTCCAGGTGAGCAATATGCATAAGTTGACCATCCTCAACGCTCAAAGTTATGTACGCCTTAGCCTTGTTGTTTTTCTTCGTCCATTCTTCATTAACTTCTGCAGCCTTTGGTATACTAACCACATCCCAAAGCTCATCTCGTACCAATATCGCTTGCAGCTTAGTCTTCCAAAAGACATAATTTCCTCCGTTTAACATAGAAACATTCGCCTTAAGATCCATTACGAATAGAATTGTTTTACAATATTGTCCTCGAACAAAATTAACAAAAATCTTTACTTTTGCCACGATACTGGGCCCATAACCTAATGGAATTTCCTTTTTATAATTAAAGAATAAGACACGACTTAAATGAACGAATGAAAAGTTTTTAATGCGAAAGAAAATAAATTTTCATATAAATCTAAAAACTGAAAAACTGCTTTGATTTATAAAATTAATTTAAACAAAGTGATTTAGAAAACAAGTAAATAAAACTATCTGAGAGTGTATATTTAACAAGAACCTATGTAAAATCAATTATGTAAATGTATTTATGTATATTAATGTAAATAGTTAACTAAACTAAATAAATAAACTTAAACTTAAACTTAAATTACGATGATGGAGAAGTTCAAAAAAATGTCTGTGCGTCTGTGCGTCCTGATGTACACCGAGCTAAACCCTTAACGGTTGGACCGATTTTTTTTGAAAATTTGGTGTGAAGCGTTTTTATGTGATTCCCTAGCGGAGAAATTCGAAATCTATGTCGTAGCTCATCTAAAACGGGTAGCTGCCATACAACGATTTCAGTTTTGGGCTATTCCATTATCGCGGGTGCAACATTTAGACAGACTTTAAATATTTTTATAATAAAATAAAAAAATATTTTAATGAAATTCTTACTTGAAGGGTTACATTTTCGACTTGGATTCGTTTATAAAACACAAATTAAATAAATAAATCGCGATCGCGGGTGCAATGAATTTGGCTCACATTTCTTGATCATAGTACGAACATCGCAAAAGTCTGTTAAATGTGAAACATTTGTTATTTTTTTCTTGCATTTTACTGAACGACATTGATTCAATCAACTAAAGACTTACAAATTAAGAAAGCAAAAATCAACAACGATTTTTCACTTTTAAAGCAATCGCGGGTGCAACATCTAATTATCGTGGGTGCAACGCGTCTTACTGTAATGAATATTGACATCAGTAAAACGATTTAAATGAACTGGATGAGTGATTAAAATAATATATATTACTAGTCAGTACCGTTCTCTATTAATTATTAGTTTGTTTTTTTCTCAATGCGTCAATATTTTCGAAAAAAACTGTGTTCCGATTCTCTTATCGCTCGTGCAACATTAAGACTCACTTTGAGTATATTTATAATTAAATAAAAAAATATTTTAATGAAATTATTGCTTGAAGGGCTACATTTTAATCTATTCCCTACGTAAAAGTGCTCTGCATTAGGGCTGGCCACGAGATGAGACTCGGCGAGACTTTTGGAAGTCTCGTCTCGTTAAAATCGAAAATTTTATTCTCGTCTCGGTCTCGTGTCGATCTCGGCTCGGATGCTTTAAATGCAGTCTCGTCTCGTCTCGTCTCGTCTCGTCTCGTCATGTGAGACCGAGGTAGGCATTTTTTCAAGCTTGCGGCTATATTTTTGTGCAGCAGTCTCGTCTCTTTCCTTACTTCCTTGCATTTTATATGAAATTGTTAAAAAAAAAAAAACAATCTTGGCAAACAAAAATTATTATTCAAGGCTTATTTATTAATAAAATATGATACATCACTCAATAATGTTAGTGTCGACAAGTTGCAACCAATTTGAATCAACGTTTTTTTTTGATTCAACATAGAATTTACTCCTTATAGTGACTGGTTAAATTTTGTTTTTGATTTTTTCTTACTTTAAAGTTTCACCATTGTATATGAAAACTATAGTAATATCATGAGAAGCGCCGACTACTGAGTCACGTAGTGTCGAAATCCACCAACTTCTCTCAACACTTTTTGTTGAGGAAACAAATTTGAAGGTCGAGATCTAACTCCCTTACTCCCTTACAGTCTTACTCTTTCTAAAAATTAATGTCTACGCTGTCAAAATCATAGAACATGTTGCAAACACATGCGCCACCAGCCGTACAAATCCAGCGAAAATAAAAACGACTCCATGAGAATACTATAGTTTTCATATACAATGGTTTCACTAAAGTAAACACTTTATTTCTGTTTAAAAAACAAACTGGCATATACAATATTTTATATCGTGGGTGAGGCTCCTAACCTTTAGCACCTCATATTTGGGATATTCGCAAAAAAAGTATGCCATCCAAAAGGTCAATAATTGGTCAAAAAAGGTCAACTAGTGTCAGTAATTGGTTAGCCATAGGTTATTTTATATGAATTTTTGAAGTTTATTTGTTTTTCAAGGCCGTATAAGACTTTTAGCACCTCATTTACCGAATTTTCCAAAAAAAAGATACCATTTGAAAGGTTATTAAATCCTCATAAAAGGTGAACATGTTTCAGAAATTGGTCAGCCTAAGTTTTTTATCCCATAAATGAGGTGCCAAAAATAGTTGGTGACCTTGAAAAACTTTAACCACTGCTTACAAATTTCCTGGCTGTCCAATATCTGAAACTAGTTGACCTGTTTTGACCAATTACTGAACTTTTAGATGGCAAACTTTTTTTTCGAATATCCCATATATGAGGTGCCAAAGGTTAGGAGTCCGCGGGTGCAAAAAACTTACAATGGCGATTAAATAACATTTGTGACAACATGTCTACCAAGTAAATAACCTCAAAGCAGCTATGATAAGTGCAGTTCATACTGACTCTTCGTATGACAAGGCTCAAAAAACGTGTTTTCTTTAAATTTTTGTTTGTTTGTTATTAAATACAAACCATCTACGTTGCATTGTTATACTTAAATAAACTAAAAATATTGTTATTTACAAATTGATGCCGAAAATTGTCTATAACGGAATCGCCCTTTTAGTATTTAATAAAACACAATTTTACACAAAATAAACAAATATTCATACTAAATAGTCGCCCTAATTACGAAATTCGTATTATTAAGTCGTATTTGGTCGTATGTTGGGTTTGAGGTTTCCTTAATGGTAAAGTATCATCTTTTTGGTTCAAAGGTTTTGAGAATTTTCGAATAGAGACTTTGCGATGCTGGTATTAAAACTTTACACAACATATTTATCAAAAGACATGGCGAAAAGAATACAAATTGTTCGAAAAGAACACAAATTGTTCTTTTCACCATGTCTTTCAATGGTCATATTGTTAAATATAAATAACACCATCGCAATGTCTCTATTCTCAAATTCTCAAAAGCTTTGCAACAAAAAAGATTAAATTTTACCATTAAAGAAACCACAAGCCCAACATACGACCAAATACGACTAAATAATACGAATTTTGTAATAGGGGTGAGTATTTCATAATTTGAATTAAAATCAAAACCACGCCCCGTGAATGAAAAATCTCAAATTTTAAAATTTTTCCTTTGTCTGCACTTTAAGCCCTACCGCTGTTTTAAATTTAATCGTTCTACGACAATCAGAAGTGCTCCAAATAATTTATATCAATTCTATGAAAATGGGAGGGTACCATGCCCCCTGAATGGAAAATCATGAATTTCTCGATTTTTTCCTTTGTATACACCACAGGGCCTACCGTTGTGCGAAATTACAAGATTCTACGATGTCGGGAAGTGCTCCATAACTTCGATGATCTGTCAGTCAGTCAGTCAGTTACGGTTTTTGCGATTTTTGCAGTCTAATGTCTCGGGAACCCCTTATGCTAAAGAATTGAAATTTGGTGAGTTATCTAAACCTGGTGAGCTGAGCAAATGCTGGGAGTTTGAAGTTTCTGACATTATTGGTACTGAAGTTAGAGGTTGGTCGAAAATCGCCTGAGTTTGATCCTGTAAAAAGGATCAAGGCACTACCGTGCCCTTTGATTTAAAGTCTCAATAAAAATCAATTCAATTCGTCACTGAAAAGAACATGTGGATTGGTGGTTAATTGTCTATGGATTCTAGCATTTAATTAATCAATTAAATAATAATTTAATTTTTGCAAATCGGGAACATCAATTAAATATAACTACTTAATCTTTCTTGCATCAAAAGTGTTCTGTGCTTTGCTGTAAAAAAATAATGTTTGTTCAAAAATAATTGGTGTACCTAAATAAATATGTATTCTTATCTTATCTCATCTTATATTTGTCTCCCTGTATGAACATTTCATTGAGGAAATAAAAGATAAATCCCAATTTGTACTCTATTAATTGAAATCTTTTATCATAAAAGCCACACAAATGTGTCTTTTGACAGCACTCATAGCAGATATCTTAACAGATTTCATAACAGTTTGGCATGCCGAATACCAAAATCTCTATTATAAGTTAAAACTCTTGTTGAAACAGCATTTCATTTAAGTTCAAATCTCCTATATACACGCACCACCGCGTGTTTCCAGGGTTGGACCCAAAAAATCATCAGTCAATAATGCCACACCCACTTCACTAAATCTATATAATTTTCGAAAATCTTCACCAATTGAACATCTTCTGTTTTTATAAAAACGATTTGTTACAAAATTATTCTGTAACTCGGCCATTTTGATACTTGTTTATAAACTGAGTAAGAGAAAACCCATGCTTAACAATTCATGAGATCGTTCTCATGCCATCAATCGTTTTCTCATATTTTTGCATATCAAAACTATAACTTTCTCACATCGACACTTTGAGTTCGAACTCATAGCTTGAGATTGATCTCGGTCTCTGTATTTTTTTTTTGCATACCACTCTAGGAAAGTTCTCAGAAAAATGAGTAATATATAAATAACATCATCGCAATTTCTCTATTCTCAAAAGCTTTGCAACAAAAAAGATTAAATTTTACCATTAAAGAAACCACAAGCCCAACATACGACTAAATAATACGGATTTTGTAATAGGGGTGAGTATTTCATAATTTTAATTAAAATCGTTAGAGCTAAAAAAAAGAAGGTAACTTATTAATTGTTATTTTTTTTTTGAATGCCATTACTTGCCCTTTAAGTTTATACCGCACGAATAAATTCGATGTAACCTATCCGTGCTAGGTAGAGTACTTATCCGTGCTAGCAGTGTACTTATCATTTGCACCCATGTTATTTAACAAAAAAATAATAGAATAGACTGGCCACAGCAAAAACACCTCAAAAGATAATGTTAAGCAGCGTCCACATTATGTAGATTTGTGTATATCGACTGTGCTGATCATCAATGTTGAGTTAATGCGGACGTGTAAATCAACAGAGTCGATCAACTTTTATTGACCCGAACGTAACCCGATTCAAATGGGAAGAAATCAACAATGTTGAGTCGACTGAACGATAATTTTTAAGTCTAGACGTGTTGATCAACACAGATGTCATTTTTATTGCGGTTGTGGCGTCTTCGTGCAATATATTTTGTTTTGTATTTTGATTTGTGTAATTAGATACTGATACTTTTCCGTTTTTAGTCTTATTAGTATTGTTATTTGAAATGAATTGGTTTTTAAATGGACGTGAAAAATTGAGTAGGTAAAAAATGAGTGTTTCCATGGACGTATGTACCTATACCTACTGGGCTTGGAGATGCCCAACTTCAAAGCCACAAAACAATCAACAAACTGATTTGTATAGACTCTGCATGGGGTGTTGTCCCTCTATTGGTAGGTACATGACAAATATGTCACATAACACATGACAGAGTATACCCTTCAACACGTACACACTAACAGGCAATGTGTGGACAGGTTTAAATATTGAATATCAACAATGTAAATAAACAATGTTGATTGGCGTAATGTGGACGCTGCTTTATAATAAATAATGTTAAAGCTTTAATTTATCGGCTAAAATATCGTTTTACTCGTGCATTACTTTCTGGTTGTGGAGCAGAATAGATACCTACGTTTTTTTACAGTTTTTTTCAACATCTTGTTTATCGATATGTCCGAAGCGTACTTGTTTTGTGTTTGCTTTGTAATTAGGTTCCGGCTTTTCATTTTAATTAGCGCAACGAATACCTATAATTGAATCATGTTATGGTTTTGGGTTGCTTCTTGCTTTCTTTTGAAATAAAGATTTTGTTTTTGTTATTTACATACAATTATTACTTGCGATATACGTAGTAGATATAGGGCAAGTTTAGGATTCGTTCTAAAATTTAAAATATGAAATAATAATTTTCTCTAACGAATGCAAAAAAGTGGGTGTCGCAATTCTGTCTGTCTGTCTTGTCCGTCTGTCTTGTCCGTCTGTCTTGTCCGTCTGTCTGTCTGTCTGTACCTCGACCTGTAGACTAAACAGCTGAAGCGATTTTCTTCAAACTTGCACTTAAGCTTCTTATGCGATTCCCTAGAGGGAAAATTGAATTATTTTTTTAACTCAAAAAATAACGGTACCTGTCATACAACCAATATAAAAAAACGGATTTCAACCAAAATTTGTATACAAAAGGTCCCTTATAATTTTAACAATTTTGCATATAACAATTTTCGAAAAAATTATTTTTGGATTTTTAAAAAAATATTAAATTTTTTTTTGAAAATTCAATATCTTGAAAACGGGATAATAATTTTTTTTTTAGTTTCGTGAAAAATTGTATTTTATTAAGTACTAAGAGCTGGCATACCAAATTTTATTTTAGAAAATTTTCAAGAATTTTTATATATACAAAATTAATTAAAAAAAAACCGCTCTAACGATTTTTGATTTTTTTCATAAATTCATATTTATTAAGCAAATCAGATGGCATACTTTTTTTTGAGCTCTATCTTTTGTAGCTATTAAAATAACTAATTTATAATAATTCATAGTAATCATTTATATTTTCAATTGTTTTTAAAACATTTTTTAATCATAATGTTATGGAACCAATAAATATGTACATTGTCTATTTCAAGCTTCGTCAAAGTTGTTAGCTATGAGAGCAAGTTTGGTGCAATAATAATGATGGGCGCTTTGCTTTTACTTCATTGAACTTAATGGTAGAATAATTTGTATGGTTTTTGTGTGTATATTATGATTTATACGCAATTATTTCTTTTATTGGTCGATTTTGTGTAAGCAATTTGAAGAACAAAGGTGGAAAAACAATTATTAAGAAATACAAAAATATATACACGGTGTCCCAAAAGTCAACGTCGAAATTAGGAAAATTATTTAAAAAATTGTTGCCATGTATTTTATAAGTATGTGGATTTGAAAAAAAATCGAAAAAAACATCAACCTGTGACGTTCTTTTAAGTGCCGTGATTACAAATCTTAACTTTTCTCAACTTTTTTTTGTTATAGAACCTGAATAACCCCGCTAACAAATGCATTCAAAAATTTAAACACACCTGCATCAGTTTTAAAGAAAATATCACTTTTTTGCCCAACAAAGTACTCAAAATTTTTACATGGGCCAAATTCAATGGACGGAAGTGTAAAAAAATGTACTACGAAATTTTGGCAAGTTACCTTAAAAGTTGGCGTGTTCGATTCTCATTTCAAAATGGTGTAACATTTCTGAGAATATTCCATAAATACTTATTCCATAAATAGGCTCTTCCGACTATTTTTGACTTCTCTAAAATTTATCTCACTCCTACTTCATAGTTAAAAAGGGAGAAAAGTAGTAAATTTTCAAAGAAGTTTGTTAATTCGGAGGAGTCAGGGGCCCTACTACGTAACTTTATTCTACTTTCGAATCCATTCGAAAGTTGTTTTCAATGCTTATTTAAAGTAGTACTATGCATGGAAGAAGGATCAATTCTTGGTTCTTCCGACTCTTTGTCACAAAATCTCCAACATGCGCTATTTTATTTAATTTTTAAAGTGCACGCAAAAGAATCAGCCAGTTGAAATTTTACGAATTCGATCATTTTTATTGTAGTATCGAGTTACATAGTAAGGGCCCAGTCCAATGTGAACACCGTCTAATGAAAAGTGAAAGTGACATGCTGATATGAAGTAAAGATTGTGCTGTCTCTAGTTTTCAAAAATGACAACCTACTTATTCTTGTCATAAAAATGACAAGACTCACACAGATATTGTCTTGTGTTTGTCTAAATACATGTAACGAATTTATTTTTTCATTAATATGTAATTTTTATGAAAGTTTTGTCACTCCTTTAAAAGCGACATAAAGAATGAATTTGCTCAGTACCTATTTGTCAGTTTAATGCCAAAGCATTACAGCGCTAATATTTGACTTTGTGTAAAAATGAACGTTATTTATGCATTGATTTTAGACTTACTTTAGCCCATTTTTTTAAAAGAAATTCTTAATATTTATCATTCGAAAACAAATGAAAAATAACAATAGGAAATGCATGTTTTTTAAAGTTCTTTTATTTAATTTATTACTAAAATATACTTCAATTTATTCATACATTATTATCATACACAATAATCTAATACACTTATACCTACCTTTTTAAATTTTCCATTCAATAAAAAAAATGTTGAAAAATATCTTTATTTATTTTATAACATATCTGCTTTTCCAATATTTCATCAAGTTCCTTGCACCACAAACAAAACTCTGTTTGCAAGCTCACAAGCTCAAGTCGATGTCAACATTGCACAGCTGACTGACCATTACTATTATTTTTATTTTTGATATTTTTGAATTCGCCACAAAACACATGTTCACTTTACCGCAGGAGAATTTTATGTTTTTTTTCACGCAGCCATCCATTTATTTTGACTTCTCTTTTCCAATTCATTTTCGTTAAAGTCGTATTTTTTCCCTTTGATGCTTCTTCATTTAAATTTTCAAACAGTCGTACGGTGAATTTATAACGAATTGGTTAGGAATTGCGGATAATTTCAAATTTAAAAGAAAATAAGAAAAATAAGAGCCATTCAACTATAATCAAACAAGCATAACACAAACTTGCGAAGAATAACGTCATTTAAGTCGCCTAGAAATGTCGCCAAATTTCAGAATATAACAGAAGGTTAAGTGGCTGATGATGATGGTGAACAATGGAATTTCTGTTCAATTGTTTTTTTTTTGTAACTTCCATGTATGGTATGAGCGGTCTTAACTAGAATTTCCCATCCAAGTAATGCGTGTGTATAGATGCAATTTGCAGTAAAAAGTTGTTATTTTTAATCTTGTTTTCGCCTTTCGCGGTCGATGAGATGCATGTGGCTCGTTTTTGTCTCTCAAAAACTGTTTTCTTTGTTTTTATGGATTACATAAAAAGGAACAAAAATATTTGAGGAAAAAAAGAAGGCAAAAAAACAAGAAGGGGAAAAAAGAGTTAAAAAAGGACAACAAAACGGAGAGAAATCGAATTGTGCAGTAAGAAAAGGAAAGATGTTTTGATGCCACAGTGAAAAGAAAAGTGTGCTTTTTTTATTGCAATTTAATATTTTTTGTTGTTTAAAAAAGTGATCAGGTAAACCGAAACCGTGAAAAAAACTTTAGAAGAAAAAAGAAGAGCAAACCATCGCATCGTGTGTGTACTGGAATCTGGAATCCCTCGGGATAAATCAATCTGCCTCCTCCAAACGAATTTATACAGAAAAGAGAATCCATAAATTATTAAATAATAGCAACCTTCCTCTATCAAAAAAAAAATTGTGCATGTTATGTATTTTGTTGTCTTCTTTCATTTTCACCTCCCGCGTAGGCCTGTTCGTCGCGTAGTGTGTGTCAAAAAAAGCTCAAAAAGTGAGATTTATTTTATTCCTGATTGATCCATAATTGAATCTTTGAATTCATTCATTATTTCATTTGTAATGCGGAAAAGTGAATAACGGTGATTTTTTTTCTTCTTTCAAAAAATTGTCAAATTTCCCCAGAGTGAATGCATTCAGAAAACAAAAAGGATAAAAATTTCGGGTGAGTGAATTTAAAATGTTTTTATTAAAAGAATTGTGGCTAAATAATATATGTATGTATTTTCAAGGAACTAAATACTACGCAATCGCACCCCACATGTTTTTATAAAGTTTATATTTCTGCCAGCTACCCAAGCAAACTATTACTATAGGGGCGCAATCGTTTTTCTTTTTGTAGGTAGGTTTTTTTTTCTTTTTGTCACCTCGTTCTACAAATACTTGCAATCTCACCATCATCATTAATTAATTCGAAATCGGAAGCCCTAATTAGCTCTTATCGTCATATAGTGTAGGTAGTAGGTTGTTTAAGTAGGTAGGCTCACGCCCGGGGTTTTTAAGATTTTCTGCAGCTATCATTGGAATTACCTATCCTTAAATTTTCTTTATAATGTGCGATGTTTTTACTTTACTCTATTTCTTTCTTTTTATCTCCCTTTCAAATTTGGAGTTCAGAATAGAGATTTAATGAGGGGATGCCCTTGTCAATAAAGATTTCTATTGAAGAGAATCGTTGAGACTTTCTTCTGCGAAGGATGGAGATGGTATTGATAATAAGATATTGATATGTAGATATAAATTAGAAATAGAAAAGTTGCAAAAACAGGGACTAGCTAGGTACCTAGGTAAGTGGGATGATTTATTCGAGGAATTTTCCTTAAATAATTCGAATTTTCCTAATTTAAATAAGAATGTGAAGAATGTTCGTTTGTGTTTTATTTTTAAACGAGCAGATTACTTTAGAATGAAAGCGGAGAGCAAAAACTTGGAATACCTAAAAGTTTAAAACTTATTATACCTAGTCGTGATTGAATGTGATTTATCTTGAATCTGCTTTAAATTCTGAGTTTAACTAACCGTACCAATTGTAATCCCCTCAAATGAAAATATTAAAAATA
This sequence comes from Melangyna quadrimaculata, assembly GCA_949320155.1. Taxonomy (NCBI): domain Eukaryota; kingdom Metazoa; phylum Arthropoda; class Insecta; order Diptera; family Syrphidae; genus Melangyna; species Melangyna quadrimaculata. The sequence goes on from OX439483.1 coordinate 151,608,012, forward strand.
ATGGTGTTTTCCACTGATAAAAAAAATCAATTTATTTTTAAAACTGGTAAATGAAAATAAAAATAATGGTGTTTTCCACTGATAAAAAAAATCAATTTATTTTTAAAACTGGTAAATGACATGTTATGTTTAATCAAAATCCGTTCCTGAGAAAACTTGATAAAACTGAAATCGTTGTATGTCAGACCCGTTTTAGATGAGCTAAAACAAAAATTCGAATTTCTGCACTAGGGAATCACATAAAAACGCTTGACACCAAATAAAAAAAAAAATCTGTCCACTGACGCACTTCTCCATCATCGTAATGTTAGTTTTGATTAAACCTCAGTGATTTTTTTTGACACGAAAACGATAGGTGCATAAGACTGATGCTTGCGATCTCTAAATGTCATTTCAAAAATCTGCAAGAAAATGTTGGTAATGTTTTTAGGCACATAAGAACCAAAGAGCATCGTTAACAAATGAAAAAAGGAACAACACGCGTCTCGTGTGTTGTCGGGTCGTGTTTCGCTGCCAGTCAATATATATATAGTCAATATATTTAATACGCATCACAGCAACACAACACATTAGATAAATGTGGTTCTCGTTCTACGGATATAAAATATATTCTAACAATAGCGCCACAACACAGCACACGAGACAGGTGTTTTTTTTTTATAATCTTAAAATTCAAAGAGCTCTATGTATATCGTACTTCATTCAAAAATAATTTTGTGTCAAAAAATTAATTTATTTTGTGTCAAAAAATAAAAACAAATACAGAAAAGATTCTATAATTACATAGAGAAAATAATTCATATTGGCCACAATACCAACAAGACCAACCAATCGAACAAACGAATAAATTGGGGCTAAGGAGTTCTAAAGAAAAAATAAAAAATGAAAAGGTTCCAATGACATTTTCCTATGAAGTTTCGTGTTCGTTGAAAACCTCAGCTGGAGAACAAATATGTAGATTGTACACACATACATATTGTATGTACATATATAATTTCTTCTTCTAAGTGACGCGATGCAATGGATTTGAACCTAATTCAGGTAATAGTTTCTTTTCAAGCCGAAGTATTAACAGTATTAATTAAGTTTCTTTTCAAGTCGCAGTATGACCATTTTGGAAGCAGACAGGACGATCAGAAAAAAAAGCTGAATATGTATAAGCCAATGGCTTAGTCCCCATAATACCAGTTGACAAACATTGATACCCAGAATGAAGAACAAAAACAATTATTCCAAACTATGCACACCCGATACAGAGATTATTCGTTTTTTTATAACCCACGCTCTAACTAAAATCCACGAATAGTTATCAATCATTAAATTAAATAAAAAACAAATTATATGAAGTAAAAGAAGAAAAATATAATCAGTTTATTAAACAAGAAGGATTATGGGTGTATCTATAATTCAAAAAACAAAGAAAAAAACATCATATAATACTAATTATAATTCTTATTTCTTGTTAACCACAAAAATAAGAATTATAATTAAATTTGGAATCCAACATAAATATTTCAAAGAATATGAATATATGAATATATGAAAGAATTAGATTTTAATAAACAAAAAATTAAAACTGAAAAAAAACAGATATTTAGTACTAAATTTCTTCAATAAACCTTGTACAAAATATCTTCATGTAATACTGAAAGATTCCATGATGTTTTTTTCTCTTCATATTAAATAACGGTAGCCGAAATTTAATTGAATTCTTTAATTTAAAAAAAATACATAATAAATAATTTTAACATTATAGGTATCAAAAACTTATACTCACATAGACCCAATCCCTCCAAAATCCATTTTCAAAATAATCTTTAATTATTCTGAATAATTCTTCTTGTCTCCTTATTCTCCTGAGTTCTTTTCTATAAATTTCTTCTCTTCTCCATGCAGCCAACTAAAAAAATGTATGTACCACATTTTAAATATTTTTAAAACCATTAAAATCATACAAATTTAATATACTCACATTATCTGACATTTCATCTAACCATTGATATTCATTTTCATATACAGCATTAGGCCCACTAGTTCCAGGTATCTTACAAATTTTATTTAACACATTTTTATATTGATTTACATTTCAAATCATAAAAATTTACAGCCGTATCTATAAAATTATCTAAAAATGCCTTTTAGAGGTTATTTAGTTAAGCTTGCTTAAATATTAAAGTTTCCTTTAAATGACGTTACTTAAATTTGTATCTATAACCAATATTCCTTTCTTACTTAACTAAACAGCCGTAATGTAACGTAACGCAAGAAAATTGACAAAACTGCTACAAATTTCTAGTACATTTTTCACTCTCAGGCTATTCCTGTCAGATTGCAACAAAAAAAGCATACAATAAATAGCGTACAAATAATAAAACAGAAAGAGAAGCAACTGTTTGTATGTGTGTATGCATCGTCAAACACAGAAGACGGAAGAAATGAAACCATTCCATTTTGGTTTGTTTTTTTTTTATTTGGTTTTCACAATTTTTTTTCCTTCTTTGGTAAGCAAGTTTGTGGGGACATAAACAAATAAAACAATTTTCATCAACTCATTTTAATGGAACCAACCATCATTCTCTTATATTATTTTCTTAAAAAAAAAAAAAACAATAAAAACCATTAAAACTCGCCCATCACAAGCACAGACACAGTGCACACTGAACCTACGCACAATTTGTTTTCATAAAAAAAAAAAAAAGCAATTCTCATGTGTCAAAATATATTTAAGTTGGCTTTGGGCAGCCTTTAAACGCGGTGGATGGCATTTAAGTTACGAGGGGTTTAAGTTACGTTGCTTAAATGTGAAAATTGATTATAGATATCGTTTTCACACTTAAATAATATTTAGAGGATGTTTAAAGTTAAGAAGCATTTAAAATGTCATTATAGATTCGGCTGTTAATATACTCACATCCTCCGGCATTTCATTAATCCACTTCTGGACATCATATACTTTTTTAATAATTCCGCTTGGTCCAGGTTGCTAAAAAAATTTCATTATCACATTTTTATATTATTTAACAATTTAAATCATAAAAATTTTATATACTCACATTCTCCAATATTTCATCTATCCATTTTTGTATATCGTATTGGCTTTCTTGCATCTTAACTATTTTTCCTTTATTTATTTCAATTTATTTCTTTCACACAATTCTTCTTACTTCCGTTCACTTCGATATATTTTTAATAATGATTTATTTTTTTTAATTTTTTGGCTTATATAGAATTTTAGATTTCATGACCAACTGGGTGTTATAAAAATTATTACATAATCGGGCCAGTAGAAAAAGTGTATAGTGGATCATTTAATATATCTAATTTCAATTTTGCCACCTGACGCACTAAGAGACTCATTGTAATTGGTAATTTGTAAATGGTAAATGGTAATATTGGTAGTATTGGTAATACTGGTTTTATTTTGTAAGATTGGTACGAGTGGTAAGTTTGGTAACTTGTAATAAATTGACAATTGGTATATTTAAGGTTAAAAGTAATATTTGTGGTAATTTCAATTGTAGTTGCAGTGTCAGTTGCAGTCGAAGTTGTAGTTGCGGTGGTAGGTGCAGTTGCAGTTGCAGTGGTAGGTCTAGTAACAGTGGTAGGTGCAGTTGCAGTAGCAGTGGTAGTTGCAGTTGCAGTAGTAAGTGCAGTTGCAATGGTAAGTGCAGTTGCAGTGGTAAGTGCAGTTGCAATGGTAGGTGCAGTTGCACTGGTAAGTAAATTCGCAGTGGTAGGTGCAGTTGCAGCAACTGCACCTGCCACTGCAACTGCACTTACCACTGCAACTGCACTTACCACTGCAACTGCACTTACCACTGCAACTGCACTTACCACTGCAACTGCACTTACCACTGCAACTGCACTTACCACTGCAACTGCACTTATCACTGCAACTGCACTTACCACTGCAACTGCACTTACCACTGCAACTGCACTTACCACTGCAACTGCACTTACCACTGCAACTGCACTTACCACTGCAACTGCACTTACTACTGCAACTGCACTTACCACTGCGACTTTACTTACCACTGCAACTGCACTTACCACTGCAACTGCACTTTCCACTGCAACTACACTTATTTCTTCAACTGCACTTACCACTGCAACTGCACTTACCACTGCAACTGCACTTACCACTGCAACTGCACTTTCCACTGCAACTACACTTATTTCTTCAACTGCACTTACCACTGCAACTGCACTTTCCACTGCAACTACACTTATTTTTTCAACTGCACTTACCACTGCAACTGCACTTATCACTGCAACTGCACTTACCACTGCAACTGCACTTACCACTGCAACTGCACTTACCACTGCAACTGCACTTATCACTGCAACTGCACTTACCACTGCAACTGCACTTACCACTGCAACTGCACCTACCACTGCAACTGCACTTACCACTGCAACTGCACTTACCACTGCAACTGCACTTATCACTGCAACTGCACTTACCAATGCAACTGCACTTACCACTGCAACTGCACTTACCACTGCAACTGCAACTACCACTGCAACTGCAACTACCACAGCAACTGCACTTACCACTGAAACTACCACTGCAACTGCAACTACCACAACAACTCCATTTACCACTGCAACTGCACTTACCACTGCAACTGCACTTACCACTGCAACTGCACCTACCACTGCAACTGCACCTACCACTGCAACTGCAACTACCACCGCAACTACCATAAACAACACCTTTACATCAAAATATACCAATTGCCACTTTATTACAAGTTACCAATCTTACCACTCTTAACACTCATACCCATACCTATCTTAACTATCTCACCAATATTACCAATCTTACCATTACTACCAATATAACCATTTACCATTTACAAATTACCAATTACAATGAGTCTCTTAGTGCGTCAGGTGGCAAAATTGAAATTAGATATATTAAATGATCCACTATACACTTTTTCTACTGGCCCGATTATGTAATAATTTTTATAACACCCAGTTGGTCATGAAATCTAAAATTCTATATAAGCCAAAAAATTAAAAAAAATAAATCATTATTAAAAATATATCGAAGTGAACGGAAGTAAGAAGAATTGTGTGAAAGAAATAAATTGAAATAAATAAAGGAAAAATAGTTAAGATGCAAGAAAGCCAATACGATATACAAAAATGGATAGATGAAATATTGGAGAATGTGAGTATATAAAATTTTTATGATTTAAATTGTTAAATAATATAAAAATGTGATAATGAAATTTTTTTAGCAACCTGGACCAAGCGGAATTATTAAAAAAGTATATGATGTCCAGAAGTGGATTAATGAAATGCCGGAGGATGTGAGTATATTAACAGCCGAATCTATAATGACATTTTAAATGCTTCTTAACTTTAAACATCCTCTAAATATTATTTAAGTGTGAAAACGATATCTATAATCAATTTTCACATTTAAGCAACGTAACTTAAACCCCTCGTAACTTAAATGCCATCCACCGCGTTTAAAGGCTGCCCAAAGCCAACTTAAATATATTTTGACACATGAGAATTGCTTTTTTTTTTTTTTATGAAAACAAATTGTGCGTAGGTTCAGTGTGCACTGTGTCTGTGCTTGTGATGGGCGAGTTTTAATGGTTTTTATTGTTTTTTTTTTTTTTAAGAAAATAATATAAGAGAATGATGGTTGGTTCCATTAAAATGAGTTGATGAAAATTGTTTTATTTGTTTATGTCCCCACAAACTTGCTTACCAAAGAAGGAAAAAAAATTGTGAAAACCAAATAAAAAAAAAACAAACCAAAATGGAATGGTTTCATTTCTTCCGTCTTCTGTGTTTGACGATGCATACACACATACAAACAGTTGCTTCTCTTTCTGTTTTATTATTTGTACGCTATTTATTGTATGCTTTTTTTGTTGCAATCTGACAGGAATAGCCTGAGAGTGAAAAATGTACTAGAAATTTGTAGCAGTTTTGTCAATTTTCTTGCGTTACGTTACATTACGGCTGTTTAGTTAAGTAAGAAAGGAATATTGGTTATAGATACAAATTTAAGTAACGTCATTTAAAGGAAACTTTAATATTTAAGCAAGCTTAACTAAATAACCTCTAAAAGGCATTTTTAGATAATTTTATAGATACGGCTGTAAATTTTTATGATTTGAAATGTAAATCAATATAAAAATGTGTTAAATAAAATTTGTAAGATACCTGGAACTAGTGGGCCTAATGCTGTATATGAAAATGAATATCAATGGTTAGATGAAATGTCAGATAATGTGAGTATATTAAATTTGTATGATTTTAATGGTTTTAAAAATATTTAAAATGTGGTACATACATTTTTTTAGTTGGCTGCATGGAGAAGAGAAGAAATTTATAGAAAAGAACTCAGGAGAATAAGGAGACAAGAAGAATTATTCAGAATAATTAAAGATTATTTTGAAAATGGATTTTGGAGGGATTGGGTCTATGTGAGTATAAGTTTTTGATACCTATAATGTTAAAATTATTTATTATGTATTTTTTTTAAATTAAAGAATTCAATTAAATTTCGGCTACCGTTATTTAATATGAAGAGAAAAAAACATCATGGAATCTTTCAGTATTACATGAAGATATTTTGTACAAGGTTTATTGAAGAAATTTAGTACTAAATATCTGTTTTTTTTTTCAGTTTTAATTTTTTGTTTATTAAAATCTAATTCTTTATAATAGTCATATTCTTTGAAATATTTAAATCTTTTTTGTATGTTGGATTCCAAATTTAATTATAATTCTTATTTTTGTGGTTAACAAGAAATAAGAATTATAATTAGTATTATATGATGTTTTTTTCTTTGTTTTTTGAATTATAGATACACCCATAATCCTTCTTGTTTAATAAACTGATTATATTTTTCTTCTTTTACTTCATATAATTTGTTTTTTATTTAATTTAATGATTGATAACTATTCGTGGTTTTTAGTTAGAGCGTGGGTTATAAAAAAAAACGAATAATCTCTGTATCGGGTGTGCATAGTTTGGAATAATTGTTTTTGTTCTTAATTCTAGAAATCAATGTTTGTTAACTGAAATAATGGGGACGAAGCCATTGGATTATACATATTCAACTGATTTTATTCTGTAGGTAATGGATCCAATATAGTTTTCTGATCGTCCTGTCTGCTTCTCAAATGTTAATACTGCGACTTGAAAAGAAACTTAATTAATACTGTTAACACTTCGGCTTGAAAAGAAAATTAATTAATACTGTTATTACTTCGGCTATTACCTGAATTAGGTCCAAAGCCATTGCATCGCATCACTTAGAAGAAGAAAATTGTCATCTCTCTTATATACATATAATATGTATGTATATACAATGTATTTGTTCTCCATCTGAGGTTTTCAACAAACACGAAACTTCATAGGAAAATGTCATTGGAACCTTTTCATTTTTTTCATTAGAACTCCTTAGCCACAATTTATTCGTTTGTTCGATTGGTTGGGCTTGTTGGTATTGTGGCCAATATGAATTATTTTCTGCATATATGTGATTATAGAATCTTTTCTGTATTATTTTTTAATTTTTGACACAACATAAATTGATTTGTTGACACAAAATTATTTTTGAATTAAGTACGATAAAACAAAACACCTGTCTCGTGTGGTGTGTTGTGGTGCTATTGTTAGAATATAATTTTATATCCGTAGAACCACATTTATCTAATGTGTTGTGTTGCTGTGAGGCGTATTAAATATTTGGACTGGGAGCGAGACACGACTCGACAACAAAACACACGCGACGCGTGCGGTTCCTTTTTTCATTTGTTTTAGGTGCTCTTTGGTTCTAATGTTCCTAAAAACATTATAAACTTTTCTTGCAGATTTTTAAAGTGACATTTAAAAATCGCAAGCATCGGTTTTATGCACCTATTGGTTTCGTGTCAAAAAAACAATCATCTAGGTTTTAATCAACTATTCTGTTTTTATGTAATGAGAGTAAGATTATAAGACTGCAAAAATTACAAAATAAAGCAATTAGATGTATTTTAAAGTGCAAAAGATATATCGCTGGCTCAATACTTTAATGTTCTATGTTAGGTTTTCATTAGTCTGAGATATTCGCTTCCAAAGTTTTACGAATTAAGGACCTACTTTCTTTTTTCTGTGTTCGATATCGATATAATTAACACTTTTCAATTTTAACATAGAACATTTTTCTAACTTTTTTGAATTTTCTTCAAGTTTTTTGTTCTATGTCGGACATAAAACATCAAAGCACTGAGGGAGATATATGGAAATCAATGGCAGATTGGGAAAAAATTAAATAAAATATGCAGTGAAATTACAAAATATAGTTACTGCGATTGTAAGACCGTAAAAAACTGTTATTTGCCAGTACTTTTTGATAATTTATTTATTGATTTAATTTATTTTATGGTCTATATGAACGTTTAATGACTGAACATAACTCAGAATCTTTGCAATGTTTATGTTTGTTAGGGCTATAAAACAGCCATTTGTTGAAGAAAAAACATGGAACATACATTTTCTTAAAGTCGACAAAAAAGCGAATATTTTGATATAAAAAAACATATTTTTGAATTTTATATGACATAGAACATTAAAGTATTGAGCCAGCGATATGTCAATTCGTTTTATGTTGAACTCTTTGAAGTGGTTATCAGTAAAGCAAAGAATTGTTATGAATGTTTTAGTTTTTGTATTTAAAATAATAAACAACTTAATGCCAAATTATTTATTTGATTATATACAATTTATAAGAGACTTACGCAAAATTCTCTCAAATACAAAGGATTTAAATTGTTCAATAGTTTAAACGCTGATGCCAAAAATGAAACAAACTTAAATATACAGCTATATAAAAGAAAAGTTATTGAATATGTAAAATCACACTATTAGAACCTATGTAAAATCAATTATGTAAATGTATTTATGTATAATAATGTAAATAGTTAACTAAACTAAATAAATAAACTTAAACTTAAATTACGATGATGGAGAAGTTCAAAAAAATGTTTGTGCGTCTGTGTGTCCTGATGTACACCGAGCTAAACCCTTAACGGTTGGACCGATTTTTTTGAAAATTTGGTGTGAAGCGTTTTTATGTGATTCCCTAGCGGAGAAATTCGAAATCTATGTCGTAGCTCATCTAAAACGGGTAGCTGCCATACAACGATCTCAGTTTTGGGCTATTCCATTATCGCGGGTGCAACATTTAGACAGACTTTAAATATTTTTATAATAAAATAAAAGAATATTTGAATGAAATTCTTACTTGAAGCGTTACATTTTCGACTATTCGGTTTGGATTCGTTTATAAAACACGAATTAAATAAATAAATCGTCAGAAAAAAAGGTTTCAAAGTGCGATCGCGGGTGCAATGAATTTGGCTCACATTTCTTGATCATAGTACGAAAATCGCAAAAGTCTGTTAATTGTGAAACATTTGTTTTTTTTTTTTTTACATTTTACTGAACGACATTGATTCAATCAACTAAAGACATACAAATTAAGAAAGCAAAAATCAACAACGATTTTTCACTTTTAAAGCAATCGCGGGTGCAACATCAAATTATCGCGGGTGCAAGCGTCTTACTTTAATGAATATTGACATCAGTAAAACGATTTAAATGAACTGGATGAGAGATTAAAATAATATATATTACTAGTCAGTACCGTTCTCTATTAATTATTAGTTTGTTTTTTTTCTCAATGCGTCAATATTTTCGAAAAATACTGTGTTCCGATTCTCTTATCGCTCGTGCAACATTAAGACTCACTTTGAGTATATTTATAATTAAATAAAAAAATATTTTAATGAAATTATTGCTTGAAGGGCTACATTTTAATCTATTCCCTACGTAGAAGTGCTCTGCATTAGGGCTGGCCACGAGATGAGACTCGGCGAGACTTTTGGAAGTCTCGTCTCGTTAAAATCGAAAATTTTATTCTCGTCTCGGTCTCGTGTCGATCTCGTGTCCGAAAATAACAACTTCCGGACAACCTGTTGATTTTGGAACGTCAAAGTATAATAATTTGTCCCGCCTTTAGTTTGAATATGAGTAGAAATAAATATTTAACTGAAATTGGATTTTTCAATTTATTAGACTCACTGTAAATTTCGGTCCAACTAAACAGTCCCGTCTCGGTCTCGGCTCGGATGCTTTAAATGCATTCTCGTCTTGTCTCGTCTCGTCTCGTCTCGTCTCGTCTCGTCTCGTCTCGTCTCGTCTCGTCTCGTCTCGTCTCGTCTCGTCTCGTCTCGTCTCGTCTCGTCTCGTCTCGTCTCGTCTCGTCTCGTCTCGTCTCGTCTCGTCTCGTCTCGTCTCGTCTCGTCTCGTCTCGTCTCGTCTCGTCTCGTCTCGTCTCGTCTCGTCTCGTCTCGTCTCTGTCTCGTCATGTGAGACCGAGGTAGGCATTTTTTCAAGCTTGCGGCTATATTTTTGTGAAGCAGTCTCTTTCCTTACTTCCCTGCATTTTATATTAAATTGTTAAAAAAAAAAACAATCTTGGCAAACAAAAATTATTATTCAAGGCTTATTTATTAATAAAATATGATACATCACTCAATAATGTTAGTGTCGACAAGTTGCAACCAATTCGAATCAACGTTTTTTTTTTTTGATTCAACATACAATTTACTCCTTATAGTGACTGGTTAAATTTTGTTTTTGATTTTTTCTTACTTTAAAGTTTCACTAAAGTAAACACTTTATTTCTGTTTAAAAAACAAACTTGTATATACAATATTTTATATCGTGGGTGAGGCTCCTAACCTTTAGCACCTCATATTTGGGATATTCGCAAAAAAAGTATGCCATCCAAAAGGTCAGTAATTGGTCAAAAAAGGTCAACTAGTGTCAGTAAATGGTTAGCCATAGGTTATTTTATATGAATTTTTGAAGTTTTTTTGTTTTTCAAGGCCGTATAAGACTTTTAGCACCTCATTTACCGAATTTTCCAAAAAAAAGATACCATTTGAAAGGTTATTAAATCCTTATAAAGGGTGAACATGTTTCAGAAATTGGTCAGCCTAAGTTTTTTATCCCATAAATGAGGTGCCAAAAATAGTTGGTGACCTTGAAAAACTTTAACCACTGCTTACAAATTTCCTGGCTGACCAATATCTGAAACTAGTTGACCTGTTTTGACCAATTACTGAACTTTTAGATGGCAAACTTTTTTTTGCGAATATCCCATATATGAGGTGCCAAAGGTTAGGAGTCCGCGGGTGCAAAAAACTTACAATGGCGATTAAATAACATTTTTGACATTTGTGAAATGTTTATAAATAAGAAGAAAAAATTGTATGCATTCTACATCGATCGGAACACTTTGAGTTCGAACTCATAGCTTGAGATTGATCTCGGTCTCTGTATTTTTTTTCGCATACCACTCTAGGAAAGTTCTCAGAAAAATCAGTAATAATATAAATAACATCATCGCAATTTCTCTATTCTCAAAAGCTTTGCAACAAAAAGATTAAATTTGAAGGTTTTGAATGAACAACAACCACTTGTGTTGGCTACCACCGCGTATTACATAAGCTGGAATTATTGCAATTTCATGGCTGCTACACCCATCATCAGATTCCTTTAGTGGTGCTTAGTCTATAGTTCCAATTTTAATTTATAACCCGGGGCTTAGACAAGCGAGTAGAACTAGTATCATTTGTATCATAGTGTTAGTTTTATGGATGTATGTGAAACTAGTAGCATAGATAAACAATATAAAGATACACATCTTTCGTACGTTTTACCCCCCAAAACCCATTTGTTTACATTGTTGTTTTTGTAATTTAATTCTGTGTCCATGAATAAATTGAAATCCAACAACAAAGTTACGGTGGTGGAAATCAGTAAGTTGCACTAGTGTGCGTGTTTTAAAGCACACTAGTAAAACTTACTGATTTCCACCACGGCTAAACACACCTTTTAGCTTGTAGGCAAACCGGATTGACAGCCAAAAATTTGTATCTTTATTTGTTTATCTATGCAAGTAGCTCTCTGCGCGTTTTGTCAGCTAGAATGATTTTTCATACAGTGAAATATACAAATTATGGAAACTATGGAAACAAAACAAATAAATGAAAACAATACACTATACTAGCAGGATAACTGGCAGGCTACTCGCAGGCAAAAATATTATACTATTTGGGCTACTAGTTGGCTCTCTCGTATTCTGATACACTAACACACATAAACGCTACTAGTTCTACTCGCTTGACCAAGCTAACCTCAGAGGCCGCTCCACTACGAATTGCACCACCGAGGTCACCTGATCGTGCCCATCCAAATGAAGGTTTTTTCTAATTTTACAATTGCATTTGGACAACTAGCATACAAATATGACGGAGCGAAAGCTATGTAGCCTAACTGCAAGTGTTATCACGAGAAAACACCTTTGAATGAAACTTAATTCTTGACCAGTGTCAAATCTTTCATACAATTTCCCTCCTTACACATATGCAGCAAATTGTTGCGGTGATAACGGAGAGGAGAAAAAGAAAGAACCCGAATGAATAACATCTAACTTGTGTGTGGCTTGTAAAAATGCTAGTTGTCCAAATGCAATTGTAAAATTAGAAAAACAAAACAAAATAATTCGATTGGCTGTTCCGAGTAATGTTTTCGGAGTATTTTTCTTTTCCGGAATTAATAAAGGAGTAGACCCAGAACACACAAATACATATAAACCCTTTCATCGGATTATTTGTCAAATTAATTTTACTCGATTGAACGTGCAAAATATACATAAATATCAGACAATTTACGTCCACACACATAAATATTTCACAAATTAATCTCGGAACAATAGAAATTAATTCGATTGCAATCAAATAGGAGTAGTACTGTTCCGAAATCCAATCGAAAACGACATAAGGAAAAACATAGGTCTATAGTAAATTTGAAACAGATGAATTGCTTAAATCAGACTACTGCGCTCATTCGTACTTACATTTTGCACATGTATCTAATTATTGGAAATAGAAAATGCCAAATTAATTTAAATGATAGGAATGTTAAATCACCAGGGCCACTACATAAAAAAATAGTATTTGCGTATCACAACTCACAAATGCTCACTCTCAAAAGCCGCTAGAAAAGTCGCTAGAAATAATCTAGCGACATCAAAGTATTTTTTGTCGCGGAAGAAATTGAAATGTCGCTAGATCTAGCGAAAAAGTCGCTAGAACGGCAACCCTGACCATCACCTTGAATCTGTCAAAATAATAATTCTTTGTTACTAAAACGTGATTTGTTCGCTTATTTTAACTGTTTTTAAATGTCTGGCTGATGAATACGCCCCACTGTAGATGTATAGCTGATGGGGATTTATTTTTAAACAGTTGCCTATAAAACATATAAATATTAGCTTCAAAACTACAACGTAAATGGCACGATTAGTTTGACATATTTTAAGTGTCTGGCTCACGTTAGGCCCCACTGTAGATGTCTGGCAAGTGTCCAATAAAGTTAATGACACCATCCCCTAAGACATATCAAAAATTCAGCTTCGATAAAATAACGCAATGTTATAATGGCAGTTTGACAGAAAGATAGAGAATTTTTTTTAGTGGATTGGCAACATTAACTCAAAAATCGTGTTTTTTGAGCTATGCCGGTTTTCTTAAACAGCAACGATATGTAGGTGGTCATACGACTATAACTTTTGAAAAAATGCGGTTGACGTTGTTGAGTACAGAACGGACATACACTCCGCTCCACTTGAATAGAAACAAAATTTTTTTTTTATCAGAGCGTGTAGCGCTTTGGAAAATTGATAAATTCACCTTTTGGCTTTAGTTCCTATAAGAGGGATCTATTGCGAATAAAACTGCAGGGACAGAATAATTCAGGAAAATACAATAAGGTTATGTTTTACCACTTTTCTAAATACTTCATTTAAAACACTGATTTTTTTGTGCGCCACTTGAATAGAAATACTCTCTATAACAAGGAAATAATTGAAAAAACTGCAGTACAAGAGGGTAGTTTTTTATTGATAATCTATTTTAATAATGTGGGCTACCACCTTTATTTGAAATAACTTCAAAAACCCTGTTGGAAAGTGAATCATGCAGTTATTTTATATAATTTAAAGAAATTGCACTTCATGCTTCTTTGATGACTGTTAAAAATCCTTGTGTTGTTGTCTTGTTGAAATGTCCATGGTATTGGTCCATAGACATCGTTTAACTTAGGGAAAGCTTCTTGCAATATTTCCTTCTATGAGTTTTCCGTAATTTTCAATATGGGAAGCTCATTAATTGTTCCAAACCAGTCAATCGCACCCCACACCATTACACCGCTTTTTTGGTTATGTTAACGCTCCAGAAACCTTGGTTCCTTCCTCGTAACATGAAAATAGTAATTATATCCGTTCGGGCCATCTAAAATGAATTGTTTTCGTCATAAAATACCACTTCTCCCTGAAAGAATCTATTATATTTTGTCTTCGAATTGGATTAAACGGTGTTTTTTTCTTCAATTTAAGGTGCTTTAAATGTTGTGACCCACAAATAACACGTCTAATAATGTTAAGACTCGCTGTTATGCCACTTCGCCTTGATTTTAGCAGCAGTCGGTTGAATTTGAAGCCACTCTAATTATCTTTCTTTGGTTTGCTTTTGTTGTGGCTCTTGATTGCCTACTTTACACATTTTTACCATAGTTTTCTTTATTTCTAAGGTTCAATTTTCACAGTTCTACTTATTTTTTTGGTAATTGTGCGTAGAGTGAGCTTGTTTTCCGGTGTACTTCTATTTTGGCTTTTTCTGCACGGTTTAATGGTTTTCCGCGGCCCATATTTTCTTTGATAAAACAATTGTTATTTTTAATCTACACTTCTATTATTAGAACAATATTTTATGTCCTCTTACTGTAATCTATAGAGACAAAATGCACACTGTTTCTATTCAAGTGGCGCAAAAAAAAACAGTGTATTTAATGAAGTAATTAGCAAAGTGGTAAAAAATAACCTAATGGTCCCTGCAGTTTTATTCGAAATAGAACCCTCTTATAAGAACTAAAACCATAAGGTGAATTTATCAATTTACCAAAGCGCTACACGCTCTTATGTTAAAAAAAAAAGTTTGTTTCTATTCAAGTGGAGCGGAGTGTAAATAGAAAGGTATCGTCAAATGCAATCAGCGCATCCAAAGCAAAACCTTTTATAAGGTCTAGTTTTTGAGACATTTGCATGCAAAGTTATTTTTTAGAGTTTTGAAACCTTGGTTATCTTTGTATGCCTACAGTTCCATAAATAAGCCTCGGAGGCCATTGCGGTTTTTAAAACGCTATCCGAAGCTGAAAACTGGAACATTCTGCGAGGTTTGGTAGTGAAGATATTTGAATTCAAAGTCATTCTTTTATTTTCGACCCAAAGCCTTCATATGGCTATAACTTTCCAAAAAATGCTCGTAGCACGTTCCGGTTGAATACTGAACGGACAGGACTTTGCATTGCCATCCAATTCTGAGAAATTTTTTTTCAAAAGATTTTTGAAAAAAAGCATGAAAGTATCCGGAACCCATTAAAATGTACATAAATAGAAAGGTATTGTCAAATGCAATCAGCACATCCAAAGCAAACCCTTTTACATGGTCTAGTTTTTGAGATATTTGCATGCAAAGTTTTTTATTTTAGTTTTGGAACCTAGGTTATCTGTGTATGCCTACAGTTCACGTTAATCTTTCCTTCCTTCCGCACTATGACTTCATGATCAACAAAGCCTATCAAATGCTCGGTTGTATTTAAAGAAAAACCAAAGAGTTTACTGATTCCTATACTTTACTTTCACTTTTTAACTCTCTGGTGAGATCTTCACTTGAGTATTGCTGCACGGTCTGGAATCCTTACTATGCTAACTCATCTGAAAGAATTAAAAGAGTTCAGAGAAATTTTACGCGGCATACTTTTATTAAGTTGAATTGGAGAATAGTAACACCACAGATAATAAATTATTATTTATTTATTATCTGTGGTAACACCCTTTATGAAATCAGATGTCTTTTATTTGGAATAAAATCGTTGGAAACGCGCCGTAAATACTTTTCGGTTACGTTTATCCGAGATATCATTACTGATCATAATCATACATTAAATGTCATCCGCTAGAGGCTTTAATCAATGAGGGTAATGCACCTTCAAGAGTAACACGAGAACGGTTTGTAATTTATGAGCCGTTTCATCGCAGTAACTACGCCCGCAATGAGTCAATCTCCCGTTGCATTAGAGAAAGTAACTTATTATGCTCTGGAGTTGATTTTTATTTGGTTTGTACCAGAGAACATTTTAAATCCATAGTTCTCAAAAATATATAAACGTTGTAAAGTCGAAAACTCATCTCTTATCTTTATTTTGTTAATAAATATTTATTTTCTATAATGTATGTATTTATTATACCCGCCTACAAAAATGTAAATATCTTAGTCTGTAAGAGTATACTATACTTTGATTACTGAAATAATCTAAACTTAAACTTATACTTAATGGTAGCTGTGATATAACCGATTTATTGATTTTCAAATTTCTCGTTAATTTCTTCACCGATTTCAACCAATTTTTTTTTTATATGCAGGGGGCCTATTTTAGATTAAACAATTTTAAATACAAAAAATGTTTAATTAAAAATGGATTAATGATTTTTTTTTTTAATTTTGTGTGTTATTTCACTCATGTAAGACAATTTGCTGTGTTATTCTTATTATCAACAACGTAACGATTTTTATTATTATCTGAACATCAAATTATTAAAAAAAAAAGTGCCGATATGGCCCGCAATTGTTGTGCGAGCCGTGGATAACTTAATAATATAATAGCATTAATTTGGATGTTCGATATCAAATTTTTATTCACCAAACCTGGTTATGAACCCAGAACATCAGTATTAAACTGCTTTCAGGTAAACAAAAACTTTTAAGCCTTAAGCTAGTGGATATATTTATTAAGAATTTTAATAGATAATGACAAGACTTTAAAAAAATTATTTGTGGGTATATGTCATACGTAACTGGGTACTTCCTAATGTCGTTTTCGATTGGATTTCGGAACAGTACTACTCCTTTTTAATTCCAATCGAATTATTTTCTATTGTTCCGAGACTAATTTGGGAAATATTTATGTGTGTGGACGTAAATTGACTGATATTTATGTTTATTTTGCACGTTCAGTCGAGTAAAATTAATTTGACAAATAATCCGATGAAAGGGTCATATGTATTTGTGTGTTCTGGGTCTACTCTTTAATTAATTCCGGAACAGAAAAATACTCCGAAAACATTACTCGGAACAGCCAATCGAATTATTTTGGAGTAAGCGGAGTCAAAAAAGAGTAACTCCGAACCTCCAACCGAAAACGACATAAGCAATCTTTATAACCTTATTTTTTTTGTTTAGCTAAACTAATAGTTCATTGTTTAGGGGGTTCACACTCATCGACAAGTTCTTCAACTCGTGTCGAAACGTCAAATAATTTGTAATGTGACCACAAGTTGAACGACTGTCGAAAGTTTTTAAATTTTTTTGATATTTTGCTCGGTCGAACGGTCGCTATTGTGAACACTAGTTGAACAAATGATAGATCTGAAAATTTGGATTTTAGTGTTTCTTTTTAATTTATTATGTGAGATTTATGGAGAATGGGTTGAAATAAAAGTAAACCCACAAAAAGAAGGGGAAACAAATTAATTTCTTTCGTTAAAACGATGCAAAAAGTTTAATCTACGCCGTGTTTGCTTTCTGAAAATGTATTAACAAATGAAGTTGACGAAGTGGTCGATGAATGTGAACGCTAAACAGTGTCCACATTATGCCAATCAACACTGTTTATTTACATTGTCGGTCAACACGCTCAACATTTTAACCTGTCCACACATTGTCTGTAAGTGTGTACGTGTTGAAGCGTATACTGTCACTGTCATGTGTTATATGACATATTTGTCATGTGCCTACCAATAGAGGCACAAAACCACACGCAGTGTCTATATAAATCAGTTTGTTGATTGTTTTTTGGCTTTGATGTTGGGCATCTCCAAGCCCAGTAGGTTTGTACGTCTGTGGAAACACTAATTTTTTTACATACTCAATTTTGAACGTCAATTTTTAAAAATAGCAGCGTTTTTTTGTCTGACCAATTAATTTCAAATAACAATACAAATTAAGACTACAAACGAAAACAAAACAGAATCTAATTACACAAATCAAAATACAAAACAAAATATATTGCACGCAGACGCCACAACCGCAATAAAAATGACATATGTGTTGATCAACACGTCCAGACTTAAAAATTATTGTTCAATCGACTCAACATTGTTGATTTCTATCCATTTGAATCGGGTTCCGTTCGGGTCAATAAAAGTTTATAGACTCTGTTGAATAACACGTCCAAATTTATCAGCACTGTTGATATACACAAATCAACATAATGTGGACGCTGCTTAACAAAACGACTCAGGTTGATCGACTTGTCGATGAGTGTGAACCCTCCTTTTGTTTTTACTAAACTAAAATCCGGACTATTACAAAATTGTCAAGATTTTACATTTTCTTAAATAATCCATTAAGTGGGGCGTCAAAAAAAAAAGACGCGGGTCTTAATTTTTGATGACCTTAAATCTTCACTCTGACTTGGCTTATTATTTCTTTTTTTTTTTTTAATTAATAACCTCATTGACCGAGCCACAGTGTAAGATGTAGGTACATATACCAATCAAAAAGGACAACTCGATCCCGGCATATTTGCTCATTATTCCTAATTTTATTTTCCAGACAACTTTCTTTACGGGACATAAATGTATTTTTATATTTTTTTTTTTTTTTTCAGATTGGGCCTTACAAGTCTCAGCAAAGTTTGGATAGGCGCCTGGTGGATTGGATTCTTTTTTGCTGCTCTGGCATGTGTTCTTTTATCAATTCCAATTTTTGGCTATCCAAAATCCCTGCCCGGCTCCGAAGAGATCAAACTCGAAAGAGTCTCCGAAGCATTCAATGGAAAATCCGAAGAAGATAGCCAAAATTTCACTAAACACAAGGAACTTCCAAAAGCCCTACTGTCACTCCTACGAAATCCGACATTTTTCTTTCTCAATTTAGCTGGAGCATCTGAGGGCTTGGTTATAGCTGGATTGTCAGCCTTTTTGCCAAAAGAAATCGAAAATCAATTCAGTATTTCGCCAGTTTTTTCAGCATTGATTATGGGAATTATTGTGGTGCCGGCAGGAGGTGGTGGTACATTTTTGGGAGGATATTTGATAAAGAAATTTGATTTGGCCTGCTCGGGAATTATTCGAATGTGCTTGATAGCAACAACGATTTCGGCATTCTTTACAATGAGTTTCTTGCTGTCGTGTAAGAATTTAAGCTTTGCCGGAGTGACATCGGCGTATAACGATATTGCAACAACTTCAACTGTCAATTTGATGGACTATGCGGTTCAATAAGATGACACTTGCAACAATGGCTGTCATTGCAGTCGAATGAATTACGACCCAATTTGTGGATCAGATGGCGTCATGTACTTTAGTCCCTGTCATGCTGGCTGTCAACAAGAGCGGGCCCATGGTGAGTCGAAGATTTATCTAGACTGCGACTGAAAACGCTACTTATGAAGCTATAAACACAATGTGTGAATCGGGTTGTTCACATTTATGGTATTTTGTCTTTTTCTGCTTTGTTCTGATGCTGTTTACGTTCTTGGCAACGATGCCAGCTTTATCAGCAACATTGAGGTAAACAAAATCGGGATCCTTAAAATATCTCCTGTGGGTTGCTATAACTTTGATTTTCCAGGTGCGTTCAAGACGACCAACGTTCGTTTGCTCTAGGAATTCAATGGATCAAAGTTCGTCTCTTGGGAACAATTCCCGCCCCACTGATATTTAGATCCCTTATCGACGAAACGTGCATTTTATGGAAGGAAACATGTGAGGAACATGGAGCATGTCTTGTTTACGACAACAACAGCATGAGCAGGTGAGAAAATTTCATATTCAACAGGTTCTTCACTTTGACCACCGATTTTATTTATTTTTGTTTTCATTTCTATGTATAACACAGGTCAATGTGGATTCTCGCACTCACCGGCAAAATAGCATCGGTGTTGTTTTTCTTTGGCGCATGGTGGTTTTACATTCCACCCAAGACTGTGAGTGAAAATAATGGTGGTGGGGGAGTAAATGCTATTAACAGCGACAACAATAGCCATGATGATGTCTGTTACAAAGAAGAAAGACAGTCAACACAACAAGAGCAACAAGTGCAGCCGTCGTCACCGGCATCGTCCATTGATGTTGATATTATGAATGAAAATTTGAATCATGCGCAGAAATATCCAAACAGTAGAGGCCAATTTTAAGTGACAGTTTTATTGATTGTTTAGTTTGAAGAAGGTTGTGTGGAAATGTTTGATCATTTGTATGAAATTAAAAACGAAAAAGACAAAAAGAAAACAAATACTGCCATTTTCCTAAGATAAACGACAAAGTTTTTTGCATATATGTATATATTGACTGTTTAGTTTGAAGTTTGTTTGGAAATTTTTGATCATGTATGATGTTAAAAACGAAAAAGACAAAAAGAAAAACAAAATACTGCCATTATCTTAAGATACATTTTTGACAAATGCTTGTTTTTAAATTCGCAAAAATAGATATATATTATTAATGTGATGAAAAATTTTTTTTTTTGTTATATTAAGAAATAACTTATATAAAACCCTATGCTATGTGTTAGATTTTTAAGAATGCCATCGTAAACGTCATGTAGATTTTTTCAACTTAAAATAACTTTAATGCATAAAATATTTTATGGTCTTTTAACAAAAAAAAGAAAATTTAAAAGAATATGGTCTGCTGACAGTTTAACTTCATAATCTACTGTATATATAGACTTATCGGTCAAATTGAAATTTTAAGGTGGTAACAGGTATTTAGTGGTTCTATTTGACGGTATTCACATTGGCTTCACTTCGCGCAACTCATTTTGACGTCTCCGTATTTAACCTCACTTAAGCCCGTATGATACTACATTTTGTTCTCATTTTTAATTCATTAAATCATGACTTATTGTCAGCAAAGAGGAAAAGAAAATATTATTTTTTATGAAAAGAACGACATTATGTTTTGACAATTACAATGTCCACAAAAGTAAATATACACCAAAAACTAGTGTTCTCATGAGTCCAGTGTATACTTTTTTTGTAGTCACAGTGTACTTTGAAATAATTTTTAATTTTCAATTTCTGAAAAGTCAAAAAATAGCTGCCAGAATCTGAAATATGTTCATTTTCAATACATTTTTTGTGACTTTTTTACATTAATGTGGTTATTGTGTACGCGCTCACTCATATCGGTATTTTCAATTATAAATTGTTTGCACTCTCTAGTTTCATTTTTAATGCCTTAAAAATGAGAAATCAAAACGGACTATATTAATACTTTTAACATCAATACAAATTATGTGCCAAACCGCACGCGCTCGAAAATCCACTCAAATAAACCCTTTTTCTTATTTCAATTAGCGAAATAGTTTTTTAATGGCTTTAAATTTGTTTCCAAACTACCAAGAAAAAAACAAATCTATGAAACAAAAAAAATGTGTGAGTACCGGGACTCAAGGGGATGATGTGTAAACATCAGTGTAGTATATAGTTTATACTATAGCTTACAGTATATAGTAAACTAATGAGGTTGCCAAAGGCGCCCGTCGAACATGTTATGTTATTTCATGTGATTCAGGGCTGAGCGTAAATATGTATTTAATTTTGTTTCTAACCTCACCCTCTACTTTCAAAAAAGGTACTTTTAGAGAATGTGGCAACTCTTAAAATCATACCCAATGTAGACCTTAAAATCATAACAGTTACACCATGCCTTAAAAAACTGCATTTTCCACAATTATATGATGGTGATAATTTTCCCGACACTATTTAATGCACAAACCGTTGGCTTGGTTGGTGTCGTTGGTGTATTACTATACCCAACCACATTACCGACATTTACCACATTATCTCAATTTACTCTATTAAATGCACGAACCATTCGCATCCATTAGTTAAAAATCTGAATAAACAAGATGGTGGCGTATCCGTAATTTAAATTTTACATCTGATGTCTCAGTTTCCACAAAATGATGGCTGTCACTTTTGACATTGACAGTTTTAATTATTTCCCTATTGACGAAAGACGACTTTTGAGAACAAAAACATGATTAAGGTAGTACGTTTCGTAGCGATAGCCTTATGCTGCATGAATTTACACGAATGGCTGATTGGCATTTTTCTGTCAGTTTACTTTACTGGCAAAAGAATGCGCAAATTCATTCTTTTGTCAGCATCATGACAGAAATACTGACAATTTTCCAATCGTGTAAATGTGACATTACGTTATATTATTATTATCACGAAACAAGGTCCGTTAAGCAAGAAATAATAATGCAATTGGATACATTAAAATAAAAATTGTTTTTTCCATAAAATATTAAAAACAAAATATGAAAAAAAAAATAAAAATAAATATGTAATAAAAAAAATTGTTGATTCTGTTTGAACTCAATAAAGGAAAATTAGTTTCAACCCGATTAAGAACATAAGAAAACTATAAAACGGCGCATTGTAGTACTTTTTAATCATACAATTATTATAATAAATTAAGACAAAATATTAAAAATAAGTCATTTGTATATGCATACCTTTTTACTTGTACATGTATAACTTTTGTAATTTCATAAAATTTAATATTACATTTTTGATAAAATACTTTTTTAAATAGTTTACAAGTTTAAATATATATATGTATGTGTATAACTAAGTGTTCAAAAAACTAGAAAAAGTTGCGTTTTTATTTGGAAGCTAAGATTTAATTTTAATAAATTTTGAAAGCAATTGTTATTTGTTATACTGTCATTGTGAATCGAGCTTAGTAAACAATTTAACCCCTTGCAGAGAATTAAAAATATCTGAAATCAACGGGACAGGATGATTCACATCTTCGAGTTGATCATTCAGGGCCGTATCTTTATTATCCGCACAGACCTGAATCCTGCCGTTGGATTTGAGGATTGGTAACAGCGGTGTACCCCATTCCGAGTTTTCAATTTTTTCAATAATGCCCTTCTTTTCTAACTTCACCAGCTCTTGTTCGACCTCATCTTTAAATGAAAATGGTATTCTACGCGGCTTACAAAATGTAGGTCTTGCATTTGGTTTAAAACCTAAAGAAATGACAGTGTTTTGGTAACGACCCCACCTTACATCAAACAAATCACTAAATGTCTTCTAATTTCTTCAACTGACCTTCGGTACTATTCACAAAATGTTCACCTACCATTTCTTCCCCGCGAATACTCCAAGTTATACCCAACAAACTCTTTATATCCCTACCAATCAATGGTTTCTTTTCTGCACAATCTACATATATCCACTATTTGGAAGCATCCCAAAATTTGCATACTCATAAAATCGTTAGCTAACACGGTGTTATGACACCACCATCGTAATAATTGCGAAGACATAAATTACTTTCCGCTAATTTTGTATTGTTTCAATTTTTTTTAAAAACCCTCAACGGTAGCACTGACACACCCGCCCCTGAGTCTAATTCTACCCATAGCGGCACATTATTCAATTTAATTTTGAATACAAGAGGATTTATGTTCACATTTTCAACTGACACATTATAAAGCACAGTACACATATCTAAGGTATTATCAGACGCAGCTTTCCAAATTTCAAGATGGCTGCCCTCTGTGTAAGTACACACTTAACAAAAACAATTTTTTTGTGATTGTTTGAAATTCAATTTTTTTA
Organism: Melangyna quadrimaculata; assembly: GCA_949320155.1. Lineage (NCBI taxonomy): Eukaryota > Metazoa > Arthropoda > Insecta > Diptera > Syrphidae > Melangyna > Melangyna quadrimaculata. The sequence goes on from OX439483.1 coordinate 151,631,812, forward strand.
CTATTGATTTTGACAACATGAGCAGAACTGAACAAAAATGAACATGCTAATGATATTACCTGTAAGATATGTATCTTGATTATAAAGAACCTCTTCTGTATAATCTTCTTGTTCTAAGTTATTATTTTTTTTTTTATCTGTTTTCTACAAGTTTTTTCTAACTGGCTGAACACAATACAGTGCCGCAACAAGAACTGCAGTTGCAAGTAGAACAGTTGTCAAAAAATATCGTATGCTGTATGTTCTATGTGCCCACAATGCAGCAGTACAGCTTGATCATTTTTGTTGATAAATTCCAAAATATATGCCTCTTATTCATTGCTAAATAACACTGGTCTACAGTGATTGATTTTGGATATATTTATGCTCACAATTCATGAAACTATCAATGATTTTGTAAAATTTGCTCTCACCCTCCCACTCACTTCCACTGGTAGACTGTCCCGATTTCTGTGAATTTGGCAACATAATTGTTCCTGAGGGCATGCGAATTACTTTTGAAATGTGAATAGGCCGAGGGAGTAAGGATCACGTGATGTTTATATGTGCGAAAAAGTTGCGCAAAATAAATTTTATTACTAACAAGCTGATAATTGCTCAAAATATAAGATATGTAAAAATCATAAAAACAAGAGCACATTCAGTACTTTCATGAATACATTTGTAATTTGGAAACTTGAAAACATACAAATTTGCAAATATATCCAGGGCAACACAACTTTTTTTTTTGTAGAGCTGTGTAATTGGTTCACATTCATTCACTATTTTTAAAACCAAATACAACATAAAAACGCTGAAAACAGAAATAATTTTTCTTCCTCGCAGTAGATTCTTTTTTTTTCCTATTGAGAATGTGAAAGCATACAGCAAAAGTTAAAAGTTGACCAACTTGTGCGATGATGCGATAGCAGCTGCGTCGCATTGTGTTCGCAACACTGAATTTGTGTGTATTTAATGTTTTGACAAATACTGCAGCACCGATTGCAAATGCGGCTATAACGTCTTCATTGTGTTCAGCCAGTAAATGTCCTTTCATGTTACATTTTCTACAAATAAAAGACTTGTACTCACAGGTTTTAAATACATCACCTGCTTTTCCATATGCAAAGCACAGTTGTTGCTTGCTTTCATCCTTTCCACCTCTTCTTTGATTCAGCCGTTGCTGTTGTTGAAATTCTATGGTTGCTTGTCGGTCTCTCCCTGCTTCTTGTTTTTGATTACTGCAACTGCTTCCTGTTTTCAATAGATGTATATTTGACTCTTTCTCTTTTAAAGATTATTCCCGCTGCAAAGCCACTTGCAAGACTTCGGATAGCGGCTTTTCGATGTCCTCCTCACACACCCGATCCAAAATTGGAAACGAAAACGAAAAATACCTTTTCGTTCTGTGGTACGCTGTTCGACCAGCGAAATTGATGATTATACAAGATTGTTTTGACAAGTCTCCACTCTCTTTTCGTAATGAATTTATTGCCCGGACCATTAATAGTGTGCGGAAAAATGACATTTGGGTTTGTTCGTCTTTTTATTTATTGTTTCTTTCATTACATTGTTTCTTTTTTTTCGTTAAATTTCTATCTATTTATTTGCAATTTATTTAAACTCTCCATAAATATTTTTCCGCTGTGTTTTCGTGAGTCTTTTTGGAGACCGCAGGAAAATTTCATTTCGCATCAGCAGCGTACTAGGCTTTTGAGTAAACCAGTTACGAAACGGTTTTTGACGAAACTCTCAAAAGAACTGTTAAAATTGCAGCCCCTGGCCATGCTTTTCACGCGCACTAGCCAACTGTTAACTGCTTCAGATTCTGCTTGCTTGAGATCGAAAAATTGTATACGTTTTCCTACACATGACGACACAATCTGGAAGTGTTTTCTCATACATTCCATGAGTTCTGTGTAATTCAACTCCTTGGGTTTCTTAGGAAAAATTACCTCCCTCACAACTTCGTAAGCTTGCTGACTAACAGTCGTCAGAATTACCGGCACCCGAAGCACATCTTCCACATAATTTGCCAGGAAATACTGTTCCAAGCGCTCCTCGTATATAGAAAAATCGTCCTCGATGTTAAATGATGGCACTGCCCCCACGTGCGCTGAGCTACGCACCACTTCCATACTTTTGATTTTTTTTTCTCGCACACGATTCAGTTAAAACAATTTTTCCTCGTCGCCACTGTTGTGTCCTCTGATAAATAAAAAGACTTGTGTTCGGGTCGCTGGTTACAAATGAACTGCTTTATTGTTATATATCTTAATCTTGATTCACAATGGCAGTATAACAAATATAACAGCAATTCAATATTTTCTGCCATTAAATCCAATTTTTTTTAATAAAAAATGCAAATTATGGGAGAAATAATGGCGATTCGTCAGTCATGCCATATGCTTTTCTGTATTTAAACATCACCATAAGAATATCCCTTCCGCTGGTTCAATAACACTGGTCAACAAAACTTACATTTCAGTTTTGTAACGAAAACTGTTTCAGTAAGAGATGGTTCCAAAAGACAGAAATATTTTTAAACAAAATCAGATACGAACAGATTTTGTGTTCCATAGTCAACGGTCAGGCAAAAACCATGGATTCCTGAGGTAATTTTAAATCGAAGTATTTAAGGGGTAATTTTTCTCATTTTTGCTTCCTTTTAGAAATTTTATGATTTTTGGCCAAACTCCAACCGATTCTTGTTTTTTTTTTATCAAAAATACCATTTTTCCTATTTTAAAATAAAAGCCTATTTTTTTTTCTTTAAAATATTTAAATTGTTTAACAAGAAATTATATTTAAAAATATTTATGGCCGATTTCATGAAGGCCTTTTAAATATTTAAAAGGTCATTTAGCCTTAAAATGAGGATTTTTGGTTTCACCAACTGCTTTTAAATATAACAGGCTCTCAAACACCCTTATAAACTAAAAGTCCATTTTCTTCTCATTAAAATTTAAAAGCGTCATGAAAGTCATCACATCCCGTGAACATATGTACATATATACATTTTTTGATATCCCATTTGTTTTTTGTTTTGCAAATTGGAACTAAAAGGTATGAATAGGTAGGTAATACATTTTGGGTTTCTTTTTAGTATAATAAAAGATGAAGAGCAACCTGAGATTCAACGCCAAAGAGTATTCCCCGTCCACAGGATTTTTTACTTGGTAATGGTAGCTATAGGTATACATGCATGAATTATTTCTTTGACGATCAAGAAATAAAATACAATGTTAAAGTGCTTTAAATTGTTTATATTTTAATGAATGATAAAAAAAAGTAAAGATAATTGTGCGTGTATTCTTAAGCAACAAAAATCCGATTATAAAATATATTATTCGCGAGAAAAACATGTTCCCAAGTGAAATATTCATATAAGATCCTCGCCGATGTGCCGCTTGGATTTTGAGGTGTAATTTTTGTTACTTAAATACGTGCACAATTTTTTTTGTTTTTTTTTTTTTACAATTGTTGTAGGAAATATATTTGTTTTTAAATAGGATAACCAACACAAAGAATTAAATACACTTTAATATTTGTTGTGCGTGCAAATATTCTTTTACTCTCTGTGGCAACAAAATTGCTGTCAAATCAAATCGCACACACAATTTTTTTTCATTTCGTGACATTTTGTGTTTATGAAAAATGTTGATTCACTCTTTCTCGGTGTACTTCATTATCTGTAATAATTAATAAGGATTTTAGATAAAAGCGATTTTAGTCAATGTTTATGAAATTGGCTCATAGCTTAAACTTAGGCTGCGCGTATAGTAGTGCGACAAAGCGATGCGATACGAGAAATGTTTCCGTGCGAGAAAAATATTTACATTTATTCTTATAAACGTGGGCACAGTGAAGCGATATTTGCTGCGAGTGTTGCAATTTTATCACATACTTATCGCAAGCATCACGTTCACAAACTCTTTTGACCACTTTTGCTCGAATATCGAATACCTTCTCGCATCGCAATGCTTTGTCACACTACTGTACGCGCAACCTTAGTGTATATTTTTGATTTTGTTTACATAATTTTTTTACTAAAAAAAAGATAAGTATTTTTAAGAGAAAAATTGGGCCTTCATAATAAAATAGGAAAAATGATACTTAATAATATAAAAAATTTGTAAGAAGGGTAAAAACTGTTAGTTGATCTTAAAAAAAAAAATAAAGAATAGGTTGCAGTTTGGCAAAATTAAAACTAATTGGAGAAAAAAAAAATCAGAACAAAAATCCGAAAAACCGATATAAGTCGAAAAGGAAGCCAAAACGAAGAAATTACCTATTAAGTTTTTCGACTTCAAATAGTACGCTGCTGATTCGAAACGAAAAATCACATAAAAAATAACATGATGAAATCATAAACGAAAAATTTCGTTGCGCTTAATGTTGTGCGTTGTTTTGAGAAGTCTCCACTCCCTTTTCGCACAGAATTAATTGCCCGGACCATTAATATTGTAAGTGCGGAAAATGACCTTTGGATTAGTTCGTGTTTTTGTTTGATTTTTTTCGTTTGTGAAACTCTCCATGAATGTTTTTCACTATGTTTTCGTAAGGCCTAGTTCGCTGCTGATGCGAAACGAATTTTTCCTGTGATCTACAAAAAGACTATGAAATGCTTACCTATAATTTTATTGTCAAACTAAATTATTTGTGTTTGTTAATTTCCACCTACCTGTTGTTTTCTTTATTATTTTAAGTGATTTCTACAAATCTCACGATTTGTCAACCATAAGAATCATGGACGAGGGCGTGTTTTTTTATTAAATTTTACCAACTCTGGCGTGACGACGAGAAACGCTTCATTATGCATACCCTCGTATACTTTCATGGTTTAAAATCGAATGTTTCTCCGTCGCGTTGGTGTGGGCACTCCCATTTATCACCATGTAAATACATTTTGACTGGCGACTGTTTCTCCGCCACGCCGAATGTTTCGCGTTGGTTTGGGAGAGCCTTTTAGCGCCGTTTTTATTAATATGGCTGAAAGAGAATACGTATTTTAAATCGCTCTCGTGTAAAAGCTGACATAATATTTGCAATACAACATCCCTGGTGGAGACAAATTCACCTCTGAAGAGCGCGTTAACACTTTTGACCCTTTTTAGACCATTACTATTCACTACACCATAACTATGGTTTTGTGGGTGAAATCTGTGAGGGGATAAGAGGCTCTTCACTGTTTTTGCCAACAAAACCATGTTGTGGTGTAGGGAACAGTCGGAACAAAGTCTTTGTTTACAATTTTAATTTGACGAACAAAAAACACCAGATTAACTGCGCATGAATTACCTGCGCATTTTTATTTTCGTAATAAAAACAAATAAACAAGCAACAAAAATATTTATATTCTGCTTTTATGAAGCATATGTTCTTTATGGTTAACGGTTTTGGCATCACATCACATGTACTTGATATGTGTTATCATTATTTTGACAATTTATTTACTAGGTCCGATACGATGGTTAATGTTATTTAAAATAAAAAAAAAGTTTTTATTAGAAAAACAAGTAGGTAATTTTGTAATAAAAGAAATGTTCTGTAAATGAATAAATCAATGCTAGACATGGATTCTATGAGAGAAATTCATTGTTCTTGTTTTTTTTTTTATAAGAATTGGTGTCAAATTGAATACCTTACTACATATGTGTGTCCATCAGTTACAAAGTCTGTTCACTGTGTTTAATGAAACTAAAACTTTAGCTCTACTGAACCAATGCGAAATCGGAGCAAAGCATTCGCAACGATTTCAAATATTTTATAGAATCGAGTTGAGGAGCTAGTAGCTAACCCAACGGCTCCATTGGCAATATTTGAGGCAGTAAATTGCCTATCTATTTGCTCAAAAAGGCGAAAATTCAAAATTTATTGCCTCGACGATAGAAAGCAATAATTGCCTAAAATCTACCGCGCAATATTGTTATTTTGCCATACCCATATGTCCCTATTGGCGGAATTGAAAGAAATGTAAATAAAAGTGGCAATTTATTCCCTCAAATGGAGATTCTGTTAATTGTTATACATAAAGTTGTCGTTTACTGGTGTCGTTTATAATAAATTATTGACACCCCATCTATTCGCGTACCAGTTTTATTCGAAAGTCTGTTAAATATCATGTACAAAATTAAAATGGTTGAATCAGGCATTTTCTGAAGTCATGTATTTCTTAGGTTATGACACCTTCGCGTGGCAGACACCTTGCCGTGGTGTCAAGGCTTGAGTTTCAAAGATTCATCTGACCTGCCGTAGTTTGGGCTAACCAAAAGCGGTGGCAATTTTGAGGAGTTACGACCAAGATCTGCCCCCCTAATCCAGGGTGTAATGTGGACCGTGCCTATTGGATGGTTTGCAGCCAGGGAGTATACCGGCTGTATTACCCAGTAAGGCCAAGTACGCAGAACGCACTAAACTAAATTTTATGTCTACAATTTGTATCTCTAAAATCGTTTTATTAAATTTAAAACATTTTGATACTTCATTTTGAAGCGCTAATATTTGACTTTGTGTAAAAATGGAAGTTATAAATGCATTGATTTTAGATTTTATTTTACCATTTTTTGTTTACAAAAATTCTGAATATTTACCATTCGAGAAGAAATAAAAAATAACATTAGAAAATGCATGTTTTTTTTAAAGTTCTTTTATTTAATTTATTAAAAAAACTATAAAACAATTTATTCATACATATTATCATACACAATAATATACACCAGCTGAAAAATATCTTTATTTATTTTATAACATCCCTGCGTCTTCAATTGTTCATCATGTTCCTTGCACCACAAAAGAAACTATTGACACATTCACCATAAATGTTGAAGTCTACATTGCACAGCTGACAGGCGCTATTACTGTTTTTTTGAATTCGCCACAAAACACATATTCACTTTACCCAACGAATCATCTCTTTCGCACTCATTCATGCTTATTGGAATTTTATGTTTTTTCACACAGAACACCCATCGATTATTTTGACTTTTCTTTTCGAATTCATTTTCGTTAAAGTCAAATTTTTCCCCTTTGAACTTTGATGCATTTCTTCATTTAAATTTTCACTCAGTCCAGTCTACGGTGAATTTATAAGGAATTGGTCAGTAACCGCGGACAATTTCAAAGCTAAAAGAAAAAACAGTTCTTTTTTTTATAACTTTTCTAGATATTTTTCGGTCATTCAACTAATCAAACAAACAAAACTCTAACTAGCGAAAATTAACGTCATCAAACTCGCATAAAGTGTCGCCAAGGTATTTTTCTGCTAAATTCCAGAATATAACGGAAGGTTTAGTGGGTGATGGATGCTGCTGATGATGGTAGAACACAATGGAATTTCTGTCCTGTTTTTTTTTTTAACTCGTCCATCTATGGTATGTATAAGCGGTCTAAATCTAAACTAGAATTTCCCATCCAAGTAAAAATGCGTGTGTATGGATGCAATTTGCAGTAAAATGTTGTGTTATTTTTAATTTGTTTAATTTGTTTGCCTTTGGCGGTCGATGAGATGCATGTGGCTCTTTTTTGTCTGTCAAAAACTGTTTTGTTTGTTTTTACGGATTACATAAAATTAACAAAAATATTTGAGTAAAAAAGAAGAAAAACAAAAGAAACAAAAGGGGAAAAAAAGAGTTAATAAAGAACAACAAAACGGAGAGAAATCGAACTGCAGTTGCAGCAAAAAAAGGAAAGATGTTTTGATGTCACAGTGAAAAGAAAAGTGTGGTTTTTTTTTGTTGCAATTTAATATTTGTTTAAAAAAGTGATCAGTTAAACCGAAGCCGTGAAAAAAAAACTTAGAAAAAGAAAGTAGAGCAAACCATCGCATCGTGTGTGTACTGGAATCTGGAACCGCTCGGGATAAATCAATCTGCCTCCCCAAAATGAATTTATACAGAAAACAGAAACCATTACCTTCCTGTTACAAAAGAAAAATTGTACAAATGTTATTTTGTTGTCTTCTTTCACTTTCACCTCCCGCGTAGGCCCGTTCGGTCCGTAGTGTGTGTCAAAAAAAGCTCAAAAAGTGAGATTTATTTTATTCCTAATTGATCCATAATTGAATCTTTGAATTCATTCATTATTCCATTTGTGGGTGTGAATTCATTTCATTTATTTAGGAGAAGTGAATAACGGTGTTTTATTTCTCTAATTTTTGTCTTATTTCCCCAGAGTGAATGCATTCAGCAAACAAAAAGGATAAAAACATTAAAAAGTAAATAAACTTTCGGGTGAGTGAATTTAAATTCTTTGTATTAAAAGTATTGTGTGGCTAAATAATATATGAACATATGTATTTTCAAGGAACCAAATAGGTACTACACAATAACACCACACATGTTTTTATAAAGTTTATATTTCTGCCAGCTACCCAAGCAAACTTTACTTATTGGGGCGCAGTCGTTTTTCTTTTTGTAGGTAGGTTTTTTGTCACCTCATTTACATCCACTTGCAATCTCACCATCATCATTAATAAATTCGAATTCGGAAGCCCTAATTAGCTCTTATCTTCATTTAATGTAGGTAGGTAGTAGGTAGTAGGTTGTTTAGGTAGGTAGGCTCACGCCTGGGGTTTTAAAGATTTTCTGAAGCTATTGTTAGAATTACCTATCTTTAAATTTGCTTTATCATGTGCGATGTTTTTACTTTACTCTATCTCTTTCTTTTTAAATCCCTCTCAAATTTGGAGTCCACAATAGGGATTTAATGGGGGGGATGCCCTTTTCAATGAATATTTCTATTGAAGAGAATCCTTGAGACTTTCTTCTGCGAAGGATGGAGATGGTATTGATATATAAATATAAACAGTAAATAGATTTAGAAAAGTTGCAAAAAAAGGGATTACCTAGCTAGGTACCTAAGCAAGTGGGATTTTTTATTCGAGGAATTTTCCCTAAATAATTTGTAGGTAGTTTCCTAATTTAAATCAGAATGTGAAGAATGTTCGTTTGTGTTTTTTTTTTTAACGAGCAGATTACTTTTGAATCTAAGCGGAGAGCAAAAATGAGTTGAAATACCTTAAAGTTTAAAACTAATAATACCTACTTAGTCGTGATTAAATGAGTTTAAGGCCCCAGTTATAGCTATCATTGAAAACCATCATTGAAAAAGTTAGCTGTTGATTTTGAGACCCTTCGAAAGTTTAATCATTGATTATTTTAATGCAGAAATATAGCTTACGACTTTAAAATTATTTCTCCTCAAAAAAAAAATCATTTTGACCCATATCTTCTCCATAACGTAACTTTTAATTTTTAAATGATGAACTACCTCACCAATGATCATTGAAAAAATTAAAAGTAACGTTATGGGGAAGATATGGGTCAAAATGAATTTTTTTTGAAGGTGAAATAATTTAAAAAACCTAAGCTATATGTCTGCATTAAAATATTCAATGATTAAACTTTCGGAAGGTCTCAAAATCAACAGTTAACTTTTTCAATGATGGTTTTCAATAATAGCTATAACTGGCCCCTAAGCTTCAATCTGCTTTAAATTCTGAGATCACCTAACCGTACCAATTGTAATCCCCACAAATGAAGATTAAAAATAATGGTGTTTCCATTGGTTTCCGAATCGCAAAATAATAATAAAATCAACCTATCCAATAACAGATTATGAAGGCTAAATACCTACCTAAAAAAAGTATAAAAAAGGCAATTTTTTCAATAAACCCATAACATTATCATTCGAATTTTTTGGTTAAAGCGTGGTATGCAGTATTTTTAAAACTGATAAATGACAAGTTCAAAGTTTAATCAAAATATAAGAGCCGTTCTCGAAAAAACTTGATATAACCGACATCGTTGTATACGACAGCTTCCCGTTTTAGATGAGCTAAAACAAAAATTCTAATATCTTCACTAGGGAATCACATAAAAACGCTTCACACACAATTAAAAAAAAATCGGTCCAACCGTTAAGGTTTTAGCTCGGTGTACATCAGGACGCACAGACGCACGAACACTTTTTTGAACTTCTCCATTATCGTAATGTTAGTTTTGATTAAAACCTCTGTAATTTTTTTGACAATTAACCAATAGGTGCATAAAATCGATGCTTGCGATCTCTAAATAATGACATTTTAAAAATCAGAAACAAATGTTGGTAATGTCTTTGAGAACATAAGAACCAAAGAGCACCTAAAAAGGCCCTATTTGTACATGTTACATGTTATTTGCGATTACTCTAAAGCCGGAAACACACGGGTCGAGCCGTGTGTAGCTGTCAGTCAAAATATTTAATACGCCTCAGGGCGATACAACACACCAGATAAACGTGGTTCTACGGATAAAAAATACATTCAAACAATAGTGCCACAACACACCACACGAGACAGGTGTTTTTTTTTTTATAATCTTAAAATTCAAAGAGCTCTATGTATATCGTACGTCATTCAAAAATAATTTTGTGTCAAAAAATTAATTTATTTTGTGTCAAAAAATAAAAACAAATACAGAAAAGATTTTATAATTACATAGAGAAAATAATTCATATTGGCCAAAATACCAACAAGACCAACTAATCGAGCAAACGAATAAATTGGGGCTTAGGAGTTCTAAAGAAAAAAGAAAAAAATGAAGAGGTTCCAATGACATTTTCCTATGAAGTTTCGTGTTTGTTGAAAACCTCAGCTGGAGAACAAATAAATTGTATGTACACACATACATATTGTATATACATATATAATTTCTTCTTCTAAGTGACGCGATGCAATGGCTTTGAACCTAATTCAGGTAATAGTTTCTTTTCAAGCCGAAGTATTAACAGTATTAATTAAGTTTCTTTTCAAGTCGCAGTATTAACATTTGAGAAGCAGACAGGACGATCAGAAAAGTATATTGGATCCATTACCTACAGAATAAAATCAGTTGAATATGTATAATCCAATGGCTTCGTCCCCATTATCTCAGTTAACAAACATTGATTTCCAGAATTAAGAACAAAAACAATTATTCCAAACTATGCACACCCGATACAGAGATTATTGGTTTTTTTTTATAACCCACGCTCTAACTAAAAACCACGAATAGTTATCAATCATTCAATTAAATAAAAAACAAATTATATGAAGTAAAAGAAGAAAAATATAATCAGTTTATTAAACAAGAAGGATTATGGGTGTATCTATAATTCAAAAAACAAAGAAAAAAACATCATATAATACTAATTATAATTCTTATTTCTTGTTAACCACAAAAATAAGAATTATAATTAAATTTGGAATCCAACATACAAAAAAGATTTATATATTTTAAAGAAATAAAAAATTAAAACTGAAAAAAAAACAGATATTTAGTACTAAATTTCTTCAATAAACCTTGTACAAAATATCTTCATGAAATACTGAAAGATTCCATGATGTTTTTTTCTCTTCATATTAAATAACGGTAGCCGAAATTTAATTGAATTCTTTAATTTAAAAAAAATACATAATAAATAATTTTAACATTATAGGTATCAAAAACTTATACTCACATAGACCCAATCCCTCCAAAATCCATTTTCAAAATAATCTTTAATTATTCTGAATAATTCTTCTTGGCTCCTTATTCTCCTGAGTTCTTTTCTATAAATTTCTTCTCTTCTCCATGCAGCCAACTAAAAAAATGTATGTACCACATTTTAATTATTTTTAAAACCATTAAAATCATACAAATTTAATATACTCACATCCTCCGGCATTTCGTTAATCCATTTCTGGACATCATATCCTTTTTTAATAATTCCGCTTGGTCCAGGTTGCTAAAAAAATTTCATTATCACATTTTTATTTATTTAACATTTTAAATCATAAAAATTTTATATACTCACATTCTCCAACATTTCATCTATCCATTTTTGAACATTGTATTCATTTTCTTTCGTTGCATCCATTTTTCTTCTATTTAATTCTTCACAAAATTATATTTACTTCTGTATTGCTTGATATATTTTTAATAATGAATTATTTTTTTTAATTTTTTGGCTTATATAGAATTTTAGATTTCATGACCAACTGGGTGTTATAAAAATTATTACATAATCGGGCCAGTAGAAAAAGTGTATAGTGGATCATTTAATATATCTAATTTCAATTTTGCCACCTGACGCTCTGAGAGACTCATTGTAATTGGTAATTTGTGAATGGTAAATGGTAAATGGTTATATTGGTAGTAATGGTAAGATTGGTAATATTGGTGAGATAGTTAAGATAGGTATGAGTGTTAAGAGTGGTAAGATTGGTAACTTGTAATAAAGTGGCAATTGGTATATTTTGATGTGAAGGTGTTGTTTATGGTAATTGCAGTTGCAGCGGTAGTTGCAGTTGCAGTGGTAGGTGCAGTTGCAGTGGTAGGTGCAGTTGCAGTGGTAAGTGCAGTTGCAGTGGTAAATGGAGTTGCTGTGGTAGTTGCAGTGGTAAGTGCAGTTGCTGTGGTAGTTGCAGTTGCAGTGGTAGTTGCAGTTGCAGTGGTAAGTGCAGTTGCAGTGGTAAGTGCAGTTGCAGTGATAAGTGCAGTTGCAGTGGTAAGTGTAGTTGCAGTGGTAAGTGCAGTTGCAGTGGTAAGTGCAGTTGCAGTGGTAAGTGCAGTTGCAGTGGTAGTTGCAGTGGTAGGTGCAGTTGCAGTGGTAGTTGCAGATGCAGTGGTAGTTGCAGTTGCAGTGGTAACTGCAGTTGCAGTGGTAACTGCAGTTGCAGTGGTAAGTGCAGTTGAAGTGGTAAGTGCAGTTGCAGTGGTAAGTGCAGTTGCAGTGGTAAGTGCAGTTGCAGTGGTAAGTGCAGTTGCAGTGGTAAGTGCAGTTGCAGTGGTAAGTGCAATTGCAGTGGTAAGTGCAGTTGCAGTGGTAAGTGCAGTTGCAGTGGTAAGTGCAGTTGCAGTGGTAAGTGCAGTTGCAGTGGTAAGTGCAGTTGCAGTGGTAAGTGCAGTTGCAGTGGTAAGTGCAGTTGCAGTGGTAAGTGCAGTTGCAGTGGTAAGTGCAGTTGCAGTGGTAAGTGCAGTTGCAGTGGTAAGTGCAGTTGCAGTGGTAAGTGCAGTTGCAGTGGTAAGTGCAGTTGCAGTGGCAAGTGCAGTTGCAGTGGTAAGTGCAGTTGCAGTGGTAAGTGCAGTTGCAGTGGTAAGTGCAGTTGCAGTGGTCAGTGCAGTTGCAGTGGTAGTTGCAGTGGTAGGTGCAGTTGCAGTGGTAGTTGCAGATGCAGTGGTAGTTGCAGTTACAGTGTTAAGTGCAGTTGCAGTGGTAAGTGCAGTTGAAGAGATAAGTGTAGTTGCAGTGGTAAGTGCAGTTGCAGTGGTAGTTGCAGTGGTAGTTGCAGTTGCAGTGGAAAGTGCAGTTGCAGTGGTAGTTGCAGTGGTAGGTGCAGTTGCAGTGGTAAGTGCAGTTGCAGTGGTAAATGCAGTTGCAGTAGTAAGTGCAGTTGCAGTGGCAAGTGCAGTTGCAGTGGTAAGTAAAGTCGCAGTGGTAAGTGCAGTTGCAGTAGTAAGTGCAGTTGCAGTGGTAAGTGCAGTTGCAGTGATAAGTGCAGTTGCAGTGGTAAGTGTAGTTGCAGTGGTAAGTGCAGTTGCAGTGGTAAGTGCAGTTGCAGTGGTAAGTGCAGTTGCAGTGGTAGTTGCAGTGGTAGGTGCAGTTGCAGTGGTAGTTGCAGATGCAGTGGTAGTTGCAGTTGCAGTGGTAACTGCAGTTGCAGTGGTAACTGCAGTTGCAGTGGTAAGTGCAGTTGAAGTGGTAAGTGCAGTTGCAGTGGTAAGTGCAGTTGCAGTGGTAAGTGCAGTTGCAGTGGTAAGTGCAGTTGCAGTGGTAAGTGCAGTTGCAGTGGTAAGTGCAATTGCAGTGGTAAGTGCAGTTGCAGTGGTAAGTGCAGTTGCAGTGGTAAGTGCAGTTGCAGTGGTAAGTGCAGTTGCAGTGGTAAGTGCAGTTGCAGTGGTAAGTGCAGTTGCAGTGGTAAGTGCAGTTGCAGTGGTAAGTGCAGTTGCAGTGGTAAGTGCAGTTGCAGTGGTAAGTGCAGTTGCAGTGGTAAGTGCAGTTGCAGTGGTAAGTGCAGTTGCAGTGGTAAGTGCAGTTGCAGTGGCAAGTGCAGTTGCAGTGGTAAGTGCAGTTGCAGTGGTAAGTGCAGTTGCAGTGGCAAGTGCAGTTGCAGTGGTAAGTGCAGTTGCAGTGGCAGGTGCAGTTGCTGCAACTTACCACTGCAACTGCACTTGCCACTGCAACTGCACTTACCACTGCAACTGCACTTACCACTGCAACTGCACTTGCCACTGCAACTGCACTTACTACTGCAACTGCATTTACCACTGCAACTGCACTTACCACTGCAACTGCACTTGCCACTGCAACTGCACTTACTACTGCAACTGCATTTACCACTGCAACTGCACTTACCACTGCAACTGCACTTGCCACTGCAACTGCACTTACCACTGCAACTGCACTTACCACTGCAACTGCACTTATCACTGCAACTGCACTTACCACTGCAACTGCACTTATCACTGCAACTGCACTTACCACTGCAACTGCACTTACCACTGCAACTGCACTTACCACTGCAACTGCACTTACCACTGCAACTGCACTTACCACTGCAACTGCACTTACCACTGCAACTGCACTTACCACTGCAACTGCACTTACCACTGCAACTGCACTTACCACTGCAACTGCACTTACCACTGCAACTGCACTTACCACTGCAACTGCACTTACCACTGCAACTACCACTGCAACTGCACTTACCACTGCAACTGCACTTACCATTGCAACTGCACTTACCACTGCAACTGCACTTACCACTGCAACTGCAACTACCACTGCAACTGCAACTACCACTGCAACTACCACAGCAACTTCATTTACCACTGCAACTGCACTTACCACTGCAACTGCACCTACCACTGCAACTGCACCTACCACTGCAACTGCAACTACCGCTGCAACTGCAATTACCATAAACAACACCTTTACATCAAAATATACCAATTGCCACTTTATTACAAGTTACCAATCTTACCACTCTTAACACTCATACCTATCTTAACTATCTCACCAATATTACCAATCTTACCATTACTACCAATATAACCATTTACCATTTACCATTCACAAATTACCAATTACAATGAGTCTCTTAGAGCGTCAGGTGGCAAAATTGAAATTAGATATATTAAATGATCCACTATACACTTTTTCTACTGGCCCGATTATGTAATAATTTTTATAACACCCAGTTGGTCATGAAATCTAAAATTCTATATAAGCCAAAAAATTAAAAAAAATAAATCATTATTAAAAATATATCGAAGTGAACGGAAGTAAGAAGAATTGTGTGAAAGAAATAAATTGAAATAAATAAAGGAAAAATAGTTAAGATGCAAGAAAGCCAATACGATATACAAAAATGGATAGATGAAATATTGGAGAATGTGAGTATATAAAATTTTTATGATTTAAATTGTTAAATAATATAAAAATGTGATAATGAAATTTTTTTAGCAACCTGGACCAAGCGGAATTATTAAAAAAGTATATGATGTCCAGAAGTGGATTAATGAAATGCCGGAGGATGTGAGTATATTAACAGCCGAATCTATAATGACATTTTAAATGCTTCTTAACTTTAAACATCCTCTAAATATTATTTAAGTGTGAAAACGATATCTATAATCAATTTTCACATTTAAGCAACGTAACTTAAACCCCTCGTAACTTAAATGCCATCCACCGCGTTTAAAGGCTGCCCAAAGCCAACTTAAATATATTTTGACACATGAGAATTGCTTTTTTTTTTTTTTATGAAAACAAATTGTGCGTAGGTTCAGTGTGCACTGTGTCTGTGCTTGTGATGGGCGAGTTTTAATGGTTTTTATTGTTTTTTTTTTTTTTAAGAAAATAATATAAGAGAATGATGGTTGGTTCCATTAAAATGAGTTGATGAAAATTGTTTTATTTGTTTATGTCCCCACAAACTTGCTTACCAAAGAAGGAAAAAAAATTGTGAAAACCAAATAAAAAAAAAACAAACCAAAATGGAATGGTTTCATTTCTTCCGTCTTCTGTGTTTGACGATGCATACACACATACAAACAGTTGCTTCTCTTTCTGTTTTATTATTTGTACGCTATTTATTGTATGCTTTTTTTGTTGCAATCTGACAGGAATAGCCTGAGAGTGAAAAATGTACTAGAAATTTGTAGCAGTTTTGTCAATTTTCTTGCGTTACGTTACATTACGGCTGTTTAGTTAAGTAAGAAAGGAATATTGGTTATAGATACAAATTTAAGTAACGTCATTTAAAGGAAACTTTAATATTTAAGCAAGCTTAACTAAATAACCTCTAAAAGGCATTTTTAGATAATTTTATAGATACGGCTGTAAATTTTTATGACTTGAAATGTAAATCAATATAAAAATGTGTTAAATAAAATTTGTAAGATACCTGGAACTAGTGGGCCTAATGCTGTATATGAAAATGAATATCAATGGTTAGATGAAATGTCAGATAATGTGAGTATATTAAATTTGTATGATTTTAATGGTTTTAAAAATATTTAAAATGTGGTACATACATTTTTTTAGTTGGCTGCATGGAGAAGAGAAGAAATTTATAGAAAAGAACTCAGGAGAATAAGGAGACAAGAAGAATTATTCAGAATAATTAAAGATTATTTTGAAAATGGATTTTGGAGGGATTGGGTCTATGTGAGTATAAGTTTTTGATACCTATAATGTTAAAATTATTTATTATGTATTTTTTTTAAATTAAAGAATTCAATTAAATTTCGGCTACCGTTATTTAATATGAAGAGAAAAAAACATCATGGAATCTTTCAGTATTTCATGAAGATATTTTGTACAAGGTTTATTGAAGAAATTTAGTACTAAATATCTGTTTTTTTTTCAGTTTAAATTTTTTGTTTATTAAAATCTAATTCTTTATATATAGTCATATTCTTTGAAATATTTAAATCTTTTTTGTATGTTGGATTCCAAATTTAATTATAATTCTTATTTTTGTGGTTAACAAGAAATAAGAATTATAATTAGTATTATATGATGTTTTTTTCTTTGTTTTTTGAATTATAGATACACCCATAATCCTTCTTGTTTAATAAACTGATTATATTTTTCTTCTTTTACTTCATATAATTTGTTTTTTATTTAATTTAATGATTGATAACTATTCGTGGATTTTAGTTAGAGCGTGGGTTATAAAAAAAAACGAATAATCTCTGTATCGGGTGTGCATAGTTTGGAATAATTGTTTTTGTTCTTCATTCTGGGTGTCAATGTTTGTTAACTGGTATTATGGGGACTTAGCCATTGGCTTATACATATTCAACTGATTGTATTCTGTAGGTCCAATCTACATACTTTTCTGGTCGTCCTGTCTGCTTCCAAAATGGTCATACTGCGACTTGAAAAGAAACTTAATTAATACTGTTAATACTTCGGCTTGAAAAGAAACTATTAACTGAATTATGTTCAAATCCATTGCATCGCGTCACTTAGAAGAAGAAATTATATATGTACATACAATATGTATGTGTGTACAATCTACATATTTGTTCTCCAGCTGAGGTTTTCAACAAACACGAAACTTCATAGAAAAATGTCATTGGAACCTTTTCATTTTTTTCTTTTTTCATTAGAACTCCTTAGCCACAATTTATTCGTTTGTTCAATAATTATTGGTTGGTCTAGTTGGTATTGTGGCCAACATGAATTATTTTCTGCATATATGTGATTATAGAATCTTTTCTGTATTATTTTTTATTTTTTGACACAACATAAATTGATTTGTTGACACAAAATTATTTTTGAATTAAGTACGATAAAACAAAACACCTGTCTCGTGTGGTGTGTTGTGGTGCTATTGTTAGAATATAATTTTATATCCGTAGAACTACATTTATCTAATGTGTTGTGTTGCTGTGAGGCGTATTAAATATTTGGACTGGGAGCGAGACACGACTCGACAACAAAACACACGCGACGCGTGCGGTTCCTTTTTTCATTTGTTTTAGGTGCTCTTTGGTTCTAATGTTCCTAAAAACATTATAAACTTTTCTTGCAGATTTTTAAAGTGACATTTAAAGATCGCAAGCATCGGTTTTATGCACCTATTGGTTTCGTGTCAAAAAAAATCATCTAGGTTTTAATCAACTATTCTGTTTTTATGTAATGAGAGTAAGATTAAAAGACTGCAAAAATTACAAAATAAAGCAATTAGATGTATTTTAAAGTGCAAAAGATATATCGCTGGCTCAATACTTTAATGTTCTATGTTAGGTTTTCATTAGTCTGAGATATTCGCTTCCAAAGTTTTACGAATTAAGGACCTACTTTCTTTTTTCTGTGTTCGATATCGATATAATTAACACTTTTCAATTTTAACATAGAACATTTTTCTAACTTTTTTGAATTTTCTTCAAGTTTTTTGTTCTATGTCGGACATAAAACATCAAAGCACTGAGGGAGATATATGGAAATCAATGGCACATTGAAAAAAAAATTAAATAAAATATGCAGTGAAATTACAAAGTATAGTTACTGCGATTGTAAGACCGTAAAAAACTATTATTTATGCTCAAATATTACATATAAAGTGCAATATTCCAGATTAAAGTTTATCAATAGAGTTTTTGCATTTGCCAATACTTTTTGATAATTTATTTATTGATTTAATTTATTTTATGGTCTATATGAACGTTTACTGACTGAACATAACTCAGAATCTTTGGAATGTTTATGTTTGTTAGGGCTATAAAACAGCCATTTGTTGAAGAAAAAACATGAAACATACATTTTCTTAAAGTCGACAAAAAAGCGAATATTTTGATATAAAAAACATATTATATGACATAGAACATTAAAGTATTGAGCCAGCGATATGTCAATTCGTTTTATGTTGAACTCTTTGAAGTGGTTATCAGTAAAGCAAAGAATTGTTATGAATGTTTTAGTTTTTGTATTTAAAATAATAAACAACTTAATGCCAAATTATTTATTTGATTATATACAATTTATAAGAGACTTACGCAAAATTCTCTCAAATACAAAGGATTTAAATTGTTCAATAGTTTAAACGCTGATGCCAAAAATGAAACAAACTTAAATAAACAGCTATATAAAAGAAAAGTTATTGAATATGTAAAATCACACTATTAGAACCTATGTAAAATCAATTATGTAAATGTAGTTACGTATAATAATGTAAATAGTTAACTAAACTAAATAAATAAACTTAAACTTAAACTTAAATTACGATGATGGAGAAGTTCAAAAAAATGTTTGTGCGTCTGTGCGTCCTGATGTACACCGAGCTAAACCCTTAACGGTTGGACCGATTTTTTTTGAAAATTTGGTGTGAAGCGTTTTTATGTGATTCCCTAGCGGAGAAATTCGAAATCTATGTCGTAGCTCATCTAAAACGGGTAGCTGCCATACAACGATTTCAGTTTTGGGCTATTCCATTATCGCGGGTGCAACATTTAGACAGACTTTAAATATTTTTATAATAAAATAAAAGAATATTTGAATGAAATTCTTACTTGAAGCGTTACATTTTCGACTATTCAGTTTGGATTCGTTTATAAAACACGAATTAAATAAATAAATCGTCAGAAAAAAAGGTTTCAAAGTGCGATCGCATGTGCAATGAATTTGGCTCACATTTCTTGAGCATAGTACGAAAATCGCAAAAGTCTGTTAATTGTGAAACATTTGTTTTTTTTTTCTTACATTTTACTGAACGACATTGATTCAATCAACTAAAGACATACAAATTAAGAAAGCAAAAATCAACAACGATTTTTCACTTTTAAAGCAATCGCGGGTGCAACATCAAATTATCGCGGGTGCAACGCGTCTTACTTAAATGAATATTGACATCAGTAAAACGATTTAAATGAACTGGATGAGAGATTAAAATAACATATATTACTAGTCAGTACCGTTCTCTATTAATTATTAGTTTGTTTTTTTTTTCAATGCGTGAATATTTTCGAAAAATACTGTTTTGCGACTCTCTTATCGCTCGTGCAACATTGAGACTCACTTTGAGTATATTTATAATTAAATAAAAAAATATTTTAATGAAATTATTGCTTGAAGGGCTACATTTTAATCTATTCCCTACGTAGAAGTGCTCTGCATTAGGGCTGGCCACGAGATGAGACTCGGCGAGACTTTTGGAAGTCTCGTCTCGTTAAAATCGAAAATTTTATTCTCGTCTCGGTCTCGTGTCGATCTCGTCTCGGTCTCGTCTCGGTCTCGTCTCCGAAAATAACAACTTCCGGACAACCTGTTGATTATTGGAACGTCAAAGTATAATAATTCGTCCGCCTTTAGTTTGAATATGAGTAGAAATAAATATTTAACTGAAATTGGATTTTTCAATTTATTAGACTCACTGTAAATTTCGGTCCAACTAAACAGTCCCGTCTCGGTCTCGGCTCGGATGCTTTAAATGCAGTCTCGTCTTGTCTCGTCTCGTCTCGTCTCGTCTCGTCTCGTCCCGTCTCGTCTCGTCTCGTCTCGTCTCGTCTCGTCTCGTCTCGTCTCGTCTCGTCTCGTCTCGTCTCGTCTCGTCTCGTCTCGTCTCGTCTCGTCTCGTCTCGTCTCGTCTCGTCTCGTCTCGTCTCGTCTCGTCTCGTCTCGTCTCGTCTCGTCTCGTCTCGTCTCGTCTCGTCTCGTCTCGTCTCGTCTCGTCTCGTCTCGTCTCGTCTCGTCTCGTCTCGTCTCGTCTCGTCTCGTCTCGTCTCGTCTCGTCTCGTCTCGTCTCGTCTCGTCTCGTCTCGTGTCGTCTCGTCTCGTCTCGTCTCGTCTCGTCTCGTCTCGTCTCGTCTCGTCTCGTCTCGTCTCGTCTCGTCATGTGAGACCGAGGTAGGCATTTTTTCAAGCTTGCGGCTATATTTTTGTGAAGCAGTCTCTTTCCTTACTTACCTGCATTTTATATGAAATTGTTAAAAAAAAAAAACAATCTTGGCAAACAAAAATTATTATTCAAGGCTTATTTATTAATAAAATATGATACATCACTCAATAATGTTAGTGTCGACAAGTTGCAACCAATTTGAATCAACGTTTTTTTTTTTGATTCAACATACAATTTACTCCTTATAGTGACTGGTTAAATTTTGTTTTTGATTTTTTCTTACCTTAACAAAGTTTCACTAAAGTAAACACTTTATTTCTGTGTAAAAAACAAACTTGTATATATAATATTTTATATCGCGGGTGCGGCTCCTAACATTAAGCACCTCATATTTGGGATATTCGCAAAATAAGTATGCCATCCAAAAGGTCAGTAATTGGTCAAAAAAGGTCAACTAGTGTCAGAAATTGGTCAGCCAGGAAATTTGTAATCAAAGGTTAAAGTTTTTCAAGGTCACCAACTATATTGGCACCTCATTTATGGGATATTCGCAAAAAAGTGTACCATTTGAAAGGCCAACGACTCGTGATAATAGGTCAGTTAGTTTCAGTAATTGGTTAGCAACTTCAAAACGTTATTTTTATTTTCCCCCAATTTTGCACTAATTTAGCAAATTTCTGGGTGCGATGGAATGAAGCAAGTCCGCTGACCGAAAAGCAAAATTCTTAGCCAAAGTTTCACAAAGGCTCAATAAACCACGGAGGAGGAAATTTTTTGGCCTGGGGATGGTTTTCTAATCAAAGAATCGGACCAATTCATAGAATAGATGGTATTAAGGATCGTTTTGTGTATGATGACGTCCTTCAAAACATGATGCTGCCACACGCAGAAGTAGAAATGCCCTTCAAATGGACATTCCAATATGACATCGATCCAAAACATACCGCAAAATAAGTCCAAAATTGGATTTTGGAAAATAAAATCAACGTTTTGAAGTAGCCGGCACAGTCACCTGACCTCATCCCCATAAAAAAAAACCTATTGGAGATTGAAGATCGCCAGCTTCAACGTGATAGCTGCAAAAACAAGGATTTGTTGTTCTAACAGAAATTGCTTGGAAGTATCGCATTGTTGTCAAGCATCAGCTATCAAAAATAGTGGCTTCATAACAAAATATTGGAAAACAACTACAAAATTTAATCGTGTGCTTCAGTTCTTTACTGTGTAATTAATATACTTTTTTTCCTTGCGATTGAAGAGCTAATGTATACCTACATTAACCAAATAAAATTCATTTAAATATATTCAAGTTTAGAAATTAACCTAAGCAAAATGTAACCAAGTGAAATTGAGTGCTTTTGTTTTGTCCGACACTGTATATATATATAAAGTCCTATAATGTTTTTTAATGCCAGATTTTAGTTTTCGAGATTTTAAGTTTGCGGGTTTTTGTAAATGCGAGATTATAAACAACTGGTTTTTGTAATTTTGTGATTTGTGAAAAGCGTGTTTCTGTAATTGCGAGATTTCGTATTGCGAGATTTCGATTGCGAGATTTCGTAGCCAACCCGTCCTGATGTATGTACATGTACATCGAACTAGAGCTTGAACGGTTGGACGGATTTGCTTTAAATTTCGTGTAAAACATTCTGCCCTAGCGAGGTATCCGTCGGAGCGGAAAATTCTCCGCAACGCATACTCCGTCGGAGATGCAAATTACATTCGAGGTGACCGATTCGGAAAGGAAAAATATAAAATGCGACGACGCATTGATTTGACATGCGACAGATAGTTTCGTGCTATAGATATCTTGTACAAGTTTATGAGAGCTTGTATTGTCTGGTGCTTGTTTTTTCGTTTACTCTTGTCCTGGAAACGTAAATTCAACCAACAAGTACAAACAATTTCTTTCTTTAATAATATTTTTTATTTATTACATTTTTCTTACAATTCACTGAAAATCGGAAACAAATTCCGCGAACAATTTCTGTCGGAGGATTTCGGAACAATATTTTAAATTTTTCATCCAAAAACGCATTACATCGCATGTCAACGCAAAACACCGGGCTGAATCAAATAATGTCGGAAAAATGTTCCGAACAGCTGTTCGGAAAAATACTTCGAAGCAAAAAGCCTCCAATTCGGAGGAAATCGGAGAATATTCCGTTCCGACGGATTTTTTTTTTTTTTTATAATCGACGCGCACTCAAGGGGTTGTTACTACCCTTAATATGTAAACACAGTGCGAGCGTTAGGAAAATAGGATAGGGTTTAAAAGGAGATGTCGATGCACATTGGCTTTGAATTTCTGAATATCATAATGGGAGGGAAAAATAGAGTAAGGTATAACATTCCACATTCGTGTTGTGCGGCTAAAAAAAGAATCCCTGTACTTCACAGTACGTCCGAAATTGGGCTCAAGGATAAACTGATGGGCATTCCTAGAAGCGCGAGTATTGCGGTTAAATTGTTTAAGGGGAGGAATGCAACTAGCTATTTCACTGGAGCACTGTTTGTAAAAGTAGCGATAAAATAAGACAAGACATGAAACATTACGTCGGTGCTCTAGAGATCCTCTACACACGTTGACAGTCAGACCGAAATGGAGACTGAAGACTACCTAAACATGGTTCTTCTGAGTGAGGATGAGCTCTTGGGCTCCTCTTCTGACTCAGAAGATGTTAATAAAACGGTGGTGGAGGCTGGTCTGCCTAAATGTAGCCAAAATGCTGCAGTTAGTCCAGATTAACCTCCAACACTCCATTAAGGCTTCGGCCTCTCTTCTTCTCCGTCTATCCAGGGGGAATGAAGATATCGTTCTGATCCAAGAACCATGGATTGTCAAATCCCTGGTTAAGGGACTCGGAACTCCTGGATACTACTTACTGTATGCGTCAGATAAAGGTGAACCTAGATCTTGCATACTCGTTAAAAGTAGCATTAATGTATATTTACTCCCTCATTTCAGCGACAGAGATATAACCGCAGCCAGGCTAAAAACGACAAACGGCATGTACTGGCTAGTGTCAGCTTATCTCGGCCATGACCACCTTGGCCCTCTTCCCAGTAATACACTGGAAAGTATAGTCACTGAAGCAGAACGGCAGAAAATCCGCCTAATAATTGGAAGTGACGCTAACGCCCATCATACAGTATGGGGCAGCACTGACATCAATGATAGAGGTGAGTCTCTTTTCGATTATATCTTAAGTACTAACCTTATAGTAAGTAACGTTGGGAATGAACCCACATTTGTTACTAAAAACCGACAAGAGGTACTAGACATAACTCTAGTCTCAGACACTATTCATCAATCTATTATGAATTGGAAAGTTTCAAAAGAACATTCGTTCTCCGATCACAGATACATTCAGTTTAGTCTGAATGTTGAAGTTCCCACTACCTGACCAGAATTTCGAAATTTCAGGAAAACTGATTGGTCCAAATACAGGAAAACACTTGATAGTTTAATTAAACCTGAACTTCTAAGTCCTCCCTCTAGTACGACTGAACTTGACACCAAAGTCAATGACCTCACGTTAGCCTTAAATAAGTCAATGGCCATCTCCTGTCCACTTATTCAAATAAGGGGAAAAGGAAAACCACATTGGTGGACCTCAGGGCTTGAGCCTCTCAGAAAAAACTGTAGGAAGCTCTTCAATAGAGCAAAAAACACAAGAGCAGTTTCAGACTGGGAATCCTATAAAGAGGCCCTAAAATCATATAAAAAAGAATTGAGGAAATCTTAACGCGCTTCTTAGAGAGCCTTCTGTGGCAGAGTAGAAGAAACCTCAGAAGCATCAAGACTTAGAAAAATCCTCTCAACCAGTCCAGCAATGCCCAGCTGTTTGAAAAATGCTGACGGCTCTTGGACAAATACTTGCGAAGAATCACTCAATCTGCTATTAGATACTCATTTTCCAGGTAGCTCCCAAACTTTAAACAGTACTGATCACATTAGATCTAACAATAATCTAACTTTTCCACAAGGTTTGATAACAAGGGAAAAATTGTTGTGGGCTATCAACAGCTTCAAACCTTACAAGTCTCCAGGACCAGACGGCATAATACCAGCCGAACTTCAAATGAGCTCATGTATAATGCTGCCTATTTTAGAAATAATCTTTAATAGCTGCTTGAACTTGGCTCATATTCCTAGTTCATGGAGAGAAGTAAAAGTTGTTTTTATACCCAAAGCAGGTAAATGCTCCCATGTTAATCCGAAAGATCTCAGACCTATTAGTCTATCATCATTCCTTCTCAAAACATTTGAACGACTGATTGATATTCACTTACGTACCAGTATTGATACGAGACTCTTGTCTCAGTCTCAACACGCGTACTGCAAAGGGAAATCGGTGGAAACGGCACTAAATACTTTGGTACGCACCATCGAATATTCCCTCTACCATAAAGAATATACAATGGTTGCTTTCCTAGATATAGAAGGCGCTTTTAACAATGTCGACACATCTGCAATCGCATCTGCACTGTCATGTCTGAAGGTAGACAGTTCGCTTGGTGAACTGATCAATCAAATGCTGACAAGCAGTATTATCAATTCAAAACTGGGCGATTTCTCTGCAAAAAGATCAGTCAGTAGAGGTACGCCACAAGGCGGTGTTCTATCTCCCCTTCTCTGGAACCTTGTAGTAAACGAACTGCTTACAAGCCTGGAAGCGGAGGGATACAGAGTGATTGCCTATGCGGACGATGTTGCTATCGCCGTATCAGGTAAGTATCCTATTGTCTTAAAGGATCTCTTACAAAATGCCTTAAACAAGCTAATAGACTGGGCAGAACGGTGTGGACTGGGTGTCAACCCCCACAAAACTGATCTTGTCGTCTTCTCCAGGAAATATAAAATTCCACACATAGATCCTCCCACCATTAAAGGAATTCCACTAACATTCTCCGACAAAGCTAAATATCTGGGTCTTATTTTAGATAAGAAGTTAAGTTGGAAACCTAATATAGAAGAAAGAGTTCGGAAGGCCACAGTAGCACTCTTCTCTTGTAAGAAAGCCATTGGAAGTAAATGGGGACTCCAACCCCGTATTACTCACTGGCTATACATCTCGGTAATTAGACCGATTCTAACATATGGGGTGGCAGTATGGTGGACAGCTCTAGATATAGCGGTTAACCGCGATAAACTTAGTAAAGTCCAAAGATCAGCTTGCATGTGTATAAGTGGAGCACTTCGTTCTACTCCCTCCGCGGCACTGGACACTCTTCTTCATCTGACACCCCTCGATATATTTAGTAAACAAACGGCAGCGAGTTCGGCAATCCGTCTTAAAGCCTCTTCACAGTGAACCAATAATGAAATAGGCCACTCAGCTATTCTGAACTCATACAGATCACTTCCAAGTATAATTGACTACACCATCCCACAATTCCGTTTTGATAAAAATTTTCAAGTTGCCATACCCTCCCGATCCACATGGGAGGACGTGACATTCTTGGAAGACGACTCGATTCACTTTTATACGGACGGTTCAAAAACCGAGGATGGGGTTGGTGGAGGCGTGTACTCAGAAAGATTAAATTTAAGTCTCGCATTTCGTCTTCCAGACCATTGTAGCGCGTTTCAGGCGGAACTTTTGGCGATAAAAGAAGTTTTATCTTGGCTTAAAGAAAACGTGATATTGACTTCTGATATCCGCATCTTCTCAGACAGCCAAGCTGCCATAAAATCTCTCGACTGTGTCTCTACAAACTCTAAAACAGCCCTTAACTGTCGATCATCTCTTATAGAGATGGCGCAGCAGTTCCAAATTCTCCTTTGTTGGGTGCCGGGCCATAGAGACATTCCGGGTAATTGTAAAGCTGATGAACTCGCCAAAGTTGGAACAAGACTACCTATTTTACCTGAAAAGGTAGACACCGGTATGCCTATAGCTACATGCAAATTTTTGCTGAAGCAAGATGCTTTAAGGAGAACAAACCTTAGGTGGAACAACTTAACCACTTGCCTGGCGACAAAACAGATCTGGCCTACGCGAGATGTGAGGCGCTCTAAGTGTTTGATATCTTTGAACAGATTGCATATCAGCTCCGTAATTGGTGTCATAACCGGGCACTGTCTTATAGGCAAGCACGCAAAGCGGCTTGGAGTTTTCGCAAACGATTTTTGTAGGAGCTGTATGGATGAAGAGGAGGAAGAATCTGTTTCTCATCTTCTCTGCACATGCCCTGCCCTATCTAAAAGACGTAGGCTCCATCTCGGAGACTTCTTCTTCAATGATCCTAGTGATCTGACAAACATAGACATAAGTAGTCTTGTACGCTTCATTAGAAGCTCCAACTGGTTTTAACGAGCGGGGAGAAAATCTCTCTAGATTCACGTGGTATCACAACGGACCAACTTATGGTCTAAGTGTGTCAGCCCCTTGCTGGCAGCCACTTCAACCTAACCTAACCTAACCTAGAGATGTAAATGTTTCCGTTATGGTTTTATCACCTATCATTTTTAAAGCTTTTTTTTGAATACTATCCAAAAGACTCAAGTAAGTTGGAGGAGCACCTGCCCAGATATGCGAATTATACTCAAGCTTTGGACGGATGTACGCCTTATAGATCGTAGCCATATCAGAAGGGGAGAAAAATTTCATGCATCTTCTTAGGAATCCTAAACATTTTGCAGCGTTTTTAGCGACGTCGAATATGTGATCATTCCACAAGAGGTGGTCAGTGATACACATACCAAGAACCGAAAGCTGTTCAGTTTCCTCGATGCAAGTGCCACTCATGGATAGCGGCATGGGGTGTGGGTTTCGCTTTAACGACAAGAGACAGCATTGAGTTTTTGAAGCATTGAATTCTACGCGGTTTCTTAATCCCCAATGGACAATGCTGACAAGATCAGAATTCAATGAGCTAATCATACGCTGCCGTTGAAGTTCCACATCCGAAGAACAGGGATGTGAATCTAGAAACGAATATGAGAAGCTGAGGGTACTGTCGTCAGCGAAACTGTTTAATGGATTAGAAGTTTCAGACAAAAGATCATTTATAAAAATATGGAAGAGAGTCGGAGACATAACGGAGCCCTGGGGCACACCAGCATTTACTTTATGAATTTCAGACTTGAAACCATCCATACAACTTGTATTGAACGGTCCGAAAGGTAATTTCTAATCCAACGAAGAAGAGATTCATCAATACCAAATGCACGCATTTTGGATAAGAGAGCTTGATGCCAAACTCTATCAAACGCCTTTGAAATATCAAGTGCAATAATCTTACTTTCTCCAAAACGATGTAAAGATTTGTGCCACTGTTTTTTTTTTTTTTTTTTTTTTTTTTTTCTTCGGTCATTAAGAAGCTTTCGTTCTTCGAGATATTTCTTAAGCTGGAAATTAATCAGCGTTTCCATGACCTTGGAAAGAAGGGACTTAATGTGGTCGATAGTTAGAGGGTGAAGAAGATACGCCTTTTTTAGGGACAGCCTGGACAAATGCTGTTTTCCATCCACTCGGATAGAGTCCAGTAGAGTAGGAAAGATGGAAAAGCTTGCGCAGTGGTTTTGCCAGCGTTGAAGAACACCTCTTCAGAACAATGGGAGGGATACTATCCGGGCCAGCGGATTTGTGAATGTCGAGATCTTTTAGAACTCTATTAACTGCACGAGTGCGAAAGAAGATTTTTCCCATAAGATCATTTACGTTCTCAAGTACAGGAGGAGTCATAACACTCTCTGGCAGCGTCGAATTAACAGCAAACTGAGCTGCAAGCAAATTGGCTTTATCTTGCGGTGGTGGTATTACGTATGTTTTTTACAAATGACCAAAAATTTTTACTACCTTTGGGACATTGTAGTATTTTTTGCCGTAATTTTTGATCATGAAAAAATTTGGTTCTTCGAATATGAACGTTACAGGTCTTTCTAGCTTGTTGAAACTTTTTCCGGTTTTCCTCTGTAGGGTTGGCTTTATAACAACGGAAGCTTACTTCTCTGACCCTAATAACCTCTTTACAGCTCGAATCAAACCATGAGTTTTCTTTGGGTTTGATAGATTTCACCCTATTCGGGATAAAATTTCTCATTCCACAAAGAATTAAATTTGTAATCATATCTGCACTGGAGTCTACGTCACTATCGAGGAAGCATAGTGACCAATTAAAGTTACTGAAGAAACCGTTGAGACCGTCCCAGTTGGCTTTCTCGTATTGCCAAACGGTTCTCGTTGGTACTTTCTCTTTAACTGAGTTTTGTTGGCACGAGAAATTCGCAGATATGACACAATGGTCTGATGTGCCTAGAGGCGGTAATACACTAACAGTATATTTATCAGGGTCAGAAGTAAGGAACAAGTCTAGAGTGTTCGCAGATTGACCTGTAACGTCAGGGATTCGAGTTGGCTCATCAACGAGCTGAGTAAGATGGTTTAACTCAACTAAGATCTGAACATACCTTTCTTCGGGTGTTGTCTGGCCAGAAAAGCGGAGCCAACTAGAATTGTGTACATTGAAATCGCCCGCAATGACGATTTCAGTGTGAGGATTATGGGAAACAATTCTTTGGATGAAGTCGGACAGAGCATCAAATTCGTGAGAAGTTGAATTTCTGTCCAGGTTTGGACTCCTATAAATGAAGCATGTATGAATAATGTGCTTGTTTACCGTGAATTTCAACCATAGAAAATTAAAGTTTGTGTTAACACACACACCATATTGAGGTTGAAGCTGGTAAGCAACATCGTTTCTAACATACACAACGAGGCCATGATGAGAAAAGAATAATGGCACTAAATGATACCCATGTAGATTAAATTCCGAATAATCAGTATTTTCTCCCACCTGAGTCTCACTCAGTGCCAATATAGCTGGTCTGTTAATTACAGAATGAATGTATGCAGCACAGAAATTCTTCCTTAACCCACGAATGTTGGAACAATCCACTCTAAAATTACCTCTCATTACAAACAATTCAAAAAACTTACCTTAAAACCAAATCAGACAATTTAATCTATGTAGATTAATAGAATTAGGGCCCAATTGAGCTTTTCAATACATCTTACCACCAGTGTTATGCCTTAGTGACAATATGCATCGATCTACCCCTGGATCCCTAAATCAGTATGCTACAATACATCTGATATTGATTTAGCTCTCTCATTGAATCATTATGTGAAAGCTTGCCTTATAATGTATTCAATGCTTAAGCTAAAGCAACTGCGTGTGAAAGGGAAGGGAAAAATTAGGGATTTACCACTCGTTGTGTTTTTTTTTTTTTTTTTTTTTCTATTGCACATTTCACTACACTGGCACATTAGCTATTTTTTTTGGTAGTTGTTGTTGTTGATGAATATTATTTCTTACGCGGCGCGAATATTGTTTGATTTGTGTTTTTTTTTTATATATAGAATTTATTATTTGGTAAATTTTAATAATAATTTTGGGGCTATTTGTAAGAATTATGATATTAGAAACAGGCAACAGAGATACAATATGGACAAATTATTGCACAACAAGAAATAAATAAATTAAACTTCCACAAGACACACGAAGTTGATGTGCATGCGATGGTATGCAGATCGGCACGATTATTATGTGATCCCCTAGAGGATAAATTGAAATGTTTGTTTTAGCTCATCTAGAATGGGTAGCTGTCATACAACGATTGCGGTTTAATCAAGTTTTCTCAAAAATGGCCCAAACGATTATGATAAAACTTCGAAAGTGTAATCCATAAGCTGTTTGAATAATACTGAATACGGTTTTTGTCAAAAAATTCGTACAACGGAATTTAAGTTTTGGGTTCTTTTTAGCAAATTTGCCGGCTTTTCACATGTTTTGGTATATGCCCCAATATCTCATAAGAGTACGCGTGGAGATGTATATATTTTGTAAGTAATGACAATACTCAGTAAATTAACAAATAGTCTAAAGGATTCAAAATCTGTCATTTCATACAAATAAGACGGTGTTCACATTGGACTGGTTCTTCCGACTATTTTTGACTTCTCTGAAATTTATCTCACTCCTGTTTCATAGTTAAAAAGGGAGAAAAGTAGTAAATTTTTAAAGAAGTTAAAATGTTGTGGATTTTTTTTATGTAATTTGTATGAAAGTTTTGTCACTCCTTTAAAAGCGACATAAAGAATGAATTTGCTCAGTACCTATTTGTCAGTATAATGCCAAAGCATTACAGCGCTAATATTTGACTTTGTGTAAAAATGAACGTTATTTATGCATTGATTTTAGACTTACTTTAGCCCATTTTTTTAAAAGAAATTCTTAATATTTATCATTCGAAAACAAATGAAAAATAACAATAGGAAATGCATGTTTTTTAAAGTTCTTTTATTTAATTTATTACTAAAATATACTTCAATTTATTCATACATTATTATCATACACAATAATCTAATACACTTATACCTACCTTTTTAAATTTTCCATTCAATAAAAAAAAGGTTGAAAAATATATTTATTTATTTTATAACATATCTGCTTTTCCAATATTTCATCAAGTTCCTTGCACCACAAACAAAACTCTGTTTGCAAGCTCACAAGCTCAAGTCGATGTCAACATTGCACAGCTGACTGACGCCATTACTATATTTTTGAATTCGCCACAAAACACATGTTCACTTTACCGCAGGAGAATTTTATGTTTTTTTTTCACGCAGCCATCCATTTATTTTGACTTCTCTTTTCCAATTCATTTTCGTTAAAGTCGTATTTTTTCCCTTTGATGCTTCTTCATTTAAATTTTCAAACAGTCGTACGGTGAATTTATAACGAATTGGTTAGGAATTGCTGATAATTTAAAATTTAAAAGAAAATAAGAAAAATAAGAGCCATTCAACTATAATCAAACAAGCATAACACAAACTTGCGAAGAATAACGTCATTTAAGTCGCCTAGAAATGTCGCCAAATTTCAGAATATAACAGAAGGTTTAGTGGCTGATGATGATGGTGAACAATGGAATTACTGTTCAATTGTTTTTTTTTTTTATTGTAACTTCCATGTATGGTATAAGCGGTCTTAACTAGAATTTCCCATACAAGTAATGCGTGTGTATAGATGCAATTTGCAGTAAAAAGTTGTTATTTTTAATCTTGTTTTCGCCTTTCGCGGTCGATGAGATGCATGTGGCTCATTTTTGTCTCTCAAAAACTGTT
Organism: Melangyna quadrimaculata; assembly: GCA_949320155.1. Classification (NCBI taxonomy): domain Eukaryota; kingdom Metazoa; phylum Arthropoda; class Insecta; order Diptera; family Syrphidae; genus Melangyna; species Melangyna quadrimaculata. Next base: position 151,663,777 of record OX439483.1, read on the forward strand.
CTTTGTTTTTATGGATTACATAAAAAGGAACAAAAATATTTGAGGAAAAAAAGAAGAAAAGCAAAAAAACAAGAAGGGGAAAAAAGAGTTAAAAAAGGACAACAAAACGGAGAGAAATCGAATTGTGCAGTAAAAAAAGGAAAGATGTTTTGATGTCACAGTGAAAAGAAAAGTGTGCTTTTTTTATTGCAATTTAATATTTTTTGTTGTTTAAAAACGTGATCAGGTAAACCGAAACCGTGAAAAAAACTTTAGAAGAAAAAAGTAGAGCAAACCATCGCATCGTGTGTGTACTGGAATCTGGAATCCCTCGGGATAAATCAGTCTGCCTCCTCCAAACGAATTTATACAGAAAAGAGAATCCATAAATTATTAAATAATAGCAACCTTCCTCTATCAAAAAAAAATTGTGCATGTTATGTATTTTGTTGTCTTCTTTCATTTTCACCTCCCGCGTAGGCCTGTTCGTCGCGTAGTGTGTGTCAAAAAAAACTCAAAAAGTGAGATCTATTTAATTCCTGATTGATCCATAATTGAATCTTTGAATTCATTCATTATTCCATTTGTAATGCGGAAAAGTGAATAACGGTGAGTTTTTTTCTTCTTTCAAAAAATTGTCAAATTTCCCCAGAGTGAATGCATTCAGAAAACAAAAAGGATACAAATTTCAGAAAAAGAATAAATAAAATTTCGGGTGAGTGAATTTAAAATGTTTTTATTAAAAGAATTGTGGCTAAATAATATATGTATGTATTTTCAAGGAACTAAATACTACGCAATCACACCCCACATGTTTTTATAAAATTTATATTTCTGCCAGCTACCCAAGCAAACTATTACTATAGGGGCGCAGTCGTTTTTCTTTTGTCACCTTGTTCTACAACCACTTGCAATCTCACCATCATCATTAATAAATTCGAAATCGGAAGCCCTAATTAGCTCTTATCGTCATATAGTGTAGGTAGTAGGTTGTTTTAGTAGGTAGGCTCACGCCCGGGGTTTTTAAGATTTTCTGCAGCTATCATTGGAATTACCTATCCTTAAATTTTCTTTATAATGTGCGATGTTTTTACTTTACTCTATTTCTTTCTTTTTATCTCCCTTTCAAATTTGGAGTTCAGAATAGAGATTTAATGAGGGGATGCCCTTGTCAATGAAGATTTCTATTGAAGAGAATCGTTGAGACTTTCTTCTGCGAAGGATGGAGATGGTATTGATAACAAGATATTGACATGTAGATATAAATTAGAAATAGAAAAGTTGCAAAAACAGGGACTAGCTAGGTACCTACGTAAGTGGGATGATTTATTCGAGGAATTTTCCTTAAATAATTCGAATTTTCCTAATTTAAATAAGAATGTGAAGAATGTTCGTTTGTGTTTTTTTTTTTAAACGAGCAGATTACTTTAGAATCTAAGCGGAGAGCAAAAACTTGGAATACCTAAAAGTTTAAAACTTATTATACCTAGTCGTGATTGAATGGGATTTATCTTGAATCTGCTTTAAATTCTGAGTTTAACTAACCGTACCAATTGTAATCCCCTCAAATGAAAATTAAAAATAATGGTGTTTTCCACTGATAACAAAAATCAATTTATTTTTAAAACTGGTAAATGACATGTTATGTTTAATCAAAATCCGTTCTTGAGAAAACTGGATAAAACTGAAATCGTTGTATGGCAGACCCGTTTTAGATGAGCTAAAACAAAAATTCGAATTTCTGCACTAGGGAATCACATAAAAACGCTTGACACCAAATAAAAAAAAAATCTGTCCAACCGTTTAGGCTCTAGCTGGAGGTACATCAGGACGCATAGATGCACAAACACTTATTTGAACTTCTCCATCATCGTAATGTTAGTTTTGATTAAAACCTCGATGATTTTTTTTGACACGAAAACGATAGGTGCATAAGACTGATGCTTGCGATCTCTAAATGTCATTTCAAAAATCTGCAAGAAAATGTTGGTAATGTTTTTAGGCACATAAGAACCAAAGAGCATCGTTAACAAATGAAAAAAGGAACAACACGCGTCTCGTGTGTTGTCGGGTCGTGTTTCGCTGCCAGTCAATATATATATAGTCAATATATTTAATACGCATCACAGCAACACAACACATTAGATAAATGTGGTTCTCGTTCTACGGATATAAAATATATTCTAACAATAGCGCCACAACACAGCACACGAGACAGGTGTTTTTTTTTATAATCTTAAAATTCAAAGAGCTCTATGTATATCGTACTTCATTCAAAAATAATTTTGTGTCAAAAAATTAATTTATTTTGTGTCAAAAAATAAAAACAAATACAGAAAAGATTCTATAATTACATAGAGAAAATAATTCATATTGGCCACAATACCAACAAGACCAACCAATCGAACAAACGAATAAATTGGGGCTAAGGAGTTCTAAAGAAAAAATAAAAAATGAAAAGGTTCCAATGACATTTTCCTATGAAGTTTCGTGTTCGTTGAAAACCTCAGCTGGAGAACAAATATGTAGATTGTACACACATACATATTGTATGTACATATATAATTTCTTCTTCTAAGTGACGCGATGCAATGGATTTGAACATAATTCAGTTAATAGTTTCTTTTCAAGCCGAAGTATTAACAGTATTAATTAAGTTTCTTTTCAAGTCGCAGTATGACCATTTTGGAAGCAGACAGGACGACCAGAAAAGTATGTAGATTGGACCTACAGAATACAATCAGTTGAATATGTATAAGCCAATGGCTAAGTCCCCATAATACCAGTTAACAAACATTGACACCCAGAATGAAGAACAAAAACAATTATTCCAAACTATGCACACCCGATACAGAGATTATTCGTTTTTTTTTATAACCCACGCTCTAACTAAAATCCACGAATAGTTATCAATCATTAAATTAAATAAAAAACAAATTATATGAAGTAAAAGAAGAAAAATATAATCAGTTTATTAAACAAGAAGGATTATGGGTGTATCTATAATTCAAAAAACAAAGAAAAAAACATCATATAATACTAATTATAATTCTTATTTCTTGTTAACCACAAAAATAAGAATTATAATTAAATTTGGAATCCAACATACAAAAAAGATTTAAATATTTCAAAGAATCTGAATATATGAATATATGAAAGAATTAGATTTTAATAAACAAAAAATTAAAACTGAAAAAAAACAGATATTTAGTACTAAATTTCTTCAATAAACCTTGTACAAAATATCTTCATGAAATACTGAAAGATTCCATGATGTTTTTTTCTCTTCATATTAAATAACGGTAGCCGAAATTTAATTGAATTCTTTAATTTAAAAAAAATACATAATAAATAATTTTAACATTATAGGTATCAAAAACTTATACTCACATAGACCCAATCCCTCCAAAATCCATTTTCAAAATAATCTTTAATTATTCTGAATAATTCTTCTTGTCTCCTTATTCTCCTGAGTTCTTTTCTATAAATTTCTTCTCTTCTCCATGCAGCCAACTAAAAAAATGTATGTACCACATTTTAAATATTTTTAAAACCATTAAAATCATACAAATTTAATATACTCACATTATCTGACATTTCATCTAACCATTGATATTCATTTTCATATACAGCATTAGGCCCACTAGTTCCAGGTATCTTACAAATTTTATTTAACACATTTTTATATTGATTTACATTTCAAGTCATAAAAATTTACAGCCGTATCTATAAAATTATCTAAAAATGCCTTTTAGAGGTTATTTAGTTAAGCTTGCTTAAATATTAAAGTTTCCTTTAAATGACGTTACTTAAATTTGTATCTATAACCAATATTCCTTTCTTACTTAACTAAACAGCCGTAATGTAACGTAACGCAAGAAAATTGACAAAACTGCTACAAATTTCTAGTACATTTTTCACTCTCAGGCTATTCCTGTCAGATTGCAACAAAAAAAGCATACAATAAATAGCGTACAAATAATAAAACAGAAAGAGAAGCAACTGTTTGTATGTGTGTATGCATCGTCAAACACAGAAGACGGAAGAAATGAAACCATTCCATTTTGGTTTGTTTTTTTTTTATTTGGTTTTCACAATTTTTTTTCCTTCTTTGGTAAGCAAGTTTGTGGGGACATAAACAAATAAAACAATTTTCATCAACTCATTTTAATGGAACCAACCATCATTCTCTTATATTATTTTCTTAAAAAAAAAAAAAACAATAAAAACCATTAAAACTCGCCCATCACAAGCACAGACACAGTGCACACTGAACCTACGCACAATTTGTTTTCATAAAAAAAAAAAAAAGCAATTCTCATGTGTCAAAATATATTTAAGTTGGCTTTGGGCAGCCTTTAAACGCGGTGGATGGCATTTAAGTTACGAGGGGTTTAAGTTACGTTGCTTAAATGTGAAAATTGATTATAGATATCGTTTTCACACTTAAATAATATTTAGAGGATGTTTAAAGTTAAGAAGCATTTAAAATGTCATTATAGATTCGGCTGTTAATATACTCACATCCTCCGGCATTTCATTAATCCACTTCTGGACATCATATACTTTTTTAATAATTCCGCTTGGTCCAGGTTGCTAAAAAAATTTCATTATCACATTTTTATATTATTTAACAATTTAAATCATAAAAATTTTATATACTCACATTCTCCAATATTTCATCTATCCATTTTTGTATATCGTATTGGCTTTCTTGCATCTTAACTATTTTTCCTTTATTTATTTCAATTTATTTCTTTCACACAATTCTTCTTACTTCCGTTCACTTCGATATATTTTTAATAATGATTTATTTTTTTTAATTTTTTGGCTTATATAGAATTTTAGATTTCATGACCAACTGGGTGTTATAAAAATTATTACATAATCGGGCCAGTAGAAAAAGTGTATAGTGGATCATTTAATATATCTAATTTCAATTTTGCCACCTGACGCTCTAAGAGACTCATTGTAATTGGTAATTTGTGAATGGTAAATGGTAAATGGTTATATTGGTAGTAATGGTAAGATTGGTAATATTGGTGAGATAGTTAAGATAGGTATGAGTGTTAAGAGTGGTAAGATTGGTAACTTGTAATAAAGTGGCAATTGGTATATTTTGATGTAAAGGTGTTGTTTATGGTAATTGCAGTTGCAGTGGTAGTTGCAGTTGCAGTGGTAGGTGCAGTTGCAGTGGTAGGTGCAGTTGCAGTGGTAAGTGCAGTTGGAGTTGCTGTGGTAGTTGCAGTTGCAGTGGTAGTTGCAGTGGTAAGTGCAGTTGCTGTGGTAGTTGCAGTTGCAGTGGTAGTTGCAGTTGCAGTGGTAAGTGCAGTTGCAGTGGTAGGTGCAGTTGCAGTGGTAGGTGCAGTTGCAGTGGTAAGTGCAGTTGCAGTGGTAAGTGCAGTTGCAGTGGTAAGTGCAGTTGCAGTGGTAAGTGCAGTTGCAGTGGTAAGTGCAGTTGCAGTGGTAAGTGCAGTTGCAGTGGTAAGTGCAGTTGCAGTGGTAAGTGCAGTTGCAGTGGTAAGTGCAGTTGCAGTGGTAAGTGCAGTTGCAGTGATAAGTGCAGTTGCAATGGTAAGTGCAGTTGCAGTGGTAAGTGCAGTTGCAATGGTAAGTGCAGTTGCAGTGGTAAGTGCAGTTGCAGTGGTAGTTGCAGTGGTAGGTGCAGTTGCAGTGGTAGTTGCAGATGCAGTGGTAGTTGCAGTTGCAGTGGTAAGTGCAGTTGCAGTGGTAAGTGCAGTTGCAGTGGTAAGTGCAGTTGCAGTGGTAAGTGCAGTTGCAGTGGTAGGTGCAGTTGCATTGGTAGGTGCAGTTGCAGTGGTAAGTGCAGTTGCAGTGGTAAGTGCAGTTGCAGTGGTAAGTGCAGTTGCAGTGGTAAGTGCAGTTGCAGTGGTAAGTGCAGTTGCAGTGGTAAGTGCAGTTGCAGTGGTAAGTGCAGTTGCAGTGGTAAGTGCAGTTGCAGTGGTAAGTGCAGTTGCAGTGGTAAGTGCAGTTGCAGTGATAAGTGCAGTTGCAATGGTAAGTGCAGTTGCAGTGGTAAGTGCAGTTGCAATGGTAAGTGCAGTTGCAGTGGTAAGTGCAGTTGCAGTGGTAGTTGCAGTGGTAGGTGCAGTTGCAGTGGTAGTTGCAGATGCAGTGGTAGTTGCAGTTGCAGTGGTAAGTGCAGTTGCAGTGGTAAGTGCAGTTGCAGTGGTAAGTGCAGTTGCAGTGGTAGGTGCAGTTGCATTGGTAGGTGCAGTTGCAGTGGTAGGTGCAGTTGCATTGGTAGGTGCAGTTGCAGTGGTAAGAGCAGTTGCAGTGGTAGGTGCAGTTGCAGTGGTAGGTGCAGTTGCAGTGGTAGATGCAGTTGCAGTGCAGTGCACTTACCACTGCAACTGGAACTGCACCTACCACTGCAGCTGCAACTACCACCGCAAGTGCAACTACCACTGCAACTGCAATTGCAACTACCACTGCAACTCCACTTACCACTGCAACTGCACCTACCACTACAAGTGCAACTTCAACTTCCACTGCAACTGCAATTGCACCTACCACTGCAACTACCACTGAAACTGCACCTACCACTGCAACTGCAACTACCACTGAAACTGCACCTACCAATGCAAATGCAATTGCAATTACCACAAATAATACTTTTACCCTTAAATATATCAATTGCCAATTTAATACAAATTACCAAACTGACCACTCTTACCAATCTTACCAGTATTACCATTAACCATTTACCAATTACCAATTACAATGAGTCTCTTAGTGCATCAGTTGGCATAATACAATTTAAGTAAATTAAATAATCCACTATACACTTTTTCTACTGGCCCGATTTTGTAATAATTTTTATAATACCCAGTTGTCCATGAATTCGAAAATTCTATATAAGTCGAAAAAATTAAAAAAATAAATCATTAATGAAAAAATCTCAAGCTGAGCGGAAGTGAGAAGAATTGTGTGAAGAAAAATAATTGAATTTAATTATAAAAAAATGAATGCACTGGATAATAATGATAATGATTTTAAGAAATCAATAGATGAAATGTTAGGGAATGTATGTATATAAATTTTTTTTAATTTTGAATGTTAGAAAATATAAAAAAGTGGTTAATAAAAATTTTTTCAGTTAGGTGTATTTAAAAAAGAAGATAAAGAGCTCAGGCGAAATAATAGACATTATTTATTAACAAGAATAAAAGAGTTTTTCGAAGAGGGATTTTGGAAAGAATGGTCTTATGTATGTATAAGTTTTTGATTTGAAAAGAAAAAAAAATAAAAGTTTAAATTATTTCTGTATAATGTATATTGTTTTGTTTTTATTATAGAATTCAATTAAATATCGACCACCGCTAATAAACCGTACCAGAAAAAATTACATCTTTCAGTACAAAAGTTATGAAGGCCTTTTGTACTAGATTGATTTCAGTGATTCTCTGTGTTAGTTTGTTTTTTGCTTATTAATACTTACATTGCAATTCTTTTTATATTCATTTAAATATTTTTAATTTTTTTCTGGTACGTGGCAATCCAAACCTTATTATAATTCTTATTTGTTTGGCTAACAATAAATAAGAATTATAATTAGTGTTATGATGATTTTTTGAATTATATTGTAGCCATTTAATAAACTGCGACAATTTTGTTTTGTTTTTCTATAAATAATTTGTTTTAATTTAATTGAATGACTTATAATTGTTTTCATGTCAATCAGTAATTTAGTAAAAGGGTGGTTATTCTTCTATCGCAGAAGAATGTACATTTATTTGAACTTGGAATATATTATCAGCATTGTGACCAATAAAAGCCTCTATGCGGAGCCTTTGAAATCTTGTATCTAGATTGTTGTTTGATTGTGCATCACTGCCTTGAACTTTGCAATTGGAATTGTGAAGACTTTCAGCAATGGCTATCGCACTCATTTCGATTCCACCTGCACCAATTGTATCGAAAGTGCATTGAAAGTTCACAATATTGTTCTTTGTTCTTGAAATAAGTGCTTTTTAATTCAGATCTGTAATACATACATATGTTATGTACATACATATATATGCATTTTGCTTTAAGCTGAGGGTTTGCTCACGAGTCTTACTAGGTTCGACTTCAACACATTTTTTTTAGATTCTTATTCATTTTTTTCTTTCTTAAATTCTTAGCCCCGATTTGTTCGTTTGTTCGTTCCTCTAGTTCAGGTTTTTCATTTCCATTTCATTTCCATTTATTCCTTAATAATTTAAAAATACATAACAAATGCATAATAATTATAGAATCTTTTATATATTTTTTTCATTTTTTCTTTTTTGACACAAAATCATTATTTATTTTTGAATTAAGAACGATTGAGTTCTTCGAATTTTAAGATTGTATAAAAATAAAAACACCTGTCTCGTCTGGTGTGTTGTGTTGCTGTTGTTAGAATATACCTTTTTTATATCCGTAGAACCACATTTATCTAGTATGTTGTGTTGCTTTGGGGCGCATTAAATATATGAACTGACACAGGGGTGGACTGGGGCTTTAAATATTTATGTTTAATACGTTTCCACAAAGCAATATCTTGAACTTTTCGCACAAATGACACATGATTTATCTGGCCTGTTCTTTTGTCCCAAACGCCAAACAAAATTTTCTAATGCTGCCATCTTCAGTTTTGGAATACTAGTTTAATTTGTCGTCTCTAAATTGTTGGTCTGTATGAAATTCGAACAAACTCAACAAAAAAATCAAAATCAGACGGCGAAAAACAATTAATTGGGAGATTTGTATGGATCTATTTGGAATTCTAGATTTCAATAAAGCGGATCTCATTGTAAATTTTGGATTTTTCTGAGAAGTTAGAAGTTCTGGATATTGAGTTGAATTTTGATGAGGTTCGGATATAGCTTTTTCATAATTTGCATTGTTTGAGACACAGAAATCCTTTTATTGGATACATGCTTTTTTTGCGGTCAAAACAAATTTTTTTTTGAAAGGGCGCATTGCAAGAAATGTCTAGTCCTTTTGTGGAGCAAGTAGGACTTAAACCTCAAGGGTTTTGTTTAAATTTTCCAAGAGATTTGTCGGGGCCACTCTTGGGTCAAAATCTCAATATTAATTGAAGGTCCTCTAATCGAGCTGTAGGGCTGATGTGATGAAGAGGCCTCTCACAATGCTCTAGGGTCCTTCAATAAAGGTGCAGGGCCGCCAACTGAGCTCTAGGGCTTCTAACAGAGTTGTTGAGCCCTCAAACAGAGATGTAGAGCCTCCAACAGAGCTGTAGATGTCTCCAATAGAGCTATAGGGTCCTTCAAGACGAGATCTAGGCCCTGTAACAGAGCTGTAGGATCCTCAAACAGAACAATAGAGCCCTATGAGGCCTTTGGGGATATTGTGAGAACCCTCTAAGTACTTATTTTATAAGAAACTTTTGCTCTTAAGAGTGAAAAGTAGTTCAGTAAGTGCTTTAATGTACTTTTTGCTCACCCATACGGGGCCCACCGTTTTCTTTTTTTACTTAATTTATCAATTTTGAAATGAAAGCCTGACTACTAAACCAACTCAATTTAAGCCAGTAATCATTAAATAATAGATGTCTCTAATAATTTTGAGCTTCTTCGATATTACTCTACTTAAAATATTTGATTTTTAACATTAATAAACTTAGAACTTGGCGTATTTTTAGATCTCATTACTTTTTACGGCTGACTTGTTACGCAAAGTTTTTGTATTAGAAGAACTTGGCTACTTTTTTAATATTTATGTTTTTGTTGTGATTTTAATTTATCTTAAAACCACGACTGATTGAGTTTAAATAGTTGTAACTTTTGATTTAGAGTCTCCATTGGTAAGATGTATACCTTTTTAGAAAGTCCAAAGGCAAGGCAATTTCTTAAAAGTAAGAAACAGTATTGAGTCATACGACTTTTGTGTATAAAGGGTTGGGGTCGAAATTCTGTATGGTCAAAATTCTGTTTTCAAAATTCTGCATTTCAAAATACTGTTTTTCAAAATTCTGGTTACACAAAATTCTGTATGAAGAAAATTCTGTATTTTAAAATTCTGTATATCAAAATTCTGTATTTTAAAATTCTGTTTTTCAAAATTCTGTATTTAAAAAAAAATCGTTTTGATTTTTTTTTTAAATACAGAATACAGATTTTTATGATAAAAAGCTTGTTGCTGCCGAGGGATTAGTCAAAACTACGCTTCTTTGCTTAGTATATTTGTAGATTAGAATATTTTATAGCTGCTGCCAGTTTTAAAAAAAATGATATGCCTACTGGGAATTCTAAAAAAATAACGGAATTATTCAAAAGATGCAAAACAACGTTTAGGCCTGGTATCAGACTGTATAAATCTCGTTTAAAAAAATTGAAAGGACAAAATAAACATCACAAATACGACTTTAATTCGGATTAATACTAGATTCTTATGATAACATATGAACACTCGTAAGCGATGTTGTGCGTTTCTCAATATTTGTAGGAGTGAAGTGGAATATATATGTACTTTTGGTATACCAACATACGTCTTAAGTCAAATACGAGATTCAAAATATGGTATATTGAATTTAAAAATGGATCTGATTTCGCGAACGCGCAGGTGGCAATGGCAAAAATGGGGTCACAAAAAAAGGAAAACTAAATTCTGAAAAATAAGAAAATTCGACGTATGTTGTATTATGAGAAAAAAACTGATTTGAGTAACATTTTCTGTTTGAGGTAATACGTTTAGGCGGTTATCTGGAAGTATTTTTCATTTTTTTTTTGTAATACAAATTTATAAATAGAAAATTAATGTTGTTTTTGTTATGTTAATTCTCCCTTAAAATAATAAACTTGGGCATAAACAGAATTTTTAAAAACAGAATTTTGCACATACAGCATTTTGGATATACAGAATTATGGACATACCTACAGCATTTTGAAATACAGAATTCTGAAATACAGAATTTTGGTCATACAGTATTTTCAAAAAAATTTCAAACAGAGTACAAAATTTTGAAATCCAGAATTTTGACCCGCTCCCGTGTATAAAATCAAAATTATTTGAATGCACAGAAAAAGTCTTTATTATTGATGAAGCTGAAGATCGCTGCATTTTTTTTTCCTTTAAAGTAGTAGACGTCGAAAAGTATCAATGATATTGGAAAACTTCAAATACCAAAATGTTGTGCAAATAATTTTCCAGGGGCGATGTCTGGCTTTTTCAAATTTGCATCTTGTTATATTTTTTTTAATTAGTTTTTTAACATTTTAAAATTAACTTTTTTTTTAAAACGGGCAGATAGACCAAACTAACGGTTAAAAAGAGAAACCAAAAATGGCACTGTGTAGAACAGACCTTTTTGTAGAGGCGATGTTCCTTAGTTTTTTGTTTTAATATTTTATTAAGCGTTCTTAACAATGAAACATAAAAAAAGAACAAAAAGACTATAAGCCCTTATATTTTCGGATGAACGAATGTTACGTAAAAAAAAAAGTACACAGAAAAATTTAGTTTTCCAAGCTCTAGAGGCGATTTTTTTATTTTTTTTTTTTTATTCATGTTCTTACGCCATTTATTTTTTGCTTAGCAACTAAAAAAACCGCTCGAATTTTATGATTGAAATTGGTAAATGGGCTGTCTCTGAGTATAGAAAAAAAATCGGCGCGGCTTTAATTGTTGTGCGTCAGCCACAATTTTGAAAAACGTGATTTATCTTATATCTCGAGAATGACTTATCGTAATTTTTTTTTTTATATAGGTACATATATATAAATAAAAAGCTAAATTATCTTAATTATTTCCATATAAAGATTTTTTGTGTGTCGTATTCATTGAGAGTTAAAGCGTCAAGAAGTATGTTTTTCAGTTTACAAGCAAAATTTGTATGAAGAAAAGAAAGATAATTTCGTTTTCTATATTTACATATATATTAAACGATAATTTTGCGATGAATTTTTCTTCATGGCATTTTTCAAAATGGTGGCTTAAGCTTAAAACTAACACCTACGCCGATATGCTTGTATACTCTTAAATAACCCATTTACCAATTTCAATCATAAAATTCGAGCGGTTTTTTTTTGCACAAAAAAACCTGCCAACTGGCCTTTTTGTTATTTTTTCGTTTTGTTATACCTAATTAGTTGCTAGCATAAATTAATGGCGTAAGAATAAGAACATGAATAAAAAAAAAAACGTTGCCTCTTGAGCTTGGAAAACTAAATTTTTCTGTGTACTTTTTTTTACGTAGCATTCGTTGATCCGAAGTTATAAGGGCTTAAAGTTTTTTTGTTCTTTTTTTTATGTTTCATTGTTAAAAACGCTTAATAAAATAATAAAAAAAACTAAGGAACATCGCCTTTAGAAAAAGGTCTGTTCTACACAGTGCCATTTTTGTTTTCTTTTTTTAACCGTTAGTTTGGTCTATCTGCCCGTTTAAAAAAAAAGTTAATTTTAAAATGTTAAAAAACTAATTAAAAAAAATATAACAAGATGCAAATTTGAAAAAGCCAGACATCGCCCCTGGAAAATTATTTGCACAACATTTTGGTATTTGAAGTTTTCCAATATCATTGATACTTTTCGACGTCTACTACTTTAAAGGAAAAAAAAAATGCAGCGATCTTCAGCTTCATCAATAATAAAGACTTTTTCTGTGCATTCGAATAATTTTGATTTTACACACGGGAGCGGGTCAAAATTCTGGATTTCAAAATTTTGTACTCTGTTTGAAATTTTTTTGAAAATACTGTATGACCAAAATTCTGTATTTCAGAATTCTGTATTTCAAAATGCTGTAGGTATGTCCATAATTCTGTATATCCAAAATGCTGTATGTGCAAAATTCTGTTTTTAAAAATTCTGTTTATGCCCAAGTTTATTATTTTAAAGGAGAATTAACAACAAAATCAACAATAATTTTCTATTTATAAATTTGTATTAAAAAAAATGAAAAATACTTCCAGATAACCGCCTAAACGTATTACCTCAAACAGAAAATGTTACTCAAATCAGTTTTTTTCTCATAATACAACATACGTCGAATTTTCTTATTTTTCAGAATTTAGTTTTCCTTTTTTTGTGACCCCATTTTTGCCATTGCCACCTGCGCGTTCGCGAAATCAGATCCATTTTTAAATTCAATATACCATATTTTGAATCTCGTATTTGACTTAAGACGTATGTTGGTATACCAAAAGTACATATATATTCCACTTCACTCCTACAAATATTGAGAAACGCACAACATCGCTTACGAGTGTTCATATGTTATCATAAGAATCTAGTATTAATCCGAATTAAAGTCGTATTTGTGATGTTTATTTTGTCCTTTCAATTTTTTTAAACGAGATTTATACAGTCTGATACCAGGCCTAAACGTTGTTTTGCATCTTTTGAATAATTCCGTTATTTTTTTAGAATTCCCAGTAGGCATATCATTTTTTTAAAACTGGCAGCAGCTATAAAATATTCTAATCTACAAATATACTAAGCAAAGAAGCGTAGTTTTGACTAATCCCTCGGCAGCAACAAGCTTTTTATCATAAAAATCTGTATTCTGTATTTAAAAAAAAAATCAAAACGATTTTTTTTTAAATACAGAATTTTGAAAAACAGAATTTTAAAATACAGAATTTTGATATACAGAATTTTAAAATACAGAATTTTCTTCATACAGAATTTTGTGTAACCAGAATTTTGAAAAACAGTATTTTGAAATGCAGAATTTTGAAAACAGAATTTTGACCATACAGAATTTCGACCCCAACCCTTTATACACAAAAGTCGTATGACTCAATACTGTTTCTTACTTTTAAGAAATTGCCTTGCCTTTGGACTTTCTAAAAAGGTATACATCTTACCAATGGAGACTCTAAATCAAAAGTTACAACTATTTAAACTCAATCAGTCGTGGTTTTAAGATAAATGAAAATCACAACAAAAACATAAATATTAAAAAGGTAGCCAAGTTCTTCTAATACAAAAACTTTGCGTAACAAGTCAGCCGTAAAAAGTAATGAGATCTAAAAATACGCCAAGTTCTAAGTTTATTAATGTTAAAAATCAAATATTTTAAGTAGAGTAATATCGAAGAAGCTCAAAATTATTAGAGACTATTATTTAATGATTACTGGCTTAAATTGAGTTGGTTTAGTAGTCAGGCTTTCATTTCAAAATTGATAAATTAAGTAAAAAAAGAAAACGGTGGGCCCCGTATGGGTGAGCAAAAAGTACATTAAAGCACTTACTGAACTACTTTTCACTCTTAAGAGCAAAAGTTTCTTATAAAATAAGTACTTAGAGGGTTCTCACAATATCCCCAAAGGCCCCATAGGGCTCTATAGTTTTGTTTGAGGATCCTACAGCTCTGTTACAGGGCCTAGATCTCGTCTTGAAGGACCCTATAGCTCTATTGGAGACATCTACAGCTCTGTTGGAGGATCTACATCTCTGTTTGAGGGCTCAACAACTCTGTTAGAAGCCCTAGAGCTCAGTTGGCGGCCCTGCACCTTTATTGAAGGACCCTAGAGCATTGTGAGAGGCCTTTTCATCACATCAGCCCTACAGCTCGATTAGAGGACCTTCTATTAATATTGAGATTTTGACCCAAGAGTGGCCCCCACAAATCTCTTGGAAAATTTAAACAAAACCCTTGAGGTTTAAGCCCTACTTGCTCCACAAAAGGACTAGACATTTCTTGCAATGCGCCCTTTCAAAAAAAAATTTGTTTTGACCGCAAAAAAAGCATGTATCCAATAAAAGGATTTCTGTGTCTCAAACAATGCAAATTATGAAGAAGCTATATCCGAACCTCATCAAAATTCAACTCAATATCCAGAACTTCTAACTTCTCAGAAAAATCCAAAATTTACAATGAGATCCGCTTTATTGAAATCTAGAATTCCAAATAGATCCATACAAATCTCCCAATTAATTGTTTTTCGCCGTCTGATTTTGATTTTTTTGTTGAGTTTGTTCGAATTTCATACAGACCAACAATTTAGAGACGACAAATTACAATTCCCCAACTAGTATTCCAAAACTGAAGATGGCAGCATTAGAAAATTTTGTTTGGCGTTTGGGACAAAAGAACAGGCCAGATAAATCATGTGTCTTTTGTGCGAAAAGTTCAAGATATTGCATTGTGGAAACGTATTAAACATAAATATTTCAATTTTAAAATTCAAAAAAATTAGTTTCAATAATTTTGTCAATAATGTAGCTTGTGATGGCCCTTTAAAAGACCCGGGAGGCCTTTAAGGCCCCAGTCCACCCCTGTGTCAGTTCATATATTTAATGCGCCCCAAAGCAACACAACATACTAGATAAATGTGGTTCTACGGATATAAAAAAGGTATATTCTAACAACAGCAACACAACACACCAGACGAGACAGGTGTTTTTATTTTTATACAATCTTAAAATTCGAAGAACTCAATCGTTCTTAATTCAAAAATAATAAGTAATGATTTTGTGTCAAAAAAGAAAAAATGAAAAAAATATAGAAAAGATTCTATAATTATTATGCATTTGTTATGTATTTTTAAATTATTAAGGAATAAATGGAAATGAAATGGAAATGAAAAACCTGAACTAGAGGAACGAACAAATTGGGGCTAAGAATTTAAGAAAGAAAAAAATGAATAAGAATCTAAAAAAAATGTGTTGAGGTCGATCCTAGTAAGACTCGTGAGCAAACCCTCAGCTTAAAGCAAAATGCATATACATGTATGTACATAACATATGTATGTATTACAGATCTGAACTAACAAGCACTTATTTCAAGAACAAAGAACAATATTGTGAACTTTCAATGCACTTTCGATACAATTGGTGCAGGTGGAATCGAAATGAGTGCGATAGCCATTGCTGAAAGTCTTCACAATTCCAATTGCAAAGTTCAAGGCAGTGATGCACAATCAAACAGAAATCTAGATACAAGATTTCAAAGGCTCCGCATAGAGGCTTTTATTGGTCACAATGCTGATAATATAAGCCAAGTTCAAATAAATGTTCATTCTTCTGCGATAGAAGAATAACCACCCTTTTACTAAATTACTGATTGTCATGAAAACAATTATAAGTCATTCAATTAAATTAAAA
The DNA here is from genome assembly GCA_949320155.1 of Melangyna quadrimaculata. NCBI lineage: Eukaryota > Metazoa > Arthropoda > Insecta > Diptera > Syrphidae > Melangyna > Melangyna quadrimaculata. The sequence continues at coordinate 151,679,815 of OX439483.1, forward strand.
CAAATTATTTATAGAAAAACAAAACAAAATTGTCGCAGTTTATTAAATGGCTACAATATAATTCAAAAAATCATCATAACACTAATTATAATTCTTATTTATTGTTAGCCAAACAAATAAGAATTATAATAAGGTTTGGATTGCCACGTACCAGAAAAAAATTAAAAATATTTAAATGAATATAAAAAGAATTGCAATGTAAGTATTAATAAGCAAAAAACAAACTAACACAGAGAATCACTGAAATCAATCTAGTACAAAAGGCCTTCATAACTTTTGTACTGAAAGATGTAATTTTTTCTGGTACGGTTTATTAGCGGTGGTCGATATTTAATTGAATTCTATAATAAAAACAAAACAATATACATTATACAGAAATAATTTAAACTTTTCTTTTTTTTTTTCTTTTCAAATCAAAAACTTATACATACATAAGACCATTCTTTCCAAAATCCCTCTTCGAAAAACTTTTTTATTCTTGTTAATAAATTATGTCTAAAATTTCGCCTGAGCTCTTTATCTTCTTTTTTAAATACACCTAACTGAAAAAACTTTTATTAACCACTTTTTTATATTTTCTAACATTCAAAATTAAAAAAAATTTATATACATACATTCCCTAACATTTCATCTATTGATTTCTTAAAATCATTATCATTATTATCCAGTGCATTCATTTTTTTATAATTAAATTCAATTATTTTTCTTCACAAAATTCTTCTCCGCTCAGCTTGAGATTTTTTCATTAATGATTTATTTTTTTAATTTTTTCGACTTATATAGAATTTTCGAATTCATGGACAACTGGGTATTATAAAAATTATTACAAAATCGGGCCAGTAGAAAAAGTGTATAGTGGATTATTTAATTTACTTAAATTGTATTCTGCCAACTGATGCACTAAGAGACTCATTGTAATTGGTAATTGGTAAATGTTTAATGGTAATACTGGTAAGATTGGTAAGAGTGGTCAGTTTGGTAATTTGTATTAAATTGGCAATTGATATATTTAAGGGTAAAAGTATTATTTGTGGTAATTGCAATTGCATTTGCATTGGTAGGTGCAGTTGCAGTTGCAGTGGTAGGTGCAGTTGCAGTGGTAGGTGCAGTTGCAGTGGTAAGTGCAGTTGCAGTGGTAGGTGCAGTTGCAGTGGTAGGTGCAGTTGCAGTGGTAGATGCATTTGCATTAGTAGGTGCAGTTTCAGTGGTAGTTGCATTTGCATTAGTAGGTGCAGTTTCAGTGGTAGTTGCAGTTGCAGTGGAAGGTGCAGTTGCATTGGTAGGTGCAGTTGCAGTGGTAAGTGCAGTTGCAGTGGAAGGTGCAGTTGCATTGGTAGGTGCAGTTGCAGTGGTAAGTGCAGTTGCAGTGGTAGGTGCAGTTGCATTGGTAGGTGCAGTTGCAGTGGTAAGTGCAGTTGCAGTGGTAGGTGCAGTTGCAGTGGTAGGTGCAGTTGCAGTGGTAAGTGCAGTTGCAGTGGTAGATGCAGTTGCAGTGGTAGGTGCAGTTGCATTGGTAGGTGCAGTTGCAGTGGTAAGTGCAGTTGCAGTGGTAGGTGCAGTTGCAGTGGTAGGTGCAGTTGCAGTGGTAGGTGCAGTTGCATTGGTAGGTGCAGTTGCAGTGGTAAGAGCAGTTGCAGTGGTAGGTGCAGTTGCAGTGGTAAGTGGAGTTGCAGTGGTAGTTGCAATTGCAGTTGCAGTAGTAGTTGCACTTGCGGTGGTAGTTGCAGCTGCAGTGGTAGGTGCAGTTCCAGTTGCAGTGGTAAGTGCACTGCACTGCAACTGCATCTACCACTGCAACTGCACCTACCACTGCAACTGCACCTACCACTGCAACTGCTCTTACCACTGCAACTGCACCTACCAATGCAACTGCACCTACCACTGCAACTGCACTTACCACTGCAACTGCACCTACCAATGCAACTGCACCTACCACTGCAACTGCATCTACCACTGCAACTGCACTTACCACTGCAACTGCACCTACCACTGCAACTGCACCTACCACTGCAACTGCACTTACCACTGCAACTGCACCTACCAATGCAACTGCACCTACCACTGCAACTGCATCTACCACTGCAACTGCACTTACCACTGCAACTGCACCTACCACTGCAACTGCACCTACCACTGCAACTGCACTTACCACTGCAACTGCACCTACCAATGCAACTGCACCTACCACTGCAACTGCACTTACCACTGCAACTGCACTTACCACTGCAACTGCACTTACCACTGCAACTGCACTTACCACTGCAACTGCACTTACCACTGCAACTGCACTTACCACTGCAACTGCAACTTCCACTGCAACTGCACTTATCACTGCAACTGCACTTACCACTGCAACTGAACTTAACACTGCAACTGCAACTTCCACTGCAACTGCACTTATCACTGCAACTGCACTTACCACTGCAACTGCACTTACCACTGCAACTGCACTTACCACTGCAACTGCACTTACCACTGCAACTGCACTTACCACTGCAACTGCACTTACCACTGCAACTGCACTTACCACTGCAACTGCACTTACCACTGCAACTGCAACTTCCACTGCAACTGCACTTATCACTGCAACTGCACTTACCACTGCAACTGCACTTACCACTGCAACTGCACTTACCACTGCAACTGCACTTACCACTGCAACTGCAACTACCACTGCAACTGCAACTACCACAGCAACTGCACTTACCACTGAAACTACCACTGCAACTGCAACTACCACAACAACTCCATTTACCACTGCAACTGCACTTACCACTGCAACTGCACTTACCACTGCAACTGCACCTACCACTGCAACTGCACCTACCACTGCAACTGCAACTACCACCGCAACTACCATAAACAACACCTTTACATCAAAATATACCAATTGCCACTTTATTACAAGTTACCAATCTTACCACTCTTAACACTCATACCAATCTTAACTATCTCACCAATATTACCAATCTTACCATTACTACCAATATAACCATTTACCATTTACCATTCACAAATTACCAATTACAATGAGTCTCTCAGAGCGTCAGGTGGCAAAATTGAAATTAGATATATTAAATGATCCACTATACACTTTTTCTACTGGCCCGATTATGTAATAATTTTTATAACACCCAGTTGGTCATGAAATCTAAAATTCTATATAAGCCAAAAAATTAAAAAAAATAATTCATTATTAAAAATATATCAAGCAATACAGAAGTAAATATAATTTTGTGAAGAATTAAATAGAAGAAAAATGGATGCAACGAAAGAAAATGAATACAATGTTCAAAAATGGATAGATGAAATGTTGGAGAATGTGAGTATATAAAATTTTTATGATTTAAAATGTTAAATAATATAAAAATGTGATAATGAAATTTTTTTAGCAACCTGGACCAAGCGGAATTATTAAAAAAGTATATGATGTCCAGAAATGGATTAACGAAATGCCGGAGGATGTGAGTATATTAAATGTTTATGATTTGAAATGTAAATAAATATTAAAATGTGTTAAATAAAATTTTTAAGATACCTGGAACTAGTGGACCTAATGCGGTATATGAAAATGAATATCAATGGTTAGATGAAATGTCAGATAATGTGAGTATATTAAATTTGTATGATTTTAATGGTTTTAAAAATATTTAAAATGTGGTACATATATTTTTTTAGTTGGCTGCATGGAGAAGAGAAGAAATTTATAGAAAAGAACTCAGGAGAATAAGGAGACAAGAAGAATTATTCAGAATAATTAAAGATTATTTTGAAAATGGATTTTGGAGGGATTGGGTCTATGTGAGTATAAGTTTTTGATACCTATAATGTTAAAATTATTTATTATGTATTTTTTTTAAATTAAAGAATTCAATTAAATTTCGGCTACCGTTATTTAATATGAAGAGAAAAAAACATCATGGAATCTTTCAGTATTTCATGAAGATATTTTGTACAAGGTTTATTGAAGAAATTTAGTACTAAATATCTGTTTTTTTTTCAGTTTAAATTTTTTGTTTATTAAAATCTAATTCTTTATATATAGTCATATTCTTTGAAATATTTAAATCTTTTTTGTATGTTGGATTCCAAATTTAATTATAATTCTTATTTTTGTGGTTAACAAGAAATAAGAATTATAATTAGTATTATATGATGTTTTTTTCTTTGTTTTTTGAATTATAGATACACCCATAATCCTTCTTGTTTAATAAACTGATTATATTTTTCTTCTTTTACTTCATATAATTTGTTTTTTATTTAATTTAATGATTGATAACTATTCGTGGTTTTTAGTTAGAGCGTGGGTTATAAAAAAAAAACGAATAATCTCTGTATCGGGTGTGCATAGTTTGGAATAATTGTTTTTGTTCTTAATTCTGGAAATCAATTTGAGATAATGGGGACGAAGCCATTGGATTATACATATTCAACTGATTTTATTCTGTAAGTAATGGATCCAATATAATTTTCTGATCGTCCTGTCTGCTTCTCAAATGTTAATACTGCGACTTGAAAAGAAACTTAATTAATACTGTTAACACTTCGGCTTGAAAAGAAAATTAATTAATACTGTTATTACTTCGGCTTGAAAAGAAACTATTACCTGAATTAGGTCCAAAGCCATTGCATCGCGTCACTTACAAGAAGAAAATTGTCATCTCTCTTATATACATATAATATGTATGTATGTACAATGTATTTGTTCTCCAGCTGAGGTTTTCAATAAACACGGAACTTCATAGGAAAATGTCATTGGAACCTTTTCATTTTTTTCTTTTTTCATTAGAACTCCTTAGCCACAATTTATTCGTTTGTTCGATTGGTTGGTCTTGTTGGTATTGTGGCCAATATGAATTATTTTCTGCATATATGTGATTATAGAATCTTTTCTGTATTATTTTTAATTTTTTGACACAACATAAATTGATTTGTTGACACAAAATTATTTTTGAATTAAGTAGGATATAGAGCTCTTTGAATTTTAAGATTATAAAAAAACAAAACACCTGTCTCGTGTGGTGTGTTGTGGTGCTATTGTTAGAATATAATTTTATATCCGTAGAACCACATTTATCTAATGTGTTGTGTTGCTGTGAGGCGTATTAAATATTTGGACTGGGAGCGAGACACGACTCTACAACAAAACACACGCGACGCATGCGGTTCCTTTTTTCATTTGTTTTAGGTGCTCTTTGGTTCTAATGTTCCTAAAAACATTATAAACTTTTCTTGCAGATTTTTAAAGTGACATTTAAAGATCGCAAGCATCGGTTTTATGCACCTATTGGTTTCGTGTCAAAAAAAAATCATCTAGGTTTTAATCAACTATTCTGTTTTTATGTAATGAGAGTAAGATTATAAGACTGCAAAAATTACAAAATAAAGCAATTAGATGTATTTTAAAGTGCAAAAGATATATCGCTGGCTCAATAATTTAATGTTCTATGTTAGGTTTTCATTAGTCTGAGATATTCGCTTCCAAAGTTTTACGAATTAAGGACCTACTTTCTTTTTTCTGTGTTCGATATCGATATAATTAACACTTTTCAATTTTAACATAGAACATTTTTCTAACTTTTTTGAATTTTCTTCAAGTTTTTTGTTCTATGTCGGACATAAAACATCAAAGCACTGAGGGAGATATATGGAAATCAATGGCAGATTGGGAAAAAATTAAATAAAATATGCAGTGAAATTACAAAATATAGTTACTGCGATTGTAAGACCGTAAAAAACTGTTATTTGCCAGTACTTTTTGATAATTTATTTATTGATTTAATTTATTTTATGGTCTATATGAACGTTTAATGAATGAACATAACTCAGAATCTTTGCAATGTTTATGTTTGTTAGGGCTATAAAACAGCCATTTGTTGAATGGTTAGTGTGTTCGACTGTCACGCTGGAGGTCTGGGATCGCTTCCCAGCCTCGTCCACCTAAAAAACTAAAAAGTTTTTTTTCAGGGCTACTGCCTCTTGCGAGGAATTGACAAATCCTCCAAGAGTATCACTTGTCACGAATAAGTGCTTCTCGTCTAGCCGTTCGGATTCGGCATAAAATTGTAGGTCCCTTCCATTCCTGTCGAAAGGCGCACACAGGAATGGTTGCGAGTTGTTAGTCACTAGGCCCTGGTTCTTCATGAGCCGTTGTGCCACCCGATTTATTTTATTTATGTTGAAGAAAAAACATGGAACATATATTTTCTTAAAGTCGATGTTGAAGTTGATATAAAAAAAAATTTTTTTGAATTTTATATGACATAGAACATTAAAGTATTGAGCCAGCGATATGTCAATTCGTTTTATGTTGAACTCTTTGAAGTGGTTATCAGTAAAGCAAAGAATTGTTATGAATGTTTTAGTTTTTGTATTTAAAATAATAAACAACTTAATGCCAAATTATTTATTTGATCATATACAATTTATAAGAGACTTACGCAAAATTCTCTTAAATACAAAGGATTTAAATTGTTCAATAGTTTAAACGCTGATGCCAAAAATGAAACAAACTTAAATATACAGCTATATAAAAGAAAAGTTATTGAATATGTAAAATCACACTATTAGAACCTATGTAAAATCAATTATGTAAATGTATTTATGTATATTAATGTAAATAGTTAACTAAACTAAATAAATAAACTTAAACTTAAATTACGATGATGGAGAAGTTCAAAAAAATGTTTGTGCGTCTGTGCGTCCTGATGTACACCGAGCTAAACCCTTAACGGTTGGACCGATTTTTTTTGAAAATTTGGTGTGAAGCGTTTTTATGTGATTCCCTAGCGGAGAAATTCGAAATCTATGTCGTAGCTCATCTAAAACGGGTAGCTGCCATACAACGATTTAGACAGACTTTAAATATTTTTATAATAAAATAAAAGAATATTTAAATGAAATTCTTACTTGAAGGGTTACATTTTCGACTTGGATTCGTTTATAAAACACAAATTAAATAAATAAATCGCGATCGCGGGTGCAATGTATTTGGCTCACATTTCTTGATCATAGTACGAAAATCGCAAAAGTCTGTTAATTGTGAAACATTTGTTATTTTTTTCTTGCATTTTACTGAACGACATTGATTCAATCAACTAAAGACATACAAATTAAGAAAGCAAAAATCAACAACGATTTTTCACTTTTAAAGCAATCGCGGGTGCAACGCGTCTTACTTTAATGAATATTGACATCAGTAAAACGATTTAAATGAACTGGATGAGAGATTAAAATAACATATATTACTAGTCAGTACCGTTCTCTATTAATTATTAGTTTGTTTTTTTTTTCAATGCGTCACTATTTTCGAAAAATACTGTGGTGCGATTCTCTTATCGCTCGTGCAACATTGAGACTCACTTTGAGTATATTTATAATTAAATAAAAAAATATTTTAATGAAATTATTGCTTGAAGGGCTACATTTATTTTAATCTATTCCCTATGTAGAAGTGCTCTGCATTAGGGCTGGCCACGAGATGAGACTCGGCGAGACTTTTGGAAGTCTCGTCTCGTTAAAATCGAAAATTTTATTCTCGTCTCGGTCTCGTGTCGATCTCGTCTTGGGCTCGTCTCCGAAAATAAAAACTACCGGACAACCTGTTGATTATTGGAACGTCAAAGTATAATAATTTGTCCCGCCTTTAGTTTGAATATGAGTAGAAATAAATATTTAACTAAAATTGGATTTTTCAATTTATTAGACTCACTGTAAATTTCGGTCCAAATAAACAGTCCCGTTTTGGTCTCGGCTCGGATGCTTTAAATGCAGTCTCGTCTCGTCTCGTCTCATCTCGTCTCATCTCGTCTCATCTCGTCTCGTCTCGTCATGTGAGACCGAGGTAGGCATTTTTTCAAGCTTGCGGCTATATTTTTGTGAAGCAGTCTCTTTCCTTACTTCCCTGCATTTTATATTAAATTGTTAAAAAAAAAAACAATCTTGGCAAACAAAAATTATTATTCAAGGCTTATTTATTAATAAAATATGATACATCACTCAATAATGTTAGTGTCGACAAGTTGCAACCAATTTGAATCAACGTTTTTTTTTGATTCAACATACAATTTACTCCTTATAGTGACTGGTTAAATTTTGTTTTTGATTTTTTCTTACTTTAACAGAGTTTCACTAAAGTAAACACTTTATTTCTGTTTAAAAAACAAACTTGTATATACAATATTTTATATCGTGGGTGAGGCTCCTAACCTTTAGCACCTCATATTTGGGATATTCGCAAAAAAGTATGCCATCCAAAAGGTCAGTAATTGGTCAAAAAAGGTCAACTAGTGTCAGTAATTGGTTAGCCATAGGTTATTTTATATGAATTTTTGAAGTTTTTTTGTTTTTCAAGGCCGTATAAGACTTTTAGCACCTCATTTACCGAATTTTCCAAAAAAAAGATACCATTTGAAAGGTTATTAAATCCTCATAAAAGGTGAACATGTTTCAGAAATTGGTCAGCTAAAGTTTTTTATCCCATAAATGAGGTGCCAAAAATAGTTGGTGACCTTGAAAAACTTTAACCACTGCTTACAAATTTCCTGGCTGACCAATTTCTGAAATTAGTTGACCTGTTTTGACCAATTACTGAACTTTTAGATGGCAAACTTTTTTTTTCGAATATCCCATATATGAGGTGCCAAAGGTTAGGAGTCCGCGGGTGCAAAAAACTTACAATGGCGATTAAATAACATTTGTGACAACATGTCTACCAAGTAAATAACCTCAAAGCAGCTATGATAGGTGCAGTTCATACTGACTCTTCGTATGACAAGGCTCAAAAAAACGTGTTTTCTTTAAATTTTTGTTTGTTTGTTATTAAATACAAACCATCTACGTTGCATTGTTATACTTAAATAAACTAAAAATATTGTTATTTAAAAATTGATGCCGAAAATTGTCTATAACGGAATCGTCCTTTTAGTATTTAATAAAACACAATTTTACACAAAATAAACAAATATTCATACTAAATAGTCGCCCTAATTACGAAATTCGTATTATTAAGTCGTATTTGGTCGTATGTTGGGTTTGAGGTTTCCTTAATGGTAAAGTATCATCTTTTTGGTTCAAAGGTTTTGAGAATTTTCGAATAGAGACTTTGCGATGCTGGTATTAAAACTTTACACAACATATTTATCAAAAGACATGGCGAAAAGAATACAAATTGTTCGAAAAGAACACAAATTGTTCTTTTCACCATGTCTTTCAATGGTCATATTGTTAAATATAAATAACACCATCGCAATGTCTCTATTCTCAAATTCTCAAAAGCTTTGCAACAAAAAAGATTAAATTTTACCATTAAAGAAACCACAAGCCCAACATACGACTAAATAATACGAATTTTGTAATAGGGGTGAGTATTTCATAATTTGAATTAAAATCAAAACCACGCCCCGTGAGTGAAAAATCTCAAATTTTAAAATTTTTCCTTTGTCTGCACTTTAAGCCCTACCGCTGTTTTAAATTTAATCGTTCTACGACAATCAGAAGTGCTCCAAATAATTTATATCAATTCTATGAAAATGGGAGGGTACCACGCCCCCTGAATGGAAAATCTTGAATTTTCGATTTTTTCCTTCGTATACACCACAGGGCCTACCGTTGTGCGAAATTACAAGATTCTAACATGTCGGGAAGTGCTCCATAACTGCGATGATCTGTCAGTCAGTCAGTTACGGTTTTTGCGATTTTTGCAGTCTAATGTCTCGGGAACCCCTTATGCTAAAGAATTGAAATTTGGTGAGTTATCTAAACCTGGTGAGCTGAGCAAATGGTTTCTTCAGACTTAAATATGTGCAGGCAAACAAAGATTTTAAAAAGTTGTGGAATGTTAAACGTCGAAATTATGCTATGGAAGTCGCTCGAAAAAGCTCGGACTGTAGCAATGCATCAGATTTTTGGAAAACAGTGCGGGAGGTAAACGGAAAAATTAAAAGGAACAGAGCAATACCAATTGGACTTCCAATACTGGCAGACTACTTTAGTGGAATGACAAAAGATAACTACATCAATACCTTCCAATTTGCGGTTCCCAACCTTCAGAACAATACTTTGGATGCCCCATTTTCGGTTGCTGAAGTCGAAGCTGCACTCAAGGAGTCAAAAAATGACAAAGCCCCTGGATCGGATGGCGTTCCAATGGAATTCTTCAAATTTAGTACTTCAGGTCTTGTTTTGAAATTAACAGCTGCGCTTAACTGTTTGCTTGTTTCTGGTTCTGTACCTGAATATTTTAATAAAGCTCTGCTTAACCCTATCCTTAAAAAAGGCGATTCCAGTAGCCCAGAAAACTACAGAGGTATTTCACCAAACCAGACTGGTTTTCGTAGGGATTATTCCACTGTAGATCAAATTTATGTGCTTACCAATATTGCGGAAATGTTTATAAATAAGAAGAAAAAATTGTATGCATTCTACATCGATCGGAACACTTTGAGTTCGAACTCATAGCTTGAGATTGATCTCGGTCTCTGTATTTTTTTTCGCATACCACTCTAGGAAAGTTCTCAGAAAAATGAGTAATAATAAATATAACATCATCGCAATTTCTCTATTCTCAAAAGCTTTGCAACAAAAAGATTAAATTTGAAGGTTTTGAATGAACAACAACCACTTGTGTTGGCTACCACCGAGTATTATATATGCTAGAATTATTGCAATTTCATGGCTGCCACACCAATCATCAGATTCCTTTAGTGGTGCTTAGTTTATAGTTCCAATTTTAATTTATAAATTATTTTGCCGTCAACTGGATTTGAACCTAGACCAAGCTACCTCAGAGGCCGCTCCACTACGCATTCCACCACCGAGGTCACCTGATCGTGCCCATCCAAGTGACGGTTTTTTCTAATTTTACAATTGCATTTGGACAACTAGCATACAAATATGACGGAGCGAAAGCTATGTAGCCTAACTGCAAGTGTTATCACGAGAAAACACCTTTGAATGAAACTTAATTCTTGAAGAGTGTCAAATCTTTCATACAATTTTCCTCCTTACACATATGCAGCGAATTGTTGCGGTGATAACGGAGAGGAGAAAAAGAAAGAACCCGAATGAATAACATCTAACTTGTGTGTGGCTTGTAAAAATGCTAGTTGTCCAAATGCAATTGTAAAATTAGAAAAACAAAACAAAATAATTCGATTGGCTGTTCCGAGTAATGTTTTCGGAGTATTTTTCTGTTCCGGAATTAATAAAGGAGTAGACCCAGAACACACAAATACATATAAACCCTTTCATCGGATTATTTGTCAAATTAATTTTACTCGATTGAACGTGCAAAATATACATAAATATCAGACAATTTACGTCCACACAAATAAATAGTTCACAAATTAATCTCGGAACAATAGAAATTAATTCGATTGCAATCAAATAGGAGTAGTACTGTTCCGAAATCCAATCGAAAACGACATAACGAAAAACATAGGTCTATAGTAAATTTGAAACAGATGAATTGCTTAAATCAGTCTACTGCGCTCATTCGCACTTACATTTTGCACATGTATCTAATTATTGGAAATAGAAAATGCCAAATTAATTTAAATGATAGGAATGTTAAATCACCAGGGCCACTACATAAAAAAATAGTATTTGCGTATCACAACTCACAAATGCTCACTCTCAAAAGCCGCTAGAAAAGTCGCTAGAAATAATCTAGCGACATCAAAGTATTTTTTGTCGCGGAAGAAATTGAAATGTCGCTAGATCTAGCGAAAAAGTCGCTAGAACGGCAACCCTGACCATCACCTTGAATCTGTCAAAATAATAATTCTTTGTTACTAAAACGTGATTTGTTCGCTTATTTTAACTGTTTTTAAATGTCTGGCTGATGAATACGCCCCACTGTAGATGTATAGCTGATGGGGATTTATTTTTAAACAGTTGCCTATAAAACATATAAATATTAGCTTCAAAACTACAACGTAAATGGCACGATTAGTTTGACATATTTTAAGTGTCTGGCTCACGTTAGGCCCCACTGTAGATGTCTGGCAAGTGTCCAATAAAGTTAATGACACCATCCCCTAAGACATATCAAAAATTCAGCTTCGATAAAATAACGCAATGTTATAATGGCAGTTTGACAGAAAGATAGAGAATTTTTTTTAGTGGATTGGCAACATTAACTCAAAAATCGTGTTTTTTGAGCTATGCCGGTTTTCTTAAACAGCAACGATATGTAGGTGGTCATACGACTATAACTTTTCAAAAAATGCGGTTGACGTTGTTGAGTACAGAACGAACAGGCCTTTGCAGTGTCGTTGAAATTTGAGAATTTTTTTTTTCAATCATTTCATTTTTTCACGAAAGTCTCCGGAACGGGAACCCATTGAAATGTACATACACTCCGCTCCACTTGAATAGAAACAAAATTTTTTTTTATCAGATCGTGTAGCGCTTTGGAAAATTGATAAATTCACCTTTTGGCTTTAGTTCCTATAAGAGGGATCTATTGCGAATAAAACTGCAGGGACAGAATAATTCAGGAAAATACAATTAGGTTATGTTTTACCACTTTTCTAAATACTTCATTTAAAACACTGATTTTTTTTGTGCGCCACTTGAATAGAAATACTCTCTATAATAAGGAAACAATTGAAAAAACTGCAGTACAAGAATTTTTTTTTTCAATCATTTCATTTTTTGACGAAAGTCTCCGGAACGGGAACCCATTGAAATGTACATACACTCCGCTCCACTTGAATAGAAACAAAATTTTTTTTTATCAGATCGTGTAGTGCTTTGGAAAATTGATAAATTCACCTTTTGGCTTTAGTTCCTATAAGAGAGATCTATTGCGAATAAAACTGCAGGGACAGAATAATTCAGGAAAATACAATTAGGTTATGTTTTACCACTTTTCTAAATACTTCATTTAAAACACTGATTTTTTTTGTGCGCCACTTGAATAGAAATACTCTCTATAATAAGGAAACAATTGAAAAAACTGCAGTACAAGAGGGTAGTTTTTTATTGATAATCTATTTTAATAATGTGGGCTACCACCTTTATTTGAAATAACTTCAAAAACCCTGTTGGAAAGTGAATCATGCAGTTATTTTATATAATTTAAAGAAATTGCACTTCATGCTTCTTTGATGACTGTTAAAAATCCTTGTGTTGTTGTCTTGTTGAAATGTCCATGGTATTGGTCCATAGACATCGTTTAACTTAGGGAAAGCTTCTTGCAATATTTCCTTCTATGGGTTTTCCGTAATTTTCAATATGGGAAGCTCATTAATTGTTCCAAACCAGTCAATCGCACCCCACACCATTACACCGCTTTTTTGGTTATGTTAACGCTCCAGAAACCTTGGTTCCTTCCTCGTAACATGAAAATAGTAATTATATCCGTTCGGGCCATCTAAAATGAATTGTTTTCGTCAGAAAATACCACTTTTGTTCACTCTTCCTTCCACATCATATTCTCCCTGCAAAAATCTATTATATTTTGTCTTCGAATTGGATTAAACGGTGTTTTTTTCTTCAATTTAAGGTGCTTTAAATGTTGTGACCCACGAATAACACGTCTTATAGTGTTAAGACTCGCTGTTATGCTACTTCGCCTTGATTTTAGCAGCAGTCGGTTGAATTTGAAGCCATTCTAATTATCTTTCTTTGGTTTGCTTTTGTTGTGGCTCTTGATTGCCTACTTTACACATTTTTCTACTTATTTTTTTGGTAATTGTGCGTAGAGTGAGCTTGTTTTCCGGTGTACTTCTATTTTGACTTTTTCTGCACGGTTTAATGGTTTTCCGCGGCCCATATTTTCTTTGATAAAACAATTGTTATTTTTAACCTACACTTCTATTATTAGAACAATATTTTATGTCCTCTTACTGTAATCTATAGAGACAAAATGCACACTGTTTCTATTCAAGTGGCGCAAAAAAAAAGAGTGTATTTAATGAAGTAATTAGCAAAGTGGTAAAAAATAATCTAATGGTCCCTGCAGTTTTATTCGAAATAGAACCCTCTTATAAGAACTAAAACCATAAGGTGAATTTATCAATTTACCAAAGCGCTACACGCTCTTATGTTAAAAAAAAAGTTTGTTTCTAATCAAGTGGAGCGGAGTGTAAATAGAAAGGTATCGTCAAATGCAATCAGCGCATCCAAAGCAAAACCTTTTATAAGGTCTAGTTTTTGAGATATTTGCATGCAAAGTTATTTTTTAGAGTTTTGAAACCTTGGTTATCTTTGTATGCCTACAGTTCCATAAATAAGCCTCGGAGGCCATTGCGGTTTTTAAAACGCTATCCGAAGCTGAAAACTGGAACATTCTGCGAGGTTTGGTAGTGAAGATATTTGAATTCAAAGTCATTCTTTTATTTTCGACCCAAAGCCTTCATATGGCTATAACTTTCCAAAAAATGCTCGTAGCACGTTCCGGTTGAATACTGAACGGACAGGACTTTGCATTGCCATCCAAATCTGAGAAATTTTTTTTCAAAAGATTTTTGAAAAAAAGCATGAAAGTCTCCGGAACCCATTAAAATGTAGATAAATAGAAAGGTATTGTCAAATGCAATCAGCACATCCAAAGCAAACCCTTTTACAAGGTCTAGTTTTTGAGATATTTGCATGCAAAGTTTTTTTATTTTAGTTTTGGAACCTAGGTTATCTGTGTATGCCTACAGTTCACGTTAATCTTTCCTTCCTTCCGCACTATGACTTCATGATCAACAAAGCCTATCAAATGCTCGGTTGTATTTAAAGAAAAACCAAAGAGTTTACTGATTCCTATACTTTACTTTCACTTTTTAACTCTCTGGTGAGATCTTCACTTGAGTATTGCTGCACGGTCTGGAATCCTTACTATGCTTACTCATCTGAAAGAATTAAAAGAGTTCAGAGAAATTTTACGCGGCATACTTTTATTAAGTTGAATTGGAGAATAGTAACACCACAGATAATAAATTATTATTTATTTATTTATTATTTATTATCTGTGGTAACACCCTTTATGAAATCAGATGTCTTTTATTTGGAATAAAATCGTTGGAAACGCGCCGTAAATACTTTTCGGTTACGTTTATCCGAGATATCATTACTGATCATAATCATACATTAAATGTCATCCGCTAGAGGCTTTAATCAATGAGGGTAATGCACCTTCAAGAGTTACACGAGAACGGTTTGTAATTTATGAGCCGTTTCATCGCAGTAACTACGCCCGCAATGAGTCAATCTACCGTTGCATTAGAGAAAGTAACTTATTATGCTCTGGAGTTGATTTTTATTTGGTTTGTACCAGAGAACATTTTAAATCCATAGTTCTCAAAAATATATAAACGTTGTAAAGTCGAAAACTCATCTCTTATCTTTATTTTGTTAATAAATATTTATTTTCTATAATGTATGTATTTATTATACCCGCCTACAAAAATGTAAATATCTTAGTCTGTAAGAGTATACTATACTTTGATTACTGAAATAATCTAAACTTAAACTTATACTTAACGGTAGCTGTGATATAACCGATTTATTGATTTTCAAATTTCTCGTTAATTTCTTCACCGATTTCAACCAATTTTTTTTTTATATGCAGGGGGCCTATTTTAGATTAAACAATTTTAAATACAAAAAATGTTTAATTAAAAATGGATTAATGATTTTTTTTTTTAATTTTGTGTGTTATTTCACTCATGTAAGACAATTTGCTGTGTTATTCTTATTATCAACAACGTAACGATTTTTATTATTATCTGAACATCAAATTTCCGTTCCGTTCGGGTCAATAAAAGCTTATAGACTCTGTTGAATAACACGTCCACATTTATCAGCACTGTTGATATACACAAATCAACATAATGTGGACGCAGCTTAACAAAACGACTCAGGTTGATCGACTTGTCGATGAGTGTGAACCCTCCTTTTGTTTTTACTAAACTAAAATCCAGACTATTACAAAATTGTCAAGATTTTACATTTTTTTAAATAATCCATCAAGTGGGGCGTCAAAAAAAAAAAAGACGCGGGTCTTAATTTTTGATGACCTTAAATCTTCACTCTGACCATTGTATATATACTCTTATAGTAATATCATGGCTCAAATTTTGTAGTACTAATAGTACTCACGAAATGTGCCGAAATTGGCGTTAAAATCGCTTAAATGCACAATAGAGACCTGGGGATAACGATGCAAGGAAAAATAAAAACAATTAGTAAGAGGGAGAGGAGAACATTGATTAAATTCGTACAACTATAATGGTAGTAAGGGAGTCAGATGTTTTTGTCAGTCAACAACGAGAATAAGGGGAAGAAAATGAGAAAATGAAAATATATGTTTTCCTATGGGCTTATTCTTGGGTTATGTTCTTCCAGTTTTTTTTCAATGAGTTTTTGTTGCTTTCTTTTGATGGCTATGGGTATATGGTTTTTTGCACGATTTTGCAAGGTTACTATATTGGCAAATTGGTACCATATGTATCATGTAGGTAGGTATGTATGTACATTTTTATAAATTAGTAGGTAGATATACTAGGTAGGTATTTAAAGAAATTAAATTTTTTTGCAAAAAAAAGCATGAAAATAGGTAGTTATGGTAGGTACATTGGTACCTAAATATTTTGAATTGAGGTATGTAGGTAGGTAAATTAAAACTTGATATACCTAAGTAAGTAGGTAGGTAAGGTTATTTTAATGTATGTACCTACATAGGTATTATCAATTAAAATAGGTAAGGTCGTAAGGTAGGTAGGTATGTATTAAAAAAATAAACAAAATTATTTTCAATTGAAGGTAAGTAGTTACCTACGTAAATAGGTACCTATGCATAGGTAGGTACCTAGAAACATTTTGAAACTCAATTCAACAAACTCAATTTTTTTTTTCAAAAAAAAGCTTTTTTTTTGGGTAAAAAAAAATATTTTTGAAAAATGAGTCTGGGTCGACCCACACTAGCAACTTCCCATTGGTGCACTTGAAAACAATATTCATACATACATATTTACCTAAGTGGTGGGTGGTAGAGTATACCTATATTATATAGTGTAATTACTTTGGGTTTTTGGATAATCAGTATAAAGGTAGGTATAGATATAGAGATACAGGGCAAAATGTTACATTGCCTTTATTTTGTACTTTAGCTATATTTATAATAGTAAAATTTGTTTGTAAATAGCTTAAAAATTATAGGAATCATATTCAAAATTTCGATTCTGATTTTATACATTTTTCGAATTAAAACATTTTGATTTTTAGCTTTTTAGAGGGTATAGCAACTACTTATAAATAACAATTACTTTTCCCAATGACGCTACAGCTTAATTTATAAGTATTACAATTATTTAGGTACTAAAATTTATAATTTTATAATAATAATAATTTTATGTAGGAGTGCACTAAAAAAGGATTTTTTTTAATTCTGAAATTTAATAGTGTTGCAACGCAACATGCAACAAGATCAACAAAACAAAAAAAAACTCATATACGTTTTGCCGACGGCAAAACCATATCCCCAATGCCAACTACCGAGGGCAAATCGAGTTTTAAATGTTTTAATGATGAGAATTCAAAAATAGTCAATTCGAAAAGTGCTTAGCAGTTGCATGGGTGTAGATTTTTTATTTTTTTTATTTTTCCATATTTTTATAGAAGATGAATAAAGCAATTATTCATGTTTAAGGAATTTTCGATAGGATTTTTTTTCGTGTCGAAAATGATTTTTGAAAAACATACATTTTTGTTGGTCAATTTTTCAAAGTTTCTGATTTTTATATTTTTAATGGGTAGTTGGAAAAATCTTAAATTTTAATATGTTATAGGTATAA
Source organism: Melangyna quadrimaculata (assembly GCA_949320155.1). Lineage (NCBI taxonomy): Eukaryota > Metazoa > Arthropoda > Insecta > Diptera > Syrphidae > Melangyna > Melangyna quadrimaculata. The sequence goes on from OX439483.1 coordinate 151,697,604, forward strand.
CTATATTTGTATTTCTATCAATTGACAGATTTGTATAAGGGTAAACATTATGAAAAAAAATTTTTATGTTTTGTATCAATATCTTTTTAATAAAAAGTCGCAGAGATTTTAGATCTTAAAACATAGCTCTAAAATGTATCTAAATTGTGTTTACAAATTTTTGAGGAGGGATGAAAAATTTCATACTTAAAGGGAGTATAAATGACCCGTCAAATTTATATTAGCTTTATTAAATTCAAAACAAAAAAAAATGGGCACGACTGGATCGCACAAACAAACAATAAGTACATAGGTAGGTATAGGTAGGCACCTGGGTATGTAAATGTAGGTCATAACTTTTTTGAAGACAAAATATATATGTAGGAGGTAGGTAAATAGGTACATATACAATATACATACCTATAATAGGTAGATGCGTTTTGAAAACAACATTTGGTAAGCAACAACTCAATTTTTTTTAATAAATAGGTAGCTTTTTTTTGGTAAAAAATATTACAAAAGCAAATTAGTATTTTGATGTTTAAAAAAAAATAAATATATTTGAGAAAAAAATTACATTAATTTTTTCATTTTGTAAAAAAACAGTTTTTTTCGATTTTTTACAAAAAAAATATATTTTTGAATAAAAAGTTTAAAGTACCAAAAATCGAGTTGATCATTCACTAAATCACATTTTAGTATGAATTTTTTTAAGATTTTGCAAAAATTTTAACACAGAATTTTAGATTACCAATTTCTACCTTAAATTCATGTATCATTTATTATGAACTCATAAGTATTTCTCAATTTTGAAGCCTCTAAATTTGTCTCGATGTAGATTTTTTGTGAATTTCTTTACTAAATTGGTCGGCCTTTTTTTCCCGTTAGATTTACAAATATAAAATAACCCACATATTTGTAGAAAAGTAATACACGTATAATTGTGTTTCATTAGTTTTTTGAAATTCAAAAAATATTCATCAAGTTTTGAATTTAATATATTTAATCTATAGCTGAATTTTGAGATCTTAACTTTTAATATCGACCGAGTAGAAATGAAGTTATGATTTTTTATATTAAAAAAAATCGAATACAAAATAATTTAAGATAACGGTGCTTTTCACTGGTTGACGATTGTTGACAAAGCAGAGCATTTCTATGGATTAGAGCCGATTTTTTATGAATTTTAAAAAATCAATTATACGCTTATATAGGAGGTAGATTAAAACATGAAGTAACAAATTAATAGTTATTCTATTGAGATTAAATATAAGAAAAAACTAAATCAATCCATGCACACACTAATATGTTATTAAGTAATATGTGTTAACAATATTATATTGTTAATTTCTCAGCTCAGCGGTACAGTAGGAATATAGAACATACAATAGCTATAATTCATTAGTACATTGCAAACCTGTACGACTCTTTAATAAAAAGATATAAACAAAAAAAGAAGTTTTAAAATTTTTACTTTCTTAAATAAATCTGTCAAATGATAAGTTAGAAAAATAAAATGTTTACCATTTGATTGCTATCAAATACGTATATCTATAACATAATGAAATTTAAGATTTTTCCAACAACCCATTAAAAAGATAAAAATCAAATACCTTGAAAATTTGACCAAATAAATTTACCCTTTTTCAAAAATCATTTTGGGTATGAAAAAAAATCCTATCAAAAATTCCTTAAACATGGATAAATTTTTTCATTATCTTTAAAAATATGTTAAAATAAAAATTATTAAATATCTACCCCCATGAAACTACTAAGTACTTTTCGTAACGACTATTTGTCTATTTTCAGTCTAAGTACTTTTCGTAACGACTATTTGTCTATTTTCAGTCTTAAATCGGTTATATCTCGGTTTATAGATTTTAAATAAAAAAAAGACGTACCCGTTTTTTCCTAACTTTTTTTAATCTTTAAAATAAAAAAAAAATCAAGTCTCTACGACTACGGGTTTAGTAGTTAGTTTTTCGACTTTATTTCAGTTTTTACCCTTTAAACCTTATTAAATGTACCAATTTCCAAAAATCCGTTCTTAGTGCACCCCTATATAAAATTTGCTATTCAATTAATTTTAGTATATATTTTAAGGACTTCTAGTTTGAGCTGTAGCGTGATTGGCAAATGCTGTTGTAATTTTTCTTTCTTTTATATAATAAAAAAAAATAACAAATAAAATAACTTAACCTACTTAACCACTTAACATCGCATAGGGATTGTTTCTAGCAAACAATCAAACTATCAACACTTAACCTACCTCAACATCACATAAAGATTCCTTCTTCTAGCCACTGAAAAGTACCAAGGAAATTATGCCCATACATAAAAATAAAACTGAAATTTGGCAAGAAAATTGAATACCCATAAAACCAAAACCTACCCCCGATCATACTTACCTATATACTTACCTATGCACACATTCTTCATTTCCTACATCGCGATGGAAAAATCTGTCTACTTGCCCGCCGCAAACAGTTGATTCCTAAATTATCATTTGGGAACATACAAATTGTTTTTGTTTTTTTGTCATCTTTATTCTATATACTTCCTCTTTTACTATCTAATTCCTATAGAAAACAAATTGACAGCCAAAACAAAACAGTTATTTTTTGTCTCCCTCGTAACCTCATACATTTTGTATAGCCTTCTCTATTATTCTTTTCTTCCCTTACCCTCATTTTTTTCGAATTTTTCTCCTCATATAATCTCTTCACAAATTGAAAAGTCTCTTAAATCGTTAGTTCTAACACTCCTCACCATACGCAGCGACAATTATTTCAACCATGATAGTACTATAAGAGTATATATACAATGCTCTGACTTGGCTTATTATTTCTTTTTTTTTTTTAATTAATAACCTCATTGACCGAGCCACAGTGTAAGTTGTAGGTACATATACCAATCAAAAAGGACAACTCGATCCCGGCATATTTGCTCATTATTCCTAATTTTATTTTCCAGACAACTTTCTTTACGGGACATAAATGTATTTTTATATTTTTTTTTTTTTTCAGATTGGGCCTCAGCAAAGTTTGGATAGGCGCCTGGTGGATTGGATTCTTTTTTGCTGCTCTGGCATGTGTTCTTTTATCAATTCCAATTTTTGGCTATCCAAGATCCCTGCCCGGCTCCGAAGAGATCAAACTCAAAAGAGTCTCCGAAGCATACAATGGAAAATCCGAAGAAGATAGCCAAAATTTCACTAAACTCAAGGAACTTCCAAAAGCCCTACTGTCACTCCTACGAAAACCGACATTTTTCTTTCTCAATTTAGCTGGAGCATCTGAGGGCTTCGTTATAGCTGGATTTTCAGCCTTTTTGCCAAAAGAAATCGAAAATCAATTCAGTATTTCGCCAGTTTTTTCAGCATTGATTATGGGAATTATTGTGGTGCTGGCAGGAGGTGGTGGTACATTTTTGGGAGGATATTTGATAAAGAAATTCGATTTGGCCTGCTCGGGAATTATTCGAATGTGCTTGATAGCAACAACGATTTCGGCATTCTTTACAATGAGTTTCTTGCTGTCGTGTAAGAATTTAAGCTTTGCCAGAGTGACATCGGCGTATAACGATATTGCAACAACTTCAACTGTCAATTTGATGGACTATGCGGTTCAATTAGATGACACTTGCAACAATGGCTGTCATTGCAGTCGAATGAATTACGACCCGATTTGTGGATCAGATGGCGTCATCTACTTTAGTCCCTGTCATGCTGGCTGTCAACAAGAGCGGGCCCATGGTGAGTCGAAGATTTATCTAGACTGCGACTGCATAAAGGCGCCGGAAAACGCTACTTATGAAGCTATAAACACAATGTGTGAATCGGGTTGTTCACATTTATGGTATTTTGTCTTTTTCTGCTTTGTTCTAATGCTGTTTACGTTCTTGGCAACGATGCCAGCTTTATCAGCAACATTGAGGTAAACAAAATGAGGACCCTTAAAATATCTCCTGTGGGTTGCTATAACTTTGATTTTCCAGGTGCGTTCAAGACGACCAACGTTCGTTTGCTCTAGGAATTCAATGGATCAAAGTTCGTCTCTTGGGAACCATTCCCGCCCCATTGATATTTGGATCCCTTATCGACGAAACGTGCATTTTATGGAAGGAAACATGTGAGGAACATGGAGCATGTCTTGTTTACGACAACAACAGCATGAGCAGGTGAGAAAATTTCATATTCAACAGGTCCTTCACTTTGACCATCGATTTTATTTATTTTTGTTTTCATTTCTATGTATAACACAGGTCAATGTGGTTTCTCGCACTCACCGGCAAAATAGCATCGGTGTTGTTTTTCTTTGGCGCATGGTGGTTTTACATTCCACCCAAGACTGTGAGTGAAAATAATGGTGGTGGGGGAGTAAATGCTATTAACAGCGACAACAAAAGCCATGATGATGTCTGTTACGAAGAAGAAAGACAGTCAACACAACAAGAGCAACAAGTGCAGCCGTCGTCACCGGCATCATCCATTGATGTTGATATTATGAATGAAAATTTGAATCATGCGCAGCAATATCCAAACAGTAGAGGCCGATTTTAAGTGACAGTTTTATTGATTGTTTAGTTTGAAGAAGGTTGTGTGGAAATGTTTGATCATTTGTATGAAATTAAAAACGAAAAAGACAAAAAGAAAACAAGACTGCCATTTTCTTAAGATAAACGACAAAGTTTTTTGCATATATGTATATATTGACTGTTTAGTTTGAAGTTTGTTTGGAAATTTTTGATCATGTATGATGTTAAAAACGAAAAAGAAAAACAAAATACTCCCATTATCTTAAGATACATTTTTGACAAATGCTTGTTTTTAAATGCGCAAAAATTGATTTTAAAATATTTATAGTATCTATAACTACCTATATATTATTAATGTGATGAATAATTTTTTTTTTTATATTAAGAAATAACTTATATAAAACCCTATGCTATGTGTTAGATTTTTAAGAATGCCATCGTAAATGTCATGTAGATTTTTTCAACTTAAAATAACTTTAATGCATAAAATATTTTATGGTCTCTTAACAAAAAAAAGAAAATTTAAAAGAATATGGTCTGCTGACAGTTTAACTTCATAATCTACTGTATATATAGACTTATCGGTCAAATTGAAATTTTAAGGTGGTAACAGGTATTTAGTGGTTCTATTTGACGGTATTCACATTGGCTTCACTTCGCGCAACTCATTTTGACGTCTCCGTATTTAACCTCACTTAAGCCCGTATGATATTACATTTTTTTTTCATTTTTAATTCATTAAATCATGACTTATTGTCAGCAAAGAGGAAAATAGAAAATATTATTTTTTATGAAAAGAACGACATTATGTTTTGACAATTACAATGTCCACAAAAGTAAATATACACCAAAAACTAGTGTTCTCATGAGTCCAGTGTATACTTTTTTTGTAGTCACAGTGTACTTTGAAATAATTTTTAATTTTCAATTTCTGAAAAGTCAAAAAATAGCTGCCAGAATCTGAATTATGTTCATTTTCAATACATTTTTTGTGAATTTTTTACATTAATGTGGTTATTGTGTACGCGCTCACTCATATCGGTATTTTCAATTATAAATTGTTTGAACTCTCTAGTTTCATTTTTAATGCCTTAAAAATGAGAAATCAAAACGGACTATATTAATACTTTTAACATCAATACAAATTATGTGCCAAACCGCACGCGCTCGAAAATCCACTCAAATAAACCCTTTTTCTTATTTCAATTAGCGAAATAGTTTTTTAATGGCTTTAAATTTGTTTCCAAACTACCAAGAAAAAAACAAATCTATGAAACAAAAAAAATGTGTGAGTACCGGGACTCAAGGGGATGATGTGTAAACATCAGTGTTGTATATAGTTTATACTATAGCTTACAGTATATAGTAAACTAATGAGGTTGCCAAAGGCGCCCGTCGAACATGTTATGTTATTTCATGTGATTCAGGGCTGAGCGTAAATATGTATTTAATTTTGTTTCTAACCTCACCCTCCACTTTCAAAAAAGGTACTTTTAGAGAATGTGGCAACTCTTAAAATCATACTCAATGTAGACCTTAAAATCATAACAGTTACACCATGCCTTAAAAAACTGCATTTTCCACAATTATATGATGGTGATAATTTTCCCGACACTATTTAATGCACAAACCGTTGGCTTGGTTGGTGTATTACTATACCCAACCACATTACCGACATTTACCACATTATCTCAATTTACTCTATTAAATGCACGAACCATTCGCATCCATTAGTGAAAAATCTGAATAAACAAGATGGTGGCGTATCCGTAATTTTGTCTTTCCTCTTTCAAGTTTACCCATACCGAGAGTTTGTTTTTTTCTTAATACCTAGCGCTAAGATGTTTACACATCAAAAAAAGCTAACGGTAACAATTTTGTCTTCAGGTATCCTTAAAAGCGTAGAAAAAGCTTCCATCCTGAAAGCTCCCTTATAAAATCCAAAGAAAAATATGTATTTGTAAGCATAACCATTGCCACGGTAACTCTGATTTGATGTGCTTATTGTTGGCAAACACAAAGAGGATTTTTAGCGAGGATACGATCAGCAGTGTTGCCAAATCGAAATTCCAAATAAAGTCAAATCTGACTTGTTGACTTTATTTGTCTCTTCCAAATCAAGTCAAATATTTGAAAATTTTGTTTTTAGTCAAAAAAAAAGTCAAATATCAAAATACCAAATATTAACGATAACGTAAATACATTTTTTTAATTATAAACAAACATAAAGTATTTCAACTTCAATTCAACGAGTTAATAAATAAATAATATTTCATAAATTATTATTATATAAAAATAGGTATAAGTTAAGGTACATAAAGTTAAAGATCTTCAATTCAATTTCATTGGTTATATCTATATGTTTGTATATAGCATATGCTCTTCTACTTCTACATTGGAAATTGGCAAAATCAATATTGATATAGAAAACTTCGCCAACTCTTTAAATGGATTTTCTCCACTGGCATCCTTATACGAATAAACTTCGCACCAGAAAGGCACTCACCCCAATAACGAAATTCGTATTATTAAGTCGTATTTGGTCGTATGTTGGGCTTGTGGTTTCCTCAATAGTAAAATATCATCTTTTTTGGTACAAAGCTTTTGAGAAAACATAATTAACAAAAGAACAAAAAGTGTTCGAAAAGAACACAATTTGACCGTTTCGCCATGTCTTTTGATCAAGATTTTGTTAAGTTTAAATACCAGCATCAAATGTCTCTATTCATAAATTCTTAAAAGCTTTGCACCAAAAAATATGATATTTTACCATTGAGGAAGCCACAAGCCCAACATACGACCAAATACGACTTAATAATACGAATTTCGTAATTGGGGTGACTGTCTCTTTTATGTTTTTCCATTTTATGAAACAAAGATTGCTCCACTGGATTAAAATCTTTTCTTTTGAATCAGACTCAACCTACGTCTCTTCCAGAACTGGAAGCAATTAGCTTTTGTTTTGGGAAAGGCATGTGTCGTTAGAAAGCATGCTGATCTGTTTGAGAATTTTTAGATTTTTTGGCACTCTGCTGTTATTCTTTTAGTAGTTTAATAATAAAACTTTTGCAGTTTTTTCTAAAAAATATGAATTTCTTCGTCGTTCACTTCCGATTTCGGCACACTGAAGTTGAAATGTATTTTAAAATATTTTAACAAAAAGTTAAGTTGCAAATTGAATTAGTGAATAAAGTCAAAAAACAAGTCAAAACACTTTTGACAAGATTTGTATTTCAGTTCATGTCAACAGCGATGAAATCTTGTCAAATTTCACATGAAACAGGTCAACACGGCAACACTGACGATCAGTACGACTCGAGCCGTTCGAAAGACATGTCATAGTGTGGGGTGTACGCTTGATAATACGAGAAAAAGGCACATACATATTTTTATATGCAGCAGGCACCCTTTGGAGAAGAAAAGCTCTCCCATAAGGCCTCTCCTGCACATATTCATTGGACAGAGTATAGTATGATGTTAGAGTAAGATTAAACAAAGAGACTTCAAAATGAGTTAAGCAAAATAAGGCCAAAGTGAACATAGACATTTGTATGCTTGTGTTTTTACAGAAACCCAATTTCCTATGTATAATTTAAATGTCGTGTAATCTTACGCTTTTAAATTTTACATCTGATGTCTCAGTTTCCACAAAATGATGGCTGTCACTTTTGACATTGACAGTTTTAATTATTTCCCTATTGACGAAAGACGAATTTTGAGAACAAAAACATGATTAAGGTAGTACGTTTCGTAGCGGTAGCCTTATGCTGCATGCATTTACACGAATGGCTGATTGGCATTTTTCTGTCAGTTTACTCTACTGGCAAAAGAATGAGCAAATTCATTCTTTTGCCAGCATCATAACAGAAATACTGACAATTTTCCAATCGTGTAAATGTGACATAACGTTATATTATTATTATCACGAAACAAGGTCCGTTAAGCAAGAAATAATAATGCAATTGGATTCATTAAAATAAAAATTGTTTTTACCATAAAATATTAAAAACAAAATATGAAAGAACAAAATAAAAATAAATATGTAATAAAAAAAATCGTTGATTCTGTTTGAACTCAATAAAGGAAAATTAGTTTCAACCCGATTAAGAACATAAGAAAACTATAAAACGGCGCATTGTAGTACTTTTTATTCATACAATTATTATAATAAATTAAGACAAAATATTAAAAATAAGTCATTTGTATATGCATACCTTTTTACTTGTACATGTATAACTTTTGTAATTTCATAAAATTTAATATTACATTTTTGATAAAATACTTTTTTAAATAGATTAGTATGTTTAAATATATGTATGTATGTGTATAACTAAGTGTTCGAAAAACTAGAAAAAGTTGCGTTTTTATTTGGAAGCTAAGATTTAATTTTAATAAATTTTGAAAGCAATTGTTATTTGTTATACTGCCATTGTGAATCGAGCTTAGTAAACAATTCACCCCCTTGCAGAGAATTAAAAATATCTGAAATCAACGGAACAGGATGATTCACATCTTCGAGTTGATCAATCAGGGCCGTATCTTAATTATCCGCACAGACCCGTATCTTGCCGTTGGATTTGAGGATTGGTAACAGCGGTGTACCCCATTCCGAGTTTTCAATTTTTTCAATAATGCCCTCCTTTTCTAACTTCACCAGCTCTTGTTCGACCTCATCTTTAAATGAAAATGGTATTCTACGCGGCTTACAAAATGTTGGTCTTGCATTTGGTTTAAAACCTAAAGAAATGACAGTGTTTTGGTAACGACCCCACCTTACATCAAACAAATCACTAAATGTCTTCTAATTTCTTCAACTGACCTTCGGTACTATTCACAAAATGTTCACCTACCATTTCTTTCCCGCGAATACTCCAAGTTATACCCAACAAACTCTTTATATCCCTACCAATCAATGGTTTCTTTTCTGCACAATCTACATATATCCACTATTTGGAAGCATCCCAAAATTTGCATACTCATAAAATCGTTAGCTAACACGGTGTTATGACACCACCATCGTAATAATTGCGAAGACATAAATTACTTTCCTCTAATTTTGTATTGTTTCAAATTTTTTTTAAAAACCCTCAACGGTAGCACTGACACACCCGCCCCTGAGTCTAAATCTACCCATAGCGGCACATTATTCAATTTAATTTTTAATACAAGAGGATTTATGTTCACATTTTCAACTGACACATTATAAAGCACAGTACATATATCTAAGGTACTATCAGGCGCAGCTTTCCAAATTTCAAAATGGCTGCCCTCTTAATTTAATTTTTTACTATTGATTTTGACAACATTAGCAGAACTGAACAAAAATGAACATGCTAATGATATTACCTGTAATATATGTATCCTGATTATAAAGAACCTCTTCTGTATAATCTTCTTGTTCTAAGTTATTATTTTTTTTTATTCTGTTTTCTACAAGTTTTTTATAACTGGCTGAACACAATAGAGTGCTGCAACAAGAACTGCAGTTGCAAGTAGAACAGTTGTCAAAAAATATCGTACGCTGTATTTTCTGTGTCCACAAGCAGTACAGCTTGATCATTTTTGTTGATAAATTTCAAAATATATGCCTCTTATTCATTGCTAAATAACACTGGTCTACGGTGGTTTTGTTGCCCTAGATATTAGATTGATTTTGGATATATTTATGCTCACAATTCATGAAACTATCAATGATTTTCTAAGATTTGCTCTCACCCTCCCACTCACTTCCACTGGTAGACTGTCCCGATTTCTGTGAATTTGGCAACATAATTGTTCCTGAGGGCATGCGAATTACTTTTGAAATGTGAATAGGCCGAGGGAGTAAGGATCACGTGATGTTTATATGTGCGAAAAAGTTGCGCAAAATAAATTTTATTACTAACAAGCTGCACAAAATATAAGATATGTAAAAATCATAAAAACAAGAGCACATACAGTACTTTCATGAATAAATTTGTATTTTGGAAACTTGAAAACATACAAATTTGCAAATATATCCAGGGCAACACAATTTTTTTTTTTTTTTGTAGAGCTGTGTAATTGTTTCACATTCATTCACTATTTTTATAACCAAATACAACATAAAAACGCTGAAAACAGAAATAATTTTTCTTCCTCGCAGTAGATTCTTTTTTTTTTCTATTGAGAATGTGAAAGCATACAGCAGAAGTTAAAAGTTGACCAACTTGTGCAATGATGCGATAGCAACTGCGTCGCATTGTGTTCGCAACACTGAATTTGTGTGTATTTAATGTTTTGACAAATACTGCACCACCGATTGCAAATGCGGCTATAACATCTTCATTGTGTTCAACCAGTAAATGTCCTTTCATGTTAAATTTTCTACAAATAAAAGACTTGTACTTACAGGTTTTAAATACATCACCTGCTTTTCCACATGCAAAGCACAGTTGTTGCTTGCTTTCATCCTTTCCATCTCTTCTTTGATTCAGCCGTTGCTGTTGTTGAAATTCTATCGTTCCTTGTCGGTCGCTCCCTGCTTCTTGTTTTTGATTACTGCAACTGCTTCCTGTTTTCAATAGATGTATATTTGACTCTTTCTCTCTTAAAGATTATTCCCGCTGCAAAGCCACTTGCAAGACTTCGGATAGCGGCTTTTCGATGTCCTCCTCACACACCCGAGCCACAATTGGAAACGAAAACGAAAAATACCATACAAAAATGACATGACGAAATCATAAACGAAAAATTTCGTTGTCCTTTTCGTTCTGTGGTACGCTGTTCGACCAGCGAAATTGATGATTATACAAGATTGTTTTGACAAGTCTCCACTCTCTTTTCGTAATGAATTTATTGCCCGGACCATTATTTGTGTGCGGAAAAATGACATTTGGGTTTGTTCGTCTTTTTATTTATTGTTTCTTTCATTACAGCACTGTTTTTTTTTCGTTAAAATTCTATTTATTTATTTGCAATTTATTTAAACTCTCCATAAATATTTTTCCGCTGTGTTTTCGTGAACATTTCGATGTCTTTTTGGAGACCGCAGGGAAATTTCATTTCGCATCAGCAGCGTACTAGGCTTTTGAGTAAACCAGTTACGAAACGGTTTTTGACGAAACTCTCAAAAGAACTGTTAAAACTGCAGCCCCTGGCCATGCTTTTCACGCGCACTAACCAACTGTTAACTGCTTCAGATTCTGCTTGCTTGAGATCGAAAAATTGTATACGTTTTCTACACATGACTACACAATCTGGAAGTGTTTTCTCATACATTCCATGCGTTCTGTGTAATTCAACTCCTTGGGTTTCTTAGGAAAAATTACCTCCCTCACAACTTCGTAAGCTTGCTGACTAACAGTCGTCAGAATTACCGGCACCCGAAGCACATCTTCCACATACTTTGCCAGGAAATACTGTTCCAAGCGCTCCTCGTATATAGAAAAATCGCCCTCGATTTTAAATGATGGCACTGCCCCCACGTGCGCTGAGCTACGCACCACTTCAATACTTTAGATTTTTTTTTTCTCGCACACGAATCAGTTAAAACAATTTTTCCTCGTCGCCACTGTTGTGTCCTCTGATAAATAAAAAGACTTGTGTTCGAGTCGCTGGTTACAAATGAACTGCTTTATTTATATATATCTTAATCTCGATTCACAATGGCAGTATAACAAATATAACATTAATACAATATTTTCTGCCATTAAATCCAATTTTAAAAAAATTGAAATTATGGAAGAAATAATAGCGATTCGTCAGTCATGCCATATGCTTTTCTGTATTTAAACATCACCATAAGAATATCCCTTCCGCTGGTTCAATAACACTGGTCAACAAAACTTACATTTCAGTTTTGTAACAAAAACTGTTTCAGTAAGAGATGGTTCCAAAAGACAGAAATATTTTTAAACAAAATCAGATACGAACAGATTTTGTGTTCCATAGTCAACGGTCAGGCGAAAACCATGGATTCCTGAGGTAATTTTAAATCGAAGTATTTAAGGGGTAATTTTTCTCGTTTTTGCTTCCTTTTAGAAATTTTATGATTTTTGGCCAAACTCCAACCGATTCTTGTTTTTTTATCAAAAATACCATTTTTCCTATTTTAAAATAAAAGCCTATTTTTTTTTTCTTTAAAATATTCAAATTGTTTAACAAGAAATTATATTTAAAATTATTTATGGCCGATTTCATGAAGGCCTTTTAAATATTTAAAAGGTCATTTAGCCTTAAAATGAGGATTTTTGGTTTCACCAACTGCTTTTAAATATAACAGGCTCTTAAACACCCTTATAAACTAAAAGCCCATTTTCTTCTCATTAAATTTTAAAAGCGTCATGAAGGTCATCTCATCCCGTGAACATATGTACATATATACATTTTTTGATATCCCATTTGTTTTTTGTTTTGCAAATTGGAACTAAAAAGTATGAATAGGTAGGTAATACATTTTGGGTTTCTTTTTAGTATAATAAAAGATGAAGAGCAACATGAGATTCAACGCCAAAGAGTATTCCCCGTCCACAGGATTTTTTACTTGGTAATGGTAGCTATAGGTATACATGCATGAATTATTTCTGTGACGATCAAGAAATAAAATACAATTTTAAAGTGCTTTAAATTGTTTATATTTTAATGAATGATCAAAAAAAAAGTAAAGATAATTGTGCGGGAATGAATGAATGAATCAATTCGGGGTTTGATGCACTGCGACCTTTGATCTATTGTGCCCCCATCTAGAGCTCAATGAGATTGCTCACTTAAAGCTCATCCTCCAATTTTAGTTCTTTTATAAACTTAAGTATTTGGAGTATTTTCAGTGTGGGTTGGTTCCTCTCCTCTATCTGGTAATTTCCCAGACATCTGTGCCTTTGATGCACAAGTGCATTGCATTTGCCTAATATGTGGTCAGGTGTTTCCTCCTGAATGTTGCAGAATCTACAAGTTGCACTTCTCACTAAGCCGAGAATACTGAGATGTCTTTTTAGTTTACAGTGTCCAGTGAGTAAACCCGTTATTATTCTTAGGCTGTTCCTGCTGAGATTAATGCAGGCTTTGTATCGTTCTTGGTTGTAGTTCCCAAGTAATAATTTGGCTTGCCTCAGTTTTGGGAGTTCTTTCCAAATTTTGGATCTTTTTGCCTCCTCTTCTGATTTGATCTTGTTTTTGATCACATTTTCACCTAATCCGCAATAGGGCTCAGGCCCTATTAGGGGGGTTGTTGCTCCCATTTTGGCTAGGGAGTCTGCCTCCTCATTACCATCGATACCCACGTGGCCCGGTACCCAATATAGTGAGACATTGTTGTTTTTGCCCAGTTCATTTAACCTCCTCAAGCATTCCCATACCAATTTTGAGCTAATGCTTAAAGCTTTAAGCGCGGCTTGGCTATCTGACATGATGGCAATGTTCCGATTTCGGTAGTTCCTTTCAAGGTTACGTTCTGCACATTTACCTATGGCGTTTACTTCCGCCTGGAAAATGCTTGTGGACTGTCCCATCGGTACAGATAGTTTGGTTCTTGGCCCAAATATACCCGCCCCAGTCCCTTCAGACTTTCTTGATCCATCAGTATACCATTTGATGGCGTTTGGATTAAGATTGTAGTTCGTTTTTTCGCCTACCCACTCTGCCTTGCTACATAACTCCGTTTGAAATTTTTTTTCGAAGTTATATTTTTTAATCATGGTATCCCTTGGAATGTCAAGAAGGTTTGTTACTGTCGACCTGGAGATGCATTGCCTTTCTCTGTTACCTATGCATTTTCCGGTCCCAGTTCCCTCCTTGGCACATCTCATGATTGCTCCCTGAGCAGTACTGTCTATGACCACGTATAGTGGTGTTAGGTGAAGGATAACCTCCATTGCTGCTGTGGGGCAAGTTCTCATTGTTCCAGTTATGCATATGCATCCGAGCCGTTGGATTTTTTCTAGGGCATTCCTAGTTGTATGAAGTTCGGTTCTTTTGTGCCATGCAACTGCACCATAGGTAATGATGGGCCTTACCATCATGGTATACATCCATCTTAGGATATTTGGTTTGCAACCCCATGATTTGCCTGCAAGTCTTTTACATATCATAAGGGTCTTTGTGGCTTTCCCGACAGTTATTTCAAAGTGTTTGTTCCAAAGAAGTTTGCTATCTAGTGTGATACCTAGGTATTTTACCTCCTTCTTTGTTTCAATGACTTTACCAGCTCAACTAATAGGTTTCATTCGTGGCAGAAGCCTTTTGTTGGTAAATAGTACGATAGTCGTTTTTGCAGGGTTTATATTTATTCCTACAGATTGACTACATTTACTTGTGATTTTCAGTCCTCTTTGTAATATTTCACAGAGAGTTTTTTCGAACTTTCCTAGGGCTGTTATTACGATGTCATCGGCAAAGCCTATGCATCGTATGCCCTGAGAAGTAAGACTTTCTAATAGCTCATCCACTACAAGACTCCACAGCAAGGGTGACAGTACCCCTCCCTGCGGACAGCCTCTTGTTGTGATGATTTTCTTGACACTTTGCCCTGTGTGTGCCTCTGCCGTTCTTGTTCTCAGCATTTCACTAATCCATCTTGTTATGGTGATGGGTACACACTTCCTTACTAGGGCTTTATTTACTGCATCATGAGAGATGTTATCGAAAGCACCTTCAATGTCTAGGAAGGCACATAGTGCAGTTTCTTTATTCTTTAAAGCAATTTGTAGTGTGTTAGTGAGCTCGTACAGAGCAGTTTCTGTGGATCTGCCTGCTCTATATGCATGCTGTCGATTGCTGAGAGGCATTATATTTAGTACTTCTGATCTTATGAAGTTGTCAACTATTTTCTCCAAAGTCATCAGTAGAAAAGATGTAAGACTTATCGGCCTGAACGACTTTGGATGGGTTGTATCTTTTTTCCCCATTTTAGGAATAAAGATTACCTTAGCCCTTCTCCATAGGCTTGGTATATACCCAAGTGCTATGCTACTACGAAGTATGCTAATTAATTGGGGCATAAGTTCCTCTTTACCTTTTTGTAAAAGAGCTGGAAAGATACCATCCACCCCCGGTGACTTGAAGGGTTGAAAGGTGCTTAGCGCCCATTCAAGCCTTTTGCCAGAGCAGATAGTTTTAGCTTCCCAGTTGGGTTTGAACGGTTTCCTCTCTATTATATCCCCTACCATTGGTAGATTTCCTGGAAAGTGAGTGTTTAGCAAAAGGGAAGACCGTTGCTCCTCATTTTCGGTGAAGCTACCATCAGGGTTACGAAGTGCTAAGGAAGTTATAGATTATTCATTCGCTAAAACTTTATGCAGTCTTGCCGCTACAGGGGTAGATGAAATTCCCTCACAGAAAATTGCAAAACTTTTTCTTTTAGCCTTTCTTATTTCCCCATTATATTTGGTCAACTCTGCAGAGTAGTTAAGCCACTCTCCAGTTCTTTTTGCCTCATTGAAGAGTTTTCTTACCTTGGATCTCAGTTTCGATAGGTTGTTGTTCCACCATGGAGCATCTTTCTGTTTCTTAATGATTTTAAGGGGGCAACTGAGTTCATATGCCTCATTGATTGCCCCACTAAACTCATTAACTATCTGTTCTAATTCAAGGTTACTGTTTGTTGTTCTAACTGGACCTATTTGCTCAAGGTTAGTCTAGAGAATGTTTTTGTAAAGATCCCAGTTTGTTTTCTTAGGGTTCCTTCCAGAGGATTCCTCTGTGGAAAGGCCTTCTAAGGTAAACAAAATTATTCTGTGATCAGACATTGATGGTTCATTGGAGACTCTCCAATCCCTTACTAAGCTTCTTACGTTCGGGGTACCGAGCGTTAAGTCTAATACTTCTTCTTTAGTTCTAGTAACAAAGGTGGGAGTTTTCCCCACGTTAAATATATCTAGATTTTTTCCAATAATAAAGTCTAAAAGGTACTCACCCCTTCGGTTGATATCGGTACTACCCCATGTTGTATGGTGGGCGTTTGCATCGCACCCCACGAACAACGGTAGTTTCTTAGTGTTGCAGTAGTCCACGAGCCTTTGCACCTCCAGCGGTGGAATGTTATCTTCATCACCTGGGAAGTAGGCTGATGCCACAACCATTGTGCAGGGGCTGCCCTCGATGTCGATCTGAGCCTGGATCGGAACTAGATACTGCGTCATAAATTCTGAAAGACAAATAAATTTTATATTATTTCTTATTTTTATGCATGTTCTGGGTGAGTCTTGTCTCATGTCCCAGATAAGTGTAGAGTCCTTACTTGTTAGGCCTCTTAGGGGCCAGTTATAGCTTTCATTGAAAACCATCATTGAAAAAGTTGTCTGTTGATTTTGAGACCCTTCGAAAGTTTAATCATTAAATATTTGAATGCAGAAATATAGCTTACGACTTCAAAATTATTTCTCCTCCAAAAAAAATTCATTTTGACCCATATCTTCCCCATAACGTAACTTTTAATTTTTTCAATGATCATTGGTAAGGTAGTTCATCATTGAAAAATTAAAAGTTACTTTATGTGGAAGATATGGGTCAAAATGAATTTTTTTTGAAGGAGAAATAATTTTGATGTCGTAAGCTATATTTCTGCATTCAAATATTCAATGATTAAACTTTCGAAAGGTCTCAAAATCAACAGTTAACTTTTTCAATGATGGTTTTCAATAATAGCTATAACTGGCACCTTACTTGACCCCCGTAAATCCAGGGTTCTTGAATCAGTACTATCCCTAGGTTTTCCACCGTAAACTTCCTTACTATAACGGCTGATGCCGCCTTAGCATGGTGTACGTTTACTTGGGCTACCCTGGTACTGATCCCACGTCGTATCATTTTTGTTCTTAGTTGGAGGCAAAGGCCTCCTCATCTGCTAACAGATGCTCTTCTTCCTCCTCAGTCAGAAGCGTTTCGTGTTGTTCCTGGTAAGGAGAGAGGTCTATGCCCTCTATTCCTTTACCAGTTTGACCTATTAGTATATTTTCCAGTATCTTTACCTGGTTTTCTTTATTCTTTTCAGAAGGTTGGGGTTGTGGTTCTGCGGTTGAGGTGGTAAGGGTAGGTAATGGAGGTGCTGGTGTGAAGGGTAATGTGATTGGGGTGGTTTGAAGACAAGTTGTCCATGGGCACAGACACATTGCTCACTTGACCGGGAGGTTTACTCTCTTGGGTCGTGGCCACTGTGTTGTGAGAGACGTCTTTTCTTTGACCTGGAGGTGTTCTACCTTGACCAATGGACGCCGCTCCTTCTTCTGCCCGGTGTAGTACAGTCCTAGAGGGCGTCCTCTTGAGGTACTTACTACAACCCGGTCTCGGATCTTCACCATGGAGGATTCTCTCCATGCGGTCCGCATACTCACTCGCGGTGACATCCCGCGGAGTGTTAAATTTTGTGTGGTTTTTGTTGTTTTTTTGTTTAATTTGTTTCGTAATTTGATCCCACGAGTAGCTAGAGAAGGGTTGGTCCACCATATCAGAGCTCCGCATGATATGGTAAGGTCATAGTTACTCTTTGATTCAACCTGGTTTTAAAGAGGTACCGTTAGAATACAGCCGGTATACCCCCTGGCTGCAAACCATCCAATGGACACGGTCCACTTTACACCCTTAATTAGGGGGGGGCAGGTCTTAGTCGTAACTCCTCAAAATCACTACCGCTTTTGGTGGTCCCAAACTACGGCGGGTCAGATGAATCTTTGAAACTTAAGCCTCCGCACCACGACAAGGTGCCTGCCATGCAGAGGTGCGTGTATCCTTAAGCAACAAAAATCCGATTATAAAATATATTATTCGCGAGAAAAACATGTTCCCAAGTGAAATATTCATATAAGATCCTCGCCGATGTGCCGCTTGGATTTTGAGGTGTAATTTTTGTTACTTAAATACGCGCACAATTTTTTTTGTTTTTTTTTTTACAATTGTTGTAGGAAATATATTTGTTTTTAAATAGGATAACCAACACAAACAATTAAATACACTTTAATATTTGTTGTGCGCGCAAATATTCTTGTACTCTCTGTGGCAACAAAATTGCTGTCAAATCGCACAAACAATTTTTTTTCATTTCGTGACATTTTGTGTTTATGAAAAATGTTGATTCACTCTTTCTCGGTGTACTTCATTATGTAAGAGGAGCATAACTGAACAAATTTATTGGTCTGTTATAATTTATAAGGATTTTAGATAAAAGCGATTTTAGTCAATGTTTATGAAATTGGCTCATAGCTCAAACTTAGGCTGCGCGTATAGTAGTGCGACAAAGCGATGCGAGAAATGTTTCCGTGCGAGAAAAATATTGACATTTATTCTTATAAACGTGGACACAGTGAAGCGATATTTGCTGCGAGTGTTGCAATTTTATCACATACTTATCGCAAGCATCACGTTCACAAACTCTTTTGACCACTTTTGCTCGAATATCGAATACCTTCTCGCATCGCAATGCTTTGTCACACTACTGTACGCGCAACCTTAGTGTATATTTTTGATTTTGTTTATATAATTTTTTTACTAAAAAAAAGATAAGTATTTTTAAGAGAAAAAATTGGGCCTTCATAATAAAATAGGAAAACTGATACTTAATAATATAAAAAATTTGTAAGAAGGGTAAAAACTGTTAGTTGATCTTAAAAAAAAAATAAAGAATCGGTTGCAGCTTGGCAAAATTAAAACTAATTGAAAAAAAAAATCAGAACAAAAATCCGATAAACCGTTATAAGTCGAAAAGGAAGCCAAAACAAAGAAATTACCTATTAAGTTTTTCGACTTCAAATAGTACGCTGCTGATTCGAAACGAAAAATCACATAAAAAATAACACGATGAAATCATAAACGAAAAATTTCGTTGTGCGTTGTTTTGAGAAGTCTCCACTCCCTTTTCGCACAGAATTAATTGCCCGGACCATTAATATTGTAAGTGCGGAAAATGACCTTTGGATTAGTTCGTGTTTTTGTTTGATTTTTTTCGTTAACTAAATTTTCTTTTATTTATTTGCAATTTGTGAAACTCTCCATGAATGTTTTTCACTATGGATTAGTTCGTGTTTCTTGTTTTTGTTTGATTTTTTTCGTTAACTAAATTTTCTTTTATTTATTTGCAATTTGTGAAACTCTCCATGAATGTTTTTCACTATGTTGTAAGGCCTAGTTCGCTGCTGATGCGAAATGAATTTTTCCTGTGATCTACAAAAAGACTATGAAATGCTTACCTATAATTTTATTGTCAAACTAAATTATTTGTGTTTGTTAATTTCCACCTACCTGTTGTTTTCTTTATTATTTTAAGTGATTTCTACAAATCTTACGATTTGTCAAACATAAGAATGATCGACGAGAGCGTGTTTTTTATTAAATTTTACCAACTCTGGCGTGACGACGAGAAACGCTTCATTATGCATACCCTCGTATACTTTCATGGTTTGAAATCGGTTTGAGATCTACGATGAGTTTCTCTTAACGCTCACATCACGTTTTCTCGTCGCATTGTGAATTAGAATGTGGTAGGGGGGTAGACAAATTTAGTACCTCTTTTTCTATTTATAATCGCATCGTTGTAACCACTAGGGAACCTTGAACTAACCCCCCATATTATTAAACGGAGCTAGCTGCCACTTACAGGCTAGTTAAACCAAGACGGAAGCTGGTTTGGCGAAGGGTTAAATAAGAACAGAAAGTATACGTTTTAATTCCCGAGCTATCTCTTAATCCATGCTTACACGAGAGCTCCAAAGTTACAGGTGAGTTAAGGCTCTCCCAAACCAACGCGAAATATTCAGTGCGGCGGAGAAACATTCACCGTTGGTGTGGGCACTCTCATATATCACCACGTAAATACATTTTGACTGGCGACTGTTTCTCCGCCACGCCGAATGTTTCGCGTTAGTTTGGGAGAGCCTTTTAGCGGCGTTTTTATTAATATGGCTGAAAGAGAATAGGTATTTTAAATCGCTCTCGTGTAAAAGCTGACATAATATTTGCAATACAACATCCCTGGTGGAGACAAATTCACCTCTGAAGAGCGCGTTAACACTTTTGACCCTTTTTAGACCATTACTATTCACTACACCATAACGATGGTTTTGTGGGTGATATCTGTGAGGGGATAAGAGACTCTTCACTGTTTTTGCCAAAAAAAAACCATGTTGTGGTGTAGGGAACAGTCGCAATCTAAATAAAGTCTTTGTTTACAATTTTAATTTGCCGAAAAAAAAACACCAGATTAACTGCGCATGAATTACCGGCTCATTTTTGTTTTCGTAATAAAAACAAATAAACAAGCAACAAAAATATTTATATTCTGGTTTTATGAAGCATATGTTCTTTATGGTTAACGTTTTTGGCATCTCATCACATGTACTTGATATGTGTTATCATTATTTTGACAATTTATTTACTAGGTCCGATACGATGGTTAATGTTATTTAAAATAAAAAAAAAGTTTTTATTAGAAAAACAAGTAGGTAATTTTGTAATAAAAGAAATGTTCTGTAAATGAATAAATCAATGCTAGACATGGATTCTATGAGAGAAATTCATTGTTCTTGTTTTTTTTTATAAGAATTGGTGTCAAATTGAATACCTTACTACATATGTGTGTCCATCAGTTACAAAGTCTGTTCACTGTGTTTAATGAAACTAAAACTTTAGCTCTACTGAACCAATGCGAAATCGGAGCAAAGCATTCGCAACGATTTCAAATATTTTATAGAATCGAGTTGAGGAGCTAGTAGCTAACCCAACGGCTCCATTGGCAATATTTGAGGCAGTAAATTGCCTATCTATTTGCTCAAAAAGGCGAAAATTCAAAATTTATTGCCTCGACGATAGAAAGCAATAATTGCCTAAAATCTACCGCGCAATATTGTTATTTTGCCATACCCATATGTCCCTATTGGCGGAATTGAAAGAAATGTAAATAAAAGTGGCAATTTATTCCCTCAAATGGAGATTCTGTTAATTGTTATACATGAAGTTGTCGTTTACTGGTGTCGTTTATAATAAATTATTGACACCTCATCTATTCGCGTACCAGTTTTATTCGAAAGTCTGTTAAATATCATGTACAAAATTAAAATGGTTGAATCAGGCATTTTCTGAAGTCATGTATTTCTTAGGTAATGACACCTTCGCGTGGCAGACACCTTCGCGTGGCAGACACCTTCGCGTGGCAGACACCTTCGCGTGGCAGACACCTTCGCGTGGCAGACACCTTGCCGTGGTGCCAAGGCTTGAGTTTCAAAGATTCATCTGACCTGCCGTAGTTTGGGCTAACCAAAAGCGGTGGCAATTTTGAGGAGTTACGACCAAGATCTGCCCCCCTAATCCAGGGTGTAATGTGGACCGTGCCTATTGGATGGTTTGCAACCAGGGAGTATACCGGCTGTATTACCCAGTAAGGCCAAGTACGCAGAATGCACTAAACTAAATTTTATGTCTACAATTTGTATCTCTACAATCGTTTTATTAAATTTAAAACATTTTGATACTTCATTTTGAAGCACTAATATTTGACTTTGTGTAAAAATGGAAGTTATAAATGCATTGATTTTAGATTTTATTTTACCATTTTTTGTTTACAAAAATTCTGAATATTTACCATTCGAGAAGAATTAAAAAATAACATTAGAACATGCATGTTTTTTTAAAGTTCTTTTATTTAATTTATTAAAAAAACTATAAAACAATTTATTCATACATATTATCATACACAATAATATAATACACCAGCTGAAAAATATCTTTATTTATTTTATAACATCAAGTTCCTTGCACCACAAAAGAAACTTTATCGCAAATTCACCATAAATGTTGAAGTCAACATTGCACAGCTGACAGGCGCCATTACTGTATTTTTGAATTCGCCACAAAACACATATTCACTTTTCCCAACGAATCATCTCTTTCGCACTCATTCATGCTTATTGGAATTTTATGCTTTTCACACAACACACCCATCGATTATTTTGACTTTTCTTTTCGGATTCTTTTTCGTTAATGTCAAATTTTTCCCCTTTGAACTTTGATGCATTTCTTCATTTAAATTTTCACTCAGTCCGGTGAATTTATAACGAATTGGTCAGTAACCGCCGATAATTTCAAATCTAAAAGAAAAAACAGTTCTTTTTTTTTATAACTTTTCTAGATATTTTTCGGTCATTCAACTATAATCAAACAAACAAAACACTAACTCGCGAAAATTAACGTCATCAAACTCGCATAAAGTGTCGCCAAGGTATTTTTCTGCTAAATTCCAGAATATAACGGAAGGTTTAGTGGGTGATGGATGCTGCTGATGATGGTAGAACACAATGGAATTTCTGTCCTGTTTTTTTTTTAACTCGTCCATCTATGGTAGCGGTCTAAATCTAAACTAGAATTTCCCATCCAAGTAAAAATGCGTGTGTATGGATGCAATTTGTAGTAAAATGTTGTGTTATTTTTAATTTGTTTTCGCCTTTCGCGGTCGATGAGATGCATGTGGCTCTTTTTTGTCTGTCAAAAACTGTTTTGTTTGTTTTTACGGGTTACATAAAAATAAAATAAATAATAAAACAAAAATATTTGAGGAAAAAAGAAGAAAAACAAAAGAAACAAGAAGGGGAAAAAAGAGTTAATAAAGAACAACAAAACGGAGAGAAATCGAACTGCAGTTGCAGCAAAAAAAGGAAAGATGTTTTGATGTCACAGTGAAAAGAAAAGTGTGGTTTTTTTGTTGCAATTTAATATTTGTTTAAAAAAGAGATCAGTTAAACAGAAGCCGTGAAAAAAAATCTTTAGAAAAAAAAGTAGAGCAAACCATCGCATCGTGTGTGTACTGGAATCTGGAACCCCTCGGGATAAATCAATCTGCCTCCCCCAAATGAATTTATATAGAAAACAGAAACCATAACCTTCCTCTTACAAAAGAAAAATTGTACAAATGTTATTTTTTTGTCTTCTTTCACTTTCACCTCCCGCGTAGGCCCGTTCGTCCGTAGTGTGTGTCAAAAAAAGCTCAAAAAGTGAGATTTATTTTATTCCTAATTGATCCATAATTGAATCTTTGAATTCATTCATTATTCCATTTATGAGTGTGAATTCATTTCATTTATTTAGGAGAAGTGAATAACGGTGTTTTATAACGGTGTTTTTTTTTCTTCTTTCAAAAAAATGTCTAATTTCCCCAGAGTGAATGCATCCAGCAAACAAAAAGGATAAAAACATTAAAAAGTAAATAAACTTTCGGGTGAGTGAATTTAAATTTTTTTCATGAAAAGAATTGTGTGGCTAAATAATATATGAACATATGTATTTTCAAGGAACTAAATAGGTACTACACAATCACACCACACATGTTTTTATAAAGTTTATATATCTGCCAGCTACCCAAGCAAACTATATCTATGGGGGCGCAGTCGTTTTTCTTTTTGTAGGTAGGTTTTTTTTTCTTTTTGTCCCCTCGTTTACATCCACTTGCAATCTCATCATCATCATTAATAAATTCGAATTCGGAAGCCCTAATTAGCTCTTATCTTAATTTAATGTAGGTAGGTAGTAGGTTGTTTAGGTAGGTAGGCTCACGCCTGGGGTTTTAAAGATTTTCTGAAGCTTTTGTTAGAATAACCTATCTTTAAATTTGCTTTATCAAGTGCGATGTTTTTACTTTACTCTATCTCTTTCTTTTTATATCCCTCTCAAACTTGGAGTCCACAATAGGGATTTAATGGGGGGAATGCCCTTTTCAATGAATATTTCTATTGAAGAGAATCCTTGAGACTTTCTTCTGCGAAGGATGGAGATGGTATTGATATATAAATATAAACAGTAAATAGATTTAGAAAAGTTGCGAAAAAAGGGATTACCTAGCTAGGTTCCTAAGCAAGTGGGATTTTTTATTCGAGGAATTTTCCCTAAATAATTGGTAGCTATTTTGCTAATTTAAATCAGAATGTGAAGAATGTTCGTTTGTGTTTTTTTTTTTTAAACGAGCAGATTACTTTTGAATCTAAGCGGAGAGCAAAAATGAGTTGAAATACCTTAAAGTTTAAAACTAATAATACCTACTTAGTCGTGATTAAACGAGTTTAAGCTTCAATCTGCTTTAAATTCTGAGATCACTTAACCGTACCAATTGTAATCCCCACAAATGAAGATTAAAAATAATGGTGTTTCCATTGGTTTCCGAATCGCAAAATAATAATAAAATCAACAAGTCCAATAACAAGATATGAAGGCTAAATACCTACCTAAAAAAGTATAAAAAAGGCATTTTGTTCAATAAACCCATAACATTATCATTCGAATTCGTTGGTTAAAGCGTGGTATGCAGTATTTTTAAAACTGATAAATGACAAGTTCAAAGTTTAATCAAAATATAAGAGCCGTTCTCGAAAAAACTTGATGTAACCGAAATCGTTGTATACCACAGCTTCCCGTTTTAGATGAGCTAAAACAAAAATTCGAATATCTTCACTAGGGAATCACATAAAAACGCTTCACACAATATTAAAAAAAAAAATCGGTCCAACCTTTAAGGGTTTAGCTCGGTGTACATCAGGACGCACAGACGCACAAACACTCAAACACTTTTTTGAAGTTCTCCATAATCGTAATGTTAGTTTTGATTAAAACCTCGATAATTTTTTTGACACTAAACCAATAGGTGCATAAAATCGATGCTTGCGATCTCTAAATAATGGCATTTTAAAAATCAGAAACAAATGTTGGTAATGTCTTTGAGAACATAAGAACCAAAGAGCACCTAAACAAAAATGAAAAAAGGCCCTATTCGTACATGTTACATGTTATTTGCGATTACTCTAAAGCCGGAAACACACGGGTCGAGTCGTGTGTAGCTGTCAGTCAAAATATTTAATACGCCTCAGGGCGATACAACACACCAGATAAACGTGGTTCTACGGATAAAAAATACATTCAAACAATAGTGCCACAACACACCACACGAGACAGGTGTTTTTTTTTTTATAATCTTAAAATTCAAAGAGCTCTATGTATATCGTACGTCATTCAAAAATAATTTTGTGTCAAAAAATTAATTTATTTTGTGTCAAAAAATAAAAACAAATACAGAAAAGAATTTATAATTACATAGAGAAAATAATTCATATTGGCCAAAATACCAACAAGACCAACTAATCGAGCAAACGAATAAATTGGGGCTTAGGAGTTCTAAAGAAAAAAATGAAGAGGTTCCAATGACATTTTCCTATGAAGTTTCGTGTTTGTTGAAAACCTCAGCTGGAGAACAAATAAATTGTATGTACACACATACATATTGTATATACATATATAATTTCTTCTTCTAAGTGACGCGATGCAATGGCTTTGAACCTAATTCAGGTAATAGTTTCTTTTCAAGCCGAAGTAATAACAGTATTAATTAATTTTCTTTTCAAGCCGAAGTGTTAACAGTATTAATTAAGTTTCTTTTCAAGTCGCAGTATTAACATTTGAGAAGCAGACAGGACGATCAGAAAAGTATATTGGATCCATTACCTACAGAATAAAATCAGTTGAATATGTATAATCCAATGGCTTCCTCCCCATTATCTCACATTGATTTCCAGAATTAAGAACAAAAACAATTATTCCAAACTATGCACACCCGATACAGAGATTATTGGTTTTTTTTATAACTCACGCTCTAACTAAAAACCACGAATAGTTATCAATCATTAAATTAAATAAAAAACAAATTATATGAAGTAAAAGAAGAAAAATATAATCAGTTTATTAAACAAGAAGGATTATGGGTGTATCTATAATTCAAAAAACAAAGAAAAAAACATCATATAATACTAATTATAATTCTTATTTCTTGTTAACCACAAAAATAAGAATTATAATTAAATTTGGAACCCAACATACAAAAAAGATTTAAATATTTCAAAGAAATAAAAAATTAAAACTGAAATAAAAACAGATATTTAGTACTAAATTTCTTCAATAAACCTTGTACAAAATATCTTCATGAAATACTGAAAGATTCCATGATGTTTTTTTCTCTTCATATTAAATAACGGTAGCCGAAATTTAATTGAATTCTTTAATTAAAAAAAAAATACATAATAAATAATTTTAACATTATAGGTATCAAAAACTTATACTCACATAGACCCAATCCCTCCAAAATCCATTTTCAAAATAATCTTTAATTATTCTGAATAATTCTTCTTGTCTCCTTATTCTCCTGAGTTCTTTTCTATAAATTTCTTCTCTTCTCCATGCAGCCAACTAAAAAAATGTATGTACCACATTTTAAATATTTTTAAAACCATTAAAATCATACAAATTTAATATACTCACATTATCTGACATTTCATCTAACCATTGATATTCATTTTCATATACCGCATTAGGTCCACTAGTTCCAGGTATCTTAAAAATTTTATTTAACACATTTTAATATTGATTTACATTTCAAATCATAAACATTTAATATACTCACATCCTCCGGCATTTCGTTAATCCATTTCTGGACATCATATACTTTTTTAATAATTCCGCTTGGTCCAGGTTGCTAAAAAAATTTCATTATCACATTTTTACATTATTTAACAATTTAAATCATAAAAATTTTATATACTCACATTCTCCAACATTTCATCTATCCATTTTTGAACATTGTATTCATTTTCTTTCGTTGCATCCATTTTTCTTCTATTTAATTCTTCACAAAATTATATTTACTTCTGTCTTGCTTGATATATTTTTAATAATGAATTATTTTTTTTAATTTTTTGGCTTATATAGAATTTTAGATTTCATGACCAACTGGGTGTTATAAAAATTATTACATAATCGGGCCAGTAGAAAAAGTGTATAGTGGATCATTTAATATATCTCATTTCAATTTTGCCACCTGACGCTCTAAGAGACTCATTGTAATTGGTAATTTGTGAATGGTAAATGGTAAATGGTTGTATTGGTAGTAATGGTAAGATTGGTAATATTGGTGAGATAGTTAAGATAGGTATGAGTGTTAAGAGTGGTAAGATTGGTAACTTGTAATAAAGTGGCAATTGGTATATTTTGATGTAAAGGTGTTGTTTATGGTAGTTGCGGTGGTAGTTGCAGTTGCAGTGGTAGGTGCAGTTGCAGTGGTAGGTGCAGTTGCAGTGGTAAGTGCAGTTGCAGTGGTAAGTGCAGTTGCAGTGGTAAATGGAGTTGTTGTGGTAGTTGCAGTTGCAGTGGTAGTTTCAGTGGTAGGTGCAGTTGCAGTGGTAGTTGCAGATGCAGTGGTAGTTGCAGTTGCAGTGGTAAGTGCAGTTGCAGTGGTAAGTGCAGTTGCAGTGGTAAGTGCAGTTGCAGTGGTAAGTGCAGTTGCAGTGGTAAGTGCAGTTGCACTGGTGAGTGCAGTTGCAGTGGTAAGTGCAGTTGCAATGGTAAGTGCAGTTGCAGTGGTAAGTGCAGTTGCAGTGGTAGTTGCAGTGGCAGGTGCAGTTGCAGTGGTAGTTGCAGATGCAGTGGTAGTTGCAGTTGCAGTGGTAAGTGCAGTTGCAGTGGTAAGTGCAGTTGCAGTGGTAAGTGCAGTTGCAGTGGTAAGTGCAGTTGCAGTGGTAAGTGCAGTTGCAGTGGTAAGTGCAGTTGCAGTGGTAAGTGCAGTTGCAGTGGTAAGTGCAGTTGCAGTGGTAAGTGCAGTTGCAGTGGTAAGTGCAGTTGCAGTGGTAAGTGCAGTTGCAGTGGTAAGTGCAGTTGCAGTTGTAAGTGCAGTTGCAGTGTAAGTGCAGTTGCAGTGGTAAGTGCAGTTGCAGTGGCAGGTGCAGTTGCTGCAACTGCACCTACCACTGCGACTTTACTTACCAGTGCAACTGCACCTACCATTGCAACTGCACTTACCACTGCAACTGCACTTACCACTGCAACTGCACTTACCACTGCAACTGCACTTACCACTGCAACTGCACTTACCACTGCAACTGCACTTACCACTGCAACAGCACTTACCACTGCAACTGCACTTACCACTGCAACTGCACTTACCACTGCAACTGCACTTACCACTGCAACTGCACTTACCACTGCAACTGCACTTACCACTGCAACTGCACTTACCACTGCAACTGCACTTACCACTGCAACTGCACTTACCACTGCAACTGCAACTACCACTGCATCTGCAACTACCACTGCAACTGCACCTGCCACTGCAACTACCACTGCAACTGCACTTACCACTGCAACTGCACTTACCATTGCAACTGCACTTACCACTGCAACTGCACTCACCAGTGCAACTGCACTTACCACTGCAACTGCACTTACCACTGCAACTGCACTTACCACTGCAACTGCACTTACCACTGCAACTGCAACTACCACAACAACTCCATTTACCACTGCAACTGCACTTACCACTGCAACTGCACTTACCACTGCAACTGCACCTACCACTGCAACTGCACCTACCACTGCAACTGGAACTACCACCGCAACTACCATAAACAACACCTTTACATCAAAATATACCAATTGCCACTTTATTACAAGTTACCAATCTTACCACTCTTAACACTCATACCTATCTTAACTATCTCACCAATATTACCAATCTTACCATTACTACCAATATAACCATTTACCATTTACCATTCACAAATTACCAATTACAATGAGTCTCTCAGAGCGTCAGGTGGCAAAATTGAAATTAGATATATTAAATGATCCACTATACACTTTTTCTACTGGCCCGATTATGTAATAATTTTTATAACACCCAGTTGGCCATGAAATCTAAAATTCTATATAAGCCAAAAAATTAAAAAAAATAATTCATTATTAAAAATATATCAAGCAATACAGAAGTGAATATTATTTTGTGAAGAATTAAATAAAAGAAAAATGGATGCAACGAAAGAAAATGAATACAATGTTCAAAAATGGATAGATGAAATGTTGGAGAATGTGAGTATATAAAATTTTTATGATTTAAAATGTTAAATAATATAAAAATGTGATAATGAAATTTTTTTAGCAACCTGGACCAAGCGGAACTATTAAAAAAGTATATGATGTCCAGAAATGGATTAACGAAATGCCGGAGGATGTGAGTATATTAAATGTTTATGATTTGAAATGTAAATAAATATTAAAATGTGTTAAATAAAATTTTTAAGATACCTGGAACTAGTGGACCTAATGCGGTATATGAAAATGAATATCAATGGTTAGATGAAATGTCAGATAATGTGAGTATATTAAATTTGTATGATTTTAATGGTTTTAAAAATATTTAAAATGTGGTACATACATTTTTTTAGTTGGCTGCATGGAGAAGAGAAGAAATTTATAGAAAAGAACTCAGGAGAATAAGGAGACAAGAAGAATTATTCAGAATAATTAAAGATTATTTTGAAAATGGATTTTGGAGGGATTGGGTCTATGTGAGTATAAGTTTTTGATACCTATAATGTTAAAATTATTGATTATGTATTTTTTTTAAATTAAAGAATTCAATTAAATTTCGGCTACCGTTATTTAATATGAAGAGAAAAAAACATCATGGAATCTTTCAGTATTACATGAAGATATTTTGTACAAGGTTTATTGAAGAAATTTAGTACTAAATATCTGTTTTTTTTTTTTTAGTTTAAATTTTTTGTTTATTAAAATCTAATTCTTTATATATAGTCATATTCTTTGAAATATTAAAATCTTTTTTGTATGTTGGATTCCAAATTTAATTATAATTCTAATTTTTGTGGTTAACAAGAAATAAGAATTATAATTAGTATTATATGATGTTTTTTTCTTTGTTTTTTGAATTATAGATACACCCATAATCCTTCTTGTTTAATAAACTGATTATATTTTTCTTCTTTTACTTCATATAATTTGTTTTTTATTTAATTTAATGATTGATAACTATTCGTGGTTTTTAGTTAGAGCGTGAGTTATAAAAAAAACCAATAATCTCTGTATCGGGTGTGCATTGTTTGGAATAATTGTTTTTGTTCTTCATTCTGGGTATCAATGTTTGTCAACTGGTATTATGGGGACGAAGCCATTGGATTATACATATTCAACTGATTTTATTCTGTAGGTAATGGATCCAATATACTTTTCTGATCGTCCTGTCCTACTCTCAAATGTTAATACTGCGACTTGAAAAGAAACTTAATTAATACTGTTAACACTTCGGCTTGAAAAGAAAATTAATTAATACTGTTATTACTTCGGCTTGAAAAGAAACTATTACCTGAATTAGGTTCAAAGCCATTGCATCGCGTCACTTAGAAGAAGAAAATTGTCATCTCTCTTATATACATACAACATGTATGTATGTACAATGTAATTGTTCTCCAGCTGAGGTTTTCAACAAACACGAAACTTCATAGGAAAATGTCATTGGAACCTTTTCTTTTTTCATTAGAACTCCTTAGCCGCAATTTATTCGTTTGTTCGATTGGTTGGTCTTGTTGGTATTGTGGCCAATATGAATTATTTTCTGCATATATGTGATTATAGAATCTTTTCTGTATTATTTTTTATTTTTTGACACAACATAAATTGATTTGTTGACACAAAATTATTTTTGAATTAAGTAGGATATAGAGCTCTTTGAATTGTAAGATTATAAAAAAACAAAACACCTGTCTCGTGTGGTGTGTTGTGGTGCTATTGTTAGAATATAATTTTATATCCGTAGAACCACATTTATCTAATGTGTTGTGTTGCTGTGAGGCGTATTAAATATTTGGACTGGGAGCGAGACACGACTCGACAACAAAACACACGCGACGCGTGCGGTTCCTTTTTTCATTTGTTTTAGCTGCTCTTTGGTTCTAATGTTCCTAAAAACATTATAAACTTTTCTTGCAGATTTTTAAAGTGACATTTAAAGATCGCAAGCATCGGTTTTATGCCCCTATTGGTTTCGTGTCAAAAAAACAATCATCTAGGTTTTAATCAACTATTCTGTTTTTATGTAATGAGAGTAAGATTATAAGACTGCAAAAATTACAAAATAAAGCAATTAGATGTATTTTAAAGTGCAAAAGATATATCGCTGGCTCAATACTTTAATGTTCTATGTTAGGTTTTCATTAGTCTGAGATATTCGCTTCCAAAATTTTGTTCACACACAAAAATATTTCAAAGCTCTCCAGTGGAATATACAAGGTTATATTAACAACTTTGACGAGCTCAACATCTTAATAAAAGAAAGATCGCCGTGTGTTATATCTCTTCAGGAGACACATTGTGCGTTTCAATCTAACCCCATAACCCCAAAATCATATTCAGGATATTTTCACAACGATCCACAAAATTTGACTGGTAAACAGGGAATAGCCTTACTTATAAAATCAAAAATACCCCACACACAGATAAACATCACTTCGAACATCTTAACTCTTGCTATTGAAATTAAATTATCAATTAAATTCACTATTGTTTCTATATACATTCTACCAAAACAGACATTCTCTAAATCTGACCTTGAAAACATAATAAATCAGATAAATACCCCGGTATTGTTTTGTGGAGATGTAAACTCTTGGAATGTTTTTTGGGGTTCCCCCGCCACCAACCACCGAGGAAGTATAATCGAAGATTTTGTATTTAGTTCTGACCTTATGATTTTAAATGACGGCTCGCCCACACACTTTTCAACCCACAACACCTTTACACATATCGATATAACCTGCTGCTCACCAATCCTTTTCCCACTAACATCGTGGAACATTTTAAATGATCTTCATAATAGTGACCACTTTCCTATAATAATACAAATACAAACTACACCCGATAGGTCTCCTGTTCTACATAACCCAAAATTTAAAACAGACTTAGCTAATTGGGACTCTTTTCAAACAATTATTAACAAGTATCTATATAATACTACCCCATCTTCAAATATAAATAGAGAAGCTGCTATACTACAAAAAGCAATTCGTCTTGCAGCCAACAACTCGATACCCCAAAGTGCACCTATCTCTACTACCAGATCAGTTCCATGGTGGAACTCTGTTCTCAAGAATCTGAGAGACCAAAAAATGAAAGCTTGGAGATTGTTTAAAAAGCACCCTTTGGAATCCAATCTTATAGCTTACAAGAAAGCTAACGGATTATTTCGTAGAGAAATGAAAATAAGCAAAGCTAAATCTTTAACGAATTTCACGTCAACAATCAACCCAAACTCATCCACTGCAAAAGTCTGGCATAACATCCGCTGCTTAACCGGTAATTTTGTTCCCCGTTCAATCAGATGTATAAATACATCCGATGGGCCAATAGCTTCGGCTATAGATATAGGTAACTTCTTTGCAAAATCCTGGTCAAACCAGTCTAATGACAGTAACTTTTCAACATCTTTTAAGGACTTGAAAAACATAAGCCTTTCACATACTCCACCTCAATCCAGTAGCAACTTAGCAGCGAAACAAATAGAATGCGAAATAACTTTTATTGAATTTGAAAGTTGTTTAAGTGCTTTAAAAGGTAAAACCCCAAATAGAGACCGGATCTCTTATCCCATTATTAAAAAATTACCACTAATCGTTAAATCAAGGCTCCTAACACACAACGCAATACTAAACACCGGTGTAATTCCTCAAATCTGGAAAACAGCCAACATTATTCCTCTGCCAAAACCTAACAAACCAATGGATTGTATTGAAGGTTACCGGCCAATATCCCTTATTCCATGCATGTCTAAGGTTTTGGAAAAAATAGTTGCGAAACGCCTTTTTTGGTTTATAGAATCAAAAAAACTAATCAGTATTAACCAAGTAGCCTTCAAACCCAATAGAGGCTGTTCCGACGCCTTGCTTCACATCGACCATTACATATCAAAAGCACTATCTTCACGTAACCACGTCTCACTATTGTCATTGGACTTTGAAAAAGCTTTCGACCGTATAGGTATACATTTAATATTAACTAAATTAATAAACTGGGGCATTGGTCCTAAAATGTATAAATTTATTAAATCATTTTTGTCCAACAGGAAAATTTCTGTTAGAGTCAATAATTCATTTTCATCAACTCACCCTCTGAACAATGGAATTCCACAAGGTTCACCCCTATCAGTGGTGCTATTTTTAATAGCTTTTAATAATATAAGTGTCATGGTTCAAAAATATACTCTTCTGGATCACTGTATGTACGCTGATGATATTTACATCATGTGTAAACTCAATGATCTAGAAAAAACAAAATATACACTCACAAAGGTTGTAAAAGATATCCTTGATTGGGGTTCCAATTCAGGTGCAAAACTCTCTCTCAATAAATGTAAAGTCATACATATATGTCGCAAATTATTATGTCCGAAACTTGAACTAGTAATAAATAATGTAAATATTATAAGCGTAGAAAACTTAGATATTTTAGGTTTAAGATTTAACACTAAGTATAATTGGAAACCACATTGTATAAACCTTAAAAAGAGCCTAGCTACACGAAGTAACATTATAAATTATTTGTCTAACAAAAAACCTAATATTCACGTTAATACGCTTTGTAACATTACCAAATCTTTAGTTCTTAGTAAAATAGATTATGGTTTTTACATTTATGGGAAATGTCCAAAAACAACTCTAAACCTATTCAAATCAACATATCATCAAGCAGCAAGGAAAAGTATCAACGCACAACCAGAATTGAAAACATCATGGCAGAGACTGGTCTTCCTACGTTGGAAGAGCGTCAATCCGAGTGTGCAATCAAAATTCTTGGAAAGTTATTATTTTCCTATAGCTCCATCATCGATAAAGATATTGACTCAACGGGCAACTTGAAAAAAAAACATGCGTTTTCCATCTACTATAGCGACATCCTTATCAATCGCTAAAAAAATGGGTTTACCCTTTAAACGTACCAAAGGAATCAATTCAATCCTTCCGCCTTGGAACATAAGCCCCAAATCTTTCGAGCTAACTTTATCAAAGTACAATAAAATCAACACAAATAATAGAATGTATCATTCTACTTTCCTGGAAATTATAAAAAATCTAAAACTTGACGGTTGGATGCCTATATTTACAGATGGGTCTAAATCAATTAACAACACCTCATTTGCCGTAACTCATGAAAATGGAACCTTGTTAAGGACCGGAATCTTATGGGAGTTTTCATCAACCTTCACTACCGAAGCATTAGCTGTATTAGAAGCTGTTAAAACGGTACACCAACTTAATTTTAAATTGGTAATATGCTCCGACCGTCTTTCTGTACTGAAAGCCGTAGCCAACCCAAACCACAACACCAGACTAATCAATACCATAAGAGATCTGCTGATAAAAAATTCAACAAATTTGAAGCTAATGTGGGTACCCAGTCACATAGGTATCTCTGGTAACGAATACGCCGATAAAGCAGCAAAACTTTGCAGTGAATCACCTGTCTTTACTTTTGACATATTTTCAAAAAAAAGACATACAAAGATACATCGATCAAATTCTTAAAAAAGACAAAAATCTTAGTTGGAAAAGTTACGAAAATCACTATGCCAAGATAAACACTGACCGGCATACTCCTGTCTACCCAGCATCAATCTCCAGATCAGCAACATCTAACTTTATCCGACTTCGATTAGGACACAGCGCCCTAACACACCAACACCTCTTAAGGAAGGAAGACCCACCTCTTTGCACAGTCTGTAACTGCATCATAAACATGGCACATGTGCTTGGCCTATCATCATGCGTTATCTCCAAAAAAATTAATACGATTTTGAAAAGTAACCAAAACATTTATGTATTCTTGAATACAATTAAAATTGAAAATATCCAAAAAATTGAGAAATATCTTAAATATAATTAAAGTTTATAGAATTATTCTTTACTTTGAGTGGAAAGCTTTTGAAGCTAGTGCTCTATCACATATTAGCATATAATTTGTAATTTTATGTTAATAAATAATAATAATAATAATTATTATTTATTGATTTAATTTATTTTATGGTCTATATGAACGTTTAATGACTGAACATAACTCAGAATCATTGGAATGTTTATGTTTGTTAGGGCTATTAAACAACCATTTGTTGAAGAAAAAACATGGAACATAAAGTCGACAAAAAAGCGAATATTTTGATATAAAAAAACATATTTTTGAATTTTATATGACATAGAACATTAAAGTATTGAGCCAGCGATATGTCAATTCGTTTTATGTTAAACTCTTTGAAGTGGTTATCAGTAAAGCAAAGGATTGTTATGAATGTTTTAGTTTTTGTATTTAAAATAATAAACAACAACAACAATTATTTATTTGATTATATACAATTTATAAGAGACTTACGCAAAATTCTCTCAAATGCAAAGGATTTAAATTGTTCAATAGTTTAAACGCTGATGCCAAAAATGAAACAAACTTAAATATACAGCTATATAAAAGAAAAGTTATTGAATATGTAAAATCACACTATTAGAACCTATGTAAAATCAATTATGTAAATGTATTTATGTATAATAATGTAAATAGTTAACTTAACTAAATAAATAAACTTAAACTTAAATTACGATGATGGAGAAGTTCAAAAAAATGTTTGTGCGTCTGTGCGTCCTGATGTACACCGAGCTAAACCCTTAAAGGTTGGACCGATTTTTTTTGAAAATTTGGTGTGAGGCGTTTTTATGTGATTCCCTAGCGGAGAAATTCGAAATCTATGTCGTAGCTCATCTAAAACGGGTAGCTGCCATACAACGATTTCAGTTTTGGGCTATTCCATTATCGCGGGTGCAACATTAAGACAGACTTTAAATATTTTTATAATAAAATAAAAGAATATTTGAATGAAATTCTTACTTGAAGCGTTACATTTTCGACTATTTGGTTTGGATTCGTTTATAAAACACAAATTAAATAAATAAATCGTCAGAAAAAAAGGTTTCAAAGTGCGATCGCGGGTGCAATGAATTTGGCTCACATTTCTTGATCATAGTACGAAAATCGCAAGTCTGTTAATTGTGAAACATTTGTTATTTTTTTCTTACATTTTACTGAACGACATTGATTCAATCAACTTAAGACATACAAATTAAGAAAGCAAAAATCAACAACGATTTTTCACTTTTAAAGCAATCGCGGGTGCAACATCAAATTATCGCGGGTGCAACGCGTCTTACTTTAATGAATATTGACATCAGTAAAACGATTTAAATGAACTGGATGAGTGATCAAAATAATATTTATTTATTTATTTACAAAAGAAGCTTATAAAATAAATTTACAAACTCTTGAAGAATTAAGGCATTAGGGTAACGAGACCATGTAATGCCGTTTAAATTAGGATTTAAATTATTTTAATTGTTTTATATTTCATTGTTTTTTCCGTGGAGTGTTGTAGATCGAATTATGTTCTTAATGGTATCTAGATTTCTAGGGTCAAGAAGGTCAGCCAGCTGTTCTGATCGACTTGAAGTTTGTCTGGACTTTGGGCATTCTATCAGGATGTGCTGGACAGTGAGAGCCACTTTACAGTCTACGCATTCCTCTGCTTCACTTCGGTTGTATATGTGCTTGGTGTTGAATAAGGTTTTTCCTACTCGGAAGCGAAATAGCGTTATACATTCTTGTCTCGTAAGCTCTGGGTGATATGGAATGTGGACTCTTTCGGACTGGTGGCTTCGTAGGAAACAATTTTTCCTACCCCATTGTTCTTTTAATTCACTGTTGTGGTTCTCCAGCCAAACTCTTCGAACTAGCTGGTGAAAATTTGGTGTTTCTATTATTAGCGGAAGGTTTTGTGCGTTTTTTGCTGCATTATCCGCTGCTTTATTTCCTTTGATTCCCATATGTCCTGGTACCCATGACAGTGAAATGTTTTCGTTCAGGTTAACTTTAAGCATTTTAAGAGATGGACATTTAATTGTTGGACTCTTAAGCCCATTCAGAAATTCTCAGTAGTCGGTACAAATAAGAGTTTTTTCGGACCAGTCACGGGATATTTGTATTGCTTTTTTAAGTCCAGCCAGCTCAGCAATATAATTTCCTGCAGGGACTGGAAGCAGGCCTTGGTGAAGGATAGTAGTACATCCTGAGGGCAAGAGTTCGGTGACTGAATATGAGGAGTAGTTTTCCGTTGATGATCCATCTGTGTATAAGATTCTATTTGGCTTGACAGAATTAATGTAATCCTTGTGCATCATCTGGAAAAAACTGGCTGGTGTAGTCTTTTTTATATTTTGCTAAGCTGGTATCGATTTGCAGATTATTTAAAGACTAGTCAGTACCGTTCTCTATTAATTATTAGTTTGTTTTTTTTTCTCAATGCGTCAATATTTTCGAAAAATACTGTGTTGCGATTCTCTTATCGCTCGTGCAACAATGAGACTCACTTTGAGTATATTTATAATTAAATAAAAAAATATTTTAATGAAATTATTGCTTGAAGGGCTACATTTTAATCTATTCCCTACGTAAAAGTGCTCTGCATTAGGGCTGGCCACGAGATGAGACTCGGCGAGACTTTTGGAAGTCTCGTCTCGTTAAAATTGAAAATTTTATTCTCGTCTCGGTCTCGTGTCGATCTCGGCTCGGATGCTTTAAATGCAGTCTCGTCTCGTCTCGTCTCGTCTCGTCATGTGAGACCGAGGTAGGCATTTTTTCAAGCTTGCGGCTATATTTTTGTGCAGCAGTCTCGTCTCTTTCCTTACTTCCTTGCATTTTATATTAAATTGTTAAAAAAAAAACAAAAAAAAAAAACTTGGCAAACAAAAATTATTATTCAAGGCTTATTTATTAATAAAATATGATGCATCACTCAATAATGTTAGTGTCGACAAGTTGCAACCAATTTGAATCAACGTTTTTTTTTTGATTCAACATAGAATTTACTCCTTATAGTGACTGGTTAAATTTTGTTTTTGATTTTTTCTTACTTTAAAGTTTCACCATTGTATATGAAAACTATAGTAATATCATGAGAAGCGCCGACTACTGAGTCACGTAGTGTCGAAATCCACCAACTTCTCTCAACACTTTTTGTTGAGGAAACAAATTTGAAGGTCGAGATCTAACTCCCTTACTCCCTTACAGTCTTACAAGACTAACTCTTTCTAAAAATTAATGTCTACGCTGTCAAAATCATAGAACATGTTGCAAACACATGCGCCACCAGCCGTACAAATCCAGCGAAAATAAAAACGACTCCATGAGAATACTATAGTTTTCATATACAATGGTTTCACTAAAGTAAACACTTTATTTCTGTTTAAAAAACAAACTTGCATATACAATATTTTATATCGTGGGTGAGGCTCCTAACCTTTAGCACCTCATATTTGGGATATTCGCAAAAAAAGTATGCCATCCAAAAGGTCAATAATTGGTCAAAAAAGGTCAACTAGTGTCAGTAATTGGTTAGCCATAGGTTATTTTATATGAATTTTTGAAGTTTATTTGTTTTTCAAGGCCGTATAAGACTTTTAGCACCTCATTTACCGAATTTTCCAAAAAAAAGATACCATTTGAAAGGTTATTAAATCCTCATAAAAGGTGAACATGTTTCAGAAATTGGTCAGCCTAAGTTTTTTATCCCATAAATGAGGTGCCAAAAATAGTTGGTGACCTTGAAAAACTTTAACCACTGCTTACAAATTTCCTGGCTGACCAATTTCTGAAACTAGTTGACCTGTTTTGACCAATTACTGAACTTTTAGATGGCAAACTTTTTTTTCGAATATCCCATATATGAGGTGCCAAAGGTTAGGAGTCCGCGGGTGCAAAAAACTTACAATGGCGATTAAATAACATTTGTGACAACATGTCTACCAAGTAAATAACCTCAAAGCAGCTATGATAGGTGCAGTTCATACTGACTCTTCGTATGACAAGGCTCAAAAAACGTGTTTTCTTTAAATTTTTGTTTGTTTGTTATTAAATACAAACCATCTACGTTGCACTGTTATACTTAAATAAACTAAAAATATTGTTATTTACAAATTGATGCCGAAAATTGTCTATAACGGAATCGCCCTTTTAGTATTTAATAAAACACAATTTTACACAAAATAAACAAATATTCATACTAAATAGTCGCCCTAATTACGAAATTCGTATTATTAAGTCGTATTTGGTCGTATGTTGGGTTTGAGGTTTCCTTAATGGTAAAGTATCATCTTTTTGGTTCAAAGGTTTTGAGAATTTTCGAATAGAGACTTTGCGATGCTGGTATTAAAACTTTACACAACATATTTATCAAAAGACATGGCGAAAAGAATACAAATTGTTCGAAAAGAACACAAATTGTTCTTTTCACCATGTCTTTCAATGGTCATATTGTTAAATATAAATAACACCATCGCAATGTCTCTATTCTCAAATTCTCAAAAGCTTTGCAACAAAAAAGATTAAATTTTACCATTAAAGAAACCACAAGCCCAACATACGACCAAATACGACTAAATAATACGAATTTTGTAATAGGGGTGAGTATTTCATAATTTGAATTAAAATCAAAACCACGCCCCGTGAATGAAAAATCTCAAATTTTAAAATTTTTCCTTTGTCTGCACTTTAAGCCCTAACGCTGTTTTAAATTTCATCGTTCTACGACAATCAGAAGTGCTCCAAATAATTTATATCAATTCTATGAAAATGGGAGGGTACCACGCCCCCTGAATGGAAAATATTGAATTTTCGATTCAGGGGGCAATATACACCACAGGGCCTACCGTTGTGCGAAATTACAAGATTCTACGATGTCGGGAAGTGCTCCATAACTTCGATGATCTGTCAGTCAGTCAGTTACGGTGTTTGCGATTTTTGCAGTCTAATGTCTCGGGAACCCCTTATGCTAAAGAATTGAAATTTGGTGAGTTATCTAAACCTGGTGAGCTGAGCAAATGCTGGGAGTTTGAAGTTTCTGACATTATTGGTACTCAAGTTAGAGGTTGGTCGAAAATCGCCTGAGTTTGATCCTGTAAAAAGGGTGTAGTGCCAGAACTTGGCTGGGCACTACCGTGCCCTTTGATTTAAAGTCTCAATAAAAATCAATTCAATTCGTCACTGAAAAGAACATGTGGATTGGTGGTTAATTGTCTATGGATTCTAGCATTTAATTAATCATTTAAGTAATAATTTAATTTTTGCAAATCGGGAACATCAATTAAATATAACTACTTAATCTTTCTTGCATAAAAAGTGTTCTGTGCTTTGCTGTTAAAAAAATAATGTTTGTTCAAAAATAATTGGTGTACCTAAATAAATATGTATTCTTATCTTATCTCATCTTATATTTGTCTCCCTGTATGAACATTTCATTGAGGAAATAAAAGATAAATCCCAATTTGTACTCTATTAATTGAAATCTCTTATCATAAAAGCCACACAAATGTGTCTTTTGACAGCACTCATAGCAGATATCTTAACAGATTTCATAACAGTTTGGCATGCCGAATACCAAAATCTCTATTATAAGTTAAAACTCTTGTTGAAACAGCATTTCATTTAAGTTCAAATCAATATACACGCACCACCGCGTGTTTCCAGGGTTGGACCCAAAAAATCATCAGTCAATAATGCCACACCCACTTCACTAAATCTATATAATTTTCGAAAATCTTCACCAATTGGACATCTTCTGTTTTTATAAACACGATTTGTTACAGAATTATTCTGAAACTCGGCCATTTTGATACTTGTTTATAAACTGAGTAAGAGAAAACCCATGCTTAACAATTCATGAGATCGTTCTCATGCAATCAATCGTTTTCTCATATTTTTGCATATCAAAACTATAACTTTCTCACATCGAGCTTTTGTCAAGAGATCGATCTCAACACTTTGAGTTCGAACTCATAGCTTGAGATTGATCTCGGTCTCTGTATTTTTTTTCGCATACCACTCTAGGAAAGTTCTCAGAAAAATGAGTAATAATATAAATAACATCATCGCAATTTCTCTATTCTCAAAAGCTTTGCAACAAAAAAGATTAAATTTTACCATTAAAGAAACCACAAGTCCAACATACGACTCAATAATACGGATTTTGTAATAGGGGTGAGTATTTCATAATTTTAATTAAAATCGTTAGAGCTAAAAAAAAGAAGGTAACTTATTAATTGTTTTTTTTTTTTTTGA
Organism: Melangyna quadrimaculata; assembly: GCA_949320155.1. Classification (NCBI taxonomy): domain Eukaryota; kingdom Metazoa; phylum Arthropoda; class Insecta; order Diptera; family Syrphidae; genus Melangyna; species Melangyna quadrimaculata. Next base: position 151,739,073 of record OX439483.1, read on the forward strand.
ATGCCATTACTTGCCCTTTAAGTTTATACCGCACGAATAAATTCAGTAATAACGATGTAAACTATCCCTGCTAGGTATAGCAGAGTACTTATCATTTGCACCCATGTTATTTAACAAAAAAATAATAGAATAGACTGGCCACAGCAAAAACACCTCAAAAGATAATGTTAAGCAGCGTCCACATTATGTAGATTTGTGTATATCGACTGTGCTGATCAAAAATGTTGAGTTAATGCGGACGTGTAAATCAACAGAGTCGATCAACTTTTATTGACCCGAACGTAACCCGATTCAAATGGGAAGAAATCAACAATGTTGAGTCGACTGAACGATAATTTTTAAGTCTAGACGTGTTGATCAACACAGATGTCATTTTTATTGCGGTTGTGGCGTCTTCGTGCAATGTATTTTGTTTTGTATTTTGATTTGTGTAATTAGATACTGATACTTTTCCGTTTTTAGTCTTATTAGTATTGTTATTTGAAATGAATTGGTTTTTAAATGGACGTGAAAAATTGAGTGTTTCCATGGACGTATGTACCTATGCCTACTGGGCTTGGAGATGCCCAACTTCAAAGCCACAAAACAATCAACAAACTGATTTGTATAGACTCTGCATGGGGTGTTGTCCCTCTATTGGTAGGTACATGACAAATATGTCACATAACACATGACAGAGTATACCCTTCAACACGTACACACTAACAGGCAATGTGTGGACAGGTTTAAATATTGAATATCAACAATGTAAATAAACAATGTTGATTGGCGTAATGTGGACGCTGCTTTATAATAAACAATCTTAAAGCTTTAATTTATCGGCTAAAATATCGTTTTACTCGTGCATTACTTTCTGGTTGTGGAGCAGAATAGATACCTACGTTTTTTACAGTTTTTTTTTCAACATCTTGTTTATCGATATGCCCGAAGCGTACTTGTTTTGTGTTTGCTTTGGAGAAGAAAATGCATTTCAGAGAAAAAAAATTAAACTTTGTAATTAGGTTCCGGCTTTGCATTTTAATTAGCGCAACGAATACCTATAATTGAACCATGTTATGGTTTTGGGTTGCTTCTTGCTTTCTTTTGAAATAAAGATTTTGTTTTTGTTTTTACTTGTGATATACGTAGTAGATATAGGGCAAAGTTTAGGAATCGTGCTAAAAAAGAATTTGAGATAATAATTTTCTCTAACGAACGCAAAAAAGTGGGTGTCGCAATTCTGTCTGTCTGTTCGTCTGTCTTGTCCGTCTGTCTGTCCGTCTGTCTGCCTGTACCTCGACCTGTAGCCTAAACAGCTGAAGCGATTTTCTTTAAACTTTGGACTTAAGCTTCTTATGAGATTCCCTAGAGGGGAAATTGAATTATTTTTTTAACTCAAAAAATAACGGTACCTGTCATACAACCAATATAAAAAAAAAGATTTCAACCAAAATTTGTATACAAAAGTTCCCTTATAATTTTAACAATTTTGTATATAACAATTTTCGAAAAAATTATTTTTGGATTTGTAAAAAAATATTAAATTTTTTTTTGAAAATTCAATATCTTGAAAACGGGATAATAATTTTTTTTTTAGTTTCGTGAAAAATTGTATTTTATTAAGTACTAAGAGCTGGCATACCAAATTTTATTTTAGAAAATTTTCAAGAATTTTTATATACATATACAAAATTAATTAAAAAAAAACCGCTCTAACGATTTTTGATTTTTTTCATAAATTCATATTTATTAAGCAAATCAGATGGCATACTTTTTTTTGAGCTCTATCTTTTGTAGCTATTAAAATAACTAATTTATAATAATTCATAGTAATCATTTATATTTTCAATTGTTTTTAAAACATTTTTTAATCATAATGTTATGGAACCAATAAATATGTACATTGTCTATTTCAAGCTTCGTTAAAGTTGTTAGCTATGAGAGCAAGTTTGGTGCAATAATAATTATGGGCGCTTTGCTTTTACTTCATTGAACTTAATGGTAGAATAATTTGTATGGTTTTTGTCTGTATATTGTCATTTATACGCAATTATTTCTTTTATTGGTCGATTTTGTGTAAGCAATTTGAAGAACAAAGGTGGAAAAACAATTATTAAGAAATACAAAAATATATACACGGTGTCCCAAAAGTCAACGTCGAAACGAAAACGGTTGATAGGGTAGGTGGTGACAGTTATTAGAAAAATTATTTAAAAAATTGTTGCCATGTATTTTATGAGTATGTGGATTTGAAAAAAAATCGAAAAAAACATCAACCTGTGACGTTCTTTTAAGTGCCGTGATTACAAATCTTAACTTTTCTCAACTTTTTTTTTTGTTATAGAACCTGAATAACCCCGCTAACAAATGCATTCCAAAATTTAAACACACCTGCATCAGTTTTAAAGAAAATATCACTTTTTTGCCCAACAAAGTACTCAAAATTTTTACATGGGCCAAATTCAATGGACGGTAGTGTAAAAAAAATGTACTACGAAATTTTGGCAAGTTACCTTAAAAGTTGGCGTGTTCAATTCTCATTTCAAAATGGTGTAACATTTCTGAGAATATTCCATAAATAGGCTCTTCCGACTATTTTTGACTTCTCTGAAATTTATCTCACTCCTACTTCATAGTTAAAAAGGGAGAAAAGTAGTAAATTTTCAAAGAAGTTAAAATTTTGTGTATTTTTTTTTGACGTTCTTCTTTGTTAATTCGGAGGAGTCAGTCCAATGTAAACACCGTCTAATGAAGAGTGAAAGTGACATGCTGATATGAAGTAAAGATTGTGCTGTCTCTAGTTTTCAAAAATGACAACCTACTTATTCTTGTCATAAAAATGACAAGACTCAAACAGATATTATTTTGTGTTTGTCTAAATGCATGTAACGAATTTATTTTTTCATTAATATGTAATTTGTATGAAATTTTTGTCACTCCTTTAAAAGCGATATAAAGAATGAATTTGCTCAGTACCTATTTGTCAGTATAATGCCAAAGCATTACAGCGCTAATATTTGACTTTGTGTAAAAATGAACGTTATTTATGCATTGATTTTAGACTTATTTTAGCCCATTTTTTTAAAAGAAATTCTTAATATTTATCATTCGAAAACAAATGAAAAATAACAACAGAAAATGCATGTTTTTTAAAGTTCTTTTATTTAATTTATTACTAAAATATACTTCAATTTATTCATAAATTATTATCATACACAATAATCTAATACACTAATACCTTTTTAAATTTTCCATTCAATAAAAAAAAGGTTGAAAAATATCTTTATTTATTTTATAACATATTTTATAACAAAACTCTGTTTACAAGCTCTCAAGCTCAAGTCGATGTCAACATTGCACAGCTGACTGACGCCATTACTATATTTTTGAATTCGCCACAAAACACATGTTCACTTTACCGCAGGAGAATTTTATGTTTTTTTTCACGCAGCCATCCATTTATTTTGACTTCTCTTTTCCAATTCATTTTCGTTAAAGTCGTATTTTTTCCCTTTGATGCTTCTTCATTTAAATTTTCAAACAGTCGAACGGTGAATTTATAACGAATTGGTTAGGAATTGCGGATAATTTCAAATTTAAAAGAAAATAAGAAAAATAAGAGCCATTCAACTATAATCAAACAAGCATAACACAAACTTGCGAAGAATAACGTCATTTAAGTCGCCTAGAAATGTCGCCAAATTTCAGAAAATAACAGAAGGTTTAGTGGCTGATGATGATGGTGAACAATGGAATTTCTGTTCAATTGTTTTTTTTTGTAACTTCCATGTATGGTATGAGCGGTCTTAACTAGAATTTCCCATCCAAGTAATGCGTGTGTATAGATGCAATTTGCAGTAAAAAGTTGTTATTTTTAATCTTGTTTTCGCCTTTCGCGGTCGATGAGATGCATGTGGCTCGTTTTTGTCTCTCAAAAACTGTTCTTTATTTTTATGGATTACATAAAAAGGAACAAAAATATTTGAGGAAAAAAAGAAGAAAAGCAAAAAAACAAGAAGGGGAAAAAAGAGTTAAAAAAGGACAACAAAACGGAGAGAAATCGAATTGTGCAGTAAAAAAAGGAAAGATGTTTTGATGTCACAGTGAAAAGAAAAGTGTGCTTTTTTTTATTGCAATTTAATATTTTTTGTTGTTTAAAAACGTGATCAGGTAAACCGAAACCGTGAAAAAAACTTTAGAAGAAAAAAGTAGAGCAAACCATCGCATCGTGTGTGTACTGGAATCTGGAATCCCTCGGGATAAATCAGTCTGCCTCCTCCAAACGAATTTATACAGAAAAGAGAATCCATAAATTATTAAATAATAGCAACCTTCCTCTATCAAAAAAAAAATTGTGCATGTTATGTATTTTGTTGTCTTCTTTCATTTTCACCTCCCGCGTAGGCCTGTTCGTCGCGTAGTGTGTGTCAAAAAAAGCTCAAAAAGTGAGATTTATTTTATTCCTGATTGATCCATAATTGAATCTTTGAATTCATTCATTATTCCATTTGTAATGCGGAAAAGTGAATAACGGTGATTTTTTTCTTCTTTCAAAAAATTGTCAAATTTCCCCAGAGTGAATGCATTCAGAAAACAAAAAGGATAAAAATTTCAAAAAAGAATAAATACAATTTCGGGTGAGTGAATTTAAAATGTTTTTATTAAAAGAATTGTGGCTAAATAATATATGTATGTATTTTCAAGGAACTAAATACTACGCAATCACACCCCACATGTTTTTATAAAGTTTATATTTCTGCCAGCTACCCAAGCAAACTATTACTATAGGGGCGCAGTCGTTTTTCTTTTGTCACCTTGTTTTACAACCACTTGCAATCTCACCATCATCATTAATAAATTCGAAATCGGAAGCCCTAATTAGCTCTTATCGTCATATAGTGTAGGTAGTAGGTTGTTTATGTAGGTAGGCTCACGCCCGAGGTTTTTAAGATTTTCTGCAGCTATCATTGGAATTACCATATTCCGACCACTTGCCAATAGTAGTTGAATTTGGAATTAACTGCCAACCCCAAGAAGATACAACAGTTTTAAAGCTCCCCCCAAAACTAACATGGAAAGAAGATAAAGCGGAAGCGTATAGATACAACCTTCAGCGAAATGTTTCATCCGATAGTCAACTTACGATAGGAGACATTGAAGACGTTATTAAACAATCATACACTGAAATCAAAAAATGCCATGGAAACATAATTAAACAAAAAAACCAATGGTACGACGCGGAGTGCGAAAAAGCACGTCAAAAATCCTTTGGATGGCTCAAAGTTTTCAGACAATACAGCACCAACTACTTTAAAAAAATTTATATAGAAGCGAATGCCGTATACAAAAAAACATGCAAGGCAAAAAAATCAAAATTTTATGAAAACGAGGCTTTAAAACTAGCTCACTGCAAAGACTCTAAAGAGTTTTGGATGGCAGTAAACCAATTAAACGGCACAAAACTAAAAATAAGTACCAAATTAAATATAGATGTACTTCATGACCACTTCAAATCACTTTTGAATCCGCAAAGCCTAACAGTTCCTATACAATACGCGAAACCTGCCTACTATAATGATATATTAGATAGAGTTATAACTCATGGTGAAGTAAATAACGTATTGAAGAAACTGAAAGACGGAAAGGCACCTGGCGCTGATAGAATACCACTGGAGTTTCTAAAATATGGAACGGAAATACTTACCTCCAAATTAACTGCTGCTTTTAATATAATTTTGGATACCGGAGTACTACCAGAGCAGTTCAAGCAATCTGTCATTTTCCCCATACATAAGAAGGGTAACATTGAAGACCCAGCTAATTATCGAGGGATTTCCTTCCTTAACGCATCCTATAAGGTGTTCACAAAAATACTGAATGAACGATTGACAAATTGGATAAATAGCAACAAGTTGCTTGGGGAATTCCAAGCTGGATTTCGAAGTGGGTACTCAACCATCGATAATCTTTTTGTACTGCAAACCATCGCATCAACATTTATTGAACAAAAAAAGAAGTTGTACGTATTTTTTGTCGACTTCAAATCAGCATTTGATACCGTTGAACGCAGAGCATTATTCTTCAAGCTATACAACATTGGGATGTCGCAAAAATTTGGAAATGTACTTGAAAATATCTATGATGGCAATATAGCAGCGGTTTGGAACGGTTCTGAAAAGTCTGTGTGGTTTGAATCAAAGATGGGAGTCAAACAAGGATGTACTCTAAGTCCAAATCTTTTCGCTTTGTTCATAGACGACCTGATTGAGTTTTTGCCTGGTGGCATAGAAATCGCGGGGATTCGCATTAAATTCCTTCTATTTGCTGATGACGTGATACTGTTTGCACAATCACCCGAAACCCTACAGCTGATGATTAATCGACTCGAAGTGTACTGCAGATTATGGAATCTGAGGGTGAATCTGAGCAAATCGAAAGTTATGATATTTCGCAAAGGTTCGGGTAGAACGGCAAGGAACGAAAAATGGCATTTCGACAGAGAGCCAATTGAAATCGTTAAAGCTTACAAGTACCTGGGAATGACCATAACTAGTAACCTTAATATGGAAACTCACCTCAAGGACAAACTGGTCAAAGCCAAAAGTGCAATATCTGCAACATGGAAAAGATGTTTCTCAAACAAATTGATAACTCATAGTGTGAAGTATAAGGTCTTTGTAGCGGTGGCAGAATCTATAATGATGTACGCAGCACAGGTTTGGGGAGGTGAAATGTATGAAACGGTCGAAAAACTTCAGAGGTTCTTCATTAAAAAATGTTTTCGTCTACCAAAAAACACCCCGAACTACATGGTCATAATCGAGACAGGACTGTCACCACTTTTTATTAAAACACTAAAGTGTCATGTTGAGTATATCACAAAAGTACTGAATATGCATAACGAAAGGCTTCCTAAAATTCTAGCATTGCAAACAATTGGAAAGAAAAACCTGTGGTATAGAAAGCTTGAAGAACAAGCTACATACTGTGGAACCAACATGCGAATACTGGAAGAAAATGGAAGATATTGTAAAGATGACCTATTAGATCTTGTTTCCAAAGTAGATGAGCAACTTAGAATTGACTCGGTAAATCAGGCTAAATCTTCGGTGCATAGATCTATATACAACCATCTTAAGCACAATTTATGCGAACGTAACTACTTCCACAACGAAAATAATCAGGAGGTTATCTCGTCGATTTTCAAAATGAGAGGAGAGCTGATAAGTCTTCACTACATACCACATCGAGAGGATCTTCCTGTTTTCTGTAGCTTATGTAACTTAAGGAAAAGAGAAGACGTTATCCATTTCATAGGGAAGTGCCCAATTTTATGTGAAATACGGAGAAATGCATTAGGCAGCAATTTTAAATCAGAAGAAGAAGTACTCGCCCTTCTCAACTGCGAAGGAAACATCTACCAACTTTTCAATTATTTTCAAACAGCGATGTCTTATCGCAACCAAATTATAAACGAAGCTTTTTAAAGAAAGCAGTTTTTATTCTTAAAAATCAAAAAATTATTACTTGCTTTTAAAAAACAAACATCAATTGCTTTGTATTGTACATGTAGTTTATTATTATTTTTAAATTGATGTCAATCGGGCAGACGGCAAAGCCAAGCTCATACGATTTAATGCAATTACAATATTTTCTTGTAAACAATGTTATATACACTTTTGAAATAATAAATCAATCTATCTATCTATCTATCTATCTATCATTGGAATTACCTATCTTTAAATTTTCTTTATAATGTGCGATGTTTTTACTTTACTCTATTTCTTTCTTTTTATCTCCCTTTCAAATTTGGAGTTCAGAATAGAGATTTAATGAGGGGATGCCCCTGTCAATGAAGATTTCTATTGAAGAGAATCGTTGAGACTTTCTTCTGCGAAGGATGGAGATGGTATTGATAATAAGATATTGATATGTAGATATAAATTAGAAATAGAAAAGTTGCAAAAACAGGGACTAGCTAGGTACCTAGGTAAGTGGGATGATTTATTCGAGGAATTTTCCTTAAATAATTCGAATTTTCCTAATTTAAATAAGAATGTGAAGAATGTTCGTTTGTGTTTTATTTTTAAACGAGCAGATTACTTTAGAATGAAAGCGGAGAGCAAAAACTTGGAATACCTAAAAGTTTAAAACTTATTATACCTAGTCGTGATTGAATGTGATTTATCTTGAATCTGCTTTAAATTCTGAGTTTAACTAACCGTACCAATTGTAATCCCCTCAAATGAAAATTAAAAATAATGGTGTTTTCCACTGATAAAAAAAATCAATTTATTTTTAAAACTGGTAAATGACATGTTATGTTTAATCAAAATCCGTTCCTGAGAAAACTTGATAAAACTGAAATCGTTGTATGTCAGACCCGTTTTAGATGAGCTAAAACAAAAATTCGAATTTCTGCACTAGGGAATCACATAAAAACGCTTGACACCAAATAAAAAAAAAAATCTGTCCAACCGCTTAGGCTCTAGCACGAGGTACATCAGGACGCACTTCTCCATCATCGTAATGTTAGTTTTGATTAAACCTCAGTGATTTTTTTTGACACGAAAACGATAGGTGCATAAGACTGATGCTTGCGATCTCTAAATGTCATTTCAAAAATCTACAAGAAAATGTTGGTAATGTTTTTAGGCACATAAAAACCAAAGAGCATCGTAAACAAATGAAAAAAGGAACGACACGCGTCTCGTGTGTTGTCGGGTCGTGTGTCGCTGTCAGTCAATATGTATAAAGTCAATATATTTAATACGCATCACAGCAACACAACACATTAGATAAATGTGGTTCTACGGATATAAAATTATATTCTAACAATAGCACCACAACACACCACACGAGACAGGTGTTTTGTTTTTTTATAATCTTAAAATTCAAAGAGCTCTATATCGTACTTAATTCAAAAATAATTTTGTGTCAACAAATCAATTTATGTTGTGTCAAAAAATAAAAAATAATACAGAAAAGATTCTATAATCACATATATGCAGAAAATAATTCATATTGGCCACAATACCAACAAGACCAACCAATCGAACAAACGAATAAATTGTGGCTAAGGAGTTCTAATGAAAAAAATGAAAAGGTTCCAATGACATTTTCCTATGAAGTTTCGTGTTTGTTGAAAACCTCAGATGGAGAACAAATACATTGTACATACATACATATTATATGTATATAAGAGAGATGACAATTTTCTTCTTCTAAGTGATGCGATGCAATGGCTTTGGACCTAATTCAGGTAATAGTTTCTTTTCAAGCCGAAGTAATAACAGTATTAATTAATTTTCTTTTCAAGCCGAAGTGTTAACAGTATTAATTAAGTTTCTTTTCAAGTCGCAGTATTAACATTTGAGAAGCAGACAGGACGATCAGAAAAGTATATTGGATCCATTACCTACAGAATAAAATCAGTTGAATATGTATAATCCAATGGCTTCGTCCCCATTATCTCACATTGATTTCCAGAATTAAGAACAAAAACAATTATTCCAAACTATGCACGATACAGAGATTATTCGTTTTTTTTTTATAACCCACGCTCTAACTAAAAACCACGAATAGTTATCAATCATTAAATTAAATAAAAAACAAATTATATGAAGTAAAAGAAGAAAAAAATAATCAGTTTATTAAACAAGAAGGATTATGGGTGTATCTATAATTCAAAAAACAAAGAAAAAAACATCATATAATACTAACTATAATTCTTATTTCTTGTTAACCACAAAAATAAGAATTATAATTAAATTTGGAATCCAACATACAAAAAAGATTTAAATATTTCAAAGAATATGACTATATAAAGAATTAGATTTTAATAAACAAAAAATTTAAACTGAAAAAAAACAGATATTTAGTACTAAATTTCTTCAATAAACCTTCTACAAAATATCTTCATGAAATACTGAAAGATTCCATGATGTTTTTTTCTCTTCATATTAAATAGCGGTAGCCGAAATTTAATTGAATTCTTTAATTTAAAAAAAATACATAATAAATAATTTTAACATTATAGGTATCAAAAACTTATACTCACATAGACCCAATCCCTCCAAAATCCATTTTCAAAATAATCTTTAATTATTCTGAATAATTCTTCTTGTCTCCTTATTCTCCTGAGTTCTTTTCTATAAATTTCTTCTCTTCTCCATGCAGCCAACTAAAAAAAATGTATGTACCACATTTTAAATATTTTTAAAACCATTAAAATCATACAAATTTAATATACTCACATTATCTGACATTTCATCTAACCATTGATATTCATTTTCATATACCGCATTAGGTCCACTAGTTCCAGGTATCTTAAAAATTTTATTTAACACATTTTTATATTGATTTACATTTCAAATCATAAAAAATTAATATACTCACATCCTCCGGCATTTCATTAATCCACTTCTGGACATCATATACTTTTTTAATAATTCCGCTTGGTCCAGGTTGCTAAAAAAATTTCATTATCACCTTTTTATATTATTTAACAATTTAAATCATAAAAAATTTATATACTCACATTCTCCAACATTTCATCTATCCATTTTTGTATATCGTATTCGCTTTCTTGCATCTTAACTATTTTTCCTTTATTTATTTCAATTTATTTCTTCCACACAATTCTTCTTACTTCCGTTCACTTCGATATATTTTTAATAATGATTTATTTTTTTTAATTTTTTGGCTTATATAGAATTTTAGATTTCATGACCAACTGGGTGTTATAAAAATTATTACATAATCGGGCCAGTAGAAAAAGTGTATAGTGGATCATTTAATATATCTAATTTCAATTTTGCCACCTGACGCTCTAAGAGACTCATTGTAATTGGTAATTTGTGAATGGTAAATGGTTATATTGGTAGTAATGGTAAGATTGGTAATATTGGTGAGATAGTTAAGATTGGTATGAGTGTTAAGAGTGGTAAGATTGGTAACTTGTAATAAAGTGGCAATTGGTATATTTTGATGTAAAGGTGTTGTTTATGGTAGTTGCGGTGGTAGTTGCAGTTGCAGTGGTAGGTGCAGTTGCAGTGGTAGGTGCAGTTGCAGTGGTAAGTGCAGTTGCAGTGGTAAGTGCAGTTGCAGTGGTAAGTGCAGTTGCAGTGGTAAGTGCAGTTGCAGTGGTAAGTGCAGTTGCAGTGGTAAGTGCAGTTGCAGTGGTAAGTGCAGTTGCAGTGATAAGTGCAGTTGCAATGGTAAGTGCAGTTGCAGTGGTAAGTGCAGTTGCAATGGTAAGTGCAGTTGCAGTGGTAAGTGCAGTTGCAGTGGTAGTTGCAGTGGTAGGTGCAGTTGCAGTGGTAGTTGCAGATGCAGTGGTAGTTGCAGTTGCAGTGGTAAGTGCAGTTGCAGTGGTAAGTGCAGTTGCAGTGGTAAGTGCAGTTGCAGTGGTAAGTGCAGTTGCAGTGGTAAGTGCAGTTGCAGTGGTAAGTGCAGTTGCAGTGGTAAGTGCAGTTGCAGTGGTAAGTGCAGTTGCAGTGGTAAGTGCAGTTGCAGTGGTAAGTGCAGTTGCAGTGGTAAGTGCAGTTGCAGTGGTAAGTGCAGTTGCAGTGGTAAGTGCAGTTGCAGTGGTGGGTGCAGTTGCAGTGGTAGGTGCAGTTGCAGTGGTAGATGCAGTTGCAGTGGTAGGTGCAGTTGCATTGGTAGGTGCAGTTGCATTGGTAAGTGCAGTCGCAGTGGTAGGTGCAGTTGCAGTGGTTGGTGCAGTTGCAGTGGTAGGTGCAGTTGCATTGGTAGATGCAGTTGGAGTGGTAGGTGCAGTTGCAGTGGTAGATGCATTTGCATTGGTAGGTGCAGTTTCAGTGGTAGTTGCAGTTGCAGTGGTAGGTGCAGTTGCATTGGTAGGTGCAGTTGCAGTGGTAAGTGCAGTTGCAGTGGTAGGTGCAGTTGCATTGGAAGGTGCAGTTGCAGTGGAAAATGCAGTTGCAGTGGTAGCTGTAGTTGCAGTGGAAGGTGCAGTTGCAGTGGTAGGTGCAGTTGCATTGGTAGGTGCAGTTGCAGTGGTAAGTGCAGTTGCAGTGGTAGGTGCAGTTGCAGTGGTAGGTGCAGTTGCAGTGGTAGGTGCAGTTGCATTGGTAGGTGCAGTTGCAGTGGTAGGTGCAGTTGCATTGGTAGGTGCAGTTGCAGTGGTAAGAGCAGTTGCAGTGGTAGGTGCAGTTGCAGTGGTAGGTGCAGTTGCAGTGGTAGATGCAGTTGCAGTGCAGTGCACTTACCACTGCAACTGGAACTGCACCTACCACTGCAGCTGCAACTACCACCGCAAGTGCAACTACCACTGCAACTGCAATTGCAACTACCACTGCAACTCCACTTACCACTGCAACTGCACCTACCACTACAAGTGCAACTTCAACTTCCACTGCAACTGCAATTGCACCTACCACTGCAACTACCACTGAAACTGCACCTACCACTGCAACTGCAACTACCACTGAAACTGCACCTACCAATGCAAATGCAATTGCAATTACCACAAATAATACTTTTACCCTTAAATATATCAATTGCCAATTTAATACAAATTACCAAACTGACCACTCTTACCAATCTTACCAGTATTACCATTAACCATTTACCAATTACCAATTACAATCTTAGTGCATCAGTTGGCAGAATACAATTTAAGTAAATTAAATAATCCACTATACACTTTTTCTACTGGCCCGATTTTGTAATAATTTTTATAATACCCAGTTGTCCATGAATTCGAAAATTCTATATAAGTCGAAAAAATTAAAAAAATAAATCATTAATGAAAAAATCTCAAGCTGAGCGGAAGTGAGAAGAATTGTGTGAAGAAAAATAATTGAATTTAATTATAAAAAAATGAATGCACTGGATAATAATGATAATGATTTTAAGAAATCAATAGATGAAATGTTAGGGAATGTATGTATATAAATTTTTTTTAATTTTGAATGTTAGAAAATATAAAAAAGTGGTTAATAAAAGTTTTTTCAGTTAGGTGTATTTAAAAAAGAAGATAAAGAGCTCAGGCGAAAAAGTAGACATAATTTATTAACAAGAATAAAAGAGTTTTTCGAAGAGGGATTTTGGAAAGAATGTTCTTATGTATGTATAAGTTTTTGATTTGTAAAGAAAAAATATAAAAGTTTAAATTAATTCTGTATAATGTATATTGTTTTGTTTTTATTATAGGATTCAATTAAATATCGACCACCGCTAATAAACCGTACCCGAAAAAATTACATCTTTCAGTACAAAAGTTATGAAGGCCTTTTGTACTAGATTGATTTCAGTGATTCTCTGTGTTAGTTTGTTTTTTGCTTATTAATACTTACATTGCAATTCTTTTTATATTCATTTAAATATTTTTAATTTATTTCTGGTACGTGGCAATCCAAACCTTATTATAATTCTTATTTATTTGGCTAACATTAAATAAGAATTATAATTAGTGTTATGATGATTATTTGAATTATATTGTAGCCATTTAATAAACTGCGACAATTTTGTTTTGTTTTTCTATAAATAATTTGTTTTAATTTAATTGAATGACTTATTATTGTTTTCATGACAATCAGTAATTTAGTAAAAGGGTGGTTATTCTTCTATCGCAGAAGAATGTACATTTATTTGAACTTGGCTTATATTATGAGCATTGTGACCAATAAAAGCCTCTATGCGGAGCCTTTGAAATCTTGTATCTAGATTGTTGTTTGATTGTGCATCACTGCCTTGAACTTTGCAATTGGAATTGTGAAGAATTTCAGCAATGGCTATGGCACTCATTCCGATTCCACCTACACCAATTGTATCGGATGTGCATTGAAAGTTCACAATATTGTTCTTTGTTCTTGAAATAAGTGCTTGTTAGTTCAGATCTGTAATACATACATATGTTATGTACATACATGTATATGCATTTTGCTTTAAGCTGAGGGTTTGCTCACGAGTCTTACTAGGTTCGACTTCAACACATTTTTTTTAGATTCTTATTCATTTTTTTCTTTCTTAAATTCTTAGCCCCGATTTGTTCGTTTGTTCGTTCCTCTAGTTCAGGTTTTTCATTTCCATTTCAATTCCATTTATTCCTTAATAATTTAAAAATACATAACAAATGCATAATAATTATAGAATCTTTTCTATATTGTTTTCATTTTTTCTTTTTTGACACAAAATTATTACTTATTATTTTTGAATTAAGAACGATTGAGTTCTTCGAATTTTAAGATTGTATAAAAATAAAAACACTTGTCTCGTCTGGTGTGTTGTGTTGCTGTTGTTAGAATATACCTTTTTTATATCCGTAGAACCACATTTATCTAGTATTTTTTTATTTTTATTTATTTTTATTTTTTTTAATTTTAAACTAAAACATTGACCAATAATAATGAAGCTGAAGATCGCTGCATCCGAGTTTTTGTTTTTCTTTTACAGTTGCAGACCTCGAAATGTATCAACGATATTGGAAAATTTCAAATACCAAAATGTTGTCCAAATAATTTTCCAGGGGCGATGTCCGTTACTTTTTCAAATTTGCATCCCGTTATATTTTTTTCAATTAGTTTTTAAACATTTTAAAATTAACTTTTTTTTTAAACGGGGAGATAGACCAAACTAACGGTTAAAAAAAGAAAACAAAAATGGCACTGTGTAGAACAGACCTTTTTCTTGGAAAACTAAATTTTTCTGTGTACTTTTTTTTTTTACGTAACATTCGTTGATCCGAAAATATAAGTGCTTATAGTCTTTTTGTTCTTTTTTTATGTTTCATTGTTAAGAACGCTTAATAAAATATTAAAACAAAAAACTAAGGAACATCGCCTCTAGAAAAAGGTCTGTTCTACACAGTGCCATATTTGGTTTCTCTTTTTAACCGTTAGTTTGGTCTATCTGCCCGTTTAAAAAAAAAGTTAATTTTAAAATGTTAAAAAACTAAGTAAAAAAAATATAACAAGATGCAAATTTGAAAAAGCCAGACATCGCCCCTCGAAAATTATTTGCACAACATTTTGGTATTTGAAGTTTTCCAATATCATTGATACTTTTCGACGTCTACTACTTTAAAGGAAAAAAAAATGCAGCGATCTTCAGCTTCATCAATAATAAAGACTTTTTCTGTGCATTCAAATAATTTTGATTTTATACACGGGAGCGGGTCAAAATTCTGGATTTCAAAATTTTGTACTCTGTTTGAAATTTTTTTGAAAATACTGTATGACCGAAATTCTGTATTTCAGAATTCTGTATTTCAAAATGCTGTAGGTATGTCCATAATTCTGTATATCCAAAATGCTGTATGTGCAAAATTCTGTTTTTAAAAATTCTGTTTATGCCCAAGTTTATTATTTTAAAGGAGAATTAACAACAAAATCAACAATAATTTTCTATTTATAAATTTGTATTAAAAAAAATGAAAAATACTTCCAGATAACCGCCTAAACGTATTACCTCAAACAGAAAATGTTACTCAAATCAGTTTTTTTCTCATAATACAACATACGTCGAATTTTCTTATTTTTCAGAATTTAGTTTTCCTTTTTTTGTGACCCCATTTTTGCCATTGCCACCTGCGCGTTCGCGAAATCAGATCCATTTTTAAATTCAATATACCATATTTTGAATCTCGTATTTGACTTAAGACGTATGTTGGTATACCAAAAGTACATATATATTCAACTTCACTCCTACAAATATTGAGAAACGCACAACATCGCTTACGAGTGTTCATATGTTATCATAAGAATCTAGTAATAATCCGAATTAAAGTCGTATTTGTGATGTTTATTTTGTCCTTTGAATTTTTTTAAACGAGATTTATACATTCTGATACCAGGCCTAAACGTTGTTTTGCATCTTTTGAATAATTCCGTTATTTTTTTAGAATTTTCAAAGGCAGGACAAAACTCAGCTTGATGTCTTCCCAATAGGCATATCATTTTTTTAAAACTGGCAGCAGCTATAAAATATTCTAATCTACAAATATACTAAGCAAAGAAGCGTAGTTTTGACTAATCCCTCGGCAGCAACAAGCTTTTTATCATAAAAATCTGTATTCTGTATTTAAAAAAAAAATCAAAACGATTTTTTTTTAAATACAGAATTTTGAAAAACAGAATTTTAAAATACAGAATTTTGATATACTGAATTTTAAAATACAGAATTTTCTTCATACAGAATTTTGTGTAACCAGAATTTTGAAAAACAGTATTTTGAAATGCAGAATTTTGAAAACCGAATTTTGACCATACAGAATTTCGACCCCAACCCTTTATACACAAAAGTCGTATGACTCAATACTGTTTCTTACTTTTAAGAAATTGCCTTGCCTTTGGACTTTCTAAAAAGGTATACATCTTACCAATGGAGACTCTAAATCAAAAGTTACAACTATTTAAACTCAATCAGTCGTGGTTTTAAGATAAATTAAAATCACAACAAAAACATAAATATTAAAAAAGTAGCCAAGTTCTTCTAATACAAAAACTTTGCGTAACAAGTCAGCCGTAAAAAGTAATGAGATCTAAAAATACGCCAAGTTCTAAGTTTATTAATGTTAAAAATCAAATATTTTAAGTAGAGTAATATCGAAGAAGCTCAAAATTATTAGAGACATCTATTATTTAATGATTACTGGCTTAAATTGAGTTGGTTTAGTAGTCAGGCTTTCATTTCAAAATTGAGAAATTAGGTAATAAAAGAAAATGGTGGGCCCCGTATGGGTGAGCAAAAAGTGCATTAAAGCACTTACAGCACTACTTTTCACTCTTACGAGCAAAAGTTTCTTATAAAATAAGTACTTAGAGGGTTCCCACAGTATCCCCAAAGGCCCCATAGGGCTTTATAGTACTGTTTGAGGTTCTTACAGCTCTGTGACAGGGCCTAGATCTCTTCTTGAAGGACCCTATAGCTCTATTAAAAACCTCTACAGCTCTATTGGAGGCTCTACATCTCTGTTTGAGGGCTCAACAACACTGTTAGAGGCCCTAGAGCTCAGTTGGCGGCCCTGCAACTTTACTGAAGGACCCTAGAGCATTGTGAGAGGCCTCTTCATCACATCAGCCCTACAGCTCGATTAGAGGACCTTCAATTAATATTGAGATTTTGACCCAAGAGTGGCCCCCACAAATCTCTTGGAAAATTTAAACAAAACCCTTGAGGTTTAAGTCCTACTTGCTCCACAAAAGGACTAGACATTTCTTGCAATGCGCCCTTTCAAAAAAAAAGCATGTATCCAATAAAAGGATTTCTGTGTCTCAAACAATGCAAATTATGAAAAAGCTATATCCGAACCTCATCAAAATTCAACTCAATATCCAGAACTTCTAACTTCTCAGAAAAATCCAAAACTTACAATGAGATCCGCTTTATTGAAATCTAGAATTCCAAATAGATCCATACAAATCTCCCAATTAATTGTTTTTCGCCGTCTGATTTTGATTTTTTTGTTGAGTTTGTTCGAATTTCATACAGACCAACAATTTAGAGACGACAAATTACAATTCCCCAACTAGTATTCCAAAACTGAAGATGGCAGCATTAGAAAATTTTGTTTGGCGTTTGGGACAAAAGAACAGGCCAGATAAATCATGTGTCTTTTGTGCGAAAAGTTCAAGATATTGCATTGTGGAAACGTATTAAACATAAATATTTCAATTTTAAAATTCAAAAAAATTAGTTTCAATAATTTTGTCAATAATGTAGCTTGTGATGGCCCTTTAAAAGTCCCGGGAGACCCTTAAAGCCCCAGTCCACCCCTGTGTCAGTTCATATATTTAATGCGCCCCCAAGCAACACAACATACTAGATAAATGTGGTTCTACGGATATAAAAAATGTATATTCTAACAACAGCAACACAACACACCAGACGAGACAGGTGTTTTTATTTTTATATACAATCTTAAAATTCGAAGAACTAAATAATGATTTTGTGTCAAAAAAGAAAAAATGAAAAAAATATAGAAAAGATTCTATAATTATTATGCATTTATTATGTATTTTTAAATTATTAAGGAATAAATGGTAATGGAATGGATATGAAAAACCTGAACTAGAGGAACGAACAAACGAACAAATCGGGGCTAAGAATTTAAGAAAGAAAAAAATGAATAAGAATCTAAAAAAAATGTGTTGAAGTCGAACCTAGTAAGACTCGTGAGCAAACCCTCAGCTTAAAGCAAAATGCATATACATGTATGTACATAACATATGTATGTATTACAGATCTGAACTAACAAGCACTTATTTCAAGAACAAAGAACAATATTGTGAACTTTCAATGCACATCCGATACAATTGGTGTAGGTGGAATCGGAATGAGTGCCATAGCCATTGCTGAAATTCTTCACAATTCCAATTGCAAAGTTCAAGGCAGTGATGCACAATCAAACAACAATCTAGATACAAGATTTCAAAGGCTCCGCATAGAGGCTTTTATTGGTCACAATGCTCATAATATAAGCCAAGTTCAAATAAATGTACATTCTTCTGCGATAGAAGAATAACCACCCTTTTACTAAATTACTGATTGTCATGAAAACAATAATAAGTCATTCAATTAAATTAAAACAAATTATTTATAGAAAAACAAAACAAAATTGTCGCAGTTTATTAAATGGCTACAATATAATTCAAATAATCATCATAACACTAATTATAATTCTTATTTAATGTTAGCCAAATAAATAAGAATTATAATAAGGTTTGGATTGCCACGTACCAGAAATAAATTAAAAATATTTAAATGAATATAAAAAGAATTGCAATGTAAGTATTAATAAGCAAAAAACAAACTAACACAGAGAATCACTGAAATCAATCTAGTACAAAAGGCCTTCATAACTTTTGTACTGAAAGATGTAATTTTTTCGGGTACGGTTTATTAGCGGTGGTCGATATTTAATTGAATCCTATAATAAAAACAAAACAATATACATTATACAGAATTAATTTAAACTTTTATATTTTTTCTTTACAAATCAAAAACTTATACATACATAAGAACATTCTTTCCAAAATCCCTCTTCGAAAAACTCTTTTATTCTTGTTAATAAATTATGTCTACTTTTTCGCCTGAGCTCTTTATCTTCTTTTTTAAATACACCTAACTGAAAAAACTTTTATTAACCACTTTTTTATATTTTCTAACATTCAAAATTAAAAAAAATTTATATACATACATTCCCTAACATTTCATCTATTGATTTCTTAAAATCATTATCATTATTATCCAGTGCATTCATTTTTTTATAATTAAATTCAATTATTTTTCTTCACACAATTCTTCTCACTTCCGCTCAGCTTGAGATTTTTTCATTAATGATTTATTTTTTTAATTTTTTCGACTTATATAGAATTTTCGAATTCATGGACAACTGGGTATTATAAAAATTATTACAAAATCGGGCCAGTAGAAAAAGTGTATAGTGGATTATTTAATTTACTTAAATTGTATTCTGCCAACTGATGCACTAAGAGACTCATTGTAATTGGTAATTGGTAAATGGTTAATGGTAATACGTAAGATTGGTAAGAGTGGTCAGTTTGGCAATTTGTATTAAATTGGCAATTGATATATTTAAGGGTAAAAGTATTATTTGTGGTAATTGCAATTGCATTTGCATTGGTAGGTGCAGTTGCAGTTGCAGTGGTAGGTGCAGTTGCAGTGGTAGGTGCAGTTTCAGTGGTAGGTGCAGTTGCAGTGGAAAGTGCAAATGCAGTGGTAGTTGCAGATGCAGTGGTAGTTGCAGTTGCAGTGGTAAGTGCAGTTGCAGTGGTAAGTGCAGTTGCACTGGTAAGTAAAGTCGCAGTGGTAGGTGCAGTTGCAGCAACTGCGCCTGCAACTGCACTTACCACTGCAACTGCACTTACCACTGCAACTGCACTTACCACTGCAACTGCAACTACCACTGCAACTGAACTTTGCACTGCAACTACCACTGCAACTGCACTTACCACTGCAACTGCAACTGCACCTACCACTGCGACTTAACTTACCAGTGCAACTGCACCTACCATTGCAACTGCACTTACCACTGCAACTGCACTTATCACTGCAACTGCAACTACCACTGCAACTGCACTTTCCACTGCAACTGCAACTACCACTGCAACTACCACTGCAACTGCACTTACCACTGCAACTACACTTATCTCTTCAACTGCACTTACCACTGCAACTGCACTTAACACTGTAACTGCAACTACCACTGCATCTGCAACTACCACTGCAACTGCACCTACCACTGCAACTACCACTGCAACTGCACTGACCACTGCAACTGCACTTACCACTGCAACTGCACTTACCACTGCAACTGCACTTACCACTGCAACTGCACTTACCACTGCAACTGCACTTACCACTGCAACTGCACTTACCACTGCAACTGCACTTACCACTGCAACTGCACTTACCACTGCAACTGCACTTACCACTTCAACTGCACTTACCACTGCAACTGCACTTACCACTGCAACTGCACTTACCACTGCAACTGCACTTACCACTGCAACTGCACTTACCACTGCAATTGCACTTACCACTGCAACTGCACTTACCACTGCAACTGCACTTACCACTGCAACTGCACTTACCACTGCAACTGCACTTACCACTGCAACTGGACTTACCACTGCAACTGCACTTACCACTGCAACTGCACTTACCACTGCAACTGCAACTACCACAACAACTCCATTTACCACTGCAACTGCACTTACCACTGCAACTGCACTTACCACTGCAACTGCACCTACCACTGCAACTGCACCTACCACTGCAACTGGAACTACCACCGCAACTACCATAAACAACACCTTTACATCAAAATATACCAATTGCCACTTTATTACAAGTTACCAATCTTACCACTCTTAACACTCATACCTATCTTAACTATCTCACCAATATTACCAATCTTACCATTACTACCAATATAACCATTTACCATTTACCATTCACAAATTACCAATTACAATGAGTCTCTCAGAGCGTCAGGTGGCAAAATTGAAATTAGATATATTAAATGATCCACTATACACTTTTTCTACTGGCCCGATTATGTAATAATTTTTATAACACCCAGTTGGTCATGAAATCTAAAATTCTATATAAGCCAAAAAATTAAAAAAAATAATTCATTATTAAAAATATATCAAGCAATACAGAAGTAAATATAATTTTGTGAAGAATTAAATAGAAGAAAAATGGATGCAACAAAAGAAAATGAATACAATGTTCAAAAATGGATAGATGAAATGTTGGAGAATGTGAGTATATAAAATTTTTATGATTTAAAATGTTAAATAAATAAAAATGTGATAATGAAATTTTTTTAGCAACCTGGACCAAGCGGAATTATTAAAAAAGGATATGATGTCCAGAAATGGATTAACGAAATGCCGGAGGATGTGAGTATATTAAATTTTTATGATTTGAAATGTAAATCAATATAAAAATGTGTTAAATAAAATTTTTAAGATACCTGGAACTAGTGGACCTAATGCGGTATATGAAAATGAATATCAATGGTTAGATGAAATGTCAGATAATGTGAGTATATTAAATTTGTATGATTTTAATGGTTTTAAAAATATTTAAAATGTGGTACATACATTTTTTTTAGTTGGCTGCATGGAGAAGAGAAGAAATTTATAGAAAAGAACTCAGGAGAATAAGGAGACAAGAAGAATTATTCAGAATAATTAAAGATTATTTTGAAAATGGATTTTGGAGGGATTGGGTCTATGTGAGTATAAGTTTTTGATACCTATAATGTTAAAATTATTTATTATGTATTTTTTTTAAATTAAAGAATTCAATTAAATTTCGGCTACCGCTATTTAATATGAAGAGAAAAAAACATCATGGAATCTTTCAGTATTTCATGAAGATATTTTGTACAAGGTTTATTGAAGAAATTTAGTACTAAATATCTGTTTTTTTTTTCAGTTTTAATTTTTTGTTTATTAAAATCTAATTCTTTCATATATTCATATATTCATATTCTTTGAAATATTTATGTTGGATTCCAAATTTAATTATAATTCTTATTTTTGTGGTTAACAAGAAATAAGAATTATAATTAGTATTATATGATGTTTTATTCTTTGTTTTTTTGAATTATAGATACACCCATAATCCTTCTTGTTTAATAAACTGATTATATTTTTCTTCTTTTACTTCATATAATTTGTTTTTTATTTAATTTAATGATTGATAACTATTCGTGGTTTTTAGTTAGAGCGTGGGTTATAAAAAAAAACGAATAATCTCTGTATCGTGCATAGTTTGGAATAATTGTTTTTGTTCTTAATTCTGGAAATCAATGTTTGTTAACTGAGATAATGGGGAGGAAGCCATTGGATTATACATATTCAACTGATTTTATTCTGTAGGTAATGGATCCAATATAGTTTTCTGATCGTCCTGTCTGCTTCTCAAATGTTAATACTGCGACTTGAAAAGAAACTTAATTAATACTGTTAACACTTTGGCTTGAAAAGAAAATTAATTAATACTGTTATTACTTCGGCTTGAAAAGAAACTATTACCTGAATTAGGTCCAAAGCCATTGCATCGCATCACTTAGAAGAAGAAAATTGTCATCTCTCTTATATACATATAATATGTATGTATGTACAATGTATTTGTTCTCCATCTGAGGTTTTCAACAAACACGAAACTTCATAGGAAAATGTCATTGGAACCTTTTCATTTTTTTCATTAGAACTCCTTAGCCACAATTTATTCGTTTGTTCGATTGGTTGGTCTTGTTGGTATTGTGGCCAATATGAATTATTTTCTGCATATATGTGATTATAGAATCTTTTCTGTATTATTTTTAATTTTTTGACACAACATAAATTGATTTGTTGACACAAAATTATTTTTGAATTAAGTAGGATATAGAGCTCTTTGAATTTTAAGATTATAAAAAAACAAAACACCTGTCTCGTGTGGTGTGTTGTGGTGCTATTGTTAGAATATAATTTTATATCCGTAGAACTACATTTATCTAATTTGTTGTGTTGCTGTGAGGCGTATTAAATATTTGGACTGGGAGCGAGACACGACTCGACAACAAAACACACGCGACGCGTGCGGTTCCTTTTTTCATTTGTTTTAGGTGCTCTTTGGTTCTAATGTTCCTAAAAACATTATAAACTTTTCTTGCAGATTTTTAAAGTGACATTTAAAAATCGCAAGCATCGGTTTTATGCACCTATTGGTTTCGTGTCAAAAAAACAATCATCTAGGTTTTAATCAACTATTCTGTTTTTATGTAATGAGAGTAAGATTATAAGACTGCAAAAATTACAAAATAAAGCAATTAGATGTATTTTAAAGTGCAAAAGATATATCGCTGGCTCAATACTTTAATGTTCTATGTTAGGTTTTCATTAGTCTGAGATATTCGCTTCCAAAGTTTTACGAATTAAGGACCTACTTTCTTTTTTCTGTGTTCGATATCGATATAATTAACACTTTTCAATTTTAACATATAACATTTTTCTAACTTTTTTGAATTTACTGTAAGTTTTTTGTTCTATGTCGGACATAGAACATCGAAGCACTGAGGGAGATATATGGAAATCAATGGCAGATTGGGAAAAAATTAAATAAAATATGCAGTGAAATTACAAAATATAGTTACTGCGATTGTAAGACCGTAAAAAACTGTTATTTGCCAGTACTTTTTGATAATTTATTTATTGATTTAATTTATTTTATGGTCTATATGAACGTTTAATGACTGAACATAACTCAGAATCTTTGCAATGTTTATGTTTGTTAGGGCTATAAAACAGCCATTTGTTGAATGGTTAGTGTGTTCGACTGTCACGCTGGAGGTCTGGGATCGCTTCCCAGCCTCGTCCACCTAAAAAACTAAAAAGTTTTTTTTCAGGGCTACTGCCTCTTGCGAGGAATTGACAAATCCTCCAAGAGTATCACTTGTCACGAATAAGTGCTTCTCGTCTAGCCGTTCGGATTCGGCATAAAATTGTAGGTCCCTTCCATTCCTGTCGAAAGGCGCACACAGGAATGGTTGCGAGTTGTTAGTCACTAGGCCCTGGTTCTTCATGAGCCGTTGTGCCACCCGATTTATTTTATTTATGTTGAAGAAAAAACATGGAACATATATTTTCTTAAAGTCGATGTTGAAGTTGATATAAAAAAAATTTTTTTTGAATTTTATATGACATAGAACATTAAAGTATTGAGCCAGCGATATGTCAATTCGTTTTATGTTGAACTCTTTGAAGTGGTTATCAGTAAAGCAAAGAATTGTTATGAATGTTTTAGTTTTTGTATTTAAAATAATAAACAACTTAATGCCAAATTATTTATTTGATTATATACAATTTATAAGAGACTTACGCAAAATTCTCTCAAATACAAAGGATTTAAATTGTTCAATAGTTTAAACGCTGATGCCAAAAATGAAACAAACTTAAATATACAGCTATATAAAAGAAAAGTTATTGAATATGTAAAATCACACTATTAGAACCTATGTAAAATCAATTATGTAAATGTATTTATGTATATTAATGTAAATAGTTAACTAAACTAAATAAATAAACTTAAACTTAAATTACGATGATGGAGAAGTTCAAAAAAATGTTTTTGCGTCTGTGCGTCCTGATGTACACCGAGCTAAACCCTTAACGGTTGGACCGATTTTTTTTGAAAATTTGGTGTGAAGCGTTTTTATGTGATTCCCTAGCGGAGAAATTCGAAATCTATGTCGTAGCTCATCTAAAACGGGTAGCTGCCATACAACGATCTCAGTTTTGGGCTATTCCATTATCGCGGGTGCAACATTTAGACAGACTTTAAATATTTTTATAATAAAATAAAAGAATATTTTAATGAAATTCTTACTTGAAGGGTAACATTTTCGACTTGGATTCGACTTGGATTCGTTTATAAAACACAAATTAAATAAATAAATCGTCAGAAAAAAAGGTTTCAAAGTGCGATCGCGGGTGCAATGAATTTGGCTCACATTTCTTGATCATAGTACGAAAATCGCAAGTCTGTTAATTGTGAAACATTTGTTATTTTTTTCTTACATTTTACTGAACGACATTGATTCAATCAACTTAAGACATACAAATTAAGAAAGCAAAAATCAACAACGATTTTTCACTTTTAAAGCAATCGCGGGTGCAACATCAAATTATCGCGGGTGCAACGCGTCTTACTTTAATGAATATTGACATCAGTAAAACGATTTAAATGAACTGGATGAGTGATCAAAATAATATTTATTTATTTATTTACAAAAGAAGCTTATAAAATAAATTTACAAACTCTTGAAGAATTAAGGCATTAGGGTAACGAGACCATGTAATGCCGTTTAAATTAGGATTTAAATTATTTTAATTGTTTTATATTTCATTGTTTTTTCCGTGGAGTGTTGTAGATCGAATTATGTTCTTAATGGTATCTAGATTTCTAGGGTCAAGAAGGTCAGCCAGCTGTTCTGATCGACTTGAAGTTTGTCTGGACTTTGGGCATTCTATCAGGATGTGCTGGACAGTGAGAGCCACTTTACAGTCTACGCATTCCTCTGCTTCACTTCGGTTGTATATGTGCTTGGTGTTGAATAAGGTTTTTCCTACTCGGAAGCGAAATAGCGTTATACATTCTTGTCTCGTAAGCTCTGGGTGATATGGAATGTGGACTCTTTCGGACTGGTGGCTTCGTAGGAAACAATTTTTCCTACCCCATTGTTCTTTTAATTCACTGTTGTGGTTCTCCAGCCAAACTCTTCGAACTAGCTGGTGAAAATTTGGTGTTTCTATTATTAGCGGAAGGTTTTGTGCGTTTTTTGCTGCATTATCCGCTGCTTTATTTCCTTTGATTCCCATATGTCCTGGTACCCATGACAGTGAAATGTTTTCGTTCAGGTTAACTTTAAGCATTTTAAGAGATGGACATTTAATTGTTGGACTCTTAAGCCCATTCAGAAATTCTCAGTAGTCGGTACAAATAAGAGTTTTTTCGGACCAGTCACGGGATATTTGTATTGCTTTTTTAAGTCCAGCCAGCTCAGCAATATAATTTCCTGCAGGGACTGGAAGCAGGCCTTGGTGAAGGATAGTAGTACATCCTGAGGGCAAGAGTTCGGTGACTGAATATGAGGAGTAGTTTTCCGTTGATGATCCATCTGTGTATAAGATTCTATTTGGCTTGACAGAATTAATGTAATCCTTGTGCATCATCTGGAAAAAACTGGCTGGTGTAGTCTTTTTTATATTTTGCTAAGCTGGTATCGATTTGCAGATTATTTAAAGACTAGTCAGTACCGTTCTCTATTAATTATTAGTTTGTTTTTTTTTCTCAATGCGTCAATATTTTCGAAAAATACTGTGTTCCGATTCTCTTATCGCTCGTGCAACATTGAGACTCACTTTGAGTATATTTATAATTAAATAAAAAAATATTTTAATGAAATTATTGCTTGAAGGGCTACATTTTAATCTATTCCCTACGTAGAAGTGCTCTGCATTAGGGCTGGCCACGAGATGAGACTCGGTGAGACTTTTGGAAGTCTCGTCTCGTTAAAATCGAAAATTTTATTCTCGTCTCGGTCTCGTGTCGATCTCGGCTCGGATGCTTTAAATGCAGTCTCGTCTCGTCTCGTCTCGTCTCGTCTCGTCTCGTCATGTGAGATCGAGGTAGGCATTTTTTCAAGCTTGCGGCTATATTTTTGTGCAGCAGTCTCATCTCTTTCCTTACTTCTTTGCATTTTATATTAAATTGTTAAAAAAAAAAAAACAAAAAAAAAAAACTTGGCAAACAAAAATTATTATTAAAGGCTTATTTATTAATAAAATATGATACATCACTCAATAATGTTAGTGTCGACAAGTTGCAACCAATTTGAATCAACGTTTTTTTTTGATTCAACATACAATTTACTCCTTATAGTGACTGGTTAAATTTTGTTTTTGATTTTTTCTTACTTTAAAAAAGTTTCACTAAAGTAAACACTTTATTTCTGTGTAAAAAACAAACTTGTATATATAATATTTTATATCGCGGGTGCGGCTCCTAACATTAAGCACCTCATATTTGGGATATTCGCAAAATAAGTATGCCATCCAAAAGGTCAGTAATTGGTCAAAAAAGGTCAACCAGTGTCAGAAATTGGTCAGCCAGGAAATTTGTAATCAAAGGGATATTCGCAAAAAAAGTGTACCATTTGAAAGGCCAACGACTCGTGATAATAGGTCAGCTAGTTTCAGTGATTGGTTAGCCATAGCTTATTTTATATGAATTTTTGAAGTTTTTTTATTTTTCATGGCCGTATTAGACTTTAAGCACCTCATTAACCGAATTTTTCAAAAAAAAGATACCATTTGAAAGATTATTAAATCCTAACCTAAGTTTTTTATCCCATAAATGAGGTGGCAAAAATAGTTGGTTACCTTGAAAAACTTTAACCATTGCTTACAAATTTCCTGGCTGACCAATTTCTGAAATTAGTTGACCTGTTTTGACCAATTACTGAACTTTTAGATGGCAAACTTTTTTTTTCGAATATCCCATATATGAGGTGCCAAAGGTTAGGAGTCCGCGGGTGCAAAAAACTTACAATGGCGATTAAATAACATTTGTGACAACATGTCTACCAAGTAAATAACCTCAAAGCAGCTATGATAGGTGCAGTTCATACTGACTCTTCGTATGACAAGGCTCAAAAAACGTGTTTTCTTTAAATTTTTGTTTGTTTGTTATTAAATACAAACCATCTACGTTGCATTGTTATACTTAAATAAACTAAAAATATTGTTATTTAAAAATTGATGCCGAAAATTGTCTATAACGGAATCGTCCTTTTAGTATTTAATAAAACACAATTTTACACAAAATAAACAAATATTCATACTAAATAGTCGCCCTAATTACGAAATTCGTATTATTAAGTCGTATTTGGTCGTATGTTGGGTTTGAGGTTTCCTTAATGGTAAAGTATCATCTTTTTGGTTCAAAGGTTTTGAGAATTTTCGAATAGAGACTTTGCGATGCTGGTATTAAAACTTTACACAACATATTTATCAAAAGACATGGCGAAAAGAATACAAATTGTTCTTTTCACCATGTCTTTCAATGGTCATATTGTTAAATATAAATAACACCATCGCAATGTCTCTATTCTCAAATTCTCAAAAGCTTTGCAACAAAAAAGATTAAATTTTACCATTAAAGAAACCACAAGCCCAACATACGACCAAATACGACTAAATAATACGAATTTTGTAATAGGGGTGAGTATTTCATAATTTTAATTAAAATCAAAACCACGCCCCGTGAATGAAAAATCTCAAATTTTAAAATTTTTCCTTTGTCTGCACTTTAAGCCCTAACGCTGTTTTAAATTTCATCGTTCTACGACAATCAGAAGTGCTCCAAATAATTTATATCAATTCTATGAAAATGGGAGGGTACCACGCCCCCTGAATGGAAAATATTGAATTTTCGATTCAGGGGGCAATATACACCACAGGGCCTACCGTTGTGCGAAATTACAAGATTCTACGATGTCGGGAAGTGCTCCATAACTTCGATGATCTGTCAGTCAGTCAGTTACGGTGTTTGCGATTTTTGCAGTCTAATGTCTCGGGAACCCCTTATGCTAAAGAATTGAAATTTGGTGAGTTATCTAAACCTGGTGAGCTGAGCAAATGCTGGGAGTTTGAAGTTTCTGACATTATTGGTACTCAAGTTAGAGGTTGGTCGAAAATCGCCTGAGTTTGATCCTGTAAAAAGGGTGTAGTGCCAGAACTTGGCTGGGCACTACCGTGCCCTTTGATTTAAAGTCTCAATAAAAATCAATTCAATTCGTCACTGAAAAGAACATGTGGATTGGTGGTTAATTGTCTATGGATTCTAGCATTTAATTAATCAATTAAGTAATAATTTAATTTTTGCAAATCGGGAACATCAATTAAATATAACTACTTAATATTTCTTGCATAAAAAGTGTTCTGTGCTTTGCTGTTAAAAAAATAATGTTTGTTCAAAAATAATTGGTGTACCTAAATAAATATGTATTCTTATCTTATCTCATCTTATATTTGTCTCCCTGTATGAACATTTCATTGAGGAAATAAAAGATAAATCCCAATTTGTACTCTATTAATTGAAATCTCTTATCATAAAAGCCACACAAATGTGTCTTTTGACAGCACTCATAGCAGATATCTTAACAGATTTCATAACAGTTTGGCATGCCGAATACCAAAATCTCTATTATAAGTTAAAACTCTTGTTGAAACAGCATTTCATTTAAGTTCAAATCAATATACACGCACCACCGCGTGTTTCCAGGGTTGGACCCAAAAAATCATCAGTCAATAATGCCACACCCACTTCACTAAATCTATATAATTTTCGAAAATCTTCACCAATTGGACATCTTCTGTTTTTATAAACACGATTTGTTACAGAATTATTCTGAAACTCGGCCATTTTGATACTTGTTTATAAACTGAGTAAGAGAAAACCCATGCTTAACAATTCATGAGATCGTTCTCATGCAATCAATCGTTTTCTCATATTTTTGCATATCAAAACTATAACTTTCTCACATCGAGCTTTTGTCAAGAGATCGATCTCAACACTTTGAGTTCGAACTCATAGCTTGAGATTGATCTCGGTCTCTGTATTTTTTTTCGCATACCACTCTAGGAAAGTTCTCAGAAAAATGAGTAATAATATAAATAACATCATCGCAATTTCTCTATTCTCAAAAGCTTTGCAACAAAAAAGATTAAATTTTACCATTAAAGAAACCACAAGTCCAACATACGACTCAATAATACGGATTT
The DNA here is from genome assembly GCA_949320155.1 of Melangyna quadrimaculata. Classification (NCBI taxonomy): domain Eukaryota; kingdom Metazoa; phylum Arthropoda; class Insecta; order Diptera; family Syrphidae; genus Melangyna; species Melangyna quadrimaculata. The sequence goes on from OX439483.1 coordinate 151,768,886, forward strand.
TGTAATAGGGGTGAGTATTTCATAATTTTAATTAAAATCGTTAGAGCTAAAAAAAAGAAGGTAACTTATTAATTGTTTTTTTTTTTTTGAATGCCATTACTTGCCCTTTAAGTTTATACCGCACGAATAAATTCAGTAATAACGATGTAAACTATCCGTGCTAGGTATAGCAGAGTACTTATCATTTGCACCCATGTTATTTAACAAAAAAATAATAGAAAAGACTGGCCACAGCAAAAGCACCTCAAAAGATAATGTTAAGCAGCGTCCACATTATGTAGATTTGTGTATATCGACTGTGCTGATCAACAATGTTGAGTTAATGCGGACGTTTTAATTTATCGGCTAAAATATCGTTTTACTCGTGCATTACTTTTTGGTTGTGGAGCAGAATAGAAGTAAAGATAACAAGTATTTGTTAATTTTAATATCTTCTGTCTTTATTGTATTGAGTCTTCTTAAAAACTAAAGCTTAAAATCTACCTAACTTCTACTCTACCCTGGGAAGTGTTTCTATCTTGCAGCGTGTGCAAGATATCACATTTCCATACTTCCCGTCGCATGGATTGTGATTGACATCGGTGGGAGCTACTTCGTTGATAGAAATAGTTGTGTCAGCATAAATAGTTATCGTCGATGATAATGACGATGACGATGACCTTGACTACGACGACGACGACGACGATGACGACGACGACGATGACCACGACGACGGCGGGTACAGCAGCTTTGGTTGCGGTCGGCGACGACCTAGGCGATCGGGTTAACTCCTCCCTCACTTAAATGAAGAACGTCCTCGGTCTTCTTGAGAGCCATGATGACTTTTTGAAGCTCGGTATTTCGGCGCTGTTTGTTCTGACACTGCTTTAGTTTAACGATGGTGTAACAAACTGTAATGAGCGCAAGTGTCGCGCAGCAAGCTATAATTGGATGGGTCGTCAATTTTGTCTCTATTTCACCAATGTAACGTAAATTATCCATGTTCATTCTATGAAGGAACGGTAGGCTCAATATTTCTCTATGACCGGTGATATTGAGAAGTGTAGATGTTGCGCTACCAGGCTGTTTTTTATTTATGTTATTTCGATTAATAAACTTGGAACCATTGATCCACACCGCATCATCAAAAGTCAGCAAATACGTCCCGTTGATGTCCGTTTCAAAACCATTCACCTCCCTTATTCTGGCATTTCAGTTGTTTATTACAACTATGCCATCATCAATAATCAACACTGATTCCCGATGGTCTGGTTGTGTGTTGCAATGAGCCATGCCTCCAGAGTGTAATTGTTGAGCGCATGTCTTGCTCGGTAATTCTTTGCAAAACGTTAGCGTTGTTGCTATGTTGCAGTCTTCAACAGCCAGTACCTGACTTCCACATTCCGCAACCACATCATCTCCATCGAAGAATATAATATTTCCGTTGTGAGCAACAGGGTAGATAATTATTTTCTTACATACTATCTTAGGTATAGGGTACTTAATAATAAAATGCAATACATTATCATTTTGTAAAATCTTAACATGAGATAATTCCATTAGCTCTGTTACGCTTACATTTGTAAATTGTTCGTTAATTATTGATTTTATATCGTCATCTTCTAAAATTATTGGATTTATAATTTTTAGTTTTGCAAGTGTTATTGAAAGCATTAAATTCTGAATTTCGGAAATAAGAATCCTATTTCTTGCTAACAAGATCTCGTAGAGATGGCCAGTGTCAATCTGTTGCCTTTTTGTGTTTGCCAAAATACTATTTACCGTATCTGTTAACTCATTAATTTGTTCTTGGGACTTGGTGTTAATAATAGCCTGTCTGTTATTAGAATCAATCAACTGGGCCTGATTAAATTTAATTTTTTCAAAGTCATCAAAATCAGGGGTACCAGCCACAATTTTTAGTCCAGTTCCCAAGAAATTAAGACTTCTAGCGTTTCTATGATGAATACTAATACTTTCGAAAAGTGTTTCTAAATGTCTTATATCTATTTCCAGAATCTTGCGCATATGTGACTGCGGGAAAAGATCAGTCATGTTTTTCGACTCAACCATTATTTGTTTGTAGGCCGTTAGATTCGATGTGTGACTTAAGTATCCGTAGACCTGCCAAAGAATCACATCCCCGTCAGCTATTGGAATATAGTTTGAGTTTGAATAGTCTCTTAGTTTCGCTGCCTCAGTCATCATCAGTAAAAACAAAATAATCCTGAAAGATGTTAATTTCTTTAATAAAATCAGCTTGTAAGTTTAAAAATACTAAATAAGTTGTGTTCTATTTAAGGTTGTCCTTATGGACCACCCTCCCTTTAATTAAGACCGTTGTCCCCAAATCGGCTTCTACTTTCTCTTCAACGTATAATGGAGTTAACTTTTTACCTAATCTTCTGTTTGATTTCACTAAAACCTTTTCTCCTACACTAAAAATTCTGTTTTGCCTCGTTTCGTTTTCCCTTTGCAACTGAATTTCTTGGGCCTTCTGAACTTTATTTTTTATTTTTTTTCTAAAATCTGTCGGGGACGAATGTATTTCATCAATTGGTCTTTGGTTCGTAACAGAATGGACGGTCCTATTATATTCTACTGTTGCTAATAGTATTAATTCGATTGTATCCTCGACTTTTCTGTCAAGTTTTAGACATCTTGCAATTTCTAATAGAGTGCTGTGAAACCTTTCTACCTGTGCGTTAGATGTACTGTGTAAAGGTGGAGCATTTACTATGTCAACATTAAAATTATTGAGCAAAATTGACCTAATTGTCTCGGATTTTAAAGAAGCCTCATTGTCACAAAAGATTTGTTTTGTATTTGGGAAGATGTTCATTATCTCCAGTATTGGAACTTTTACGTCTATTATAGTGCGTGATGGTATTGGCATCACAACCGCAAATTTGGAAAACTTGTCAATGCAAGTTAGAAAATACTTTTTATCCGTAGAGAATATGTCAACGTGAAGCATTTCTCCAGCATACGAGGGGATTGGTGTCTCACCAAGCAATTGTTTTTTTTGGATGCCGATCGTACTTCGACTTTGAACATATTTTACAGTTTGCCACAACCTCATTTGCCTGTTTTGTCATTTTTGGAAAGAAATAGTCACATAGGATTTGCTTAACGTTTTCTTGAGCTGCTCTATGTGCTCGGTTGTGTTCAGTAATTATAATTTCTTTTTGTTCATTCGGGTCAAATATATCTAACACAAATTTATTAGCATGCCAAAACTTAGTTGATGGAAATAACTCGACTAAATTGTGTTGGATAAAGGCTAGAATTGGCAAGTCACAATAAATTACATTGACTACATCTATTTTAATCACGTTTTTTAATTTGTCAATCAAAGTATTCTTTTCTGAAAAGTTAATGAAATGTCTACTTTTTTTACCGAATATTATAAATGTACGCGATGAAGCGCTTTAAAAAGTCAGCAAATTGCAGTTTGAAGCAGTTTAAAGGTTTGTCTGTTGTTTCGATTGCATAAGTTAGAGATAATTCACTATGCATCGTAGCGTCATTAGAAGATGCATCATTCTCCAATGCATGGATATTTTGCCGAGAAAGCGCGTCAGCGACATAATTCTCTTTTCCTGGCTTGTAAAATATACGAGCATTATGCTCATCTACAAAAGCTTTCCATCGCTTAATTTTTGCGTTGGTATTTTTATCTGAAACTGAAAATGAAAGGGGTTGATGGTCTGTAAAAATATTTAGACTCTTTACTCCATAAAGATAGTTACGGAGACTTTTTAATGACCAGACTATGGCCAAAAGCTCTCTTTCATTGGTTGCAAATTCTATCTCCTTACCTCTGAGGGTTCTTGAGATCATTGTAATCGGTTTCCCGTTTTGGGACAAAACCGCTCCAAGACCATACGATGAAGCATCCGTCGTAAGATTGAAAGGCTTCGTGTAGTCTGGGTATAACAATGTTATAGCTTCTGACGCTATTGATGAAAAGTCCTTTATAAAACATCTATAATAACTCGCTAGACCCAGAAAAGACCTAAGTCCAAAAAGTGTTGAAGGTTGAGTGAAATTTTTGATTGTCTCCACTTTAGTAGGGCAAGTCTTTATGCCATCCCTAGATACCATAAAACCTAAGTATTCTACGTTTGTTTTAAAAAAATTAGATTTTTCACGAGAAACCCTCATATTTGCATCGTACAATTTTTTTAAAACCGTATTGATATCTTCGACATGTTCTTTTTCAGTTTCTGAAAAAACAATAACGTCATCGACGTAAACATAGCAAATTTTTCCAATTTGCTCACGTAGGACATCATCTATGGCCCTTTGGAAAATGCTGGGGGCATTTTTTAAACCAAACGGGAGGCGACAAAATTCATACTTTCCTCCGTTAACAGAGAAAGCTGTCTTTTCCCGGTCTCGTTCAGCTAGTTCGATTTGGTGAAACCCTGATTTTAAGTCTAGGGTTGTGAAAAACCGTGCTTTACCTAAATTTGACGAAATTGTTGTTATATTTGGGATGGGGTACTTATCATCTATGGTTGTCTCGTTGAGCTTCCGAAAGTCTATTACTAAACGTTTCTTTTTATTGCCCAACTCATCAGTACCCTTTTTATCAACAACCCAAATAGGATTGTTGTAGGGTGACCTTGATGGTCTAATTATACCATTCCGCAGAAGGTCTTTAACTTCAGTATTAACGAAATCTTTTACACCCATAGGATAGGGGTAAAATTTTGAGTAAATGGGGTCTTCACTTACTGTACGTATTGTGGCAACGATATTGGTGTTATACGGCAAAGATTCATTTGAATCTGCAAATGTTTTTATTCTATTACGTATCATATTTTTAAAATCTATGCTTACGGATGGTGGAACCTTAATGTCCTCTACTTTCGTAAAGTTCACATTGTCACATTTATGGAAGAGAATAGTTTCTAACCCTGAATTGAAGCGAATTAAATTTTCTTTTAAGCAAATTGTGGCGTTAACCTGTGTTAACAGGTCAAGACCAATAATTCCGTCAAAAGATGACAGGTTGGGTAAAATAAAAAAAGTGCTATTTCTCCAAAAAATATTTATAAAACATTTGAGTTCAATATTGTTAAAACCATGAATTGATTTTACTAAAAAAGGTGTGTCTACTGGCACTAAACCTTCTATCTCTTGTAATGGCCTGATGTAATTTTTCGAGGCACCTGTGTCAATTAAAAACTTTACTAACCTCCCTCCTACTGTTTTTTTAATAAACGGTAGTTGGGAGCTTCCCCTAAAAAATTAACGTAGTCAGAATCATGTACCTCAGCTTCCACTTCATCTACCTGCAACGCAGCTGTGGCTTCATAGTCACCTTCATTATTCCGTGGAGGATTGTCCTGCAAATAATTTACTCTTTGGCGACGCTGCCCCGACTGTCTTTGAAAGCTACTTGGCCTTTTATTCCTTTGTTCTTGCCCTTGATCATAGGTATCGTTACTATTTTGTTGTTGATAGCTATTAAATTGGCGTAAACGTGATGATGTCGGATCAACATCCATTTTTCCACGACTGCTGGGGGATTTAGAACTGTTAAGTTCCGATTGTTTGTCGTTTTCATAACTTTGCCTTTTGTTAAAATATGGATTTTTGCCTTGCTTATTAATTTGGCTGTTATAATTGAAGTTCTTACTATTATTATTGTTTTGGTAACGGTTCGGTGATCGTTTGATCTCGGACCTGAGAGATTTTTCTTCAAAATTTTTCGCATAACGCGTTGCAAACAAATACCTTTCATTGTTTGCTTCAACTTCTTGAGCTAAGGCCAAAGCTGTAGGCATATCAGACGGACGGGCCGAAAACAGAACATCACTTAATGGTTTTTTTAACCCAGATATAAAAACTCTAAGGGCGTCTCTTCTGTATTTTTCGTTAAATGCAATGGCTAATGCACTGTCATATGACATATTGGTTTTGTTTGTAAGAAGAGTAAGTTTTTTTTCAATCTCGTCATAATATTCTAGAACGGTAAGGTTTCCTTGCCGCAATGTACTGAGCTTTTGCTCAATTAAATAAATCGGACGTACATCTGCGTACGTAAAATCTAACCTAGCTATGATAGCTTTAAAATTTAAAACTGTATTGAATGAAGCCAAAACAGCGTCGGCTGGGCCTCTTATTTTATTTCTTATTATTCCAACTGCCTGGTAATGTCTAGAACTACCATCGTATTTTTCGAAAACTTTGTAAGCAGAGTGAACCGCTTGACGCCAAGAGACATAAGTGCCCTGTTTGCCCTCAAATTCTGGAAGAGATTTAACTATGTCGAGACACTCTTCACACCTACTACCTTCCACAATTTCAATTTCTTTAAAAATTTCAACTTCAGGTTTGTTTTGTGTCAATGTTAAATTTTTCACTGCATCACTTAACTTTCTTTCAAAATCCAATTTTTGTGCTTCAAGGGCACCACTGACTGCGGATTCTACTAATACTTTTAAATCTGTAGCATTCATTTTTGTTTCTATTTTTTTTCCTATTTGTAAGTAATTAAACTTTTCTAATAGTGTTTCAAAATTCTCAGGTTCACTCATTAACCGCAAAACCGTAAATGATATTTATACGCAGTTTAATTAATTTCAAATTAATAGGAGCACTCACAAAAAAAAATAACACTTGCAAACTTTACAATTAAAAATATTCAAAGTATAGACAAATTCTTACATTTTTACATAAAAGAAAATAATTCTTAAAACTCGTAATTGATGAATGATATATGTTGATATTGTTTAGATTTTCAAAAAGTTCTTCCGAGTTGGGCGCCAGTAAAGATAACAAGTATTTGTTAATTTTAATATCTTCTGTCTTTATTGTATTGAGTCTTCTTAAAAACTAAAGCTTAAAATCTACCTAACTTCTACTCTACCCTGTGAAGTGTTCCTATCTTGCAGCGTGTGCAAGATATCACATTTCCATACTTCCCGTCGCATGGATTGTGGTTGACATCGGTGGGAGCTACTTCGTTGATAGAAATAGTTGTGTCAGCATAAATAGTTATCGTCGATGATAATGACGATGACCTTGACTACGACGACGACGACGACGATGACGACGACCACGACGACGGCGGGTGCAGCAGCTTTGGTTGCGGTCGGCGACGACCTAGGCGATCGGGTTAACTCCTCCCTCACTTAAATGAAGAACGTCCTCGGTCTTCTTGAGAGCCATGATGACTTTTTGAAGCTCGGTATTTCGGCGCTGTTTGTTCTGACACTGCTTTAGTTTAACGATGGTGTAACAAACTGTAATGAGCGCAAGTGTCGCGCAGCAAGCTATAATTGGATGGGTCGTCAATTTTGTCTCTATTTCACCAATGTAACGTAAATTATCCATGTTCATTCTATGAAGGAACGGTAGGCTCAATATTTCTCTATGACCGGTGATATTGAGAAGTGTAGATGTTGCGCTACCAGGCTGTTTTTTATTTATGTTATTTCGATTAATAAACTTGGAACCATTGATCCACACCGCATCATCAAAAGTCAGCAAATACGTCCCGTTGATGTCCGTTTCAAAACCATTCACCTCCCTTATTCTGGCATTTCAGTTGTTTATTACAACTATGCCATCATCAATAATCAACACTGATTCCCGATGGTCTGGTTGTGTGTTGCAATGAGCCATGCCTCCAGAGTGTAATTGTTGAGCGCATGTCTTGCTCGGTAATTCTTTGCAAAACGTTAGCGTTGTTGCTATGTTGCAGTCTTCAACAGCCAGTACCTGACTTCCACATTCCGCAACCACATCATCTCCATCGAAGAATATAATATTTCCGTTGTGAGCAACAGGGTAGATAATTATTTTCTTACATACTATCTTAGGTATAGGGTACTTAATAATAAAATGCAATACATTATCATTTTGTAAAATCTTAACATGAGATAATTCCATTAGCTCTGTTACGCTTACATTTGTAAATTGTTCGTTAATTATTGATTTTATATCGTCATCTTCTAAAATTATTGGATTTATAATTTTTAGTTTTGCAAGTGTTATTGAAAGCATTAAATTCTGAATTTCGGAAATAAGAATCCTATTTCTTGCTAACAAGATCTCGTAGAGATGGCCAGTGTCAATCTGTTGCCTTTTTGTGTTTGCCAAAATACTATTTACCGTATCTGTTAACTCATTAATTTGTTCTTGGGACTTGGTGTTAATAATAGCCTGTCTGTTATTAGAATCAATCAACTGGGCCTGATTAAATTTAATTTTTTCAAAGTCATCAAAATCAGGGGTACCAGCCACAATTTTTAGTCCAGTTCCCAAGAAATTAAGACTTCTAGCGTTTCTATGATGAATACTAATACTTTCGAAAAGTGTTTCTAAATGTCTTATATCTATTTCCAGAATCTTGCGCATATGTGACTGCGGGAAAAGATCAGTCATGTTTTTCGACTCAACCATTATTTGTTTGTAGGCCGTTAGATTCGATGTGTGACTTAAGTATCCGTAGACCTGCCAAAGAATCACATCCCCGTCAGCTATTGGAATATAGTTTGAGTTTGAATAGTCTCTTAGTTTCGCTGCCTCAGTCATCATCAGTAAAAACAAAATAATCCTGAAAGATGTTAATTTCTTTAATAAAATCAGCTTGTAAGTTTAAAAATACTAAATAAGTTGTGTTCTATTTAAGGTTGTCCTTATGGACCACCCTCCCTTTAATTAAGACCGTTGTCCCCAAATCGGCTTCTACTTTCTCTTCAACGTATAATGGAGTTAACTTATTACCTAATCTTCTGTTTGATTTCACTAAAACCTTTTCTCCTACACTAAAAATTCTGTTTTGCCTCGTTTCGTTTTCCCTTTGCAACTGAATTTCTTGGGCCTTCTGAACTTTATTTTTTATTTTTTTTCTAAAATCTGTCGGGGACGAATGTATTACATCAATTGGTCTTTGGTTCGTAACAGAATGGACGGTCCTATTATATTCTACTGTTGCTAATAGTATTAATTCGATTGTATCCTCGACTTTTCTGTCAAGTTTTAGACATCTTGCAATTTCTAATAGAGTGCTGTGAAACCTTTCTACCTGACCGTTAGATGTACTGTGTAAAGGTGGAGCATTTACTATGTCAACATTAAAATTATTGAGCAAAATTGACCTAATTGTCTCGGATTTTAAAGAAGCCTCATTGTCACAAAAGATTTGTTTTGTATTTGGGAAGATGTTCATTATCTCCAGTATTGGAACTTTTACGTCTATTATAGTGCGTGATGGTATTGGCATCACAACCGCAAATTTGGAAAACTTGTCAATGCAAGTTAGAAAATACTTTTTATCCGTAGAGAATATGTCAACGTGAAGCATTTCTCCAGCATACGAGGGGATTGGTGTCTCACCAAGCAATTGTTTTTTTTGGATGCCGATCGTACTTCGACTTTGAACATATTTTACAGTTTGCCACAACCTCATTTGCCTGTTTTGTCATTTTTGGAAAGAAATAGTCACATAGGATTTGCTTAACGTTTTCTTGAGCTGCTCTATGTGCTCGGTTGTGTTCAGTAATTATAATTTCTTTTTGTTCATTCGGGTCAAATATATCTAACACAAATTTATTAGCATGCCAAAACTTAGTTGATGGAAATAACTCGACTAAATTGTGTTGGATAAAGGCTAGAATTGGCAAGTCACAATAAATTACATTGACTACATCTATTTTAATCACGTTTTTTAATTTGTCAATCAAAGTATTCTTTTCTGAAAAGTTAATGAAATGTCTACTTTTTTTACCGAATATTATAAATGTACGCGATGAAGCGCTTGGGGCTTCCTCTAAAACTATTTGATTTCTGAAGCAGTTTAAAGGTTTGTCTGTTGTTTCGATTGCATAAGTTAGAGATAATTCACTATGCATCGTAGCGTCATTAGAAGATGCATCATTCTCCAATGCATGGATATTTTGCCGAGAAAGCGCGTCAGCGACATAATTCTCTTTTCCTGGCTTGTAAAATATACGAGCATTATGCTCATCTACAAAAGCTTTCCATCGCTTAATTTTTGCGTTGGTATTTTTATCTGAAACTGAAAATGAAAGGGGTTGATGGTCTGTAAAAATATTTAGACTCTTTACTCCATAAAGATAGTTACGGAGACTTTTTAATGACCAGACTATGGCCAAAAGCTCTCTTTCATTGGTTGCAAATTCTATCTCCTTACCTCTGAGGTTTCTTGAGATCATTGTAATCGGTTTCCCGTTTTGGGACAAAACCGCTCCAAGACCATACGATGAAGCATCCGTCGTAAGATCGAAAGGCTTCGTGTAGTCTGGGTATAACAATGTTACGTCTTCTGACGCTATTGATGAAAAGTCCTTTATAAAACATCTATAATAACTCGCTAGACCCAGAAAAGACCTAAGTCCAAAAAGTGTTGAAGGTTGAGTGAAATTTTTGATTGTCTCCACTTTAGTAGGGCAAGTCTTTATGCCATCCCTAGATACCATAAAACCTAAGTATTCTACGTTTGTTTTAAAAAAATTAGATTTTTCACGAGAAACCCTCATATTTGCATCGTACAATTTTTTTAAAACCGTATTGATATCTTCGACATGTTCTTTTTCAGTTTCTGAAAAAACAATAACGTCATCGACGTAAACATAGCAAATTTTTCCAATTTGCTCACGTAGGACATCATCTATGGCCCTTTGGAAAATGCTGGGGGCATTTTTTAAACCAAACGGGAGGCGACAAAATTCATACTTTCCTCCGTTAACAGAGAAAGCTGTCTTTTCCCGGTCTCGTTCAGCTAGTTCGATTTGGTGAAACCCTGGGTTGTGAAAAACCGCGCTTTACCTAAATTTGACAAAATTGTTGTTATATTTGGGATGGGGTACTTATCATCTATGGTTCTCTCGTTGAGCTTCCGAAAGTCTATTACTAAACGTTTCTTTTTATTGCCCAACTCATCAGTACCCTTTTTATCAACAACCCAAATAGGATTGTTGTAGGGTGACCTTGATGGTCTAATTATACCATTCCGCAGAAGGTCTTTAACTTCAGTATTAACGAAATCTTTTACACCCATAGGATAGGGGTAAAATTTTGAGTAAATGGGGTCTTCACTTACTGTACGTATTGTGGCAACGATATTGGTGTTATACGGCAAAGATTCATTTGAATCTGCAAATGTTTTTATTCTATTACGTATCATATTTTTAAAATCTATGCTTACGGATGGTGGAACCTTAATGTCCTCTACTTTCGTAAAGTTCACATTGTCACATTTATGGAAGAGAATAGTTTCTAACCCTGAATTGAAGCGAATTAAATTTTCTTTTAGGCAAATTGTGGCGTTAACCTGTGTTAACAGGTCAACCCAATAATTCCGTCAAAAGTTGACAGGTTGGGTAAAATAAAAAAAGTGCTATTTCTCCCAAAAATATTTATAAAACATTTGAGTTTGAGTTTTTGGTCTTTTGATTTTACTAAAAAAGGTGTGTCTACTGGCACTAAACCTTCTATCTCTTGTAATGGCCTGATGTAATTTTTCGAGGCACCTGTGTCAATTAAAAACTTTACTAACCTCCCTCCTACTGTTTTTTTAATAAACGGTAGTTGGGAGCTTCCCCTAAAAAATTAACGTAGTCAGAATCATGTACCTCAGCTTCCACTTCATCTACCTGCAACGCAGCTGTGGCTTCATAGTCACCTTCATTATTCCGTGGAGGATTGTCCTGCAAATAATTTACTCTTTGGCGACGCTGCCCCGACTGTCTTTGAAAGCTACTTGGCCTTTTATTCCTTTGTTCTTGCCCTTGATCATAGGTATCGTTACTATTTTGTTGTTGATAGCTATTAAATTGGCGTAAACGTGATGATGTCGGATCAACATCCATTTTTCCACGACTGCTGGGGGATTTAGAACTGTTAAGTTCCGATTGTTTGTCGTTTTCATAACTTTGCCTTTTGTTAAAATATGGATTTTTGCCTTGCTTATTAATTTGGCTGTTGTAATTGAAGAAAATTTTTCGCATAACTCGTTGCAAACAAATACCTTTCATTGTTTGCTTCAACTTCTTGAGCTAAGGCCAAAGCTGTAGGCATATCAGACGGACGGGCCGAAAACAGAACATCACTTAATGGTTTTTTTAACCCAGATATAAAAACTCTAAGGGCGTCTCTTCTGTATTTTTCGTTAAATGCAATGGCTAATGCACTGTCATATGACATATTGGTTTTGTTTGTAAGAAGAGTAAGTTTTTTTTCAATCTCGTCATAATATTCTAGAACGGTAAGGTTTCCTTGCCGCAATGTACTGAGCTTTTGCTCAATTAAATAAATCGGACGTACATCTGCGTACGTAAAATCTAACCTAGCTATGATAGCTTTAAAATTTAAAACTGTATTGAATGAAGCCAAAACAGCGTCGGCTGGGCCTCTTATTTTATTTCTTATTATTCCAACTGCCTGGTAATGTCTAGAACTACCATCGTATTTTTCGAAAACTTTGTAAGCAGAGTGAACCGCTTGACGCCAAGAGACATAAGTGCCCTGTTTGCCCTCAAATTCTGGAAGAGATTTAACTATGTCGAGACACTCTTCACACCTACTACCTTCCACAATTTCAATTTCTTTAAAAATTTCAACTTCAGGTTTGTTTTGTGTCAATGTTAAATTTTTCACTGCATCACTTAACTTTCTTTCAAAATCCAATTTTGTGCTTCAAGGGCACCACTGACTGCGGATTCTACTAATACTTTTAAATCTGTAGCATTCATTTTTGTTTCTATTTTTTTTCCTATTTGTAAGTAATTAAACTTTTCTAATAGTGTTTCAAAATTCTCAGGTTCACTCATTAACCGCAAAACCGTAAATGATATTTATACGCAGTTTAATTAATTTCAAATTAATAGGAGCACTCACAAAAAAAAATAACACTTGCAAACTTTACAATTAAAAATATTCAAAGTATAGACAAATTCTTACATTTTTACATAAAAGAAAATAATTCTTAAAACTCGTAATTGATGAATGATATATGTTGATATTGTTTAGATTTTCAAAAAGTTCTTCCGAGTTGGGCGCCAGTAAAGATAACAAGTATTTGTTAATTTTAATATCTTCTGTCTTTATTGTATTGAGTCTTCTTAAAAACTAAAGCTTAAAATCTACCTAACTTCTACTCTACCCTGTGAAGTGTTCCTATCTTGCAGCGTGTGCAAGATATCACATTTCCATACTTCCCGTCGCATGGATTGTGGTTGACATCGGTGGGAGCTACTTCGTTGATAGAAATAGTTGTGTCAGCATAAATAGTTATCGTCGAAGATAATGACGATGACCTTGACTACGACGACGATGACGACGACGACGACGATGACGACGACGACGACGACCACGACGACGGCGGGTACAGCAGCTTTGGTTGCGGTCGGCGACGACCTAGGCGATCGGGTTAACTTAGATACCTACGTTTTTTTACAGTTTTTTTTTTTTTTAACATCTTGTTCATCGATATGTCCGAAGCGTACTTGTTTTGTGTTTGCTTTGTAATTAGGTTCCGGCTTTTCATTTTAATTAGCGCAACGAATACCTATAATTGAATCATGTTATGGTTTTGGGTTGCTTCTTGCTTTCTTTTGAAATAAAGATTTTGTTTTTGTTATTTACATACAATTTTTACTTGTGATATACGTAGTAGATATAGGGCAAGTTTAGGATTCGTTCTAAAATTTAAAATTTGAGATAATAATTTTCTCTAACGAACGCAAAAAAAGTGGGTGTCGCAATTCTGTCTGTCTGTCTTGTCCGTCTGTCTTGTCCGTCTGTCTGTCCATCTGTCTGTCTGTACCTCGACCTGTAGCCTAAACAGCTGAAGCGATTTTCTTCAAACTTGCACTTAAGCTTCTTATGCGATTCCCTAGAGGGAAAATAGAATTATTTTTTTAACTCAAAAAATAACGGTACCTGTCATACAACCAATATAAAAAAACGGATTTCAACCAAAATTTGTATACAAAAGGTCCCTTATAATTTTAACAATTTTGCATATAACAATTTTCGAAAAAATTATTTTTGGATTTTTAAAAAAATATTAAATTTTTTTTTGAAAATTCAATATCTTGAAAACGGGATAATAATAATTTTTTTTTAGTTTCGTGAAAAATTGTATTTTATTAAGTACTAAGAGCTGGCATACCAAATTTTATTTTAGAAAATTTTCAAGAATTTTTATACATATATAAAAAATTAATTTAAAAAAAAACCGCTCTAACGATGTTTGATTTTTTTTTTCATAAATTCATATTTATTAAGCAAATCAGATGGCATCCTTTTTTTTGAGCTCTATCTTTTGTAACTATTAAAATAACTAATTTATAATAATTCATAGTAATCATTTATATTTTCAATTGTTTTTAAAACATTTTTTAATCATAATGTTATGGAACCAATAAATATGTACATTGTCTATTTCAAGCTTCGTCAAAGTTGTTAGCTATGAGAGCAAGTTTGGTGCAATAATAATGATGGGCGCTTTGCTTTTACTTCATTGAACTTAATGGTAGAATAATTTGTATGGTTTTTGTCTGTATATTGTCATTTATACGCAATTATTTCTTTTATTGGTCGATTTTGTGTAAGCAATTTGAAGAACAAAGGTGGAAAAACAATTATTAAGAAATACAAAAATATATACACGGTGTCCCAAAAGTCAACGTCGAAACGAAAACGGGTGATAGGGTAGGTGGTGACAGTTATTAGAAAAATTATTAAAAAAATTGTTGCTATGTATTTTATGAGTATGTGCATTTGTAAAAAAATCGAAAAAAAAACATCAACCTGTGGCGTTCTTTTAAGTGCCGTGATTACAAATCTTAACTTTTCTCAACTTTTTTTTGTTATAGAACCTGAATAACCCCGCTAACAAATGCATTCAAAAATTTAAACACACCTGGCATCAGTTTTAAAGAAAATATCACTTTTTTGCCCAACAAAGTACTCAAAATTTTTACATGGGCCAAATTCAATGGACGGAAGTGTAAAAAAAATGTACTACGAAATTTTGGCAAGTTACCTTAAAAGTTGGCGTGTTCAATTCTCATTTCAAAATGGTGTAACATTTCTGAGAATATTCTATAAATAGGCTCTTCCAACTATTTTTGACTTCTCTGAAATTTATCTCACTCCTATTTCATAGTTAAAAAGAGAGAAAAGTAGTAAATTTTCAAAGAAGTTAAAATTTTGTGTATTTTTTTTGACGTTCTTCTTTGTTAATTCGGAGGAGTCAGTCCAATGTAAACACCGTCTAATGAAGAGTGAAAGTGACATGCTGATATGAAGTAAAGATTGTGCTGTCTCTAGTTTTCAAAAATGACAACCTACTTATTCTTGTCATAAAAATGACAAGACTCAAACAGATATTATTTTGTGTTTGTCTAAATGCATGTAACGAATTTATTTTTTCATTAATATGTAATTTTTATGAAAGTTTTGTCACTCCTTTAAAAGCGACATAAAGAATGAATTTGCTCAGTACCTATTTGTCAGTATAATGCCAAAGCATTACAGCGCTAATATTTGACTTTGTGTAAAAATGAACGTTATTTATGCATTGATTTTAGACTTACTTTAGCCCATTTTTTTAAAAGAAATTCTTAATATTTATCATTCGAAAACAAATGAAAAATAACAATAGGAAATGCATGTTTTTTAAAGTTCTTTTATTTAATTTATTACTAAAATATACTTCAATTTATTCATACATTATTATCATACACAATAATCTAATACACTAATACCTACCTTTTTAAATTTTCCATTCAATAAAAAAAAGGTTGAAAAATATATTTATTTATTTTATAACATATCTGCTTTTCCAATATTTCATCAAGTTCCTTGCACCACAAACAAAACTCTGTTTACAAGCTCACAAGCTCAAGTCGATGTCAACATTGCACAGCTGACTGACGCCATTACTATATTTTTGAATTCGCCACAAAACACATGTTCACTTTACCGCAGGAGAATTTTATGTTTTTTTTCACGCAGCCATCCATTTATTTTGACTTCTCTTTTCCAATTCATTTTCGTTAAAGTCGTATTTTTTCCCTTTGATGCTTCTTCATTTAAATTTTCAAACAGTCGAACGGTGAATTTATAACGAATTGGTCAGGAATTGCGGATAATTTCAAATTTAAAAGAAAATAAGAAAAATAAGAGCCATTCAACTATAATCAAACAAGCATAACACAAACTTGCGAAGAATAACGTCATTTAAGTCGCCTAGAAATGTCGCCAAATTTCAGAATATAACAGAAGGTTTAGTGGCTGATGATGATGGTGAACAATGGAATTTCTGTTCAATTGTTTTTTTTTGTAACTTCCATGTATGGTATGAGCGGTCTTAACTAGAATTTCCCATCCAAGTAATGCGTGTGTATAGATGCAATTTGCAGTAAAAAGTTGTTATTTTTAATCTTGTTTTCGCCTTTCGCGGTCGATGAGATGCATGTGGCTCGTTTTTGTCTCTCAAAAACTGTTCTTTATTTTTATGGATTACATAAAAAGGAACAAAAATATTTGAGGAAAAAAAGAAGAAAAGCAAAAAAACAAGAAGGGGAAAAAAGAGTTAAAAAAGGACAACAAAACGGAGAGAAATCGAATTGTGCAGTAAAAAAAGGAAAGATGTTTTGATGTCACAGTGAAAAGAAAATTGTGCTTTTTTTGTTGCAATTTAATATTTTGTGTTGTTTAAAAACGTGATCAGGTAAACCGAAACCGTGAAAAAAACTTTAGAAGAAAAAAGTAGAGCAAACCATCGCATCGTGTGTGTACTGGAATCTGGAATCCCTCGGGATAAATCAGTCTGCCTCCTCCAAACGAATTTATACAGAAAAGAGAATCCATAAATTATTAAATAATAGCAACCTTCCTCTATCAAAAAAAAAATTGTGCATGTTATGTATTTTGTTGTCTTCTTTCATTTTCACCTCCCGCGTAGGCCTGTTCGTCGCGTAGTGTGTGTCAAAAAAAGCTCAAAAAGTGAGATTTATTTTATTCCTGATTGATCCATAATTGAATCTTTGAATTCATTCATTATTCCATTTGTAATGCGGAAAAGTGAATAACGGTGATTTTTTTCTTCTTTCAAAAAATTGTCAAATTTCCCCAGAGTGAATGCATTCAGAAAACAAAAAGGATAAAAATTTCAAAAATGAATAAATACAATTTCGGGTGAGTGAATTTAAAATGTTTTTATTAAAAGAATTGTGGCTAAATAATATATGTATGTATTTTCAAGGAACTAAATACTACGCAATCACACCCCACATGTTTTTATAAAGTTTATATTTCTGCCAGCTACCCAAGCAAACTATTACTATAGGGGCGCAGTCGTTTTTCTTTTGTCACCTTGTTTTACAACCACTTGCAATCTCACCATCATCATTAATAAATTCGAAATCGGAAGCCCTAATTAGCTCTTATCGTCATATAGTGTAGGTAGTAGGTTGTTTATGTAGGTAGGCTCACGCCCGGGGTTTTTAAGATTTTCTGCAGCTATCATTGGAATTACCTATCTTTAAATTTTCTTTATAATGTGCGATGTTTTTACTTTACTCTATTTCTTTCTTTTTATCTCCCTTTCAAATTTGGAGTTCAGAATAGAGATTTAATGAGGGGATGCCCTTGTCAATGAAGATTTCTATTGAAGAGAATCGTTGAGACTTTCTTCTGCGAAGGATGGAGATGGTATTGATAACAAGATATTGACATGTAGATATAAATTAGAAATAGAAAAGTTGCAAAAACAGGGACTAGCTAGGTACCTACGTAAGTGGGATGATTTATTCGAGGAATTTTCCTTAAATAATTCGAATTTTCCTAATTTAAATAAGAATGTGAAGAATGTTCGTTTGTGTTTTTTTTTTAAACGAGCAGATTACTTTAGAATCTAAGCGGAGAGCAAAAACTTGGAATACCTAAAAGTTTAAAACTTATTATACCTAGTCGTGATTGAATGTGATTTATCTTGAATCTGCTTTAAATTCTGAGTTTAACTAACCGTACCAATTGTAATCCCCTCAAATGAAAATTAAAAATAATGGTGTTTTCCACTGATAAAAAAAATCAATTTATTTTTAAAACTGGTAAATGACATGTTATGTTTAATCAAAATCCGTTCCTGAGAAAACTTGATAAAACTGAAATCGTTGTATGTCAGACCCGTTTTAGATGAGCTAAAACAAAAATTCGAATTTCTGCACTAGGGAATCACATAAAAACGCTTGACACCAAATAAAAAAAAAAATCTGTCCAACCGCTTAGGCTCTAGCACGAGGTACATCAGGACGCACTTCTCCATCATCGTAATGTTAGTTTTGATTAAACCTCAGTGATTTTTTTTGACACGAAAACGATAGGTGCATAAGACTGATGCTTGCGATCTCTAAATGTCATTTCAAAAATCTACAAGAAAATGTTGGTAATGTTTTTAGGCACATAAAAACCAAAGAGCATCGTAAACAAATGAAAAAAGGAACCACACGCGTCTCGTGTGTTGTCGGGTCGTGTGTCGCTGTCAGTCAATATGTATAAAGTCAATATACTTAATACGCATCACAGCAACACAACACATTAGATAAATGTGGTTCTCGTTCTATATATAAAATATATTCTAACAATAGCGCCACAACACAGCACACGAGACAGGTGTTTTTTTTTTATAATCTTAAAATTCAAAGAGCTCTATGTATATCGTACTTCATTCAAAAATAATTTTGTGTCAA
Source organism: Melangyna quadrimaculata (assembly GCA_949320155.1). NCBI lineage: Eukaryota > Metazoa > Arthropoda > Insecta > Diptera > Syrphidae > Melangyna > Melangyna quadrimaculata. The sequence goes on from OX439483.1 coordinate 151,787,608, forward strand.
AAAATTAATTTATTTTGTGTCAAAAAATAAAATCAAATACAGAAAAGATTCTATAATTACATAGAGAAAATAATTCATATTGGCCACAATACCAACAAGACCAACTAATCGAGCAAACGAATAAATTGGGGCTAAGGAGTTCTAAAGAAAAAATAAAAAAATGAAATGAAAGGTTTGTTGAAAACCTCAGCTGGAGAACAAATAAATTGTACATAGATACATATTGTAATTTCTTCTTCTAAGTGACGCGATGCAATGGCTTTGAACCTAATTCAGGTAATAGTTTCTTTTCAAGCCGAAGTAATAACAGTATTAATTAATTTTCTTTTCAAGCCGAAGTGTTAACATTATTAATTAAGTTTCTTTTCAAGTCGCAGTATTACCATTTTGGAAGCAGACAGGACGACCAGAAAAGTATGTAGATTGGACCTACAGAATACAATCAGTTGAATATGTATAAGCCAATGGCTAAGTCCCCATAATACCAGTTAACAAACATTGATACCCAGAATGAAGAACAAAAACAATTATTCCAAACTATGCACACCCGATACAGAGATTATTCGTTTTTTTTTTATAAACCACGCTCTAACTAAAAGCCACGAATAGTTATCAATCATTAAATTAAATAAAAAACAAATTATATGAAGTAAAAGAAGAAAAATATAATCAGTTTATTAAACAAGAAGGATTATGGGTGTATCTATAATTCAAAAAAACAAAGAATAAAACATCATATAATACTAATTATAATTCTTATTTCTTGTTAACCACAAAAATAAGAATTATAATTAAATTTGGAATCCAACATAAATATTTCAAAGAATATGAATATATGAAAGAATTAGATTTTAATAAACAAAAAATTAAAACTGAAAAAAAAAACAGATATTTAGTACTAAATTTCTTCAATAAACCTTGTACAAAATATCTTCATGAAATACTGAAAGATTTCATGATGTTTTTTTCTCTTCATATTAAATAGCGGTAGCCGAAATTTAATTGAATTCTTTAATTTAAAAAAAATACATAATAAATAATTTTAACATTATAGGTATCAAAAACTTATACTCACATAGACCCAATCCCTCCAAAATCCATTTTCAAAATAATCTTTAATTATTCTGAATAATTCTTCTTGTCTCCTTATTCTCCTGAGTTCTTTTCTATAAATTTCTTCTCTTCTCCATGCAGCCAACTAAAAAAATGTATGTACCACATTTTAAATATTTTTAAAACCATTAAAATCATAAAAATTTAATATACTCACATTATCTGACATTTCATCTAACCATTGATATTCATTTTCATATACTGCATTAGGTCCACTAGTTCCAGGTATCTTAAAAATTTTATTTAACACATTTTTATATTGATTTACATTTCAAATCATAAAAATTTAATATACTCACATCCTCCGGCATTTCGTTAATCCATTTCTGGACATCATATCCTTTTTTAATAATTCCGCTTGGTCCAGGTTGCTAAAAAAATTTCATTATCACATTTTAATATTATTTAACATTTTAAATCATAAAAACTTTATATACTCACATTCTCCAACATTTCATCTATCCATTTTTGAACATTGTATTCATTTTCTTTCGTTGCATCCATTTTTCTTCTATTTAATTCTTCACAAAATTATATTTACTTCTGTATTGCTTGATATATTTTTAATAATGAATTATTTTTTTTAATTTTTTGGCTTATATAGAATTTTAGATTTCATGACCAACTGGGTGTTATAAAAATTATTACATAATCGGGCCAGTAGAAAAAGTGTATAGTGGATCATTTAATATATCTAATTTCAATTTTGCCACCTGACGCTCTGAGAGACTCATTGTAATTGGTAATTTGTGAATGGTAAATGGTAAATGGTTATATTGGTAGTAATGGTAAGATTGGTAATATTGGTGAGATAGTTAAGATAGGTATGAGTGTTAAGAGTGGTAAGATTGGTAACTTGTAATAAAGTGGCAATTGGTATATTTTGATGTAAAGGTGTTGTTTATGGTAGTTGCGGTGGTAGTTCCAGTTGCAGTGGTAGGTGCAGTTGCAGTGGTAGGTGCAGTTGCAGTGGTAAGTGCAGTTGCAGTGGTAAGTGCAGTTGCAGTGGTAAATGGAGTTGTTGTGGTAGTTGCAGTTGCAGTGGTAAGTGCAGTTGCAGTGGTAAGTGCAGATGCAGTGGTAAGTCCAGTTGCAGTGGTAAGTCCAGTTGCAGTGGTAAGTGCAGTTGCAGTGGTAAGTGCAGTTGCAGTGGTAAGTGCAGTTGCAGTGGTAAGTGCAATTGCAGTGGTAAGTGCAGTTGCAGTGGTAAGTGCAGTTGCAGTGGTAAGTGCAGTTGCAGTGGTAAGTGCAGTTGCAGTGGTAAGTGCAGTTGAAGTGGTAAGTGCAGTTGCAGTGGTAAGTGCAGTTGCAGTGGTAAGTGCAGTTGCAGTGGTAAGTGCAGTTGCAGTGGTAAGTGCAGTTGCAGTGGTAAGTGCAGTTGCAGTGGTAAGTGCAGTTGCAGTGGTAAGTGCAGTTGCAGTGGTAAGTGCAGTTGCAGTGGTAAGTGCAGTTGCAGTGGTCAGTGCAGTTGCAGTGGTAGTTGCAGTGGTAGGTGCAGTTGCAGTGGTAGTTGCAGATGCAGTGGTAGTTGCAGTTACAGTGTTAAGTGCAGTTGCAGTGGTAAGTGCAGTTGAAGAGATAAGTGTAGTTGCAGTGGTAAGTGCAGTTGCAGTGGTAGTTGCAGTGGTAGTTGCAGTTGCAGTGGAAAGTGCAGTTGCAGTGGTATATGCAGTTGCAGTGATAAGTGCAGTTGCAGTGGTAAGTGCAGTTGCAATGGTAGGTGCAGTTGCACTGGTAAGTTAAGTCGCAGTGGTAGGTGCAGTTGCAGTTGCAGTGGTAAGTGCAGTTGCAGTGGTAGTTGCAGTGCAAAGTTCAGTTGCAGTGGTAGTTGCAGTTGCAGTGGTAAGTGCAGTTGCAGTGGTAAGTGCAGTTGCAGTGGTAAGTGCAGTTGCAGGTGCAGTTGCTGCAACTGCACCTACCACTGCGACTTTACTTACCAGTGCAACTGCACTTACCACTGCAACTGCACTTACCACTGCAACTGCAACTACCACTGCATCTGCAACTACCACTGCATTTGCACTTTCCACTGCAACTGCACCTACCACTGAAACTGCACCTACCACTGCAACTGCACCTACCACTGCAACTGCAACTGCACCTACCAATGCAAATGCAATTGCAATTACCACAAATAATACTTTTACCCTTAAATATATCAATTGCCAATTTAATACAAATTGCCAAACTGACCACTCTTACCAATCTTACCAGTATTACCATTAACCATTTACCAATTACCAATTACAATGAGTCTCTTAGTGCATCAGTTGGCAGAATACAATTTAAGTAAATTAAATAATCCACTATACACTTTTTCTACTGGCCCGATTTTGTAATAATTTTTATAATACCCAGTTGTCCATGAATTCGAAAATTCTATATAAGTCGAAAAAATTAAAAAAATAAATCATTAATGAAAAAATCTCAAGCTGAGCGGAAGTGAGAAGAATTGTGTGAAGAAAAATAATTGAATTTAATTATAAAAAAATGAATGCACTGGATAATAATGATAATGATTTTAAGAAATCAATAGATGAAATGTTAGGGAATGTATGTATATAAATTTTTTTTAATTTTGAATGTTAGAAAATATAAAAAAGTGGTTAATAAAAGTTTTTTCAGTTAGGTGTATTTAAAAAAGAAGATAAAGAGCTCAGGCGAAAAAGTAGACATAATTTATTAACAAGAATAAAAGAGTTTTTCGAAGAGGGATTTTGGAAAGAATGTTCTTATGTATGTATAAGTTTTTGATTTGTAAAGAAAAAATATAAAAGTTTAAATTAATTCTGTATAATGTATATTGTTTTGTTTTTATTATAGGATTCAATTAAATATCGACCACCGCTAATAAACCGTACCCGAAAAAATTACATCTTTCAGTACAAAAGTTATGAAGGCCTTTTGTACTAGATTGATTTCAGTGATTCTCTGTGTTAGTTTGTTTTTTGCTTATTAATACTTACATTGCAATTCTTTTTATATTCATTTAAATATTTTTAATTTATTTCTGGTACGTGGCAATCCAAACCTTATTATAATTCTTATTTATTTGGCTAACATTAAATAAGAATTATAATTAGTGTTATGATGATTATTTGAATTATATTGTAGCCATTTAATAAACTGCGACAATTTTGTTTTGTTTTTCTATAAATAATTTGTTTTAATTTAATTGAATGACTTATTATTGTTTTCATGACAATCAGTAATTTAGTAAAAGGGTGGTTATTCTTCTATCGCAGAAGAATGTACATTTATTTGAACTTGGCTTATATTATGAGCATTGTGACCAATAAAAGCCTCTATGCGGAGCCTTTGAAATCTTGTATCTAGATTGTTGTTTGATTGTGCATCACTGCCTTGAACTTTGCAATTGGAATTGTGAAGAATTTCAGCAATGGCTATGGCACTCATTCCGATTCCACCTACACCAATTGTATCGGATGTGCATTGAAAGTTCACAATATTGTTCTTTGTTCTTGAAATAAGTGCTTGTTAGTTCAGATCTGTAATACATACATATGTTATGTACATACATGTATATGCATTTTGCTTTAAGCTGAGGGTTTGCTCACGAGTCTTACTAGGTTCGACTTCAACACATTTTTTTTAGATTCTTATTCATTTTTTTCTTTCTTAAATTCTTAGCCCCGATTTGTTCGTTTGTTCGTTCCTCTAGTTCAGGTTTTTCATTTCCATTTCAATTCCATTTATTCCTTAATAATTTAAAAATACATAACAAATGCATAATAATTATAGAATCTTTTCTATATTGTTTTCATTTTTTCTTTTTTGACACAAAATTATTACTTATTATTTTTGAATTAAGAACGATTGAGTTCTTCGAATTTTAAGATTGTATATAAAAATAAAAACACCTGTCTCGTCTGGTGTGTTGTGTTGCTGTTGTTAGAATATACCTTTTTTATATCCGTAGAACCACATTTATCTAGTATGTTGTGTTGCTTTGGGGCGCATTAAATATATGAACTGACACAGGGGTGGACTGGGGCTTTAAGGGCCTCCCGGGACTTTTAAAGGGCCATCACAAGCTACATTATTGACAAAATTATTGAAACTAATTTTTTTGAATTTTAAAATTGAAATATTTATGTTTAATACGTTTCCACAATGCAATATCTTGAACTTTTCGCACAAAAGACACATGATTTATCTGGCCTGTTCTTTTGTCCCAAACGCCAAACAAAATTTTCTAATGCTGCCATCTTCAGTTTTGGAATACTAGTTGGGGAATTGTAATTTGTCGTCTCTAAATTGTTGGTCTGTATGAAATTCGAACAAACTCAACAAAAAAATCAAAATCAGACGGCGAAAAACAATTAATTGGGAGATTTGTATGGATCTATTTGGAATTCTAGATTTCAATAAAGCGGATCTCATTGTAAATTTTGGATTTTTCTGAGAAGTTAGAAGTTCTGGATATTGAGTTGAATTTTGATGAGGTTCGGATATAGCTTCTTCATAATTTGCATTGTTTGAGACACAGAAATCCTTTTATTGGATACATGCTTTTTTTGCGGTCAAAACAAATTTTTTTTTGAAAGGGCGCATTGCAAGAAATGTCTAGTCCTTTTGTGGAGCAAGTAGGGCTTAAACCTCAAGGGTTTTGTTTAAATTTTCCAAGAGATTTGTGGGGGCCACTCTTGGGTCAAAATCTCAATATTAATTGAAGGTCCTCTAATCGAGCTGTAGGGCTGATGTGATGAAGAGGCCTCTCACAATGCTCTAGGGTCCTTCAGTAAAGTTGCAGGGCCGCCAACTGAGCTCTAGGGCCTCTAACAGTGTTGTTGAGCCCTCAAACAGAGATGTAGAGCCTCCAATAGAGCTGTAGAGGTTTTTAATAGAGCTATAGGGTCCTTCAAGAAGAGATCTAGGCCCTGTCACAGAGCTGTAAGAACCTCAAACAGTACTATAAAGCCCTATGGGGCCTTTGGGGATACTGTGGGAACCCTCTAAGTACTTATTTTATAAGAAACTTTTGCTCGTAAGAGTGAAAAGTAGTTCTGTAAGTGCTTTAATGCACTTTTTGCTCACCCATACGGGGCCCACCGTTTTCTTTTATTACCTAATTTCTCAATTTTGAAATGAAAGCCTGACTAGTAAACCAACTCAATTTAAGCCAGTAATCATTAAATAAAAGATGTCTCAAATAATTTTGAGCTTCTTCGATATTACTCTACTTAAAATATTTGATTTTTAACATTAATAAACTTAGAACTTGGCGTATTTTTAGATCTCATTACTTTTTACGGCTGACTTGTTACGCAAAGTTTTTGTATTAGAAGAACTTGGCTACTTTTTTAATATTTATGTTTTTGTTGTGATTTTAATTTATCTTAAAACCACGACTGATTGAGTTTAAATGGTTGTAACTTTTGATTTAGAGTCTCCATTGGTAAGATGTATACCTTTTTAGAAAGTCCAAAGGCAAGGCAATTTTTTAAAAGTAAGAAACAGTATTGAGTCATACGACTTTTCTGTATAAAGGGTTGGGGTCGATATGCTGTATGGTCAAAATTCTGTTTTCAAAATTCTGCATTTCAAAATACTGTTTTTCAAAATTCTGGTTACACAAAATTCTGTATGAAGAAAATTCTGTATTCTAAAATTCTGTATATCAAAATTCTGTACTTAAAAATTCTGTTTTTCAAAATTCTGTATTTAAAAAAAAATCGTTTTGATTATGTAAAAAAGTGAGCACTTTTTTAACATTATCAAAACAATTTTTTTTTTAAATACAGAATACAGATTTTTATGATAAAAAGCTTGTTGCTGCCGTAAGATCAGTCAAAACTACGCTTCTTTGCTTAGTATATTTGTAGATTAGAATATTTTATAGCTGCTGCCAGTTTTAAAAAAATGATATGCCTATTGGGAAGACATCAAGCTGAGTTTTGTCCTGCCTTTGAAAATTCTAAAAAAATAACGGAATTATTCAAAAGATGCAAAACAACGTTTAGGCCTGGTATCAGACTGTATAAATCTCGTTTAAAAAAATTGAAAGGACAAAATAAACATCACAAATACGACTTTAATTCGGATTAATACTAGATTCTTATGATAACATATGAACACTCGTAAGCGATGTTGTGCGTTTCTCAATATTTGTAGGAGTGAAGTTGAATATATATGTACTTTTGGTATACCAACATACGTCTTAAGTCAAATACGAGATTCAAAATATGGTATATTGAATTTAAAAATGGATCTGATTTCGCGAACGCGCAGGTGGCAATGGCAAAAATGGGGTCACAAAAAAAGGAAAACTAAATTCTGAAAAATAAGAAAATTCGACGTATGTTGTATTATGAGAAAAAAACTGATTTGAGTAACATTTTCTGTTTGAGGTAATACGTTTAGGCGGTTATCTGGAAGTATTTTTCATTTTTTTTAATACAAATTTATAAATAGAAAATTATTGTTGATTTTGTTGTTAATTCTCCTTTAAAATAATAAACTTGGGCATAAACAGAATTTTTAAAAACAGAATTTTGCACATACAGCATTTTGGATATACAGAATTATGGACATACCTACAGCATTTTGAAATACAGAATTCTGAAATACAGAATTTCGGTCATACAGTATTTTCAAAAAAATTTCAAACAGAGTACAAAATTTTGAAATCCAGAATTTTGACCCGCTCCCGTGTATAAAATCAAAATTATTTGAATGCACAGAAAAAGTCTTTATTATTGATGAAGCTGAAGATCGCTGCATTTTTTTTTCCTTTAAAGTAGTAGACGTCGAAAAGTATCAATGATATTGGAAAACTTCAAATACCAAAATGTTGTGCAAATAATTTTCGAGGGGCGATGTCTGGCTTTTTCAAATTTGCATCTTGTTATATTTTTTTTACTTAGTTTTTTAACATTTTAAAATTAACTTTTTTTTTAAACGGGCAGATAGACCAAACTAACGGTTAAAAAGAGAAACCAAATATGGCACTGTGTAGAACAGACCTTTTTCTAGAGGCGATGTTCCTTAGTTTTTTGTTTTAATATTTTATTAAGCGTTCTTAACAATGAAACATAAAAAAAGAACAAAAAGACTATAAGCCCTTATATTTTCGGATCAACGAATGTTACGTAAAAAAAAAAAGTACACAGAAAAATTTAGTTTTCCAAGAAAAAGGTCTGTTCTACACAGTGCCATTTTTGTTTTCTTTTTTTAACCGTTAGTTTGGTCTATCTCCCCGTTTAAAAAAAAAGTTAATTTTAAAATGTTTAAAAACTAATTGAAAAAAATATAACGGGATGCAAATTTGAAAAAGTAACGGACATCGCCCCTGGAAAATTATTTGGACAACATTTTGGTATTTGAAATTTTCCAATATCGTTGATACATTTCGAGGTCTGCAACTGTAAAAGAAAAACAAAAACTCGGATGCAGCGATCTTCAGCTTCATTATTATTGGTCAATGTTTTAGTTTAAAATTAAAAAAAATAAAAATAAATAAAAATAAAAAAATACTAGATAAATGTGGTTCTACGGATATAAAAAAGGTATATTCTAACAACAGCAACACAACACACCAGACGAGACAGGTGTTTTTATTTTTATATACAATCTTAAAATTCGAAGAACTCAATCGTTCTTAATTCAAAAATAATAAGTAATAATTTTGTGTCAAAAAAGAAAAAATGAAAACAATATAGAAAAGATTCTATAATTATTATGCATTTGTTATGTATTTTTAAATTATTAAGGAATAAATGGAATTGAAATGGAAATGAAAAACCTGAACTAGAGGAACGAACAAACGAACAAATCGGGGCTAAGAATTTAAGAAAGAAAAAAATGAATAAGAATCTAAAAAAAATGTGTTGAAGTCGAACCTAGTAAGACTCGTGAGCAAACCCTCAGCTTAAAGCAAAATGCATATACATGTATGTACATAACATATGTATGTATTACAGATCTGAACTAACAAGCACTTATTTCAAGAACAAAGAACAATATTGTGAACTTTCAATGCACATCCGATACAATTGGTGTAGGTGGAATCGGAATGAGTGCCATAGCCATTGCTGAAATTCTTCACAATTCCAATTGCAAAGTTCAAGGCAGTGATGCACAATCAAACAACAATCTAGATACAAGATTTCAAAGGCTCCGCATAGAGGCTTTTATTGGTCACAATGCTCATAATATAAGCCAAGTTCAAATAAATGTACATTCTTCTGCGATAGAAGAATAACCACCCTTTTACTAAATTACTGATTGTCATGAAAACAATAATAAGTCATTCAATTAAATTAAAACAAATTATTTATAGAAAAACAAAACAAAATTGTCGCAGTTTATTAAATGGCTACAATATAATTCAAATAATCATCATAACACTAATTATAATTCTTATTTAATGTTAGCCAAATAAATAAGAATTATAATAAGGTTTGGATTGCCACGTACCAGAAATAAATTAAAAATATTTAAATGAATATAAAAAGAATTGCAATGTAAGTATTAATAAGCAAAAAACAAACTAACACAGAGAATCACTGAAATCAATCTAGTACAAAAGGCCTTCATAACTTTTGTACTGAAAGATGTAATTTTTTCGGGTACGGTTTATTAGCGGTGGTCGATATTTAATTGAATCCTATAATAAAAACAAAACAATATACATTATACAGAATTAATTTAAACTTTTATATTTTTTCTTTACAAATCAAAAACTTATACATACATAAGAACATTCTTTCCAAAATCCCTCTTCGAAAAACTCTTTTATTCTTGTTAATAAATTATGTCTACTTTTTCGCCTGAGCTCTTTATCTTCTTTTTTAAATACACCTAACTGAAAAAACTTTTATTAACCACTTTTTTATATTTTCTAACATTCAAAATTAAAAAAAATTTATATACATACATTCCCTAACATTTCATCTATTGATTTCTTAAAATCATTATCATTATTATCCAGTGCATTCATTTTTTTATAATTAAATTCAATTATTTTTCTTCACACAATTCTTCTCACTTCCGCTCAGCTTGAGATTTTTTCATTAATGATTTATTTTTTTAATTTTTTCGACTTATATAGAATTTTCGAATTCATGGACAACTGGGTATTATAAAAATTATTACAAAATCGGGCCAGTAGAAAAAGTGTATAGTGGATTATTTAATTTACTTAAATTGTATTCTGCCAACTGATGCACTAAGATTGTAATTGGTAATTGGTAAATGGTTAATGGTAATACTGGTAAGATTGGTAAGAGTGGTCAGTTTGGTAATTTGTATTAAATTGGCAATTGATATATTTAAGGGTAAAAGTATTATTTGTGGTAATTGCAATTGCATTTGCATTGGTAGGTGCAGTTGCAGTTGCAGTGGTAGGTGCAGTTGCAGTGGTAGGTGCAGTTTCAGTGGTAGGTGCAGTTGCAGTGGTAAGTGCAGTTGCAGTGGTAGGTGCAGTTGCATTGGTAGATGCAGTTGCAGTGGTAGGTGCAGTTGCATTGGTAGGTGCAGTTGCAGTGGTAATTGCAGTTGCAGTGGTAGGTGCAGTTGCAGTGGTAGGTGCAGTTGCAGTGGTAAGTGCAGTTGCAGTGGTGGGTGCAGTTGCAGTGGTAGGTGCAGTTGCAGTGGTAGATGCAGTTGCAGTGGTAGGTGCAGTTGCATTGGTAAGTGCAGTTGCATTGGTAAGTGCAGTTGCAGTGGTAGGTGCAGTTGCAGTGGTAGGTGCAGTTGCAGTGGTAGGTGCAGTTGCATTGGTAGATGCAGTTGGAGTGGTAGGTGCAGTTGCAGTGGTAGATGCATTTGCATTGGTAGGTGCAGTTTCAGTGGTAGTTGCAGTTGCAGTGGTAGGTGCAGTTGCATTGGTAGGTGCAGTTGCAGTGGTAAGTGCAGTTGCAGTGGTAAGTGCAGTTGCAGTGGTAGGTGCAGTTGCAGTGGTAGGTGCAGTTGCAGTGGAAAGTGCAGTTGCAGTGGTAGGTGCAGTTGCAGTGGAAAGTGCAGTTGCAGTGGTAGTTGCAGATACAGTGGTAGTTGCAGTTGCAGTGATAAGTGCAGTTGCAGTGATAAGTGCAGTTGCAGTGGTAAGTGCAGTTGCAGTGGTAGGTGCAGTTGCAGTGGAAAGTGCAGTTGCAGTGGTAGTTGCAGATACAGTGGTAGTTGCAGTTGCAGTGGTAGTTTCAGTTGCAGTGATAAGTGCAGTTGCAGTGATAAGTGCAGTTGCATAGTAAGTGCAGTTGCAGTGGTAGGTGCAGTTGCAGTGGAAAGTGCAGTTGCAGTGGTAGTTGCAGATGCAGTGGTAGTGTCAGTTGCAGTGGTAAGTGCAGTTGCAGTGGTAAGTGCAGTTGTAATGGTAGGTGCAGTTGCACTGGTAAGTAAAGTCGCAGTGGTAGGTGCAGTTGCAGCAACTGAACCTGCCACTGCAACTGCACTTACCACTGCAACTGCAACTACCACAGCAACTGCACTTACCACTGCAACTGCAACTACCACATCAACTACCACTGCAACTGCACTTACCACTGCAACTACACTTATCTCTTCAACTGCAACTGCACTTACCACTGCAACTGCACCTACCAGTGCAACTGCACCTACCACTGCAACTGCACCTACCACTGCAACTGCAACTACCACTGCAACTGCACTTACCACTGCAACTGCACCTACCACTGCAACTGCACTTACCACTGCAACTGCAACTACCACTGCAACTGCAACTTACACAGCAACTGCACTTACCACTGCAACTCCATTTACCACTGCAACTGCACTTACCACTGCAACTGCACCTACCAGTGCAACTGCACCTACCACTGCAACTGCACCTACCACTGCAACTGCAACTACCACTGCAACTGGACTTACCACTGCAACTGCACCTACCACTGCAACTGCACTTACCACTGCAACTGCACTTACCACTGCAACTGCACTTATCACTGCAACTGCACTTACCACTGCAACTGCACTTATCACTGCAACTGCACTTACCACTGCAACTGCACTTACCACTGCAACTGCACTTACCACTGCAACTGCACTTACCACTGCAACTGCACTTACCACTGCAACTGCAACTACCACTGCAACTGCAACTACCACAGCAACTGCACTTACCACTGAAACTACCACTGCAACTGCAACTACCACAACAACTCCATTTACCACTGCAACTGCACTTACCATTGCAACTGCACTTACCACTGCAACTGCACCTACCACTGCAACTGCACCTACCACTGCAACTGCAACTACCACCGCAACTACCATAAACAACACCTTTACATCAAAATATACCAATTGCCACTTTATTACAAGTTACCAATCTTACCACTCTTAACACTCATACCAATCTTAACTATCTCACCAATATTACCAATCTTACCATTACTACCAATATAACCATTTACCATTCACAAATTACCAATTACAATGAGTCTCTTAGAGCGTCAGGTGGCAAAATTGAAATTAGATATATTAAATGATCCACTATACACTTTTTCTACTGGCCCGATTATGTAATAATTTTTATAACACCCAGTTGGTCATGAAATCTAAAATTCTATATAAGCCAAAAAATTAAAAAAAATAAATCATTATTAAAAATATATCGAAGTGAACGGAAGTAAGAAGAATTGTGTGGAAGAAATAAATTGAAATAAATAAAGGAAAAATAGTTAAGATGCAAGAAAGCGAATACGATATACAAAAATGGATAGATGAAATGTTGGAGAATGTGAGTATATAAATTTTTTATGATTTAAATTGTTAAATAATATAAAAAGGTGATAATGAAATTTTTTTAGCAACCTGGACCAAGCGGAATTATTAAAAAAGTATATGATGTCCAGAAGTGGATTAATGAAATGCCGGAGGATGTGAGTATATTAATTTTTTATGATTTGAAATGTAAATCAATATAAAAATGTGTTAAATAAAATTTTTAAGATACCTGGAACTAGTGGACCTAATGCGGTATATGAAAATGAATATCAATGGTTAGATGAAATGTCAGATAATGTGAGTATATTAAATTTGTATGATTTTAATGGTTTTAAAAATATTTAAAATGTGGTACATACATTTTTTTAGTTGGCTGCATGGAGAAGAGAAGAAATTTATAGAAAAGAACTCAGGAGAATAAGGAGACAAGAAGAATTATTCAGAATAATTAAAGATTATTTTGAAAATGGATTTTGGAGGGATTGGGTCTATGTGAGTATAAGTTTTTGATACCTATAATGTTAAAATTATTTATTATGTATTTTTTTAAATTAAAGAATTCAATTAAATTTCGGCTACCGTTATTTAATATGAAGAGAAAAAAACATCATGGAATCTTTCAGTATTACATGAAGATATTTTGTACAAGGTTTATTGAAGAAATTTAGTACTAAATATCTGTTTTTTTTCAGTTTTAATTTTTTGTTTATTAAAATCTAATTCTTTCATATATTCATATATTCATATTCTTTGAAATATTTATGTTGGATTCCAAATTTAATTATAATTCTTATTTTTGTGGTTAACAAGAAATAAGAATTATAATTAGTATTATATGATGTTTTTTTCTTTGTTTTTTGAATTATAGATACACCCATAATCCTTCTTGTTTAATAAACTGATTATATTTTTCTTCTTTTACTTCATATAATTTGTTTTTTATTTAATTTAATGATTGATAACTATTCGTGGTTTTTAGTTAGAGCGTGGGTTATAAAAAAAACGAATAATCTCTGTATCGTGCATAGTTTGGAATAATTGTTTTTGTTCTTAATTCTGGAAATCAATGTGAGATAATGGGGAGGAAGCCATTGGATTATACATATTCAACTGATTTTATTCTGTAGGTAATGGATCCAATATACTTTGCTGATCGTCCTGTCTGCTTCTCAAATGTTAATACTGCGACTTGAAAAGAAACTTATTTAATATTGTTAACACTTCGGCTTGAAAAGAAACTTAATTAATACTGTTATTACTTCGGCTTGATAAGAAACTATTACCTGAATTAGGTTCAAAGCCATTGCATCGCGTCACTTAGAAGAAGAAAGTTGTCATCTCTCTTATATACATATAATATGTATGTATGTACAATGTATTTGTTCTCCATCTGAAGTTTTCAACAAACACGAAACTTCATAGGAAAATGTCATTGGAACCTTTTCATTTTTTTCTTTTTTCATTAGAACTCCTTAGCCACAATTTATTCGTTTGTTCGATTGGTTGGTCTTGTTGGTATTGTGGCCAATATGAATTATTTTCTGCATATATGTGATTATAGAATCTTTTCTGTATTATTTTTTATTTTTTGACATAACATAAATTGATTTGTTGACACAAAATTATTTTTGAATTAAGTACGATATAGAGCTCTTTGAATTTTAAGATTATAAAAAAACAAAACACCTGTCTCGTGTGGTGTGTTGTGGTGATATTGTTAGAATATAATTTTATATCCGTAGAACCACATTTATCTAATGTGTTGTGTTGCTGTGAGGCGTATTAAATATTTGGACTGGGAGCGAGACACGACTCGACAACAAAACACACGCGACGCGTGCGGTTCCTTTTTTCATTTGTTTTAGGTGCTCTTTGGTTCTAATCTTCCTAAAAACATTATAAACTTTTCTTGCAGATTTTTAAAGTGACATTTAAAGATCGCAAGCATCGGTTTTATGCACCTACTGGTTTCGTGTCAAAAAAAAATCAACTATTCTGTTTTTATGTAATGAGAGTAAGATTATAAGACTGCAAAAATTACAAAATAAAGCAATTAGATGTATTTTAAAGTGCAAAAGATATATCGCTGGCTCAATACTTTAATGTTCTATGTTAGGTTTTCATTAGTCTGAGATATTCGCTTCCAAAGTTTTACGAATTAAGGACCTACTTTCTTTTTTCTGTGTTCGATATCGATATAATTAACACTTTTCAATTTTAACATATAACATTTTTCTAACTTTTTTGAATTTACTGTAAGTTTTTTGTTCTATGTCGGACATAGAACATCGAAGCACTGAGGGAGATATATGGAAATCAATGGCAGATTGGGAAAAAATTAAATAAAATATGCAGTGAAATTACAAAATATAGTTACTGCGATTGTAAGACCGTAAAAAACTGTTATTTGCCAGTACTTTTTGATAATTTATTTATTGATTTAATTTATTTTATGGTCTATATGAACGTTTAATGACTGAACATAACTCAGAATCTTTGCAATGTTTATGTTTGTTAGGGCTATAAAACAGCCATTTGTTGAATGGTTAGTGTGTTCGACTGTCACGCTGGAGGTCTGGGATCGCTTCCCAGCCTCGTCCACCTAAAAAACTAAAAAGTTTTTTTTCAGGGCTACTGCCTATTGCGAGGAATTGACAAATCCTCCAAGAGTATCACTTGTCACGAATAAGTGCTTCTCGTCTAGCCGTTCGGATTCGGCATAAAATTGTAGGTCCCTTCCATTCCTGTCGAAAGGCGCACACAGGAATGGTTGCGAGTTGTTAGTCACTAGGCCCTGGTTCTTCATGAGCCGTTGTGCCACCCGATTTATTTTATTTATGTTGAAGAAAAAACATGGAACATATATTTTCTTAAAGTCGATGTTGAAGTTGATATAAAAAAAAAATTTTTTGAATTTTATATGACATAGAACATTAAAGTATTGAGCCAGCGATATGTCAATTCGTTTTATGTTGAACTCTTTGAAGTGGTTATCAGTAAAGCAAAGAATTGTTATGAATGTTTTAGTTTTTGTATTTAAAATAATAAACAACTTAATGCCAAATTATTTATTTGATTATATACAATTTATAAGAGACTTACGCAAAATTCTCTCAAATACAAAGGATTTAAATTGTTCAATAGTTTAAACGCTGATGCCAAAAATGAAACAAACTTAAATATACAGCTATATAAAAGAAAAGTTATTGAATATGTAAAATCACACTATTAGAACCTATGTAAAATCAATTATGTAAATGTATTTATGTATATTAATGTAAATAGTTAACTAAACTAAATAAATAAACTTAAACTTAAATTACGATGATGGAGAAGTTCAAAAAAATGTTTGTGCGTCTGTGCGTCCTGATGTACACCGAGCTAAACCCTTAACGGTTGGACCGATTTTTTTTGAAAATTTGGTGTGAAGCGTTTTTATGTGATTCCCTAGCGGAGAAATTCGAAATCTATGTCGTAGCTCATCTAAAACGGGTAGCTGCCATACAACGATTTCAGTTTTGGGCTATTCCATTATCGCGGGTGCAACATTAAGACAGACTTTAAATATTTTTATAATAAAATAAAAGAATATTTGAATGAAATTCTTACTTGAAGCGTTACATTTTCGACTATTTGGTTTGGATTCGTTTATAAAACACAAATTAAATAAATAAATCGTCAGAAAAAAAGGTTTCAAAGTGCGATCGCGGGTGCAATGAATTTGGCTCACATTTCTTGATCATAGTACGAAAATCGCAAAAGTCTGTTAATTGTGAAACATTTGTTTTTTTTTTTTTTACATTTTACTGAACGACATTGATTCAATCAACTAAAGACATACAAATTAAGAAAGCAAAAATCAACAACGATTTTTCACTTTTAAAGCAATCGCGGGTGCAACATCAAATTATCGCGGGTGCAAGCGTCTTACTTTAATGAATATTGACATCAGTAAAACGATTTAAATGAACTGGATGAGAGATTAAAATAACATATATTACTAGTCAGTACCGTTCTCTATTAATTATTAGTTTGTTTTTTTTCTCAATGCGTCAATATTTTCGAAAAATACTGTGTTCCGATTCTCTTATCGCTCGTGCAACATTAAGACTCACTTTGAGTATATTTATAATTAAATAAAAAAATATTTTAATGAAATTATTGCTTGAAGGGCTACATTTTAATCTATTCCCTACGTAGAAGTGCTCTGCATTAGGGCTGGCCACGAGATGAGACTCGGCGAGACTTTTGGAAGTCTCGTCTCGTTAAAATCGAAAATTTTATTCTCGTCTCGGTCTCGTGTCGATCTCGTCTCGGTCTCGTCTCGGTCTCGTCTCCGAAAATAACAACTTCCGGACAACCTGTTGATTATTGGAACGTCAAAGTATAATAATTCGTCCCGCCTTTAGTTTGAATATGAGTAGAAATAAATATTTAACTGAAATTGGATTTTTCAATTTATTAGACTCACTGTAAATTTCGGTCCAACTAAACAGTCCCGTCTCGGTCTCGGCTCGGATGCTTTAAATGCAGTCTCGTCTTGTCTCGTCTCGTCTCGTCTCGTCTCGTCTCGTCTCGTCTCGTCTCGTCTCGTCTCGTCTCGTCTCGTCTCGTCTCGTCTCGTCTCGTCTCGTCTCGTCTCGTCTCGTCTCGTCTCGTCTCGTCTCGTCTCGTCTCGTCTCGTCTCGTCTCGTCTCGTCTCGTCTCGTCTCGTCTCGTCTCGTCTCATCTCGTCTCATCTCATCTCGTCTCGTCTCGTCTCGTCTCGTCTCGTCTCGTCATGTGAGACCGAGGTAGACATTTTTTCAAGCTTGCGGCTATATTTTTGTGAAGCAGTCTCTTTCCTTACTTACCTGCATTTTATATGAAATTGTTTAAAAAAAAAAACAATCTTGGCAAACAAAAATTATTATTCAAGGCTTATTTATTAATAAAATATGATACATCACTCAATAATGTTAGTGTCGACAAGTTGCAACCAATTTGAATCAACATACAATTTACTCCTTATAGTGACTGGTTAAATTTTGTTTTTGATTTTTTCTTACCTTAACAAAGTTTCACTAAAGTAAACACTTTATTTCTGTGTAAAAAACAAACTTGTATATATAATATTTTATATCGCGGGTGCGGCTCCTAACATTAAGCACCTCATATTTGGGATATTCGCAAAATAAGTATGCCATCCAAAAGGTCAGTAATTGGTCAAAAAAGGTCAACTAGTGTCAGAAATTGGTCAGCCAGGAAATTTGTAATCAAAGGTTAAAGTTTTTCAAGGTCACCAACTATATTGGCACCTCATTTATGGGATATTCGCAAAAAAGTGTACCATTTGAAAGGCCAACGACTCGTGATAATAGGTCGGTTAGTTTCAGTAATTGGTTAGCAACTTCAAAACGTTATTTTTATTTTCCCCCAATTTTGCACTAATTAAGCAAATTTCTGGGTCCGATGGAATGAAGCAAGTCCGCTGACCGAAAAGCAAAATGCTTAGCCAACGTTTCACAAAGGCTCAATAAACCACGGAGGAGGAAATGTTTTGGCCTGGGGATGGTTTTCTAATCAAAGAATCGGACCAATTCATAGAATAGATGGTATAATGGATCGTTTTGTGTATGATGACGTCCTTTAAAACATGATGCTGCCACACGCAGAAGTAGAAATGCCCTTCAAATGGGCATTCCAATATGACATCGATCCAAAACATACCGCAAAATAAGTCCAAAATTGGATTTTAGAAAATAAAATCAACGTTTTGAAGTGGCCGGTACAGTCACCTGACCTCATCCCCATAAAAAAAAACCTATTGGAGATTGAAGATCGCCAGCTTCAACGTGATAGCTGCAAAAACAAGGATTTGTTGTTCTAACAGAAATTGCTTGGAAGTATCGTATAGTTGTCAAGCATCAGCTATCAAAAATAGTGGCTTCATAACAAAATATTGGAAAACAACTACAAAATTTAATCGTGTGCTTCAGTTCTTTACTGTGTAATTAATATACTTTTTTTCCTTGCGATTGAAGAGCTAATGTATACCTACATTAACCAAATAAAATTCATTTAAATATATTCAAGTTTAGAAATTAACCTAAGCAAAATGTAACCAAGTGAAATTGAGTGCTTTTGTTTTGTCCGACACTGTATATATATATATAAAGTCCTATAATGTTTTTTAATGCGAGATTTTAGTTTTTGAGATTTTAAGTTTGCGGGTTTTTGTAAATGCGAGATTATTAACAACTGGTTTTTGTAATTTTGTGATTTTTGAAAAGCGTGTCTTTGTAATTGCGAGATTTCGTATTGCGAGATTTCGATTGCGAGATTTTAATTTGCGAGATTTCGTAGCCAACCCGTCCGATGTATGTACATGTACATCGAACTAGAGCTTGAACGGTTGGACGGATTTGCTTTAAATTTCGTGTAAAACATTCTGCCCTAGCGAGGTATCCGTCGGAGCGGAAAATTCTCCGCAACGCATACTCCGTCGGAGATGCAAATTACATTCGAGGTGACCGATTCGGAAAGGAAAAATATAAAATGCGACGACGCATTGATTTGACATGCGACAGATATTTTCGTGCTATAGATATTTTGCACAAGTTTATGAGAGCTTGTATTGTCTGGTGCTTGTTTTTTCGTTTACTCTTGTCCTGGAAACGTAAATTCAACCAACAAGTACAAACAATTTCTTTCTTTAATAATATTTTTTATTTATTACATTTTACTTACAATTCACTGAAAATCGGAAACAAATTCCGCGAACAATTTCTGTCGGAGGATTTCGGAACAATATTTTAAATTTTTCATCCAAAAACGCATTACATCGCATGTCAACGCAAAACACCGGGCTGCATCCAATAATGTCGGAAAAATGTTCCGAACAGCTGTTCGGAAAAATACCTCGAAGCAAAAAGCCTCCAATTCGGAGGAAATCGGAGAATATTCCGTTCCGACGGATTTTTTTTTTTTTTTTTTTTTTATAATCTTCGCGCACTCAAGGGGTTTTACTACCCTTAATATGTAAACACAGCGTTAGGAAAATAGGATATGGTTTAAAAGGAGATGTCGATGCACATTGGTTTTGAATTTCTGAATATCATAATGGGAGGGAAAAATAGAGTAAGGTATAACATTCCACATTCGTGTTGTGCGGCTAAAAAAAGAATTCCTGTACTTGACAGTACGTCCAAAATTGGGCTCAAGGATAAACTGATGGGCATTCCTAGAAGCGCGAGTATTGCGGTTAAATTGTTTAAGGGGAGGAATGCAACTAGCTATTTCACTGGAGCACTGTTTGTAAAAGTAGCGATAAAATAAGACAAGACATGAAACATTACGTCGGTGCTCTAGAGATCCTCTACACACGTTGACAGTCAGACCGAAATGGAGACTGAAGACTACCTAAACATGGTTCTTCTGAGTGAGGATGAGCTCTTGGGCTCCTCTTCTGACTCGGAAGATGTTAATAAAACGGTGGTGGAGGCTGGTCTGCCTAAATGTAGCCAAAATGCTGCAGTTAGTCCAGATTAACCTCCAACACTCCATTAAGGCTTCGGCCTCTCTTCTTCTCCGTTTATCCAGGGGGAATGAAGATATCGTTCTGATCCAAGAACCATGGATTGTCAAATCCCTGGTAAAGGGACTCGGAACTCCTGGATACTACTTACTGTATGCGTCAGATAAAGGTGAACCTAGATCTTGCATACTCGTTAAAAGTAGCATTAATGTATATTTACTCCATCATTTCAGCGACAGAGATATAACCGCAGCCAGGCTAAAAACGACAAACGGCATGTACTGGCTAGTGTCAGCTGATCTCGGCCATGACCACCTTGGCCCTCTTCCCAGTAATACACTGGAAAGTATAGTCACTGAAGCAGAACGGCAGAAAATCCGCCTAATAATTGGAAGTGACGCTAACGCCCATCATACAGTATGGGGCAGCACTGACATCAATGATAGAGGTGAGTCTCTTTTCGATTATATCTTAAGTACTAACCTTATAGTAAGTAACGTTGGGAATGAACCCACATTTGTTACTAAAAACCGACAAGAGGTACTAGACATAACTCTAGTCTCAGACACTGTTCATCAATCTATTATGAATTGGAAAGTTTCAAAAGAACATTCGTTCTCCGATCACAGATACATTCAGTTTAGTCTGAATGTTGAAGTTCCCACTACCCGACCAGAATTTCGAAATTTCAGGAAAACTGATTGGTCCAAATACAGGAAAACACTTGATAGTTTAATTAAACCTGAACTTCTAAGTCCTCCCTCTAGTACGACTGAACTTGACACCAAAGTCAATGACCTCACGTTAGCCTTAAATAAGTCAATGGCCATCTCCTGTCCACTTATTCAAATAAGGGGAAAAGGAAAACCACATTGGTGGACCTCAGGGCTTGAGCCTCTCAGAAAAAACTGTAGGAAGCTCTTCAATAGAGCAAAAAACACAAGAGCAGTTTCAGACTGGGAATCCTATAAAGAGGCCCTAAAATCATATAAAAAAGAATTGAGGAAATCTAAACGCGCTTCTTAGAGAGCCTTCTGTGGCAGAGTAGAAGAAACCTCAGAAGCATCAAGACTAAGAAAAATCCTCTCAACCAGTCCAGCAATGCCCAGCTGTTTGAAAAATGCTGACGGCTCTTGGACAAATACTTGCGAAGAATCACTCAATCTGCTATTAGATACTCATTTTCCAGGTAGCTCCCAAACTTTAAACAGTACTGATCACATTAGATCTAACAATAATCTAACTTTTCCACAAGGTTTGATAACAAGGGAAAAATTGTTGTGGGCTATCAACAGCTTCAAACCTTACAAGTCTCCAGGACCAGACGGCATAATACCAGCCGAACTTCAAATGAGCTCATGTATAATGCTGCCTATTTTAGAAATAATCTTTAATAGCTGCTTGAACTTGGCTCATATTCCTAGTTCATGGAGAGAAGTAAAAGTTGTTTTTATACCCAAAGCAGGTAAATGCTCCCATGTTAATCCGAAAGATCTCAGACCTATTAGTCTATCATCATTCCTTCTCAAAACATTTGAACGACTGATTGATATTCACTTACGTACCAGTATTGATACGAGACTCTTGTCTCAGTCTCAACACGCGTACTGCAAAGGGAAATCGGTGGAAACGGTACTAAATACTTTGGTACGCACCATCGAATATTCCCTCTACCATAAAGAATATACAATGGTTGCTTTCCTAGATATAGAAGGCGCTTTTAACAATGTCGACACATCTGCAATCGCATCTGCACTGTCATGTCTGAAGGTGGACAGTTCGCTTGGTGAACTGATCAATCAAATGCTGACAAGCAGGATTATCAATTCAAAACTGGGCGATTTCTCTGCAAAAAGATCAGTCAGTAGAGGTACGCCACAAGGCGGTGTTCTATCTCCCCTTCTCTGGAACCTTGTAGTAAACGAACTGCTTACAAGCCTGGAAGCGGAGGGATACAGAGTGATTGCCTATGCGGACGATGTTGCTATCGCCGTATCAGGTAAGTATCCTATTGTCTTAAAGGATCTCTTACAAAATGCCTTAAACAAGCTAATAGACTGGGCAGAACGGTGTGGACTGGGTGTCAACCCCCACAAAACTGATCTTGTCCTCTTCTCCAGGAAATATAAAATTCCACACATAGATCCTCCCACCATTAAAGGAATTCCACTAACATTCTCCGACAAAGCTAAATATCTGGGTCTTATTTTAGATAAGAAGTTAAGTTGGAAACCTAATATAGAAGAAAGAGTTCGGAAGGCCACAGTAGCACTCTTCTCTTGTAAGAAAGCCATTGGAAGTAAATGGGGACTCCAACCCCGTATTACTCACTGGCTATACATCTCGGTAATTAGACCGATTCTAACATATGGGGTGGCAGTATGGTGGACAGCTCTAGATATAGCGGTTAACCGCGATAAACTTAGTAAAGTCCAAAGATCAGGTTGCATGTGTATAAGTGGAGCACTTCGTTCTACTCCCTCCGCGGCACTGGACACTCTTCTTCATCTGACACCCCTCGATATATTTAGTAAACAAACGGCAGCGAGTTCGGCAATCCGTCTTAAAGCCTCTTCACAGTGAACCAATAATGAAATAGGCCACTCAGCTATTCTGAACTCATACAGATCACTTCCAAGTATAATTGACTACACCATCCCACAATTCCGTTTCGATAAAAATTTTCAAGTTGCCATACCCTCCCGATCCACATGGGAGGACGTGACATTCTTGGAAGACGACTCGATTCACTTTTATACGGACGGTTCAAAAACCGAGGATGGGGTTGGTGGAGGCGTGTACTCAGAAAGATTAAATTTAAGTCTCGCATTTCGTCTTCCAGACCATTGTAGCGCGTTTCAGGCGGAACTTTTGGCGATAAAAGAAGTTTTATCTTGGCTTAAAGAAAACGTGATATTGACTTCTGATATCCGCTTCTTCTCAGACAGTCAAGCTGCCATAAAATCTCTCGACTGTGTCTCTACAAACTCTAAAACAGCCCTTAACTGTCGATCATCTCTTATAGAGATGGCGCAGCAGTTCCAAATTCTCCTTTGTTGGGTGCCGGGCCATAGAGACATTCCGGGTAATTGTAAAGCTGATGAACTCGCCAAAGTTGGAACAAGACTACCTATTTTACCTGAAAAGGTAGACACCGGTATGCCTATAGCTACATGCAAATTTTTGCTAAAGCAAGATGCTTTAAGGAGAACAAACCTTAGGTGGAACAACTTAACCACTTGCCTGGCGACAAAACAGATCTGGCCTACGCTAGATGTGAGGCGCTCTTAGTGTTTGATATCTTTGAACAGATTGCATATCAGCTCCGTAATTGGTGTCATAACTGGGCACTGTCTTATAGGCAAGCACGCAAAGCGGCTTGGAGTTTTCGCAAACGATTTTTGTAGGAGCTGTATGGATGAAGAGGAGGAAGAATCTGTTTCTCATCTTCTCTGCACATGCCCTGCCCTATCTAAAAGACGTAGGCTCCATCTCGGAGACTTCTTCTTCAATGATCCTAGTGATCTGACAAACATAGACATAAGTAGTCTCGCACGCTTCATTAGAAGCTCCAACTGGTTTTAACGAGCGGGGAGAAAATCTCTCTAGATTCACGTGGTATCACAACGGACCAACTTATGGTCTAAGTGTGTCAGCCCCTTGCTGGCAGCCACTTCAACCTAACCTAACCTAACCTAGAGATGTAAATGTTTCCGTTATGGTTTTATCACCTATCATTTTTAAAGCTTTTTTTTTTGAATACTATCCAAAAGACTCAAGTAAGTTGGAGGAGCACCTGCCCAGATATGCGAATTATACTCAAGCTTTGGACGGATGTACGCCTTATAGATCGTAGCCATATCAGAAGGGGAGAAAAATTTCATGCATCTTCTTAGGAATCCTAAACATTTTGCAGCGTTTTTAGCGACGTCGAATATGTGATCATTCCACAAGAGGTGGTCAGTGATACACATACCAAGAACCAAAAGCTGTTCAGTTTCCTGGATGCAAGTGCCACTCATGGATAGCGGCATGGGGTGTGGGTTTCGCTTTAACGACAAGAGACAGCATTGAGTTTTTGAAGCATTGAATTCTACACGGTTTCTTAATCCCCAATGGACAATGCTGACAAGATCAGAATTCAATGAGCTAATCATACGCTGCCGTTGAAGTTCCACATCCGAAGAACAGGGATGTGAATCTAGAAACGAATATGAGAAGCTGAGGGTACTGTCGTAAGCGAAACAGTTTAATGGATTAGAAGTTTCAGACAAAAGATCATTTATAAAAATATGGAAGAGAGTCGGAGACAAAACGGAGCCCTGGGGCACACCAGCATTTACTTTATGAATTTCAGACTTGAAACCATCCAATACAACTTGTATTGAACGGTCCGAAAGGTAATTTCTAATCCAACGAAGAAGAGATTCATCAATACCAAATGCACGCATTTTGGATAAGAGAGCTTGATGCCAAACTCTATCAAACGCTTTTGAAATATCAAGTGCAATAATCTTACTTTCTCCAAAACGATGTAAAGATTTGTGCCACTGTTTTTTTTTTTTTTTTTTTTTTTTTTCTTCGGTCATTAAGAAGCTTTCGTTCTTCGAGATATTTCTTAAGCTGGAAATTAATCAGCGTTTCCATGACCTTGGAAAGAAGGGACGTAATGTGGTCGATAGTTAGAGGGTGAAGAAGATACGCCTTTTTTAGGGACAGCCTGGACAAATGCTGTTTTCCATCCACTCGGATAGAGTCCAGTAGAGTAGGAAAGATGGAAAAGCTTGCGCAGTGGTTTTGCCAGCGTTGAAGAACACCTCTTCAGAACAATGGGAGGGATACTATCCGGGCCAGCGGATTTGTGAATGTCGAGATCTTTTAGAACTCTATTAACTGCACGAGTGCGAAAGAAGATTTTTCCCATAAGATCATTTACGTTCTCAAGTACAGGAGGAGTCATAACACTCTCTGGCAGCGTCGAATTAACAGCAAACTGAGCTGCAAGCAAATTGGCTTTATCTTGCGAGCTGACAAAAGGAGTGTCATTGAAGACGAGCGTTGGAACCGAGGACGAGGTGGTATTACGTATGTTTTTTACAAATGACCAAAAATTTTTACTACCTTTGGGACATTGTAGTATTTTTTGCCGTAATTTTTGATCATGAAAAAATTTGGTTCTTCGAATATGAACGTTACAGGTCTTTCTAGCTTGTTGAAACTTTTTCCGGTTTTCCTCTGTAGGGTTGGCTTTATAACAACGGAAGCTTACTTCTCTGACCCTAATAATCTCCTTACAGCTCGAATCAGACCATGAGTTTTCTTTGGGTTTGATAGATTTCACCCTATTCGGGATAAAATTTCTCATTCCACAAAGAATTAAATTTGTAATCATATCTGCACTGGAGTCTACGTCACTATCGAGGAAGCATAGTGACCAATTAAAGTTACTGAAGAAACCGTTGAGACCGTCCCAGTTGGCTTTCTCGTATTGCCAAACGGTTCTCGTTGGTACTTTCTCTTTAACTGAGTTTTGTTGGCACGAGAAATTCGCAGATATGACACAATGGTCTGATGTGCCTAGAGGCGGTAATACACCAGTATATTTGTCAGGGTCAGAGGTAAGGAACAAGTCTAGAGTGTTCGCAGATTGACCTGTAACTTCAGGGATTCGAGTTGGCTCATCAACGAGCTGAGTAAGATGGTTTAACTCAGCAAAGATCTGAACATACCTTCCTTCGGGTGTTGTCTGGCCAGAAAAGCGGAGCCAACTAGAATTGTGTACATTGAAATCGCCCGCAATGACGATTTCAGTGTGAGGATTATGGGAAACAATTCTTTGGATGGAGTCGGACAGAGCATCAAATTCGTGAGAAGTTGAATTTCTGTCCAGGTTTGGGCTCCTATAAATGAAGCATGTATGAATAATGTGCTTGTTTACCGTGAATTTCAACCATAGAAAATTAAAGTTTGTGTTAACACACACACCATATTGAGGTTGGAGCTGGTAAGCAACATCGTTTCTTACATACACAACGAGGCCATGATGAGAAAAGAATAATGGCACTAAATGATACCCATGTAGATTAAATTCCGAATAATCAGTATTTTCTCCCACCTGAGTCTCACTCAGTGCCAATATAGCTGGTCTGTTAATTACAGAATGAATGTATGCAGCACAGAAATTCTTCCTTAACCCACGAATGTTGGAACAATCCACTCTAAAATTACCTCTCATTACAAACAATTCAAAAAACTTACCTTAAAACCAAATCAGACAATTTAATCTATGTAGATTAATAGAATTAGGGCCCAATTGAGCTTTTCAATACATCTTACCACCAGTGTTATGCCTTAGTGACAATATGCATCGATCTACCCCTGGATCCCTAAATCAGTATGCTACAATACATCTGATATTGATTTAGCTCTCTCATTGAATCATTATGTGAAAGCTTGCCTTATAATGTATTCAATGCTTAAGCTAAAGCAACTGCGTGTGAAAGGGAAGGGAAAAATTAGGGATTTACCACTCGTTGTGTTTTTTTTTTTTTTTTTTTCTATTGCACATTTCACTACACTGGCACATTAGCTATTTTTTTTGGTAGTTGTTGTTGTTGATGAATATTATATCTTACGCGGCGCGAATATTGTTTGATTTGTGTTTTTTTTTTTTATATATAGAATTTATTATTTGGTAAATTTTAATAATAATTTTGGGGCTATTTGTAAGAATTATGATATTAGAAACAGGCAACAGAGATACAATATGGACAAATTATTGCACAACAAGAAATAAATAAATTAAACTTCCACAAGACACACGAAGTTGATGTGCATGCGATGGTATGCAGATCGGCACGATTATTATGTGATCCCCTAGAGGATAAATTGAAATGTTTGTTTTAGCTCATCTAGAATGGGTAGCTGTCATACAACGATTGCGGTTTAATCAAGTTTTCTCAAAAATGGCCCAAACGATTATGATAAAACTTCGAAAGTGTAATCCATAAGCTGTTTGAATAATACTGAATACGGTTTTTGTCAAAAAATTCGTACAACGGAATTTAAGTTTTGGGTTCTTTTTAGCAAGTTTGCCGGCTTTTCACTTGTTTTGGTATATGCGCCAATATCTCATAAGAGTACGCGTGGAGATGTATATATTTTGTAAGTAATGACAATACTCAGTAAATTAACAAATAGTCTAAAGGATTCAAAATCTGTCATTTCATACAAATAAGACGGTGTTCACATTGGACTGGTTCTTCCGACTATTTTTGACTTCTCTGAAATTTATCTCACTCCTATTTCATAGTTAAAAAGGGAGAAAAGTAGTAAATTTTTAAAGAAGTTAAAATTTTGTGTATTTTTTCTGACGTTCTTATTTGTTAATTCGAAGGAGTCAGTCCAATGTGAACACCGTCTATTGAAAAGTGAAAGTGACATGCTGATATGAAGTAAAGATTGTGCTGTCTCTAGTTTTCAAAAATGACAACCTACTTATTCTTGTCATAAAAATAACAAGACTCAAACAGATATTATTTTGTGTTTGTCTAAATGTATGTAACGAATTTATTTTTTCATTAATATGTAATTTTTATGAAAGTTTTGTCACTCCTTTAAAAGCGACATAAAGAATGAATTTGCTCAGTACCTATTTGTCAGTATAATGCCAAAGCATTACAGCGCTAATATTTGACTTTGTGTAAAAATGAACGTTATTTATGCATTAATTTTAGACTTACTTTAGCCCATTTTTTTAAAAGAAATTCTTAATATGTATCATTCGAAAACAAATGAAAAATAACAATAGGAAATGCATGTTTTTTAAAGTTCTTTTATTTAATTTATTACTAAAATATACTTCAATTTATTCATACATTATTATCATACACAATAATCTAATACACTTATACCTACCTTTTTAAATTTTCCATTCAATAAAAAAAAGGTTGAAAAATATCTTTATTTATTTTATAACATATCTGCTTTTCCAATGTTTCATCAAGTTCCTTGCACCACAAACAAAACTCTGTTTACAAGCTCTCAAGCTCAAGTCGATGTCAACATTGCACAGCTGACTGACGCCATTACTATATTTTTGAATTCGCCACAAAACACATGTTCACTTTACCGCAGGAGAATTGTATGTTTTTTTTTCACGCAGCCATCCATTTATTTTGACTTCTCTTTTCCAATTCATTTTCGTTAAAGTCGTATTTTTTCCCTTTGATGCTTCTTCATTTAAATTTTCAAACAGTCGTACGGAGAATTTATAACGGATTGGCTAGGAATCGCGGATAATTTCAAAGTAAGAAAAATAAGAGCCATTCAACTATAATCAAACAAGCATAACACAAACTTGCGAAGAATTACGTCATTTAAGTCGCCTAGAAATGTCGCCAAATTTCAGATTATAACAGAAGGCTTAGTGGCTGATGATGATGGTGAACAATGGAATTTCTGTTCAATACATTTTTTTTTGTAACTTCCATGTATGGTATAAGCGGTCTTAACTAGAATTTCCCATCCAAGTAATGCGTGTGTATATGTAGATGCAATTTGCAGTAAAAAGTTGTTATTTTTAATCTTGTTTTCGCCTTTCGCGGTCGATGAGATGCATGTGGCTCGTTTTTGTCTCTCAAAAACTGTTTTCTTTGTTTTTATGGATTACATAGAAAGGAACAAAAATATTTGAGGAAAAAAAGAAGGCAACAAAACAAGAAGGGGAAAAAAGAGTTAAAAAAGGACAACAAAACGGAGAGAAATCGAATTGTGCAGTAAGAAAAGGAAAGATGTTTTGATGTCACAGTGAAAAGAAAAGTGTGCTTTTTTTATTGCAATTTAATATTTTTTGTTGTTTAAAAACGTGATCAGGTAAACCGAAACCGTGAAAAAAACTTTAGAAGAAAAAAGTAGAGCAAACCATCGCATCGTGTGTGTACTGGAATCTGGAATCCCTCGGGATAAATCAGTCTGCCTCCTCCAAACGAATTTATACAGAAAAGAGAATCCATAAATTAATAAATAATAGCAACCTTCCTCTATCAAAAAAAAATTGTGCATGTTATGTATTTTGTTGTCTTCTTTCATTTTCACCTCCCGCGTAGGCCTGTTCGTCGCGTAGTGTGTGTCAAAAAAAGCTCAAAAAGTGAGATTTATTCTATTCCTAATTGATCCATAATTGAATCATTGAATTCATTCATAATTCCATTTATGAGTGTGAATTCATTTCATTTATTTAGGAGAAGTGAATAACGGTGTTTTTTTTTCTTCTTTCAAAAAAATGTCTAATTTCCCCAGAGTGAATGCATTCAGAAAACAAAAAGGATAAAAATTTCAAAAAAGAATAAATACAATTTCGGGTGAGTGAATTTAAAATGTTTTTATTAAAAGAATTGTGGCTAAATAATATATGTATGTATTTTCAAGGAACTAAATACTACGCAACCACATCCCACATGTTTTTATAAAGTTTATATTTCTGCCAGCTACCCAAGCAAACTATTACTATAGGGGCGCAGTCGTTTTTCTTTTGTCACCTTGTTCTACAACCACTTGCAATCTCACCATCATCATTAATAAATTCGAAATCGGAAGCCCTAATTAGCTCTTATCGTCATATAGTGTAGGTAGTAGGTTGTTTAAGTAGGTAGGCTCACGCCCGGGGTTTTTAAGATTTTCTGCAGCTATCATTGGAATTACCTATCCTTAAATTTTCTTTATAATGTGCGATGTTTTTACTTTACTCTATTTCTTTCTTTTTATCTCCCTTTCAAATTTGGAGTTCAGAATAGAGATTTAATGAGGGGATGCCCTTGTCAATAAAGATTTCTATTGAAGAGAATCGTTGAGACTTTCTTCTGCGAAGGATGGAGATGGTATTGATAATAAGATATTGATATGTAGATATAAATTAGAAATAGAAAAGTTGCAAAAACAGGGACTAGCTAGGTACCTAGGTAAGTGGGATGATTTATTCGAGGAATTTTCCTTAAATAATTCGAATTTTCCTAATTTAAATAAGAATGTGAAGAATGTTCGTTTGTGTTTTATTTTTAAACGAGCAGATTACTTTAGAATGAAAGCGGAGAGCAAAAACTTGGAATACCTAAAAGTTTAAAACTTATTATACCTAGTCGTGATTGAATGTGATTTATCTTGAATCTGCTTTAAATTCTGAGTTTAACTAACCGTACCAATTGTAATCCCCTCAAATGAAAATTAAAAATAATGGTGTTTTCCACTGATAAAAAAAATCAATTTATTTTTAAAACTGGTAAATGACATGTTATGTTTAATCAAAATCCGTTCCTGAGAAAACTTGATAAAACTGAAATCGTTGTATGTCAGACCCGTTTTAGATGAGCTAAAACAAAAATTCGAATTTCTGCACTAGGGAATCACATAAAAACGCTTGACACCAAATAAAAAAAAAAATCTGTCCAACCGCTTAGGCTCTAGCACGAGGTACATCAGGACGCACTTCTCCATCATCGTAATGTTAGTTTTGATTAAACCTCAGTGATTTTTTTTGACACGAAAACGATAGGTGCATAAGACTGATGCTTGCGATCTCTAAATGTCATTTCAAAAATCTACAAGAAAATGTTGGTAATGTTTTTAGGCACATAAAAACCAAAGAGCATCGTAAACAAATGAAAAAAGGAACCACACGCGTCTCGTGTGTTGTCGGGTCGTGTGTCGCTGTCAGTCAATATGTATAAAGTCAATATACTTAATACGCATCACAGCAACACAACACATTAGATAAATGTGGTTCTCGTTCTACGGACATAAAATATATTCTAACAATAGCGCCACAAGCACACGAGACAGGTGTTTTTTTTTTTATAATCTTAAAATTCAAAGAGCTCTATGTATTGTATATCGTACTTCATTCAAAAATAATTTTGTGTCAAAAAATTAATTTATTTTGTGTCAAAAAATAAAATCAAATACAGAAAAGATTCTATAATTACATAGAGAAAATAATTCATATTGGCCACAATACCAACAAGACCAACTAATCGAGCAAACGAATAAATTGGGGCTAAGGAGTTCTAAAGAAAAAATAAAAAATGAAAAGGTTCCAATGACATTTTCCTATGAAGTTTCGTGTTTGTTGAAAACATCAGCTGGAGAACAAATATGTAGATTGTACACACATACATATTGTATGTACATATATAATTTCTTCTTCTAAGTGACGCGATGCAATGGATTTGAACCTAATTCAGGTAATAGTTTCTTTTCAAGCCGAAGTATTAACAGTATTAATTAAGTTTCTTTTCAAGTCGCAGTATTACCATTTTGGAAGCAGACAGGACGATCAGAAAAGTAAGCTGAATATGTATAAGCCAATGGTTAATTCCCCATAATACCAGTTAACAATCATTGATACCCAGAATGAAGAACAAAAACAATTATTCCAAACTATGCACACCCGATACAGAGATTATTCGTTTTTTTTTTATAACCCACGCTCTAACTAAAAGCCACGAATAGATATCAATCATTAAATAAAATAAAAAACAAATTATATGAAGTAAAAGAAGAAAAATATAATCAGTTTATTAAACAAGAAGGATTATGGGTGTATCTATAATTCAAAAAACAAAGAAAAAAACATCATATAATACTAATTATAATTCTTATTTCTTGTTAACCACAAAAATAAGAATTATAATTAAATTTGGAATCCAACATACAAAAAATATTTAAATATTTCAAAGAATCTGAATATATGAATATATGAAAGAATTAGATTTTAATAAACAAAAAATTAAAACTGAAAAAAAAAACAGATATTTAGTACTAAATTTCTTCAATAAACCTTGTACAAAATATCTTCATGTAATACTGAAAGATTCCATGATGTTTTTTTCTCTTCATATTAAATAACGGTAGCCGAAATTTAATTGAATTCTTTAATTTAAAAAAAATACATAATAAATAATTTTAACATTATAGGTATCAAAAACTTATACTCACATAGACCCAATCCCTCCAAAATCCATTTTCAAAATAATCTTTAATTATTCTGAATAATTCTTCTTGTCTCCTTATTCTCCTGAGTTCCTTTCTATAAATTTCTTCTCTTCTCCATGCAGCCAACTAAAAAAATGTATGTACCACATTTTAAATATTTTTAAAACCATTAAAATCATACAAATTTAATATACTCACATTATCTGACATTTCATCTAACCATTGATATTCATTTTCATATACCGCATTAGGTCCACTAGTTCCAGGTATCTTAAAAATTTTATTTAACACATTTTAATATTTATTTACATTTCAAATCATAAACATTTAATATACTCACATCCTCCGGCATTTCGTTAATCCATTTCTGGACATCATATACTTTTTTAATAATTCCGCTTGGTCCAGGTTGCTAAAAAAATTTCATTATCACATTTTTATATTATTTAACATTTTAAATCATAAAAATTTTATATACTCACATTCTCCAACATTTCATCTATCCATTTTTGAACATTGTATTCATTTTCTTTCGTTGCATCCATTTTTCTTTTATTTAATTCTTCACAAAATAATATTCACTTCTGTATTGCTTGATATATTTTTAATAATGAATTATTTTTTTTAATTTTTTGGCTTATATAGAATTTTAGATTTCATGGCCAACTGGGTGTTATAAAAATTATTACATAATCGGGCCAGTAGAAAAAGTGTATAGTGGATCATTTAATATATCTAATTTCAATTTTGCCACCTGACGCTCTAAGAGACTCATTGTAATTGGTAATTTGTGAATGGTAAATGGTAAATGGTTATATTGGTAGTAATGGTAAGATTGGTAATATTGGTGAGATAGTTAAGATAGGTATGAGTGTTAAGAGTGGTAAGATTGGTAACTTGTAATAAAGTGGCAATTGGTATATTTTGATGTAAAGGTGTTGTTTATGGTAATTGCAGTTGCAGCGGTAGTTGCAGTTGCAGTGGTAGGTGCAGTTGCAGTGGTAGGTGCAGTTGCAGTGGTAAGTGCAGTTGCAGTGGTAAATGAAGTTGCTGTGGTAGTTGCAGTGGTAGTTGCAGTTGCAGTGGTAGTTGCAGTTGCAGTGGTAAGTGCAGTTGCAGTGGTAAGTGCAGTTGCAATGGTAAGTGCAGTTGCAGTGGTAAGTGCAGTTGCAGTGGTAGTTGCAGTGGTAAGTGCAGTTGCAGTGGTAAGTGCAGTTGCAGTGGTAAGTGCAGTTGCAGTGGTAAGTGCAGTTGCAGTGGTAAGTGCAGTTGCAGTGGTAAGTGCAGTTGCAGTGGTAAGTGCAGTTGCAGTGGTAAGTGCAGTTGCAGTGGTAAGTGCAGTTGCAGTGGTAAGTGCAGTTGCAGTGGTAAGTGCAGTTGCAGTGGTAAGTGCAGTTGCAGTGATAAGTGCAGTTGCAGTGGTAAGTGCAGTTGCAGTGATAAGTGCAGTTGCAGTGGTAAGTGCAGTTGCAGTGGTAAGTGCAGTTGCAGTGGCAAGTGCAGTTGCAGTGGTAAGTGCAGTTGCAGTGGTAAATGCAGTTGCAGTAGTAAGTGCAGTTGCAGTGGCAAGTGCAGTTGCAGTGGTAAGTGCAGTTGCAGTGGTAAATGCAGTTGCAGTAGTAAGTGCAGTTGCAGTGGCAAGTGCAGTTGCAGTGGTAAGTGCAGTTGCAGTGGTAAGTGCAGTTGCAGTGGCAAGTGCAGTTGCAGTGGTAAGTTGCAGCAACTGCACCTGCCACTGCAACTGCACTTACCACTGCAACTGCACTTGCCACTGCAACTGCACTTACCACTGCAACTGCACTTACCACTGCAACTGCACTTGCCACTGCAACTGCACTTACCACTGCAACTGCACTTACCACTGCAACTGCACTTACCACTGCAACTGCACTTACCACTGCAACTGCACTTACCACTGCAACTGCACTTACCACTGCAACTGCACTTACCACTGCAACTGCACTTACCACTGCAACTGCACTTACCACTGCAACTGCACTTACCACTGCAACTACCACTGCAACTGCACTTACCACTGCAACTGCACTTACCATTGCAACTGCACTTACCACTGCAACTGCACTTACCACTGCAACTGCAACTACCACTGCAACTGCAACTACCACTGCAACTACCACAGCAACTTCATTTACCACTGCAACTGCACTTACCACTGCAACTGCACCTACCACTGCAACTGCACCTACCACTGCAACTGCAACTACCGCTGCAACTGCAATTACCATAAACAACACCTTTACATCAAAATATACCAATTGCCACTTTATTACAAGTTACCAATCTTACCACTCTTAACACTCATACCTATCTTAACTATCTCACCAATATTACCAATCTTACCATTACTACCAATATAACCATTTACCATTTACCATTCACAAATTACCAATTACAATGAGTCTCTTAGAGCGTCAGGTGGCAAAATTGAAATTAGATATATTAAATGATCCACTATACACTTTTTCTACTGGCCCGATTATGTAATAATTTTTATAACACCCAGTTGGCCATGAAATCTAAAATTCTATATAAGCCAAAAAATTAAAAAAAATAATTCATTATTAAAAATTTATCAAGCAATACAGAAGTGAATATTATTTTGTGAAGAATTAAATAAAAGAAAAATGGATGCAACGAAAGAAAATGAATACAATGTTCAAAAATGGATAGATGAAATGTTGGAGAATGTGAGTATATAAAATTTTTATGATTTAAAATGTTAAATAATATAAAAATGTGATAATGAAATTTTTTTAGCAACCTGGACCAAGCGGAATTATTAAAAAAGTATATGATGTCCAGAAATGGATTAACGAAATGCCGGAGGATGTGAGTATATTAAATGTTTATGATTTGAAATGTAAATAAATATTAAAATGTGTTAAATAAAATTTTTAAGATACCTGGAACTAGTGGACCTAATGCGGTATATGAAAATGAATATCAATGGTTAGATGAAATGTCAGATAATGTGAGTATATTAAATTTGTATGATTTTAATGGTTTTAAAAATATTTAAAATGTGGTACATACATTTTTTTAGTTGGCTGCATGGAGAAGAGAAGAAATTTATAGAAAAGAACTCAGGAGAATAAGGAGACAAGAAGAATTATTCAGAATAATTAAAGATTATTTTGAAAATGGATTTTGGAGGGATTGGGTCTATGTGAGTATAAGTTTTTGATACCTATAATGTTAAAATTATTTATTATGTATTTTTTTTAAATTAAAGAATTCAATTAAATTTCGGCTACCGTTATTTAATATGAAGAGAAAAAAACATCATGGAATCTTTCAGTATTACATGAAGATATTTTGTACAAGGTTTATTGAAGAAATTTAGTACTAAATATCTGGTTTTTTTTCAGTTTTAATTTTTTGTTTATTAAAATCTAATTCTTTCATATATTCATATATTCAGATTCTTTGAAATATTTAAATATTTTTTGTATGTTGGATTCCAAATTTAATTATAATTCTTATTTTTGTGGTTAACAAGAAATAAGAATTATAATTAGTATTATATGATGTTTTTTTCTTTGTTTTTTGAATTATAGATACACCCATAATCCTTCTTGTTTAATAAACTGATTATATTTTTCTTCTTTTACTTCATATAATTTGTTTTTTATTTAATTTAATGATTGATAACTATTCGTGGTTTTTAGTTAGAGCGTGGGTTATAAAAAAAAACGAATAATCTCTGTATCGTGCATAGTTTGGAATAATTGTTTTTGTTCTTAATTCTGGAAATCAATGTGAGATAATGGGGAGGAAGCCATTGGATTATACATATTCAACTGATTTTATTCTGTAGGTAATGGATCCAATATACTTTTCTGATCGTCCTGTCTGCTTCTCAAATGTTAATACTGCGACTTGAAAAGAAACTTAATTAATACTGTTAATACTTCGGCTTGAAAAGAAACTATTACCTGAATTAGGTTCAAAGCCATTGCATCGCGTCACTTAGAAGAAGAAATTATATATGTACATACAATATGTATGTGTGTACAATCTATTTGTTCTCCAGCTGAGGTTTTCAACAAACACAAAACTTCATAGGAAAATGTCATTGGAACCTTTTCATTTTTTTCTTTTTTCTTTAGAACTCCTAAGCCCCAATTTATTCGTTTGCTCGATTAGTTGGTCTTGTTGGTATTTTGGCCAATATGAATTATTTTCTCTATGTAATTATAAAATCTTTTCTGTATTTGTTTTTATTTTTTGACACAAAATAAATTAATTTTTTGACACAAAATTATTTTTGAATGACGTACGATATACATAGAGCTTTTTGAATTTTAAGATTATAAAAAAAAAAAACACCTGTCTCGTGTGGTGTGTTGTGGCACTATTGTTTGAATGTATTTTTTATCCGTAGAACCACGTTTATCTGGTGTGTTGTATCGCCCTGAGGCGTATTTAATATTTTGACTGACAGCTACACACGACTCGACCCGTGTGTTTCCGGCTTTAGAGTAATCGCAAATAACATGTAACATGTACAAATAGGGCCTTTTTAGGTGGTCTTTGGTTCTTATGTTCTCAAAGACATTACCAACATTTGTTTCTGATTTTTAAAATGTCATTATTTAGAGATCGCAAGCATCGATTTTATGCAACTATTGGTTAATTGTCAAAAAAATTACAGAGGTTTTAATCAATACTAACATTACGATAATGGAGAAGTTCAAAAAAGTGTTCGTGCGTCTGTGCGTCCTGATGTACACCGAGCTAAACCCTTAACGGTTGGACCGATTTTGTTTTAATTGTGTGTGAAGCGTTTTTATGTGATTCCCTAGTGAAGATATTAGAATTTTTGTTTTAGCTCATCTAAAACGGGAAGCTGTCGTATACAACGATGTCGGTTATATCAAGTTTTTTCGAGAACGGCTCTTATATTTTGATTAAACTTTGAACTTGTCATTTATCAGTTTTAAAAATACTGCATACCACGCTTTAACCAAAAGATTCGAATGATAATGTTATGGGTTTATTGAACAAATTGCCTTTTTTATACTTTTTTAGGGAGGTATTTAGCCTTCATATCTTGTTATTGGATTGGTTGATTTTATTATTATTTTGCGATTCGGAAACCAATGGAAACACCATTATTTTTAATCTTCATTTGTGGGGATTACAATTGGTACGGTTACGTGATCTCAGAATTTAAAGCAGATTGAAGCTTAAACTCATTTAATCACGACTAAGTAGGTATTATTAGTTTTAAACTTTAAGGTATTTCAACTCATTTTTGCTCTCCGCTTAGATTCAAAAGTAATCTGCTCGTTTAAAAAAAAAAACACAAACGAACATTCTTCACATTCTGATTTAAATTAGGAAAATACCTACCAATTATTTAGGGAAAATTCCTCGAATAAAAAATCCCACTTGCTTAGGTACCTAGCTAGGTAATCCCTTTTTTCGCAACTTTTCTAAATCTATTTACTGTTTATATTTATATATCAATACCATCTCGATCCTTCGCAGAAGAAAGTCTCAAGGATTCTCTTCAATAGAAATATTTATTGAAAAGGGCATCCCCCCCATTAAATCCCTATTGTGGACTCCAAATTTGAGAGGGATATAAAAAGAAAGAGATAGAGTAAAGTAAAAACATCGCACATGATAAAGCAAATTTAAAGATAGGTAATTCTAACAATAGCTTCAGAAAATCTTTAAAACCCCAGGCGTGAGCCTACCTACCTAAACAACCTACTTCAAACAACCGGGCTTCCGAATTCGAATTTATTAATGATGATGGTGAGATTGCAAGTGGATGTAAATGAGGTGACAAAAAGAAAAAAACCTACCTACAAAGAGAAAAACGACTGCGCCCCCATAGGTATAGTTTGCTTGGGTAGCTGGCAGAAATATAAACTCTATAAAAACATGTGTGGTGTGATTGTGTAGTACCTATTTAGTTCCTTGAAAATACATATGTTCATATATTATTTAGCCACCCAATTCGTTTAATAAAAACAATTAAAATTCACTCACCCGAAAGTTTATTTACTTTTTATTGTTTTTATCCTTTTTGTTTGCTGAATGCATTCACTCTGGGGAAATTAGACAAAAATTAGAGAAATAAAACACCGTTATTCACTTCTCCTAAATAAATGAAATGAATTCACACCCACAAATGGAATAATGAATGAATTCAAAGATTCAATTATGGATCAATTAGGAATAAAATAAATCTCACTTTTTGAGCTTTTTTTGACACACACTACGGACCGAACGGGCCTACGCGGGAGGTGAAAGTGAAAGAAGACAACAAAATAACATTTGTACAATTTTTCTTTTGTAACAGGAAGGTTATGGTTTCTGTTTTCTGTATAAATTCATTTTGGGGAGGCAGATTGATTTATCCCGAGCGGTTCCAGATTCCAGTACACACACGATGCGATGGTTTGCTCTACTTTCTTTTTCTAAGTTTTTTTTTCATGGCTTCGGTTTAACTGATCACTTTTTTAAACAAATATTAAATTGCAACAAAAAAAACCACACTTTTCTTTTCACTGTGACATCAAAACATCTTTCCTTTTTTTGCTGCAACTGCAGTTCGATTTCTCTCCGTTTTGTTGTTCTTTATTAACTCTTTTTTTCCCCTTTTGTTTCTTTTGTTTTTCTTCTTTTTTACTCAAATATTTTTGTTTATTTTTATGTAATCCGTAAAAACAAACAAAACAGTTTTTGACAGACAAAAAAGAGCCACATGCATCTCATCGACCGCCAAAGGCAAACAAATTAAACAAATTAAAAATAACACAACATTTTACTGCAAATTGCATCCATACACACGCATTTTTACTTGGATGGGAAATTCTAGTTTAGATTTAGACCGCTTATACATACCATAGATGGACGAGTTAAAAAAAAAAACAGGACAGAAATTCCATTGTGTTCTACCATCATCAGCAGCATCCATCACCCACTAAACCTTCCGTTATATTCTGGAATTTAGCAGAAAAATACCTTGGCGACACTTTATGCGAGTTTGATGACGTTAATTTTCGCTAGTTAGAGTTTTGTTTGTTTGATTAGTTGAATGACCGAAAATTATCTAGAAAAGTTATAAAAAAAAGAACTGTTTTTTCTTTTAGCTTTGAAATTGTCCGCGGTTACTGACCAATTCCTTATAAATTCACCGTAGACTGGACTGAGTGAAAATTTAAATGAAGAAATGCATCAAAGTTCAAAGGGGAAAAATTTGACTTTAACGAAAATGAATTCGAAAAGAAAAGTCAACATAATCGATGGGTGTTCTGTGTGAAAAAACATAAAATTCCAATAAGCATGAATGAGTGCGAAAGAGATGATTCGTTGGGTAAAGTGAATATGTGTTTTGTGGCGAATTCAAAAAAACAGTAATGGCGCCTGTCAGCTGTGCAATGTTGACTTCAACATTTATGGTGAATTTGTCGATACTTTCTTCTGTGGTGCAAGGAACATGATGAACAATTGAAGACGCAGGGATGGTATAAAATAAATAAAGATATTTTTCAGCTGGTGTATTATATTATTGTGTATGATAATATGTATGAATAAATTGTTTTATAGTTTTTTTAATAAATTAAATAAA
This sequence comes from Melangyna quadrimaculata, assembly GCA_949320155.1. Classification (NCBI taxonomy): domain Eukaryota; kingdom Metazoa; phylum Arthropoda; class Insecta; order Diptera; family Syrphidae; genus Melangyna; species Melangyna quadrimaculata. The sequence goes on from OX439483.1 coordinate 151,827,543, forward strand.
AGAACTTTAAAAAAAACATGCATTTTCTAATGTTATTTTTTATTTCTTCTCGAATGGTAAATATTCAGAATTTTTGTAAACAAAAAATGGTAAAATAAAATCTAAAATCAATGCATTTATAACTTCCATTTTTACACAAAGTCAAATATTAGCGCTTCAAAATGAAGTATCAAAATGTTTTAAATTTAATAAAACGATTCTAGAGATACAAATTGTAGACATACAATTTAGTTTAGTGCGATCTGCGTACTTGGCCTTACTGGGTAATACAGCCGGTATACTCCCTGGCTGCAAACCATCCAATAGGCACGGTCCACATTACACCCTGGATTAGGGGGGCAGATCTTGGTCGTAACTCCTCAAAATTGCCACCGCTTTTGGTTAGCCCAAACTACGGCAGGTCAGATGAATCTTTGAAACTCAAGCCTTGACACCACGGCAAGGTGTCTGCCACGCGAAGGTGTCATAACCTAAGAAATACATGACTTCAGAAAATGCCTGATTCAACCATTTTAATTTTGTACATGATATTAAACAGACTTTCGAATAAAACTGGTACGCGAATAGATGAGGTGTCAATAATTTATTATAAACGACACCAGTAAACGACAACTTCATGTATAACAATTAACAGGATCTCCATTTGAGGGAATAAATTGCCACTTTCATTTACATTTCTTTCAATTCCGCCAATAGGGACATATGGGTATGGCAAAATAATAATATTGCGCGGGAGAATTTAGGCAATTATTGCTTTCTATCGTCGAGGCAATAAATTTTGAATTTTCGCCTTTTTGAGCAAATAGATAGGCAATTTATTGCCTCAAATATTGCCATTGGAGCCGTTGGGTTAGCTACTAGCTCCTCAACTCGATTCTATAAAATTTTTGAAATCGTTGCGAATGCTTTGCTCCGATTTCGCATTGGTTCAGGAGAGCTTAAGTTTTAGTTTCATTAAACACAGTGAACAGACTTTGTAACTGATGGACACACATATGTAGTAAGGTATTCAATTTGACACCAATACTTATAAAAAAAAAACAAGAACAATGAATTTCTCTCATGGAATCCATGTCTAGCATTGATTTATTCATTTACAGAACATTTCTTTTATTACAAAATTACCTACTTGTTTTTCTAACAAAACCTTTTTTTTTTATTTTAAATAACATTAACCATCGTATCGGACCTAGTAAATAAATTGTCAAAATAATGATAACACATATCAAGTACATGTGATGAGATGCCAAAACCGTTAACCATAAAGAACATATGCTTCATAAAAGCAGAATATAAATATTTTTGTTGCTTGTTTATTTGTTTTTATTACGAAAACAAAAATGCGCAGGTAATTCATGCGCAGTTAATCTGGTGTTTTTTTTCGGCAAATTAAAATTGTAAACAAAGACTTTATTTAGATTGCGACTATTCCCTACACCACAACATGTTTTTTTTGGCAAAAACAGTGAAGAGCCTCTTATCCCCTCTCAGATTTCACCCACAAAACCATCGTTATGGTGTAGTGAATAGTAATGGTCTAAAAAGGGTCAAAAGTGTTAACGCGCCCTTCAGAGGTGAAATTGTCTCCACCAGGGATGTTGTATTGCAAATATTATGTCAGCTTTTACATGAGAGCGATTTAAAATACGTATTCTCTTTCAGCCATATTTATAAAAACGGCGCTAAAAGGCTCTCCCAAACCAACGCGAAACATTCGGCGTGGCGGAGAAACAGTCGCCAGTCAAAATGTATTTACATGGTGATAAATGGGAGTGCCCACACCAACGCGACGGAGAAACATTCGCCTGTCAAAATGTATTTACATGGTGATATATGAGAGTGCCCACACCAACGGTGAATGTTTCTCCGCCGTACTGAATGTTTCGCGTTGGTTTGGGAGAGCCTAAACTCACCTGTAACTTTCGAGCTCTCGTGTAAGCATGGATTAAGAGATAGCTCGGGAATTAAAACGTATATTTTCTCTTCTTATTTAACCCTTCGCTAAACCAGCTTCCGTCTTGGTTTAACTAGCTTGTAAGTAGCAGCTAGCTCCGTTTAATAATATGGGGGGTTAGTTCAAGGTTCCCTATTGGTTGCAACGATGCGATTATAAATAGAAAAAGAGGTACTAAATTTGTCTACCCCCCTACCGCATTCTAATTTGTTAAAGCCCGATTCACAATGCGACGAGAAAACGTGATGTGAGCGTTAAGAGAAACTCATTGTAGTTCTCAAACCGATTTTAAACCATGAAAGTATACGAGGGTATGCATAATGAAGCGTTTCTCGTCGTCACGCCAGAGTTGGTAAAATTTAATAAAAAACACGCCCTCGTCCATGATTCTTATGGTTGACAAATCGTGAGATTTGTAGAAATCACTTAAAATAATAAAGAAAACAACAGGTAGGTGGAAATTAACAAACACAAATAATTTAGTTTGACAATAAAATTATAGGTAAGCATTTCATAGTCTTTTTGTAGATCACAGGAAAAATTCGTTTCGCATCAGCAGCGAACTAGGCCTTACGAAAACATAGTGAAAAACATTCATGGAGAGTTTCACAAACGAAAAAAATCAAACAAAAACACGAACTTATCAAAAGGTCATTTTCCGCACTTACAATATTAATGGTCCGGGCAATTAAAAAGGGAGTGGAGACTTCTCAAAACAACGCACAACATAAAGCACAACGAAATTTTTCGTTTATGATTTCATCATGTTATTTTTTATGTGATTTTTCGTTTCGAATCAGCAGCGTACTATTTTAAGTCGAAAAACTTAATAGGTAATTTCTTCGTTTTGGCTTCCTTTTCGACTTATATCGGTTTTTCGGATTTTTGTTCTAATTTTTTTTTCCAATTAGTTTTAATTTTGCCAAACTGCAACCTATTCTTTATTTTTTTTTTTTAAGATCAACTAACAGTTTTTACCCTTCTTACAAATTTTTTATATTATTAAGTATCATTTTTCCTATTTTATTATGAAGGCCCAATTTTTTCTCTTAAAAATACTTATCTTTTTTTTAGTAAAAAAATTATGTAAACAAAATCAAAAATATACACTAAGGTTGCGCGTACAGTAGTGTGACAAAGCATTGCGATGCGAGAAGGTATTCGATATTCGAGCAAAAGTGGTCAAAAGAGTTTGTGAACGTGATGCTTGCGATAAGTATGTGATAAAATTGCAACACTCGCAGCAAATATCGCTTCACTGTGCCCACGTTTATAAGAATAAATGTAAATATTTTTCTCGCACGGAAACATTTCCCGTATCGCATCGCTTTGTCGCACTACTATACGCGCAGCCTAAGTTTAAGCTATGAGCCAATTTCATAAACATTGACTAAAATCGCTTTTATCTAAAATCCTTATAAATTATAGCAGACCAATAAATTTGTTCAGTTATGCTCCTCTTACAAAATGAAGTACACCGAGAAAGAGTGAATCAACATTTTTCATAAACACAAAATGTCACGAAATGAAAAAAAATTGTGTGTGCGATTTGACAGCAATTTTGTTGCCACAGAGAGTAAAAGAATATTTGCACGCACAACAAATATTAAAGTGTATTTAATTCTTTGTGTTGGTTATCCTATTTAAAAACAAATATATTTCCTACAATAATTGTAAAAAAAAAAAACAAAACCAATTGTGCGCGTATTTAAGTAACAAAAATTACACCTCAAAATACAAGCGGCACATCGGCGAGGATCTAATATGAATATTTCACTTGGGGACATGTTTTTCTCGCGAATTATATATTTTATAATCGGATTTTTGTTGCTTAAAGATACACGCACAATTATCTTTACTTTTTTTATCAATCATTAAAATATAAACAATTTAAAGCACTTTAAAGCACTTTAAAATTGTATTTTATTTCTTGATCGTCAAAGAAATAATTCATGCATGTATACCTATAGCTACCATTACCAAGTAAAAAATCCTGTGGACGGGGAATACTCTTTGGCGTTGAATCTCAGGTTGCTCTTCATCTTTTATTATACTAAAAAGAAACCCAAAATGTATTACCTACCTATTCATACTTTTTAGTTCCAATTTGCAAAACAAAAAACAAATGGGATATCAAAAAATGTATATATGTACATATGTTAACGGGATGTGATGACTTTCATGACGCTTTTAAAATTTAATGAGAAGAAAATGGGCTTTTAGTTTATAAGGGTGTTTAAGAGCCTGTTATATTTAAAAGCAGTTGGTGTAACCAAAAATCCTCATTTTAAGGCTAAATGACCTTTTAAATATTTAAAAGGCCTTCATGAAATCGGCCATAAATATTTTTAAATATAATTTCTTGTTAAACAATTTAAATATTTTAAAGAAAAAAAAATAGTCTTTTATTTTAAAATAGGAAAAATGGTATTTTTGATAAAAAAAAAACAAGAATCGGTTGGAGTTTGGCCAAAAATCATAAAATTTCTAAAAGGAAGCAAAAACGAGAAAAATTACCCCTTAAATACTTCGATTTAAAATTACCTCAGGAATACATGGTTTTTGCCTGACCGTTGACTATGGAACACAAAATCTGTTCGTATCTGATTTTGTTTAAAAATATTTCTGTCTTTTGGAACCATCTCTTACTGAAACAGTTTTTGTTACAAAACTGAAATGTAAGTTTTGTTGACCAGTGTTATTGAACCAGCGGAAGGGATATTCTTATGGTGATGTTTAAATACAGAAAAGCATATGGCATGACTGACGAATCGCTATTATTTCTCCCATAATTTCAATTTTTTTTAAATTGGATTTAATGGCAGAAAATATTGTATTGCTGATATATTTGTTATACTGCCATTGTGAATCGAGATTAAGATTAAGCAGTTCATTTGTAACCAGCGACCCGAACACAAGTCTTTTTATTTATCAGAGGACACAACAGTGGCGAAGAGGAAAAATTGTTTTAACTGAATCGTGTGCGAGAAAAAAAAAATCAAAAGTATGGAAGTGGTGCGTAGCTCAGCGCACGTGGGGCAGTGCCATCATTTAACATCGAGGACGATTTTTCTATATACGAGGAGCGCTTGGAACAGTATTTCCTGGCAAATTATGTGGAAGATGTGCTTCGGGTGCCGGTAATTCTGACGACTGTTAGTCAGCAAGCTTACGAAGTTGTGAGGGAGGTAATTTTTCCTAAGAAACCCAAGGAGTTGAATTACACAGAACTCATGGAATGTATGAGAAAACACTTCCAGATTGTGTCGTCATGTGTAGGAAAACGTATACAATTTTTCGATCTCAAGCAAGCAGAATCTGAAGCAGTTAACAGTTGGCTAGTGCGCGTGAAAAGCATGGCCAGGGGCTGCAATTTTAACAGTTCTTTTGAGAGTTTCGTCAAAAACCGTTTCGTAACTGGTTTACTCAAAAGCCTAGTACGCTGCTGATGCGAAATGAAATTTTCCTGCGGTCTCCAAAAAGACATTGAAATGCTCACGAAAACACAGCGGAAAAATATTTATGGAGAGTTTAAATAAATTGCAAATAAATAGATAGAAATTTAACGAAAAAAAAGAAACAATGTAATGAAAGAAACAATAAATAAAAAGACGAACAAACCCAAATGTCATTTTTCCGCACACAAATAATGGTCCGGGCAATAAATTCATTACGAAAAGAGAGTGGAGACTTGTCAAAACAATCTTGTATAATCATCAATTTCGCTGGTCGAACAGCGTACCACAGAACGAAAAGGACAACGAAATTTTTCGTTTATGATTTCGTCATGTCATTTTTGTATGGTATTTTTCGTTTTCGTTTCCAATTGTGGCTCGGGTGTGTGAGGAGGACATCGAAAAGCCGCTATCCGAAGTCTTGCAAGTGGCTTTGCAGCGGGAATAATCTTTAAGAGAGAAAGAGTCAAATATACATCTATTGAAAACAGGAAGCAGTTGCAGTAATCAAAAACAAGAAGCAGGGAGCGACCGACAAGGAACGATAGAATTTCAACAACAGCAACGGCTGAATCAAAGAAGAGATGGAAAGGATGAAAGCAAGCAATAACTGTGCTTTGCATGTGGAAAAGCAGGTGATGTATTTAAAACATGTAAGTACAAGTCTTTTATTTGTAGAAAATTTAACATGAAAGGACATTTACTGGTTGAACACAATGAAGATGTTATAGCCGCATTTGCAATCGGTGGTGCAGTATTTGTCAAAACATTAAATACACACAAATTCAGTGTTGCGAACACAATGCGACGAAGTTGCTATCGCATCATTGCACAAGTTTGTCAACTTTTAACTTCTGCTGTATGCTTTCACATTCTCAATAGAAAAAAAAAAGAATCTACTGCGAGGAAGAAAAATTATTTCTGTTTTCAGCGTTTTTATGTTGTATTTGGTTATAAAAATAGTGAATGAATGTGAAACAATTACACAGCTCTACAAAAAAAAAAAAAAATTGTGTTGCCCTGGATATATTTGCAAATTTGTATGTTTTCAAGTTTCCAAAATACAAATTTATTCATGAAAGTACTGTATGTGCTCTTGTTTTTATGATTTTTACATATCTTATATTTTGTGCAGCTTGTTAGTAATAAAATTTATTTTGCGCAACTTTTTCGCACATATAAACATCACGTGATCCTTACTCCCTCGGCCTATTCACATTTCAAAAGTAATTCGCATGCCCTCAGGAACAATTATGTTGCCAAATTCACAGAAATCGGGACAGTCTACCAGTGGAAGTGAGTGGGAGGGTGAGAGCAAATCTTAGAAAATCATTGATAGTTTCATGAATTGTGAGCATAAATATATCCAAAATCAATCTAATATCTAGGGCAACAAAACCACCGTAGACCAGTGTTATTTAGCAATGAATAAGAGGCATATATTTTGAAATTTATCAACAAAAATGATCAAGCTGTACTGCTTGTGGACACAGAAAATACAGCGTACGATATTTTTTGACAACTGTTCTACTTGCAACTGCAGTTCTTGTTGCAGCACTCTATTGTGTTCAGCCAGTTATAAAAAACTTGTAGAAAACAGAATAAAAAAAAATAATAACTTAGAACAAGAAGATTATACAGAAGAGGTTCTTTATAATCAGGATACATATATTACAGGTAATATCATTAGCATGTTCATTTTTGTTCAGTTCTGCTAATGTTGTCAAAATCAATAGTAAAAAATTAAATTAAGAGGGCAGCCATTTTGAAATTTGGAAAGCTGCGCCTGATAGTACCTTAGATATATGTACTGTGCTTTATAATGTGTCAGTTGAAAATGTGAACATAAATCCTCTTGTATTAAAAATTAAATTGAATAATGTGCCGCTATGGGTAGATTTAGACTCAGGGGCGGGTGTGTCAGTGCTACCGTTGAGGGTTTTTAAAAAAAATTTGAAACAATACAAAATTAGAGGAAAGTAATTTATGTCTTCGCAATTATTACGATGGTGGTGTCATAACACCGTGTTAGCTAACGATTTTATGAGTATGCAAATTTTGGGATGCTTCCAAATAGTGGATATATGTAGATTGTGCAGAAAAGAAACCATTGATTGGTAGGGATATAAAGAGTTTGTTGGGTATAACTTGGAGTATTCGCGGGAAAGAAATGGTAGGTGAACATTTTGTGAATAGTACCGAAGGTCAGTTGAAGAAATTAGAAGACATTTAGTGATTTGTTTGATGTAAGGTGGGGTCGTTACCAAAACACTGTCATTTCTTTAGGTTTTAAACCAAATGCAAGACCAACATTTTGTAAGCCGCGTAGAATACCATTTTCATTTAAAGATGAGGTCGAACAAGAGCTGGTGAAGTTAGAAAAGGAGGGCATTATTGAAAAAATTGAAAACTCGGAATGGGGAACACCGCTGTTACCAATCCTGAAATCCAACAGCAAAATTCGGGTCTGTGCGGATAATCAAGATACGGCCCTGAAAGATTTCAGATATTTTTAATTCTCTGCAAGGGGTTGGATTGTTTACTAAGCTCGATTCACAATGACAGTATAACAAATAACAATTGCTTTCAAAATTTATTAAAATTAAATCTTAGCTTCCAAATAAAAACGCAACTTTTTCTAGTTTTTTGAACACTTAGTTATACACATACATATATATATTTAAACTTGTAAACTATTTAAAAAAGTATTTTATCAAAAATGTAATATTAAATTTTATGAAATTACAAAAGTTATACATGTACAAGTAAAAAGGTATGCATATACAAATGACTTATTTTTAATATTTTGTCTTAATTTATTACAATAATTGTATGATTAAAAAGTACTACAATGCGCCGTTTTATAGTTTTCTTATGTTCTTAATCGGGTTGAAACTAATTTTCCTTTATTGAGTTCAAACAGAATCAACAATTTTTTTTATTACATATTTATTTTTATTTTTTTTTTTTCATATTTTGTTTTTAATATTTTATGGAAAAAACAATTTTTATTTTAATGAATCCAATTGCATTATTATTTCTTGCTTAACGGAATAATATAACGTAATGTCACATTTACACGATTGGAAAATTGTCAGTATTTCTGTCATGATGCTGGCAAAAGAATGAATTTGCTCATTCTTTTGCCAGTAAAGTAAACTGACAGAAAAATGCCAATCAGCCATTCGTGTAAATTCATGCAGCATAAGGCTACCGCTACGAAACGTACTACCTTAATCATGTTTTTGTTCTCAAAAGTCGTCTTTCGTCAATAGGGAAATAATTAAAACTGTCAATGTCAAAAGTGACAGCCATCATTTTGTGGAAACTGAGACATCAGATGTAAAATTTAAAAGCGTAAGATTACACGACATTTAAATTATACATAGGAAATTGGGTTTCTGTAAAAACACAAGCATACAAATGTCTATGTTCACTTTGGCCTTATTTTGCTTAACTCATTTTTAAGTCTCTTTGTTTTATCTTACTCTAACATCATACTATACTCTGTCCAATGAATATGTGCAGGACAGGCCTTATGGGAGAGCTTTCCTTCTCCAAAGGGTGCCTGCTGCATATAAAAATATGTATGTGCCTTTTTCTCGTATTATCAAGCGTTCACCCCACACTATGACATGTCTTTCGAACGGCTCGAGTCGTACTGATCGTCAGTGTTGCCGTGTTGACCTGTTTCATGTCAAATTTGACAAGATTTCATCGCTGTTGACATGAACTGAAATACAAATCTTGTCAAAAGTGTTTTGACTTGTTTTTTTACTTTATTCAATAATTCAATTTGCAAGTTAACTTTTTGTTAAAATATTTTAAAATACATTTCAACTTCAGTGTGCCGAAATCGGAAGTGAACGACGAAGAAATTCATATTTTTTAGAAAAAACTGCAAAAGTTTTATTATTAAACTACTAAAAGAATAACAGCAGAGTGCCAAAAAATCTAAAAATTCTCAAACAGATGAGCATGCTTTCTGTCGACACATGCCTTTCCCAAAACAAAAGCTCATTGCTTCCAGTTCTGGAAGAGATGAAGGTTGAGTCTGATTCAAAAGAAAAGATTTTAAGCCAGTGGAGCAATCTTTGTTTCATAAAATGGAAAAACATAAAAGAGACAGTCACCCCAATTACGAAATTCGTATTATTAAGTCGTATTTGGTCGTATGTTGGGCTTGTGGCTTCCTCAATGGTAAAATATCATATTTTTTGGTGCAAAGCTTTTAAGAATTTATGAATAGAGACATTTGATGCTGGTATTTAAACTTAACAAAATCTTGATCAAAAGACATGGCGAAACGGTCAAATTGTGTTCTTTTCGAACACTTTTTGTTCTTTTGTTAATTATGTTTTCTCAAAAGCTTTGTACCAAAAAAGATGATATTTTACTATTGAGGAAACCACAAGCCCAACATACGACCAAATACGACTTAATAATACGAATTTCGTTATTGGGGTGCGTGCCTTTCTGGTGCGAAGTTTATTCGTATAAGGATGCCAGTGGAGAAAATCCATTTAAAGAGTTGGCGAAGTTTTCTATATCAATATTGGTTTTGCCAATTTCCAATGTAGAAGTAGAAGAGCATATGCTATATACAAACATATAGATATAACCAATGAAATTGAATTGAAGATCTTTAACTTTATGTACCTTAACTTATACCTATTTTTATATAATAATAATTTATGAAATATTATTTATTTATTAACTCGTTGAATTGAAGTTGAAATACTTTATGTTTTGTTTATAATTAAAAAAATGTATTTACGTTATCATTAATATTTGGTATTTTGATATTTGACTTTTTTTTTGACTAAAAACAAAATTTTCAAATATTTGACTTGATTTGGAAGAGACAAATAAAGTCAACAAGTCAAATTTGACTTTATTTGGAATTTCGATTTGGCAACACTGCTGATCGTATCCTCGCTAAAAATCCTCTTTGTGTTTGCCAACAATAAGCACATCAAATCAGAGTTACTGTGGCAATGGTTATGCTTACAAATACATATTTTTCTTTGGATTTTATAAGGGAGCTTTCAGGATGGAAGCTTTTTCTACGCTTTTAAGGATACCTGAAGACAAAATTGTTACCGTTACCTTTTTTTGATGTGTAAACATCTTAGCGCTAGGTATTAAGAAAAAAACAAACTCTCGGTATGGGTAAACTTGAAAGAGGAAAGACAAAATTACGGATACGCCACCATCTTGTTTATTCAGATTTTTAACTAATGGATGCGAATGGTTCGTGCATTTAATAGAGTAAATTGAGATAATGTGGTAAATGTCGGTAATGTGGTTGGGTATAGTAATACACCAACGACACCAACCAAGCTAACGGTTTGTGCATTAAATAGTGTCGGGAAAATTATCACCATCATATAATTGTGGAAAATGCAGTTTTTTAAGGCATGGTGTAACTGTTATGATTTTAAGGTCTACATTGGGTATGATTTTAAGAGTTGCCACATTCTCTAAAAGTAACTTTTTGGAAAGTGGAGGGTGAGGTTAGAAACAAAATTAAATACATATTTACGCTCAGCCCTGAATCACATGAAATAACATAACATGTTCGACGGGCGCCTTTGGCAACCTCATTAGTATACTGTATACTGTAAGCTATAGTATATACTATATACAACACTGATGTTTACACATCATCCCCTTGAGTCGCGGTACTCACACATTTTTTTCGTTTCATAGATTTGTTTTTTTCTTGGTAGTTTGGAAACAATTTTAAAGCCATTAAAAAACTATTTCGCTAATTGAAATAAGAAAAAGGGTTTATTTGAGTGGATTTTCGAGCGCGTGCGGTTTGGCACATTATTTGTATTGATGTTAAAAGTATTAATATAGTCCGTTTTGATTTCTCATTTTTAAGGCATTCAAAATGAAACTAGAGAGTTCAATCAATTTATAATTGAAAATACCGATATGAGTGAGCGCGTACACAATGACCACATTCATGTAAAATAGTCACAAAAAATGTATTGAAAATGAACATATTTCAGATTCTGGCAGCTATTTTTTAACTTTTCAGAAATTGAAAATTAAAAATTATTTCAAACTACAAAAAAAGTATACACTGGACTCATGAGAACACTAGTTTTTGGTGTATATTTACTTTTGTGGACATTGTAATTGTCAAAACATAATGTCGTTCTTTTCATAAAAAATAATATTTTCTTTTCCTCTTTGCTGACAATAAGTCATGATTTAATGAATTAAAAATGAGAACAAAATGTAGTATCATACGGGCTTAAGTGAGGTTAAATACGGAGACGTCAAAATGAGTTGCGCGAAGTGAAGCCAATGTGAATACCGTCAAATAGAACCACTAAATACCTGCTACCACCTTAAAATTTCAATTTGACCGATAAGTCTATATATACAGTAGATTATGTAGTTAAACTGTCAGCAGACCATATTCTTTTAAATTTTCTTTTTTTTTTGATAAAAGACCATAATATTTTATGCATTAAAGTTATTTTAAGTTGAAAAAATCTACATGACATTTACGATGGCATTCTTAAAAATCTAACACATAGCATAGGGTTTTATATAAGTTATTTCTTAATATCAAAAAAAAAAAATTATTCATCACATTAATAATATATAGGTAGTTATAGATACTATAAATATTTTAAAATCAATTTTTGCGCATTTAAAAACAAGCATTTGTCAAAAATGTATCTTAAGATAATGGCAGTATTTTGTTTTTCTTTTTGTCTTTTTCGTTTTTAACCTCATACATGATCAACAATTTCCAAACAAACTTCAAACTAAACAATCAATATATTTATGCAAAAAACTTTGTCGTTTATCTTAAGAAAATGGCAGTATTTGTTTTCTTTTTGTCTTTTTCGTTTTTAATTTCATACAAATGATCAAACATTTCCACACAACCTTCTTCAAACTAAACAATCAATAAAACTGTCACTTAAAATCGGCCTCTACTGTTTGGATATTGCTGCGCATGATTCAAATTTTCATTCATAATATCAACATCAATGGATGATGCCGGTGACGACGGCTGCACTTGTTGCTCTTGTTGTGTTGACTGTCTTTCTTCTTCGTAACAGACATCATCATGGCTTTTGTTGTCGCTGTTAATAGCATTTACTCCCCCACCACCATTATTTTCACTCACAGTCTTGGGTGGAATGTAAAACCACCATGCGCCAAAGAAAAACAACACCGATGCTATTTTGCCGGTGAGTGCGAGAAACCACATTGACCTGTGTTATACATAGAAATGAAAACAAAAATAAATAAAATCGATGGTCAAAGTGAAGGACCTGTTGAATATGAAATTTTCTCACCTGCTCATGCTGTTGTTGTCGTAAACAAGACATGCTCCATGTTCCTCACATGTTTCCTTCCATAAAATGCACCTTTCGTCGATAAGGGATCTAAATATCAGTGGGCGGGAATTGTTCCCAAGAGACGAACTTTGATCCATTGAATTCCTAGAGCAAACGAACGTTGGTCGTCTTGAATGCACCTTTCGTCGATAAGGGATCTAAATATCAGTGGGCGGGAATTGTTCCCAAGAGATGAACTTTGATCCATTGAATTCCTAGAGCAAACGAACGTTGGTCGTCTTGAACGCACCTGGAAAATCAAAGTTATAGCAACCCACAGGAGATATTTTAAGGATCCCGATTTTGTTTACCTCAATGTTGCTGATAAAGCTGGCATCGTTGCCAAGAACGTAAACAGCATCAGAACAAAGCAGAAAAAGACAAAATACCATAAATGTGAACAACCCGATTCACACATTGTGTTTATAGCTTCATAAGTAGCGTTTTCAGTCGCAGTCTAGATAAATCTTCGACTCACCATGGGCCCGCTCTTGTTGACAGCCAGCATGACAGGGACTAAAGTACATGACGCCATCTGATCCACAAATTGGGTCGTAATTCATTCGACTGCAATGACAGCCATTGTTGCAAGTGTCATCTTATTGAACCGCATAGTCCATCAAATTGACAGTTGAAGTTGTTGCAATATCGTTATACGCCGATGTCACTCCGGCAAAGCTTAAATTCTTACACAAATGGTTGTTGCTATCAAGTACATTCGAATAATTCCCGAGCAGGCCAAATCGAATTTCTTTATCAAATATCCTCCCAAAAATGTACCACCACCTCCTGCCGGCACCACAATAATTCCCATAATCAATGCTGAAAAAACTGGCGAAATACTGAATTGATTTTCGATTTCTTTTGGCAAAAAGGCTGACAATCCAGCTATAACCAAGCCCTCAGATGCTCCAGCTAAATTGAGAAAGAAAAATGTCGGATTTCGTAGGAGTGACAGTAGGGCTTTTGGAAGTTCCTTGAGTTTAGTGAAATTTTGGCTATCTTCTTCGGATTTTCCATTGTATGCTTCGGAGACTCTTTCGAGTTTGATCTCTTCGGAGCCGGGCAGGGATTTTGGATAGCCAAAAATTGGAATTGATAAAAGAACACATGCCAGAGCAGCAAAAAAGAATCCAATCCACCAGGCGCCTATCCAAACTTTGCTGAGACTTGTAAGGCCCAATCTGAAAAAAAAAAAAAAAATATAAAAATACATTTATGTCCCGTAAAGAAAGTTGTCTGGAAAATAAAATTAGGAATAATGAGCAAATATGCCGGGATCGAGTTGTCCTTTTTGATTGGTATATATACCTACATCTTACACTGTGGCTCGGTCAATGAGGTTATTAATTAAAAAAAATAGAAATAATAAGCGAAGTCAGAGTGAAGATTTAAGGTCATCAAAAATTAAGACCCGCGTCTTTTTTTTGACGCCCCACTTGATGGATTATTTAAGAAAATGTAAAATCTTGACAATTTTGTAATAGTCTGGATTTTAGTTTAGTAAAAACAAAAGGAGGGTTCACACTCATCGACAAGTCGATCAACCTGAGTCGTTTTGTTAAGCAGCGTCCACATTATGTTGATTTGTGTATATCAACAGTGCTGATAAATGTGGACGTGTTATTCAACAGAGTCTATAAACTTTTATTGACCGGAACGGAACCCGATTCAAATGGATAGAAATCAACAATGTTGAGTCGATTGAACAATAATTTTTAAGTCTGGACGTGTTGATCAACACATATGTCATTTTCATTGCGGTTGTGGCGTCTGCGTGCAATATATTTTGTATTGTTTTTTGATTTGTGTAATAAGATTCTGTTTTGTTTTCGTTTGTAGTTTTAATTTGTATTGTTATTTGAAATTAATTGGTCAGACAAAAAAACGCTGCTATTTTTAAAAATTGACGTACAGTTTTGAGTATGTAAAAAAATTAGTGTTTCCACAGACGTACAAACCTACTGGGCTTGGAGATGCCCAACATCAAAAGCCAAAAAACAATCAACGAACTGATTTATATAGACACTGCATGGGGTTTTGTGCCTCTATTGGTAGGCACATGACAAATATGTCATATAACACATGACAGTGACAGTATACGCTTCTACACGTACACACTTACAGACAATGTGTGGACAGGTTAAAATGTTGAGCGTGTTGACCGACAATGTAAATAAACAGTGTTGATTGGCATAATGTGGACACTGCTTAGCGTTCACATTCATCGACCACTTCATCAACTTCATTTGTAAATACATTTTCAGAAAGCAAACACGGCGTAGATTTAACTTTTTGCATCGTTTCAACGAAAGAAATTAATTTGTTTCTCCTTCTTTTTGTGGGTTTACTTCTATTTCAACCCATTCTCCATAAATCTCACATAATAAATTAAAAAGAAGCACTAAAATCCAAATTTTCAGATCTATCAGTTGTTCAACTAGTGTTCACATTAGCGACCGTTCGACCAAGCAAAATATCAAAAAAATTGAAAAACTTCCGACAGTCTTTCACTTTGTGGTGACATAACAAATTATGTGACGTTTCGACACGAGTTGAAGAACTTGTCGATGAGTGTGAACCCCCTAAACAATGAACTATTAGTTTGGCTAAACAAAAAAAAATAAGGTTATAAAGATTGCTTATGTCGTTTTCGGTTGGAGGTTCGGAGTTAGTCTTTTTTGACTCCGCTTACTCCAAAATAATTCGATTAGCTGTTCCGAGTAATGTTTTCGGAGTATTTTTCTGTTCCGGAATTAATTAAAGAGTAGACCCAGAACACACAAATACATATGACCCTTTCATCGGATTATTTGTCAAATTAATTTTACTCGACTGAACGTGCAAAATAAACATAAATATCAGTCAATTTACGTCCACACACATAAATATTTCCCAAATTAGTCTCGGAACAATAGAAAATAATTCGATTGGAATTAAAAAGGAGTAGTACTGTTCCGAAATCCAATCGAAAACGACATTAGGAAGTACCCAGTTACGTATGACATATACCCACAAATAATTTTTTTAAAGTCTTGTCATTATCTATTAAAATTCTTAATAAATATATCCACTAGCTTAAGGCTTAAAAGTTTTTGTTTACCTGAAAGCAGTTTAATACTGATGTTCTGGGCTCATAACCAGGTTTGGTGAATAAAAATTTGATATCGAACATCCAAATTAATGCTATTATGTTATTAAGTTATCCACGGCTCGCACAACAATTGCGAGCCATATCGGCACTTTTTTTTTTTAATAATTTGATGTTCAGATAATAATAAAAATCGTTACGTTGTTGATAATAAGAATAACACAGCAAATTGTCTTACATGAGTGAAATAACACACAAAATTAAAAAAAAAAAATCATTAATCCATTTTTAATTAAACATTTTTTGTATTTAAAATTGTTTAATCTAAAATAGGCCCCCTGCATATAAAAAAAAATTGGTTGAAATCGGTGAAGAAATTAACGAGAAATTTGAAAATCAATAAATCGGTTATATCACAGCTACCATTAAGTATAAGTTTAAGTTTAGATTATTTCAGTAATCAAAGTATAGTATACTCTTACAGACTAAGATATTTACATTTTTGTAGGCGGGTATAATAAATACATACATTATAGAAAATAAATATTTATTAACAAAATAAAGATAAGAGATGAGTTTTCGACTTTACAACGTTTATATATTTTTGAGAACTATGGATTTAAAATGTTCTCTGGTACAAACCAAATAAAAATCAACTCCAGAGCATAATAAGTTACTTTCTCTAATGCAACGGGAGATTGACTCATTGCGGGCGTAGTTACTGCGATGAAACGGCTCATAAATTACAAACCGTTCTCGTGTTACTCTTGAAGGTGCATTACCCTCATTGATTAAAGCCTCTAGCGGATGACATTTAATGTATGATTATGATCAGTAATGATATCTCGGATAAACGTAACCGAAAAGTATTTACGGCACGTTTCCAACGATTTTATTCCAAATAAAAGACATCTGATTTCATAAAGGGTGTTACCACAGATAATAAATAAATAATAATTTATTATCTGTGGTGTTACTATTCTCCAATTCAACTTAATAAAAGTATGCCGCGTAAAATTTCTCTGAACTCTTTTAATTCTTTCAGATGAGTTAGCATAGTAAGGATTCCAGACCGTGCAGCAATACTCAAGTGAAGATCTCACCAGAGAGTTAAAAAGTGAAAGTAAAGTATAGGAATCAGTAAACTCTTTGGTTTTTCGTTAAATACAACCGAGCATTTGATAGGCTTTGTTGATCATGAAGTCATAGTGCGGAAGGAAGGAAAGATTAACGTGAACTGTAGGCATACACAGATAACCTAGGTTCCAAAACTAAAATAAAAAAACTTTGCATGCAAATATCTCAAAAACTAGACCTTGTAAAATCGTTTGCTTTGGATGTGCTGATTGCATTTGACAATACCTTTCTATTTATGTACATTTTAATGGGTTCCGGAGACTTTCATGCTTTTTTTCAAAAATCTTTTGAAAACAAATTTCTCAGATTTGGATGGCAATGCAAAGTCCTGACCGTTCAGTATTCAACCGGAACGTGCTACGAGCATTTTTTGGAAAGTTATAGCCATATGAAGGCTTTGGGTCGAAAATAAAAGAATGACTTTGAATTCAAATATCTTCACTACCAAACCTCGCAGAATGTTCCAGTTTTCAGCTTCGGATAGCGTTTTAAAAACCGCAATGGCCTCCGAGGCTTATTTATGGAACTGTAGGCATACAAAGATAACCAAGGTTTCAAAACTCTAAAAAATAACTTTGCATGCAAATATCTCAAAAACTAGACCTTATAAAAGGTTTTGCTTTGGATGCGCTGATTGCATTTGACGATACCTTTCTATTTACACTCCGCTCCACTTGAATAGAAACAAACTTTTTTTTTAACATAAGAGCGTGTAGCGCTTTGGTAAATTGATAAATTCACCTTATGGTTTTAGTTCTTATAAGAGGGTTCTATTTCGAATAAAACTGCAGGGACCATTAGGTTATTTTTTACCACTTTGCTAATTACTTCATTAAATACACTGTTTTTTTTTTGCGCCACTTGAATAGAAACAGTGTGCATTTTGTCTCTATAGATTACAGTAAGAGGACATAAAATATTGTTCTAATAATAGAAGTGTAGATTAAAAATAACAATTGTTTTATCAAAGAAAATATGGGCCGCGGAAAACCAGTAAACCGTGCAGAAAAAGTCAAAATAGAAGTAAACGCGGAAAACAAGCTCACTCTACGCACAATTGCCAAAAAAATAAGTAGAACTTTGAAAATTGAACCTTAGAAATAAAGAAAACTATGGTAAAAATGTGTAAAGTAGGCAATCAAGAGCCACAACAAAAGCAAACCAAAGAAAGATTATTAGAGTGGCTACAAATTCAACCGACTGCTACTAAAATCAAGGCGAAGTGGCATAACAGCGAGTCTTAACATTATTAGACGTGTTATTTGTGGGTCACAACATTTAAAGCATCTTAAATTGAAGAAAACAACACCGTTTAATCCAATTCGAAGACAAAATATAATAGATTTTTGCAGGGAGAATATGATGTGGAAGGAAGAGTGAACAAAAGTGGTATTTTCTGACGAAAACAATTCATTTTATATGGCCCGAACGGATATAATTACTATTTTCATGTTACGAGGAAGGAACCAAGGTTTCTGGAGCGTTAACATAACCAAAAAAGCGGTGTAATGGTGTGGGGTGCGATTGACTGGTTTGGAACAATTAATGAGCTTCCCATATTGAAAATTACGGGAAACTCATAGAAGGAAATATTGCAAGAAGCTTTCCCTAAGTTAAACGATGTCTATGGACCAATACCATGGACATTTCAACAAGACAACAACACAAGGATTTTTAACAGTCATCAAAGAAGCATGAAGTGCAATTTCTTTAAATTATATAAAATAACTGCATGATTCACTTTCCAACAGGGTTTTTGAAGTTATTTTAAATAAAGGTGGTAGCCCACATTATTAAAATAGATTATCAATAAAAAACTACCCTCTTGTACTGCAGTTTTTTCAATTGTTTCCTTATTATAGAGAGTATTTCTATTCAAGTGGCGCACAAAAAAAATCAGTGTTTTAAATGAAGTATTTAGAAAAGTGGTAAAACATAACCTAATTGTATTTTCCTGAATTATTCTGTCCCTGCAGTTTTATTCGCAATAGATCCCTCTTATAGGAACTAAAGCCAAAAGGTGAATTTATCAATTTTCCAAAGCGCTACACGCTCTGATAAAAAAAAATTTTGTTTCTATTCAAGTGGAGCGAAGTGTATGTACATTTCAATGGGTTCCCGTTCCGGAGACTTTCGTGAAAAAATGAAATGATTGAAAAAAAAAATTCTCAAATTTGAACGACAATGCAAAGGCCTGTCCGTTCTGTACTCAACAACGTCAACCGCATTTTTTGAAAAGTTATAGTCGTATGACCACCTACATATCGTTGCTGTTTAAGAAAACCGGCATAGCTCAAAAAACACGATTTTTGAGTTAATGTTGCCAATCCACTAAAAAAAATTCTCTATCTTTCTGTCAAACTGCCATTATAACATTGCGTTATTTTATCGAAGCTGAATTTTTGATATGTCTTAGGGGATGGTGTCATTAACTTTATTGGACACTTGCCAGACATCTACAGTGGGGCCTAACGTGAGCCAAACACTTAAAATATGTCAAACTAATCGTGCCATTTACGTTGTAGTTTTGAAGCTAATATTTATATGTTTTATAGGCAACTGTTTAAAAATAAATCCCCATCAGCTATACATCTACAGTGGGGCGTATTCATCAGCCAGACATTTAAAAACAGTTAAAATAAGCGAACAAATCACGTTTTAGTAACAAAGAATTATTATTTTGACAGATTCAAGGTGATGGTCAGATCTAGCGACATTTCAATTTCTTCCGCGACAAGAAATACTTTGATGTCGCTAGATTATTTCTAGCGACTTTTCTAGCGGCTTTTGAGAGTGAGCATTTGTGAGTTGTGATACGCAAATACTATTTTTTTATGTAGTGGCCCTGGTGATTTAACATTCCTATCATTTAAATTAATTTGGCATTTTCTATTTCCAATAATTAGATACATGTGCAAAATGTAAGTACGAATGAGCGCAGTAGTCTGATTTAAGCAATTCATCTGTTTCAAATTTATTATAGACCTAAGTTTTTCGTTATGTCATTTTCGATTGGATTTCGGAACAGTACTACTCCTATTTGATTGCAATCGAATTAATTTCTATTGTTCCGAGATTAATTTGTGAACTATTTATGTGTGTGGACGTAAATTGTCTGATATTTATGTATATTTTGCACGTTCAATCGAGTAAAATTAATTTGACAAATAATCCGATGAAAGGGTTTATATGTATTTGTGTGTTCTGGGTCTACTCCTTTATTAATTCCGGAACAGAAAAATACTCCGAAAACATTACTCGGAACAGCCAATCGAATTATTTTGTTTTGTTTTTCTAATTTTACAATTGCATTTGGACAACTAGCATTTTTACAAGCCACACACAAGTTAGATGTTATTCATTCGGGTTCTTTCTTTTTCTCCTCTCCGATATCACCGCAACAATTCGCTGCATATGTGTAAGGAGGAAAATTGTATGAAAGATTTGACACTGGTCAAGAATTAAGTTTCATTCAAAGGTGTTTTCTCGTGATAACACTTGCAGTTAGGCTACATAGCTTTCGCTCCGTCATATTTGTATGCTAGTTGTCCAAATGCAATTGTAAAATTAGAAAAAACCGTCACTTGGATGGGCACGATCAGGTGACCTCGGTGGTGGAATGCGTAGTGGAGCGGCCTCTGAGGTAGCTTGGTCTAGGTTCAAATCCAGTTTTCGGCAAAATAATTTATAAATTAAAATTGGAACTATAAACTAAGCACCACTAAAGGAATCTGATGATTGGTGTGGCAGCCATGAAATTGCAATAATTCTAGCATATATAATACTCGGTGGTAGCCAACACAAGTGGTTGTTGTTCATTCAAAACCTTCAAATTTAATCTTTTTGTTGCAAAGCTTTTGAGAATAGAGAAATTGCGATAATGTTATTTATATTATTACTCATTTTTCTGAGAACTTTCCTAGAGTGGTATGCGAAAAAAAAATACAGAGACCGAGATCAATCTCAAGCTATGAGTTCGAACTCAAAGTGTTGAGATCGATCTCTTGACAAAAGCTCGATGTGAGAAAGTTATAGTTTTGATATGCAAAAATATGAGAAAACGATTGATGGCATGAGAACGATCTCATGAATTGTTAAGCATGGGTTTTCTCTTACTCAGTTTATAAACAAGTATCAAAATGGCCGAGTTTCAGAATAATTTTGTAACAAATCGTGTTTATAAAAACAGAAGATGTCCAATTGGTGAAGATTTTCGAAAATAATATAGATTTAGTGAAGTGGGTGTGGCATTATTGACTGATGATTTTTTGGGTCCAACCCTGGAAACACGCGGTGGTGCGTGTATATAGGAGATTTGAACTTAAATGAAATGCTGTTTCAACAAGAGTTTTAACTTATAATAGAGATTTTGGTATTCGGCATGCCAAACTGTTATGAAATCTGTTAAGATATCTGCTATGAGTGCTGTCAAAAAACACATTTGTGTGGCTTTTATGATAAAAGATTTCAATTAATTAATAAACAAATTGGGATTTATCTTTTATTTCCTCAATGAAATGTTCATACAGGGAGACAAATATAAG
This sequence comes from Melangyna quadrimaculata, assembly GCA_949320155.1. Lineage (NCBI taxonomy): Eukaryota > Metazoa > Arthropoda > Insecta > Diptera > Syrphidae > Melangyna > Melangyna quadrimaculata. Next base: position 151,849,097 of record OX439483.1, read on the forward strand.
ATGAGATAAGATAAGAATACATATTTATTTAGGTACACCAATTATTTTTGAACAAACATTATTTTTTTTACAGCAAAGCACAGAACACTTTTGATGCAGGAAAGATTAAGTAGTTATATTTAATTGATGTTCCCGATTTGCAAAAATTAAATTATTACTTAATTGATTAATTAAATGCTAGAATTCATAGACAATTAACCACCAATACTTACTTTTACTTTACTTACTTTTGATGGCGCTCACAGCCCAGGATGGGCTTCGGCCTCAACTAACAAGCCCCTCCAGCCAGCTCTGTCCCTAGCTAGCCGCTTCCAGTTGCGCACACCGAGTGCTTTGATGTCGTCATTCACTTGATTGCGCCACCTGTTACGGGTTCTTCCTCTGCTGCGTACCCCATCGGGGTTGGATTCGAAGACTCGTCGGGCAGGTGCGTTGCTGTCCATACGCTCCACGTGCCCCAGCCATCTAAGCCGCTGTATTTTCAGCTTTTTGACCAGGTCAACGTCGCTGTATAGCCCGTATAGCTCGTCGTTGAATCTTCTCCTCCATACTCCTTCGATACACACCGGACCGAAAATCACACGAAGAATCTTCCTCTCAAAGCACCCTAGCAGATTTTTATCCGAATCTTTCAGTGTCCATGCTTCTGACCCATAAAGCAGGACCGGGATGATTAGGGTTTTGTATAAAGTCTCCTTGGTTCTCTGAGAGAGGGCCTTACTACTTAAATGCCTTCTTAGACCGAAGAAACAGCGGTTGGCAAGAGTAATTCTTCGCTTGATCTCTGCACTGATGTCATTTTGCGATGTAATAGTGGAGCCCAGGTAGACAAAGTCCTTGACAACTTCGAAGTTATATCTGTCCATCGTGATATTTTGCCCGAGTCGACGATGTTGAGATTCCTCTCTCGATGACAGCATATACTTCGTCTTGTCCTCATTAACCGCCAATCCCATTCTAGCCGCCTCCGATTCAATGCTCGCAAATGCCCCTGCCACAGCTCGCTTCGTTCTGCCGACAATGTCTATGTCATCCGCATATGCAAGCAATTGAACGGACTTTTGATAGATTGTACCGCTGGTGTTGACATGTGCGTTGCGTACAACGGCTTCAAGAACGATGTTGAATAGGTTGCATGATAACGCGTCGCCTTGCCTCAATCCTTTCTCAACATCAAAGGAATCGGTGGTGTTCTTACCAATTTTGACGGAGCATCGAGATTTCTCCATCGTCATCCTGCACAAGCGGACGAGTTTGGCAGGGATGCCGAGACTCGACATGGCTCTGTATAATTCGTCCCTTTTCACGCTATCATACGCGACTTTAAAATCGATAAAAAGGTGGTGTGTATCGATCTGGAATTCCCGGGATTTTTCTAAAATCTGTCGGAGTGTGAACATTTGATCGACGGTTGACTTGCCTGGCCTAAAACCGCACTGATAAGGGCCGATCAGATCGTTGACAAAAGGTTTTAAGCGGTCACACAGGATGGCCGACAAGATTTTATAAGCGTCGTTTAGGAGACTAATTCCTCTGTAGTTGGTACATTTCAGAACATCTCCCTTTTTATGGATGGGGCACACTATACCGAGGTTCCATTCATCGGGCATACTTTCCTCCGACCAAATTTTGCAGATGAGCTGGTGTATGCTCCTAGCCAATTCATCTCCCGCTGATTTAAATAGTTCGGCTTGTAAGCCATCCGCACCTGCAGTCTTGTACGACTTAAGTTTGGATATCGCCAGCCGAACTTCGGTTAGGTCGGGTGGACGGAACTCTTGGCCATCATCGTCCAAGTTGAATGGAGCGTTCTGCCTATTAGCGGCATCTTGGCTGTCTTCGCCATTAAGCAGTCTAGAGAAATGTTCTTTCCAGATCCTCAGCACTGACTGTGTGTCTACTACCATATTCCCACTCTCATCTCGGCAGGCTTCCGTTCTAGCCTTGAATCCTTGGGTGGATCGCTTCACCCTCTGATAAAATTTTCGAACATCTCCCCTACCGCTACAACCCTCAATAGACTCTACCGCCCGCTTCTCGTGCTCTCTCTTTTTCCTCCTGAGAAGTCGGCGTTCCTCTTTTCGTTTCAGCCCGTAGAGCTCCCGGGCCACTCTCTCAGCAGCTCTTGTTCGAGGCTGCAGCATTGCCTGGTAGGCCTCGTCCTTAGCTGCATGCGCTAGCCGGCACTCCTCATCGAACCAGGGGTTTCGTTGTATTCGCCTAGTGAAACCCAGCACATCAGAGGCGGCACTTCTAATGGCTTGTTGACAGTGTTCCCACTGGTCCTCTGCACTTGATGCTGGTAGCAGACCTCCTGAGAGATTAAGAGTTACGTGGTCTGCAAAAGTTCTGGCAGTCTCTTGCGATTTAAGCTTCTCGACATCGAATCTTTTCACAGCATCTGCTCTGCGTTGTCGCGTCATGGATATCCGCATACGTAGTCTAGCTACCACCAGGTAGTGATCCGAGTCAATGTTGGCCCCTCGGAACGTTCGGACGTCCAAGATACTGGAAGCATGTCTCGCGTCTATCGCAACGTGGTCGATTTGGTTGACGGTTACTTGATCACGCGACCGCCAAGTCCCCTTGTGTATATTGAGGTGTGGGAAGTAGGTGCTTGAGATGATGACATTTCGCCCCGCCGCAAAGTCTGCCAGCCTGTGTCCGTTGCCGGAAGTTTCGTCGTGTAGACTGTGTCCTCCGACTATCGAACCAAAGATGCCCTCCTTTCCGAATCTTGCGTTGAAGTCACCAAGAATGATCTTCACGTCGTACTTCGGGCACATATCATACGTTGTCTCCAAGAGATCGTAGAATGCTTCTTTGGTTGAGTCTTCTCTCCTTTCATGGGGGGCGTGAACACAAATCAGCGAAATGTTCTTAAATTTGCCTTTGATGCGGATTGTGACCAGGCGCTCGCTTACACTTCGGAAGCCCAAGACTTCTTACCTAAGTCTTCTCCTTATCACAAAACCACAACCCAAGAGCCGCTGACCCTGTTCCTTCAAGCACCCGCCGTAGTAGATGTCACACGTTTTCAATCTCCGTACGCCCTCTCCATCCCATCGCACTTCCTGGATGGCTGTTACGTCAGCCTTTAGCCTGTCCAGGTTCTCCACTAATTGTTCGGCTGCACGTGTTCTGTATAAGGACAGGACGTTCCACGTGCAGATCCGAAATTCATTGTCCTTGTTTCGTTTGCTGGGGTCGTCAACTTTAAAATCATCCATATCCGAGGCTTGTTGTTGTTTCGGAACAACTTTTTTTTACGTGGTAGGGAAGTTACCCCGACGCACAACCCCCGACCCGGAGGACCAGACCCTTCGTATAACTCCAAGGGTAGGGAGCCGGATAAACCGCTCCTTATAGGCCTGAGCTACAAATATGTCGTAGTCGCCCATATAAGGTGTTCACTAAGTAGTTCAACCTAACTGGAACTGTAGACGCCACCGTTGATTCCATCTAGAGAATTCGTCCGCTGCCGCCTCGATGAAAGGAGAAGTGCCTTAGTGGGAACACTCCTCCCCCCCCTCTCTCGTTGGCTGTCCCCAACAGCTTTCCACGGGGATTTAAACCCCGTCTCCAGCTGAGGTACTAGACACCCGATGTTCACCACGTGGAGGTGAGAGTAGGAGTTGGTAGACAGAGGTGGATTTTGAGAAAAACCTGTGGACGCTTGTGTCCTCTTGAATGCACATAACTACCCTTTTGAACATCAAACTTATGTTTTTTCCAATCCACATGTTTTTTTCAGTGACGAATTGATTTGATTTTTATTGAGACTTTAAATCAAAGGGCACGGTAGTGCCCAGCCAAGTTCTGGCACTACACCCTTTTTACAGGATCAAACTCAGGCGATTTTCGACCAACCTCTAACTTCAGTACCAATAATGTCAGAAACTTCAAACTCCCAGCATTTGCTCAGCTCACCAGGTTTAGATAACTCACCAAATTTCAATTCTTTAGCATAAGGGGTTCCCGAGACATTAGACTGCAAAAATCGCAAAAACCGTAACTGACTGACTGACAGATCATCGAAGTTATGGAGCACTTCCCGACATCGTAGAATCAATGGCCTTTCAAATGGCACACTTTTTTTGCGAATATCTCATAAATGAGGTGCCAAAAATAGTTGGTGACCTTGAAAAACTTTAACCTTTGATTACAAGTTTCCTTGCTGACCAATTTCTGACACTACTTGACCTTTTTTGACCAATTACTGACCTTTTGGATGGCATACTTTTTTTGCGAATATCCCAAATATGAGGTGCTAAAGGTTAGGAGCCTCACCCACGATATAAAATATTGTATATACAAGTTTGTTTTTTAAACAGAAGTAAAGTGTTTACTTTAGTGAAACTTTAAAGTAAGGAGTAAATTGTATGTTGAATCAAAAAAAAAAACGTTGATTCAAATTGGTTGCAACTTGTCGACACTAACATTATTGAGTGATGTATCATATTTTATTAATAAATAAGCCTTGAATAATAATTTTTGTTTGCCAAGATTGTTTTTTTTTTTAACAATTTAATATAAAATGCAGGGAAGCAAGGAAAGAGACTGCTTCACAAAAATATAGCCGCAAGCTTGAAAAAATGCCTACCTCGGTCTCACATGACGAGACGAGACGAGACGAGATGAGACGAGATGAGACGAGACGAGACGAGACTGCATTTAAGGCATCCGAGCCGAGACCAAAACGGGACTGTTTATTTGGACCGAAATTTACAGTGAGTCTAATAAATTGAAAAATCCAATTTTAGTTAAATATTTATTTCTACTCATATTCAAACTAAAGGCGGGACAAATTATTATACTTTGACGTTCCAATAATCAACAGGTTGTCCGGTAGTTTTTATTTTCGGAGACGAGCCCAAGACGAGATCGACACGGGACCGAGACGAGAATAAAATTTTCGATTTTAACGAGACGAGACTTCCAAAAGTCTCGCCGAGTCTCATCTCGTGGCCAGCCCTAATGCAGAGCACTTCTACGTAGGGAAAAGATTAAAATGTAGCCCTTCAAGAAATAATTTCATTAAAATATTTTTTTATTTAATTATAAATATACTCAAAGTGAGTCTCAATGTTGCACGAGCGATAAGAGAATCGCAACACAGTATTTTTCGAAAATATTGACGCATTGAGAAAAAAAAAACAAACTAATAATTAATAGAGAACGGTACTGACTAGTCTTTAAATAATCTGCAAATCGATACCAGCTTAGCAAAATATAAAAAAGACTCTACACCAGCCAGTTTTTTCCAGATGATGCACAAGGATTACATTAATTCTGTCAAGCCAAATAGAATATTATACACAGATGGATCATCAACGGAAAACTACTCCTCATATTCAGTCACCGAACTCTTGCCCTCAGGATGTACTACTATCCTTCACCAAGGCCTGCTTCCAGTCCCTGCAGGAAATTATATTGCTGAGCTGGCTGGACTTAAAAAAGCAATACAAATATCCCGTGACTGGTCCGAAAAAACTCTTATTTGTACCGACAACTTAGAATTTCTGAATGGGCAGAGTCCAACAATTAAATGTCCATCTCTTAAAATGCTTAAAGTTAACCTGAACGAAAACATTTCACTGTCATGGGTACCAGGACATATGGGAATCAAAGGAAATGAAGCAGCCGATAATGCAGCAAAAAACGCACAAAACCTTCCACTAATAATAGAAACACCAAATTTTCACCAGCTAGTTCGAAGAGTTTGGCTGGAGAACCACAACAGTGAATTAAAAGAACAATGGGGTAGGAACAATTGTTTCCTACGAAGCCACCAGTCCGAAAGAGTCCACATTCCATATCACCCAGAGCTTACGAGACAAGAATGTATAACGCTATTTCGCTTCCGAGTAGGAAAAACCTTATTCAACACCAAGCACATATACAACCGAAGTGAAGCAGAGGAATGCGTAGACTGTAAAGTGGCTCTCACTGTCCAGCACATCCTAATAGAATGCCCAAAGTCCAGACAAACTTCAAGTCGATCAGAACAGCTGGCTGACCTTCTTGACCCTAGAAATCTAGATACCATTAAGAACATTATTCGATCTACAACACTCCACGGAAAAATCAATGAAATATGAAACAATTAAAATAATTTAAATCCTAATTTAAACGGCATTACATGGTCTCGTTACCCTAATGCCTTAATTCTTCAAGAGTTTGTAAATTTATTTTATAAGCTTCTTTTGTAAATAAATAAATAAATATTATTTTGATCACTCATCCAGTTCATTTAAATCGTTTTACTGATGTCAATATTCATTACAGTAAGACGCGTTGCACCCGCGATAATTTGATGTTGCACCCGCGATTGCTTTAAAAGTGAAAAATCGTTGTTGATTTTTGCTTTCTTAATTTGTATGTCTTTAGTTGATTGAATCAATGTCGTTCAGTAAAATGTAAGAAAAAAATAACAAATGTTTCACAATTAACAGACTTGCGATTTTCGTACTATGATCAAGAAATGTGAGCCAAATTCATTGCACCCGCGATCGCACTTTGAAACCTTTTTTTCTGACGATTTATTTATTTAATTTGTGTTTTATAAACGAATCCAAACCAAATAGTTGAAAATGTAACGCTTCAAGTAAGAATTTCATTCAAATATTCTTTTATTTTATTATAAAAATATTTAAAGTCTGTCTTAATGTTGCACCCGCGATAATGGAATAGCCCAAAACTGAAATCGTTGTATGGCAGCTACCCGTTTTAGATGAGCTACGACATAGATTTCGAATTTCTCCGCTAGGGAATCACATAAAAACGCATCACACCAAATTTTCAAAAAAAATCGGTCCAACCGTTAAGGGTTTAGCTCGGTGTACATCAGGACGCACAGACGCACAAACATTTTTTTGAACTTCTCCATCATCGTAATTTAAGTTTAAGTTTAAGTTTATTTATTTAGTTTAGTTAACTATTTACATTAATATACATAAATACATTTACATAATTGATTTTACATAGGTTCTAATAGTGTGATTTTACATATTCAATAACTTTTCTTTTATATAGCTGTATATTTAAGTTTGTTTCATTTTTGGCATCAGCGTTTAAACTATTGAACAATTTAAATCCTTTGCATTTGAGAGAATTTTGCGTAAGTCTCTTATAAATTGTATATAATCAAATAAATAATTTGGCATTAAGTTGTTTATTATTTTAAATACAAAAACTAAAACATTCATAACAATTCTTTGCTTTACTGATAACCACTTCAAAGAGTTCAACATAAAACGAGTTGACATATCGCTGGCTCAATACTTTAATGTTCTATGTCATATAAAATTCAAATTTTTTTTTTTTAATATCAACTTCAACATCGACTTTAAGAAAATATATGTTCCATGTTTTTTCTTCAACAAATGGCTGTTTTATAGCCCTAACAAACATAAACATTGCAAAGATTCTGAGTTATGTTCAGTCATTAAACGTTCATATAGACCATATAATAAATTAAATCAATAAATAAATTATCAAAAAGTATTGGCAAATGCAAAAACTCTATTGATAAACTTTAATCTGGAATTTTGCACTTTATATGTATTTTTTTAGCATAAATAATAGTTTTTTACGGTCTTACAATCGCAGTAACTACATTTTGTAATTTCACTGCATATTTTATTTAATTTTTTCCCAATCTGCCATTGATTTCCATATATCTCCCTCAGTGCTTTGATGTTTTATGTCCGACATAGAACAAAAAACTTGAAGAAAATTCAAAAAAGTTAGAAAAATGTTCTATGTTAAAATTGAAAAGTGTTAATTATATCGATATCGAACACAGAAAAAAGAAAGTAGGTCCTTAATTCGTAAAACTTTGGAAGCGAATATCTCAGACTAATGAAAACCTAACATAGAACATTAAAGTATTGAGCCAGCGATATATCTTTTGCACTTTAAAATACATCTAATTGCTTTATTTTGTAATTTTTGCAGTCTTATAATCTTACTCTCATTACATAAAAACAGAATAGTTGATTAAAACCTAGATGATTGTTTTTTTGACACGAAACCAATAGGTGCATAAAACCGATGCTTGCGATTTTTAAATGTCACTTTAAAAATCTGCAAGAAAAGTTTATAATGTTTTTAGGAACATTAGAACCAAAGAGCACCTAAAACAAATGAAAAAAGGAACCGCACGCGTCGCGTGTGTTTTGTTGTCGAGTCGTGTCTCGCTCCCAGTCCAAATATTTAATACGCCTCACAGCAACACAACACATTAGATAAATGTGGTTGTACGGATATAAAATTATATTCTAACAATAGCACCACAACACACCACACGAGACAGGTGTTTTGTTTTTTTATAATCTTAAAATTCAAAGAGCTCTATATCGTACTTAATTCAAAAATAATTTTGTGTCAACAAATCAATTTATGTTGTGTCAAAAAATAAAAGATAATACAGAAAAGATTCTATAATTACATATATGCAGAAAATAATTCATATTGGCCATAATACCAACAAGACCAACCAATAATTATTGAACAAACGAATAAATTGTGGCTAAGGAGTTCTAATGAAAAAAGAAAAAAAATGAAAAGGTTCCAATGACATTTTCCTATGAAGTTTCGTGTTTGTTGAAAACCTCAGCTGGAGAACAAATACATTGTACATACATACATACATATTATATGTATATAAGAGAGATGACAATTTTCTTCTTCTAAGTGACGCGATGCAATGGCTTTGAACCTAATTCAGGTAATAGTTTCTTTTCAAGCCGAAGTATTAACAGTATTAATTAAGTTTCTTTTCAAGTCGCAGTATTAACATTTGAGAAGCAGACAGGACGATCAGAAAAGTATATTGGATCCATTACCTACAGAATAAAATCAGTTGAATATGTATAATCCAATGGCTTCCTCCCCATTATCTCACATTGATTTCCAGAATTAAGAACAAAAACAATTATTCCAAACTATGCACGATACAGAGATTATTCGTTTTTTTTTATAACCCACGCTCTAACTAAAAACCACGAATAGTTATCAATCATTAAATTAAATAAAAAACAAATTATATGAAGTAAAAGAAGAAAAATATAATCAGTTTATTAAACAAGAAGGATTATGGGTGTATCTATAATTCAAAAAACAAAGAAAAAAACATCATATAATACTAATTATAATTCTTATTTCTTGTTAACCACAAAAATAAGAATTATAATTAAATTTGGAATCCAACATACAAAAAAGATTTAAATATTTCAAAGAAATAAAAAATTAAAACTGAAAAAAAAACAGATATTTAGTACTAAATTTCTTCAATAAACCTTGTACAAAATATCTTCATGTAATACTGAAAGATTCCATGATGTTTTTTTCTCTTCATATTAAATAACGGTAGCCGAAATTTAATTGAATTCTTTAATTTAAAAAAAATACATAATAAATAATTTTAACATTATAGGTATCAAAAACTTATACTCACATAGACCCAATCCCTCCAAAATCCATTTTCAAAATAATCTTTAATTATTCTGAATAATTCTTCTTGTCTCCTTATTCTCCTGAGTTCTTTTCTATAAATTTCTTCTCTTCTCCATGCAGCCAACTAAAAAAATGTATGTACCACATTTTAAATATTTTTAAAACCATTAAAATCATACAAATTTAATATACTCACATTATCTGACATTTCATCTAACCATTGATATTCATTTTCATATACCGCATTAGGTCCACTAGTTCCAGGTATCTTAAAAATTTTATTTAACACATTTTAATATTTATTTACATTTCAAATCATAAACATTTAATATACTCACATCCTCCGGCATTTCGTTAATCCATTTCTGGACATCATATACTTTTTTAATAATTCCGCTTGGTCCAGGTTGCTAAAAAAATTTCATTATCACATTTTTATATTATTTAACATTTTAAATCATAAAAATTTTATATACTCACATTCTCCAACATTTCATCTATCCATTTTTGAACATTGTATTCATTTTCTTTCGTTGCATCCATTTTTCTTTTATTTAATTCTTCACAAAATAATATTCACTTCTGTATTGCTTGATATATTTTTAATAATGAATTATTTTTTTTAATTTTTTGGCTTATATAGAATTTTAGATTTCATGGCCAACTGGGTGTTATAAAAATTATTACATAATCGGGCCAGTAGAAAAAGTGTATAGTGGATCATTTAATATATCTAATTTCAATTTTGCCACCTGACGCTCTAAGAGACTCATTGTAATTGGTAATTTGTGAATGGTAAATGGTAAATGGTTATATTGGTAGTAATGGTAAGATTGGTAATATTGGTGAGATAGTTAAGATAGGTATGAGTGTTAAGAGTGGTAAGATTGGTAACTTGTAATAAAGTGGCAATTGGTATATTTTGATGTAAAGGTGTTGTTTATGGTAATTGCAGTTGCAGCGGTAGTTGCAGTTGCAGTGGTAGGTGCAGTTGCAGTGGTAGGTGCAGTTGCAGTGGTAAGTGCAGTTGCAGTGGTAAATGAAGTTGCTGTGGTAGTTGCAGTGGTAGTTGCAGTTGCAGTGGTAGTTGCAGTTGCAGTGGTAAGTGCAGTTGCAGTGGTAAGTGCAGTTGCAATGGTAAGTGCAGTTGCAGTGGTAAGTGCAGTTGCAGTGGTAGTTGCAGTGGTAAGTGCAGTTGCAGTGGTAAGTGCAGTTGCAGTGGTAAGTGCAGTTGCAGTGGTAAGTGCAGTTGCAGTGGTAAGTGCAGTTGCAGTGGTAAGTGCAGTTGCAGTGGTAAGTGCAGTTGCAGTGGTAAGTGCAGTTGCAGTGGTAAGTGCAGTTGCAGTGGTAAGTGCAGTTGCAGTGGTAAGTGCAGTTGCAGTGATAAGTGCAGTTGCAGTGGTAAGTGCAGTTGCAGTGGTAAGTGCAGTTGCAGTGATAAGTGCAGTTGCAGTGGTAAGTGCAGTTGCAGTGGTAAGTGCAGTTGCAGTGGTAAGTGCAGTTGCAGTGGTAAGTGCAGTTGCAGTGGTAAGTGCAGTTGCAGTGGTAAGTGCAGTTGCAGTGGTAGTTGCAGTGGTAGGTGCAGTTGCAGCGGTAGTTGCAGATGCAGTGGTAGTTGCAGTTGCAGTGGTAAGTGCAGTTGCAGTGGTAAGTGCAGTTGCAAAGGTAAGTGCAGTTGCAGTGGTAAGTGCAGTTGCAGTGGTAAGTGCAGTTGCAGTAGTAAGTGCAGTTGCAGTGGTAAGTGCAGTTGCACTTATCACTGCAACTGCGCTTACCACTGCAACTGCACTTACCACTGCAACTGCACTTACCACTGCAACTGCAACTACCACTGCATCTGCAACTACCGCTGCAACTGCACCTACCACTGCAACTACCACTGCAACTGCACTTACCACTGCAACTGCACTTACCACTGCAACTGCACTTACCACTGCAACTGCACTTACCACTGCAACTGCACTTACCACTGCAACTGCACTTACCACTGCAACTGCACTTATCACTGCAACTGCACTTACCACTGCAACTGCACTTACCACTGCAACTGCACTTACCACTGCAACTGCACTTACCACTGCAACTGCACTTACCACTGCAACTGCAACTACCACTGCAACTGCAACTACCACAGCAACTGCAACTACCACAACAACTCTATTTACCACTGCAACTGCACTTACCACTGCAACTGCACTTACCACTGCAACTGCACCTACCACTGCAACTGCACCTACCACTGCAACTGCAACTACCACCGCAACTACCATAAACAACACCTTTACATCAAAATATACCAATTGCCACTTAATTACAAGTTACCAATCTTACCACTCTTAACACCATACCAATCATACCAATCTTAACTATCTCACCAATATTACCAATCTTACCATTACTACCAATATAACCATTTACCATTCACAAATTACCAATTACAATGAGTCTCTTAGAGCGTCAGGTGGCAAAATTGAAATTAGATATATTAAATGATCCACTATACACTTTTTCTACTGGCCCGATTATGTAATAATTTTTATAACACCCAGTTGGTCATGAAATCTAAAATTCTATATAAGCCAAAAAATTAAAAAAAATAAATCATTATTAAAAATATATCGAAGTGAACGGAAGTAAGAAGAATTGTGTGAAAGAAATAAATTGAAATAAATAAAGGAAAAATAGTTAAGATGCAAGAAAGCGAATACGATATACAAAAATGGATAGATGAAATGTTGGAGAATGTGAGTATATAAAATTTTTATGATTTAAAATGTTAAATAATATAAAAATGTGATAATGAAATTTTTTTAGCAACCTGGACCAAGCGGAATTATTAAAAAAGTATATGATGTCCAGAAGTGGATTAATGAAATGCCGGAGGATGTGAGTATATTAAATTTTTATGATTTGAAATGTAAATCAATATAAAAATGTGTTAAATAAAATTTTTAAGATACCTGGAACTAGTGGACCTAATGCAGTATATGAAAATGAATATCAATGGTTAGATGAAATGTCAGATAATGTGAGTATATTAAATTTGTATGATTTTAATGGTTTTAAAAATATTTAAAATGTGGTACATACATTTTTTTAGTTGGCTGCATGGAGAAGAGAAGAAATTTATAGAAAAGAACTCAGGAGAATAAGGAGACAAGAAGAATTATTCAGAATAATTAAAGATTATTTTGAAAATGGATTTTGGAGGGATTGGGTCTATGTGAGTATAAGTTTTTGATACCTATAATGTTAAAATTATTTATTATGTATTTTTTTTAAATTAAAGAATTCAATTAAATTTCGGCTACCGTTATTTAATATGAAGAGAAAAAAACATCATGGAATCTTTCAGTATTACATGAAGATATTTTGTACAAGGTTTATTGAAGAAATTTAGTACTAAATATCTGTTTTTTTTTCAGTTTTAATTTTTTATTTCTTTGAAATATTTAAATCTTTTTTGTATGTTGGATTCCAAATTTAATTATAATTCTTATTTTTGTGGTTAACAAGAAATAAGAATTATAATTAGTATTATATGATGTTTTTTTCTTTGTTTTTTGAATTATAGATACACCCATAATCCTTCTTGTTTAATAAACTGATTATATTTTTCTTCTTTTACTTCATATAATTTGTTTTTTATTTAATTTAATGATTGATAACTATTCGTGGTTTTTAGTTAGAGCGTGGGTTATAAAAAAAAACGAATAATCTCTGTATCGTGCATAGTTTGGAATAATTGTTTTTGTTCTTAATTCTGGAAATCAATGTGAGATAATGGGGAGGAAGCCATTGGATTATACATATTCAACTGATTTTATTCTGTAGGTAATGGATCCAATATACTTTTCTGATCGTCCTGTCTGCTTCTCAAATGTTAATACTGCGACTTGAAAAGAAACTTAATTAATACTGTTAATACTTCGGCTTGAAAAGAAACTATTACCTGAATTAGGTTCAAAGCCATTGCATCGCGTCACTTAGAAGAAGAAAATTGTCATCTCTCTTATATACATATAATATGTATGTATGTATGTACAATGTATTTGTTCTCCAGCTGAGGTTTTCAACAAACACGAAACTTCATAGGAAAATGTCATTGGAACCTTTTCATTTTTTTTCTTTTTTCATTAGAACTCCTTAGCCACAATTTATTCGTTTGTTCAATAATTATTGGTTGGTCTTGTTGGTATTATGGCCAATATGAATTATTTTCTGCATATATGTAATTATAGAATCTTTTCTGTATTATCTTTTATTTTTTGACACAACATAAATTGATTTGTTGACACAAAATTATTTTTGAATTAAGTACGATATAGAGCTCTTTGAATTTTAAGATTATAAAAAAACAAAACACCTGTCTCGTGTGGTGTGTTGTGGTGCTATTGTTAGAATATAATTTTATATCCGTACAACCACATTTATCTAATGTGTTGTGTTGCTGTGAGGCGTATTAAATATTTGGACTGGGAGCGAGACACGACTCGACAACAAAACACACGCGACGCGTGCGGTTCCTTTTTTCATTTGTTTTAGGTGCTCTTTGGTTCTAATGTTCCTAAAAACATTATAAACTTTTCTTGCAGATTTTTAAAGTGACATTTAAAAATCGCAAGCATCGGTTTTATGCACCTATTGGTTTCGTGTCAAAAAAACAATCATCTAGGTTTTAATCAACTATTCTGTTTTTATGTAATGAGAGTAAGATTATAAGACTGCAAAAATTACAAAATAAAGCAATTAGATGTATTTTAAAGTGCAAAAGATATATCGCTGGCTCAATACTTTAATGTTCTATGTTAGGTTTTCATTAGTCTGAGATATTCGCTTCCAAAGTTTTACGAATTAAGGACCTACTTTCTTTTTTCTGTGTTCGATATCGATATAATTAACACTTTTCAATTTTAACATAGAACATTTTTCTAACTTTTTTGAATTTTCTTCAAGTTTTTTGTTCTATGTCGGACATAAAACATCAAAGCACTGAGGGAGATATATGGAAATCAATGGCAGATTGGGAAAAAATTAAATAAAATATGCAGTGAAATTACAAAATGTAGTTACTGCGATTGTAAGACCGTAAAAAACTATTATTTATGCTAAAAAATTACATATAAAGTGCAAAATTCCAGATTAAAGTTTATCAATAGAGTTTTTGCATTTGCCAATACTTTTTGATAATGACTGAACATAACTAAGAATCTTTGCAATGTTTATGTTTGTTAGGGCTATAAAACAGCCATTTGTTGAAGAAAAAACATGGAACATACATTTTCTTAAAGTCGACAAAAAAGCGAATATTTCGATATAAAAACACATATTTTTGAATTTTATATGACATATAACATTAAAGTATTGAGCCAGCGATATGTCAATTCGTTTTATGTTGAACTCTTTGAAGTGGTTATCAGTAAAGCAAAGAATTGTTATGAATGTTTTAGTTTTTGTATTTAAAATAATAAACAACTTAATGCCAAATTATTTATTTGATTATATACAATTTATAAGAGACTTACGCAAAATTCTCTCAAATACAAAGGATTTAAATTGTTCAATAGTTTAAACGCTGATGCCAAAAATGAAACAAACTTAAATATACAGCTATATAAAAGAAAAGTTATTGAATATGTAAAATCACACTATTAGAACCTATGTAAAATCAATTATGTAAATGTATTTATGTATATTAATGTAAATAGTTAACTAAACTAAATAAATAAACTTAAACTTAAATTACGATGATGGAGAAGTTCAAAAAAATGTTTGTGCGTCTGTGCGTCCTGATGTACACCGAGCTAAACACTTAACGGTTGGGCCGAATTTTTTTTAAATTTGGTGGGAAGCGTTTTTATGTGATTCCCTAGCGGAGAAATTTGAAATCTATGTCGTAGCTCATCTAAAACGGGTAGCTGCCATACAACGATTTCAGTTTTGGGCTATTCCATTATCGCGGGTGCAACATTAAGACAGACTTTAAATATTTTTATAATAAAATAAAAGAATATTTTAATGAAATTCTTACTTGAAGGGTTACATTTTCGACTATTCGGTTGGGATATGTTTATAAAACACAAATTAAATAAATAAATCGTCAGAAAAAAGGTTTCAAAGTGCGATCGCGGGTGCAATGAATTTGGCTCACATTTCTTGATCATAGTACGAAAATCGCAAAAGTCTGTTAATTGTGAAACATTTGTTATTACCATTTGAAAGGCCACCGACTCGTGATAATAGGTCAGTTAGTTTCAGTAATTGGTTAGCCATAGGTTATTTTATATGATTTTTTGAAGTTTTTTTGTTTTTCAAGGCCTTATAAGACTTTTAGCACCTCATTTACCGAATTTTCCAAAAAAAAGATACCATTTGAAAGGTTATTAAATCCTCATAAAAGGTGAACATGTTTCAGAAATTGGTCAGCCTAAGTTTTTTATCCCATAAATGAGGTGCCAAAAATAGTTGGTGACCTTGAAAAACTTTAACCACTGCTTACAAATTTCCTGGCTGACCAATTTCTGAAACTAGTTGACCTGTTTTGACCAATTACTGAACTTTTAGATGGCAAACTTTTTTTTTCGAATATCCCATATATGAGGTGCCAAAGGTTAGGAGTCCGCGGGTGCAAAAAACGTACAATGGCGATTAAATAACATTTGTGACAACATGTCTACCAAGTAAATAACCTCAAAGCAGCTATGATAGGTCCAGTTCATACTGACTTTTCGTATGACAATGTTGCAAGGCTCAAAAAACGTGTTTTCTTTAAATATTTGTTTGTTTGTTATTAAATACAAACCATCTACGTTGCATTGTTATACTTAAATAAACTAAAAATATTGTTATTTACAAATTGATGCCGAAAATTGTCTATAGCGGAATCGCCCTTTTAGTATTTAATAAAACACAATTTTACACAAAATAAACAAATATTCCTACTAAATAGTCACCCCAATTACGAAATTCGTATTATTAAGTCGTATTTGGTCGTATGTTGGGTTTGAGGTTTCCTTAATGGTAAAGTATCAACTTTTTGGTTCAAAGGTTTTAAGAATTTACAAATAGAGACTTTGCGATGCTGGTATTAAAACTTTACACAATATATTCATCAAAAGACATGGCGAAAAGAATACAAATTGTTCGAAAAGAACACAAATTGTTCTTTTCACCATGTCTTTCAATGGTCATATTGTTAAATATAAATAACACCATCGCAATGTCTCTATTCTCAAATTCTCAAAAGCTTTGCAACAAAAAAGATTAAATTTTACCATTAAAGAAACCACAAGCCCAACATACGACCAAATACGACTAAATAATACGAATTTTGTAATAGGGGTGAGTATTTCATAATTTGAATTAAAATCAAAACCACGCCCCGTGAATGAAAAATCTCAAATTTTAAAATTTTTCCTTTGTCTGCACTTTAAGCCCTACCGCTGTTTTAAATTTAATCGTTCTACGACAATCAGAAGTGCTCCAAATAATTTATATCAATTCTATGAAAATGGGAGGGTACCATGCCCCCTGAATGGAAAATCATGAATTTCTCGATTTTTTCCTTTGTATACACCACAGGGCCTACCGTTGTGCGAAATTACAAGATTCTACGATGTCGGGAAGTGCTCCATAACTTCGATGATCTGTCAGTCAGTCAGTCAGTTACGGTTTTTGCGATTTTTGCAGTCTAATGTCTCGGGAACCCCTTATGCTAAAGAATTGAAATTTGGTGAGTTATCTAAACCTGGTGAGCTGAGCAAATGCTGGGAGTTTGAAGTTTCTGACATTATTGGTACTGAAGTTAGAGGTTGGTCGAAAATCGCCTGAGTTTGATCCTGTAAAAAGGGTGTAGTGCCAGAACTTGGCTGGGCACTACCGTGCCCTTTGATTTAAAGTCTCAATAAAAATCAATTCAATTCGTCACTGAAAAGAACATGTGGATTGGTGGTTAATTGTCTATGGATTCTAGCATTTAATTAATCAATTAAGTAATAATTTAATTTTTGCAAATCGGGAACATCAATTAAATATAACTACTTAATCTTTCTTGCATCAAAAGTGTTCTGTGCTTTGCTGTAAAAAAATAATGTTTGTTCAAAAATAATTGGTGTACCTAAATAAATATGTATTCTTATTATTATCTTATATTTGTCTCCCTGTATGAACATTTCATTGAGGAAATAAAAGATAAATCCCAATTTGTACTCTATTAATTGAAATCTTTTATCATAAAAGCCACACAAATGTGTCTTTTATGATTCATTAAAGATTCCATAACAGATTGTGGCATGCTGAATACCAAAACTGCGGTTCGTAAAAGATTTGTTGAGTTTCGAACTTTTGACAGCACTCATAGCAGATATCTTAACAGATTTCATAACAGTTTGGCATGCCGAATACCAAAATCTCTATTATAAGTTAAAACTCTTGTTGAAACAGCATTTCATTTAAGTTCAAATCTCCTATATACACGCACCACCGCGTGTTTCCAGGGTTGGACCCAAAAAATCATCAGTCAATAATGCCACACCCACTTCACTAAATCTATATTATTTTCGAAAATCTTCACCAATTGGACATCTTCTGTTTTTATAAACACGATTTGTTACAAAATTATTCTGAAACTCGGCCATTTTGATACTTGTTTATAAACTGAGTAAGAGAAAACCCATGCTTAACAATTCATGAGATCGTTCTCATGCCATCAATCGTTTTCTCATATTTTTGCATATCAAAACTATAACTTTCTCACATCGAGCTTTTGTCAAGAGATCGATCTCAACACTTTGAGTTCGAACTCATAGCTTGAGATTGATCTCGGTCTCTGTATTTTTTTTTCGCATACCACTCTAGGAAAGTTCTCAGAAAAATGAGTAATAATATAAATAACATTATCGCAATTTCTCTATTCTCAAAAGCTTTGCAACAAAAAGAGTAAATTTGAAGGTTTTGAATGACCAACAACCACTTGTGTTGGCTACCACCGAGTATTATATATGCTAGAATTATTGCAATTTCATGGCTGCCACACCAATCATCAGATTCCTTTAGTGGTGCTTAGTTTATAGTTCCAATTTTAATTTATAAATTATTTTGCCGTCAACTGGATTTGAACCTAGACCAAGCTACCTCAGAGGCCGCTCCACTACGCATTCCACCACCGAGGTCACCTGATCGTGCCCATCCAAGTGACGGTTTTTTCTAATTTTACAATTGCATTTGGACAACTAGCATACAAATATGACGGAGCGAAAGCTATGTAGCCTAACTGCAAGTGTTATCACGAGAAAACACCTTTGAATGAAACTTAATTCTTGACCAGTGTCAAATCTTTCATACAATTTTCCTCCTTACACATATGCAGCGAATTGTTGCGGTGATATCGGAGAGGAGAAAAAGAAAGAACCCGAATGAATAACATCTAACTTGTGTGTGGCTTGTAAAAATGCTAGTTGTCCAAATGCAATTGTAAAATTAGAAAAACAAAACAAAATAATTCGATTGGCTGTTCCGAGTAATGTTTTCGGAGTATTTTTCTGTTCCGGAATTAATAAAGGAGTAGACCCAGAACACACAAATACATATAAACCCTTTCATCGGATTATTTGTCAAATTAATTTTACTCGATTGAACGTGCAAAATATACATAAATATCAGACAATTTACGTCCACACACATAAATAGTTCACAAATTAATCTCGGAACAATAGAAATTAATTCGATTGCAATCAAATAGGAGTAGTACTGTTCCGAAATCCAATCGAAAATGACATAACGAAAAACTTAGGTCTATAATAAATTTGAAACAGATGAATTGCTTAAATCAGACTACTGCGCTCATTCGTACTTACATTTTGCACATGTATCTAATTATTGGAAATAGAAAATGCCAAATTAATTTAAATGATAGGAATGTTAAATCACCAGGGCCACTACATAAAAAAATAGTATTTGCGTATCACAACTCACAAATGCTCACTCTCAAAAGCCGCTAGAAAAGTCGCTAGAAATAATCTAGCGACATCAAAGTATTTCTTGTCGCGGAAGAAATTGAAATGTCGCTAGATCTGACCATCACCTTGAATCTGTCAAAATAATAATTCTTTGTTACTAAAACGTGATTTGTTCGCTTATTTTAACTGTTTTTAAATGTCTGGCTGATGAATACGCCCCACTGTAGATGTATAGCTGATGGGGATTTATTTTTAAACAGTTGCCTATAAAACATATAAATATTAGCTTCAAAACTACAACGTAAATGGCACGATTAGTTTGACATATTTTAAGTGTTTGGCTCACGTTAGGCCCCACTGTAGATGTCTGGCAAGTGTCCAATAAAGTTAATGACACCATCCCCTAAGACATATCAAAAATTCAGCTTCGATAAAATAACGCAATGTTATAATGGCAGTTTGACAGAAAGATAGAGAATTTTTTTTAGTGGATTGGCAACATTAACTCAAAAATCGTGTTTTTTGAGCTATGCCGGTTTTCTTAAACAGCAACGATATGTAGGTGGTCATACGACTATAACTTTTCAAAAAATGCGGTTGACGTTGTTGAGTACAGAACGGACAGGCCTTTGCATTGTCGTTCAAATTTGAGAATTTTTTTTTTCAATCATTTCATTTTTTCACGAAAGTCTCCGGAACGGGAACCCATTGAAATGTACATACACTTCGCTCCACTTGAATAGAAACAAAATTTTTTTTTATCAGAGCGTGTAGCGCTTTGGAAAATTGATAAATTCACCTTTTGGCTTTAGTTCCTATAAGAGGGATCTATTGCGAATAAAACTGCAGGGACAGAATAATTCAGGAAAATACAATTAGGTTATGTTTTACCACTTTTCTAAATACTTCATTTAAAACACTGATTTTTTTTGTGCGCCACTTGAATAGAAATACTCTCTATAATAAGGAAACAATTGAAAAAACTGCAGTACAAGAGGGTAGTTTTTTATTGATAATCTATTTTAATAATGTGGGCTACCACCTTTATTTAAAATAACTTCAAAAACCCTGTTGGAAAGTGAATCATGCAGTTATTTTATATAATTTAAAGAAATTGCACTTCATGCTTCTTTGATGACTGTTAAAAATCCTTGTGTTGTTGTCTTGTTGAAATGTCCATGGTATTGGTCCATAGACATCGTTTAACTTAGGGAAAGCTTCTTGCAATATTTCCTTCTATGAGTTTCCCGTAATTTTCAATATGGGAAGCTCATTAATTGTTCCAAACCAGTCAATCGCACCCCACACCATTACACCGCTTTTTTGGTTATGTTAACGCTCCAGAAACCTTGGTTCCTTCCTCGTAACATGAAAATAGTAATTATATCCGTTCGGGCCATCTAAAATGAATTGTTTTCGTCATAAAATACCACTTCTCCCTGAAAAAATCTATTATATTTTGTCTTCGAATTGGATTAAACGGTGTTTTTTTCTTCAATTTAAGGTGTTTTAAATGTTGTGACCCACAAATAACACGTCTAATAATGTTAAGACTCGCTGTTATGCCACTTCGCCTTGATTTTAGCAGCAGTCGGTTGAATTTGAAGCCACTCTAATTATCTTTCTTTGGTTTGCTTTTGTTGTGGCTCTTGATTGCCTACTTTACACATTTTTACCATAGTTTTCTTTATTTCTAAGGTTCAATTTTCACAGTTCTACTTATTTTTTTGGTAATTGTGCGTAGAGTGAGCTTGTTTTCCGGTGTACTTCTATTTTGACTTTTTCTGCACGGTTTACTGGTTTTCCGCGGCCCATATTTTCTTTGATAAAACAATTGTTATTTTTAATCTACACTTCTATTATTAGAACAATATTTTATGTCCTCTTACTGTAATCTATAGAGACAAAATGCACACTGTTTCTATTCAAGTGGCGCAAAAAAAAAACAGTGTATTTAATGAAGTAATTAGCAAAGTGGTAAAAAATAACCTAATGGTCCCTGCAGTTTTATTCGAAATAGAACCCTCTTATAAGAACTAAAACCATAAGGTGAATTTATCAATTTACCAAAGCGCTACACGCTCTTATGTTAAAAAAAAAGTTTGTTTCTATTCAAGTGGAGCGGAGTGTAAATAGAAAGGTATCGTCAAATGCAATCAGCGCATCCAAAGCAAAACCTTTTATAAGGTCTAGTTTTTGAGATATTTGCATGCAAAGTTATTTTTTAGAGTTTTGAAACCTTGGTTATCTTTGTATGCCTACAGTTCCATAAATAAGCCTCGGAGGCCATTGCGGTTTTTAAAACGCTATCCGAAGCTGAAAACTGGAACATTCTGCGAGGTTTGGTAGTGAAGATATTTGAATTCAAAGTCATTCTTTTATTTTCGACCCAAAGCCTTCATATGGCTATAACTTTCCAAAAAATGCTCGTAGCACGTTCCGGTTGAATACTGAACGGTCAGGACTTTGCATTGCCATCCAAATCTGAGAAATTTGTTTTCAAAAGATTTTTGAAAAAAAGCATGAAAGTCTCCGGAACCCATTAAAATGTACATAAATAGAAAGGTATTGTCAAATGCAATCAGCACATCCAAAGCAAACGATTTTACAAGGTCTAGTTTTTGAGATATTTGCATGCAAAGTTTTTTTATTTTAGTTTTGGAACCTAGGTTATCTGTGTATGCCTACAGTTCACGTTAATCTTTCCTTCCTTCCGCACTATGACTTCATGATCAACAAAGCCTATCAAATGCTCGGTTGTATTTAACGAAAAACCAAAGAGTTTACTGATTCCTATACTTTACTTTCACTTTTTAACTCTCTGGTGAGATCTTCACTTGAGTATTGCTGCACGGTCTGGAATCCTTACTATGCTAACTCATCTGAAAGAATTAAAAGAGTTCAGAGAAATTTTACGCGGCATACTTTTATTAAGTTGAATTGGAGAATAGTAACACCACAGATAATAAATTATTATTTATTTATTATCTGTGGTAACACCCTTTATGAAATCAGATGTCTTTTATTTGGAATAAAATCGTTGGAAACGTGCCGTAAATACTTTTCGGTTACGTTTATCCGAGATATCATTACTGATCATAATCATACATTAAATGTCATCCGCTAGAGGCTTTAATCAATGAGGGTAATGCACCTTCAAGAGTAACACGAGAACGGTTTGTAATTTATGAGCCGTTTCATCGCAGTAACTACGCCCGCAATGAGTCAATCTCCCGTTGCATTAGAGAAAGTAACTTATTATGCTCTGGAGTTGATTTTTATTTGGTTTGTACCAGAGAACATTTTAAATCCATAGTTCTCAAAAATATATAAACGTTGTAAAGTCGAAAACTCATCTCTTATCTTTATTTTGTTAATAAATATTTATTTTCTATAATGTATGTATTTATTATACCCGCCTACAAAAATGTAAATATCTTAGTCTGTAAGAGTATACTATACTTTGATTACTGAAATAATCTAAACTTAAACTTATACTTAATGGTAGCTGTGATATAACCGATTTATTGATTTTCAAATTTCTCGTTAATTTCTTCACCGATTTCAACCAATTTTTTTTTATATGCAGGGGGCCTATTTTAGATTAAACAATTTTAAATACAAAAAATGTTTAATTAAAAATGGATTAATGATTTTTTTTTTTTAATTTTGTGTGTTATTTCACTCATGTAAGACAATTTGCTGTGTTATTCTTATTATCAACAACGTAACGATTTTTATTATTATCTGAACATCAAATTATTAAAAAAAAAAAGTGCCGATATGGCTCGCAATTGTTGTGCGAGCCGTGGATAACTTAATAACATAATAGCATTAATTTGGATGTTCGATATCAAATTTTTATTCACCAAACCTGGTTATGAGCCCAGAACATCAGTATTAAACTGCTTTCAGGTAAACAAAAACTTTTAAGCCTTAAGCTAGTGGATATATTTATTAAGAATTTTAATAGATAATGACAAGACTTTAAAAAAATTATTTGTGGGTATATGTCATACGTAACTGGGTACTTCCTAATGTCGTTTTCGATTGGATTTCGGAACAGTACTACTCCTTTTTAATTCCAATCGAATTATTTTCTATTGTTCCGAGACTAATTTGGGAAATATTTATGTGTGTGGACGTAAATTGACTGATATTTATGTTTATTTTGCACGTTCAGTCGAGTAAAATTAATTTGACAAATAATCCGATGAAAGGGTCATATGTATTTGTGTGTTCTGGGTCTACTCTTTAATTAATTCCGGAACAGAAAAATACTCCGAAAACATTACTCGGAACAGCTAATCGAATTATTTTGGAGTAAGCGGAGTCAAAAAAGACTAACTCCGAACCTCCAACCGAAAACGACATAAGCAATCTTTATAACCTTATTTTTTTTTGTTTAGCCAAACTAATAGTTCATTGTTTAGGGGGTTCACACTCATCGACAAGTTCTTCAACTCGTGTCGAAACGTCACATAATTTGTTATGTCACCACAAAGTGAAAGACTGTCGGAAGTTTTTCAATTTTTTTGATATTTTGCTTGGTCGAACGGTCGCTAATGTGAACACTAGTTGAACAACTGATAGATCTGAAAATTTGGATTTTAGTGCTTCTTTTTAATTTATTATGTGAGATTTATGGAGAATGGGTTGAAATAGAAGTAAACCCACAAAAAGAAGGAGAAACAAATTAATTTCTTTCGTTGAAACGATGCAAAAAGTTAAATCTACGCCGTGTTTGCTTTCTGAAAATGTATTTACAAATGAAGTTGATGAAGTGGTCGATGAATGTGAACGCTAAGCAGTGTCCACATTATGCCAATCAACACTGTTTATTTACATTGTCGGTCAACACGCTCAACATTTTAACCTGTCCACACATTGTCTGTAAGTGTGTACGTGTTGAAGCGTATACTGTCACTGTCATGTGTTATATGACATATTTGTCATGTGCCTACCAATAGAGGCACAAAACCGCATGCAGTGTCTATATAATTCATTTTGTTGATTGTTTTTTGGCTTTGATGTTGGGCATCTCCAAGCCCAGTAGGTTTGTACGTCTGTGGAAACACTAATTTTTTTACATACTCAATTCTGTACGTCAATTTTTAAAAATAGCAGCGTTTTTTTGTCTGACCAATTAATTTCAAATAACAATACAAATTAAGACTACAAACGAAAACAAAACAGAATCTTATTACACAAATCAAAAAACAATACAAAATATATTGCACGCAGACGCCACAACCGCAATGAAAATGACATATGTGTTGATCAACACGTCCAGACTTAAAAATTATTGTTCAATCGACTCAACATTGTTGATTTCTATCCATTTGAATCGGGTTCCGTTCGGGTCAATAAAAGTTTATAGACTCTGTTGAATAACACGTCCACATTTATCAGCACTGTTGATATACACAAATCAACATAATGTGGACACTGCTTAACAAAACGACTCAGGTTGATCGACTTGTCGATGAGTGTGAACCCTCCTTTTGTTTTTACTAAACTAAAATCCAGACTATTACAAAATTGTCAAGATTTTACATTTTCTTAAATAATCCATCAAGTGGGGCGTCAAAAAAAAGACGCGGGTCTTAATTTTTGATGACCTTAAATCTTCACTCTGACTTCGCTTATTATTTCTTTTTTTTTTAATTAATAACCTCATTGACCGAGCCACAGTGTAAGATGTAGACACATATACCAATCAAAAAGGACCACTCGATCCCGGCATATTTGCTCATTATTCCTAATTTTATTTTCCAGACAACTTTCTTTACGGGACATAAATGTATTTTTATATTTTTTTTTTTTTTTTTCAGATTGGGCCTTACAAGTCTCAGCAAAGTTTGGATAGGCGCCTGGTGGATTGGATTCTTTTTTGCTGCTCTGGCATGTGTTCTTTTATCAATTCCAATTTTTGGCTATCCAAAATCCCTGCTCGGCTCCGAAGAGATCAAACTCGAAAGAGTCTCCGAAGCATACAATGGAAAATCCGAAGAAGATAGCCAAAATTTCACTAAACTCAAGGAACTTCAATTCAAGGAAATCAATTCAGTATTTCGCCAGTTTTTTCAGCATTGATTATGGGAATTATTGTGGTACCGGCAGGAGGTGGTGGTACATTTTTGGGAGGATATTTGATAAAGAAATTCGATTTGGCCTGCTCGGGAATTATTCGAATGTACTTGATAGCAACAACCATTTCGGCATTCTTTACAATGAGTTTCTTGCTGTCGTGTAAGAATTTAAGCTTTGCCGGAGTGACATGGCGTATAACGATATTGCAACAACTTCAACTGTCAATTTGATGGACTATGCGGTTCAATAAGATGACACTTGCAACAATGGCTGTCATTGCAGTCGAATGAATTACGACCCAATTTGTGGATCAGATGGCGTCATGTACTTTAGTCCCTGTCATGCTGGCTGTCAACAAGAGCGGGCCCATGGTGAGTCGAAGATTTATCTAGACTGCGACTGAAAACGCTACTTATGAAGCTATAAACACAATGTGTGAATCGGGTTGTTCACATTTATGGTATTTTGTCTTTTTCTGCTTTGTTCTGATGCTGTTTACGTTCTTGGCAACGATGCCAGCTTTATCAGCAACATTGAGGTAAACAAAATCGGGACCCTTAAAATATCTCCTGTGGGTTGCTATAACTTTGATTTTCCAGGTGCGTTCAAGACGACCAACGTTCGTTTGCTCTAGGAATTCAATGGATCAAAGTTCGTCTCTTGGGAACCATTCCCGCCCCATTGATATTTGGATCCCTTATCGACGAAACGTGCATTTTATGGAAGGAAACATGTGAGGAACATGGAGCATGTCTTGTTTACGACAACAACAGCATGAGCAGGTGAAAAAATTTCATATTCAACAGGGCCTTCACTTTGACCATCGATTTTATTTATTTTTGTTTTCATTTCTATGTATAACACAGGTCAATGTGGTTTCTCGCACTCACCGGCAAAATAGCATCGGTGTTGTTTTTCTTTGGCGCATGGTGGTTTTACATTCCACCCAAGATTGTGAGTGAAAATAATGGTGGTGGGGGAGTAAATGCTATTAACAGCGACAACAATAGCCATGATGATGTCTGTTACGAAGAAGAAAGACAGTCAACACAACAAGAACAACAAGTGCAGCCGTCGTCACCGGCATCGTCCATTGATGTTGATATTATGAATGAAAATTTGAATCATGCGCAGCAATATCCAAACAGTAGAGGCCGATTTTAAGTGACAGTTTTATTGATTGTTTAGTTTGAAGAAGGTTGTGTGGAAATGTTTGATCATTTGTATGAAATTAAAAACGAAAAAGACAAAAAGAAAACAAATACTGCCATTTTCTTAAGATAAACGACAAAGTTTTTTGCATAAATATATTGATTGTTTAGTTTGAAGTCTGTTTGGAAATTTTTGATCATGTATGAAGTTAAAAACGAAAAAGACAAAAAGAAAAACAAAATACTGCCATTATCAAAAAGATACATTTTTGACAAATGCTTGTTTTTAAATGCGCAAAAATTGATTTTAAAATATTTATAGTATCTATAACTACCTATATATTATTAATGTGATGAATAATTTTTTTTTTTTTATATTAAGAAATAACTTATATAAAACCCTATGCTATGTGTTAGATTTTTAAGAATGCCATCGTAAATGTCATGTAGATTTTTTCAACTTAAAATAACTTTAATGCATAAAATATTTTATGGTCTTTTAACAAAAAAAAGAAAATTTAAAAGAATATGGTCTGCTGACAGTTTAACTACATAATCTACTGTATATATAGACTTATCGGTCAAATTGAAATTTTAAGGTGGTAACAGGTATTTAGTGGTTCTATTTGACGGTATTCACATTGGCTTCACTTCGCGCAACTCATTTTGACGTCTCCGTATTTAACCTCACTTAAGCCCGTATGATACTACATTTTGTTCTCATTTTTAATTCATTAAATCATGACTTATTGTCAGCAAAGAGGAAAAGAAAATATTATTTTTTATGAAAAGAACGACATTATGTTTTGACAATTACAATGTCCACAAAAGTAAATATACACCAAAAACTAGTGTTCTCATGAGTCCAGTGTATACTTTTTTTGTAGTCACAGTGTACTTTGAAATAATTTTTAATTTTCAATTTCTGAAAAGTCAAAAAATAGCTGCCAGAATCTGAAATATGTTCATTTTCAATACATTTTTTGTGACTTTTTAACATGAATGTGGTCATTGTGTACGCGCTCACTCATATCGGTATTTTCAATTATAAATTGATTGAAACTCTCTAGTTTCATTTTTAATGCCTTAAAAATGAGAAATCAAAACGGACTATATTAATACTTTTAACATCAATACAAATTATGTGCCAAACCGAACGCGCTCGAAAATCCACTCAAATAAACCCTTTTTCTTATTTCAATTAGCGAAATAGTTTTTTAATGGCTTTAAATTTGTTTCCAAACTACCAAGAAAAAAACAAATCTATGAAACAAAAAAAATGTGTGAGTACCGGGACTCAAGGGGATGATGTGTAAACATCAGTGTAGTATATAGTTTATACTATAGCTTACAGTATATAGTAAACTAATGAGGTTGCCAAAGGCGCCCGTCGAACATGTTATGTTATTTCATGTGATTCAGGGCTGAGCGTAAATATGTATTTAATTTTGTTTCTAACCTCACCCTCCACTTTCAAAAAAGGTACTTTTAGAGAATGTGGCAACTCTTAAAATCATACCCAATGTAGACCTTAAAATCATAACAGTTGCACCATGCCTTAAAAAACAGCATTTTCCACAATTATATGATGATGATAATTTTCCCGACACTATTTAATGCACAAACCGTTGGCTTGGTTGGTGTCGTTGGTGTATTACTATACCCAACCACATTACCGACATTTACCACATTATCTCAATTTACTCTATTAAATGCACGAACCATTCGCATCCATTAGTTAAAAATCTGAATAAACAAGATGGTGGCGTATCCGTAATTTTGTCTTTCCTCTTTCAAGTTTACCCATACCGAGAGTTTATTTTTTTCTTAATACCTAGCGCTAAGATGTTTACACATCAAAAAAAGCTAACGGTAACAATTTTGTCTTCAGGTATCCTTAAAAGCGTAGAAAAAGCTTCCATCCTGAAAGCTCCCTTATAAAATCCAAAGAAAAATATGTATTTGTAAGCATAACCATTGCCACGGTAACTCTGATTTGATGTGCTTATTGTTGGCAAACACAAAGAGGATTTTTAGCGAGGATACGATCAGCAGTGTTGCCAAATCGAAATTCCAAATAAAGTCAAATCTGACTTGTTGACTTTATTTGTCTCTTCCAAATCAAGTCAAATATTTGAAAATTTTGTTTTTAGTCAAAAAAAAGTCAAATATCAAAATACCAAATATTAACGATAACGTGAACACATTTTCTTAATTATAAACAAAACATAAAGTATTTCAACTTCAATTCAACGAGTTAATAAATAAATAATATTTCATAAATTATTATTATATAAAAATAGGTATAAGTTAAGGTACATAAAGTTAAAGATCTTCAATTCAATTTCATTGGTTATATCTATATGTTTGTATATAGCATATGCTCTTCTACTTCTACATTGGAAATTGGCAAAACCAATATTGATATAGAAAACTTCGCCAACTCTTTAAATGGATTTTCTCCACTGGCATCCTTATACGAATAAACTTCGCACCAGAAAGGCACGCACCCCAATAACGAAATTCGTATTATTAAGTCGTATTTGGTCGTATGTTGGGCTTGTGGTTTCCTCAATAGTAAAATATCATCTTTTTTGGTACAAAGCTTTTGAGAAAACATAATTAACAAAAGAACAAAAAGTGTTCGAAAAGAACACAATTTGACCGTTTCGCCATGTCTTTTGATCAAGATTTTGTTAAGTTTAAATACCAGCATCAAATGTCTCTATTCATAAATTCTTAAAAGCTTTGCACCAAAAAATATGATATTTTACCATTGAGGAAGCCACAAGCCCAACATACGACCAAATACGACTTAATAATACGAATTTCGTAATTGGGGTGACTGTCTCTTTTATGTTTTCCATTTTATGAAACAAAGATTGCTCCACTGGCTTAAAATCTTTTCTTTTGAATCAGACTCAACCTTCATCTCTTCCAGAACTGGAAGCAATGAGCTTTTGTTTTGGGAAAGGCATGTGTCGTTAGAAAGCATGCTGATCTGTTTGAGAATTTTTAGATTTTTTGGCACTCTGCTGTTATTCTTTTAGTAGTTTAATAATAAAACTTTTGCAGTTTTTTCTAAAAAATATGAATTTCTTCGTCGTTCACTTCCGATTTCGGCACACTGAAGTTGAAATGTATTTTAAAATATTTTAACAAAAAGTTAAGTTGCAAATTGAATTATTGAATAAAGTCAAAAAACAAGTCAAAACACTTCTGACAAGATTTGTATTTCAGTTCATGTCAACAGCGATGAAATCTTGTCAAATTTGACATGAAACAGGTCAACACGGCAACACTGACGATCAGTACGACTCGAGCCGTTCGAAAGACATGTCATAGTGTGGGGTGTACGCTTGATAATACGAGAAAAAGGCACATACATATTTTTATATGCAGCAGGCACCCTTTGGAGAAGGAAAGCTCTCCCATAAGGCCTGTCCTGCA
Source organism: Melangyna quadrimaculata (assembly GCA_949320155.1). Lineage (NCBI taxonomy): Eukaryota > Metazoa > Arthropoda > Insecta > Diptera > Syrphidae > Melangyna > Melangyna quadrimaculata. The sequence continues at coordinate 151,879,206 of OX439483.1, forward strand.
CATATTCATTGGACAGAGTATAGTATGATGTTAGAGTAAGATAAAACAAAGAGACTTCAAAATGAGTTAAGCAAAATAAGGGCAAAGTGAACATAGACATTTGTATGCTTGTGTTTTTACAGAAACCCAATTTCCTATGTATAATTTAAATGTCGTGTAATCTTACGCTTTTAAATTTTACATCTGATGTCTCAGTTTCCACAAAATGATGGCTGTCAATTTTGACATTGACAGTTTTAATTATTTCCCTATTGACGAAAGACGACTTTTGAGAACAAAAACATGATTAAGGTAGTACGTTTCGTAGCGGTAGCCTTATGCTGCATGAATTTACACGAATGGCTGATTGGCATTTTTCTGTCAGTTTACTTTACTGGCAAAAGAATGAGCAAATTCATTCTTTTGCCAGCATCATGACAGAAATACTGACAATTTTCCAATCGTGTAAATGTGACATTACGTTATATTATTCCGTTAAGCAAGAAATAATAATGCAATTGGATTCATTAAAATAAAAATTGTTTTTTCCATAAAATATTAAAAACAAAATATGAAAAAAAAAAATAAAAATAAATATGTAATAAAAAAAATTGTTGATTCTGTTTGAACTCAATAAAGGAAAATTAGTTTCAACCCGATTAAGAACATAAGAAAACTATAAAACGGCGCATTGTAGTACTTTTTAATCATACAATTATTATAATAAATTAAGACAAAATATTAAAAATAAGTCATTTGTATATGCATACCTTTTTACTTGTACATGTATAACTTTTGTAATTTCATAAAATTTAATATTACATTTTTGATAAAATACTTTTTTAAATAGATTAGTATGTTTAAATATATGTATGTATGTGTATAACTAAGTGTTCGAAAAAATAGAAAAAGTTGCGTTTTTATTTGGAAGCTAAGATTTAATTTTAATAAATTTTGAAAGCAATTGTTATTTGTTATACTGCCATTGTGGATCGAGCTTAGTAAACAATTCACCCCCTTGCAGAGAATTAAAAATATCTGAAATCAACGGGACAGGATGATTCACATCTTCGAGTTGATCATTCAGGGCCGTATCTTTATTATCCGCACAGACCTGAATCTTGCCGTTGGATTTGAGGATTGGTAACAGCGGTGTACCCCATTCCGAGTTTTCAATTTTTTCAATAATGCCCTCCTTTTCTAACTTCACCAGCTCTTGTTCGACCTCATCTTTAAATGAAAATGGTATTCTACGCGGCTTACAAAATGTAGGTCTTGCATTTGGTTTAAAACCTATAGAAATGACAGTGTTTTGTTAACGACCCCACCTTACATCAAACAAATCACTTAACTCATCGCAAATGTCTTCAACTGACCTTCGGTACTATTCACAAAATGTTCACCTACCATTTCTTTCCCGCGAATACTCCAAGTTATACCCAACAAACTCTTTATATCACTACCAATCAATGGTTTCTTTTCTGCACAATCTACATATACCCACTATTTGGAATTATCCCAAAATCTGCGTACTCATAAAATCGATAGCTAACACCACTTTTCCCAACGGTGTTATGACACCACCATCGTAATAATTGCGAAGACATAAATTACTTTCCTCTAATTTTGTATTGTTTCAAATTTTTTTTAAAAACCCTCAACGGTAGCACTGACACACCCGCCCCTGAGTCTAAATCTACCCATAGCGGCACATTATTCAATTTAATTTTTAATACAAGAGGATTTATGTTCACATTTTCAACTGACACATTATAAAGCACAGTACACATATCTAAGGTACTATCAGGCGCAGCTTTCCAAATTTCAAAATGGCTGCCCTCTTAATTTAATTTTTTACTATTGATTTTGACAACATGAGCAGAACTGAACAAAAATGAACATGCTAATGATATTACCTGTAATATATGTATCCTGATTATAAAGAACCTCTTCTGTATAATCTTCTTGTTCTAAGTTATTATTTTTTTTTATTCTGTTTTCTACAAGTTTTTTTTAACTGGCTGAACACAATACAGTGCCGCAACAAGAACTGCAGTTGCAAGTAGAACAGTTGTCAAAAAATATCGTACGCTGTATTTTCTATGTGTCCACAAGCAGTACAGCTTGATCATTTTTGTTGATAAATTTCAAAATATATGCCTCTTATTCATTGCTAAATAACACTGGTCTACGGTGGTTTTGTTGCCCTAGATATAAGATTGATTTTCGATATATTTATGCTCACAATTCATGAAACTATCAATGATTTTGTAAGATTTGCTCTCACCCTCCCACTCACTTCCACTGGTAGACTGTCCCGATTTCTGTGAATTTGGCAACATAATTGTTCCTGAGGGCATGTGAATTACTTTTGAAATGTGAATAGGCCGAGGGAGTAAGGATCACGTGATGTTTATATGTGCGAAAAAGTTGCGCAAAATAAATTTTATTACTAACAAGCTGATAATTGCTCAAAATATAAGATATGTAAAAATCATAAAAACAAGAGCACATTCAGTACTTTCATGAATACATTTGTAATTTGGAAACTTGAAAACATACAAATTTGCAAATATATCCAGGGCAACACAATTTTTTTTTTTTGTAGAGCTGTGTAATTGGTTCACATTCATTCACTATTTTTATAACCAAATACAACATAAAAACGCTGAAAACAGATTCTTTTTTTTTTACCACAAGGATCTATTCTAGGCCCTTTGTAATTTTGCATATTTATAAATGACCTCCCTAATGTGTGCTCAAATGTAATGCTACATCTATATGCAGATGACGTTCAAATTTATTTATCCAGGCCGCTTGGTCTACAGGAAGACTTGATATGTAGGATTAATGAAGATCTCATGGCAATCTCCAAGCAGTCCGTTGACAATGGTCTAACTTTAAATCCGGTTAAGTCTCAACTTATTGCGATATCTAAGAAACTGTTTGATACCTCACACTTCCCTCCAGTTTATCTAGCCCAAATCCAGCTTCATTTTAAAGACACTGTTTCTAGTCTTGGTTTTAAAATGAATCGGTCGCTTTCAGCAAATGACCATATTAACTGTATAGTTGGAAGAATCTATTCCGGGCTACGTAGACTTTGGCCATTCTCTACCATCACTCCAGTAAATACCAAACTGAGACTTATAAAAACATTACTGGTACCATTGATTGACTACGCTAACGTCGTTTATTGTAAGCCGGATTCGCACTCTAAACATAAACTGCTTGTGGCTTTCAATGACATGATTAGATACGTTTATGGTCTCAGGAGACATGACCACATCTCGCATTATCACAAACTAGTCCTTGGATGTTCACTACAGCAATTTCTAGATTCTAGATGCTGTATATTTTTACACAAAATTATACAAAACAAAACACCACAATACATATATGAAAAATTAGAATTTGCGCAGTCCCTTAGAACTACTAATCTATTAGTACCGGCTTTCAACTACCTGAATTTCTTCACGGCTCTTTATTGTATATGCAACCAAGTTATGGAACTCTCTCCCAGTTACAATAAAACGAATTATTGGAGTGACAAACTTTAAGATTGCAATCTCTTCTCATTTTTGCTAGGTATAATGTCAAAATTCACAATTTTAAACAGGTTATTAATATTAATTTTGAATGAGTAAGTAATATTGAATAATATTGAAAAAAAACAATAAAAACAATAAAAAAAAAAAAAAAAAAAAAAAAAAAAAAGTATTATAGGTATATATGAAAGTATGTATAAGAATTTGTAAATATTTTATTTTTAGGTATTTTATAACAAAATAGTATGTTTTATCCGTATTGTTAAGACTAAGTCTTATTTGTACATTGGTAATTAAATAAATTGAAATTGAAATTGAAAATTGAAATTCTATTGAGAATGTGAAAGCATGCAGCAAAAGTTAAAAGTTGACCAACTTGTTTGATTGTGTGTGTATTTAATGTTTTGACAAATACTGCAGCACCGATTGCAAATGCGGCAATTTTTTTTCCGCTGTGTTTTCGTGAGCATTTCGATGTCTTTTTGGAGACCGCAGGAACCGCAGACCGCATCAGCAGCGTACTAGGCTTTCGAGTAAACCAGTTACGAAACGGTTTTTGACGAAACTCTCAAAAGAACTGTTAAGATTGCAGCCCCTGGCCATGCTTTTCACGCGCACTAACCAACTGTTAACTGCTTCAGATTCTGCTTGCTTGAGATCGAAAAATTGTATACGTTTTCCTACACATGACTACACAATCTGGAAGTGTTTTCTCATACATTCTATGCGTTCTGTGTAATTCAACTCCTTGGGTTTCTTAGGAAAAATTACCTCCCTCACAACTTCGTAAGCTTGCTGACTAACAGTCGTCAGAATTACCGGCACCCGAAGCACATCTTCCACATACTTTGCCAGGAAATACTGTTCCAAGCGCTCCTCGTATATAGAAAAATCGCCCTCGATGTTAAATGATGGCACTTGCCCCCACGTGCGCTGAGCTACGCACCACTTCCATACTTTAGATTTTTTTTTCTCGCACACGATTCAGTTAAAACAATTTTTCCTCGCCGCCACTGTTGGGTCCTCTGATAAATAAAAAGACTTGTGTTCGAGTCGCTGGTTACAAATGAACTGCTTTATTTATATATATCTTAATCTCGATTCACAATGGCAGTATAACAAATATAACATTAATACAATATTTTCTGCCATTAAATCCAATTTTAAAAAAATTGAAATTATGGGAGAAATAATAGCGATTCGTCAGTCATGCCATATGCTTTTCTGTATTTAAACATCACCATAAGAATATCCCTTCCGCTGGTTCAATAACACTGGTCAACAAAACTTACATTTCAGTTTTGTAACAAAAACTGTTTCAGTAAGAGATGGTTCCAAAAGACAGAAATATTTTTAAACAAAATCAGATACGAACAGATTTTGTGTTCCATAGTCAACGGTCAGGCGAAAACCATGTATTCCTGAGGTAATTTTAAATCGAAGTTTTCTCGTTTTTGCTTCCTTTTAGAAATTTTATGATTTTTGGCCAAACTCCAACCGATTCTTTTTTTTTTATCAAAAATACCATTTTTCCTATTTTAAAATAAAAGCCTATTTTTTTTTCTTTAAAATATTTAAATTGTTTAACAAGAAATTATATTTAAAATTATTTATGGCCGATTTCATGAAGGCCTTTTAAATATTTAAAAGGTCATTTAGCCTTAAAATGAGGATTTTTGGTTTCACCAACTGCTTTTAAATATAACAGGCTCTTAAACACCCTTATAAACTAAAAGCCCATTTTCTTCTCATTAAATTTTAAAAGCGTCATGAAGGTCATCTCATCCCGTGAACATATGTACATATATACATTTTTTGATATCCCATTTGTTTTTTGTTTTGCAAATTGGAACTAAAAAGTATGAATAGGTAGGTAATACATTTTAGGTTTCTTTTTAGTATAATAAAAGATGAAGAGCAACATGAGATTCAACGCCAAAGAGTATTCCCCGTCCACAGGATTTTTTACTTGGTAATGGTAGCTATAGGTATACATGCATGAATTATTTCTGTGACGATCAAGAAATAAAATACAATTTTAAAGTGCTTTAAATTGTTTATATTTTAATGAATGATCAAAAAAAAGTAAAGATAATTGTGCGGGTATGAATGAATGAATCAATTCGGGGTTTGATGCACTGCGACCTTTGATCTATTGTGCCCCCATCTAGAGCTCAATGAGATTGCTCACTTAAAGCTCATCCTCCAATTTTAGTTCTTTTATAAACTTAAGTATTTGGAGTATTTTCAGTGAGGGTTGGTCCCTCTCCTCTATCTGGTAATTTCCCATACATCTGTGCCTTTGATGCACAAGTGCATTGCATTTGCCTAATATGTGGTCAGGTGTTTCCTCCTGAATGTTGCAGAATCTACAAGTTGCACTTCTCACTTAGCCGAGAATACTGAGATGTCTTTTTAGTTTACAGTGTCCAGTGAGTAAACCCGTTATTATTCTTAGGCTGTTCCTGCTGAGATTTATGCAGGCTTTGTATCGTTCTTGGTTGTAGTTCCCAAGTAATAATTTGGCTTGCCTCAGTTTTGGGAGTTCTTTCCAAATTTTGGATCTTTTTGCCTCCTCTTCTGATTTGATCTTGTTTTTGATCACATTTTCACCTAATCCGCAATAGGGCTCAGGCCCTATTAGGGGGGTTGTTGCTCCTATTTTGGCTAGGGAGTCTGCCTCCTCATTACCATCGATACCCACGTGGCCCGGTACCCAATATAGTGAGACATTGTTGTTTTTGCCCAGTTCATTTAACCTCCTCAAGCATTCCCATACCAATTTTGAGCTAATGCCATAGGAGCTTAAAGCTTTAAGCGCGGCTTGGCTATCTGACATGATGGCAATGTTCCGATTTCGGTAGTTCCTTTCAAGGTTACGTTCTGCACATTTACCTATGGCGTTTACTTCCGCCTGGAAAATGCTTGTGGACTGTCCCATCGGTACAGATAGTTTGGTTCTTGGCCCAAATATACCCGCCCCAGTCCCTTCAGACGTTCTTGATCCATCAGTATACCATTTGATGGCGTTTGGATTAAGATTGTAGTTCGTTGTTTCGCCTACCCACTCTGCCTTGCTACATAACTCCGTTTGAAAATTTTGTTCGAAGTTATATTTTTTAATCATGGCATCCCTTGGAATGTCAAGAAGGTTTGTTACTGTCGACCTGGAGATGCATTGCCTTTCTCTGTTACCTATGCATTTTCCGGTCCCAGTTCCCTCCTTGGCAAATCTCATGATTGCTCCCTGAGCAGTACTGTCTATGACCACGTATAGTGGTTTTAGGTGAAGGATAACCTCCATTGCTGCTGTGGGGCAAGTTCTCATTGCTCCAGTTATGCATATGGCATTATATCTAGGCATTCCTAGTTGTATGAAGTTCGGTTCTTTTGTGCCATGCAACTGCACCATAGGTAATGATGGGCCTTACCATCATGGTGTACATCCATCTTAGGATATTTGGTTTGCAACCCCATGATTTTCCTGCAAGACTCTTACATATCATAAGGCCCTTTGTGGCTTTCCCGACAGTTATTTCTAAGTGTTTGTTCCAAAGAAGTTTGCTATCTAGTGTGATACCTAGGTATTTTACCTTCTTCTTTGTTTCAATGACTTTACCAGCTAAACTAATAGGTTTCATTCGTGGCAGAAGCCTTTTGTTGGTAAATGGTACGATAGTCGTTTTTGCAGGGTTAATATTTAGTCCTACAGATTGACACCATTTACTTGTGATTTTCAGTCCTCTTTGTAATATTTCACAGAGAGTTTCTTCGAACTTTCCTAGGGCTGTTATTACGATGTCGTCGGCAAAGCCTATGCATCGTATGCCCTGAGAAGTTAGACTTTCTAATAGCTCATCCACTACAAAACTCCACAGCAAGGGTGACAGTACCCCTCCCTGCGGACAGCCTCTTGTTGTGATGATTTTCTTGACACTTTGCCCTGTGTGTGCCTCTGCCGTTCTTGTTCTCAGCATTTCACTAATCCATCTTGTTATGGTGATGGGTACACACTTCCTTACTTGGGCTTTATTTACTGCATCATGAGAGATGTTATCGAAAGCACCTTCAATGTCTAGGAAGGCACATAGTGCAGTTTCTTTATTCTTTAAAGCAATTTGTAGTGTGTTAGTGAGCTCGTACAGAGCAGTTTCTGTGGATCTGCCTGCTCTATATGCATGCTGTCGATTGCTGAGAGGCATTATATTTAGTACTTCTGATCTTATGAAGTTGTCAACTATTTTCTCCAAAGTCTTCAGTAGAAAAGATGTAAGACTTATCGGCCTGAACGACTTTGGATGGGTTGTATCTTTTTTCCCCATTTTAGGAATAAAGATTACCTTAGCCCTTCTCCATAGGCTTGGTATATACCCAAGTGCTATGCTACTACGAAGTATGCTAATTAATTGGGGCATAAGTTCCTCTTTACCTTTTTGTAAAAGAGCTGGAAAGATACCATCCACCCCCGGTGACTTGAAGGGTTGAAAGGTGCTTAGCGCCCATTCAAGCCTTTTGCCAGAGCAGATAGTTTTAGCTATCTTCCAGGCTTCCCGGTTGGGTTTGAACGGTATCCTGTCTATTATATCCCCTACCATTGGTAGACTTCCTGGAAAGTGAGTGTTTAGCAAAAGGGAAGACCGTTGCTCCTCATTTTCGGTGAAGCTACCATCAGGGTTACGAAGTGCTAAGGAAGTTATAGATTTTTCATTCGCTAAAACTTTATGCAGTCATGCCGCTACAGGGGTAGATGAAATTTCCTCACAGAAAATTGCAAAACTTTTTCTTTTAGCCTTTCTTATTTCCCCATTATATTTGGTAAACTCTGCAGAGTAGTTAAGCCACTCTCCAGTTCTTTTTGCCTCATTGAAGAGTTTTCTTACCTTGGATCTCAGTTTCGATAGGTTGTTGTTCCACCATGGAGCATCTTTCTGTTTCTTAATGATTTTAAGGGGCAACTGAGTTCATATGCCTCATTGATTGCCCCACTAAACTCATTAACTATCTGTTCTAATTCAAGGTTACTGTTTGTTGTTCTAACTGGACCTATTTGCTCAAGGTTAGTCTTGAGAATGTTTTTGTAAAGATCCCAGTTTGTTTTCTTAGGGTTCCTTCCAGAGGATTCCTCTGTGGAAAGGCCTTCTAAGGTAAACAAAATTATTCTGTGATCAGACATTGATGGTTCATTGGAGACTCTCCAATCCCTTACTAAGCTGCTTACGTTCGGGGTACCGAGCGTTAGGTCTAATACTTCTTCTCTAGTTCTAGTTACAAAGGTGGGAGTTTTCCCCACGTTAAATATATCTAGATTTTTTCCAATAATAAAGTCTAAAAGGTACTCACCCCTTTGGTTGATATCGGTACGACCCCATGTTGTATGGTGGGCGTTTGCATCGCACCCCACCAACAACAGTAGTTTCTTAGTGTTGCAGTAGTCCACGAGCCTTTGCACCTCCAGCGGTGGAATGTTATCTTCATCACCTGGGAAGTAGGCTGATGCCACAACCATTGTCCAGGGGCTGCCCTCGATGTCGATCTGAGCCTGGATCGGAACTAGATATTGCGTCATAAATTCTGAAAGACAAATAAATTTTATATTATTTCTTATTTTTATGTATGTTCTGGGTGAGTCTTGTCTCATGTCCCAGATAAGTGTAGAGTCCTTACTTGTTAGGCCTCTTAGGGGCCAGTTATAGCTATCATTGAAAACCATCATTGAAAAAGTTAACTGTTGATTTTGAGACCTTTCGAAAGTTTAATCATATTCATGCAGAAATATAGCTTACGACTTCAAAATTATTTCTCCTCCAAAAAAAATTCATTTTGACCCATATCTTCCCCATAACGTAACTTTTAATTTTTTCAATGATCATTGGTAAGGTTGTTCATCATTGACAAATTAAAAGTTACGTTATGGGGAAGATATGGGTCAAAATGAATTTTTTTGAAGGAGAAATAATTTTGAAGTCGTAAGCTATATTTCTGCATTCAAATATTCAATGATCAAACTTTCGAAAGGTCTCAAAATCAACAGTTAACTTTTTCAATGATGGTTTTCAATGATAGCTATAACTGGCACCTTACTTGACCCCGTAAATCCAGGGTTCTTGAATCAGTACTATCCCTAGGTTTTCCACCGTAAACTTCCTTACTATAACGGCTGATGCCGCCTTAGCATGGTGTACGTTTACTTGGGCTACCCTGGTACTGATCCCACGTCGTATCATTTTTGTTCTTAGTTGGAGGCAAAGGCCTCCTCATCTGCTAACAGATGCTCTTCTTCCTCCTCAGTCAGAAGCGTTTCGTGTTGTTCCTGGTAAGGAGAGAGGTCTATGCCCTCTATTCCTTTACCAGTTTGACCTATTAGTATATTTTCCAGTATCTTTACCTGGTTTTCTTTATTCTTTTCAGAAGGCTGGGGTTGTGGTTCTGCAGTTGAGGTGGTAAGGGTAGGTAATGGAGGTGCTGGTGTGAAGGGTAATGGGATTGGGGTGGTTTCAGGACAAGTTGTCCATGGGCACAGACACATTGCTCACTTGACCGGGAGGTTTACTCTCTTGGGTCGTGGCCACTGTGTTGTGAGAGACGTCTTTTCTTTGACCTGGAGGTGTTCTACCTTGACCAATGGACGCCGCTCCTTCTTCTGCCCGGTGTAGTACAGTCCTAGAGGGCGTCCTCTTGAGGTACTTACTACAACCCGGTCTCGGATCTTCACCATGGAGGATTCTCTCCATGCGGTCCGCATACTCACTCGCGGTGACATCCCGCGGAGTGTTAAATTTTGTGTGGTTTTTGTTGTTTAATTTGTTTCGTAATTTGATCCCACGAGTAGCTAGAGAAGGGTTGGTCCACCATATCAGAGCTCCGCATGATATGGTAAGGTCATAGTTACTCTTTGATTCGACCTGGTTTTAAAGAGGTACCGCTAGAATACAGCCGGTATACCCCCTGGCTGCAAACCATCCAATGGGCACGGTCCACTTTACACCCTTGATTAGGGGGGGCAGGTCTTAGTCGTAACTCCTCAAAATCACTACCGCTTTTGGTGGTCCTAAACTACGGCGGGTCAGATGAATCTTTGAAACTTAAGCCTCCGCACCACGACAAGGTGCCTGCCATGCAGAGGTGCGTGTATCCTTAAGCAACAAAAATCCGATTATAAAATATATTATTCGCGAGAAAAACATGTTCCCAAGTGAAATATTCATATAAGATCCTCGCCGATGTGCCGCTTGGATTTTGAGGTGTAATTTTTGTTACTTAAATACGCGCACAATTTTTTTTGTTTTTTTTTTTACAATTGTTGTAGGAAATATATTTGTTTTTAAATAGGATAACCAACACAAACAATTAAATACACTTTAATATTTGTTGTGCGCGCAAATATTCTTGTACTCTCTGTGGCAACAAAATTGCTGTCAAATCGCACAAACAATTTTTTTTCATTTCGTGACATTTTGTGTTTATGAAAAATGTTGATTCACTCTTTCTCGGTGTACTTCATTATGTAAGAGGAGCATAACTGAACAAATTTATTGGTCTGTTATAATTTATAAGGATTTTAGATAAAAGCGATTTTAGTCAATGTTTATGAAATTGGCTCATAGCTCAAACTTAGGCTGCGCGTATAGTAGTGCGACAAAGCGATGCGATGCGAGAAATGTTTCCGTGCGAGAAAAATATTTACATTTATTCTTATAAACGTGGACTTAGTGAAGCGATATTTGCTGCGAGTGTTGCAATTTTATCACATACTTGTCGCAAGCATCACGTTCACAAACTCTTTTGACCACTTTTGCTCGAATATCGAATACCTTCCCGCATCGCATCGCTTTGTCGCACTACTGTACGCGCAACCTTAGTGTATATTTTTGATTTTGTTTATATAATTTTTTTACTAAAAAAAAGATAAGTATTTTTAAGAGAAAAAATTGGGCCTTCATAATAAAATAGGAAAAATGATACTTAATAATATAAAAAATTTGTAAGAAGGGTAAAAACTGTTAGTTGATCTTAAAAAAAAAAATAAAGAATAGGTTGCAGTTTGGCAAAATTAAAACTAATTGGAAAAAAAAATCAGAACAAAAATCCGAAAAACCGATATAAGTCGAAAAGGAAGCCAAAACGAAGAAATTACCTATTAAGTTTTTCGACTTAAAATAGTACGCTGCTGATTCGAAACGAAAAATCACATAAAAAATAACATGATGAAATCATAAACGAAAAATTTCGTTGTGCTTTATGTTGTGCGTTGTTTTGAGAAGTCTCCACTCCCTTTTCGCACAGAATTAATTGCCCGGACCATTAATATTGTAAGTGCGGAAAATGACCTTTGGATTAGTTAGTGTTTTTGTTTGATTTTTTTCGTTTGTGAAACTCTCCATGAATGTTTTTCACTATGTTTTCGTAAGGCCTAGTTCGCTGCTGATGCGAAACGAATTTTTCCTGTGATCTACAAAAAGACTATGAAATGCTTACCTATAATTTTATTGTCAAACTAAATTATTTGTGTTTGTTAATTTCCACCTACCTGTTGTTTTCTTTATTATTTTAAGTGATTTCTACAAATCTCACGATTTGTCAACCATAAGAATCATGGACGAGGGCGTGTTTTTTTATTAAATTTTACCAACTCTGGCGTGACGACGAGAAACGCTTCATTATGCATACCCTCGTATACTTTCATGGTTTAAAATCGGTTTGAGAACTACGATGAGTTTCTCTTAACGCTCACATCACGTTTTCTCGTCGCATTGTGAATCGGGCTTTAACAAATTAGAATGCGGTAGGGGGGTAGACAAATTTAGTACCTCCTTTTTTTTTTATTTTCGCATCGTTGCAACCAATAGGGAACCTTGAACTAACCCCCCATATTATTAAACGGAGCTAGCTGCTACTTACAAGCTAGTTAAACCAAGACGGAAGCTGGTTTAGCGAAGGGTTAAATAAGAAGAGAAAATATACGTTTTAATTCCCGAGCTATCTCTTAATCCATGCTTACACGAGAGCTCGAAAGTTACAGGTGAGTTTAGGCTCTCCCAAACCAACGCGAAACATTCAGTACGGCGGAGAAACATTCACCGTTGGTGTGGGCACTCTCATATATCACCATGTAAATACATTTTGACAGGCGAATGTTTCTCCGTCGCGTTGGTGTGGGCACTCCCATTTATCACCATGTAAATACATTTTGACTGGCGACTGTTTCTCCGCCACGCCGAATGTTTCGCGTTGGTTTGGGAGAGCCTTTTAGCGCCGTTTTTATTAATATGGCTGAAAGAGAATACGTATTTTAAATCGCTCTCATGTAAAAGCTGACATAATATTTGCAATACAACATCCCTGGTGGAGACAAATTCACCTCTGAAGAGCGCGTTAACACTTTTGACCCTTTTTAGACCATTACTATTCACTACACCATAACGATGGTTTTGTGGGTGAAATCTGTGAGGGGATAAGAGGCTCTTCACTGTTTTTACCAAAAAAAAACATGTTGTGGTGTAGGGAATAGTCGCAATCTAAATAAAGTCTTTGTTTACAATTTTAATTTGCCGAAAAAAAACACCAGATTAACTGCGCATGAATTACCTGCGCATTTTTGTTTTCGTAATAAAAACAAATAAACAAGCAACAAAAATATTTATATTCTGCTTTTATGAAGCATATGTTCTTTATGATTAACGGTTTTGGCATCTCATCACATGTACTTGATATGTGTTATCATTATTTTGACAATTTATTTACTAGGTCCGATACGATGGTTATTGTTATTTAAAATAAAAAAAAAGTTTTTATTAGAAAAACAAGTAGGTAATTTTGTAATAAAAGAAATGTTCTGTAAATGAATAAATCAATGCTAGACATGGATTCTATGAGAGAAATTCATTGTTCTTGTTTTTTTTTATAAGAATTGGTGTCAAATTGAATACCTTACTACATATGTGTGTCCATCAGTTACAAAGTCTGTTCACTGTGTTTAATGAAACTAAAACTTAAGCTCTCCTGAACCAATGCGAAATCGGAGCAAAGCATTCGCAACGATTTCAAAAATTTTATAGAATCGAGTTGAGGAGCTAGTAGCTAACCCAACGGCTCCATTGGCAATATTTGAGGCAATAAATTGCCTATCTATTTGCTCAAAAAGGCGAAAATTCAAAATTTATTGCCTCGACGATAGAAAGCAATAATTGCCTAAAATCTCCCGCGCAATATTGTTATTTTGCCATACCCATATGTCCCTATTGGCGGAATTGAAAGAAATGTAAATGAAAGTGGCAATGTATTCCCTCAAATGGAGATTCTGTTAATTGTTATACATGAAGTTGTCGTTTACTGGTGTCGTTTATAATAAATTATTACCACCTCATCTATTCGCGTACCAGTTTTATTCGAAAGTCTGTTAAATATCATATACAAAATTAAAATGGTTGAATCAGGCATTTTCTGAAGTCATGTATTTCTTAGGTAATGACACCTTCGCGTGGCAGACACCTTCGCGTGGCAGACACCTTGCCGTGGTGCCAAGGCTTGAGTTTCAAAGATTCATCTGACCTGCCGTAGTTTGGGCTAACCAAAAGCGGTGGCAATTTTGAGGAGTTACGACCAAGATCTGCCCCCCTAATCCAGGGTGTAATGTGGACCGTGCCTATTGGATGGTTTGCAGCCCAGGGAGTATACCGGCTGTATTACCCAGTAAGGCCAAGTACGTAGATCGCACTAAACTAAATTTTATGTCTACAATTTGTATCTCTACAATCGTTTTATTAAATTTAAAACATTTTGATACTTCATTTTGAAGCACTAATATTTGACTTTGTGTAAAAATGGAAGTTATAAATGCATTGATTTTAGATTTTATTTTACCATTTTTTGTTTACAAAAATTCTGAATATTTACCATTCGAGAAGAAATAAAAAATAACATTAGAAAATGCATGTTTTTTTAAAGTTCTTTTATTTAATTTATTAAAAAAACTATAAAACAATTTATTCATACATATTATCATACACAATATAATACACCAGCTGAAAAATATCTTTATTTATTTTATAACATCAAGTTCCTTGCACCACAAAAGAAACTTTATCGCAAATTCACCATAAATGTTGAAGTCAACATTGCACAGCTGACAGGCGCCATTAGGCGTTTTTCTTTTTTAGCTCAGAAAAGAGTTCTGAACAGAGTCCGAGTATATCGAGCATGCTCTGAACATCCTCTGAACAAAGCGTGTTCTGGTTCTGAGTGCTCAGAATTATTTTTGAAACACACCTGAACACTAAACTGTCACTTTATTTTCAATTTCACCTATCAAATGCTTGTGTTCAGCATTCAACTCGGTCTGCTCAGTTATTTTATTCTGAGCTCATAGAGCGCGCTCTGAACAAGCTCGGAACACGTTCAGAACTAAAAAAGAAACACAAATTTGAAGCTCTGAACGTTCAGAGGTAAAAAAGAAACACAATTTTTTGTTTGACAGTTCAGGCTCTGCTCTGAACTAAAAAAGAAAAACGCCTATTACTGTATTTTTGAATTCGCCACAAAACACATATTCACTTTACCCAACGAATCATCTCTTTCGCACTCATTCATGCTTATTGGAATTTTATGCTTTTCACACAACACACCCATCGATTATTTTGACTTTTCTTTTCGGATTCTTTTTCGTTAATGTCAAATTTTTCCCCTTTGAACTTTGATGCATTTCTTTATTTAAATTTTCACTCAGTCCGGTGAATTTATAACGAATTGGTCAGTATCCGCGGATAATTTCAAAGCTAAAAGAAAAAACAGTTCTTTTTTTTATAACTTTTCTAGATAATTTTCGGTCATTCAACTATAATCAAACAAACAAAACTCTAACTAGCGAAAATTAACGTCATCAAACTCGCATAAAAAGTGTCGCCAAGTTATATTTCTGCTAAATTCCAGAATATAACGGAAGGTTTAGTGGGTGATGGATGCTGCTGATGATGGTAGAACACAATGGAATTTCTGTCCTGTTTTTTTTTTTTTGTAACTCGTCCATGTATGGTATAAGCGGTCTAAATCTAAACTAGAATTTCCCATCCAAGTAAAAATGCGTGTGTATGGATGCAATTTGCAGTAAAATGTGTTATTTTTAATTTGTTTTCGTCTTTCGCGGTCGATGAGATGCATGTGGCTCTTTTTTGTCTGTCAAAAACTGTTTTGTTTGTTTTTACGGATTACATAAAAATATACAAAACTATTTGAGGAAAAAAGAAGAAAAACAAAAGAAACAAGAAGGGGAAAAAAAGAGTTAATAAAGAACAACAAAACGGAGAGAAATCGAACTGCAGTTGCAGCAAAAAAAGGAAAGATGTTTTGATGTCACAGTGAAAAGAAAAGTGTGGTTTTTTTGTTGCAATTTAATATTTGTTTAAAAAAGAGATCAGTTAAACCGAAGCCGTGAAAAAAAATCTTTAGAAAAAAAAGTAGAGCAAACCATCGCATCGTGTGTGTACTGGAATCTGGAACCCCTCGGGATAAATCAATCTGCCTCCCCCAAATGAATTTATACAGAAAACAGAAACCATAACCTTCCTCTTACAAAAGAAAAATTGTACAAATGTTATTTTTTTGTCTTCTTTCACTTTCACCTCCCGCGTAGGCCCGTTCGTCCGTAGTGTGTGTCAAAAAAAGCTCAAAAAGTGAGATTTATTCTATTCCTAATTGATCCATAATTGAATCATTGAATTCATTCATTATTCCATTTATGAGTGTGAATTCATTTCATTTATTTAGGAGAAGTGAATAACGGTGTTTTTTTTTCTTCTTTCAAAAAAATGTCTAATTTCCCCAGAGTGAATGCATTCAGCAAACAAAAAGGATAAAAACATTAAAAAGTAAATAAACTTTCGGGTGAGTGAATTTAAATTCTTTTTATGAAAAGAATTGTGTGGCTAAATAATATATGAACATATGTATTTTCAAGGAACTAAATAGGTACTACACAATCACACCACACATGTTTTTATAAAGTTTATATATCTGCCAGCTACCCAAGCAAACTATATCTATGGTTGTTTTTCTTTTTGTAGGTAGGATTTTTTTCTTTTTGTCACCTCGTTTACATCCACTTGTAATCTCACCATCATCATTAATAAATTCGAATTCGGAAGCCCTAATTAGCTCTTATCTTCATTTAATGTAGGTAGGTAGTAGGTTGTTTAGGTAGGTAGGCTCACGCCTGGGGTTTTAAAGATTTTCTGAAGCTATTGTTAGAATTACCTATCTTTAAATTTGCTTTATCATGTGCGATGTTTTTACTTTACTCTATCTCTTTATTATCCCTCTCAAATTTGGAGTCCACAATAGGGATTTAATGGGGGGGATGCCCTTTTCAATGAATATTTCTATTGAAGAGAATCCTTGAGACTTTCTTCTGCGAAGGATGGAGATGGTATTGATATATAAATATAAACAGTAAATAGATTTAGAAAAGTTGCAAAAAAAGGGATTACCTAGCTAGGTACCTAAGCAAGTGGGATTTTTTATTAGAGGAATTTTCCCTAAATAATTTGTAGGTATTTTCCTAATTTAAATCAGAATGTGAAGAATGTTCGTTTGTGTTTTTTTTTTAACGAGCAGATTACTTTAGAATCTAAGCGGAGAGCAAAAATGAGTTGAAATACCTTAAAGTTTAAAACTAATAATACCTACTTAGTCGTGATTAAATGAGTTTAAGCTTCAATCTGCTTTAAATTCTGAGATCACCTAACCGTACCAATTGTAATCCCCACAAATGAAGATTAAAAATAATGGTGTTTCCATTGGTTTCCGAATCGCAAAATAATAATAAAATCAACAAATCCAATAACAAGATATGAAGGCTAAATACCTACCTAAAAAAAGTATAAAAAAGGCAATTTTTTCAATAAACCCATAACATTATCATTCGAATTTTTTGGTTAAAGCGTGGTATGCAGTATTTTTAAAACTGATAAATGACAAGTTCAAAGTTTAATCAAAATATAAGAGCCGTTCTCGAAAAAACTTGATATAACCGACATCGTTGTATACGACAGCTTCCCGTTTTAGATGAGCTAAAACAAAAATTCTAATATCTTCACTAGGGAATCACATAAAAACGCTTCACACACAATTAAAAAAAAAATCGGTCCAACCGTTAAGGGTTTAGCTCAGGACGCACAGACGCACGAACACTTTTTTGAACTTCTCCATTATCGTAATGTTAGTATTGATTAAAACCTCTGTAATTTTTTTGACAATTAACCAATAGTTGCATAAAATCGATGCTTGCGATCTCTAAATAATGACATTTTAAAAATCAGAAACAAATGTTGGTAATGTCTTTGAGAACATAAGAACCAAAGACCACCTAAAAAGGCCCTATTTCTACATGTTACATGTTATTTGCGATTACTCTAAAGCCGGAAACACACGGGTCGAGTCGTGTGTAGCTGTCAGTCAAAATATTTAATACGCCTCAGGGCGATACAACACACCAGATAAACGTGGTTCTACGGATAAAAAATACATTCAAACAATAGTGCCACAACACACCACACGAGACAGGTGTTTTTTTTTATAATCTTAAAATTCAAAGAGCTCTATGTATATCGTACGTCATTCAAAAATAATTTTGTGTCAAAAAATTAATTTATTTTGTGTCAAAAAATAAAAACAAATACAGAAAAGATTTTATAATTACATAGAGAAAATAATTCATAGTGGCCAAAATACCAACAAGACCAACTAATCGAGCAAACGAATAAATTGGGGCTTAGGAGTTCTAAAGAAAAAAGAAAAAAATGAAGAGGTTCCAATGACATTTTCCTATGAAGTTTCGTGTTTGTTGAAAACCTCAGCTGGAGAACAAATAAATTGTATGTACACACATACATATTGTATATACATATATAATTTCTTCTTCTAAGTGACGCGATGCAATGGCTTTGAACCTAATTCAGGTAATAGTTTCTTTTCAAGCCGAAGTATTAACAGTATTAATTAAGTTTCTTTTCAAGTCGCAGTATTAGCATTTGAGAAGCAGACAGGACGATCAGAAAAGTATATTGGATCCATTACCTACAGAATAAAATCAGTTGAATATGTATAATCCAATGGCTTCGTCCCCATTATCTCACATTGATTTCCAGAATTAAGAACAAAAACAATTATTCCAAACTATGCACACCCGATACAGAGATTATTGGTTTTTTTTTTATAACCCACGCTCTAACTAAAAACCACGAATAGTTATCAATCATTAAATTAAATAAAAAACAAATTATATGAAGTAAAAGAAGAAAAATATAATCAGTTTATTAAACAAGAAGGATTATGGGTGTATCTATAATTCAAAAAACAAAGAAAAAAACATCATATAATACTAATTATAATTCTTATTTCTTGTTAACCACAAAAATAAGAATTATAATTAAATTTGGAATCCAACATACAAAAAAGATTTAAATATTTCAAAGAATCTGAATATATGAATATATGAAAGAATTAGATTTTAATAAACAAAAAATTAAAACTGAAAAAAAACAGATATTTAGTACTAAATTTCTTCAATAAACCTTGTACAAAATATCTTCATGAAATACTGAAAGATTCCATGATGTTTTTTTCTCTTCATATTAAATAACGGTAGCCGAAATTTTATTGAATTCTTTAATTAAAAAAAAATACATAATAAATAATTTTAACATTATAGGTATCAAAAACTTATACTCACATAGACCCAATCCCTCCAAAATCCATTTTCAAAATAATCTTTAATTATTCTGAATAATTCTTCTTGTCTCCTTATTCTCCTGAGTTCTTTTCTATAAATTTCTTCTCTTCTCCATGCAGCCAACTAAAAAAATGTATGTACCACATTTTAAATATTTTTAAAACCATTAAAATCATAAAAATTTAATATACTCACATTATCTGACATTTCATCTAACCATTGATATTCATTTTCATATACTGCATTAGGTCCACTAGTTCCAGGTATCTTAAAAATTTTATTTAACACATTTTTATATTGATTTACATTTCAAATCATAAAAATTTAATATACTCACATCCTCCGGCATTTCATTAATCCACTTCTGGACATCATATACTTTTTTAATAATTCCGCTTGGTCCAGGTTGCTAAAAAAATTTCATTATCACATTTTTATATTATTTAACATTTTAAATCATAAAAATTTTATATACTCACATTCTCCAACATTTCATCTATCCATTTTTGTATATCGTATTCGCTTTCTTGCATCTTAACTATTTTTCCTTTATTTATTTCAATTTATTTCTTTCACACAATTCTTCTTACTTCCGTTCACTTCGATATATTTTTAATAATGATTTATTTTTTTTAATTTTTTGGCTTATATAGAATTTTAGATTTCATGACCAACTGGGTGTTATAAAAATTATTACATAATCGGGCCAGTAGAAAAAGTGTATAGTGGATCATTTAATATATCTAATTTCAATTTTGCCACCTGACGCTCTAAGAGACTCATTGTAATTGGTAATTTGTGAATGGTAAATGGTTATATTGGTAGTAATGGTAAGATTGGTAATATTGGTGAGATAGTTAAGATTGGTATGATTGGTATGGTGTTAAGAGTGGTAAGATTGGTAACTTGTAATTAAGTGGCAATTGGTATATTTTGATGTAAAGGTGTTGTTTATGGTAGTTGCGGTGGTAGTTGCAGTTGCAGTGGTAGGTGCAGTTGCAGTGGTAGGTGCAGTTGCAGTGGTAAGTGCAGTTGCAGTGGTAAGTGCAGTTGCAGTGGTAAATAGAGTTGTTGTGGTAGTTGCAGTTGCTGTGGTAGTTGCAGTTGCAGTGGTAGTTGCAGTTGCAGTGGTAAGTGCAGTTGCAGTGGTAAGTGCAGTTGCAGTGGTAAGTGCAGTTGCAGTGGTAAGTGCAGTTGCAGTGGTAAGTGCAGTTGCAGTGATAAGTGCAGTTGCAGTGGTAAGTGCAGTTGCAGTTGTAAGTGCAGTTGCAGTGGTAAGTGCAGTTGCAGTGGTAAGTGCAGTTGCAGTGGTAAGTGCAGTTGCAGTGGTAAGTGCAGTTGCAGTGGTAGTTGCAGTGGTAGGTGCAGTTGCAGCGGTAGTTGCAGATGCAGTGGTAGTTGCAGTTGCAGTGGTAAGTGCAGTTGCAGTGGTAAGTGCAGTTGCAAAGGTAAGTGCAGTTGCAGTGGTAAGTGCAGTTGCAGTGGTAAGTGCAGTTGCAGTGGTAAGTGCAGTTGCAGTGGTAGTTGCAGTGGTAGGTGCAGTTGCAGCGGTAGTTGCAGATGCAGTGGTAGTTGCAGTTGCAGTGGTAAGTGCAGTTGCAGTGGTAAGTGCAGTTGCAAAGGTAAGTGCAGTTGCAGTGGTAAGTGCAGTTGCAGTGGTAAGTGCAGTTGCAGTGATAAGTGCAGTTGCAGTGGTAAGTGCAGTTGCAGTGGTAAGTGCAGTTGCAGTGATAAGTGCAGTTGCAGTGGTAAGTGCAGTTGCAGTGGTAAGTGCAGTTGCAGTGGTAAGTGCAGTTGCAGTGGTAAGTGCAGTTGCAGTGGTAAGTGCAGTTGCAGTGGTAAGTGCAGTTGCACTTATCACTGCAACTGCACTTACCACTGCAACTGCACTTATCACTGCAACTGCACTTACCACTGCAACTGCACTTACCACTGCAACTGCACTTACCACTGCAACTGCACTTACCACTGCAACTGCACTTACCACTGCAACTGCAACTACCACTGCAACTGCAACTACCACAGCAACTGCAACTACCACAACAACTCTATTTACCACTGCAACTGCACTTACCACTGCAACTGCACTTACCACTGCAACTGCACCTACCACTGCAACTGCACCTACCACTGCAACTGCAACTACCACCGCAACTACCATAAACAACACCTTTACATCAAAATATACCAATTGCCACTTAATTACAAGTTACCAATCTTACCACTCTTAACACCATACCAATCATACCAATCTTAACTATCTCACCAATATTACCAATCTTACCATTACTACCAATATAACCATTTACCATTCACAAATTACCAATTACAATGAGTCTCTTAGAGCGTCAGGTGGCAAAATTGAAATTAGATATATTAAATGATCCACTATACACTTTTTCTACTGGCCCGATTATGTAATAATTTTTATAACACCCAGTTGGTCATGAAATCTAAAATTCTATATAAGCCAAAAAATTAAAAAAAATAAATCATTATTAAAAATATATCGAAGTGAACGGAAGTAAGAAGAATTGTGTGAAAGAAATAAATTGAAATAAATAAAGGAAAAATAGTTAAGATGCAAGAAAGCGAATACGATATACAAAAATGGATAGATGAAATGTTGGAGAATGTGAGTATATAAAATTTTTATGATTTAAAATGTTAAATAATATAAAAATGTGATAATGAAATTTTTTTAGCAACCTGGACCAAGCGGAATTATTAAAAAAGTATATGATGTCCAGAAGTGGATTAATGAAATGCCGGAGGATGTGAGTATATTAAATTTTTATGATTTGAAATGTAAATCAATATAAAAATGTGTTAAATAAAATTTTTAAGATACCTGGAACTAGTGGACCTAATGCAGTATATGAAAATGAATATCAATGGTTAGATGAAATGTCAGATAATGTGAGTATATTAAATTTTTATGATTTTAATGGTTTTAAAAATATTTAAAATGTGGTACATACATTTTTTTAGTTGGCTGCATGGAGAAGAGAAGAAATTTATAGAAAAGAACTCAGGAGAATAAGGAGACAAGAAGAATTATTCAGAATAATTAAAGATTATTTTGAAAATGGATTTTGGAGGGATTGGGTCTATGTGAGTATAAGTTTTTGATACCTATAATGTTAAAATTATTTATTATGTATTTTTTTTTAATTAAAGAATTCAATAAAATTTCGGCTACCGTTATTTAATATGAAGAGAAAAAAACATCATGGAATCTTTCAGTATTTCATGAAGATATTTTGTACAAGGTTTATTGAAGAAATTTAGTACTAAATATCTGTTTTTTTTCAGTTTTAATTTTTTGTTTATTAAAATCTAATTCTTTCATATATTCATATATTCAGATTCTTTGAAATATTTAAACCTTTTTTGTATGTTGGATTCCAAATTTAATTATAATTCTTATTTTTGTGGTTAACAAGAAATAAGAATTATAATTAGTATTATATGATGTTTTTTTCTTTGTTTTTTGAATTATAGATACACCCATAATCCTTCTTGTTTAATAAACTGATTATATTTTTCTTCTTTTGCTTCATATAATTTGTTTTTTATTTAATTTAATGATTGATAACTATTCGTGGATTTTAGTTAGAGCGTGGGTTATAAAGAAAAACGAATAATCTCTGTATCGTGCATAGTTTGGAATAATTGTTTTTGTTCTTAATTCTGGAAATCAATGTGAGATAATGGGGAGGAAGCCATTGGATTATACATATTCAACTGATTTTATTCTGTAGGTAATGGATCCAATATACTTTTCTGATCTGTCCTGTCTGCTTCTCAAATGTTAATACTGCGACTTGAAAAGAAACTTAATTAATAGTGTTAACACTTCGGCTTGAAAAGAAAATTAATTAATACTGTTATTACTTCGGCTTGAAAAGAAACTATTACCTGAATTAGGTCCAAAGCCATTGCATCACTTAAAAGAAGAAAATTGTCATCTCTCTTATATACATATAATATGTATGTATGTACAATGTATTTGTTCTCCATCTGAGGTTTTCAACAAACACGAAACTTCATAGGAAAATGTCATTGGAACCTTTTCATTTTTTTCATTAGAACTCCTTAGCCACAATTTATTCGTTTGTTCGATTGGTTGGTCTTGTTGGTATTGTGGCCAATATGAATTATTTTCTGCATATATGTGATTATAGAATGTTTTCTGAATTATTTTTTATTTTTTGACACAACATAAATTGATTTGTTGACACAAAATTATTTTTGAATTAAGTAGGATATAGAGCTCTTTGAATTTTAAGATTATATAAAAAAACAAAACACCTGTCTCGTGTGGTGTGTTGTGGTGCTATTGTTAGAATATAATTTTATATCCGTACAACCACATTTATCTAATGTGTTGTGTTGCTGTGAGGCGTATTAAATATTTGGACTGGGAGCGAGACACGACTCGACAACAAAACACACGCGACGCGTGCGGTTCCTTTTTTCATTTGTTTTAGGTGCTCTTTGGTTCTAATGTTCCTAAAAACATTATAAACTTTTCTTGCAGATTTTTAAAGTGACATTTAAAAATCGCAAGCATCGGTTTTATGCACCTATTGGTTTCGTGTCAAAAAAACAATCATCTAGGTTTCAATCAACTATTCTGTTTTTATGTAATGAGAGTAAGATTAAAAGACTGCAAAAATTACAAAATAAAGCAATTAGATGTATTTTAAAGTGCAAAAGATATATCGCTGGCTCAATACTTTAATGTTCTATGTTAGGTTTTCATTAGTCTGAGATATTCGCTTCCAAAGTTTTACGAATTAAGGACCTACTTTCTTTTTTCTGTGTTCGATATCGATATAATTAACACTTTTCAATTTTAACATAGAACATTTTTCTAACTTTTTTGAATTTTCTTCAAGTTTTTTGTTCTATGTCGGACATAAAACATCAAAGCACTGAGGGAGATATATGGAAATCAATGCCAGATTGGGAAAAAATTAAATAAAATATGCAGTGAAATTACAAAATATAGTTACTGCGATTGTAAGACCGTACAAAACTGTTATTTGCCAGTACTTTTTGATAATTTATTTATTGATTTAATTTATTTTATGGTCTATATGAACGTTTAATGACTGAACATAACTCAGAATCTTTGCAATGTTTATGTTTGTTAGGGCTATAAAACAGCCATTTGTTGAAGAAAAAACATGGAACATACATTTTCTTAAAGTCGACAAAAAAGCGAATATTTTGATATAAAAAAACATATTTTTGAATTTTATATGACATAGAACATTAAAGTATTGAGCCAGCGATATGTCAATTCGTTTTATGTTAAACTCTTTGAAGTGGTTATCAGTAAAGCAAAGAATTGTTATGAATGTTTTAGTTTTTGTATTTAAAATAATAAACAACTTAATGCCAAATTATTTATTTGATTATATACAATTTATAAAAGACTTACGCAAAATTCTCTCAAATACAAAGGATTTAAATTGTTCAATAGTTTAAACGCTGATGCCAAAAATGAAACAAACTTAAATATACAGCTATATAAAAGAAAAGTTATTGAATATGTAAAATCACACTATTAGAACCTATGTAAAATCAATTATGTAAATGTATTTATGTATAATAATGTAAATAGTTAACTAAACTAAATAAATAAACTTAAACTTAAATTACGATGATGGAGAAGTTCAAAAAAATGTTTGTGCGTCTGTGCGTCCTGATGTACACCGAGCTAAACCCTTAACGGTTGGACCGATTTTTTTTGAAAATTTGGTGTGATGCGTTTTTATGTGATTCCCTAGCGGAGAAATTCGAAATCTATGTCGTAGCTCATCTAAAACGGGTAGCTGCCATACAACGATTTCAGTTTTGGGCTATTCCATTATCGCGGGTGCAACATTTAGACAGACTTTAAATATTTTTATAATAAAATAAAAAAATATTTTAATGAAATTCTTACTTGAAGGGTTACATTTTCGACTTGGATTCGTTTATAAAACACAAATTAAATAAATAAATCGCGATCGCGGGTGCAATGAATTTGGCTCACATTTCTTGATCATAGTACGAACATCGCAAAAGTCTGTTAAATGTGAAACATTTGTTATTTTTTTCTTACATTTTACTGAACGACATTGATTCAATCAACTTAAGACATACAAATTAAGAAAGCAAAAATCAACAACGATTTTTCACTTTTAAAGCAATCGCGGGTGCAACATCAAATTATCGCGGGTGCAACGCGTCTTACTTTAATGAATATTGACATCAGTAAAACGATTTAAATGAACTGGATGAGTGATCAAAATAATATTTATTTATTTATTTACAAAAGAAGCTTATAAAATAAATTTACAAACTCTTGAAGAATTAAGGCATTAGGGTAACGATACCATGTAATGCCGTTTAAATTAGGATTTAAATTATTTTAATTGTTTTATATTTCATTGTTTTTTCCGTGGAGTGTTGTAGATCGAATAATGTTCTTAATGGTATCTAGATTTCTAGGGTCAAGAAGGTCAGCCAGCTGTTCTGATCGACTTGAAGTTTGTCTGGACTTTGGGCATTCTATTAGGATGTGCTGGACAGTGAGAGCCACATTACAGTCTACGCATTCCTCTGCTTCACTTCGGTTGTATATGTGCTTGGTGTTGAATAAGGTTTTTCCTACTCGGAAGCGAAATAGCGTTATACATTCTTGTCTCGTAAGCTCTGGGTGATATGGAATGTGGACTCTTTCGGACTGGTGGCTTCGTAGGAAACAATTGTTCCTACCCCATTGTTCTTTTAATTCACTGTTGTGGTTCTCCAGCCAAACTCTTCGAACTAGCTGGTGAAAATTTGGTGTTTCTATTATTAGCGGAAGGTTTTGTGCGTTTTTTGCTGCATTATCGGCTGCTTCATTTCCTTTGATTCCCATATGTCCTGGTACCCATGACAGTGAAATGTTTTCGTTCAGGTTAACTTTAAGCATTTTAAGAGATGGACATTTAATTGTTGGACTCTTAAGCCCATTCAGAAATTCTAAGTTGTCGGTACAAATAAGAGTTTTTTCGGACCAGTCACGGGATATTTGTATTGCTTTTTTAAGTCCAGCCAGCTCAGCAATATAATTTCCTGCAGGGACTGGAAGCAGGCCTTGGTGAAGGATAGTAGTACATCCTGAGGGCAAGAGTTCGGTGACTGAATATGAGGAGTAGTTTTCCGTTGATGATCCATCTGTGTATAAGATTCTATTTGGCTTGACAGAATTAATGTAATCCTTGTGCATCATCTGGAAAAAATTGGCTGGTGTAGAGTCTTTTTTATATTTTGCTAAGCTGGTATCGATTTGCAGATTATTTAAAGACTAGTCAGTACCGTTCTCTATTAATTATTAGTTTGTTTTTTTTCTCAATGCGTCAATATTTTCGAAAAATACTGTGTTCCGATTCTCTTATCGCTCGTGCAACATTGAGACTCACTTTGAGTATATTTATAATTAAATAAAAAAATATTTTAATGAAATTATTGCTTGCAGGGCTTTATTTTAATCTATTCCCTACGTAGAAGTGCTCTGCATTAGGGCTGGCCACGAGATGAGACTCGGTGAGACTTTTGGAAGTCTCGTCTCGTTAAAATCGAAAATTTTATTCTCGTCTCGGTCTCGTGTCGATCTCGGCTCGGATGCTTTAAATGCAGTCTCGTCTCGTCTCGTCTCGTCTCGTCTCGTCTCGTCTCGTCTCGTCTCGTCTCGTCTCGTCTCGTCTCGTCTCGTCTCGTCTCGTCTCGTCTCGTCTCGTCTCGTCTCGTCTCGTCTCGTCATGTGAGATCGAGGTAGGCATTTTTTCAAGCTTGCGGCTATATTTTTGTGCAGCAGTCTCGTCTCTTTCCTTACTTCTTTGCATTTTATATTAAATTGTTAAAAAAAAAAAAAACAAAAAAAAAAAACTTGGTAAACAAAAATTATTATTAAAGGCTTATTTATTAATAAAATATGATACATCACTCAATAATGTTAGTGTCGACAAGTTGCAACCAATTTGAATCAACGTTTTTTTTTGATTCAACATACAATTTACTCCTTATAGTGACTGGTTAAATTTTGTTTTTGATTTTTTCTTACTTTAAAAAAGTTTCACTAAAGTAAACACTTTATTTCTGTGTAAAAAACAAACTTGTATATATAATATTTTATATCGCGGGTGCGGCTCCTAACATTAAGCACCTCATATTTGGGATATTCGCAAAATAAGTATGCCATCCAAAAGGTCAGTAATTGGTCAAAAAAGGTCAACCAGTGTCAGAAATTTGTCAGCCAGGAAATTTGTAATCAAAGGTTAAAGTTTTTCAAGGTCACCAACTATTATTGGCACCTCATTTATGGGATATTCGCAAAAAAAAGTGTACCATTTGAAAGGCCAACGACTGGTGATAATAGGTCAGTTAGTTTCAGTAATTGGTTAGCAACTTCAAAACGTTATTTTTATTTTCCCCCAATTTTGCACTAATTTAGCAAATTTCTGGGTCCGATGAAATGAAGCAAGTCCGCTGACCGAAAAGCAAAATGCTTAGCCAACGTTTCACAAAGGCTCAATAAACCACGGAGGAGGAAATGTTTTGGCCTGGGGATGGTTTTCTAATCAAAGAATCGGACCAATTCATAGAATAGATGGTATAATGGATCGTTTTGTGTATGATGACGTCCTTCAAAACATGATGCTGCCACACGCAGAAGTAGAAATGCCCTTCAAATGGGCATTCCAATATGACATCGATCCAAAACATACCGCAAAATAAGTCCAAAATTGGATTTTGGAAAATAAAATCAACGTTTTGAAGTGGCCGGCACAGTCACCTGACCTCATCCCCATAAAAAAAAAACCTATTGGAGATTGAAGATCGCCAGCTTCAACGTGATAGCTGCAAAAACAAGGATTTTCTTGTTGTTCTAACAGAAATTGCTTGGAAGTATCGTATAGTTGTCAAGCATCAGCTATCAAAAATAGTGGCTTCATAACAAAATATTGGAAAACAACTACAGAATTTAATTGTGTGCTTCAGTTTTGTCGCAATTGCTTTTAATAATTTTTTAAATTTTTTGTTGTATTTCCTTTACTGTGTAATTAATATACTTTTTTTCCTTGCGATTGAAGAGCTAATGTATACCTACATTAACCAAATAAAATACATTTAAATATATTCAAGTTTAGAAATTAACCTAAGCAAAATGTAACCAAGTGAAATTGAGTGCTTTTGTTTTGTCCGACACTGTATATATATATATAAAGTCCTATAATGTTTTTTAATGCGAGATTTTAGTTTTTGAGATTTTAAGTTTGCGGGTTTTTGTAAATGCGAGATTATTAACAACTGGTTTTTGTAATTTTGTGATTTTTGAAAAGCGTGTCTCTGTAATTGCGAGATTTCGTATTGCGAGATTTCGATTGCGAGATTTTAATTTGCGAGATTTCGTAGCCAACCCGTCCTGATGTATGTACATGTACATCGAACTAGAGCTTGAACGGTTGGACGGATTTGCTTTAAATTTCGTGTAAAACATTCTGCCCTAGCGAGGTATCCGTCGGAGCGGAAAATTCTCCGCAACGCATACTCCGTCGGAGATGCAAATTACATTCGAGGTGACCGATTCGGAAAGGAAAAATATAAAATGCGACGACGCATTGATTTGACATGCGACAGATAGTTTCGTGCTATAGATATTTTGCACAAGTTTATGAGAGCTTGTATTGTCTGGTGCTTGTTTTTTCGTTTACTCTTGTCCTGGAAACGTAAATTCAACCAACAAGTACAAACAATTTCTTTCTTTAATAATATTTTTTATTTATTACATTTTACTTACAATTCACTGAAAATCGGAAACAAATTCCGCGAACAATTTCTGTCGGAGGATTTCGGAACAATATTTTAAATTTTTCATCCAAAAACGCATTACATCGCATGTCAACGCAAAACACCGGGCTGCATCCAATAATGTCGGAAAAATGTTCCGAACAGCTGTTCGGAAAAATACCTCGAAGCAAGAAGCCTCCAATTCGGAGGAAATCGGAGAATATTCCGTTCCGACGGATTTTTTTTTTTTTTTTTTTTATAATCGACGCGCACTCAAGGGGTTGTTACTTCCCTTAATATGTAAACACAGTGCGAGCGTTAGGAAAATAGGATAGGGTTTAAAAGGAGATGTCGATGCACATTGGTTTTGAATTTCTGAATATCATAATGGGAGGGAAAAATAGAGTAAGGTATAACATTCCACATTCGTGTTGTGCGGCTAAAAAAAGAATCCCTGTACTTGACAGTACGTCCGAAATTGGACTCAAGGATAAACTGATGGGCATTCCTAGAAGCGCGAGTATTGCGGTTAAATTGTTTAAGGGGAGAATGCAACTAGCTATTTCACTGGAGCACTGTTTGTAAAAGTAGCGATAAAATAAGACAAGACATGAAACATTACGTCGGTGCTCTAGAGATCCTCTACACACGTTGACAGTCAGACCGAAATGGAGACTGAAGATTACCTAAACATGGTTCTTCTGAGTGAGGATGAGCTCTTGGGCTCCTCTTCTGACTCGGAAGATGTTAATAAAACGGTGGTGGAGGCTGGTCTGCCTAAATGTAGCCAAAATGCTGCAGTTAGCCCAGATTAACCTCCAACGCTCCATTAAGGCTTCGGCCTCTCTTCTTCTCCGTTTATCCAGGGGGAATGAAGATATCGTTCTGATCCAAGAACCATGGATTGTCAAATCCCTGGTAAAGGGACTCGGAACTCCTGGATACTACTTACTGTATGCGTCAGATAAAGGTGAACCTAGATCTTGCATACTCGTTAAAAGTAGCATTAATGTATATTTACTCCATCATTTCAGCGACAGAGATATAACCGCAGCCAGGCTAAAAACGACAAACGGCATGTACTGGCTAGTGTCAGCTGATCTCGGCCATGACCACCTTGGCCCTCTTCCCAGTAATACACTGGAAAGTATAGTCACTGAAGCAGAACGGCAGAAAATCCGCCTAATAATTGGAAGTGACGCTAACGCCCATCATACAGTATGGGGCAGCACTGACATCAATGATAGAGGTGAGTCTCTTTTCGATTATATCTTAAGTACTAACCTTATAGTAAGTAACGTTGGGAATGAACCCACATTTGTTACTAAAAACCGACAAGAGGTACTAGACATAACTCTAGTCTCAGACACTGTTCATCAATCTATTATGAATTGGAAAGTTTCAAAAGAACATTCGTTCTCCGATCACAGATACATTCAGTTTAGTCTGAATGTTGAAGTTCCCACTACCCGACCAGAATTTCGAAATTTCAGGAAAACTGATTGGTCCAAATACAGGAAAACACTTGATAGTTTAATTAAACCTGAACTTCTAAGTCCTCCCTCTAGTACGACTGAACTTGACACCAAAGTCAATGACCTCACGTTAGCCTTAAATAAGTCAATGGCCATCTCCTGTCCACTTATTCAAATAAGGGGAAAAGGAAAACCACATTGGTGGACCTCAGGGCTTGAGCCTCTCAGAAAAAACTGTAGGAAGCTCTTCAATAGAGCAAAAAACACAAGAGCAGTTTCAGACTGGGAATCCTATAAAGAGGCCCTAAAATCATATAAAAAAGAATTGAGGAAATCTAAACGCGCTTCTTAGAGAGCCTTCTGTGGCAGAGTAGAAGAAACCTCAGAAGCATCAAGACTAAGAAAAATCCTCTCAACCAGTCCAGCAATGCCCAGCTGTTTGAAAAATGCTGACGGCTCTTGGACAAATACTTGCGAAGAATCACTCAATCTGCTATTAGATACTCATTTTCCAGGTAGCTCCCAAACTTTAAACAGTACTGATCACATTAGATCTAACAATAATCTAACTTTTCCACAAGGTTTGATAACAAGGGAAAAATTGTTGTGGGCTATCAACAGCTTCAAACCTTACAAGTCTCCAGGACCAGACGGCATAATACCAGCCGAACTTCAAATGAGCTCATGTATAATGCTGCCTATTTTAGAAATAATCTTTAATAGCTGCTTGAACTTGGCTCATATTCCTAGTTCATGGAGAGAAGTAAAAGTTGTTTTTATACCCAAAGCAGGTAAATGCTCCCATGTTAATCCGAAAGATCTCAGACCTATTAGTCTATCATCATTCCTTCTCAAAACATTTGAACGACTGATTGATATTCACTTACGTACCAGTATTGATACGAGACTCTTGTCTCAGTCTCAACACGCGTACTGCAAAGGGAAATCGGTGGAAACGGTACTAAATACTTTGGTACGCACCATCGAATATTCCCTCTACCATAAAGAATATACAATGGTTGCTTTCCTAGATATAGAAGGCGCTTTTAACAATGTCGACACATCTGCAATCGCATCTGCACTGTCATGTCTGAAGGTGGACAGTTCGCTTGGTGAACTGATCAATCAAATGCTGACAAGCAGGATTATCAATTCAAAACTGGGCGATTTCTCTGCAAAAAGATCAGTCAGTAGAGGTACGCCACAAGGCGGTGTTCTATCTCCCCTTCTCTGGAACCTTGTAGTAAACGAACTGCTTACAAGCCTGGAAGCGGAGGGATACAGAGTGATTGCCTATGCGGACGATGTTGCTATCGCCGTATCAGGTAAGTATCCTATTGTCTTAAAGGAACTCATACAAAATGCCTTAAACAAGCTAATAGACTGGGCAGAACGGTGTGGACTGGGTGTCAACCCCCACAAAACTGATCTTGTCGTCTTCTCCAGGAAATATAAAATTCCACACAAAGATCCTCCCACCATTAAAGGAATTCCACTAACATTCTCCGACAAAGCTAAATATCTGGGTCTTATTTTAGATAAGAAGTTAAGTTGGAAACCTAATATAGAAGAAAGAGTTCGGAAGGCCACAGTAGCACTCTTCTCTTGTAAGAAAGCCATTGGAAGTAAATGGGGACTCCAACCCCGTATTACTCACTGGCTATACATCTCGGTAATTAGACCGATTCTAACATATGGGGTGGCAGTATGGTGGACAGCTCTAGATATAGCGGTTAACCGCGATAAACTTAGTAAAGTCCAAAGATCAGCTTGCATGTGTATAAGTGGAGCACTTCGTTCTACTCCCTCCGGGGCACTGGACACTCTTCTTCATCTGACACCCCTCGATATATTTAGTAAACAAACGGCAGCGAGTTCGGCAATCCGTCTTAAAGCCTCTTCACAGTGAACCAATAATGAAATAGGCCACTCAGCTATTCTGAACTCATACAGATCACTTCCAAGTATAATTGACTACACCATCCCACAATTCCGTTTTGATAAAAAATTTCAAGTTGCCATACCCTCCCGATCCACATGGGAGGACGTGACATTCTTGGAAGACGACTCGATTCACTTTTATACGGACGGTTCAAAAACCGAGGATGGGGTTGGTGGAGGCGTGTACTCAGAAAGATTAAATTTAAGTCTCGCATTTCGTCTTCCAGACCATTGTAGCGCGTTTCAGGCGGAACTTTTGGCGATAAAAGAAGTTTTATTTTGGCTTAAAGAAAACGTGATATTGACTTCTGATATCCGCATCTTCTCAGACAGCCAAGCTGCCATAAAATCTCTCGACTGTATCTCTACAAACTCTAAAACAGCCCTTAACTGTCGATCATCTCTTATAGAGATGGCGCAGCAGTTCCAAATTCTCCTTTGTTGGGTGCCGGGCCATAGAGACATTCCGGGTAATTGTAAAGCTGATGAACTCGCCAAAGTTGGAACAAGACTACCTATTTTACCTGAAAAGGTAGACACCGGTATGCCTATAGCTACATGCAAATTTTTGCTAAAGCAAGATGCTTTAAGGAGAACAAACCTTAGGTGGAACAACTTAACCACTTGCCTGGCGACAAAACAGATCTGGCCTACGCTAGATGTGAGGCGCTCTTAGTGTTTGATATCTTTGAACAGATTGCATATCAGCTCCGTAATTGGTGTCATAACTGGGCACTGTCTTATAGGCAAGCACGCAAAGCGGCTTGGAGTTTTCGCAAACGATTTTTGTAGGAGCTGTATGGATGAAGAGGAGGAAGAATCTGTTTCTCATCTTCTCTGCACATGCCCTGCCCTATCTAAAAGACGTAGGCTCCATCTCGGAGACTTCTTCTTCAATGATCCTAGTGATCTGACAAACATAGACATAAGTAGTCTCGCACGCTTCATTAGAAGCTCCAACTGGTTTTAACGAGCGGGGAGAAAATCTCTCTAGATTCACGTGGTATCACAACGGACCAACTTATGGTCTAAGTGTGTCAGCCCCTTGCTGGCAGCCACTTCAACCTAACCTAACCTAACCTAGAGATGTAAATGTTTCCGTTATGGTTTTATCACCTATCATTTTTAAAGCTTTTTTTTGAATACTATCCAAAAGACTCAAGTAAGTTGGAGGAGCACCTGCCCAGATATGCGAATTATACTCAAGTTTTGGGCGGATGTACGCCTTATAGATCGTAGCCATATCAGAAGGGGAGAAAAATTTCATGCATCTTCTTAGGAATCCTAAACATTTTGCAGCGTTTTTAGCGACGTCGAATATGTGATCATTCCACAAGAGGTGGTCAGTGATACACATACCAAGAACCGAAAGCTGTTCAGTTTCCTCGATGCAAGTGCCACTCATGGATAGCGGCATGGGGTGTGGGTTTCGCTTTAACGACAAGAGACAGCATTGAGTTTTTGAAGCATTGAATTCTACACGGTTTCTTAATCCCCAATGGACAATGCTGACAAGATCAGAATTCAATGAGCTAATCATACGCTGCCGTTGAAGTTCCACATCCGAAGAACAGGGATGTGAATCTAGAAACGAATATGAGAAGCTGAGGGTACTGTCGTAAGCGAAACAGTTTAATGGATTAGAAGTTTCAGACAAAAGATCATTTATAAAAATATGGAAGAGAGTCGGAGACAAAACGGAGCCCTGGGGCACACCAGCATTTACTTTATGAATTTCAGACTTGAAACCATCCAATACAACTTGTATTGAACGGTCCGAAAGGTAATTTCTAATCCAACGAAGAAGAGATTCATCGAAACCAAATGCACGCATTTTCGATAAGAGAGCTTGATGCCAAACTCTATCAAACGCTTTTGAAATATCAAGTGCAATAATCTTACTTTCTCCAAAACGATGTAAAGATTTGTGCCACTGTTTTTTTTTTTTTTTTTTTTTTTTTTCTTCGGTCATTAAGAAGCTTTCGTTCTTCGAGATATTTCTTAAGCTGGAAATTAATCAGCGTTTCCATGACCTTGGAAAGAAGGGACGTAATGTGGTCGATAGTTAGAGGGTGAAGAAGATACGCGTTTTTTAGGGACAGCTTGGACAAATGCTGTTTTCCATCCACTCGGATAGAGTCCAGTAGAGTAGGAAAGATGGAAAAGCTTGCGCAGTGGTTTTGCCAGCGTTGAAGAACACCTCTTCAGAACAATGGGAGGGATACTATCCGGGCCAGCGGATTTGTGAATGTCGAGATCTTTTAGAACTCTATTAACTGCACGAGTGCGAAAGAAGATTTTTCCCATAAGATCATTTACGTTCTCAAGTACAGGAGGAGTCATAACACTCTCTGGCAGCGTCGAATTAACAGCAAACTGAGCTGCAAGCAAATTGGCTTTATCTTGCGAGCTGACAAAAGGAGTGTCATTGAAGACGAGCGTTGGAACCGAGGACGAGGTGGTATTACGTATGTTTTTTACAAATGACCAAAAATTTTTACTACTTTTGGGACATTGTAGTATTTTTTGCCGTAATTTTTGATCATGAAAAAAGTTGGTTCTTCGAATATGAACGTTACAAGTCTTTCTAGCTTGTTGAAACTTTTTCCGGTTTTCCTCTGTAGGGTTGGCTTTATAACAACGGAAGCTTACTTCTCTGACCCTAATAACCTCTTTACAGCTCGAATCAAACCATGAGTTTTCTTTGGGTTTGATAGATTTCACCCTATTCGGGATAAAATTTCTCATTCCACAAAGAATTAAATTTGTAATCATATCTGCACTGGAGTCTACGTCACTATCGAGGAAGCATAGTGACCAATTAAAGTTACTGAAGAAACCGTTGAGACCGTCCCAGTTGGCTTTCTCGTATTGCCAAATGGTTCTCGTTGGTACTTTCTCTTTAACTGAGTTTTGTTGGCACGAGAAATTCGCAGATATGACACAATGGTCTGATGTGCCTAGAGGCGGTAATACACTTACAGTATATTTATCAGGGTCAGAAGTAAGGAACAAGTCTAGAGTGTTCGCAGATTGACCTGTAACGTCAGGGATTCGAGTTGGCTCATCAACGAGCTGAGTAAGATGGTTTAACTCAGCAAAGATCTGAACATACCTTCCTTCGGGTGTTGTCTGGCCAGAAAAGCGGAGCCAACTAGAATTGTGTACATTGAAATCGCCCGCAATGACGATTTCAGTGTGAGGATTATGGGAAACAATTCTTTGGATGGAGTCGGACAGAGCATCAAATTCGTGAGAAGTTGAATTTCTGTCCAGGTTTGGACTCCTATAAATGAAGCATGTATGAATAATGTGCTTGTTTACCGTGAATTTCAACCATAGAAAATTAAAGTTTGTGTTAACACACACACCATATTGAGGTTGGAGCTGGTAAGCAACATCGTTTCTTACATACACAACGAGGCCATGATGAGAAAAGAATAATGGCACTAAATGATACCCATGTAGATTAAATTCCGAATAATCAGTATTTTCTCCCACCTGAGTCTCACTCAGTGCCAATATAGCTGGTCTGTTAATTACAGAATGAATGTATGCAGCACAGAAATTCTTCCTTAACCCACGAATGTTGGAACAATCCACTCTAAAATTACCTCTCATTACAAACAATTCAAAAAACTTACCTTAAAACCAAATCAGACAATTTAATCTATGTAGATTAATAGAATTAGGGCCCAATTGAGCTTTTCAATACATCTTACCACCAGTGTTATGCCTTAGTGACAATATGCATCGATCTACCCCTGGATCCCTAAATCAGTATGCTACAATACATCTGATATTGATTTAGCTCTCTCATTGAATCATTATGTGAAAGCTTGCCTTATAATGTATTCAATGCTTAAGCTAAAGCAACTGCGTGTGAAAGGGAAGGGAAAAATTAGGGATTTACCACTCGTTGTGTTTTTTTTTTTTTTTTTTTCTATTGCACATTTCACTACACTGGCACATTAGCTATTTTTTTTGGTAGTTGTTGTTGTTGATGAATATTATATCTTACGCGGCGCGAATATTGTTTGATTTGTGTTTTTTTTTTTTATATATAGAATTTATTATTTGGTAAATTTTAATAATAATTTTGGGGCTATTTGTAAGAATTATGATATTAGAAACAGGCAACAGAGATACAATATGGACAAATTATTGCACAACAAGAAATAAATAAATTAAACTTCCACAAGACACACGAAGTTGATGTGCATGCGATGGTATGCAGATCGGCACGATTATTATGTGATCCCCTAGAGGATAAATTGAAATGTTTGTTTTAGCTCATCTAGAATGGGTAGCTGTCATACAACGATTGCGGTTTAATCAAGTTTTCTCAAAAATGGCCCAAACGATTATGATAAAACTTCGAAAGTGTAATCCATAAGCTGTTTGAATAATACTGAATACGGTTTTTGTCAAAAAATTCGTACAACGGAATTTAAGTTTTGGGTTCTTTTTAGCAAGTTTGCCGGCTTTTCACTTGTTTTGGTATATGCGCCAATATCTCATAAGAGTACGCGTGGAGATGTATATATTTTGTAAGTAATGACAATACTCAGTAAATTAACAAATAGTCTAAAGGATTCAAAATCTGTCATTTCATACAAATAAGACGGTGTTCACATTGGACTGGTTCTTCCGACTATTTTTGACTTCTCTGAAATTTATCTCACTCCTATTTCATAGTTAAAAAGGGAGAAAAGTAGTAAATTTTTAAAGAAGTTAAAATTTTGTGTATTTTTTCTGACGTTCTTATTTGTTAATTCGAAGGAGTCAGTCCAATGTGAACACCGTCTATTGAAAAGTGAAAGTGACATGCTGATATGAAGTAAAGATTGTGCTGTCTCTAGTTTTCAAAAATGACAACCTACTTATTCTTGTCATAAAAATAACAAGACTCAAACAGATATTATTTTGTGTTTGTCTAAATGTATGTAACGAATTTATTTTTTCATTAATATGTAATTTTTATGAAAGTTTTGTCACTCCTTTAAAAGCGACATAAAGAATGAATTTGCTCAGTACCTATTTGTCAGTATAATGCCAAAGCATTACAGCGCTAATATTTGACTTTGTGTAAAAATGAACGTTATTTATGCATTGATTTTAGACTTTATTGAGCCCATTTTTTTAAAAGAAATTCTTAATATTTATCATTCGAAAACAAATGAAAAATAACAATAGGAAATGCATGTTTCTTAAAGTTCTTTTATTTAATTTATAACTAAAATATACTTCAATTTATTCATAAATTATTATCATACACAATAATCTAATACACTAATACCTTTTTAAATTTTCCATTCAATAAAAAAAAGGTTGAAAAATATCTTTATTTATTTTATAACATATTTTATAACAAAACTCTGTTTACAAGCTCTCAAGCTCAAGTCGTTGTCAACATTGCACAGCTGACTGACGCCATTACTATATTTTTGAATTCGCCACAAAACACATGTTCACTTTACCGCAGGAGAATTTTATGTTTTTTTTCACGCAGCCATCCATTTATTTTGACTTCTCTTTTCCAATTCATTTTCGTTAAAGTCGTATTTTTTCCCTTTGATGCTTCTTCATTTAAATTTTCACACAGTCGTACGGTGAATTTATAACGAATTGGCTAGGAATCGCGGATAAATTCAAAGTTAAAAGAAAATAAGAAAAATAAGAGCCATTCAACTATAATCAAACAAGCATAACACAAACTTGCGAAGAATAACGTCATTTAAGTCGCCTAGAAATGTCGCCAAATTTCAGAATATAACAGAAGGTTTAGGGCTGATGATGATGGTGAACAATAGAATTTCTGTTCAATTGTTTTTTTTTTTTGTAACTTCCAAGTATGGTATAAGCGGTCTTAACTAGAATTTCCCATCCAAGTAATGCGTGTGTATAGATGCAATTTGCAGTAAAAAGTTGTTATTTTTAATCTTGTTTTCGCCTTTCGCGGTCGATGAGATGCATGTGGCTCGTTTTTGTCTCTCAAAAACTGTTTTCTTTGTTTTTATGGATTACATAAAAAGGAACAAAAATATTAGAGGAAAAAAAGAAGGCAAAAAAACAAGAAGGGGAAAAAAGAGTTAAAAAAGGACAACAAAACGGAGAGAAATCGAATTGTGCAGTAAAAAAAGGAAAGATGTTTTGATGTCACAGTGAAAAGAAAAGTGTGCTTTTTTTATTGCAATTTAATATTTTTTGTTGTTTAAAAACGTGATCAGGTAAACCGAAACCGTGAAAAAAACTTTAGAAGAAAAAAGTAGAGCAAACCATCGCATCGTGTGTGTACTGGAATCTGGAATCCCTCGGGATAAATCAGTCTGCCTCCTCCAAACGAATTTATACAGAAAAGAGAATCCATAAATTATTAAATAATAGCAACCTTCCTCTATCAAACAAAAATTGTGCATGTTATGTATTTTGTTGTCTTCTTTCATTTTCACCTTCCGCGTAGGCCTGTTCGTCGCGTAGTGTGTGTCAAAAAAAGCTCAAAAAGTGAGATTTATTTTATTCCTGATTGATCCATAATTGAATCTTTGAATTCATTCATTATTCCATTTGTAATGCGGAAAAGTGAACAACGGTGATTTTTTTCTTCTTTCAAAAAATTGTCAAATTTCCCCAGAGTGAATGCATTCAGAAAACAAAAAGGATAAAAATTTCAAAAAAGAATAAATACAATTTCGGGTGAGTGAATTTAAAATGTTTTTATTAAAAGAATTGTGGCTAAATAATATATGTATGTATTTTCAAGGAACTAAATACTACGCAATCTCACCCCACATGTTTTTATAAAGTTTATATTTCTGCCAGCTACCCAAGCAAACTATTACTATAGGGGCGCAGTCGTTTTTCTTTTGTCACCTTGTTCTACAACCACTTGCAATCTCACCATCATCATTAATAAATTCGAAATCGGAAGCCCTAATTAGCTCTTATCGTCATATAGTGTAGGTAGTAGGTTGTTTAAGTAGGTAGGCTCACGCCCGGGGTTTTTAAGATTTTCTGCAGCTATCATTGGAATTACCTATCCTTAAATTTTCTTTATAAGGTGCGATGTTTTTACTTTACTCTATTTCTTTCTTTTTATCTCCCTTTCAAATTTGGAGTTCAGAATAGAGATTTAATGAGGGGATGCCCCTGTCAATGAAGATTTCTATTGAAGAGAATCGTTGAGACTTTCTTCTGCGAAGGATGGAGATGGTATTGATAATAAGATATTGATATGTAGATATAAATTAGAAATAGAAAAGTTGCAAAAACAGGGACTAGCTAGGTACCTACGTAAGTGGGATGATTTATTCGAGGAATTTTCCTTAAATAATTCGAATTTTCGTAATTTAAATAAGAATGTGAAGAATGTTCGTTTGTGTTTTTTTTTTTTAAACGAGCAGATTACTTTAGAATCTAAGCGGAGAGCAAAAACTTGGAATACCTAAAAGTTTAAAACTTATTATACCTAGTCGTGATTGAATGGGATTTATCTTGAATCTGCTTTAAATTCTGAGTACCAATTGTAATCCCCTCAAATGAAAATTAAAAATAATGGTGTTTTCCACTGATAAAAAAATCAATTTATTTTTAAAACTGGTAAATGACATGTTATGTTTAATCAAAATCCGTTCTTGAGAATACTTGATAAAACTGAAATCGTTGTATGGCAGACCCGTTTTAGATGAGCTAAAACAAAAATTCGAATTTCTGCACTAGGGAATCGCATAAAAACGCTTGACACCAAATAAAAAAAAAATCTGTCCAACCGTTTAGGCTCTAGCTCGAGGTACATCAGGACGCATAGATGCACAAACACTTATTTGAACTTCTCCATCATCGTAATGTAAGTTTTGATTAAAACCTCGGTTATTTTTTTTGACACGAAAACGATAGGTGCATAAGACTGTTGCTTGCGATCTCTAAATGTCATTTCAAAAATCTACAACAAAATGTTGGTAATGTTTTTAGGCACATTAAAACCAAAGAGCATCGTAAACAAATGAAAAAAGGAACCACACGCGTCTCGTGTGTTGTCGGGTCGTGTGTCGCTGTCAGTCAATATGTATAAAGTCAATATATTTAATACGCATCACAGCAACACAACACATTAGATAAATGTGGTTCTCGTTCTACGGATATAAAATATATTCTAACAATAGCGCCACAACACAGCACACGAGACAGGTGTTTTTTTTTTTTTATAATCTTAAAATTCAAAGAGCTCTACGTATATCGTACTTCATTCAAAAATAATTTTGTGTCAAAAAATTAATTTATTTTGTGTCAAAAAATAAAAACAAATACAGAAAAGATTCTATAATTACATAGAGAAAATAATTCAGTTCTAATGAAAAAAGAAAAAAATGAAAAGGTTCCAATGACATTTTTCTATGAAGTTTCGTGTTTGTTGAAAACCTCAGCTGGAGAACAAATAAATTGTATGTACACACATACATATTGTATATACATATATAATTTCTTCTTCTAAGTGACGCGATGCAATGGCTTTGAACCTAATTCAGGTAATAGTTTCTTTTCAAGCCGAAGTATTAACAGTATTAATTAAGTATCTTTTCAAGTCGCAGTATTAACATTTGAGAAGCAGACAGGACGATCAGAAAAGTATATTGGATCCATTACCTACAGAATAAAATCAGTTGAATATGTATAATCCAATGGCTTCGTCCCCATTATCTCACATTGATTTCCAGAATTAAGAACAAAAACAATTATTCCAAACTATGCACACCCGATACAGAGATTATTGGTTTTTTTTTTTATAACCCACGCTCTAACTAAAAACCACGAATAGTTATCAATCATTAAATTAAATAAAAAACAAATTATATGAAGTA
The DNA here is from genome assembly GCA_949320155.1 of Melangyna quadrimaculata. Taxonomy (NCBI): domain Eukaryota; kingdom Metazoa; phylum Arthropoda; class Insecta; order Diptera; family Syrphidae; genus Melangyna; species Melangyna quadrimaculata. Next base: position 151,920,559 of record OX439483.1, read on the forward strand.
AAAGAAGAAAAATATAATCAGTTTATTAAACAAGAAGGATTATGGGTGTATCTATAATTCAAAAAACAAAGAAAAAAACATCATATAATACTAATTATAATTCTTATTTCTTGTTAACCACAAAAATAAGAATTATAATTAAATTTGGAATCCAACATACAAAAAAGATTTAAATATTTCAAAGAATATGACTATTATAAAGAATTAGATTTTAATAAACAAAAAATTAAAACTGAAAAAAAAACAGATATTTAGTACTAAATTTCTTCAATAAACCTTGTACAAAATATCTTCATGTAATACTGAAAGATTCCATGATGTTTTTTTCTCTTCATATTAAATAACGGTAGCCGAAATTTAATTGAATTCTTTAATTTAAAAAAAATACATAATAAATAATTTTAACATTATAGGTATCAAAAACTTATACTCACATAGACCCAATCCCTCCAAAATCCATTTTCAAAATAATCTTTAATTATTCTGAATAATTCTTCTTGTCTCCTTATTCTCCTGAGTTCTTTTCTATAAATTTCTTCTCTTCTCCATGCAGCCAACTAAAAAAATGTATGTACCACATTTTAAATATTTTTAAAACCATTAAAATCATACAAATTTAATATACTCACATTATCTGACATTTCATCTAACCATTGATATTCATTTTCATATACCGCATTAGGTCCACTAGTTCCAGGTATCTTAAAAATTTTATTTAACACATTTTAATATTGATTTACATTTCAAATCATAAACATTTAATATACTCACATCCTCCGGCATTTCGTTAATCCATTTCTGGACATCATATACTTTTTTAATAATTCCGCTTGGTCCAGGTTGCTAAAAAAATTTCATTATCACATTTTTATATTATTTAACATTTTAAATCATAAAAATTTTATATACTCACATTCTCCAACATTTCATCTATCCATTTTTGAACATTGTATTCATTTTCTTTCGTTGCATCCATTTTTCTTCTATTTAATTCTTCACAAAATTATATTTACTTCTGTATTGCTTGATATATTTTTAATAATGAATTATTTTTTTTAATTTTTTGGCTTATATAGAATTTTAGATTTCATGACCAACTGGGTGTTATAAAAATTATTACATAATCGGGCCAGTAGAAAAAGTGTATAGTGGATCATTTAATATATCTAATTTCAATTTTGCCACCTGACGCTCTGAGAGACTTATTGTAATTGGTAATTTGTGAATGGTAAATGGTAAATGGTTATATTGGTAGTAATGGTAAGATTGGTAATATTGGTGAGATAGTTAAGATTGGTATGATTGGTATGGTGTTAAGAGTGGTAAGATTGGTAACTTGTAATAAAGTGGCAATTGGTATATTTTGATGTAAAGGTGTTGTTTATGGTAGTTGCGGTGGTAGTTGCAGTTGCAGTGGTAGGTGCAGTTGCAGTGGTAGGTGCAGTTGCAGTGGTAAGTGCAGTTGCAGTGGTAAGTGCAGTTGCAGTGGTAAATAGAGTTGTTGTGGTAGTTGCAGTTGCTGTGGTAGTTGCAGTTGCAGTGGTAGTTGCAGTTGCAGTGGTAAGTGCAGTTGCAGTGGTAAGTGCAGTTGCAGTGGTAAGTGCAGTTGCAGTAGTAAGTGCAGTTGCAGTGGTAAGTGCAGTTGCAGTGGTAAGTGCAGTTGCAGTGGTAAGTGCAGTTGCAGTGGTAAGTGCAGTTGCAGTGGTAAGTGCAGTTGCAGTGGTAAGTGCAGTTGCAGTGGTAAGTGCAGTTGCAGTGATAAGTGCAGTTGCAGTGGTAAGTGCAGTTGCAGTGGTAAGTGCAGTTGCAGTGGTAAGTGCAGTTGCAGTGGTAAGTGCAGTTGCAGTGGTAAGTGCAGTTGCAGTGGTAAGTGCAGTTGCAGTGGTAAGTGCAGTTGCAGTGGTAAGTGCAGTTGCAATGGTAGGTGCAGTTGCACTGGTAAGTAAAGTCGCAGTGGTAGGTGCAGTTGCAGCAACTGCACCTGCCACTTCAACTGCACTTACCACTGCAACTGCACTTACCACTGCAACTGCACTTACCACTGCAACTGCACTTACCACTGCAACTGGACTTACCACTGCAACTGCACTTACCACTGCAACTGAACTTACCACTGCAACTGCACTTACCACTGCAACTGCACTTACCACTGCAACTGCACTTACCACTGCAACTGCACTTACCACTGCAACTGCACTTACCACTGCAACTGCACTTACCACTGCAACTGCACTTACCACTGCAACTGCACTTACCGCTGCAACTGCACTTACCACTGCAACTGCACTTATCACTGCAACTGCACTTACCACTGCAACTGCACTTACCACTGCAACTGCACTTACCACTGCAACTGCACTTACCACTGCAACTGCACTTACCACTGCAACTGCACTTACCACTGCAACTGCACTTACCACTGCAACTGCACTTACCACTGCAACTGCACTTACCACTGCAACTGCACTTACCACTGCAACTGCACTTACCACTGCATTTGCACTTACCACTGCAACTGCACTTACCACTGCAACTGCACTTACTACTGCAACTGCACTTACCACTGCAACTGCACTTACCACTGCAACTGCACTTACCTTTGCAACTGCACTTACCACTGCAACTGCACTTACCACTGCAACTGCAACTACCACTGCATCTGCAACTACCGCTGCAACTGCACCTACCACTGCAACTACCACTGCAACTGCACTTACCACTGCAACTGCACTTACCACTGCAACTGCACTTACCACTGCAACTGCACTTACCACTGCAACTGCACTTACCATTGCAACTGCACTTACCACTGCAACTGCACTTACCACTGCAACTGCACTTATCACTGCAACTGCACTTACCACTGCAACTGCACTTACCACTGCAACTGCACTTACCACTGCAACTGCACTTACCACTGCAACTGCACTTACCACTGCAACTGCAACTACCACTGCAACTGCAACTACCACAGCAACTGCAACTACCACAACAACTCTATTTACCACTGCAACTGCACTTACCACTGCAACTGCACTTACCACTGCAACTGCACCTACCACTGCAACTGCACCTACCACTGCAACTGCAACTACCACTGCAACTACCATAAACAACACCTTTACATCAAAATATACCAATTGCCACTTAATTACAAGTTACCAATCTTACCACTCTTAACACCATACCAATCATACCAATCTTAACTATCTCACCAATATTACCAATCTTACCATTACTACCAATATAACCATTTACCATTCACAAATTACCAATTACAATGAGTCTCTCAGAGCGTCAGGTGGCAAAATTGAAATTAGATATATTAAATGATCCACTATACACTTTTTCTACTGGCCCGATTATGTAATAATTTTTATAACACCCAGTTGGTCATGAAATCTAAAATTCTATATAAGCCAAAAAATTAAAAAAAATAAATCATTATTAAAAATATATCGAAGTGAACGGAAGTAAGAAGAATTGTGTGAAAGAAATAAATTGAAATAAATAAAGGAAAAATAGTTAAGATGCAAGAAAGCGAATACGATATACAAAAATGGATAGATGAAATGTTGGAGAATGTGAGTATATAAAATTTTTATGATTTAAAATGTTAAATAATATAAAAATGTGATAATGAAATTTTTTTAGCAACCTGGACCAAGCGGAATTATTAAAAAAGTATATGATGTCCAGAAGTGGATTAATGAAATGCCGGAGGATGTGAGTATATTAAATTTTTATGATTTGAAATGTAAATCAATATAAAAATGTGTTAAATAAAATTTTTAAGATACCTGGAACTAGTGGACCTAATGCTGTATATGAAAATGAATATCAATGGTTAGATGAAATGTCAGATAATGTGAGTATATTAAATTTTTATGATTTTAATGGTTTTAAAAATATTTAAAATGTGGTACATACATTTTTTTAGTTGGCTGCATGGAGAAGAGAAGAAATTTATAGAAAAGAACTCAGGAGAATAAGGAGACAAGAAGAATTATTCAGAATAATTAAAGATTATTTTGAAAATGGATTTTGGAGGGATTGGGTCTATGTGAGTATAAGTTTTTGATACCTATAATGTTAAAATTATTTATTATGTATTTTTTTTAATTAAAGAATTCAATAAAATTTCGGCTACCGTTATTTAATATGAAGAGAAAAAAACATCATGGAATCTTTCAGTATTTCATGAAGATATTTTGTACAAGGTTTATTGAAGAAATTTAGTACTAAATATCTGTTTTTTTTTCAGTTTTAATTTTTTGTTTATTAAAATCTAATTTCTTTCATATATTCATATATTCAGATTCTTTGAAATATTTAAATCTTCAGTCACCGACTAGCTTTCGTGCTGTACGCATCTCTGTCTACTCGACTGCTTTCTCTCAAAAAAAAAAAAAAATACTTTAGTATTTAAATTTATTCAATACAAACATTTATTTTCTTTCTCCCTTACTCATACACATTCAAGTGCATAGTTTTACTCTATCGCGAGTGTATTGTTTCTCCATCAAAACCGCATGGCCCCAGGGGCTAAAATGAAACCTGGGGGCCGTTTTGGCGGACTTTCGGAAGTCTCGCTGTCGGAACCCAGTGCCAAAAAAAACAAAAGATCAAATAATACCCGTTTTGAAGATTTCCCTATACTTCCCAAAAAAACACTTTACAAGAACCCAAGATTTATCGTTATTGCTCCAAAACACGTGGACCAACCACTAACGAAAGTTAGTATTTTCGCGCTCACAAAAGCTATTGACTCAATTAGCAAAGAATATGAGCAAATCACACAACTGCGTGATGGCAATATTCTGATTTTGACCAAAAACCAACAAATTGCGGACAAATTTATAGCCACCACAAATCTTTCAGGGTTATGCCCGGTTTCAATCACATTACACAGCCAACTAAATGCCTCTAAAGGCGTTGTTCATGCTCCGTGTCTAATAAACGTCCCTGAATCCGAAATAATCTCGGAAATGAAATCTCAAAATGTAACAGGAGTCTACAAATTCACAAAAAAAGTTGAAGCCGAACCTGAGCCAATCTTTAAGCCAACCGGTTTAATGATTTTTACTTTTGATTCTTTCCAGCCTCCCGATACCGTGGAAATAGGTTGGTACAAGGCCAGAGTGTCTGAATACTACCCTAATCCCATGCGCTGTCAAATTTGTCAAATTCTGGGTCATACGAAAAAAAAATGCAACAGAAATCCAATGTGCAACGTATGTAATCTACCACCTCATAATGATACCGCGTGTACTAGAAAAATGTGTGCTAATTGCCTTGCCCCCCACTCATCTGACTCAAAAGACTGTCCTACATTTATCCAAATGAAGGAAATTTTGAAAATAAAAACCAAAAATAAGTGTAGTATGGCTGAAGCCAAGCGTTTGTATAAAGAACAAAACCCCATACAATCTAACCTCAATCAAATCTCATACTCCGAAATAGCTAACCAAAATTCAACTAAACCACTGTCTTCCAACACAAACACATCTCAATCCACTCAAAGCAATAGTACAAATTCAATCTCCATGTCAAATGTAAATAATAACACCAGAAACAAAACCTTACCTCCGTCAGAGGCATCAACATCACAACAACAAAGCTCTTCCACTGCAATAAATAATGCAACTATCACTCCAATCAATCCTCAAGAAAAAAATACTCAAATTAAACCTTCATCATTAAATAACAATACAAATACAATCAATCATCAAGAAAACAATACTCAACTTAAAACTTCTTCCTTAAATAACAATACAAACACAATTAATGCCAATATAAATCCCATTTCAAACACAATAACAACTTCCGAAACTTCTCAGATCTCTATGATCCCTAGTTCACCTATCTCTAATGCCACTCAAACTCTTCTTAAAAACAACAACTATTTTGTCCAAACCATCGAAAGCGATGATGAATCCATATAACAATAACAATCTTTCACAAAACCCTGACTCTGCTGTTTTGAGGTTGAATCATTTAGGCTCCTTAGGGAGCCTCAATGCTTCAACTTCCAGGCAGCGGAGTCATAATAAATCCGATCACCCTAAAATAACAACCCAACATTTTGTACAACCTCAAAACTATTTTAAAGCTCTCCAGTGGAATATACAAGGCTATATAAACAACTTCGACGAGCTCAATATATTAATAAAAGAAAGATCGCCATGTTTCATATCTCTACAAGAGACACATTGTGCGTATCAATCTACCCCCATAATTCCCAAATCCTATTCCGGGTATTTTCTCAACACTCCCCAAAACCTAACAGGCAAACAAGGTATAGCCATATTAATTAAGAAAAATATTCCCCACTTAATAATCAACATTAATTCTAACATTTTAACTCTCGCCATAGAAATTAATTTAAGGATTAAATTTACTGTTGTAACTATTTATATTTTGCCAAAACAGACATTTTCTCAGTCTGATCTTGAAAATATAATAAGCCAAATACACACACCTATTTTATTTTGTGGAGATGTAAACTCCTGGAATGTTCTTTGGGGTTCTCCAACTACAAACCACCGCGGTAGCGTAATCGAAAACTTCCTATTTAATAACGACCTAACTATTTTGAATGACGGCTCGCCGACACATTTCTCAACTCACAACACCTTCACGCATATCGATATATCTTGCTGCTCACCAATACTTTATCCAATTACATCTTGGAACACATTAGAGGACCTCCATAACAGCGACCACTTTCCTATTTTCATACAAATACAAATTACACCCAACAAATCCGTTTTTCTCCCCAACCCTAAATTCAAAACCGATTTAGCTAACTGGGACTCCTTTCAACTTGCTATCAAAAACCATTTACAAAATAATAATCCATCGCCAAACATTAACAAAGAAGCTGCTTTACTACAAAAAGCAATTCGTTCCGCAGCCAACTTCTCCATTCCTCAAAGTGCACCTTTCGCTACAAAAAAAACAGTTCCTTGGTGGAACTCCGTTTTAAAATGTTTGAGAGACCAAAAAATGAAAGCTTGGAGATCCTTTAAAAAGCATCCCTCGCAAGCTAACCTTATTGCTTACAAAAAATCAAATGCTTTATTCCGCAGAGAAATGAAAATTAGCAAAGCAAAATCATTAACAAATTTCACATCAACTATCAATCCAAACTCCTCCACCGCAAAAATTTGGCATAACATCCGATGTCTAACCGGCAATTTTGTTCCCCGCTCAATCAGATGTATTAAAACACCCTCAGGACCAATATCTTCATCTTTAGATATCGGCAACTTCTTTGCATATTCTTGGTCTAACCTCTCAAATGACAATAACTTTTCAACATCTTTTAATAACTTTAAAACAAATAGCCTTTCTTGTTATCCTCCACAAACCACTGGAAACATAGCAGCGAAGCAAATAGAAGGTGCTATAACTTTTATAGAATTAGAAAGTTGTCTCAGTACTTTAAAAGGAAAAACCCCAAGTAGAGACCGTATCTCATATCCCATGATTAAAAATTTACCACCAGCTGTTAAAACGAGACTTCTTACTTTATATAACGAAATACTAAATACAGGAATCATCCCACAGACTTGGAAAATAGCCAATGTCATTCCCCTACCAAAACCCAACAAACCAATAGACTCTATAGAAGGGTATCGTCCCATTTCATTAATTCCTTGTATGTCAAAGGTCTTAGAAAAAATTATTGCTAAACGCCTTTTTTGGTTTTTAGAAACCAAAAAATTAATTAGCACCAACCAAGTGGCTTTTAAATCTAAGAGAGGCTGTCCCGATGCTTTGCTACACATCGACCATTACATATCTAAAGCTTTATCATCCCGTAACCACATATCGCTACTTTCATTAGATTTTGAGAAAGCTTTCGACCGCATAGGTATCCATTTGATATTAAATAAATTAATTAATTGGGGCATTGGTCCTAAAATATACTCATTCATTAAATCATTTTTATCAAATCGCAAAATATCCGTTAGGGTAAATAATTCCTTTTCCACAGCTAAACCATTGAATAATGGTATCCCACAAGGATCACCATTATCAGTGGTGCTATTCTTAATGGCTTTTAATGAGATCAGTGTCATGATTGAAAAATATAAACTTCTTGATCATTGCGTTTACGCTGATGATATTTTTATCATGTGTAAGCTCAACGATTTAGAGAAAGCAAAAAATACATTTTCAAAAATTGTTAAAGATATTTTAGAATGGTGTAATAATTCAGGTGCTAAGCTCTCACTTAACAAATGTAAAACCCTACATATATGTCGTAAATTATCATGTCCTACACTTGAACTTGCCATTAATAATGTAAATATTGAAAGCGTAGATAACTTAGATATTTTAGGATTAAGATTTAATAATAAGTATAATTGGAAACCACACTGTATAAATCTAAAAAAGAGCCTAGCTGCAAGAAGTAATATTATCAGTTATTTATCCAACAATAAATTAAATGTTCATATTAATACACTATGCAATATTACTAAATCTTTAGTTTTAAGTAAAATCGATTATGGTTTTTATATTTATGGCAAATGTCCAATCTCAACTCTTAATGTTCTCAAATCATCATATCATCAATCTGCAAGAAGGAGTATCAACGCCTATCGTACAACAAGGATAGACAACATCATGGCAGAGGCTGGACTTCCTACTTTGGAACAGCGTCAATCAGAAAGCTTGATAAAAATACTAGCAAAGCTTTTATTCTCCAACAACTCCGTCATTGATAAAGATATCGACACAACTTCCAACTTGAAAAAGAATATGCGGCTTCCATCTACAATTGCTAAAGTTTTGTCAACTGCAAAACAAATGGGTTTACCATATAAGCGTGTCAAAGGAAATGCCACCTCAACCTTCCCACCGTGGAACATAAACTCAAACTCGTTTGAACTTACGCTATCATTATACAATAAAGACAACACAAACAACAGAGTCTATCATTCCATTTTCGCTGAAGTCATGGAAAATCTAAAACAAGAAGGCTGGATTCCTGTCTTCACGGATGGGTCTAAAACAACTTTAAATACTTCATTTGCAGTAACTCAAGAAGACGGTACTTTGTTAAGGGCTGGAATTTTATGGGAATTCTCTTCAATCTTTACTTCTGAAGCACTAGCCATCTTTGAAGCTGCTAAAACTGTCCTGCAATTCACTTCTAAGGCAGTAATTTGCTCCGACAGTCTATCGGTGCTCAAATCAATCCTCAATCCAAACAACAACAACAACAATCTAATTAACAATATAAGAGTTTTGCTCATAAAATACCCGACAAAATTGAAACTAATGTGGGTACCCAGTCATATCGGTATACCAGGCAATGAATATGCCGACAAAGCTGCAAGACTCTGCAACCAAACACCTGTATTTACGTTCGATACATTTTCAAAGAACGACTTTCAAAGATATGTCGATCAACTACTTAAAAAGAACAAAATTCTTAGCTGGAATAGTTACGAAAATCATTATGCAAAGATAAACACTGATCGATGCGCTCCAATCTACCCATCATCACTCTCCAGAACAACAATATCAAAATTCATCCGACTTCGCTTAGGACACAGTATCTTAACTCACCAGCACCTGTTAAAGAAAGAAAGTCCACCTCTCTGCCCATCCTGCAACAACACCTTGAATATGTCACATGTACTAGGATTATCATCATGCGGAATCTCCAAAAAAATTAATGCTGTTTTAAAAACCGACCAAAATATTTACTCTTTTCTTAATACAATTAATGTCGAAAATATATTAAAAATAGAAAAATACCTTCATATAAATAATTTGATTATATAATTTAATTAATAAGTTATGTTGAGTGGAAAGCTTTTGTAGCTAGAGCTCTATCTCTATTAGCATAGGATTTGTAATTTTATGTTAATAAATAATAATAATAATAATAATATTTAAATCTTTTTTGTATGTTGGATTCCAAATTTAATTATAATTCTTATTTTTGTGGTTAACAAGAAATAAGAATTATAATTAGTATTATATGATGTTTTTTTCTTTGTTTTTTGAATTATAGATACACCCATAATCCTTCTTGTTTAATAAACTGATTATATTTTTCTTCTTTTACTTCATATAATTTGTTTTTTATTTAATTTAATGATTGATAACTATTCGTGGATTTTAGTTAGAGCGTGGGTTATAAAGAAAAACGAATAATCTCTGTATCGTGCATAGTTTGGAATAATTGTTTTTGTTCTTAATTCTGGAAATCAATGTGAGATAATGGGGAGGAAGCCATTGGATTATACATATTCAACTGATTTTATTCTGTAGGTAATGGATCCAATATACTTTTCTGATCGTCCTGTCTGCTTCTCAAATGTTAATACTGCGACTTGAAAAGAAACTTAATTAATACTGTTAACACTTCGGCTTGAAAAGAAAATTAATTAATACTGTTATTACTTCGGCTTGAAAAGAAACTATTACCTGAATTAGGTCCAAAGCCATTGCATCACTTAAAAGAAGAAAATTGTCATCTCTCTTATATACATATAATATGTATGTATGTACAATGTATTTGTTCTCCATCTGAGGTTTTCAACAAACACGAAACTTCATAGGAAAATGTCATTGGAACCTTTTCATTTTTTTCATTAGAACTCCTTAGCCACAATTTATTCGTTTGTTCGATTGGTTGGTCTTGTTGGTATTGTGGCCAATATGAATTATTTTCTGCATATATGTGATTATAGAATGTTTTCTGAATTATTTTTTATTTTTTGACACAACATAAATTGATTTGTTGACACAAAATTATTTTTGAATTAAGTAGGATATAGAGCTCTTTGAATTTTAAGATTATAAAAAAACAAAACACCTGTCTCGTGTGGTGTGTTGTGGTGCTATTGTTAGAATATAATTTTATATCCGTACAACCACATTTATCTAATGTGTTGTGTTGCTGTGAGGCGTATTAAATATTTGGACTGGGAGCGAGACACGACTCGACAACAAAACACACGCGACGCGTGCGGTTCCTTTTTTCATTTGTTTTAGGTGCTCTTTGGTTCTAATGTTCCTAAAAACATTATAAACTTTTCTTGCAGATTTTTAAAGTGACATTTAAAAATCGCAAGCATCGGTTTTATGCACCTATTGGTTTCGTGTCAAAAAAACAATCATCTAGGTTTTAATCAACTATTCTGTTTTTATGTAATGAGAGTAAGATTATAAGACTGCAAAAATTACAAAATAAAGCAATTAGATGTATTTTAAAGTGCAAAAGATATATCGCTGGCTCAATACTTTAATGTTCTATGTTAGGTTTTCATTAGTCTGAGATATTCGCTTCCAAAGTTTTACGAATTAAGGACCTACTTTCTTTTTTCTGTGTTCGATATCGATATAATTAACACTTTTCAATTTTAACATAGAACATTTTTCTAACTTTTTTGAATTTTCTTCAAGTTTTTTGTTCTATGTCGGACATAAAACATCAAAGCACTGAGGGAGATATATGGAAATCAATGGCAGATTGGGAAAAAATTAAATAAAATATGCAGTGAAATTACAAAATGTAGTTACTGCGATTGTAAGACCGTAAAAAACTGTTATTTGCCAGTACTTTTTGATAATTTATTTATTGATTTAATTTATTTTATGGTCTATATGAACGTTTAATGACTGAACATAACTCAGAATCTTTGCAATGTTTATGTTTGTTAGGGCTATAAAACAGCCATTTGTTGAAGAAAAAACATGGAACATACATTTTCTTAAAGTCGACAAAAAAGCGAATATTTTGATATAAAAAACATATTTTTGAATTTTATATGACATAGAACATTAAAGTATTGAGCCAGCGATATGTCAATTCGTTTTATGTTGAACTCTTTGAAGTGGTTATCAGTAAAGCAAAGAATTGTTATGAATGTTTTAGTTTTTGTATTTAAAATAATAAACAACTTAATGCCAAATTATTTATTTGATTATATACAATTTATAAGAGACTTACGCAAAATCCTCTCAAATACAAAGGATTTAAATTGTTCAATAGTTTAAACGCTGATGCCAAAAATGAAACAAACTTAAATATACAGCTATATAAAAGAAAAGTTATTGAATATGTAAAATCACACTATTAGAACCTATGTAAAATCAATTATGTAAATGTATTTATGTATATTAATGTAAATAGTTAACTAAACTAAATAAATAAACTTAAACTTAAATTACGATGATGGAGAAGTTCAAAAAAATGTTTGTGCGTCTGTGCGTCCTGATGTACACCGAGCTAAACCCTTAACGGTTGGACCGATTTTTTTTGAAAATTTGGTGTGAAGCGTTTTTATGTGATTCCCTAGCGGAGAAATTCGAAATCTATGTCGTAGCTCATCTAAAACGGGTAGCTGCCATACAACGATTTCAGTTTTGGGCTATTCCATTATCGCGGGTGCAACATTAAGACAGACTTTAAATATTTTTATAATAAAATAAAAGAATATTTGAATGAAATTCGTACTTGAAGCGTTACATTTTCGACTATTCGGTTTGGATTCGTTTATAAAACACGAATTAAATAAATAAATCGTCAGAAAAAAAGGTTTCAAAGTGCGATCGCGGGTGCAATGAATTTGGCTCACATTTCTTGATCATAGTACGAAAATCGCAAAAGTCTGTTAATTGTGAAACATTTGTTATTTTTTTCTTACATTTTACTGAACGACATTGATTCAATCAACTAAAGACATACAAATTAAGAAAGCAAAAATCAACAACGATTTTTCACTTTTAAAGCAATCGCGGGTGCAACATCAAATTATCGCGGGTGCAACGCGTCTTACTTTAATGAATATTGACATCAGTAAAACGATTTAAATGAACTGGATGAGAGATTAAAATAACATATATTACTAGTCAGTACCGTTCTCTATTAATTATTAGTTTGTTTTTTTTTTTCAATGCGTCACTATTTTCGAAAAATACTGTGGTCCTATTCTCTTATCGCTCGTGCAACATTGAGACTCACTTTGAGTATATTTATAATTAAATAAAAAAATATTTTAATGAAATTATTGCTTGAAGGGCTACATTTTAATCTATTCCCTACGTTGAAGTGCTCTGCATTAGGGCTGGCCACGAGATGAGACTCGGCGAGACTTTTGGAAGTCTCGTCTCGTTAAAATCGAAAATTTTATTCTCGTCTCGTGTCGATTTCGTCTTGGGCTCGTCTCCGAAAATAAAAACTACCGGACAACCTGTTGATTATTGGAACGTCAAAGTATAATAATTTGTCCCGCCTTTAGTTTGAATATGAGTAGAAATAAATATTTAACTGAAATTGGATTTTTCAATTTATTAGACTCACTGTAAATTTCGGTCCAACTAAACAGTCCCGTCTCGGTCTCGGCTCGGATGCTTTAAATGCAGTCTCGTCTTGTCTCGTCTCGTCTCGTCTCGTCTCGTCTCGTCTCGTCTCGTCTCGTCTCGTCTCGTCTCGTCTCGTCTCGTCTCGTCTCGTCTCGTCTCGTCTCGTCTCGTCTCGTCTCGTCTCGTCTCGTCTCGTCTCGTCTCGTCTCGTCTCGTCTCGTCTCGTCTCGTCTCGTCTCGTCTCGTCTCGTCTCGTCTCTGTCTCGTCATGTGAGACCGAGGTAGGCATTTTTTCAAGCTTGCGGCTATATTTTTGTGAAGCAGTCTCTTTCCTTACTTCCCTGCATTTTATATTAAATTGTTAAAAAAAAAAAACAATCTTGGCAAACAAAAATTATTATTCAAGGCTTATTTATTAATAAAATATTTTGCATAATATAAATATAAGTTGCAACCAATTCGAATCAACGTTTTTTTTTTGATTCAACATACAATTTACTCCTTATAGTGACTGGTTAAATTTGAAAGGTTATTAAATCCTCATAAAGGGTGAACATGTTTCAGAAATTGGTCAGCCTAAGTTTTTTATCCCATAAATGAGGTGACCTTGAAAAACTTTAACCACTGCTTACAAATTTCCTGGCTGACCAATATCTGAAACTAGTTGACCTGTTTTGACCAATTACTGAACTTTTAGATGGCAAACTTTTTTTTGCGAATATCCCATATATGAGGTGCCAAAGGTTAGGAGTCCGCGGGTGCAAAAAACTTACAATGGCGATTAAATAACATTTTTGACATTTGTGAAATGTTTATAAATAAGAAGAAAAAATTGTATGCATTCTACATCGATCGGAACACTTTGAGTTCGAACTCATAGCTTGAGATTGATCTCGGTCTCTGTATTTTTTTTCGCATACCACTCTAGGAAAGTTCTCAGAAAAATCAGTAATAATATAAATAACATCATCGCAATTTCTCTATTCTCAAAAGCTTTGCAACAAAAAGAGTAAATTTGAAGGTTTTGAATGACCAACAACCACTTGTGTTGGCTACCACCGAGTATTATATATGCTAGAATTATTGCAATTTCATGGCTGCCACACCAATCATCAGATTCCTTTAGTGGTGCTTAGTTTATAGTTCCAATTTTAATTTATAAATTATTTTGCCGTCAACTGGATTTGAACCTAGACCAAGCTACCTCAGAGGCCGCTCCACTACGCATTCCACCACCGAGGTCACCTGATCGTGCCCATCCAAGTGACGGTTTTTTCTAATTTTACAATTGCATTTGGACAACTAGCATACAAATATGACGGAGCGAAAGCTATGTAGCCTAACTGCAAGTGTTATCACGAGAAAACACCTTTGAATGAAACTTAATTCTTGACCAGTGTCAAATCTTTGATACAATTTCCCTCCTTACACATATGCAGCAAATTGTTGCGGTGATAACGGAGAGGAGAAAAAGAAAGAACCCGAATGAATAACATCTAACTTGTGTGTGGCTTGTAAAAATGCTAGTTGTCCAAATGCAATTGTAAAATTAGAAAAACAAAACAAAATAATTCGATTGGCTGTTCCGAGTAATGTTTTCGGAGTATTTTTCTGTTCCGGAATTAATAAAGGAGTAGACCCAGAACACACAAATACATATAAACCCTTTCATCGGATTATTTGTCAAATTAATTTTACTCGATTGAACGTGCAAAATATACATAAATATCAGACAATTTACGTCCACACACATAAATATTTCACAAATTAATCTCGGAACAATAGAAATTAATTCGATTGCAATCAAATAGGAGTAGTACTGTTCCGAAATCCAATCGAAAACGACATAACGAAAAACATAGGTCTATAGTAAATTTGAAACAGATGAATTGCTTAAATCAGACTACTGCGCTCATTCGCACTTACATTTTGCACATGTATCTAATTATTGGAAATAGAAAATGCCAAATTAATTTAAATGATAGGAATGTTAAATCACCAGGGCCACTACATAAAAAAATAGTATTTGCGTATCACAACTCACAAATGCTCACTCTCAAAAGCTGCTAGAAAAGTCGCTAGAAATAATCTAGCGACATCAAAGTATTTTTTGTCGCGGAAGAAATTGAAATGTCGCTAGATTTAGCGAAAAAGTCGCTAGAACGGCAACCCTGACCATCACCTTGAATCTGTCAAAATAATAATTCTTTGTTACTAAAACGTGATTTGTTCGCTTATTTTAACTGTTTTTAAATGTCTGGCTGATGAATACGCCCCACTGTAGATGTATAGCTGATGGGGATTTATTTTTAAACAGTTGCCTATAAAACATATAAATATTAGCTTCAAAACTACAACGTAAATGGCACGATTAGTTTGACATATTTTAAGTGTCTGGCTCACGTTAGGCCCCACTGTAGATGTCTGGCAAGTGTCCAATAAAGTTAATGACACCATCCCCTAAGACATATCAAAAATTCAGCTTCGATAAAATAACGCAATGTTATAATCGCAGTTTGACAGAAAGATAGAGAATTTTTTTTAGTGGATTGGCAACATTAACTCAAAAATCGTGTTTTTTGAGCTATGCCGGTTTTCTAAAACAGCAAGGATATGTAGGTGGTCATACGGCTATAACTTTTCAAAAAATGTGGTTGATGTTGTTGAGTACAGAACGGACAGGCCTTTGCATTGTTCAAATTTGAGAATTTTTTTTTTCAATCGTTTTTCGAAAAAAGCATGAACTACCCCCTTGCCACAAAAGAAAAACATTTTTTCACGAAAGTCTCCGGAACGGGAACCCATTGAAATGTACATACACTCCGCTCCACTTGAATAGAAACAAAATTTTTTTTTATCAGAGCGTGTAGAGCTTTGGAAAATTGATAAATTCACCTTTTGGCTTTAGTTCCTATAAGAGGGATCTATTGCGAATAAAACTGCAGGGACAGAATAATTCAGGAAAATACAATTAGGTTATGTTTTACCACTTTTCTAAATACTTCATTTAAAACACTGATTTTTTTGTGCGCCCCTTGAATAGAAATACTCTCTATAATAAGGAAACAATTGAAAAACTGCAGTACAAGAGGGTAGTTTTTTATTGATAATCTATTTTAATAATGTGGGCTACCACCTTTATTTGAAATAACTTCAAAAACCCTGTTGGAAAGTGAATCATGCAGTTATTTTATATAATTTAAAGAAATTGCACTTCATGCTTCTTTGATGACTGTTAAAAATCCTTGTGTTGTGGATTGGCGCGTTGTCTTGTTGAAATGTCCATGGTATTGGTCCATAGACATCGTTTAACTTAGGGAAAGCTTCTTGCAACATTTCCTTCTATGAGTTTTCCGTAATTTTCAATATGGGAAGCTCATTAATTGTTCCAAACCAGTCAATCGCACCCCACACCATTACACCGCTTTTTTGGTTATGTTAACGCTCCAGAAACCTTGGTTCCTTCCTCGTAACATGAAAATAGTAATTATATCCGTTCGGGCCATCTAAAATGAATTGTTTTCGTCAGAAAATACCACTTTTGTTCACTCTTCCTTCCACATCATATTCTCCCTGCAAAAATCTATTATATTTGTCTTCGAATTGGATTAAACTGTGTTTTTTTCTTCAATTTAAGGTGCTTTAAATGTTGTGACCCACAAATAACACGTCTAATAATGTTAAGACTCGCTGTTATGCCACTTCGCCTTGATTTTAGCAGCAGTCGGTTGAATTTGTAGCCACTCTAATAATCTTTCTTTGGTTTGCTTTTGTTGTGGCTCTTGATTGCCTACTTTACACATTTTTACCATAGTTTTCTTTATTTCTAAGGTTCAATTTTCAAAGTTCTACTTATTTGTTTGGCAATTGTGCGTAGAGTGAGCTTGTTTTCCGCGTGTACTTCTATTTTGACTTTTTCTGCACGGTTTACTGGTTTTCCGCGGCCCATATTTTCTTTGATAAAACAATTGTTATTTTTAATCTACACTTCTATTATTAGAACAATATTTTATGTCCTCTTACTGTAATCTATAGAGACAAAATGCACACTGTTTCTATTCAAGTGGCGCAAAAAAAAAAACAAAGTATTTAATGAAGTAATTAGCAAAGTGGTAAAAAATAACCTAATGGTCCCTGCAGTTTTATTCGAAATAGAACCCTCTTATAAGAACTAAAATCATAAGGTGAATTTATCAATTTACCAAAGCGCTACACGCTCTTATGTTAAAAAAAAAGTTTGTTTCTATTCAAGTGGAGCGGAGTGTAAATAGAAAGGTATCGTCAAATGCAATCAGCGCATCCAAAGCAAAACCTTTTATAAGGTCTAGTTTTTGAGATATTTGCATGCAAAGTTATTTTTTAGAGTTTTGAAACCTTGGTTATCTTTGTATGCCTACAGTTCCATAAATAAGCCTCGGAGGCCATTGCGGTTTTTAAAACGCTATCCGAAGCTGAAAACTGGAACATTCTGCGAGGTTTGGTAGTGAAGATATTTGAATTCAAAGTCATTCTTTTATTTTCGATCCAAAGCCTTCATATGGCTATAACTTTCCAAAAAATGCTCGTAGCACGTTCCGGTTTAATACTGAACGGACAGGACTTTGCATTGCCATCCAAATCTGAGAAATTGTTTTTCAAAAGATTTTTGAAAAAAAGCATGAAAGTCTCCGGAACCCATTAAAATGTACATAAATAGAAAGGTATTGTCAAATGCAATCAGCACATCCAAAGCAAACCCTTTTATAAGGTCTAGTTTTTGAGATATTTGCATGCAAAGTTTTTTTATTTTAGTTTTGGAACCTAGGTTATCTGTGTATGCCTACAGTTCACGTTAATCTTTCCTTCCTTCCGCACTATGACTTCATGATCAACAAAGCCTATCAAATGCTCGGTAGTATTTAAAGAAAAACCAAAGAGTTTACTGATTCCTATACTTTACTTTCACTTTTTAACTCTCTGGTGAGATCTTCACTTGAGTATTGCTGCACGGTCTGGAATCCTTACTATGCTAACTCATCTGAAAGAATTAAAAGAGTTCAGAGAAATTTTACGCGGCATACTTTTATTAAGTTGAATTGGAGAATAGTAACACCACAGATAATAAATTATTATTTATTTATTATCTGTGGTAACACCCTTTATGAAATCAGATGTCTTTTATTTGGAATAAAATCGTTGGAAACGCGCCGTAAATACTTTTCGGTTACGTTTATCCGAGATATCATTACTGATCATAATCATACATTAAATGTCATCCGCTAGAGGCTTTAATCAATGAGGGTAATGCACCTTCAAGAGTAACACGAGAACGGTTTGTAATTTATGAGCCGTTTCATCGCAGTAACTACGCCCGCAATGAGTCAATCTCCCGTTGCATTAGAGAAAGTAACTTATTATGCTCTGGAGTTGATTTTTATTTGGTTTGTACCAGAGAACATTTTAAATCCATAGTTCTCAAAAATATATAAACGTTGTAAAGTCGAAAACTCATCTCTTATCTAAATTTTGTTAATAAATATTTATTTTCTATAATGTATGTATTTATTATACCCGCCTACAAAAATGTAAATATCTTAGTCTGTAAGAGTATACTATACTTTGATTACTGAAATAATCTAAACTTAAACTTATACTTAATGGTAGCTGTGATATAACCGATTTATTGATTTTCAAATTTCTCGTTAATTTCTTCACCGATTTCAACCAATTTTTTTTTTATATGCATGGGGCCTATTTTAGATTAAACAATTTTAAATACAAAAAATGTTTAATTAAAAATGGATTAATGATTTTTTTTTTAAATTTTGTGTGTTATTTCACTCATGTAAGACAATTTGCTGTGTTATTCTTATTATCAACAACGTAACGATTTTTATTATTATCTGAACATCAAATTATTAAAAAAAAAAAGTGCCGATATGGCTCGCAATTGTTGTGCGAGCCGTGGATAACTTAATAACATAATAGCATTAATTTGGATGTTCGATATCAAATTTTTATTCACCAAACCTGGTTATGAGCCCAGAACATCAGTATTAAACTGCTTTCAGGTAAACAAAAACTTTTAAGCCTTAAGCTAGTGGATATATTTATTAAGAATTTTAATAGATAATGACAAGACTTTAAAAAAATTATTTGTGGGTATATGTCATACGTAACTGGGTACTTCCTAATGTCGTTTTCGATTGGATTTCGGAACAGTACTACTCCTTTTTAATTCCAATCGAATTATTTTCTATTGTTCCGAGACTAATTTGGGAAATATTTATGTGTGTGGACGTAAATTGACTGATATTTATGTTTATTTTGCACGTTCAGTCGGAAGTTTTTCAATTATTTTTGATATTTTGCTTGGTCGAACGGTCGCTAATGTGAACACTAGTTGAACAACTGATAGATCTGAAAATTTGGATTTTAGTGCTTCTTTTTAATTTATTATGTGAGATTTATGGAGAATGGGTTGAAATAGAAGTAAACCCACAAAAAGAAGGAGAAACAAATTAATTTCTTTCGTTGAAACGATGCAAAAAGTTAAATCTACGCCGTGTTTGCTTTCTGAAAATGTATTTACAAATGAAGTTGATGAAGTGGTCGATGAATGTGAACGCTAAGCAGTGTCCACATTATGCCAATCAACACTGTTTATTTACATTGTCGGTCAACACGCTCAACATTTTAACCTGTCCACACATTGTCTGTAAGTGTGTACGTGTTGAAGCGTATACTGTCACTGTCATGTGTTATATGACATATTTGTCATGTGCCTACCAATAGAGGCACAAAACCACATGCAGTGTCTATATAAATCAGTTTGTTGATTGTTTTTTGGCTTTGATGTTGGGCATCTCCAAGCCCAGTAGGTTTGTACGTCTGTGGAAACACTAATTTTTTTACATACTCAATTCTGTACGTCAATTTTTAAAAATAGCAGCGTTTTTTTGTCTGACCAATTAATTTCAAATAACAATACAAATTAAGACTACAAACGAAAACAAAACAGAATCTTATTACACAAATCAAAAAACAATACAAAATATATTGCACGCAGACGCCACAACCGCAATGAAAATGACATATGTGTTGATCAACACGTCCAGACTTAAAAATTATTGTTCAATCGACTCAACATTGTTGATTTCTATCCATTTGAATCGGGTTCCGTTCGGGTCAATAAAAGTTTATAGACTCTGTTGAATAACACGTCCACATTTATCAGCACTGTTGATATACACAAATCAACATAATGTGGACACTGCTTAACAAAACGACTCAGGTTGATCGACTTGTCGATGAGTGTGAACCCTCCTTTTGTTTTTACTAAACTAAAATCCAGACTATTACAAAATTGTCAAGATTTTACATTTTCTTAAATAATCCATCAAGTGGGGCGTCAAAAAAAAGACGCGGGTCTTAATTTTTGATGACCTTAAATCTTCACTCTGACTTCGCTTATTATTTCTTTTTTTTTTAATTAATAACCTCATTGACCGAGCCACAGTGTAAGATGTAGACACATATACCAATCAAAAAGGACCACTCGATCCCGGCATATTTGCTCATTATTCCTAATTTTATTTTCCAGACAACTTTCTTTACGGGACATAAATGTATTTTTATATTTTTTTTTTTTTTTTCAGATTGGGCCTTACAAGTCTCAGCAAAGTTTGGATAGGCGCCTGGTGGATTGGATTCTTTTTTGCTGCTCTGGCATGTGTTCTTTTATCAATTCCAATTTTTGGCTATCCAAAATCCCTGCTCGGCTCCGAAGAGATCAAACTCGAAAGAGTCTCCGAAGCATACAATGGAAAATCCGAAGAAGATAGCCAAAATTTCACTAAACTCAAGGAACTTCAATTCAAGGAAATCAATTCAGTATTTCGCCAGTTTTTTCAGCATTGATTATGGGAATTATTGTGGTACCGGCAGGAGGTGGTGGTACATTTTTGGGAGGATATTTGATAAAGAAATTCGATTTGGCCTGCTCGGGAATTATTCGAATGTACTTGATAGCAACAACCATTTCGGCATTCTTTACAATGAGTTTCTTGCTGTCGTGTAAGAATTTAAGCTTTGCCGGAGTGACATGGCGTATAACGATATTGCAACAACTTCAACTGTCAATTTGATGGACTATGCGGTTCAATAAGATGACACTTGCAACAATGGCTGTCATTGCAGTCGAATGAATTACGACCCAATTTGTGGATCAGATGGCGTCATGTACTTTAGTCCCTGTCATGCTGGCTGTCAACAAGAGCGGGCCCATGGTGAGTCGAAGATTTATCTAGACTGCGACTGAAAACGCTACTTATGAAGCTATAAACACAATGTGTGAATCGGGTTGTTCACATTTATGGTATTTTGTCTTTTTCTGCTTTGTTCTGATGCTGTTTACGTTCTTGGCAACGATGCCAGCTTTATCAGCAACATTGAGGTAAACAAAATCGGGACCCTTAAAATATCTCCTGTGGGTTGCTATAACTTTGATTTTCCAGGTGCGTTCAAGACGACCAACGTTCGTTTGCTCTAGGAATTCAATGGATCAAAGTTCGTCTCTTGGGAACCATTCCCGCCCCATTGATATTTGGATCCCTTATCGACGAAACGTGCATTTTATGGAAGGAAACATGTGAGGAACATGGAGCATGTCTTGTTTACGACAACAACAGCATGAGCAGGTGAAAAAATTTCATATTCAACAGGGCCTTCACTTTGACCATCGATTTTATTTATTTTTGTTTTCATTTCTATGTATAACACAGGTCAATGTGGTTTCTCGCACTCACCGGCAAAATAGCATCGGTGTTGTTTTTCTTTGGCGCATGGTGGTTTTACATTCCACCCAAGATTGTGAGTGAAAATAATGGTGGTGGGGGAGTAAATGCTATTAACAGCGACAACAATAGCCATGATGATGTCTGTTACGAAGAAGAAAGACAGTCAACACAACAAGAACAACAAGTGCAGCCGTCGTCACCGGCATCGTCCATTGATGTTGATATTATGAATGAAAATTTGAATCATGCGCAGCAATATCCAAACAGTAGAGGCCGATTTTAAGTGACAGTTTTATTGATTGTTTAGTTTGAAGAAGGTTGTGTGGAAATGTTTGATCATTTGTATGAAATTAAAAACGAAAAAGACAAAAAGAAAACAAATACTGCCATTTTCTTAAGATAAACGACAAAGTTTTTTGCATAAATATATTGATTGTTTAGTTTGAAGTCTGTTTGGAAATTTTTGATCATGTATGAAGTTAAAAACGAAAAAGACAAAAAGAAAAACAAAATACTGCCATTATCAAAAAGATACATTTTTGACAAATGCTTGTTTTTAAATGCGCAAAAATTGATTTTAAAATATTTATAGTATCTATAACTACCTATATATTATTAATGTGATGAATAATTTTTTTTTTTTTATATTAAGAAATAACTTATATAAAACCCTATGCTATGTGTTAGATTTTTAAGAATGCCATCGTAAATGTCATGTAGATTTTTTCAACTTAAAATAACTTTAATGCATAAAATATTTTATGGTCTTTTAACAAAAAAAAGAAAATTTAAAAGAATATGGTCTGCTGACAGTTTAACTACATAATCTACTGTATATATAGACTTATCGGTCAAATTGAAATTTTAAGGTGGTAACAGGTATTTAGTGGTTCTATTTGACGGTATTCACATTGGCTTCACTTCGCGCAACTCATTTTGACGTCTCCGTATTTAACCTCACTTAAGCCCGTATGATACTACATTTTGTTCTCATTTTTAATTCATTAAATCATGACTTATTGTCAGCAAAGAGGAAAAGAAAATATTATTTTTTATGAAAAGAACGACATTATGTTTTGACAATTACAATGTCCACAAAAGTAAATATACACCAAAAACTAGTGTTCTCATGAGTCCAGTGTATACTTTTTTTGTAGTCACAGTGTACTTTGAAATAATTTTTAATTTTCAATTTCTGAAAAGTCAAAAAATAGCTGCCAGAATCTGAAATATGTTCATTTTCAATACATTTTTTGTGACTTTTTAACATGAATGTGGTCATTGTGTACGCGCTCACTCATATCGGTATTTTCAATTATAAATTGATTGAAACTCTCTAGTTTCATTTTTAATGCCTTAAAAATGAGAAATCAAAACGGACTATATTAATACTTTTAACATCAATACAAATTATGTGCCAAACCGAACGCGCTCGAAAATCCACTCAAATAAACCCTTTTTCTTATTTCAATTAGCGAAATAGTTTTTTAATGGCTTTAAATTTGTTTCCAAACTACCAAGAAAAAAACAAATCTATGAAACAAAAAAAATGTGTGAGTACCGGGACTCAAGGGGATGATGTGTAAACATCAGTGTAGTATATAGTTTATACTATAGCTTACAGTATATAGTAAACTAATGAGGTTGCCAAAGGCGCCCGTCGAACATGTTATGTTATTTCATGTGATTCAGGGCTGAGCGTAAATATGTATTTAATTTTGTTTCTAACCTCACCCTCCACTTTCAAAAAAGGTACTTTTAGAGAATGTGGCAACTCTTAAAATCATACCCAATGTAGACCTTAAAATCATAACAGTTGCACCATGCCTTAAAAAACAGCATTTTCCACAATTATATGATGATGATAATTTTCCCGACACTATTTAATGCACAAACCGTTGGCTTGGTTGGTGTCGTTGGTGTATTACTATACCCAACCACATTACCGACATTTACCACATTATCTCAATTTACTCTATTAAATGCACGAACCATTCGCATCCATTAGTTAAAAATCTGAATAAACAAGATGGTGGCGTATCCGTAATTTTGTCTTTCCTCTTTCAAGTTTACCCATACCGAGAGTTTATTTTTTTCTTAATACCTAGCGCTAAGATGTTTACACATCAAAAAAAGCTAACGGTAACAATTTTGTCTTCAGGTATCCTTAAAAGCGTAGAAAAAGCTTCCATCCTGAAAGCTCCCTTATAAAATCCAAAGAAAAATATGTATTTGTAAGCATAACCATTGCCACGGTAACTCTGATTTGATGTGCTTATTGTTGGCAAACACAAAGAGGATTTTTAGCGAGGATACGATCAGCAGTGTTGCCAAATCGAAATTCCAAATAAAGTCAAATCTGACTTGTTGACTTTATTTGTCTCTTCCAAATCAAGTCAAATATTTGAAAATTTTGTTTTTAGTCAAAAAAAAGTCAAATATCAAAATACCAAATATTAACGATAACGTGAACACATTTTCTTAATTATAAACAAAACATAAAGTATTTCAACTTCAATTCAACGAGTTAATAAATAAATAATATTTCATAAATTATTATTATATAAAAATAGGTATAAGTTAAGGTACATAAAGTTAAAGATCTTCAATTCAATTTCATTGGTTATATCTATATGTTTGTATATAGCATATGCTCTTCTACTTCTACATTGGAAATTGGCAAAACCAATATTGATATAGAAAACTTCGCCAACTCTTTAAATGGATTTTCTCCACTGGCATCCTTATACGAATAAACTTCGCACCAGAAAGGCACTCACCCCAATAACGAAATTTGTATTATTAAGTCGTATTTGGTCGTATGTTGGGCTTGTGGTTTCCTCAATAGTAAAATATCATCTTTTTTGGTACAAAGCTTTTGAGAAAACATAATTAACAAAAGAACAAAAAGTGTTCGAAAAGAACACAATTTGACCGTTTCGCCATGTCTTTTGATCAAGATTTTGTTAAGTTTAAATACCAGCATCAAATGTCTCTATTCATAAATTCTTAAAAGCTTTGCACCAAAAAATATGATATTTTACCATTGAGGAAGCCACAAGCCCAACATACGACCAAATACGACTTAATAATACGAATTTCGTAATTGGGGTGACTGTCTCTTTTATGTTTTTCCATTTTATGAAACAAAGATTGCTCCACTGGCTTAAAATCTTTTCTTTTGAATCAGACTCAACCTTCATCTCTTCCAGAACTGGAAGCAATGAGCTTTTGTTTTGGGAAAGGCATGTGTCGACAGAAAGCATGCTGATCTGTTTGAGAATTTTTAGATTTTTCGGCACTCTGCTGTTATTCTTTTAGTAGTTTAATAATAAAACTTTTGCAGTTTTTTCTAAAAAATATGAATTCCTTCGTCGTTCACTTCCGATTTCGGCACACTGAAGTTGAAATGTATTTTAAAATATTTTAACAAAAAGTTAAGTTGCAAATTGAATTATTGAATAAAGTCAAAAAACAAGTCAAAACACTTTTGACAAGATTTGTATTTCAGTTCATGTTAACAGCGATGAAATCTTGTCAAATTTGACATGAAACAGGTCAACACGGCAACACTGACGATCAGTACGACTCGAGCCGTTCGAAAGACATGTCATAGTGTGGGGTGTACGCTTGATAATACGAGAAAAAGGCACATACATATTTTTATATGCAGCAGGCACCCTTTGGAGAAGGAAAGCTCTCCCATAAGGCCTGTCCTGCACATATTCATTGGACAGAGTATAGTATGATGTTAGAGTAAGATAAAACAAAGAGACTTCAAAATGAGTTAAGCAAAATAAGGCCAAAGTGAACATAGACATTTGTATGCTTGTGTTTATACAGAAACCCAATTTCCTATGTATAATTTAAATGTCGTGTAATCGTACGCTTTTAAATTTTACATCTGATGTCTCAGTTTCCACAAAATGATGGCTGTCACTTTTGACATTGACAGTTTTAATTATTTCCCTATTGACGAAAGACGAATTTTGAGAACAAAAACATGATTAAGGTAGTACGTTTCGTAGCGGTAGCCTTATGCTGCATGAATTTACACGAATGGCTGATTGGCATTTTTCTGTCAGTTTACTTTACTGGCAAAAGAATGAGCAAATTCATTCTTTTGCCAGCATCATGACAGAAATACTGACAATTTTCCAATCGTGTAAATGTGACATTACGTTATATTATTATTATCACGAAACAAGGTCCGTTAAGCAAGAAATAATAATGCAATTGGATACATTAAAATAAAAATTGTTTTTTCCATAAAATATAAAAAACATAATATGAAAAAAAAATGAAAATAAATATGTAATTAAAAAAATTAGTTTCAACCCGAATAAGAACATAAGAAACCTATAAAACGGCGCATTGTAGTACTTTTTAATCATACAATTATTATAATAAATTAAGACAAAATATTAAAAATAAGTCATTTGTATATGCATACCTTTTTACTTGTACATGTATAACTTTTGTAATTTCATAAAATTTAATATTACATTTTTGATAAAATACTTTTTTAAATAGTTTACAAGTTTAAATATATATATGTATGTGTATAACTAAGTGTTCAAAAAACTAGAAAAAGTTGCGTTTTTATTTGGAAGCTAAGATTTAATTTTAATAAATTTTGAAAGCAATTGTTATTTGTTATACTGTCATTGTGAATCGAGCTTAGTAAACAATTCAACCCCTTGCAGAGAATTAAAAATATCTGAAATCAACGGGACAGGATGATTCACATCTTCGAGTTGATCATTCAGGGCCGTATCTTTATTATCCGCACAGACCCGAATCTTGCCGTTGGATTTGAGGATTGGTAACAGCGGTGTACCCCATTCCGAGTTTTCAATTTTTTCAATAATGCCCTCCTTTTCTAACTTCACCAGCTCTTGTTCGACCTCATCTTTAAATGAAAATGGTATTTTACGCGGCTTACAAAATGTAGGTCTTGCATTTGGTTTAAAACCTAAAGAAATGACAGTATTTTGGTAACGACCCCACCTTACATCAAACAAATCACTAAATGTCTTCTAATTTCTTCAACTGACCTTCGGTACTATTCACAAAATGTTCACCTACCATTTCTTTCCCGCGAATACTCCAAGTTATACCCAACAAACTCTTTATATCCCTACCAATCAATGGTTTCTTTTCTGCACAATCTACATATATCCACTATTTGGAAGCATCCCAAAATCTGCGTACTCATAAAATCGATAGCTAACACCACTTTTCCCAACGGTGTTATGACACCACCATCGTAATAATTGCGAAGACATAAATTACTTTCCTCTAATTTTGTATTGTTTCAATTTTTTTTAAAAACCCTCAACGGTAGCACTGACACACCCGCCCCTGAGTCTAATTCTACCCATAGCGGCACATTATTCAACTTAATTTTTAATACAAGAGGATTTATGTTCACATTTTCAACTGAGACATTATAAAGCACAGTACACATATCTAAGGTATTATCAGACGCAGCTTTCCAAATTTCAAGATGGCTGCCCTCTGTGTAAGTACACACTTAACAAAAACAATTTTTTTGTGATTTTTTGAAATTCAATTTTTTTACTATTGATTTTGACAACATGAGCAGAACTGAACAAAAATTAACATGCTAATGATATTACCTGTAATATATGTATCCTGATTATAAAGAACCTCTTCTGTATAATCTTCTTGTTCTAAGTTATTATTTTTTTTTTTTTATCTGTTTTCTACAAGTTTTTTCTAACTGGCTGAACACAATACAGTGCCGCAACAAGAACTGCAGTTGCAAGTAGAACAGTTGTCAAAAAATATCGTATGCTGTATGTTCTATGTGCCCACAATGCAGCAGTACAGCTTGATCATTTTTGTTGATAAATTTCAAAATATATGCCTCTTATTCATTGCTTAATAACACTGGTCTACGGTGGTTTTGTTGCCCTAGATATAAGATTGATTTTGGATATATTTATGCTCACAATTCATGAAACTATCAATGATTTTGTAAGATTTGCTCTCACCCTCCCACTCACTTCCACTGGTAGACTGTCCCGATTTCTGTGAATTTGGCAACATAATTGTTCCTGAGGGCATGCGAATTACTTTTGAAATGTGAATAGGCCGAGGGAGTAAGGATCACGTGATGTTTATATGTGCGAAAAAGTTGCGCAAAATAAATTTTATTACTAACAAGCTGATAATTGCTCAAAATATAAGATATGTAAAAATCATAAAAACATGAGCACATTCAGTACTTTCATGAATACATTTGTAATTTGGAAACTTGAAAACATACAAATTTGCAAATATATCCAGGGCAACACAATTTTTTTTTTTTTTTTGTAGAGCTGTGTAATTGTTTCACATTCATTCACTATTTTTATAACCAAATACAACATAAAAACGCTGAAAACAGAAATAATTTTTCTTCCTCGCAGTAGATTCTTTTTTTTGTTTTCTATTGAGAATGTGAAAGCATACAGCAGAAGTTAAAAGTTGACCAACTTGTGCAATGATGCGATAGCAACTGCGTCGCATTGTGTTCGCAACACTGAATTTGTGTGTATTTAATGTTTTGACAAATACTGCACCACCGATTGCAAATGCGGCTATAACATCTTCATTGTGTTCAACCAGTAAATGTCCTTTCATGTTAAATTTTCTACAAATAAAAGACTTGTACTTACAGGTTTTAAATACATCACCTGCTTTTCCACATGCAAAGCACAGTTGTTGCTTGCTTTCATCCTTTCCATCTCTTCTTTGATTCAGCCGTTGCTGTTGTTGAAATTCTATCGTTCCTTGTCGGTCGCTCCCTGCTTCTTGTTTTTGATTACTGCAACTGCTTCCTGTTTTTAATAGATGTATATTTGACTCTTTCTCTCTTAAAGATTATTCCCGCTGCAAAGCCACTTGCAAGACTTCGGATAGCGGCTTTTCGATGTCCTTTTCACACACCCGATCTAAAATTGGAAACGAAAAATACCATACAAAAATGACATGACGAAATCATAAACGCAAAAATTTCGTTGTCCTTTTCGTTCTGTGGTACGCTGTTCGACCAGCGAAATTGATGATTATACCAGATTGTTTTGACAAGTCTCCACTCTCTTTTCGTAATGAATTTATTGCCCGGACCATTAATTGTGTGCGGAAAAATGACATTTGGGTTTGTTCGTCTTTTTATTTATTGTTTCTTTCATTACATTGTTTCTTTTTTTTCGTTAAATTTCTATCTATTTATTTGCAATTTATTTAAACTCTCCATAAATATTTTTCCGCTGTGTTTTCGTGAGTCTTTTTGGAGACCGCAGGAAAATTTCATTTCGCATCAGCAGCGTACTAGGCTTTTCAGTAAACCAGTTACGAAACGGTTTTTGACGAAACTCTCAAAAGAACTGTTAAAATTGCAGCCCCTGGCCATGCTTTTCACGCGCACTAGCCAACTGTTAACTGCTTCAGATTCTGCTTGCTTGAGATCGAAAAATTGTATACGTTTTCCTACACATGACGACACAATCTGGAAGTGTTTTCTCATACATTCCATGAGTTCTGTGTAATTCAACTCCTTGGGTTTCTTAGGAAAAATTACCTCCCTCAAAACTTCGTAAGCTTGCTGACTAACAGTCGTCAGAATTACCGGCACCCGAAGCACATCTTCCACATAATTTGCCAGGAAATACTGTTCCAAGCGCTCCTCGTGTATAATCGCCCTCGATGTTAAATGATGGCACTGCCCCCACGTGCGCTGAGCTACGCACCACTTCAATACTTTAGATTTTTTTTTTCTCGCACACGATTCAGTTAAAACAATTTTTCCTCGTCGCCACTGTTGTGTCCTCTGATAAATAAAAAGACTTGTGTTCGGGTCGCTGGTCGCTGGTTACAAATTAACTGCTTTATTGTTATATATCTTAATCTTGATTCACAATGGCAGTATAACAAATATAACAGCAATACAATATTTTCTGCCATTAAATCCAATTTTAAAAAAATTGAAATTATGGGAGAAATAATAGCGATTCGTCAGTCATGCCATATGCTTTTCTGTATTTAAACATCACCATAAGAATATCCCTTCCGCTGGTTCAATAACACTGGTCAACAAAACTTACATTTCAGTTTTGTAACAAAAACTGTTTCAGTAAGAGATGGTTCCAAAAGACAGAAATATTTTTAAACAAAATGAGATACGAACAGATTTTGTGTTCCATAGTCAACGGTCAGGCGAAAACCATGTATTCCTGAGGTAATTTTAAATCGAAGTTTTCTCGTTTTTGCTTCCTTTTAGAAATTTTATGATTTTTGGCCAAACTCCAACCGATTCTTGTTTTTTTATCAAAAATACCATTTTTCCTATTTTAAAATAAAAGCCTATTTTTTTTTCTTTAAAATATTTAAATTGTTTAACAAGAAATTATATTTAAAATTATTTATGGCCGATTTCATGAAGGCCTTTTAAATATTTAAAAGGTCATTTAGCCTTAAAATGAGGATTTTTGGTTACACCAACTGCTTTTAAATATAACAGGCTCTTAAACACCCTTATAAACTAAAAGCCCATTTTCTTCTCATTAAATTTTAAAAGCGTCATGAAAGTCATCACATCCCGTTAACATATGTACATATATACATTTTTTGATATCCCATTTGTTTTTTGTTTTGCAAATTGGAACTAAAAAGTATGAATAGGTAGGTAATACATTTTGGGTTTCTTTTTAGTATAATAAAAGATGAAGAGCAACATGAGATTCAACGCCAAAGAGTATTCCCCGTCCACAGGATTTTTTACTTGGTAATGGTAGCTATAGGTATACATGCATGAATTATTTCTGTGACGATCAAGAAATAAAATACAATTTTAAAGTGCTTTAAATTGTTTATATTTTAATGAATGATCAAAAAAAAGTAAAGATAATTGTGCGGGTATGAATGAATGAATCAATTCGGGGTTTGATGCACTGCGACCTTTGATCTATTGTGCCCCCATCTAGAGCTCAATGAGATTGCTCACTTAAAGCTCATCCTCCAATTTTAGTTCTTTTATAAACTTAAGTATTTGGAGTATTTTCAGTGAGGGTTGGTCCCTCTCCTCTATCTGGTAATTTCCCAGACATCTGTGCCTTTGATGCACAAGTGCATTGCATTTGCTTAATATGTGGTCAGGTGTTTCCTCCTGAATGTTGCAGAATCTACAAGTTGCACTTCTCACTAAGCCGAGAATACTGAGATGTCTTTTTAGTTTACAGTGTCCAGTGAGTAAACCCGTTATTATTCTTAGGCTGTTCCTACTAAGATTCATGCAGGCTTTGTATCGTTCTTGGTTGTAGTTCCCAAGTAATTATTTGGCTTGCCTCAGTTTTGGGAGTTCTTTCCAAATTTTGGATCTTTTTGCCTCCTCTTCTGATTTGATCTTGTTTTTGATCACATTTTCACCTAATCCGCAATAGGGCTCAGGCCCTATTAGGGGGGTTGTTGCTCCTATTTTGGCTAGGGAGTCTGCCTCCTCATTACCATCGATACCCACGTGGCCCGGTACCCAATATAGTGAGACATTGTTGTTTTTGCCCAGTTCATTTAACCTCCTCAAGCATTCCCATACCAATTTTGAGCTAATGCCATAGGAGCTTAAAGCTTTAAGCGCGGCTTGGCTATCTGACATGATGGCAATGTTCCGATTTCGGTAGTTCCTTTCAAGGTTACGTTCTGCACATTTACCTATGGCGTTTACTTCCGCCTGGAAAATGCTTGTGGACTGTCCCATCGGTACAGATAGTTTGGTTCTTGGCCCAAATATACTCGCCCCAGTCCCTTCAGACGTTGTTGATCCATCAGTATACCATTTGATGGCGTTTGGATTAAGATTGTAGTTCGTTGTTTCGCCTACCCACTCTGCCTTGCTACATAACTCCGTTTGAAAATTTTTTTCGAAGTTATATTTTTTAATCATGGCATCCCTTGGAATGTCAAGAAGGTTTGTTACTGTCGACCTGGAGATGCATTGCCTTTCTCTGTTACCTATGCATTTTCCGGTCCCAGTTCCCTCCTTGGCAAATCTCATGATTGCTCCCTGAGCAGTACTGTCTATGACCACGTATAGTGGTGTTAGGTGGTAACCTCCATTGCTGCTGTGGGGCAAGTTCTCATTGCTCCTGTTATGCATATGCATGCGAGCCGTTGGATTTTTTCTAGAGCATTCCTAGTTGTATGAAGTTCGGTTCTTTTGTGCCATGCAACTGCACCATAGGTAATGATGGGCCTTACCATCATGGTGTACATCCATCTTAGGATATTTGGTTTGCAACCGCATGATTTTCCTGCAAGTCTCTTACATATCATAAGGGCCTTTGTGGCTTTCCCGACAGTTATTTCTAAGTGTTTGTTCCAAAGAAGTTTGCTATCTAGTGTGATACCTAGGTATTTTACTTCCTTCTTTGTTTCAATGACTTTACCAGCTAAACTAATAGGTTTCATTCGTGGCAGAAGCCTTTTGTTGGTAAATAGTACGATAGTCGTTTTTGCAGGGTCAATATTTAGTCCTACAGATTGACACCATTTACTTGTGATTTTCAGTCCTCTTTGTAATATTTCACAGAGAGTTTCTTCGAACTTTCCTAGAGCTGTTATTACGATGTCATCGGCAAAGCCTATGCATCGTATGCCCTGAGAAGTAAGACTTTCTAATAGCTCATCCACTACATGACTCCACAGCAAGGGTGACAGTACCCCTCCCTGCGGACAGCCTCTTGTTGTGATGATTTTCTTGACACTTTGCCCTTTGTGTGCCTCTGCCGTTCTTGTTCTCAGCATTTCACTAATCCATCTTGTTATGGTGATGGGTACACACTTCCTTACTAGGGCTTTATTTACTGCATCATGAGAGATGTTATCGAAAGCACCTTCAATGTCTAGGAAGGCACATAGTGCAGTTTCTTTATTCTTTAAAGCAATTTGTAGTGTGTTAGTGAGCTCGTACAGAGCAGTTTCTGTGGATCTGCCTGCTCTATATGCATGCTGTCGATTGCTGAGAGGCATTATATTTAGTACTTCTGATCTTATGAAGTTGTCAACTATTTTCTCCAAAGTCTTCAGTAGAAAAGATGTAAGACTTATCGGCCTGAACGACTTTGGATGGGTTGTATCTTTTTTCCCCATTTTAGGAATAAAGATTACCTTAGCCCTTCTCCATAGGCTTGGTATATACCCAAGTGCTATGCTACTACGAAGTTTGCTAATTAATTGGGGCATAAGTTCCTCTTTACCTTTTTGTAAAAGAGCTGGAAAGATACCATCCACCCCCGGTGACTTAAAGGGTTGAAAGGTGCTTAGCGCCCATTCAAGCCTTTTGCCAGAGCAGATAGTTTTAGCTATCTTCCAGGCTTCCCGGTTGGGTTTGAACGGTATCCTCTCTATTATATCCCCTACCATTGGTAGACTTCCTGGAAAGTGAGTGTTTAGCAAAAGGGAAGACCGTTGCTCCTCATTTTCGGTGAAGCTACCATCAGGGTTACGAAGTGCTAAGGAAGTTATAGATTTTTCATTCGCTAAAAATTTATGCAGTCATGCCGCTACAGGGGTAGATGAAATTCCCTCACAGAAAATTGCAAAACTTTTTCTTTTAGCCTTTCTTATTTCCCCATTATATTTGGTAAACTCTGCAGAGTAGTTAAGCCACTCTCCAGTTCTTTTTGCCGCATTGAAGAGTTTTCTTACCTTGGATCTCAGTTTCGATAGGTTGTTGTTCCACCATGGAGCATCTTTCTGTTTCTTAATGATTTTAAGGGGGCAACTGAGTTCATATGCCTCATTGATTGCCCCACTAAACTCATTAACTATCTGTTCTAATTCAAGGTTACTGTTTGTTGTTCTAACTGGACCTATTTGCTCAAGGTTAGTCTTGAGAATGTTTTTGTAAAGATCCCAGTTTGTTTTCTTAGGGTTCCTTCCAGAGGATTCCTCTGTGGAAAGGCCTTCTAAGGTAAACAAAATTATTCTGTGATCAGACATTGATGGTTCATTGGAGACTCTCCAATCCCTTACTAAGCTGCTTACGTTCGGGGTACCGAGCGTTAAGTCTTATACTTCTTCTCTAGTTCTAGTTAAAAAGGTGGGAGTTTTCCCCAAGTTAAATATATCTAGATTTTTTCCAATAATAAAGTTTTAAAGGTACTCACCCCTTCGGTTGATATCGGTACTACCCCATGTTGTATGGTGGGCGTTTGCATCGCACCCCACCAACAACGGTAGTTTCTTAGTGTTGCAGTAGTCCACGAGCCTTTGCACCTCCAGCGGTGGAATGTTATCTTCATCACCTGGGAAGTAGGCTGATGCCACAACCATTGTGCAGGGGCTGCCCTCGATGTCGATCTGAGCCTGGATCGGAACTAGATACTGCGTCATAAATTCTGAAAGACAAATAAATTTTATATTATTTCTTATTTTTATGCATGTTCTGGGTGAGTCTTGTCTCATGTCCCAGATAAGTGTAGAGTCCTTACTTGTTAGGCCTCTTAGGGGCCAGTTATAGCTTTCATTGAAAACCATCATTGAAAAAGTTGTCTGTTGATTTTGAGACCCTTCGAAAGTTTAATCATTAAATATTTGAATGCAGAAATATAGCTTACGACTTCAAAATTATTTCTCCTCCAAAAAAAATTCATTTTGACCCATATCTTCCCCATAACGTAACTTTTAATTTTTTCAATGATCATTGGTAAGGTTGTTCATCATTGACAAAGTCGGCTGATTCTTGCCCATCACAGTCGACAATTAACAGGCCAGCTCTAAAGTGAATCCCATTGAACTTGAGTTTGTGTTCCCATCCAATGGACACCTCCTCAATTATTGCCTCTTCCAGTAACGTCAATTCTTCGGAACTGAGAGTCTATTGAGGGTACCTCTTGGGCAGGACAGCAATTCTTACACTTTGGGCTGCCTTTGCATAGGAAGTTGGCCTATGTTCGTTACCCTTTTTATTGTCGGTGTTTGATCCCGTTACCCTTTTCATTTTCGGTTTTTTAACCTCTTGCCTTAGGGGAGGAGTTAAATGGTTGCTCTTCCTCTTTCCCTGTTCTTGGCTTTTAGAGGGACCGTTGTTGTTTGCTGCCTTTCTTTCGTCCACCTTCTTCCTGGCTTCCTCGGGGGTCATTCCTTCATTTTGGAACCGGAAGTACCATTTAGTTCCCGCTCCACTAAGTCCTTTCCTAAACGAGTCATCCAAATCACCTGGTACACAACGTTTTGGAAGAGGAAGAGTTTGACGGTCTTGTTTTGTCGGTGGACTTTTCGGTGGTTTCGACTTTTCTATCGGTTTCTTTTCGATAGTGCCATCTTTGGCCATGGGCACAGACACATTGCTCACTTGACCGGGAGGTTAACTCTCTTGGGTCGTGGCCACTGTGTTGTGAGAGACGTCTTTTCTTTGACCTGGAGGTGTTCTACCTTGACCAATGGACGCCGCTCCTTCTGCCCGGTGTAGTACAGTCCTAGAGGGCGTCCTCTTGAGGTACTTACTACAACCCGGTCTCGGATCTTCACCATGGAGGATTCTCTCCATGCGGTCCGCATACTCACTCGCGGTGACATCCCGCGGAGCGTTAAATTTTGTGTGGTTTTTGTTGTTTTTTTTGTTTAATTTGTTTCGTAATTTGATCCCACGAGTAGCTAGAGAAGGGTTGGTCCACCATATCAGAGCTCCGCATGAGCTACCGGTTTTGGTGGTCCCAAACTACGGCGGGTCAGATGAATCTTTGAAACTTAAGCCTCCGCACCACGACAAGGTGCCTGCCATGCAGAGGTGCGTGTATCCTTAAGCAACAAAAATCCGATTATAAAATATATTATTCGCGAGAAACATTCACATGTTCCCAAGTGAAATATTCATATAAGATCCTCGCCGATGTGCCGCTTGGATTTTGAGGTGTAATTTTTGTTACTTAAATACGCGCACAATTTTTTTTGTTTTTTTTTTTTACAATTGTTGTAGGAAATATATTTGTTTTTAAATAGGATAACCAACACAAACAATTAAATACACTTTAATATTTGTTGTGCGCGCAAATATTCTTGTACTCTCTGTGGCAACAAAATTGCTGTCAAATAGCACACACAATTTTTTTTTCATTTCGTGACATTTTGTGTTTATGAAAAATGTTGATTCACTCTTTCTCGGTGTACTATTTTAGATAAAAGCGATTTTTGTCAATGCTTATGAAACTGGCTCATAGCTCAAACTTAGGCTGCGATGCGATGCGAGAAATGTTTCCGTACGAGAAAAATATTTACATTTATTCTTATAAACGTGGACACAGTGTAGCGATATTTGCTGCGAGTGTTGCAATTTTATCACATACTTGTCGCAAGCATCACGTTCACAAACTCTTTTGACCACTTTTGCTCGAATATCGAATACCTTCTCGCATCGCATCGCTTTGTCGCACTACTGTACGCGCAACCTTAGTGTATATTTTTGATTTTGTTTATATAATTTGTTTACTAAATAAAAGATAAGTATTTTTAAGAGAAGAAATTGGGCCTTCATAATAAAGTAGAAAAAATGATACTTAATAATACAAACAATTTGTAAGACCGGTAAAAACTGTTAGTTGATCTTAAAAAATAAATAAAGAATAGGTTGCAGCTTGGCAAAATTAAAACTAATTGGAAAAAAAAAAATCAGAACAAAAATCCGAAAAACCGTTATAAGTCGAAAAGGAAGCCAAAACAAAGAAATTACCTATTAAGTTTTTCGACTTCAAATAGTACGCTGCTGATTCGAAACGAAAAATCACATAAAAAATAACATGATGAAATCATAAACGAAAAATTTCGTTGTGCTTTATGTTGTGCGTTGTTTTGAGAAGTCTCCACTCCCTTTTGGCACAGAATTAATTGCCCGGACCATTAATATTGTAAGTGCGGAAAATGACCTTTGGATTAGTTCGTGTTTTTGTTTGATTTTTTTCGTTAGGTAAATTTTCTTTTATTTATTTGCAATTTGTGAAACTCTCCATGAATGTTTTTCACTATGGTTTAGTTCGTGTTTTTTTTTTTTTATTTTTTTTCGTTAACTAAATTTTCTTTTATTTATTTGCAATTTGTGAAACTCTCCATGAATGTTTTTCACTATGGATTAGTTCGTTTTTCTTGTTTTTGTTTGATTTTTTTCGTTAACTAAATTTTCTTTTATTTATTTGCAATTTGTGAAACTCTCCATGAATGTTTTTCACTATGGATTAGTTCGTTTTTCTTGTTTTTGTTTGATTTTTTTCGTTAACTAAATTTTCTTTTATTTATTTGCAATTTGTGAAACTCTCCATGAATGTTTTTCACTATGTTGTAAGGCCTAGTTCGCTGCTGATGCGAAACGAATTTTTCCTGTGATCTACAAAAAGACTATGAAATGCTTACCTATAATTTTATTGTCAAACTAAATTATTTGTGTTTGTTAATTTCCACCTACCTGTTGTTTTCTTTATTATTTTAAGTGATTTCTACAAATCTCACGATTTGTCAAACATAAGAATCATTAATCAAATTTTACCAACTCTGGCGTGACGACGAGAAACGCTTCATTATGCATACCCTCGTATACTTTCATGGTTTGAAATCGGTTTGAGAACTACGATGAGTTTCTCTTAACGCTCACATCACGTTTTCTCGTCGCATTGTGAATCGGGCTTTAACAAATTAGAATGTGGTAGGGGGAGTAGACAAATTTAGTACCTCTTTTTCTATTTAAAATCGCATCGTTGCAACCAATAGGGAACCTTGAACTAACCTCCCATATTAATAAACGGAGCTAGCTGCCACTTACAAGCTAGTTAAACCAAGACGGAAGCTGGTTTAGCGAAGGGTTAAATAAGAAGAGAAAATATACGTTTTAATTCCCGAATAATCTCTTAATCCATGCTTACACGAGAGCTCGAAAACTACAGGTGAGTTAAGGCACTCTCAAACCAACGCGAAACATTCAGTGCGGCGGAGAAACATTCACCGTTGGTGTGGGCACTCTCATATATCGCCATGTAAATAAATTTTGACAGGCGAATGTTTCTCCGTCGCGTTGGTGTGGGCACTCCCATTTATCACCATGTAAATACATTTTGACTGGCGACTGTTTCTCCGCCACGCCGAATGTTTAGCGTTGGTTTGGGAGAGCCTTTTAGCGCCGTTTTTATTAATATGGCTGAAAGAGAATACGTATTTTAAATCGCTCTCGTGGTAAAGCTGACATAATATTTGCAATACAACATCCCTGGTGGAGACAAATTCACCTCTGAAGAGCGCGTAAACACTTTTGACCCTTTTTAGACCATTACTATTCACTACACCATAACGATGGTTTTGTGGGTGAAATCTGTGAGGGGATAAGAGGCTCTTCACTGTTTTTGCCAAAAAAAACATGTTGTGGTGTAGGGAATAGTCGCAATCTAAATAAAGTCTTTGTTTATAATTTTAATTTGCCGAAAAAAACACCAGATTAACTGCGCATGAATTACCTGCGCATTTTTATTTTCGTAATAAAAACAAATAAACAAGCAACAAAAATATTTATATTCTGCTTTTATGAAGCATATGTTCTTTATGGTTAACGGTTTTGGCATCACATCACATGTACTTGATATGTGTTATCATTATTTTGACAATTTATTTACTAGGTCCGATACGATGGTTAATGTTATTTAAAATAAAA
This sequence comes from Melangyna quadrimaculata, assembly GCA_949320155.1. Lineage (NCBI taxonomy): Eukaryota > Metazoa > Arthropoda > Insecta > Diptera > Syrphidae > Melangyna > Melangyna quadrimaculata. The sequence goes on from OX439483.1 coordinate 151,959,364, forward strand.
AAAAAAAGTTTTTATTAGAAAAACAAGTAGGTAATTTTGTAATAAAAGAAATGTTCTGTAAATGAATAAATCAATGCTAGACATGAATTCTATGAGAGAAATTCATTGTTCTTGTTTTTTTTTATAAGAATTGGTGTCAAATTGAATACCTTACTACATATGTGTGTCCATCAGTTACAAAGTCTGTTCACTGTGTTTAATGAAACTAAAACTTAAGCTCTCCTGAACCAATGCGAAATCGGAGCAAAGCATTCGCAACGATTTCAAAAATTTTATAGAATCGAGTTGAGGAGCTAGTAGCTAACCCAACGGCTCCATTGGCAATATTTGAGGCAATAAATTGCCTATCTATTTGCTCAAAAAGGCGAAAATTCAAAATTTATTGCCTCGACGATAGAAAGCAATAATTGCCTAAAATCTCCCGCGCAATATTGTTATTTTGCCATACCCATATGTTCGTATTGGCGGAATTGAAAGAAATGTAAATGAAAGTGGCAATTTATTCCCTCAAATGGAGATTCTGTTAATTGTTATACATGAAGTTGTCGTTTACTGGTGTCGTTTATAATAAATTATTGACACCTCATCTATTCGCGTACCAGTTTTATTCGAAAGTCTGTTAAATATCATGTACAAAATTAAAATGGTTGAATCAGGAATTTTCTGAAGTCATGTATTTCTTAGGTTATGACACCTTCGCGTGGCAGACACCTTGCCGTGGTGTCAAGGCTTGAGTTTCAAAGATTCATCTGACCTGCCGTAGTTTGGGCCAACCAAAAGCGGTGGCAATTTTGAGGAGTTACAGGGTGTAATGTGGACCGTGCCTATTGGATGGTTTGCAGCCAGGGAGTATACCGGCTGTATTACTCAGTAAGGCCAAGTACGCAGATCGCACTAAACTAAATTTTATGTCTACAATTTGTATCTCTAGAATCGTTTTATTAAATTTAAAACATTTTGATACTTCATTTTGAAGCCCTAATATTGGACTTTGTGTAAAAATGGAAGTTATAAATGCATTGATTTTAGATTTTATTTTACCATTTTTTGTTTACAAAAATTCTGAATATTTACCATTCGAGAAGAAATAAAAAATAACATTAGAAAATGCATGTTTTTTTAAAGTTCTTTTATTTAATTTATTAAAAAAACTATAAAACAATTTATTCATACACAATAATATACACCAGCTGAAAAATATCTTTATTTATTTTATAACATCCCTGCGTCTTCAATTGTTCATCATGTTCCTTGCACCACAAAAGAAACTATCGACAAATTCACCATAAATGTTGAAGTCAACATTGCACAGCTGACAGGCGCCATTACTGTTTTTTTGAATTCGCCACAAAACACATATTCACTTTACCCAACAAATCATCTCTTTCGCACTCATTCATGCTTATTGGAATTTTATGTTTTGTCACACAAAACACCCATCGATTATTTTGACTTTTCTTTTCGAATTCATTTTCGTTAGAGTCAAATTTTTCCCCTTTGAACTTTGATGCATTTCTTCATTTAAATTTTCACTCAGTCCAGTCTACGGTGAATTTATAACGAATTGGTCGGTAACCGCGGATAATTTCAAAGCTAAAAGGAAAAACAGTTCTATTTTTTATAACTTTTCTAGATAATTTTCGGTCATTCAACTATAATCAAACAAACAAAACTCTAACTAGCGAAAATTAACGTCATCAAACTCGCATAAAAAGTGTCGCCAAGTTATATTTCTGCTAAATTCCAGAATATAGCGGAAGGTTTAGTGGGTGATGGATGCTGCTGATGATGGTAGAACACAATGGAATTTCTGTCCTGTTTTTTTTTTTTGTAACTCGTCCATGTATGGTATAAGCGGTCTAAATCTAAACTAGAATTTCCCATCCAAGTAAAAATGCGTGTGTATGGATGCAATTTGCAGTAAAATGTGTTATTTTTAATTTGTTTTCGTCTTTCGCGGTCGATGAGATGCATGTGGCTCTTTTTTGTCTGTCAAAAACTGTTTTGTTTGTTTTTACGGATTACATAAAAATAAACGAAAATATTTGAGGAAAAAAGAAGAAAAACAAAAGAAACAAGAAGGGGAAAAAAAGAGTTAATAAAGAACAACAAAACGGAGAGAAATCGAACTGCAGTTGCAGCAAAAAAAGGAAAGATGTTTTGATGTCACAGTGAAAAGAAAAGTGTGGGTTTTTTGTTGCAATTTAATATTTGTTTAAAAAAGTGATCAGTTAAACCGAAGCCGTGAAAAAAAATTTTAGAAAAAAAAGTAGAGCAAACCATCGCATCGTGTGTGTACTGGAATCTGGAACCCCTCGGGATAAATCAATCTGCCCCCCAAATGAATTTATACAGAAAACAGAAACCATAACCTTCCTGTTACAAAAGAAAAATTGTACAAATGTTATTTTGTTGTCTTCTTTCACTTTCAACTCCCGCGTAGGCCCGTTCGTCCGTAGTGTGTGTCAAAAAAAGCTCAAAAAGTGAGATTTATTCTATTCCTAATTGATCCATAATTGAATCATTGAATTCATTCATTATTCCATTTATGAGTGTGAATTCATTTCATTTATTTAGGAGAAGTGAATAACGGTGTTTTTTTTTCTTCTTTCAAAAAAATGTCTAATTTCCCCAGAGTGAATGCATTCAGCAAACAAAAAGGATAAAAACATTAAAAAGTAAATAAACTTTCGGGTGAGTGAATTTAAATTCTTTTTATGAAAAGAATTGTGTGGCTAAATAATATATGAACATATGTATTTTCAAGGAACTAAATAGGTACTACACAATCACACCACACATGTTTTTATAAAGTTTATATATCTGCCAGCTACCCAAGCAAACTATATCTATGGTCGTTTTTCTTTTTGTAGGTAGGTTTTTTTTTCTTTTTGTCACCTCGTTTACATCCACTTGCAATCTCACCATCATCATTAATAAATTCGAATTCGGAAGCCCTAATTAGCTCTTATCTTCATTTAATGTAGGTAGGTAGTAGGTTGTTTAGGTAGTAGGTTGTTTAGGTAGGTAGGCTCACGCCTGGGGTTTTAAAGATTTTCTGAACCTATTGTTAGAATTACCTATCTTTAAATTTGCTTTATCATGTGCGATGTTTTTACTTTACTCTATCTCTTTCTTTTTAAATCCCTCTCAAATTTGGAGTCCACAATAGGGATTTAATGGGGGGGATGCCCTTTTCAATGAATATTTCTATTGAAGAGAATCCTTGAGACTTTCTTCTGCGAAGGATGGAGATGGTATTGATATACAGGGTGTCCCATTAACAATGGTCCAAACTGAAATTGGTGATAGGCCAGGTGATGAACTATCAGAATTTGGTAACTTTTCCATACCGAATCACAGCGGTTCTCGAGTAACGGCTATTTTAAGAAATTTGAAAAAAATCTAACTTTGAACCAGTTTTTTGCTCACCCTGTCCATAATTGATTTTTGTTTTTTACAAATTTTGCATTAAAAAATTCACTTATAGTTTTACTAACTTTACTGAGTAAAATATTTTTTATTGGCATCGCCATTTGCCTACAAATCATTAGTTAATATTGAACTTTGCCAAAATTAATTTTTGACCTCAATCTTCTGATGAGCCCCCTGAATAAAATTCGTATGGCTCAATACAGGTTTTATATTTCAAAAATTGCCTATTTTTCTGTAGTTTCAAAAAAGGTATTAAACTTGCCAAAGCTATGTTTAAATAGATAGTTATAACCGTTTGAACCCAATCAAACAGGTTAAAAATCAAACAAAAATAGAACATTTTTGTTCAAATATTTCGATAAAATTAGAATTTCACTTCAGATATAACTCCGAAAGAACTGCATTTTGGTGGAGATCTTCGTTTTGATGTCTTAAATAAATACCTTTAGTTTGGACAAGGACCTTCTATTTTCTGTGGTGAAAGCGTAAAAATCCAGTATTTTTGAAAAATTTTCGAAAACAATCAGGTTTTTTAAGAAGTGTCTTTGGAAAACTTGTAGCTTATAGCATTCTAAAAAAAAACCATTAGGATACATTTTTCCGTTAGACCAATAAATTTTGAGACAAATGTGCGCAAATGCAACGGTGTGGAAAATACCACATCAAAGTATAAAAACACATTTTGTCCCCGTTTTCTCAAAATCTCTTGCTCCAACGAAAAAAAGGAGTTAATCTTTTTTCTGTAGAATTTTATAAGCTACAAGTTTTCCAAAGACACTTTTTAAAAAACCTGATGGTTTTCATAAAATTTTAAAATATACTGGATTTATACTCTTTCACCACAGAAAATTAAAAGTCCTTGTCAAAATTTAAGGTATTTATTTAAGAAATGCGTAAGACATCAAAACGAAGATCTCCACCAAAATTCAGCTCTTTCGGAGTTATATTTGAAGTGAAATTTTAATTTTATCGAAATATTTGAACAAAAATGTTTTATTTTTGTTTGATTTTTAACCTGTTTGATTGGGTTCAAATGCTTATAACTGTCTATTTAAACATAGCTTTGGCAAGTTTAATACCTTTCCTGAAACTACAGCAAAGTAGGCAATTTTTGAAATATAAAACCTGTATTGAGCCATACGAATTTTATTCAGGGGGCTCATCAGAAGATTGAGGTCAAAAATTAATTTTGGCAAAGTTCAATATTAACTAATGATTTGTAGGCAAATGGTGATGCCAATCAAAAATATTTTACTCAGTAAAGTTAGTGAAACTATAAGTGAATTTTTTTATTGCAAAATTTGTAAAAAATAAAAATCAATTATGGACAGGGTGAGCAAAAAACTGGTTTAAAGTTAGATTTTTTTCAAATTTCAAAAAATAGCTGTTACTCGAGAACCGCTATGATTCGGTATAGAAAAGTTACCAAATTCTGAAAGGCTATGGCCTGGCCTTTCACCAGTTTTGGTTTGGACCATTGTTAATGGGACACCCTGTATAAATATAAACAGTAAATAGATTTAGAAAAGTTGCGAAAAAAGGGATTACCTAGCTAGGTTCCTAAGCAAGTGGGATTTTTTATTCGAGGAATTTTCCCTAAATAATTGGTAGCTATTTTCCTAATTTAAATCAGAATGTGAAGAATGTTCGTTTGTGTTTTTTTTTAAAACGAGCAGATTACTTTTGAATCTAAGCGGAGAGCAAAAATGAGTTGAAATACCTTAAAGTTTAAAACTAATAATACCTACTTAGTCGTGATTAAATGAGTTTAAGCTTCAATCTGCTTTAAATTCTGAGATCACCTAACCGTACCAATTGTAATCCCCACAAATGAAGATTAAAAATAATGGTGTTTCCATTGGTTTTCGAATCGCAAAATAATAATAAAATCAACAAATCCAATAACAAGATATGAAGGCTAAATACCTACCTAAAAAAAGTATAAAAAAGGCAATTTTTTCAATAAACCCATAACATTATCATTCGAATTTTTTGGTTAAAGCGTGGTATGCAGTATTTTTAAAACTGATAAATGACAAGTTCAAAGTTTAATCAAAATATAAGAGCCGTTCTCGAAAAAACTTGATATAACCGACATCGTTGTATACGACAGCTTCCCGTTTTAGATGAGCTAAAACAAAAATTCTAATATCTTCACTAGGGAATCACATAAAAACGCTTCACACACAATTAAAAAAAAATCGGTCCAACCGTTAAGGGTTTAGCTCGGTGTACATCAGGACGCACAGACGCACGAACACTTTTTTGAACTTCTCCATTATCGTAATGTTAGTATTGATTAAAACCTCTGTAATTTTTTTGACAATTAACCAATAGTTGCATAAAATCGATGCACTTTTGACATTTTAAAAATCAGAAACAAATGTTGGTAATGTCTTTGAGAACATAAGAACCAAAGACCACCTAAAAAGGCCCTATTTGTACATGTTACATGTTATTTGCGATTACTCTAAAGCCGGAAACACACGGGTCGAGTCGTGTGTAGCTGTCAGTCAAAATATTTAATACGCCTCACGGCGATACAACACACCAGATAAACGTGGTTCTACGGATAAAAAATACATTCAAACAATAGTGCCACAACACACCACACGAGACAGGTGTTTTTTTTTATAATCTTAAAATTCAAAGAGCTCTATGTATATCGTACGTCATTCAAAAATAATTTTGTGTCAAAAAATTAATTTATTTTGTGTCAAAAAATAAAAACAAATACAGAAAAGATTTTATAATTACATAGAGAAAATAATTCATATTGGCCAAAATACCAACAAGACCAACTAATCGAGCAAACGAATAAATTGGGGCTTAGGAGTTCTAAAGAAAAAAATGAAGAGGTTCCAATGACATTTTCCTATGAAGTTTCGTGTTTGTTGAAAACCTCAGCTGGAGAACAAATAAATTGTATGTACACACATACATATTGTATATACATATATAAGTTCTTCTTCTAAGTGACGCGATGCAATGGCTTTGAACCTAATTCAGGTAATAGTTTCTTTTCAAGCCGAAGTATTAACAGTATTAATTAAGTTTCTTTTCAAGTCGCAGTATTAACATTTGAGAAGCAGACAGGACGATCAGAAAAGTATATTGGATCCATTACCTACAGAATAAAATCAGTTGAATATGTATAATCCAATGGCTTCGTCCCCATTATCTCACATTGATTTCCAGAATTAAGAACAAAAACAATTATTCCAAACTATGCACACCCGATACAGAGATTATTGGTTTTTTTTTTATAACCCACGCTCTAACTAAAAACCACGAATAGTTATCAATCATTAAATTAAATAAAAAACAAATTATATGAAGTAAAAGAAGAAAAATATAATCAGTTTATTAAACAAGAAGGATTATGGGTGTATCTATAATTCAAAAAACAAAGAAAAAAACATCATATAATACTAATTATAATTCTTATTTCTTGTTAACCACAAAAATAAGAATTATAATTAAATTTGGAATCCAACATACAAAAAAGATTTAAATATTTCAAAGAATATGACTATATATAAAGAATTAGATTTTAATAAACAAAAAATTTAAACTGAAAAAAAACAGATATTTAGTACTAAATTTCTTCAATAAACCTTGTACAAAATATCTTCATGAAATACTGAAAGATTCCATGATGTTTTTTTCTCTTCATATTAAATAACGGTAGCCGAAATTTAATTGAATTCTTTAATTTAAAAAAAATACATAATAAATAATTTTAACATTATAGGTATCAAAAACTTATACTCACATAGACCCAATCCCTCCAAAATCCATTTTCAAAATAATCTTTAATTATTCTGAATAATTCTTCTTGTCTCCTTATTCTCCTGAGTTCTTTTCTATAAATTTCTTCTCTTCTCCATGCAGCCAACTAAAAAAATGTATGTACCACATTTTAAATATTTTTAAAACCATTAAAATCATACAAATTTAATATACTCACATTATCTGACATTTCATCTAACCATTGATATTCATTTTCATATACCGCATTAGGTCCACTAGTTCCAGGTATCTTAAAAATTTTATTTAACACATTTTAATATTGATTTACATTTCAAATCATAAACATTTAATATACTCACATCCTCCGGCATTTCGTTAATCCATTTCTGGACATCATATACTTTTTTAATAATTCCGCTTGGTCCAGGTTGCTAAAAAAATTTCATTATCACATTTTTATTTATTTAACATTTTAAATCATAAAAATTTTATATACTCACATTCTCCAACATTTCATCTATCCATTTTTGAACATTGTATTCATTTTCTTTCGTTGCATCCATTTTTCTTCTATTTAATTCTTCACAAAATTATATTTACTTCTGTATTGCTTGATATATTTTTAATAATGAATTATTTTTTTTAATTTTTTGGCTTATATAGAATTTTAGATTTCATGACCAACTGGGTGTTATAAAAATTATTACATAATCGGGCCAGTAGAAAAAGTGTATAGTGGATCATTTAATATATCTAATTTCAATTTTGCCACCTGACGCTCTAAGAGACTCATTGTAATTGGTAATTTGTGAATGGTAAATGGTAAATGGTTATATTGGTAGTAATGGTAAGATTGGTAATATTGGTGAGATAGTTAAGATAGGTATGGGTATGAGTGTTAAGAGTGGTAAGATTGGTAACTTGTAATCAAGTGGCAATTGGTATATTTTGATGTAAAGGTGTTGTTTATGGTAATTGCAGTTGCAGTGGTAGTTCCAGTTGCAGTGGTAAGTGCAGTTGCAGTGGTAAGTGCAGTTGCAAAGGTAAGTGCAGTTGAAGTGGTAAGTGCAATTGCAGTGGTAAGTGCAATTGCAGTAGTAAGTGCAGTTGCAGTGGTAAGTGCAGTTGCAGTGGTAAGTGCAAATGCAGTGGTAAGTGCAGTTGCAGTGGTAAGTGCAGTTGCAGTGGTAAGTGCAGTTGCAGTGGTAAGTGCAGTTGCAGTGGTAAGTGCAGTTGCAGTGGTAAGTGCAGTTGCAGTGGTAAGTGCAGTTGCAGTGGTAGGTGCAGTTGCAGTGGTAAGTGCAGTTGCAGTGATAAGTGCAGTTGCAGTGGTAAGTGCAGTTGAAGTGGTAAGTGCAGTTGCAGTGATAAGTGCAGTTGCAGTGGTAAGTGCAGTTGCAGTGGTAAGTGCAGTTGCAGTGGTAAGTGCAGTTGCAGTGGTAAGTGCAGTTGCAGTGGTAAGTGCAGTTGCAGTGGTAAGTGCAATTGCAGTGGTAAGTGCAGTTGCAGTGGTAAGTGCAGTTGCAGTGGTAAGTGCAGTTGCAGTGGTAAGTGCAGTTGCAGTGGTAAGTTCAGTTGCAGTGGTAAGTGCAGTTGCAGTGGTAAGTGCAGTTGCAGTGGTAAGTGCAGTTGCAGTGGTAAGTGCAGTTGCAGTGATAAGTGCAGTTGCAGTGGTAAGTGCAGTTGCAGTGGTAAGTGCAGTTGCAGTGGTAAGTGCAGTTGCAGTGGTAAGTGCAGTTGCAGTGGTAGGTGCAGTTGCAGTGGTAAGTGCAGTTGCAGTGGTAAGTTCAGTTGCAGTGGTAAGTGCAGTTGCAGTGGTAAGTGCAGTTGCAGTGGTAAGTGCAGTTGCAGTGGTAAGTGCAGTTGCAGTGGTAAGTGCAGTTGCAGTGGTAAGTGCAGTTGCAGTGGTAAGTGCAGTTGCAGTGGTAAGTGCAGTTGCAGTGGTAAATGGAGTTGTTGTGGTAGTTGCAGTTGCAGTGGTAGTTTCAGTGGTAAGTGCAGTTGCTGTGGTAGTTGCAGTTGCAGTGGTAAGTGCAGTTGCAGTGGTAAGTGCAGTTGCAGTGATAAGTGCAGTTGCAGTGGTAAGTGCAGTTGCACTGATAAGTGCAGTTGCAGTGGAAGTTGCAGTTGCAGTGGTAAGTGCAGTTGCAGTGGTAAGTGCAGTTGCAGTGGTAAGTGCAGTTGCAATGGTAGGTGCAGTTCCACTGGTAAGTAAAATCGCAGTGGTAGGTGCAGTTGCAGCAACTGCACCTGCCACTGCAACTGCACTTACCACTGCAACTGCACTTACCACTGCAACTGCACTTACCACTGCAACTGCACTTACCACTGCAACTGCACTTACCACTGCATTTGCACTTACCACTGCAACTGCACTTACCACTGCAACTGCACTTACCACTGCAACTGCACTTACCACTGCAACTGCACCTACCATTGCAACTGCACCTACCACTGCAACTGCACCTACCACTGCAACTGCAACTACCGCTGCAACTGCAATTACCATAAACAACACCTTTACATCAAAATATACCAATTGCCACTTTATTACAAGTTACCAATCTTACCACTCTTAACACTCATACCTATCTTAACTATCTCACCAATATTACCAATCTTACCATTACTACCAATATAACCATTTACCATTTACCATTCACAAATTACCAATTACAATGAGTCTCTTAGAGCGTCAGGTGGCAAAATTGAAATTAGATATATTAAATGATCCACTATACACTTTTTCTACTGGCCCGATTATGTAATAATTTTTATAACACCCAGTTGGTCATGAAATCTAAAATTCTATATAAGCCAAAAAATTAAAAAAAATAAATCATTATTAAAAATATATCGAAGTGAACGGAAGTAAGAAGAATTGTGTCAAAGAAATAAATTGAAATAAATAAAGGAAAAATAGTTAAGATGCAAGAAATTGAATACGATATACAAAAATGGATAGATGAAGTGTTGGAGAATGTGAGTATATAAAATTTTTATGATTTAAATTGTTAAATAATATAAAAATGTGATAATGAAATTTTTTTAGCAACCTGGACCAAGCGGAATTATTAAAAAAGTATATGATGTCCAGAAATGGATTAACGAAATGCCGGAGGATGTGAGTATATTAAATGTTTATGATTTGAAATGTAAATCAATATTAAAATGTGTTAAATAAAATTTTTAAGATACCTGGAACTAGTGGACCTAATGCGGTATATGAAAATGAATATCAATGGTTAGATGAAATGTCAGATAATGTGAGTATATTAAATTTGTATGATTTTAATGGTTTTAAAAATATTTAAAATGTGGTACATACATTTTTTTAGTTGGCTGCATGGAGAAGAGAAGAAATTTATAGAAAAGAAATCAGGAGAATAAGGAGACAAGAAGAATTATTCAGAATAATTAAAGATTATTTTGAAAATGGATTTTGGAGGGATTGGGTCTATGTGAGTATAAGTTTTTGATACCTATAATGTTAAAATTATTTATTATGTATTTTTTTTAAATTAAAGAATTCAATTAAATTTCGGCTACCGTTATTTAATATGAAGAGAAAAAAACATCATGGAATCTTTCAGTATTTCATGAAGATATTTTGTACAAGGTTTATTGAAGAAATTTAGTACTAAATATCTGTTTTTTTTCAGTTTAAATTTTTTGTTTATTAAAATCTAATTCTTTATATATAGTCATATTCTTTGAAATATTTAAATCTTTTTTGTATGTTGGATTCCAAATTTAATTATAATTCTTATTTTTGTGGTTAACAAGAAATAAGAATTATAATTAGTATTATATGATGTTTTTTTCTTTGTTTTTTGAATTATAGATACACCCATAATCCTTCTTGTTTAATAAACTGATTATATTTTTCTTCTTTTACTTCATATAATTTGTTTTTTATTTAATTTAATGATTGATAACTATTCGTGGTTTTTAGTTAGAGCGTGGGTTATAAAAAAAAAACCAATAATCTCTGTATCGGGTGTGCATAGTTTGGAATAATTGTTTTTGTTCTTAATTCTGGAAATCAATGTGAGATAATGGGGACGAAGCCATTGGATTATACATATTCAACTGATTTTATTCTGTAGGTAATGGATCCAATATACTTTTCTGATCGTCCTGTCTGCTTCTCAAATGTTAATACTGCGACTTGAAAAGAAACTTAATTAATACTGTTAACACTTCGGCTTGAAAAGAAAATTAATTAATACTGTTATTACTTCGGCTTGAAAAGAAACTATTACCTGAATTAGGTCCAAAGCCATTGCATCGCATCACTTAGAAGAAGAAAATTGTCATCTCTCTTATATACATATAATATGTATGTATGTACAATGTATTTGTTCTCCATCTGAGGTTTTCAACAAACACGAAACTTCATAGGAAAATGTCATTGGAACCTTTTCATTTTTTTCATTAGAACTCCTTAGCCACAATTTATTCGTTTGTTCGATTGGTTGGTCTTGTTGGTATTGTGGCCAATATGAATTATTTTCTGCATATATGTGATTATAGAATCTTTTCTGTATTATTTTTAATTTTTTGACACAACATAAATTGATTTGTTGACACAAAATTATTTTTGAATTAAGTAGGATATAGAGCTCTTTGAATTTTAAGATTATAAAAAAACAAAACACCTGTCTCGTGTGGTGTGTTGTGGTGCTATTGTTAGAATATAATTTTATATCCGTAGAACTACATTTATCTATTGTGTTGTGTTGCTGTGAGGCGTATTAAATATTTGGACTGGGAGCGAGACACGACTCGACAACAAAACACACGCGACGCGTGCGGTTCCTTTTTTTTTGTTTTAGGTGCTCTTTGGTTCTAATGTTCCTAAAAACATTATAAACTTTTCTTGCAGATTTTTAAAGTGACATTTAAAGATCGCAAGCATCGGTTTTATGCACCTATTGGTTTCGTGTCAAAAAAACAATCATCTAGGTTTTAATCAACTATTCTGTTTTTATGTAATGAGAGTAAGATTATAAGACTGCAAAAATTACAAAATAAAGCAATTAGATGTATTTTAAAGTGCAAAAGATATATCGCTGGCTCAATACTTTAATGTTCTATGTTAGGTTTTCATTAGTCTGAGATATTCGCTTCCAAAGTTTTACGAATTAAGGACCTACTTTCTTTTTTCTGTGTTCGATATCGATATAATTAACACTTTTCAATTTTAACATAGAACATTTTTCTAACTTTTTTGAATTTTCTTCAAGTTTTTTGTTCTATGTCGGACATAAAACATCAAAGCACTGAGGGAGATATATGGAAATCAATGGCACATTGGGAAAAAATTAAATAAAATATTCAGTGAAATTACAAAGTATAGTTACTGCGATTGTAAGACCGTAAAAAACTATTATTTATGCTCAAATATTACATATAAAGTGCAAAATTCCAGATTAAAGTTTATCAATAGAGTTTTTGCATTTGCCAATACTTTTTGATAATTTATTTATTGATTTAATTTATTTTATGGTCTATATGAACGTTTAATGACTGAACATAACTCAGAATCTTTGCAATGTTTATGTTTGTTAGGGCTATAAAACAGCCATTTGTTGAAGAAAAAACATGGAACATACATTTTCTTAAAGTCGACAAAAAAGCGAATATTTTGATATAAAAAAACATATTTTTGAATTTTATATGACATAGAACATTAAAGTATTGAGCCAGCGATATGTCAATTCGTTTTATGTTGAACTCTTTGAAGTGGTTATCAGTAAAGCAAAGAATTGTTATGAATGTTTTAGTTTTTGTATTTAAAATAATAAACAACTTAATGCCAAATTATTTATTTGATTATATACAATTTATAAGAGACTTACGCAAAATTCTCTCAAATACAAAGGATTTAAATTGTTCAATAGTTTAAACGCTGATGCCAAAAATGAAACAAACTTAAATATACAGCTATATAAAAGAAAAGTTATTGAATATGTAAAATCACACTATTAGAACCTATGTAAAATCAATTATGTAAATGTATTTATGTATATTAATGTAAATAGTTAACTAAACTAAATAAATAAACTTAAACTTAAATTACGATGATGGAGAAGTTCAAAAAAATGTTTGTGCGTCTGTGCGTCCTGATGTACACCGAGCTAAACCCTTAACGGTTGGACCGATTTTTTTTGAAAATTTGGTGTGAAGCGTTTTTATGTGATTCCCTAGCGGAGAAATTCGAAATCTATGTCGTAGCTCATCTAAAACGGGTAGCTGCCATACAACGATTTCAGTTTTGGGCTATTCCATTATCGCGGGTGCAACATTAAGACAGACTTTAAATATTTTTATAATAAAATAAAAGAATATTTGAATGAAATTCTTACTTGAAGCGTTACATTTTCGACTATTTGGTTTGGATTCGTTTATAAAACACAAATTAAATAAATAAATCGTCAGAAAAAAAGGTTTCAAAGTGCGATCGCGGGTGCAATGAATTTGGCTCACATTTCTTGATCATAGTACGAAAATCGCAAAAGTCTGTTAATTGTGAAACATTTGTTATTTTTTTCTTACATTTTACTGAACGACATTGATTCAATCAACTAAAGACATAAAAATTAAGAAAGCAAAAATCAACAACGATTTTTCACTTTTAAAGCAATCGCGGGTGCAACATCAAATTATCGCGGGTGCAACGCGTCTTACTTTAATGAATATTGACATCAGTAAAACGATTTAAATGAACTGGATGAGAGATTAAAATAACATATATTACTAGTCAGTACCGTTCTCTATTAATTATTAGTTTGTTTTTTTTTCAATGCGTCACTATTTTCGAAAAATACTGTGGTGCGATTCTCTTATCGCTCGTGCAACATTGAGACTCACTTTGAGTATATTTATAATTAAATAAAAAAATATTTTAATGAAATTATTGCTTGAAGGGCTACATTTTAATCTATTCCCTACGTAAAAGTGCTCTGCATTAGGGCTGGCCACGAGATGAGACTCGGCGAGACTTTTGGAAGTCTCGTCTCGTTAAAATCGAACATTTTATTCTCGTCTCGGTCTCGTGTCGATCTCGTCTCGGTCTCGTCTCCGAAAATAACAACTTCCGGACAACCTGTTGATTATTGTAACGTCAAAGTATAATAATTTGTTTCAGTTTGAATATGAGTAGAAATAAATATTTAACTGAAATTGGATTTTTCAATTTATTAGACTCACTGTAAATTTCGGTCCAACTAAACAGTCCCGTCTCGGTCTCGGCTCGGATGCTTTAAATGCAGTCTCGTCTTGTCTCGTCTCGTCTCGTCTCGTCTCGTCTCGTCTCGTCTCGTCTCGTCTCGTCTCGTCTCGTCTCGTCTCGTCTCGTCTCGTCTCGTCTCGTCTCGTCTCGTCTCGTCTCGTCTCGTCTCGTCTCGTCTCGTCTCGTATCGTCTCGTCTCGTCTCGTCTCGTCTCGTCTCTGTCTCGTCATGTGAGACCGAGGTAGGCATTTTTTCAAGCTTGCGGCTATATTTTTGTGAAGCAGTGTCTTTCCTTACTTCCCTGCATTTTATATTAAATTGTTAAAAAAAAAAACAATCTTGGCAAACAAAAATTATTATTCAAGGCTTATTTATTAATAAAATATGATACATCACTCAATAATGTTAGTGTCGACAAGTTGCAACCAATTTGAATCAACGTTTTTTTTTAGATTCAAAATACAATTTACTCCTTACAGTGACTGGTTAAATTTTGTTTTTGATTTTTTCTTACTTTAACAAAGTTTCACTAAAGTAAACACTTTATTTCTGTGTAAAAAACAAACTTGTATATATAATATTTTATATCGCGGGTGCGGCTCCTAACCTTTAGCACCACATATTTGGGATGTTCGCTAATAAATTATGCCATCCAATAGGTCAGTAATTGGTCAAAAAAGGTCAACTAGTGTCAGAAATTGGTCAGCCAGGATATTTGTAATCAAAGGTTAAAGTTTTTCAAGGTCACCAACTATTATTGGCACCTCATTTATGGGATATTCGCAAAAAAAGTGTACCATTTGAAAGGCCAACGACTCGTGATAATAGGTCAGTTAGTTTCAGTAATTGGTTAGCAACTTCAAAACGTTATTTTCCCCCAATTTTGCACTAATTTAGCGAATTTCTGGGTCCGATAGAATGAAGCAAGTCCGCTGACCGAAAAGCAAAATGCTTAGCCAACGTTTCACAAAGGCTCAATAAACCACGGAGGAGGAAATGTTTTGGCCAGGGGATGGTTTTCTAATCAAAGAATCGGACCAATTCATAGAATAGATGGTATAATGGATCGTTTTGTGTATGATGACGTCCTTCAAAACATGATGCTGCCACACGCAGAAGTAGAAATGCGCTTCAAATGGACATTCCAATATGACATTTATCCAAAACATACCGCAAAATAAGTCCAAAATTGGATTTTGGAAAATAAAATCAACGTTTTGAAGTGGCCGGCACAGTCACCTGACCTCATCCCCATAAAAAAAAACCTATTGCAGATTGAAGATCGCCAGCTTCAACGTGATAGCTGCAAAAACAAGGATTTTCTTGTTGTTCTAACAGAAATAGCTTGGAAGTATCGTATAGTTGTCAAGCATCAGCTATCAAAAATAGTGGCTTCATAACACAATATTGGAAAACAACTACAGAATTTAATTGTGTGCTTCAGTTTTGTCGCAATTGCTTTTAATATTTTTTTAAATTTTTTGTTGTATTTCCTTTACTGTGGTAATTAATATACTTTTTTTCCTTGCGATTGAAGAGCTAATGTATACCTACATTAACCAAATAAAATTCATTTAAATATATTCAAGTTTAGAAATTAACCTAAGCAAAATGTAACCAAGTGAAATTGAGTGCTTTTGTTTTGTCCGACACTGTATATATATATAAAGTCCTATAATGTTTTTTAATGCGAGATTTTAGTTTTCGAGATTTTAAGTTTGCGGGTTTTTGTAAATGCGAGATTATAAACAACTGGTTTTTGTAATTTTGTGATTTTGAAAAGCGTGTTTCTGTAATTGCGAGATTTCGTATTGCGAGATTTCGATTGCGAGATTTTAATTTGCGAGATTTCGTAGCCAACCCGTCCTGATGTATGTACATGTACATCGAACTAAAACCTGAACGGTTGGACGGATTTGCTTTAAATTTCGTGTGAAACATTATTTGTGATTCCCTAGAGGATAAATTGAAATGCTTGTTTTAGCTCATCTAGAATGGGTAGCTGTCATACAACGATTGCGGTTTTATCAAGTTTTCTCAAAAATGGCCCAAAAGATTATGATTAAACTTCGAAAGTGTAATCCCTAAGCTGTTTGAATAATACTGAATACGGTTTTTGTCAAAAAATTTGTACAACGGAATTTAAGTTTTGGGTTCTTTTTAGCAAATTTGCCGGCTTTTCACTTGTTTTGGTATATTCCCCAATATCTCATAAGAGTACGCGTGGAGATGTATATATATGTTGTAAGTAATGACAATACTCAGTAAATTACCAAATCGTCTAAAGGATTCAAAATCTGTCATTTCATACAAATAAGACGGTGTTCACATTGGACTGGCTCTTCCGACTATTTTTGACTTCTCTGAAATTTATCACACTCCTATTTCATAGTTAAAAAGGGAGAAAAGTAGTAAATTTTTAAAGAAGTTAAAATTGTGTGTATTTTTTCTGACGTTCTTATTTGTTAATTCGAAGGAGTCAGTCCAATGTGAACACCGTCTATTGAAAAGTGAAAGTGACATGCTGATATGAAGTAAAGATTGTGCTCTCTCTAGTTTTCAAAAATGACAACCTACTTATTCTTGTCATAAAAATGACAAGACTCAAACAGATATTGTTTTGTGTTTGTCTAAATGCATGTAACGAAATTATTTTTTCATTAATATGTAATTTTTATGAAAGTTTTGTCACTCCTTTAATAGCGACATAAAGAATGAATTTGCTCAGTACCTATTTGTCAGTATAATGCCAAAGCATTACAGCGCTAATATTTGACTTTGTGTAAAAATGAACGTTATTTATGCATTGATTTTAGACTTACTTTAGCCCATTTTTTTAAAAGAAATTCTTAATATTTATCATTCGAAAACAAATGAAAAATAACAATAGGAAATGCATGTTTTTTAAAGTTCTTTTATTTAATTTATTACTAAAATATACTTCAATTTATTCATACATTATTATCATACACATAATCTAATACATCATTATACCTTTTTACATTTTTCATTAAATAAAAAAAGCTGAAAAATTTCTTTATTTATTTTATAACATGCCTGCTTTTCCAATGTTTCATCAAGTTCCTTGCACCACAAACAAAACTCTGTTTACAAACTCACCACAGGTGTTGATTTCAACATTGTACAGCTGACTGACGCGATTACTATATTTTTGAATTCGCCACTAAACACATGTTCACTTTATCGGAAGAGTCATCTTTTTCGCACTCATTCATTCTTATTGGAATTTTATGTTTTTTCACACACGAATACCCATCGATTTATTTTGACTTCTCTTTTTGAATTCATATTCGTTAAATTCGTATTTTTCCCCTTTGATGCATTTCTCATTTAAATTTTCACTCAGTCGTACGGTGAATTTATAACAAATCGGTTGAGAGAAGAATCGCGGATAATCAAAGTTAACAGAAAATAAGAAAAATAAGATTAATTTTTTTAATAACTTCTATAAAATTTTCGGTCATTCAACTATAATCGAACAAGCAAAACACAAACTCGCGAAGATTAACTTCATTTAAGTCGTATAAAAAATGTTGCTAGGCATTTCTTCTGCCAAATTCCAAAATAATATAACGGAAGTTTTAGTGGGTGTTGGATGCTGAAGATGATGGTAGAACAATGGAATTTATGTTTTTTTTTTTGTAAAGCGGTGTAATCGAAAATTTCCCATCGAAGTAAAAATGCGTGTGTATGGATGCAATTTGCAGTAAAAAGTGATATTTTTAATTTTGTTTTCGCCTTTCGCGGTCGATGAGATGCATGTGGCTCGTTTTTGTCTCTCAAAAACAGTTTTCTTTGTTTTTATGGATTACATAAAAATAAACAAAAATATTTGAGGAAAAAAGAAGAAAAACAAAAGAAACAAGAAGGGGAAACAAGAGTTAAAAAAGGACAACAAAACGGAGAGGAATCGAATTGTGCAGAAAAAAAGGAAAGATGTTTTGAAGTCACAGTGAAAAGAAAAATAAAGTGTTTTTGGTGCAATTTAATATTTTTTGTTGTTTAAAAAAAGTGATCAGTTAAACCGAAACCGTGAAGAAATTTAAGAACAAAAAAGTAGAGCAAACCATCGCATCGTGTGTACTGGATTCTGGAACCCCTCGTGATTAATCAATCTGCCTCCCCCAATCGAATTTATACAGAAAGGAGAAACCATAAATTATTAAATAAAAGCAACCTTCCCCCAACAAATAAAAAATTGTACATGTTGTTTTGTTGTCTTCTTTCACTTTCACCTCCCGCGTTAACCAGTGTGTCAAAAAAAGCTCAAAAAGTGAGATTTATTTAATTCCTAATTGATCCATAATTGAATCTTTGAATTCATTCATTATTCCATTTGTGATTGTGAATTCATTTCAATTATTTCGGAGAAGTGAATAACGGCGTTTTTTTCTTCTATCAAAAAATTGTCTAATTTCCCCAGAGTGAATGCATTCAGCAAACAAAAAGGATAAAAACTTCAACAAAATAAATAAACTTTCGGGTGAGTGAATTTTAATTGTTTTTATTAAAAGAATTGTGTGGCTAAATAATACACATTGTATGTATTTTCAAGAAACTAAATACCTACTACGCAATCACACCACACATATTTTGTTTACTTTTATGTTTCTGCCAGCTACCCAAGCAAACTACCTATGGGGGCGCAGTTGATTTTCTTTTGAAGGTAGGTTTTTGCTTTTTGTCACCTCGTTCTACATCCACTTGCAATCTCACCAACATCATTAATAAATTCGAAATCGGAAGCTCTAATTAGCTCTTATCGTCATATAATGTAGGTAGTAGGTTGTTTTGGTAGGTAGGCTCACGCCCGGGGTTTTTAAGATTTTCTGCAGCTATAATTCTAATGGTAGTTTTCTAATGACCTATCCTTAAATTTGCTTCATCATGTGCGATGTTTTTACTTCACTCTTTCTCTTTTTTTCTATCTCCCTCTCAAATTTGGAGTCCAGAATAGGGATTTAATGGGGGATGCCCTTGTCAATGAGGATTTTTATTGAAGTGAATCCTTTAGACTTCTTCTCTGAATGATGGAGATGGTATTGCTATATAAATATAAATAGATTTAGAAAAATTGCAAAAACAGAAACAAGCTGGGTACCTAAGTGAGTGGGATAATTGGTATTTTCCTAATTTAAATCAGAATGTGAAGAATGTTCGTTTGTGTTTTTTTTAAACTAGCATAGTACATACTTAAGAATCAAATTCTGAGTTTAACTAACAATACCAATTGTAATCTCCCCTGATAAACAAAAATCAATTTATTTTTAAAACTGGTAAATGACATGACATGTTTATTGTTTAATCAAAATCCGTGCTTGAGAAAACTTGATTAAACTGAAATCGTTGTATGGCAGCTATCCCTTTTAGATGATCTACAACAAAAATTCAAATTTCTCCGCTAGAGAATCACATAAAAACGCTTGACAGCATATTAAAAAAAAACTGTTCAACCGTTTAGGCTCTAGCTCGATGTATACATCAGGACGCACCGACGCACAAACACTTTTTTGAACTTCTCCATCATCGTGATGTAAGTTTTGGTTCAAATATCGATGATTTTTTTGACACGAAACCAATAGGTGCATAAGACTTATGCTTGCGATCTTAAACGTCATTTTAAAAAATCTGAAAAAAATGTTGGTAATGTTTTTAGGAACATAAAAACAAAAGAGCACCAAAAACAAATGAAAAAAGGAACTACACGCGTCTCGTGTGTTGTCGAGTCATGTGTCGCTGCCAGTCCATATACCTATTTAATACGCCTCACAGCAACACAACACATTAGGTAAATGTGGTTCTATGGATGTTAAATATATTCTAACAATAGCGCCACAACGACAGGTGTTTTTTTTTTTTGTATACAATCTTAAAAGTCAAGAGCTCTATATATTGTCCTTAATTCAAAAATAATTTTGTGTCAAAAAATCAATTTATTTTGTGTCAAAAAAAATAAAACAAATACAGAAAAGATTCCGTAATTACATATATGGAGAAAATAATTCATATTGGCCACAATACCAACAGGATCGAACAACCGATCAAATTTGGGCTAAGGAGTTGTAAAGAAAAAAGAAAAATATGAAAAGGTTCCAATGATATTTTCTCATGAAGTTTCGTGTTTGTTGAAAACCTCAGCTGGAGAACAAATACATTGTTCATATATATGTACACATATTGTATGTACATATATAAGAGAGATGACAACTTTCTTCTTCTAAGTGACGCGATGCAATGGCTTTGAACCTAATTCAGGTAATAGTTTCTTTTCAAGCCGAAGTGTTAACAATATTAAATAAGTCTTTTCAAGTCGCAGTATTAACATTTGAGAAGCAGACAGGACGATCAGAAAAGTATATTGGATCCATTACCTACAGAATAAAATCAGTTGAATATGTATAATCCAATGGCTTCCTCCCCATTATCTCACATTGATTTCCAGAATTAAGAACAAAAACAATTATTCCAAACTATGCACGATACAGAGATTATTGGTTTTTTTTTTATAACCCACGCTCTAACTAAAAACCACGAATAGTTATCAATCATTAAATTAAATAAAAAACAAATTATATGAAGTAAAAGAAGAAAAATATAATCAGTTTATTAAACAAGAAGGATTATGGGTGTATCTATAATTCAAAAAACAAAGAAAAAAACATCATATAATACTAATTATAATTCTTATTTCTTGTTAACCACAAAAATAAGAATTATAATTAAATTTGGAATCCAACATACAAAAAAGATTTAAATATTTCAAAGAATATGACTATATATAAAGAATTAGATTTTAATAAACAAAAAATTTAAACTGAAAAAAAACAGATATTTAGTACTAAATTTCTTCAATAAACCTTGTACAAAATATCTTCATGAAATACTGAAAGATTCCATGATGTTTTTTTCTCTTCATATTAAATAACGGTAGCCGAAATTTAATTGAATTCTTTAATTTAAAAAAAATACATAATAAATAATTTTAACATTATAGGTATCAAAAACTTATACTCACATAGACCCAATCCCTCCAAAATCCATTTTCAAAATAATCTTTAATTATTCTGAATAATTCTTCTTGTCTCCTTATTCTCCTGAGTTCTTTTCTATAAATTTCTTCTCTTCTCCATGCAGCCAACTAAAAAAATGTATGTACCACATTTTAAATATTTTTAAAACCATTAAAATCATACAAATTTAATATACTCACATTATCTGACATTTCATCTAACCATTGATATTCATTTTCATATACCGCATTAGGTCCACTAGTTCCAGGTATCTTAAAAATTTTATTTAACACATTTTAATATTGATTTACATTTCAAATCATAAACATTTAATATACTCACATCCTCCGGCATTTCGTTAATCCATTTCTGGACATCATATCCTTTTTTAATAAGTCCGCTTGGTCCAGGTTGCTAAAAAAATTTCATTATCACATTTTTATATTATTTAACAATTTAAATCATAAAAATTTTATATACTCACATTCTCCAACATTTCATCTATCCATTTTTGTATATCGTATTCGCTTTCTTGCATCTTAACTATTTTTCCTTTATTTATTTCAATTTATTTCTTTCACACAATTCTTCTTACTTCCGTTCACTTCGATATATTTTTAATAATGATTTATTTTTTTTAATTTTTTGGCTTATATAGAATTTTAGATTTCATGACCAACTGGGTGTTATAAAAATTATTACATAATCGGGCCAGTAGAAAAAGTGTATAGTGGATCATTTAATATATCTCATTTCAATTTTGCCACCTGACGCTCTAAGAGACTCATTGTAATTGGTAATTTGTGAATGGTAAATGGTAAATGGTTATATTGGTAGTAATGGTAAGATTGGTAATATTGGTGAGATAGTTAAGATAGGTATGGGTATGAGTGTTAAGAGTGGTAAGATTGGTAACTTGTAATAAAGTGGCAATTGGTATATTTTGATGTAAAGGTGTTGTTTATGGTAGTTGCGGTGGTAGTTGCAGTTGCAGTGGTAGGTGCAGTTGCAGTGGTAGGTGCAGTTGCAGTGGTAAGTGCAGTTGCAGTTGTAAGTGCAGTTGCAGTTGTAAGTGCAGTTGCAGTGGTAAATGGAGTTGTTGTGGTAGTTGCAGTTGCAGTGGTAAGTGCAGTTGCAGTGGTAAGTGCAGTTGCAGTGGTAAGTGCAGTTGCAGTGGTAAGTGCATTTGCAGTGGTAAGTGCAGTTGCAGTGGTAAGTGCAGTTGCAGTGGTAAGTGCAGTTGCAGTGGTAAGTGCAGTTGCAGTGATAAGTGCAGTTGCAGTGGTAAGTGCAGTTGCAGTGGTAAGTGCAGTTGCAGTGGTAAGTGCAGTTGCAGTGGTAAGTGCAGTTGCAGTGGTAAGTGCAGTTGCAGTGGTAAGTGCAGTTGCAGTGGTAGGTGCAGTTGCAGTGGTAAGTGCAGTTGCAGTGGTAAGTACAGTTGCAGTGGTAGGTGCAGTTGCAGTACAAAGTTCAGTTGCAGTGGTCGTTGCAGTTGCAGTGGTAGTTGCAGTGGTAAGTGCAGTTGCAGTGGCAGGTGCAGTTGCTGCAACTGCACCTACCACTGCGACTTTACTTACCAGTGCAACTGCACCTACCACTGCAACTGCACCTACCACTGCAACTGCACTTACCACTGCAACTGCACTTACCACTGCAACTGCACTTACCACTGCAACTGCACTTACCACTGCAAATGCACTTACCACTGCAACTGCACTTACCACTGCAACTGCACTTACCACTGCAACTGCACTTACCACTGCAACTGCACTTATCACTGCAACTGCACTTACCACTGCAACTGCACTTACCACTGCAACTGCACTTACCACTGCAACTGCACTTACCACTGCAAATGCACTTACCACTGCAACTGCACTTACCACTGCAACTGCACTTACCACTGCAACTGCAACTACCACAACAACTCCATTTACCACTGCAACTGCACTTACAACTGCAACTGCACTTACAACTGCAACTGCACTTACCACTGTAACTGCACTTACCACTGCAACTGCACTTGCCACTGCCACTGCACTTACCACTGCAACTGCACTTACCACTGCAACTGCACTTACCACTGCAACTGCACTTACCACTGCAACTGCAACTCCCACTGCTACTGCAACTGCACCTACCACTGTAACTAGACCTACCACTGCAACTGCAACTTCCACTGCAACTGCACATACCACTGCGACTTTACTTAACACTGCAACTGCACTTACCACTGCAACTGCACTTGCCACTGCAACTGCACTTACCACTGCAACTGCACTTACCACTGCAACTGCACTTGCCACTGCCACTGCACTTACCACTGCAACTGCACTTACCACTGCAACTGCACCTACCACTGCAACTGCACCTACCACTGCAACTGCAACTGCAACTACCACTGCAACTGCAATTACCATAAACAACACCTTTACATCAAAATATACCAATTGCCACTTGATTACAAGTTACCAATCTTACCACTCATACCTATCTTAACTATCTCACCAATATTACCAATCTGACCATTACTACCAATACCATTTACCATTCACAAATTACCAATTACAATGAGTCTCTTAGAGCGTCAGGTGGCAAAATTGAAATAAGATATATTAAATGATCCACTAAACACTTTTTCTACTGGCCCGATTATGTAATAATTTTTATAACACCCAGTTGGTCATGAAATCTAAAATTCTATATAAGCCAAAAAATTAAAAAAAATAAATCATTATTAAAAATATATCAAGCAATACAGAAGTGAAAATAATTTTGTGAAGAATTAAATAAAAGAAAAATGGATGCAATGAAAGAAAGTGAATACAATGTTCAAAAATGGATTAATGAAATGTTGGAGAATGTGAGTATATTAAATTTGTATGATTTAAAATGTTAAATTACGTATATAAAAATGTGGTAAATTAATTTGTATAGTTAGCTGGATTTCAAAGAGAAGAACAAATTAAAAAACAAAAAAGAATTCGCTACAGAAGACAGGACGAATCATTAAGAAGAGTTGAGGAGTTTTTTAAGATGGATTTTGGAGAGAATGGGTCTATGTGAGTATAAGTTTTTGATACCTATAATGTTAAAATTATTTATTATAGGTATTTTGTATCGAATTAAATTTCGGCTATCGCTATTTAATATAAAGAGAAAAAAACATCATGGAACCTTTCAGTACTAAATGAAGTTATTTAGTACAAGATTTATTGAAGAAATTTAGTACTAAATTTCAGGTTTTTTTTCAGTTTTAATTTTGTGTTTGTTCTTTTTATATTCATATTCATTGAAATATTTTAGTTTTTTTTTTGTTTGCGGCATTCAAATTGTAATTATAATTCTTATTATTGTGGCTAACAATAAAATAAATAAGAATTATATTTAGTGATGATGATTTTTCTATTTTTTTTTTTAATTATAATATGTACTCATAGACCTTCAACTTAATAAATTGATACAAATTTGTTTGTTTTACTACATAATTTGTTTTTATTTTGAAAAAATAAAAATTGATCATCAATTTTAGATTTACATAATGGGACGTGAATAAATTATAGGACCTTATTAATTAACAATTATCGCATCCTCCGTGGTCTAATATAAGGTTGAGTAAGTTGAAAAATGCCAAAAATAATGCCTTTAAAAAGTTTCAATTATCTAAAAGTCAAATAGATTTCAGTTTGTATTCTCGGCTTTGGAAAGAGTATGTTTTCTTATCTTAATTTTGTTTAAGTAGTTATGTTCAAAAAACTGAACAAATTCTTAAATCAAATCCAAAAATGTTCTGGAAGTTTGTTAATTTTAAGCGCAAATCCTCAATGGTTTTTTAATAATGTTACATCTAGTGATCCCAAAACAATAGTGGATTGGTTTGCGGATAATTTTCAAGAAATCTACAACTCATCTGATATAGATGTTGGTAATAAATATGATGCAAGTTCTTTATTGACAATGACCGACTGCTGTCTTCTCTATTTAGAAAAAGATGATGTTGCTACAGCCCTGCGTGAACTTGACCCATCAAATCATCCAGACTGTCATGGAATTTTTCCAATTGTTTTAAGACATTGCTTTGAAACACTGAGCTATCTGCTCCAATTGATATTCAATCAATCCCTTTCTTGTGGCGAATTCTTGGATGAGTGGAAAATTTCGTATATTCATCCGATTTTTAAGTCTGGAGATAAAAGCAATATAATTAACTATCGTCCTATAAGTAAACTGGCAATTATTCCCAAAATTTTGGACAAGATTGTAAAGACAAAGTTGTACTGTATAATTAAAAATCATATTTCAAATTTTCAACATGGATTCTTTAGTGGCCGATCAACTTCCACTTATTTGGCTTGTTTTTCTAACAAATGTCTTAAGGCATTAGAAAAGCGAGGCCAAATGGATGTGGTGTATACAGATTTGGTTAAGGCTTTCAGTAGAGTAAATCACCAAATTTTAATTAAAAAATTAAAAGCTTACGGTTTTGATGGTACTTTACTAAAATGGTTTTGGTCTTACCTTAATGGTAGGAGGCAGATAGTAAAAATAGGTGACTTTGAGGCTTGCATGAGTTGACTTTGATTCGTATACTATAACAGTACATTAAGGCGTTCCTGAGGGCAGTCATTTGGGCCCACCTCTATTTGATATTTTTATAAATGATTTTCCATCTGTATTATCAGTATCTGAAGGATTAATATTTGCTGATGATATTAAAATGTTCATAGTTATTAATAAAATAAATGATTGTATTGCTTTTCAAAAAGACTTAAATAACTTCGACTATTGGTGTAAACAAAATGATTTGCTTCTTAACCTATCTAAGTGTTCCGTCTTAACGTTTTGTAGAAAGATGAATCCAATATTATTTGATTATAGTATTGATGGAATAAAATTATGTAGGGTTAATGAATCGAAGGATCTAGGTGTTATTTTTGATGATAAACTGTTGTTTGAGTCTCACATTAATTTTATTGTTTCCAAAGCAAATTCTATGCTTGGTTTTACTAAACGAAATTCCTCTAATTTCAAGGATCCGTACACCCTGAAAACTTTATTTTGTTCTATCTATTTGGAACCCTGACTCAAAAAAATTAATTAATAGGATTGAGAAGGTCCAACAAAATTTTTTGAGGTATACATTGAAGGATTTTCCATTACACGGTAATAGATGCATGCATTATAAAAGTAGATGTTTGTTGCTTGGAATCCATAGTCTTGAATCGAGGCGTAGAATGGTTAGTGTTATGTTTTTTTTGTAGTGATATTGATTGTGCTGATTTAATTTCTTTAATTAATATTTATGCTCCAAGCAGAACTTTGAGGATGAGGCAGCTTATTTTCGAGATACCTCACTCTACAAACTATGGACAGCGAGAGCCAATTTCTCATTGTTGTAGATTATTTAATATTTATTATGATGATTTAGATCTGTTCCTGCCAAGATATCAGTTCAAAATATTTGTTTCAAATTTTCTTCAAAACGCTGTATAATTTTCTTCACTTTGGAATAATAATATTTTTGCATATTATTTACTTTTATTATTATAAAAATGTAATTTTAAAATTATTTTAATTATAAATTATTAGTTATAAGCAAAATCTGTGGATTGATTATCGTAGATTTGAAATAATAATTAAATAAACAATTATATTTTTCTTACGGTATTTTTCTTTTCAAGCTGTTTCTAATCTAGAGAATTGGTGTTTTGGCAGAAGAAAGTGATTCACTTGTTCTTGTTTATGGTTGATTCGGCCGATTTGCGTCTCTTATGGCTTGATGGTAATTTTTTTTTTAAATATTTGATAATATAATTTGATAATACAGAAAATTATATCCTTATGGGTGGTACCACTAGGATCATTAATTTGACCAAATTAGTAGGACAAAATGGGTATGACTGGATCGCACAAACTCTCGTAGCTAACAACTTTAACGTAGCTAGAACTTGAAGATGTATTAGGCTGCTCGTACAGTAGTTCTAGGAGGTCTGGTTGCAGAGATATCTTAATTCAAAGTTAATCCATTAAAATCGATTTTTTTGAGTTTTGAAAGTTTGCATGACTTTGGATGTCTACAGTTCCACAAATAAGGCTCGGAAGGCCTTGCGGTTTATTAACCGCTTAATCAGTTTTTGAAGAGCTATTCATTGCTGAAAATTAGAGCATTGTGTGGGCCCTGGTTGCAAAGAAATTTTGATTCAAAGTTAATCTTTCTTGTTTCTACCCAAAAACTAAAAATCTTAATATGGCCATAACTTCCAAAATAAGACTCGTAAGAGGTTGCGGTTAACGTTGTTGAACAGATAACGGTCAGGCCTTTCCATTGCTGTTCAAAACTAAACTTTTTTTTCCAATCGATTTTCGAAAAAAATCATGGACTACCCCCTTATCACTAAAAACGCATTTTTTTACGAAAGTCTCTGGAACCCATTGAAACGTACATATATAGAAAGGTTTTGTCAAATGCAACCAGCACATCCAAAGCAAACCCTTTTATAATGTCTAGTTTTCGAGATATTTGCATTCAAAGTTATTTTTTGAGCTATGAAGGCTTGTATGACTTTGGATGCCTACAGCTCCGCAAATAAGGCTATGACGTCATTTTCGCTTGCAAAACGCTTAATTAGTTTTTCAAGAGCTATCCATAGCTGAAAACTAGAACATTCTAGGAGGTCTGGTTGCGGAGATATCTTAATTCAAAGTAAATCCATTAAAATCGATTTTTTTGAGTTTTGAAAGTTTGCATGACTTTGGATGTCTACAGTTCCACAAATAAGGCTCGGAAGGCCTTGCGGTTTTGTCAAATGCAACCAGCACATCCAAAGAAGGTATTCGAGATTCGAGCAAAAGTGGTCAAAAGAGTTTGTGAACGTGATGCTTGCGATAAGTATGTGATAAAATTGCAACACGCGCAGCAAATATCGCTTTACTGTGCCCACGTTTATAAGAATAAATGTAAATATTTTTCTCGCGCGGAAACATTTCTCGCATTGCTTCGCTTTGTCGCACTACTAAACGCGCAGCCTTAGTACATACATAAGTATTGGTTACAAAATATTATGATATCATTAAAAAAAGTTAAAAATTAAAACAAATCATCACAATAAATTACAATACGTTTGTTATTTTATTGGCTATAAAGTTAAAACTCAAAATAAAACATGTACATATGCTATTTGATTTGTTTGATTAATCTGAATCTGAAAAATCTAAAATCGTTAGAGCGGTTTTCTTAACAATTAATTTTTTTTTTATATGTGTACATACATATCAACATTTTTGCACATTTTCAAAAACAAAATCTAGTATGACAACTTTTAGTATTTAATAAAATACAATTCTACACAAAATAAACAAATATTCATACTAAATAGTAATTCATAATTTTTTAATTGAAATCCTTAGAGCTAAAAAAAGAAGCTAACTTACTAATTGTTATTTTTTTTTTTTTGGAATGCCATTGCTTGCCCTTTAAGTTTATACCGCACGAATAAATTAAGTAATAAAGATGTGAACTATCCGTGCTAGGTATGTATAGCAGAGTACTTATCATTTGCGCCCATGTTATTTAACAAAACAAAAATCAACAGGCAACAACAAAAACACCTCAAATGAAAATGTTATAATAAAATATCTAAAAGCTTTAATTTATCGGCTAAAATATCGTTTTACTCGTGCATTACTTTCTGGTTGTGGAGCAGAGTGCAGATTAGATACCTACGTTTTTTTACAGTTTTTTTTTTCAACATCTTGTTTATCGATATGCCCGAAGCGTACTTGTTTTGTGTTTGCTATGGAGAAGAAAATGCATTTCAGAGAAAAAAAATAAAACTTCGTAATTAGGTTCCGGCTTTGCATTTTAATTAGCGCAACGAATACCTATAATTGAATCGTGTTATGGTTTTGGGTTGCTTCTTGCTTTTTTTTGAAATAAAGATTTTTTTTTTTTTTGTTGTTTACATACAATTTTTTCATCTAATGGCTTTCAATTAGGTGTTGCAATCATAATGATGGGCGTTCTGCTTTTACTTCATTGAACTTAATGGTAGCATAATTTGTATGGTTTTTGTCTGTATATTTCCATTTAAAAGCAATTATTTCTTCTTTTAAATGATTTTGTGTAAACAATTTGAAGAAAAAAGGTGAAAAAAGAATTATTAAGAAATAAGAAAAAATGTATAGGTATGTATTTTGTGTATTTTGTTCAGTTTTATAATGAAATGATGGAAATCAATGTTTTTTTTTATTCAAAATTGTTTATTTAATTAACCTACTTTCTTGGAAATGTTATGATTATGTTGTATAATTCTGTCAAATCGGTTAGCTTTTATAATTTTGAAAGGGATTTTAAGAAATGTTTATTTAATTTATCTTTTGTTTATAATTTGTAAAGCTAATTTGAATATCTCACTTTAACTTTGTTCTTAGTAGATCTATAGGGAAATTATTGGTTTTGTGTGAAAAAAAAAATGTCGAGGATTTAATGAAAGCAAACATTTCTCGGTCTCGGTCTCGCATGACGAGACCGGGACGAGACTTAACTCTACGAGACCGACACGAGACAGAAACGAGACAGAAACGAGACTGAAAATTTTCGATTTAACGAGACGAGACTTCAAACAAGTCAGAAAGTTAATGTGCCGACGCAACCCATTGATCAGGTGGACTTGAGAACGGCTAGCCGGATAATTTGTGGTTAGTAACTAACAACAGAAATATGGGCAGATGTAAGAGAAACTGTTAAGCACGAAATTTGGAAAACCCAAAATCCCCAAATCTCAAAAAACACGAAAACATAATTGGGTATTCGTGATTTTGAGAAAAATCTATAAAAGCAAAAAATGGAAAATTTTATAGTTCTTAAACTCGACCCGAAGGGAAACAGGGAATTTTGTGGGTATGGGAGCAACTGTTGACCCTCGAGATTCTGAGAGTTTAACATTAACTAAATCTGAAAATAAAATCAGTCAGAAATTTAACGCGACAATTCCTGAACCTGGGCGGCCAGGCCATGCTTTTCTGAGGAAAACAAGCCGGATAGTCCGATATAAGTAACTAACTATGGGGATATGAGTGTCACCGTTGACCCATCATAAGCCATCATATGCCCAATGACCATATCTTTTTCAGACTAATATAAGTCCATATCCTTGGACCTCAGCTCTTAATATGTCAGAGTAATTCTCTTAAGGCCTCGGTCTGCCAGACTTTTGACGACCAACATTTAATCACCGACCATGACGATTCTCAACTTAAATTGTAGCTCTATCGTTATGCTTCTCGGTCTATTTGAATAACTTTATCAACAGCAAACAATTAAAAATAATTAAGTATAAAAGCGGATAGGTAGGTACTTACAGTATCTTATTGAAACTATAAAAATATCTGAAAGAACAAACCTGTATATGTTAGACCTTGATTTCCCGCCCCAATGTCACCTAACATAGAACCTAATTGGGATTTTAATTATATCCATTAGAGTATAGCAAAGTGGCATATACCTACTGAGAGGGAGAGAGAGAGCTTTCACAAGCCTTATATCACCTAAGTTCGCATAAAAAAAATCTGAAAAGGTGCGTCACAATGGCTTATAGGAGATGTAGTTTGTGCTTTAAAATCTAAAAATGCTCATAAGCCTTTGAGCTAACCTAAAATAAAAAGAAGAAAAAGAAAACAAAAAAAGGAAGTACACAAATTTCACTGAGCTCCTTGGAAGGTCCTAGTCTCATTTTTTTTTTTTGTTTCTTTTCTTTTATGGAACGAACTCTCACAGTTAATTAACGTGTCGGGCTAATTTTCTAGTAGTGGCCTTTTGTTAAGCCAGTCGAAAAGAAGACCCTCTGGCTGTACAAAGCAAGGAAACAGGCACAATTCTGGCATGAACTAGATGTGGATACAAAACTTGTATACTTTCAAAGAAACTAGATTCCATATAGAAGAGGCGAACAAGCACGCACACTTGTATGCCAAACACCCACAAAAGAGAGGACACACAAGACCACAAACTATGTTTACATGGTGCAGGTTGAATGATGAATGCTTCTATTTATGTGCGGATATACCGTTATACCTGGAACATCATCAACAGCCCGAGAGAGGTGTATAGCAGGTAGGGTGCACCTAGTTCCAAGTCACCCACCGTCATCATACAACCAGGGTACTCTCTGAGGGGAAGGGGGAGGTAATGGAATCTTGTGTTCGTGCTATTTTTGATTTTTCAAGTTTGCTTTTTTCTCTTCTTTTCACTTGAAAACAAGAACAACCATCATCACAGACACAAAAACATGTATCCGTCTCTATGGCGGATGTGAAGACATTTTGTTTTGTGTAGGTCGTTTGTATACATCAAGGATTTCTTCGTCCCGCGTAAGGCCTAAGTTGGTTCGGAAGAAGTACGAACACAAGTGGCACATTGGGAAATAAGCCATAGGTATACATTTCACAAGCTATATCAGACGATAAAAGGTGGCTGGTTATATAGAAAATGGATACAATATGATGATGACGTATCTCTGTTACCGTTAAGCCATTACAGGCAGCGCAGCGCAAGGAATATGATAACAAAGTGCGATCAACTTTGCATTTGCACGCGCAAATGCTTCGTTGTTTTTTTCTCGCTTCACTCCTCTCTTCCTGATGGACAAACCAGAGTATTCAAAGCTGGAAAGTGAAATGGAATGAGGGGAGGGTTTAACTTTGTTTTAAGATTGTGGTTGCACAGGGCTCAAGTGCATTTTAAAGCTTGAAAGTGCTTGCAGAGGACAGAGGGGGGAATTAAAAGAATTCAATGTTGGACATTGCAAGATTTGTAGAGGCATAAGATTTGTATACTTATTGTAAAGAAGACGACTGCGACTAGAATGCGTAGGTAAGCAGAGATGCATACATGAAAAACACAGGAAGTTCAGCAAGTTGAAGTGTTTGTTATAAGTGGATTCACATTTAATTAGAAATATAAAGTAAAAGCTTCATAGTCACGGAGAGAAAAAATTATTTTCTATTTATTAACTTCTACAGGGTGATTCGCAATCAATGAAATGGTGCGAAAAAAAGCTAGAGGGTGTAGGGGGTTGGGTTGAGATAATACAAAAATCGTATGTTATCGGGGTCTATTGCCCAAGGCGGGAGGGGCATTTTCAAAAAAAAATTAACAACTAGATATAAAATCCAGAAATCCCTTTTTTTATACAGTTCTTTAAATAAAAATAAAAGAAGTTTCAGTTCAGTTTTTGAAAAATTATTTTTCCAAGCACTAAATTTTTTAAAAAATAATTATAAAAAAAAAACTGCGCAGAAAAACAATCTAGTTTTCGAAAAGGCACTAGAGAGTTTTTTTTATAAATTCTGGCAAGAGGCTAGGTTAGGTTAGTGGGCTGACAGTTGGTCTTGTTACCGTCGCGTTAAGATCAGTGTACACCCATTGTGGTATCCAAAGAATTTAAACCCCATACAAAATAAACCTATGATCAATCCTATGATTTCAAGCTATAGCCTGAAAAGTCGTAGTTTTTTTTTAAAACAATTGAAGGAGTGTCTGTCGCTACATAAACACCGGGTTTGAAGAGAGGTTGACGCACCATTGTCTTTTGTGGGCGTACTCCTTTCCTTTACCCCCACTAAATTTATCATCCCCGCACAAGAACCGTAGGAGCAGTGGCTGCATGCAACGTCTGGTGGGTGGGTTTGATAGATCAGTGGTTGATGCAAGCGACTGCTCAGTTCAGTTAGATTAGCCTACAGGCGATTTAAGGAGTGTCCGTCGGCATAATCAACGGGTAGAGGAAAGGCCAGCCCACCATTGTGTTTTTAGGGCGTTAGCCTTTCCCTTACCCCCACCGGGTAGATCATCCCTCCACCAAGCCCGCAGGAGCAGCGGCTCCATGCAACGTTTGGTGGGTGAGTTTGATAGATTAGTGGTTGGTGCCTGCGCCTACCCCGTTCAGTCAGGTTTACCTACATGTTCTGAAGTGTACGTCGGCACAATCACCTGGTTGGGGAGAGGCAAACGCACCATTGTCCTTTAAGAGCGTGGTCCCCCGTACCCCCACCGGTTAAATCATCCCTCCACCAGGCCCGTAGGAGCAGTCATTCAACGTCTGGCGGGTGAGCTTGATAGATCAGTGGTTGGTGCGTGCAACTGCCCCGTTCAGTCAGATTAGCATTCAGGCTGGCAAGGGGCTAGCAAGGGTTAGCAAAGGCTAGACCAATGGCCTTGGCGATTAAGAACCCTTTAGCCTTTTAGGGAAAAAAAAAACGAACAAAGTTGACTTATGTGGGACTTGTTGACTTGCGATCATCTGCTTGTCCGTCCAATACGCTACCCATTGGGCTAACTAGCTATACAAAAATTCAATGTCGAAAGTGAATAAGAATTAAGATGAAGATATTTAAATATTAAAATATCAAAATAACTTCTGTATTAAGTGGAGTGAATTAATATAATTCAATTATTAAAAAAAGTACAAGTGACCTCAACTCTAGAAATCAATGTGTGGGCTCCTCAGTCAGTCTGTCATAAGACACAAATTTTGGTCGATGTTTCGCAACTCTTATAATAATCACAGCAAAAAGATAGTGTGAATTTGAATATATTTTGTGATTGTGGTGTTATGTGCTGTGATTTTTATAAGAGTCGGTAAACATCGACCAAAATTTGTGTCTTATGACAGACTGAATGAGGAGCCCACTGTCGTGTCTGAGCGAAAAACATTGATTTCTGGAGTTGAGATCACTTGTATTTTTTAATTGTTTTATATTATAATGTTTCATACAAATCTGTACTGTTCTGATCTGACTAACTGAAGTCCGTGTGATATGAAAAAGGAGACAAAGAAAAGTGTCGTATGATACTTTGCATGGTGCTTGTTTTTGGTGTACAAGAGAGAAATTCATCAAGGGGTACCGAAACATGTTAAATAAGTTTGTACTAGGGAGGGGCTCACGAGTGTTTGAAAAGTTTCGCTCGTCTAAACGTTTGGTACTTAAATCCAGCAAGGGCTTGTCAAGTATCCGACTAAATTTCCACGTCTAGATTGTCCCTACTGAAAAATTACTAGGGCCTTGCTTAAACTAGACAGAAACTTGGAATTTTTCCAGTCGGGATGTCACTATTTACACACATCACCTTTCAGTTTGCTGATCATTTCTGCAAATAACCTTCAATTTTATCCCTCATTAAATATAACCTTCTGCCTGTGTTCCCATTAAATTAAATCTATACTTGTAGACTTGAAAATAACTCTTCTTGAATCTAGATAAATAGAGATAAAAGCTTCTTAAAATGCAAATAATCTGATTAAATACGAGAATACAAAGTAAAGATTTATCTCTACGACTACCCATACACTATGCATCTAAACAAAAACCTTAAATAGCCTTTTTAACCTAACGCACAAAGAAAATCATTTTCAAAATTCAAACAAACTAACTTTATTTGTAAAACAGAAATTAATCCGATTAAAATCTCTTAAGTATATTCACCACAAAAACCACATCGCACTAATAACTATGAAACTATCTGTACATGGTAGGTATATGAAATTATCTGCATCCATGCATTATATTTAATTGCTAGAACGCTTTGGGAAGACCAATTAACTATAATCTATGTATGTTTGTATGAATGTAGGAGACGAGTATAAGATAGGGTGGTCATTGATACTTGTTGTTCTAGAATATTAATAAGTCATAGTCTGGGAGGTTGCGTTTTATAAAAAAAAATTGTTAATTCCTAAAACAAAATTTGATGAACAATTTGAGAATAGAAAAATTATTTTGGGGTTGTGAATACCCTTAAAATGAAAAACACAGCACGAGCGATTAGGTAGGTTGGAGGGGATTTGAAAGGAGAAACCGATGTACATTGGTTTTGAATGTCTGTAGATCACAATGGGAGGGGAAGATAGAGCTGGGTAGAGCATTCCACATTCGTGTAGTGCGACTAAAGAAAGAATCTCTGTACTTAACAGTACGTCCGATGTTGGGCTCAAGGGTAAACTGATAGGCATTCCTAAAAGCGCGAGTATTACGGTTGAATTGTTTAAGGGGAGGAATGAAACTGGCTATTTCACTAGAGCAATGTTTGTTAAAATAAGGGTAAAACAACGAAAGGCATGAAACATTTCGACGGTGCTCCAGAGATGTAAACGTTTCCGTTATAGTTCTTTCACCTATCATTTTAAGAGCTCTCTTTTGAATTCTATCCAATATATTCAATTGGGTTATTGGAGCACCTGCCCAAATATGGGAGTTGTACTCAAGTTTTGGACGAATAAAGGCTTTGTAGATCACAGCCAGATTAGAGGGGGAGAAAAATTTCTTGCATCGACGGAGAAAACCTAAACACCTAGCAGCATTTTTGGCGATGTCAAATATGTGGTCATTCCACAAAAGGTGGTCTGTGACGCACATACCGAGGACTGAAAGCTGTTCAGTTTCCTTTATGCAAGTGCCGCTCATGGATAGCAGCATTGGGGGTGGGTTCCGCTTTAGCGACACGAGACAACATTGAGTTTTAGAAGCATTAAATTCTACGCGGTTTTTGACTCCCCATTGGACAATGCTGTCGAGATCAGAATTTAATGAGCTTATCATACGCTGCCGTTCAAGTCCCACATCCGAAGGACATGGATGTGAATCAAGAAACGAATATGAAAAGCTGAGGGTACTGTCGTCAGCAAAACAGTTTAATGGATTAGAAGTTTCAGATAAGAGATCGTTTATGAATATTAGGAAGAGGGTCGGAGACAAAACGGAGCCCTGGGGCACACCAGCATTTATTTTGTGGATTTCAGACTTGAAACCGTCCAATACAACTTGTATTGACCGGTCCGAAAGGTAATTTTTATTCCAACGAAGAAGAGATTCATCGATACCAAGTTACAAAGTCTCACATGGTTGCATTGAAAATAAAATACACAAAAGGATCGCAATATCTTGCTTTTGAAGGGCGTTCGCAGGATTTTGATCAGGGGGGCAAACTCGTTCTAAAGTATTTATTTTTTGCGTTACTACGAAACTGGAACAAATTTTTTAGCAAAAATAAATAAATAGAAAAATAAAAACAAATAACTATTAGTTAATTTTTAAATAAAATCTACTTTTACGTAAGTACATACTGAATTAATTTCTGTATATGACTTTTTTGTACCTATGTATATGACAACTATATGAAAAGGTTTCATTGATGTACGTATGTAAGATATCTGTTTAGTTAATTTAATGCTTAGCAGTGTGGACCTTCAGCAAATCTTTCAAGGACTTTTTTACAATTTTCATCTCATTTTCCTTTACCACTTTCCTGTGAACAATCAGCATACATAACCCTGTAAATTCACACATTTAATAGCCTAGCTAATTAAATTACCATTTAAGCGATTTTCGAGCATGGTTGAACGAAGTTTTGACTTGTTCTGAGCTTGTGGTGCAAGGAAGCGCGAGGGCAGTATATAGAGCAAGCTTTGTTGTGGGTTTAAAGTCGTCTGCTTCTTGTAGGACATCTAACATGTCTAGTTATTGGAGTTCTAATGTGGCTATGTTTTTGTTATTCCAAAGATTAAACCACAATTCAGCCTGTCCAATAAAGCTTTAGAAATTGTAGAACTCGGAAAAACTCTTTGATTTTTCTTTAAAATCATGAATGCATATTTTTAACATATTCGCTGGATGTAATAGAAATAACGAATATGCTGGTAAATTTTCGTCTGAGAATTTACGTTCAAGTGATGCAATTAAAGAATCAAAGTAAGGAATCAGGAGCGATCTCTTCCAAAATTCATCTGTATTTGACGAAGGATGATTGGAGCGATGTGTCTGGCAGTTTACTGTCCGAGGTTTTAGAAGTTCTACTTCCATTTCGTCTATCTATTCCTGAGTCCACATTTGCTCTATGATCTTTTGCAAGTGCTATATTTTGTAGCACACGTTTCGTCCATATGAGGAGATCTAACTTTTTTGACTGGAGAATATTTACAACTGGCTCAAGATAAGCTGAGTATGGCTCAAGATAAGCTGAGTATTTTGCTAAGACATTATAAAAGCTGTTTGTGTAATAGCACAATGCAGCTGAAAAGCTGTTGTTTTCGTTGTAGTTTCCTTCAATAGAAAAGCTCCCCACAAATTAATTTTTGTTTTGTAATATTAATTATGAAATATATGTATGTACATAATCTGTATTTCTATGTATGTATATTGCTCTCATGCAATATATTTAAGATATAGAGATACAGGGCAAAATGTGACGTTCCCTATATTTTGAACTTTAGCTATTTATAATAGTAAAATTTTCTAAGAATCTTACTTATAAAACTTTTTTTCCTATCTCTTCTCGGTATGGAGGTATTAATTATTTAAGCCAATTATTTCAAAACAGACTATTGGCTAAAAAAAATACCAAAAATCAGGGGAGTGCACTTAAAAAAAACATGGTTTCAAAGAATATAAAAAGGCAAATTAAGTGTTTTCAAAATATTTGAGTTGAAAAACGTTTGTTAAGAATTTTTAATATTTTTTTGCTCTAAAAAAAAATGTTTATTGAATTAAAAAAAAAAAATCAGTTGTTAACTACGTCATTATATGTAACATAAAAATAGGCTGGCTTGGGAATCATTTTTTGTTTTTGAAATATTTGAAACGAAAATTAGTTCTTAGCTGTTTTTCTTTTTCTTAGTTTAAAAAAAAGTGTCTGTCGATTTTTTTTTTAATATTTACCAATTTGCTATTGTGTAATTATGTGCAAAATAAAATTAGTCTGAAGTGAATATTTTATTCCGTTCTCGAGATATTCCAGATAAATGACATTTTACAGCTACTTTTTAAATTGCTGTAGTTAAAAAACGGTTTATTGAATTTGTTAGAAAACCTTTTCAGCACGTTATGACAATATTATCTGTAAGGTAAAATTTATTCGAGGTCGATATCTTTATGCGTTCTCGAAATTTGGTGGACGAACAAAGTACCCCGAACGTACGTACATACAGACATCTTGCTAAAAACGACGGATTCTGTTTATAGATACCTCAAAACGTGAAGATATGTATGTAAAAAATTTTAATTCGACAAATCGCACCAATTACAATAACTTCCAATGGGAAGTTAAAATAGGTGGAAAAAAGGTTAAAAATTAAAAAAAAAAAATATTTTTTTTTTAAATTTTTGTTTTCTTATAAAAAATTATTTATACAAATGCAATATTTGCTGACGAACTAAGGAGTACCAAATTGAAAAATGTTGAAAAATTAAATCAAGCCAATGACTAGATAATCAGGTATATGCCAAAAATAATGCAATTGGCTCAAAAGACTCCAAAACTTTATTTCAATTGTTAGAATTTTTTTTTGCAAAAAACATGGTATGTTTAATCAAAATCGTAATAGCCGTTTTCGAGAAAACTCGATAAAACCGAAATCTTTATAAGATGAGCTAAAACAAAAATTTGAATTTTTTCCCTAGGGAATCACATAAAAATGCTCCAAACAAAATTTGAAGCATATCCATTCAAACGTTTGGGGTCTAGATCGATTTACATCTAGAGGCACGGATGCACAGGCGCACATACGAACGGGACTCAGCCACACAGTCCGACTGACGTCCTGTCGAAATCACATTTTTGGATTGCTCCATCACCATCGTTATGTTATTTTTTATTAGAAACTCGATTTTTTTTTACATATGGAATCCACACTTGTTCTTTGAAGCAAGTAAAAGACAGTCCAGACTGTGTCTTGAAATAATTCTAAGGCCCAATTTTTCAATGCGAGATCATCCGAATTTCAGAGTAAAAACTCGAGTAAACCTTTTGAATTTAACGAGTTAACTCGAGTTTAAGTTTATAATCTCATCACTGAAAAACAAGACCTAGTGCCAATATTTGTTTTATGGATTCCTTTATGTTTGTGTAAATTTTGTTTGTACCTGCATTTATTTATTATTTAAATGAATTTTAATAATGATTCTCTTAGGTCCAGTTTATTAGTGCGAGATCATTCGAGTTTCGGGATTAAAATCGAGTTAACCCTACGAATTAACTGAGATAACTCGAGTTTCACTATAACCTCGTAACTAAAAAACTACGCCTTATTATAATAACTAAAACAAGAAATTGAAATTTTTATTATTTTCTTCAACACCAGATCATACATTTCTTTTTTTTATAATCGACGCGCACTCAAGGGGTTGTTACTACCCTTAATATTTAAACACAGTGCGAGCGTTAGGAAAATAGGATAGGGTTTAAAAGGAGATGCCGATGCACATTGGTTTTGAATTTCTGAATATCGTAATGAGAGGAAAAAAAAAGAGTAAGGTATAACATTCCACATTCGTGTTGTGGGGCTAAGAAAAGAATCCCTGTACTTGACAGTACGTCCGAAATTGGGCTCAAGGGTTTAAGGGGAGGAATGCAACAAGGTATTTCACTGGAACACTGGTTGTAAAAGTAGCGGTAAAATAAGACAACACATGAAACATTACGTCGGTGCTCTATAGTCTAGAGATGTGAATGTTATGGTCTTATCAGCTATCATTTTTAAAGCTTTTTTTGGATACTATCCAAAAGACTCAAGTAAGATAGAGGAGCACCTGCCCAGATATGCGGATTGTACTCAAGCTTTGGACGGATGTACGCCTTACAGATCGTAGCCATATCAAAAGGGGAGACAAATTTCTTGCATCTTCTAAGGAATCCCAAACATTTTGCAGCATTTTTAGCGACGTCGAATATGTGATCATTCCACAAAAGGTGGTCGATGATAGACATACCGAGAACCGAAAGCTGTTCAGTTTCCTCGATGCAAGTGCCACTCATGGATAGCGGCATGGGGTGTTGGTTTCGCTTTAACGACAAGAGACAGCATTGAGTTTTTGAAGCATTGAATTCTGCACGGTTTCTTAATCCCTCATGGACAGTG
This sequence comes from Melangyna quadrimaculata, assembly GCA_949320155.1. Taxonomy (NCBI): domain Eukaryota; kingdom Metazoa; phylum Arthropoda; class Insecta; order Diptera; family Syrphidae; genus Melangyna; species Melangyna quadrimaculata. The sequence goes on from OX439483.1 coordinate 151,999,728, forward strand.
CTGTCAAGATCAGAATTCAATGAGCTAATCATACGCTGCCGTTGAAGTTCCACATCCGAAGAACAAGGATGTGAATCTAGAAACGAATATGAAAAGCTGAGGGTACTGTCGTAAGCAAAAAAGTTTAATGGATTAGAAGTTTCAGACAAGAGATCGTTTATGAATTTAAGGAATATAGTCTGAGACAAAACGGAGCCCTGGAGCACACCAGCATTTACTTTATGAATTTGAGACTTAAAACCATCCAATACGACTTGTATTGAACGGTCCAAAAGTTAATTTCTAATCCAACGAAGAAGAGATCCATCAATACCAAATGCACGCATTTTCGATAAGAGAGCTTGATGCCAAACTCTATCAAACGCTTTTGAAATATCAAGTGCAATAATCTTACTTTCTCCAAAACGATGTAAAGATTTGTGCCACTGTTCGGGTGAGATATACCATCAGATCACCAGTGAACCTATTGCTGCGAAAGTCGTACTGCCGGTCAGTAAGAAGCTTTCTTTCTTCGAGATATTTCTTGAGCTGGAAATTAATCAGCGTTTCCATGACCACCTAAAAACTAAAAAGTTTTTTTTTTCAGGGCTACTGCCTCTTGCGAGGAATTGACAAATTCCTCCAAGAATATCACTTGTCACGAATAAGTGCTTCTCGTCTAGCCGTTCGGATTCGGCATAAAATTGTAGGTCCCTTCCATTCCTGTCGAAAGGCGCACACAGGAATGGTTGCGAGTTGTTAGTCACTAGGCCCTGGTTCTTCATGAGCCGTTGTGCCACCCGATTTATTTGTTTTTTTTTCCATGACCTTGGAAAGAAGGGACGTAAGTGCAATTGGTCGATAGTTACAGGGGGAAGAAGATACGCCTTTTTTAGGGACAGGCTGGGCAAATGCTGTTTTCCATCCACTCGGAAAGAGTCCAGTAGAGTAGGAAAGATGGAAAAGCTTACGCAGTGGTTTTGCCAGCGTTGAAGAACACCTCTTCAGAACAATGGGAGGGATACTATCCGGGCCAGCGGATTTGTGAATGTCGAGATTCTTAAAACTCTAGCAACTGCACGAGTGCGAAAGAAGATTTGTCCGATAAAAACATTTACGTTCTTAAGTACAGGAGGAGTCATAACACTTTCTGGCAGCGTCGAATTAACAGCAAACTGTGCTGCAAGCAAATTGGCTTTATCTTGCGAGCTGACAAAGGGAGTGTCATTGAAGACGAGCGTTGGAACCGAGGACGAGGTGGTATTACGTATGTTTTTTACAAATGACCAAACATTTTTACTAACTTTGGGACATTGTAGTATTTTTTTCCGTAATTTTTGATCATGAAAAAATTTGGTTCGTCGAATATGAACGTTACAGGTCTTTCTAGCTTGTTGAAACTTTTTCCGGTTTTCCTCAGTAGGGTTGGCTTAATAACAACGGAAGCTTGATTCTCTGACCCTAGTAACCTCTTTACAGCTCGAATCAAACCATGAGTTTCCTTTGTGTTGGATAGATTTCACCCTATTCGGGATAAAATTTCTCATTCCACAAAGAATTAAATTTGTAATCATATCTGCGCTGGAGTCTACGTCACTATCGAGGAAGCATAGTAACCAGTTAAAGTTACTGAAGAAACCATTGAGACCGTCCCAGTTGGCTTTCTCGTAATACAACTTTATCTTCCAGACGATAACAGAAATTGCATTAATGCAACTCATCTACAAAAAAAAAAAAAAACTTTTATTATACTCGTGTTTATTAAAAATTCACATTGGAAACTATTTAAAATATAAATTTCAAAAAAGGAGATACATTTTGCTTTGTCCAAAGACGAGATAAAAAAACAAAAAAAAAACTCAGACAAATAACAATATTCTTTGCTTTGTTGTCTTATCTCATATAGATAAAAATTGTTTTTTGTTTTTAGAATAAGCAACTGAGATACATTGGCGTATGTGAGAAACACTTGATCAAATATTATTCTAGGTGATAAGGAACATTTTATGTAAATATGAACAATTCTTACTTGTGCTTGCGCGTCTTATTATGGAGAAGAATAAATTGTCTATAAGAATCGTATTTAAGTTAGGCTTAGACCTTTGTAAATAATATAGGTGAATCGCGAAGGTGAAAGATAATTCAAAATGATTACAACTTACATAAAACTAGATACGGTGTTTTTCGAAATAAATATTTGCTAAAAAAATACAGAAAAATAAACAAACGTTAAGAAATTTATTTTTCGTTAATTTAAGTATTGGCACATTTGATAGTGCAATAAAGTAGAAATTAATTTTGAATTGTATTTACATCCATACGAATTCAATAAATTCATAATTGAATATACATATCGAAAAAATTGAGGGTACTGAATTACCATTTCAAAATTTTAAGAATCCAAAAATTGTATTAATTGTTGTAAAAGAAAAAAAAAATGTATCGCCTCTGTTTAAAAATTTTTCGCGCTATTTTTCCCTAGAATAAAAATGAAATACGACAGTTATAAAGCACTAGGTATGCTTAAACTTTTTACCTAAATAATTTGCACTATAATTTTTTTTGTGACAATTTTTTTTTTCAAAGACATCTAGCCCCAATTGTTGAAACAAAGGAGAATGGGCAAATTTGTATGAAAAGTGGGTGCGAGCGGCCAAGAATAGTTTTATTATTTTTGGATGTGGTTTGGTCGTTAAAGTACAGTGTAGAAGTTTTTTCGTTGTGGTGTACTTCAAACTAGGATAAAATGCATTTTTGTGTTCAACACTTTAATACAGTTTTAGTCAGTATTATGGCTAATTTGAATGGAAAAATACAAAAGGAAAGTGGAATAACATTTATATTATTGTTATTATTGTACTCTTCGTACTAGAATGTCAGCTTATTAGGCTTGACCATTCTTTATTCCGTCAATTTCATTGAATTTTTGAACAACAACAACAACTTAAAGGTGCTACCACCAATTGGTTGGCTGGAGATATAGCTATTTCGTGCTTTAAGTGCAAAAGTGGCAAAGCACGAAATAGCTATATCTCCAGCCAACTAACTGGTGGTAGCGCCTTTAAGTTGTTGTTGTTGTTCAAAAATTCAATGAAAATAACATTTATATACATCAGTCTCAAAGATTTTTATTATAAACAAAGCACATAAAACATTAAATATTAGTACAATACTACAATTACCATACCATAATAAATATTCTATACTAAAAAAACATTTTTTAAAAATGAGTAGGCACTACTCATCCCTTATAATCGTACTTAATTCCGCTGCTGCAAAGCGAATATCATTGGTTTGGTTTCTTGCCCATCCCACTGTGGTTGCGCGCTGCAACCAAATGTCTTGCTCTTCGGTATATTGCGGAGGATGTCTTACTTGTTGTCCTCGGTACATTTCAATATTGTACAAGCCCTGCACTAGGTGCTAAGCAAAATAAACGCTGGCTATCTTCACTTGGTACGTACCCAGAGCAAATAGAACAAAATCATCTTCTGATAGATTTGGAAAATCGTCAAAATTGGGATGGACACCAGTGATGCTTCGGAAAGTTGGTCTTTGCCTATTCACATTACTACGAGAAACATGTGTTCTTAGAGACTTCAAAAAAGGCCCAACCTTCTTAGACCGGATCCTGTTTGAGCCTTATATTTGTATAAAGAGGGCAATCTAGCTTTGTCATTTGATACTCCATTCTTGGAAATACCTTGTTAAGGAGGTATTTAGACCAAAATGCAAAAGGAAAAGTGCATTTTCCCACCGAAGCAGCCTGAATAAGCTTATCTGACCACCGCCACCGGTTTTGTTAATGATTGTACTAAAAGTACCGGTTGGTACTCTCTTTTTAAAAAGCTGCGATTAAATAGATAATCTTATACTGTTGCCTTCTGAACTCGTATAAGGAGCTTAGTAAAATTACCGCGGGCTATATCTTGACCTGGTGCTTATTGTATCATTAGCCATTTTGAAATCAGGATAAGTATCAGATAGTTTTTGAAAACGCCACCTGCCCCAAAAATGCATTTAAAAATGCATTTGAAAATGTCTTAATATCTCTTTTCCTAAATGCACTGCAACGAAACGCCCATATTGAAAGTTACTCCCTTATAGCAGACCTTTCATTTGAGACTAATTTCATTCGTGGCCGCTCACACCCAAAAATACCCATTCTCCTTTCATAAAGAAAAAGAAATTTAAATAATAAAATATTAAAATTACTTTGGTTTTTAAGTGAAGTGAATGAATATAATTCAAATAAAAAGTTCAAGTGACCTCAACTCAAGTAATTTTAATATTTTATTATTTAAATTTCATTTTCTTTATTAAAAAAAACCTGACCTTGGGTAATTATTTTCTGGGTGCAAGAATTTAAACAAATTCCCCTAGAATAATAAAATGCACAGTATCTTCTTGCTGTGATTTTTATAAGAGTCGGTAAACATCGACCAAAATTTGTGTCTTAGTAGGGTATAACAGACTGACTGAAGAGCTCACTGTTATACCTTGGGCGAAACACAATAATTTATAGAGTCAAACAAATTTCATACAATGAAACACTTACAAACATAACTATAACTTAGTTACATACATTCTAGTTTGGGCAAGGCCCTAGTAAGTTTTCTGTAGGAAAAATAAAGACGAGGAAAACTTGTCAGATACTTGGTAAGCCCCTGCTGAAATTCAGTATCAAAAATTTAGACGAGGGAAACTTTTCAAACAGTCGTGAGGCCATCTTTAGTGAACCTCCTTCCCTCCCTAAATGTCTGTCAAGTAAGCATTAGCATTTCAAATTTGTTAGGATCGGATAATTGGATTAATTGTCTTAGATTCTTAGTGCCACATGAATCATAGTTTACACATTGACATACAAACACAAAAATTACTGTAACAAACATCAATGAGGTAGGTATTTACTTGAAAAATCAGCTTTAAAGCAGTTTTACTGCATCAACAATGAATTCTCCCTATCAGAACGAAATGTTTTCTCTTTTGCTACACCCAATGTCATCGTAATAAATTTAACCTAACGGTTCACTTGCCTCTGTATAATATCAATCATATTATTGTGGTATTCGAAATTAGAAAACAAAATAAAGCCAATTCAAAATAACAACAAAACCGGTTGACCTTTGGCATTAATTTTCATCTGATGACGGATATACTAAATTATCATAACTATTTTTTATAATACCTACCTAAATTCATTATTATGTTAAATTTTGATATTTATTTACTTTTTTTTTTGTTAATTTGCTTATGAATAACTTGATAGGTAGGTATTGTTTCACTGAAGGCGATGATTTGCGCCCACTGAGAACGAAATTCAAACTATGTGTATGTTTTGTTTATTTTTATCAGAGTTGCCAAAGTTGTTTTATTCTGGTAAGGATGTAGCAAGGGTAAGCAAAGGCTAGAGCAAGGGCCTTGGCGATTATGAGCCCTTTTGCCTCGTCAGTCGAAAAAAAAAGAAGTTTAGTTGGGTTATGTCGGACTTGATCCCGTGACTTCTGCCTACTGAACAATCCTATAATAAACAGATGTCTCACACCCATAGTAAAAAGTGTGATATTTGTATTGTTTAATTATTTTCAACTTTGTTTCACAAATAGATACATTTTCTTTAAGCCTTTTGTACTTTTATGTCAAAAATTCAAAACTTACAATTTCGATTAAAAATCGTTATAATGAGTTAAAATTTCCCTATGACCACAAAAATCTGTTTAAATCAAATCTGAGATAAATCAATACCAATGTTATAAAATTAGAAATAAAAAAAAAATAAAATTGTTGGTGGCAACTCTGCTACTACCCTATTAGACCCAAATGTTCTAAGTGTGTTATTCTTTCATGCTATAATCAACTATCAAATTAATGATTCAAATCAAAGATACTTAATAAAACATGCATTCACATACTTATCTATGTAATTAAGTTCCTAAAATGTGTTTCAGCTTCCGCGAAACAAAAAACAAATCAACTGTGACCTTGAAAGTTCTTGCAAATAATTTATTTACATTACTTCTGATGCTTTGAGAATAAAAAAATAATTCAAATTCTCCAGAGAGAGTAGGTAGGTAAGTATCTAACATTTATTTTGTCTATACCAAAAATATAAACTTTTTTTTTTTTTTTGTACAACGTGCGATAAAGGTGTATGCTTTCAAATTTCTTGGAAGTATAATATAAATAAATTAAAAAAAAAAAAAAAAAAAAAAACAAAAACAAAACCAAAACCGATAAACAAAGGCTTGCAGGTGGAGGTTAGCGAGGTTAGTAAACATGAAATTGTATTCTTTTTTCTCTGTATGTGTATATGTATTTATTTACATTTGTAATGATTTGCGTTTTAGATTTATTTAAAATTTAAATTATTTCTGGAAAATATTGACTGCAATTTCAACCAACTACGTCAGTAGAGGAAAACCCAGGGTGGTGTTCTGTCTCCTCTTCTTTGGCTTTTAGTCATGAATAAAGTTCTCGCTAAGTTAGAGAGGGGTGGAGCGAAGGCGGTCGCGTATGCCGATGATTTGGTGCTACTAGTGTCGGGTAGGTTTACCCCTGTGATAAGTGAGATCACGGAGGTGGCTTTAAGGAAGGTTAGTATCTGAGCTGTGAGCTGCGGACTAGGTATTAATTAAAGCAAAAGTGAACACTTTCGCTCTCCTCCAGTGCAAAATATCTGGGTGTAGTTATCGACCCATAATTAAGCTGGAAATTAAACATTGAAGAACGGGTTAAGAAGGCCTGCATAGCTTTCTATGCCTGTAGCAAAACATTTGGTAAAATATGGGGCCTCCAGTCAAAAATGATTTTATGGACATACACAGCCGCGGTGCGACCTATTCTCACGTATGGTTCGGTTATGTGGTGGCCAGCATTAAATAAATGAAATTGTATAATATCAACAAACTTAGGAAGGTTCAAAGAACAGCTAGCATTGGCACCACAGGGGCTATTCGATCTTGTCCAACAGATGCTTTAGGCGTTTTTCTGCACCTTTTACCACTAGATTTACACATTAAATACCTGGTATCTTGCAGCGCGATAAGACGGGCACAGCAATATCACGGGTTTAATTCCAACCGAAATGTTTTCGACTCCTACTGACTACTGTACCCCTTCAATGAGCCTCAGTAAAGATTTTAAATTTATATTCCCATCCAGAAAGGATTGGAATGATGACGTCGTGATGAAAGACTTCGACAGAACTATCTTTACTGGTGGATCATAGATGGAGTGCGGTGTTGGTGCGGGTATTTTTTCAGAGTCCCTAAATATGTCCAGGTCTTTTCGGCTACTGACTTTGCTAGTGTTGTTCAAGCTGAAGTACTGGCAATCAGGGAAGCATGCACGCTACTTAAACAAGATCCAAACTAGAACCGAAATAAGGCTATTTACCTCAGACAGTCAAGCGGCTGTTAAAGCTATTAATTCGGCTACATCATCCTCTAAATTAGTACGATAATGCCAGGAAGAGCTTCTGAGTCTGAATACTAACCTCAGGTTCACTCTTATCTGGGTTCCGGGTTACAGTGGCATTGAGGGGAGTGAACGGGCTGACGACCTGGCCAGGCAATGTTCAGCTCTTCATAACTCACTTGCGGAAAGAGTCAGTATTCCTCTCGGAGTTATGAAGGGCATTATATTCTCAATTTTTCTCTCAAAATCTAATCGTAGGTGGAATAGTTTAACCAACTGCATCATTTCTAGAAAGATCTGGCCTACCTATAATAAATACCTATAAATGATTGTTGCAATATGCACTGGACACTGGCCAATAGGAGAACATGCGGCGAAGCTTGGCATCCCCTACAATACTCACTGTCGTAGTTTTGGGGACTAGCAAGAAAAGGAAACAGTCTTGTATTTCCTCTGTAAATGTCCCGCTTTGGTCAGAATGAGGCAATAATCTTTAGGAAGCGCTTTTTTCACGACCTCAACGAACTCTCCGGAACGAAGATCAAAGATTTGACTTCTTTCCTCAACGCGCCGAAATGGATCTAGGATTTACTTCGGTTTCCTCTTGCACCATCTTCTTCCTTAAACTCCTATGACTGCGAGCTAGCAGACTAATGGTTTTTGAAGGTGGCTCATGGTGCACGAGGACCGGACGATCACATGCGATTGGGCCGATCTCCGCTTCAATACCATCAGTCAACAAGTTGCCTAGGTGGCACAGTGTAGATGACTCTTAGTTGCGAACTTCGACCCTTTTGAGTGTTTTCCTATGTTCAAGTCCAAGAAAGTTTCAATGGATCTAGAATTTACTTCGGTTTCCTTTTGCACCATTTTCTTCCTCAAAGTCCTATGAATGTGAGCTAGCAGACTACATTGGTCCTATCGGGTGTTTTTCCTCTACCTACCTACCCTTCCGAGAAACCATAAAACAAGAAAAGTAGGCGTGGCAGAGGGCGAATTTGATCAAAAACCAATAACTATATCTCATTTATAAGAAAAAATTGTAAATATTTCATTAAATCTATTTCCTAAAATTAGAGCCTATTCAGAGAAACTTAGAGATAAGGAAAAGGCAGATGGGCGAATCATACTGAACTTAATACCTAGGTATGTAACAAATATTCACGTTAAGAAGATTTTCGACTATCGACTCGTTAGTCAGTTAGTAAAACGTCATACGTGGAAAAGTTAGGTTTTTTTTTGTTGGTAGCACTCTTGTTAAACTTACCCTATATTTATACACATTTGTTTTTATTTGAAAAAAAATCTATCTATGTGAGAATTTGATATGTGAGTTCTCATAAACTTCGTGACATAAATTACTTACATTCTATTGAAATATTTTTTGGGTTTGATTTAGTAGACTTGCGTGTGTAAGGAAAAAAAAGAGGATGTGTTCCACACGATTCGTTGCCTATGCTTACATTATTATAATTACTTGACTTTAACAAACACGGAAATGATAATTAATTGGGGAGATATTAAATGACAAGGTTAATAAGGATAAAATTAATTGACTTAAATGATGAAGGAATTATGAAATTCTTAAATAGATTTAGTAATAAACAGGGAAATGATTTTGCTAACCTAAAAAAATCAAAAAAGGCAAACAAAAATTCTTAAAAAGGCAAAAAAAAAATATTCATCAAATAGTCATTAAAAGAAAGACGAATAATTTTCCAGCTGTGATGACTTAAAAGGAATTATCTTCTAATGATAATACAACAATCTGTGATATGTTTTCGAACTTTTTCCAAAGCGTTTATAAAAAGCCTAATACCTGTGATAATACCTGTGATAAAATCTGTGATAACACCTATGATGACATCTGTGATAAGAACTGTGATAACACTGGAACTATATCAAACTTTTTCCAACTTGACGTTGCTAGACCAGTTATTGACGAAAATGATCTTATAGGCCATGTATCCAAGCTACAAGATTCATCATCCTATGGTCCTGATGAAATACCAGCCTTTATTGTTCGACGTTACAAATATGTTATGGTACGCACGATCGAATACTCCCTCCACCATAAAGAATATACAATGGTTGCGTCCTCTATGTTATCTTTTCAATTTATCGATTAAAATAGGTATTTTTCTAATTGTGTGGAAATCCTCATTTATAACGCCACTTTTTAAAAACGGGAACAAATGTAGTATATCCAACTATAGAGGCGTTGCCAAGTTGTCGTGTATACCAAAATTGTATAAAAAGATTATCTTGGAAATAATTGAAAAAAAAAAATATAAAAACGTGATTTCGCCACATCAGCATGGATTTATGAAGGGTAAATCTACTACAACCAACTTGATGGAGTTTTGTTCGGATGTTGTAGTAAAAAACCAAAATGGATTGCAAACTGACGTCGCCTATTTGGATTTTTCAAAACCATTCGACCGTGTGAATCATACGTTACTTTTGGAAAAACTAATGACCATCGGGCCGCCGAATTGGTTTTTAGATTGGCTGGAGTCATATTTATGTTGCAGATCACAGTTTGTTTACTTTAAAATTAAAACATCAAAAAGAATAACTGTCTATTAGGGAGTTCCTCAAGGAAGCCATTTAGGTCCTTTTTTATTTTTATTATTTGTTAATGATTTACATACTGTAATCCACTATTCGAAACTACTTTTATTCGCCGATGATGCTAAGCTTCGATTATCCTACAAAAATAATAATGACTATGAATTACTGCAAAAAGATCTAAATAGTGTTTCCCTTTGGTGTAAAGTCAATGATATGGAACTCAATGTATCAAAGTGCAAGTGTATGTCTTTTACTCGAAAACTTGCGCCTTCCTTTAATGTCTATCTCCCATATATTAATGAACGAAGCTAGCGGCGAGTTATCTTTAACTCGCGGATTAGGAGTAAGATTTCTGCCACTTAAGAGCTAGCTAAACCACCAAGGAAGGTAGTTTAGCGAAGGATTAACTAGGACAAATAAATAAACCTTCCTTGGTGGTTCAGCTAGCTCGTAAGTGGCAGAAATCTTACTTCTAATCCACGAGTTAAAGATAGCTTCGTTTATTAATATGGGGCTATATGTTGCTGATCATTTTTGTGATCTTGGCGTTATAATGGGCTCTAAATTAGACTTTAATAAACATATTGATCATATCATTAACAAAGCAAAATGCAGATTGGGTTTCGTTTGTCTATTTTCAAAGGATTTTAGAGACCCATATATTTTAAAGACTTTATACTGCTCTCTTGAGCGATCGAATATTGAATACTGTAGCTGTGTTTGGAGTCGAAGCTACCAAAACAATATTAATCGATTGGAATCTATACAAAAACGATTTCTTCTTTATGCCCTTCGACATTTACCATGGAAAATCAACACACATTCGAGACTCTTGTCTCAGGCTCAACACGCGTACTGCAAAGGGAAATCGGTGGAAACCGCACTACATACATTGGTACGCACCATCGAATACTCCCTCCACCATAAAGAATATACAATGGTTGCTTTCCTAGATATAGAAGGCGCTTTTAACAATGTCGACACACCTGCAATCGCTTATGCGCTGTCATGTTTGAAGGTAGACAGTTCGCTTGGTGAACTAATCAATCAAATGCTGACAAGCAGGATTATCAATTTAAAACTGGGCGATTTCTCTGCAAAAAGATCAGTCAGTAGAGGTGTTCTATCTCCCCTTCTCTGGAACTTGGTCGTAAAAGAACTGCTAACAAGCCTGGAAGCGGAGGGCTATACAGTGATTGCCTATGCGGACGACGTTGCTATCGCCGTATCAGGTAAGCATCCTATTGTATTAAAAGATCTCTTACAGAATGCCTTGAACAAGCTAATAAACTGGGCAGAACGGTGTGGACTGGGTGTGAACCCCCACAAAACTGAACTTGTCCTCTTCTCCAGGAAATATAAAATTCCACACATAGATCCTCCCACCATTAAAGGAATTCCACTAACATTCTCCGACAAAGCTAAATATCTGGGTCTTATTTTAGATAAGAAGTTAAGTTGGAAACCTAATATAGAAGAAGAAATCAAGAAGGCCACAGTAGCACTCTTCCCTTGCAAGAAAGCCATTGGGAGTAAATCGGGACTCCAACCTCGTATTACTGACTGGCTATACATCTCTATAATTAGACTGATTTTAACATACGGGGTGGCAGTATGGTGGAAAAAAAAAAAAAAATAAATCGCGTGGCACAACGGCTCATGAAGAACCAGGGCCTAGTGACTAACAACTCGCAACCATTCCTGGAATGGAAGGGACCTACAATTTTATGCCGATTCCGAACGGCTAGACGAGAAGCACTTATTCGTGACAAATGATACTCTTGGAGGATTTGTCAATTCCTCGCAAAAGGCAGTAGCCCTGAAAAAAAACTTTTTAGTTTTTAGGTTGACGAGGCTGGGAAGCGATCCCAGACCTCCAGCGTGACAGTCGAACGCACTATCCATTACGCTACCGGCTACGGGCAGTATGGTGGACAGCTCTAGATAAAGCGGTCAACCGCGATAAACTAAGTAAAGTCCAAAGATCAGCCTGCATGTGTATTAGTGGAGCACTTCGTTCTACTCCCTCCGCGGCACTGGACATTCTTCTTCATCTGACACCCCTCGATATATTTAGTAAACAAACGACGGCATCAAGTACGGCAATCCGTCTAAAAGCCTCTTCACAGTGGACCAATAATGAAATAGGCCACTCAGCTATTCTGAACTCATACATATCACTTCCAAGTATAATTGACTTCACCATCCCATAATTCCGGTTCGATAAAAATTTTCAAGTTGCCATACCTTCCAGATCCACATAGGAGGACGTGACATTTTTGGAAGACGAATCTATTTATTTCTATACGGACGGTTCAAAAACCGATGATGGGGTTGGTGGAGGCGTGTACTCAGAAAGATTAAATTTAAGTCTCTCATTTCGTGTTGCAGACCATTGTAGCGGAATTTTCATCATGGCTCAAGGAAAACGTGATATCGACTTCTGCTATCTTCTCAGACAGCCAATCTGCTATAAAATCTCTCGACTGTGTCTCTACAAACTCTATAACAGTCCTAAACTGTCGATCATCTCTTATAGAGATGGCACAGCAGTTCAATATTCTACTTTGTTGGGTGCCGCGCCATAGGGTCATTCCGGGTAGTTGTAAAGCTGATGAACTCGCAAAAGGTGGAACAGGACTACCTATTTTACCTGAAAAGGTAAATATCGGTATGCCTATAGCTACATGCAAATTTTTGCTGAAGCAAGATGCTTTAAGGAGAACAAACCTTAGGTGGAACAACGTAACCACTTGCCTTGCAACAAAACAGATCTGGCCTACGCTAGATGGGAGGCGCTCTAAGTGTTTGATATTTTTGAACAGATTGCATATCAGCTCCGTAATTGGTGTCATAACCGGGCACTGTCTAATAGGCAAGCACGCAAATCGGCTTGGAGTTTTCACAAACGACTTTTGCAGGAGCTGTATAAACGGAGAGGAGGAAGAATCTGTTTCCCATCTTCTCTGCACATGCCCTGCCCAATCCCAAAGACATAGGCTCCATCTCGGGGACTTCTTCTTCAATCATACTAGTGATCTAACAAACATAGACATAAGTAGTCTCGCACGCTTCATTAGAAGCTCCAACTGGTTTTAACGAGTGGGGAGAAAATCTCTAGATTCACGTGGTATCACAACGGACCAACTTATGGTCTAAGTGTGTCAGTTGCTTGCTGGCAGCCACTTCAACCTAACCCAACCTATCAACACACATCTGCCACCATACAATCAACGCAATGCTTTTGTGTTATGCTAGGTTTCCACTTGTCATTGAAAAGACGCAAATTGCCAAACTTTCCAAGACAGGGTGAGTTAAACTTGCTCGCTACTACTACTTTCTTTGCTTTTTGTGTTGGTTAAAGCCACCCTGTCCTGGAAAGTGTGTCAATTTGCGTCTGGCTTTTCAATGACAAGTGGAAACCTAGCATCAGAATCTTTACTTTTCATAAAGTAGACGAATACATTTCGTGTGAAATCATCTATAAAAGTAACAAAGTATATACTGCCTTTTATAGATTTCATCTGCATGGGACCACACAGGTCTGAGTGAATTATTTCCAGAACTTTTGATGATCTCGACCCATTTGATGGAAAACTGTTTCGATGCTGCTTCCCTTCTGCACAGGATATACAAGTTGGCAATGAATCTTGGCCAGTAATCTCATATTTTCTTGACCCAAATGGTTAAATCTACGATGCCAGATGTTGTCAAGATTACATTGCGCAACATATGCATTCTGATTTGTGGCAATATCCAATTTGTAGAGTCTATTTGAAGATCTTCCCGTCGCTATGACTTCTTTTGAGGAATTCATGACACGACACCCACTTTTGTCGAAGATGACAACATTCTCGTGGTCCACAATCTTCTTTATTGATAGTAAATTGATCTCAGGAACGTAGAGAACGTCATGAACAACGACACTTTGCTTACTTTTGGGAGTTAATACGTCTAGTGATACATCACCTTTATTAACTGCTTCCAATGTCATATTAGTTGCGGTCTTAATTTGCCCCTTGAATGGTTTGAGCTCTTTAAAATAACTAGAATCGGACGTCATATGATCAGTTGCACCGCTATCAAAACACCATTCATGCTTTTTTGACTCTGCATGGAATGCTGCAAACAAAGAACCACCTTTTGATGACTTGAAATCTTTCCCTTTTAACTTAGATGGACAATTTGAGGCATAATGTCCTATTTCTTCACAGTTATAGCAGCGAGATTTCCCTTTTTTGTCAAACTTAGGATTCGTTTTCTTTTGCACATTCGAAAAGCTCCCTTTTTTGGACATAAAAGTTCTGGTGGACGAACCTGAATCAAATTTAACACCCTGCAACAGTTTCATTTTTATAGAATCAGCTGTTAAATTCTTTCCACTACTACCGATGATCATGATCATTGGCTTATACTCATCTGGTAGACCTTTAAGTAATAAGCTTCCAATCCATTCATCATTGACCACAAATCCAATTTCGTTCAATTTTTGAGCAGTCAAAATAATTTGGCTGACATAATCTTCTAGAGATGTGCACTCTATCAATACCACAGAGCACAATTTTTGCAGTAACCCTATGCGTCTGTCCAAGCCAGAGTCTTGAAAAATATTTTGTAGCGCTGTCCATACCTCCTTTGAAGTTGTTGCATCCCTTACATGAACATAGGGACTCTTGTCGATAGCTAAGATCATCTAACATCGAGCAGTCTTGTCCTTAGCAACATCCAAGGGTTCAACTGGAACAGTCTCAATATAATTCCAAGCATCTTCCAGTTCCAATTGTGTCTTCTTCGCAAAGCTTCATGTAGACCAATTTTCTGAACCAGTCAGCTTTTCCATATGATGGACCCCTAAGAAGTTCTGCTGAATAGACATTCTTTTTATAGATTGTAATGTTCTCTTTTATTTTTACAATGTATTATGGACTGGGCCCATAACCTTTTAGCAGAGTTAAACAAACAACTTATTCATATGAGAACATTAGCAAGAATGAAAATTTATTGAAAAGATTTTCTCTAAAAACAAACATATCAAAACTTAAATACATACTTGATAATTTTGGTCGCAAGTATAAACTCAACAAGTTTTTCAACAGCAACTACCTGAATACCTAACTTTTAAGTACAACAGCAAGTTTATGCAACCCACTTATTCACCTTTTTTTTCTAGAAACTTTCCAGTGTGAAAATAGGTGCGGGTGGATCGTGGATGAATGAAATTCAAAACCAGGTGGAACAAAAAAAAAAATTATGTTCAATAGAGGGAAAATTTTTAACAATGCCAAAGAAAAAAAAAAAAGCACCCGATGAAAAAGAAAGGAGAACAAAAAAAAAATACGAAAAAAAACAACGAAAAAAAAAAAAATATGGGAAAATCCAGAGGATTACATCTTCTTCTTGGTTCTCCTCTATTTTTTGTTTTTCTTTGGAATGAACAAAATTTCCGCCCCAATTATCATGGCAGTGGGAACCTAAGCTTGAAGCTGCCTTTAATATAATGATGATGGAATTTCGTGTAAGACGACAGTAATAGTCAGTTGATTGAGTGCTTCTGAGATTTCTTTTTTTGTTGTTGTTGTTGTTGCCTTCTTTGTAATAAACAATGGCGAAGAAAACAAAGGGTTACGTTTTATTTAGAAATATATGTTAAATCTTAGGTTTTTCTTTGCTTTGAAAAATTATATTATAATGATGAAATGATGTCATTTGGAAGATTTATGAAAAAAAAAAAAATAATTATTATGAACATGAGTTGTGTAAGATTTAATTGATTGCGGCATTGAAACAATTGAAATTAAAGAAGAGTCCCTGGTATAATTAAGCTTGTTTGCGATTTTTATTTTTGGCTCATTCTAATTTTTGGTGATTTTTCGTCAATTAGTCAAACTTTTTATGATGTCTTGTCCAATCAGTGCTACTTCAGGAAATTAAATAAGCAAACTTTTAGAATATTGTGCTTTTGATATTTTCTTTTTTAAATATTAAGAACCTTCATTATGTAAAACTTATTGAAAAAAAAGGACTTTGGCTTCGTATCCGTTTTTTCCTTTTGAAGAGTTCCTTTCCTGCCTTCTTTATTTCCCTTGATTCTGAAAACTCATACAATTGAAGTAAGGATATCTCCGAAAGTAGTAAATAAACTAAAAAAAAACCCACTTGGATTTTGAAGTGAAAATTTAGTTCTTTAACGTGACAAGTTTTGGGGAGAAATTTAATTAGTGTTGTAACTTCACCTATAAAAAAACAGTGTTTTGAACTTTGAAATTTTAATGCCTCGAACACTAGAACCAATTAAGTAGTTTTTAGTTCAAATAAGATTAAAATTGGTTGTTGGGTTGTCTAAAAAAAATTGTGCTTCAGTCGCCATTGGAAAAAAACGCGTTTTATCTAATACCTCGAGAACGATTTATCGTACAAAAACTGAAAATGAGTAACTTCTTGGCGCTCTAACTCTGAGAGTACACGTAAAAACCTTGTAAACAAAGAAAAGAACCAATATTTTGTTTTCTAGTCGTATAAACATATGTAAACAAAATTTTGTAAGATGAATAATTGCCGAGATATCAGTTAAAATATGTTTTTTTTTTAAATTTTTTATAATGGTGGCTAAAGCACAATTCTTACAGTCGCTCCAATTTCTGTGTATTCTTATAAACAGTCTAACTTCCAATTTCATTCATTAAATCTGAGCGGGAAAATAGTTTTGACAAAAATAAAACTTATACCGACTGAACTATTAGGTGTGTTGAAATTTTTGGAAACTAGCAATATCATACTTATGTACAATATCATACTTTTGTCTATTGATTATGTGGGTGTCCGTTGATATTTACATTTCGATATAACTTAACCATATGGAGACAGTCAGATTAATGAATTGTCAAAAAAAAACTAACATCTCGCTTTTGCATTAAAAAAAAACTCAGGAGGCCTTGGCCTTAGAGATATTGACATTGGGGCGTATTCAAAGTCATTCAAGAGCTGTGTCCAAGTTAAACATAGCTTTAGTTGAATTTTCGGACGCTGATTCTATTTTTTTAGATTTATCATTTCAATATATTTCAAGCTATTTGTGTAGTATACCAAGTTAATTATATATAATAAAAATATAAATGTGTGGGTCTCTGTTGATATCTGTATTTCGAAATGACTTAACAATATGGGCGCATTCAGATTGATGGATTTCCCAAAAAAGCTTATATCTCGCATTTGCTTTAAAACAATCTGAATGATTGGGACTTGGAGATATTGCGTTATTGTTGTTAGATCATGTTGGCCTTTTAGATTTCTATATTCTGGTACAAAATATGCACAGTGGAGCTAACGGTTTTCATACAGTCAGTAATACCTCTTTTTTTAAAAGAAAATCGGTATATTTTTAATTGTTTACTCTGTCGTTTTTTTGTCCTTTTCTATTGTTTTTGGATCATATGGGCCTTTTCGATTTCTCTATTCTGATAAAAAAAAAAAAATACTCAGAGGAGCTCTTGGTTTTCTTACCATCAGTAATACCTCTTTTCTAAAGGAGATATCCAAAAATGTATGTCTAAAACTAGAATGTATCAAAATACATACAGGGTTAGCTAGCGTAGAAAAAAGCGTTGCTTTGCATTGTGAGACATTGAAATTTGGTTAATTGTCCAAAAATATTAATATCTCGTGTTTTCTCCAAAACACATTGCATGGCTTAGCCTTGAAGATATTGAAATTTATTTTTTGTGTATAGTGTGGGTCTATTTTGTTTCTACATTTTGATTCCTAAAATGTCACACTGAAGTTTTTAGTTTTCTGATTATCGGTTATACCTCTTTTTTTTAAGTTAAAAAAGCTCTGGCTTAATTTATATGATGTTGGTCTAACCGTACAAGCCGATTGCACGAACAAAAAATTGAGTCTAAAGATTAATATCGTATTTAAAATTGATGATACTGAACTATTTCAACCATAAAATTTCATAAAACATTCAACAAATTTTGAATTTGATTAAATTATTTTCATTTTTCATAAATGAATTGTTATACTTATATTTAAATTAACTTAAAAATATTTTTTATTATTTCTTTCAGATTTAAAATTTCATCGGTTTGCAGGTGAGTCTTAACCATTTGTATATTAATTGGTATTTTAATTGTTGGTATTCATATACTTAGTACAAGAGCCGACAGCTAATTTTGGGAGTGGATGTATAACCAAAATCTGAGTATGAGGGTTTATAGGTGCATATTTTGCGATATCGAAATCAAAAGTCTGGTGAGTTTTTTGTTCAGCCTTTGGCGGGGTTAGGGGTTTGAAAATAGAGATTTTCTAAAATTCTTATCAGGGGAATTATCACTTCTATAAATTTTTTAAAAATACTTTATAAGATATTTGCTGTCGGCTCTTAGACTAACTAGTTACAATCTCCCCGTTTAGCTACACTGAAAATCATATTATTCGTCCAAGATGAAATTCGTTACGTAAAAGGATGAAATTTGTTTCATAGGCTCAACGAAAATTTAATTGGCTCAACGAACAAATGTGTTTTTTTTTTTCATAAAATTAAAAGTTGCATCCAATATCGAAAGCTTTCATTGAGGTTTTTTCCTATCTTTAATGTAATTTTAACATTTAAATGAAGGCGTTATAGATCCATGAACAATTTTCATCACTTCGATAACTTGTGTAAATAACTATTTTTAACGAAAATTCTCCATAAATTGATTGAAAAGCTGTCGTTATTTAATAAATATCTACATTTTTCAACTAAATTTCACAACGATAACATGAACAAGAGAAGAAAAAATGAAAATTGTTCGGTGGCTGGTGAAGAACTACATTTGATTATGAAACAAATTCGTTGTTTGATTAAATTTTTCATTGATTTACGAAAAAAATTCTTAATTTTTTTTTTTATGAAAATAATTCGTTGCTAACGAAGAGCCCAAGTGAGAACACCGCGCCGGGACGAAACGCACTCATATGAAAACTTTTAAAGTGGATTTATGTAAACTTTCATAGTTATTTGAAAAATTTCGCTGACAAACGAAAAAAATCTTACGTTGATTTACGTAAAATTGCAGTTGTACCTAAATTTCGTTAGCTTAACGAATGTTTTTTTTATGTAAATCAATGTTAACCCAATAAAAGCTCAATCAAACAATGAAAAATATCTTTATCCGATGCTGGAAAATTTAGGATAACTGAATGAAATTATTACGTTAATTGATAATAAATAATTTCAGGATATAAGGGAGTTTCGTTAATTGAAAATTTCAGGGTATTGACGTATAACTTTTTTTTTAAATTAACCGTGTTTGTGAGATATTCATGAAAAATTGTATATGGAAGGTTTTGACTTGCAGTTTTTAGCTTTCAATCGATTTTCCAAAAATGTCGTTTAAATTATTTTTTTTTTTTTTTTTAATAAAAACGGACTTTTTATAACTACGATTTATGAATCTATTTGTTACAAAAACAAAATATTTTAACATTTTAAGTATGATTTTTTTTTAACCTGCAGAAATTCAAAAAGTGTTAAATTCATTGCCATCAATTAATTCCAAAACAATCGACATTTTCGCTCAATGTATTTCTATTCAAATCTGAGTATTAATTTACAAATGTCATTAGTTTTGCTTTGCCAATCCCCCAAACAAATTTATTATTATTTTAAAGTTATTGTTTGACTATCTCTTACCATCACTATTAATGGCGTAACTCTAAACTCACATCCATTAAAAAGTCACAATATTGCTCTTTAGAAGATATTGGGGGAACTGTAAACCCCGAAGGAGGAAGACAATACAAAAAAAAAAAATCATAACAAAAAAGAAAAAACCACAAATATAAAGTTCAATTAAACCCCTACCACATCTCTTAGCCACAACCAATGATCTAATCATCACGTTTAGATTGAGTTGTTTGTATTTTTTTTTTTTTAATTTCTGGTAATAAAATCCGTGAGACCACGAAGTAAGTAGGTACATATATCTAACTACAAAATGTTTATATATGTTTGAATGAAAATCAGATTTAAGGAACACATAATGCAGTTGTGAGCCAAATAGAATATTACCCTATTTATGAATAAGAATGTCTGAAATGAAAGTTCAATTACACCAGGCTGCTTGAAATTAAAAGCGGTTTATTTCTTGAAATAAGAAAAGAGGCAGTTTAAGAGTTAAACTCTAAGAATTAGCTAGGTTAGGTAAGGTTAGGAGGGGTGTGCACAGCCTAGGCTGTTGCGTACACGGGGGCCTATTGGTCCATTGTGATCCCCTTATAAACAGAGGTGTTCCTTACTAATGGTTCACATAGACTGGTTCATTTGTGAACTATAAATTTTCTCATATTTGCCATTGAGAACTGCGCTAGGTCGTCCAGTTCTCCAACAATCCTGTTTCCTAAGTAACGGAGGCGATTTGTTTGGAGGTTTGGACAATCACAGAGCAGGTGCTTAATAATTTCTGTTTCCTCAACATCCTGACAGCTCCTACAGAAATCGGGTGCGAAAGCGCCTATATAGCGATAAAATATACTGAGTTTCCTTTTCATTAATTCTAGGCCATAAACTTCTAGAGCCAACGCAGTCGTTCCTGGAAATCCAGGAGTTATTGATTTGCTCTTTCATTACTAGATCAATTTTCCTTTTAATGACGCCGATCGGGATTTCAGGCCCCGTAAATAATTGGCTACTATTGTTTCTATTTGATAATGACCCTCTCCTTGCCAGTTCACCTGCTATATCATTCCCTGCTGTATTACTATGTCCAGGAACTCAGCAGAGTTTGACTTGGTTGGAGTTACAAACTTTCTCCAGTACGCCTCGGCATTTTGCCACTGTCTTCGATCTTATAGTCTCACTGGCTAATGCTTTGATAGCAGCTTGGCTGTCCACGAAAAATGTGATCTCTGACGAGCTCAGTTTTTTCTTGTGTACCATTTCTGCCGTTTTTTCAATAGCGTAAATCTCAGCTTGAAAGACACTACACTCATCTGGGAGTTTATATGATTCTCTAATATTGAGACCTGAGATGTTCACAAAACACCCCTGCCTCTGTTCCTACTTCCATTTTTGACCCATCGGTGTAGAACGGGATACCTTGTTCAGTGATTAGTAAGTTAGGATCCCATCCATGTCTTTCGGAATTAAAATGAAGAAATGTATTTTAAAATCTATTATGGTTGATACGTAGTCAGTCGTCACATCAAGTTCGGCCACTGTGTCATACCTTTGCAAGATGACCATATGTGCTGTGTGCACACTCATCTGAATAAGTTGCACTTAAGTCTCCCGTGTTGGGCACTTAAGTGTCACTAACTCAGACTGCCAAAATTACCAAAAAGTACCGATAGTCAAAACTTAAGTGCAACTTATTCCGGTAAGTTTCACTGTGAAACTGGTCATCTGTCATCGAAAATACAATTTATTCTTTTACTTATTCCCGTAAAAGCTTCAACTTTCGACAAAACATATATATTTTATTTATTTTTCCTTAAATGGCCTAAAAAATGCAAACATACCCTTTTTAAAAAAATAAGTTTCAAACTAAAAACTAAAATAAAGAAATAAAAAAAAAAAAAAAAAAAAACGTCAACGTCAACTCAGACCCATAAGAAAATCCGGCTTGTCCCCACTATATTGGTAGTATGTACGCCGCCCTTTTCGTCTCTTATAACATTATATACATGTATAAATTTGGTGGCCTTAAGCTTTGTCTTGCATTTCGCCTCCACCACTATTATGCTCGTCGGAAAATAGCAAAGTATAGCTCTAGAAACCTCTTTTATCGAAGTGTTTTTTTTTTTTTTTGTTATTTTTTTTTTATAAGCTATGTATATTTTTCTTGTTCTTATTTTATAAGAAGTGGCAATGTGCTGCGCGAAGGCTAGCTATAAGCTATAAGCTAAGAGCTAAGGTTGGCATTCTTTTACTTTCATTTCTATAAAGATTGGCAATCCATTGGTCGAGAGAATAGACTTATTTAAGTGGCTCTTTGAGACTCTGTGTTGTTGGTTTGGTTTGGTTTTATTCATTTTTTTTTTTTTTCAGACAATGAGTCATCTTGTTGTCTTTTAGCTCAGCATAATATCATTAAGATTAGGTGTCTGTTGTTAGAGTTTTAGGTAAGTATAACCTGTTTTATTTTTTGTTTGATTATACATTTTGTTTTAAGATTTAGAACTTACTACCGGTGACATGTATAAAGTAATAGAATTTTGTTGTAGTACAAGGCTGGTTGTTTGTATAAATCCATGGAATTTTTATCGATCGTGTTTTTGCACAAGGTTAACCAACAATAATCAAAATTTGACCTAAATCATGAAGTTGCAAGATTTCCCTCCAGAATTGATTGAAAAACTTGAGGGTATCCTTTTGATTTGATACCATACATAAAAACAACATTTCTGGGATTTTTTTTATATTTTCTGAACTACCTTCTCTTCGACTTTGAATTGTAAAATTAAAAAAGAAATCTAAAAAAAAAAAATATATAACACAAATATCTACCTATTTCTCAATGAAAATACATAGTCGCCTTACCCGAATGTGAAATGCTTTAGGGGACAGTTGTAGTTGTAATAAGTAGCGCTTTCTCGTTTATTCACAAGGGTTTATTCATGGCTTTTGTGGGGATATTCCTGGATAGTCCTGGCAAATTTTTTTTTGTTACCCAGGGAATTTTTTGTTTGCCCTGCAATTTTTTTCCGCCTTGCAATTTTTTTTCCGCCCGGAAATTTTGTTGCCACCCTGGCAATTTTTTTTTTAATTATTCCATCTTCGTGACCTTTTTTAAAATCTTAAAATTCTAAATGGGCTTTTGGTAACGAAGAAGAAATAATTAGACCTAAAGCCCATCCTTCTTCGTGACTTTTTTTAAAATGTTAAAATTCTAAATGGGCTTAAGGCCGCGAAGAAGGAATAATTAGACCTAAAGCCCATTTAGATTTTTAGCAATTTTTTTTACCACTCTGGCAAGTTTTTATTTACCCGGCAATTTGTCGCCACCCTGGCAATTTTTTTTGCCACCCTGGCAATTTTTTGCCGTTCAGCATTTTTTTTTGCCACCGAAGCATTTTTTTTTTGCCACCGTGACATTTTTTTTGCCACCGTGGCATTGTTTTTGCCACTCTGTTAATTTGTTTGCTGCCTGGCAATTTTTTTTTTGTCACCCTGGCATTTTTGTTGCCGCGGGGATTTTTTTTTGTCAATCTGGCAATTTTTAGTTTCCCCGGAATTTTTTTATCCGCCCGGAATTTTTTCGCCAATTGGAAATTTTTTTTTTGTCCGGCAATTTTTGTCGACACCTTGTCAATTTTTTTGTTTACCCCGCAATTTGTCGTCACCCTGGCAATTTTTTTTGCCTTCCGAAAAATAAATTGATTTGCTGTGCTTTATCAATTATTTAATTTCCTACTGATTAACTGATGGTGTGATTTTTACTGTTTTTTTTTTTTTTTGTTTTACTTTTAAGGAAGTAAAACAATCAGGACAGGACAAAGCATCACATCACACACTTCGTCAATTATTTAAAATCCCGCCTCCACATCAGTAAAATAAATTCCTTATTTTGTTGGCTTATAAATAATTTAGCACTTTTGGGTTCCCCAAAAAAGAAAACAGAAAAACATCAAGTTTGATGCTATAAAATTTATCCCGAAGCAAGCTTTCAACAAACTTATCCACGTTTGTGATGATGTTCTCCTTCCCACCCCCACTTCAGCTCTCCCGACCTTCAGAATAGATTTTTGAGCGATTTCACATTATTTTCAGGAAATAAACAAAACAAAAATAAAGTTCACTGAACTTTATTATTGCTAAACATGTGATAAATTCCCGATTCTGTTGTTGACAAGTCATGCAAATGGATTACTAATGACTGGACAACGCAACGGACGAGTCAAGAGGCATTAAATGGGTTTTGGTTTGTCTCACTACATATGCATGTGCAATAAAAGCCTCGTAATCTGATTACGGAATTAGGAATTTAATCAGAATAATGTTATTTGGTTCGATTGACTAATTGAATAAATAACCTTTATAAATTTTGAAAAAAAAAAAAAAAACTTTCAGTAGTTATAAATTAATGTTAATTAATTCATTTGGATGACCGAATCATATTTTATTTCGAGTTAAGTTTAGATTTTTTGTTTTAAAGTTTATGTTTTGGTTTAGATTTTGTTTAAGTTATTAGGAGATTGTGTTTTATATGTGCGCCTTTGGATTAAAAATGTTTGGTTTTACCAACTTTTAAAAAATCTTTATCAACGGTTATTCTTTGGCAATAAAAATCTTTGACAGTGTGAGAGAAAAAGTTCAATATCAGTCGAAAAAACTTAAACGGTTAAATTTTGAATATCTATTAAACCTAAGAAAACATAAATTCTCTTAAAGTCATTAAAATAAAAATTCAAACATCAGTCTTCAAAAACCGAAAACCAAATTCCTTAAAATATCTCCTTAAAGTCTCAATATAAGATACTTAGGTAGACAAAAAAAAAAAAAAAACTTAAACAAAATCCCATTCCTCCTCCTTTTTTTCCATTGGAACAAAACAAAAATAAATCCTTCTGTAATAATCCAATTTGGGAAAACGTATTTTGTAATACCTTTATATAAATATTTCATATCTTGTCTTTATTGCAATAAAAATATAATAAAAACGTTTCTACAAATTCAAAGAAAAAATATTAATATAAGATTCCTTCAATTTTGCATCGCGCTGGCCATATACCCTTTTCATGTATTTATGAATATTTTGATACCTCAACTAATAAAAATGCTTTAAAATGTCAGTTCTCCAATATAGATGTTTGTATATGGGTTCCTATGTTACGTTGCCTACTCGTTTCGCGTATAATAAGATCAAACGACAAGGAGATATCTACTATAATACTCTTTGCCATTTGATTTTTATCACTTCTCTATACAAGGTTTTTGGGATTTAAACTAAGGGTCCAGTTACAGCGATCAGGAAAACGCATCAGGAAAAGTTGAAACAGTATGAAATTGAATATTGAAATATAAATATTGAAATCCATTTGAACATTTTTCCTGATTCGTTTTCCTGATCGATATAACTGGCCCCTTAGGACTTTTTTTATTATTAAAAAAAAAATATGCTAACTGATGACTATACCGATATATTCGAGGTGTATCGAGCTTTTTACCCTTATACGCACATAGTGTTAACAAAAAACAAACAAAGTTGTATAGTGGTTATAATTGATTATGAGGGTCAACTTAAACATAAAATTATAAAAAAATTATAATTTTTTTATTTTTTCTGTGTTTTTTAACACGGGACAAATATGTCCCAGGATGCGTCAAAGGTTGCGCAAAATAACGTTTTGAAGAAAACTAATATTATCAATGTTACGGGCAATTTATTAGAAAAAGTGAATCAAATAGTGTATATAATAAAGGAACTGACGTGAAACGTTGAACAGGTGTTGTTAGTGCGATTTTCAACACGAAATTTGGCACATTGCACACACCTATTCCTTATATTTGCCTTTACCATAATATGAGATGGTGTTCCCCTTTTTTGAATGTTACCAATTCTTTTGTTCGTCATTACATTAGACGGTAGTGCCCTCTGACGAGACGAGAAATCAGCAATGAGGGAACAACTTATTACTTGTCGAAATTCAAGGCACGAGAGCAATGTTCCTTCAACATGTTTGTCATCATACAATTTGCTGTATATTATATAGGAATTGTTCATTGCAATGTCGAGCAAATCGAAGAATAGTCGGAGGTAATATTTGATTTTCGCTTTCCTGTCAACTTCATAGCAAACTTTCCTCTGGTCCATCAAATCAACGCCTCCCATGTTTTTATTATATTTTACTACAACGTCGGGACATGTAACACTAATTTTCTCACCAATTCTGTGCATTCTTCGCTTCACCGTAGTAGTGGGAATCGGGGACAAGAAGTTTGTCAACATAAAAACGGCTTTATTGTCCATCCATTTTATGAAGGAAATCCCTTGTGAGCTGGTCGTAAATATTTGCCCTCTTTTCATTGTTTTATCGGCAGGCAAATTTTTCGGAATATTCTTCCTATTTGAACGAACTGTTCCACAAGCCCTTATGTTCATGTTTGCCAATTTATGTTGCAGATTTGGAGAGTTAAAAAAGTTGTCAAAATATAACTCGGTACCTAAATTTTGAAGGTAGTTGCAAAGTTGCAAGACCACTGATTCTCCTAATCCAATTTCAGCACCACCTTGTTTTCTCCCAGTATACAAATCGAACTGAAATAGATAGCCAGTGCCTGAATCACATCTACACTACATTTCAAATCCCCATTTTACTGGTTTATTTTTGACATATTGTTTTATAATATTGTGACCTTTCAACTTGATCATATGCTCATCGATTGCTTTAGTTTTAGAGTTAGCCATGTCGTTAAAATGATCAACCACTGGGCGTATTTTATATACTCTATCATACGAAGATTCAGTTCTCGATGGTTCGTTATTGTTGTCACTGAAATGTAAGTTCCTTCGAATTTCTTCAAACCGGTTGAGTGGCATTACATTTGCGATAAAAGGAACACCCATATCAGGATCTGATGACCAATAGCTGCGGAATGAAGGAAAAATTCTTCTCTGCACTAGTGAGAGCGAAAGGTCTTCCGTTTTGCAATGCGTATCGTTCCGATTCAGGTATAATAATTTCATCAAGTAATCGATCAAACTTTGCTACTGTATTGAAAATGTTCAAAGGAGAGAAATCAGTTGAAATATTAATTTCACCATATTTATATCCTTCTTGGTCTTGAAAACAGTACGGGTCATAGGAGTTTTTCCTCCAGTTGAACGACGGTGTCAAACCTGTCCTTGCTTGTGTACTATGTTGTCGCTCTTGCCTTGCTTCTGCATTCTGTACATTTTCGTCAACTTTTTGTGAAGTGCTGGGTTCAATTTCAACAGTTGAGAGACCTGCATCTATGTCTTGGGCCAGAAACTGCTGATCTTCTTCATCTAAAACCAATGCATCCTCGTCATCACTGTTGTCAACCACTAAAACTTCGAAAATTCTGAAACAAATGTATCAAAATTTGTATTGCACTATAACCAAAATCTTCACGAAACTCATACAAATTCATATTTAGCGAAATGAAGAAATGTACTATAAAATACTCCTTTGGTTAATACTGGGACACCCGCGTCTCATTACAATTATTCACACAAAATCGTACACTTCGTCATTGAAAAATTAGAAAAACAGATAAAACTAATAAAATACTGACCAAAGAATAATATGATCACGCAATCACTCACAAAAAATTCAAAAAATATTATAAAAACGAAAATATAAATCCCATCTTCAGCAGACTAAGAACTCGCAAGTTCACCCCAATTTTGTTTTTGTTTTTATTCTTTTTTTTATGTTTGACAGAAAGAATATGCTAAAGCCTTCTTTTAAGTTTACAAAAACAAACTTATAACTTGATTTTACCCAATAAATTAAGCATAAAACTGTTAAAACTGACGGGGACAAATGTGTCCCATCTGCGAAGGGTTAAGAAAAAACCTAGTTCGAATTATTTGTGTGTTCCATAAAACATCTAATAGACTGAGAGTCTTAGGCCCGTTTGCTAATATGAAACATAAATATTTAAGTTCAACATAAACGCTTATGTTCTACTTTTTCCTTAGCATAAACTGTCACATAAATTCTTATGTTGAACATAAATCCTTAAGTTTAGTTTCAGCAAATGGGACTTAGTGCGCCGCCAGACAAACGTTATTTTATCATTTTATCAAAGCCAAATTTTGTTCTGTACATACATATATTCAGCATACATTTTGTATTGAATTTTTTTTAAAGAATTGTTATTTGAAAATACTCAACAACAAATTGGCGTAGTTAGTAGAAAACAATTTAAATGTTTTTAACAGTGAGAGACTTAAAAGAAAAATATGAAATAGTTTTAAAAATCTAAAAAAAAAAACTCTTAAATATAAATTAATACTATTTTTTTTTATTTTTATTTATTCATTTGAAATAATCACATTAAGAAATAAATATTCTTATAGGTAGTGAAGTTATGATGTACGTTAATAAAGTGTGAAATTCGAGCTACTTTGAGTGTGTTTAAATCATTGTATATACAAAGGAAAATACAAATTTAAAAAAATTAAAATTTAAGAAATTCAAAAAAAGTAGAAAAAAAAGACGATCAACAGATATTTAAAGAAATATAAAGAAATACATACATACGCCTGAATTTGACACTAGATAAATAATTAGCATATAATTTAAGAAAGAACGATAAATAAATGATAAATCGGCCGATAC
This sequence comes from Melangyna quadrimaculata, assembly GCA_949320155.1. Taxonomy (NCBI): domain Eukaryota; kingdom Metazoa; phylum Arthropoda; class Insecta; order Diptera; family Syrphidae; genus Melangyna; species Melangyna quadrimaculata. The sequence continues at coordinate 152,027,991 of OX439483.1, forward strand.
TGCTGCAATTTCACGTTCGATATTCGTACGAAGTTCATCAATCGTCGATGGCTTGTTGGCATAGACCATAGACTTGACGTATTCTCAAAGGAAATAGTCTAACGGCGTCAAATCGCACGACCGAGGCGGCCAAGCGACTGGACCATTTCGTGAGATAACACGTTCTCCAAACTTGGTTTCCAATTAAATGATTGTGATATTCGCTGTGTGGCTTGTGGCGTCATCGTCCTGTTGGAACCACATGTCCTCCAAGTCCATATCATCCAATTGGGGCCAAAAATATTCGGTAATCATTGAACGGTAGCGATCCCCATTCACAGTAACGTGCCGGTCTTGATCATCACGGAAGAAGTATGGCCCAATGACGCCGCCGGCCCATAAACCACAGCAAACCGTAATTTTTTCGGGATGCAATGATGACTCATGGAGTACGTGTAGATTGCTGCCTGACCAATACCGCATATTTTGTTTGTTGACGAAGCCATTCAGCCAGAAATGAGCCTCATCGCTGAAGATGATTTTTCGATGAAAATCCGAATCATTTTCAAGTTGTTGCTCAGCCCAATTCACGAACATACGACGCTTCTGGTGGTCAAGCGGCTTCAGTTCTTGCGTCAATTTAATCTTGTAAGGATATAGGCCAAGATCTTTTCGCAAAACGACGCCACAACGACGTCACAGAGATGCCCAACGCTTGAGAACGACGTGTGAGAGACACATTTGGGCTTTCTGCAACTGAAGCCTCAGCAGCAGCAATATTTTCGACACTACGGGCTCTTCTTTGTCTCACTGGCACGGGAACATTTTGTAACGTGCCTGTGGATTCAAATTTTTCCACTAGACGCTCAATTGTTGATCTGCTAGGACGATTATGACGACAATAAATTGGACGTAGCGCTCTTAACGTTGAGGCCACTGACTCCGAATTTTTATTAGTAAATTTTAATAATTTCGACTCGTTGTTGGCTCGTATATCTTTCCATCATAAAATGACAAACCTTACTGAAGAGAAATGTCAAAAGAGCGGCAAGAAATATGGCGTCGTTTGCTGTCCATGTTGCTCTACTTTTGTAGGGTCCCTGTTGAAAAACCCTTTAGTTGAGGTGCCAAAACGTAACTTATTAAATAGGTAACAAGGTTGATTAGTTTGAATAACATTTGAGAGCAATATAAGCGATCTATATCGAATAAGATGATCATAAGACAAGTTGTAGAGTAGCTTAGAGAAATGATAAATTCTGTCAAAACGTCTTGTATTGAAAACATAACGTGCCATGTTGTTAAAAGCGACGTTTAGTTTTATCCTGCTAGAGGAGTCACAATTGACAAAAAGTTGACAACCGTAGTTAAGATTAGGAACAATGAGTGTTTTTGCTAGCAACATACGAGTTTTTAGGTGAGATAACCAGAGCTGGCGTATTGTTCCATAGACTTTTCCCACAGCTATATTAATATGGTTGCTCCAAGTAAGTGTTCTATTGAAGACCATTCCTAAATTTTAAGCGGTATCAACAAATTCAATTTTTGAACCTTGTACCATGATGCCAGGAAAGTAGGAGAGATCAAAAGGGTTTTTTACCAATGATGATACATTTGGTTTTTAAGGGGTTAGAAAAAGCCCGTTTTTCTCAGACCAAGTTGATATCTTTCCTAGATCAGAGTTGATCATAACTGCACAGTCTTCCAGCATTGCAAGAGGACAGCTTTTATATATTTAAAAGTCATCGGTGTACATATGAATAGAAGAGGGTGCAATGGTCGGATTTCATTATTATATAAGGAAAACAGAAGGGGTACAAGAATGGAGCCCTGTGGCACTCCTCTGGTGTTTTGAAAGAAATTCGATGTTTCACTGCCTAACGAGATAGCTTGTACTCTGGACGTTAAATATGATGACATGAGGCTGACTGCTGAGCTTGAAAATCCATACAACTTTAAAAGCTTATTACAGAGATTTCTGTGGTCAATCGTGTCAAAGGCATTTGAAAAGTCCAATAACATAAGAAATGTTATTTTGTCTTCATCCAGATATTCTCTTATATTGTCCATAACATCAATATTTGCAACTATGCTGTTTCCTGAACCCAGATTGCATTGGAGAGAGCAAATGATTTGTGTTGACATATAGATTGATTTGCTTTCGAAGCACTCTTTCAAATACCTTTGATAAAAAAGGCAGAATGGAGATTGGTCTAAAGTCTTGACTGGTGGGACTTTTTCAAATAGGTATTATTTTAGTTATTTTCCACTGAGGAGGGAAAACACCTGTGGTTAATATAAAGTTGAACATGTGTTCCAATGCTGGTAGAATGACGGGGAGAATTATCTTGACAGATTTAGGATGAATTCCATCAAAGCTAGAAGCATTAGATTTAACAGATAACAAACATTCAACAATTTCGGTACTATCAACACAAGAGAACTCAAATGTGGCATCTATTAGGGTACGCTCATGTGGGCCATATGAATTTAATGGGAGAGCGTTTAAGACAGGATAAGGAATAGTAAAAAAAACTTTTATTTAAATATTTATATCCAGGCAAGTGTTAATGTGTTGGTTAGTTTTGCCCACCCCAATGTCTTTAAGACTACGCCAAAGCTGTCTACCGTTGACCGAAGTGTTAATTTTATTTTCGTAGTATTTACTTTAAGCTAGCTTAATTTTATTAACTGCTTGACTGCGCAGCGACTGATAAACTTGAAATAGAATATCCAACCTATAACGCTTCCAGTTGATGTATGCTTTGTTACGTTTTTCAATTATTTGACGAATCTCAGCGGTGAACCAGAGACATGGGCCGTGTCTAACATTTCTTACTTTCAATGGCACATGGCTATCAAAGAGAGTGCAAATATTATGATTGAGAAATTCAACTTGATCAACTATAGATGGCATAAAAAAAAACGCGGTCCCATTCAATATTACGTGCATCCAGCTGCAGGCGAGAATAATCAATATTGTGAAAATCCCTGTATTTATAATTTAAGACCGGGCAGCTGACGGAAAAATCGTAGATTAGATAAATAAGATCGTGCTTAGAAAAAGCAGACGCTGTTAACTGATTGAAGAAAAAAACGCTATCTAGTTCATTCACAAAAAAACATCCAAAAGAGTGCTGGTTTTATCTGTAAAATAAGTTGCACAACTTGTGTTCACTGGAAACAAATCAAGAAAACTCATACCTTCGATTATGTTTACTTCGACCAAAAGGTTACTATTTATATCACCACTCACAATAATTTTTTGATAGTGAAGCGAAATCGATTCCAGAAGTGTAAATATAGGTGTACAATCTATATATCTGTTGGGTCTGTGAATAGATCCAATGAGGAGATTTTCAGTTGCTGATTTTATATCTACAAAAACATAGTCGATCTCACTCCCCCTCGTAGACTTGCACTTTAAAGAAAATCGCAACCCCTGTTTTACATATATTGCAGCACCTCCACCTACCCTTCCTATTTTTCCTCCACGAAGAAAGATTTCATCTTTTAAATGATCATTAAACCACGATTCAGAGACGCAAACAACGTCCACCGTAGAACCTTTAAAAAGATCTCTAAACTCACTCAGTTTAAGTAATAAACTTTGTGCATTCAAATGACATACCCGCAGGCCAGTCCTTTGAGTACCCAAAATGTTGATCATTAACCGAGAAATTTCATTGACCCCACCACTCATGGAATTTTCATAATCATAATTCGATTGCATAAACAGATAAGTAACGTCCTAAAACAAATTTACTAAAAGTGCTTCGCGAAGGACGCTTTAAGTTATTTTGAACAATAAAACGTATGATTTTAGAAAGTACTCACCTTTTTGATTAATATACATAACAATTAAATATTGCTCACCATCAGAAGTTCTCTAGTAAAAAACTGCACCGATGTAAAGGGCGGTTAATTTTTAAGGGCCGATGTTGATTTTGAATAAACCACAAATTATTTAGGAAATTATTGTCATTTCTTTCTATTATGATAATATTGGTATGGTTTAATTATGTATGGATCAAAATATCGGCCAAATGGCCGCCGTGACCTCGGCGGCACACCTCCATCCGATGGTCCAAATTTTCGATGACGCTGAGGCATAATTGAGGTTCTATGCCGTTAATGTGCCGAATTATCTCATCCTTTAGCTCTTGAATTGTGGCTGGCTTATCGACGTACACCTTTTCTTTCAAATAACCCCAAAGAAAGAAGTCCAACGGTGTCAAATCACGTGGTTTTGGCGGCCAGTTGACATCGCCACCACGTGAGATAACACAGCCATTGAATTTGTCGCGCAAAAGAGCCATTGGTTTGTTAGCTGTGTGTGGCAAGTGGCACCGTCCTGTTAAAACCACATATCGTCCACATCCATATCTTCCAATTCGGTCCATAAAAAGTTCGTTATCATCTCACTGCCTGTATCATGTAACTGCCTGACCGGCCTCATTTTGGAAATCGCGAACAGCAGCAATATTTTCTGCAGTACGAGCTGTACGAGCATGCACTGGTGTTTTCACATCTCCTACAGACCCGGTTTGCTCAAATTTTTGCACAATTTTTCCGATTGTACGCACATTTGGACTTTTAAATTGACCGAAAAAATCACGAAGTGCACGATATGCATTTTGATTTGAACGCCCATTTTCATAATAAGCCTGAATAACTTTAACGCGTTGCTCGATTTTTTCCATGGTTCAAATTGAGTTAGTATGAAATTGAGAAATGTCAAATGAAATGCTGAAAAAATGGGGTTCACATTCAACATCGGTTATAAAGTTTTGATTGAAATCGGAAAAAATTAAAATTAAAAATCAAGGAAAAAATCCAAAATAACGAATAAAATTGAAAAATAATAAAAAAATGGAAATAATTAAAAACTAAAAAAGAATAATACAGCAGAAAAAAAAAAATTAAATTCACCATAAATAAAAAACAAGAAAAATCATGCAAAAATTGAAAAATCACGAAAATATAAAAAAATCATGACGCTGGTCTTTTTCGGTGACGCCCGTGCATTTTTGTTTGACGCGCGTTTTTATTTTCACACCCCACGTTATGTTTTACATACGCACGTCTTTTTTTTTTTGACAACTGTGCGTCTATTTTTCAACGCCTGCGCGTCTTTTTTTTTGACGCCCCCGTGTCTTCGTGACACCATGAAGTCACCCTGCATCCTTAGAGGAAGCTTCTTGGAAACCTAGGCTCATTATCCAATACAAAGTTTCAACATTGGATGTTTTTTAGTGACAAGGTTTAAGAATCATCCAAAAAAGAACTTTCAACTTTAAGTTCACAAACACCCTGTATACATGATAATTCATAATAAACCTCTGCACGTAAGACTAAAATGCAATATAGGAAATAAAATAAAACTGTCTACACTTGTATACATACATGCATACAATTGAACTAAGGTAAAATTGCTTCTTCCTCTTCCCACATTCCCATATTGGTTATTAAAAGAATATTTTCATATTATTACACATGCATACATACATACATACATACATACATGAATGTATCTAAATTAAAAATAATTAAAAAAAAACGAGTGAAATTGAATAACCAGGATGTGTAAGGACTTTACACAAACTACTCATGTCGCCACATGCAAATAACTTTGATTATATGGTTCGGGTGTCTACCTACCTACACTGCGTGGACATTTTTGCATTCTATAAATAAATAATTTTGAAATTAAATTTCCTTTCATGACTGATTATTTATTATTAGTACAAAGAAAATGACGAGAATTCTCCTCCCGCACACTGCGACGCACAGTGGTTCGGTTTGTATGGGAGAGCGGAAAAAGTCTGTTTTATATGAACGGTTCAACGGATTTAAATGAAATTTGGCAAACATGTTTAGATTAGTCTTATCTTTGGTTGAAAATTTGGTTGAAAAAAAAAAAACAATTAGTAAAAAAGTTATTGACATTTTTTCTAAAATTTGAGGGTTTTGATGTATGTATGGGAGAGCGGAAAAAAGTCTATAAAATCTGAACTGTTAAACGAATTTTAATGAAATTTGACACACATGTTAAGATTAGTCTTATACATGCCTGGTCAAAATTTGGTCAAGAAAAAATTATCAGAAAAAAAGTTATTGAGATTTTTATAAAATTTGAGGGTTTTGATGTTATATTTAAATAAAAGTTTTTTTTGGTAAAATCTTAACTTTTTATTTTGAATAAAATATTATTATTAACTATGTATATTATAAAATTAAATAAATAAAAAAAATACATACAAAAATAAATAAAAAACAATTATGAAGTAGTAATTTTATAATGCTAAAATGAGGTTTTTAGCATCTGCGCTGATTGGAAGTATTTTCTTTTTTGCCTGTGGCCTTAAACCTGTTATTATTGGATCTGAGGATATGAGTATATGATGCATCACATCTTCATTCGTCGCAATTCGGCTGCACTTTCTCGAATGAAACCTGCGGTAGGCTTTATAATCATTATTTCGGCATTCTTGGGCTTCCCCGGAGAGCGATCCAACAGGAAATGCACAGCTTTTGATTATTTCTTCTCCATGGATCAAAACCTTATGTACGGTTGCTGGCATATTGTACCATTTATATTTCTCAACAAACAGTTCAGCAGTTTTTTTTTTTTTTAATCTAATTTTTCATTCGACGTTATTACTTCAAGGATAACAGCGAACTGCCGAATTAAGGATTTACTAACTCCAGTGATTTCTGAAGTCATGGTTGGATTTGCAAAAAATCTTTTGGAGGTATTGCCGTCATTACTTGTCCCCGTACCTTGTTTTACAAGATCGACAATGATGCCCAGTTTTTCACGAAACTCCTGCTGAATTTTCTTCTTCTGAGCATCTCTAATATGGCGGGTCTCATTGTTGATTCTCCATGCTTTAAATGGCAAATTGTAGGCAACATGGAGGATACACTCCATAAATTTTATCCGAGCGTGAAGAGGAATTATTCCCATTTTCAAAGCTTCCCTGTTTACAGCTTTGGTTCTTATATTTGTCAGGTTATTCATTCCAGAAGTTGTAGTTCCACATATGAAACAGGAAGAAGCTGCAGGAGTTTCTGTTACAGATTGGGCTGTCTTCCCGTCCAGCATTGTGAACATGAGTTCGTGTTTGATTGTAAACTGACGTTCGCCTTTTTGAATTATCGTCTGAGTTAAATTATTGATTTCCGTGTCTATTCTTTGTTTCTCGTCTCGTATGATTTCTGCAGTTTCTTTAACAAAAGAAAATTGGATGGCTCTGCAGTATCTTGTATAAGATGGTCGATCGTTGTTCCACACAATAATATCCCTGTTATCCTCGATAGTCATTTGAATTGGTACCAAAGATGTCATAAACATATTAGCGTCCGAAGTTTCTTCATTGTCAAATGTTTGACTGTATTGTGGTTGTCCAGAGGCACCATCACATCCCCATTTAGTGTACAGTGTTAAAGACTGTCCTTCAATTCTGGTTATCTCCTCTGATGTCTTTCCTTCTAATAACCTTGTTGCAGTGTGGTCTAACAATTTTTGTAGTTGCACCCTTGCTGAGCTTTCCGTAATGTTTATATCTAAAGAATAGCACTTTTTCTTTGCTTCCAGTAATTTAATATAAGGTGGAAAAACATCATGTCCTTCGTCTTTTAGGGCATGTCTCAATACTTCATATTGGCGTTTCGACAATTCTGCTTGTATAAATAATGCAAGAGCCTTATTCGGATCAAATTGTGAACAGGAAAAGCTCTCTGATGTTGCTGCATAGTTTATCTCTCCTTGAGGAAATATATTTCTAATTTCGTCCCTCTTATACCTTTGAGCTCGATCACAGCATTCGTCAAAACTCTTTCGTGGTCTTCCCATATTAGTTGACGTTTCGGGCAATACACTTTGGGTTAGTTCTACTTCGAAAACTCCTTCGAGCCAATGAGTGTATTTTCTTTTCAAAATTACTTTTTTTTTCTATGAACTGCGTTTCATCGACTTAAAAAATGAGACATAAAACGTTTCTTTAATTCTGATATCACAGTTTCTATTTGCTCAGAAAGCAAGTTGGGGTATTCCCTCTCAAAATATGATCGAAGATTTTGAGCGTCATGACGTAGCGTCATTAGTAGTAATTAGTTCACTACACAACACCAAATAAAAAATTTCGATTGAATCCATTTTAATGTATTGAATTCACCATATATGTTTGTTATTATATTTCACTTCACTTTCATTTATTGGTTAATCAAAGAGTTAAAATTTTTCTAACACACCTCGCACAAATGCTCAATATCTCAATACTGACTTTTTTTCATTAATCCTTTATATATATATAGATTTAAGTAAGAGATTTCATTCTAATAAGCCATTACTTATCCTTACAGGTAATACAAAATTACGCAATACACAACAAAAACAAAGCAATAAAACTTTAAAAGAACACCACCTTTTTTTATTTTTACCTGCCCTACTTTTAGCGAAAAATTAAAAAAAATAAAAGGATTATCCCTAATATTTTGTATTAAGCACTATCATATAATTCAAAATATCATAAAACTATATAATTTTTGTGTGTTGTTTTTCAAGAAAATTGAGTTGAAAAATTTCCCAGGCAGAAATAAATGGTTTCGCAAAAATCGAAATTCTCAGACAGTGTTAATTTTGTTTTATTTTTAAAATAAAGTTTAACATTTTTTCTTAAAATAATGGGCTTAACCAGTTCATTCTGACAATTAATACTGAAGAAATCAAACTTTTTGGTAAACACCATCGTCAAGACGGAGTTTTTTTTAAATCCGATTCAGTGAGACATTTTTGAACATAACTTCCACATCTGCACGTATCTGCAGATTTTTTCTGTGCTTTAACATTAATATATGGAACGCTGGCATACTTACTTTCTTGGTATCTTTTGGCGCTTTTTTTTAAATCAAAAAGTTTTTAAAAAAAGCATTTTTTCTTAGTACTAAAGCTTCAGGCTAATTTTAGAAGGTATCTTTTATAAATAATCAATATTTTTTTTTCATTTTTAGATAATCGAAAATAGACCAATTAAATTATTTAAGAAGCTAGGGAATTTATTTAAAGGACCTTCGGAAAAAAACATCTCAAAATTTGTTGAAAATACGGTTCGCGATTTGAGTAAAATTATTTTTCAACTTTGAGGGCTTGTAAATCAGAACATACAATATATATCTTAAAAATTACTTTTAAATCATACGCTTGGGTTATCTAAGAGAACTTAAATATAAAGTTTAAAAGGATAGATATGACTTTTTCAAAAGACTTTTTTCCGCTCTCGCACCACTGTGCGACGTGACGGTGATGATGACAAATTCATCCGTAGTTGTAAACAAACTTTAAGTAGGTATTAACTTACACATTTTTGAATTAAAAGAGAATGTCCTTTAAATGTGTCTTAAAGATTAATATGTAACTCAAAAAAGCTTGATCTTTGAAAATCACTATATGTAGGTGTTTCGAAAACAAACTGATTTCAAGGATAGAGAATTTCGACGTGTCAAAAAGTATATGAGGATTTATATTAAAGGTAAACACAAACACTCTATTCAAGGGTATACCCCTTAAACAAGGATTTGTGATGTGCTCCGCGTTCAAGGGCATTTAAATTCCTTGCAATATAAAACACCCCGACATAATGCACATAGCTCCAGCCAAGCTCTAAATTTTGCTATAGCACCCTACATTTATATAGGATCACTTCAATTCTAAATTATAGTCAAAAATGTGTATAAAGGATTTCGGATATGCCTTCAGGACGAATTTTATTATTGGTTTTTTCGTTAGGAATACCATTTTTAACATTTTTTTTTGTGTGAGTTTGCTTTTTATATACATACATATACAAAGACAAATAGGGTAGAGTTGCCAGTAGCCGGCCCCTTAACGAAATTTTCCGACAAAACTTATGATTAAGCCTTGAATTTTTAACTTTTTGATATTGTTTTATTTCCCAAATAGTTCATTAGAGATTTCTTAAGAGTTATACAAAAATAAAACAATAATATTTTAACGTAAAACAATATATTTCATTGTTTTTGTGAAAAAACTCACATTTTCCTGTTTTCGGCCCCTTGGATCCTGATTCCGGCCTTTGTGTTTCCTATTCTCAGCCCCCTCAGTAAAAAGGATATACTTACGAATTCAACTATTTTTTTTTCCTTATAACAAAACAACATACCTACCTACTTTCGTTTTTAGTTATATTAGAAAAACAAGTGTTAAACATAAAAAATACATTTTATGAGTTTCTTGTCTCCAAGTTGTGTTCATTATAAATGTTTAATCTTAAAACAAATTTCAAATTAATAAATTAAATACAAAATTCAAATTATTTTTCTAATTTTAATTTTAATTTAAATTTTTATTTTATAGGTAAATAGGTATATTAAAACTTAATATCCCGATAGCCCAAGGATGGAGTAGCACTCCGAAACACGTCGCATAGTTATATTTAAAATCAAAAGTTGTGATATGAAGTTTTAATATATAAAATTAAAATAAAAATTAAAATAAAAAATTAAAATAAATTAGGAAATGATTTTTGGGTATATTCTAAGAACAAAATAGTTGTACAGTTGTACAGTCTCTCTCTAATTGCTACATCTTTTATCGGGGATTTAAGAAAAGGCTTACTTTGGTGTACCCTTAGCCATGATAACAAAAATTTCTCTGTTAATACTAATGATAGAAACTTCGTTTAGGCTTTTATTTGTAGAGGAAATAGCAGCCTTTGTAATTGCGTTTAAATAAATTTGATTTCGTTTTTGAGTCTTCAGATATCCTGTTTGTAGCCTGTACCATTTTTCTTTTTGACTTTAAGGTCAATTTTATCCAGAAAATAGGCTTTTTCTTTTTAAGCTCAGAAAAGAGTTCTGAACAGAGTCCGAGCATGTCGAGAATGCTCTGAACATCCTCTGAACTAAGCGTGTTCTGACTTCTGAGCGCTCAGAATGTCAGAATTATTTTCGAAACACACCTGAACACTTAGCTGTCACTATTTTATCTTACTAAAGAAATTTAAAGGACAGTCATGTTTCTCGTCCAGTTCAAGCCTGAAAATAAGACCAAGCCTTAACAAAATTTTGATCTTTCTGAGGATTAAGTACCTACTAACTGACTATTGAAAAATTGGCCCTTAGGCCTAATTTATTCAATCGACATTAAATTTAAACCCAGCATTAAAAAAAGGATTGTTTAAAAATTTCATACAAATTTGATTAATTTCCCATTTTGTATAGCAAATTCAAATTTAATGTAGAGTGAATAAGTTAGGACCTAATTTATAATAAAATAATTAAATATAGTAAAATTGTGGTATTTTTCCTTTTGTTTTTAAAGGGGCCGAAATAAGGAGACAGACAAACAATAATGTTTCCTATCTTCGGCCGGGGTGGCCGAATACAAGCAACAGAGATTTTTTGTGTGTCCTATTGCCGGCCCGCTTAAAAAAATCGTAAAAATTACTTTTTTTTTCGCTTTTTAAAGTAGATTTGACTAAAATATAACATAATAAACAAATATAAATGCATAAAAGACATTTACTTCCAAATATTTCAAAACAAACGCTTATTTTGTAACAATGTCCAACTAACGTTTTTGACAACAAAACTTAATAAAATCGTGTGCCGGCGAGATCGGACAACTACAGATGTAAAAACTGAGCTAGTATAATTGTATAATGGAACGAAAAAAGATGCAATTAGTAGGAGAACCACAGAAGTAACACTACTATTTCACTAATTACGAGCCATTTTTTGGTAGGCGGCCGGCTACTGGAGACGGCCGGAATTAGGCAACTCTACCCTATACTGTAAGCATTTAAATTGCAGCAGTCTTTTGCAAGCATACACTGAAATCTCTACCGTTATACATAATATGTATATATGTATTTATGTACATCGTTTAGAGGCTAAGGACTATTCTCGAGGTGGAGGATTTTCAAGCTTGTGTTTTTTTTTTTGTTGTTGTCTACCATCGGTTTGATGAGGACTATAGTCGATATAGGTACATATAGTAGGTAGATACATATGTAAAAATAAGTTATCTAGTGTTGGCAAGGATATTTCAACGAGAAGTTTCTAATTTCATTTGGAAATTTTTCTCTGTAGTTTAATCAATGGAGTTTAGTTTTTTTCTTCTTAAGGAAAAAAATAAAGGAATTTATTCAAGGCCAATTGTACATTTGAAACAAAATACAAAGCAAATTATCGAAAGAGGTAAAATCATTTGAAAGAGATCGATTTTATTTTATTTTAAGATACCTTTTGTGATTGATTGATTTATACAAACAAACAAAATTGAATGTTAAAATAAATTTGAAAAGTCGTTTTAGCTTGTTTTAAAAATAAAAGTGTGCAGCTTCTGATAGGGACGATGGTTCACCAATTTAAAGCTGGCATATAAAAGTTCAAAGTTGCTATAAAAACGAAATGTCGAATATTTTTTATAAAGTGGAAAAACGATTGACTCCTTCTTATTCGGGAAGTTAATTGAGGGCGGAAGACGAGTTTTAATGTTTTGTAAGAGTTGCTATAAAAAATAAATATTGAATATTTTTTTGAATTTATAATGGAAAAACGATTTGTATGCTTGACAAATAACACAAATAAGTCGTTGATAAGCGAACCCAATTGTCCTAATCGTTAAAAGTTTATCTATAAGAGGCAGTAGACTATTTGTTTCTGTTTTCTGAAATTTGCTATAAAAAAGAAATATTGAATATTTTTTAATTAAAGTGGAAGAACGATTGCCCTCCTTATTATTATTATTAAATTAAGGGTGGTAGACGATTTTCTTTTGTCTTGTGATAGTTGCTATAAAAGATAGACATTCATTTTTTTTCGAATTTAATAAAACAAACGATTTCTGAGCCAAATAAACATTAATAAATCGTATACACACGAACCCAACTAATGTCATCCTTATAACTTATAAATTGAGCGCGGTTTTTGTTTTATGATAGTTGCTATAAAAACTTAAATATTGAGTTATTTGTCAACTTAAGGTGGAAAAAGGAATGATTTTGGTGGGCCTACTTATAAGTTGTTAATTCAAAATGCTAGACGAGTATATTGTTCTGTTATAGTTGCTATAAAAAAAAAAAACAAAATGTTGAATAATGTCGAACTAAAGAGAAAGAACAAATGTAAACACGATTTTTTTTAGTTTTGTTATAGTTGCTGTAAAAAAATACTGAAAAATTTTCGAATTTAGGTAGGACCAACGATTTTTTAGCTGGAAAAACATTAATAAACGGTAGACCTCCCCTAAAACATTTCAACCGTAATACTCGTACTTCTAGGAATGCACATCAGTTTACCCTCGAGCCCAACTTCGGACGCACTGTCAAGTATAGAGATTCTTTTTAAGCCGCCCTACCCGAATGTGGAATGCTTTACCCGGCTCTATCTTTCCTGCCATTTTATTATTCCGAGGTACAAAACCAATGTGCACCGGTATCTCCTTTTAAATCCAAAAAAATAAAAAAAAGGAGTTCTGATTAGAGTTCCCGATAGCAAACAAAGAGTTCTGAACATTTCATTAATAACTTTTTTTTCTAAAAGTTATTTTTCAAAAGTAATGCGCAAACCCAAACATTTTTTTTAAGAAAAAAAAGTTAGTAATAAAATGTTCAGAACTCTTTGTTTGCTATCGGAAACTCTAATCAGAACTTCTTTTTTTTAATTTTTTTTTTTGGATTTTGAAAATTGTTGGTTCTGTCAATGGGCACCTTAATTTGCCCTAACTTTTCCAATTTTGCAGAACTCTATCTAAAACCCATCAGGAACTCTAGAACTCTTGATTTTAAGTTGAAAAACATGCTCAGAACTCTTTATCTCGAAAAAGTCCTTGCTGCATGAAGCTAGCAAAAAAACTTTTTTTTCTATTTTTAACACTTGATTTGCCAGAACTATTGAAAAAAAAAAGTATGAGGAACTCTAGAACTCTTTGTTTGCTACCGGGAACTCTCATTTTGTATTCAATTTTAAACAATTCTTTTGCTTACTTCACAGGACTAAGTCAGACGAAGATACATGTAAATCCACCATAAAGGTGGTGAAATTATGATTTTTGATTGAAAACAAAAAACGGTAGACAACAAGATTGTAAACATTGAACACTCCCTTTTCTTCCTAAAAAAGCATAAACTCATTCACGTAAAACTTTGTGTATCGCAGATAAAAAAAAATTCAATAGGTAACCATCATAAATCTAAAATGTTTGCATACCTATATTTCCCACCAGAAGTGTGTCCTCCATTAGGTACCTTAATGACTTGACACCATAAATTTCTATGATTCATGTCCGTCCAGTCATAAATTCCAATCAAACCCAAGAAAAAAAAAAAAAAAATTAATAAAAACAGACTTTGTGTCTGCATAGAAAAAATATCTTTAATCTTCAACAAACTGTCCTTCCCTTGAATTCCCTCTGCGTGCATTGATGCTTTTTTCTCATCTTGCAAAAAAAAACTTTTCCGAACAAAACAAAAAAATGTTTGATGATTAATTCAAATTTCCCAATCCTCCTCAACTCATGGGAAACCGTTGCAGAAATGATAGTGAACCCTCATCGTCTCTGACGTGAGAGTCTATCTATACATTTTTTCTGTTTTCAAATTTATTTTTTCCCATCGTCTTTTATTTTAATTATGCAAATATTCTTCAATGAAACAATCCCAAGTCTATCAACAGACAGCAAGCAACCAACCATTATATCACAGACCCCTGCAAATGACAGAGAACATATGACAGCTAAAGTGACGTTCAGCACTTTGACAATTGACAGCAAATTGCAATTGCATTGCAGTTTCATTGCACCAAAAATCAACAACGCCACATCATCACATCACATATACACAAAGATCAGAGAAGATACAAAGAGATATGGAGCACGACCAACGCGACGAAGGAATGGGTAACGGTCTGAGATGTGAAAAAAAGAACCGTGTAGGCATTCCGACTTGAACTTGAAAGGTCATGTGGATGTGCCGCAGGCAGAGTGGCATTTAGAATAATTTAACCAAAACGAACAGAACTTCCTCCCTCTCGTTTCTGCTGCTGATGCGGTATTTCAAAGGCAGGGAGCCTATTCAGAGATGAGAGAGGAGGCTCTAATGAAATTCCTAACAGAAAAACAAAAACAGCTGTGTTATGTGGGAATGCCCAAAATTTGGCACAAGCACATTAGCTCTCATGTGAGCCAAAAAAAAAAAAACAAGTAAAACAAAAAACTTTAGCTAATACACTTGTGTTGCCTCAAGTTAAAAAAAAAAAAAAAACGACAGGCTTCTTCGGTAAATTGGCCCAAAGGCTACCTCTGTAGGATAGCAACGATGATAATTATGTTTTGTTTGATGTCATATATAGATGGACCAGAAACGGGGCCCACGTGGCACATCACAGAGACTGGGTATAGGTACTAAGTAGCAGTGGCTAGCGGTGGCATGGCGGGCGTGAGTCAAGTTATTTTGGCACTTTAATGCCTGATATATCTACAGCTGCTTTGGGCAAATCATCAGTTTCACATTAGAGTGAGTCCGACACGTCAGCGGTCGTCCGTCGTCGGTTTTTTTTTTTTTTTTGCCTAAAATCTCCAAAGGAGGGCCGCCGCTGTAATGTGATAGGATTTAAGGTGGGAGGCTTGTGAAAGCTATTATGCAGGTATTTTAGAGGTTTTATTTTTGGTATGTTTTTATTTTTTGTTCCACAAAATACCTACATACATACATATTTCTGCTTTGACCTAGAAATTTTAATGTTTTTGTTTAGCTATTTGATTTATTTGGTGGCGCCCTCTGGCACATGAGCTCGAGCACTTGTAATGGGTGGTATATATTTTTGTCATCCAAGCCCATACCGAAAAGAGAATGCTTGTGGTCAGTTTATGTTATTCTATATTTTTATCTTCTTTTGTTTGTTTTAAGGGGAACTTATGAACCTTATGCAAATAAGATACATTTTTTCAAATGAATTTATTTACCCAACAAATTTTAATGGTTTGACATTTAAACAAACAAAAATGCTGGTGGGTTGGGTACATACCTAATGTAAAATAATTCGTTTGTGGTTTGGTATTTATATTTTTTGTTTGTTTTGTTACATTTTTCTGCGGTTTCAAGGTTTAATTTACAAGGTAAAGTGGATACCTACCTATTTTATGAATGAACTAAAGCCTTTGAATTGCAGACATTTTTTTGTGTAGGGTATCTGTTTCAAAGGTTAGTCATAAGAGTGTTTTTAAACGTGGCTAGGCAAATGAGAGATGAAAATATTTAAATTATAAAAAATGTCATTTGATTCTTATTTCTATTTTTCTAAGTATAATGCATCTGGCAAACATTTTTTGGGTAACTTAATATTACCCAAAAAAATGTTTATAAATAATATCATTGGTTTCGTGTTAAGAAAAATTTCGATAATTTAATCAAATCTAACATTACGATTGAAAATTTGTAATATTTTTTACAAATTAGTTCACTAGAACTAACGAAAATTTAAATGTTTTTTTAAATAAAACGAATCGAAAAAAATCGATACAAGATTTTAATTTAAAAGGGTGCGGATAATAAATTCGAGTTTCGGTATTGAATGCATTTTTATTCTTCTTTGTTTTCTTCTTATTTCTTTTTTAAAAATTAATATTGCCGGATGGGCGGGAAATTCAAATTTCATACCAATTTCAAAATAGCTCACAAAAGTTTAATAAATTTCATTTATTTGTCTTTTTTAAAAAATATATTTTTTTTTTTATATTCCACGCGCGCAAAAGGGGTTATGGCTACCCTTAAAATGTTTTTAACACAGCACGAGCGATTAGGTAAGTAGGAGAGGATTGAGAAGGAGATACCGATGCACATTGGTTTTGAACGTTTGCACATCGAAATGGGAGGGGAAAGTCGAGTCAGGTAAAGCATTCCACATTCGTGTGGTGCGACTGAAGAAAGAATCTCTGTACATTACAGTACGTCCGAAGTTGGGCTCGAGGGTGAACTGATGGGCATTCCTAGAAGCGGGAGTATTACGGTTGAATTTTTTAAGGGGGGAATGCAACTGGCTATTTCACTAGCACACTGATTATAATAATAGCGATAAAAAAGAGAAAGACACGAAACATTACGGCGGTGTTCGAGAGATGTAATTGTTGCTGTTATAGATCTTTCGCCTATCATTTCTAAAGCTCTCTTTTGAATTCTGTCCAACAAACTCAAGTGAGTTTTTGGAGCTCCTGCCCAAACATGAGAATTGTACTCAAGTTTTGGACGAATAAAGGCTTTGTAGATCACAGCGAGATCAGAAGGGGAAAAAAACTTCTTGCATCTACGGAGAAAACCTAAACACTTAGCAGCGTTTTTGGCGACATCAAATATGTGGTAATTTCACAAAAGGTGGTCTGTGACACACATACCGAGAACTGAGAGCTGTTCGGTTTCCTCAATGCAAGTGCCGCCCATGGATAGCGGCATTGGGGGTGGGTTTCGCTTTAACGACTGGAGACAACATTGAGTTTTAGAAGCATTAAATTCTACGCGGTTTTTGATTCCCCATTGGACAATGCTGTCGAGATCAGAATTTAGTGAGCTTATCATACGCTGCCGTTCAAGTTCCACGTCCGAAGAACATGGATGAGAATCTGTAAACGAATATGAGAAGCTGAGGGTACTATCGTCAGCAAAACAGTTTAATGGATAAGAAGTTTCAGACAAAAGATCATTTATGAATACAAGGAAGAGAGTCGGAGACAAAACGAAGCCCTGGGGCACACCAGCATTTATTTTGTGAATTTCAGACTTGAAACCGTCCAATACAACTTGTATTGATCGGTCCGAAAGGTAGTTTCAAATCCAATGAAGAAGAGATTCATCAATACCAAATGCGCGCATTTTCGATAAGAGAGCTTGGTGCTAAACTCTATCAAACGCTTTAGAAATATCAAGCGCAATAATCTTACTTTCTCCAAAACGATGTAAAGATTTGTTCCACTGTTCGGTGAGATATACCATCAGATCACCAGTGGACTTATTGCTATGAAAGCCGTACTGCCGGTCATTAAGAAGCTTTTGTTCCTCGAGATATTTCTTGAGCTGGAAATAAATCAGCGTTTCGATGACCTTGGAAAGAAGGGACGTAAGTGCAATTGGTCGATAGTTAGAGGGTGAAGAAGATACGCCTTTTTTAGGGACAGGCTGGACAAATGCTGTTTTTCATCCACTCGGAAAGAGACCAGTAGAGTAGGACAGATGGAAAAGCTTACGCAGTGGTTTTGCCAGCGTTGAAGAACACCACTTCAGAACAATGGGAGGGATACTATCCGGGCCAGCGGATTTGTGTACATCGAGATCCTTTAGAACTCTAGCAACTGCACGAGTGCGAAAGAAGATTTGTCCCATAAAATCATTTACGCTCTCAAGTACAGGAGGAGCCATAACACTTTCTGGCAGCGTCGAATTAACAGCAAACTGTGCTGCAAGCAAATTGGCTTTATCTTGCGAGCTGACAAAAGGAGTATCATTGAAGACGAGCGTTGGAACCGACGACGAGGTGGTATTTCGAATGTTTCTTACAAATGACCAAACATTTTTACTACCTTTGGGACATTGTAGTATTTTTTGCCGTAATTTTTGATCATGTAAAAATTTGGTTCTTCGAATATGAACGTTACAGGTCTTTCTAGCTTGTTGAAACTTTTTCCGGTTTTCCTCAGTAGGGTTGGCTTTATAACATCGGAAGCTTACTTCTCTAACCCTAATAACCTCTTTACAGCTCGAATCAAACCATGAGTTTTCTTTGGGTTGGATAGATTTCACCCTATTCGGGATAAAATTTCTCATTCCACAAAGAATCAAGTTTGTAATCATATCTGCACTGGCGTCAACATCACTATCGAGGAAGCATAGTGACCAGTTAAAGCTCTTGGAGAAATTATTGAGACCGTCCCAGTTGGCTTTCTCGTATTGCCAAACGGTTCTCTTTAGGATTTTTTCTTTAACTGTGATTTGGTGGCACGAGAAATTCGCAGATATGACACAATGGTCTGATGAGCCTAGAGGAGATAATACACTAATAGTGTATTTATTAGGGTCAGAGGTAAGGAACAAGTCTAGAGTGTTGGCGATTTGACCTGCAACGTCAGGAATCCGAGTAGGCTCGTCAACAAGCTGGGTCAGGTGGTTTAACTCAGCAAAAATCTCGACATACCTTTCTTTGGGTGTTGTCTGAACAGAATAGCGTAGCCACGAAGAATTGTGTACATTCAATCGCCCGTAACAACGATTTCACTGTGCGGATAATGGGAAACAATTCTCAGGATTGAATCGGACAGCGCATCGAATTCGTTAGAAGTCGAATTACTATCCAAACTTGGGCTACGATAAATGAAACATGTATGTATGATGTGCTTATTGACGGTGAATTTTAACCACATGAAGTTAAAGGGCCATATTATGGTTGAAGCTGATAAGCCACATCATTACGTACATATATTGCGAGACCATGGTGTAGGAAAAATAAAGGCACTAAACTATAACCAGGTAGGCTAAATTCGGAGTAATCAGAATTTTCACCTACCTGGGTTTCACTTAGTGCCAAGACTGCTGGCCTGTTTTTTACAGTTTGTACGTACACAGCACAGAAATTCTTTCTCAGCCCCCGAATGTTGTTAATATCGACCCTAAATTCACCTACCATTACGAAAAATAACGCTAAAAACCAAATCAGACAGTTATCTATGCTGATATTGAGTTTGGACCCCAATAAAACTTCACAATACAAAACACTACCAGTGTTATGCCTTAGTAGTATGTATTGATCCGCCCCTGGAAACCCAAAAACAATAACAGCAATTTATCTGATATGCTTTGGCTTAATCAATTACAAGCTTTGTATAAGATGATATACATACTCATACTCTGCATGCAATGACAAAGCCAAAGCACTGTGAGAGATGTGGGAAGGAGAGATAGGAAAATTTACCGCTTTGTTATGGTGTATACAGCTGCATCATCGTCTTCGCATGAGTGCACTTATTTGCACCGCCAAAACAACAATTATGGAGAAGTCCAAAAAAGTGATTTTCATCAAGACATCCGTCGGCGTCGCGTGCGTCGGTCTGTTTGTCTGTGCGTCGCGTCTATGCGTCTGTGCGTCACCCCAGATCGCGAAAAATCCTTCGGAAAAAAGGGTACTTAATTCAAACTAGACGAATAATTCATTAATTAAAAAAATTCCGATCAAAAAATTTTTTGTTTTGATTTTTTTTTGCGAAAAACCTATTTCTTTTTTAGATTCGTAGTGCACTTGAGTAGTTCATAAATATAGTACCCACCCCAATTTTCTACTTAACGTTTAAAGAATTGATCATGGTCTGCTAACTTGAAATCAAGTGAAATTTTCTCAAAATTGTATCTAAAGATTTTCATTAAATTTCGTACATGCAACCTTTAAAACAGTATTACTAATACTGTATACCAGGTTTTTGCCGAAAAATTCGAATAACATTAATAAAGTTTTGGGGGTTTTGAAGCAAGTTACCGTTTTTATTTGTGTAGGTTTGGTCGTTTCAAGAAAAAAAATCGTATATAAGAGGGGTCTATTCCTCCTTGTTTAGGTGGGAAGGGCAGTTTAAAAAAAAAAAAAATTACTTAAAAAAGAAAAAAAATTATTTAAAAAACAGCGGTAACATTTCAAGATCTTATAAAATTAATTAATCAACTATCTCATAAAAACATTTCAGCAACCAGTTGATAGCATCAATACCCGGCTGGAAAAATGCCCAGTTTCTATCTAGTTTCAACATGGCACTTGTCAGTTTTCTTTAGGGAAAATCTAGACGAGGAAAACTTGTCAAATATACGTCAAGCCCTTGCAAGTTTTCAGTAAGTAAAATTTGGACGAAGAAAATGTTTCATACTCTCGTGAGGTTCTCGTTAGTAAGAACTTGTTGGAAGTATAGCGAGTAAGCCCCCTGGGTACCGCATTGGCCTGACAGGCAGAAGATTGCGGGATCAAGGCCCACATAAAGCCAACTTTTATATTTTGTTTGCCTGACGAGGCAAAAGCGTTCATAATCGCCAAGGCCCTTGTTCTAGCCTTTGCTAAGCCTTGCTAGCCCCTTGCCGGAATCTATGTAAAACTCTCTAGTGCCTTTTCGAAAACCAGATTGTATTTCTGCGCGGATTTAAAAATAAAATAAAAAAAAGGATTTCTGGTTTTGCAAAAAGTAAGTGTTATGGTTAGTGTTACAGTTGTTTCTTAACACCTTTTGTTCTGTATTTAAGTAATATTTTTTGTAGTTAATTGCCCCTCCCGCCTAAACGGTTGAGAACAGACCACCCTATTAAAATATTTTTTTATTGTCTAAATCCAATCTTAACGCTCTAGCTTTTGTCACACCTAAGGTGAATCACTGTATATGTAGTTATGTAGGATTCGTAAAAAAAATTCGAACTCGAGATATTGATTTGACGTAACATTACGATAATAGAAAAAGCGAAAAAGTAGGTCTGGCAATTATGTCTGTCGGTCCGCGTACCTAAACGTTTGATATAGATTTTCTTCAAACTTGGTACCTCCTATATATTGAGTAATATTTCACACGTTTTTTGATTTTTTTAGGACCAAAAATAATGGTAGCTGTCATACAAATTCTGTTATCCAAAAAGGCAAATATTATATTTCTCAAAAACGGCTCCAACAATTTTGTTTAAAAAAAATCAAATGATTATAATGTGGAAAAGCTACTTTTTGGTAATTTTTGTTTAAATACTTATTTTTAGAAGGAAGTACAAGATGGTACAACCATTTTTTGTTTTTAATTTTCTCGAAAACGGTTATTTTGATATTTTTCATTTTTTTTTATGGTGAAGCTTCTACAACATTATTGTAAAATTATTATTGTAACAACATTATTGTTGAACATTATTGTAAACTAAATTTAAAAAAAAAACTTCTTATAAATTTTAATTTATTTTTGAAAAAACTCAATATTTTAAAACCTACTTGATAAATATTGTCAAAACTTGGTTCAAAATTGTTTTTTTTTTTTTAATTATTTTCTAGAACACCTACTTGAAAAACTTATGTTTCTAAATTCAAAAAAAGGCTGCACCTACCTTCCAAACAAATGTTGAAAAACTGTTAAGAAAAATCTTATTTATCAAAAACGGCTCCAAGAAATGATAAAAAGATGTGTATTATAAATAAACTATGGAATTATAAACCATTTTTGTTTGGGTTCTTATTAAGAGTACTTCCCATATACCAATTTTTCATCTTTTCGACTTTCACATTATTGGATAAACCGATTTAATTTTTTTTTTTTTTTTTTTTTTTACATACGTTAATCAAAAAATAAAACGATTATTCTTAAGCAGCACGTTTAAAAAACAATATATACTTACATAGTGCAAAAATCTTCTTTAATTGACAGTTAATTGCAAATATATCTATTCTTCAATCGTCAAATTGCTGTATTTTTCCTTTATTTCTGTCAATTAGCATCCGTTCGGGGGTAAAGAATCAAGAAAAATTAAGTGCTAATTTATTTATAATAAACGAAACGAATGTACGAACACATAAATATAGTCAAGTAGGTGTTTTTATAACTAGCTCTAGTTGATGATGGGTTGGTCATGAATTGTCTATTTACACACATATGCTTGAAATAATTGAAACAAAAACAAAGTACATATATATGTACATAAATAATTGTCGTCCATCACGTAACTGAAAAAAAAAAACAAAAAACAATAAAAACGAGCTGTTGATAAGATGTATTTGGTTAAGTTGACATGTTTGTGGCAAAGTACTTGGTTTAATTTTTTTTTGTCCCGGGGAGTTAAATATTTGAAACATTATTGGCAATTGTAAAAGTAATTCAATTAAGATTTAAACTTAAGAAAATATAAGAAAAAAGGGAAAAACTCATGAAAATAAATACGAAAATTTTTTGTTTTGTTTCAACATGATACATTTTTAATTTTACAATATGGTATAGTTTTATATTAAAAATATGCTTTAAAATCGTGATAACAATGTGAGAAATAATAGGGCAATTATAAGGAAAACGATGAGACATAGTAGCTAAGGAAATATCGTCTTTTTTTTTTTAACTTTTTTCATCGTTTTATTTTAACATGATAAATTGTTAATTTTAAATATATTTATTATATTCTATCCCAACAGTTCTACAGAAAAAAAATCAGTGCTTATTCCACAAAAAGCTAGAGCGCGTTGGCTGTGCTGAGACAAGAATAAAGTTTAAAAGGAAACGGGAAAGGGGAATATTTCCCCCAGTAAGCGCGAGGTGTAATTTTCTGAAAAATTGACTCAAAAAGTAAATTTTTTAAAGGCAACACTATCAATTTTTATTTAAAAAAAAAACAGCAATCCATTATTTTTTTTTTCAATTTTCAAACCAAGTTCTTTTAATAATTGTTTTTATTATGTAATTAGTTTTCAAGCTCAACATTTTTTTTGCAAACCAATTTTATGGAAAATTTTGCGTTATTAAGTAAAGGTTTAGATTTTAGTATTAAATGCTCTTTTTTATTTGGAATCTAACACTGAAAACCGGAAGGTTCTTATATTGATAGTTTTCAAAATATTAAAAAATAAAGGAAGAACTTCTAAATAAAAATTACAAAGAAAAAAACTAATCTCAATTGATCACTACGACGAATTCTTATTTTTATGAGAAAGTTGGTGATGTTAGTTTTTAATATTTTGAAAAGTTCTAGAGTGATCCGGTTGTCATCATTTGATTTTAAATTAATAAGAGCATTGAGTATTAAAAACTAAAATTATAGTTTATAACGTAAAATTTTCCAGAAAAGTCATTTTTAAAAAAGAGTTTATTTTTTTTTCAATATTTTCAACCAATTTTTCAAAAAACAATTTTTTAAAACAAATTCTTTTTTTTTCACCTACAAAAAAAATAAAGAGTATTTTTCAGGGCTACTGCTTCTTGCGAGGAATTGACATATCCTCCACATGTCATGAATAAGTGCTTCTCGTCCGGCATAAAATTTTAGTTCCCTTCCATTCCTGTTGACACGCGCACACAGGAATGGTTGCGAGTTGCTAGTCACTAGGCCCTGATTCTTCACGAGCCGTTGTGCCACCCAAAGATAAGATTTGTTTCAAAAACACCTTTATCATTACTTTATCATTGTGTTTTTATATCGGGTTTTTCAATAAGAGCGCTACAAAAGTTTTTTTTAAATAAAACAAAAACGATTTGGTTATCAATGAAATTTTGTATTCCTGTGAAAGTACGTTCGATGCCATTTCGTACGGAACTCGATTTCTTTTGCATGGCCACCACGGGCACGCTTGCAGAAGTCCAGACGCTGAACCCAATTTTCGACGGTTATCAAGCATAAATCGGCCGATACTGATGCAATTTCACGTTCGATATTCGTACGAAGTTCATCAATCGTCGCTGGCTTGTTTGCATAGACCATAGACCTGACGTATCCCCACAGGAATAGTCTAACGGCGTCAAATCGCACGACCGAGGCGGCCAAGCGACTGGACCATTTCGTGAGATAACACGTTCTCCAAACTTGGTTTCCAATAAATTGATTGTGACATTCGCTGTGTGGCTTGTGACGTCGTCGTCCTGTTGGAACCACTTGTCCTCCAAGTCCATATCATCCAATTGGGGCCAAAAATATTCGGTTATCATTGAACGGTAGCGATCCCCATTCACAGTAACGTGCCGGTCTTGATCATCACGGAAGAAGTATGGCCCAATTACGCCGCCGGCCCATAAACCACACCAAACCGTAATTTTTTCGGGATGCAATGATGACTCATGGAGTACGTGTGGATTGCTGCCTGACCAATACCGCATATTTTGTTTATTGACGAAGCCATTCAGCCAGAAATGAGCCTCATCGCTGACGATGATTTTGCGATGAAAATCCGAATCATTTTCAAGTTGTTGCTCAGCCCAATTCACGAACATACGACGCTTCTGGTGGTCAAGCGGCTTCAGTTCTTGCGTCAATTTAATCTTGTAAGGATGTAGGCCAAGATTTTTTCGCAAAATTCGCAACAACGACGTCACAGAGATGCCCAACGCTTGAGAACGACGTGTGAGAGACACATTTGGGCTTTCTGCAACTGAAGCCTCAGCGGCAGCAATATTCTCAAAACTACGGGCACTTCTTTATCTCATTGGCACGGGAACATTTTCTACTGACGCTCAAAAGACGCTCAATTGTTGATCTCCTAGGACGATTATGACGACCATAAATTGAACGTAGCGTTCTTAACGTTGAGGCCACTGACTCCGAATTTCGGTAGTAAATTTTAATAATTTCGACTCGTTTGTTGGCTCGTATATCTTTCCATCATGAAATTTTACTGAAGAGAAATGTCAAAAAATCGGCAAGAAATATGGCGTCGTTTGCTGTGCCTGTTGCTCTACTTTTGTAGCGTCCTTATTGAAAAACCCTTTAATTTTCTTTTTATATTAAGTAAATTTTTTTAGTAAATTTCCCCTCCAACTTTTTCTGGTGAAAATATTATTTATTTTGTTCTTCTCTCAACCCAACCTACACCTTATGACTACAACAGCTAAGAATAATTCCATTGAAGCATTAGCGGACAGACCATGACTGTCATTTCTTGTTTCAGAAAGAGTATTTTATAAAAATTAAAAAGGCTGTCATTTCTTGTTTCAGAAAGAGTATTTTATAAAAATTAAAAAAAAAAAAATTGTTTGCCTTACTAGAAAAATGTTTTCTACATTTCTTTGGAGTATTAATCTTATAACCTAATAGCTTAATGGCCAATTTCATACAGATTTAACTGGCTTTAAAATTTTTAAATGACGTATTTTGTATGGAATAAACGTCATTTTAAGACTTAAAAGCCTGTTAAATTTTGAAAAGGACTTTAAGAAATCGAGGATAACTATTGTTAACTATAACTATCAGCCTTATTTAATGTACTTAAATTCCGAATATTCAAAGTTCAAATAAAGGCGTTTGGGGGTCAACATGCTCCAAGGTATCACTTTCAAAGTGTATTTGACTCCCTGCAGTATTTAATTATTTAGAGGAATTATTATATCAGGATTTTTTAAACTAAAAATACCTTCTCATTGCCACAACGACAACAAATGAATTCAATTTACAAAATCTACATTTACAAATTCTAGAAAAAAAAAAAAAAAAAAAACTCAAACAAAGACGAGACATGCAGACAAATATCACAGTCAAAGTCATACCCAGAACAAGTCACTCAAAGAGCAGCCTTTTTTTCCGAAAGAGAAATGGAATTTCTAGCAATAAAGTTGATTAAATATTTGCTTGTCTGAGAGAGATTTCTGCCTCTATTTATCTGGATGGTGTGTGATGTGTAGGTGTTCGGTGTACTCGTATTAAATCGTAGTCGTAGACTAATAGAACAGAATTTATATATTTGAGAAACATGTCAGCAATTATTTTTATGTGACACATGTTTGACATTTTTATGGACCAATGAATCTCGATTTTTGTTTATTTTTTTTTTTTTTTGAAGAATTCATTCATTTATGGTAAAATAAATGTCATGATAAACGAAGTTGCAGTTTTATTTGTTTTGGTAAATGGAGGATGGGACACAACAAGTAGCATAATATAGATTTCGTCCCACACTTTTGCCATACAAATTCCAAATGAAAGTAAAATTTTCTATTTATGGAAGTAAAAACTATGGGACTATACCATAACACTTGTGATAAAAAGCTACCCTCATAAAACTTGGTTGTAAATGTTATGAGTGGCAAGAGAATCAAAAATCAAAGGAGTTTATACAAATATTTAATAGAAAAGGATGTTTTTTGAGGGATCTTTAAACTATATAATTGAGCCAGATGAAAACCATGGGTATCTTTGATCATTTTAAGACGACAAACTTGAAAGTTAATTTTCTCGATTTTGTCTACTCTTCAACTTATACACGGTTTTTATGATTATTGGTCTTGGTCTTTTGAATTTTGTTTGAATGTACACAACAATCTAGTTTTCGACAAGTTACTACAGAGTTTTACATAGACGACCAAAAACTCACTCACTCAAAAACTCATCTTGATACTTAGAAACTTTTCTCTAGAGTCAAACAATTAGTTTGAAAATTATAAATCAAACAAATTTGTTTTTAGCTTTTAAAAATATTTGTTTTTAAATATGCACAGTGATCGGCAGTGCAAAATCAAAAATGACCAACAGTGTGTAAATGCGTGTCTCAGGTATATTCTGCACATCTACGCACCCATGGGTTTCCAACCATATAAAATTTATCGAAATCGGTTGGATAATTTTTGAGCAAATTGTACCACAACATTTTTTTAGGGTTATTTTTTTTATATATTGATTCTGGCAGGGGGGTGACAAGGGTTATCAAGGGCTAGAACAAGGGCCTTGCCAATTATGAACCCTTTTTCCTCGTCAGGCAAACAAAACAGGTTGGCTCCTGTGGGACTTGGTCCGGCGATCTACTGCTTGTCAGTCCAATGCGCTATACCCATTGGACTAACTCTCTATACAAAAATTCAATGTGAATAATTTTCATACTTAAATGTTTTATGCCGTATTGCATTACAAATACATTCAGAATATAGCCCAGTCAAAATAGACATTTCCCTGAACAAAATTCCGATAATGCTTAAACTTGGTGGGGGCCTTTCAGTGACTAAAACCCAGCAATCACTAAAAGTCCCCGACAATCCGATAGGAGCATAACTTTTTAAGCATGGTAAAGTGTCAAAAAAATCAGTTTTTAGGAAATAACTTTTTAATGGGAAATGCCATCGAAAAGAAGCTGGAGTACAGTTTGTAGATCATTAAATTCTCTATAGAAAAATGCCCACTTATTTTTTTTCTACGACCAATAATAAAGAAAGTATAGCTATTTAAAAATAACATACAATTATGAAAATATTGTTTCTCTGAGTAGTCTAGGTACAAAAATAAAAATAAAACCACCTATACATTTAAAAAAAAAATATTTTTCAAAAATCCACTTTGCCAAAGCTTTCATTAAAAATTTGGCAGATACTTATTTTCTCTTTATAAATCAGCTTCATAACATCATATCATATATTTCAATAGAACGTCACACTGATTAATAGTAATTTTTTTTTTCACAAACATCTATTTTACCATTTTTGACTTTCAAACGTTCATATCTCGAGTTGGAATTTTTTGACAATTTTTGTTGTCATGTATAACTTTCATGCATTCAATAAAATCTATCGAATGCAAAAAAAATAATTTCGCTATGACTTACCGTTTAGAAAATAAGATTTCGACCTTTTAATAAGTTCACCCTAATTTACCCTACTTAAATTTAAAATTTCAGGAAATACCGTATTTGAAAATTTTTAAATTAAAGGACAATGGGCATTTGGCCTATCGATGTAACACATTGTGACCTATATCATTTTAAAGGTCTCGATTAGTTCTATCTTTTATTGTATGGGCAAAAGTTTGTATCGCGTGCAGGAAAGGTGTTATGGACATTAATGTAAGCGTTAATGCATCTTTTATTTATCGTGAAACTTCGAAACGACGTGACCGATTGAAGTCATATTCACACAATATGTTAAATGTGTTATTATTATACTATTCGTACTAGAATATCAGCGTATTAGGCTTGACCATTCTTTATTCCGTCAATTTCATTGAATTTTTGAACAACAACAACTTAAAGGTGCTACCACCAATTGTTTTGCTGGCGATATAGCTATTTCGTGCTTTGCCACTTTTGCACTCATCATTCTCCTTTTTGTGGTGCTGAGCTTTAATCCAATTTTATTTGAAAAACTTTTTATGCAAACCATAGGATTCGAACCCACGCATATCAGATTTGCTCAGTCTTAACAGTCGTCTGCACTACGCACTCCACCACTTTAGACCACTGACGTCACAGGTCGAGATGTGTTATTTGTTTATCAAATGCATTTGGAGCATAAGCATTTTTATAAGCGCCTTCAATCCTATGGTGTGCATAAAAAGTTTTTCAAATAAAATTGGATTAAAGCTCAGCACCACAAAAAGGAGAATGATGAGTGCAAAAGTGGCAAAGCACGAAATAGCTATATCTCCAGCCAAACAATTGGTGGTAGCGCCTTTAAGTTGTTGTTGTTGTTCAAAAATTTTATGTTAAATGTTGTTAGATAAAAGTTTCTAATTATGAACGGATCCGGTAGGTGGCGCTCTTGTCAAGTTATCGGCAAAAATTCTCTATTTATTAAGCAAAATCGCTCATATTCGAACGTAACATTGGTTTATTGCAAGAAAATAAAATCACAAAATATAGATCTGATATGTAGCGCAGTAGTGAAGTTATTAGCGAATGCTTTATTTTTAACGCAAAGTTGCTCATTCTCACTTATATATCATATATTGGTTTAACTATTGCAAAACAAAATCACAAAATATGAACCTGGTAGTTGGCTTTGACTTAAGACTAAGATAGATGCCGTGCTTCATCTAATGGTCGCTTTCATTCGGTATTTTTAATACTTAATATTGTTTTCTTAAATGGTCTCGTTTTCGACTGAAAAAACACTGGATCTGTTAAAATGTTTGTCTCTGCATCTGAATAAAAAAATACATTGCTTCTTATGAATCAACACACATCGAATAAGCAGTTAAAACGTTTTGACAGATTTTTTTAACAATTTTGATTTTTTTCCTTAATCTGTGTGAAATATGGAATATTTGTGTCTGACCTGTGCTCGCTATTTAACTCGACAGCGAGTTCGACATGAAGTTTCTAGAGCCAGCTTAGAAGCAAGACCACGTTTTTCGGAATATATTTTAGAGCATATGAGAATAAAACAGGTACGTTTAGTGTGATAAATAATTGTATATAAAACATATTCAATCCCAAAATAAGGGGATTTTATAGGCAGTGTAAACGTATGGTTGATGTTTTAATGGTACTCATGGAATAATGCCCGTTCTTCTTTAAACAATACTATTGTTTTCAGGCACATTGCAACAATCTCCAATTAATTTGTCATCACTGCTGGGTAGCTGCTACTCGTAATGAGGCTAGACATGTTCAAAATGAACAACAACAAGAACAAGAACATATACAAGAAACGGAACCTATCGGGTCCAATATAACGTTTGAATATGAGCGATTTTGCTTAATAAATAGAGAATTTTTGTCAATAACTTGATAACAGCGCCACATACCGGATTCGTTCATAATAAGAAACTATTTTCTAACAACATTTAACATATTGTGTGAATATGACTTCAATTGGTCACGTCGCGTCGTCGTTCCGAAGCTACACGATAAATAAAGGATGCATTAACGATTACATTAACGTCCATAACACCTTCCCTGCACGCGACACAAATTTTTGCCCTTTCATTAAAAGATAGCAGTCATCGAGACCTTTAAAATGATATAGGTCACAATGTGTTACATCCATAGGACGAACTCCATACAAAAGTGCCCATTGTCCTTTCCTTTCATAATATATTTTTTGAATATCCTTATGAATTACCACATACGCGCAATCAGATAATTGAATAAACGCATAAATTGATCTTTAAAGCGTGGCAACCCTATGAAGGGCCCACTTTTTTATATTCAACTTATGCGCAAACTGTTTGTTTGGAACTATCTAAAAAACTGTACACCTTTTATCTGGTAAAGAGATGAGGGTATGTCGTCCTATGGCGGGCTCCCCGACTATAACGTTTTGGATACTTCGTACATGTAGTTTTTGGAACAGTTTCAATAAAACTGCATACCAGGATTTTGTCAAAAAAAAAAAAATGCAGATCCCAGTTTTGAATTTAACCCTATTTTTTCTCAAAGTGCATTCCCTAAAAAAAAAAAAAAAAAAAACAGTAAGTCTAATAACTGGGACATCTATTTTAAAAGACGTTGACAGGATATATATTCCCTTATATTCCAACACAAGAGCATCAGAAGGATTTTCTATAAGAGCATTTTCCACATTTTACTTTCAAACATACCTTCTCAATACCAACCACATAGCTGCATTCATACATACACATATACACAAGTCTTGTTAGCAGGAGAATATTCTATCCTCCTGATATTCGAGTTATTTTTCACCAGGATGCAGCATCTATGCAGTTGAAGATGACCTTTTAAGTGCATCTCTTCCAGTGTATTAAATCCAAATCGATAGTTTAAGTATTATTTGTGTAGGTGTGTGTGTGTGCGTGTTTCCTGTAAGGAAATAAGGAAGTAAACGACTGTTTCTTGTTCGTTCAACAGATATTCCCACATATCAAAAGTAACAAATTGATTTTTCTTTAAAAACAAATTGTAATATTTTTTAATTTTTTGTTTGAAAAATCTTAAAAGTTCACAGTCTTCTGACCTTTTGGTCGTCGATGCGATGATTATTATTTTTGTCTTTGTATGCAAATCCAATAATTTAACAAAGGCAATCATTCATATTAATCATCTGACATCTCAATTTTTTTTTTTATAGAAATCTCTTCAAGTCGTTACATTTTTCCCTCAAGATAATGACTACGTGTAGCATAAGTCTTAGACCAACTTATTAAACCAACGATGCGCGAGGAACTCTCAAGTTTGTATAATTTACATATTTAAAGTCCACTGAAGCACGCCTTCTTCTTCTATATTATTTTACCTACCTATATTGACTTTAAAATCTAAATATCAAATCACATACAGTTATAATGACGAAGTTGTATGCAGGTCTTCTGGTCTTGTGTCCATGTAGCGGTACAATGTATAATTTTTTTTTTAATTGACCAAACATGGTGAATGAAAATGGTATCCAAAGTATAGGAAAAAAACACAAAATATGCAAATTTGTTCTCAAGAAGGTATTGGCAACAATTAGAGCGTGTATATTTTAATTGTATTGGCCCCCCGTGTCTTCCTTCGCACATGACGTGTGGCTGTGTATTCTGTATAGTAATTTTTAGGCTTGAAAAGCGCATCATACGCTTTATGTTGTACACTTTTATCATAATGGCACTGGCACTCATCACGATATACAAAGGTGACGTAGCCATTTAGAGTGTGACTTCGGACACAATAGCTGCTAGCTTAGTACAAGTATTATATCTTTAAGTTGCTTTGGCCAGTGTTGCCATAGGTCTTGCACAAAAATTGACAAAAATAAAAATGTATTACATGACGTCCTTTTTTATTTGAAAGTCCAATAAACTTATTCAAAAAAGTCGAAAATATCTACAAAAATAGCTAAGGAAAATTGTATTGTTTTATTTCAAGGAGTAAAATCACAAAACTTGAAAAACTTTGAAAAAAAGCTTAACTCGTTTTTATCGGCCTTTATTAGTCGTAGAGTTTTAACATTGAAAATGTTTATAGGCTCGTTTTGAACAAATTATGGTGTAACCAAAATGAATAAAGTACAAATGAATACAAATCAAAATGAACTTAAGCGTAGTAGGGGCATTTTGCGAAAAATTTGGTTGGTGTTACCACAGAAGCCCTACAAAATTAAAATGAACATATCTTTGTAAGTGATGAACATCGTATCGAATTGTTGGTTGGGCGATGTTTCGTGCTTGTGCAAATTGCTTGTGCTACAAAGAAGTAAGAAGAGAATGAAAAATAAACGATGACATAAATAATGAGCTACATGTTTGTATGTATTTTATTGGCAGGTGCAGACTGCAGAACACAACTACAGCACAGTATCGAATTTTCGGTTGATGATATGTTGTAATTATAATGTACAGTCACAGTGGGGTTTACAGCGGTTAAGGGTAGAAAAGGAACAGAGGATAAAGGGATACATGCAAAATTTACCACAGTAGAATTTACAAAAGTTTTGAACCTTTTTATTATGTGTATATAATAAAAATTACTTTTTCACAAACAAGAAGTAACTTTTCTACAAAAAAAAAACTTTTTTACAAAAACAAATTAACTTTTTTACAAAAAAAAAAAAAAAAAAAAAGTTTTTACAAAAAAAAATTAACTCTTTTACAAAAAAAAAATACTTTTTCACATAAAAAAATAGCTTTCATACAAAAAAAAAAAAAAAAATAACTTGTACAAAAAAAATTAACTTGTTTACAAAAGAATTAATAACTTTTTTCAAACTAAATTTCTTGTAAAAATAAATATCTTTGGTTTTTATTTCTGTTTGATTTTGTAGGAAAAAATGTTCGACAGCTCCTTCCTAAAAACTGAAAAATTCTTAAACTATAAAACTCAAATAGAAAAAACCCTCTGTGTAGTCCGTCATTTTGAGAAAAATCTTTAAAAAGTGTTAACTCGATTTTCTCCGCCGTTATTAGTCGTAGAGTTGTTATTTTTGTTGGCTTTTGTAGGAAAAAATGTTGTCTGAAATTTTTGTCTTAAAATATTTTTTGACAGCTCCTTCCAATATAAAGTTATTTGCTAATAACTGTAAAATTTTCTAGTTAAAAAAATAGATTTTAAAGATTATCTCTTCAATGTCCATCTGAACCAAAACCAAAAAAAAAAACTCGAAAACACTTTTTTAAAACAGTAAATTTCCTACATTTTTGTATATTTAGATTTCATGCAAGTCAAAAAACCTACAAGACGAAAAAGCTTCCAATATTTTGCGAATATGTATTTTGTTATTTTGCCAAAAACTGTTAATGAAGAAATTAAGTTTGTTTACCTATAAGCTTTTGAATAAACCTTTCAGTAAGGTTATTATAATAATATAATAAATCATACCTGACAAAAAAAAACATATACTTACCGTAAACTTACCTGGTGTTATTCTACCTACCATTCTTAAAATTACCTATGCTGTGAAAATACTTACTTGGTACACCGACTATACTTACCTACCTGGAGGAGAAATGATTCACAGAAGACAGACGAAAAAAACGATGAGGAGGACTCGGTACGCTGTTAATAACCATTTCTGGTTTGGGGCTACTGCGCGACTAGGAGGAAGCAATAGCCATGGTGGTATCCTAAGAATACATTGGGTGGGCTGATTCCTCCGGAGGGTCAACAACACCTTGAACCATCCCCCCTATAGAGATCTTCCCCTTTCCCTGATGTGAACGGATTCGGGATTCACGGATTTTTTTTTTGTGAACCCAACGCTTTCTTTTTAACTTTTTTCTCAGCATGTAGACGTAACCCCTATCCATAGCTGCAGTAGCAAGAATTCCCCCCAGCCGGCGAGCTAAGTCGTGCACACCGCAATCATGCGCCGCTGTCACCCCATGGACACCCTCTACTTTCTGCTGCCAGAATTAGCCTCATGTACCTGAAGCATGGGGTTGTAATGGTGGTAAATGAAGGAGAGGTTACGGATTTCCAGATTTGGTGTATGCTAAGTGTTTGACACTTTTCTATGTGGAGAGCCAAGTCCCCCCATCCGGCGAGCTAAGTCGTGCACACCGCAAGCATGCCCCGCTGTCGCCCCATGGACGCCCTCTCCTTTCTGCTGCCAGGATCAGCCTCATGTACCTGTAGGATGGGGTTGTAATGGTGGTAAGGGAAGGAGAGATTACGGATTTCCAGATTTGTTGCATGGCTAGGTGTTTGACACTTCTATGAGGAGAGCCAAGTCGGGAAATCCGGCCGAATACCATCTCGGTTCGTTACATAACCCGCGCAGAAAAACAATCTAGTTTTCGTCAAGGCACTAGAGAGTTTTACATAGATTCTGGTAAGGTCCTAGCAAGGGTAAGCAAAGGCTAGAACTAGGGCCTTGGCGATTATGAACCCTTTTGCCTCGTCAGGCCTAAAAAAAAATTATTTGGCTTGATCACGCGATCTTCTGCTTGTCAGTCAAATGCGCAACCTACTGAGCTAACTCGCTATACAAAAATTCAATATCGAAAATGGATATGTTTCATACCATACTGCATAACAAATACATACAGAATAGATCAGGATTTTATGTACATGGTTTTTAGGTAGAACAACTTTAAACAGGATTTCTGTCCTGTCTGACGTTTCTCACAAATCTGTACTATTATGATATGAAAAAGAATACAAAGGAAAGAGATAAAAAGTGTCGTATGAAACTAAAATTGCATGGTGCTTAGTGCTTCAACAAGTTTTGTTTTGTTGAACAAGAGACATTCCTGACGGGTTACCGAAACAGGTCCAACAAGTTTCTAAGAGAGAGAGGGACTCACGAGTGGTTGAAAAGTATACCTCGTCTAAATTGTTGGTACTGAAATCCAGCACGGGCTTGCCAAGTATCTGACAAGTTTTCCTCGTCTAGATTTTCCCTACTAAA
Source organism: Melangyna quadrimaculata (assembly GCA_949320155.1). NCBI lineage: Eukaryota > Metazoa > Arthropoda > Insecta > Diptera > Syrphidae > Melangyna > Melangyna quadrimaculata. Next base: position 152,063,212 of record OX439483.1, read on the forward strand.
AATTTACTAGGGCCTTGCCCAAACTAGACAGAAACTTAAAACTTTTCCAGCGGGGATAATTAAACGAAAGAAGGATAAGGACCAGCCCTTAAATATGATAGATCAGAAAAGTTTTTCGGATATATAGGAGAATGGGCATTTTGGTCTACCTATTGCCCACGAATGAGATATAAATCGCTGGAAAGCTTACCCCAAGTACATCATTTTTGTGTATGGACACAAAGCTGTAAACCATGGGGCTTAGGCAGTAAATGGCAAAATAGATTGCAACTTGAGGAAAAATTTATTGCAACAGTGTTCCACTGAAATAGTATTGGTCACTTTTGATGAACTGAATAGACCCCAAAATAAAGGAACTTTTATACAAATGACAAATAATATCGAAAAGTATCATGGTTGACGAATAATTCGCCTAACAGTAGGAAAATTCTACTTTTTTTTATTCGATTTAAAGAATGAAATGAATGGGAATAATTGCGCGTCTAGTGCCCACAACTGAGATACACAACATTGGAAAGCTTAGTTCAAGAGCATCATTTTTGAATATGGTCACAGAACTGTAAACCATGGGGCTTAGGCAGAATATATAATATATATATAATATAAATAAAACAATTCGTCTATGTGTATTCGAATTTGCAAAGTGTTTTTTTAATTTTTGTTTGCTTATTTAAGCCAACTCCCATTGTTTAGGACAAACAAAATACTCGTACGTTGGTACACTCCATAGTACCTAATCATTTTCGTGGGTCTCGTTTCTCAGCACTAGGTAGACCAGGTCCCATATATGTTTGCCCATTCTCCTTTCCGGATAAATTTGGTACTTAATTTTATATTTTCTTTACTTTTTGTATAGCCTTTTTACCAAACTCACAGTATTTTACGGATATAAGAAACACTCATATAAGAAAAACTCGATTATAAGAAATGCAGTCCAAAACACCGTGTCTTTTTCTTTAAATTCCCTTTGAAATTGATCGTTTAAAAGAAACTCGCATATAAGAAAAACTCGGCTATAAGAAATTGTTTCTTTGCAAAAAAATGGCAAAAAATGGGTATAAAAAAATGCGTCACTTAAATGAGGCCACTTGAAAAATCTTATAAAAAATTAACAAAACTATAAAAATGTTTACTTTTTTTTTTGTTTTAAACATTAATGTATTATGTTTTTAATTAAATTGGGTTTTTTGTGTGATAACACACTCGCAGTTAGGCTGCATAGCTTTCGCTCCGTAATTTATATTATTGAATGTTTGAATTTTCAACAACCACTTGAGTGGGCTACCACCATTGTATTTTGACTGGAATTATTGCAATTTCATGGCTGCCACACCAATCATCAGATTCGTTTCAGTGGTGCTTAGTCTTTATGTTCAATTTTAATTTATAAATTAGTGCAGTCAATTGGAATCGAACCTAGACCAGCTACCTCTGAGGCCTATGCACTATGCATTGCGCCACCGAGGTCACCTGATCATGCGCTTCCAATGTAAGGTTTTGTCTTTTTAAATTGCATATTGAGACAACTAGCATTTTTACTAGCCGCACACGAGTTGGTTGTTGGTCATTCGGGTTCTTTCTCTTTTCTCCGTACACTGTTTACAAACCAACAATTCGTTGGACAATTGTAAGTTGAGAGCTCTATTAGGGGGTTTGGAATTAAATCATACAGTTTTTTTTGGAATAATCCAGTGAAATCTGGCGTCAGGCAACGCAGTTAGCTTCAACCAAGACGTCCATATCTTTCGAGATAGCCAGGCCCAAATGTTTGATTCCGGTGAATAGGGTGGCTATGGTAGAAGTCCAACGTTTTCCGACCAAATCCAGCTTCTAGCTACCCTGGAAGTATGGATAGGGGCGTTGTCTTGTTGGAATATCCAAAGTAGAGGTTCCAGAATAGTCTCTAGCTTTGGAAAACCCGTCACAGCAGGCATTTGTAACTATTTCCGTTCATTGTTGTAGTTATAAATTCCAATTCAAATGTTCCATACTAGGTGATAGCTCCCCACACCATAACACCTGATGTATGACTGTGATGTCTTGACAAAATAAGTTCTTCTTTTCTTTAATCGTGAAAATAAAAGTTGTAACCATCGGGTCCGTCAAGATTAAACTCTTTTCCCCTGAAAAGACAACCTTTTTCCATGCGATTCTACAGGCAACATACTCCCTGGCAAAATTCATCCGTAGTTCCTTATGTAGCTGACGTAGAACCGGTTTCTTTTTGATTTTCATACTCTTGATGTACCACTGGTTTTAACTATCCTTAAAACCGTCGAAATACTGGCTGATACCCCACTCTTTGACCTTATTTTAGGCTCTGATAGTGTGGAATTTGAAGCTAGCCGCTGAATGGGTCGCTTTTATCGGATTGTTTTTGCTTGAGCTGTGCGTTCTTTTTGTTTTTTGTTTCATAGTTTTCGTCTGCTAGATAGTTGTTGAGAATGCTTTTTTTCAGCCTGAAAATCCCAGTTCCTTTAAAGCATCTATCCTCTTTCTGCTATTGTCGACGTGTTTCCAGAGCCCATTTTCAGTTGAAATTTAATATAAAATATAGTTTTCTATCCTTTCTTAAATATTTTAAACTTTTGTTTGAAAAAAATCGGCGATGTTAACTTTTGCCAAGCAATTTTTGGAATGGTCCAATCAAGTGACGCAACTTTTTATATCCATTTTTTGCAGTCCATTCACATAATTTGGGAAATTTCTATGAATCTTCTGAGGTAACTCTTTAAGTTTATCCTTTTTTATTGCAAAATATATATACCTACTCACACGTATCAAAAATTTCCAGGAAAAATATTGCTTACAGGTATATATCGAGAAAAAACTTTCATAAAAATAAAAGCCTAAAACAAGTGACAGGGATGTGTATGTCTGTATAGGAAATATCCTTTCTTATTTCCGTGTTTCTCATACAAGAAAAAGTCTTTCTTATATCCGTTGTTTGCATATAAGAAAAACTCGGATATAAGAAAGAAATTTCTTGGATAGTGCGAGTTTCTTATATCCTTGTTGTACTGTATTAGTTTTACAATGAATTTGGTACTTTTACATTTTTTTTTTTCGATTTATACTTTAGTACTAATTTTGTGACTTAAAATTATTATTAATCTAATTAAGTTTTATAGAAAACTTTGTATTTTTTTTTTTAAAACTTACTTCTTATGGGGTTATTAACTCTTAACCAAATTTATTACTTTTTACAATATTTTTGCTACTTTTTTTAAAACATCCATTATGGCAACACTGTTTCGAATTAATTTCATCGCGTTTTGTTATGATGATAATTTAAATAAAATAATTATTTTCTTGGAGGAGAGATAAAAAAGGCTGTCAACTTTATGACATACAACTTATTGTTATAAAAAGATGAATGAAGAATGAGAAGCTTTTATGTTGTTTTTTTTTTTTGTTGTAGGAATGAATTTAAAATGATTCACAGAATGGCATCATTTGAAACCCGTTTAAATAATAGCTTAGTTGATATTGTTTTTTTGTGAATGAATACATTGCAGTTTTATAGTTCTATTGTTAAGATTTTGTTTACTTTATTTATGTTTTGAACAATTAAAATTGTTTGCCATTTAGGTAAATTAAATTAACTTTAGAATAAAAAATAAGTTAAATTCTAGTAAAAATAAGAAAAGAAGAGATTTCTTTATCTTATGGAACAATAACCGATACAAATGAGTTTTCATAACTGAACTGGAAGCGGTTGTTTTGGAAATGCCTATTATTTGGAATATTTATTTCGAACTATTTTTGTCTGATATTTAGTATTTTAACAGAATTATTATAGGTGCAGAAAACTCATTTTTTTTTTGGCGTTTCTCGTTTCTACAAATTAGTTGACTGTTAAAAGCTGTAAAAAGGGACATTTCTCCTGAAAACACGTGTAGGTGACATTACTAAAACCAAATGGTGGTGTGACATGTCGCCCAGACTGAAAATCACGACATGTAGCTACATATGTACATATAAGGAATATTTTTTTTTTTTATTACAAAGCCAACATACCTATAAAAGAAGCCAATTTATCTTGTAAGCAATAAAAGTTACAGAAAACGTTCATACATAAAATCCTGTTATATTACAACTACTTATATGTACCTACGAATAACATTCACACTTGTTACATTCGGAAATTGCGCTGATTCCTTATAAAATTTAGAAAACGAATAATGACGAGGAGGAACTGCCTAAAATTAATTATATAATAATAAAATTTTTCAAAAATAATAATTAATATAGATATTAATAAGGGGTTAATATTTATATAATAAATTATTATATTCTAGTGAAGTAATTTAATTATTTAATAAATTTATAAAAATGTCAACACATTCAAATTATCCTTTTCATTTAGTAGATTATAGTCCATGACCTTTAACAGGAGCTATTGGAACAATAACTATAGTTTGGCTTTGTTTATCCTTATAACTTGTTGTGTTTAGAGTTACCATAGTGATGGTTTTATTTGCATATTCCATAGAGCCATCTCAGAATATAAAAGAAATAAGTAGGTACCTCTACTTATTCTTTTGAATATTTTAAGAAATCTGCAATAAAATGACTTCTTGAATGGCAGCACCGTTTCTGTCTGAATGTTTACATTTCAATTTAAACATTTCGTTCTTAAGATGAAACATCGCCGACGACGGGCGACAATTGAGGGGAATTGACTTTGTTTCTTGCAGCATCTGTGTGCTGTTATATATTTCGTTAGTTTTTTTTTTTGAATTAACTTTTAATCTTTATTTTAAATTTTTTGTTTAAATGACTTTTTGAGTGCTTTGAGTGATTTCAGATATAGAATCAACAAGGTGTTTGCGGGATTTATTTATTTATTTGAATCAAGCTTATTAATATCTAGCGTATAAAATATTTCTTAGAATTAAATATTATAGTCAGAATATTTTGTTCCTTTTTATGGTACTAAAACATTTTTATCTCAGTCAGTTTTTTACCGATTTTAAGTGTCTTTGTGGTTTTTCAAAGAAGAATGACATTTCAGAAAAAGAACATTTTTTGCTCAAGCTACAAAATCAATAACCTTGTTGTCCAATAACCTTGTTGTTTGTATGTAAGGCACCGTTTGCGTCAAATCTGGTATTTCTGATTTTTTGCTGAGTTGTTCAGGATAATGGCCTAGTAAATAACCTAAGTTTTCGACCTCGAGCGTCGACCGTTTCATGGTCAAAAATCGAAAAAAATTAATTTCGCGAAAACTATCGATTAAAATAACTTTGTTTAAAAAGCAAATTCAAGAATGGGTTTCTGGGTTCAAGATAAGCTATAGGAGAATATTGTGGGTGTTACCATTGTTTTTCAATAGTGTTGTTTCTACCTTAAGTCATATTTTTAGATAATTGCCCCTCCCATCTTAACAGGGGTATATCGACCCCCCTTCAGAAAATGATTGTTCTATTATTTTGGCTCAACCTACACGCTCCAGTGCTTTGATGCATTTTTGTCAACCATTCTTTATTTTCCATTATATTGTTTGATAACACTGCTTGTTATATTTTTTTTTCCCAGCGCTTAATTTTGAAATGCTGTATTTTGGAAACTATTCGGTCTACAGAGATAGTTTTGGGCTCAAATTACTTAGAAATCGTTGAACAATGTTTTTATTTAAAATTACTTCTTTAGGACTAAAATTGCCAATAACTGAAAAAAGCGCGACAAAATCGCGGTTTTTCGATTTTTGACCATGAAGCGGTCGACGCTCGAGGTCGAAAACTTAGGTTATTTACTAGGCCAATGTTCTGAACAACTCAGCAAAAAATCAGAAATACCAGATTTGACGCAAACGTGAATGTATATAGTTACTGTACTATTTAGAATTAAGAATTTATAAAATATTTTTTTAAAACCAGTATTTGATACATCAGAAAAAACTTAGTAATAAATTATGATTGACGTTATACAAATTAAACATGTTATTCAGTGGTGAATTCTGCTCATAGTTGGTACGATAGTGTTTTCTGTAAATTGGGTCAGGAAAACCTCTTGGATTACGATTTGGAACATTAAAATTTACGCGAGACAAAAGGTTCAAAGCATCGATATTACCATCAATAAGATGAACAATAAAAACAAAACATAAATAAGAACGTCTGCGCTCCAGACATGGTAAATCTATGAGTTTTAGACGGCTGATATTTGTGAGAAGGTTCAATGGATTCTGCCAGCCTAAGCCTCTAAGAGCAAATTTTAGAAACTTTTTTTGAATTTGTTCTATTCTTATTTTGTGGCAACTGTAATAGGGGGTCCATACCTGGCAATCATACTCTATACTGGGTCTGACAAAAGTGGTTAATAGTTGTTTGATAACATTAGGATCAGAAAACTGACGTGATCCAAATATGTAGTGCCAACGGATTTCATGGTAGAGTGGGTATGGCACCGCTGCAAAGTCATCTGCAGCGTCCTTGAAGTGGTGATATTGTTCGTCCGCAGTCTTTTCAATTTGTGTTATCTCTCTGGCCTGATCTATGTTTTGTTGCAGGTGAGTTTAGGTTTCGGGGGCAAGAACCTCCACTACTCCTACGCGCCATCGTGTACGATTTCTGGAAATATATTTCAGCTCTCTCCAACTTTTCCGCAGTCGTGCCGATTCCTGTTCGACCGTTCTTCGCCATGTACTTCTAGGCCGGCCACTTGTCTTCCTTCCTGTGTGAGCGGATTCCACTGCATTGCTTGAGATGCAATGCACCGATCGCCTTTTCGAAGCGTATGTCCAATCCACTGCCACTTTCTTCTTCGTAAAATGGAGTTTATGGGCTCCTGACCCGTTCTCGCATGAAGTTCGGTATTGGAGATACGGTTGGGCCAGAAAATCTCCAAGACGTTTCGTAGACATCTATTAACGAACGTTTGCAGCTCACTAGTGACAGTGACAGTCAGTGACTTTCCAAGTGCTGCACCCGTAAAGCAGCACGGATTCAACATTGGAGCGGAGCAATCATAGCTTGGTCTTTAAGCTTAAAGAGTTATTTCTCCATATTTTGGACAGCATTCCGAACGCAGCCTTTGGTTTTCTGATTCGGCTGTTTACGTCTAGTTCAGTTCCGCCACCCGTAGAGAGAATATTCCCAAGATATTAAAAATCCTCTACCATCTCTACCGGTTGTCCAGAAATATTTACTTGGATTGATGAGGAAGTTCCAAGGCTGATTCCTCTCCACCCTTGTTGTCATTTGATGGAAATCCATGATCCTATGAGAGAGTAAGCATACGTCGTCCGCGTAGTCCAGATGTTTAAGGTGAGATTGCAGAGTCCACTGAATTCCTCCATTTCCATTTGACAAAGCTGCGTGCAGTACGTCACTTATCACCAACAGGAACAGTATTGGTGACAGTATACAGCCTTGCCTAACTCCACTTTGGATTTCAAACTCCTCTGACAGCCTACCTTTGTGCAAAACGTGACATTTGGATCCATCATAGGCAAAGCAAGCCAGATAAATTCTCTATTGACACTGTCGAACGCCTTTTCAAAATCGATGAACAGCAGGTGAAGTGGTGATCGATATTCAACGCACTGTTCGATGATGATCCGCAAGGTGTTGATGTGATCCACACAGGAAGATCCAGTGCGGAAACCTGCTTGTTCGGCGTCGAGTGTGTCTTCGAGGTGGAAAAATAACTTACGGTTGCTGACCAATTTGAATCCGTGTGTGCATTTTCTTAGATGATTTTTCTAAATACTTATAAAAAACTAAGTTTTTTTTTTCTGATGTAGTTTTAATTATTTATGATTTATTTAGAAAATAAAATGTTTGAATACTGCAATTTTAATTTATTTCAGTGAGGTTGAAAAAAGGTTATTTTGCTGTCCCGCACGTAACTTTATTTTTACTTACTCGAATTTTATAAATGTTTCAGAAATATGAGATATGTTCGTAAACAGAGTTTTGCCGTCTCATTATAAATCAGAAGAAAAATCAAATGTACATACCCTATATAGCCCAGGAAACAAAAACATGGCGCCATACAAGTTTCTAAATTTTGGTAATAGCTTTGATACTTACATATATTGTACCTAATACTATTATACAACTTTTCCGAAATATCCTTGGGTGTGGCTGTTGGACAAAAAAAAAAAATAACCGGATTTTAGTGTGATTTTTTTTATTTTTGTGAATTCTTTGTTGCATGAAAATGGCTATATCTTTAAATATAATTGGTTTAGAAACAAGATTAGTACGTTAAATGATTGATTATTATTTTGTCTTTAATAACTTTTTAAAAATACACAAAGAGTCAAATTTTTTGAAAAAAGTCGTAATGGAGATTGGTTTAGTTTTGTTTATTCGTAACTTAATAAAAAAAAAAAATTCCAGTTTTCAGAATTCAATTGTGCAGAAAACCTCATTTTTAGAATTACATACAAAAATATATTTAACTGTGTTTGAGATGATTTTAATTGCACCCTTTCTTCACAAAATTCCTATAGACATGCCTCCATACAAAATTCTAAATTTCGGTAATAGGTTTGATACTTACATATATTGTACCTTATACCATTATATGTCTTTTCAGAAACATCCCCACTTGTGTATCCTTGGATTTTATAGATGTAGGAATAAGTTTGAAATTGTTTTTTCTTAAATTATAAAATATAAAAAAAAAATAAATTCATGCGTAAAAATACACTAAAATTTTTTTTTTTTTTTTTTTTTTAAAAAGTTGTAATGGATGTTTTTTTTTTTGTTTTAAAAGAAAAAACAAGCCCACGCCTCTTTCCCCTTCAGAAACCGCACGCGCTGGGGTCCATTTTCACCGAGTACGAAAGCAATTACGATTGCAAGTCATATCGGCACTTATATTAATTATTTGATGTTAGATAATAATACAAAAAATGTTGGTTGAATTTGGTTTTACCGTAGCCTTATACAAAAAAATACACAATCTGCACCCTTTTAAAGAACAAATTCTAAAGAAATCCTCATTTTCCAGAATTACATAAAACGTTTGAGAAGATTTTAAATGTACCCTTTTTTGATAAAAGTTCCAATTATGTAGATTATCGCTGACTACAGGATTATTTTATTTCTTGGAAAATTAGCAGGTATGCAGGTAGAATAAATTAAGATTGCATTGTACCTTTTTTAAGTACCTGTGCTAGTTGCACAAAAAATTATTGGTATAAATTTGTCATATTCAAATATTCAGTTTAATTGTGAACATCAAAGTGTAAAGTTTATTTTTGAATTTCAAGGTGTAAAGTTGTGAAAAAATAACACTTTATAATGTCAGATAATAATAGTATTTGTTATTTGTGATCAGTGTATACAAAAAAAAAGATGGTGTACCTGTGAAAAGGGGTATTGATACCTTAATTGAAGCATCAAAATCGAGGAATGATAATTTGTGGACAAAATTTGAAATTGTGGGAGAAATTTTGTTACATACGGAGTGTAGGAAAAATTATACAAGAAAGGATAGTATTTCTGCTTTTAAAAGAGTGTGCCAACAAGGTAACAAAACTTAATAAGTTATAAAAACTAAAATATATCAGGAATGTTATGTTCAGTGATGTGTGGAACCTGCCAGGGAACACCCTGTAATAATACCATTGGCGAAGAAGACCATCTAAACGAAGTAGAAGCCAATGAGTTTTAATATAAATTTTTGTATAAGACTAATTAATTTTTAAGTAAAATAACGTTATATATAAACTATAATGTATCTAATGTAACAAAAAACTAACATTTAAGCAAATAAAATATTGATAAAAATGTATGTATAACTGAAGTATGTTCTTTTCCATTTTTTTTCAACAAATATTTTTTTCTTCAGAAATGTCCGCAGAAGGAACCTGCAAAATATCTTAAAAGACGCAATATAAAATTATTAACAAAATTAAATATTTCTTTTAGTGTTATTCAGTACCGTTAGCTATTCAATTTCAATAGTAAATATTGTAAGAAAAATGAACATTATCTTTTTTTCAACTTTCAAAGACGATTTTTCCAACTTTACGGTTCCTTATGAAAAAATAAATTACATTTTCTTAAACTGAGTTAAATTGGTCATCATTTGAGATATTTTGAATCTTTGTGAAATGTACCGTTGTATTTTGTTTTCTTTTTTTTATTAGTTAGAACTAAAATATTTTTTAACACGTTTCATGATGGATTAAATTCAAAATTTTCCAAATACTGTGTTATAAAAACTGTTGTAATACCACATATGACGGAAAATATAATAAAGAACAAATAAATACTGCATTTAGTTTAATTGGGTCCCGTTAAATACTCCATTTTAACAAAAAACACTTAAACAAAATGAAAAAAAAAAAAAAAAAAACATTTTCTTCAATTTGTATACAAATTTGACAAATTTAGTGCTACTTTATAAAACAAGTTAACATACAATCTTAAGAACCATTTATTGCTGCATAATTTAAAATAGTTTTGAAGTTCAAAAACTGTACCGTTATATATTTTTTTTTTTTTTTCAAGAAAAATCATTTTTTTTTCATGGTTGTCTTTTGAATAAATTCAAAATATTTTGAGAACGGTAATTATTTTATCCGTAACCACACATTTTAAACAATGCGAAATCGAATAATAAACAAAATAAATTACTTTTTTTTTTATAAAAATCTTTTGACTGTTAACTTGGAACGATAAGAACTGTAAAAAAATTGCAAAATTTTTACTTCTTCAACGTTTAATAAAATGTTTACCAAGTTTAAGACACTTTAAAAAAACAAAATTCTTTTTTCTTATGTCAAATATAATTTTGCGTAGTTTGATGTATTTTTCAAGTTTTTTTTGGATGCGCCGTTATATTTTTTTTGTTTGTAAAAACTGCAAAAATTCAGTTTACATTTTCACTTTTTCAACGCTTACTAATTTTTTTTTAAATTTAAGGTCGTAATATACAAAAAAAAAATGTACACAGTTTTATGCTTTAGTAAATTTTGCATCATATGAATTTTTGTCAGTTTTCTGAAATGTACCGTTATATTTTTTTTTTTTATCATTTGAAACTTTTAAGTTCTTGTTCATGGTTCCCTATCCATTTTATTGAAATTATTCAAGATATATCTAAAAGAAAAATCTCAAAAGTATCTCAAACAATGTTGAATTTAACAGTGAAAAAAGGTGTGTTTTTTGATTTTGTTATATTTTGTTTACAATTCCGTTTTAACAGTAAATACTGTAAAAAATTGTTTAAAATTTTCACTTTTTCAAGTTTTTATAAAAAATTGACAGAGTGAACGGTACATAATAAAATAAAATGTTTACTATCTTGTTCTTAATTCAATTCTGCATCGTTTGAGGTATTTAACAATATTCTTTAATGTGCCGTTATATTTTTTTAAATTTATACCTTAATTTTTTTTTTCGTGATTTGTCTTTGAATAAAATACTTTTTTTCAGAAGGGTACATAACACAAGCTTTGTAGGATATATCAAACGACGCAGAACTAATTAGTTAACAAAACTGTATTTTTTGTTTTTATTTATTTTTGTAAAAAATTACATTTTAACGAAAAAAAACCCAAAAAAAGTTTAGAAAATTTCAATTTTTCAACTTTGAATAAAATTTTTACTAATTTTTAGATATAAAAAAAAAAACAAATGTACCATGATAAAATATTTAATTATGTATTTTTTGAGATATTTTAGAAGTTTGTTATATTATATTTTTTTATATTTTATTTTTTTTAAAGTTTCAAAATAAAAAAAAAAAAATACGAAAAAGACGAAAGAGACGAAAGAGACTTTCTTTTATTTTATAAACTTTGAACATCATGTCAAGTGATTCTCAGAAATTTTTTTGTTTACCTTATTATTTATTTTGAGCCTTATTTGACGATTTTGTCTGCTATGTATTTAATGACAAATATAATATATTTATTAACAAAAAACAAGATAAGATTACAGTTAAAATTGTGTTTTGAGCAAGCTGAAGTTCCAGACAAACATAATCAAAACAACAACCCGTGAACGCAATTGTTCCTTACTAAATAGTATTTTGACTAGCCCTATAATTGGTATGAAGATAACGAATGGATCGGATGTAGCAAGGGACATTGGGTTGGTAAACATAAATAACGATGGACTATTTAAAGAAATATTGGAGAAAATTAAGGTCCATGATCAACCCAATTTACAACTAAGAGAAATAGATCATTCCAATTTTCTTGGTGGTCGGTTCTTTCAACAGGAAAATATCAGAGCAACCAGGAAACAAATACTTCCGATTGTGAAGAATATTTTCGATACAAAACAATAATCAATACAATATCTTGATCGTGACGATCAATAATAATTATTAAAACAGTATACAAAAATAATAAAGTGAAAATATATTTCCCAAAAAACAAAAAAAAAAAAATGGATGCAGTTTATTATATTAAGACGGTGTAGATTCATATTACCCACCATTGACACCACGTTCTGGCTCCATTCGTAGTATTTGAGGCAATGACAATAAAGATTTATTAGTTGGATGGCCATTTAATTGTTGGTTAAATTTGCTGTTTTTGATATTACCCAAGTAAAATGATACAGTAAAATCGGAAAGCTTGATGCAAGGTACATTTATTACAGGTAATATCATTAGCGTTTTTATTTTAGTTCAGTTCTGCGCATTATCGAATGCTCGTGAGGGGCTTAAAATATGTTATTTAAATGCTAGAAGTTTAAATTTAGAAAAGTTTGACTATTTAAAGTATATTATAGATGGCTTGGGGATTGATTTGATTTGTATTACTGAGACTTGGTTTGGTTCAAGTTCAGAATATGCCAATTCAGGTGACATAGATCTATTATACAGTATTACTGGGTATAAACTCATCCGTAATGATAGAATTACTACAACAATAGGGGGGGGGGGAGTTGCTATATATTGGAGTACCACATTAAAGCATAAAATACTTAGTAGGTCAGAAAGTAGTGAAGTAGAATATCATTTGATAGAAATAAGCGATGGCAATGCAAAATGCCTTGTAGGTGTTGCCTACAACACTAAACGAATTTATTCTCCAGAGCCATTATTTTCTGCAATTCATGATTTGACAGCATCATATGAACATATTATAATATGTGGTGACCTTAACGCCGATCTATTAAAATCCGACAGTAAAGCTCGTCAACTATTAGATTTCACTGCTTCTGGCTTGTCGGTAGTTAATTCTTATGCTACACGCTTTGCTCCAAATGCTATCCCTAGTCTTCTTGATGTTATAATGGTTACAACTCGCTCAAATATCTTACTTCAAGATCAACTTTCTCTAGCAGGTATCTCTGATCACGACTTATTGTATTGCACTTATAATATTGACTTGTCTCTGTCACCAGCGCCATCATTTTTTCAGTTTAGAGATTTTAATTCTGTTGACAATAACGCTTTGCAGTTAGGTGCAAGTCTCTTACCATGGCGCGATTGCTATTACTTTTCAGACATAAATAACAAAGTCAATCACATACAAACATTATTATTGAACCTCTTCGACACGTATATTCCTATTAAGACTGTAGCTATACGTAATAGAAATTGCCCTTGGTTCACATCTAAAGGTCCGAAATGCAATAAAAATTCGAAACAAAGCATACTCAAAATGGAAGGTTACCAAAACTGATAACAACTGGCAGATTTTTTGTCGGCCTCGAATCATTCAACTTTCATAACCCTTCATAAACTGAGTACAGACCAAAGCTCAAAAAAGTTATGGAGCAATTTACGCTCTATTGGTGTTGGTAACATAAATTCTGTTGATAGCTTTCCTGATGTCAACGTCTTTAATAATACATTCCTTTCCGGTGCTATCAACCGACCACCTTTTGTTCCTCATAATCAGCTTTCCTTCTTTTTTGATTTTGACTTTGAAGCCGTATCTGAAACTGATGTCGTTAATACCATACGCTCTATTAGGTCTAATGCTGTTGGTGAGGATGGTGTTTCCATTCGTTTTGTAAAAATGATATTACCGCATTTCATAAACTGTCTGGCACACACTATCAATTTCTGTATTACATCTTCAACTTTCCCTGATATTTGGAAGTTAGCAAAAGTCATTCCAGTTCCGAAAAAAAATCAGCCCTCATCAGAAAATGACTTTGGGCCTATAAGTATTTTACCTTGTCTATCAAAAGTCTTGGAGAAAGTGCTTGCAGGTCAAATCTCGGCATATCTTAACCAACATTGTTTGTTATCCCCGATACAATCCGGTTTTCAAGAGCTTCATAGTTGTTCTACAGCTATGATTAAAATTATAGAGGACATCAGAGTTGAATTTGATAAGGACCATTTGACGATACTTTGCTTACTTGACTTCTCCAAGGCCTTTGATCGTGTGGATCATCAAGTGCTTTGTCAGAAACTTCGATTGTATTTTGGCTTTAGTGAAAGATCAGTGCGTCTGATAAGTAATTATTTGTTCAACCGCCACCAAAGGGTTTTTTGCGATGGTGTTTACTCACAATTTGGTTCGTTGGTTGCAGGAGTACCTCAGGGGTCGATACTGGGACCAATTCTATTTTGTCTTTTCATAAATGACTTACCCAAAGTGTGCTCCAACGTATCTGTTCATCTTTATGCTGACGATGCACAAATATATTTATCGCGACCAATTGGACTTATCGAAGATCCAATTACAAGATTCAACGAAGATCTGTGTAATATACATATGTGGTCACTTTGTAATGGTCTCAATCTTAATCCATCTAAATCACAATTAATATGCATTTCAATGAGACCCTATAACATTGATGAAATACCACCAGTATTCTTAGATAACATGCAACTCAAATTTGTGAATATTGTATCCAACCTTGGTTTTAAGCTTAATTGCTCGTTGTCTGGAACTGATCACGTTAATCAAGTTATAGGGCGGATCTACGGTGGCTTGCGTAAACTTTGGATCTCCTCAAACTTTACTCCAGTTGCTACAAAACTAAGGCTTGTCAAGACTTTATTTATGCCTATAATTGATTATTCAATAGTTGTATACTGTAAACTCGACTCCCACTCTCAGCATAAGTTATTAGTTGCATTTAATGACATGATAAGGTACGTGTATGGTCTGCGGAGATACGAGCATATATCACACTATCATAAATTAGTCCTCGGTTCAACATTTCAGCAATTTCTTGACGTAAGGTGCTGCCTTTTCATGCATAAAATCATAACAAACAGATCACCAGTCTATCTGTACGACAAACTCCAATTTGCGCAGTCAACCAGTACTTAAACTCCTCGCGCCATTTCTTTATTCATGTTACCAAACTGTGGAACTCCCTTTCCACTGCGATCAGAAGAATAATAGGAGCTCACAAATTCAAAATCGCCGCATTGGTTCATTTTTCATCTCTGGGACAACAACGATAACAACTTCTTTCATCCATGTCTTGTATTTATGATAACAAACTATTTCATACTACTTTCAGCTTTATTTTTCCCTCCTTTAATCTATCTTCTTTTAATCTTCATTCGTTTGTCTTTTCTTTTCCCCTATTCTTCTTAATACTCTTCTTTAAATTTTCTTTCATCTTTCTGTTTATTTCATTTTCCTCTTCGCATAATTTTTTTTTATTGATACCAGAAATTTATTATATTGCAATTTATTAGGTTTAACTTGAAATTATTAGATACTTTGATTTTTGTATATATGTATATATTATCACTTTTGTCAATATATTTTTAATATTTTTATAAAACTTTTATATGGTCATTTATCCTTCAAATGTATGTACTGTAAAAGACTGAGTCTTATTTGTACACTTAATGAAATAAATAAATTGAAATTGAATTGTCAAAATCAATAGTAAAATAATTTAATTTAAGAAGAAGAATTTTATCCTCAACAACATATCCAAAGTCCCCCAAAATATTTTTTAGCGCAAGAGGTGGAGAGGGGAGGGAGGCGGGAGTTTGTCAAGCTGAAAAATTTTATTTAATACAATCTAATCGTGTGACACATGATTTTAGGGTGCTTTTCAACGCTGATTCTAAAGAGACCAACATTGAAAAGACACATGTATCCTATGAAAAGTTAATGTCATTTTTATGGAATGGTCACGTTTTTTAAAGTACAACAAGTGATATATTTCCAAAAACCATTTTAAAATAATGGGATTGTAATGAAATTTGGTATAAATGTTTCCTTTAGCATGTTTACTAAGAATCAAAAGAGTCCCCAAAAATATCTGTGGTGAAAGGTTTGCACAGCAGGGTGGTTCGAAAAAATGTTTTTTTGATCGATTTCAATGAAATTGACGTGGGTTGCAGTTATGGTAGAATTATGAAAGAAAACAATGTTTTGCACAGCAGGGTGGTTGGAAAATATGTTTTTTTTGATCGATTTCAATGAAATTGACGTGGGTTGCAATTATGGTAGAATTATGAAAGAAAACAATGTTTTGCACAGCAGGGTGACATGAATGAAGCTTGCAATTGCAAACGAATAATGCAAATGGCAAAAACCTGATATGCAGTGTCACTAAAATTATTTTAGAGATAACATGTCCGAAGTACGTACCTACGTGTCTTATTCAAAGACATTTTGTTTAGAAAATGTTGTCTCTTGTTTAAATGGGGGGAATCATCAGACCCTCCCTCCTGTACGATTTTTATTTTCTTCCTTACTTTATCTTAATTACAATCTGTTTTCCATTGAAATCGGTAAAGAAGCAACTGAGTTAACATTTTTTTAACCACCCTGATATGCAAAACATTTTTTTTTATAATAATTGCAATCCTCATCAACTTCATTTAAGTCGATCAAAAAACCATTTTTTTCTTTTATATCAAGGTTGGTCATTTTGTTTAAAAGGTCATTCGTTATGTTCTCGAAATTGTTTAGAAATATTTAAATGCTTTAGTTAAAGTGCTACTAAATATGTATAGTTTTGTTAAACCGTTTCTTAATTTTTAAAATAAGCTGTTAAATTGTGATTAAATAAGACTTTAATCTGCTTTGTATAATTTAAAATTTAGGCACTTTCTTGAGAATACACTTTTTAGAATTACATCATTTAGTCTTAGAGAAATGAATTTGGGTCACTTTGAATGATTCTGCTAGATATTTAAAAAAAGTGCCCACTCTTTTTTTTGTATGTATTTCGCACTCACTATCTACGCATGTTAACCAAAAGGAATGTTCAAACGATGTTTTTTGTTGCAATTTATAATTGGATAGGAAAATAAAAGTTACATATCTCTTCAACAGTTCTATATTTTACTATGCAAGATTTGTCAACACTGTAAAATTTTTTTTATTATTTTGTTGATTAAAAATGTGTGTTCGACTTTTAAGACAGAATTTTGGATTAACAGTCACACAGAATTTTTCAGTAATTTACAGAATTTTAGAATACAGAATAACAACCTGTTCCCTTCTACGATAACTGCAATTTATGTTAGCTTCACTGAAATTGCTCCAAAAACTTTTTTTCGAACCGTCCTGGTGTGAAAAACATTTGTTTCTATTATAATTGCAATAAATTGCATAACTGCAACCTGTGTCAATTTCATTGAAATCGATCAAAAAACATTTTTTCGAATCACCCTGCTGTGCAAAACATTGTTTTCTTTCATAAATCTACCATAACTGCAACCTACGTCAATTTCATTGAAATCGATCAAAAAAACATTTTTTTGAACCACCCTGCTGTGCAAAACATTGTTTTCTTCCCCAATTTCATCATAACTTGAATCAATTTTATTGAAATCGTTAAAAAATAAAAGTCTTTTGAACCTCCCTAATTTGAAAATATTTTTTTTTTTTGTGTTTGGATCCCCCATTATTTTTTGTTATTTTCTGTTCAACTTAAACTTTAGCGCCACTTAATTCCACTTATTCCGAATGTGAAACTGGGCCTGACCCTTTATTAATTAAGGGATTCAATATTTTTGCGCCGATTTAGTGCCAGTTTAGGGCCAGATAATTTCGGACCGAGTTTAGTGCCGGAAATATTTTGGTGCCAATTTCGCACCGGTTTAGTGCCAATTTGGGGCCACATAATTTCGGGCTGAGTTTAGTGACGGAATTAATTTAGTGCCGGTTTTGCACCAGTTTCGGGTCGACCCGAAATTATTTGAAAAGGGCCAAACAGTTCCATTTAATACCGGGTCACATCCTTGCTAAAAATATTAAATATGTCATGGTTTCCAAGTATCAAAAGAGTCCATTAAAATAACCTAATCCAAAGAGTTTTTGTTAGAGGAATCCCGAGTAATTCCCGCAAATTTCGAAAAGAACATAACCCAAAAAAAACAGCATTCCAGAAATTCTAACTCCCCGAACACCCATCCCGATAAACCAAAAAAAAAAAAAAAAATCGGAAATATTATTTCGAGAAAACAAAAGATTGAAAAATTAAGAATTTCAAAATACCGAAAGAAAAGTTACAATCCAGAAGACTCCGAAAGAAGAAAATCCAGATAACCGAATATTCAAAACCCTAGAAAAAATCCTTTTATCGCTTAAACCAAAAACCGAAAATCCCAAAAATGTTGAAAGCTTTTAGCCCAATAAACCCAAATTCCCTAAAATTCGAATTCGAAAAAACTCAAATCTGGTAAATTTACTGTGCTGAAACACACAAAAATAAGCAAACTAGAGAACTGAATATTTTGAAATCCTTGGAAACACAAGATCCAGAATATTCAACACCGCACAAAACACAAATAATAATAATTTTTAATAATAACTTTAACTTTTTGCCTGTAAGTCCTCAGGTCCTTTAAATGAGATGCACGGCACTAGTTAGAATGAATGGAAGGAAAGGAAACATTTTTGTTGGCACAGTGGATTGAGAATTAGATCTTAATTATCTCATGAAATTCCACGGAAGGCGTCCAGTTGGAACTGGGGAATATAGAAAAGAATGCTACCTAGACTGGGGCTCAAACCCACACATCCAGGTTAGCAGTCAAACACTATATCCACTGTAGGGCTGGCCACGAGACGAGAAAAGTCTCGGTTTCGATCTTTCATGACGAGACCAAGACGAGACGAGACTGCCTTTTAAGCGACCGAGACGAGACTGTATATTTGGACCGAAATTCGCAGAGAGTCTAATAAATTAAAATATTTATTTTCTTCTGCACATATTCAAACGATGATCGAGAAAATTTCGTTCCAATAATCAACAGTTTGTCCGGAAATAGTATTTTTCGGAGACGAGACCGAGACGAGACTTAATTATACGAGACCGACACGAGACCGAGACACTGAAAATTATCGATTTAAACGAGACCGACACCAGACTTACAAAAGTCTCGCAGATTCTCGTCTCGTGGCCAGCCCTAATCCACTGTGCCATTGCCATCCACAAAATCCAGAAAACCTAAGAAATTCTTAGAAACCCAAAGTCGAAAAACCGCTATTCAAAAAAAAAAAAAAAAAACAAAAAATCCCGAAAGCCGAAAAAAAAGAAATGTAGAGAACCGAAAATCAGGAAATATTTTGCTCAAAAAACACAAGATTCAGAAATTATAAAACCCCAAAAATTCAATACCTTGAAACCCCAAAATCCCGAAAATTTCATAAAACCTGACTTAATAGTGTGATATCCGGAAAGTAAGTCGCCAAAATGGGTCATGACATCCAAAAAACCTAGACTTAAGCATTTCTGCTAGCCTTCTTGCCCGGTATTAATAAATCAGACCATTATTTCGTTAGGTATAGGTACTAAGCCGTTACACTATACAAATCAAGAACAATAGCTCTCCTATTTCCCCCTCACCAGAAAATGAATATGCCCTTTCTGAATATCAGACGATTAAAAAGCATCAATCTTATAAACTTCCCATAAAGTATAAAAATCATTTTCAATTCCAAAAATTCATTTAGAAAAACATTTTTTATTTCTCCATATACTCGAAGCAATTATTCCAAACACCTTATCCCTTGCCAAAAAAAAAAAAAATGTTTCCACTTCATGTTTCATGAAAGCAATTTTCCATTAAAATTTAGTAAACGTGTCGTTTGTCTTTCTGGAACACTTATACCCTTCATTCTTCCTGTCCACTTCTCTCCTTCTATCCCATAAAACAGCCTATTTAAATAACTCATTCCCATTCATCCAAAACCATCCATCCCCATTGTATATGTACAATTGTACAATTGCTCGAATTAGCACTCTTGGCTGTCCAAAACGCAACCTGATTGTGTCAACTTCATTTCCAACTTCACTATTCACTCTCGGCTTGTATGCCATGCTGAATTATTAATATCTTCCCAAACAACCTAGTTTCCTATCTTCCTAATGGAATACAAAAAAATAACAAAAAAAAAAAAAAAACAAGTTGTAGAAAAAGTGCCAAAGCTCCCCTCCCCAACTCCTCCCACTTTCCACAAAACCCTTCTGGATGATGTAAAAAGTAAAGTGCTAGTTGATCCAACTATTATGTGCAAAAAGGGAACGAGAAAAACAACTTCAGGGATGAAAAATGAAACACTAGAAAATAAAAAAAAACTTATTCCTTATCGAAGTGACCTACATATATCTGGAGTGCCGACTCCGTCGCCGCACCGATCTCACCGAGTGTCCGTTTTGTTTGTTCACTTTGCGTCCCGAAAATAGTGTAGGTACTTCAATAGCATTAGCGCCTCCTCTACCTATACATGATTGTTCTGTATATGAAAGTACATCTAAAGTCTCTTGTTCCCTAAATCATGTAGACCTGTTCCTGTTTTCCCGTATAACTTTATTTGTATGCATAGTTCGTTAACCTATAGCCAAACCAAACCAAAACCTGCTTCGGAGCTTTATGTCGATTGAATTTGTGTAGCTTTAAACTAGGTTTTGTTTATTTTTTTGTTAGCCCGGGTCTAACTCAGCAAATCCGTTTTTATGTAAAAATAGAAGAACATACAAAAATAAGGGAATATGTCCCAACGACACGTCTCTGTGAATCTCAATTTTTTTTTTTTAATTTTTTTTTTTTTTTTGAAATATTTGTCGCTAGCCAAGGAAATTCTAGACCTGGAGCTAAACTGACTGTGAATTAGGGACATTGGTACTACTCTTGTTGGTTGGTCATTCCAATTGTAGACCTACATATACTGCAGCTGTAACAACGACAAGGGACTTCGGAATAATGTTTGGGAAGGGAGGAGGGGGTGGGTCGGTATATGTCCGGTTTGAACGTGAACAATGGACAAAACCATAAACGAATTTACCAGAATTTACTATAAGACAAAAGAAAGAACCTTAAAAAGCTGGAAAGTAGAAAATGATAAAATACTGATGGGGATTTATTTTGTTAGAGAAGAGAGAAAACCTACATACGACTCCTCCATGATGATGGTGTTATGCAATGAAATGGTGTCTATACATATATGCGACTATAGCTAGATGTGGGCCTTTAAGTTACTCTGCTGGTGAAAATAGGATACCATGAGAAATGGTTGGTTATTGTCCGGGAATATACATAAATGGGTTACGAAAAGGATTACGAACTGGGAGAAGCAGATGATGTGTGCAGTGGGCTATCCAGCATTTTTACTTGTTTCTGAGTCTTCTCTGTATTGTGGATATTAATTCCTTCATAGTTGGGAGATTTGCGGCATAAACCAAATTATACTTTTCGAAAGGTTTTGTGTGCTTTGAATTCGAATCTAAACTCAGAATTGGTAGATCCTCTGGTTTTTGAGATATCGTAGTCTAAGGCCTAGTTCGCACAAGATTACACCGCACGTATTTAAGGTGTACACCTACGAACAAATGAGCTGTGGCGCATACATTTACATAGAACCGTTCACACGATGATTTTTCTCAAAAAAAAAGTGTTGCAGCGAGATTTCTCCATCGTCATCCTGCACAGGCGGACGAGTTTGGCAGGGATGCCGAGACTCGACATGGTTTTGTATAATTCGTCCCTTTTCACGCTATCATACGCGACTTTAAAATCGATAAAAAGGTGGTGTGTATCGATCTGGAATATCGAATTCCCGGGATTTTTCTAAAATCTGTCGGAGTGTGAACATTTGATCGACGGTTGACTTGCCTGGTCTAAAACCGCACTGATAGGGGCCGATCAGATCGTTGACAAAAGGTTTTAAGCGGTCACACAGGATGGCCGACAAGATTTTATAAGCGACGTTTAGAAGAATAATTCCTCTGTAGTTGGTACATTTCAGAACATCTTCCTTTTTATTGATGGGACACACTATACCGAGGTTCCATTTATCGGGCATACTTTCCTCCGACCAAATTTTGCAGATGAGCTGGTGTATGCTCCTAGTCAATTCATCTCCCGCTGATTTAAATAGTTCGGCTTGTAAGCCATCCGCACCAGCAGCCTTGTACGACTTAAGTTTGGATATCGCCAGCCGCACTTCGGTTAGGTCGGGTGGACGGAACTCTTGGCCATCATCGTCCAAGTTGAATGGAGCGTTCTGCCTATTAGCGGCATGTTGGCTGTCTTCGCCATTAAGCAGTCTAGAGAAGTGTTCTTTCCAGATCCTCAGCACTGACTGTGTGTCTACTACCATATTCCCACTCTCATCTCGGCAGGCTTCCGTTCTAGCCTTGAATCCTTGGGTGGATCGCTTCACCCTCTGATAAAATTTTCTAACATCTCCTCTACCGCTACAACCTTCAATAGACTCTACCGCCCGCTTCTCGTGCTCTCTCTTTTTCCTCCTGAGAAGTCGGCGTTCCTCTTTTCGTTTCAGCCCGTAGAGCTCCCGGGCCACTCTCTCAGCAGCTCTTGTTCGAGTCTGCCGCATTGCCTGGTAGGCCTTGTCCTTAGCTGCATGCGCTAGCCGGCACTCTTCATCGCACCAGGGGTTTCGTTGTTTTCGCCTAGTGAAACCTAGCACATCAGAGGCGGCACTTCTGATGGCTTGTTGACAGTGTTCCCACTGGTCCTCTGCACTTGATGCTGGTGGCGGACCTCCTGAGAGATTAAGAGCTACGTGGTCTGCAAAAGTTCTGGCAGTCTCTTGCGATTTAAGCTTCTCGACATCGAATCATTTCACAGCATCTGCTCTGCGTTGTCGCGTCATGGATATCCGCATACGTAGTCTAGCTACCACCAGGTAGTGATCCGGGTCAATGTTGGCCCCTCGGAACGGTCGGACGTCCAAGATACTGGAAGCATGTCTCGCGTCTATCGCAACGTGGTCGATTTGGTTGACGGTTACTTGATCACGCGACCGCCAAGTCGCCTTGTGTATATTGAGGTGTGGGAAGTAGGTGCTTGAGATGATGACATTTCGCCCCGCCGCAAAGTCTGCCAGCCTGTTTCCGTTGCCGGAAGTTTCGTCGTGTAGGCTGTGTCCTCCGACTATCGAACCAAAGATGCCTCCTTTCCGAATCTTGCGTTGAATTCCACCAAGGATGATCTTCACGTCGTACTTCGGGCACATATCATACGTTGTCTCCAGGAGATCGTAGAATGCTTCTTTGGTTGAGTCCTCTCTCCTTTCATGGGGGGCGTGAACAGCGAAATGTTCTTAAATTTGCCTTTAAACTGACTTAATTATTTTAAGCAGAAATAATTCTAATTTTTTTCAAATACTCGTAGACTACAACAGAGTATGAATATTTTCTTAAAAAAAAAAAAAAAAAAAAAAAATATGAAACAAACAAAACTGATAAGACTTCCCTCTATTATGTAAACAACTTTCAACATTTTGTTTACTAACAAGTCAACATGTCGTTATCAAATCAACTTCATCTTATCATCGCACAACAAAGGTCATAAAGGTTAAGTAAGTACGCTTGAATGGGTCGTTGTACTACAAATTTAAAACAAACTCCAATTGTGGTTTACGCACAAAACAAAAAAACCTTTAATGAATTTATAACACATACCTACAATTTATTAAACAAATGTTATAATCTAGTTTTATTTTTTTTTCGCAACTAGCGCAAACAAAAAAAAAAATAAAGCAGAATTTAATGTGGTTAAATTAGGGTTGGTGGGAATTCAGTGGGAATTAATAATAAATTGAATACCACCATTACTTTCATAAATTATGAATATTTTTAATTCTCTTCTTATGTAACCCATCAGTCTCATTTAAAATTGTATCAATTTGAATTTTAAAAATTAAACATTCAATTTCTTACAAATATTTTAAAGTCTGAAAAAAAAAACTATAAAATGGACAAATATTCAAAATGTTTGTATATGCAAATTGGTGACTTTCGAAAATTATTAAAGTCGACTATAGGCCAGTCGGCAGAGGCAAAAACGACCTTTCGATGCAAAATAATCCGCTAAAATTTTAGGACTGAAATTTGTAGGTGGGTTGTCTTTGAATATAACAACATGTTGACTTGGTTTTAAATATTGTGCTAAAACAGCTTTTTTTGGAAAACACGTTTTTAACTAATCACCCTATCGGAAGTTGTTATAATTTTTGCAAACGGCGCGGCGGTGTTGTACGTCAATTATATTTGACATTTAGGAACTAGACAGCTGCAGTATATAAACATAAAAGCAATGGAGCGCTATACTCCGCAAGAGCAAGATTTCCATCACTCAAAATGATTTGTTTTCTTTTATTTGTTAAAAAAGTAATTCAAAAACAAAATATGATGATTAATATTGCGTCACCTTGTACCTAATCTACTATGAGGATTACGAGTACTTAAAAAAAAAATCATCAAATTGATTAATCCGCATTTTTGTATTTTACCACTAAGCCGCGACAAGATTGGTTGCATTCTTTAGACATTAAACAAACGTTACCGTGACATTCTGTCTTTTTTGTGTTGAAATCAATGAACTTGAGGGCCGCCGAAGCCACGAAAGAATTGTGTTATTTATGTATAGGATGTCAACTTTACCGGGCGTGTGATAAAATAAAAAATCCTAAAAACTAACACAAAAATATAATAGCAAACCCATACAACAATTATTAAATTATGGTTATGGAGGACGGTTATGCAAATGCAGAGTGCATAGAGCTAAGACCACGTGAAAATGTGAGTAATATATTTCCGCGAAATATTTTTATCAGAAAGAATAATTTAAGAATTTTATATTTTTCAAAAACTACCAACTGCTTTTTAGCGTTGGAATGAAAATTTAATTTGAATAAAAGAAGCGAAATAAGTACTTAAGTAATTAAATTTGTGTCCGGTAAATAATAGATAACCTTCCGACCACTAAGGCCTTTTAGAAAAATATATTTACCATGTGGTTTAATTTTTGTTCAAAAAAGTTTAAACAAGAAGGAATTTTCTCAACTATCTAAACCCTACGGCCTCAAATTAAAGATCACCTACTGAACTTATAGATAAATATTATAATTTATCATTTGTTGTTGCATTTGTTTAGTTGCGATACATAATAGCTGTGTTTTATTATCCTTTCTCCGGATCTGGATTAACTCTTACAACTAATACAAAAACAATTTGGGATCCTGCTTTCTATCTGAATCTATGTCAAGATCCAAGAATAAGTTTTAATTCTCAACACCAGGTGACCATTTTGATTCGTAAATGTTGCCAGCACTGTGAAATAAAAAACAAGATCCAGATCCGGATAACAGATAATAAAACACCTACTTCAACTACTATTCCATTTTTATTTGTTGTTTACATGCTAAAATTGAAAACGTCAAAAAACTCAGGAATACCACAATCGAAATAAAAATTTTGTGTGGGATCTGGATCGTGTTATTATCACAGGATGATCCATATGGATCTTGGTGGATAAAAAACGCGGCAAATATGTACAAACATTTGTATGGGTAAGCAAATTATGGATTCGAAAAATTGGACTGCAGATATTATTTTTCCCTAACGAAACGATGATATAGAGAACGCGAAAAAAGTTAGCTTCGCAATTCTGTTTCTCTGTCCGCGTATCTACCTCCTAAACGGCTGGATGGATTTTATTCAACCCTGGTACATATTGTTTTTTTCGGTAAATATGCCCACAATTTTTTGTATACAAAAATGTAAATCTTATTTTTCTCAAAAATGGCTCCAACGATTTTCACGGTTGTGTTGGTATTTTTCTTTTTTTTTTTTTTATGGTAAAGCTTCTACAAGGTTTTAATATCATTTGAAAACATCTTGGTGATTTTTTTTTGAAACTTAGTTTAGAGTATTTGTACAATGTTCAAAAACCGTGAAAACTTGCGGCCACACAATTTTTTTTGTATCAATTAAGAAAAATAATTTTTTTTTTTTCAAAAATGAACCCTACGATTTTCATAGGAACAAAATCCAGTTAATTTACTATAAGGAAAAAAGCTACGTTTTTGTTATTTTTTTTTTAAAATGGAAGTAGGTACAACAATTGTTTTGATTTTATTTTTTTTTGTATGTAACAAAATTATTTTTTTTTAAGAAACTGCTCCATCGGGCTTTAAAATACTTACGGCGTCAACCTTAAGCACCTCATATATGGGATATTCGCAAAAAAGCATGCCTTCTAAAAGGTCAGTAATTGGTCATAGGTTTTTTTTTGTATGAAGACTCTTATACTGTAACCTTGAAACAATCTTTAAAAATTCATTAAAAAAAATCTATGGCTGACCAATTTCTGAAACATGTTGACCTTTTATGAGGATTTAATAACCTTACAAATGATGATATCTTTTTTTTTGGAAATTCGGTAAATGAGGTGCTAAAAGTCTTAGAGGCTTATTGCGAGAATCTATTCAAAAGTGGAATAGACTTGAATTCTACTGTCGATATTTTAAAAATCTATTCGTTAATATTTTTCTATCAGATTTCTATGAAATTATATGAATTTTTTCTATTTGATAGAAATTAAAAGAAATTGAATTCGATCAAGAATTTCTGAAAAGGCTATTGAAAACAAAAAAAACTTCAAAAATTCATATAAAATAACCTATGGCTGACCAATTACTGAAACTAGCTGACCTATTATCACGAGTAGTTGGCCTTTTAAATGGTATACTTCTTTTGCGAATATTCCACAAATGAGGTGCTAAAAGTCTTATACGACCTTGAAAAAATAAATTTTAAAAATTCAATTAAACAAAAACTATTGCTGACCAATAACTGAAATTAATTGACCTTTTATGAGGTCTAGGTTAGCTTTCAGATGATGTAGTCTTATACTGTAACCTTGAAACAAACTTTAAAAATTCATTTAAAAAATCCTATGGCTGACCAATTACTGAAACTAGCTGCCCTTTTATCACAATACGTTGGCCTTTCGAATGGTACACTTTTTTGCGAATATCCCATAATATACCATATATGAGGTGCTAAATATTAGGAGCCAATACTTACCACTTATTATTATTAAAAGTTTGATTTAAAAACACAAATCCATTTGTTGTGAAAATTGTTACTTACCTTGTACATGTACAATGTACATCAATAAATGCCGTCGTGCATTCAATATAATTTATAACTTTGTTTTATTCATTTGCTAAATATTATTACTTTTCTTTTATTACAGGTGTACTTAAAATACTTAGAAGCAAAAGAAAACAAAAGGTAAGTTTAAAAATACATAATTACGTTAAATTTAATGCAGAAAAAAAAATCAATCTAGACATTTTATCCCACCATTTTACTTTTATTTATTAAAAACAAATTATATTAAAATATTTTTTTTTTAACATTTAACGTTACTAAGTACTTGACTTGTTTTGGATTTAACTGTTCGCTTTTCTTATTAATTTTAAGTTAAATAATAGACACTGAATGGTTCTATCGAAATATTAAAAAATAAACGAACCCAACCCTTTTATACAAATTGTTATTTGTCCAGGTGAATGAACATTATAGCTACCGGTGAATCATTTTAGATTTGTTCTTGTTTTTATTAAGATGTTGGGTTCCTTAATTTTTTAATATTTTGAAAATAAATAAAAGCATTGAATATAAAAATTCAAAATATTACTTAATAACGTAAAATTTGAAAAGAAATCAGTTTGACAAACTGTTTTTTTTATATTTTTTTTTTTTTTTCAAAATTTCAATATCTATTATTCAAAAACTATTTACTTAAAAAGAACTTGATTTGCAAATAAAAGTTTTTCTAGTAAATTGTTTATGAATAGTAAATTTTCAAACTCAAAACTTCGAATTAAAAAAGTTTAACGTAATTAAGTATCTACTATTTTGAATTTTAATTCTTAATAACAGAATTATAATTTGGCTTTAAAAAGGCTATATCATGCCCGGCTGGAAAATGTCAAGTTTCTGTCTAGTTTGGACAAGGCCCTAGTAAGTTTTAAGTGGGGAAAATCTAGAAGAGGAAAACTTGTCAGATACTTAGCAAGCCCCTGCTGGATTCCAGTACAAAACATTTAGACGAGGGAAACTTTTCAAACACTCTTGAGGCCCTCCCTAGTAAAAACTTGTTGGACATGTTTCAGTTCCGCATCAGGAGTGTCTCTTGTACGCCAAAAACAAAAGCACCGTGCAATTTCAGTATCATACGATAATTTTTTCTTTCTTTCTTTTGTCTTCTTTCTCATGTCACACTTTTTAATATGGGTAAGGTGTGAGACATCTGTATATTATCAGCCTTATGAATAAACGAATTATAGCGAGTGCATAGCGCTATGCACTCTTTATTATGCCTCTGAACGCAAAAACCTTATTCATAAACTTATGCAACGTTGAATAAAAGCAACATAAGCTAAACGCGTTTGGAGGTTGTATAGAGCCAACATAAGGGTTGTTTAGTATCGGAATGTCACTCACACATAGCAATAATGTAGATAGATGTTAGGGGGGGGCGCTTATTTTTGCAATCTTTGAGGTGTTGAAATCCCACTTTCAAAATATTTTATAAAATTTAATACAGCAATTAATAATGTTGGATTTGTTAATTTACTGTACATTTTTGTTGGGATATTGTTTAAAAAAAAATAAAGAATATTTTTTTTACATTTTATTTTATAGAAGCTGCTTAATAAATGTGCAAAATTTAAAGATAATCCATCAAATCTTACAACTTTTGCAAATGCTCGACAGCGTGCGTGATTTAAATAAAACTATACAAAGATTCACCTTCATCACTTTCATGGGAAAAAAACAAATGATTTTTAAGCATTACAAAATAAGCACCACCCTTTTATTTTTCTCGTCAACAAAAACATCACGATGTGAGTGAATTGAACAATTGATGGAATAAATCAAAAACGACGTATTTTTGGTTTCAAATATTTTTAATTTTATTTGCGAACACAAAAAAACAACAAAGTAACTGGATAATTATAATAATATTAAAAGAAATTAATAAGAAACTAAAAAGAATCCAATCGCCAGCAGAATTACTTCTATTGATTTTTCACACAGCACACCACACAGCTGGGTCTCCTTTGTCAGTTTTGAAAGTAAAACGCACTAGATTCCTCCTTTATGGTACTAATTTTGACACAAGCTCATTATAACTATAATGGGTTGAAAAATATAAATATAAATATAAAATTATGCAACGTTGTATAGTGGCTACATAAATCCTTATGCAGTGCATAATTATTCATCTGTTCAGCGGATTCAAATGAATACGACTGTATATGTATTTGTTATGCAATATGGTATGAAACATAAGAGTATGAAAATGTATGTGTAGCGAGTTAGCCCAGTGGGTAGCGCATTGGACTGACAAGCAGAAGATTGCGGGATCAAGTCCCCAAATACGCAAAACTTTTTTTTTTGTTTTGCCTGCCGAGGCAAAATGGTTCACAATCGCCAAGGCGCTTGTTCTAGCCTATGCTAACTTTTGTTAGCCCCTTGCCAGTATTTATGTAAAACTACCTAGTGCCTTGTAGAAAACTAGATTGTTTTTCTGCACGGGTAGTAGTTCATTTTTTTAACAATTTTCTGTTTATTCTTCCCACCCAAACAGCGGTAAATAATCCAATTTGTTTTGTGTTCTTGTCTTAACCCACCATCCGAGCTCTAGCTTTTTGGTGCATCCTGGGCAAATCATCATTTATAAATCCAGCAAGTACCTAAATTATTTTGATCTCATAATTTTTTTTTTTAAGGTCAAAGTTGAAATAACATAATATGTATGTATGTACCTATATATACCTATGATTATAGGTATTTCCTTTTTCTGACCAATTTAATAAACAACACGTGTGTTCTTATATTAAATTGATATATTTCAATTTATCATACATATCTGACCCATTCAATAGAAAAAAAATTAAAATATTTTATTCTATTCGGTTGCACACGAAATCAATTTCACCCACATCGCCATTCGTCGCCGCATTAAATATTTTCTCCGCATAGCCATCACCATTCCTATCACATTTATATAACTAAATAAAACATCCTTATATTTTCTCCAATAAATCCGAAATCGAATGTGGCCAAGTTTTTCAAATGATTCGAACCAAAAGGAAAGAAAACTTTTCCACGAATCATTTCTATATATGAATGGGATATTATATTTAATATTGAAATTATGAAAAAAAAAAAAAAAAAAAAAAAAAAAATAGACTTTAAGTAGGTATATGTGTGTCAGAGAAGAAAATCTATTTTAAATGAAGGTTATGCCAAGGAGCAATAAATCCTAAAGATTCAAGGGCGAAAAACTTTCCTTATGTATCCATAGCGGCTACGACAGCGACAACGTCGTTGGACTTAAAATGAAAATCATAATCCATAGCAAAACAACAAAATCAGAAAAAAAAAAACAAGACACAGACAACTCTCAGATGTGTATATTTATAGCACAGACAATTTTATTAATTATCCCTCCTGTTCATTTTTTTTCTTCATTTTTCTATTTTTTGGGCAGGACTTCATTTCATGTTAATGTCATATAGTGATGTCAAGGTTTCTGTCCTAAGGCGCGTCATAATAAAAGAAAAAAATATTAAATTTAATAACTGGTTTTGAAGGATCTGAGAGAAATCTCGAGACGAACAAATTGAAAGTAAAAAGGAAGAGTAGTAACAGGATAACGATAATGTTCGTTTCTGAAAGATAAATTATTAAATTGAATCTTTTATATTTTTGTTAGTGCTTAAGATAATTAATTGACACAACACGTGCTGGAGGATAAATCGTAAAAAATCTTTTACTCGAAAGACGAATATTTAATTAGAAGAGGCTGAGGGTAATTTCACTTACAAAATCGGCGTGAATTAACTTTCCTTTGAAATATATTGAATTCCCTTTCTTGTAGGAAAGGGTGTTTTTTTGAGGGGTAGTGGGGGGATTTTTCTTAGCATCAAAAAGAAAATAATGACTTTGGCACAATCTATGCATATGGTACATGATTTCAAGGGACTTTTTAATGGTGAATCTAATGACATTAAAACTAAGACGATACGACAACTGGAAAAAAGTTATAGTAATTTTTATAAAAGTGTGACTATAATTTCAGTACGATATGTAAATATTGGCGAACACCCTTTAAAATGATGGTACGTTGATAAAACTTGGAATAAATATTCCATTTCTTATGGAAAACAAATATAAGAAGAGTCCATAAAAATATCTTTGGTAAGAGGGTGCTTTTATGAGGGGAAGTAAAAAGTGTGGGACTATAACATAACACTTGTTAAAAATACTACCCCTATGAAACTTGGAATAAATGTAAAGCGTGGCATGAGAATCAAGAATCAAAAGAGTCTATAAATATATTTAGTAGGGAAGGGTGTTTTTTTTTTTTGATGGTTTGAGAAAATGTGATGGGATTTTTTTACTGAAATTTTAGTTTGGTATATTTGAGTTATATGATACATGATTTAAAGGTATTTTTCAACGCTTTATATGACAAAAGCAAAATTGAGATGATATGACAACATCAAACAAATTTAAATTCTTTTTTAAGTGAAGATTGCTTTATTTTCCGTATAGAACGGTAAAATACTATCCGCTTTATCTTACCCTCAAACGAACACCCTTTTCTACTAAATATTTGTATATACTCTTTTGATTCTTAATTTTTGTGCTACTATTAACATTTGTAGCAAGTTTCATGAGGGTTGTATTTTGTTCATAAGTTTGATGGTATATTCCGTCCTTTTTCACTGCCCCTCGGAAAGGCTCCCTTTTAAAATAGATACTTGTATGGACTCTTCTTATATTTGTTTTCTATACGAAATTGAATATTTAAACCAAGCTTCATCAACGTACCATTATTTTAAGGGGTGTTCGGCAATATTTACCTATTGCACTGAAATTATAGTCACATACTTACATAAAAATGACTTTAACTTTTTTTTCCGGTTGTCGCATCGTCTTAAGTTAAATGTCATTAGATTCACCACTAAAAAGTACATTGGAATCATGTACCATATGCATGGATTCTTGCAAAGTCATTTTTTGTTTTGTATTTGTATAAACTTTATTCATGTATTTAAGTAAGTATATTAAAAATAGAATTACAAAAGTATTATTTTAAACAATCAGTAAGAATACAAGAATAAAAAATTAGTCTGGGGTTGTTGACCCACACTAGTAACTTCCCATTGGTGAACTTGAAAACCATATACATAATGTACATAGTTACTTAAGTGGTGGGTGGCAGAGTATATATTATATAATTCTATTTTTTAAAGAGAAAAAACTGAATTTTTGTATAATCAGTATATAGGTAGGTATAGATATAGAGATACAGGGCAAAATGTGACATTACCTATATTTTGTACTTAAGCTATTTATAATAGTAAATTTTTTATAAATTTTTTGTAAATAGCTTACAAAATTCTAAGAATCTTACATATACATTTTTTTTCTAACTCTTCTCGGTATGGAGGTATTAATTATTTAAGCCAATTATTTCAAAACAGACTATATTGACTAAAAAAAAATACAAAAAATCAGGGGAGTGTACTTAAAAAAAAAAAAACATGGTTTCAAAGAATATAAAAATGCAAAATTTCGATTTTGTTGCGATTTTGAGTGTAAGAATTTTTCGAATTAAAACATTTTTGAAAAGGGGTTTCTTGCAACATTTTGATTTTTAGCTTTTTAAAGGGTGGTTTTAAAAATCTCAAAATTACACAACATTAAGATGGTATAGGTATATATTTTTGGTAGAAATTTGAAATCGATTTCAATGTTTGTTTTTCAAAATATTTGAGTTGAAAAACATTTGTTAAGAATTTTTAATAGTTTTTGCTCCAGCTTTCTTGCTCTAGTAAAAAAAGTGTTTATTGAATTTTTGTTTAAAAAATTATCAGTTGTTTACTACGTCATTATATGTACAAACAAAATAGACTGGGTTCGGAATCATTTTTTGTTCTTGAAATATTTGAGACGAAAATTATTTTTCAACTGTTTTTCTTAGTTTTAAAAAAAAAGTATCTGTTGAATTTTTTTTTTAATATTTACCAATTTGGTATTGTGTAATTAATTATGTGTAAATTAAAATTAGTCTGAAGTGAATATCTAATTCCGTTCTCAAGATATTCCAGATAAATGACGTTTTACAGCTCCTTTTTAAATTGCTGTAGTAAAAAAAAGTTTATTGAATTTGTTAGAAAACCTTTTCGGCACGTTATGACAATATTATCTGTAAAATAAAATGTATCCGAGGTCGATATCTTTATTCATTCTCGAGATGTGGTGGACGAAAAAAGTACCCCGAACGTACGTACATACACACATACAGACATCTTGCTAAAAACGACGAATTCTGATTCTAGAGACCTCAAAACGTAAATATATGTCAAAATTTTCAATTCAACAAATCGCACCAATTACAATAACTTCCAATGGGACATTTTATGTTTTTATGAAAAATTAGTTAAATGTCACATCAGTAGGAATTAAATAAAATCAGTGAAAATTATTTACATAAGTGTTAGGTGGGTGCTAAATTAATATATTAGAAATTATTGATATAAAGCAAATTATTTAACATTAAAAAAAATTAATTTAAAAAATGTAATAATATAAAATTGTTAAAAAGGAAAATTAAAAACCAGAAAAAATTAAAAACGAAATATCTTTAATGCTGTATTCTCCATTAAGTAATAATATTTATTGTAAAGTAGATTTATATTTAAACAATTAATGGCAACAAAACCTTAATTTCCTCATGATTAAATCGAAAAAGCCACATTTTTACTTTACTCAAGAAAAAAGACAATGATCTAATGGAACGTATATCGGCAGGAAGCTTATTAACTAACTTACATGACACTACAGAAATAGAGTTCCTAAAATAAGTAGAACGGAAGGGAGGCATACAAACAAAAGAACAAGGAGCACTACGCAGATTATGAAAATCAGAGATTGGACTTTGCAAATAGCCACTTCTCAAAAAGAAAATTTTCAAGGCTTTAAAATAGAATAAATGTTTTAGCGGTAAAATTTTCAGGTCCTTAAACAATTCAAAGGAGTGGGCAAAACGGTTACAGCTACAAACTTATAAACAACATATTTTTGCAAGACAGAAAGAGGCTGAATTTTTGATTGGTACGCACAACCCCAACAACTTAACCCATATTCTAATTTAGAATGGACAATTTCATAGTACACCATTCGCAAAGTTTTCTTATTTAGAAATTGTTCAAGGCGATACATGGCATGAAGGGACGACTGATGATACTGTTTTAATTTTGAAATGTGATAACCCCAACTTATGTTTTCATCAAAAATTATACCTAGGTATCTAAATTGATTTACAACATCAATTCTGAAACAATCAGAATTGCAAATACGATCTGAATTAAACCAAACGTTCTAGCTAGTAGGATTGCATAATATACAGGTAAGCTCACAATGCCGTTCGCATTCAGGAACATGAAAAATTATATTTAAATCAGGATAATCCCTTTCACTCCGACTTAAGTACATAAGCTTCGCTTTATTACTGACAATAAGTTTATGAACAGCAAACCATTTTGTATTTGGTGCACAGAGAACTCCTATACAAGATATTTGTGTGTAAACACTTTTCCCGACAAGATATTTGTATAGACTCTTTTGATTCTTCATTCTTTTGGTAACAGTAACGTTTTCACCAAATTTCATGAAGGTAATATTAGTAATTATTGTTTTTTTTTTCGAAGGATTTTGTGTACTATTTTACCTGTACTATGTGCAAAAATCACACCAAAATCAAACCGCCAGTTTAAAAAAACACAAAATCTTTGTACAAAAAAACGTCCTTTAAATGTACATTGAAATTAAATTCAAAGCTGTCAAATTTTAACGACAGCAAAATATAAATTTTCCCCCAACCCATCCTTGCTTTACAATATCACATGTTTTATTTTAAAAAACGTTAATAATGAAAGAGCTCCACTGCTAAAATTGAAAGTCATATACCTTTTTCTTCTTATATCTATGCCTATTAAGTTTCCACTCAAGAAACTTTGTTTAATCCTTTTTCAGAATATATATCACATCTCTATCTTTCTCTTTCTCTCCCTCTCTCTCCCTCTCCTTCTTCTCCTTTATCAAATAGCAAACAAAATTTCGAAAAGTCAAATAACTTAATGATTTTCCCTTACCACAATCACATTTTAAATTATTTTGTTTTTAGTGAATGTCAGATGATGTACCCTGCACTCATTTCTTCCTTAATTACAACAAAAACACAATTAGATAGAAATTCTGCAAAAGTTAACATTCTATTTAAAATAAAATTAAAAAACAAAAAATATTTTGTAATGAATTTTGAGCTTCACGAAACAGAAATAAAATCACAAACATTTAACTTTACCGGAAAAGTATGTATATGTATGTATATGTATCTTATTTCGAAATAAAATTGAGGCAATCTCCTCATACAACAACAAAAAAAAAATATCCTTCCATTTGTGACAAGAACAAAAAAAAAAAAAAAACACAATAAAATGTCCTTAATCATGAGAGTGTTACGAGTATTACGGGTACAATAGGCGGTAATACTTCTGAGAACATTTTGTTCATTCGCACAGGGGGAAGTTTACAACAAGAACAAACAAAATTGGTATTTGCATAGAAAAACTTGACGTTAAAGTTCAATGTGAAAAATATTGTTACCTTTTAAGTTTAAGGAAAAAAAAAAAAAAAAAAAAAAAAAACATTACATGTTTAGAAAACAAAACATTCTGCCGGGAAAAAAGGAATTTCTGCTGAAAAAAAATTAAAACAGGAAAACATATTATATGTGTACGTATGCATAAGTAACGCCATAATTAGTTCAGGAAAATTAAACAAAAACAATCATTTTATGGAACGAAATAAAGGACGGCTGAATTTTGTATACCTGAAAGAGGGCTATTAGAAATGCTTATGCCCAGTTTTTCGGGACGCCATCCCCCTGGGGAAATCCGCCATTTTGGAAAACGCGAATTGACCTTTGTAGCTAATGTGAATCACCATACTTTCTCTTACGCTCTACCCAACGTTATTGTTGATGAACTGGATGGCCCAATATCTTTGTTCGAGCTAGAATCAGGTCTTCATAAGATGAACAACAACAAAGCACTTGGCATATATGGTATACCAGTAAAATTCTACAAAAATAGTACCGATCAATTAAAGAATTATCTTCTGCTATACTTTAACAGATTATATATGGAATCGTATGTGCCAAAGAACCTCAACAAAGCAAGTATTTTTGCAAATACACAAGAGCGGAAATCCAAACTTACCAGATATCTACAGAGAAATTTCTATTCCAAACACTTTGAGGAAGATTCTTACTTCAATTCTCTATGAGAGGCTTACGAAATGGATCGACAACAAAAATCATCTAAGCATGTTTCAAACCGGTGTTCGGTCGGGTTTCTCAACTATGGACCATATCTTTGCATTGGCAAGTATTGCTAGAAAGTCAATTGAAAAAACAGAAAAAATTATACGCTTGCTTCGTTGACTTCAAAGTTAATAGACAGCATTTGATGTACAAGCTCTCAACGCTAGGAATCTCCCGGAAATTCTTGATGATGTACTTTAACTTTCTTGTTTCATCGAGTGCCACGCCACGGTATGGGATGGGTCGGATTTCTCAGAATGGTTTGAAACAACATGTGTTCCCCAAGGCTGCATTTTAAGTCCATTACTTTTTGCTTTATATGTTGATGATATTTGTGATGTACTTCCAGGAGGAATACCTTTTGCAGATATACAAGTGAAAGTCCTGCTCTAAGCTGATGACTTAGTATTACTGGCTGACAACCCTTTCACCCTGCAGTTGCAAATCAATAGGCTGAATACTTTTTGCGAGAAATGGGGGTTAGTCGTTAATACAAGCAAGACTAAAGTGATGATTTTTGAAGGCAGCCCGAAGAAAATTGGTCGCTCAATACTGTGGCTATTAAAGTTGTGCAAGAATTTAAGTACCTGGGAGTTTTAATCACGCATAATCTCAATTTTTCAAAACACACCAAACAAAAAAGCAATGAGGCCAAACTGGCTTTGAGTATAATGTGGCCTAAGTTTTTTGCAAAAACAATACCGTGTTTTTCACGCAATGGTCAACACATGTATGTGCTATGGTGCCCAGGTTTCTGGTTATATATTCTTCCAGGTGTTTGAAACGTTGCAGAGATATTTCTTTAAACGCTTATTCAAGCTGCCTAATTCAACGCTAAACTATGCCATCTATGTGGAATCTGGTATAATGCCTCTTTGCATACAAAATCTGAAAGCTAACTATAGTTATTTGATAAGAGTGATGAAAAGAAGCTGAAGAAGTCTTCATAAGTCTATAATGGTAAGACTTCTGCAAACTAACGTCACTCCATTCAGGGAATGGAATGAAATATCCCATTCCCATGAATCTCATCTATCACTAATGGAATCTAACGTTGATGAATGGCAGGGTATGTTTGCAGATGTTAAAAATAGATGAGACGATTTACACCAAGAATCTATCCAGAGCAACCTCTACATCGTCCAGAAATACATACAGGAACCCCCATCACCAGTTGTCTTCAGAAACGAACTATTTCAGCAACAAATTCTCTGTCGAAGTTATAAGCTACATTTTTAGGGCACGTGTTGAAGTTTTTAACCTTAACTTTATGACTCATCGAGCTGACCGACCTCAAATCTGTAATCTTTGCAACAGACGAGAAAATGAAAATATAAATCATTTTATTGCCATCTGTCCTATACTGTAGGAAATCCGTCCGTTATATTTTGATGAGAGTTACCTTTCTCCAAGTCGACTCTATGAAATACTAAACGGAGCACTAGAATCGTCTACTTTATATAAGTATTGCAAAAACGCCTCAACTTTTAGCAACAGTTTCGAAACTTAAAACCTTTAGTTCAGCCAGTTACTGCAGTTTAAGGCACCCTATTTTGTGTTTCAAATCACTTTAAAATTGAAAAAATTTAAAACTTTTTATGTTTAAAATCATTTTTAATTGGTATATTTTTGTGTTTCAAATCACTTTAAAATTGAAAAAAAAAATTGTTAAATTTTTGTTTCAAATCATTTCAAAATTGTAAAACTTTTTATGTTTCAAATCATTTCAAAATTGGTATCTTTTTGTGTTTCAAATCATTTCAAAATTGACAACCTTTTGTGTTTCAAATCATATTAAAATTGTTTTAACGCTTTCAATTATTTAGAGAAAATTATTATCAATCAGTAGAAATTTATCTATCTATCTACATATCTATCTAGTCCAAAAATAAACAAAAATACAAATTTGAGACATTTTCGTCTTTCATGTAACATTTTAAATTCATGAATTACGAGGCCTTGTTTTGAGGCCAATGATATAATGCTACCGGTATTTTATTAGATATTATTCATCAAAAATAATAATAATAAAAAAAAAAAAATCCACATACGCCGCGGTGTCCATCTCGACTTGATGAACGTAGGTAAAATGCAAAATGTGGGAATGGTCCATCTCATAGTACATCAACGTCCGTAAAATAAAATAAACCACAAATAATAATTCAACTAAACATTAATTAAATTACGACTAAATGCCACACCGAATTATTTATCTTCAACAATTTAATTAATTTTGTAATGCCAATATTAATTTATAGATGGTATTTTTTCATTTTGTGCAGCGATAAAACATTCAAAAATAAATAAAAGCTCTTCTCTACAAATAAAATTAAAAATACATTGCTACCTTCCTTTCCTACTCTTTGTGAAAATATTTAAATTATTACATACCAGCTATTGTTTATTAATAATAAATTTGGCTCATAGCCAAAATTGAAATATTTTCGACAAATGTAATTTTATGTCGTAATTTATGTACCTGTAAGTTTCAGAAGAAATTATTTTTATTTTGTAAACTATAATGATACATTCTTTTAAATTGCTAAATTTTGGGTAAAATGTATTCAAAAAAAAAAAAAAAAAAAAAAAAAAAAAACATGATTACTTAAGTTCTTCGAAATTGCATGTTCTATTTTATGCTTAAAACTTTTTCGACATATTTTTCACATTAGAATTAAACAGCTATTTTTAGATAGTTCCTTCTTTATTTTTATGATGAGGATTGATATTTACCAACAGCTTTTCCTGAAATTAATCAACAGAATGAATATGTTTTACTGTCGAGATGCATCATGGTTTCAATTGAATTTGATTGACATTTATTTTGGAATATTTGAAACCCAAAATTCACACAAATTCTAATGAAAATGAAAGGCGGGGTGTGGGAGGGGGGGTATTATTGATTGTGGAAATAAGGAAATACATAGCAATAAAGGTAGTAAAGTCATGCGGTGATGATGAGAATGACAGTTGACATATGAGATTCATTTGTATTTTCACTGCTTTGGGGTTTTGTTTTTGGCTATAAATGCTTGCTTTCATTCACAGCTGTCATCGCAAAAAACTAGGTCGATTGGTGTTTTTGGGATGGCAAAATGAAATGAAAGTTGAAAGGATTATGCTTTTTGCAAAACGAAGTAAACAAATGATGTGAATGTTCGGGATAAAGCAAAAAATAGGTACACTGAGGGAAAAAATGCGATCTAAAAGTAAATACGACCGTATTTGGTCTAAATAATTTTAAATGAAGTGGCACATTTTTATTTTTACGTTGAAACAATGTTAATTTGAATATGCGACATAATTTTAAGAGATTCAACCTAGTTTCAAAGTAAAACATGCTTATTTATACATTGAAATCAACTTTTGTTCATTTACATTCCGTTCAACGTTGTTTTAAAGTGAAATGTTATCGTTTTTACATTGGGATCCACATTTAAAGTGCGCTTAACCTTGTTTCTAAGTGAAACGTATTCATTTTTACAATTAAATCCACATTTTACATTGCGATCCACTTTTGTGGCATTTAAAGTGTCATTAACGTAGTTTCAAAGTGTTGCATAGTTAAGTAAACCTTAATTTGTTTGTATTTATAAGCTTAATATAAAGAATTTCGATAGCGCGTTGTTGTTTTTCGAGGTAGCTCCCTTACATTTGTAGCGTAATGGTTAGTGCGTTCGACTGTCACGCTGGAGGTCTGGGATCGCTTCCCAGCCTCGTCCACCTAAAAACTAAAAAGTTTTTTTTCAGGGCTACTGCCTCTTGCGAGGAATTGACAAATCCTCCAAGAGTATCACTTGTCACGAATAAGTGCTTCTCGTCTAGCCGTTCGGATTCGGCATAAAATTGTAGGTCCCTTCCATTCCTGTCGAAAGGCGCACACAGGAATGGTTGCGAGTTGTTAGTCACTAGGCCCTGGTTCTTCATGAGCCGTTGTGCCACCCGATTTATTTTTTATTTATTTCCCTTACATTTGTGAACAAATTAAACGCGCACTTAAAATTCACTGTCATATAATCG
Source organism: Melangyna quadrimaculata (assembly GCA_949320155.1). Lineage (NCBI taxonomy): Eukaryota > Metazoa > Arthropoda > Insecta > Diptera > Syrphidae > Melangyna > Melangyna quadrimaculata. Next base: position 152,103,829 of record OX439483.1, read on the forward strand.
AAAAACAATATTTAATTACTTTTCCTATATTTATTACCATTAAATACTCATAGCATTAAACGATTCACTTTAAGGCGTCACAATTAAATGATTCACCACAATAATGAAATGCATCGAGCATGAATATACATTTGTCTTTGTCTTACATAAATTTAAACAAAGAAGCGTGGCGTGGGTAGCCATTTTGAATCAATACCTAACAAAGTGAAGTTCAATCTGCGTTGATTCGAAGTAGATAAATGTTGGTTTTAAAAGATGGATGAATTTGATTTAACTTTGATTCCACTTTAAATGAACATATAAACGTAGTAAGATCTAGTTCGTTTTTAAGTATGAAATTACTTTGAAATAAAGTCGCTCCACTTTGATTTAAGAATTTTCGGCGTTGGCGCCAAATCGTTCCGAAAAATATTAGAATCAAAGGTTTTTGCTTTGATTTTACGTTGTTTTTTTCTTTGTGTATACGTTTTTTTGTTGGTAACGATATTGATTGGTCTGTTTTTGACTTGCTGGCAATCAATATCTCTTAAATAAATTCAACATTTTCATACAAAATATAATTTATGTTTTATTTATCGCATTATGCCATACACTCATGCCTTAAATCCCAGGCTGGAAAAATTCCAAGTTTCTGTCTAGTTTGGGCAAGTCAAGTAGGGAAAATCTAAACGAGGAAAACTTGTCAGGTACTTGGCAAGCTCTTGCTGGATTTCGGTACCAAAAATTAGACTTTTCAAACACTCGTGAGGCTCTCCCTAGTAAGAACTTGCTTAACATGTTTCGGTACCCCATCAGGAATGTCTCTTGTAACCAAAAACAAACATTTTATAAGCACCATGCAATTTTAGTATCATACAACTATTTTGTCTCTCTTTCCATTGTCTTCTTATTCATATCACACTTTTTACTTTGGGTGTCAGACATCTGTTTATTATACGATTGTTCAGTGAGAAATAACCTGCTTTAAGTCGTTCTACATAAAAAGAAAGTTCATAAAATCCATTTCGCATTCGTTATGCAATATGGTATGAAACATAAGAGTTACCCTTGCTAGCCCCTTTGCTAACCCTTGCTAGCCCCTCGCCAGAATCTTCATATGTAAATCACTCTAGTACCTTGTCTATAGACAAGGCTCGCATTCTATGCACAACACCCTGTATCCAAATATCGCCAAAATAAAGTAAATAGCGGAACAGCAAACTGGTCACATTACATTTTTCAAATCAAATCATATTTTAATTGGGGGGTGGTAAGAAATGTTTTGATTTCAATTTAAGATTATGTTCAGTTTGGTTTTGAGTGATTTTACATATCCCAAGTTGTATTTAAGAATGAATATTTAAAATTAAAAACATGTCAATATTATGAATCTGTTTCCTGATAAATTAATAATCAAATTTTCAATTTCAAATCTACAAATAAAAATTGAAACACTTCATGCGAGAATCCTACAACAGAATCGTAACAATGTAGTTAAGTCATGTAATTCATGAAATAAATGTCGTGACTAAATTCATTAAACCAAAAAATAATATTACAAAAGGGTTGCAAGATTAACCCAGAAACTTTTTTTTTTTTCTTTCATTTACTCGATTTCCCATAAAAATTAAGTATCTTAAAGACCAGTTTGTGATGTTGCAAAAATTTTCATTAATGGAAAATCGAAAAATGTTGATCCTCCTGTTCTCTCTTAACTAAGTTGAAAGGCTTTGTGATTTTAATAAAATCTAAGGACTAACGTGGTTTTAGGTAAAAAAAACAACATTTTCGAAAAAATCAAATTCGATTATTAAGGTTAAAAAAAATGTATGTACGAGAAATTCGATATTATTTCGGAAATAGTCGTCTACTTCTATTTTCGTTATTTATATTCAAAAGTCAATAGAAACTTGTTCCTTTGTCAATTAGCATCCAATCTGTCAAGAATATAAAAGTCGATGCTCACCGTAGAACGTTCTCCCTCTATTTTGTCATTTGGCAAGTTAAATACAGTTTTCTTTCGAACGACATTTCCAACTCGAAAATTAAATGATTTCGAAATTAAAATGATTACGAATACAAAATTAAAGTGATTTCGAATTCGAAATTAAAACGATTTCGAATTCGAAACCATTTAAATTTAGAATTCGAAATCATTTAATTTTCGAGTTCGAAATATCTTTTCAAAGAACTTTGTACTAAACTTGACAAAAAATGTCAAAAGCACGAAATTAAAATGATTTCGAATTCAAAATTAATTTATTTTTAACGCAGATTTTTTAAGTTTATTAGAATATACAAATGTCTGAGGGTCGAATATTTCTGAAATATCAATTGATTATGTAGAAAACAAGTTTCCACAAGTGCACTTAAGAGCAACAATGTACGATCGAATTGTGAGCTTTATTTTGTTCTTTCCTCTTCTGGAACTACTTCGAGCTCATTGTGGTTGCGGTTTTTAATTAAAATCTACCAAATTAACTGCTCCAGCTGTACACATTGGTGGGTGAACAGAAAAAAATATAAAGTAAATTGCTCATTACAGGTGACACGCAAATGTGTTCGCTTTAAATGAAAATATACGAGCTGTCGACAAAAAAAAAAAAAAAATACTTACAATTTTATAAACAAAAGTCCCACATGTTTACGAACAACTATTGCACTGCACGTTTTAAACAACAAAATTATTAATAGATCGAAATTAAAACGAACACTGCATCTCTAGTACAATTAGTTACCGCAAAGAGCCAATTAACTTCAATTGAAATCTCAAAATGGTTCTTTCTATTTAGTTTGTTCATTGTTTTTAACGTTGTTTTGGTGTCCATCGTGTGTCACTATAGCACAACCCCCCCCCCCTCCCCAGAGTCACGGTACACATGAATTTGTGTCACAAGAGTATCGCGCAAATGCGGAAATGTGAAATGCATTTAAATTGTGTGAAAAATACACTATTTGGAGCGTTACAGTGGGGTAGATTAGATTAAAAGTGAGTACATTTTTAAAATGAAATGAATTAAATAAAATGAAGGAAGTGAACGAAATGAATGAAATGAATGAAATGAATGAAATGAATGAAATGAATGAAATGAATGAAATGAATGAAATGAATGAAATGAATGAAATGAATGAAATGAATGAAATGAATGAAATGAATGAAATGAATGAAATGAATGAAATGAATGAAATGAATGAAATGAATGAAATGAATGAAATGAATGAAATGAATGAAATGAATGAAATGAATGAAATGAATGAAATGAATGAAATGAATGAAATGAATGAAATGAATGAAATGAATGAAATGAATGAAATGAATGAAATGAATGAAATGAATGAAATGAATGAAATGAATGAAATGAATGAAATGAATGAAATGAATGAAATGAATGAAATGAATGAAATGAATGAAATGAATGAAATGAATGAAATGAATGAAATGAATGAAATGAATGAAATGAATGAAATGAATGAAATGAATGAAATGAATGAAATGAATGAAATGAATGAAATGAATGAAATGAATGAAATGAATGAAATGAATGAAATGAATGAAATGAATGAAATGAATGAAATGAATGAAATGAATGAAATGAATGAAATGAATGAAATGAATGAAATGAATGAAATGAATGAAATGAATGAAATGAATGAAATGAATGAAATGAATGAAATGAATGAAATGAATGAAATTAATGAAATGAATGAAATGAATGAAATGAATGAAATGAATGAAATGAATGAAATGAATGAAATGAATGAAATGAATCAAATGAATGAAATGAATGAAATGAATGAAATGAATGAAATGAATGAAATGAATGAAATGAATGAAATGAATGAAATGAATGAAATGAATGAAATGAATGAAATGAATGAAATGAATGAAATGAATGAAATGAATGAAATGAATGAAATGAATGAAATGAATGAAATGAATGAAATGAATGAAATGAATAAAATGAATGAAATGAATGAAATGAATGAAATGCATGAAATGAATGAAATGAATGAAATGAATGAAATGAATGAAATGAATGAAATGAATGAAATGAATGAAATGAATGAAATGAATGAAATGAATGAAATGAATGAAATGAATGAAATGAATGAAATGAATGAAATGAATGAAATGAATGAAATGAATGAAATGAATGAAATGAATGAAATGAATGAAATGAATGAAATGAATGAATTGAATGAAATGAATGAAATGCATGAAATGAATGAAATTAATGAAATTAATGGAATTAATGAAATGAATGAAATTAAATTTTCTTCAAGCAGCTCATTTTTACTGAACCGTTTTTTTTTGTATTTCTTATTTTGCCCACATAAACTGTCCAGTGTCCACTGTGCAACATCGGCCAAACGGATCCAGAGACGAAGGCTTTGATACAAATATATTTTGTAACCTTTTTTTAATTGTAACCGGCCATCAACGTGGTCGTCTACAGACGTTCTCTACGGGTTGATTTGGCCTAAATTCCTTTTTCCACTCTCTGGGTTATTTCCATTTTTGTTGTAGAGGCGAGAAATGTTAATTTTTACGTGAACGTTAGGACAAAAAAAAGGTAAATAAAGTTGGGAAAATATTGCCTTTTCGATTGGAGTCTCGAGAAGAGGGTTATTTTTGTTGGCTTGAACCCAAATTAAGATACCTATAGCATAAGTTTGTTCGGTGAGAAAAATCATATAAAAAATATTTAAAAAATCAGCAGCTATTACTTAACTTACACTTAAAAATTCTAACTTTGTCTTTTTTAATTCAATCACAGTGCCATAGTGTTTGTGTTTGTTAGGGTGGTTGTAAGGAAATTGTCTAAACTGGAAAAATAATTATAGATTCATGAGATGAAGGGAAAATAATACACATTTCCATGTTCCCTTAGAGCTTTGAAGCTTAATAAATACTTAGCACCTACCCAGAAGTTTTTGAATAAATCTTTATCTAAACCAAAACGTATGTAAACATTTTTGTTTAGTAATTTTATTAATTATAATAATTTGTAGTTACTGAAAACATTTGGGTATCATGACCCAAAACACACTTAACTAAAACATTCAACCCAATTAAATACCAGTCATACTCTTTACAATGTGAAAACTTCTAAGTTATCAGTTTGAAGGACGTCTCTTGTGTATTTGCTGATGTGATGTGGTTGCGTCAGTAATATTTTCAGTTTATTATAATGAGATTAACAAGACCTCATTACTTTTAGCATTTAGAATAAAACAAGTGATTATTAATTATCATTATCAGTTATTCTTTTTTTATTTTGCAATTTTTTTTTCTATACATAAGAATCAGAGCAAATTTTAAAACAAAAGAATTCATGAGCGCAAAAGAATGTTAAGGACAGAAAAAAAACATTTCTTTCAATTTGAATTGATAAAGAGCAAATCAACAACAAAAATGTTTTCTTTCAAAATATTTTACTTAAAAGGCTTAACTGCATAGGCCTATTTTTGTACAAAAGTGAGAAATAAATATCTATTCTGAAGACACCTGCTTGCAAAAAAAAAAAAAAAAAAACAATGGAAAATTGCAAGCATGTTTCTTTAGTGAGCATTTTAATTTCTCACTTTTGTACTTTTGTATAAAAGTAGGTCTAAGGCTTAGCTAAGAGTAATGTCAGGAAAAATCACTTCTGTAAACTGTATAAGAGCGATGACGAATCTAATTCTGCTGTCAGGCAGATTTACCCACTCAACTTAGACGATTCAGGTCAACAATTCCGTCTACCTGACCTCGAAAATGCGCCAACTACAGAGGAATCAGTCTCCTTAACATCGCCTACAGACCAAATTTTCACACTACGGTAGATCTTGGAAAAAAACGCCGGAACTTCAAATCGACAATCATAGCCAAGGCGGTGTATGACAGCATTTATAGAGACGAGCTATATAGAGCAATGTCTAGTTTTGGCATCGCTGGCAAACTCGACTTCTTCAAAATCATACTAGAAGCAATAGTGCAAAACTCTCACGTCAACAACTAGAGGCACAAGCTTTAAAAAGTCGATGATATTGACAAAATGGGAAGAACAAAGCCTGATGTCACTGGCGCTTTTGCAAGTATTGAGAAGGAAGCGGCAAAGGTGGGCATGAGGGCAAAAAAAAAGTATATGCTGTCATCTAGAAATGACGCTTAACACCGACGACGTCTCGGACAGAACGTCACCATTGACAGATATAACTTTGAGGTAGTTAAGGACTTTGTCTACCTGGACTCCGCTATCAACTCAGACAACGATACCAGCGCTGAGACCAAATGAAGGATAACTCTTACCAATCGCTGTTTCTTTGGACTCAGAAGTAAAACCCTCTATAAGACACTCATCATTCCGGTCCTGCTGTATAGTGCAGAGGCATTAACCCTATTAGCGTCGGGCGGATGAGTACGCTTTAGGAATATTTCAAGGAAAAGTTCTTCGGGTGATCTTTAGTCCCGTATACATAGACGGCGACATCTGCCTGGTCACAAAAATGAAAAGGCTGGGTCCTAGAGCGGATGGATACCAATGCTCCGGCCCGAAAAGTCTCTGAACCCATCCTCGAGGGACGGCAGAGTGAAGGAAGATCGCGAAACCGGTGGCGCAGACAAGTGCAAGAGGACCTCAACCAACTTGGCATGCGAAGAGCTGGCTGGAGAAGAAATGTTGATTGAGGCCCTGGCTGGCTGGAGAAGAAATGTTGATTGAGGCCCTGGTTCATACTGGACTGTAGCGCCACCGTAAGTACAAATTAAGTAAAGATAATCTCAAATATAAAAGGGTTTAAATATTTAAACTAACTAGAAGGATGCAAATATTCGGCCCTAGCTAGGTATCCGCCGGAACAGAAAGTTCTCACGTGTGTAAAGTTAGCCCTGAGTTGCTAATATATTGCTAATTTGTAACGAAGAAAAAATATTAATTTCTTGTTTCGTTTGCGAGATAAAGGATTACCTCTTGACGTCAAGTTAGCAGGTCAACTTTCTCGAAATGTAGATAAACGACCCGGGAGTGTATAAATGTTTAAAAATAATTTATTACTAATTTTTAACAAAGAAAAAGATATTAATTTCTTGTTTTGTTTGTGAGATACAGGGTTACCTCTTGACGTCAAGTTATCAGGTTAACTTTCTCAAAATGTAGATAAACGACGGAGTGGATAAATGTTTAAAAATAAAATAATTTATTGCTAATTTGTAACGAAGAAAAAATATTACTTTTTTGTTTCGTTTGCGAGATACAGGGTTACCTGCTAACTTGACGACAAGTTATATAATTTTGTATGTATGTTCGGAGTTGCCCTGCTAACTTTATACACATACAGTTCTCCGATTTGGTATGAATCTGACCACTTTTGCCTTGATCGACTTGTCGGAAGAATTCAGCGAACCAAAAATCTTTCCTTTTCCATTCTGATGGATACCTACCTTGCTAGGGCCGATTAATTGAAATCTTAAGTACACAATATATCCCCTGTAAAATTTACAGTTCAAGCTCAAAAATATGTATGTAATTGTATATACTTTTGTAATAAATAAAAAGTAAAAAAACAAAAAAATACCAATCTAGGTACATGTCAAAAAAAGTTGAAGGATATATCTATCATGGGATGAATTTTTCCCGTTCTCTTTCATCATCATAATATATGCAGTTGTGTGTGTACCTGTACAACATACACTCCCTGACACTTGTTTGAGGCCACTATTTTCATAAAAGTTTTTTTTCGATAAATACCTGTAAGCAATATTTTTCTTGAAAATTTTTGATACGTGTGAGTAGGTATATTTTGCAATAAAAAAGGATAAAGTTAAATTCATAAAAATTTCCCAAATTTTGAGAATGGACTGCAAAAAATGGATATAAAACGTTGCGTCATTTGATTGCGGCCATTCCAAAAATTGTTTGGCAAAAGTTAACATCGCCGATTTTTTTTCAAACAAAAGTATAAAATATTTAAGAAAGGATAGAAAACTATATTTTATATTAAATTTCAAGTTAAAATGGGCTCTGGAAGATGCTTTAAAGGAACTGGTATTTTCAGGCCGAGAAATAGCTAGGAGACCGAACAGAAGTAACACCATTGTCAATAACTATCTAGCAGACACTGAAAACTATGAAAAAAAACAACGAAAAGGACGCACAACTCAAGCAACAACAATCCGAGAAAAGCGACTCATTCAGCAGCTAGCTTCAAATTCCACACTATCAGCGCCTAAAATAAGGTCAAAAGGTGGGGTATCAACCAGTATTTCGACGGTTTTAATGATAATTAAAACCAGTGGTAACATCAAGAGTATACAAATCAAAAAGAAACCGGTTCTCGACCGGTTCTACACAATTTGAATTTCGCCAAGACCATGTTGCCTGTAGCAACGCATGGAAAAAGGTTGTCTTTTCAGATGAAAAAAGTTTAATCTTGACGGACCCGATGGTAACAACTTTTATTTTTACGATTAAAGAAAAGAAGAACCTCGTCCACCTAAAAACTAAAAAGTTTTTTTTTTCAGGAATACTGCCTCTTGCAAGGAATTGACAAATCCTCCAAGAGTATCACTTGTCACGAATAAGTGGTTCTCGTCTAGCCGTTCGGATGGGTCATAAAATTGTAGGTCCCTTCCATTCCTGTCGAAAGACGCACACTGGAATGGTCGCGAGTTGTTAGTCACTAGGCCCTGGTTCTTCATGAGCCGTTGTGCCACCCGATTTATTTATTTTATTTTTTTTTAACCTTGGATGTTCCAATAAGACAACGCCCCTATCCATACTTTCAGGGTAGGTGACTTTTACCATGGCAACCCTATTCACCGGACTCAAACATCATCAAAAACGTTTGGGCCTGGCTATCTCGAAAAGTTTCTGAAGCTGGTAGACAGTTTGGAGATAATGACGACTTGGTAAAACCCAATTGCGATGCCTGGAGCCAGATTTCACTGGATTGTTCCAAAAAACTGTATGATTTAATTCCAAACCGTCTAATAGAGCTAATTTCAAAAATTGGCGGTCATACTCATTATAAATTGACGAAAACATAATATAGTCTAAGAGCCCACAGCAGATTTGGGGCGCAAAAGTGAACCAAAAAAAAAATTATATGAGTCGAAAGGTGTATTAAGGCTGATAAAAGAAATGCAAGTCTTGAAGTCCCTGGTGGCGGCTGTTAGGTAGGAGGGGCAATTTCCTAAAAAAATTGACTTAAAACAGAAATAAAATTATTAAAAAACAACGGTAACATATACATTGTACAATGTCCTGTTATGTTTTCATGAAAGGCTAGAAGTCCCTTCTTTCATTTCCTTTTTAAATAAAGTTCTTGCAATGAATAGTTTTTGAAATATTAATGTTTGAACTCAAAATTTTGAAAAAAAAAAATTAAAAAAATGGTAAACAATTTTTTTTTTTTTGCAAAATTTCACGTAACTAAGTATTATTTTTGTTTCCGAAAGTCAATGCCCTTATTAATTTCTATTCAAAAACTGAAAACCGATTGGTTCTAGGACTTTTACTTTTTAAGAAATTAAAAAGTTAATGAACCAGCTTTCTCATAAAAATAAGACAAATCCAGCTAAATTATCATTTCAGCAACCAGTTTAAATAGGAAAAACATGCGGCAAAAAATGTTTGAAACTTGGTGGGAATATCGGATTAACCATAAGAATAAAGAATCAAGAGTCCATACAAATATCTGTATACCACGGGTGTTTTTTGGAGGGGGAGGTATTACTTATCGAAATTAAAAAATTATATTGATACAATTTGGACATATGATACATGATTTTAGGGTATTTTTCAATTATAAATCTAATGACATCAAAATTAAGGCGATACAATAATCCTAAAAAAATGTTATGGTCCATTTTATCCAGAGATGACTGTTTTTCAGTAAAACTGGTAAACTATTAAAAAAAATACCTTGAAAAGAATGGTACATTGATGAAAATTGTATAAATATTTAATTTGACATGAGAATAAAGGATCAAAAGAGTGCAACAAATATCTATGACGAAAGTGTGTTTTTCTTAAGGGAAAGAGAAGGTATGAAATTTAATCCGATATTCCCACCAAGTTTCAAAAATGTAAGAATTTTTTGCCGCATGTTTTTCCTATTTAAACTGGTTGCTGAAATGATAATTTAGCTGGATTTGTCTTATTTTTATGAGAAAGCTGGTTCATTTACTAAAATATCTTAAAAAGTAAAAGTCCTACAACCATCCGGTTTTCAGTTTTTGACTAGAAATTGATAAGGGCATTGAATTTTGGAAACAAAAATAGTACTTAGTTACGTGAAATTTTGCAAAAAAAAAAAATATTTTTTACCATTTTTTTAAATTTTGTTTTTCAAATTTTTGAGTTCAAACATTAATATTTCAAAAACTATTCATTGAAAGAACTTTATTTAAAAAGGAAATGAAAGAAGGGACTTCTGGCCTTTCATGAAAATATAACTGGGCATTGTACAATGTACATGTTACCGTTGTTTTTTAATAATTTTTTTTCTGTTTTAAGTCAATTTTTTAGAAAATTGCCCCTCCCACCTTACAGCCCCCACCAGGGACTGCAAGACTTGCTTTTCTTTTATCAGCCTTAATACACATTTCGGCTCATATAATTTTTTTTTTTTTGTTCAATTTCGCACCCCAAATCTGCTGTGGGCTCTTGGTCTAATACATTAATGAAGAAAGAAAAAACCCAAACAATAGAAGTTATATTGTTTTTGTTTTTATTTTAGTAGACTGTATTGAATGAATACATTAATGTTTAAAACAAAAAAAAAAGTAAAAATTTTTATAGTTTTGTTCTTTTTTTTTATAAGATTTTTCAAGTGGCCTCAATCCAGTGACGCATTTTTTTATACCCATTTTTGCAGTTCATTCTTATAATTTGTGAAATTCATATGGAATTTCCAAGTTACCCCTTTAAATGTATACTTTTTTATTACAAAATATATTAACCTACTCACAGGTATCAAACATTTCCAGGAAAAATATTTCCTACAGGTATTTATCGAGAAAAAACTTTTGTGAAAATAGTGGCATCAAATAAGTGACAGGGAGTGTATTTGTAAGGGCATCTAAATTTTCATACGAGTTCATACATATGTATGTGTTGGGTGTAGGTATTAATAAATAACTTGCTTGTCTTAATTTAAATTGCCCTAGTTTAATGTATTTGTTGTTGTTGGTAACTTAGTGCATAATTATTTCCCTTGTATGGTGTCATAGTGGGTGATGGGTGTCCTTTTTTTCTTTAAATCCTCTTCATGGACAACACGACCCCCCATTGACCTTAATGATGTCAGTCATTATAAGGCAAATAAAAAAGGGTTGGATGCTGTGTGGGGGTTTATTATTAAACCCAAAACCAACAACAACAACAAACGAACCGACTAATGATGATTTATAATTATCTACTCAACCGACTCGGCTGGGTTGTGCGTTTCCTGGGAAGGACGATTAACCGCACACGCATTTAAGCTTCCGAACAACTGCATAGTCCCATAAGGAGTAGATTTATATAGATTTTATGTCAACTTCATATACTGTCCTGTTTGGATGTTGGGTCTGAGGCAAATATTGACTTTGACAGAATTGGTTTTGTTCTAGGATCGTCAGAGCTTTAGTGATGGTCCATGTCCTGATGACTGTGATGGAAGGAGGATACAAGTATATCGATTTTTTTTTATTCTCTCGTGTTCATCTCTCTCGGGCCTTCTAAATGAATACAAAGTCAAACTATGGAACCGCAAAATTGTTTGGCGTTTTAAGTGCGTAAGGTTGGTTAATATTGAAATAGGGGTTGGGGGCTGGGGGACTCGGATGTGTGTGTACTCAAAAACAAAATAGCTTTTTATTTTACTTTTTTATTTATTTTTTGTTATGCTTGCAACTGAGTGGAAAAATGAAAAAAAAGGAGCTTAAGGATGTGAGGGTGAGCTGTGTGATGTTGCCTGTGTTTGTTTGTGTGTGGGAAGGCAAAACAGCCGCGCCGCCCGGTGAGGCACTTTATAAAAATTGAAAATATTGTGCGTAGGATGGTTGCTGCATTAAGTGGAATCTAAAACGGTTTCTGTTATAATTTGTGACCTTTTCAGATTTAATAAGTTTAGACTTTGAAAGTGCGTCAGAAATTAAATTGAGTTTCTTTTTGATTTTAATGTTTTTGTTTTTAAAAGGTAGGTGATGCCTACATAAGCTGAAGGCAAATAACTGGATGTGGTGTTTAGAGGTATGTTATAGAAACATCCTTAAATCACAATGATCGTCCTGTACCTATAACGAATGATATAATGATTGAGGGTTTATACACTTTATTGAGAGTTTTCCTTATACCAATGGATTTTTAATTCTTTTTTTTATTAAAATTTCTTTCTTTTTTTTAACTTCCTATTAGAAGTTATTGTAATTGGTGCGATTTGTCGAATAGAAAATTTTGTCATATCTTCACGTTTTGAGGTCTGATTGTGATTCTGGAATCCGTTACTTTTAGAAAGATGTTTGTATGTGTGTATTTATGTAAGTACGTACGTTTGGGGACTTTTTAATCCACCATATCTGGAGAACGAATATTGATATCGACTTCAGATGAATTCAAATTTACAGATAATAACGTCATGATGAGCTTTCTAACAAATCTCGAGAACAGAATAAGATATCGACTCAGGATTAATTTAGGGAGAGTTCGATAACTACGGCGTCGCTAAATAATAACGGATTTTTATAGAGGGACTTACTTAACACAATCATTTTTTACTACGGGTCTTGGGTTTATCTCACTCCGTTTAGGCGGGAGGGGCAATTTTCTACAGAATGACTTTAAATTAAAAAAATTGAAAACAACGGCAACACTAACAATGCTAAAATTATAGGTTTTCTGAAGCCAGAAACTTGTTATTTTATTATTTGTTTCGACCAAGTTATCTGTGTTAATAGTTTTAAAAAAAATTACTTTGAAACTCAAAACTAAGCGGGACAGAGGCTCCAAAAAGGGAGTTTAAATCCTTGAACCCGCGAACCAGGCCACCCATGATTCTATTGTTAAAGAAAACTAAGTAAGTAAGAGTAAGAAAAATTCATTTATTAACACAGTTTTCTTTACATGAACAATAGTTTGTATGAATATTCAAGCTTTGGCTTTGCCGTCAGCTCGACTGGAAACTTAATTTTAGATAAATTACATATGTAATTGAATTTTTTTTATTTATGTATGTACATATTGTACATATATGTTATGTATGTTAAAGTTTAATTGATTTTGTCTTTTATATATAGTTTGGTTGTTATCTGGCTATTCATATTCAGACATAAGCAGCATTCTAAAATGTAAACTTTCTTTGATAAAATTGGCAAGATTTTTCCAGTTTGCTCCATTCATTATGTCTACCGTTTCCTGCATTGAAAGCGTAAGTTTTCCGAAGTAGATGGCTCTTTGTTGTTTAAAGATAGGACATATACTTAAAAAGTGGAAACAGTCCTCTTTAGCCTTTAGATTACAAATATTGCAGAACATGTTAAAACTTCCATTATATGGCGTTCCATTCAGAAAAAGGACCTCAATTCTTGTTTTAGAAATGAAATATCTAAAGCTCAGAGCATCTTAAAAGTAGTTTCCGTCGCACAGGTTAAAATTCAATTGGCTGTATAAAAATCAGCTTTCTGATTGACAAGCTTTTTCAATAAGCTGGTTTCGAACAGAGTCCTCAGTTTTTTGAATGATTTTGAACAGTTTCTCCTTTAATAAACGAACATTGTTTACGTCCATAAGCAAATCTTCTCCACAAGCAATACCAATACTTTGCCATTTCCTCATCCACCAATCTTTGTTCCGCTAAACCACAAGTTTTGATAAAGCACAAGTTTTAAATAAAACCTGTCCAAAACATGTTGGATTTGCAGGATGAACTTAACAAACACACCTTGTGAAACATTCAGCGCTCAATTAAATGTCATATAAATAGCTGATGGGTTGCTGCCAGGAAAAAAATTTTTACGCTGGAACACAAGAGAGCGCGACGCAGTGTCGCGCATCCTAACTACTACGTGCAATTGATCGGTTAAGAAATAAATTAATTATAACGAATCAGGATTGATTGTATTTCCATTATTAAATTCCAATATTAATAAATTGTCTTTTAATTGCACATAAAACATTTGATTTTTCCCTTTTCTGTGGCACTGACAATTTTCAAAGCGGCGCGGCCCTTCCTTAAACCATTGTGTTTAAGCAAAACAAATGAAATGTCAAATGAAAAGTTGGAAATTTTCGGTGTAAACGCATTTCAAGTTTTCGTAAACCCATTGCCGAAAACCTGGTTTTGGGTTTGGTGTGAAAAGGCTATAACAAAGCGTAGACTTCACCACTGAATTAAAGATGCTGTACTTAGTTGAAAGCTTTATGTTCAGGTTTGAAAAAATTTGTCTCCATGTTAGATTTATTAAACTCTGAGAGGCATTGGCTTTTTCAGCAAGGTGTTTCCTTAGATCCAGCGTTGCGCGTTGAGTGTTTCTTCCAGATATTTATACTCTTTCGCTCTTCCAAACGTCTTAAGCACCCAGTTATTCCTTACTTCACTCCGTGACCGCGAGAAAACCATAACTTTCGATTTATCAGTATTGATAACTGGGCCTCAGTATTCCGCGAGACGATTTATCATTAGTTGTAGGTTTTCTGGTGTTTCTGATAATATCAGCAAGACATCGGGGTTTGGCAACACATTAATAAGGCTGCCTGCCATTCGTATTCCACCGGGGAGATGAGTTGCTATATCATTTATAAATAGAGAAAGGAGTAAAGCACTGAGAGGACATCCTTGTTTAACTCCAGTATCAGTTATAAATTTTTCAGAATAAACTGCACCATCCCACACTGCTGCTTCCGTATTTATATACATATTTCTTATTATTCTTAGAAATCTCGTTGAAACTCCAAGTTGCGAAAGTTTTCGATTCACCAAATCGAATGCGGCTTTGAAATCTATAAACATGGTATAAACTTTCTTATTTCTAGCTTGAAACGCTTGTAGTATAGATGCAAGAGTAAATATGTTATCAACGGTCGTATAGTTTTTTCGAAACCCGGCTTGAAGTTCCGTCATAATTTTGTTGTACTCCACCCACTCTTCCAGTCTGCCAACAAAAATTCCAGAACATATCTTTGCTATTACATTCATAAAATATCCCTCGATAATTTTCAACTGTACTTAAAGATCCTTTTGTATGAATTGGGAAAATTACAGACTTTTCAAATGAAGAAGGTATCTCAGCGTTCTCCGAGATCTTGTTAAAAAGTGCTAGCAGATGGTAATGAAAATTCGGTGATGCATTTTTGAAGAACTCATTAGGTATCCCATCTTCACCTGGTGCTTTTCCGTCTTTTGCTTTTCGAAGAACAAATTGAATTTCATCAGCAGATATCTCAGAGTCCAATATATCATCGCATATAAGTGGTTCAGCATATGAAAAAGTAAAAGTGGAATTCTTTCGAAGAAGGTTTTTGAAATATAATGAGAGATAGTCGGCAGAGACACTTAAGCCAATCATCTTGTTCGAGCCATTTATTTCTTTTGCCATTTTCCAAAATTGATTTCTGTTTTTGGTTTGAATAAGAAGTTGAGCTTGCATTGTTTCAAAACTAGCTCTCTTTATCTGGCACATGTGTTTTTAATTAGCATTACATTCTATGTACCATTTTCGTAGTTCATCACTAGGACAAGAGCGGAATGCATTCAAAAGAGGAAATGATTTTTTCCTGGCATTTAAACACTCTCTGTCATAAAGAAAACTATTGGCGATAAATTCCGTTGAAATATGATTTGGCAAAATCGCCCAAAATTGAGGGAACAACCTCTAAATTTCACAAAAAAATAATTTACATTCAAAATACTTGGGCGACAAACCTCACTGTTTATACGCCGCGCGCCGGCCGCATTGTGGTCCAAAATGACATTTTTCGTTGCAAAAATCATAACTTTTGAACACATGAAGCTATCGCCACAATTTTTTTTCCCCTTAAAGGTAATTTCCAAGGCTATAAAAATTAAGAATTTTAAGAAATTAACTGTACAGAGTGTTTCAGAATAATTGGTTGAAGTAAGATTGTCTTAGAAAAAGGAATTAACAGAATAAAGTCTTTAAGTAAACCTTTAAGAACAGTCCTAAATTTTTAAAACTTTGAAATAAAATAGTTTTTGACTATTCAAGTGAATTGATAACAACAGTGGATGTTTAAAGTTAACGCACCAATTTCGGAAATATTTTTTACGATAAAACAGTATTTTTTTCATTTTGTGGGGCATCATTTTATTCTATAAACTGTTTGACTGATATATTTGTATGAAGCAGTGTAGGAAAAAAGTAAACAGACGAAAAAAAAATAATAAAAAAAAAAATCAAATAAAATCAAATAGAATACAAAATTTATATTTATTAAATAAAAAAAATACATAATACATATTTGTTTACAATTTACTACTATAGATCTTATTTTCAGACAAAAAAAAAATTCATCGGAATCGTAATCATTTTCAACATTTAATAGACTTATTAGTTCTGGGCAGTAACTTTTGTTGAGCTATTTTTTCCATCTAACGTGTCTTAAAGATGAATCAAGTGGATCTGATGATATAGCTAGCATATTAAATAAATCTGCATTTTGTCGTTTCTGTGAGACCTTGCGTGTATTTGAGTATCGATATCGCTTGTAGTGGCAATGGCACAGTGGACATAGTGTTTGACTGCTAACCTGGACGTGTGGGTTCGAGCCCCAGTCTAGGTAGCATTCTTTTATATATTCCCCAGTTTCAACTGGATGCCACCCGTGGAAGATAATAATAATGGATAATTAACATCTAAATTTCAATCCACTGGACCAACAAAAATCTTTCCTTTTCTTCTGTTCCTTCTAACTACTGCCGTGCATTGCATTTAAAAGACCTGATGTATTACAGGCATTTAGTTAAAATTATTATTATTATTATTATTAGTCTTTATTCCTTGATTCTTCTACTTCTTCTGAAAGCTCCCGGGAAGGCAAAATTTTATGTCTTATAAGTTCCCCCTCCATGGTTAAGCATTTTTAGGTTGGTTTTTTGACTTCGATATGATTTTTATTTTACAAAAACACGTTATTAAGTATTATTTTTTTTTATTATGAAAGCACCATTTGTGTTCTTAAAAATACGTAACAGTTTTTACCTAAAAATACATTTGAAATTATTAAAACACTATAAAAAAAATCAAGAAAATATGAATTTCATAATACTTAATAACGTATTTTTGTGAAAAAAAATCATATCGAAGTAAAAAAAACCAACCTAAAAATGATTAAAAAATGTGTTTGATGATAAATTGTGGGAAAACCGTTATCCCCACAGAAAAAAGTTGTATGACAGATAAAAATTTCTATATGTTCTTGATTAAATAAAAAATTAAAATCAGTTGTAGTTTGGCAAAGTTAAAGGGAAAACCAATAAAAATCATAAAAACAGTTATAAGTCGAAAACGGGGCGAGAACGAGCAAATTACCTCTCAAGTTTTTCGATTTGAAATGACCTCAGGAACCCATGGTTTTCTTCTGCGGCGGTGATTTTAGGACACCCTGTATATCCGAGACTTTTGATTTGAACCAATTTGAGCCAATTTTTGACAATTCCAACCAGTTTCATCGATTAGAAGTTATGCACTCCGCTTTTTTGGCATACCGTTTTCTATTGAAAGGCAAAAACAAAATAGTGACAGAGGAACCTCTTCTGAACTTACAAATTTTGAGCTCATTTTTTGTACAGAATTTTCCTTGAGGCAGAAGCAACCAAATTTTACTGGTAAAGTCAACTGCACTCTGCTTAACTGAAATCATCGGTAATCTGAAACATGAAATTTATTCCGGAGACTTTTTGAGAATTTTTCACACAAACTGCTTCGCATAACTTAACTCCGCTTAACTGCAAAGACCAGATAATTGAAACAAAATTGTTTGCCTAAAATGAACATTTTTCACTTATTCAACTCCGCATAAGTGAAACGACCGTTTTTTTGTTTTTAAATATGTATGTATGTTATATTCATATTCGTTTTGTGATTTAAAATGTAAATACCTTTGTTGTTTGAATTGTTTCATATTGAAATATAACTATTTTGACACAATACAAAAAAATCATACCTACATTTTTTTTTTTTACTGTCAGGCTAAATGAAATTTATTTTGTTTTGACAAAACGCCGCTTATTTGAAACAAGTTTCAGTTATCCGAAGCTCGGTTAACTGAAAACTCCGTTTAACTGAAACAAATGGTCTGCAATTATGTTGCTCCAGTTAAGCGGAGTCGACTGTATTATCAAAGAAACTTTTTTTTAAATTTAACCCACGAAAATACGAACATTTTTCATTGAAATTATAAATCCTAAAACTTAAGAATCTAAGAATACGTCCCCATTCAAACAAAACCTCTGCTTAGCGTTTTTAAAATAAAAAAAGAAACAGTTTTTATCTTATTGGCTTTTCCATAATCTCACTCTATGCCTATAATCATTGTACATCATTTAAGGGTAATCCAATCCCGTTCAAAGTCCTTCAATAAAATCTCCTTGCTCATACGATTCATTCAATTCGAAAATAGCAGCAATAACCTGAGTCCTCGTTACCATTATCATAATCACAACTCATCAATCGTACCTACATACCTACATAGAATAATTTTTTGTTTGAAAAAAATCCCATTTTGATGGCCCTTTGTTCATCGGAATGTCCTTGGTGTCTAAGAAACACAGCAGGTCATGCCCACATTTTATTTATGCGACACACGTTGTGGATGTATGCATGCACACATATATTCAGCCCTGTAGGTACTCATCCTTAAAATCCTTTCAAAATGATTAATAAATCTTTTTATTTTTGTCGCACCCATCAACAACACAAAAATGACAACGAAGAAAATAAAAAAAACGTCCTCCATCATCGTTAAATCGTGTGGTTTTTCACGCTCGTTAAAAATATCAAAATCGTAAAAAAAATGTATGTGTGTGTGTGTTTATGTTGACATCACTTTAATTCAAAATCGCTAAATAACACACATAATGTACATCATATTCGTGTTTTGCAGGTATTTTCATTTTCAGTAATTTATCTTGTTTTGTGTGTTGTTAGACAATATTTCTTTGTCAAATTATACAAATCAAATCCTTAAATAAACAACAAGCTTAGCCGCGCCGCGCCGGATCGCACTTTTACATAAACAAAACCAATTTAGTTAGATAAGTCTTTTTCATTATCCTTTTTTTTGTTTTGTTTTTCTTACGCCGAAGGTTTTGGTTCCCATTCAACACATACATAACTGCACAATGTACACACATAAACAGGAATTTTTATATGGAATACCATCACCTTTATCCATTACTTAATCGATTTTACTTTATACTTTCCCTTAATCGAAAAGTTTATTTCCTTAATTGGATATTATGTTTTATTATGCCCCTTAGTGTTGCAAGGATATATAATAAGAATTAAAATAATGTTCGTCCTTATCTTCTCTTTTCAGACTTAAACAAACAAAAAATAAAATTAATTATTATCATATGAAAAAACAAAGCAGAGACTAAAAAAATAATACAAACAAAAAAATCCATATCCCAATACCAAATGCTGTTATACTTATCAAAATAAGGTTTTTATCCTTCAGAATCAGGATAATAGTAATAATAATACAACAAAAAAAAAATAACAAAAGAAAAGTTAATAACTAATCCATACAAAACGACCGAGAACTTGAATGAAGAATTCATTATGACAGCAACAACCGGTACACAACAACAACAACAACAACAAACACAGCAACAGCAACAACAACCGTCACAGGATCAGGATAATATACACAACCATACACATCAAAATATAGATACTGGTGGAGGAGGAACGAGCACGAGTTCCACCAGTGGACATCGCAAAGGTCACAGGTGAGTTATAAGAGGAGTTACAAAAAAATATTCCTGAATGCACATCCATCCAATGGTTTCCAACTTAGTCAACTGTTTTGTGTTTTATTAATTTTTTTTTTTTTTGATGTGCTAAGACCAAAAAAGTTTGACCTTCAATTAAAAATAAAATTTTTTAGAGCTTAATTTTTTTTATCTTGTGCATCATTTTCTAAAAAAGTACACTGATTTAGCAAAAAAATTTTGAAGCCTAGTATACGCTAGTCGCTACTGAATAAACCTTTTATTTTATTTTTGAAATTTAAGCTTCCTTTAAATATGAAATTCGCCCAAATTCACTCATGGATTTCTGAGAGCATGGTCACATTATTCACTTAAGACAGGGCCTACGGAAATTCCTGCCCCTTAACCAAAAGAAGGTATAAGCTTAACCCTGTATGGTGGTCAAATGAGCTGTCCGTTCTGCGGAAAAACTCTAGGAGGCTTTTCAAAGAGCTAAACACAGCCTAGGATAGATAGAAAATTTCATATGGGCAAGGGGGGACAAATTAAGTCATGAAATTTTATTGCCGGTATCGACGCAGAATTCTATTCTCAACAAACTATCCAAAGTCCCCCAAAATCCCCGCATTGGTTTTTTGTATAGACGCATTAAAAGAGGTTGATAGGGGAGGAGGCGGGAGTTTATATAACAATCTTATCATTAAAAAAAAAAAAAATCGGGTGGCCAACGGCTCATGAAGAACCAGGGTCTAGTGACTAACAAATCGCAACCATTCCTGTGTGCTTCTATCGACAGGAATGGAAGGGACCTACAATTTTATGCCGAATCCGAACGGCTAGACGAGAAGCACTTGTTCGTGACAA
Organism: Melangyna quadrimaculata; assembly: GCA_949320155.1. Taxonomy (NCBI): domain Eukaryota; kingdom Metazoa; phylum Arthropoda; class Insecta; order Diptera; family Syrphidae; genus Melangyna; species Melangyna quadrimaculata. The sequence goes on from OX439483.1 coordinate 152,124,589, forward strand.
GTAATACTCTTGGAGGATTTGTCAATTCCTCGCAAGAGGGAGTTGCCCTGAAAAAAACTTTTTAGTTTTTAGGTGGACGAGGCTGGGAAGCGAACCCAGACCTACAACGTGATAGTTGAACGCACTAACCATTACGCTACGGGCTACTACTTATCATATCTTCTTATCATATGACACATGTTTTTAGGGTGCTTTTTAACGCTGATTCTATAGAGACCAAAACTGTAAAGATACATGTAACCTGTAGAAAGTTAAAGTCCTTTTTATGGAATGATGACTTTTCTTAAAGTACAAAAAGTTAAATATTACTCAAAACCATTTTTAAATAATGGGATATTAATTAAATTTGGTATAAATGTTTAATTTGGCATGTTTACCCAGAATCAAAAGAGTCCCCAAAAATGTCTGTGTTTAAAGGGTGTTTTTTTGGGGGAGAGATGCAAGTGAGTGATTATTAACATAACATCCATGAACAAATTCTGCCACTTATGAAATTTGCTAAATCATTCCATAAAAAGGACTTTTACTTTCTGCAGGATACTCCCACCTCCCATCCCTCTCCACCTCTTTAAATGCGTCTGTACAAAAAGCCAATGCGGGGATTTTGGGGGACTTTGGATATGTTGTTTAGGATAAAATTATATAATATAAAATAAATAAGATTTCATGAATTAATTTGTTCCCGGTCAGATCCTATCTTTCTTAGACCAATAGTAAGAACCCTGATGACTGGGATATTTTCAAGATCAGTAAAAATGAATATGAAAACAGAACTACCGATGCAAAAAGAGCAGCCTGGCGAAAATTTTGTACGGACATTGAGTACACAAATGATGCTGCTAGGCTTAGAAAATTCAGGTCAAAGGTCCATAATACTCAAGGCATCTTAAAAAGGCCAGATAAAACCGGGACAGACTCATGATCTGAGACTTTAGAGTCACTAATGAGCACTCACTTCCTAGGATGTGTCACCAGCACATCTCCTGAGAACAAAGGCCCGGACATTAGTGAAAACTCTATTGGTAACCTAATTGTCTATAGTAGGAAGGTAGCTTGGGCCATTGACTTCTTCTCAGCATACAAGTCTGCAGGGCCTGATGGAATAATTGCAATTATGCTCCAAAGCCCTATAGACATAATTGTTCCAATTCTAGTAGAAATTTATAGAGGTTCTTTAAACATCATTCCTGTCGACACTCGCACACAGGAATGGTTGCGAGTTGTTAGTCACTTAGGCCCTGGTTCTTCACGAGCCGTCGCGCCACCCATTTTTTTTTTTTTTTTTTTTTTTTGTACATGACCTACATTCCCTCTAGTTGGAGAAAAGTCAATGTCATTTTAATTCCGAAAGCTGGCAAGCCCACCCACACTGAACCGAAAGACTTCAGACCAATAAGTCTATCATTTAGTTTCATTTCATCATATCTTCCTTTCTTCTAAAGGCCTTAGAAAGATTAATAGAAACGCACATTCGCCTAAAACTAAATGATGGAGTTCTCTCACAGGCCCAACATGCATATAATATGAAGGGCAAATCGGCTGAGACAGCTCTTCATTAGTGGGTTGGTACAATTGAGAAATCAATCCATTTCAAAGGGGCCTTCAATAACGTTGAAAATTTTGCAATTCGGCAAGTTCTTGATTCTATAGGCATCGATCCTATCCTGTCAAACTGGGTTGACTCCATGCTTAAAACGAGACTCGTAAACGCAGAAATGGGTGAAAGCAAGCTAAAAGTTAGGACGTGTTGGGGTACTCCACAAGGGTGGGTCTTGTCACCCCTGCTTTGTTTTTGGGCGTTAACCAGATTTTAGTTAAACTTAATATAAGTGGTGTCAAAGTCGTTGCATACGCTGATGACATCGTGATCATGGTCTCAGGGAAATTTGTCCCCTCCTTGTGGCGAACAACTACAAACACCCCTTAACGGCCTCAGTAATTGGGCCAATAGCTGTGTACTTAATGTCAACCCACTCAAGACAGAACTGGTTCTATTTACGGAAACATGGGACTCCGTTACATATCACAGGTACGGCAAAATATCTTGGTCTAGTAATTGATCGTAAACTAAACTGGAAGGAAAATATTAAAGAAAGAGATAAGAAAGCCTCAATAGCATTCTATACTTGTAGTAGAATACATTTTTGTTAAAAGATGTGGTCCCAGCCCCAAAACCATTCATTGGATGTATACAGCCATAATAAGGCCTATTTTGACATGCGCAACGCTTTTCTGGTTTGGTGGACAGCCTTAGACAAGGCAACCAATCTCAAAACCATGACAAAAATTCAAAGACTAGCGTGAAATTGGCACAACCAGTGCCATGAAAACTACACCGACCGCAGGCCTAGAAACTTTTCTCTCACTTGCCCCAATCGATCTTTTCACAAAGGACATGGCGGCCAATAGTGATTTGCGACTAAGACAGGGCAATTACTGGAAAAGGGGCCTTTTTGGTCATAGAACGATTATGAACTTTACTGATATAGACATTCAAACAGACAATATGATACCACCCACTGATTTCAACATGGTAGCCTTAATAGATATCCCTACAAGGGATTTCTGGATGGGAATCCGGGTCATAAATAGAAAACATCGATCTTTACGGACGGTTCCAAGACGGTCGAAGGGGTAGGGTTAGGCTTCTTTTCAGAAAACCCACTTTTAAATAGATCAATAAAGCTTCCGAACTTCTGCTGTGTCTTCCAAGCGGAGGTATTTGCAGTTCATGATGCAGCAAAGCATCTTGCCACATGTGAACTAGTAAACAAGAACATTGACATTTTCATAGACAGTCAGGCGGCCATCAAAGCCATCTACTCAGTTGTCACAAAGTCAAAACTGGTGGAATGTTGTCGCAAAGAGTTGAGATTACTTAGTGCAACAAACACAGTTACCCTACGTTGGGTCCCACGACACTGCGACATACATGGGAATGAAAAGGCAGACGAATTGGCGAAATACGGGTCATCCACTGATCCGAACCAAAATGTATCGTCAGTACTTATGCCACTGGAGCTAGAAAAGAACAGAATTCACCAGAGATTCCTCGAAGCCGCCAATGATAGGTGGTCACAGATTGAAACGTGTCGGGTTTCGAGAAATCTTTGGCCGGATATTTCAAGGAAAAAACTGAATATACTTACTCTCAATAAGCCGGCCTCAACTATCCCCATTACCCACTTAAACAGAATGGGCATTAGCTCATCTGACCTTTGTAGAGAGGGTGTCAAGATGAAGAGGACTCATTTCATTTCCTTTGTGAAGGCCCTAGCCTAGCTAGATCAAGGAAAACAGCCCGCGGAGAATACTTTTTCGACGAGCTGGGCGACATCTCGTCTCTGCCACTAAGGAACATCCTGAAGTTCATTCGGAATTCAGGATGGTCTAGGGAGGCACCCCTTACCTAATCCTCAACTTACTCCTTTCCTTACCCTTCCCTTTTCCTTCCCTTTTCGTAAATCCTGGAGAGCGCAATGGATCCATTGAGATCGGATTGAGGTGGTTCGGCTTACCGAAGCATCACCCATTATAACCTAACCTAAAATAAACTGTATACAAATATATTTCCAACGTAAGCTACTTCTTTACTCACCACCCACTGGAAAACTTGGTCTTAGAAAATTAAATTCACTTCCGGGACATTAATTTCGGTTTATATACATAGATAGTTCCAGTGTTTTTAAAAAAAAAATAATAAAACTAAATTTTGAATTCATTAAATTGAGTTATTGCTTTAATCTCCAATCCATAGCTTAGTATTTTGCATAAAGTATAAGTGGCAACCATTTTATCGTTGTCGCTACTGTAGAGGCAGTATAGCTAGCTATGCCAGCAGCGCAGCGGTGTCATGTGACAAAAACCGATTCGATTTTACTATTTTATTAGTCCTCCAACTGTTTGGAGGGTACTGATGGTGAGTAACTCCAGACCAGAGGCCACCCCATCCCCACCCATACATAGAAAGTACATCTACACCCTGTTGGATCCTTTCATTTTGTTTGATTCTTTGTATGTATCAGTATAATTCCTTTCACTTAAGTTAAAATAAAAAAAAAAAATACAAAAATTCAAATGGAATTGTTTGAAATAAATTATTAATGATGCAACATTTATTCTGGGGAAGGGGGTGTATTTGTTTGGAGGTTCAAAATCGCAGTTAACAACGACTAACACGATATACGGTAAGAGTATAAGGACATATGACCTGCACGAAAATTCAAGCACTGCTGTTCAACATGCGGTACCGACTTAATGTAGGTACTCGTATTATTTGGTTATATTTTTCAGGTATTCTGAAGTCGTTTTATTTTAATTTTACCTTTTTTATAAAAAAATTACAACACACATTCAACTTTTCTCTAGCTCCTTCCAACTATTTAAAGGATACACCTAGACATACATACATACATATTTTTGTACATACTTGTAGAGGAGTTTAAATGACATTTTGACCGTGAAATCGAAAGTTGAGGCCCTTTTTTTGTATATAGTTCTCCTTCTCTGTTTTTTTAGTTCCTTTATAGTGGGGGTGATGGTCGAGGATGAATTATTATTGAAGTTTAGCTTTGTTAGTAATACATTGGTTTGGCCAACGGAAGGAATTCTTGTTTATTTGTTTAAAATACTTGCCAACTTTCTGTGCCATACCTAAGTGAATTTCTGAATTAAAATTTATTGTACCTATACTTTGTTTTTGTTCGGTGTTTTTTTTTAACATAAAATGTGGCTTACCTAAATAGGTAAGCGGTTTTGGATGTATAAATTTTTATAATGGATATCGATTTAATAATTTAATTTTTTTTTCGTAATGAAATTTAAAATTGCATACAAAAATTAAATGAATTGAATAACTTAAAATTTAGTTGTTGTTATTTAAAAAAAATATGATATACGCACAATTATCTTTACCGTTTTGGAGCATTCACTGAAATATTAAATAATTTGAAACACTAACATTTGTTTTCCTTTTTAATATCGTCACAAAATTGTAATGAGAACATTCAATTCCATCTTGATGCATGAGAAATGTCAAATCTTGATAGTGTGTGTGTGATTTGATGTGAAATATAGCTAAAAACCCAAGATTTGTTTGACAGCATTAAAATCGATTTTGTTTAGAAAAAACTCGATTTGTTTAGACAAATTTTTATTGGAGTTTTTTAAGTTTTGTTAAATGTCACTTCAACCAATTATTTGTTTCTTATTTAAATCTAAAATTATTAGATTCAATTTTTTCAATTTCAAACGATTTTATTCAACAAAAAGTATAATACATGTTATGTAGATCTTCCATTAATTAACATGGTTTACGCGCGCCGTCTGTCAGTTGGCAAATAATACTAATACATTATTCCACAATAAATAAAAGTTTTTTATTTTTAATTTCTTCCGAAATTCGTTTTCTAAGTGCTGGTTTTATGTAGTTGTACGGATTCACCCAACCAATCTGTCCGTTTAAAATGTTGACAATTTCAACTTCTGTTAAGGAATTTTTCCCGAACGTACTCCTTCTGGTTTCCGCAAAAATATAAATACCCATAAAATGGAACACGTCTTTCATCTCTCTCATGTTGCATATTCCACAAATTACTTCTAGGTCACTCCTGTGGGGAACATAATTCAGAGGAAGTATCTCACCTCTTGTTTTTAAAACCAGTGACATGAGGTCAGCTGGATACTCCGCTCTGAAATAGTGACTTGTAATTAAGTTGTCGTTAAGAGTCGCATATAAAGGGTGTATAAATTTTAAGGGCCGATGTTGAATGTAAACCACACCTAAACGTCAAGTTTTGTTATGCATTTCAATTGACATTTCTCAATTTCAGACAAACTCTACTTGAACCATGGAAAGATACACAATCGAGCAATGCGTTAAACTTATTCAGGCTTATTATGAAAATGGGTTTTCAAATCCAAATGCACTTTGTGATTTTTTGTCGGTCAATTTCATCGTTAAAATGTGCGTACAATCGGAAAAATCGTCCGAAAATTTGAGCAAACCAGGTCTGTAGGAGATGTGAAAACACCAGTCCATGCTCGTACAGCTCGCACATCAAAAAATATTTCTGCTGTTTGTTATAGTGTGGCTGAAGAGCCGTCCAGGTCAACTTGTCGTCGTGCCCAACAATTGCACCTCTCACCTCTCACGCTCGTCGTTAATGAACATTATGCATAAAGACTTGCATTTACACGCTTACCAGGTGCAATTGAGTCAAGAACTAAACCCTCTTGACCATTTCAAGCGTCGTCAATGGTCAGAATGGTGGTAAGAAATGGCAACAGTGGATGATCAATTTTCGAAGAAAATCATCTTCAGTGATGAGGCACATTTTCACCTCAGTGGATTCATCACTAAGCTGAATTGCCGCATTTGTGAAAGATAATCCAAGAGTGATTGTCAAAAAACCAATGCACCCACTAAGAGTGACGGTGCGGTTTATGGGCTGGCGGCATCATCGAGCCGTATTTTTTCAAAAATGATGCCGGTCAGGCAGTTACTGTGAATGTCGTTCACTATGGTGAGATGGTAACGAACTTTTTATGGCCCGAATTGGAAGATTTGGATGTTGACGGTATGTGGTTTCAACAGGATGGTGCCACTTGCCACGCAGCTACCGAAACGATGGCTCTTTTGCGCGACAAATTCAATAGCCCTGTTATCTCTTGTGGTGGCGAGTCAAGTGGCCACCATGATCATGTGATTTGACACCGTTGGACTTCTTTTTTTGGGGTTATTTGAAAAGGTGTACGTCGATAAGTCACCAACAATTCAAGAGCAAAAGGATGAGGTAATTCGGCACATTAACGGCATAGAACCTCAATTATGCCTCAGCGTCATCGAAAATTCGGACCATCGGATGGAGGTGTGCCGCCGAGGTCGTGGCGGCCATTTGGCCGATATTTTGTTCCATACATAACTTAACCATAACAATATTATCATAATAAAAAGAAATGACAATAATTTCCTAAATAATTTGTGTTTTATTCAAAATCAACATCGGCCCTTAAAATTTAACCATCCTTTATACTCCTATGGAATGAAGTTTTGTCTTTCCAAAAGTAGTTTTGTCTCATTTTTTCATCTAATAAGCGTATGAGGTTATACAGTTCGCTTTTCCACGTGTCCATCGCACCGCTTTGGAGTAAAAGTGGATGTCCACAGTACTCTTCTAACTCTCTCCAAGACTCGAACCATGATATTTTTTTATGAAGCACTATCTTCGTGAATTTCTTAGCTAAACGTCTATCGCCCATCTTCATGGAGCTAATACTGTAGTCGACCTGCAGTTTTAGCGTTGAGATGAACAAAGGAAGAAGGCCCGTCTCTAGCATGAGTATATGATTCGCCGTATTATTTGGTAACTTTAGAGTTCGTTTTAAGAAGTACCTCAGGAGTTGTTCGACTTCATCAAACTCAATGTGACCCCAAACTTGAGCGGCATAGCACATTATCGCTTTGGCTGTGGCTTGCAAAATTCGATACTTGGACTCGTACTCGACGTCATTACACTGCATTGCAGTCCTCCAAGTTGCATTAAGTGCGTTTTTCGATTGGCTAGGTTGTCTATCATAAATGGTTCCGCCAGTTTAGATTTCTGCATATCCGTACACCCAGGTAGTTGTATTCATTGACGACTTCAATACTATGATAAGCGAGCTTCCACTTTTCGCTGCGACAGTTATGACCACCTCCTTTGCGAAAAATCATAACTTTCGATTTATCTAGGTTCACCTGGAGCCTCTATTTGTTGCAGTACTCGAATAATCTGTTAACCATTAATTGGAGACTACCAGGTGACTCAGCTAGCACCACGATGTCATCGGACTTTGACTTATAGATCTGCTGGAACTCGTACTCCACCTTGTAGGACCTCTTCTTTGTCATCTATGAATAGTGCGAAAAGCAGAGGACTCAAATTACAGCCTTGCCTCAATCCTTTTTCAACCTGAAACTGTTCGAACATTTTACTTCCAAAGACTACTGCAGAAGTCGTTGCGTTACAAAAGATATTCAAGATGCTTAAAAACTTTGTCGAAACTCCTTTATTGAACAGCTTCAGCATAAGTGCTTTTCTATCGATTGTGTCGAAAGCTGCTTTAAAATCAATGAAAAACATGTAGAGCTTCTTTTTGGATTCTATAAATATATCTGCTATGTTGGTCAGCGAATAATTTTGGTCGATTGTAGAGTAGTTTTTTTTTCGAAAACCAGCTTGTGACTCACTCAGTAAATCATTATTCTGTACCCAGTTGTAAAGCCGTTTGCAAAGCAGTTTTGAAAAAAAAAAAAATGTATTGAAGAGTTCAAAAGCGATATCCCTGTGTAGTTTGCTGTCCCCTGTATTAGATAGGGACCTAATCACCCTTTCAAACCATTTACTTTAAATCATGTCAATTTGTTCACTCAAAAAATCACTCTGTAGAAGTTAGCCTATAAATCAACAAAATATTTACAAAATATATCTTTCTTGGCAAAAACTCCAAACAAATTTAGTTGCTTTTGAACTTTTTTCTTGTCATTTACAATTAACAAATTTCCCGGCTGGAAAAATTCCTAGTTTCTGTCTAGTTTGGGCAAGGCCCTAATAAGATTTCAGTAGGGGAAATCTAGACGAGAAAATTTTGTCAGATACTTGGCACGCCCTTGTATCCAACAAGGGCGTGGCAAGTATCTGTACCAAAAATTTAAACGAGGGAAACTCGTGAAGCCCTGTCTAGTAAAAACTTGTTTGGCATGTTTCGGTACCCCACCAACCTTTATCATCATTATTATTTATGCTTCTTCTCTAACTCTCTTTTTTTTAATTTTATTTACAGAAGACAAGAATCAATGTATCAAATGACAGGACTTTATTCTGAAACAAATAGTGGCGATGATAGCAGCATCGATGTACCTGCCGATTCAGGCAGCCCAGAGCCAATTATGCCACAAAGCAGCAGCAGCTGCAGTGGCAATAATAATAATAATGCTGCCACATCAAGTGGCCCTTCTACCTCAACAACAAATCCACACCGCACCAATCATAATCATCATAGCGTCACAGATACGGTTATCAAATGCCATAGTCGCCAAGCGTCCAGTTCGTTAGTGGACAGCCGAAGCAGTGGCCATCATCATCATCCGTCGTCGCTGATACCCCACCAGCAACCATCGCACGATGATCCAGCTGATGATCCAGATTTACAAAGCCGCGATTGTGGCATCCTAAATTGTCGTCCATTTGTTATACAAAAATTTGCTAGAATAAAAATCTTCGTCCTTTTGCTATCGATGCTAGTCACACTGCAACAGGCTCTAAGTTCGGGCTATATTAATTCGGTGATAACAACAATTGAGAAACGTTTCGATATTCCATCGAGTTATTCTGGATTGATAGCTTCGAGTTATGAAATTGGCAATGTGATTACGGTGATATTTGTTAGTTATCTGGGCAGTAGGAGGCATATACCGGTCTGGATTGGAATAGGTAATTACTTTTTGTCTTAATTTATCTTAACTTGAACCTTGTAATTGAGATTATTCTTTTTTATCGTCTAGGTGCTGTGATCATGGGAATTGGATCGTTGGTCTTCATGGTGCCTCACTTTACTGGCGAAGCAAATCCTGGCATAACACTTGCCAATCAAACCAGTGATAATATCTGTCGTGGAGTCTCAATCAGAGAGCACGACATGGGTCTGGGACGGCTATCGAGTGGTCTGTCTAATCAGCCACTCGCCCCACACACGCTGAGAGAGGATAATTGTCTGAAAGTGAAGTCTTCGACATTTGGGCCAGTTTTGTTGTTTGTTATTGCCCAATTGCTCTTAGGCTGTGGTGGCAGTCCGTTGTTCACTCTCGGCACAACCTATGTAGATGATCATGTGAAGACAGAAAGCTCATCGATGTATATTGGTATGGATTATGCTGTTTTATTAAATAAACACACAATAATTATTATGAATTTATTTTGTAAATAGGATGCATGTACAGTATGGCAGCATTTGGACCAGTATTGGGATTCCTTTTGGGTGCATATTTGTTATCATTTCATATGGACTCCCTATCGTCGGCTATAATTTCAATTGGTAAGTAATAAACTGTAAGTTAAGCTCAAACATCTTGGTCGAACTAAAACGCATTTAAAAAAATCTAAACGTTTGAGATTTCTGAGTGTGAGTGCCTACCGTTAAAGGACAATCTCAATTTTCTCAAAAACGACTCAGAAACGTTTTTGTATGGGAATATGTATGGGAATAAGTATGTACGAGTATGTATTAGAACGATGTTACATTAAGGCATCTATAATGTCATATGTGTTGAATAAAATAACGTTAAAATATCTGCCAATTTATGTGATGGCATTAACTTTGAAAACACATATCGTGTGCGGGCTATTAAGCCCAGAAGAAAAAGTCTAACCGGGTCAAATCGCACGTTCACAGTTCGCAGTTCACGTCGCTTCTGCGTGTGGAATCTCGATTTTGATACCAGTTGTGTAGCATGTAGTCCTTCCTCCTGTCGGAATACATGTGGTTCACATTCATATAATCTAATTTCAAATTTAGGTCAAAATAAATTGGTTGTCATCAATCGGTTTATGGTGATGAGATGACAATGTATTCGTGAGTTTCTGCTGAGTTTCATTGCCACTTAGTGGACCATGACGTGTTAATTGGCATCATCCTAAATCCGGCAAGATTGTTGATTTTTATCGAAAAATGTGTTTCGTCCTTGAGGTGAAATTATCTGAGATCAGGCTCCACACTCAACTGCTTTAAATCAGAAAGTTTAATCAGTTGCAGGTGCTCAACGCATTGTAAAAAAATGAATGTCCGCTGACAAAAAACTTATTGGTAATTTGTTCAACTAGCTCGGATGAGATGTTGCATACTGACATAATGCAGCCATTTTAATGTTTTTGTTGTGGATTTCACATTGATCTGAGTACATTATCAAATGCTTAGTTTTCACATTTTTGTTTATAGATCTCAGTAAACAGGATCCAATTTCCTGTGCGCCACACTTTCGTCCCAAACGTATATAAAAGCATCGTTCTTTCTTGCATTTTGAATGCTTTAGCAATAAAGCCAAAGATGACGCTTTTAATGTAGCAAACACATGTTGATACAACAGGACATAGTAGTAGTAAGGGAGGCGACCGTAGGTTTACCTACATATCTCATCGTGGCTTCGGAAAAGAATGATGCCAAACGGAATAATGCCAAATGCACTTTTTGGTTGAATTTTTGATTAAGGCAACCTAATCCATGATGGGTTTTTATAAATTGGGTATCAAATGAAAGCTTAGAATCTTTACAAGACCAGTGGTGGGACAGACTTTTGTTAGCTGTTGCGACGAGTCCGACCACTTTTGTGAAAAGAGCTATTTGTTTAACCTTTGCATATAAAATGCATTTAAGTGGTAAAGTCTATTTTCTTGGCTCTGGGCTTTGGCGTTAAACGGAAAGGATAGAAAAATAGCTATTTTTACAAAATGGTCAGACTCGCCGTAACAAACAACAAAAGTCTGTCCGACCGTTTAAACTTTTTGGCTTGAACATGAGTTCCTCTTAGATTGATTTATCTCTCAATCCATATTGTACATAAAAATCCTTTCGAAGGACATTTGTCTCCTCGCAATTCTTTTATTTCTTTCTCGAGAAATCGTAAGAAAAAATATTTAAATCGTACCAGGCCATCACCTCAGGCCTTACAAATGTGCAGCATTTCAAAACAACAATCAACAATCAACAATCAACAAACTGCAGTTTTACTCACTGGGTATTTTGTGTTATGTCATTCATATGACCCTTTCACCACTTCTTCTATCTTTTCCAACAAAATTCACTTTCACATTCAACAAAATCCAACGTCAAAAACCATGGCCATGTTTTGAACAGCGCTAATGTTATATTCAAAAGTAATTTTCTTAACCAAGTTGCTGCAAGGACTTGTTCATATATCTTGCTGACTACATTGAATTTTTCTATAGGTACATATTTATAATACTGTTACCATTCATAGCCAGGGGATCTAGTCATCTAATTAGGGAATTTTCGAAATAAAAATGTTTAAAATTGAATTTGAAGGAGAAGATTGTTTTTTTTTTGTTTTTGTATGTTCACTGGCGGTTTTATTGGACAACATTGATGACTCAGAACCTTAAAAGCAGCAATAAAACGGTTTTTAACACTTTTATGTCCATACTTTAAATATCTGCGATAATATAAATAATTCTACAGCCTTCCACAGGAATACAATTAATCTACGTTTTTGTATTTACATTTTAAGGAACTTATTATTTAGTTTCACAGAAATCACATATTGTTACTTGACTAACAGCTTTATTCTGGAAACCTCATCGTAAATCGTGGTGAACTCGCCTTAAAAAATCATTTAAAAAAAACGTTGTTCTTGTGAGGTTTTTTATGAGGGATTCCACAGATATAACGAAATTGTGACCGCCTTATAAGAAACCTTACAAAAACAAATTCACAAAAAATTGTGACCTGTGAGCCTCACAATGGCAGAAAAGGGCTTATTTATATCTCAGTTTTAGTTTTGAACGGCGGCGACAAGCATGTAATATTATCAGCTACAATACCATCTCTACCTGGGATCATGAGACGTTATCTAGAATGACAATAATCTCGAATGTCAAAAATCTCGAAAAAAAAAAAAAACAAAACAAATCTCGAATGCAAAAATCCCGAATGTACAAAAGTCTAAAACGTACAAAAATCACGAAAGCCTATATCTAGAAAAAATCTCGAAAAAAAAAATTTATTCGAGATTTATTTTTACCTTTTTTAATAGTTTTAACGAAAATAAAACGCATGATTTGTTCAATTTATCAAAAAATATATTTTTCAACAATAATTGAAAATGTTTTTAACAAAAATCAAATATTTTATAGGATATGTATATATGTATATGTATACTCGTTCCATAACATAACAAATATCAAAAAAGTACAATAATTATTCAATATAAAGGAAAATTGTCAAGATATAACAAAATTAAACAAATAACTTCTATAAACTGGAGTTATATGCAAGACTCTTAAAGGTAGCTTACATAACTTTTTTTTTTTCTTTTTCGTCCAGTATTTTTAAGATTTGCTTTTCATTTTTTAAATACTCCCTTCTTATCTTAGTTTCTTGATCAACCAGAATTTTTTGAACCACACAACTAACCTGAACTGACTCACTAGCCAAAACTTCAATTAATTTATAAAGTCCAACATGTGGCCTTCCAACTTAAACCTTGAGCCTCCTATGCCAGGACTCAACTCTGTTTTGTGTTTGTTTGTTACGTTGTTATAAGAGAACGTCCCTAGCAACACTAAATTTAGTCACCTACTTGTATAGTTGGATCGTTGGATGGGTGCATGTGCAGTGTACTGATTCTTTTAAGGAGAATTTCCTAATCTAGAATTAATATTAATTGTTGAGACAATGAATGGTTACAATTCGCGCGCGCGAATTGTCTCAACAATTAATATTTATTCTAGATTTTTGCATTCTAGATTTTTTTTTTCTAGATTTTTGCAGTTCGAGATTATGCTTTCTAGATTTTTTCAATTTAAGTTTTTTTTTGAGATTTTTACTTTCGGGATTTTCGCTTTCTGGATTATTGGTTTCTAGATATCGTGGTAAACCCTCTCTACCTATTACATATTAATTAATTCCCAAAACAGTTTTTACAGTATGTATTTCTTTTTTATTTATTTTTTTAGATCCTGGTGATCGTCGCTGGGTTGGCATGTGGTGGGGTGGATTCCTTTTATGTGGAATTCTGCTACTAGTTGTAGCTATTCCATTTTTCTCCTTCCCGAAGGTAATTTTTTTTGTTTTTCCATATCTTTGTCAACTTAAAAATTCCTCCTCTCCTCCTCTAGGTCCTCACACATGAGAAGAAAAAAATCCGTAAAACCTCGGAAAAATTACTACCACCAGTCCTGCCAAATAATTCAAATAGTTTGCCACGAAAACTTGACGATAATAATTTAAAAAAAGATCTAGCAGATAAAGCACCAGAAGTTAAACCAAAAGTCGATACTGGCTATGGAAAGGATATCAAAGGTAAATTGTATATTATGCTAGGTTTCCACTTGTCATTGAAAAGACGCAAATTGACAATCTTTCCAAGACAGGGTAAGTTATAGTTGCTCGCTCCTACTAATTTCTTTGCTTTTTGTCCCACCCTGTCCTGGAAAGTTTTTCGATTAGCGTCTTTTCAATGACAAGTGGAAACCTAGCATTAATCTTCAAACTTTTCTTTTATTAAATTTGCTGTTTTTGCAGATATCCCTCAGTCAATGCTGCGCTTAGTTACCAATCCCGTCTACATCACCACTTGCCTGGGGGCCTGCATGGAACTTATGATTGTTTCTGGATTCGTTGTTTTCCTACCGAAATATTTAGAAACACAATTCAGTCTCGGCAAGAGTCAAGCCAGTGTATTCACTGGATCAATTGCCGTTCCTGGAGCTTGTATTGGTATTTTTGTCGGTGGATGTATACTCAAACGTTTTCAGCTAAAGCCAAAAGGAGCAGTTCAATTTGTTCTAATATCGAATGTGGCTTGTCTGAGTTGCTATGCCTTGTTGTTCTTTTTGGGCTGTGAGAATCTTAAGATGGCTGGTACTACAATTCCATACTATAACTCATCGACGCACAGTTCGCTGGAACCATTTACTGTGAATTTAACAGCAGCTTGCAATTTTGGTTGTGAGTGTTTGACGACCGATGTAGAGCCAGTGTGTGGCAATAATGGGTTGACATACTTTAGTCCCTGCCATGCAGGGTGTACAGCGTTCTCATCAAGTTCCAATTATACTAATTGTGCATGTAAGGATTTACAATGAAATTCTCAACAAAAGAAGAATGTTTAACAAAATATCTCCTCTTTCAGGTGTTCATTCCAATATAACCAATATTTTCAATGCACCCGGTGGCAGTCAAGCTCAAGCCCTGAATGCTTATGAAAATTTTGCCGAAGTAACTGTCGTCCCCGTGGCTACAGCCGGACCCTGCACCACTCCCTGCCGAACTATCTATCCATTTTTGATATTGCTATTCTTTATGACCTTCATGGTGGCCTCCACGCAAATGCCTCTACTTATGATTGTCCTGCGTTCGGTTTCCGAAGAGGAACGATCTTTTGCCCTAGGAATGCAGTTTGTTATATTCCGTTTATTCGGTTATATCCCGGCACCGATAGTTTTTGGAAATTTGATAGATTCAACATGTTTGCTGTGGAAATCGACTTGTGGGGAAAAAGGCGGGCGATGTCTTATCTATGACATTGAGAAATTCCGTTGGAAGTAAGTTTGTTAGGATTTCCAAGAAAATTCTTCTGAGATTAATTGAATTTTTGTTTTCTTCTTCTTCAAGATACGTTGGACTGTGTGCATTTGTTAAAATTGTTGCTCTTGCAATATTCATGGTTGATTGGTGGCTGGTGCGAAGGCGTAAACAATTGGACAAATTGAAGCCACTTAATACTAATGAATTGGTTGTTGGATCAATTATCAGTTTGGACAAATGTAAGTAGAAAATGAGAGTATTTATCGAAAGACGCTCGTTGGGAAATTTAAATCCCTAAGAGATTTTTACCACTACCTGGTTGAATAATCAATAATCCATCCATTTCAGCGAAAGGCTATAAATCTTGAGGATGAAACTGGCCCTTCGTTAAATCAAATTGACTTTTCATTTATATGAGATTACCTCGCTGTCCTTTCAAACTTTCAAGAATCACTGTGAAAATTGTTTTCTTTCCATTTCAGTGTTCGAAGAAAAATTAGCCGACAATAATCAAACCGTGGTGCCTTATGGAGGTAATGAACTGATTATACCCTCAGACATCCTTAGGCATTCTCGCAACAATTCTCGCACAGTTCAACTTGAATCCGGGTAAGACTACAATGATGTTCCCTGGCCAAAATAAATATTCTAATTCGTGAATTCTCATTTCTAGCTATGACAAATGCCACAATTCCCTCCATCCATCGGCAGCTGTTCTTCCACAAACCAAATCGAAAAAACACTTCCGCAGTGCATCGTGCGATGTTAAAATGATACGTGGCTATACAAAGGACATCAACGATGATTACAACATCAACAGCTCCACAAATAGCAGTAAATTCCGAAACTTAAAGAAACTCAAAACTCATTCCCGCAATAATTCCAATGACCTTAATTCCACTGATATGCGCCAAAAACTCACCCATTCCAGAAATAATTCCCGTGACGAACCGAATTTAAATATTAAATTCATACAAAATCAACTTCACAAAGACGACGATGATTATGACGATGATGATAATTTAACTCCGGGTTGTGGAACATTTACGAAGAAACACTCGCGAAATCATTCGTATGATCAGATTTATATGCCAAATAATATTCGATTTGATATTGATCTGTTTCGGGGTAGGAAGAGTGTCAATGTTGTTAAGAATGTTGAAAATAAAGTGAAGAATTCAAATGAAGGTGGTGGAAGTGGACATTCACGAAATAATTCCAAAGATTTGAATATCACTGATAAGCAGCAATTGATGGCAGTTGAGGCGGCTTCGTGTATACTTAGGCATCGTCGAACGAATTCAAAGGATCTGAATGTTGTTGTTGGGGGTGGTGGTGGTGGTGCTGTCGAACAGAAGGAAGATAATTCAACTGCCCCAGCTGCTTCATCATCAACATCACATGGAAGATCATCATCTCACCATAAGATTCAAATTGATCATGAAGACAAATTAACTCCTACAGAATCTGAAGATGTAGATCGTTCGTAGGAACAACGAGATGTTTTCTTCCAACAAACAAATTTCACTTTTCCTTAATAATTTAAATTAAAACAAAAACAAAAAAGTAGAAATATATTTTAAGGACCCCCTTTCCATGTAGGACTGTTTTGAGAGTAAACAAAATTGTGTGTAATGTGTGTGAATGAATGCGATGTGCACTAGAAAAATATAAGAAGAGAGATGTTATAATAAAAATTGTAATACTAGATACAGGTAAGTAATGTATGTACTTATAAGATACATAGGTATATATTATTTACTTAAAGCGATATTTGTGAACATGAATCAATTATAATAAATAATGTTAATTCTTTTACAAACAGAAAATAGTGTGTGCTGTTTATGTTTGTGAATAAGAAATAAAAACAATAAAAACTCAATTGAAATTCTAACCTTAAATTTTACTAGATTCTCAAATTTATAGCAAAAATATTTAATTAAATTTTAATTTTGTTTTCTATGAAATTGTAGTTTTTCTTTTGATTAATATATATTTCGATGGAAGTTTTGCTAGCTGGGACGTCTACACAAAAATGTCTTTAATTTTAAAGACCAAAAATGTTGTACACCCATATCACATTTTTGGCGTTTGTTTAGTTTTGACAAAATGATCCCCAACTACCCTCTTATTTTAATATACCTCTCGTGAATACATGCCTCAGCTACTGCAACACTTCAAATTTTTCAACTGTTTAGTTAAAATTTTTAATCTAGATAAAATCTATATCAAGTGCACATAATGAATGTTTTACAAACGGAAATTTATATTGATGTGATTTTTTTAAAATTATTCTGTTTTATTTTAAGATAAGGAAAACAACAAATAAAAGCAGCCACACTAGAAAAAAAAATAGTTAAATTATCTTATCTAAACAAATAAAATAATTAACCTATTGAAAATTGTAGTTTTAGTTTTTAGATATAGATACGTATGTACGTATATTTTGTAAGGCACCTTTAGAAAAGAAAACAAAAATCAAACGCAACTAAAATTTAGTTGAATATATAAGTGTGATATGTAAAGAAAAAAAAAAAAATATGAACTTATAAGTTAAAATTAAAAATAAAATTTATCAAAAAAAAAAAACTATACAAAAAATTTTCATAAACAAAAATACAAATTAATGACAGAAAAATAAAGAAGAATTAAATTAAATTAAAAGAATTTAAAATTTCATACATGAACATTATAAGGTGCAATTATAAAAAAAAAAATGTTTTAAATAAAATACAAATTAAAATTGATTCAATGAAATTTTGTGCTGTGACGAGATATCTGAGAATAACTTATTGCAAAGGTATATTCAATAATTTCAACAAAAAAAAAAAAAAATAATTTTTAAACAAAATTTATAATACAAAAATTAAAATATATAAATTAAATAAAGTGCATAAAAGGAAATTCATCATCTCAACAATATGTATGTATAAAATATGTCAACGTGCAATTGTAACGAATTTTTGAATTGGTTTTTGATTTTTTAATTTATCTTACATTTATTAAAAAAAAAAAAAAACATAACACAAACATATTTTTATAAGCATCTCCTGCTAGGCAAAATCACTTTCGCGTTCAAGTTAAGCAAGGGTCTCTGTTCGGAACAACATATATTTAGGAAGGAGTTTCTACTTTGCCCCTTTATGTGGGAGGGTCAATTTTTGTTAAATTATTGACTTACATAAAATGCATACAAAAATTACAATCAGCCCTATTGTGAGTTCCGCGTGAAAGAAAATCAGCCCGAAAAAATTACATTTCACTCTTCCCTTATTGTGAGTTTCGGCCGAAAAAGTTTCAGGCGAAAAGATTTCCATTTAATTTTTGGTGTTGAACGAGGCCACACTTGTTGTAGAATGGAGGGTGAAACTCACAATAGCTTTTAAAAATCCGGGCGAACAAAACATTTTCGGGCAAATATTTTCCGGGTGAAACTCACAATAGGGCTGAATATCATGCGACTGTATTTTTTACGCTCAGAAAGGAGATGGCCAAAAATCTATAGACAAAAAACTCAGAACCGACAAGAACAAAATGATTATTAATGAAAAAAATAAATAAATTGGGTGGCGCGACGGCTCGTGAAGAACCAGGGCCTAGTGACTAACAAATCGCAACCATTCCTGTGTGCGCCTTTCGACAGGAATGGAAGGGACCTACAATTTTATGCCGGATCCGAACGGCTAGACGAGAAGCACTTATTCATGACAAGTGATACTCTCGGAGGATTTGTCAATTCTTCGCAAGAGGCAGTAGCCCTGACAAAAAAACTTTTTAGTTTTTAGGAGGACGAGGCTATCTATTCTATGTAAAGTGTGATCGTACTTTTTGCACCTTTTTTTTTACTCAGTCTGCCATCATATCTACCACCTTCGACTATCATATAGAGTAGTGTACCCCAAAGTGTGGTACGTGTTATGGGCTTTTCAGATTTTTGCGCTTTTTCAAATTTCGATTTTTCCTGCAAATGCCTACAAATTACTGAGCCGAAGCAAGTAGTATTTTAAGTACATATGCATATATTTTCATCGTATGTAATATTTGTGATCGATTAGCACAAAACCTTCAGTTATACTTACGGTGACCATATTTCTGAGAGCAAACCCCAATCTGTAAAAAGTTTGGAAAGAAATTTTATCAAACAACTGAGTCATTAATTTTTCTGTCGCTTCGCTTTTGGTTCACAAAAACTAAACATGCTTCTATTTCTGGCTTACAAAGAATTACCCAACTAAAAATTTTAGTTTTGAACCGGTTTTAATCACACAAAACAGTCCAAAACCAAAGTCGGGTCGTCGTTCTTGCACAAGAATTACTTGTTAGTCGTTAACGTTCGAGTTGAACGGATTTGTAACTTTGAATTTTAATATACAATATTATGTTAAGCTGGTATATCAGAAATGTTGTTTTATAAAAAATTAAATCAAACAAATCAGAAAATATCATATATGTACGTCCCAGGTTTCTTAAATAAAAAATCGGGACAGGCTATTGAAATACGGGACAGTCCTGGGAAACCCGGGACGGATGGTCACCGTAGTTATACTACAAGTGCTGTGTTTATGTTATGTTAATGTACATCCATACCAATATCTAATTTGCCAGGACTAGGCTGTGTAAACATTAATTTAAAAAATAGCAATCTTTTGTTGGAGTTTTTGGGGCCCCTTAGTTTAGATAGTCAGACTCGGGGAGGCAAGAGCTTTCGGATGCGACCAATTTCAAGCGGTTTCCCTAGTCTAAAAATTACAAAAATATTTTGGGGCCACCTAGACTTATGTCCAAACCATATTTGTAATCAGGGATTCCAGAGCACCAAATTGTAATGCATTTTGAAGGGGTTTTCTCACTATTCGTATTTTCAGACAAAAGTTGTTGCAAATCTTTTTGTTTCCTTTCACGTTAAAAATCTGTTTTGTCCTCTTAGACTATTAGTAGTATAATTAATAATTTCTGTTATAAAGACCAAATGAATATTATTTAGAAGTGAAACGTGATAGCACACGAATCTAGCCAAGCTATTTTATAATTACGAGCATATATTTTGAGTTGCAGGCAACAAAGTAACGAGAAAACTAGGCTTTCCACAAAGTAGTAAATTTTTGTGTTTTCTTTGTAGCGTGCTCTAGTATCTAGTGGCCAAACTGTTCACCCAAAAAATAAAATAGAATGGCTTTTTGTAGAAAATTTAATGTTTAAGGTGTAGGAGGTAGTTTCCCCAAAAAAATAATATTTAGTTTTGGCAAAGCTTGAAAAAAGTTTCTTTCAATTTTAGTTTTGAGAATTGAAATTCGGATTTAGTCACATTGGAGATGGTATTATATACCAAAAATTCCTTAAACGAAGTCTTATTTTTTATAAATTTTTAAATTTTAATCTTTTTTGTTCCTTCAACGTGATTGATTTTATAAAGAAGGCTGATATTACACAAGAGAACTCTTTCATCATGACTCACTTTTCGTCATTTTTAATGAAGGAGTGAGAAGTTTACCTTATTATTTACTCTGAGCAGGGATTGACCAAGTCGTGTACGTTCTGAATGGTGAGAAAAAAGAAAAGTTATACAGACAAAAATTAAATGTAAATGGCGGATAAAGATAACAGATAGTTGTCAGGTGTGTTTCGAAAATATGTAAATCAGAATATGCTCGGTTCAGAGAATGCTCAGATCATGCTTGATATACAATCTAGCTCTGTGTATACATCTACTCAAAATGAAGAAAGAAAAAAGCCCTGTTTCGTTTCGATTTTTGAATTAGCATCTCTACTTTGTATTTAACGAATCAAAAAAACACTTAGAACACTTGTTGAATGAAATACAAAGAAGGTTCCCTGGTTAAAGATAGAAGAATGAGGAAATCTTTAATGCTGTTATTTTGTTCAAACAAAAGTGCGGGAAAAAGTGGTAACAACTACAAGGATAGTTATTACAAAATTGTCCCGCGATTCACATTTCTTTTCCCTATATTTTAGATTTTAAAAGAATATTACCTTGCTGAATCTGAAGATGTTCCTTATGCTGCATTTACACGACTGGAAATTTTACAGTTTTTTGTCATTAAATTAATTTTCTCATTCTTTCATTCCAGATACTGTCAGAAATAGTGTCAGTCGTGTGAATCCGGCATTAGGTGGTAGATTCCGATTTGTTTTATATTTGTTTCTAAACATGAATTAAACATTTTATTTACATGTTGTTGAAATAAAATAGCTAACCTAGTAGTAAATACAGAAGAAAACCAGCTAAACTCAGAAATAGACTCCTTCCTACAAACAAAAAACATTGTTAAATTTTTGTTTTGCCTTTTAGTGTTCTCCTTTATTGTTTGAATAAAATAGAAAATTATTTCTTAAATTTAAGTAATATATTTTATATTAAAAACATAAATAAATGTCATATCAATTAATAAAATTTAAATTTAAATAAAATAGGATTAACTAAGAAAATTTAACAAAAATAAAAAAAAAAAAAAATTAATAGGTTTCTTTTTCTGATTAAAAAAAAAAAACACAAAAAACAATTATAAGGAAATTAAAAAAAAAAAAAACTTATAATAGGTACATTTACAAAAATGTATGATTTTCCGGCTTACTGCGTTCCTAAAAAAAAAAACAAAAATGTTAGTATTACAAATAAAAATCAAATAAATTGAACTGCTATTTCCCTTACACATATTAATTACAAAAAGTATGAATCTTACATTAATAATATCAAAAAAAAAATAAATAGAAAACAAAACTTCTTTTAATAAAAAAAAGAAATGTAATGTACAATTAAATAAAATAACCAACCAGTAGACAAACAAAAAAAAAAAAAAAAAACAAAACCATTTCTTAAAACAAAAACAAACAAAATATTAAAATTTATCACTGAAATAATTTAGAAAAAAAAAAAAAAAAACAGAAAACAAAAAACTATTTTTAAGAAAAGACGTGTTAATTATTGATGAAAAAAATTGCCTTAAATAAAAAAGAAATTTATTATATTGGAGAGAGAAAATAAAATAAAAATTTTAAAATAAAATAAATTCCAAACAAGAAGGAAAAATGCAAAAAAAAAATATACATATAGTATAATAAAACAAAAATAAAAGTATGAAATAGAAGATTAAACAGGTTATATGAAGAATATATAGATATATATTTAAAAGAAAAATTGCAAGTTGTTTTTGTTTGAAAAACGTAGTGGACTCCTTCTAAGGAAATGGATATCAACGTTTATCTAGACAGTTTATATTGGGCGATTCTTTCTCACTAGCACTAAAAGACTATCGACCAACTAAATTATACAAATATCTCCTTTTGAAGGTTGTTGGAATGCTGATTAGTTATCTCTAGGAATGAAATGCCCGGTTCGGGTTATGTATGTAGCTAAGAGCTGGTTTTTCAATCAGCAGTTAAGATAGGGACAAATGTCTCTAGAACCCATTGAAATGTACATAAATAGAAAGGTATTGTCAAATGCAATCAGCACATCCAAAGCAAACCCTTTTGTAACGTCTAGTTTTTGAGATATTTGCATGCAAAGTTAATTTTTGAGTTTTGAAACCTTGGGTATCTGCAGATAAGCCTCGGAGGCTTAGTTATTTTTTCCATAGCTGAAAACTAGAACATTCTTCGTTAATCAAATAAAAATATTATCGAACCATTTACATATACAGGGTGTCCCATTAACAATGGTCCAAACTGAAACTGGTGAAAGGCCAGGTGATGAACTATCAGAATTTGGTAAGTTTTCCATACCGAATCATAGCGGTTCTCGAGTAATGGTTATTTTTTTGAAATTTGAAAAAAACCTTACTTTGAACCAGTTTTTAGCTCACCTGTCCATAATTGAGTTTTGTTTTTTTTTTTTACAAATTTTGCATTAAAAAATTGACTTATAGTTTCACTTACTTTACTGAGTAGTATATTTTTCATTGGCATTACCATTTGCCTACAATTCATTTGTTAATATTGAACTTTGCCAAAATTTAATTTTTGACCTCAATCTTCTGTAGAGCCCCCTAAACGAAATTCGTATGGCTCAATACAGGTTTTATATTTCATAAGACACTTCTCAAAAAACTTGATGGTTTTAAAAAAAAATTTCAATATTAACTTATGAATTGTAGGCAAATTGTGATAGCAATGACAAATATTTTACTCAGTAAAGCTAGTGAAACTATAAATCAATGTTTTAATTTGTAAAAAAATAAAAATCAATTATGGACAGGGTGAGCAAAAAACTGGTTCAAAGTAAGATTTTTTTCAAATTTCAAAAAATAGCCGTTACTCGAGAACCGCTATGATTCGGTATGGAAAAGTTAACAACTTCTGATAGGCCATGACCTGGCCTTTCACCAGTTTTGGTTTGGACCATTGTTAATGGGACACCCTGTATGTATGTATATATTTTTTTTTAGTTGTTAGCTACAAGAAGTGCGATCCAGCCGTGGATTTTATTTTTATTTTAATAAAATATTCTTCGTATGCCAACAACAAATATAAAATAATTTGTTTCAACCTGTAAAATTGAATAGTTTCGTTGTGCTTTTTCAACTATAAGCTTAATAAAAAGCTACTCCATTAAATAGCTTTATACATTTATAGCATAGACTTCTTCAACTCCATACCTTTAATTGAATAGCTTGAAATATTATTTTCGAAAGAGAAATGTTCGAAAGCCTGGAAGCATTGTTAGAACTCAATTCGCCGCAACAACAAGTAAACGGAAACATCCCTTGAGATTTTTCCCTTCGATATAAAATCCTTTAAAACAGGATGTGGGTGTATTTCCTTGCCATAAATATCTACGATATAAGCAAACAAGATTTCCAGCAGTTTGTTTTAAAAACAGTTTTTTTTGACGGTAGTAGATTTTAGTACGTAATAGAATACCGTTGCTACAATTTTAAACGTAGATGGCAGTGCCTTCGATTGTGGGTGGGTGTTTAGCTCAAGCTATCATTATTTTATTTTTTTAAAAATTAGTCGATTCAAATTTTGAAAATTAGTTTTTTTTTGCATCTAGTTCTTTTCAAAGGAAGAGGCAGTTTTATATGTCATATTTTTTGCGATATACATACATATTACTATGTAGGTTGGATTCGTAAAAAAAAAATAGAACGCGAGATAATTATTTTCTCTTACATTACGAACGATGATAGAGAACGCGAAAAAAATGGGCCGCGCAATTCTGTCTGCCTGTTTGTCTATACCTCGACATGCAACCTAAGCCACTGAAACGGTGTTCTTCAAACTCAAGGTTCTTAGGGAATTTCCTAGAGGGGAAACAGTATTTTTTTTACTCAAGGAATAAAGTTACTCTCCATACAACCAATATACAAGTATTTATTTATTTTAAAAACGAATCTAAGGATTTTGGCAAAAAAAATTTCATTTCGAGTTGCTTTTTAAGGAATAATTAATATTTTTGTAAACAAAACTAACTACTTCCCTAATCCACGGCTGTTCTAATTTCCGACCGAATTTAAAAACTGAAACGAAAATTAAATCCGTGCGAATTGAAAAAGTTTGTTCTGATTTCCAGTCGAATTGAGTTTGCAGTGTAGACAACTTAAAATCAACAAAACGTTTTCGAAATCAGCTGTGAAGATGTCAAACAAGTTTCAATTTTAAAATTATTAAATTTCTTTAATTAAAGTACCTAATTATTTTATTATACAAAAGAAAACATTTTGAAGCTAAAGTTTGATTACTGTTCAGTAGTTCATGTGTTCGTTTAAATCGGTTGATTAATCCATTCCCATTATCTTACACGAAATTAGAGCATTTTACAATATTTGGAAGATAGATGTACTAGTTTGGATGAAGAAACAATAGAAAGGCGAAATGCTCTCCTTGCAACGCGAAGGTATCGTAGAACGCTAAGGGACCTTTCGAACCCCTTATGGAAAACAAATTTGTAATAATTCAGTTGCATGACTAATATGAAGCAACTCTTATTCAAACTTTATTTTTACTTGTTAAAGATTCATTCAGGCGTTCAGATTGAACAAAGAATCATTTAGATATATAGGTTTTATAAGAATTGCAATATCGTTGGAACTCTTGTGGATCTCTTACCCCAGTGACAAAGTTATCCGCCTGCCTAAGGTTTTTCGCTGAAGGTGAAAGGTGGTCAGATATAATTTGTTGCATTCGCCACCACCGGTCGCATCTACTTTTTTTTAGTGTTGAATCAGCTTTTTAATAAAAACTTTGTAGTCCGACCACACCTGTAAAATACAAGCAAAAACGTGATTAAAATGCACTACAGTTTCGAGCCAATTGTATACTTTTGCAACTCACAACAAAAGACAACCGAATTGAAAACGTCAATTAATTGGCGTTTTGCAGATCCGTCTGTTTTTTGGAACACCCTGTAAAACGTCAAACAATACGGAAAATAGAACTACAAGAATTCGAAAACGGTTGGTTTTGTAATTCGAACGAAAATCAGAACAGGGATGATAGTAATAGTACAAGAGCCGACAGCAAATTTTGAGTCGACAGCAAACTTTAATCGTCTATTTTTGGAGACTTTATTCAGTTGATTTTATGCGTTTTATAAATCTCCAAGAAAAAACGGTTAAGGTTCCCTTAAAAGTTCTATTGGTCCGATTACAGAGATAAAAGTGTTTGGACTTTGGGAAAATTACAAAGCATCATTTTTTATTTTTGTTTTAAAAAAAAAAAATAAAGTGATAATACAACTGATACAAAATTTGGAAAATTTTTATTTTCAAATCCCTGTCCTCGCCAAAGGCTGAGAAAAAAACCTGACTAGACTTTTGATTTCGATATCACAAAATATGACCCTTTAAAGAAACCCTCATACTCAGATTTTGCCAAAATTTGCTGTCGGCTCTTAGACTATAATAATCTCAACCAAACTTTCTATAGATGGGACTATTTAAGGGGTTGGGGTCGAAATTCTGTTTTCAAAAATCTGCATTTCAAAATACTGTGAAGAAAATTCTGTATTATAAAAGGGTTGGTGTCGAAATTCTGTATGGTCAAAATTCTGTTTTCAAAATTCTACATTTCAAAATACTGTTTTTCTAAAATCTGGTTACACAAAATTCTGTATGAGAAAAATTCTGTACTTCCATATTCTGTTTTTCAAAATTCTGAATTAAAAAAAAAAACTTCAATAACTTAAAAAAAAAAATAACTAAAAACTATGGTGTACTGCCCCGGTTGTCCCAATGAACGCTACGGCCCTGCTAATACGGCACTTAAATTACAATGGCAAGTTAGAAGCCTTCTTTTGGAATTTTGTATACCTACTTAAAGTGGAGAAGTTGGGTCAAAAATGTCTGATCATTAAATCCTTAAAATTTCTCAGCAGATAACTATACTAAAACTTAAACTTAAAAGGATTTATTATCTATCAAAATATATAACATGTCTTCATTAGCACATAATACAATAAAACAAAAGAACTACATATAACTATCTCAAGAACATTGTGTATACAAATTTCCTAAACTTAAAGAAGACTCAAACTAATGTAATAAAACTTCGTCGGTCTAGGTCGTCCTCGTCCTTCTCTAAGCAAACAAAGTAAAAAGTCTTTGCAACGTAAACAAACAAAAGTCTTTCCATGCTGTATGCAATAGAACAAAAACTTTCCTTGTTCTATTATTATTGGTCTAACTATAAACCATACAAACAAACAAATAAACATACAAACACAGCAACAACAAAAAAATTGTCAAAAGTCCTTGGTTGTAGAAAGGAATTCTAAACTAAAACTCAAGAATGTCAATTTTATAGCTTCACTCTCTCAAAAAAAATATAGATTTACTACAGAGAAAAATGGAGTTTCAACCTCATCTCCTAAAAAAAAAAAAAAAAAAAAAAAAAACACCACCACAAAATATCCTTCTTTTACGTTTGACGATACACAGAATTCCTCCTCATTTATTGTTTTTTTCTGTGTCGCTTATTGTCAAACTGAAGTTACTTAAGAAACAGACATACCTCTACTTCCTACGTAGATACATATGAACAAAATAAAGGACATTTTCAAGGACTCCCTCACATCTCACATGAATGTGTGATGTGTGTAAGTATAGAAAGTTTAATCTGATAGGAATCCCTTTGGAAATAGTGCTTTCATTTGCACCTGATTTTTTGTCTTGCAATAAACTATACGGATGGGTCCTTATTGTCCGAGTGTCCTTTTGAAAGTTGAATAAAATTTCACTCCTTCAACATCAACAGACATGACAAAACTATACGCATTCTTTTGACTTCTTTTGGCTACAAAAAAAAAATAAGAAATGTTGCATACTTAGAGAAAATATGTCCTTATGACACACAAGAAATATAGAATTTTTCATTCAGGATAATAATGGAGTCACTTTGACAGGACATTTTGCAAATTGCCAACACAATTGTTAAAAAAAAACTAAAATAAGTCACAGAAGGAATAGAGTGCACATATTTTGTGAACCTACTCTCATGAATAATTGAAAAGGTCCTATATACTTGAATTTTACAAAAAAAAAAAAATGAAATCCTTAAGGAGTTCTCCTGGGAAGGACAACAGCTCCCAGCCCGATAGCCATTACAAGGTTAATTTAAGCTACATGGTAAACACAAACATTGAGAGAGAGCCATAGTGGAACTCTCTGCTTACGGGGGGAGGACAGGGGTTGGATTGCTTGTTCATTTTGTTCCAATTCTGTTTTGAAGTGCGAAATTACCTTTCCGTATGCTGACAAGGACGAAAAATTACGAACAGTTTTTTTTGTTGGTCCTTTTTTTATTTGTAATTCTGTTCATTTACATGAAAAATTTGTCGATTGTATGGCCTGGGTATTTTTGGCAGATGATGATGGTGGTGGTATCCTTCGGCCCAACGTTTTATCTCTTTCTGATGGTAATGCTGTTGCTGCTGCTTCTGTTGACTCACAATCAACGGAGTAGTCCTTGGGGTGTTCCTTCGTTTCTTTAAACGTCGATAGAAAAACTTCGGAATGTCAACACAAAGAAAATAAAGAATTTCCACGGCGCTAATTATCGAACATCCAAGAAAAAGGCCGGCAATTCCTCCAAAGGACACTATAGTTGTTGAGAAGGATATAAAATAAAGAGGACGAAGAAAAAAAAATTGAAAAAGTTTTATTTTCATATTCCTTACCCACTAAATCTACCCAACCAAAGACTAAACTTGTCCGATACTGAATAATCGAATCGAAGCGATAAAATATATCGAGATCTACGTAGGACGAATTGTTAAGGATATTTGCTGATAGGTAGGTGGGACGTACTTCGTTGATGTAATTCAATGAATGGCAATTGCGGAAGCAATTGCATGTCATACCAGAGTACCGGTTAAAGACGTATTCTTCTTCGCCGTTGCGTTTTGTGTAACTGAAGAAATCTGTTTGTGAAAAGTAAAAGAAAAACTTTAAAGAAGTGGGGTGGGGGTGGTTGAGTGGATGTTCTTGATGTCGACAAAGACGACGACCGACTGACGTCGACCCACTATAAGCTTAAGCTGCTTTAAAAGCCAGCAGAACTTACCTCGATGCTTGTAGATGCACTGAAAGTCACAGATAAGCAATACCTAGATAGGAATCTTTCGTTCGTATCACCCCCCAAAACCCATTTGTTTACATTGTTGTTTTTGTAATTTCATTTCGTGTCGATGAATAGATGTGAACTGCAACAACAATTTAACGCGGTGAATTTGATTTGTTTGACAGTTCATTTTTTTTTTCATAAATGTGCTGTGCGAAGATTTTTATTCCGGTGTTTGTGATTTTCATTAAAAAATACATTAATAAAAAAAAAAAATAATTGTTTCACCAAGCACAATGCCCGCATGGCAAGCGGAACTTGAACGAGTCCTTGAATTTCAATGAAAAATCTTTTGGTGCTTCCATGTTTCTTTCTTACAATTCGCCAAAAAGCTACTTGGGCAGACGATGCGCGATGAGAACTTTTTGTAGAACTCTGTAGCCTCCGAAGGGGCCCTGTTTGAGCAGAGTATAGCAAAGGGCAAAAGACCTAATTATGTTTATGAAATTTTAAAAACATAATTTCAATATTTTTCAGCTCTACAGCACAATAATTATAAAAAAAATCTCGCCAACCAATAATAAGGTTCGAGAAATCAACAAAAATTAAATTCACCATGGCAAATTTGACAGCTACTATATTCTTAGTTTTAGGGTACAGACACACTTAATATATGAAATTTTTTTAATTTATTCGTAAGGGGTTGGATTGCACCATGGTCAAATTCCGACGTAAATTTTTAGAAATTAATTTAAGGTCCCCCAAACCGATGCGTGGACAACATTTTTGTCAGTCATCGGGTTCATATGGAAAATCGCACCGCTTTCATTGTGGGTACCTACTCTCAATTATTTTCATGTAACTTAATTTTAAAAAGTGAATGTTTTGTGGTCGTGAGTGTTTCGCTCCGATTTAAGGCTCACCCAAACCAATGCGAAACATTCGTTGCGGCGAAAAAACATTCGTCAGTCAAAATTAATTTATATGTTTCTCCGCCGCGTTGGTGTGGGCACCTTTATATATCACCATGTAAATAAATTTTGACATGCGAATGTTTCTTCGCCGCAACGAATGTTTCACATTGGTTTGGAAGAGCCTTTAACGTTGATTTGAAAGATCCTTTACACAATTTAAATTGTGTTGCAACAAAAATGGTCTCCTAAGCCGATGCGAAACATTTGGAATACCAACAAAACCTTCATCTGCCAGAATTAATTTGTATGGGGATAAAAGAAAGCACCCACAATGGTGTGAATCTCATCTGTTCTTAATTGCAAAAACTGCAATAAAGTCAATTCTGAAAAAACACAATAGGCGTGTTTTATCACAAAAGCCATCCATAGTACAGTACGATTTTACAGGCATTACAAATACAACATCGCTAGTAGCTCTACAGCCAATAAGAAGTTATACTACGTTTTCTGTCAAAACAATTTTTTTATGTTTTCTTGCAAGAAGGTTTCTTTAGCGAACATTTTAAATTCTCACTTTTGTACTTTTTTGCAAAAGTAGGTAGGTATATATAGTTAAACCTTAATGTAACTTTCATTTCAACAAAAAAATCAAATATGTGATAGAAAAATTTGAATTGTTTAGAAAAAAAGATCAAAAATCAAATCTTTCATATAGAAAATTTACACCGGCTACACGATTTTTTTTGCGACTTCCTTACAAGAAAAAAAATTAATCTGCAATCGTCGAAAGGAAATCGGCATACAAGAACCTAGCACATTTAAACAAACCCTTGGATTCTTAAATTATCCGCCATTTTGTTCACGAACCGAGGTGAAACTCGGATTTTTTTTTCACGTACACTAGTACAAAAATCCGATTTTCACCACGGTTGTCTGCACGTACACTAGTGCAAAAATCCGATGTTGACCACGGCCATTTGACGTTTGAGCTTGTAGGCAAACCGAATTGACAGCCGAAGATTCCCATCTAGGTATTGCTTATCTGTGCTGAAAGTCGGACGCTTGACAGGGTGGATAGTCACCTGTGAAGTTATAAAAAAGACGTACACATCATATAGAGGAGTGAGTAAGAGAGAGTGGAAAAATCAATGATTTATTCGAGTGGCCATAAGACTGAGTCTCTTTAAGAAAGGAAGGACATTTCATATCCTTCAACATCTAGTTTACCTACCTTGAGGAAAGAGGAGATCCATGGTGCAATTACAGTAGAGCATCAGGTACTCTTGATGGCATTGAGAAAAGCAATTCTCGAGCATGTAGACGTGACCCGGTAGGGATTTGAAATCTTCGCTGGTACGTTCATCCTGTAAGAAGATATATAAAAAAAGAGAGAGAGATTGGTCATTTGTATTTGCATATGAAACAAAAGTTATACGATATAGTATAACAAAATTGCCAATTGAAATAAAATCCGGAAATAATTGGGGATTGACAACAAGCAAAAAGGCAGCTTGCTATAAAGATGATTTTTTTGTTGAAAAACTATAGTGACTATGGCAATCAGGATTTTTAAATAGATATTGACTTAAAGAAAAAAATGGAGAGATAAGTGCATTCATGGAAATGGTTGAAACTATAATTTGATAGAATACGTGAACATTTCTTTGAGTAAGTATCTTAGACACAAGGGTCTTTCCCATGAATAAATAAACATTGTCGATTTCGTACAACAATGGATAGGCTTGTTCGTACTCTATTCGCAAACTCGTACGGGCATTTTTTTTGAAGAAGACTTAGTTTTGGGTCGAAAATAATATTTAAAGAATGACTTTGAATTCAAATATCTTCGCAACCAGAGCTCGTAAAATGTTCTAGTTTTCAGTTATGGATAGCTTTTGAAAACCGCAATGTCCTCCGAGGCTGATTTGCGGAACTGTAGGCATACAAAGTTAACCAAGGTTTCAAAAGTCAAAAATTAACTTTGCATGCAAATATTTCAAAAACTTGACCTTATTAAAGGGTTTGCTTTGGATGTGCTGATTGCATTTGACAATACCTTTCTATTTATGTACATTTCAATGGGTTCCAGAGACTTTCGTGAAAAAAATGAAAAAATGCTTGTTTTTTGGCAAGGGGTTAGTCCATACTTTTTTCAAAAATCGATTGAAAAAAAATTCTCAGATTGGAATGCCAATGCAAAGTCCTGTCCGTTCTGTATTCAACAGCGTCAACCGCAACCTCCTACGAGCCTTTTTTGGAAAGTTATAGCCATATGAAGACTTTTAGTTTTGGGTCGAAAATAAAAGAATGACTTTGATTTCAAATATCTTCGCAACCAGACCTCGTAGAATGTTCTAGTTTTCAGTTATGGAAAGCTTTTGAAAAACTAATTAAGCGTTTTTAAAACCGCAATGTCCTCCGAGGCTGATTTGCGGAACTGTAGGCATACAAAATTAACCAAGGTTTCAAAACTCAAAAATTAACTTTGCATGCAAATATCTCAAAAACTAGACCTCATAAAAGGGTTTGCTTTGGATGTGCCGATTGCATTTGACAATACCTTTCTATTTATGTACATTTCAATGGGTTCCAGAGACTTTCGTGAAAAAAATTGAAAAAATGCTTCTTTTTTGGCAAGGGTTTTTTTTCAAAAATCGATTGAAAAAAAAAATTCTCAGATTGGAATGCCAATGCAAAGTCCTGTCCGTTCTGTATTCAACAGCGTCAACCGCAACCTCCTACGAGCCTTTTTTGGAAAGTTATAGCCATATGAAGAGTTTTAGTTTTGGGTCGAAAATAAAAGAATGACTTTGATTTCAAATATCTTCGCAACCAGACCCTGTAAAATTTTCTCGTTTTCAGCTTTGTATAGCTTTTGAAAAACTAATTCTGCGTTTTGAAAACTTTAATGTCCTCCGAGGCTGATTTGCGGAACTGTAGGCATACAAAGTTAACCAAGGTTTCAAAACTCAAAAATTAACTTTGCATGCAAATATCTCAAAAACTAGACCTTATAAAAGGGTTTGCTTTGGATGTGCTGATTGCATTTGACAATACCTTTCTATTTATGTACATTTCAATGGGTTCCAGAGACTTTCTTGAACAAATTGAAAAAATGCTTCTTTTTTGGCAAGGGGTTACTCCATGCTTTTTTTTTCAAAAATCGATTGAAAAAAAAATTCTCAGATTGGAATGCCAATGCAAAGTCCTGTCGGTTCTGTATTCAACAGCGTCAACCGCAACCTCCTACGAGCCTTTTTTGGAAAGTTATAGCCATATGAAGACTTTTAGTTTTGGGTCGAAAATAAAAGAATGACTTTGATTTCAAATATCTTCGCAACCAGACCTCGTAGAATGTTCTAGTTTTCAGTTATGGATAGCTTTTGAAAAACTAATTCAGCGTTTTGAAAACCGCAATGTCCTCCGAGGCTGATTTGCGGAGCTGTAGGCATACAAAGTTAACCAAGGTTTCAAAACTCAAAAATTAACTTTGCATGCAAATATCTCAAAAACTAGACCTTATAAAAGGGTTTGCTTTGGATGTGCCGATTGCATTTGACAATACCTTTCTATTTATGTACATTTCAATGGGTTCCAGAGACTTTCGTGAAAAAAATGAAAAAATGCTTCTTTTTTGGCAAGGGTTAGCCCATGCTTTTTTTCAAAAATCGATTGAAAAAAAAATTCTCAGATTGGAATGCCAATGCAAAGTACTGTCCGTTCTGTATTCAACAGCGTCAACCGCAACCTCCTACGAGCCTTTTTTGGAAAGTTATAGCCATATGAAGACTTTTAGTTTTGGGTCGAAAATAAAAGAATGACTTTGATTTCAAATATCTTCGCAACCAGACCTCGTAGAATGTTCTAGTTTTCAGTTATGGATAGCTTTTGAAAAACTAATTCAGCGTTTTGAAAACCGCAATGTCCTCCGAGGCTGATTTGCGGAGCTGTAGGCATACAAAGTTAACCAAGGTTTCAAAACTCAAAAATTAACTTTGCATGCAAATATCTCAAAAACTAGACCTTATAAAAGGGTTTGCTTTGGATGTGCCGATTGCATTTGACAATACCTTTCTATTTATGTACATTTCAATGGGTTCCAGAGACTTTCGTGAAAAAAATGAAAAAATGCTTCTTTTTTGGCAAGGGTTAGCCCATGCTTTTTTTCAAAAATCGATTGAAAAAAAAATTCTCAGATTGGAATGCCAATGCAAAGTCCTGTCCGTTCTGTATTCAACAGTGTCAACCGCAACCTCCTACGAGCCTTTTTTGGAAAGTTATAGCCATATGAAGACTTTTAGTTTTGGGTCGAAAATAAAAGAATGACTTTGATTTCAAATACCTTCGCAACCAGACCTCGTAGAATGTTCTAGTTTTTAGAGATGCGCATAGCTTTTAAATGTTCGAGTTTTCAGTTATGGGTAGCTTTTGAAAAACTAATTCAGCGTTTTGAAAACCGCAATGTCCTTCGAGGCTGATTTGCGGAGCTGTAGGCATACAAAGTTAACCAAGGTTTCAAAACTCAAAAATTAACTTTGCATGCAAATATCTCAAAAACTAGACCTTATAAAAGGGTTTGCTTTGGATGTGCCGATTGCATTTGACAATACCTTTCTATTTATGTACATTTCAATGGGTTCCAGAGACTTTCGTGACAAAAATGAAAAAATGCTTGTTTTTTGGCAAGGGGTTAGCCCATACTTTTTTCAAAAATCGATTGAAAAAAAAATTCTCAGATTGGAATGCCAATGCAAAGTCCTGTCCGTTCTGTATTCAACAGCGTCAACCGCAACCTCCTACGAGCCTTTTTTGGAAAGTTATAGCCATATGAAGTCTTTTAGTTTTGGGTCGAAAATAAAAGAATGACTTTGATTTCAAATATCTTCGCAACCAGACCTCGTAGAATGTTCTAGTTTTCAGTTATGGATAGCTTTTGAAAAACTAATTCAGCGTTTTGAAAACCGCAATGTCCTCCGAGGCTGATTTGCGGAGCTGTAGGCATACAAAGTTAACCAAGGTTTCAAAACTCAAAAATTAACTTTGCATGCAAATATCTCAAAAACTAGACCTTATAAAAGGGTTTGCTTTGGATGTGCCGATTGCATTTGACAATACCTTTCTATTTATGTACATTTCAATGGGTTCCAGAGGCTTTCGTGACAAAAATGAAAAAATGCTTGTTTTTTGGCAAGGGGTTAGTCCATACTTTTTTCAAAAATCGATTGAAAAAAAAAATCTCAGATTGGAATGCCAATGCAAAGTCCTGTCCGTTCTGTATTCAACAGCGTCAACCGCAACCTCCTACGAGCCTTTTTTGGAAAGTTATAGCCATATGAAGACTTTTAGTTTTGGGTCGAAAATAAAAGAATGACTTTGATTTCAAATATCTTCGCAACCAGACCTCGTAGAATGTTCTAAATTTCAGCTATGGATAGCTTTTGAAAAACTAATTGGGCGTTTTGAAAACCGCAATGTCCTCCGAGGCTGATTTGCGGAACTGTAGGCATACAAAGTTAACCAAGGTTTCAAAACTCAAATATTAACTTTGCATGCAAATATCTCAAAAACTAGACCTTATAAAAGGGTTTGCTTTGGATGTGCCGATTGCATTTGACAATGCCTTTCTATTTATGTACATTTCAATGGGTTCCAGAGACTTCTGTGAAAAAATTGAAAAAATGCTTCTTTTTTGGCAAGGGTTTTTTTTTCAAAAATCGATTGAAAAAAAAAATTCTCAGATTGGAATGCCAATGCAAAGTCCTGTCCGTTCTGTATTCAACAGCATCAACCGCAACCTCCTACGAGCCTTTTTTGGAAAGTTATAGCCATATGAAGACTTTTAGTTTTGGGTCGAAAATAAAAGAATGACTTTGATTTCAAATATCTTCGCAACCAGACCTCGTAGAATGTTCTAGTTTTCAGTTATGGGTAGCTTTTGAAAAACTAATTAAGCGTTTTGAAAACCGCAATGTCCTCCGAGGCTGATTTGCGGAACTGTAGGCATACAAAGTTAACCAAGGTTTCAAAACTCAAATATTAACTTTGCATGCAAATATCTCAAAAACTAGACCTTATAAAAGGGTTTGCTTTGGATGTGCCGATTGCATTTGACAATACCTTTCTATTTATGTACATTTCAATGGGTTCCAGAGACTTTCGTGAAAAAAATGAAAAAATGCTTCTTTTTTGGCAAGGGGTTAGCCCATGCTTTTTTTCAAAAATCGATTGAAAAAAAAAATTCTCAGATTGGAATTCCAATGCAAAGTCCTGTCCGTTCTGTATTCAACAGCGTCAACCGCAACCTCCTACGAGCCTTTTTTGGAAAGTTATAGCCATATGAAGACTTTTAGTTTTGGGTCGAAAATAAATGAATGACTTTGATTTCAAATATCTTCGCAACCAGACCTCGTAGAATGTTCTAGTTTTCAGTTATGGAAAGCTTTTGAAAAACTTATTAAGCGTTTTTAAAACCGCAATGTCCTCCGAGGCTGATTTGCGGAACTGTAGGCATACAAAATTAACCAAGGTTTCAAAACTCAAAAATTAACTTTGCATGCAAATATCTCAAAAACTAGACCTTATAAAAGGGTTTGCTTTGGATGTGCCGATTGCATTTGACAATACCTTTCTATTTATGTACATTTCAATGGGTTCCAGAGACTTTCGTGAAAAAAATGAAAAAATGCTTCTTTTTTGGCAAGGGTTAGCCCATGCTTTTTTTCAAAAATCGATTAAAAAAAAAAAATTCTCAGATTGGAATGCCAATGCAAAGTCCTGTCCGTTCTGTATTCAACAGCGTCAACCGCAACCTCCTACGAGCCTTTTTTGGAAAGTTATAGCCATATGAAGACTTTTAGTTTTGGGTCGAAAATAAAAGAATGACTTTGATTTCAAATATCTTCGCAACCAGACCTCGTAGAATGTTCTAGTTTTCAGTTATGAATAGCTTTTGAAAAACTAATTCAGCGTTTTGAAAACCGCAATGTCCTCCGAGGCTGATTTGCGGAACTGTAGGCATACAAAGTTAACCAAGGTTTCAAAACTCAAATATTAACTTTGCATGCAAATATCTCAAAAACTAGACCTTATAAAAGGGTTTGCTTTGGATGTGCCGATTGCATTTGACAATACCTTTCTATTTATGTACATTTCAATGGGTTCCAGAGACTTTCGTGAAAAAAATGAAAAAATGCTTCTTTTTTGGCAAGGGGTTAGCCCATGCTTTTTTTCAAAAATCGATTGAAAAAAAAAATTCTCAGATTGGAATGCCAATGCAAAGTCCTGTCCGTTCTGTATTCAACAGCGTCAACCGCAACCTCCTACGAGCCTTTTTTGGAAAGTTATAGCCATATGAAGACTTTTAGTTTTGGGTCGAAAATAAAAGAATGACTTTGATTTCAAATACCTTCGCAACAAGACCTCGTAGAATGTTCTAGTCTTCAGTTATGGGTAGCTTTTGAAAAACTAATAAAGCGTTTTGAAAACCGCAATGTCCTCCGAGGCTGATTTGCGGAACTGTAGGCATACAAAGTTAACCAAGGTTTCAAAACTCAAATATTAACTTTGCATGCAAATATCTCAAAAACAAGACCTTATAAAAGGGTTTGCTTTGGATGTGCCGATTGCATTTGACAATACCTTTCTATTTATGTACATTTCAATGGGTTCCAGAGACTTCTGTGAAAAAATTGAAAAAATGCTTCTTTTTTGGCAAGGGTTTTTTTCAAAAATCGATTGAAAAAAAAATTCTCAGATTGGAATGCCAATGCAAAGTCCTGTCCGTTCTGTATTCAACAGCATCAACCGCAACCTCTTACGAGCCTTTTTTGGAAAGTTATAGCCATATGAAGACTTTTAGTTTTGGGTCAAAAATAAAAGAATGACTTTGATTTCAAATATCTTCGCAACCAGACCTCGTAGAATGTTCTAGTTTTCAGTTATGGATAGCTTTTGAAAAACTTATTCAGCGTTTTGAAAACCGTAATGTCCTCCGAGGCTGATTTGCGGAACTGTAGGCATACAAAGTTAACCAAGGTTTCAAAACTCAAAAATTAACTTTGCATGCAAATATCTCAAAAACTAGACCTTATAAAAGGGTTTGCTTTGGATGTGCTGATTGCATTTGACAATACCTTTCTATTTATGTACATTTCAATGGGTTCCAGATACTTTTGTGAAAAAAATGAAAAAATGCTTCTTTTTTGGCAAGGGGTTAGTCCATACTTTTTTTAAAAACCGATTGAAAAAAAAATCTCAGATTTGAAAGCCAATGCAAAGTCCTGTCCGTTCTGTATTCAACAGCTCCAACCGCAACCTCCTACGAGCCTTTTTTGAAAAGTTATAGCCATATGAAGACTTTTAGTTTTGGGTCGAAAATAAAAGAATGACTTTGATTTCAAATATCTTCGCAACCAGACCTCGTAGAATGTTCTAGTTTTCAGTTATGAATAGCTTTTGAAAAACTAATTCAGCGTTTTGAAAACCGCAATGTCCTCCGAGGCTGATTTGCGGAGCTGTAGGCATACAAAGTTAACCAAGGTTTCAAAACTCAAAAATTAACTTTGCATGCAAATATCTCAAAAACTAGACCTTATAAAAGGGTTTGCTTTGGATGTGCTGATTGCATTTGACAATACCTTTCTATTTATGTACATTTCAATGGGTTCCAGATACTTTTGTGAAAAAAATGAAAAAATGCTTCTTTTTGGCAAGGGGTCCATACTTTTTTTAAAAACCGATTAAAAAAAAATCTCAGATTTGAAAGCCAATGCAAAGTCCTGTCCGTTCTGTATTTAACAGCGTCAACCGCAACCTCCTACGAGCCTTTTTTTGGAAAGTTATAGCCATATGAAGACTTTTAGTTTTGGGTCGAAAATAAAAGAATGACTTTGATTTCAAATATCTTCGCAACCAGACCTCGTAGAATGTTCTAGTTTTCAGCTATGGATAGCTTTTGAAAAACTAATTGGGCGTTTTGAAAACCGCAGTGACCTCCGAGGCTTATTTGCGGAACTGAAGGTATACAAATTTAACCAAGGTTTCAAAACTCAAAAATTAACTTTGCATGCAAATATCTCAAAAACTAGACCTTATAAAAGGGTTTGCTTTGGATGTGCTGATTGCATTTGACAATACCTTTCTATTTATGTACATTTCAATGGGTTCCAGAGGCTTTCGTGAAAAAAAATGAAAAAATGCTTCTTTTTTGGCAAGGGGTTAGCCCATGCTTTTTTCAAAAATCGATTGAAAAAAAAATTCTCAGATTGGAATGCCAATGCAAAGTCCTATCCGTTCTGTATTCAACAGCGTCAACCGCAACCTCCTACGAGCCTTTTTTGGAAAGTTATAGCCATATGAAGACTTTTAGTTTTGGGTCGAAAATAAAAGAATGACTTTGATTTCAAATATCTTCGCAACCAGACCTCGTAGAATGTTCTAGTTTTCAGCTATGGATAGCTTTTGAAAAACTAATTGCGCGTTTTAAAAACCGCAATGTCCTCCGAGGCTTATTTGCGGCACTGAAGGTATACAAATTTAACCAAGGTTTCAAAACTCAAAAATTAACTTTGCATGCAAATATCTCAAAAACTAGACCTTATAAAAGGGTTTGCTTTGGATGTGCCGATTGCATTTGACAATACCTTTCTATTTATGTACATTTCAATGGGTTCCAGATACTTTTGTGAAAAAAATGAAAAAATGCTTCTTTTTGGCAAGGGGTCCATACTTTTTTTAAAAACCGATTAAAAAAAAAATCTCAGATTTGAAAGCCAATGCAAAGTCCTGTCCGTTCTGTATTCAACAGCGTCAACCGCAACCTCCTACGAGCCTTTTTTTGGAAAGTTATAGCCATATGAAGACTTTTAGTTTTGGGTCGAAAATAAAAGAATGACTTTGATTTCAAATATCTTCCCAACCAGACCTCGTAGAATGTTCTAGTTTTCAGCTATGGATAGCTTTCGTGAAAAAAATGAAAAAATGCTTCTTTTTTGGCAAGGGGTTAGCCCATGCTTTTTTCAAAAATCGATTGAAAAAAAAAATTCTCAGATTGGAATGCCAATGCAAAGTCCTATCCGTTCTGTATTCAACAGCGTCAACCGCAACCTCCTACGAGCCTTTTTTGGAAAGTTATAGCCATATGAAGACTTTTAGTTTTGGGTCGAAAATAAAAGAATGACTTTAATTTCAAATATCTTCGCAACCAGACCTCGTAGAATGTTCTAGTTTTCAGCTATGGATAGCTTTTGAAAAACTAATTGCGCGTTTTAAAAACCGCAATGTCCTCCGAGGCTGATTTGCGGAACTGTAGGCATACAAAGTTAACCAAGGTTTCAAAACTCAAAAATTAACTTTGCATGCAAATATCTCAAAAACTAGACCTTATAAAAGGGTTTGCTTTGGATGTGCTGATTGCATTTGACAATACCTTTCTATTTATGTACATTTCAATGGGTTCCAGAGGCTTTCGTGAAAAAAATGAAAAAATTCTTCTTTTTTGGCAAGGGGTTAGCCCATGCTTTTTTTCAAAAATCGATTGAAAAAAAAAAATTCTCAGATTGGAATGCCAATGCAAAGTCCTGTCCGTTCTGTATTCAACAGCGTCAACCGCAACCTCCTAAGAGCCTTTTTTGAAAAGTTATAGCCATATGAAGACTTTTAGTTTTGGGTCGAAAATAAAAGAATGACTTTGATTTCAAATATCTTCGCAACCAGACCTCGTAGAATGTTCTAGTTTTCAGTTATGGATAGCTTTTGAAAAACTAAATAAGCGTTTTGAAAACCGCAATGTCCTCCGAGGCTGATTTGCGGAACTGTAGGCATACAAAGTTAACCAAGGTTTCAAAACTCAAAAATTAACTTTGCATGCAAATATCTCAAAAACTAGACCTTATAAAAGGGTTTGCTTTGGATGTGCTGATTGCATTTGACAATACCTTTCTATTTATGTACATTTCAATGGGTTCCAGATACTTTTGTGAAAAAAATGAAAAAATGCTTCTTTTTGGCAAGGGGTCCATACTTTTTTTAAAAACCGATTAAAAAAAAATCTCAGATTTGAAAGCCAATGCAAAGTCCTGTCCGTTCTGTATTCAACAGCGTCAACCGCAACCTCCTACGAGCCTTTTTTTGGAAAGTTATAGCCATATGAAGACTTTAATTTTGGGTCGAAAATAAAAGAATGACTTTGATTTCAAATATCTTCCCAACCAGACCTCGTAGAATGTTCTAGTTTTCAGCTATGGATAGCTTTCGTGAAAAAAATGAAAAAATGCTTCTTTTTTGGCAAGGGGTTAGCCCATGCTTTTTTCAAAAATCGATTGAAAAAAAAAATTCTCAGATTGGAATTCCAATGCAAAGTCCTGTCCGTTCTGTATTCAACAGCGTCAACCGCAACCTCCTACGAGCCTTTTTTGGAAAGTTATAGCCATATGAAGACTTTTAGTTTTGGGTCGAAAATTAAAGAATGACTTTGATTTCAAATATCTTCGCAACCAGACCTCGTAGAATGTTCTAGTTTTTAGAGATGCGCATAGCTTTTGAATGTTCGAGTTTTCAGTTAAGGGTAGCTTTTGAAAAACTAATTAAGCGTTTTGAAAACCGCAAAGTCCTCTGAGGCTGATTTGCGGAACTGTAGGCATACAAAGTTAACCAAGGTTTCAAAACGCAAAAATTAACTTTGCTTGCAAATATCTCAAAAACTAGACCTTATAAAAGGGTTTGCTTTGGATGTGCCGATTGCATTTGACAATACCTTTCTATTTATGTACATTTCAATGGGTTCCAGAGACTTTCGTGAAAAAAATGAAAAAATGCTTTTTTTTTGGCAAGGGGTTAGCCCATGCTTTTTTTCAAAAATCGATTGAAAAAAAAAAATTCTCAGATTGGAATGCCAATGCAAAGTCCTGTCCGTTCTGTATTCAACAGCGTCAACCGCAACCTCCTAATAGCCTTTTTTGAAAAGTTATAGCCATATGAAGACTTTTAGTTTTGGGTCGAAAATAAAAGAATGACTTTGATTTCAAATATCTTCGCAACCAGACCTCGTAGAATGTTCTATTTTTCAGTTATGGATAGCTTTTGAAAAACTAAATAAGCGTTTTGAAAACCGCAATGTCCTCCGAGGCTGATTTGCGGAACTGTAGGCATACAAAGTTAACCAAGGTTTCAAAACTCAAAAATTAACTTTGCATGCAAATATCTCAAAAACTAGACCTTATAAAAGGGTTTGCTTTGGATGTGCTGATTGCATTTGACAATACCTTTCTATTTATGTACATTTCAATGGGTTCCAGATACTTTTGTGAAAAAAATGAAAAAATGCTTCTTTTTGGCAAGAGGTCCATACTTTTTTTAAAAACCGATTAAAAAAAAAAATCTCAGATTTGAAAGCCAATGCAAAGTCCTGTCCGTTCTGTATTCAACAGCGTCAGTCGCAACCTCCAACGAGCCTTTTCTTGGAAAGTTATAGCCATATGAAGACTTTTAGTTTTGGGTCGAAAATAAAAGAATGACTTTGATTTCAAATATCTTCGCAACCAGACCTCGTAGAATGTTCTAGTTTTCAGCTATGGATAGCTTTTGAAAAACTAATTCAGCGTTTTGAAAACCGCAATGTCCTCCGAGGCTGATTTGCGGAGCTGTAGGCATACAAAGTTAACCAAGGTTTCAAAACTCAAAAATTAACTTTGCATGCAAATATCTCAAAAACTAGACCTTATAAAAGGGTTTGCTTTGGATGTGCCGATTGCATTTGACAATACCTTTCTATTTATGTACATTTCAATGGTTTCCAGAGACTTTCGTTAAAAAAATAAAAAAATGCTTCTTTTTTGGCAAGGGGTGTTAGTCCATGCTTTTTTCAAAAATCGATTGAAAAAAAAAAATTCTCAGACTGGAATGCCAATGCAAAGTCCTGTCCGTTCTGTATTCAACAGCTTCAACCGCAACCTCCTACGAGCCTTTTTTTGGAAAGTTATAGCCATATGAAGACTTTTAGTTTTGGGTCGAAAATAAAAGAATGACTTTGATTTCAAATATCTTTGCAACCAGACCTCGTAGAATGTTCTAGTTTTCAGTTATGGATAGCTTTTGAAAAACTAATTCAGCGTTTTGAAAACCGCAATGTCCTCCGAGGCTGATTTGCGGAGCTGTAGGCATACAAAGTTAACCAAGGTTTCAAAACTCAAAAATTAACTTTGCATGCAAATATCTCAAAAACTAGACCTTATAAAAGGGTTTGCTTTGGATGTGCCGATTGCATTTGACAATACCTTTCTATTTATGTACATTTCAATGGGTTCCAGATACTTTTGTGAAAAAAATGAAAAAATGCTTCTTTTTGGCAATGGGTCCATACTTTTTTTAAAAACCGATTAAAAAAAAAATCTCAGATTTGAAAGCCAATGCAAAGTCCTGTCCGTTCTGTATTCAACAGCGTCAACCGCAACCTCCTACGAGCCTTTTTTTGGAAAGTTATAGCCATATGAAGACTTTTAGTTTTGGGTCGAAAATAAAAGAATGACTTTGATTTCAAATATCTTCCCAACCAGACCTCGTAGAATGTTCTAGTTTTCAGCTATGGATAGCTTTCGTGAAAAAAATGAAAAAATGCTTCTTTTTTGGCAAGGGGTTAGCCCATGCTTTTTTCAAAAATCGATTGAAAAAAAAAATTCTCAGATTGGAATGCCAATGCAAAGTCCTATCCGTTCTGTATTCAACAGCGTCAAGACTTTTAGTTTTGGGTCGAAAATAAAAGAATGACTTTGATTTCAAATATCTTCGCAACCAGACCTCGTAGAATGTTCTAGTTTTCAGTTATGGATAGCTTTTGAAAAACTAATTCAGCGTTTTGAAAACCGCAATGTCCTCCGAGGCTGATTTGCGGAACTGTAGGCATACAAAGTTAACCAAGGTTTCAAAACTCAAAAATTAACTTTGCATGCAAATATCTCAAAAACTAGACCTTATAAAAGGGTTTGCTTTGGATGTGCCGATTGCATTTGACAATACCTTTCTATTTATGTACATTTCAATGGGTTCCAGATACTTTTGTGAAAAAAATGAAAAAATGCTTCTTTTTGGCAATGGGTCCATACTTTTTTTAAAAACCGATTAAAAAAAAATCTCAGATTTGAAAGCCAATGCAAAGTCCTGTCCGTTCTGTATTCAACAGCGTCAACCGCAACCTCCTACGAGCCTTTTTTTGGAAAGTTATAGCCATATGAAGACTTTTAGTTTTGGGTCGAAAATAAAAGAATGACTTTGATTTCAAATATCTTCCCAACCAGACCTCGTAGAATGTTCTAGTTTTCAGCTATGGATAGCTTTCGTGAAAAAAATGAAAAAATGCTTCTTTTTTGGCAAGGGGTTAGCCCATGCTTTTTTCAAAAATCGATTGAAAAAAAAAATTCTCAGACTGGAATGCCAATGCAAAGTCCTGTCCGTTCTGTATTCAACAGCTTCAACCGCAACCTCCTACGAGCCTTTTTTTGGAAAGTTATAGCCATATGAAGACTTTTAGTTTTGGGTCGAAAATAAAAGAATGACTTTGATTTCAAATATCTTTGCAACCAGACCTCGTAGAATGTTCTAGTTTTCAGTTATGGATAGCTTTTGAAAAACTAATTCAGCGTTTTGAAAACCGCAATGTCCTCCGAGGCTGATTTGCGGAGCTGTAGGCATACAAAGTTAACCAAGGTTTCAAAACTCAAAAATTAACTTTGCATGCAAATATCTCAAAAACTAGACCTTATAAAAGGGTTTGCTTTGGATGTGCCGATTGCATTTGACAATACCTTTCTATTTATGTACATTTCAATGGTTTCCAGAGACTTTCGTTAAAAAAATAAAAAAATGCTTCTTTTTTGGCAAGGGGTTAGCCCATGCTTTTTTTCAAAAATCGATTGAAAAAAAAAAATCTCAGATTGGAATGCCAATGCAAAGTCCTGTCCGTTCTGTATTCAACAGCATCAACCGCAACCTCCTACGAGCCTTTTTTTGGAAAGTTATAGCCATATGAAGACTTTTAGTTTTGGGTCGAAAATAAAAGAATGACTTTGATTTCAAATATCTTCGCAACCAGACCTC
Source organism: Melangyna quadrimaculata (assembly GCA_949320155.1). Classification (NCBI taxonomy): domain Eukaryota; kingdom Metazoa; phylum Arthropoda; class Insecta; order Diptera; family Syrphidae; genus Melangyna; species Melangyna quadrimaculata. Next base: position 152,169,408 of record OX439483.1, read on the forward strand.
GTAGAATGTTCTAGTTTTCAGCTATGGATAGCTTTTGAAAAACTAATTGGGCGTTTTGAAAATCGCAGTGACCTCCGAGGCTTATTTGCGGAACTGAAGGTATACAAATTTAACCAAGGTTTCAAAACTCAAAAATTAACTTTGCATGCAAATATCTCAAAAACTAGACCTTATAAAAGGGTTTGCTTTGGATGTGCTGATTGCATTTGACAATACCTTTCTATTTATGTACATTTCAATGGGTTCCAGAGGCTTTCGTGAAAAAAATGAAAAAATGCTTCTTTTTTGGCAAGGGGTTAGCCCATGCTTTTTTCAAAAATCGATTGAAAAACAAAAATCTCAGATTGGAATGCCAATGCAAAGTCCTATCCGTTCTGTATTCAACAGCGTCAACCGCAACCTCCTACGAGCCTTTTTTGGAAAGTTATAGCCATATGAAGACTTTTAGTTTTGGGTCGAAAATAAAAGAATGACTTTAATTTCAAATATCTTCGCAACCAGACCTCGTAGAATGTTCTAGTTTTCAGCTATGGATAGCTTTTGAAAAACTAATTGCGCGTTTTAAAAACCGCAATGTCCTCCGAGGCTGATTTGCGGAACTGTAGGCATACAAAGTTAACCAAGGTTTCAAAACTCAAATATTAACTTTGCATACAAATATCTCAAAAACTAGACCTTATAAAAGGGTTTGCTTTGGATGTGCCGATTGCATTTGACAATACCTTTCTATTTATGTACATTTCAATGGGTTCCAGAGACTTTCGTGAAAAAAATGAAAAAATGCTTTTTTTTTTGGCAAGGGGTCCATACTTTTTTTAAAAACCGATTAAAAAAAAAATCTCAGATTTGAAAGCCAATGCAAAGTCCTGTCCGTTCTGTATTCAACAGCGTCAATCGCAACCTCCAACGAGCCTTTTCTTGGAAAGTTATAGCCATATGAAGACTTTTAGTTTTGGGTCGAAAATAAAAGAATGACTTTGATTTCAAATATCTTCGCAACCTGACCTCGTAGAATGTTCTAGTTTTCAGTTATGGATAGCTTTTGAAAAACCAATTAAGCGTTTTGAAAACCGCAATGTCCTCCGAGGCTGATTTGCGGAACTGAAGGTATACAAAGTTAACCAAGGTTTCAAAACTCAAAAATTAACTTTGCATGCAAATATCTCAAAAACTAGACCTTATAAAAGGGTTTGCTTTGGATGTGCCGATTGCATTTGACAATACCTTTCTATTTATGTACATTTCAATGGGTTCCAGAGACTTTCGTTAAAAAAATAAAAAAATGCTTCTTTTTTGGCAAGGGGTTAGCCCATGCTTTTTTTCAAAAATCGATTGAAAAAAAAAAATCTCAGATTGGAATGCCAATGCAAAGTCATGTCCGTTCTGTATTCAACAGCGTCAACCGCAACCTCCTACGAGCCTTTTTTGGAAAGTTATAGCCATATGAAGACTTTTAGTTTTGGGTCGAAAATAAAAGAATGACTTTGATTTCAAATATCTTCGCAACCAGACCTCGTAGAATGTTCTAGTTTTCAGCTATGGATAGCTTTTGAAAAACTAATTGGGCGTTTTGAAAACCGCAATGTCCTCCGAGGCTTATTTGCGGCACTGAAGGTATACAAATTTAACCAAGGTTTCAAAACTCAAAAATTAACTTTGCATGCAAATATCTCAAAAACAAGACCTCATAAAAGGGTTTGCTCTGGATGTGCCGATTGCATTTGACAAAACCTTTCTATTAATGTACATTTCAATGGGTTCCAGAGACTTTCGTGAAAAAAATGAAAAAGTGCTTCTTTTTTGGCAAGGGGTGTTAGTCCATGCTTTTTTCAAAAATCGATTGAAAAAAAAAAATCTCAGACTGGAATGCCAATGCAAAGTCCTGTCCGTTCTGTATTCAACAGCTTCAACCGCAACCTCCTACGAGCCTTTTTTTGGAAAGTTATAGCCATATGAAGACTTTTAGTTTTGGGTCGAAAATAAAAGAATGACTTTGATTTCAAATATCTTCGCAACCAGACCTCGTAGAATGTTCTAGTTTTCAGCTATGGATAGCTTTTGAAAAACTAATTGGGCGTTTTGAAAACCGCAATGTCCTCCGAGGCTTATTTGCGGCACTGAAGGTATACAAATTTAACCAAGGTTTCAAAACTCAAAAATTAACTTTGCATGCAAATATCTCAAAAACTATACCTTATAAAAGGGTTTGCTTTGGATGTGCTGATTGCATTTGACAATACCTTTCTATTTATGTACATTTCAATGGGTTCCAGAGACTTTCGTTAAAAAAATAAAAAAATGCTTCTTTTTTGGCAAGGGGTTAGCCCATGCTTTTTTTCAAAAATCGATTGAAAAAAAAAAATCTCAGATTGGAATGCCAATGCAAAGTCATGTCCGTTCTGTATTCAACAGCGTCAACCGCAACCTCCTACGAGCCTTTTTTGGAAAGTTATAGCCATATGAAGACTTTTAGTTTTGGGTCGAAAATAAAAGAATGACTTTGATTTCAAATATCTTCGCAACCAGACCTCGTAGAATGTTCTAGTTTTCAGTTATGGATACCTTTTGAAAAACTAATTAAGCGTTTTGAAAACCGCAATGTCCTCCGAGGCTGATTTGCGAAACTGTAGGCATACAAAGTTAACCAAGGTTTCAAAACTCAAATATTAACTTTGCATGCAAATATCTCAAAAACTTGACCTCATAAAAGGGTTTGCTTTGGATGTGCCGATTGCATTTGACAATACCTTTCTATTTATGTACATTTCAATGGGTTCCAGAGACTTTCGTGAAAAAAATGAAAAAATGCTTTTTTTTTTGGCAAGGGGTTAGTCCATACTTTTTTCAAAAATCGATTAAAAAAAAAATTTTCAGATTTGAATGCCAATGCAAAGTCCTGTCCGTTCTGTATTCAACAGCGTCAACCGCAACCTCCTACGAGCCTTTTTTGGAAAGTTATAGCCATATGAAGACTTTTAGTTTTGGGTCGAAAATAAAAGAATGACTTTGATTTCAAATATCTTCGCAACCTGACCTCGTAGAATGTTCTAGTTTTCAGTTATGGATAGCTTTTGAAAAACTAATTCAGCGTTTTGAAAACCGCAATGTCCTCCGAGGCTGATTTGCGGAACTGTAGGCATACAAAGTTAACCAAGGTTTCAAAACTCAAATATTAACTTTGCATGCAAATATCTCAAAAACTAGACCTTATAAAAGGGTTTGCTTTGGATGTGCCGATTGCATTTGACAATACCTTTCTATTTATGTACATTTCAATGGGTTCCAGAGACTTTCGTGAAAAAAATGAAAAAATGCTTCTTTTTTGGCAAGGGGTTAGCCCATGCTTTTTTTCAAAAATCGATTGAAAAAAAAAAACTCCTGTCCGTTCTGTATTCAACAGCGTCAACCGCAACCTCCTACGAGCCTTTTTTGGAAAGTTATAGCCATATGAAGACTTTTAGTTTTGGGTCGAAAATAAAAGAATGACTTTGATTTCAAATATCTTCGCAACCAGACCTCGTAGAATGTTCTAGTTTTCAGCTATGGATAGCTTTTGAAAAACTAATTGGGCGTTTTGAAAACCGCAATGTCCTCCGAGGCTTATTTGCGGCACTGAAGGTATACAAATTTAACCAAGGTTTCAAAACTCAAAAATTAACTTTGCATGCAAATATCTCAAAAACTAGACCTCATAAAAGGGTTTGCTTTGGATGTGCCGATTGCATTTGACAATACCTTTCTTGTTATGTACATTTCAATGGGTTCCAGAGACTTTCGTGAAAAAAATGAAAAAATGCTTTTTTTTTGGCAAGGGGTTAGTCCATACTTTTTTCAAAAATCGATTAAAAAAAAAATTCTCAGATTTGAATGCCAATGCAAAGTCCTGTCCGTTCTGTATTCAACAGCGTCAACCGCAACCTCCTAAGAGCCTTTTTTGGAAAGTTATAGCCATATGAAGACTTTTAGTTTTGGGTCAAAAATAAAAGAATTACTTTGATTTCAAATATCTTCGCAACCAGACCTCGTAGAATGTTCTAGTTTTCAGTTATGGATAGCTTTTGAATGTTCTAGTTTTCAGTTATGGATAGCTTTTGAAAAACTAATTAAGCGTTTTGAAAACCGCAATGTCCTCCGAGCCTGATTTGCGGAACTGTAGGCATACAAAGTTAACCAAGGTTTCAAAACTCAAAAATTAACTTTGCATGCAAATATCTCAAAAACAATACCTTATAAAAGGGTTTGCCTTGGATGTGCTGATTGCATCTGACAATACCTTTCTATTTATGTACATTTCAATGGGTTCCAGAGACTTTCGTGAAAAAAATGAAAAAATGCTTTTTTTTTGGCAAGGGGTTAGTCCATACTTTTTTCAAAAATCGATTGAAAAAAAAAAATTCTCAGATTTGAATGCCAATGCAAAGTCCTGTCCGTTCTGTATTCAACAGCGTCAACCGCAACCTCCAACGAGCCTTTTTTGGAAAGTTATAGCCATATGAAGACTTTTAGTTTTGGGTCGAAAATAAAAGAATGACTTTGATTTCAAATATCTTCGCAACCAGACCTCGTAGCATGTTTAAGTTTTCAGTTATGGATAGCTTTTGAAAAACTAATTAAGCGTTTTGAAAACCGCAATGTCCTCTGAGGCTGATTTGCGGAACTGTAGGCATACAAAGTTAACAAAGGTTTCAAAACGCAAAAATTAACTTTGCTTGCAAATATCTCAAAAACTAGACCTTATAAAAGGGTTTGCTTTGGATGTGCCGATTGCATTTGACAATACCTTTCTATTTATGTACATTTCAATGGGTTCCATAGACTTTCGTGAAAAAAATGAAAAAATGCTTCTTTTTTGACAAGGGGTTAGCCCATGCTTTTTTTCAAAAATCGATTGAAAAAAAAAATTCTCAGATTGGAATGCCAATGCAAAGTCCTGTCCGTTCTGTATTCAACAGCGTCAACCGCAACCTCCTAAGAGCCTTTTTTGAAAAGTTATAGCCATATGAAGACTTTTAGTTTTGGGTCGAAAATAAAAGAATGACTTTGACTTCAAATATCTTCGCAACCAGACCTCGTAGAATGTTCTAGTTTCCAATGTCCTCTGAGGCTGATTTGCGGAACTGTAGGCATACAAAGTTAACAAAGGTTTCAAAACGCAAAAATTAACTTTGCTTGCAAATATCTCAAAAACTAGACCTTATAAAAGGGTTTGCTTTGGATGTGCCGATTGCATTTGACAATACCTTTCTATTTATGTACATTTCAATGGGTTCCATAGACTTTCGTGAAAAAAATGAAAAAATGCTTCTTTTTTGACAAGGGGTTAGCCCATGCTTTTTTTCAAAAATCGATTGAAAAAAAAAATTCTCAGATTGGAATGCCAATGCAAAGTCCTGTCCGTTCTGTATTCAACAGCGTCAACCGCAACCTCCTAAGAGCCTTTTTTGAAAAGTTATAGCCATATGAAGACTTTTAGTTTTGGGTCGAAAATAAAAGAATGACTTTGACTTCAAATATCTTCGCAACCAGACCTCGTAGAATGTTCTAGTTTTCAGTTATGGATAGCTTTTGAAAAACTAAATAAGCGTTTTGAAAACCGCAATGTCCTCCGAGGCTGATTTGCGGAACTGTAGGCATACAAAGTTAACCAAGGTTTCAAAACTCAAAAATTAACTTTGCATGCAAATATCTCAAAAACTAGACCTTATAAAAGGGTTTGCTTTGGATGTGCTGATTGCATTTGACAATACCTTTCTATTTATGTACATTTCAATGGTTTCCAGAGACTTTCGTTAAAAAAATAAAAAAATGCTTCTTTTTGGCAAGGGGTCCATACTTTTTTTAAAAACCGATTAAAAAAAAAAACTCAGATTTGAAAGCCAATGCAAAGTCCTGTCCGTTCTGTATTCAACAGCGTCAACCGCAACCTCCTACGAGCCTTTTTTTGGAAAGTTATAGCCATATGAAGACTTTTAGTTTTGGGTCGAAAATAAAAGAATGACTTTGATTTCAAATATCTTCGCAACCAGACCTCGTAGAGTGTTCTAGTTTTCAGGTATGGATAGCTTTTGAAAAACTAATTCAGCGTTTTGAAAACCGCAATGTCCTCCGAGGCTGATTTGCGGAGCTGTAGGCATACAAAGTTAACCAAGGTTTCAAAACTCAAAAGTTAACTTTGCATGCAAATATCTCAAAAACTAGACCTTATAAAAGGGTTTGCTTTGGATGTGCCGATTGCATTTGACAATACCTTTCTATTTATGTACATTTCAATGGTTTCCAGAGACTTTCGTTAAAAAAATGAAAAAATGCTTTTTTTTTGGCAAGGGGTTAGTCCATACTTTTTTCAAAAATCGATTAAAAAAAAAATTCTCAGATTTGAATGCCAATGCAAAGTCCTGTCCGTTCTGTATTCAACAGCGTCAACCGCAACCTCCTACGAGCCTTTTTTGGAAAGTTATAGCCATATGAAGACTTTTAGTTTTGGGTCGAAAATAAAAGAATGACTTTGATTTCAAATATCTTCGCAACCTGACCTCGTAGAATGTTCTAGTTTTCAGTTATGGATAGCTTTTGAAAAACTAATTCAGCGTTTTGAAAACCGCAATGTCCTCCGAGGCTGATTTGCGGAACTGTAGGCATACAAAGTTAACCAAGGTTTCAAAACTCAAATATTAACTTTGCATGCAAATATCTCAAAAACTAGACCTTATAAAAGGGTTTGCTTTGGATGTGCCGATTGCATTTGACAATACCTTTCTATTTATGTACATTTCAATGGGTTCCAGAGACTTTCGTGAAAAAAATGAAAAAATGCTTTTTTTTTGGCAAGGGGTTAGTCCATACTTTTTTCAAAAATCGATTAAAAAAAAAATTCTCAGATTTGAATGCCAATGCAAAGTCCTGTCCGTTCTGTATTCAACAGCGTCAACCGCAACCTCCAACGAGCCTTTTTTGGAAAGTTATAGCCATATGAAGACTTTTAGTTTTGGGTCGAAAATAAAAGAATGACTTTGATTTCAAATATCTTCGCAACCAGACCTCGTAGCATGTTTAAGTTTTCAGTTATGGATAGCTTTTGAAAAACTAATTAAGCGTTTTGAAAACCGCAATGTCCTCTGAGGCTGATTTGCGGAACTGTAGGCATACAAAGTTAACAAAGGTTTCAAAACGCAAAAATTAACTTTGCTTGCAAATATCTCAAAAACTAGACCTTATAAAAGGGTTTGCTTTGGATGTGCCGATTGCATTTGACAATACCTTTCTATTTATGTACATTTCAATGGGTTCCATAGACTTTCGTGAAAAAAATGAAAAAATGCTTCTTTTTTGACAAGGGGTTAGCCCATGCTTTTTTTCAAAAATCGATTGAAAAAAAAAATTCTCAGATTGGAATGCCAATGCAAAGTCCTGTCCGTTCTGTATTCAACAGCGTCAACCGCAACCTCCTAAGAGCCTTTTTTGAAAAGTTATAGCCATATGAAGACTTTTAGTTTTGGGTCGAAAATAAAAGAATGACTTTGATTTCAAATATCTTCGCAACCAGACCTCGTAGAATGTTCTAGTTTTCAGTTATGGATAGCTTTTGAAAAACTAAATAAGCGTTTTGAAAACCGCAATGTCCTCCGAGGCTGATTTGCGGAACTGTAGGCATACAAAGTTAACCAAGGTTTCAAAACTCAAAAATTAACTTTGCATGCAAATATCTCAAAAACTAGACCTTATAAAAGGGTTTGCTTTGGATGTGCTGATTGCATTTGACAATACCTTTCTATTTATGTACATTTCAATGGTTTCCAGAGACTTTCGTTAAAAAAATAAAAAAATGCTTCTTTTTGGCAAGGGGTCCATACTTTTTTTAAAAACCGATTAAAAAAAAAATCTCAGATTTGAAAGCCAATGCAAAGTCCTGTCCGTTCTGTATTCAACAGCGTCAACCGCAACCTCCTACGAGCCTTTTTTTGGAAAGTTATAGCCATATAAAGACTTTTAGTTTTGGGTCGAAAATAAAAGAATGACTTTGATTTCAAATATCTTCGCAACCAGACCTCGTAGAATGTTCTAGTTTTCAGCTATGGATAGCTTTTGAAAAACTAATTCAGCGTTTTGAAAACCGCAATGTCCTCCGAGGCTGATTTGCGGAGCTGTAGGCATACAAAGTTAACCAAGGTTTCAAAACTCAAAAGTTAACTTTGCATGCAAATATCTCAAAAACTAGACCTTATAAAAGGGTTTGCTTTGGATGTGCCGATTGCATTTGACAATACCTTTCTATTTATGTACATTTCAATGGTTTCCAGAGACTTTCGTTAAAAAAATAAAAAAATGCTTCTTTTTTGGCAAGGGGTTAGCCCATGCTTTTTTTCAAAAATCGATTGAAAAAAAAAAAATCTCAGATTGGAATGCCAATGCAAAGTCCTGTCCGTTCTGTATTCAACAGCGTCAACCGCAACCTCCTACGAGCCTTTTTTTGGAAAGTTATAGCCATATGAAGACTTTTAGTTTTGGGTCGAAAATAAAAGAATAACTTTGATTTCAAATATCTTCGCAACCAGACCTCGTAGAATGTTCTAGTTTTCAGCTATGGATAGCTTTTGAAAATCGCAGTGACCTCCGAGGCTTATTTGCGGAACTGAAGGTATACAAATTTAACCAAGGTTTCAAAACTCAAAAATTAACTTTGCATGCAAATATCTCAAAAACTAGACCTTATAAAAGGGTTTGCTTTGGATGTGCTGATTGCATTTGACAATACCTTTCTATTTATGTACATTTCAATGGGTTCCAGAGACTTTCGTAAAAAAAATGAAAAAATGCTTCTTTTTTGGCAAGGGTATAGCCCATGCTTTTTTTCAAAAATCGATTGAAAAAAAAAATTCTCAGATTGGAATGCCAATGCAAAGTCCTGTCCGTTCTGTATTCAACAGCGTCAATCGCAACCTCCAACGAGCCTTCTTTTGGAAAGTTATAGCCATATGAAGACTTTTAGTTTTGGGTCGAAAATAAAAGAATGACTTTGATTTCAAATATCTTCGCAACCTGACCTCGTAGAATGTTCTAGTTTTCAGTTATGGATAGCTTTTGAAAAACCAATTAAGCGTTTTGAAAACCGCAATGTCCTCCGAGGCTGATTTGCGGAACTGAAGGTATACAAAGTTAACCAAGGTTTCAAAACTCAAAAATTAACTTTGCATGCAAATATCTCAAAAACTAGACCTTATAAAAGGGTTTGCTTTGGATGTGCCGATTGCATTTGACAATACCTTTCTATTTATGTACATTTCAATGGTTTCCAGAGACTTTCGTTAAAAAAATAAAAAAATGCTTCTTTTTTGGCAAGGGGTTAGCCCATGCTTTTTTTCAAAAATCGATTGAAAAAAAAAAAATCTCAGATTGGAATGCCAATGCAAAGTCATGTCCGTTCTGTATTCAACAGCGTCAACCGCAACCTCCTACGAGCCTTTTTTGGAAAGTTATAGCCATATGAAGACTTTTAGTTTTGGGTCGAAAATAAAAGAATGACTTTGATTTCAAATATCTTCGCAACCAGACCTCGTAGAATGTTCTAGTTTTCAGTTATGGATAGCTTTTGAAAAACTAATTAAGCGTTTTGAAAACCGCAATGTCCTCCGAGGCTGATTTGCGGAACTGTAGGCATACAAAGTTAACCAAGGTTTCAAAACTCAAAAATTAACTTTGCATGCAAATATCTCAAAAACTAGACCTTATAAAAGGGTTTGCTTTGGATGTGCTGATTGCATTTGACAATACCTTTCTATTTATGTACATTTCAATGGGTTCCAGATACTTTTGTGAAAAAAATGAAAAAATGCTTCTTTTTGGCAAGGGGTCCATACTTTTTTTAAAAACCGATTAAAAAAAAAATCTCAGATTTGAAAGCCAATGCAAAGTCCTGTCCGTTCTGTATTCAACAGCGTCAATCGCAACCTCCAACGAGCCTTTTCTTGGAAAGTTATAGCCATATGAAGACTTTTAGTTTTGGGTCGAAAATAAAAGAATGACTTTGATTTCAAATATCTTCGCAACCAGACCTCGTAGAATGTTCTAGTTTTCAGCTATGGATAGCTTTTGAAAAACTTATTCAGCGTTTTGAAAACCGCAATGTCCTCCGAGGCTTATAACTCAAAAATTAACTTTGCATGCAAATATCTCAAAAACTATACCTTATAAAAGGGTTTGCTTTGGATGTGCTGATTGCATTTGACAATACCTTTCTATTTATGTACATTTCAGTGGGTTCCAGAGACTTTCGTGAAAAAATGAAAAAATGCTTCTTTTTTGGCAAGGGGTGTTAGTCCATGCTTTTTTCAAAAATCGATTGAAAAAAAAAATTCTCAGACTGGAATGCCAATGCAAAGTCCTGTCCGTTCTGTATTCAACAGCTTCAACCGCAACCTCCTACGAGCCTTTTTTTGGAAAGTTATAGCCATATGAAGACTTTTAGTTTTGGGTCGAAAATAAAAGAATGACTTTGATTTCAAATATCTTTGCAACCAGACCTCGTAGAATGTTCTAGTTTTCAGTTATGGATAGCTTTTGAAAAACTAATTCAGCGTTTTGAAAACCGCAATGTCCTCCGAGGCTGATTTGCGGAGCTGTAGGCATACAAAGTTAACCAAGGTTTCAAAACTCAAAAATTAACTTTGCATGCAAATATCTCAAAAACTAGACCTTATAAAAGGGTTTGCTTTGGATGTGCCGATTGCATTTGACAATACCTTTCTATTTATGTACATTTCAATGGTTTCCAGAGACTTTCGTTAAAAAAATAAAAAAATGCTTCTTTTTTGGCAAGGGGTTAGCCCATGCTTTTTTTCAAAAATCGATTGAAAAAAAAAAATCTCAGATTGGAATGCCAATGCAAAGTCCTGTCCGTTCTGTATTCAACAGCGTCAATCGCAACCTCCAACGAGCCTTTTTTTGGAAAGTTATAGCCATATGAAGACTTTTAGTTTTGGGTCGAAAATAAAAGAATGACTTTGATTTCAAATATCTTCGCAACCTGACCTCGTAGAATGTTCTAGTTTTCAGTTATGGATAGCTTTTGAAAAACCAATTAAGCGTTTTGAAAACCGCAATGTCCTCCGAGGCTGATTTGTGGAACTGAAGGTATACAAAATTAACCAAGGTTTCAAAACTCAAAAATTAACTTTGCATGCAAATATCTCAAAAACTAGACCTTATAAAAGGGTTTGCTTTGGATGTGCCGATTGCATTTGACAAAACCTTTCTATTTATGTACATTTCAATGGATTCCAGAGACTTTCGTTAAAAAAATAAAAAAATGCTTCTTTTTTGGCAAGGGGTTAGCCCATGCTTTTTTTCAAAAATCGATTGAAAAAAAAAAAATCTCAGATCGGAATGCCAATGCAAAGTCATGTCCGTTCTGTATTCAACAGCGTCAACCGCAACCTCCTACGAGCCTTTTTTGGAAAGTTATAGCCATATGAAGACTTTTAGTTTTGGGTCGAAAATAAAAGAATGACTTTGATTTCAAATATCTTCGCAACCAGACCTCGTAGAATGTTCTAGTTTTCAGCTATGGATAGCTTTTGAAAAACTAATTGGGCGTTTTGAAAACCGCAATGTCCTCCGAGGCTTATTTGCGGCACTGAAGGTATACAAATTTAACCAAGGTTTCAAAACTCAAAAATTAACTTTGCATGCAAATATCTCAAAAACTATACCTTATAAAAGGGTTTGCTTTGGATGTGCTGATTGCATTTGACAATACCTTTCTATTTATGTACATTTAAATGGGTTCCAGAGACTTTCGGGAAAAAAATGAAAAAATGCTTCTTTTTTGGCAAGGGGTTAGTCCATACTTTTTTCAAAAATCGATTGAAAAAAAAATTCTCAGATTTGAATGCCAATGCAAAGTCCTGTCGGTTCTGTATTCAACAGCGTCAACCGCAACCTCCTATGAGCCTTTTTTGGAAAGTTATAGCCATATGAAGACTTTTAGTTTTGGGTCGAAAATAAAAGAATGACTTTGATTTCAAATATCTTCGCAACCAGACCTCGTAGAATGTTCTAGTTTTCAGTTATGGATAGCTTTTGAAAAACTAATTCAGCGTTTTGAAAACCGCAATGTCCTCCGAGGCTGATTTGCGGAACTGTAGGCATACAAAGTTAACCAAGGTTTCAAAACTCAAATATTAACTTTGCATGCAAATATCTCAAAAACTATACCTTATAAAAGGGTTTGCTTTGGATGTGCTGATTGCATTTGACAATACCTTTCTATTTATGTACATTTCAATGGGTTCCATAGACTTTCGGGAAAAAAATGAAAAAATGCTTCTTTTTTGGCAAGGGGTTAGTCCATACTTTTTTCAAAAATCGATTGAAAAAAAAAATTCTCAGATTTGAATGCCAATGCAAAGTCCTGTCCGTTCTGTATTCAACAGCGTCAACCGCAACCTCCAACGAGCCTTTTTTGGAAAGTTATAGCCATATTATGACTTTTAGTTTTGGGTCGAAAATAAAAGAATGACTTTGATTTCAAATATCTTCGCAACCAGACCTCGTAGAATGTTCTAGTTTTCAGCTATGGATAGCTTTTGAAAAACTAATTGCGCGTTTTGGAATCCGCAATGTGCTCCGAGGCTTATTTGCGGAACTGAAGGTATACAAATTTAACCAAGGTTTCAAAACTCAAAAATTAACTTTGCATGCATATATCTCAAAAACTAGACCTTTTAAAAGGGTTTGCTTTGGATGTGCCGATTGCATTTGACAATACCTTTCTATTTATGTACATTTCAATGGGTTCCAGAGACTTTCGGGAAAAAAATGAAAAAATGCTTCTTTTTTGGCAAGGGGTTAGTCCATACTTTTTTCAAAAATCGATTGAAAAAAAAATTCTCAGATTTGAATGCCAATGCAAAGTCCTGTCGGTTCTGTATTCAACAGCGTCAACCGCAACCTCCTATGAGCCTTTTTTGGAAAGTTATAGCCATATGAAGACTTTTAGTTTTGGGTCGAAAATAAAAAAATGACTTTGATTTCAAATATCTTCGCAACCTGACCTCGTAGAATGTTCTAGTTTTCAGTTATGGATAGCTTTTGAAAAACTAATTGGGCGTTTTGAAAACCGCAATGTCCTCCGAGGCTTATTTGCGGAACTGAAGGTATACAAATTTAACCAAGGTTTCAAAACTCAAAAATTAACTTTGCATGCAAATATCTCAAAAACTAGACCTTATAAAAGGGTTTGCTTTGGATGTGCTGATTGCATTTGACAATACCTTTCTATTTATGTACATTTCAATGGGTTCCAGAGACTTTCGTGAAAAAAATGAAAAAATGCTTTTTTTTTTGGCATGCATATATCTCAAAAACTAGACCTTATAAAAGGGTTTGCTTTGTATGTGCTGATTGCATTTGACAATACCTTTCTATTTATGTACATTTCAATGGGTTCCAGAGACTTTCGTGAAAAAAATGAAAAAATGTTTTTTTTTTGGCATACTTTTTTCAAAAATCGATTGAAAAAAAAATTCTCAGATTTGAATGCCAATGCAAAGTCCTGTCCGTTCTGTATTCAACAGCGTCAACCGCAACCTCCAACGAGCCTTTTTTGGAAAGTTATAGCCATATGATGACTTTTAGTTTTGGGTCGAAAATAAAAGAATGACTTTGATTTCAAATATCTTCGCAACCAGACCTCGTAGAATGTTCTAGTTTTTAGAGATGCGCATAGCTTTTGAATGTTCGAGTTTTCAGTTATGGGTAGCTTTTGAAAAACTAATTAAGCGTTCTAGTTTTCAGTTATGGATAGCTTTTGAAAAACTAAATGAGCGTTTTGAAAACCGCAATGTCCTCCGAGGCTGATTTGCGGAACTGTAGGCACACAAAGTTAACCAAGGTTTCAAAACTCAAATATAAACTTTGCATGCAAATATCTCAAAAACTAGACCTTATAAAAGGGTTTGCTTTGGATGTGCCGATTGCATTTGACAATACCTTTCTATTTATGTACATTTCAATGGGTTCCAGAGACTTTCGTGAAAAAAAAAATGAAAAAATGCTTCTTTTTTGGCAAGGGGTTCGCCCATGCTTTTTTTCAAAAATCGATTGAAAAAAAAAATCTCAGATTGGAATGCCAATGCAAAGTCCTATCCGTTCTGTATTCAACAGCGTCAACCGCAACCTCCTACGAGCCTTTTTTGGAAAGTTATAGCCATATGAAGACTTTTAGTTTTGGGTCGAAAATAAAAGAATGACTTTGATTTCAAATATCTTCGCAACCTGACCTCGTAGAATGTTCTAGTTTTCAGTTATGGATAGCTTTTGAAAAACTTATTCAGCGTTTTGAAAACCGCAATGTCCTCCGAGGCTGATTTGCGGAACTGTAGGCATACAAAGTTAACCAAGGTTTCAAAACTCAAATATTAACTTTGCATGCAAATATCTCAAAAACTAGACCTTATAAAAGGGTTTGCTTTGGATGTGCCGATTGCATTTGACAATACCTTTCTATTTATGTACATTTCAATGGGTTCCAGAGACTTTCGTGAAAAAAATGAAAAAATGCTTCTTTTTTGGCAAGGGGTTAGCCCATGCTTTTTTTCAAAAATCGATTGAAAAAAAAAAAGTCCTGTCCGTTCTGTATTCAACAGCGTCAACCGCAACCTCCTACGAGCCTTTTTTGGAAAGTTATAGCCATATGAAGACTTTTAGTTTTGGGTCGAAAATAAAAGAATGACTTTGATTTCAAATATCTTCGCAACCAGACCTCGTAGAATGTTCTAGTTTTTAGAGATGCGCATAGCTTTTGAATGTTCGAGTTTTCAGTTATGGGTAGCTTTTGAAAAACTAATTAAGCGTTCTAGTTTTCAGTTATGGATAGCTTTTGAAAAACTAAATGAGCGTTTTGAAAACCGCAATGTCCTCCGAGGCTGATTTGCGGAACTGTAGGCACACAAAGTTAACCAAGGTTTCAAAACTCAAATATAAACTTTGCATGCAAATATCTCAAAAACTAGACCTTATAAAAGGGTTTGCTTTGGATGTGCCGATTGCATTTGACAATACCTTTCTATTTATGTACATTTCAATGGGTTCCAGAGACTTTCGTTAAAAAAATAAAAAAATGCTTCTTTTTTGGCAAGGGGTTAGCCCATGCTTTTTTTCAAAAATCGATTGAAAAAAAAAAAATCTCAGATTGGAATGCCAATGCAAAGTCCTGTCCGTTCTGTATTCAACAGCGTCAACCGCAACCTCCTACGAGCCTTTTTTGGAAAGTTATAGCCATATGAAGACTTTTAGTTTTGGGTCGAAAATAAAAGAATGACTTTGATTTCAAATATCTTCGCAACCAGACCTCGTAGAATGTTCTAGTTTTCAGCTATGGATAGCTTTTGAAAAACTAATTCGCGTTTTGAAATCCGCAATGTGCTCCGAGGCTTATTTGCGGAACTGAAGGTATACAAATTTAACCAAGGTTTCAAAACTCAAAAATTAACTTTGCATGCGTATATCTCAAAAACTAGACCTTATAAAAGGGTTTGCTTTGGATGTGCTGATTGCATTTGACAATACCTTTCTATTTATGTACATTTCAATGGGTTCCAGATACTTTTGTGAACAAAATGAAAAAATGCTTCTTTTTTGGCAAGGGGTTAGTCCATACTTTTTTTAAAAACCGATTGAAAAAAAAAATCTCAGATTTGAAAGCCAATGCAAAGTCTTGTCCGTTCTGTATTCAACAGCTCCAACTGCAACCTCCTACGAGCCTTTTTTGGAAAGTTATAGCCATATGAAGACTTTTAGTTTTGGGTCGAAAATAAAAGAATGACTTTGATTTCAAATATCTTCGCAATCAGACCTCGTAGAATGTTCTAGTTTTTAGAGATGCGCATAGCTTTTGAATGTTCGAGTTTTCAGTTATGGGTAGCTTTTGAAAAACTAATTAAGCGTTTTGAAAACCGCAATGTCCTCTGAGGCTGATTTGCGGAACTGTAGGCATACAAAGTTAACCAAGGTTTCAAAACGCAAAAATTAACTTTGCTTGCAAATATCTCAAAAACTAGACCTTATAAAAGGGTTTCCTTTGGATGTGCCAATTGCATTTGACAATACCTTTCTATTTATGTACATTTCAAAGGGTTCCAGAGACTTTCGTGAAAAAAATGAAAAAATGCTTCTTTTTTGGCAAGGGGTGTTAGCCCATGCTTTTTTTCAAAAATCGATTGAAAAAAAAAAATTCTCAGATTGGAATTCCAATGCAAAGTCCTGTCCGTTCTGTACTCAACAGCGTCAACCGCAACCTCCTACGAGCCTTTTTTGGAAAGTTATAGCCATATGAAGACTTTTAGTTTTGGGTCGAAAATAAAAGAATGACTTTGATTTCAAATATCTTCGCAACCAGACCTCGTAGAATGTTCTAGTTTTTAGAGATGCGCATAGCTTTTGAATGTTCGAGTTTTCAGTTATGGGTAGCTTTTGAAAAACTAAATGAGCGTTTTGAAAACCGCAATGTCCTCCGAGGCTGATTTGCGGAACTGTAGGCATACAAAGTTAACCAAGGTTTCAAAACTCAAATATTAACTTTGCATGCAAATATCTCAAAAACTAGACCTTATAAAAGGGTTTGCTTTGGATGTGCTGATTGCATTTGACAATACCTTTCTATTTATGTACATTTCAATGGGTTCCAGAGACTTTCGTGAAAAAAATGAAAAAATGCTTTTTTTTTGGCAAGGGGTTAGTCCATACTTTTTTCAAAAATCGATTGAAAAAAAAATTCTCAGATTTGAATGCCAATGCAAAGTCCTGTCCGTTCTGTATTCAACAGCGTCAACCGCAACCTCCAACGAGCCTTTTTTGGAAAGTTATAGCCATATGAAGACTTTTAGTTTTGGGTCGAAAATAAAAGAATGACTTTGATTTCAAATATCTTCGCAACCAGACCTCGTAGCATGTTTTAGTTTTCAGTTATGGATAGCTTTTGAAAAACTAATTGGGCGTTTTCAAAACCGCAATGTCCTCCGAGGCTTATTTGCGGAACTGAAGGTATACAAATTTAACCAAGGTTTCAAAACTCAAAAATTAATTTTGCATGCAAATATCTCAAAAACTATACCTTATAAAAGGGTTTGCTTTGGATGTGCTGATTGCATTTGACAATACCTTTCTATTTATGTACATTTCAATGGGTTCCAGAGAGTTTCGGGAAAAAAAATGAAAAAATGCTTCTTTTTTGGCAAGGGGTTAGTCCATACTTTTTTCAAAAATCGATTGAAAAAAAAATTCTCAGATTTGAATGCCAATGCAAAGTCCTGTCCGTTCTGTATTCAACAGCGTCAACCGCAACCTCCAACGAGCCTTTTTTGGAAAGTTATAGCCATATGATGACTTTTAGTTTTGGGTCGAAAATAAAAGAATGACTTTGATTTCAAATATCTTCGCAACCAGACCTCGTAAAATGTTCTAGTTTTCAGTTATGGATAGCTTTTGAAAAACTAATTCAGCGTTTTGAAAACCGCAATGTCCTCCGAGGCTGATTTGCGGAGCTGTAGGCATACAAAGTTAACCAAGGTTTCAAAACTCAAAAATTAACTTTGCATGCAAATATCTCAAAAACTATATCTTATAAAAGGGTTTGCTTTGGATGTGCTGATTGCATTTGACAATACCTTTCTATTTATGTACATTTCAATGGGTTCCAGAGACTTTCGGGAAAAAAATGAAAAAATGCTTCTTTTTTGGCATACTTTTTTCAAAAATCGATTGAAAAAAAAAATTCTCAGATTTGAATGCCAATGCAAAGTCCTGTCCGTTCTGTATTCAACAGCGTCAATCGCAACCTCCTACGAGCCTTTTTTGGAAAGTTATAGCCATATGAAGACTTTTAGTTTTGGGTCGAAAATAAAAGAATGACTTTGATTTCAAATATCTTCGCAACCAGACCTCGTAGAATGTTTTAGTTTTCTGTTATGGATAGCTTTTGAAAAACTAATTGGGCGTTTTGAAAACCGCAATGTCCTCCGAGGCTTATTTGCGGAACTGAAGGTATACAAATTTAACCAAGGTTTCAAAACTCAAAAATTAACTTTGCATGCAAATATCTCAAAAACTATACCTTATAAAAGGGTTTGCTTTGGATGTGCTGATTGCATTTGACAATACCTTTCTATTTATGTACATTTCAATGGGTTCCAGAGACTTTCGGGAAAAAAATGAAAAAATGCTTCTTTTTTGGCAAGGGGTTAGTCCATACTTTTTTCAAAAATCGATTGAAAAAAAAAAATATCAGATTTGAATGCCAATGCAAAGTCCTGTCTATTCTGTATTCAACAGCGTCAACCGCAACCTCCAACGAGCCTTTTTTGGAAAGTTATAGCCATATGATGACTTTTAGTTTTGGGTCGAAAATAAAAGAATGACTTTGATTTCAAATATCTTCGCAACCAGACCTCGTAGAATGTTCTAGTTTTCAGCTATGGATAGCTTTTGAAAAACTAATTGGGCGTTTTGAAAACCGCAATGTCCTCCGAGGCTTATTTGCGGCACTGAAGGTATACAAATTTAACCAAGGTTTCAAAACTCAAAAATTAACTTTGCATGCAAATATCTCAAAATCTAGACCTCATAAAAGGGTTTGCTTTGGATGTGCCGATTGCATTTGACAATACCTTTCTATTTATGTACATTTCAATGGTTTCCAGAGACTTTCGTTAAAAAAATAAAAAAATGCTTCTTTTTTGGCAAGGGGTTAGCCCATGCTTTTTTCAAAAATCGATTGAAAAAAAAAAAATCTCAGATTGGAATGCCAATGCAAAGTCCTGTCCGTTCTGTATTCAACAGCGTCAACCGCAACCTCCTACGAGCCTTTTTTGGAAAGTTATAGCCATATGAAGACTTTTAGTTTTGGGTCGAAAATAAAAGAACGACTTTGATTTCAAATATCTTCGCAACCAGACCTCGTAGAATGTTCTAGTTTTCAGTTATGGATAGCTTTTGAAAAACTAATTGGGCGTTTTGAAAACCGCAATGTCCTCCGAGGCTGATTTGCGGAACTGTAGGCATACAAAGTTAACCAAGGTTTCAAAACTCAAATATTAACTTTGCATGCAAATATCTCAAAAACTAGACCTTATAAAAGGGTTTGCTTTGGATGTGCCGATTGCATTTGACAATACCTTTCTATTTATGTAAATTTCAATGGGTTCCAGAGACTTTCGTGAAAAAAATGAAAAAATGCTTTTTTTTGGCAAGGGGTTAGTCCATACTTTTTTCAAAAATCGATTGAAAAAAAAATTCTCAGATTTGAATGCCAATGCAAAGTCCTGTCCGTTCTGTATTCAACAGCGTCAACCGCAACCTCCAACGAGCCTTTTTTGGAAAGTTATAGCCATATGATGACTTTTAGTTTTGGGTCGAAAATAAAAGAATGACTTTGATTTCAAATATCTTCGCAACCAGACCTCGTAGAATGTTCTAGTTTTTAGAGATGCGCATAGCTTTTGAATGTTCGAGTTTTCAGTTATGGGTAGCTTTTGAAAAACTAATTAAGCGTTCTAGTTTTCAGTTATGGATAGCTTTTGAAAAACTAAATGAGCGTTTTGAAAACCGCAATGTCCTCCGAGGCTGATTTGCGGAACTGTAGGCACACAAAGTTAACCAAGGTTTCAAAACTCAAATATAAACTTTGCATGCAAATATCTCAAAAACTAGACCTTATAAAAGGGTTTGCTTTGGATGTGCTGATTGCATTTGACAATACCTTTCTATTTATGTACATTTCAATGGGTTCCAGAGACTTTCGTGAAAAAAAAAATGAAAAAATGCTTCTTTTTTGGCAAGGGGTTCGCCCATGCTTTTTTTCAAAAATCGATTGAAAAAAAAAATCTCAGATTGGAATGCCAATGCAAAGTCCTATCCGTTCTGTATTCAACAGCGTCAACCGCAACCTCCTACGAGCCTTTTTTGGAAAGTTATAGCCATATGAAGACTTTTAGTTTTGGGTCGAAAATAAAAGAATGACTTTGATTTCAAATATCTTCGCAACCTGACCTCGTAGAATGTTCTATTTTTCAGTTATGGATAGCTTTTGAAAAACTAATTCAGCGTTTTGAAAACCGCAATGTCCTCCGAGGCTGATTTGCGGAACTGTAGGCATACAAAGTTAACCAAGGTTTCAAAACTCAAATATTAACTTTGCATGCAAATATCTCAAAAACTAGACCTTATAAAAGGGTTTGCTTTGGATGTGCCGATTGCATTTGACAATACCTTTCTATTTATGTAAATTTCAATGGGTTCCAGAGACTTTCGTGAAAAAAATGAAAAAATGCTTTTTTTTGGCAAGGGGTTAGTCCATACTTTTTTCAAAAATCGATTAAAAAAAAATTCTCAGATTTGAATGCCAATGCAAAGTCCTGTCCGTTCTGTATTCAACAGCGTCAACCGCAACCTCCTACGAGCCTTTTTTGGAAAGTTATAGCCATATGAAGACTTTTAGTTTTGGGTCGAAAATAAAAGAATGACTTTGATTTCAAATATCTTCGCAACCAGACCTCGTAGAATGTTTTAGTTTTCAGTTATGGATAGCTTTTGAAAAACTAATTGGGCGCTTTGAAAACCGCAATGTCCTCCGAGGCTTATTTGCGGAACTGAAGGTATACAAATTTAACCAAGGTTTCAAAACTCAAAAATTAACTTTGCATGCAAATATCTCAAAAACTATACCTTATAAAAGGGTTTGCTTTGGATGTGCTGATTGCATTTGACAATACCTTTCTATTTATGTACATTTCAATGGGTTCCAGAGACTTTCGGGAAAAAAATGAAAAAATGCTTCTTTTTTGGCAAGGGGTTAGTCCATTCTTTTTTCAAAAATCTATTGAAAAAAAAATTCTCAGATTTGAATGCCAATGCAAAGTCCTGTCTATTCTGTATTCAACAGCGTCAACCGCAACCTCCAACGAGCCTTTTTTGGAAAGTTATAGCCATATGATGACTTTTAGTTTTGGGTCGAAAATAAAAGAATGACTTTGATTTCAAATATCTTCGCAACCAGACCTCGTAGAATGTTCTAAATTTCAGCTATGGATAGCTTTTGAAAAACTAATTGGGCGTTTTGAAAACCGCAATGTCCTCCGAGGCTGATTTACGGAACTGAAGGTATACAAATTTAACCAAGGTTTCAAAACTCAAAAATTAACTTTGCATGCAAATATCTCAAAAACTATACCTCATAAAAGGGTTTGCTTTGGATGTGCCGATTGCATTTGACAATACCTTTCTATTTATGTACATTTCAATGGGTTCCAGAGACTTTCGTGAAAAAAATGAAAAAATGCTTCTTTTTTGGCAAGGGGTTAGTCCATGCTTTTTTCAAAAATCGATTCAAAAAAAAAATTTTAAGATTTGAATGCCAATGCAAAGTCCTGTCCGTTCTGTGTTCAACAGCGTCAACCGCAACCTCCTACGATCCTTTTTTGGAAAGTTATAGCCATATGAAGACTTTTAGTTTTGGGTCGAAAATAAAAGAATGACTTTGATTTCAAATATCTTCGCAACCAGACCTCGTAGAATGTTTTAATTTTCAGTTATGGATAGCTTTTGAAAAACTTATTAAGCGTTTTGAAAACCGCAATGTCCTCCGAGGCTGATTTGCGGAGCTGTAGGCATACAAAGTTAACCAAGGTTTCAAAACTCAAAAATTAACTTTGCATGCAAATATCTCAAAAACTAGACCTTATAAAAGGGTTTGCTTTGGATGTGCTGATTGCATTTGACAATACCTTTCTATTTATGTACATTTCAATGGGTTCCAGAGACTTTCGTGAAAAAAATGATTTCAAATATCTTCGCAACCAGACCTCGTAGAGTGTTCTAGTTTTCAGCTGTATCTCAAAAACTAGACCTTATAAAAGGGTTTGCTTTGGATGTGCTGATTGCATTTGACAATACCTTTCTATTTATGTGCATTTCAATGGGTTCCAGAGACTTTCGTGAAAAAATTGAAAAAATGCTTCTTTTTTGGCAAGGGGTTAGTCCATGCTTTTTTCAAAAATCGATTGAAAAAAAATTCTCAGATTTGAATGCCAATGCAAAGTCCTGTCCGTTCTCTATTCAACAACTTCAATAGCAACCTCTTACCAGCCTTTTTTGGAAAGTTATAACTTTGAAAAAAAAAGATCAATACTCACGTCAAAAACACACTTCCTCAACCGCGATGACACAGATCTAGTGTCGTCATCATGAAAATATATCACAGGATCAATTTTCACCGCAGTCTGTGTATTCAATGGAATTAAAAATGGATTTGTATGCCAAACTGGTGGTTCATGTAGCGTGACCTAAACAAAAAAATTGCATATATGTAAATCAAATAATAGAGAAATTACAAACTCCACTCACAAGTACACCCTTTGTTAACCCACTCAACGGCACATGATTCTCCGGCCTTATCATAAGCCTCACCTGTAACCCACTCTGTGGCTCATAGTTCGAATTATGATATGGATAATATTTATCTGCTTTCTGTCTCTTCTTTGCTTTCTCACTTTCCAGTCCATTAAAAGCAAAACACAATCCAATTTCACTCTTCTGCAATTCAAACTCATCACAGCACTTGAAATCATTAAATCTCCATTTGCAATTGGCCAGAAATTCCTCACATGTCCAGGTCATGAAAGTGACGACTTTGGTGAAATTAATACCATTCAGCGTGTGAAGAGGTTCATCTGTGACATTTTCAATCACGTTGAATTTTCCAAAAGCCATTCCATCAAAGATGGCAGCAAATCGAGTGAAAAGTTCCAATTTACGCTGATCCGTTTCGCCGGGCAGAAAGTGTTCCTTAGCGGCTTCGAGACGTTTCCAATTCAAACGGTTATTATTGCAAATTGTGATTGTTGGAAAGGGTATTTTATAGACTGGATAAGTTGTGCTGGCAACGACCGTCTGAAATGTCCCCTCTTGGTAGCGTTGTGATATAACCTGGCTCACGTAAATCAAGCCTATTACGGTTACCGTCCACACAATGAACCATGTTGATCTAAATTAAGATTCCAAAATCGATAATTAAAGCTGTTTAAAAGTGTCTTCGTAAAAGTCTATAATTTACCTTTCGTAGATTCCAGTGGATTCGCGAAGAAAGTTATTTATAGCATGAATACTGTTTCGGGTGTAAAATGTTCTTATTAAAATTCTCAAGTCACTTTTGTTGTCGTCATTTTTTAAGGACCTTCTAGTCGATAGTTGGTCATTTAAAGCACTCAATACCCGCATGACCGAAGACGACGATGGTGGAAAATATTTTGAAATTTTATTCAGCATTTTATTTTCAGCAAGGTTTATTTGGTAGTTGGTATAAATAGGTTTTTCGAATTCTCCAAGGAACTGCCACCAGTTGTTAATGAGACTACCAATTATAATATTGTGTCAAAAGTGGGTTAAATTATTGTTTGGAATTCTCTCCTTGACATTCGTCTTGCTAACGGGATATGTCGATTGATATTAAGGTTGAATGAATATACAGATTTAAGTCAAACACACCCTTGGGACAGTTGTCATTTATATTATAGGATTTCAGGAAGGTAGGGTGAATCTAATTGATTGTTCAAGGTAAAATGGCTGTGTATCGGAAGACTTATTTGAGGTTGTTAAAAGGAATCCTTAGGGAATAGTATAAAGACGTGCCATTTATGGACAGTGGCATACAAGGGACCTTACAAAAATTTGAGCATATTAGCATACATATTTACATAATGAAGACAAATATATTTGTTTTCGTTTGTTTAAAGCCCAAAAATCCATATACAAAATAATTTACTGTTTACTTGGTCGATAGGGCAAGTATTGGTTTCGTGTTAAAAAACATTTCAAGGTCTTAATCAAAACTAACATTACAATTATAGAGAAGTCCAAACACGTGATTTTCGACAAGACGTCCGTCAAGTTGTTTGATTTTTTTTTTTTAATATTTTGCGCGTGCTAAAGGGGTTGCGACTACCCTTAGACGATGTACACAGCACGAGCGATTAGGTAGGTTGGAGGGGATTTGAAGGGAGATACCGATGCACATTTGTTTTATGTCTGTAGATCACATTGGGAGGGGAAAACGGAGCTGGGTAGAGTATTCCACATTCTTGTAGTGCGACTAAAGAAAGAATCTCTATACTGAACAGTACGTCTGAAGTTAGGCTCAATGCTAAACTGATGGGCATTCCTAGAAGCGCGAGTATTACGGTTGAATTGGCTTAGGGGGAGGAATGCAACTGGCAGTGTATTTATTTATTTAGCTTAATACAAGCAACAATAACATAGCTTAAATCTAAACTTAAAAATTCAACTTACGTCTACTGTTTTTTATTTTATTTTATTTTATTTTATTTTATTTTGTATGTATTAATTTTATTTAATGGAATGGGCCCTAAGACCCACCCATCTTTTTTATAGAAAAAAAAAATCAAAACTAAATCTAAACTAAACTAAATGAGTTGTAGAGAGAGCTTCTAAGTGAGGAAGAACTAAATAAAGAAGAATTGGGTTATTAGGATGAGTTGTAGTTGTGCGTCATTAGCCAACCGCAGCATTCTAGAAATAGGTTCAAAGAGATTGTAATTTGTGCGGTGAAGAGGAAGGCGAAAGAGAGGAGCAGATCTTACGTGTCGTGGGTTAGTATAGATGGGAATCGTTTCCATAAGAAAAGAAGAATCTATAGTCCCTGTTAAAAGCTGATACAAAAAGAGAATATCAGCTACTTCGCGGCGTTTTTGTAGGGTTTGCAAATTGATCAATTTTAAACGATCTTCTTAGGGGGGTAAGATGAAGTTATCAGACCAGGGCAGACCGCGGAGTGCGAATCTTAGAAACCTACGCTGTACAGCTTCGATTATTTGAGAATGAGAGTTCTGATAGGGCGACCAGACTTGACTAGCGTATTCAAGGAGGGGTCTAATGAAGGTAATATAAAGGGATTTAGTGACGTATTGGTTCTAGAATTCCTTAGACCAACGTTTGATGAAACCTAGAGAAGAGTTGGCCTTGTTGATAATATGGTCGAAATGGGCTCGGAAATTTAACTGACTGTCGCAAATCACTCCTAGGTCACGAATAGAGCAGACAATTTGAATAGCAACTTCGTGAAAACAATAAGTTCGAGGAGGAAGTTGTAATCGCTTACGAGAGAAAGTTAAGGATTGGCATTTAGTAACATTGAGTTCTAAAAAATTTTTGTCACACCAAGTTTGGAATGAGTTAAGGTCGTTTTGAAGTAATGTAGAATCTGAGGGAGTAGAAATGACCTTAATTATTTTCATATCATCAGCGTAAATAGAGACAGTCAAATCATTTATGACATTAATAACGTCATTTATTGTTATGGCCAAGGTGGCTCCCTTGCGGAACGCCCGAAGTGGCAAAGATGGGGTCAGAGATTGAAAACCTGAAGATAACTCTATATTGGCTGCTCTCAAGGTATGATCTGAGCCAGGAGATAAAGAGGGCAGGGAAACCGAGAGCTTTAAGTTTAAGAAAAATAATTTGGTGACTGATTTTATCAAAGGCCTTACTTAAATCTGTTGTGATAACGTCCACTTCATTTCCTTTTTTGAGTTCGTTGAGAGTTTTAGAAACAAATTCCGTAAGGTTAGTTGTGGCGGATCTGCCTTTTAAAAAGCCTTGCTGTTGTGGGGAGAAGAACGGTTTACAGTGAAAATAGAGAGAATCGTAAACAATGCTTTCAAACAGTTTGGGAATTGAGGAAAGCTTGGCAATAGGGCGGTAGTTAGCAACATCATTCTTGACTCCTTTTTTATGAATAGGAAAAATAAAAGAGTCCTTGCATAATTTTGGAAAAGTAGCTTGAGAGAGTGAAAGACGAAATAGTGCTGAAAGAGGTTCACATAGAGAGTTAGCACATTTTTTCAGTAAGAGGGCAGGCAAATCCAGGGGAGAAATCATCTTTAAGGAAACTTATCTTTTTGGCAACAGTGTCAACACCTACTTCAATTGAGGCGAAGGAGGTGCATATTTTAAGTACTTAAAAAAATCGTAGTTAGGTTCTTGAGAATTATTACTATACGACTCACTGAAGAATGAGGCAAAAAGGTTTGTGATTATTTTAGGGTCGTCGGATGTCGAGTTTAAAAATTTGAGAGTTGAGGGAAATCAATCAGATTTCCGTTTAATATTAATAAACTGGTAGAAGCGTCTGGCATCTGAAATCAGGCTATTTTGCATTTTGTCAATGTATTCTCGATAGAGGAGTTCGCAAACTGAAGAGACGCGGTGTTGAGCTTGCTGGTAGTTTGAGAAGTCCAGAGCAGATCTGCTTTGCAAATATGTTTTCCACAATTTATTTCTCAAGGTACGAAGGGTTCGCAGTTCTTTATTGTACCCAGGGAGGGGAGGAAGAGACATGTTTACGCGGAACATAAGGAACGGTCTGAACAAGACAGTTAAAGATAGACGTGTAGAAAAATTCCAACGCGATATCAATTGAGGTGTTGTTATTCAGGAAGGAACTGAAATCAATGTTATTGATAAAATAATTAAGATAAGCGAAGTCAACTTTGCGAAAGTAAAAGAAAAAAGAATTTTCGGACAAAACTGACCCATTATCACATTCATATGAGAAAGTAAGGGAGAGAGGGGCGTGGAAGTGGTCGAGGGTAGAGAGCAGATGAGTACTTTCGAAAACTATGGAACAAGTGGGATCTGATCAGAAAATTAAATCAAGCTGTCTACCTAAGTTGTTAGTGATACCACTAACCTGACAAAGACCAAGGTCGAAAAATCGGTCAGTGAGCAGGAGTTCCTTTTCAGAGGAGGAATTTGTTGGCACAAAAGACATCTCATCTTCCGATGGGTTCCATTGAAGATGTGGAAGGTTGAAGTCTCCGACAATAATTAAATCATCAAGAATATCTGTGACTTCAAACAGAGAGTCTATTTCATCAACAGCAAGTTGATAAGCTTGGGTGGGCTGAGAAGGGCGAATATAACAGCAGACTAAGTAAATAAATCGATTGTTTAAGGAAATTTTTACACACACAAATTCAAAAGAAGAGACACACGAACTTTTTACTAGGCTAGCATCAAAACGATTGTGAATCGCCAGAAGGACACCTCGTCCAGATTGATCACTATTGTTACTTAGGCCGTCGCCTCGAAAAAATGACAAATTCGCAAGTAAAAAGTTTTTCATCAAGGATAGAATTGCAGAGGTTTGTTTCAGTAAGGGCAAAAATATCATAGGGAAGTTTTTGGGAGTTGATATAAACAGAAGCCGTTTTTGTACGAAGACCCCTTAAATTTTGATAGTAAAGAGATAAGATATTAGGAATTAGGTTAGGGTCGGTAATAATTTTTTCAGGGTGTTACGGGTACTTTGAAGGTGAGAAACGCGTTTAGAACCGATATGGGAAGCATAAGTAGCAAGGTCCTCAGAGACTGTAGCGGGAGAAATATCAAAGCCTTCATGAAAGCGGGTGTATATCTTACGAAGGCAGGTGGGATCTGTTGGCAGGCCTTCTTTTTGAATAGATACGATCAGGTTGGTTTTAGTTTTACCTTCAATACAAACAGAATCCGGTTTGTGATATAAGTACGCAAGGTAAAGGCGAACGTTATCAAAAAGTTTATTATCACGTAAACATCAAATAACGTCCATCTAAATCATTCGAAGTAGGTGGAAGGTCGGCAAGTCTAGATGTTAGTTTCACAGAAGGGAAAGCATTGGGTTAAAGATCGGGGGAAGAACAGTAGGAGAAGAAGGATCAGTAGTTTCAGAAGAGATCGAAGAGGAAACGGACGGTGAAAAGGGTGAGGCAGCAGGGTTTAATGTATAAGAGTGTACGACGTTTGAAAAGTTTATAGAGTAAGAGTTGGTGGGAAGAGAACGTTCAAGGTTAAAAGATACACGCTTCCGACGGGTTACCAGTGGGTTTGTTATATTATTGGAGCTGTCAGGTGACAAATTTGGAAAGATTTTTGTTTTGAAACTCCAATTAGAATCTGGTTTATCTGTGGGAAGGTTAGACTAAGAGCTAGTTTGAACATTATTTTTATTATAACAATGCGTCATCAATTTGCAAATTTTTGCTTTACCAAGCATGAGAGCGTCGTTATGGGAGCCAGAAAAGAGCCGTTCGTATTTGGAGGAAATCATTATCTTAAAACTTGATGAAGAAAGCTTCTGGCATACTCCAAGGGTGATATCGAACTGCTGGTTAAACTTCTTCTGTATCCAGGTGACACCAGCTTGCTTAGGGGTACCTTTTATGAAGAAGGGGGTGAACTCGGAATTTGCACTGATTTTCTTGATTCTGTTGTTCCATCCAGAGAGGGTCCATGAAGTTTCAAGGCGATGGATAATTTGTTCATCTGCATTCAGAAAAACTATGGGGTTAAGCTGTGGTATAGTGGGAAGCGAAGGAGTATGAGTGGATCTGTCCGAATGTTCAGCCAAATTCAGCAAGGATGGATGTATTGTAGATGGAAGTAGTGGGTTGAATATGGGCCGGTAGTTCATCAATTTTCGAGGAGGCAGCTTTAATTTCTTTGGATATTTCACCAATAGGTATCCGGGCAACAGCGAGGTCATTGCTTATGTCATTGAGTTTGGACAAAAGATCTTTAAACAATGGAGACACTTGACAAGATGCATGTGTCTTAGAACGGGAGGAACTTTGAAGGAGAGTATCAAGGTCAGTGCGGATGGAGGTAATATTGTTGCTTAAACTCAAGAAATGATTTGACACGGGTATAGAAGCAAGAGTAGTTTTTATAACAGTGTTTCAATAGAACACTGTTTAAAAAAATATCGATAAAATAACGAAAGCCGTGAAACATTGCGACGGTGCTCAAGAGATGTAAATGTTTCCGTTTAAGTCCTTTCACCTATAATTTTTAGAGCTTTTTTTTGTATTATATCCAATTGGAGTAGATAGGTTATTGGAGCACCAGCCCAAATATGGGAGTTGTACTCAAGTTTTGGATGAAAAAAGGTTTTATAGATCACAGCCAGATCAGAAGGGGAGAAACATTTCTTGCATCGAAGGAGAAAACCAAAACACCTAGCAGCATTTTTGGCGATGTCAAATATATGGTCGTTTCACAAAAAGGTGGTCTGTTGCATACATTCCGAGGACTGAAAGCTGTTCAGTTTCCTCTGCTGGTCATTAAGAAGCTTTCGTTCTTC
Source organism: Melangyna quadrimaculata (assembly GCA_949320155.1). Lineage (NCBI taxonomy): Eukaryota > Metazoa > Arthropoda > Insecta > Diptera > Syrphidae > Melangyna > Melangyna quadrimaculata. The sequence continues at coordinate 152,198,590 of OX439483.1, forward strand.
GAGATATTTCTTAAGCTGAAAATTGATCAGCGTTTCCAAGTCCTTGGAAAAAAGGGACGTAAGTGCAACTGGACGACAGTCTGAGGGTAAAGAAGATACGCCTCTTTTAGGGACAGACTGGACAAATGCTGTTTTCCATCCACTCGGAAAGAGACCAGTAGATTAGAAAAGATGGAAAAGTGTTTTTGTTTTGGAAAATTGTGGAAATTTGTTGATGGAAAAGCTTACGCAGTGGCTTTGACAGCGTTGAAGAACACCTCTTCAGAACAATGGGAGGGATACTATCCCCGGGCCAGCGGATTTGTGAATGTCAAGATCTTTTAGAACTCTAACAACTGCACGAGTGCGAAAGAAGATTTCTCCCATAAAATGATTTACGCTCTCAAGTACAGGAGGAGTCATGACACTTTCTGACAGCGTCGAATTAACAGCAAACTGTGCAGCAAGCAAATTTGCTTTATCTTGCTAGCTGACAAAAGTAGTACCATTGAAGACGAACGTTGGAACCGAGAACGAGGTGGTATTTAGAATGTTTTTTACAAATTACCAACATTTTTTACTACCTTTGGGACATTGTAGTATTTTTTGCCGTAAGTTTTGATCATGTAAAAATTTGGTTCGTCGAATATGAACGTTACAGGTCTTTCTTGCTTGCTGAAACTTTTTCCGGTTTTCCTCATAAGGGTTGGCTTTATTACAGCGGAAGCTTACTTTTCTAACCCTAATAACCTCTTTACAGCTCGAATCAAACCATAAGTTTTCTTTGGGCTTGATAGATTTCACCCTATTCGGGATAAAACTTCTCATTTCACAAAGAATTAAATTTGTGATCATATCTGCGCTGGAGACTATATCACTATCGAGGGAGCATAGTGACCAGTTAAAGTTCCTGAAGAAATCATTGAGACCGTCCCAGTTGGCTTTCTCGTATTTTCCAACAATTCTCTCTTGTGTTTTCTCTTTAACTGAAGTTTGTTGACACGAGAAATCAGCAGATATGAAACAATGGTCTGATGTGCCTAGAGGCGATAATACACTAATAGTCTATTTATCAGGGCCAGAAGTAAGGAACAGGTTTAGAGTGTTGGCGGACTGACCTGCAACGTCAGGAATTCGAGTAGGCTCGTCAACAAGCTGAGTCAGGTGGTTTAACTCAGCAAAGAGCTCAACATACCTTCCTTCCGGTGTTGTTTTGACCCGAAAAGCGAAGCCAACTAGAATTGTGTACATTGTAATCGCCCGCAATGACGATTTCAGTGTGAGGGTAATGGGCAACAATTCCTTGAATGGAGCCGGACAGAGCATCAAATTCGTTAGAAGTTGAATTTTTATCCAGATAAGGACTTTGATAAAGAAAAGAAGTGTGAATGATGTGCTTATATACCATACATTTTAACCACATGAAATTAAAGTATGTGTTTGAACACAAACCATATTGTGACGTTTAAACCATGGTGGGGAAAGAATAATGGCACTTAATTATACCCAAATAAATTAAATTCCGAATGATCAGAATTTTCACTTATCTGGGTTTCACTTTGTGCCACAACAGCTGGCCGTTGTTTGAGACATACGTAGCGTAGAAATTCTTTGTAAGCTCACGAATGTTGCTAAAATCGACACTAAATCTATCCACCATTTAAAATATTCAAAAATTACGAAAATCCAAGTCAGACAATTAACTAAGTTGAAATATTTATTCTAGATCCCAATTTGAACTTTTCAGAAACAACATGCCCCTAGTGTTATGCCTGAGTGACAAAATTGAACCGAGCCGCCCTGGTTAACTAGAAAAAACAAACAGCTATCTATCTGACATCATGCTAGCTTAAACGATGTAATGCTCTGTGTGGGGAGCTCCACACACATTACTTACAACGATGAAGCAAACTTAACTGTAGGTTAGTTGTCATACAACGATTTCGATTTTAACGCACGTTTTCTCAAAAATGGCTTTAACGATTTTGATAGAACTTCGTACATATAATCTCTAGAAGAATTTTAATAACCCTGCACACCTGATTTTCGCCATAAAGTACGAATAATGGAAATTAAGTTATGTGTTTTTTTTCGCTTGTTGGCCTTTTACTCTCGATACATAGGTTCTATATGGAAAGTTATGAATTCGTAAAAAAAAAATTAACTCGTGATATTAACTAACTATTAATTAGTGACTACGACAGAGTTAACTTTTAAAGAAATCACTCAAATCATCATCCATCATCATTCTTCAGGGTTCACTTAATAATAATAATAATAATTGATTTTTTGGAAAATTTTAATTTTAATAGCATTTTTTTATTTAAATTGCCTTCCCTCCAAATAGAAAAAACACTTAAAATCCATAAAATACACTATCTCAATGTTTCATACAGTGTATGGGCAAAGCTTTTTATCGAACCATTTAAATTGCATGAATCCTCAAAAAATAACAACACACAAGAAAAAAATAAAAATAAAAAAAAATTAAAGCGAATAACACATCCCGCGTGCTTTATTTTCCTTGTTGTTGCCATTATATTCCAACCGAGTGAGCTTGATAATAATAAATTCCTTTTTCACGGTTCGCATGTAAAAGCATATCAAGGACCAAACAGGCAACAAACAAAAAAACCCTTAACCAAAAAAATAACAAAACAAAAAAAAAAATGGTTACATTCAAAATATATCCTGAACCTCATATCCACCACAAAGTAAAATGATTCCCCTTTCCCCCAACCCCTTCACTACTTTCTTAAAAAAAGGAGTTTTAAGGCGGATGCGGATTATGACTAAAGCATACGGAGCGGGAAGTGTATAGGTGGATATAATATGTATGTTTAAGGAAAAAAAATTATTATAACCAACAAAGGATATGCACAGGCAGTACATTTATGCAAAAGGATAATACGCAAGTTATTATGAAATAATCACCCGTCAAGATATGGTAATAACCACCCTTCCCAAAAAAAAAAAATTTAAGGGTGACTTGCACGCAGCAGGAGGGAAGAAAATATCTGACATTATGCCAGTTGGCGTGACAGTTAAATTCTAAACTACTCTTCTAAGCTGTTTTATGTATGTGGATGTTAATGTGTTTGTGTGTGGTAAATGAATTAGCGAGCCCCAAGCTCTAAGCGCGTGATAAGGTGCAATTTTTACCTCTTAACCTGGAAGAGCTTAAGGATATGAGGAATGACTTCGTTTTCTGTGTAGTCGTTTATTATTTGCGAAAATATCACTTTAAATGACACACCAGCGAACACAGCAAGGCAAGGCACACACCCACATCCAGCATATAGAATCCTGAAAGGACACAGAAAATTACTAGTGGCAAAGGATTAATGTTGGGTATTTTTTTTTTTTTTTTTTGTTTTTGTATTTTCGTCTGGGAAATAAGAACGGATAAGACGGACTTTTAGATGAGGGATTTGAGTTTTTTTTGCACCTTTGTTAACGACTGGACTTTCCGTGATATTTTCTTTTATGTTGGAGTAAGAGTAAGTTCGTTTCGGTTCGGAGCTATAGAAAGGTTTTATAATTTTTTTTTGTTTAATGTTCGTGCATGAATATCCCAATGGTTTTTGAGAATGAGAAAAATGGACTGAGCTGCGATTTGAATTGCTCTATTAAATTATAAGGTTTGTAAAGAGAAAAATTGAGAAGGACAGATAGGGGGGATTTGGGTGAGAATCAGAGTTAATTTATTTCTAAGCTTTAGAAGCTCTGGCATAGTCTTAAGCAGAAAAGGCCAACAGATGGTTCTAATTTGTGAATTGTTGTTTATATATCTTTATAGATTAATAAAAACGCATGCGGCCTTAAGGAATGAATAATTAATGCTTTTTATAAAATCTAGATAATTATTCAATGTTGAAGTCAAAAATGAAGTAACTTTAGAAATGAGAAGTCAGAAAAAAATGTCAGGGACAAAAATAGAAGAAAAACATTGCAGCAAATTATATTCACCATCAGGATTGATTATATCATTTAGCTTTAGGTATGAACTACAAGCGTTTTTGACAAAATAAAAGGTAAGGAATTATTAAACATATTCGTCGAGCAAACAAACCTGTTTACAGTGTACAAAATTAGTATCGTAAACATGAACCCAAGAGAGCGATGCGGATCAGAATCAAATGCACCAGAATATTTTTTCAGTACTGAAGAAAAAAGTTAAAGTACTACTCTGATGCAAAAACTCGCTACAAAGGCGCCCAAATTGGGAATATATTCGAAATTCTAGCCATGGAGTTGATAAATGTTGTGTCTTAAGTACAGGTTTCCATAGGTGAAACGAATAGCCTTGTTTAAAGTACTTTATAACGATATCCGAAAGAGATACTATTAAAAATTACAAATGGCGCCCAACGTGAAACCCAAACAAAAATTATTTTAAACGGGGTAATTTATCGGAATCAGCACTAAATCAGTTATAATCCATTTCAACCTAGAAAGATGTACTGTACTGGTTTTTAAACTTGCACTTGGTGTGCCCAATGTGGAATTTTATTTGACTTTTGTTTTGAAATTGTGCACATGGACACATGAAGATGAGGAATGTTGTATCTTTGACACTAAGCTTAATAGGTCAAACGAATATAACTTTATTCAAATTACATACTTAAGTTCGACAGGGGCTTCCGTTAAAAATTAAAATGGCGCCCAACGTGGCACTCAACAAAAATCATAGCAACTGGACTGATTAATGTGAACCAGCATTAAGTGACTCATAATATATATCCAACACGGAAGATGTAGGTACCCTCATGGTAGGTACATATTTTAACCACCAAAATGGCGCCCAATGTGGGACTATATTCTGCCCATAGATACATGGAGAAGACGAATGTTGTATCTAATATAGCAATCATTGGCATCAACAGGGGTTCCTTTAGAAAAAAAAAAAAAACATTTTAGTTTCACAAAAACTCAAAACAATTAAATTCCAAATAGAAGCTGATTCAATTCGCTGATTTTTAACATTTCTATCGCAACATTCCTTTGAAATTCAAAACAAATTGATTTCGATATTACACCACAAACTATAAACCAAAATTGAAAACAAACAGAGTGTTTCTGCAATCATTAAGAAGATACATCCACCAAAATGTCTTTCGAAAACGAGAATACAAAAAAAAAAAAAAACAAAAATCAAGGTACAAACTCTTGCAAAAGGTAGAGGTAAAGAATACCTTTTAACAGTCGAGAGAAACACTCTCAATAAAACTCACTTACAGTTTGTACAAGAGTGAACAGCTCAAAGGAAAGAATATGGCTCCCAGCAGGACCTTAAATTGAAAAAGAAGTCCTAAGCCAAACATAGATAAGGCATTTCTATGAAAAAAAATTAAAGGTAAAGAAAAGGACCAAAAGAACAACTTTTATCTATTCAAGGAACAAAAATGCATGCGTTATGTGTCATCACGTATCCCTTATTGTCGTCTGGAGCGCGCACGCAAGCTTTCAGCATAGTAAAATATGTGTGCTGAATCAGCAGACATGGTGGCGCGGCACACTACATTGAATTGGTCCTTACTTCGCGTCACCATGGGTTTTTATTTTTTTTTTTTTATGTGAATGTCTTCAAACTTTGATTCCATTCGGGTGGAAGAAGTGGAAGTATTTCAAATGGAAGGATATAATCCCACCACCAAAATCATGAACCATCATCATAATGTGTATATGTGTTTTTGTCTCCTCCTTGCAGCCAGCGAGGCGGTTATATTATACGTTTCCTGTTCATCTAACTAACCTTTGCGATGCGGTACGAGTTGTAAAAGTAAAACTATCAAACGAAATACGAAATGAATGTTGATTTTTTGTTCAGTTTTGAAAATGATTTCAATTGAATTGCAGACAGTGTCGTTGTTGCTGCCGCTGCATCTTTGCCGTTGTCGGTCACATCGCAGTCGGATGGATGCCTCTTTATTCTTGAAAATAGAAGAAAATTGTGAAAACCAAACGTGCTTGTCGAAGGTTTTCCTAACTATTATTTGCCTGTACTTGTGGGATCGTGTGTTTAATATATGAAAGCCGTAATCATATATCGCTTCCCAGCCTCGTCCACCTAAAAACTAAAAAGTTTTTTTTCAGGGCTATTGCCTCTTGCGAGGAATTGACAAATCCTCCAAGAGTATCACTTGTCACGAATAAGTGCTTCTCGTCAAGCCGTTCGAATTCGGCATAAAATTATAGGCCCCTTCCATTCCTGTTGAAAGGCGCACACAGGAATGGTTGCGAGTTGTTAGTCACTAGGCCCTGGTTCTTCATGAGCCGTTGTGCCACCCGATTTATTTATTTTTTTTTTTAATCAGAAATTATAATCGATAGAAACTTGAATGAAAATCGAAATAAGGGAAAAAATACCGTGTAAGTCTAAGGGGTAGTCGCCTGAATTCTAACGATTAAAATTGGTATTATAATATGTATTAATATTGCAACAACGTAATTATATCTGTTATATATTTATACATATTTCATTTGACACCTAAATTCTATAGTCTTGAAGTTTTGTAGCTCTAGAAAATAACCTTAAGTCAAGATGTACTACCATGGTACCAAAACTCGCAACAATGGCGCCCAACGTGGGACAACATTCGAGATTCTAGCCATGCAAATGATTGATGTCATTTCTAAGAAAAGGATCATGATAGACTAAATGAATAACCTTATTTAAAGTAGATAAATTGTTTCTTGTTCGACAAGAACTTCTAATTAAAATTGCGCCCAACGTGAAACCCACAAAAAAACATAGCACTAAAACTGAAAGGGGTCAAAGTATATTATCTCAAGAACTGTTTTTAGTTTTTTCTACAAATTGTTAAGTCCATACCTAAATATCATTTTAACAAAACTAAATTATTTACCCAATTCCATAAATTAAATATTCACCACATAAAAACGCACTTAATTTGACCATGCAGATGATTGATGTTGTTTCTAAGATATAAAACATAATATATAAAATAAATAACCTTATTTAAAATAGATAAATTAGTTCTAGTTCGACAAGAACTTCTTATTAAAATGGCGCCCAACGTGGAACCCATAAAAAATCATATCAATAAAACTGAAAGACACAAATTTTATTCGCCTGAAAGGGGTCGAAGTATATTATCTCAAGAACTGTTTTTAGTTTTTTCTACAAATTGTTAGGTCCATACCTATAGATACCCTTTTAACAAAACTAAATTATTTACCCAATTCCCTAAATTAAATATTCCCCACATAAAACCTCACTTAATTTGACCATAAACCGGCAGTAAAATTATCTATAAGTTAATGCGTAGTTGATATTATGTATGATAAATGTATTTTCCCATGCAATTTGCGTTACCCACTTTATAACTAGGTATATAAAAGCGCAATTAAAAATGTTAATTCTCTTCCTCCATATTGAAAACAAAACCACACAATATAGAGATTTATTTTATTATATACCTATGGACTCAGAGAGAGTCTTTCAACACAAAACGGAAACTACAACCAGGAAGTATCCTCCCATATTGTCCAAACTAATAACCCGGTAAATTACATTATGCAATAATAAATGGCGCGGCGAGCATTTATATTTGCTCCTTTTATATTTCTGATGCAATGTATTAACCCGGCACGGTCAGACATATGTTTGTAAATGTATACATAAGTCGCCCACTTAATATATGCAATCTGGACTGGAACTCGAAAAAGCTAATTCTATTCAAAAGTTTGCGCTCGTTTCGCTGTATTGTCGTCGGCCATGATGATGGCGACGATGGACTAGGACTCTATATGGAGAAAATGGAAATGGTATTCAAGGTAGCAATATCCTCACAAATACGAACCCCCCCTCTCTAACCCTGTTGATGTTGGCCCAGAGTCAAATGCCCTGAAAATTCAAAACAGCTATGCGAAATGAATTGCGGTAAATTGGCCAGGCATCCGCCGCAACAGGATGTTTACTCGCAAATGTAACTCGCTGCTCATAGAATGGAAGCAGACCTTTATACAGCTAGGTACGTTGATGGAGTCAGGTCGGGGCAAAAGCATCGAACCGAAAAGACGAAGCAAAGTTGCCAATTCTAGCTGAGGGGTAAATTTTATACATGTAGGAGTAGGTATATAGAACGCCAGAGCTTCCGCTATGCCCGTGGGCGCACTTTTTGGCCTTTCAACTATTAATATCGGTTTGTTTTGGTTTGCCTTTTTAACCTACCTGCCCAACCCCCAATTGAGGCTTGAGGTGGAGTTTTTAAATTAAAAAATAGAAGCCTTCTTATACAGAGCTTTGTAAGAGCAGCAGACTAAGGGGTGTCGAAAATCTATAATTTTCAATTATTACGGTCCAGTGAAGCCGAAAACGAGAACACGAGACTTCTAAAGGACATAAAATCTTATAACCATCATAAGATTGTTCGTCCTTATGCATATGCAACAAACAAACCCTTACTCTCTCTCTGTTACTCATTCTCTGTATAATCTAAATGTTCTAAACCTACCTACCATTCGAAGGCAGATGCATGGAGTTATGATTTATCGTGGCCACAACTTCTGGGGGGGATGAAGTAACCACAGAACATATGTTGTTCAGGGCACGTCCCGTCCAGTATCGGCTTACAATCGACTTCCGGTTGAATGAATGAATTTATGTCTTACAGCCGGGGGGCCTATAGCGATGACATGGAGACAGCGTTTGTTGGCGGGGCGAGTGGTTGAGTGCAGGATGAAATCATTTTTGTACCTTTACTTACAATTCTTACTATTCAATTGGCATTTGTACGGATGTACCTATAGCTACCGCTACCGCCACCGATTTGATTCCTGGGATTTCCGATTTCTGATTCCTGATGATGGTGGTTGGGGTGGGGGTTGTTCTCTTTGTAGTTAACCGAAGTAACTTGGCTGTATCACTCCCGCACTTGCACTCATTCTTCCGGGAAACAGGTTCGTTTTTTTTTATCTTATTAGATTTCTGCTCTTGTATGTTTTGTGGCTTAAGGCGGATTTGAGATTCTATGTTGCTTTATACCTATGTAACTTTCTTTGATGTCTTTTTCGTAGGTAGAAGAGGTGGTGGGGGTTATAAGTTATTTTTTTTCTTTTTTTATTCCTGTTAGTCTTATATTTTTTGTTCGTTTTTTTTTCTTTTGTTTCTGTTCAACGAAAATGCAATAATGGAGAAAAATTGCGGGAATCTCACTGGGGACATACTCTATAAAGAGTGGCTGTTTTTTTTTGTGTTCTATATTTTTTCATTTTTCGTTTTGATTGAGGAAGAAATGAAGCTTTATAATATCCGGAACTCGTCTTTGTTTGACTCCTTAAGGTTTGTTTTTTTTTTTTTATAGGTATAAATATAGACTCTGCTTTGACAAGATTTAATGAAGGAAGAGGGAGACATTTAGTTTCATTTTTTTCACTTTCAGTTGTGTATTTTAGATGTAGGTACCTATGTTCTAAGTTAGTTTATTGAAACTTTATAGGGCTAATATTGTTTATGCAGATAGTATTTAAGTTAAAGTACTTTTTTAGTTATAATTAAGTTCCGAGTCTTTTCAAGAGAAAATAAATAATAAGCGAATTGGAATTCTTCATTAAATTAAAAATACTGCTGTCGACGATGAATACCTATTTCATAAGTTGAGGTATGTTGACAACAGTTGTGACTCAGTGGGTCATGCCTTTCTAAAGTGGGATGTATTTCGAGCACAACACTATTGTTTGCGAAGCTTTGTTAACATACCATTATTATCAAAACGTTTTCGTTTTGATACTTACAAAAAAAACGTATTATTATATTATATTCTGTGAAGAAGAAAATTCAGCTTTGAAAAATACCCTTAAATCTAAACATATGTTTAGATTGTAAAGTTGCATTTTAATAAACTCTCGACTTCCCCCCCATTCCCCTGTTTAAAAGCGTCTAAAAAAAAAACAATCCAAAGATCATGGATATGCTGTAGAAGTCAAATTTATTTTAGACATTGATCTTAAGTAAATAATAAATAATAAAAAAATAACTTTTTTTAAATAATAAAATAGAATATTATAATTTTATAAATACACAATACTTTCAATGAATTCTTTAAATGGATTTCTTTATTTTTGAAATAATAATAGATATTTTTAATAAAAAAGGATGAGAAGGGGAATCGGGGAGGGATGAAGCAGTATAGGAGCAGAAGGGGTTACTCTGGCGAGGGAGTAACCAAGGTAGGGAGCGTAGAGGCAAATTTCTCGCGCATCAATAACACCGGGATGCTAGACTGGCATAGTAAATTTTTGTTGTGATGAGCCCAGGGTCAAAGAACCTCCGCAACTGCTGAGCTACGGGTTCAAATTTGCCAGCCATGACCCCAGACAGGCAAAGCGGCTCGTTACAAAATGGCAAATTTGTTGAGAGTTAAGAGCACAACGAAATTTTTTTTTAAACATGTTTTAAAATTTTTGATAACGATTTTGCAAAATTTTCGAAAACACACAAAAAAAAATTTAAATTTTGTAGCTTTGTCGGCATTTTACTTTTGAAATACTAAAGTCCAGTTTTTTTTCCGTAGTGAGTTAACCCAGGCTTAGTTGAACCTGGAAAAAGATTTGTCTATAGTTACGGCAAGAAGCAGCTTTAAAGTGGAGAATGCAGAAAGTCTAAAAAACACGGAAGTTACAATATCAAAAGGATTTCAAGTTAATCTAGAGTTAACTCACCAAATTTGGTTAGCTACCTGGGGTTAACCTTTAAACCAGCACTGAAAAACTGGCCTTAATAATGAGATAAATTTGTTCTTAACATAAAAAATAGGGAATTTGATGCTCCATATTTATTATTTTCCTTTTTTGTAGGGCTAACAGTTACCAAGAGCTAACAGTAAATATGGCGGCCAAACAGTAATTTTCACGTATGTGAAAATCAGATTATTATCTTCAACAAAATGGGCACGGCTGGATCGCACAAACTTGCTCTCGTAGCTAACAACTTGAACGTAGCTTAAAATTGACAATATCGCTAACAACTTGAACGTATCTTAAAATTGACAATGTGCGTATGTAGTGGTTCTATAACATTATGATATCATTAAAGAAGTTTGAAAAACAATTTAACATACACTCCTCGTCAACTGAATACGCACAAACATTTTTTAATATACTTTATCCATTTTTTCCAAACAGTGATGGTTATTATGCTATCTGTTGATGCTAACTATTCCCTTAAGATGTTAAGCAGATAATTCCGAAAGAATTATCCAAAAACAACCGTGAGTTTTTCTTCAACCACTTGCAAAGTGTTTTATATGCAAACTAGGAGTTTTTTTTTTAGTCAACTGAATAGGTACAACGCCATTTTCTTCGTTGTTTATAAGTTTTTCGGAGTGCTTGACAGTTTAAATTAACGATTTTAGTGTTTTCAGTAAAATTTAATTCTTGATTTCAAATTTTAAGAAAAATGGGTAGATCTACGTGTCTTAACAGTGTTGAAAAAGCTAAAATCGATTTACTTAGAGACCAAGGCCTAACTGGACGTGCAATAGCTGATAAAGTTGGCCGAAATTTTAATGCAGTTTATTCTTACTTGAAAAATAAAGATGCATACGGCAAAAACATGAAGGGAGGTAAGAAAACAGCAACAACAGCAGCTGAGAGACGAAGAATTTTAAGATGTGCATCAAATTCTTCTGATTCTGTGGCAAAAATAAAACAAAAAGTCGGCGTAAACGCAAGTTGCACAACAGTATTAAGAGTAATCAACAACTCAAGCCATCTTAAACGAATAAAACTTAAGAAAAAACCACCACTTGACGAGAGACGGAAAATGTTGCGATTAGATTTTTCAAGACTTCACATGAGTTGGAAAAAAGAATGGTATCACGTGGTTTTTTCAGGTGAAAAAAAGTTTAATTTCGATGGCCCTGATGGGTTCAACTTCTATTTTCACGACTTAAGAAAAGAAAAAAGATTTTTAAAGCGCCATCATAGTCGTGAAGGAGGTGTCATGATATGGGGAGCAGTCAGTTATTATGGAACAGTTGAGCTCGAGGTTGTAACATCAAGAATGACAGCAGCTGGGTATAAGGTAATTTTGGAAAGAAATTTTCCTAAATTTTCTAACATCTTTGGACCCATAAACTGGACCTACCAACATGATAATGCGCCTATTCACTCAGCGCGCCTTGTGACTTAATTGTGTAAGCCCGATTTGATGTCTTCCATCAAGCAACTGCATTTAAATTGGGCAAAGCATAAAAGAGAACTCCAGTGAGTTGATCCAGAAAGGCGGCACCAGCTTGGGCATTTGGACCTCTCGATCCGAGAATTTTGAATTCCTTGTAAATCTCATTGGAAGTAGCAAGAGTTTGATTACGCAGAATCATTGTCGACACTGAAAACTCCATTGTCGAGCTAAGAGGGTGAAAATATAAAGTCGCATAGCCATCAGGTTGAGCCTTAGACAAAGCCAATCCAAATAAACCATCATCCCATTGGAAGTTAATTCCTCCGATACTGTAATTGCCAGCAAGTGGATCGGGATGGAAGAAGTTATGATGAACTCTCCATGATTCTTGACTCTTCCAAGAATATACCACTAAGCCTGGAGCTGCTAAATCACTAGCATATGCAAATGTGTTGTCACAATCGCCATCTTCCACAGCTATGTTGGCGAAAAATGAATTTTGCTTCATGTGGTCTTTTGGAAAAACATACTTTCTCAGAAGATTATCATTGTGCAGATCATACACCAAAAGTTGAGCTGGTCCATATAAAGTTGGTTTGCCTAAAATATTAGAAATTCTGGAATCTAATACCCACAAACGGCCGCATCTATCAGCGCGGACTCTAAATGGCGATACTAGTTCGGGTGAGTCTTCGTTAAGTTCGTGAGCTTCCCAACTGGGAAACGGTGTTAGAGCTGGTGATTTTGTTGAGTTGTCTGAAAGAAAAAAAAATAGTAAGTTAAAAATGTCTAAAAAATATAATACGAGTATTTTATAAAATGATGGCTTGTTTTCTATTCATAGTAAATACATATTGATCTGATGAAGCACTTGAAATAGTAACTATATTTACCACTGAATAAGCAAGATGGTTAAAGACAGACATTTTTAGAAAAACGTACGCACAAAATTAAGGTCGTTATTCGGGCTCCAGGATCTTATAGCACCTCATTTATGGGATAGAGTATGCTATCTAAAAGGTCAATAATTTGTCAAAAAAGGTTCAAAAAATTGGCAGGCAAAGGAAACTTTTATTTACAGACTTACATTTGTAAAGTTCACTCGCGATTTTTAAATCCTTATTTTTGGGATATTATCAAAATCAAGTATACCATTTGAATGGTCCCCAAATCGTATAATAAAAACATGGATAGAGGAGCAACAAGTGCAGTTGCTTCAATGGCCGCCGACTCACCTGATCTAAACATCATAGAAAATGTCTGGGGATGGTTAGTACGCAAAGTTTATGAGGGTGGTCGTCAGTTCGAAGACAAAGAAACCTTAATTTCTGCAATCAAATAAGCGTGGAGCGAAATTTCGTTAAATTACATTAAAAAGCTATACGATTCCATGCCGGATCGAATTTACAAAGTAATTAAAAATAAAGGTGGAAGTACCCACTACTAAACTTAAACAAAAACTTGTTTCATTCCATTCCAATACCAATTTTAATTTTTGTCCTATTCAGTTGACTCAAAAAAAAACTTCTACTTTGCATAAGTTACACTTTGGAAGTGGTTGAAGGAAAAACTCACGGTTGTTTTTGGATAAAACTTTGAAATTCTGTTATTTATATGTTACAAAAATTTTTACCATCAACAGATGGCATAATAACCATCACTGTTTGGAAAAAATGGATAAAATATATTCAAAAATGTTTGTGCGTATTCAGTTGACGAGGAGTGTATAAACTATTACTAAAAATTACTATAAATTTGTTTTTAATAGCTTATACAGATAGAGCTAAAAAAAAGTATGCCATCTAATTTATGAAAAAAAAAAATTCAAAAATCGTTAGAGCGGTTTTTTTTAAATAATATTTTAAAATAATTTTATGCCAACTTTTGGTATTTAATTAAATACAATTTTTCACAAAATTAAAAAAAAGATTTCAACATATTGAATTCTCAAAAAAAAAAAAATTTCAATATTTTTGTTAGAAAGCCAAAAATTATTTTTTTGAAAAACTGTATATGCAAAATTGTTAAATCATCAGAGGACCTCTTACATAAAATTTTGTTGTTAAGGTAAAATTATCCGCAACAAAAGTCATCCTTCGATTCCTTCCTTTTCCGTTTTTACTTTTCGTTACGGCTGCAAAATACTGGCAAGGTTGAGGGCAACTATGGTACCATCAACCATTGGTGTACTTAGCCAGTGTTCTGCAAAAGTAACAAAAGCAGGTGTACGAGATATTTGGATTTTACAATTGGAACAGGCGGTCCCCAATTCCATATGTTCGTGGTTATCATGTAGACGAGTGGTCGCATGCAACGAGAAAGATACCGGCGGATGAGCTGAAGAGGTAACGAGTCAGGCGGACTCTTACCTACTCATAAATCAACAACAAAACATCCTAAATACATCTTTATTTAACTAAAATTAACTTATCTTAACTTAAATTAAATTGGCTTAACTTAACTTAAAGTAACTTATCTTAACTTTACTAAATTTAACTTAACTTAATCATGTATTTTAATATGGGTCATTAACGCTTAATTCTTTACGTCCTTCATTTTCAATTTTTAAATAGTAAATTGGTTATAGAAGAATTATCGGAATTGACTTTATAGAGTAGGGTCCTAATTTTGAAAATATGCCTTTCTCTATTTTAACTCGAACAAAATGTATAATGGTTTCAATCGCGCTTCGAGTCACACGCGAATAGTGTTTTTTTTTTTGTAACTGAGAAAATGCTCAGATGAGGCTCTTTCTCGATTTTAATTCTTTTGATTTTTCTCGAAAAATTAAGTTTTGGTGATAGGTCTGAACTCGGCCATTAAGATTCCGCAAGTTTTGGAAAAACATCCAACAACTTGCTGAATCCTTGTCAGTGAGCGTGAGAGTAAAGTTTCGTTGAGATTCAAGAACGGTGGCTTCCTGCGGAGCGGAAAAGGTTTCCAGGAAGCTGGTGTCCCGTGACCGATGATCACGAAAGCAATTGGCTGAATGTGTGGGTGACTGGAATGGTCGAGGGAAGAACAGGTTTGGTTTTAGCTGGGAAAGCCACAAGTTGAGTTTCGGAAGTTTCGAGGAAAATTAGAGGAGAAAAATCGAGGAAAAGTTTTAAAGAAAAAGATCGAGAGGAAATTTGACTCGAGGAGCGAGGGAAAGGAGTTACAAAAATAGAAAATAAAAAATAGAGGCGGAAGCTGAGGGAAAGACAACAAAAAAAGATAAGTGGAGCGGACATTTTGTCCAAGTGTTTGAAATCTTTTTTTCGTGTATAATATTAGAAATTCTGATAGTTTTTTTTTCGATATATAATTCGTGATCTTTAAAATTCTTTTAATCGCAGTTAGTTGTGGGACACGGTAGTTTTCTTAACTGCGCGTTAACGGCCCATTTTTTTAATTACTTTTTTTCTTGGTTTGTTTTTTTTTTTTAATTTCAAATTTACATATATTCGCACCCCTAGAATGAAAGTGAGCTAATTCAAAAATTGCAATTTGCCGGTAATGAGCAATAAAGTTTTCAAAAGAGTATAGTTTTGAGTATGTTTGAATGTATCTCTTACATATTTCATTGGAAATTATTGATTCTTTGCGGAATTATTTATTAATCACTTATGCACAAATCGATAACGTAAAGTTCAATTTGAATATTTCTTAAATATATATTTTGAGATAAAATAAAAAAACCATTTCAAATTGAGTCACTCTATTGCAAAAATATTTCCGTATTTCTGGAACTTTTTACGAGTTCGGCCTGTTTGAGACGCAAGATACAATAACTCCTAAAATCTTATAAATATTTTGTATAAAACAGACTTATATCAAAAAAGAGTCAGCTTAGCACACAAAATATAATGTACTTACCTTCACAGTATTTGCAATTAACTACCACAATTCGAGATCTGTCGATTTAGCACACATCCACTCGCGAGCACCTCTGACGCAAAACCGATTTGGTCTCTTTCACAAAAAATGAATAGGTGAATAGCTTGATCAACTAAAGTGACCGATGTAAAGACTGTCCCTTTCTTACTCATCATTCGATCTCTTTTTCAACACAGGGTTTAGAGATCCCTTTTTAAGGCCAGTTTATTGCGAAATCTGAATTTACAGGAATTTTGAGTAAGGTCACTTTCATTCTGGGGGTGCGACTTGTAGTTTTTTTTATAACCAAGCAAATTTTGGGGTTTTATCTTGGTTCGTCCAAGATTTCCAAAATAAAAATAATTTTAATACCCCTTCTGGGCATATAATCAAACTTTGTGTTTTATTTCATTTTCATTGACTTAAAATATTAGATTTGGAATTTTGCTAATTAGCCTAATTTAAATTCCTGGCGCCTTTCTTTTATTACAAGTACCCCACTGTACTTGTGATAAAACACTTCGATCGTTTTTATCATTTTGATTAAAACGAAACAATCATTTTTTTTTTTTTGTATACAAAGTTCTTCCACAACAGAACCCAGCCCAACTGAGCAGTCGTGATGGTAGCTTTTTTTATCGTGCTACAGTTTGCATTTTTACTTGCGATATACATACGTAGTATAAGCCACGTTTAGGATTCGTGCAAAAAAAAATTTGAGATAATAATTTTCCCTAACATTACGATTATAGAGAACGCGAAAAAAATGGGTCCGGTGGCAAATTTAAATCCGGTACTTTTGTTGGGACCCCTATACATGCTTTATACTTTTTAACAATGTATGTATGTCACATTTCTCTTGAGTAGATGTGCAACAGCTTCCAATGGGGAATTGCATTATTGCATACCTCTCGAACCCCACTACTACCACTTTATCGGTTGCATACAAAAATTAAGAACACGCAATAACCTTTTCAGTAACGTATCACACATCACTGTTGAGTTGGTAGACAATTTAACAATGAGGTATTGCATTAGGGGCCAGTTATATCTGATAGTTGATTTTGCGAACCTTCGAAAGTTTAATCATTGAATATTTCAATGCAGAAATGTAGCTTGCGACTTCAAAACTATTTCTCCTCCAAAAAAAAATTTATTTTGACCCATATCTTCCCCATAACGTGACTTTTAATTTTTTCAATGATCATTGGTAAGGTAGTTCATCATTGAAAAAATAAAAATCATTTTATGAGCAAAGTTGTGCCAAATTGAATTTTGTTTTACATAGAAATAATTATAAAGTCAATTAGTTTTATTAATTAATAATCATTAATTTTTTCTTCAAAAACTCTCAAAATTGACATTTAATATTTTCAATGATGGTTTTCAATGATGGCTTTAACTGTCCCCTTCCTGTTGTTTTTGATGCTGTGAAGCCAAATAGCCCACGAACCCCATAGTTTAGAATCTCTTAGCCATGGGGTTTGTGGGGTAATGGCACATGTAATGCTAATAACCCTTTAAACGATGTATGACAGATAACTGTTGAGTTGGTAGACCAGTTGGTAATAAAGAATAGCATTATTTTGTTTGCCGTTTTTGATGGCTTACTTCTTTTATCTTTTGAACCACATGATCTACATTTTAACTTCTCTATCACAAAATGAAATACACGTAGTAATCTTTTCAACTATACGAGTATGTATGACACTTTTACTGTGGGTGCTAAGAGTTGTATTACCTATTGTCTTTTTCTGTGCTTTGAAGGGCAGTATATTTCGAACCCCATGGTTTAGAGCCTCAGTTCCCAAACTCGGTTCGCGGCTGAGTTTTCAGGATGGTTCCGCGACTTTTTCGAAGTAAAAACAGTAAAAAAAAAAAAACAAAATAAATTTTTTTAAGTACCGCGAAACCAGGTGACTTTGGCGCATTTCCAATTTAAAATATAAATAAATTTTGCACAGATTTTTTGACAGAGTAAAAATTTTTTGCACAAATATCGTTTATTTTAGACACGTCCAGTTTCCTATTATAGTTTTATTATTAAAAATCAAAAATTGGATGGCGAAAGTTACTGTGCAGTTTTGGGTTACGTTGGCCGAGTATATACGTTTTCCTTATAATCTCATCGACTAGAATCAACCAATGATCAGTGGCGATTCCTCTTAGTTAGCAGGTTTATCGCCGCTAAACCAAGAATTTAAATGAATAAATTATATGATTTACTTTTTATTTTAAAAAAAGTAACAAATGGCAATGTTAAAATAATGATTATGATTTCTTACAATAATCAATACGATAAATACAAAAAACTACCCACCTACCTACCTACCTATTTTCAAATCATATTTTCCTTCACACAACACAAAACTCCCATCTTCCTATCTGCCTCAGCGTTACAATATGCGATACCAAAACCAAATTCTCTACAAAGAGCATTGATATAATAATAAAAAAATAGATACCTACCTAACCTACCCCCATATTCTCAATTATAGATATTTTCCTGCAGACACACAACATAAAACTCTCATACAACAAGTCTCCCTTGAAACATTTTAGCTTGCAACATCTGCGCTGCACAATTTCATACAATTTTTAATAATATCTATACAAATTACAAATACAAACACAAATACAATACAATCTAGAATACAAGAGCGTTTAACTTCACAATGTCCTAAGCAAAGCACAGCTAAATAAATGAAAGCGTAGGCGTAGGTATGATGCGATAAAGCACGATACATTAGGTATGCAAGCAGCTCCAGGTACCTACATTTTGGGTACGTTTTTTTCATTCTCTTTTTTGCTTTCATATATGTTTCTAGCAAAATGCGGTAGGAAGGATGAATGCATTGTTTTGTTATTAGTGTTCTTTGATTCATATGACGGCTTTCACACAAGGAAACTGAGTTGCCAGAAACTGGCTAGTTTGTAGGCGAGAAGGGTGTGAGAAGAAATTTGTTGTCTTCTTTTTACGCCTTTCTCGCCTATAAACTAAAAATCGCCAGCAACTCAGTTTCCTTGTGTGAAAGGGGTCTATGAGTAAACATTGAGATTGAGTTCTTTTAGCACAGTCAATAATTACAAAAAAAAAGTGCTAAATTCGCAAAGCGCGATGCAGTTCTGCATTTTTGATATGTTGTTGGGGCATGTTAGAGTAGTATATAGCCAAGTTTGTAACTTCGAAAAACCTGTGCTCGCTGCAGGAAAAATGCAACAGTGGAAAAAAACGCTAAAATCACCCTTTTTTTCCGACATTTTCACTTTATAACTTTGGAAATATGCAACTTAGGAAAAAACCGTCCACTATAAACTTGTTTGTTATAAAATTTTCTACAAAACAACATCAATTTTAAATGCATGTTATATTTGTGTTCCTATCTTACCATGAATTAAAAAAAATCTGAAAAACTAAGTAAATTTGAAGCACTCAAAAAATAGGTCGAAAATTGTTCAATTCTTCTAAAAATTTGGATTCAAATAGTCTAGACTCTAGGGTATTACAAGACGAAATTCGATCCAAATCGGTGAAATAGTTTTGGCAAGAAATATGATGTTAACTAAGTGCAACACAATTATGATGCAAACATTGCGGTGGTCAAAGTACTTAAGTACACTTAAGTTGTCACTGATTTTTGTACACGTACTTAGAACCATAAAATCATAAAATATAGTTATAATATTTACATCTTTTTTAAGCCAAGTGAACAGTTTTCGGAACTTTTAAATTCAGTACCAAAGTTGCTTAAAAAAAGATATAAATATTATAACTATATTTTATGATAATAATTATTCCCTCTTCGTGACTTAGCAGCATATGGGGTTAACTCATTGAAAGGCAATAATCTAAAACTAAGAATTTACATTTAACTTGTTTTGTAGGTTAGAATTATTTAAAATATTTTGAAATATTATTCAAAATATAATAAATTTAGTTTGGAATATTTATTATTATTAAAACTTTTGATTTAAAAAAAAACGTCTTTTTCAAGACATTTCTTAATATTAAAAAGAATAATAGTTGCACTCAAAAACCAAAACACAACCAAAAGAGGATTAAACCTTAATATTATTTTTATAAGAAAAAAATTGGAAGTACATATTTTATAATTTTTAAAAATTGAAGCTATAAAATATTAATAACTATGTTTTTGAGACCTGAAGAAAAACGTAACTACGTTTGAAACGACGTCTGAATTAGATACTTAGATACAAATATAGACCTAAAGCATAAACATTATATTTTATGATAGTAAAGGGTTCAAAGTACGTGTAAAAAATCAGTGCCAACTTAAGTGTCCTACTTTGACCACAACAAAGTCGGCGAAAATATTTTTTTCCGTCGAACGACGCGACGAAACGAATTTATGTATCGATAAATTTTTAAACTTTTATTCTGTACCTATAATTTATTAATGTTTTTTATTAATTGTCGTTATCAATAAAATTAAAAAAAAAGTATTATTTTTTTTTTTTATTTTAACCTTCCCCAGACCATGTAGCTAAACCAATACTAAGGACCAGGAATCGCCACTGCCAATGATCCCCTACCAATTGATTATAGAGACATTTTTCCATACTGAAGATTTTTTGTTTATATTTTAGGGTTTCATTTATTTTATTTTATTTTTGTTTTTTAAATATACATGAATTGTTTAATTTGAATTGATGTTCAAAAGGGTAGTTATGTGCATTCAAGAGGACACAAGCGTCCACAGGTTTTTCTCAAAATCCAGCTCTGTCTACCAACTCCTACTCTCACCTCCACGTGGTGAACATCGGGTGTCTAGTACCTCAGCTGGAGACGGGGTTTAAATCCCCGTGGAAAGCTGTTGGGGACAGCCAACGAGAGAGGGGGGGGGAGGAGTGTTCCCACTAAGGCACTTCTCCTTTCATCGAGGCGGCAGCGGACGAATTCTCTAGATGGAATCAACGGTGGCGTCTACAGTTCCAGTTAGGTTGAACTACTTAGTGAACACCTTATATGGGCTACTACGACATATTTGTAGCTCAGGCCTATAAGGAGCGGTTTATCCGGCTCCCTACCCTTGGAGTTATACGAAGGGTCTGGTCCTCCGGGTCGGGGGTTGTGCGTCGGGGTAACTTCCCTACCACATACAAAAAAGTTGTTCCGAAACAACAACAAGCCTCGGATATGGATGATTTTAAAGTTGACGACCCCAGCAAACGAAACAAGGACAATGAATTTCGGATCTGCACGTGGAACGTCCTGTCCTTATACAGAACACGTGCAGCCGAACAATTAGTGGAGAACCTGGACAGGCTAAAGGCTGACGTAACAGCCATCCAGGAAGTGCGATGGGATGGAGAGGGCGTACGGAGACTGAAAACGTGTGACATCTACTACGGCGGGTGCTTGAAGGAACAGGGTCAGCGGCTCTTGGGTTGTGGTTTTGTGATAAGGGGAAGACTTAGGCAAGAAGTCTTGGGCTTCCGAAGTGTAAGCGAGCGCCTGGTCACAATCCGCATCAAAGGCAAATTTAAGAACATTTCGCTGATTTGTGTTCACGCCCCCCATGAAAGGAGAGAAGACTCAACCAAAGAAGCATTCTACGATCTCTTGGAGACAACGTATGATATGTGCCCGAAGTACGACGTGAAGATCATTCTTGGTGACTTCAACGCAAGATTCGGAAAGGAGGGCATCTTTGGTTCGATAGTCGGAGGACACAGCCTACACGACGAAACTTCCGGCAACGGACACAGGCTGGCAGACTTTGCGGCGGGGCGAAATGTCATCATCTCAAGCACCTACTTCCCACACCTCAATATACACAAGGGGACTTGGCGGTCGCGTGATCAAGTAACCGTCAACCAAATCGACCACGTTGCGATAGACGCGAGACATGCTTCCAGTATCTTGGACGTCCGAACGTTCCGAGGGGCCAACATTGACTCGGATCACTACCTGGTGGTAGCTAGACTACGTATGCGGATATCCATGACGCGACAACGCAGAGCAGATGCTGTGAAAAGATTCGATGTCGAGAAGCTTAAATCGCAAGAGACTGCCAGAACTTTTGCAGACCACGTAACTCTTAATCTCTCAGGAGGTCCGCTACCAGCATCAAGTGCAGATGACCAGTGGGAACACTGTCAACAAGCCATTAGAAGTGCCGCCTCTGATGTGCTGGGTTTCACTAGGCGAATACAACGAAACCCCTGGTTCGATG